>OY796657.1:58662741-63662741 GCA_963680705.1 Rhagium mordax | reverse complement strand
AATAGATTTAAACCCGAGTTTAAACCTAGATATTCTTGATTCAAGAATACCAAAAATATCGATTAGGTACTATGAAATTCTAAAAATAACAATGCAAGAGAAAAATTGCTTTTATTTTGATGCAGATAATAGCTGGCCACATATAATACATAGAGACTGATACTGATCCGTCAGATTTATGGTCTAATTCAGCGTTTTCCAAACGTTTCCCGTCAGGGGACCGGTATTTTCTGTAATATTTTTGAATCCCAATACATATATACTGCTCCCAATTTGAAGTGGGACACTCGAAAAATTATCGCAATTCAAAATGCCGTAAAATCCTTAAAACTTTACAGATTTCGACGGAACAGGCACTATTTTAAAAAGCAATTCTTTGACTTTCATTATAAGCAAACCAACAGACCAAAATATTCAATGCAAATACTCTACAGAGTGTTCAATGCATCCATGTCATTTTGTAAAAGTTTGACATTGTGTACGGACTTAATGGGATATACTGTATATTTTGTTTTAATGGTATCTTGTAGCCTAGAATGTCATGATAAAACCGTTTTTTGGTTTTTGTTTTTATCTCTATTAGTTTTGAAGTTATTAATTTTTTCTCAATTAAGTCAAATTTTCCATAAAAATTGGATTTAGCTTCTTGTTTTCAGTAGTTGGCTTTGAAATTAAAAACAAAATGTGCGTCAGTTTGACATTTCAAATAAATGCACCAGTAAAACAAACCCCCAGGTAAAAATGGTTCGTTTAAATGAAGCTCATTTAAATCGTGCAATCGGTATGATACAAGCTGGGACTTCGCAGAGAAAGACAGCAGATATTTTAGAAGTATCAATTAGCCAAGTTAATAGAGCCTGGCATAGCCTTCTACAGTTCCAAGCCATGAAGTTTGAAATCTGGCAACGCGACAGGTGAGACCACTCTGGTCGTGTTGTTTACCAGCGGGGTTTGTTTAGTAATTACTCTGTAGACTTTGTACTGTTTGTACTTTAGTACTGTGTTATTAAGAATTATTATTAATAATTCATTAAGTTCGCTTATTTGAAGTTTTTAAACTGGACAAAGGTAAGAAAGCATTAAGTATATACGGTCATTTAGTGAAAACGTCATCTGACAGATAATGGATGCAAACAATGTTTAAAGTTAGGAAAAGTGATAATTTAATTAAACAAAAATATTTAAGCACTAAAAAGGTATGTATATATGATTGACTGACCAGTATTTTATAACCTGTTATAAATATAACATAATATAATAATGATATAGACTTATAAAACAAAAATAAAATAGTATTGTACACCTTGCAAATTGTTATTTATAAATGAATACAGTTTATTTGACAAATGTTACAAAATTACACATGTTTCTATCAGTGGATGTTATAAATTTATAAATTGTTTGCATCCAATTCTTTGACATCACATATGACTCATGACGCGCACTAAATATGCGTTTATTTTTTATATTGTAGATGCCTCGACATTGCTGTATACTATGCAAGTACTTTAAAAACTGAATCCTCAAATAGTAGGTACTTATCCTTTCCCAAAGGATCCAGTGCTGCAATAAATTGGCTTAGAGCTATACACACGGAGGACTACTGCATTAGTAAAAATTCAGCTATTTGCAGTTTGCACTTTGAAGGCAGAGAAGTTACAACCATGGAGCTTTATAAAGATAGGTAATACGCACGAGGCTAACTAACATATCTCAAGCGAATGTGGTAATAAATCCCAAAAAAGAAAAGGAAGAGAAATAACATATCCTCGTTTAAATGAGGATGCTTCACATATTTTCCAATCAACCGAAGTATCTTTCTACAACTAAGCCAGTGTCTCGACGTAATCCTGAAGAAAGAAGACAAGATGCTAAAGTCAAAATAATGATATTGACCAGTTTCTTGCCGACGACATCATATCAAGCTTTGAATATTTTGTGCAGGCTGTGCCAAAAAAATGATGCTTCATTAAGTGGAATTACAAGTGTGTGTGAACAATGTCTTGTATTTTTACATTTTAAATATTGACTACGACAGTGAAGAATCTGATACTGATAGTAGCGAAGTAAAAGTAGTTTCAAGTATTAGCGTAAATCAAAGTTTTAATGTTATTGTTTTTGTAAATAGTCATGAATTGCCATCAAGCAATTTAGAGTGGATTTTACCCTATTAAGTGTATATTCTAGAATTATATATTTGTAAATTATTCATTTTGGCGAAATAAATGTATAGCACAAGTTTTGGGATCTTTATACTTTATTCCTAAACAAAATCCTTAATCAGTGCATGAAAGTAAGGGATGACTGCATTACAAACAGGACTACCATTGACAGGAAATGCGATGTTGCCATTGTTACTTCATGGCTTGGAACTGTAGATGGCTATGAGCCTGGTTAAGATATCAAAGAAATAATTCTCCGAATTATATTCATGGTGGGGCAGACAAAGAGTAACTACGGCCGCTAATGACAGGTATATCGTACGAAGAGCTTTTTTGGAAAGGACACTTAATGCGACACAGTTACAACAACAGTTTGAGCAGGTCAATGGTATTCATCTTTCAACTGAAACAATAAGAAGTCGACTACAAAATGTAGGAGTATGCATCAGACGACCTGCCAGGCACTCGAAGTGGACAAGGCATCATCGCAGGAATCGGTTGAGATTTGGTTTAGAACATCAGAACTGGCATGACCAGGATTGGGATCGATGTTTGTTTTCAGACGAATCAAGATTTTGTCTATATCCAGATAGCCGTAGAGTACGGATTTGGCGTAGACAAGACGAAAGGTAGAACGAAAACTCCACGATTGAATATGTGCCTTACGGTGGCAATTCTCTCATGATCTGGGCTGGCATAAGTACTGATTTTCGTACAGAATTAATTATTTTTAACGAATCCATGACTACAAACCTGTACCTGGAACGAATATTATAACCAGTTGTTTTGCCAATTGCTCAAAACATTGGACCCGATTTTGTTTACGTGGATGATAATGCGAGGCCTCACAGAGCTCGAATAATTAATGATTTTATTCACAGAGAACACATTAATCGAATGTACTGGCCTGCTCTATCTCCGGACCTGAATCCCATTTAACATATTTGGGACACGCTACAGAGACGAATTTCAAGTCGTCGTAATCGTCCACAAAATCTAAAGCAGTTAGAAAATGCACTTGTTGAAGAATGGACACGAATACCTGTTGAAATTGTAAACAGTACAATACGAAGTATGCATCAACGATGTGAAGAGGTTGTGAGGTCAAGAGGAGGCCCTACACATTATTAGGTTTAGCTGACTTCTGTAATGGTCTTTTACTGATGTTATATTTTATTTTTGTTTACTTATTTTCGTTCAGTTTATTAGTGCAAGATTAAAAAAAAATTATATAAAAATATATCTTCTTTTTATTTAATATCTTCGAAACTAGTGGAGATAAAAACAAAAACCAAACGATTTTTATCACAACACTTCAGGCTACAAGATATCATTAAACAAAATATACAGTATGTCCCATTAAGTACGTACATAATGTTAAACTTTTACAAAATGACATTGTTGCATTGAACACTCTGTAGAGTATTTGCATTGAATAATTTGGCCCGTTGGTTGCTTATAATGAAAGTCAAAGAATTGTTTTTTAAAATAGCGCCTGTTCCGTCGAAATCTGTAAAGTGTTAAGGATTTTACGGCATTTTGAATTGTGACCATTTTTCGAGTGTCCCACTTCAAATTGGGAGCAGTATATAATATTGAACTCACACGCTTTGTTAGTAGAATTAATTTTCACAATCCTTCAAAACGGACGCTCTATGAACGTGCCCAATCTAATATTTTCTGAGGACTGTATTTTTTTCCTGTAGACCGGTACCGGACCGCGGACCACAGTTTGGGAAACGCTGGTCTAATAGGTCATAAATCACAATCGTGGTTACCCACTAACAAATTACAGAAGTTTGCCGATCAATTTAGTGTAGTTTTGAAGAAGAAACCATGATAAGAATAAACTGTAACACATCGTGCACGAAAACTGATATTGCAGACGGCATCGGCATTGGCAGTTTAACTCATGGTGCGAACTCTCAGAGAATTCTGTGCCGGTTAAATCTGGCACGCCGATTATATACTAACGCAAATAATATATTATATGCATATCCACAAGTTTGAGCCACTTCGCGTTGTTTCAAATTGGCAGTTCAAACTCTATGTGTATGGTCACCTATTTTAAAATCCAACAAGCAAATGAAGCAAATTTCTTTGATGACTGCGTGGAGAAACAAAGACAACCAATAGATTTCGTGCCCTGGTTATGGTGAAACTTGTGTGCGTTCATATACAGGGTGTTCAGGGGGTGAATAAATGTACCAAATTTTATTTTTTTAGATAAAAGAGTTTCGAAGTATTTAAAAAAATTCGATGACAAGGTTCCATCTTTTAGGAGGCATTTTTGGATAAGGTGATTTACGTCAAATCAACATAATATAAAGTCTAAAATTTGCAATTTTCGTTTGTCAGGATAGTTTTTGGACACCCTGTATCCTGCACACATTGATAATGAGATAAATTCGTTAATTCGTTGAACAGAAAGTAAATGTTTTACTAATGTGAAGGCGGCTTAACGTTTTACTTATTGAGCAGATTATTTATTTACCATTCAGGTTATATTAAAGTTAGTTTCAATTTTTACCTACCTTTTGCGTAATCGATTTGTGCGTATAATAGTTGTGAAGAATGGAGTCATCGTCCTATAGTAATACAAAATTATATTAATAATGCAAAACTTCATTAATAATTTTTATTAATTATTAAATATTCTAACAGAAAAAGTTTAAAACGCTAATATTTTAGAACGGCTCGGCTGTTATTAATGTATAAATTCACAAAATTTACTTTTTACAGTTTATATAAAAAAATTCATTAGAACAGTTACAACTTATAAAAATGGTTTTGATTAATGGAAGTACGAAAGGCAGGTCTAGTACACCACTACTGGTGCGCTGTAAGTAAGGAAAAATTGGAGAAGACAATTAGATGGAGATGGAGACACGATTGGGTAACGATTTTCATTTCATTTTGTTTTTGTTGAAGATATGAGAGAGGATTCTCTTAATTGGTATTTTAGAAATAAATTCCTTAATCAAATAATAAACAATAATTTGAACGTGCCAAACTTTGAAATACATATCTTGTAAAACTAAGAAGATATAGGAGTGTGTCATCTCGTGGTCACCCGTTATATTCTTGGTTTTACAAGATATGAATTTCAAATTTGGACACGTCAAATAACTGCTAAATATGCATTAATTCGACCGATGTAACACTTTCTGTCGCTTTCGGAAATGATGCTAATTTTAGATTTTTAAATGGAACACCCTGTATATTTTTACATTTTTTTATTCAAGAGGTGAAAGTCGCCTACCTTAGAGATACACTGTTAAATACACTGCTCAAAATATTAGAGGAATACTTATTTAAATCTCAATAACTTTTTTATTTCTAATAGGTACTATCTAAATCTAATAATGCGTATCTTAAAGACTAACATTTTATTCGAATAAATTTGCGAAAATAAAACAAATTTACATAATCATGCTTGAGACAACAGTACCAATTCAAAAAAACTACAAGAAATAAAGTGAAACATACAATTAAAATATCAATTTAGAAATGTAGTGTGCTTTGGAATAGTAAACAATGTTAACAGTTCAGCATAAATTGTAAAATTTGACATCAGTTATATCAAAATGAGGCATCTAAATGAAGTTGAAGTCGTTCGTGTTGTTGCTGCTATAGAGTATGGCACCAGTATTCGACAAATTGCAAGAGATTTTAACGTAAGCCCTTCTGTCATCCATCGTGTGTGGAATCGTTACCTAGAAACTGGAGAATATAAAAGACGCATTGGACAAGGTCGTAAGAGGAAAACAAACCGAATTCAGGACAGGTTTTTAGTCTTATCATCCTTGCGTTCTCGCACATCCACAGCAAAAGATCTTCAAATTAGGCTCAGAACGACTCATGCATTGGAAATTTCCGATCAGACAGTTAGGAATAGACTGAGAGAAGCAAACTTGAGACCAAGAAGACCCGTGCGAAAGCCCATTTTAACTCCGTATCACATAAGGTCTCGTTTACATTTTGCACGTGAGCATGTGGCGTGGCAACTTCGATATTGGAGACCAGTACTCTTCTCAGATGAGTCACGATTTCGTTTAAGTCGTTGTGATGGCCGAGTACGTGTATACCGCCGCCCACATGAACGGCATTCTGCAGCTACCATACAAGAAGTCGAAAGATTTGGTGGTGGGTCAGTGATGGTTTGGGGGGGAATTACTCTTCATGAAAGAACCGATCTTGTCATAGTTCCAGGAAGTCTAACCGCTGAACGGTACATTGATCTCATTCTAGAAGATCATGTTATGCCAGCCGCTTATGGTATAGGTCCAAATTTTCTGTTTATGCAAGATAACGCAAGGCCACATACTGCGATTATCACCAAGAACTACCTTCAACATCACGGAATTCAATCCATGGACTGGCCGCCGCTAAGTCCTGATCCAAATCCCATCGAACATCTTTGGGATTTGTTAGATAGGCGTGTTCGGAGGCGCCCAGACTCACCTCAGACTCTCCAACAGTTAACAAATGCTCTAATCGAAGAATGGGAGAATATACCACAAGAAGACATTCGTAGGCTCATCCGAAGCATGCCTCGGAGGTGTCAAGCAGTAATTCGTGCTAATGGAAGACATACACGATATTAGTGAACCAAATGTCCTCAGAAGCTTTATGTTATACTGACTCGATGCTTGCTCTTCACTTTATTTCATGTAATTTTGTTGAATTCGTACTGTTGTCTCAAGAGTGATTGTATATATTTGTTTTATTTTCACAAATTTATTCGAACGCAATGTTAGTCTTTAAGATACGCATTATTAGATTTAGATAGTATTAGAAATAAAAAAGTTATTGAGATTTAAATAAGTGTTCCTCTAATTATTTTGAGCAGTGTATTATGAGTTTTTTACATTTATATCTTGTTGAATATTATTCTACATATATATTTTTATGTATTTTAATATGAATAAATAGTACAGTGTTTGATACCAAGTTGTCGGCATTAAAATGCTTTATTGAAGTAACGTAGTGAGCCACCATGGTGCCACTTAAAAAAAAATAGCTGAAGTGTTTAAGATCTTATAACACAAATGTCATATGACATAATACCATAATTGTATTTTTTGATTAATTATTGAAGCAAAACAAAAAAATTTTTTGGGGTCACAGCCGACTAGATAAAAATTTAAATTTGCTCATAAAAATGCCAGTCATTATTATTTTTATTTCAATATGCCATAACTGTATCCAGAATGATCTCTTGAATCAAAAAATGTAAAAATATACAAGGTGTTCCATTTAAAAACCAAAGTTAGTATCATTTTCGGTGAAACCGGAAGCGACAAAAAACGATAAATCGGTTAAAATAATGCATATTTAACCGTTATTTGACATGCCCAAATTTGAAATTCATATCTTGTAAAATCAAGAAGATATAGGGGCGAGCGTCATATTGTGGTCACCCGGCATGTATTTTTGATGGTTTTAAAATATTTTCGTTTTCGATCTTCCATAACAATTTTGATTTTCGCATTTTGAGGCCTTACCGTTATGCAATTTTTTTTTTTTTTGATGATTGACGGTTACAAAATGTGTAATACTTATGTATTTCATTATAGGTTTGAAATATTTAATAGAAAATCTAAATTGCTCATCACAGAGATCTAAGAAGTTTTCAAGATAAAGGTAGAATTTGAATTTGACCCGATCTGGGTCTCCCTGAAGAGCTGAAATAACGGCGAAAGAATATGTACATCTTCTTGGGGACATCGTTTTTGGTTGGTGACCATAATGAATGAATTTTATGGTGAGTTAAAAAATTCTTTTCAATAATTTATTTTTAGACGTTTTGAATTTTGTAATTTTTAATCCAATTTTTTATCATGCATTAAAGAAGATCCAATAAACTTAATAATTGTATGTTAGAGATGAAACATCAATGTGAGTATATCAGATTGGATATGTTTTTTGTTATTATGCTTGTATAAAGCCTAAATAAAGTCAATTATAACCAAAAACTTTACATAAGGACTTAACTTTCTATTTTATTAACACTTCTTAGTGTTTTTTTTGTATAGGTATCTTTACACTAAGAAAAAATGTTATTAACTTAGTTGATAGTTTACCTACTTGATTTGCCAAAAAGTGAAATTATGCTAGAAAGTAGTTTTGTCTGTAGCAAGGTTTGTTCTCTGATGATGAAAATCAGACTGGAAAATGTTTGGTTCAATACAATACTCTGTCAATCCGTGGAGATACTAATATGTATGTATTTCGCTGTATTATAAGTATTTTAATAACGTTCAAAATACATCTGATGTTCTTAATAAATGCGGGCTTCTAATCATCGAGATAATCTCAACAAACTAATTTCTGTTGGGGAACCTCAACATATAGATAATAATTAATACTATTAATGGACATAGTGGTAGATGGTTCGATTTCATTTTGAAGCAAATCTAAAACTTATTTGTGAGTTGATTCAAACTTGAGAATAATAATTATTGATCCACTTGTGATTCGGACAAGTTACAGGGCCTTGTTCTTCTTTACCTAATACATTTCAGATATTCAGATGGCTTAAGAGGAGTTTCATTAAAAAAAATCAGTTTAATACTTAACGTATAGTTAGTGGTATAGTCTATGCATTTTGTGAGTCGAATACATTTTATGGAAGTATACATGTTATTTAGAATTAAATTGCACATTATTAATCATTTATAATGATAATAGTGTGGAGACTATATACATAATGCTTAATATTTATGTGCTAAGGTTTAAAATAAAATCAAAATTATATGACAGATCAGTTATCAAATGAATATAATTTTCATTAGGCAGGTTATGTCGTAAAATTATTATGTAGTTTTCTGTAATTTCTATCTAATGCACAAATACCAACAAAATGAGATAGGTAGAAGGTTTCATGCGAAATAAGTTCATTTGGTCGGAATCGTGGGACTAAACTATTTCGAGGATAATAATTATAGTCAGGTAACAACGTTTACCTACACATGGAACAGGCATGCGGTTCGATTCCAAGAGGTTTTATACTATCAATTATCATTCTTATTATATAATAATAAATTAATGTTCTCACTTTTTATTTCTATCATATAATTCTATATAGGTATATGAATTAAAATAATTAAATATGCTTCAAGTTAATAAAAATAAAATTTAATAAATTGTTAACATTTCAAATGTTATAATACTTATATTTGGAATAGACTGAACTTACAGAAGTGTTTATTTTTGTTATTAGCGTTATTAGCCATAATCCTAATAAGTAGAAATGTTAAATATGTAACTGAATGAACACTGAACAGATGTTTATTTTGTACCTACTCTAGTTCTTTTTTACAATGTCTGGAATGTGTATATTATAGACGGATAAGAAAACGAAATATTTAACCATCGACCAATCTGTGCGGGCAGTTAATTGGAGAGATCAGATAATTGGTTCGAGTAAAACATGATATCTTTAACAATTGCGTGAATCTAAATGCTGAAATTGGAACGTTCAGTGGAGTCTCTGATTTAAAAAAGGTCTTAGAATATTAAAATGCACTGTAACCCTGAAATTAATTTTATATAAAATGGGTTAATGGGGACTATGTATCTTTAACAACTGAAAACATATTTGGCATAGGTATTGTTTATCGAAGATCTAAACTTCTAAACACTCTCGTCTGCTTTCCATGCTACAAACTTCTTTTTCTGAAATCGCTGAGGAATGTCTACTTTCTCAGCGCAATTTCAGACCCCAAAATAGCGTATTCTAGTATTAGTCCATTGCTAAGCAACCATCAAAAAACGAGTCCGGGAAAGTACTTTCCCGGCCTAGGCCGGGAAACTAAGTTTCCCGGACTCGCTTTTTATCTACGTTTTAGACAGTAAATAAATATACGCAGACAATAGTAGTTTATGTCATAAGGACGAAAAATCTAGTTTTTCGGGCGACTACGAAATATTGCCAGCCGAGACGCAGTCGAGGCTGGCAATTCGTAGGAGTCCGAAAAACAGTTTTTCGTCTGTGTGTCATACAATATTTTTTATTCGAATGTGCTTATGGATATTAAAACGATAGGGAAAATTAAAATATTATGTTCTTAAGATTTACTTGCTACCCCGCAAATGATACAATTTACAAGTTTTTTTGTAACAGACGGCTGTGAACTAAGACCAGGTATAATACAACTGCACAACTGCTGTCATATCAGTTTGCTTGAAATTAGTATCGAATTCAATTTATATATTATAATATCGAATTTAATCGAAAATATACTACATAAAATAAATACAATAAAAGTTTTATTTACATGTGCATTACCATTTTACAGTAGATAAAAGGGGCATTTTAAAAAGTAGGTAACTAAAAACGCTCAATCTTTTTGCCTGTTACTTTTCAGGCCTGGGCCGGAAAAGTCTTTTCAAGTCGTTTACTTGAAGTAGCTAGAAAAGTGTTACCTTTCGTTTTTGTTTTCTGACCGAGAAACGTCATTTTTTGACACATTCGAATACAAATTTAATTATTGACACAGTTCATCACGGCGACATGCACCGGCCACACCAAATATTAAGGCAACCTAAAAAGTAAAAACTACATAAATATCTAGATAATTTTAAAATTCTCACATTTTAAACGTATAGGTACCTTATTCATCAAGTACATATGATCTGGTGCTTGAGTAATAAATATTTCAAGTTGTTCATTTGACAGAACTTTCGGCTTCTTTGGTTTATAGCTGTCACCTTGACGTTTCCGGAAAACGCTTAATTTTGAATATTTTGATACATCAATGTCTTCCTTTGTACTAAGTGTTGATCTCAGCATGCGTGGGAGTAATTTGACTATAACGTAGAGATGCCTTCAACTGAAGATAAATTAGAAATCATGACATTTTCAGATCGGGAGGTAATGTCTTTTTCGTGGCAATAATCCATGAAAATTTAAAGTCGCATTATTTGCAGCTGTTACTCTCTGGTGTTGTACCAGACACCTGTATGTCATCATCAAGCTCATCATTGTCCATTTTAATTTGTAGCACGTATTGAAACGAAATAAGCACTCACATCAATAAATAAACAGTGATTACAAAGGAAACGATTAGATTGCAATGAAAAAATGTTATGTATTAATATTAATAGCAATCTTCACAGTCGTCCGGGAATGTTAGGCTTTTCCTACTAGGTACACAATGTACTATTAATTTAACAATATCGAATAAAAATCAACAATACCGATTGAAAAACAAAATCGTCACATAATATTCTGGTAAGTTGGGAATTTGGTTATCGGCCTATGAAAAAAAATCTAAAGAATATGTGTATTACTTTTCTAAAATTAAATAATTAAATAATTATAATAATAATATGTTGTTCAACTTATGGGTGAACGAGGCGCAGTGAATTTCACACTGGCTTGTCGAGGGACGAACTGTGCTAATACCCAAAAGAAGAGATCTGTCTGAACCGAAAAATTACGGGCCGATTACTTGCCACAACTCCTGCTACAAGTTATTTACATCTTGTATACCAGGATATTCAGTTCTGTTGATTCGATCTACCAACAGATAAAAGAATAGCGTGGTGCTAAGAAGGACCTGGCATGCTGTGAAGAAAACCTTTCGGGGAAGAACAAGGTGGTCTAACCGTTCCGATTTTGCTCTGGGTAATTAAGTGGCGAGTAGATCAGCTGCGCCAATTGGACAGCCACACCCGCAAGATGATAAATATTCATAGGAATATTCATACTAGATCGTTCATTCCTCGTATGTACGTCCCACGTCAACGGGGAAGCCGAGGACTCTTGAGTCTGGAGTCTATGCATGGCAGAGTAGCATTGAGTATAGCATATAACATCTTCAGGAGCTAGGATCCACTACGGTTAGTGAGAGTGAGAACTCATGAAACCCTAGGAGTTAGCACTTCATTCAGAGGGCCGCAGATGAACTCGATCTCGTGTTCAACTAAAATCGAGGAGGCCGGCGTCGGCGAGATGCTGATGCAGAATCAGTAACTGAGCTTCCGCCAAATCGCCTGACAACCCAAATTAAAGCTGTCGACGAGAGAAATCTGTTTCGGCAGCACCTCGATAAACCCCTGCACTGGCCTGCACGGCTTGCTGTATAACAACATGGAAACACTGGGTTTATCGACAAAGCTGACCTTCACAATTTTAAGGTCAGACGTACGGCGAAAGTCGGAGACTCAGGGATTCATTGTGGCCTGTGGATGGTGTTATTAACACCTTGGTCTATGGCTAAATGGGTGTAGAGGCCCCTGACATCAACTGCAGGATCTCAGCTGTCTCTAAGATATCTACTTGCCTACTTCTTAGAAGACGGCAAGTTGAGATCTTAGAGAATGACAACGGTTCGATCTGGGGAGTAGGCAGATTGAGGCCCCGGACTCGAACTGCTTCTTACCCATCCCAAACATCCTCCCTTTGTGTCCAAAATGGGAGCCGAAACGTCCATACATCTGTTGGAAAGATCACCCAACAGACTGGGGTACGCAAATCATCTGTGCATGAAGTATTCATAGTAAATAAATTCTAACCATTATATTGACGCAAGAGCTTCCGGAGAACGACATCGATGGTAGATTAGAGTTTTGTGAGGAAATGATGAGACTGTGTGACGGAAATAGACAATCTTTTTTGAGCATACTTCTCTGATGAGCTACATTTATTTTAGTCACAATACGCGATATTGGTCCGATGAGAATCCATATTGGATGAGAGATTCTCATTCATAATATCAGCAGAAAGTTAATGTTTGGGCCGGAATATTGTGCAATCAAATTGTCCGACCGTTCTTCATCGACCGTCGTTTGACAGGTGAAAAGTATGTCGATTTATTGAGCAACCAGATAATACCGGAAATCCGAAATAGCGTTCGACAATATCTGGTTTCAGCAGGATGGGACTTAATGTCACTTCGCATTGATTGTACGCAATTTTCCTTAGGCGTAGTATTGGCACGAGGTGTGCGATTGAGTGTCCACCATTAATATCTCTATAGACTCTAGATTATTTCTACTGGGGCTATGGGAAAACCAAAGTATATCAAACAAAACCTGAAGACATCGATGATATAAGGGAAGAATAATACAATCTTCTGATGCGATAACATCAGAAACTTTGCAGAAAATAATTGATAACATGCTGGAGGTCGGCAATTTGAACATCTATTAAATAGGTAATGCTGACGATTATTGACTCAATGGTGAAAGGCGAGATGACGCATTCAAAACAAGCACCCCGATGTAACAAAAAACTATTACGATCATGTCGTTGTTTCTGGGTAATTCTAAAAGCAGTTTCTTGAAAAATTTCATCGCCATCTATCACGAATCAAAAAATAGTTTCAATTAACACGTATATTATGTCCAAATCTGCAATAAAAAATGGGGGTTAAAATTTAAGATTTGATAGTGACAGCTTTTTTTTTAAATATTGATTACGTATTTTTTATTTTTCAATCCAAAGAGTATTTCTCGAGTTATTCGACCGTTTCTAGAGTTTTCGGACATCCGGTATATATATTTAACATTAAAATACTCCAGCAAATACCACCAAAATAATTAATTATAACTAAATGCGGTTACAGTACATACATTCAATTTTGTTAATGGATAAAATATAAAGTATAAAACTGGGTTCCTTGTCTATTGATTATTGATTTTATATTTACATTGTGCTATTTTCAAACTTTGATAGATAGATAGATAGATATCATTGAGTAAACAAATAATATAAAGAGGCGCAACTGTCAAGGGGCCGAGATTTTAGTGTTGTATTTTTTTGCTAATCTTTTTGTTTATGAAGAAATTGGTCGCATTACAAAATAACTTTGCCTGTCTACGGATTAAGTATCACTCCCAGCTCCATGTAAAGTAGCTTTGTCACTGAAGGTTTTTACTTCTAAACCCTCAAAAACAGAACCAATTTTGATGATCGCCTTTCAAGTCACCGAAGTAACCCCCGTAAAATCCTAGGATTTTGTGAAGTTCATGCACTCGCGATTTGCGATTTTCAGGATTTAATTTGATTGGCTAGTTTAAAAAATGTTAGACACAACTATTTGCAATTCAATTTATTGCGAGAATCGCAAAATTTAAATTTGGGGGGCGGGAAAATTGATATTGTTTCAATTTTTTTTAAACTGCGCAAGGGGCTTTTCTTCATAGAGATACCGATTAACTATATTTTTTTGCATTTAAGCCCCGATCTTTTCTTTTCATACAAATTTCTCTTACCAATATCTCTGTATTTTTTTTCTCTTTTTCTGATTAAATACTAAGTTATAATATTATTCTTCTACGTTGTAAAAACCTCAACACATAAGCACTATTCATGGTATTTACTTGTTATCAAGTAGTTTTTCCGTTTTTTGTTGTATGAATAATTTTTTGGTTAACAGCAACAACAGCAAATCTGACAAGACAAGTATGTTTGAAATTCAAAAGTAACTAGTTTTCGCGTTTATGCATGAACGAACATTATTTTTCGTTATAAAATCGCATATCGCAAATCGCAAATCGTGAGTGCATGAACTTACCTTTATATGTATGTACTATCGCGGCCGAAAAAAAGTAATCGATTTTTTATCAAGTAGTATGTTTCTTCGAAAAATTTTCCTTTGTGAATGGGAGTTTTTACATCAGTTATGTCAATTAAGTTATTTTGACAAGAAATCATTGGTAGGGTCGTATTTATTTTAAAAAAACTAATAAGAAATAAGTTGTTAATATTTTTTAATTATAAGAAAACAATTAATTAGTATGGTTTTGAGAGAAGCAGAAAAATGCTACATCATCACCAAACTTGGAGAAGGGTGGTCTTAACAAGGCATAGCAAGTGAAATTAATTGCAGCAAAGGCACAATTCAAAAACTAAACAAAAAGACAGAATACCTCGCTATTATCTGTTTTGTACAGATATTCTTCATCAAACTTATGCCCTGCCTGGGACGGTAAACTCGCAGTTGACCATTGTAGCAGGACTGAAATATCTTTTCGTCGGAAAAGACCACTCTCTCCCAGTAACGATAGTTTTCATTAATAAAAGTATTTGCAAACTGCATTCTTGCCTCTTTATTATCATCTGTTAGTCGGTGCTTTTTAGCACTGGCACAGTTAAATAGACCTTGCTCTCGCAAACGTTTTCTTGCTGTCCTAACAGACGCTGGGAAGTTGGTTTGCTCTTTGGCTTCAATAGAATTAGAAAATGGGTTTAAATTCACATAGTTAACCAGGGTATTGTCGTTTTCTAGAGTACTCGTTCTTGGCCGCCCAGAACCCACTGCCCTGATCAGATCATGAGTTTCTATCCACTTTTTGTTTAGTTTTTGAATCGTGCTTTTGCTGCAATTAATTTCACTTGATATGCGTTGTTGAAATCACCCTTCTCCAAGTTTGGCGAAGATGTAGCCTTTTTCTTCTTCACTCAAAACATGATAAGGTATGATTAAAACACAAATTTTTTTTTTTTTTAAATGTACCCTATTTTGCTTATTTAAAGTACGCCTCAGAGTGTTTAAATCCAACTATAAAAAACGCGCGTGTTTGTAAGTTACCATGGCAACATCAATAACCCGAGAAACGTGAAGTGTAAATGTCAACTTTTTGACAGAAGTACCTTGTAACGTCAAATAAAATATTACTAACAAATGTTTCAAAAGCTTTATTCAAATATTCAACAATCTTAATTATTTAAATGAATATGAAAAGTACAATTGATATTGTTTGAAATATTAAATCTTCGGTTTTTTAAGTCAGAAGAAATGCTGGTCAAATTAATACTGTTAACATTCTCGTCAGTGAGGTTTCACTTCCACTTATGGCACCCCCAATAATGTTTGAAACGTTCTTCTTATTGCTAATACTCTCTTCAACGTAACCAGTCGCCACAGCTACCGATTTCCACCCTACTTGTTAGTAAGGGATCCACGCCTTCAAAAAACTTCAAAATCGTCAAGTAACCCATTCCAGCAAGGTAAATAATTTTTGAGATGGCATATCGAAAGAGGGTCCCTAGGGGCATCAGAAACTGCTTGTTGGACTTTTGTTGGCTCTTGCACAACTTCTCAAAAAGAAAAAAAAGATGGCGTAATGGTATTTCACGAATACGTGTTTTTAAACGTTCACCTTCCGCTAAAAAATTAACTATTTGCGATATTGACCTGATTTTTTTTATAGTCTGTCTCACCAACAGAAATAAATAGACTCCTCCCCAAAAATGCCCGCTAAATTTGAATGGAATTTCTCTGTTGCTCGTATTTATAGAACCCGAATTACAAAGCAACCCCTAAATTTGACTGACAAAGGCCGAATCTACAACGTACTCGCGAAAGCGTTAAACTTTTACATCTTTTGCACCAGACCAATCAGCTTATGTTATGATTGTCGCGAAACGCATAAACGCTAAACGTATTAAAAATGTGAATAAATAGGGAACCCGCCTAACTGTCAACTGTCATATTTGTTTTTCTGATAATTATTTCTTAATTTATGTCAGCTGTTTATGTTAATGAATTCGTTAAGATTTATCTTATAGAAAGATATCTTACTTTGCAAATTAAGATACGTCTAAGAATTAACCTTATATGTTTTGCGTATTTTAAGTTAAGTATTAAGGTATGACGTAATGCAAACGATTAATATTATATGATTAAATGTTAAAAAGCTTTTTTTTAAGGTTAGGTTTTCATCGAAATCTGATGGCTATCACAGCTTTCATTAATTTCATTTAAGTAAAACTGACTATTGCGCACACCGTTCTGCGCAACCATAAAATTAATGGGGAGGAGTCTATTTATTTCTGTTGGTGAGACAGATTATAGTAGAATCATCTATCTGTAGCAATGAAATTTAAAAATCACTTGCAGTTTTTTTTTAATAAATCCTAAAGTTACAGCAACGAAATTTGTGTATTGAAAATTTCGACATATGGGAAACTATATTAAATGCTCGATTAAATGTTAAAAATTTGTACACACTATATGTGAACAAAATGTGGTCCGAAGTTCGAAAAAGTTTTTTAAAAAAAAATCAGGTCGGTATCTTACACTGTTTGAGAGTTATAGATTTTTTAAAGAGAGTTATTTACGTTTGCGGAACTCCTAGTAGTATTCAGCTGTTTTCTGGCCCGCGCGTTGCCATCCAGCTTATTTTGTAATGCATAAAGAATTTGCAGATAGTAGGACAAAACACCTTTTGGAATTGCGTGATTGTTATTGAAATTTTAACAAATTATGTAAAATAAAAGTCACATTTGACAGAGGATTATGAGGGTGTTGTTGATAGATAAATAATTATTAGATTATTTACTATCCCATTATTTAAGTACATTATGTACAAATGGTAAGACATTTTACTATTGATGACTTACATAAATATGTTAAAATATCTAAAAATGAGTGCTCTACCGTAATAAATTTAAAGTGCAATCATGGCAAAGCGGACACAAGAATATATAATTCTATGGACACACGAATATATAATTCTTGGATATTAGATTATATAATAAATTATCTAATGAATGGAAAACTTTGGTTAGCGCAAAATTCAAAAGTAAAATTAGATCCTACTTCTTGGTTAATTGTTTTTACTCTGTAGAGGAATATTTAAAAGCTGAAATTATGTAGAAGTGTTTATACATTCTTTACTGGATATTTGATATTATTTGCAGTAACCAAATCACTGTTATCTTTTACCTGGTTTTGTGTAATTTATGTAGTTTGTTTCCTTATACGTTTGTTCTCTACATTTTATTTTATTAGAGCTGTGTTCATGATGTAATCATCATTTTTATTTATTAATTTTTTCTTATATACAATTGCTGTTTTTTGTTTATAACAATTGACTTGCCACAAATGTATGTTTCATATGTAAAGTGGTCAAATAAAAATCTATCTATCTATACACATTTAAAATTTGCTGTTTAGGAATTGCGTATTGAACGAGCGTTAATAGAAGCCACGGATACGGATATACATTTTTTTAGTATGTTTAATTTGTGCAAAATAGAAAACTTAAAAGAATTATGGGTATATGGCAAAAAAGGTTATATAGCAATTCACGAAATCAGTAAAAGGTTAAGTGAAAAATACAGCGCCTAATGTAAGACCCGTCCAAAAATGGAAAATTTCATCGACACCGAGAATTTACAATAGCGGTTTTAAATTTTGATTTTGTTATATAGGGGTAATCTACAGACTATTTGCAAAAACCAATTTGGGAAATTTTTCAAAATCTGCAACATTTAAAAAAACAGCGATTTTTTTGAAAAAATCACATTTTTCTCATTACTGACCTGTAACTTTCCACTCAGGGATATTTTGGGATACTTTTATTCGTCACTTTCTTACGCAAAGGTGGAGCATACAATATTTATTGCAAATGCGCATTCCAACAGACAAAGCCGCTTATTGTCAATAAAATTTGTAACAAAATGCCGAAAACCGCAACTCCATAATTTTCCTCCCTGTAGAGATGTCTTATTCCAAAATTTGAGGAAATAATCCGAATATGCAGTTCAATTATCCAGTAGTTTATTTTTTCTTTATATTTTTCATTTAACCTTTTACTGATTTCATGAATTGCCATATAACCTTTTTTATAAATGACTTTGTTTAGGCTTTATACAATGTCAACATTGGATTTAGGTTATATCAATTTGTTTCATTAATGTCAATTTGACATTAGAATGAGGTTATATTTTTTTGAATGTCAATGTCCGAATAAAATTAAAAATAGGGAATTTTTAACGTCACAATTAAACTAAAACTAGATTATATTAATTTTTATGAAGATAAATAATTTCTAATACGTTCTAAAGTATTTTCAACAATTTTTTTTTTTTTTCTTGATTCAACATAATTTATATTTGCATGTTCAGAAATAGAACATCAATAAATATATTAGATAATTTTTTTATTATTGGGCCATATAGCTTGAATAAGGTTGTTTATAGACAACAAGTCTCGAATTAAGAGAGGTAGAGTATTTTATAAGAAATTTGTTTTTTATGGTTACATATGACAGTTTATTAATTATAAAATGTAAGTTCAAGTAAATCACTTTATTTTGCGAGATTAATCGTTCACCTGAAGAGCTTGTAAGAGCGAAAGAATATGTACATCTTCTTGTGGACTTTGTTTTTTAATTGTTGACCATAATAAATTAATTTGTGGTAAGTTGAAAAAATTTTTTAATAATTTGTTTTTAGACGTTTTGAATTTTATGATATTTAATCCAGTATTCATCATGTATTAAAGAAAGTCCAATGAATTTAATAATAGCATGTTTAGAGATGAAACATCAATATAAGTATATCAGTTTGGATATGTTTGTTGTTATTATGCTTGTATAAAACCTAAACAAAGTCATTTATAAACAATGCATATCAAGCAAAGAAAGAGAATTGTAAAATAACCTTTTTTGCCATATACCTACCTACCCATAATTCTTTTAAGTTTTCCATTTTGCACAAATTAAACATACTAAAAAAATGTATATCCGTATCCGTGGCTTCTATTAACGCTAGTTCAATACGCAATTCCTAAACATCAAATTTAAATGTGTAAATATTCTTGTGTCCGCTTCTTCATGATTGCACTTGCAAATTTATTACGGTAGAGTACTCATTTTTAGATATTTTAACACATTTATATAAGTCATCAAATGTGTCTCCTAAATATAAGGCTACATTGATAGGCAACATATGTCCTTGTTTACACCACAATTCGGAAATGTATTTTGGTTTGCAATTATTTTTGATACTGCGATGTAATTGATGCTTGTATAAATGAAGATGCTCTTAAGTTCTTTGTGAAGCTATAGTGCCGTAGTGACTTTAAATCCTTGGATTTGCTAAGGCAGTATTTATTTTCTATTAGCCACGGTGACTTACGTTCGCTATCTCCTACTGAAGACGCTTTCTTACTGCATTTAAAACTCGCGTTAAGTATATCAAATTTTAGTCTTCAAGCGGTCCACCGATCCCCTTCCAAATTTACTTTCTTCATAGATTTTGGATATGCGATGGAGAATAATGAAATAATACCGCAAATGATGACAAAAAACCACAACCGATTCTAAAAAAAATTAAAAAGTGCAATAATTGTAAAGTAAAGTGTGACAAAAAATGTGCGTGCACTTGGTTCGGCTGCCTGTACATGTGCAGCCTTTCCCTACAATTGTTTTAAAGGCAAAAATAATACGGAGCAGCTCTTGTCAGACAGTAATTCTGGCTAGGAATACCTACATAAGTGCTTGCTTGTAATTAAATGTCTTGTGTATAGGTGTTTATAAGTATATTTTTTTTTACATTTTTTGTAAAATGTCTTACCATTTTTACATAATGCACCTAAATAATGGGATAGTAAATAATCTAATAATTTATTTATCTATCAACAACACCCTCATAATCCTATCAAATGTGACTTTTATTTTACATAATTTGTAAAAATTTCAATAACAATCACGCAATTCCAAAAGCTGTTTTGTCCTACTATCTGCAAATTCTTTATGCATTACAATAAGCGGGATGGCAACGCGCGCGGCAGAAAACAGCTGAATACTACTAGGAGTTCCGCAAACGTAAATAACTGTCTCCTTAAAACATCTATAATTCTCAAACAGTGTAAGGATACAGACCTGATTTTTTTTTTAAACTTTTTCGATCTTCGGACCACATTTTGTTCACGTATAGTGTGTACAAATTTTTAACATTTAATATACTTTCCCATATGTCGAAATTTTCAATACACAAATTTCGTTGCTGTAACTTTAGGATTTATTAAAAAAAAAACTGCAGGTGATTCTTAAATTTCATTATTACAGATAGAGGCGCTCATGATTCTACTATATAAATAAAAAAAATCAGATCAATATCGCAAATAGTTAATTTTTTAGCGGAAGGTGAACGAAACACGTATTCGTGAAATACCTTTACGCCATCTTTTTCTTCTTTTTGAGACAAAAGTCCAACAAGCAATTTCTGATGCACCTAGGGACCCTCTTTCCAAATTTGTTCCCAAAAATTATTTACCTTGTTGGAATGGGTCATTCCGTTTTTGAAAGCTTTGGATCCCTTACTATGTCGTTGGATTTGATCTATTGTCATGCCACTATTCGCCATAATGGTAGCGGACGTACGTCGAAACGCATGTCCCGTGTATTTCTCAGGATCGTCCAATTTAAGATAACGTGCAATTTGCAAGGGACATGATCCAAATGTATGCATGCACTTTCACAAATGATTTCATATCTACCCCTTTGTTTATCCTCAACATACTTTGCAACTTCGAATGAATAGCCCACATAGTCGACGCCTTGTACTGCTCCGACATTTTCTGAAGGTAAGCAAGCACAACTCGTTCATCTGTATCTGTTACCTCTTGCTCTTCGATCCATTTGATAAACTTGTACTCTTTTTTATAAGCGTGTTCCGATTTTTGCGGTATTAACCGCGATTCTGCTTTACTATTTAGGTAATCAATGTTGGAACTCATTTTTAAGCGAAATACAACCATAGATAAAACTCTCTAGATAGGAAACTTGATTGTTTAGTCCCCACTTATAAATATAGTTTCTGTATCAACCAAATGCGACGCCATTATCGCCAAACAATCAGCTCGATGGATAAAGTAGGCAAGGCTGATACCAGCTCTATGTAAAGTAGTACATCTGTCATTTGTCATTTGTGTCGCGTGCCATTTTGAATTTTAATTTTATGTCTGATGTGAGTATTTGTGAGTTCTGAAGTTGCGTTATTGTTCTTTATACTTTATTAAACATAAAAAAACATCACCGAAATTAGACAACCCCCAAATCCAAAGCCAAAGGCTGTCCGGAAGGGGGCTACACATTTGAAAAAACGCAGACAAACATCCATACCCACCGACATTGCCATTTGCCGGTGCCCGGTCTCGAACCCGGACTCGATAGGCAGTGTAGCCAGAGCCATGTCTGTCACTACGCCACCGAGTCGATAATATATTAATTCTTAAGTGATATTAATCCAGTGATTTTAACATGCTTTGTGACGACGAAACGTATATAAAACTAAAAAGTGTTATGTTCCTGATTGTGAGGATAGGACGAGTAAAAGGCACCGCTTTCCTCTAAAAGACAAAAACAGTTTTAACGCTTCGGCGAATGTAATAAAACATTCAAAGTTTACTACCCTAAATTCAGACATATAAAAATTATTATGTATGTAGAATGAAATAGAAATTATTTTAAAACGGCATCGATGTCCTAGTTATTGATATTTTAATTTTATATTTCATAGTTTGATTAAACAGTAAAGTAGACCACATCTTTATAGAGCACATAAAAAATGTCGGTGTGTTTTAAGTTCTTATCGGCTTCAAAGACGCCGACGTTTTTTATGTGCATTATAAAGATGTGGTCTACTTTACAGAGCATTCACAAAAATAATAAACACATTTCAAAATACTTCACTTCGTTTTATGGTTTAATATTGGTATGTTCAAAAGAGTTTTCCAAAAAGAATGTTGAAATTGACACAATGTTTCTCTTATTCATTAAAGGTAGAAGTATTTATTATAGACCTTAGTAGGTGGAATATTCTCAAATGTTATTGTGCATTTACATTGAACTGTTTAATAAAAAAATTAAATATAAAATATCTGCAGTAAACCATAGAGGCTTGCACTATCGCATATTGCGATCAATTTGCATGTAGGGATTTGTTGCTTAAATATCTCACCGATACCAACCAGTGTTACAGATGGATAGATATAAATATACATTTTATTTTCAGCTGCCTCGCAATAAATTGTGGATGAAAATAATTTATTTTCATTTCTACCTATCTGTAATTAAGCAAAAAAATCCTTGTAAAAGTGGTGCAGCGAAAGTTCAGCTGAACTTGGTTCAAAATTTAAGGATACCATTCTTGCAACAATCGGCATCCTTGAATTTTGAACCAAGTTCAGTTGAACTTTCGCTTAATCACTTTTATACAACTGGTCCGAAATGAGCATTGAGCATGCCATTTTAAATTTCCCGCATTTTGTCCATAGTTTGCAGATCAACCATTTCAGGCGCCACATTTTCATGACTGCTTAATGAGGGTTTTATCTATGAATACAACCAGTAACAACTGTGATGACAACGATTAATATTATATGACAGATTGTAAATAAATTTTAATCATTTTATGTTATTAGTTCTTATTTCCATTTTTTGTAGTATTTATGATTTCAAAGTGTACCAATAAAAGAAAATAGCGTAAAGTAATCGTGGATAACTGGTCTTTAAAACACTTGCTCTATTTCGAACACTTCGGCTGCGCCGTCGTGCTCGAAAAATCACGCGTGTTTTAAATACCTTAATAATATCCACTTATACTTTAATATACTATTTGCTTAATATGACAATGACGTTGACACTAATAAAAAAAATATTGGGATTGATGCGAACTGAATAGAACCATAGTTACAACGGGAAAATCAGTCGATTACTTTTTTTCGGCCGTGATAGTACATATATATTCAATTTCAATTATTATTCAAAATCAGAAACGTAAGTGATGGGGTAGATAATTTTTTGAACCCCAAATTTAAAATTATTTGAAAAAATTGGTGAAATTTAAGCTTTTTAGTAAATCTGGTTTTTAAAGAAAAAACATGACTGGGGGGTTTTCGGGGATATTGGTTTACTGAAAATTTTATTTTGACTTCTTGGTTTTAGAATATTTTTTCTTTACCTATCATATTTTTTTAAATTTCATGAAGTATACAAATGTGTCTGAATCGGATTCATTGATCAAAACAATACATTTTTATGCTATTTCAATTTTCTAAGCAAGTTTCCTCAAAATTTAGTTTATTAATTTAAAGAAGTAATTCAGACGACGAGTTTCTTAAATAAATAAACCTCTTTAAAAGAGGACCATTTTTAATTTCTGCCTAGAGGCCCAAACTGTTTTTACACTGCCGTGCCACTGAAAATATATTTCGAAATTAAGTCCTAAAATAACCTACACCTACATTGAGCACAGAAATTCAAAAAAGGTTAGAAGAACAATATAGTGATCTCGTATTTGTTGTATATGCACATTGCACAAGATCAATGGTTGAAGGAGATTCTGTGTAAGTTTCTGTTTATAAATGTTTTCACTCTTCTTATTTTTGGCTATCAATTAAATCATCTATACAGTGTGTCCCAGATTGGGTCCCGATGCATTGCTATCTCGCTTATTAACGGAGATGGAACGATGGTTAAATGGGGAAAGTTTTGCAGATTTTAATGGCCATTTCGAATCCGTTTTCAAATTTTATGTAGCACCCATAGTTTTTGAGTAATTTTCAAAAAACTGAAAGATTGCTTTTTTTTATTTCCTCCATAACTTATTAAGCATTATTTATGCAGGTTGGAAACTTGCACATTATTAGAACACTTTTTAAAAATACATCTAATAGTGATAGCAAAATTTTTCTACCGTCACTTGTTTTCGAGACTGACACATTAACTTTTGTTTTTCTTATGGGCGCCATATTGGATTTTTATTTGATTAAATAGCATTTTTTATGCGCTTTTCAACGATGTATCACAATCTGAAAAAATTCTATACTGAGGTAGCAACGTAATAGAAAAACAGGTTTTTTAATGGTAGGCTCTGAACAAAATTGGCAATTGTTCATAATATCTGTTTTCTCCTCATTAGAAAACCTTAACGCCATATTCTTATTTAAAATTATTAATACCTACTCTTAAATAAAAATAAACTAGTGAACCCAAAAAAATAACAAAAAGGAACTCTTAACAATGAAACTCAACAACAATAAACAAAGTAACAACACAAAAGAAGAACAAAACCAGCAAATAATATAACTAGATTGCTAGATACAAGTTAAATGGTCAAAAATATTTAATTAATATCACTAGGATACGTTAAGTAGGCTATGCAAAATATGGTGGAAAACAAAACGTTTCCAATTAATTATTGTGACAATTCGTCAGAAAATGCGTCGTTGAAGTATTTCAAGAGTTATATTATTTGCTGATTTTGTTCTTCTTTTGTGTTGTTACTTTGTTTATTGTTGTTGAGTTTCATTGTTAAGAGTTCCTTTTTGTTATTTTTTTGGGTTCACTAGTTTATTTAAGAGTAGGTATTAATAATTTTAAATAAGAATATGGCGTTAAGGTTTTCTAATGAGGAGAAAACAGATATTATGAACAATTGCCAATTTTGTTCATAGCCTACCATTAAAAAACCTGTTTTTCTATTACGTTGCTACCTCAGTATAGAATTTTTTCAGATTGTGATACATCGTTGAAAAGCGCATAAAAAATGCTATTTAATCAAATAAAAATCCAATATGGCGCCCATAAGAAAAACAAAAGTTAATGTGTCAGTCTCGAAAACAAGTGACGGCAGAACAATTTTGCTATCACTATTAGATGTATTTTTAAAAAGTGTTCTAATAATGTACAAGTTTCCAACCTGCATAAATAATGCTTAAAAAGTTATGGAGGAAACAAAAAAATGCAAACTTTCAGTTTTCTGAAAATTATTCAAAAACTATAGGTGCTACATGGAATTTGAAAACAGATTCGAAATAGCCATAAAAATCTGCAAAACTTTCCCCATTTAACCATCGTTCCATCTCCGTTAATAAGCGAGATAGCAATGCATCGGGCCCCAATCTGGGACACACTGTATAGATATCTCAAATTTACCTTGTCACAATAATCGAATGTACTACCACTTTTCGCTTTTCCCGAAAACTTGAAGGGGGGTTCCTTCTTAGAGCCAAATATACAAATTATGGAGTTTACGATATAAGTAAAAACCGAGGTAAAAACATCGAACCTCAAGTGGCATTTGTTGAGAAAATTTCATGAGATAATAAACTAACTTGTTTCTAAATTCAAATAAGTTTTATGTCAAATAGATTAACAGAAAAAGAAATTATTTTTTATTTTGTTTCTCCACAAATGTCAGTCTAGTTTAATTTGTTTAACATTTCAATACAAGGAAAATAATGCGTTTCCAATGAAACAGAAGGTAATAAAAAATATTCACTTTTGGCCAATTATATTTTTTGCATCGCAGGGACTAAAACTAGTAGTTTAATTCCCGATTTTAGGGATTAATGTGCCACTTTTACTCCCTCAGGAAATAAAAAATTTTGAATCCCTACGGGAATAAAAGTAAAACAATAGAAATATAATATTGGTGACCATAATAAATGAATTATTTTGTGGTGAGTTGAAAAATTTTTTTTTAATAATTTGTTTTTAGACGTTTTGAATTCTATGATGTTTAATCCACTACCCATCATATATTAAAGAAAGTCCAATGAATTTAATAATAGCATGTTTAGAGATGAAACATCAATATACGTATATCAATTTGGATATGTTTGTTGTTATTATGCTTGTATAAATCCTAAACAAAGTCATTTATAAAAAAATATAATATATTTTTTATGTTTATAACCATCATTTTTTCGTTTGAGAAATGCTTTAAGTCTTACATAATTTGCAATATTACCATTATTTTTTATCATTAAATCATTTATTGCCTCTTCTGCAGCTTGATCGATATTAAAAACGCTCATTTTTAAATTTAAAGTTGTGACACACAAATTTAAATGACATTTTGTATGTATTTTTAAGTTACATGTCAAAGTTCTAGCCCACTAGAATTCCCGTTAGTTTTTAAACTTGATAAAGCGTAGCACATATTGATTTATTTTTTTAAATAATTGCATTAAAATTTGCGAAGACGAGGTTGTAGCAGTTCCCGCGGTGCAAAAAATAGCGTATATAAGGGACTAAAGTGCCTTGTAATCCCTCATATTGTGATTGTTCACTTCACACCCAGGATTAAATGGCATACTTTAGTCCCTTGGTATATAATACACTATTCTAATATTTCTTTTTTAACCATTAACAAGACCGCAAGACCGCCTGTTTGATAGTTTTTAATAGACAAAAATTGACAGGAGTGGAACTGTTAGTAATAGTATTTTGTGAAAATACTACTTATTTGATTGAAATAAAAGTAGGAAAGAAATTCTTAAAGCCGTTTCGAGGTATTTTTTCGGCCCGGAAACCACAACAGAATCTTTCTATCCATGATGTAACATTTTAAATTTCTATATATTTAATTTGAATGCGGATGCACCGAGATTTTAATAAATTCTGGGATACCATCTTACTAAAGGAGATAACTTTCGATTCATTCATCTACCAAGAATATGACAAGATTCTATACAGATCAGTTAAATATTTGGATTAGTTTTACTTAGATATTTCAAAACAAAACCACCACCAACGTTTTGATTATTTTGCAGCTCTTCCAATAAGACACAAAATTCTGCATTATTTACCTACCACCATATCTTGTTTGCAGTCAGTTGGTTGTACTCAACATTATACACATTTTCTTTTTTCATTTCCTACCTGCACAAATTACTACATAACTAGCGGCCCCTATTATCACGTTCTTTTCATCTAACTTGTTGCCACAATCAATAATACCAATTATTACTTGTTACTTTGATGTGACACAATATCACTTACTCTCAGTTGTTCATATATAGCAGGTGGGGTAAGAGGGATGATGTTGGTTTTGATTTCCTTAAAATAGTACATATTTAATAACATTGGGCAACTGAAAAGTTACTTTTTGTCATTTTTCATTATTTTCGTATGTCGACACGACAGGAATATTTTCTGTGGTAGAATCTGTTTTGCTACATACTATATCCTGTTCTTGTCAGAAAGCTGCAAGTCTAAAGTGGACAGTAGTATACGACAAACTATTACTCAACTTATTAAGTTGTTTATAATTTAAGTAGATCTAAGAATATCGTATATATTTCTTTGGTGGGTGAGACAACCAACCTACGTAGTTTATTCAAGTTTCTTCATTTAATGAAAAAGTCAAGAAATTAACTCACCCTTTCAAACCTAAAATAACCCCTACGAAGGTCGAGAATGGAACGGTACGTGTACATACATATAAGAGACCCTATGTATATATATATAAAATTTCTGTTATTTCCTTTATTTTAAGTGAGTTAGGTCCTTATTTTCTATCCACGCTGATTCAAATTGAAACCCCACCATGATGGACATCTTGTTTATCTTTCAATCAAAACTGTAAAACTTTCTGCTTATTACTTATTACTAATCTTTTTTACTTATAACAATTTTAAATTCTTGAAATAATATGCAACTTGTTTGTGAATCTCTTTCAATGTTTCCTTTAAATTGACCAGACTGTAAAATTTCGTGCTTTTCTAATATCTACCTTTTATTTATAAAATTTTAAATTCTTTAAATGTATTTACTTTTTATTTGTGAATGTATTTGCTAAGGCGATTATTTATTCTTTATTTTTAACAATTTATTTATTCATATACCAGCCAAATTAGATTTTTACAATCTATGAATGAATGCTTACTAAGTACCTAATACACTACTCAAACCAAACTGTTTCTAAATAAGTGGACTGGCAAAAGTGATGTGATTGCTTAGCTGTAAGATGATCCAATTTGATTCCAGTGGAATTTTTAAACACTCATAAATTTTACAACAACGAATTTAAAAATATTCTGGACTTTAGGAATAATTTATAACACATCTTGAATAATATTCCCAGAAGAATTAATATTAGACAGAAACGGTTAAAATGTTGAACAAGGGTTTTATTTAATCATTTCCTTTTTCTTAGTTTAGTTTTGTTGATAAATATTATTTTAAGCATCTATTTATTATAAAATTATCCAAAATTAATATTATAAAATTATTAAATTTTACAATTTATTATTTACCTATTATTATTCATTGGGGTATTAAATAAACATACACTTTTATTTACACTTATATGTATAGTTAATTTTGGGAACGAGAATTTTGAACATGCATTACTTTATTTACTTTTTACAAAAACCTTGAAGAGACCTTAAAGAAAAACGAAGAATAATTAATTATAAATGACTTGGTTTAGGCTTTATACAAGCATAATAACAACAAACATATCCAAACTGATATAGGTACTTGTTTGGATATGTTTGTTGTTATTATGCTTGTATAAAGCCTAAATAAAGTCATTTATAAACAATGCATATCAAGCAAAGAAAGAGAATTGTAAAATATAATTAATTAAATTGGGGTGTGTTAAGTTAGAGCAACTAACTTGGTAAGTCTTTAAGTCTATTAATAGGTATAGGACTGATAGGACTCGATCCAGGGGTAATTCAAAACAATACGAAAAAAGGCTTAACGATTATGGGCCGCCATATACCTCCTCCTCTTCTTCATCTTCCTCCTCCACCTGAGAAAAATGTATTTTTATTAAAATGAAAATGGATTAGTTTAAATCGTATAAACTACAATTTTACCAAGATTATAGTAGACTCGTCAGATTGAAAGAGGAGGTTGGTCTTCTTTTATTTTATGTCTTCAAAATATCAGTTAACATTTACATTTTCCATAAATGAGGAAAACTACATTGCACAAAATAAAGTAGATAAAACTGTATTTTATCAAACGACTGTGGCTTTGACTGTTTTTTTTCTTGAAACACATAGAATGATCGTAGAGAGTTGTCTAAAATATAATGCTTTTTTGGCCACAATTCTTATTCATTATGCTATATTTTCTAACAAGTTTGTACTTGGAAAAAATGTATTTAAAAGTAAGATTTCTTAATGTTCTTTATTTACTCGCGAATCACTCGCAAAGGGTATAATTTAGGTAAAAGAAGATAAATAATATAATATATATACACCACATGTAACTACGACCCCCTTTATCCCAGAAGGCTGAGCCTTGTGCGGGAGGGGGCTACACATTTAAATACAAGGGACACACATCCAATATCCGTGTATAATGGAAAAATCCCTCTCACAGTATTTTCCATTGCCACGACCGGGATTCGAACCCGGGACTTTTGGTTGAGCGGCAGGTACTCTACCATCTCGACCATCAGTCAAATAGACGGATAGTTAATATTTCATTAAAAAATATAAGTATTTATGAAATTTGGAGGCTATAATAAAAAAAAAGGAAACGCATAACTTTCATCTACCGAACCAACAATTATACAATAAAAAATGTAGAGTATGTGATTTTACCTCGAATTTAACCTAAGTAATTAATTCATTTTGATTTGATAGATATAATTTTCCGAGTAATTTTCATTACATCGCAAAATTAAAAAAATATTTTGGTATAGGGAAGATATGGTACATTGATTTAGCTTAAAATTATACATAGAATTCGGATATGTAATAAAATAGTAAATTCCATTTGAGATGACAAAGTTAGTAGCCATTAGCTATGTGAATTGGAAGTAATGACCATATTTTAGTTGTTGGATAGGGCACACTTTAAAATTCTAAGAAGCTTATTTTCATAAATATGTAGGTATATTAATTTCATTTTGTAATAATATATACACTCATGGACAAAATTATAGAATACCTATTTTTTGTTATCACTATTACTTGAGTATGGTTTCAAATCGTCGTTGTACATTTTTTTAGCATTTTCTGCTAATGAAAACTTAATATTCTTTACTTAAAATGTGTGAAATAAACTATTTCTTCTTGTGTAATGCGATTTTTCATTAAAATTTATAAATACAAAAGAATTGGGAAAATTTAAAATATTCGACAATTTTGTCCATGGGTGTATTATGTTGATAGTTAAACTGATCATAGGACGGACACATTGTATAACTTCTATCTGCAAGGTACAAATTAATTGACCTCTAAGTGAGTCATCAACTGTCGCATCTGTTATGTAGTATGTGTCAATCGTGATTTTCTGGTTTTCATAAAAAAATACTGCTTATCTACTATAACTTTAGTTCAGTCAATGATTTTATTTTAGCAACCATTTTTGTTATTCGTATCAATAAGATACAACTTTATTTCAGGGACTGATTTTTAAGACAGTATCACATTTGGTCTTGCATAGTTATACATATTTCGAGACATATTTCCATGCAGCATCTTTTCCTTTCCATAAATTTTCTTACTCCATTTTTTTTAAATTTACAGCTAAGGAGTTTTGACCCACTTTGTTGACCCTCTTGGGGAATATACAACTTTCATTCGCAAAGTTCAGACCGTACATTTTATATTCAGTTAAATTAGTTGTAAGATTGGTGTACCTTATGAATCCCAACAGTGTATTTTATAGTAAGACTGTTCAATCGTTCGAAAATGAACATAACTTGGAAATCTTTTGGTTTGCTGCTTCAATAAATTTTAAGTATTTTTAATACCTGGATATAATTATAATATTCTATACTTTGTCACACTGTCTATCGTGAATTGAGGTCGATCCTAAAGTCGACAGTGGTGGTAGGTATCTGCGTTTTCCTTTTTGCTCCTAAAATGCGTACCTTATCCTTCGGATTTGGAGGTTGTCTAATTTATGTGGTGTGTTCTGTATTTTTATGTTTTAAAACGTGTTGTTTAAACTATTCTAGGTACACAGAAACAACTATCAGATCTTGAGATAAATACAACTGATGAAAGTCTTAACGCAAGCATGCAAACGACTGACTCCTCTACGTTTTCGTGTTATTACCAAAACGAGGGGATGAGGTAAAAAACTGTTGATATGTTTAATCATACGTTATTTGCATTTGCAGAAACATGGTGTCATGATGGTATATTAAGTTCTGAACTCTTTGATCTCAACGCATGGAAGTATTTCGGGCTGAACGTAATTTTAATGCTACTATACTACTGAGACCATAGAGATAGAATATAATACTATCTCAATGACTGAGACTAAACGTGGTGGTGGGGTTCTACTCGTATTTGATGTAAGCAAGGAATTACAGACTACCAAATTAGACGTTAAATCTATTAAGCAACCTAGTCACGATAAAAGATATAGATATCTTGGCTTTTCAAATTACCTAAATGACATTGTCACTCTTTATATACGTTTTTGTAATATAAGTACATTGCTCCTACTTGTAAGACTGATGATTATGAAATTTTATTTGAATCACTACTATCGCTATACTGTATTAAAAATGGTGATCTGTTACTATTAGGTAACTTTAACATACCCGAACTAAGACTGTAAAAATGATTACCATAACCCAACAATCAACTATAACTTACTTCTGAATTTTTCTAATTTCTCTGAACTGAATCAATTTAATTATATCTATAATAATTATGACAGATTGCTCAAGTTTAGTATTTAGGTAGTAACAGGCAGTATGTGTTAAGTAATCCTCCTGAAGTTATTCTTCTTGAAGATTCTTATCATCCAGCAATGCATATTGAATCAGACATTTGTGTATTCTACTAATAATAAATTCCTGTCAAAAACAAACTCAGTTTATAATTTTCATAAAGCTGATTATATGAGGATATTGGTAATGTTGACTGAAAATTTTTTAACGGTTACAGAGGAAAATATCGCTGTTCAAGCTCTATATGAGACACTTAATAAAATAGGTATTCGACAGAAGTGTGCAAGAAAAAATCATCATCATACCCCTTCTGGTTCAATAATTATATTATTATATTGCGAAGGGAAACCATATGTGAGTAATATGATATGTAAAGGGAAGGTGTAAAATAAAAGTCTTAATTCTCACAACTCCATTTGTTTAAAAGGAGTTGTGAGAATTAAGACTTTTATTTTGCACCTTCCCTTTACAAATTATATTATTTATAAAATAAAACAAAAACCAAATAAAAAATAACTTAGCCCATGCCACATATCTTCCATACCATTTACAACGACTTAAGAATAATCTCGGAAATAATCCAAAGAACTTTTGGTTTTTTGTTCATCATAAAAATAACATAGATAATAGCAAAGACGGTCTTTAGTAATAGGTATCCTCTATTCTTTCATAGGTAATGACTTATAACAATAAAATAATTGAAGAATAAACACCCACAGGAAATGGTGGACTTAATATTTTTCTCGGACTTTCAATGATCCAGTCCTCAACGATATGGACGTTGATGAATATTCTAATATAATAAATACTCTTAATATTAAGTCTGTATAACTATGAAATTAAAAGTACCGTAAAAAATATTAAAGCACATCTAATACCTACGTTTTTAACTAAAGATTGCTCCACGGCTTTTCTTACGCCTCTCGCAACTATTTTCAATTTAATACTGAAGATGTTTTCCTGACTAGTGGAAATTGTCGCGTGTTTGCTCGGTTCTTAAAAAAGGCTATAGAAATAACCTTATTGTCGATAACAATTAATTGCAACTTCAGAAAAATTTTCGAAATCTACTCCACTCATCTACTTATAATTATTTATCAGCTATGGTATCTTGTCATCAGCATGAGTTTATAAGCGGATGGTCAACCATGAAGAACTGATATGCAAGATTCATAATATAGGAAATGGCGTGCAAACTCGACGATGAAAATTTACCGTCTGACGGTCGCGGTAAATCGAAGAGACCATATAAATATCAAGGTTTTTTCTCTCTGGAAATTTTTGGTATGGGCGGTTAGGGGAGACATTTTTTTTTAATCGACTGATTACCGATATCTTTCGGCATAGGTAGTTAGTATATGTACTTCACATACCCCAATTACGCTGGCAGACGAAACTTCCGGTCAGCGCGCGGAAACCGGAAATTGAAAAAAAAATGTATTTACCGGACCAAGTTTGGCGCAAAATGTTTGTTTTGGCGTATACAGTACTGTACTATAGTGGCTGACATTTCTATTGGGCGGTTTTTGTGCAATTTGCCATCAAAGTGGCGAAAAATGGAAATTTGAAATTTTCACAAAAAACAGTTAAAATTGAAAAAAAACGTCTGCCCAGCCAGCTTATGATTCACAAGACACAAAAAACTCTAGCCTTGGCTGGTAGACATTTTTGCCAAATTTAACCTCCCCAAACCGACCCTTAAAGGGTTAAACATTTTTTCTACGAAAAACTGAAACAGAAAATCCTAAGATTTTGTGGTGGATAAAGGAAGACGATGCCTTACAAGTTTATTGTGAAGTCCGAATCACATCTAGAGTATTAACAGTTCTCTCTCCAACCAAGTTCGAAGCAAAAAAAATTTGCCTCAGGATGAATCGAACCGTCGGTCTTCGCAACCAAGTACCTAAGTACGTATTAATGCATAATCGAATATTGTACCTCCATTTTTTCAAAAAATATTTGCATTCATTAATATCTACAATAAATCGTTTATTCTTCAATAAATTCAGTTATCAATTAAAGATTTATTTTAAATTGATTAGATGAAATCGAGGATAAAATCGTTGGTTAGACAAATTTCTATGAAGTATTTCGTCAATACAAAGAACTTTTTTATTGTATTTACGTCATTTCGTTCAGTGTATCACAGGACAGTGTATCTTGTTTAAAATTCCACTGTAGGTAAACCTAACACATAAGCAATGTCCTCAGAAGAACTATCTGCATCTTTAAAACGTTCTATTCCATTTGCCTGCTTGTTGTCCTCGCAACTTTTAAGACAATAGATGTTGTGAATCACTTATATAAATTTGTTTCATTCCCTGGCACTATTTACCTTACTAATTAATGCATCAAATTTTCTTAATTTTTTTCACTTTAGTGTCATTCCTCATTTATTCCAATTGCATGTAGGTAATCTGAATTTCAACAGAAGATAAAAAATAGTCCTATATTAATTATGCATTTTTTTCTAAAAGAATTGCCTATGTTGTCTTTAACGCAGATGCATCCAAAGTTCTCTTATTTTGTGTTTGTGATTGTGTAGGTTTCTTTACTACGGTATAATGCGGCAAGTAATATGCAATATCTCTGCCCTTAACACTAAATTCTTAATTTTTGTTACTCATCTAATGCTTCATTATAATCTGAAAATTTATGTGAAGTTAGCTACACTTTTTTATTCACTCTTATCTTCTTGTTTAGTCAATTATTACAGAAAGTAATCGGAATGAAATAATAACAAAGTGGTATGTTAAATACTACAGATGTTTGACTTCACATTGCTATCGAGGAGTTTACTCGATCAAATGACCAATATATTTTGGATAGGGGTGTGCAATGTGCATTTTAATTAAGTCCCAAAAAATTCAACTGACAATGTCGCAGAGGTGTGCTATAGGACGAAAACTTGAAAAATAATAAATAATTAATAGAGACATTCTATGTCCATATCACAAACGAAGAGTTTACGCAATCAAATGACCAAGAAACGTTCATTAACATTACGGTGGTATAATTCAATCATGTCCTAAAAAATACAAGTGACAATGGGTCAGGGGTGTGCTATAGGAAGAATACTTGAAAAATAAAAGATAAATAATACAAACGTTCCATTTCCATTTTACAGCCAGAGTTTACTCGATCATATAACCCATTTTTTTGTGGATACTTTATGGATAGATAATTATTATGATACCAGAGATAATACAATTTTTCAAATGTCTGTATGATAACGAAAGAGAAAATTTAGGAGAAAAAGAGTACTTACTTACTCAGTCACGGAATCTCATTTTATTAAAATTCCTTCCTTTTTTTTGCAATACAGTAATGAAAGCTGAAAAAGTTATTGTAGACCAATAACTTTATCTGCTTCGAGGTCTAAATAGTACTAATAAAATGGGCTCATTTCGTGATATTTTTAATTTATTTTAGCATTTTCCGTAAGTATTTCATCCTCTAAGTATATAGTGAAAAAATTAGATCGCTAGCGTTAATATTAACCCTAATATTTGATTTCAAATTCGTAACATATTTGAAACGGCTATGACGTCACACCACCCGACTCCACTGGTTCTATGAGTTATGCGGATATATGGTATTTAGATTTCGCTGTACCAGGGACGAAGCACTTAAAAGATGAACGAAATTACCACTTCCGCCGTGTGTGTAGTAACTGCCGCCGGTATGAAACTATAGAAAACAAGCGAGCGGCCGACCGCTGCGAGTGGTGTGACGTCACAGCGCTCTATTTTCATTATTTATTTTGAGGGAGAAGCAGTTGAAAAAAAATTTAATATTTAGCACATTTACTAATTACAAGGTGTACTTTCGGAATATGAATTACAATTTTTTTCCGAAATGAGCCCATTGCGAATTCGTTTATATATAAATAATTGTGGTATAAGTAACATCTGCTGAACATGTTGGAACCAAAGTTTAATGAATTAATTAATAATTCTGTATAAATAACCATTAAAATTCTTCCAAATTCTATGCTGTTAATCCAAGCTCGTTCGATAGCTCGTTGAAATTTGAATAACGTTAAAACCTTTGGAGTGATGAACGGTGAGACAGGTTCAGAAATACCCAACGACAACAGTATAAGTCAGCCTATGATTAAGGCAATGACTTCGAATTGTGATGATGTTCAAAATGTTTTCTTAACCGCCTCCAATGGCAGCGAAGTAACTCCCTGAAAATCTAAGATTTTGTGTTAGCCAAACTGAGACGAGGCCCTACAAATTTATTGTGTCCGAAGCACATCTAGGACATCGACATGCAGTTCCCATGTAGGTACAGGGTAAGTCACGTAAAAGGTCCACCCCATTTATTTGGGTAATTTTGAATATATTTTTGGTTTTCGGGACTCTATCCTATATGAATTTTAACGTAGATTACGATTCTGATAAAAGATTTTTAATTCAACCAAACATATACAGGGATTTTAAAAATACGTGTTTTTTTTAAATGACACACCCTATATATGTCTACACATTTCTATGCAGCTAATCGAGGGGATTTCAAAAATATATAATACCTGTATGTTTGTATCATAAATAAATAATGTGTAGAAACATATAGGGCGTGCCATTTAAGATAAACACGTATTTTTAAACACCTTGTATATGTTTGGTTGAATAAAAAATGTTTGATCAGAATCGTAATCTACCTTAAAAATCATGTAGAATAGAGTCCCGAAAACCAAAAATATATTCAAAATTACCCAAATAAATGGGGTGGACCTTTTACGTGACTTACCCTGTAAGTGCGAAGTAAATTACAAATAAATTTCAATTTGCTTCAGGGTGAAATCGAACCATCGATCTTCACAACTTTTAAACACCTTGTATATGTTTGGTTGAATAAAAAATGTTTGATCAGAATCGTAATCTACCTTAAAAATCATGTAGAATAGAGTCCCGAAAACCAAAAATATATTCAAAATTACCCAAATAAATGGGGTGGACCTTTTACGTGACTTACCCTGTAAGTGCGAAGTAAATTACAAATAAATTTCAATTTGCTTCAGGGTGAAATCGAACCATCGATCTTCACAACCAAGTACGTATCAAGGCATTTACTCACCCGATTGCCATGTCCATATTGTTTAAAATCCCATTCTAGAGGTACCTAATGAATTTTAAATTAATTGAACATTTTGGGATCATCTTCCACTTCTTTATTTTGACGAGGCCTTCATAACGCGTTAATTATTATCAATCAATAGTTAGGAGAGAAGGTCGATATCTACACGTATTAAGTGAAATAGAATGTTAATTAGATTCAGAGCTGATTGAGATTTCTAACTGCTATTAGTGAAGAAATCCATGCTTCAATGTTTTTCCAATAATTTTCCTCAAAACTACATTAGTTTTGTTTGGTATTCATGCTTTACATATGGCTAGGATGTCACGCTCCAATACTAAGATATTAAATCTATTCTAAATTTTACCGGTCATAATTGATGTAGGATACAGGGTGATCATTGTGATCAATTTCAATCTTTTCACCCACTTTTTTGTCCGTTTTACGAATTTCCCCGTAAAACGTTAGAACATCCGATTTTATTCAAAGAAGATATACACTTACATATTCAAAAATTTAATCTTCTTTATCCTTTATGCTAATAAAGTAACCGCTTCTAAATTTCTTGCTGTGAGTAGGAATCAAGGAATAGGTACTTTATTTTGAAGGTCTTTCAATTATCTGCAACTACGTATTTTTTAAAATTTAAGTGAATCAGTACCTACTTTGAAATTTTGATCAATTTTATTTAATAACGTTGCCTAAAATTTGCCGAAGAATTTCTAAAACTCTAAATATCGGCTGTAGAACACAAATTTTTGCACTATTTTTTAGGCAACGAATTCTGGACAACTTTCAAAATGTTCGTCGACGCATTCATCCGTCTGTCAATCATGTTTCTTGTAAGAATGAATAACTTAAGAACGAAAAGTTCGATCGTATTGATATTTGAACTCGAGTTTGAACTTATAGGTAAATGTTAGCTTGAGGAAGAAGCCTATTTATTGTCTTTGAAAATGTAAACAAAAAAATTAGGTAACTATTTTTAACTAGTTTTAACAAAAAAATAGTGGAGAGAATTACAATCTTTGAAATAAAAGTAATGAGACCTAATACTGAAGTAAGTTTCTACAAACAAAAACGTGGAGCACAGTATATTAAAACATCATACTTAGACTGATGATTTATCCCTATTGTTATTTAAACAATTTGATGTGAAGCAACGTCGTACTTAGTTCTCTTTAAGTACTATTAAAAATGCTGTTAAAAGTGACTGTGACTACAGCTTTTATGACTCGTTTGCTTGTTATATTTCTGTTGTTGGAGGGTAAGTACCTCGGTAGGTACTTGTTAGACATCCAAAAAGAAAATGCTCGAGAAAATGTATCCCATATTAATGTTTTAAACTTGATGAGAACGTTTATGGAAACTGGGGCATTCGTTAATAAAAAAAAGTTGCCTGAACATCTGAAAATTCGGGGGTAAGGATGATGATTATTGCCGCACACAATCCCACCAGAAATTAAGCTGAAGATTTAGGAAACCACATTGTAGACCTTTACCTATTGCACTAGTGCCATGCCAGGTATATTATACGAAGTACATCTTGACACTGAAACTCATCTATTGATAACCAAAATGATTGAAAACAATGAGAATTATTTAGCAATATAAAGCTTTCGCACGCTTTGCAGTATTTTGTATCCGGGAATCTTTAAATAGACGTTTCACCAGTCATCACTCATTGGATTGGAAGGACTGAATAACCTGCAAAATTACCCGATTTGATCTTATCTATTATTTTCCATGAAGTTAGCAAAACACTAAGCCATTAGTAGATTTACGTCCAGTTAATGAAAAAGTGTTAGGTAAGATAATTTCTGAAATCTTGCAGTGTTCATGAAACTCTTCAACAGAGGTTGTATGAAGATTGATGAAGGTATTTCTAATATTAAATAAAATATTTTTCGATTGCTGCGGAATTTAATTTTTTATCCTAATTGCCAAATTTCCAAATACAATATTTCGAAAAGTAGGTACCTCGGCAGGTAGGTACCTACCTATTTACCTACTACCTACTTAAATTTAGAAAAAAAAAATTACACAGTTGTAATGAAAACTAAAATGAGATCCTATCACTACTTAGTCCCATTTCAGACCATTGAAGTAGTTCTTTTCCCAGTAATCCCATAGTATGTATTGAAGTAAATTGATTAATAATATGCCTCCCTCGAAAATAAAACGTGTTTCAGTGTTTTTTAAAAATACAGGTTGGAGAATGTTTTAAATAGACTCAAGTAAAATTTTCTACGAGCAGATAATTAACTAATTATAGATCAATAACTCAAACAAATAATACCTAAAAATCTTTTAAAAAGAAATATAAAAATAAATCACTAAACTAATGTATTATAGGAGAGCCGCGAACAGGTATCTCCTTGCTTGTTCTTTTTGGTGAATTTCTTCAGCGAGAGGTAGGGTATTCTTACAACCGTTTTTAATATTCTTTGCTGGGCATATTGAGAAAATAATATTAGTGTAGGTGCGTCCTTACGTTATCAAGTTCTAGTGAGTGTGAGTAGTGAAACGTGAAACGCATGCCAATATTGCCAATCGGAGGTTAAATTAATAGATAGCTATTTGAAACTAATATTTAAGTAAATAAGTCATCTTACTAATTTAAGATTATTTATTTACATTATTAAAAGTATTTTGCAATCAAGTAAAATATTATCTACTTTTTTTAACGCTACGTAGGTATATAGGTACCTATCAGGTAACCTAAGTTAATTTTCAATTGCCATTAGTTTGGGCAGTATTAATGTTTCTGAACAACCTATTAAAATAAAAGCAGAATTCATTAATTCACCTTTAAATAGATTCCGTCCATTACCATGTATAAATAAGAGCCATATTTAAATAATCTTACTAAATAAAAAACATCGGTCTAAAGTTGCAGAAAGCAATTATTCTGGTTAATGAAACAGTTACCTATAGGTATTATCTTATCGAGATTATTATTAGATATTATTATTCACTATTTCAATATTTCGTCCACAGCGCAGATTTCGACCAATATTATAATTTTTGTTCCCAAGAGCTCTAACAATTTATAGGTATTTCGGTGTACTGCGCGACGCGTCGCGACGGTTTATAATTTTAGCAGGATTTATTTCAAAATTTAAATCTTTTTCACTGGTTTATCACAACTATTAACTTTAATTCGCTATAATATTACATCGTATCTAATATATATAAGAACGCTACAAATAAGATATAAGTAGGTAGGTACATTACAATCTATATTTAATCCTTTTTTAAATTTTTCTCTTAGGTAGGTACCTATATTTCAGAATACCTAGAAATGATAAATAAAATATTTTTGTACTTTAAAAAAATCTTGTTTACCTATGTCACAATAAATTAATTGACATCTAGGTAAGTAGTTATAGGTAGGGTATTTTATTAACCAATTAATAATACCTAGTAATAGTACAAAATACTGTTTAACCATTCGATACATTTAAGTTAACGATATCTTTATTATGGGACGCGGAACGATGAAGTTAAATAGAAAAAACATTATTTTTGATCAAACTCTTACCTCATACTGTTGATAATTTGCTAATGATGAATTGGAATTTATATAGAATCGTGACATCATTCCATATTCCAATTGACAATACTAATAAATGTTATGGTATTAAAAACACAAACACACAGGTGCACTTAATATTTACTAAATGGGTTTATAATTATTATCACAAAAACACACATCCCTTAAATCACTCTTTTATTTATGTTTCTTTATAATTAATATCACAGAATATTGGAAAACATGACTATTGTTTCAACACACTAGATATTTCGACGGATTAGTTATGAATTTGGGGTGTACGCGATATGTTAGTTTTAGGCGGGTTTCCAGGCACTGTGTGTGAGATAGTAGTGTCAAGTCCTTTGGCTAGTATCGAAGCTTGCCGGGGGTAAGACTAGCGGCCATTGGCCAGAACGATAAGATACTCGCTTTGTGATTGGCTTACCGAGTTACGTGCCACAGGCGACTGCGATTACAAACCTTCAATTTCATCTTTTGATTTACTTCTCCGTATTGCTGTGGGTGTATGCTATGCTTATGTTATGCACCAGACAATAAGAAAGAAGAAAAATAGTGTGCCTGGAGGACTAAATCTAGAGGGAAATATCACACACACACACATTATTATATACTTATGTAGGCATATACACAGTGGATGAGGCAAGTGAAACTGTCTTCAATTTTAAGAACGGGTAGAATGCAAACACATTATGTAGGAAAAATAAGCGGTTAGATACCTACCTACCTACTATTTAAAATAATGAATAATTACAGAGATGACTTTCTACAATAGTAAAATTCTAACTGATTTGTTAATTGTTAATGAAGTATTACTTAAACATTTAAAACATTTGTAACACTAAGGTAAGTATATTTTTTTCTTACAAACATAATCATGATAGGTATTAGTCCAAGCAAATTAGAGTTCTGCCCAGGGCGTATACAGCCTAACTTCTAGGAGGGGGTCATTCAGAAAAGAATAAACATAAACTATCGCTACATTCTACACTATATCAGGTGGTTTTTTGAAAACGAGCCACCCTGAATAGTTCGAGTACTGTTCAAGATTTGTGTATGTAGTAAAGGCATTTTCTTGAATATCAAGGGGGACACAGTCTGATGGAAATAGATGTGATCCAAATATTATCGAAACAATGTACCTTAATAATGTTACAATGTATAAAAGAAATTTAGGTTTTTAAGAGTTCTATACATAAAATTCACCGATACTAACAACGCTTATAAGTATACTAAGTAAATCCTAATACCTATTCGCGCACAAATACGGCTTTTGATAAAATATTAAAAATTCAACTTTTAGAAAAAATAACAGCATACCTGCTTATATAAGTAATTTGAAATAAACGTATAATAAATTTAAAAATATTTTGTTTAATTTTTGTAAAAAAAAATATACCTACCCAACTTATGATTCAATAGGATTTCACTTATGCAAAATAATCGCTGATTAATAATCTATAAATCAAAGTTTATTTAGAACTGTTGTAATCGAGGTATTAATTAACAAACATTTTCATGACTGCAAATTCTTTAATTAATTGTTTATTTTAAAAATTCGAATTTTGCTATAAAAAAATTATTGTATTAAAAAAAATATTATTAGGTTCTAGAACTTGTATAAGAGCTTACAGAAAACGAAGGTAGCAGAGAGAGATGAGAGATATGGCAACTAGAAATGAAGTCAAATCAATTTCTTACATAAAACAATTAGGTCCTAATTATTTTAATGATATTCAAAATTAATTATATTAAAAATAGTAGGTAGGTACCTACCATGTCAATCTTCAATTCTACGTTTCAAGCAGCTATTATCATAATATAAAATTTGTATTAAAATGATTTTGCAGTTGAAAATTTATTAATAGATAGTGATTTGAACTCAACCAGTATTCATCTGACTGCTTTAAATAACTAAGTTTCAGATTTTATTATAATATCTAGTGTATCTTTTTAATTATTGGATGGGGGGGGGGGGGGGTCATGACCCCTTGACTCCCCCTTATATACGCGCCTGGTTCTGCCTTCCAAAAAACGGGTGGAGTTGTGGAAATTGTTTTAATCACTCAAGTAGGTCTCTGATACGTATAGAATTTGCCCCGATTTCCGAGTGGAGCCTTAGCTGTGTTGTTAAAAAATCCGAAATTTTTCAACTTTTTCCAATTTTCCTCGAATTATTTCGAAACTATCCGTTTAATCGAAAAGTCCATTATTAAAAATGTGCATTCAATTCTGCGTTGATTCACGAATTTGATCAAGTGGTCTTCCATGCATTAGCAGTGAGATAGTAAGCGATAATACGATTAATTGCCACAGAGCTGATGAAATTGGTAATATACCTATATAGATATGCATTCCAAAGATCATTGGTGGCAACTTTGGCAGTGTGAAGTTTCAAAGAAAAAAATCGAGTCTTACCTCTAAAAGATATGACATCTCCAATCAAAATCCACGACAAACTCGTTTCTGTAAACGCTGAAATGATTTTCGCAGAATCGCATTCTACAAGAAGTCCTATGAAACTTCAGCAATATTTCCAGTGTGAGTTGGCCCCGTATCTTTTATCTATGTTTGATGACATAGGTATGCAAAAAATACAAAAATCTATGTTTTACAACTTGTTTGATTCCCTTAAAGATCCAATTGATTTTGAAAAGGCAGAGTGATGTGGGAGGCAAGAGAACCAATTTCTTCCATAGTTACAAAGTATGTAGACTACAACGAGTACCTATTGGTGGCAAAAAGGCCACGATTGTGTGGTTTGATGTGGCAGGTGAGAAGAGTACTAAATTAGCTAAGCGGTTGCGCTGGGCCATCAAAAAAACTGTACCAAATGTCACGTTTGATGAAACAATGTCAGTAACCATGGCAAAAGAATTGGTTCTTTCGATTGAACAAAATAAACAGCACCTAATCTCATTATTGGTTCCACGACTTGAAACTGAGCACTTCAACGTTAAGCAAGGTGCTGAGGACGCCGATCTTTAATTGTGGCCAGTGGTCCACTGGTATTGACGTGGCTCAGCACTCTGACTGTTTGCGGTTGTTGTTGCTGCTTCAGCTTCAATGTCCACCAACATCTTTCTACTGAAGCCAGGTAAAGGCAGGCAAGATGATGTTGTGTATGGCCCCTTAAATTCGACGACTTCTTCGTTTTTCAGTAAAGGAAAACTGATATTCCGTCAGACATTGGAGACAAATAACAACCTACAGAAAGCAAAGAAAGCAGCAGATGTATTCAGCACATCTAATGCTACTGCTGATGAGGTTGATGAGGTGGGGGTAGAAGTGCATAGCAGCCCTATATTCTGAAGATGAAACAAAGCCATTAAATGTGCTACGCTGTGAAAAAATAATGAATGAATGTTGGAGAAAATCATTGATTAGAATTTATATTGGTCAATAACCATGCTATTGGCAAAAAATTTAAAAAGGCTAATATCTACTTACAGGTTACATTTTTTTGCACCTTCTTTCACTTTCTGAAAATATAATTTGGTGATCTACAACTTTCATAGAGAATGTATGTTTTATAGAGACAAAAAAAAATAGCGTTTTTCGAAAAGGGTGAAAAATTGGCGTTTTTTACCTTGCTCTTGTAAAAAACCGCTTGATCAAATTCCAAAGTATTGGTACTCAATTGACACAAAATTTAATGCTTTAGGTATCTACCTATAAGTATTTTTGGTAATAATGTACTAAACGCTGAGTTTCGGAGAAATTCGAGAAAAATCGGAAAAAGTCCGACAATTACAATGTCTTTTTAACATCATTCATGCTCCACTCGGAAATCGGGGCAAACTCAGATTATATATCAGAGACCTACTTGAGAGTAAAACAATTTCTTCAACTCCACCCGTCTTTGGAAGGCAGCCCCTTTTTAAATTAAATTAAATATTGATAAAATCATAATAGAAAACATTGAAACTGGAAGTTACCTCAGATACAAAGTATTATTGACACTATAACTAGGTATTTCAAACAGTTATATATAAAATTTAAGAAATGGTAATTTTAAAAGTGATGGTCAAGCTAACCAGAGATATGTTATATTGTGTGGTTTGAATTAGAAACAATTTCGCTTAACAATAAGGAACTTGCAATGAATAATGATTTTGTTAATTATAGACAAAAAGATCTTGAATTTTCCGATGTATGTCTGATTAAACTACATGTTACTATTATTACCTGATCGAAACTTAAAAGAAGGGTTATGCTAAGAAAGAACTATAGGAAAAATATATAATTAATTTAAAGCGAACATATTTGTTGGTATTGAAAAATGTGCCTACCTAAGCAATAAAAAAATTATAATGATGACAAAATGTTCGACTTCATTCTGCAGACAAAGACGTTCCCGTTTTGTTAAATTTACAAACACATTGTGCAGTGCTTACGTCAGTACTGATTATTTTAATGATTTCTTTATAAATTGCATCTCGTAATCGGACAAGAGTTTTTGGATTGTTTTCATACTAGGGTTTTCAAGTTAGGGAACAGGGAATAATCGAAATCAGCGATTTCGGTATATCGAGATGGTCATACATTACCGTTTCACCATATAATTTTCGTAAAAAATGGGTTCCGATATATGGGGGTGTATTAGGTATAATATACTTATAATAATATAATTGTCTTGGAAACATATTTCAAGTGAGATGATTGGCTGATTGCAATCTAGACTCAACTTTGAAGGAAATCTATAGACTCGAGTGTTTCAGTTTAATCGTGAGGATTTTCTACCAACCAAATTCTGACTTTACATAGCCACTGAGTTTATTAAACCATGTTTCGTTAGTGAAGAAGTGGTGTCGACAATATTTTCATTGTTTGAATTGTTCAGGTACCATTCACAAAAATCATTTGCGTTTCTTCAATATTTGGTAAATCATTTTATTCGTCTGCTTTTTTATTGTATTACTTAAGTTTCAGGGTCATTTTTCCTTTCAATAGAGTCTGATTAAAAATACATTTATTACCACCCTAACGCTTTTGCAAAAGCGTCTTCTCAATTTTCTTTTTTGTAAAAGTTTGCGAAACATTTTTTACTTCAGAGTAGGAAAAAAATTGGTTGGCAAATTTTAGATTTTATCGAGGATTTTATTAAAAAATCTTAGTTTTTTAATACACTATTAATCATTACCGACTCGGTGGCGTAGTGGGCTATATAAAAATAGTGACAATCTGGTTACACTGCATATCGTGTCCGGGTTCGAAACCCAGTATCGGCAAATGGCTTTGTCGGTGGGTATGGAATATATGGATGTTTGTCTGCGTTTTTCAAATGTGTTGCCTCCTTCCGGGTAGCCTTTAGCTTTGGATTTGGGGGTTGTCTAATTTGTGTGGTGTGTGTTTTTATACCTTTTAAAATATTTTAATCTAGATTGATTTTTGGTTCATCAAATTTTAAAAAGTTTTACTTTATCTACTTGGGAAAATTTGAAAAAAAGTTTTTTTAGCAAATTTCTATCATAATCTTTCTCGAAAAACTTCCTCTGTGACCTATAAAAAAGAGAGTTTGCCATCTTTGTCGTAAAAACACTGGCGGACTCTACTACTATTATTACTACGAACAAAGAGCGAGCAATCGAACGTCGTCACCATTTCAATTCATTCTTTTTTCATTGTAAATTTATTGGTATCATAAAATAAAGACTATTATTATTATTATTATTATTAAATTAGCTTTGAAATTCATTGCCTATTTACGTTTTCTCTCAAAACTTATGGTCCCATGGTAAATAAATATATACCTCCTCGCACTTATGGCCCCATTTGGTGTAAGAAGTCTGTTTTCTATGAAATTTCATTAAAAAACATATAAGTACACAATGAAGATCTTGATCTGAATCTGTAAAATGCAAAATCATTCAAATCTATTTGATTTCATCTGATGGGGAGTCCAACATTGACGACTTGGCATAGTCAAATTCTTTGATAAACAGACTGCTTCATTAAATATGGAAAAGTAAAAATGACAGAAATAAGAAATAATTGGTTCCAGCAAAATATAAAAGTAAAAGTTTACCCCTTGTAATTGGATGGATTGATGGAAAAGAAGGCCAAATACCAGAAGAAAAGTTAAGATACAACAATACCACCAGGGTCACCATTTGAAGAATTGCTTTAATATATTCTCTTCTTGCCACTGAATGCGGTGAAGTGATTCTAGTTAAAGTAAAGTAAATGTAAATATTGAACAGTTGCATTATATTTTTTGGCAATAAATTAAACTTTTAACTTTCATTTTGTTACAATTCCAAATCTTGGCTAAACTATTCAAATGCTTTAACGTAGATAGATTCTAAGAAATTTCCATAAAAATGCGTATTACTGGAACCTGACAAATATATCATTTAATAGTTATTGTTTCTGATTCTATTCACACGGATTCATTATTTAAGCTACGCTGATGAGGAGCAACACGTGTCCGTAGCTGCGTCATATTTCTTTTCTTGGGGTAAATGGCAAAAATCATTTCTCTATTAAATGTTATGAAAATATGGGATCTCAAATGTAACTCGTTCTTACAAAAAAAAAAAAATTTTTACAAACGTAAAAGCAAGCATAAACTGAAAGATTACGTCAGGAGATGACACCACAAGCACACTTCTTATGGGAATAAATTATCCTTCTTAGTATACTATTCTTGGGAGAGTCCTACGCATATCTGGGTGTGGATTAGTGTGGAACAACGTCACATCCAGAATTTGATCCAAATAAAGGATTATCTCCGTGGCAAGTAGATACAAACACCGACTCCGAAAGATTTGGTCCTCCGAACTTTCGGGGAAGAACAAGGTGTCTGCCACTAATATGCTTGCCGTTCCAATTCTGCTCTACTCCTTTGGAGTAATCATGTGGTGAGTAGATGAGCCGCGTCAATTGGATACCCGCAAGATAATCAATAGGAGTATTCAGTGTATATCCCATGTTAATGAGGGGGAGGGGCGAGGACCCTTGAATCTGGAGTGCATGCTTGGCAGAGTAGCACTCATGATCATGAGTAGCACTGTGTATGGCACGTAACGTACTCAGGAGCTCGGATCCACTCCTACGGTTAGTGGGAGATTATGAAATCATAGGAGTTTGTGCTTTATTGTTTAAGACAGCACAGAGGCCCGCAGACGAACTCTGTCTCGTGTTCGACTACAGGCGAGGAGGTCGGCGAGGTGATGATGTAGAATTAGAGCTCTTTCAAACGAGGATACTGTATGCGAGATACAGTATGCTGGATACAGAATCGCGGTCAAAGTTTTGCCGGCTACTGTATCAGATACACGGTCTTTTAATTCAGCCAGTGTAAAAACAATTCCAGTGCAATACTGTTATGGATGTTGAAGAGTGCGTTATTGTTGTGAATCAGTCTATGATTGTGGCGCCCTCAAGCAGCCGAGAACTATATCTTATAATGTTCAACTGTTTAATAATTTAAAAATTTAATATTAGAAACCGTAGTCTTGCTTTTGTTATTTTTAAACAAACATAATTGTAACTTTTTTTTCCCAATAAATAATAATAAAATCAGGTTATGGGCCCAGAAAATGCGAATTATGTTTTTGGAAAAGGAGTATAAGTGAGTGTTTCAGATCTCGTATCGAAAATTGATTCTAATCAGGAAAGTTCAAAATTGACAGTAAACGACGTCAATAATTCAAAAAGCTCAAGTAGTAAAACCGGGACTGGTTATATGAAAATGGCGATGAATTCTACAGCAGTATCGGCATTGTTTGAAAAGTTAGAAGGTACCTCAAACTATATAGACTGGCGATATAGTATGGAAATCCGTTTGATTAATTGTGAATTGTGGGAGTATGTGGATGGGACAAGCGATGACGAAAAATTGTCGAAGAGAGCTTTGGCCGCTATTGTGTCTGGAGTTCAAACTCACATTTATACCGAAATAAGGGAGTTAAAAACTAGAAAGGCGGTTTGGGACCGTTTAGAAAAAATCTACCAGTCGAAAGGTTTTTCAAGAATAGCATCGCTTATAGAACAGTTATAGTTGTTATAAGATATAATATAATGATTGCAAAAATATGGACGAATTTCTAAAAAAGAAAGTGAAAATCGCTCAGCAGTTAAAGGCGATTGACAATGAAATTAAGGATGGTGTGTTAGCAGCTTTAATATTTGTCAGTTTACCGGATCATTATAAACCTTTAATAATGGCATTAGAAAATTGTGGTTTCGAGTTGACGACAGATTTAATAAAAGAGAGGCTCCTAGCTGAGGCAGTTAAGTACGAAAACGATAGTTCCGATTCAGCTTTGGCTCAGGAGACCAAGAAAAAATTTCGTTTTTCGCGGAAAATGTTTTAACTGTGATAAATATGGACATTTAGCAAGAGATCGTAAAGCCCCAAAGAATAAGGAAGACCATAGCTCACTGGAGTCCGGTTTAATCCTAGACACCGTAGCAGTTGGAGCTTGCCATCTTAACTCCGCTGATTGGTATGTGGATTCAGGTGCAACAGTACGTCTCACTGGACGAGAAAACTGGTTGTTCAATGTACGAAAATTACACCAAATGGGCAAGGTAACTACTGCCTCTGGAGAAGATTTTGAGATAATCGCTGTAGGTGAATGCACTAAGCTTCTTGAAGTTGACGGAAAGCTCGTCCAGACACCAATTAGGGACGTGCACTACGCCCCTGGCCTTAAATTCAATCTGATATCCTGTAAGCAGCTCGGAAGAAGGGGGGGATAATCACAACATTCGAAAATGAAGAAAGATGCACGATGATTGAACGTAACACAGGAAAACTTCTGGTGGTTGCAACATCCACAAATGGAGAGTTATATAAATTAAAAAGTTCAAATCATAATCAGGCATAACCTGGCACAGAAGGTTAGGCCATTTAAGTTTTGGTGGTCTGACAAAACTAAAAAATGGAATGGTAAATGGTATAAATTTCGAAAAACCACAAACAAGTAGTATTTGTCCGGATTGCTTAAGGGGAAAGCAGCATCGCTTATCTTTTCCTATAAGAAAATCACAGAGAGCTAAAGAAGTTTTACAATCAATTCATTCTGATATATGTGGACCTATGTCGGATGAGTCAATCCAAGGAAAACGTTATCTGCTGACTTTTACAGATGATTTTACGAGAAAGTCCTTTGTTTACTTTCTCAAGAACAAAAGCGAAGTTTTTAATAAATTTAAGGAATTCAAAGCACGGGTGGAAAATGAACAGGATAAAAATATTGAAGTTCTTAGGACTGATAATTACACCGAGTATGTAAATCATTCGCTAGGAATCTTCTTGAAAGAAAATGGAATTCAACATCAAACAAGTACCGAGTACACACCAGACCAAAATGGGTTGGCGGAACGAATTAATCGAACACTTATTGAGAAGGCTCGTTCTATGTTGCATGATTCACAGCTTCCTAAAGAATACTGGGCTGAAGCCGTAAATACGGCAAATTATTTACGGAATCGAAGTCCAACAGTAGCAATACCATATATAACACCTGAAGAGGCTTGGAGCAATATAAAACCTAATCTTGGACATTTGAAGGTTTTTGGATCGAAAGCTTACATCCATATACCGAAAGAGAAGCGAAAGAAATGGGACGCGAAGTCAGAGGAACTTATATTTGTCGGTTATTGTGAAAATTCAAAAGCATATCGTGTTATTGATCCAAAAAGCAAAAGAATTACGAAATCAAGAGACGTGGTGTTTGATGAATTAAAAAATGTGGAATATGAGAATCATGATAGTATTTATTTCGAAAAATTGGAACCACGATATTTTTATGATGATGAAATGGCCCATGCGGAAATTGAAGAGAATAGAGAAATTTCCTGCGATCTGTCAGAATCTGACACTTCTTATAATGTCATTCAAAATTTTCAAGAAGACGAAATCGAAACAGAATAGCAGGATGAGCAAGAACGTTAGGCCAGTCATTTAATACATTCTAGTTCGCAAAAAATCCGGTAATTATGAATTTTTTATATGTTGATAGGATTCATATCAGCTGCATAAAACCAAGTTTGAAGCTTCGAAAGACTTGTGCTCGCTGCGTGGTGGGGGAAAAACCACGATATTTTTTGACTTTTTTAGTTTTTGGGTTATAACTCGTAAATAATGGATCTCACGTAAAAAAATAATCTCAGCTTTTTTCAATCCGATAAATTTTCCTTCATTTAGAGACTAAGTGCAGCTTTGTACGACCAATAGGTTTTGAGATACAGGACTTCAAAAACTTGATTTTTTTTCTTTCCAGCAAAACATCAACTATATAATCCATATTACAAATAAAATCACGAGATATATAAGTTCTTTATTAAATTAAACATAAGATAAACAGAATCGATGTTTTAGAAATATCGATACATTGTTGTCATCTCTACTATGCTCCGCCACACAAATTGTCAATGTGCTTAGTGCAAATAGTGCATTCTGTGAGTCGGAAAAACCTCGAAAAACACAAGTATTTGGGGAGTCAACCAAACTACTTCCTCCCCTCGTTTTCGAGGATTCGATGGTGATGGTGATGTTGATTCTGCTCTCCGAGTTGACCCTACCCCCAAACGGTTAAAAAACCACCCCCAAAGGGGGAGAATCGCGTATTCGACATCTTCCAACGGCAAAACTTATGTCACCCCCGATTTTCGAGGATGCTGACCACGACAGTGATGTTGGTTCTGCTCCCCGAGCTGATCCTACCCCCCAAACGGCCAAAAACTACCCCCAGAGAGGGGGAATCGCGTATTCGACGTCTTCCACCGGCAAAACTTATGTCACCCCCCGTTTTTGATGATGCTGAACACGAAGGTGATGTTGGTTCTGCTCTCCGAGGCGAACCGACTCCCCAAACGGCCAAAAACCACTCTCCAAGGGGGTGAAAAATATGTTTCGTGCTCCAAACGAGAAAACCCGTGTTATCTCTCGTTATTGAGTATGCTGGGAAAGAGAAAAATATTACCAAGTCACCTCAACCCCCGCGAGCCTTTTGAATGGACACAAACTACCCCTTTGACTCGCGGTTTTTTGAAGTAAGTGAAGTAAGTTAAATCATCAACATTTTGATTGACGCATAAAATTACTTATTTACTATACAGGGTGTTCGTTAAGTATGTACAATAAATTTAACAAACGATTATTTGAGTGATTTTAAGACAAAAAGTTCATATAAACATGTGTCCGAAAATGCTTCGTTTTCAAGATACAGGGTGTTAAACTTTTAAAAAAAATTAGGTTTTTCGTAAATAACTTAAATATCCCTTACCCAAATTTGTTATTATTTGGCAACGTTATTTGTAGTGTTAAGGGGCTAATTACGCACTAACTTGATAAAATTTATTAAGTCCAGTGGCGTCCCGAGCGGCACCTTAACGAATATTACTTAATTACTTATTAATTACTTTAGTAAAATTCGTTAGTTTAGATGTTAAGAAATGTATTTAAATTAGTGTGTATTTGTTGTTGTTGTTACATTTTATTAATAAAAAATTATAAAAAATGATAATGTCCAAGAGATACGTTTCCCCATGTTTCTTGTGTGGTCCAGGGATATGCAATTAATTGAATTTAATTTTTTGTCTCGAAAATTAAGCAAGATCCGAAAAAAATGCAAGAGACATAAACGTTGTATTTTTAGTTGCTTAACCCAAAAAAAATATAAAAATTACAAAATAGTCAGTGGCTTACATTTTTTTGTCAAAAATATTTGTTAATGTGCCGTTCGGGACGCCACTGGACTTAATAAATTTTATCAAGTTAGTGCTTAATTAGACCCTTAACACTACAAATGACATTGCCAAAATACAACAAATTTGGGTAACGGATATTCAAGATATTTACGAAAAAACAAATTTTTTAAAAAAGTTTAACACCCTGTATCTTGAAAACGAAGCATTTTCGGACCCATGTTTATATGAACTTTCTGTCTTAAAATTACTCAAATAATCGTCTGTTAAATTTATTGTACATACTTAATGAACACCCTGTATATATGCAAATATAAATCATTTTCAACACTTGTCGAGGTGACTTGGTAATATCTTTCTCTTACTCAAAAACGAGAGATAACGCGGGTTTTCCCGTTTGTAGCACGAAACACATTTTTCACCCCATTGGAGGGTGGTTTTTGACCGTTCGGAGGGTTCGCTCGCGTCGAGGAGCAGAACCAATATTACCATCGTGTTCAGCATCCCCAAAAACGGGGGGTGACATACGTTTTGCCGGTGGAAGAAGTACAATACGCGATTCTCCCCCTTTGGAGGCAGTTTTTTGGCTGTTTGGGGGGTAGGGCCAACTCAGGGAGCAGAAATAACATCACCATCGTGTTCAGCATCCTCGAAAACGGGGGGAGGCGGTAGTTTGGTTGACTCCCCAAATACTTGTATGTTCGTCCGACTCACAGAATGCACTAAAAATGTCGCCGGTTCCTTTTGGGTGTTTGTTTTATTTGTCGTACTACAGTCGAAGAAGGGAAAGTGACAATTGTGAAAAGACGTTCAGACGCTAACTGAAGTGAGTGAAAAACGTGGACTTGTCCAGAAGAAACAATTTTTGAGCAACTTAAGAAAGAAAAAAAATCAAGTTTTGAAGTCCTGTATCTCAAAACCTATTGGTCGTACAAAACTGCACTTAGTCTCTAAATGAAGGAAATTTTATCGGATTGAAAAAAGTTATGATTATTTTTTTACGTCGGATCCATTATTTACGAGTTATAACCCAAAAACTAAAAAATGTCAAAAAATATCGTGGTTTTTCCCCCACCACGCAGCGAGCACAAGTCTTTCGAAGCTGCAAACTTGGTTTTATGCAGCTGATATGAATCCTAACAACATATAAAAAATTCATAATTACCGGATTTTTTGCGAACTTTCCTTTTATTTTTGTTTAAGATGACTGAACTACGTCAGTTAAATAAGGGACCAGAAAGTTGCACAGCGCCTTCAACGTGAACGAAAACCACCGCAGAAGTTCAGAGATTACGTTTTCCATGCAGCAATCGAAATTGAGTCAGTAGGTAAGTGAATCCAAAACGCTCAAAGAAGCTTTTTCAAAGAGTGACGCAGATGAGTGGAAGATAGTTTTGCAAGAGAAATACGAGTCGCTTAAAAATAACAAGACATGGGAACTTGTTGATCTTCCAAAGGGCCGAAAAGCTATTTCTTGCAAGTGGGTTTTAAAAAGAAAAATTAATTCAGATGGAAATCCAAGCAGATATAAAGCACGTTTGGCGATCCGAGGCTGTTCTCAGACATACGAAGAAACATTTTCGCCAGTGGTAAGAGGAACTACTCTTCGTTTATTGATTTCCATGGCAGTTGAATATAACTGGGATATAGATCAAATGGACGCTGTTACGGCTTTCCTTCAACCAGAGATAGACAAAGAAGTATATATGACACAACCCGAATATTTCGAGAATCCAAAGGCCTTGGAAAAGGTGTGTAGACTTAAAAAGGCTCTTTATGGGCTTAAGCAGTCGGGAAGGCTTTGGAATAAAAAATTGGATGAAGTTCTTTACAACATCGGTCTGACTCAGGCTAGATCTGAACCCTGTGTCTACTACAGGCGTCAAGATAAGAACACGGTAATACGTGGATGAGCTACTCTTGTTTACTGGTTGCGAAGAGGACAAAATATGGATCAAGCGAGAACTTATGAATCGCCTAGAATGAAGGACCTCGGTGAAGCAACTTATTGTTTAGGCCTACGCATATCGCGAGATCGACTCATAGGAGAAATTCGCCTAGAACAGAGTGTTTACATAGAAGTGATTTTGCGAAGATTCAACATGTCCGAAGCTAAACCAGTATCGACACCAGTTGAACAAGGAAAAAAATTGTCATCCATTATGTGTCCATCGAATGACAAGGAAAAAGAAGAAATGGCTCATATACCATATCAAATGGCAATTGGAAGCCTACTGTATGCAGCTCAATCAACCCGGCCTGACATAGCATTTGCATTGGGGGCGCTGAGTAAGTTTAACGCGAACCCAGGAAAAGACCACTGGGGTAGTGTGAAAAGGATCTTCAGGTATCTAAAAGGAACGACAAATGCCTATTTATTATTTAGGAAGAATAATATCAGCACTCATCAGCTATATGGTTATGCAGATTACGCCGATGATGTTGATGACAGGAGGTCTGTCAGTGGATATGTTTAAGAGACTTTTCGCACCATTAAATTTGGTGAAATTCTGAGCGACTTTTGTTTGTCTAAAATTCGTCCAGAGGCGTGCATCAAAAGATTAAATGTAAATTTTCTGAACAACGGCTTGTCATATCAAAAAGTGCCAAGAGACATTAAATTTTTGTTTTTTCTTGCTTTATTGAATTAAACTGGAAACGGGAAAGTATCAATGGCGTACTACTTTTTTGTAAAACAGAGCCTTAGTAAATCCATATATCTACGCCCATGGTTAAGTAAAGTAGTAGTTTGTTATTCTAAAATAGGCCTCTAAATTGTATGTAAAGAATTGGTAAGTTTGGATTCGATACTTCTTAGCATGGTGGGAATATAAATATAAATCCATATTTATTTTCAAACTTTAACACCCTGTATCTCGAAAACTAAGCATTTCTCAACCTATGTTTATATGAACTTTTTTTAATAATTTTCAAATGTCTATCGACTGTTAAAGTCCTGCTACAAAAAACTGGAACACCCTGTATACATGATAATTCACTATTCACCAGTATGCGAGATACACAATTTGTCGCCAGCGGCTGGATGGACGAGACACAGAAATTTAGTATCGGGATACTGTTACTGTATAGAGTATCCCGATACCAAATTTCTGGCTTCCATTAATTCCACTATAGGATGAACCCACATGTTGGGTTTACTTTTTTCTTTTTATTTTGTATATTCGATAGCATAACGCACTCGTTAACATCTATAACTGTATTGCAATGGCATAGCCTAAATAAACAAACATAGCCGCGACACTCAACTACTGCAGCGAAGTCACGAGACTGGCTGGCGGAATGAAGTTTCAGTGAAGCGAGGGCAGTTGCCTGCTGGAAATCATCGAGTCTGCGATTTTTTGGTTGTTGTACGGGTGTCCCAAAGTTGACGTCTCGGGACTATATCTAGAGAATGAAAAAAGTTAACGCAAAATCGTTTACGTGGTTTAATTTGGGGCGCACTAAGGTACATTTTACGATAGAATTTTTTTTTTTCGAAATCTGGAAAATGGCGAAACTGACGTCATCAGAAGTTTTTTCCCAGGAACATACACTTTTTTTGTGCTACCTGGAAAGTGTTATTTTTTCTGAACATTTTCTATTAAAAAGGTTTTTTCGTATCTTTTATATTTAAAAATATACAGGGTAAAATAATTGGTAAAATATCCTCAATTGCATACGAGTTAGCCATGATGTAATCGAATGGCCTATGGAAAACAATGATAAAAGCTATTTATACGTTTTATCAAAGAATTGTAACAGAATATTTTAATAAAAAAAATATTTTAAATCGGTAACAAAATTCTAAATCGTTTTTTTTTTTGAGCTTCACCTTAGATTAAAATCATTCTCCTTTCTCATTGTTTGTAAACATTTTGGCGCTATTTAAATTAATTCACACCCGTAAACTATTTGAAACAAATAATATATTCACTAAACAAACTTATGTCAACAGCTAGTTCATTGTTTTCCATAGGCCACTCGATTACATCATGGCTAACTCTTACGCAATTAAGGGTATTTCCAAACTATTTTACCCTGTATATTTTTAAATATAAAAGATACGAAAAAACTTTTTTAATAGAAAATGTTCAGAAAAAATAGCACTTTCCAGGTAGTACAAAAAAGTGTATGTTCCTGGGAAAAAAGTTCTGATGACGTCAGTTTCGCCATTTTCCAGATATCGAAAAAAAAAATTTTCTACCGTAAAATGTACCTTAGTGCACCCCAAATTAAACCACGTAAACGATTTTGTGTTAACTTTTTTCATTCTCTAGATATAGTCCCGAGACGTCAACTTTGGGACACCCTGTACTTTCTATAATTGATATTTTTTGTTTGTGTTATTATTCTAAGTTATTTGTTGAAATTGGCAAAGGATCAAGTCGTGTTCTCCCCACTACCGCTTAGAGAAACTTGTCTTCAAAGGTGCCGCGGGAGAGTGTCGCGGCTAGGTTTCTTTAGGCTATGGCAATGGAATAAAAGCCCGAGTATCTGATGCAGTCGCCGGCAAAACTTTAACCGCGATTCTGTATCCCGCATACTGTATCTCGCATACAGTATCTTCGTCTGAAAGAGCTCTAAGTAACTGAGCTTCCGCCGAATCGTCTGACATTAGCCGCTCAGACTGCATGTCGATAAACCCGTGCACGGTTTCTATAACAACATGGAAACACTGGGTTTTTCGACAAAACCTTCGCATTTTTAAGGTCTCTCTCTCTCTCTCCTAAATGGTTATCGTCTTGAACGATACTCAAGTCTTTATTGCACCTCTCCGTATACATACCTATCTGGATTTTGAAAAGGCTAGAACTTCAACTAATTATCTCCATTTAGGTTATTCGGTGCCAAAATATTGCTTCGCAATATTCGACCACCCAATGGCTTTAATTTTAAACTGTTAAACTGTTTTAAATGTTTTTTCATTTTGATATGAGGATTTCATCTGTCTCTTGAATTAAATATGATACTTTTGTTATCTACTTTTGTTGTTTTGTTATAAACTATAGGTATTTTGTATTGATTCTAAATTGATAAAGGCACTAGTTTTCATTTAAATTACCTCTATATCACATTGTAACCACTATATAAAAGAATAGATAGTCTTTTTATCCATAAATTTCAGTATTTTCACACTAATTTTCTTAAATTGCTAAAAAATAAGTCGAAATTATTTTAAGTAGCGGTTACACATTCTCCTATCCTGTATACAGCAGAATTAATCCGGCCATTAACCGGACATAAAGGATAATTCGGTAAACCATACGCTGCAGCCGCTACAGGGAGTAAATGATTATTATGGATTCTTGTTTCCTTTTCGTCCGTTTACACAACCTTCATCTACCTCCTTTAATTATTTGATGTTTTTACTTTTTATACGATCATGAAGTTTAAATTGACGGAATGTTGCTACAAGATAGAAGATAGCTTTATGTATCTAATATAAATGAGATAAATCTAGCATTTATGAGGCGGCTAAATGTTAGAGTGTATACAAACAAAAGAGTGACGTTTAATAGGGTTAAATAATACATGAGATAAGATAATACCGCAGACCCTAAAAAAGAAACATGATGCAGCTACGGACACGTGTTTCGGAGTTATTGCTCCTCATCAGCGTAGCGTAGCTTAAACAATGGATCTGTGTAATAAGATCAGACCAATAACTAAAGGTTAGAAAGCATAGTACACAGTACTCAAATTCGTGCTTTCGTGCATCATGGACCACGATTGCAGCCTCAAATGACAGCAGTCGGCACATTGAGCTCTATGCCACAGCCCACTCTACTACTAGCCATGCTGAGAATTGTGGCAACACCGCATCTTGCTTACAGAGAAGTCCGGTTAGTTGAATATGCACTCCGCAGGAGAACCCATCTACAGAAACAAAATGTTTTATATCTACTCGGTTTTATAAATTTACCTTCGCTTTTTGGCTGTTTCTGTTCTATAACAAATAATATAATGTGTTATTATAATTTATATTAAGAGGCAAACATTTAAGTTTGCCTAAAATCGTCACTGCGTTTTATCGAGGGATCTAGTTTGTCAGTGACAATTTATATTTTTACAAAAGTTGGCTGAAGTTATAAACAATAATTTATTATACTTACTTATCACCATTAAATAATAACAATCAAATAGTAATAATTATTAATACATACTTACATACACAAGTTGAACATGGACGTGAATTAAAATCTATTTAAAAGTATTGAGTTTCCTCTTTTTGGAGGAAGATGCATTAGAATTACTTGCAGCACTAAGTCTGTTATCATTTCTATTTTTGACATAATCATTTAATAATATATTGGAAAATACTGAACAAAGCATAAATAATAAATCTTTATACTCTCTGCCACAATGGCAAGTTTGAAAAAATTCTACATAAAAATTGTCTGAACGAAGACTAAGTACTGTGAGTTTGCCTAAAATCATTTTTTGATTATCGGTTTTCAGAAAAGCGCTTTCTACAGAAGGGTTATTAATAATGGATTCCAGAATTGCATACATATGAAAAAATACCACACTAACACTACTACACTACACTACACTACTACATATTGTCAACATTTTCATTGCTGTTATTCCTTATTTTGTACCTAGACAATAAATTTTCCAGCTGAGACCATCTACTTAATTGCATATCAAAGGGAAGAACCCATTTTAGGTCATTGAATGAAAGTTGATTGCCCCCCAAGTAAACTTTAATATTTAATTCGCTATCAATTATAATTTGATTTTTTAGAGACAAAATTGAATCATCAAAATCCAGTGTATAAAAGTAAAATTTAGACCCAACTAACTTGGTATTCCAACAATTAGAAAATGAAATATAGTTCTGGTGAGAAATAGTCAGATGATCAAAGCTCTCAATCATATCAGAATTTTCAAAATTCTTAGTCAAATTTTCGTGATTCTCAATAATTTTTTTGCGTCTTTCCTCTGGATTTTTTCTAGAAACTGGCATATGTTTTGTTAAATATGAAGGTAAATTTGGAAATATTGAGGGTACTGCATTTTTATTTAATTTAGGCCGTATCAAAATGTTTTGGATTGTTCCATCAGGTTGTAACCATTTGTCGTACCTCACAATATCAGTTTCTAAAAAATGCATACTACAAACCGCGGAATACTGTGTAGGAGACCAGTTTTTTCTGGGTACAGCCAACATCCATTTTTTTCGCAGTGCCTCATCTTTTGGAAAACGAAATATCGACTTATACTTCGTAGTCGAGCTTGTCGTGCCGGTTTCATCCCTCAAGGATGTATCATAATTTGACTTGCAGCCGGGAACGACGCATCTGGAGGGCATTTTACACAATGTTTTTCACTTACCTGATATAATATGTATCATGTATCCTATAGAATGAATCTCTACAAACCTCACTCACTCCTTTACACTTATATACACACAAAATACAGCCTTAGTTGTTCTGGAGGGAAAACACACAGGTAAAACTGCAAGCACAAATTAAATATTCACTGTTTTCTTACACAAATTGTGAAATAATCCAAATATGTCACAAACCACTCTTTACACAAATAACATAACTACGATATATTACACAATGCAATAATCGTTTGAATACTGTGGAAATACACAAAAACGACGTAAAATTATCTAAACGTGTTAGTTACTTCACACATAAAGTCAAACTAGTCGCACAAGACCGGCCCGTAGGCATGGTTGTCATATTTCTCTCAGCATGGCTAGTAGTAGAGTGGGCTGTGTCTATGCGTACTGCTCTATTTCTACCTAGGCAAATACAAACAAAAGAGTGACGTTTAATAGGGTTAAATAATACAAGAGATAAGATAAGTTCTTCTTCAATACCTTAATGATATTAAAATGTGTAACGTAATAATTGTTCAAGAAAGAAATGATTTCTAGTGATGAGGAGATGGTTGAAACTTACAGAGCTTTACGTCAAAGGGCACCAAACTTTGTTTACAGAAATATAAACAAAGATTATTCTATACATTAGATGATGAATTTTATTGTCCTATAGTTTGGCTTTGTTATTTGTATTTGTTGTAAGTATTGCAGTACTATAAGATTAACCTTAAGTATATAGTCGAGTAAACTTTAACTTGGCGTGTGGATGAGTTGTTATTGTGCATACTATTTCATTTTCTCTTGCACACAAAGTTAAAGCAATAACCCAAAAACATTGTTCACGTATGTTTATACGTAAACAATGGTTTTGGACCATTGCTTCAATTTTGTGTGCAAGAGAAAATACAATAATACGCACAATATCAACTCATCCACACGCCAAGTTAAAGTTTACTCGAGTATAGTTACATATAATTATGAACAAAGAAATGGAATTTTCCACCCCTTCATTACCAGTTTATAGAAGCCAGGAACACAGGTATTCTATATTATTCATATGTAATGCCAATGGTCGGTCACCTTAAATAGATTAGAGTCACGAATTTACAAACGAATTAACGAAAGGAGACAATGTTTGTATTATGAGAGATATTTGAATAATTGGACGAGGTTTGAAATAAATTTCAACAAGATTAAAATATCTACAACGAAATCCGAGCGTCACTTACCTACCTATCTAATCTGGTGGTTCTGATGAAAAGTACGCAGGGCCTGACAATGTCGAACAATATAATTAGGTATTAGCTTTAGGATGTCACTTGTCCTTTCAGGGCGTCGGAAATGCCAGTTGATAAACTGAGGCGGACATCATAGGATGACTTGAAGCCACCAAAAACAGGGAAGAGAACTAGCTAGCAAATATAATGTGAAGAAGTAAATTCGCTGCGAGAGTTTACTAAACTGGTATAAATACATGGTAAATGTAAACCATAGGTCATTACAAAGATAAAACGGAAAATGGAACAATCTTCAGTGAGGAATCATTAATAAGGATTATTTTCACTCGTTACTAGTTTTGTTGTCTGAAGAACTAGAACAGTCATGTGGCTAAACCGATCCATCTGCTTGTAGCTTTGTAGAATTAGAGTTTGTTCACTGTGAAGACTGCGTAGTCGTGTACGACAAATTATTCCAATAATCTGGAGATCAGCTCTCACCTTGAAAGATATCCTGAATTGCATCAGATGATTGAGACGGTTTAAGGGACAAATATCAATTACTATTGAAATTTTTTGATAAACTGTCATGTCTGTATTAAAAGAAGAGCAACAGACCATGTATCACAAATCACAATTGATAAATTTCAATTCATGAATATTACCTGTGCCGTCTGTTCTTTCTAAATGAATATTTTTTCTTGTGTTTTTGCAATTAATAATAAGCTACTAAGTATTTTCCAGATTTTATGGACGAACCTGGTTGATTGTCAAAGAAAAGTATAAGTATTATTATACTTATTATAATAGGCTATGTTTGTTATTTCTCCACATTTGATAATAATAATTTCTCATTTAATTTTTCTATACAATACAGATAAATTTTGTTTAAATGTTAATTGTGGCATTTCAGAAATTTTAACATTGGAAATGTTTTTGGTTTCCTAGTATGGGGTCGAAAATCAGTTTCATCCTGTATATTATGAAGCATGACTTATAGAGACAGTGGCGACAACAGAGTAACCAATTTTTGATTTGTTGTCTAAATCACGTGGTACCGGCAGTCATATTATTATTTTTTTACAGACGTCTTCGTGTCGGGAAAATTCAAACGGCTATATTTAAAAAGTTATTAGCTTTTCAATACCCCCATGTCGAAGAGTTTTAAAAAATTTGCGAAATTAAAGAGAGATACGAGACTAAACGCCGCCGGATGCGCGCGCAAAACCATCCAAATTCCATGCGCGCGCAGGACTTTTCGTTAACTTCACAAATGTCACTTTTTTAGTTTGGATCTGCTGACCTCACAATTCACGATGTATGTACTTTCAAGTAGGAATTTCGAGCTTGAATTTCTTGCCAGAACGGCGGCTCGACGGCCTGTTGTCGTTTGGAAATAAGGTTTAAAAAATTTTCGTGTTTTAGCAAAATTACCCAAAAAATCCATAGTGCGTCCGATCGATTACACTTTATAGTCGATCTAGCGAAATTTAACGATTTCTTAATATCGGTCTATGCGACCCACACACAAGCTACTTTTGCGGCGTTTTGGCAGCTGGCGTTGTTGCCAGCGTCCAAAACGCATAGAAATCGCAAAAAAAACGCCTGTATAAGTATTTACTGCCGCGCTGGCGACTCGCTGGGCGGCGCAGAACGCCGGACGCTAAGATCAGACTTGTTTGATTTCGGCGGCAGTAACGCTAGTAAAACGTTTAGAAAACGCATGTGTGTGTGTAGAAATGGCAGAAAATCGGCGATTTGTCCAATCCGAAAAATTTATTTCTGCTGCTATTGAGTTATATTTAAGCAGAAAAAATATTAATGTATGATAAAAAGTAAAGAATATTCTAAGAATAATTAAGAATAAAGCTTCGGATGTAATTTTAGTTCATTCAAGAGATTTATATGGGATAATTGATCTTTTTTCAGCAACCACTCTTTCACCCATGAACGAGGCTTTTTGGACTTTCTCTTTTCATCAATAATAATTAATGCACTTGCTAATCTTTTCTGCTTGAGCGACATTTTCAGACATTTTCAATACTATTTCGTCAACGAGTCGCTCACTACTGGAACGCTTGTGTGTGGTGAAATTGTAAAAGCGTTTTCGACGCTGGCGACGTCAGCTGCCAAAACGCCGCAAAAGTAGCTTGTGTGTGGGCCACATTAGGACGGGACCGATTACAGTTTCGGACTCGGAATGACTTCAGGACCCCGACACAATTTTCGGTTTCTCGATAGCGCCCTTCTTTCACTTTGACATTTAATTGTATTAAGTGTAGGTACAAAGCAAATTTTGTACTTACATCAAAAATTTATAAGGACTATACGCTCCTTTCGCGAAAACGTCATTTGACAGGTAATGGGGTTATTTCATGTTAAAGAAAAACTTAAAAATACCTATCAATTTGGATAGTAGAATATGCAAGAATAATGTATTGGTAAATACCATGTCTTTATTATTTGTTAATTATTCATAAATCAATAAAAAGTATCGTCAATAATTTCAAATTTTATTAACTTCTGACGTCACGGTTTAGAACTAAATCTAGGAAGATTTGTTTTTGTTAAGAGTCTAGAGTCATTTGACACTTTTGACAGTTTGCTTTAGTTTGTGTTAGTTCATCATTTTTTACTATTATGGAGCCTAATTTCGTTAAAGCTAGCAGTGAAAATTTACCTGAAGTGAACTACGTTATGATTCAGGAATTCTTTGAGAAAAATATGGACTATTTCAGTGTCGAGTTTAGGAGCGTGAAAAATGTGAGGTTAGTTTTCTTGAGATATTTCATCTACGCTATACTGCGCATGCGTAAACATTGACGTCACGGCTGTTGGCGGGAACTTAATATTTTCAAATTACAAACCGAGTTTAAAAATACGTAGGCGCAAAAAAAAGACTTTTTTTCCAAATATACAGTATTTTTAAGTGTTCCTGATTGTAAATTTAACATAAATATAAATTGTGAAATAACCCCATTGGATGCAAACAATGTTTGAAATTTGGAAAAGCGACAATAATTTAATTATACGCTTGTGTAGTAGCTATAGTGGCGCCGCGTAGTGGTTACATCGTGTCAAAACATGGCTGGTAAACAAACTGTATTCTGTTCATCACGCCGATAAAAACCACGATAAAAAGAGTTTCAAAAACAATTTTTTTGTGTGAAATAAACATTTTAACGCGTCAAATGAACAAAACGGGTGTAAAAAACGTCGGGCATGCTTTTTGCGTCCCGGGTTGCGCTAATCGCCGAAATGCAAATCCGGAATTACAGTTTTATATTTACTTTATATTGCTGGCAAGACTCTTCAACAAATGAAGCTGCAACTCAAACGAGTATTACAGTTAATAATTTACAGAAGGAAAGTGAAAAAGTTTTTGTTATTGAAAAACCACGGAAGGTTTGCACGCAATCTGTTCGTGTGGGTCCTGATTGTGAAATGCGAAATGGGTTTCAGTGGTACGATGATATGCAAGAAGATAGTTCTTTCAAGCAATTGTGTGGAATAACAAAATCCTTTTTCCATATTTTATTAAATTTTATCAAGCCAAATGTGTATGGCCAGCCAGGTTATTTTAAAGTCATGAAAGCTGAAGACAGACTGCTAATGTTTTTAATGAAAATGAAGTTGGGATTGAATTTTGTTGCTCTTGCATGCTTGTTTCAAATATCAACCAAGGCAGCAAGTGATATTTTTTATAGTGTTTTGGAAACTGTATTTTATCACACAAAAATATGGATTTTTTGGCCGTCAAAAGAAGCAGTAAAAGCTACTTTACCAGAAACCTTCAAAAATTACCCGAACTGTCGAAACTCCTCCCACTGTGAAAATGCGAGCATCTATGTATTCCACGTACAAGTCTCATTTTACATTAAAATATTTGATGGCTATTACTCCAAGTGCGTATTATAAGTTTTGTATCGAAAGGATATGGAGGTCGTACTTACGTCTGATTGCATTATAGTTAATGACTGGTTTTCTGACTCTGGTTGAGCCGGGAGATCAAATTTTAGCTGACAAGGGATTTCCTGGAATAGAGCAAGAATTGTCACAAAGAAAATGTACACTTACTATGCCGCCTTTTGCTTTTAATCCGCAATTTTCGTGCGAGGAAGTATTACATGGATACTCAATAGCTTCAGTGAGAATCCATGATGGAGAAAGAAGCATTCAACGTATAAAAGTTTTTAAAATCCTAGAACACATAAATATAAAACTTATTCCACACATGGATAAAATCATGTACGTAGCCTGTGTATTGGCTAATAACAAGGAACCCCTTATCCGCAAAAAATAAAAAAAGGAATTTTTAATTCTTTATTATAAAATAGGTATATTAAAATCTGCGTTGTAATTAACATTGAAATATGTTTTTTAATCACAATACGAATCAAAATGACGTTTGCCTATGTATACATTGTTTATAATAATACTTTATAAACAATGGTATTAAGACTGAATAAAATATTCAAAATAAAACATTTCGATTTTTGGAATTAATATTGATAAAAATGACTCGCTTTTTGGTATTTTCAGGCACACGTGATCTTGCTACGAATATACGAAGAAATGACATATTTGAATTCCCGAAATATACATGAAAACTTGAATCTGCGTGTAATACTTGTCATTTTCTTTTAAAAACAATTCTCCATTTTCATCCATGAGATATGGAACAAATGACATTTTAGTCTGGAAATCCACAATCTTGGTGTTCTCGCAACCGCACTTGATTTCCAAAAGCTCCATATTTTCACCAGCGTCTATTATATTATTATACCATCAGGGCTGCATGCCAGATATGGTTGTTTTAAAGACACAATCAGACCGACTTCGTGAACACGGTATCCGTATGTTTCTTCAAACAGTAATCTTGCTGTTAATTCCATTTCAAGTCCGTATTGGATAGCGATCGGTTTTAGTGCTTTATTTTCTGCTCTGTCAGTGTTTGAAAATTTGCTACTCTTGTTTTAATTCTATGTGCCTTTTCACTGCAGGTAATCCTTGTGCATCGTTGTTGCAACCCCATATAAGTATTTGAATGACCTATAGAATTGAAAGCCATTTCCATCCATTTCTCTTTGTCGACTTTGATTTCCTCATATTTACATAAATATTCTTGAGGGCAACTTATTTTCGCAAATTTTGTCTTCATATTTTGCGTTGAGAAACAATTATTATAAGCATTGTAAATTTGAAAGCTCGAGTTGCTCTGCAAATGGTACAATTTTTCAAGAAAACTTTTCTTTGCGATATTTCTTTTTTCCTGCTCAAGCATTCTTTCGTGCATTATTTGATTCTGCGATTCGATCTCGCTCTTGATTATTTCAGTTTGTGGAGAGTCTTCAGACAAATGCTGGTCGTTAATGTTTTTTAAATCCTCAAATCTGAATGCTTGGTCCTGCCTATTTCCTTTGCAAGGAAATAATGTTTCAGTTCTACATCCTTTATGGCATTTATCAAGCTGTATTTGTGGAGGTCGATTCCATATCATAGGTTGATACGTTTTTGAACATGTAGGATTTTTTACAATCACAAAAATGCAAATTGCTGCGGCGTGTTTACAGAAGCTCTTTCCTGCTTTGCAAATTGTACGGTCAAATTCGAGCTGCAAAAAATATTATAAATGTTAACACAAATATACAAATTCTCCTACAATATTCTACAACAAGCAATTTTTGCAAAAACTTAGCAGCATTACACCTGTTGCTAGGATTTCCAATACATTTTATATTCGTTAATTTTAACCTCTTTTATATTTGTTATTGTAATTAAGAAAATACCTGTACAACCGGAGTATACGTATTTTCGTGTCTTCGAGTGCTATGAGTTCCTGGGGTTTCCCTTAAAACTGTTCCAATTAATTTTCTACTCCGTCCGTCAACCACTTCTTTCACGTACTTTCAAGCAATGTTTTCCCTTTGCTCAAGCTCTTTTTGCGGAAAATACTTGTATTTACAGGTAAAAACCCTCAAGTAATTTCAATTATCATTTTATTTGGAGAAATAACACTTAATTTTACACCAAATCACATAGATACTACACAGGCATTTCACGGTTAAATTAGGCAAATTTGACATTCACCAGCTACTTATTGACACGGCAAATCCGCGAGAGGGCACGGCGGTCTCCCCGACACGCGACTACACAAGCGTATATTCAATTTAAATCTAATTGAAAACTAGTCATTTTTGATACTTGTCGTACCTAATGCATTTGTGAGAAATACCATGCCATAGATTAATAAGTATAAGTTACAACATCCCATTGTTAAAATGCAAATGCATATTATACGGACCTTCGAATAATATAGATGGCGCACACGAAACTCCCATAAATGTAATATTTTCTAACTATTGATATCATTTGTTGAAGAACCATGTTTAAAACATAATGGAAAAACGCCTAAAGCTCTAACAATAAATCTTTAGCTATAAATGTACATAGAAAAATACACTTTAAGACACCATGCACCATTTATTATTCGAATGCACAAGGTCCGTATAATATCCATTTGCATTCTAACAATGGTATAGTGTATCTTATACTTATTGACATTTGAAATAACAAAGTTGATGTCACTTCCGGAAAAACCGGAAATGACATTGACTTGGCGTATGATTCAAAATGTGTCAATTCAAAATTGTGCAAATCGACGTGTCCGAGCGTTTTTAGCAAAACCACGTTGTTCAACTAGGTTATATTGAATTTATTCCTTTCATTATGAACGCACTGTATATGTTTATATTTTTTGTATTCTTCGCTTTTTCCTGATTTCATCGATATAAACATGGAAGCTATTATGTTTTATTTTTTACGAGATATAGGTAATTTGAAAAATAGATATAGGTTATTGTTACGGTCACTTTTTAGTATCAGAAAAGAATAGTAGTAGAGTATAGTAAATTATTTTTATTTAAGCTGTAAATTACAATTCATCTAACATTTCTTTAAGAACGTCCAACTGTCTATTTTTGGCGAATTCAGAGAAAAACCCTTCATTGGAGGTACGTTAATATAAATAATTTAGTTTATAAGTTTAATAGCTAATTTTTTTTTAATTTTCTAAGGGTTTTGGTGGGAGGTAGGAAAAGCCAGGGGTGTCATCTGCGTGTTATCCTACCTGGGTTCCTAGGAAACTTAATTTTTGGTTAACTGTTTTCCGTGAAGTCTCTTGTGTAACCGTCGCGACGCCACTTCTAGTGCTGAAGTATTTCCTGTCGAGAGCCATAGTCCAACATATAACTGCTGCAAAGGCGTCACGTAAGTCAACCAGATTATTTTTTCTTTCGTTGCTTTAATAATTATTTTAATTAAGAATATACTAGTGGGAAAAGTAAATCTTACCTCTTTGCACCGTTAGTAGTGCAAAAAGTATTACTTTTTGCACGATCGTAGAAAAAGTAAATTTTGTGCTTCAAAACTGTATGACTATTCGCTATGTGCGCGATGTCAGCGCCGCGTAGCGTTCACAACTTTGTGGGCTGTGATGTGTCTGTCAAAACAGTGTTATGAAATTGGAAAATTAAAATTACACATGAATTGCATTAAATTTCATTGCATTGCACCAATTTGTGTGGCCAAAGAGTCATAACAAGCGTTTTCTTTTAGTAAAATTAAATAAGGTATGTAAATTCGCATAAAATGTATATTTTGGTTTAGACGTACATATTCGGTTATATTTACTTATAATTTTGTTATAAAACAAGGAAAATAATGCTTTATTACAATTTGACAAACATATATTGTTACTGTACCACTAATAATAAATAACAATTTGTTATACACTACTTTTTAGACAAAAAAATGAGCATAGTTATAGAAATCGGATTCGAGAATGTAACTCAAAATACACATGACTTTTGAACCTCAAATTTAATTGAAAGGAAAACTGTTGGTACCTATCTACTGAACACGTAAGCGATGTGCAAGAGTTAAGAACAAAACATGACCAAAAATCAATAATTCAAGCTAACCATTTGTTGCGTTATTCTAATTTCCAAGCTACCGTAGGAAATCGATAAAATTTGCATTTACTATTCCGTCCAGTATTTTGCAATTTACAACACAACAACTATAGTGGCCCATTTTTAAATTCGTTTACAAAATTTACTTTTGTAAACAAACTGTGACCACTACTACTGACAGCCTACTTTATTGCAAATTTTGTCCACTGCGAGCGCTGCGATCCAATTCATTACCCCCACCCTATACTCTGCACATAGCGAATACGCTCATTTATTGAAAACGTCATTTGACAGGTAATTGGACGCAAACAATGGTTGAAGTTTGGAAAAGCGATAATAATTTAATTATATTCAATTTAAATCTAATTGAAAGCTAGTCATTTTTGTTACTTATCGTACCTAATGCATTTGTGAGAAATACCATGTCATAGATTAAGTAAGTATAAGATACACCATCCCATTGTTAAAATGCAAATGGATATTATACGGACCTTGTGCATTCGAATAATAGATGGCGCACTCGAAACTCCCAAAAATGCAATTTTCTCTAACTATTGATATCATTTGTTGAAGAACCATGTTTAAAACATAATGGAAAAACGCCTAAAACTCTAACATTAAATCTTTAGCTATAGCTGTACATAGAAAAATACACTTTAAGATGCACCATCTATTATTCGAATGCACAATCACAATGCACAAGGTACGTATAATATCCATTTGCATTCTAACAATGGGATGGTGTATCTTGTACTTATTTAATCTATGACCATGCAAACGAATTGTATTGCTTTTTAGAGTTAGTGGCTAAATGCCTGGTTGTGCAGTAGTAAATTGTAGTAACTCTGCAAAAAAGGGCTTTTTAATGAAACGCTTCCCCAGAGACCCAGCAAGGAGAAAAGAATGGTTTATCAAAATGAGAAGAGATAATTGGAAACCAAAAGATTATTCTTGTTTATGTGAGGTAGATATATTTGCGAGTATATTTGATGTACCTACAGTTTATTTTTATAATTAAATGAATATTTAAACTTTGCTCTCAGTAAGGGAAATGGCGTGCAAATTCGACGATGAAAAGTTCCCGTCTGACGGTCGGTAAATCGAAGAAACCATATAAATACAAAAGTTTTTTCTCTCTGAAAATTTTAACATTGGAAATGTTTTTGGTTTCCTAGTAAAAGGTCGAAAATCAGTTTAATGTTGCATATTATAAAGCATGACGTAGGCAGCATGACGTAATGCGTGAGATTTGAGCGGATTCAGAACGATAGACGTCAAAATTACACTTTTTCGTTCACTTCGCCTTTACAGAGCGGAACCATGCAATTCACGATGTAGTTCTAAGTTCGACCCTTTAGATTTCTTACCAGAATGGCCTCTCGGCGGCGTTTTTTCGTTTGGAAATAGCGTTTGAAGTTTTCGTGTTTTGGCAATTTTTTCAATTTTGTCAATGTCTTGCAATTTGAAAAATCATAAGGGTGGATTTACGACCGGGGTTGCTCTGCCAGGTTGTCGATATTTGGTTTGTACGTATTACCGAGTGTTAGAGGTTTGAGTGCCATTACTTTAACATGAGGTAGATTAAGCAAACGTAAACAAAAAAGTGTTACATGGGAATTCGCTGCGTTAAAAAAGTCACTCCCAACAATCCCCAACACAACTTAACATCGAGAAGCACGTCGAACAGCTTATTTCATTTTGTCTCGTCGAAATATGTATAGCCGAAAACCATAATGTAACTTAAAATTTTGTCGTTTTTCGCAATTTACAAAGACAGGGGTGGTTTGAAATGAAGCAAAATAATATGTATGTTCGACTCCTCTTTCAATGCCTGATCGAACGATATGTCACACGGTTACAGTACAGACAAAATGTACCGAAATTCATAAAATAAGCAAGAAAATTGAGTCTTTGCAACTCTATACTTATTATTTATGTAATTATTGAGGGTATGGATTCTTAATGCGTTGAGTTATTATAAGACAGACAAATAAAACAGACATTTGTGCGAAGTATATTAACTACGTAAAAAACAAATTTAGGTAAAAATCAGTAATCGTATTCAAGAAAAGTTTTTGTCAAATGATATAAACGAAATCCGATTAATTTCAATGTTGACAAAAATTCTTTAAAATAAAGGATTATTTGTAAAACAAGCTATACCTAGATGATGCAGATTCACCTATTGTTAAAACAGCAATTGAAATATCAAATAATGTAGGCGAGGACGTTGATCTCCTTTTCTATTAATCGCTTTGACTCCTGAAGAAAATATATTTTTCATAAAGCCAGGAACAGGAAAAATTAAATGGAAAATTATTTCTTCGCCAAAAATCCAGATATCACATGAACTTTAAAAAATACAATTTTACTGGCCCATGACTTCAGTGGTTGTGATACCACGTCTACAATATTTCAGAACGGAAAATTAAAAATCTTCACACTTCTTCAGAAAGAAATGCAGTTGGTTAATGTAGTGAGAACTTTCAATGAAAATTTTTTGACAGTTCTAACAACCAATTAAATTTCGTTATTTCTTGTCATGTGACACAAACCACCCAATCATGTTAAGATTACACTGATAATTACCATCCAGGGAAATTTTCAATCACTATGACAACAAAATTACTTAACTTTGACAACTTCATAATAACTGCCAAATAAATTTCAAAATGTCACGTTTTGGCAATGTCAGTTCTCAATCTATAAACTTTTAATAAATAAATAATTGTTTTGTTGTGTTGCGATATTTTGATTTTATTTTTTCAAAAAATTTTCTGACCGAATATCCCTCAGACATTGACAAATGCCTCATAATTTTATGACAACCTCAAGCAAGTTGCTTGGTAATAGCCCTCCGCCTTCGGCGTCGGGCTATTACCAAGCAACGTGCTTTCGATTGTCATAAAATTATCTCGTACATTATCAATGTCTTAGGGATATTATAGCTGATAAGAATTGAACCTCCTCATAAATAAAACAGGCTGGTGAAACTCTTTTCCTGCTTATATACGGTGCAAGGAAAATCACAAACTCAATACATATTTATCAATTCAAAAAATCTCTGCAAAAACAAAAATCAAAATTGGAATTATTACCACCAACTTTAGAGGTAATCGCTCAACATTCATTACGAGTATTCTACAAAATTCAGAAATGGCATGGCAATGAAAAAAATCCACAACGGCGAGGATAGAAGAAAATTAACGGCTCCTTACAACCTGTGTCAACACTTTTTGTACCAACATCAGAATCAATATTGCAACTTATCTCCTGCAACAGCAACAGAGAAGCAGGTTTAAAATGTTCAAAAATTTACGGAAATGTACAATGTCTCAATTTATACATGGATAAAATTATTGATCTAAACGCCTCAGAAGATTCAGATACAATCGACGAGATGCGGAAACTAATTTGGAAGATATCGTTCAGGAGACGGATGCTATCGATTCCGATCTTCTTAGATAGAAAGTATGTTTCATTCAATATAATATAGAATTTTAAATTTTTACTCAAACAAGCAGAAAATGAAGGAAACAAACGTAAAATTGGAGAAAAATTTTTAATAAAAAAGTCAAAAATTGATATTTCTCTATAAATGAAAATATAATAAGTCATTCTTATTTTATTTAAAATTTCTCATGGTTCAATTGGCAATTTTTATTATACATGTGAAAACCTAGTTCGTCCCACGTTTTTTCAAGATGGCGGCTCCGACACACCCCTTACGTTTCGGGACTCTTCAGTTTCTTAAAATATATGTATTTTTAAACGTATATGTTGTTTCAACGAATTCGTTATGTTCTTGTTTATTTTGGACACTTTACCTGTACTATTAGCTGCATTTAATAGTTTGCGATTAATCGATATCGGTATTTGTAATTGTTAGGAACCACTTTTCATCTTCACGAAATTATTTTAAATTATTTTAGTTTTAATTGTGAAAATGTTTTTTGTTAATAAAATAACCTTTTTATTTCTAAATAAAAATACGATAATGCTTTTTGAAAATGTTTTGTGTTAATGAAATAACTATTTACTACTTTGTAACAAATTTTCATTTTTATCACATCCGAAATTTCACAATATTTGCGTTTTACTTCGTCATTTCCAATGTCTCCTCCGGTTGCATCTTTGTGAAGTTGCTTCATCTAAAAAATATTTTTTTATTCTACCAGAAAAGATGAGGTGAAATTTATAAACGAAATATAATGGTTTGAACATTTTCTGTCGATTGCTAACAGCAACGAAATAGACTCACCCTGTTTACACGGAATATTTAACAAGTGCACTAGTAGACGAGAAGAATTCCAGTGTTCACGAATATATTTCATAGTGAAATAACGTAATACTTAGGTATAAAAATCACCTTTGTTTTTTATTAAATTATGCATATAAATATATGATTTAGCGATTCTCACCTGTAGACGAAAAATTATTTTCACGTTTACGTTTTCAATTGATGATAGCCAATACCTATACCTACTATCTTAATCGGTAGTATTTAAATTCATTTTATTATAATTTAAAAAAGACTTCTTGGCCTCTATGGAAATATTCGTCCACATAACAAGTTTGCCCTTGGCTATCAGAGTGTTTTGTGGTCCAAAACTGAGTTGATCAATCGGTGTCTGTGAATATACCGGATTGTGCGGCAAGATCTTGTGATCAAGTACATTTCGTGGGCGTCAAACTAAACCTGCCGTAGGACAAAACATGGCTTCTTGAGTAGTCAACATGGCCGTCTATGCATTGTTTCTTCTTTTAAATCAACCTCAAGAATAAGTTCAGTCAACTTGACAGTTAATCACGTCGAAAATATTCGCATACATTTTGACCTCATTGCAAAATTTCTTGCACATATTTTTTTAACAGAGTATCTATAATTTATTTTAGGTAAAAGTATGTATTTAAAAGTAGACAATGTAGACATTACAATAGTCATTAAATAGCTTTATATCAGTGAATACCCTGCACGTGGATGCATAGTTACCTAATGTAAGGAAAATCAAAAGTTTCGTGATTTTTATTTTCTACGTGCTTCAACTGTCGTTTTCAGCTTGATATATTACCATTTTTTCCTACATGTTTTTACTTTAAAATACAGTCTAGTGTTTGACAATATATAAGTACTAAAAAAAATTGTTTCTTTGTCAATACATTCGTTAACACAATTTATCTAAGAATATTGTTTGAAATTTGTTTTCTCTGTATATGCAGAGAGTTGGCCAATTGTAGATATAAACTAAGTTGATTCTTTAAAGTATCAACGAAGAGTGACTATCCGCGGGTTAAAAATTTCAGAAATTTATTACCAATGTTTTATGTAAAAACATTTTATGAATGGCTTTAATAAGGATAAAGAAAATCTACAAAATATACAAACAGATAAGGTAACTTGTTGAGTAGCAGAAAAGAGTATTTAATCGATGGTAGAATAGAAGTAACGAAGAAGTAGAAAATAGAGAACAACCATCAAACCTATTAGAAACTCGAGAAGCATACCGTTCGTACATCCAAGTTTGCTACCTTTATTGTCATCATTTATCATCTTTATGACCTTAATCAAACTCCTCAATCAAACAACTTAACATTGGGTAAAAAATTAGAGATTGATACAGAACCACGAATTAAAAGGCAAAAGCCAATAGTCGTATCACAACCACGCGTAGGAAGACTATAAAAACATCAAATGTGTTTAAGCACCATGATTGCTTTTCCGCTTCATAAGAAAGCAAGTAGTTGCCTTAACTTTGACGTTCCACAGCTTTCTTATGGTCGACTCTTCGAATCTTCTTCCTCTCTGCAACAATCAATCTTATGTGTTGCTGACGATAATACGTTTATTCAAGTAAGCTTGCCCCTTCAGATGTCAATTAATGTAACTAATTCTTATACTTATTGATGTCCCAAACCTCAATTAACATGAACATAATTACCATTACCGAATTAATTAAAAATAATCTTGTTGACTTGAATCTAGCTAAAGCACAATTAGTATGTACTCCAACAAAAATGAGCCAAACCCAACCATGTTGAGCAACGTCGTGTCTAGAATATGGTATTTGATATCTATTCTTGGATCGATCAACAGCAATAACCTTTTTTACACCCAGTGACGCACCCGGCTCTTAATACTTAATACTCGTTAGTATACCCCCTACTAACGATTTGTCGAGGTCGAACACAAAAGTAGGAGAGGAAGAAATAATCAAGCTACTAAGAAATTGAAATTGATTTCCTTATTGTATAAAACACAAAATAAAGCAGTATAAAGCTATTACAAGATATGCTTAAATGAACTAAGCTCGCCGGTCGCCGCCAGCCCTCCAAGTTCCCAACCGACCCAACCATGTCTTGAGCAAATCAATTGGGAGCAAATCTTACCTCTGATCGCTACCATCTATGATTAGATATTTAAACAGTTCTTACATAATTAGACATTACAGTAGATACCAATTTTGCAATTTTACCTTTATTTGTAATTTGTTTTCTTATTTTTGATCTTAGACTTAGTAGGGTTTTATTGCAAGCTAATTTCGAGACACCCAGTATAAATAAAATGTTATATCAACAATGAATAATTAGCCGATATTCAATCAGTGAATGCAGCAACGCTGGTTGAATTCGGCGCTTGGATGGATGGCCGTATCTCATTACATAGTGCAGCGGGCTAGATCGCGCTTGAGGTGCTAGCTGTCTATCTCTTATGGGTCCGAGTTCGAGCTTCGGCAGATGCGGCAATGTCGTAGGGAATGGGTGTATGTGGTGTGTCCTGGTTGAGTGATGGAATAGTACTAAGCTAAACTCCGAGGGCCAGCACGTTAACATAAATAAGATATAAAAATTAAAAAAAAAAACTAAATAAAAAAATTTGTACCTATATTTTTATGAGAAAAAATATATATTTTTTTTGCAATTCTCTTTTTTTGCTTGATATGCATTGTTTATAAATGACTTTATTTAGGCATTATTATTTATTCAAACATAATAACAAAAACCTATCCAATTTGATATACTCACATTGATGTTTCATCTCTAAACATACAATTATTAAGTTTATTGAATCTTCTCTAATGCATGATAAAAATTGAATTAAAAATTACAAAATTCAAAACGTCTAAAAATAAATTATGGCAAAAAATAGTTTTTAACTCACCACAAAATTCATTCATTATGGTCACCAACCAAAAAACGATGTCCCCAAGAAGATGTACATGTTCTTTCGCCTATCTGGCTCTTCAGGGAGACCCCAAATCACGTCAAATTCAAATTCTACCTTTATCTTGAAAACTTATACTCAAAATTGTATTTATTGAGATTAATAAAACATTTTGTAACCATAACAAACAAATTTTTTTTTTTTTATTTTTTCATTCCCTTAACTGATATGTCTTCTACTATATTTTCACATCTCTTTGTAATCTACTCTACTTTCTCTTTTGAGACGCATTGCTAATAAACAAACTTATTTAAGTTTTTTTATACTGGCCCTATTATAACAAAATAATCTAATTGATGTTCCACTTCTGAACATACAAATATAAATTATGTTGAATTCAAAGAAAATCATTCAAAAAAAATATTTTGTAAAAGAAAATTGATATACAGGGTGAATCAAAGTTAGTCTTTCCCGAAAAGATTCAATAGAAAATTGAAAATTAATGCAAGTTTCTTTTATAAACATTATTGGTAAAACCCTTCGTTTCGGAGATACAGATCCCAGATCCTTGAAGTTTAATTTTATTTTTAGTTTTTATAACGAAGGGAAAATGGTCGGTACAGGACAATAAAAATAACGCAATTCTTTTGCCGACGTTTCGTTTACTCGACGTAAACTTCTTCAAGGCTACAAAGTAAACCAATTTTAAATTAAATGTTCGAGTTTACCATTTAAAATACTATATGACAGGTCGAAGATACCATCTTCATGCGTATTCTGAGGTAATTATTTAATTGGTATAAATGTAGTTGTTGTGTTTATCTGTTTGTGAAAATTAGCTGTTTTAATTTAAAATTGGTTCACTTTGTAGCCTTGAAGAAGTTTACGTCGAGTAAACGAAACGTCGGCAAAAGAATAGCGTTATTTTTATTGTCCTGTACCGACCATTTTCCCTTCGTTATAAGATTATCAAGGACACAATTTTTAATTCATAGTTTAGTTTTTATTTGTTATCTCCAAAACGTGAAGAGATATTTGCTTCAAATTTGGTATGAAACCGTTTGAGACTAAATCTTACTGTATAACAATAAGATCACAGAAATTCGTTTATCAGTGGTGTGTATATGGGGCAAGTTGCCATCCTTCTGAAAAAAAAGTTACGACAATGGATTTCTATGATTTTTTTTTATATCACTGATAATTTGATAATAAAAGTATTCTTGTAAGAATTTGATAGAACTCACTGTTTCATAGTAAATTGAGATAATTCAGTTTAATGCATATAAGTTGTAAATTGTATAAATGTAAATTGTTCATATTCGACATATATCGGAAACGGAGGTGAGGGTTTTGCCAATAATGTTTGTTAAAGAAATTCACATTATTTTTCAATTTTATATTGACTCCTTTTGGGAAAGACTTTCACTTTGACTCACTCTGTATATATAGTATGTTTTTTGTGGAAATATTCACATAGACTTGTATACTTCATAGTAAATTTCAAAAATTCGATTTATTTAATGTCTTTAATCAAATTATATTGAGTGTTTTTATTATTTATATCTATATTGTAGAAAACGTAGGTACTCTATAAATTTATTTGTCAGTTTTGGTATTCTGATTTTGTTTAGATTTCTTAAATGGATAATTTTTACGCAATTTAGTTTGAGGTAAATTGTATTTTCATGGTGTTTTTAGTAAAAAAATGCGATACAATGATATTAATAATTGATTTTATACGATGTTCAACCATAAAATGCTTAGTATAGGTTTTGGACATTTCTATAAATCCAGGTAAGAAATTTAAGCCAAATCCTGTTTATTGGTTCAACAAGTGTATTTTGATTTAATTTGGAAGATTTTCCACTTCATCGATATACCCTTATAATGTGAGAATATTTTGAACATTGATCGTATTAACGCAAAACACTAAAACATGAACGATGAAATAGAAATTGAAAGAGGTTTTGCGAAAAAAATGTATAGGTATCCACTTCTAAGTAAATACATGTATTGTATGCATTGTATGTCCATAAAATATATAAAATGCCAACAAAAAAATACGATCAAGACCATTTATGAATTTGCCTCGGAATTTGCAAATACATATCTTTATTTCGACTATTACTATTGAGATCAGCGATATATAAAACGATTTTTCTAAATCTTCAAGGACGTTGAATCAATACAAAATTCATTTGCATTATACAGGGTGAGGCAATAGTGCGCACTGGACCTCGATAGCTCGAGTTCTATGATAGCTAGAAATTCCTTAAGATGGGTTGGAACCTTTGGTGTAGAACTTGCACTTGAAGTAGTTTTCCAAAACACTTTTGCACACACTCGACGCGCGTTTCGCCAACCATCGGGAGATGATTAAAACTGTTTTAATATTTTCTAACTTAGGACACTATTTTCGCCACTGTAATTCTACCTTTTGTATAAAGTAAAATCCTCTCTAAAATAAATTAAAAAAAATAAAGGAAGTTCCGAGAGAATGTGCAGGTCATGTAACTGAAAATATTTACAAACACTTAGGGATTTTCAAAGAAAACTTGAGGGCAAATCCCTTTTGTAATTTTTTGGCGTAAATTTAAATCGACGTTTCTTCTTTGGCTTAAAGTATAATTTGGGACCCATGCATCAATACTCTTAAATATGGTTAAACTTTTTATTTATTTTTATCGACTGCTACGGCTTACTCTCACCATGGAACTATTTTGACCGTGATAGCAAGATTTTTCTGAAGAAGACAGTCAGAAAGTGGTTCCGATATCCTTTAATATTGGGTGGGTGTTTAAATAAATTCAAACAATTTTTATCTTACATCCAATATCCAATGTCAACTATTAAATGTATACTTATCACACTGGCAATACTAAATAGTAATGAATTTAGACTTGATTATTGTTCTATCGAATATTCTTTGTATTATTTTCTGCTTAAAATTATAATGTTCACGAAATGTTTTGTCGGCTTGGGCATTTTGTCTACACTGATTAGTGTAATAAATAAAGTTTTATCTGAAAAATGTCAGACCATAGAAACCCTTTAATATAGTTCGTAAAACACGTCTGGTCTAAACGTCTAAATCATAAAAAATATAAATCATAAATTTTTCAATAGTTTGAATCGAAATATCTTGTACATAATTATGACGATATAGGGGACCTCAAACGCTATTTTAAAATCTGTAAAAAGGCTATTGGGTCCAGAACACTGGATCAGATGAGCAATGTAGCATCGCGTGCGTGCAGGGATGCCCGAGGCTGTAAAAACTCCGTGATCGGGCCCCCTTCATTAAGTCTTCGCCCTCGCCGCCCATCAAACATTACCATAACTAATTATACACGTGGTCAGGTTGGAGACCGCTCACTAACGATACGTAAAACTACACATTACAATTTTCTTCCATTTAATTTACAACATCTGCAAGTATTAAAAAGACATTTTAAAAGTAAATAATCTAAATAAATAAATAATTGTCAAAAATATTCAAAAACAAATTTATTAATAATTACGTAAGTTACATAATAATAAAAATAAGGATCAAAATATATCATAATGGGGTGGAGTTTTTACTAATTTACCAAGTCACGTAATAATATTTCTTATCATACTAATTTGTTTAAGGGATCGTGTCACATATTTACATAAGATATTTATGAAATTCTGCTTGATACATTTTGTAACATGCTGATACCATCTTATAAAACAGGCTATAGGTATCAGGTGAATATTAATTTTACTTGGAATTTTACTTGCATAGTTTTTAGGACAGGTGTTTACTACCAAATAACAACGAACAAGTTTGATTGTGTTTACAACCAATTTTGGACTATGTTTATAAAATAATAAGTTCTATTTTCAATATTCTGTGACTGTAGTAAATTGATAATTGAAATAAATTATCTCAGATTCATTTCAACACATTGGTCATATTGACCCTTGGGTATATTTAATGTGATATAACTTGTTTCTTGTTTAAAAGAAAATGAGTTTATTTTTATTTATTTGCATATTTACAATATTATTCAAATTAATTATGATTAAAAGAAGTTAAATAATGGGTTAAATGAAGATATTATTCACTCTCGCAAATTGTCTAATTAATGTTACCACCTTGTTCCTTTTTTGGGGTCTATGACATAGGATGAAATTATTTTATATTTGTATGTTCAAAAAAAAAAAAATAGAATTCGCCGAGACCAGTCGATTTCTGTTCTTGGGAGGGCAGAAGATCGTTTTTGATAGTCTAGCCAACTTAATATGTTCATCCCCCTAACCCCTAGCAACTCCAACTTTAAAATTTCAAATGGAACTATCGTACTTCTAACACATCATTTTAAAGCTCTTTCCATTACGATTACTTACACTGGTGCATCGTTTTTGGGAATCGGTTGAGATTTGACAGTTATTAGCTAAAAACGAAAAGTTGACAAACCAACATTCGAATACTAATTTCTACAGAAATGCGCTCCAATAATAAGCTTTTTATCTACTACACAACCACATTACTTTTTTTATGCGTATTCTATTGTCCTATGTATGGTATTTTCCAGGCATACATCCATTTTTTAGACAAATTCAAATCTTAACTTTTTTTATATAACAGAAAAGTCGCTGATGTTTTTTGCTTGTCACCAGCAAATCGTTAGTTTCAGTCTCTTGTTGAAAGTGTAAACGAGTTTTCGAAATGGTTTATTCGGGGGTTTATTTAGGGGGATGAACAATATCAAGTTGGCTTGACTGTCAAAAATGCCCTCCCCTCCCAAGAACAGAAATCGACTGGTCTTTGTAATTAAAGGAAGGGTCAAGTTTTCGTTGAAAGACCCTGCATATTAAATTGGATATATCATTATGCTTGTATAAAACCAAGATAAAGTTAATTATAAGGAAACGTGTTTCCCCATAAATTTTGCATTTTGAAAAATTTGTGGAAAAGAATTTAATTTTTTGAATGAATTTTAAAAATGAACATTTTTTGCATTACAAGAAAGGATATACCTTCAGCTTTCAAGGTAATGTTAGTTTTCACTGCAACAAATTCACAAATTCTTTGAATTATATTCGACAACGAATTTCTGAAGGTATTTGAAATTTTTGAGGATCTGCTTTAGGGTAATTTAGGTTATGATGGCCCTGCGGGTGAGATGGCTCGATCTCATTATATTACAAATACGTTCAAATTTCCCGCTATTGATCATGGGATCTTAAACCTGTTGACAAGCCGCACTACGCTTTGTGTTTTGTTTGCTTTCAACTGCAAAATTAGGTACGTTATTTGTGTTATAAGAATTGAATACTTTCAGAAGTTTTCCAATTGTATTGTAAATTATAATTTATTTACTTTTAATAAGTGACTTTCTGTCGATGCAGCGTGTTAATATGATATTAAAAGGTTAGGTTGATAATTCTGTGATGAAGTATAATCGTGGGTTTCTTTAAAAACACAAGTGGGTCATCTCTCCATCACTCCTGGGTTAGATGGCATCATTTTTTAGGGGATAGTTGACTATTATAAAATTAGGCATAGTAACCTAGATTTTTATTGTCATGCCCAGGCAACACAGTTTGGTTTAAAATACGTTTATATACATATAAAATGGTATAAAAGTTGGTCTAGTATAATAAATATACGTTGTTCGTAAACAAAAAATAAAACAAACGTATAAAATACGTTTAATAAACGTAACAGAAATCAGGCTTGGTTGAATTATGGTATAATATTAGTTTCTTAGTTTATAATATTATATTCGTTTTTTAAATTATGTGTGTATAGACGTTTTTCGTAAACATATTATAAACTAAAGTATAAAATACGTTTAATAAACGTGACAGAAATCAGGCTTGGTTGAATTATGGTGTAATATTAGTTTCTTAGTTTATAATATTATATTCGTTTTTTAAATTATATGTGTATAGACGTTTTTCGTAAACATATTATAAACTAAAGTATAAAATACGTTTAATAAACGTGACAGAAATCAGGCTTGGTTGAATTATGGTATAATATTAGTTTCTTAGTTTATAATATTATATTCGTTTTTTAAATTATGTGTGTATAGACGTTTTTCGTAAACATATTATAAACTAAAGTATAAAATACGTTTAATAAACGTGACAGAAATCAGGCTTGGTTGAATTATGGTGTAATATTAGTTTCTTAGTTTATAATATTGTATTCGTTTTTTAAATTACTTTTGTATATACGTTTTTCGTAAACCTATTGTACACTAAAGTATAAAATACGTTTAATAAACATAACATAAATCAGCAATTGGTTGTATTATGGCGTAATATAAGTGTCTTAGTTTGTAATATTGTATTCGTTTTTTAATTATTTTTGTATAGACGTTCTATGTAAACATATTATAAACTAAAGTGTAAAATACGTTTAATAAACGTGATAGAAATCGACTTGGTTGAATTATGGTGTAATACCTACCTATATCTTAGTTTGTAATATACGTATGTACATACATAAAGTATAAAATACGTTTAATATAGGCTGTCCCACCTCTTCATTCCCGCGTACACACGTGATATACAGACGCAGTGTAGACCGCACGAACCCTGTGTTCTACTCCTAGTATAGTGTTTAGTTTCTCTATGACTGTGCTGTCTGTTGCTATTGTGTAGTGTTGGTGGAAATAGTTACTTATTTAAATAAAGGATAATTATTTGTTTTAAATATTTTTTATTGCCTACTTCTTACAATAATTCTCAACATTTATGTTTAGTATTTTACAACTTTTGCTGCATTAATTTTATTGTTATGTAAGGAGCAAGTATTTATTTCACATTCGATACTAAATCCGGTTGACTATAAGTTTACTTATTTCTGTGTTTTAAACCTAAATTTATTTCCATATTAACTACTAAGTAAAGAAAAATTAACAGGATTTCGATATGTATAGAATTAACTTTAATTTAAAATATTTACCTAATCTTAATAAATACGTCTATGCTGAACTTATTTTGAACTTATCTTATTCAATTGTATGTGGCCTACGAGGTAAATGTATTTTTGATATACGTATTTAATATTTTAATATAAATACGTATAATATATGTCTATATTCTACGTATTTAATATGCTTTCGCTATACGTATATTAATTCTAATATAAATACATATAACATACGTCTATAATCTACGTAATATATTTGTTTCCGTCACACGTATTTTAATTTTAATATAAATACGTACAATATATGTTTACAATATACATAATAAATATATTTTCGCTATACATATATCCTACATTTATCATACACGTTTTTTAAATGTTAAATAGTAAACGTTTTTTAGACTGACATTTTTCCATATTATATATGTTAATACTAAACCGTATCCATACTTTATGATCTACATAAAAAAAACGTTTTTTCAAGTGAAATGTGTTGCCTGGGTGTCGACTAAATATAAAAGAAGTGGCCAAAGCACAGAGAATGCAAGGCCAGAAAATGGGAAAAAAAATATATATAAAAGAAAAAATAACGCTAGAGGATTACGGACAAAAGAATTTGTGACGCAGTTGGGGAAGTTCAAAGTGATAGAATGTGTGTGAATGCTGCCTCCATAAATTTTGGCATCCCGGCTACGTTGAGGGGACGATTGAAAAACAATGATTTGTCTGAAAAGATGTTAGGACCAGCTTCCTTACTGGGAAAATTGAATGAGGAACACTTAAGACTTATATCAAAAAGTTGCAAAAGTACGGGTTTTCACCAACACGTGAATGCTTAATATCCATGGCATTCAATCTAGCCGAAGCTTTGGGCATAAACCACAAATTGGATGGATATGAGATAAGAGTCCAAAAATGTCGCAGCTGTTACATCTTCGAAGGAAGGTGAACTATAACAGTTAGGATATAATTGATAAAGTTCTTTGAGTCCACATTCATAAATTGTATTGTTCTTAAAATATGTATTTTTCACGGGTAAGATGGCCATATGCACGGGTTGAAATTTATTTTTATTTGTGAGAAATCTATGATTATTTTCTGTTTTATTTTCAAATTATAATTTCATAATGTAATCACTTTTCCAAATAAATGTTGTTACTTTAGATATCGGTCAAACTTATTATGTACTGATTAAAAAAAAAGTGGGCCATCACTCCCCGAAATTTTATTCAATTAGGGTATAATTGAATAAAATTTCTTACCACGAAAATTATTGCATATTTATCACGTTTGCAACATCAAGGACTCAAGGGTACTCGGCTTGTTAGTAACTTGTAACTTTACACCACCTTTTTTTTAGTAAACTTATAACCTTATAAACTTATAAACCCTCCATTTTACATTTAAACATTTTTACGGCAAATTACTATACTCGATCTGTTCAAAACATAGAGCCCGACTCCGCCCCATTAATTTTATGGCAGCGCAGAACGGTGTACGCAATAGTCAGTTTTACACGATGGAATTAATGAAAGCTGTGATAGCTCAACAAAATTTGTTTATTATACGTGTTACATTGTGTACTGCAGCGATGCTATATTTTTATAATGTTTATTCCCATTAAAGTTTCTATTATACATTTGCAATTTTGGACTTTTAAAAATAATACTTATTCCAGCGAAAATTTAAACGACGTTTTTTTATTAAGTCCGCACTGCGCAAACTCACGATACTTTGTTTATTTCGTCGTCTAGACGACCTAGACGTAACGAAACGACCAGTCGCCGATTGCTGGCTGGTTTGTTTACGTTTGTATTCGTTTTTAGGTTAGGTGCTTTTGCGAGTAATTTCCACATACTTTAAAAGAACGTATGTGGTTATTTCAGGCAAAAAAGTTTAGTTTGTGATTTACTGTAAGATTAAGCTACTACAAATTAGTTACAAAGTATGAATCGCACACGACGCTACTGAAAGTTTATAAAATCAAGTCCCTTCTCGATTGTTGTGGCTTTGTTACATTGTGTTTAAATAATTATTCTATTACTGTGATTAAAGCTATTGTTGTTATGGTGTTAAAAAATTTCTAGTGATAGTAGTGCTTCAAGTGATGAAGATATTATCCTTTATTTTAATTAATCGTATAAGAAAGTTATGAGAGATATCAATATAATATAATAATATAATTATATGCTTTATTCATCATTTCAATCATTTCATAACCTGTGTAAATATGAACATGACAGTTGACAGTGCAGGCCGGATCCCCATTTATTCGCGTTTTTCGTAAGTTTAGCGTTTATGCGTTTCGCGACAATCCATAACATAAGCTGATTGCTGATTGGTCTGTTGCAAAATACGTAAAAGTTTAATGTGTGACGCAAGTTCTTGTAGAGGCGGCCTTTCAGTCAAATCTAGAAGTTGCATTGTAATTTGGGTTCTATAAATACGACCAATAGAGAAATTCCATTCAAATTTAGCGGACATTTTTGGGGCGGAGTGTATTTCTATCTGTTGGACAGACAGAGTATACACTACACATTCCAGCGATACTCCTGTTCGCAATGTTCGAAAAGTCCTTCCTCCTGCGCTAGGCAATAGCTCGAACAATCGTAAAACAAAGCATTTCGGGATGAATACCTTCAATTAATTCAAATGACTTGTGCTTCTCCACATATATTATTGTCTGATCTGGAAAAGAAGGCTTTCGGAAAGAATTAGTAGAATTAACATATTTTTTTCTTTTCTTTCATTATCTTATGGCATAGTTATGTAGTTATAAGTTACATTATACCACAGAGTACCTGTACAGTGTACATTATACATATATTTTATTTTTGTATCCTTAATTCATGCTACCTAATTGATTAAGTTAGTATTATATCATGTAGGGAATGGAATGTTTATTTGTGATACATGTTTATGTACTTACATTTGGCACTTCTAAAATACATCAATACTGATACATAAAAGAAAGAAACAAGAAAAGTATATGGGGTGATTTCAGGGTAGAGCAACAATGTGGAACGTAATCATAAATTGGTTGTGTATCTGTCATTTATTTTGAAAAATAAAGACGTATTACTTTTTTTTTCTTGATGCTGGATCGTCTCCCGTGACCTCCGACATCTGACAGCGAATTCCTTATAACCATTTCCCACATTTCGCAGGGTTAGAGACTGTAAATTGCTGATAGTATGCCCTAAGTAAGCGGGGATCCCATAATGACTGCTTTCTGCATTTAACCTGCCAACCGCCTCATTGTCGAGAGTAACGTAGGCTTCATACTTCCGGATACACTGATTATCAAAGCGACCATCTTGATAGAGTAGCCTCGGTACAGCACTTGGAGTTTGTACCGTACCGAAGATATCTGAATTTGTTCCGTTTCTCCTCTTCCTTCAAAGCGATGTTTGTCTCAGCAGATGCTGAGAACTCGATGACATACATCACCTTGATCTGATTGTCGAGGAGGACGGTCATTGCAGGATTTTTGGTTTGAATTCGCCGGACACACGGTCGGGAACGAATAGTTCCAGTGAATTTGGTAGACATGTAGATAAATGCATAAGCGGTTCCGGCACCTGTTGGTAGGTTCTGCGGGCAGGGATCTCCACACCCATTACGCGACTCCGATAAACCAAGGTGTTAATAACATCATCTTGACATACCACAATGAATCATTCGGTCTCCGTCTTTAACCGTGCTGACTTTAAAAATACAAAGGTCTGTTTGGTTGATAAAACATACCTTATGCGGGTTTACGACATGCTGCCTGAACAGATTCCTCTGTTCGACAGCTTTAATTTGGGCTGTCAGATGATTCGGTGGAAGCTCAGTAACTGATTTTACATCAGCACCTCATGCCGGCCTCCTTTCCTGAAGTTGAAAACAAGACCTGGTTCATCTGCGATCGGCTGTGCTTCCTTAAACAATAATGCGCCTGTCATGATCTCTCACTAACCATAGGAGTGGATCGAAGCTCTTGATGATGTTACATGCCATACTCAGTGCACTCTGTCATGCATATACTCAAGACTCAAGAGATCTCGCCCCTCCCCCCTGTTGTCTAGGAGGTACACTCGAAAAACAGATCGAAGATGAACACTCAACCTATGATTGATTATTCATCATCTTGTGGGTATTCTGTCCAATTGATGCAGCTTATCTACTCGCCACTTAACTACTCCAAAGGAATTGATCAGAATTGAAATAGCAAGCATTTTAGTGGTAGACACCTGGTTCTTCTTCGAAAGTTCGGAAGATCAAATCTTTTGGAATAGATGTCTGCACTTGCAACGAAGAGAATCCTTTATTTGAAAATCCTCCTGAATATGGTGTTGGTCCACACTCAGGTGTGTAGGTCTATGGGGCATCCAGATGTCGTTGGGTGCTATTATCTGCGAGCTGTGCATCTTCAGAGAATTCTCCACATAGTCCTGTCTTGAGGTGAACAACTGTGTATTTATCCAACCCGAACTGTATTCTTATTAGCCGGGTGTATTCTTCGACCACCCTGAGAGTATTTTGAAGTTGTTATATATCGTCGTTCTTATGCGCTCCTATTGGTAATAATTCTAAATGTACCATTTGGTTACAGAGTAAGAAAATTACTTGTGTTGCTCTTAGATAGTGAGGGAGAGATTGGTTCTTAAGCGCTCCTAGAACCAGTTATACTACGCCTGGTCTCTTCTTTTACAAAAGCAAGAATATGTAAATTTTCTCTCCTTGATAGACATATTTAATTTTTACTATTTACTCTAACTTATAGTTTGTGTGCTGTATACAAAATTGCATAAAACGATTGGATATTTTATCGTAGTTAAAAAAATGCCAAATATTAGATCAGTCAGTCGGACCATGCAGAATACAAACCAGCATTTAATGAGCATATGGATGTAGACAGTTCAATAAATATGTAAATATTTTTATATTTACGTTTTTTCTTGAGTTACTTATCCAAAGTAGAAGAATGTTGAAGTATATCATAGACTAAATTCAAATATTTTTTATTCAATGAGGAAAACAATTTTTAGGCAACGTTTTTTTAAAGATTAAATATAACTTGGAAGTTTGTTAACGAATTAAATAGCCGTGTGTCTAAAATTCTCTAGTAAAAATTAGAACTCATAAATCATTTTGACTGCAGGTCTTGTAATTATGATGATTATTTTAAAATACATGTTAAAGTTTTACAAATACATATAATGTGAATAAAAAATTCACCGAAACCTCTGGTAGTCTGGTAGACTGACTTCTGAGAAACAAATAAGAAAACATTATATTTACTTGAACATTATGTATAATAATAAAGAGTTGCAACTGTCAAGGTTTCGAGATTTTAGTATTGTATTTCTTTGCCAATAACTTCATGATTGTCATCAATTTTTAGTGCTACGGGAAGGTATTTGTAATGTGGCTGTATAGCCCTTAAAATTTAAGACAATCATGAAGCTATAAGTGAAAAAATACAACACTAAAATCTCGAACCTACGAAGGCGTATAGGGGCCAACAACTTTATTTTTTTACAAACATATGGAATTGCCAATTCAAAGTATTGTCACTTTGAAGTGACAATTGTCACTTTGAAGTGACAATTGTCACATCAAAGTGACAATTGTCACATCGAAGTGACAATTGTCACTTCAAAGTGACAATTCAAACTGATCATAGGGTATGCGCATAATATGCTAGATTTTTAAGCAACATTGGTTATAAAAGATAGTTAATGCTGTAAAAAAATGAATAACAATAAAATTTTATCAATAATATACCCTAAATTTATGTATTTGTTAATTAAGGTAGTTGCCTCATGAATCGAACTCCATAAGATATCAATGAAATTTTGCCTATATCTTTTGGAAGTGTTCCTTGAACTAAATATGGAATTTCAATGCATTTTACCGTCCTGAATGAAAGTTACAGAGCTTCGAAGTTGATCTATTTAACATGGAGGGCATAGGAGAAGGTACTTTGAATTGAAACCTTGCCTTGAATTGACTCCCGAAGCTTGAAAATCCATCAGATTTCAACAAAAAACTGTGGAAATGTTAATGAAGTCACGAGAAAAATAATGCGTCGAAGAAAACCATGCTTGCCCATTTAGTTTTTGAGTTACAGCGTAAAAAGCTCGGAAATCTCATGGCCAGAGAGACTTGAAACCGAGCTTGAAACTAAGGCTGGGAATTTTATGGATTTCAAAATTCGAATATTCTTTCCAATTTCAGTTCGAATATTCGAATAGTTCGAATATTCGAATTATTCGAATTATTCGAATATTCGAATATTCGAATTATTCGAATTATTCGAATATTCGAAATATTCGAATTATTCGAATATTCGAATTATTCGAATATTCGAATTATTCGAATTATTCGAATTAAGTATTCGAATTATTCGAATATTCGACTATTCAAATATTCGACTATTCGAATATTCGACTCTTCGAATATTCGACTATTCGATTGTTCGAATTATTGAATAGACTAATATTCGAATATTCGAATAGTCGAATAAGTATTCAAATTTTTTTATTTTAAATTTATCGAAGAAGTCATACTTTAATAACAGAAGTTTAGTTTATTCTGAAACTTCTATAACCGCAGTCAAATATGCGCAAAAATTACAAGGAGTGGTTGAAATTTGAAATGTTGAAAACTTAAAAAAAAACTTATCTCCTGGCGTCGCGTCGGTGATTGGACCCGACTGTTCTAATAAATAAGCTTTCTTTTCCCCTAAGTTCAATATTAGATCATTGAAAATATTAATTTACTCAATTTATTATTAGTCGATTACTTATTCAGATTCTTACTCGTATATTCGAATTGTCGAATATTCGAATAGTCGAATAGTCGAATATTCGAATATTCGAATATCGAAAATTCGAATAGTCGAATAATCGAATAGTCGAGTATTCGAATATATGAATAATTTAGTTTTAAACTTATTCGAATTTTGAATATTCGAATATTCGACTATTCGAATTATTCGAATTCAATTCCCAGCCTTACTTGAAACCTGCAGTTGGTAGTGCTACCGCTCACGTGACTTATGCGCGTAATACAAATTTGAAGAAAGTCAGAGCAGTGCTGACAATATTTTTTTGTCTACGTGTTATCTACAGGAGTCAATAGATGGCTCTCGCCTCATGAGGCAACTACCTTAAAATTTATATTATTTTTAAGTTTACGACCACTGACCGAGAACAAACGATGAAATTCGCATCTCACCGTGCTGGGCGTGACGTCAATCACTGTTTTTTTTTTGACAGAACTTTAGAATCTTTTATGTTCGCCGTTGTGCATATATCATACTATTTAGGTGTAGATTCAATGTGCGATTTCGGTGTTAAATATTAACATTTTTCACGGAAAAGTGAGTGGAACAGATTTTGTAAAGGCCCAGATAGTTAATTTGGCCAATGTTGCTCTCCTTGTTGCTGTACTACGTTTAGGTGGAAGGCGCCTTTTTCTACCAGCTTGACAATCAAAATACATGAACTTTTAAATGTATGTAACTACCCATTCATTTAAACATCATATAGTTTTCTAAATCTTCTTTTAATTGAAAAAAAAGTAAAATACATAACCTAAAATTGTACGATTTTAAAAAGGTACAAAATCGCACTTACGTTGAAATGATCCCCACGTACAACCCCTTTAGTGTTTTCTGATATATCAATTTCACTCCTTCTCATGGTACGTAACCATAATTTTCGTTTTTAGCGCTTGATCGTATATTGGTAATGAGACAAATCATTTTTCTGGTGTTTTTCTCGTGGACGACTGGCATTGATTTATTTAACAGTACCTTGGATGCTTAATATCAATAATATCCTTCTTTTCCACTGCAAAATACTGCATTAAATGCTATTTTAACGAGTTTTACACGACATCAAACATTAAATGAAAATGCCAGTGTCTGACGTCACACCACGACAGCAATCATTTGCATAACGTCACCGTCATTTTTGCGACTCTTTAAAATAATCATTTTTTGTTAATTTTTTTGGATAATGGGTTACATTTTAGCCGTTTTTTATTATTGCGATAGCCATTTATAATCTGTCTCACCAACAGATGCAAATAGACTCCTCCCCAAAAATGCCCGCTAAATTTGAATGGAATTTCTCTATTAGTCGTATTTATAGAACACGAATTACAAAGCAATCGCTAGATTTGACCGACTAAGACCGACTCTACAAGTACTCGCGCAAAGCATTAAACTTTTATACATTTTGCAACAGACCAATTAGAACGCATAAAGGCGAAACGTATGAAAAACGCGAATAAATGGGGAGCCGGTGTCAGACACGTGACTGTCAACTGTGTTATTAGTTTTTGTGACATTTCATCTGGGAGTTAAACAAGGTACTATCAATGACAGATGTAAACTATAAAGACATGGAACGGCATTGTTGTAATTGAAGCAAGAAAATGTACAAAATGTGGTTGGACACTGCCAGAGGGCGATACTGTTCTTTCTCTGTTTCTTTACTGATACTACTGGTTTTTAGCTATTAACATATGTAGGAATGTTATGACTATCATAACTGCCGCAGATGTCGGTTTGAAATCCGAGCTCGTAGAGCGAGGATTTTAAGACATCTAAGGCTGTTATGATTCATAACATCCGTGATTTGTTCAATAGTTTATCGGTTTCAGAAAATAAAGACATTATTAATAGATATTACCTTTTGATATTCTCTTATTAATAACGTTTTCATTTCATTAGTTGGTCAAGTCTGTATGGGTTGATTTGTCGCCATGGTTACAGTTATATTTTGTTTGTTTTTATTTGTTACCTTTTTTCATATTACATAAATGTTTACATTTTTAGTGTCACAACGGCTACATAAAAATGGACCTTGGATTGCCTGAAAATACATTTCAGTTGGATTTCAGTACTTAATTATTATTGTTTGGAGTTTTCAGTCTCTTTGTATTAATAAATAGCCATATATTATAGTTTCATTATTTATTATTTCATCTGTTGACGGTTGTTGACAGATCTGTATTTGTAATATTATTACCGTACAAGTTTTAAATATAACTGTACAACTTTAGTTATGACTTGTTTACCAGCCTACTTTAGCATATTATGTAAGCAAAGGATTAATATCCTGAAACCGATAAATATATTTAATACGTTTTTTTGAAATAACTTTAAAGCAATATTGTAATATTTGTAATATATGTTTTATGGATACTATTAACAGAGTAAGAAGAAAAATTTAATGTCGCCCTCTGGCAGTGTCCAACCGCATTTTATACATTTTCTTGCTTCAATTACAACAATGTCGTTCCATGTCTTTATAGTTTACATTTGTCATTGGTACTTACGTAAATGCAAACGATAATCCAGACATTTTTCGGTGGAAGATAAGGAAAAGGTGCTGAACATTTTTAAGGCCTACGATAGGGCGAATCCGGAGAAACCAAAGATGGAATGCATGGAGTTTACTGCAAAGGCAGCAGGTGTGAGTGTTCGAAGTGTTTCTAATATTCTTCATGAATACAAACAAGCACACCAACTTCAGCCACCAACAGTGTGTCACCGACAAAGGGCAGTTTTGGACAATATCGATGAAGGAACTAAAAGCTTTAAAGAACCTATCATTTGCTAGAAGGCGAGAACTTAACTACTTATAAGTTTTGACATGTCCAAATAAATAAAACAACACATACCTACCTATTTCTTCTTAATTTTCACAAGGTTCTATATATTACAGCTCGTGGGTATAAGAAAGTTAAGAGAGATATCAATATAATATAATAATAGAATGCTTTATTCATCATTACAATACATTTGGTACTTAAGTCAATAGAAAAAAATAGACTTTAAAAGCCCTACATATATATAAATGTAATAAAAGATAAACGTATATAATATAATTGGAAAAATAATATCACTTTTATTTTTTACACTGAACACTACTGAGCTGTCAGAACCGGCGAGCAGTTCCTATTTCTCCATTGAAAAACACGACTGGCCAGACATTCTTCGGTGATGGGTAAGGAAAAGGCTTACTTATTCGACTATTCGAATATTCGAATATTAGTCTATTCAATAATTCGAACAATCGAATAGTCGAATATTCGAAGAGTCGAATATTCGAATAGTCGAATATTTGAATAGTCGAATATTCGAATAATTCGAATACTTAATTCGAATATTCGAATAATTCGAATAATTCGAATATTCGAATAATTCGAATATTCGAATAATTCGAATAATTCGAATAATTCGAATATTCGAATAATTCGAATATTTCGAATATTCGAATAATTCGAATAATTCGAATAATTCGAATATTCGAATATTCGAATAATTCGAATAATTCGAATATTCGAACTATTCGAATATTCGAACTGAAATTGGAAAGAATATTCGAATTTTGAAATCCATAAAATTCCCAGCCTTAGTTTCAAGCTCGGTTTCAAGTCTCTCTGGCCATGAGATTTCCGAGCTTTTTACGCTGTAACTCGAAAACTAAATGGGCAAGCATGGTTTTCTTCGACGCATTATTTTTCTCGTGACTTCATTAACATTTCCACAGTTTTTTGTTGAAATCTGATGGATTTTCAAGCTTCGGGAGTCAATTCAAGGCAAGGTTTCAATTCAAAGTACCTTCTCCTATGCCCTCCATGTTAAATAGATCAACTTCGGAGCTCTGTAACTTTCATTCAGGACGGTAAAATGCATTGAAATTCCAGATTTAGTTCAAGGAACACTTCCAAAAGATATAGGCAAAATTTCATTGATATCTTATGGAGTTCGATTCATGAGGCAACTACCTTAATTAACAAATACATAAATTTAGGGTATATTATTGATAAAATTTTATTGTTATTCATTTTTTTACAGCATTAACTATCTTTTATAACCAATGTTGCTTAAAAATCTAGCATATTATGCGCACACCCTATGATCAGTTTGAATTGTCACTTTGAAGTGACAATTGTCACTTCGATGTGACAATTGTCACTTTGAAGTGACAATTGTCACTTTGAAGTGACAATTGTCACTTTGAAGTGACAATTGTCACTTTGAAGTGACAATTGTCACTTCGATGTGACAATTGTCACTTCGATGTGACAATTGTCACTTCGATGTGACAATTGTCACTTTGAAGTGACAATTGTCACTTTGAAGTGACAATTGTCACTTTGATGTGACAATTGTCACTTTGATGTGACAATTGTCACTTTGATGTGACAATTGTCACTTTGAAGTGACAATTGTCACTTTGATGTGACAATTGTCACTTTGAAGTGACAATTGTCACTTTGAAGTGACAATTGTCACTTCGATGTGACAATTGTCACTTTGAATTGGCAATTCCATATGTTTGTAAAAAAATAAAGTTGTTGGCCCCTATACGCCTTCGTACGAACCCTTGACAGTTGCGCCTCTTTATTATTTTTACTCAATGCTCGTGGCTAGAAATGGATTGCAAGGAGGCACTTGACAGCAGCTTATTATTTGATGATAAGTAAGCACTTGACAGCAGTATAAGTATTTTGTAACCTTGCCTCGTTCCGCTCGGGTTTAGGATGGTTACTTTGACAACTACTGTGCTACGGTCCTACTATCAGAACGGTATATCTCGGGCACCAGTTAAGACCACCACAAACCAGTCACTCTAATAAAAATATACCACTCATACAGTTAGTACAGCACACCAATATTTAACTTTCATGTGGTGGTGGTTCTGTTTGATATGGCTCCACCACTGACGATTACGATGACGTATCATAAAATCGAAAGGTGCATTTCTTGATGATGATAATACCTTTTTGAAATTTAGTTACGAAAAGTCATCTTTTTGACACTGATTGTCATTGTCAAAAGTGGTTCATTTTAGCACAAGTGCTAATATGAGATTTCATTTTAACACTTGTGCTAAAATGAGTTTTCATTTTATCACTTGTGCTAAAATGAGTTTTCATTTTAACACTTGTGCTAAAATGAGTTTAGTCACATAAACAGATATTGCGACAGATCCATTTATTTTTACTAAGAATACAACATAAATATTAAACGTACAACATTTTTATTGAGAAAACACTTATCTTATTTATTATATTATGTTAAACGTAAAGAAAACGTAACAAAAATTTTATTTTTTTCGTAACAACTAAATTGCAAAAAAATATTGTATAAAACACGATGCAAAACTGCGTGTTTTTTTGCACACGATGAGTTGGACCACTCGCTACGCTCATGGTCCAATCTTCACATCTAGTGCAAAAAACACGCTCATTTTGCAACTAGTTTTATAAATAGCTATTTTTGCGTTAAAATTATGTCATAATAAAATAATTGTTTGCATAAGAAAATTCCATAATTTTAACTTAAATTCGTTTGACGTGTATCTTTCCATGGACCCATGGTGATATCTATACGTCAGTGGCGTAACTTGCGAAGGCCCACTGTGTCCAGGGTATATTTTCGGGCCCCCATCATATCTTCCCGAAGCAACATTTTTGTAATTGTCAAGTAATGCAGACAGGTGTTCGGTGACGAGACGGACTCGCCGACTCGCGCACTAGGAACTTGCAAAAATATGATTAGTTCTAACCACAATGCTACTAATTGAAAATGATTATAGGGAAATAAATCAATATCTAATAATAACAAATGTGCCATGCGGTCTCATGCGGGTCCCCTTGCTGCCCGGGCCAGTGTGACCTGCACAATCTGCACAGCCCTATTTACGCCACTGCTATCCGTAGGTCTTCTAAATTCGAGATAAAAATCAAGATTAAAAAAGTTAACTGGAAAAAAGGTTATTCATTTTATAACCCCTACGTAATTTCTGTAGATACCATGTCACAGCCTACCAACAAATCAGCTCACACACTTCCTTGGCGGGAACAGTTTGCGCCGATCCACGCGCAACCGTTCATTTCGGGTTAATACCTATCAGTTCAGTAGCGTAGAAGACGGTGGAAGGCATCAGTTGCGAGTTAGCGTTGATGCTGTGTGTGTTGATTCCAGTGGTGTAGAATGCTAATTGTTTGTTTGTTTTATTGCTTTTATTGAAGCTATATAAATTTGCCAGTATGAAAAAACTTAAAGATGGACATGCGTGTGCAGTTAAAAGCTGTAAATGTATGTATGTATTGTAAATAAAGAAATGTGCTTTTTGTATTTTAACATTTTTGACATATTAATTTTGTAAAATATTTTTTATAGGTACTATATGTAAATAAATATTTGTAAAAAAATAATTTATAGCCTCATTTATTTGATGACACAAAAATTTTGATAATTTTTTATTATAAATAAATAAGTAAATAAATAAATAATATAGTTTATAAATGGACTTTGTTTAGGTTTTATACAAGCATAATAACAACAAACATATCCAAATTGATATACTTATTTTGATGTTTCATCATTTTATAAACAATGCATATCAAGCAAAGAAAGAGAATTGTAAAATAATATTGTATATTATGTTACAAGGAGTAGAAGGCGACCATTATTGTTGAGCCCAGAAGTTTGCTCAGCCGAGGCGCAAGCCGAGGCAGCAAACTGGGCGAAACACAATATAATGAGCCTTCTACTCCGAGTGAGATATACTATTTTTTCTTCAAGCGTTAAAATCAAAAATATCAAAACTTTAATTTTGAAAAATGACATTAGGTCAAATGCGTTCTAGCTTACCAAAAAAAAATATATGTAATACTAACCATTTTATTTATCAATGAAACATGACATAGGTGAATATGTGCAATTTCAAGTATTTCAGGTGGTAGAAAAAAAATACGCACTGCATTTCTTCAGAGTTTTTCGCCTTTAAATTTAAAAAACGGCTCGACGTGCAACGTCAACTTTTAAAATGACGTTTATGAAAAGACATAACTTAGATTTGTAATTCGTTGCCATGGATACATTACTTCATTTTTGTACTAGGAAAAAAATGAGAAATATTTGTACTAATACAATAATAGGCTCTTTCTACAGGACGTGTTGCATTATGTAATGTAAGTATTGTTATACGCTTGAAGAAAAAATAATATAGTGTACAAGAAAGTTCGATTCTGTCTAACAGTGTTCTATATTCGTTGTATATTATTATTCCGGCCCTGTGTTCTAACCCGAAATGGCGACTATGACGTCAGAATTTCATTTCTAGTCGAATCCTTTGTTCTGAGAAGTGTGTGAGCTGATTTGTTTGGTAGGCTGTGACCATGTCATGTATGAACTTCCACGGAAATTTGAGTGTCTAGGTTTATAAAATTCAACTCAGTTTTATTGTTGTAATTTAGTGTCAAACTCACAACTAAACAAATATTTTTGTAATTAAAACAGTTAATTGTAATTGCACAATTCTTACGATTCCTTTACTGATGATAGCGATGATGGTAAACCTATTAAATCAAACGTGCTATTCGTTATCGAATTACTTTTCGTTTTTCGTAATAGGAAAATTTTCTCGAAATTTACTTTCCCTCGGTGAACCCGTGCTTTTTAATAATGCAAAATCAATATATCATAAGAAAAAAATAAATGTATTCTTGATGAAATATCCGTGAAATTACAAGTTGTATCAATTACTGAAAATAGAAAAAGAAGCGTGATTTAGCTACAGATTATAATATATGTGATTTTCTCTCCTACTTCTCTTCTGGAGTAAAATTTTCGGTGTTTAAAGTAATTTCGTAATCTTAAATCTATTTGGTCTGTATTATATTTTGAATATGTAGCTAATATTAATACCAATAGATGTGTTAACTTCCAACTTTTCAGAATTTTGGTTCTAGTCTTTATTATACGGATATCCAGTCTACACAGTAAAGATGTAAAGAAACAAATGATAAAATTACGAAATGCTAGTTGTAAATAAAACAACGCTATTTTTAACACGACTAACACGAGTTGGATGATATAATAACTAGAGGATTAGAAAATACAGAGAAAAATATACCACACGCCCCATTTATTTGTAAATTTACGAGAGAACCGTCGTTAATAATTAATTGACACTAATATAAATTAGACTACGAAAACATGTGCCTCGAGGCATTACGGAGTGGATTCGTAACCCAAAGACACTGACCGGATTCATGCTGAGATATTTTTCAGGTTTTAGTTATTTAGTATATTATAGAGCAGGTGATAGGGTGACTTTCGTTTGCAAAATATGAGTGAAACATTTTGACTTTTGAAATGTGTTTAGGGATGTATGAGGCGAATAAAAATGCAGGATATCCAATAAATATCTGGTCGGTCCATATTTTAGCTTTATCACGTGTATTTATGCCTTTAAAATACAAGGCGGTTTCTTTAGACAGTTGTCTTGACCGTCATTGACCATTCTTTTAACTTCTAGTGTTAATGAAAATAAATGGAAATTTTTTTAGGATACGTCGTTGACTTTAAAGTATTATGACCCAGTGTTGAATCATGTTCAGAAATACAATAATTTAATATATTCTATATATTCGTAGGTACTTCCATAAATACATATTTTTAACCTCCACATAGTGCTGAGCTAATGTTTTTTTTTTTAAATCTTAACCAACAGATTAAATGCTACTTCGGCTACTTCGGCATATATTTTGATGTGTTAAATTTTAGGCAATAGAGGTATGGAAAGAAGAGAACAGTATAAAGTGACCACATTGATATTATTTATATTATATATTACTTGTATTATTTGCATATAAATTAGAGGAGGAGCTAGGTAATTTCTTTCGTCAATTTGTAACATAAACTACGAAACAATTTTTCATCGTCATTTCGTATCAAAAACTTAACATAATTATATAATTGCTCCGGTGATTTATTGGGCAAATTTAATAGAGCACAATAAACTTAAGAAGATGCACTTTAGTTTTTTTTGGAAGATTTATTTGGTCGGCTGTAAAAATTTAAATAATAAATCTTCCTCACAGACGGACGTAAAATTGCTCTTGGGTTTTAGACTCGTTATATATGAATTTTAAGAATGGAAATAAAAATTTGTTGAATAAACAAGTTATATAATAATAATATTTGTAACAATGACGTTGACTATCAAGTAGGTACAGTCAATAATTTTATTGTCCTTGAAATATATTGTATATCGAATATACTCAATTAATTAATTGATTTTTAAGTTAGTACCTAGGACCTAGGACTTAGAAAATTACATTTTCAGATAACCACATTACCATAATACAAATAAGAATTATATCGAAATACATTTTTAATGTGAAATTCTGTGTAGTTTTATTAGAACACAGGGTGTTCGAAAAAGTTTTACTTTTAGGCAAATTTAAATGGGTGGAGTAGAATGATCCAACAAAAAAGTCTTTCGAGACCAACCTAAAGATACTTTTGGGATTTTCATTTCGACCTATTTGAAGAAAACAATTTCTCCGTGCAATTTGAAGCCCTACGATTCATTTTAATTTTTTTTAAGGACAAAAAGATGTGCAGTGTCGATGTGAACCTACGATTCCTATGTCCTCCTTCCCTTCTTCACAAGAATTCTCTCGACGTGCATGTTCTTTCGATGTTAACCTACTATTCATTTGATTGAATTGTGGGAAACAAGATATTTTTTAACAAATGATGTCAAAGAACTGTATGTCCTAGACCTAGACGAACGGAAAGGAAAGGTAAGGGTCGAAGTACATCTCACTAAGGTTTGTATAGGACTGCGGCAAAAGTTAACATCGAAGGCAAACAGGACGAGAGTCGAAATATTTTGATGTTATTTTGGCGAAGGAAACAGGTTTTGGAACATAATCGACGTGAAAATTTAAAAACAAAATTTTAAAACGATTAGTGTAAAAAACTGTAGAAGGACGGGATGTATGAAAATATAAACAAAAAGGGTCGAAATAAACTTTCAGATAACGTAAGTAAGGAGACAGTAAAAGTAACATCGTTGGGAGTAAATGAAAATAAAATTTTTCATCGTTATTCTATGGAAATTTAATTTCTGCAGTTTTTTTTTTAAATCATAGGCTCTTTTCTATTCAAATTAAGGAATTGAATTTTCATGACGACTGCTTTTGGCCTCCCAATCTGTAAAACCGATTATTTTCAACAAATCACAGAGCGACGAGGTTGAAAATTAAGAGGAAAAACACGAGTACTAGTAGTACTTAAGCTATAGAACAATATGTGAGCACTGAAAGGGAATTAATTTTAAAAATGAACCATGCGAAGTTGTGAGCCACATATAAATTAGCTGGCTGTACCTATCAAATTAATTCAAATCGAATCAATTTTATTAGTGCTAACAACACATTTGCTTTATACAGATCAATGTACAAAATCACAATAGATATATCAGGTAGGTAGGTAGGTACATTTTAAAATATAATTATTACATACTTATTTATAATTTCTTACATATACATACATATTCAAAATACCTATGACATATACATACAGTAAAGACCGAGGAGGTTCGAACATGGGTATTAGTTTGCGCGATTTACTTGTGCCCGTTGTAGGCAAGCGGACACAGTGGTAGGGAATCTGCGCGCTGTAGCCGATGGCTCTCGCGTCTACTATTCCTTGTTTGGATTCTTTTATAATAATTTTTATTACTCCTGAAACATTCGAGGTGCAGTGACAATTAATTTTAATTTTATGTTGTAGAATCACATTTTTGTTGCGAAAAAACAAACAATGGAAATATTTAAAAGTGTTTTGAGATTTTTTTAAAATTACAACAATCAATCCTATCTAGGATGAATTATCGAGGTTGGAAAAATTTCGAAACGTAAATCAAATTTCTTTCAGACATGAGTTCTACATCCCAACACGGTTAAGGCTTAAACACAAAAAAATAAGAAATAAGAAATAAGAAATAAAGAATATGGAATAGAATTAACAAATAATGATATCCGAAAAGCAAGGAACAATTTGAACAGTTGAATTTTAAATCGAATAAGAACTAATATATTATCGCCCAGAGTATTGTGTATTTAAAACTTGGAATAATTATTTATCTTATTTCTTATTCCGTTTTCTTATCTCTTATTTTTTTCATTGTGTTTAAGCCTTTAATGAGATACTAACAACAGTGCTGACTGCTGAGCGAGCAGTGAGTGGCCACAGCGCACTGCCCTTCTCCTAATGTACAAATTTCGAACTGAGGCGAGTTGTCGGCCACTCGTATATTCGTCCCAATCCCTGTCGTGTTCGAAGCATCCTGGGCTTATCTGTATATTTACCTTGACATTATTGACATTACAATACCCAATAGTTTTGACTTCTTAATATTGTCACGACCACCCTTTTGGGTGGACAGAACATTGCTCACTGGGCTTGCGAGAGGTTATTGAATTAATATCAATTAAATTAAACTTAAGAACAGTTCGTTTTATTAAAACGTAATTTATAAGCACCAAATGAGAAATCCAAAGTTGACAAATAAATAATATATAATAATTGGTAGGTACTTACATTATTACAATGATTTTGGCACTCAAGGGTTGTGTCACCACAGTTAACTTTCTGACTTCTATCTGGCCTAGTCCTCAACTAACTTTTTTCTTATTTTTTATGCTCATCACTATTGTTGTTTGCTTACTGGAAAGTAATTATTCATATATCCATAATTGATTAATTTTCATAGTCAGCATTTATCAAAGAGAGATGCTAAAAGTACAGACAGGGGCGTCTACAGCCTAACTTCTCGGAGGGGGGGTCATACAGAAAAAAATAAACACAAACAAACTATCACTAGGTATATTTTATCAGGTGATTTTTTAAAATCGAGCCACCCTTAATAACTCGAGAACCGTTCGAGATTTTTGTATGTAGTAAAAGACATTTTCTGAAATATCAAGAGGGGCGCATTTTGATGGAAATAGATGTGATCCAAAGCCCATTAAATTTCTAATATCAGAACATTTTTGGAATTCAATCGTAGAAAGAAGGTGTGACCTTGAAGAAGAAAATTTTTGAGATAAATGCAAAAACCTAATGTTTATAAAAGTGATGGGCCATAAAAGTCTAGGTGACGTGATGTTAATAATAATAATAATAAATGCCTTTATTACCAGAATATAAACATAATTCATAAACATGTACCTACTACGGCGAAGTTCGCGCTAAAGCACGCTTTTCCACTTATAACCGAGATGTTGTTTGCATTTGGATGGCTGATAATTGACGGAATATTAAAAACAATAGGGTCCTCGCACAATTTTTTTTTATGTGATAAAAATGACTCTTTATATCTAAATATCACACTCGCAAAGTATTTTTTTAAAGCGCTTACTTATAATAATTTTATAGGCAATCCAAGTTTGAATTTAAATCGGGCGCACCAAAACGAGGCGTGGCCATAGTGTGACGTCACGAAGCAGGAACCGCTGCCGGCCATTATTAGTTTCGTATTGTTTACACTGCACGCGTTGCGCGTTGTGCATAGATTTATTTTTTTTATGCAATTAAGCTGTGTAATCCTCATAAAAGTGTATCATATATTAAAAAACAATGGTTTATCAATATTGCATGGTACCCGCGTGTAAAAGCACGACGATTTCCACACCAGAAAAAACATTTATTAAAGTGCCATTAGACGAGAAGCATCGAAAAACGTGGTTGGAAGCGGCGAGACGTAATCCGAAAGACATTTCTGCAACAAGTAATATATGTGTTTGTGAAGACCATTTTGATGTAAGTATTTATTAATAGTACCTATATTACATTACAAGTCATGCAAGTGGTCTTTTGCAAGACAAGGAGGGTTGCTGAAGAATACGAGGACGCTTTAGTATCCGAGTACTTCTTCGAAGCCTCCGAGTCAAGCAGAGACACTTTGTTAACGTGTGATGTATACTATTGTATACTATTTTTTCCGAAACCGCTTTTTAAAAATCTAAAAAATAAATTCACAAGAGAAACGTCACACTGACAGTTTGCCTTCACTTCTATCTACAAAAATAAATTATCATTAGTTTTTCATATAACTACATGGTTTTCAGTTTCTAATTAAAGGTTTCTGATAATATAAAATGATTTAGATTTAATAGTTACTAGTTTCTTAATAAAAAATGCTGATAAAAATTTCAAAAAAATATATTATATTTAAACTAAAATTAAATATAATGTATTTACGTGTCTATCTTACTAATATGTATTACAATAACATGTTTTTGGTACATAGCTCTTATTTTGGTTAACTTTAATATTTTATTTATTTTGCAGCTTGAAAATGATATGGAAAATTTCATGGAATGGAGAATGATGGGTGTGCAGAAAAGAATGAAAAAAGGTGTTGTTCCGCATAAATTTGCTTGCCAAGAGGATAGGAAGCGAACGTTGGACCACCCTATTTGTCATGTAGTTTTAAAGAGTGCAAGACGTGAAATTATCCAAGATGCTCTTCATGAAAGGCCCAGTACTTGGAAATTTGACTTGCCCTGTGAACAACCAGAGGAGAACATAGAGGAAAACAATACTAGTTCTTGTACATCGGTAGGGGTACAAGTTAATTTGAAGCCCAAATATAGAAGCAAGTTATCACAGTGCAACATTCCGACAGCTACAGTGTGTCAAAGTTGTTCTCCAATCAAGCAATCAACTGTAAGTGTTGCAATATCACCAATAAAATTGCAAGCTATTAAAGGAAAAATATACACTTCATCGGAGTCAAGTGTAAGTCAGGATTCAAGTGAGGCTGAAGAAGGTTTATCTTCTTCCTCTTCTTCAACTGGTTCTGAATTTCATAAAATGATGCTGAATGAGGAGCATAAACAATCTTTGATAAAGAATACTCGTTATAAAATCCTGAATAATCCAAGACTTTATCTAGGAATAATGAAAGAAACCGCATTTACCATTGAATTAATTCAAGAATGCACTCATTTAGAAGTTACAAGTATATATCTAACATTGCAAAAAATTCGTCTTGATAAAACTTTTGCTGAATTGGGTGATGATTGGGGAGTCTCTGAAACTACTGCTAGTAGAATATTTTCCAAATCAGTGGGACCAATTAGTCAGACGCTGAACGATTTAATAACATGGTTGCCACCTGCAAAAGTTAAAAAATGTTTACCTATACCTTTTAGAACTCGTTATAGTAAAGTTTATGCTATAATTGACTGTCTAGAAATTGAAGTGCAAAAACCAGAAGATCCAATCAAACAAGCACTAACGTGGTCAGAGTATAAAAAATGTAATACAATAAAGTATTTGGTATCTTCTACACCAGACGGTATAATCAACTTTATTTCAAATGGGTTTGGTGGCCGAACATCTGACACGCTTATTTTTGAGAAAAGTGGATTTCTAGATAAATTGCAACCCAACTTGCACATCATGGCGGATAGAGGTTTTAAGCATATTGATCGAATGCTTGCGGAAAAACAGTGCGTTTTGGTGAGACCCCCTAGTGTAGGAAGTGGTAAAAAATTAACCAAGTTGGAGGTCTTACAAACCAAGAAAATAGCTAGTCTGCGAATACACATTGAGAGAGTAATCAGGCGCTTAAGGGAATTTAAAATGTTGAGACCCCATGCCTGCATACATATCAATTTAATTCAACATTTAGATGCGGTTATAAATATTGCTGGCGGTCTTGTAAATACACAGGGTCCATTAATATGTGGAAAATGAAATGTACAATAAATGCAATGAAACTTTATAAGGAACCTACTACTTTATTGAAAATGTAATAATAATTTTACTTTTATATCCTTTTCCTGTGATTTTCAATATAATTTTTATTTTATAATAATGTATATAAAAGTTATTTTTGTAGTATTCGACAATCATAGCGCTTTAAAGCGGTTTTAATAATGTTTACGTCTAACAGATTTTGTATTTCTATGTTCAGAAGTGGAGCATCAATATAAATATGAATTTGAAGTTTGAAATTTTTGTTATTATTATGCTTGTATTAAACCTAAATAAAGTCGTACATAAAAAATACGGATTAACCAAAGAAAAAAATTTGTAAAAAACATATTAAATAATATTGAAAAACAAAATAGTTATTTCTATGCGTTTTTTATTAAAGGAAAAATATTTTGTTTCCAAAATAATACAGAATTTTCAATAATAGGCAAAATAAATTCTTCATCGTAATTAACATTTACAATGTGTAATTTATTATTTTCCTCAAATAAAGGATCTGCTACGCAAAATATTCCATGGGGTTTTTCCAATAAAAACATCTGCAACTGGATTTGTGCTTTATACTTATTAGTAATAACATTGTCTTCAGAAATATAATTTTTAAATGTTTTTTCTGAAGACGGATACTTTATTTACACAACTGAGTTATCGCTCATTCCATCCGGAGAAGCTCCAAGAATTGGATAATTCGGCGAAAGCATTAACCCACAATCTTTGAACTTACTATTAAGTTCCTTTCCCAAAGCTTTTAAAACACTTTTTTCCAGTTGTCTCCCTCTTTGCATAGCAGATGTATCATAACTTTTCAGTCCACCGATGATTGACTCCACTAACGTTCCAGCAGTCTTACATCGTGAAACTTCATAAATTTTTGATGCAGTAATCCTGCCATATCGAAGCTCATGCCATAGACTACACTTACTTTGTGTCTTTGTCTTCTCAAAAGCTTTATTACACTCGGATTGCTCCATTTTTGTTGATGCGTAGATTATAAATTCATCTGCTGTTGTTAGATTTATTTCCAAAATCCTTAACAGTAATAAACTATAACGATGTACCTATACCTGACAGCTTGGGGCGTTTCCAGTAGGACTCCACTTCAGTAGGGCTTGGTTCCTCACTGCGACGATGAACCCACATGACAAATGCAATGGCATGTTTGCATCCTCCTAAAATAAATGCAATAATAAATAACTATTTATGAAATTGGCAAAATTAATATAACGTGTGTCTATTTGAACATTGAAATTATTTTTAAATTAAAAAAACACTAGGTAAATTTTATTCATAATACCTAATCAAGCAATATGCAATATGAAGAATAAATGAACATTCTAATGTGTACTTATACCTGCCGAGACAGCACAATCCTGACATTCTGCTCTCAGTATTTTTTCTTTTTGTTCATTCACCTCCAAAATAACCGAGTAATTCTTAGAACGAACTCGATGTTCTGGAGATATTTTGCATTTCACCGTGCATATATTATTGCAACGTTTAAGCTGTACATATCCCACTGCAGCATCTCAATAACTTTCTCTCTCAGCCCTAAAATAGAGAAGAACTTTCATCAGTAAGTTACCAGTCTAAGTATAGCAACATTCCCAACTCCTTTCTTGTATTTAATCTGTTTTGAAAGATACTTTTTAAAGACAGACCAAACAACTAACCTAACCTTCAAAACTGCACTTTATACTACTCACTTTAATTGTAGTCTCAAATATTTTAGTTAGTATAAGATGATATACCTAATGAAATAAAAAGGAACAAAAGGCAAGCTACGTACCTTTTGGCTTTAACACCACGCTGTTCTGCAGATGTAAACAATTCACTCTTAGCGAAAAATTCTGCCACCATCAGTGAATCCGCCGTTGGTAAATTATCAGATTGGGCCTTTACAAATCCCTCCTCAGCCATTTCTCGTTTTGTTTCCTCCACAAACCCAAAACTAACTATATAATAAACACCACACAAAAGACACTGACAGGAGTAAACAAAACAAAATTTTATTATATTTTATATAATTATATAATTTTATTCCTTATACTATGATGGCGACCGTGCGAATTGCTGCTTGTTGACATCACAATCACTGACGAGGCGTTTTCGTGTGACGTCAATTTAAGGATATATGTTTGAATTTCAAATGGAAAATTAGGCTGGAATTTTCATTTTTTTTTCAAAAATATATGCGAAGAGGCTCTTATATTTACTAAAAGATGTGATTTATTAGTATTTGGAAGTAAAATAAATTATATGCAAGGTCCCTATTCCCATCATCCTATGGTACCCCCACTTCAAAATTATTTAGTAATCGAAATAAATACATAAAAGATTTAGGTTTTTAAAAGTTCTACATAAAATTTGCCGATAGTAACGCTTATACGAATTATACTGCCCCCATCAGAAGTGCAGGACCTACCGATCAAGTGTAGTTTAAGCATAACGGCATAAGTAAAATTGATATTTGATATAATCGATAATGTAGAATGTAGATTCTACATTACTTTTCTTTTACAAATGATAGGAAATTTAATATCGAATTTATTATATAGAATATAAAAAAAAGAAAGAAAAGTCTTTATCTCCCGAAAAACTTTATTTGACGCTTTATTTTATTTTTTTGGGAGATAAAGACTTTTCTTTCTTTTTATATTCTATATAAGATGAACTCCCATATTTCCATTATCGAATTTATTAATTCCAAAAATTATACCCTTTTTTTGTAGATGTGGCACTTCTTCTTCCTTATGGGGGCAGTATAGGTAACTTATAAATACTATGATGTTAAAGAAAGTAAAATTCATAAGATTATTATTCGTAAGTGTTTTGGAGTTATTAATTAATAAAAATCAGATAGAATCAATGTAGTAGGTATAGAGAGAGAAATCCTATTATTCGCACACAAATACGGCTTTTGATAAAAAATTATAAATTTAACTTTTAGAAAAAAACTTTGCAATAGCAGCATAGCATATACTTATATTTGAAATAAGCGTATAATAAATTTAAAAATATTTTATTAATTTTTGCAAAAAAAATAATGTACCTACACTATCTACCCAGAACTTATGATCAAACAGGATTTCACTTATGTAGAAGAATTCGCTGATTAATAATCTGTAAATCAAAACTGTTGTTTAAAATATATTAGTTAGCAAACATTTTCATGACTTCATTATTCTTTAATTAATAATTGTTTATTTTAAAAATTCGAATTTTTCTATAAAAAAAATTATTGTTAATAAGTTCTGGAACTCCTTGTAAGAGCTTACAGAAAATTGTCTAATGAAGGTAGTAGAGAGAGATGAGAGATATGGCAACTAGAAATGAAGTCAAATCAATTTCTTATATAAAACAATTCATTTTTAATGATATTCAGAATTAGTTAGGTATATTAAAACTATTTCTACGTTTCAAGTAGATAATTATCATAATATAAAATTTGTATTAAAATGATTTTGTAGTTGAAAATTTATTAATAGATAGTGATTTGAACTCAACCAGTTTCCATCTGACTACATTAAATAAGATAAGGTAAGTAAATTTCAGATATTCTCATAATATCTAGTGTAACTTTTTAATTCTTGGGGTCATGAAAAAAAAAATTTTTGCATGCATTTTAAATTTTTTCACGCCAAATTTACTATCTATCCGACATTATTCATTGCTTCTAACTTTTAAATTAATTTTCCCCAACTCTTCGTATGAGCTGTAAATTAATTTATTAGAAAAACAAAAAGTGCATGTCTAGGCCTTAAATGTGCTGCCATCTCGCACGAATTTGCGAAAACACAAATTCACCTGCTGCAAGTTTCGGTTTGACTGCATCATGTCAAACTGACCTGTGCGGGGTGTGGTAGAATCGAGACTTGCATCTGATACAGACTCTTAATTAGTTTTATAAATTTTGATATCGCTCCCAATAAATGCTGGGCTAAGGGTGCATATTTATTTGATGGATTTGTAAGTGATGGAATAATTATAAGAACAATAAATCAAATTGAAATAAATCCACTGTGTTGACAATATTAAAATTTAAAAACTCACTTATACTCGAGCTTATACTTTTTAAAACGCCGCGTTTACTACAAACTGTTTTATCAACTGTTTATACCTCACCTTTGGCATAGCCTGCTATGCCTTTGGCAATTCTTTTACCCACCTTGGGAAGTTATTATAAAATTTTGTACCATAATAATAAAAAGCACTAGACTTGAGTCTATTATAATCAAGTACAATATTTTGTTGATTCCTCGTGTTGTAATTACGAATTTTATTGTTTTTTGCATGAATGTATGTTGTTATAAGCGTGCATAAAAAAAATAATTTAACAAATTTATTTCTACATTATCTCTAAATCCAAGGCTCGTGATGATTTTAACGATCTTTCTTTGTAGACCAAAGACTCTGGGGTTTGAGGTGCATGTCCCCAGTACTAAATTTTGAAAGGTACGATATTTTTCTAATGATCGAATTCTAAAAAATTACAATGTTAACTAAAAATTTTGGTAGTAAAATTTTCTGCGGCAAAATCAAAAGTACATGGTTAAATTAAGTTTTCATCGCTCTTTCAAAATATGGAAACAAATTTTAAAAATACAGACATAGGTACAGGGTGTTATTTTGAGGATGAAAGATTTTGTACATTTTTTGTCAAGCCGGACCTGAATTTTCTTTCTTGTTAATGTCTTAGATGATTCTCCAAGTTATGTGTGCGAAATGTCAGAACAATATACAGGGTGGTTTGTTAGTTATCAATCAAAAAACAAATAGATACAATTGATAAAACATCCTGTATCTCGGTTATAAAGGGCGACAGACCCATTAAATATGGGTTATTTGGAACCTGCTCGGTGACCCTTATCCACAGTTAACGTATGTCACTCTCCCAATGAAACACCCTGTATAATGCTTTTCTTGAAGCAAAATCATTTTTACTGAAATTATGGGTTCAAAAATGAAAATGATGATGAACGTAATTAATTAGTTAATTAGAATTAGGAAAATTAAAAAAAAACACATAAATAACATTTTTAGCGATATACAATTGTAAGGTGATTATATTAATAGAGATAATTTTTCCACATTACCTACACACACACTGATACTGATAATTTTTAATGATAGACCTTTCTTCCTCTTGGTCTGGTCCCATTTACACCCTAACAGGTTCGTGAGCGGAAAGGACCAGTGGACGTGAAAAATCTGACCTTACAAATATTCGTAAAGCAGTGAGGTGCTCTCATCATTTCCTCGGTATATTTGAGAGGTAGGAGGTAGGTGTATATAGTTCAGGAGTTGAGTTTATGCACTACGGTAAAACGAATAAAATTAACACACTTGTGAAATTTACATAAATAGATACTTGACCGCAATGTAACTGAGACATAGTCGGTAATCGAGTGATCTGTGTCGTGATGTATGGGCGTGTTCCCCTAGACCCGCCCTTACGTTACGCCCATAGCAAGCACGCCGCATCGTTCAGATATCAACGCACCCTGTGATTAGGTTAATAAATAGATACTTAGCTATAACGGCGCCGACTGTCCTGACCGCCTAATCACAGGTCAAATGTTCGAAATTATACACACTTTATTTGACCCAACACTAAAGTGAGGGTGGTCAGACCAGCTTGACCTTTTATTTTTTCTTGTGCTCTACCTAATCAAGAACTACAGAACAGACAAGTTCCAAACTTCTAAGCGATAAACTTTCTTCGTTGTTCATATAATCTGCTAACATATTATTACTGCGATACATTTTTGAGTTATGTGCACGTATGTGTTTAAGAAATTCCCAATTTTAGTGGGAGTCAAGAAAGAATTAAGTATAAATAAATAACGTGAACAAAATGCATTTTGTGGATGATGGGTTATTATCACGGAATTCATAGAATTGTGAGGTTTTAAAATCTGGGGTATTTTTCTCACAGTGCGTTTGGAAGGAACTTGAATAATTTATTAAAATTGTACATCTTTAACTAGAGCCTTTGGCAAATTCAGAATGTACTCGCGGTGTATATTCACTTAAACCTACGGCCTACGGTTTAAACTTTAATTATTTCTTCTGCCGTAAGTACCGCAATATGGTGTGGCGGTTTTCTAATACTTACCTATAATTTATGTACAGTGCAGTGAAATATAAAATAATGCAAAAATTTTTCTAATGACAAAATAAATTTACTAGGCTGTGTACTCAAGATAATAATGACCTAAATATGTTAAAACGTAAAATATGCGAATTTGTTAGGTCAATTAAACCCTATCAGCGAAAACAAACTATTGGCTCACAAATCTAATGTAACTGATACACAAATGTTTTCGGTCAGGCTTGGTCCATTTTCTTACTAATTTCAACAAAGGCGATATGGAAGTGCTCTTTAGAGTTGATCAATAAGTTTATGTTGTTATACTTAGGTGCAAATAAAAGTAACCAAGCCACCAAGCTTCTTTACGACTACCATGACTACTAACCCAATAATGTGTGCGAGTAGAGATTACCATAGATAGATACCTAGTCAATTCGAGTGTAGACATCGGAGTGCTCTTCGCTATCAGTTAGCCTAATATGGTAATATTTGATTCTTGTTTTTTATACTTATTAGACAGTACCTATACTTGACTGTGTTTTAGTTAGATGAAATCAATAAGATTATTTTAACCACATTCTATAATTAGACTTACTACATCTGGAGAGAAAAACCAACCCCCGTGAATCTGAATTGCCTTGTTATGCTTGGAAAGTGCATAGTGTTAGATGTAAGACGAACTTAGCAAGTTATTGTTAATCTACCTGCACCACAAGCCACAGGAATGTAATTTGATTAAGAAACTTTGTTTACATATTTTATTACACTATTTAGAGATAACTAAATTTGGTATATTTTAAATATTTGAATTACTTTTTACACACATATGTCTGTGTGGGATATTTCTTTTGAATGTTGTCGATTGTCAACGAAATCTATAGCCAGTCGCTTATAACACCACCTAGCATTCGAAATATTGCAGCATGCAGCAATTGCATTTTAATGGCAATTTCCTAATAAATATAATTTTTTTAAATAACTTTTCTAATTAATGCCATAATAATCGTGATTGGCCTTTTATTTATCTCCTGATCTTGGAGCACCTAATTGTAAGGAATAAACTCATACATTTACTAGCTCAACAACCACATGTATTTACTGGGTAAACTACCACTAGGTACCGACATTTATTTGTAACATTATGTATGTTACAAATTGAATATAAAAACACGTGTAAACATTTTTCGCGCAGGTAACAAAATGAGTTTTAGTAAAAGGAACTATTTATGTTTTGATTATATAGCAGGTATATCTCAGTGATTTATTAGTCTAATTTCATGCTTAAATTCGTAGTGGTGTAAAAAATATATTCGGTTCTTATATTAAACTCGTATTTTTAGTTAATTGTGTAAAGATACGACAAAATTTCTGCTAAACGAAGTTGATCTAGTAGATAAAAATATCATAAAAAATATATATTATCTGAGCCTTATCAATAATATAATATGAGTTTGTTATACCTAGCTTAATAAACATACTTATATGAAGTTTTTCTGATGAATTGCATTTAAGTGACAAACGAATACGGACATAATAAATAATAATAAACACACCACATAAATTAGACAACCCCCACCCAAATCTAAACCCAAAGGCTGTCAGGAAAGGGGTTACACATTAGAAAAACACAGACAAACATCCATACCCACTGATATTACGCCGGTGCTGGGGTTCGAACCCTTTCACGATAGGCAACGTGATCAGAGCCATGCTAGAGCACATATTATATTGTTATATTTAATTAAGGCTATATTTTATCAATTCTTGTACATGATGCAATGTAAAATCGAACAATATTATTTAAATAACATATAATTTATTTGTATTTAAATAAACTCTTGACCACACTTCTCGTCAAATAGACTATATAAAAAATTATCAAAAAGGAACTAAACAACGGAGTGAATGCTGGAGAGAATGACAAAGTTATAAAATGTATCAATTGTATACCCAAAATAGTCACTAAGTTAAACAGAAAGAGCCCAACAACACCAATCACAATTTTTCCTGTGGTTACCAAATTGTACGTGGACTAAATACAAAGATTGATACATTTTCCACCTTTATTAATCAAAAGCCGAATTCGATATAATAGGGTTCACCAAAACCTTTCTTCGTGATGATGTCTATAATAGTGAATTATTTCCAACTACCTATTATATAGAAGCGATCGAAAACTTGAAGAAATTAACACGGGGAGTGGAGTTCTGTTAGCTTTAAGAAATAATGTAAAATTTTAAAAAGACTTAAGTTATCGAATTTTGAGAAAATGTTCTTTCTAATGATATGATATAGCAAGGATTCTGTATACACTGATCTTTGGATATAGTAGGATGTAAGTGTTACGTGAACTTAATGATTGTTTACGTTTACATTTAGGCATTTTGACAAATATAAAAAAACTATCTTTTAAAAGAGTTTAAACGTTTAAGAACACTTATAATTTATAATAACACAGTCCAATTTGGCTTACAAAACTTACCTTGATAATGTACAGGGTTATTCATTATAAATTACCCATCCCTTATCAGCGTTATTATTGCCTATAGAAAAAAAAGTTTTAAATAAAAGTTGTGTGGTTATGACTTATGACTGAATTTTGTTAAAATGCCATCAAAAGTACAGTGGCGTGCAGATTTCAGGGGATACAAAAAAATAATACATTTTTTTAAATGGGATACTCTGTATATTATTACATTTTTCTAATGATCCTTTTTTCCTAATTTCAAAAATATACCATATATGTTACCCCCACCATATACCGTTTTTGAGTTATTAAATGTCGAATATCTTAGTTAAACTAGTTACTGTAAATATGGAAAAGTTAACATTGTTAAAGTGAGCTATGAAAATATGACAACTGTTATGTTTGATAAATGACATTTCTTTAATGAAATTATCAAAATGGTTTACAGTGTCATTTTCATAGCTCACATTAATAATGTTAACTTTTCCATATTTACAGTAACTACACTGACGATCAATTGAAGTGACCCAAGAAATATTTGCATCAACTTCCAACTCATATATCTTTTGATGCAAGAATCGCAGAATCATAAATCTTTTTAGGTATTATAGATATACGCCTCAAGAATATGTGACACATTTTGCTTGTCCTTGTTTCGTTTATTTTTGGAGATACGGTGATGAAAGTAGGGCTATGTTTTTCTACCAAAGTTTGAGATTGTGCATGGAGTGTCCCAAACCGTATTCGGATATGACAATTTAGTCATTTTGTACCCTCATTCATGGCGTTCATTTTTGATGTTGATTGATTGCGCTAACATAATTGTTGTTGATTTTTTGAGAATTTTTGTACAATAGGACATCTTTTGACTTTAAATGCTTACCTACTTTATTTAATGTTTACAATTAAATCTTACACGTACATAATACACAAAAAAAATTTTTAACATTAAATGTCAATAACGAGTTGGTCCACCTCTTGCTCCTATAAGAGCTTGATACCGTCTGGGCATACTGACAACGCAATTATCTATAATTTGCTACTCCACAAAAGGCCATTCCTCTGAAACCGCAACAGCAATTTCTTCCAAATTGATAGCTGGTACCACTCGTTTGCGAAGGCGTCTTCCAAGTGCGCCCCAGACATGCTCGATAGGGTTAAGATACGGTGAGCAGGAAGGCTATACCATTCTTCGAAAAAATTGTTTACTACTCGAGCACGATGTGGTCTTGCATATATAGAAATTCAGGGTCTCTTTGATTCGCAAAAGGCAATACAATAGGCAGCAAAATTTGATTGAGGTACCTATCCCGCGCATTCACAGTTTCATTTGCGAAAACTATCAATTCAGTTCTCCCCCCCTGTCAAAAAGTCAAAAAATGTACTGTTGTATAGAAATCCTCAAAAAACCCAACAACAATTAAGTTAGCACAATTAATCAAAAATGAAAATGAATGCAATGAATGAGGGTACAAAATGACTATATTGTCATATCCGAAAACGGTTTGGGACACTTCATGCACGACCTCAAACTTTGGCAGAAAAACATAGCTCAACCTTCATCACCGTATCTCCAAAAATAAACGAGACAAGGGCAAGCAAAATGTGTCACATATTCTTGAGGCGTATATCTATAATACCTAACAAGATTTATGGCTCTGCGATTCTTGCATCAAAAGATATATGAGTTTGAAGTTGATGCAAATATTTCTTGGGTCACTTCAATTGATCGTCAGTGTAGTTTAACTAAGATATTCGACGTTTAATAACTCAAAAACGGTATATGGTAGGGGTAACATATGGTATATTTTTGAAATCAGGAAAAAGGATTATTCCAAAAATGTAATAATATACAAGGTATCCCATTTAAAAAAATGTATTATTTTTTTGTATCCCCTGAAATCTGCACGCCACTGTACTTTTGATGGCATTTTAACAAAATTCAGTCATAACCACACAACTTTTATCTAAAACTTTTTTTTCTATAGGCAATAATAACGCTGTGGGCTGGGTAGTTTATAATGAACAACCCTGTACAGTTCTCTATTTCTCGTAAATTTTTGGTAATACATCCACTCAAAAAGGACGTCATCGTCGCCATCAATGATTCCAGGAATAATGGTGTACGAAAAAAACCGCTTTGATTGTTCTCAGTCTATTGTAAATACTATTGGTACATTTTTTCAAAGTGTGTAGGTATTTACCTAAGGGTGACAATCCGAATATTTCTGAAGCAGTTACAGCTGCACTAACTAGTAGCTTTAAGAATATTGATAGTTTAACTAAAACTGATATTCAAAAAGCTGCCTCAAAATAAAAAATAAAATTACTTATTCTAGCGTTGACTTAATACCATATTTTCTTGTCAAGGATTATAGGAATGTTTTGGTCACACATTTGGCGATAATATTTAACGTAGCTTTAAAGATCAAAATGTTTCCCAAAATTTAGAAGGATGTAAAACTGTAAAGTTTTTAAGACAGGTGATTCTTCTATTATTAGTACTTACAGAGCGATTGCCACTCTTTGAGATCATACTAATTTATGATCGCATCTATGTCATTGAATCTGGTCAAATAGATCTATACGGATTTCTCTTGGGCTTTTGACCGAATTGATCACACCATATTAATGAGAAAATATTCAACTGGGGATTAAGCGATCCATTTCTATTATTTTACAGCCACATCAGGTGTACGACAAGGTTCTAACTTTGATTCATTTCCATTTCTTCTTTTTATCGACGATATTACCACACAGTCATTAATAATAGTAGTAAAGTATTAATTACTGATGATCTTAAAGTATATTGAAGAATAACCTACTTTGAAGAATACACTCAGCTACAAGACGATATTAATAAAGTCCAAAACTGTTGTGTAAATAACAGATTACATCCTAATGCTTCTAAATGTAAAGTAAAGAATTATAAATAGTATTCAGACATTTCAGAATGTCTACTTTGTTGATGGAATATTCTTATCAAGATGTCATTCCACCAAAGATTTAGATGTCATATTTGATTCTCAAGTATCCTTTATAGGACACATTAATATTAAAATGAAAGAAGCTATGAAGATGCTTGGTTTTATAATTAGAAATTGCAAACCTAATTTACTTATATTAAATATTAAAAGTTCTTTACTTCTGTTACGTAGGGCCAAAACTTAAGTACCTATGTATCAATTATTTGGTGTCCCTATTATATCACAAGCTAGCTTTACAAATGTGCAAAGAAATTTTTTAAAATTTTTATCCTTTAAGGTTGATGCGGTCTACTCTGAAAGAGGTATTGATCAAAATACTCTTTTAACTAAATTTGAAATACCTTAGAATAAAGACGAAAAAATAATTATAGTTCTTTCTTGTATTTACAATTTACTCCATAATAATATAGACTGTTCCCAACTGTTATCTCTCTAAGTTTTAACATACCTACCTAATTTTAATACTAGACAAAATGTCACATTCAATATTCCACATGCCAAAAGTAATCTTCTTTTTTTTATGGCATTAGACGTGATTCATTAGCCAGTCGCAATTTTTTATATTAAAAAATCTAAGCTAGCTAGCTAACCTAACAAAATCTTAACCTAAACATTACTAAAAGAACAATAAGGAGAATAATAAGGACACACCCTTCCCGTTCAAAATCTTCTTTTCTTTGTCAATTTATACTATGTGTAGCAGTTTTAATAAAATTTGTAATATATGTGATTTTAATAACTGCACAACTGGTTTATTATTATGATTTTGAATTTATTGTCATACTTCTCTGAAATTGTCCTATAATTCGAGGTTGCCTGTTGGGCAATAAAGGTATTAGTATTATTATTAATAAAATATAAAGCTAAACAAGAGGACAATCAGATTGTAAAAACAAAAGAGGCAAACTAGGCCACTATAGTCTTCGTAGGCAAAAACAAAAAAAATATGCAGATTACTTATAAATACAGTGTGTTCCTGGAAACTGTAATATAAATACTTTTTAAGGAAACTAAGGATCTTTGAAGGGAACGCCCAAAACGTAAATTTTATTTTATATCAACCCTCTGGTGAGATTTGGTACCTTGGTTATATACATTTTCTAAGCGTAGGTATCTACTCATTCACAGGTATTGGTAAATGATGAATTTAAAACAGTGGCATAGTAAATGAGAGTACCTTCTTATTTTAGTGTCCATTTTTTTTACCTTTCACTTTTTCTTTGTTACCAAACCATGATTGTCTGATCAAAAATACGAGAAAAATCAATTTAAATAAAACTCTTCTATTTGAAGTTGATAAAAATCGAAAGTTAAAAAAATGGCCAAAAAATAGAAAGCTCCTAAATAATACATATCAATACCGGCCAATTCGTGCTTTTATAAATACTATTATTATTATATTAATAGTACCTGGCATACCAAATATTATAATAATAGATATTAATAATAATAAATGTCTTTATTTCCACATTTTATAAAAAAAAAATATTTTAAATTTATTTTAATCTATGAAAAAGGCAAAGTTCGGGTGTACTGCTGTAATCCAAAGAGTTTGCGACATTAAAAATAAAAGCCACGCCGCGTCGTTCGGTCAAGCAGTCAAGAGGGGAAAAGACAGTTTCTGCATGTGTTAGGAACAATATTTTTCCTACGAGTGTGATGAGTACCGTTTTCTTAATAAAAAAACTAGGCTTTACTTTAAAAAGATGCTACTGTTTGATTTGACGTTTGTCGCGTCGTTTGGTCAACGAGTTCGGTCAACGGCAGTCGAATGCGGAAAAGTATCACTTTCTGCACTCGTTAGGAAAATATAACTATTGCGGAGCTGATGATTTGTAGAAGAGTTTTCTTTCTCTTCGTTGAATATATTGAAAAATTTTCGATCATCTTATTGTAGTCTTCTTCTTTGCTTTAGAAGAAGAACATGACATGGGTTGAAATTTGATATACCTACATTGATCTCAGGTTCAGCTGGTCTTCTCGTAGCGGGTTCGATTCCCGCAAGTGTACATTAGACGGAGGGCGTAGAGATTAGTAATTATCGGTAAGTTGCATCACTTTAAGCAAATGTTAGCAATTTAACTATTTGAACAATTTAAAGCAATATCTAGATTAGATAATGGATAAATAAATGGGAAATTAAGTATTGTGACAGTCGTAAATTTCTGAATCGAAGAATTATTTAAAATTTGAGGTAAAAACTGTTCTATTTGTACTTCATTCAAAACCATACTTTACTTAAGGGATAATAATGCATATTGTAGTTTGATATTTACTGTAAGCCCTTGCAATTTGGGCTAGCATACTGTATGGCCTAAGTAGGGTTGAATCAAAGAAGAAGAGAGGGTTGTTACTGTTACAAAGGGTGATAGATATAATGTACGATCTGGAACTAGATGCACACGTTACCACACGTATGTTATAAATTTAGTGGTCTATTCAAAACAAAATTTAAAATTATTTTAGGATGTTGTTTTTATTTTTATTGTCAATTGACTTTTATATTCCTTGAAGGAAATTTTATCAAAATAAATGTTATTTCAGAGATTAAACAAATGTTTAATTTTCAATAACAAAAATTACCTAGTTTTTATGATTATTTTATCAGCAATCGAAAATTACTGCTCCTCTACCCGCCACAAATAAATATTTACAAACAAAACAATAATAATAAGAGAAAAAAATTTTTCCCCTTTTTAAATTATCTGTTTTTGTAAATTAAAATGTAGACAAGTTATAATCTTTTGTTAAAATTCTTAGCGGTTTATATACGTATAATAGTCATGTCTTTTTTCTATTTTTTTTTTGTTTTTTCACTTTTTGTGTATACTGTATTAATTAAGATGGGTTTTTCGTTTGTAAATTTAATAATGCGTTGCTCTTTAATCGGAAAATCTTTGTTGATTTCTGTATGAGTAACCGAAACTGTTATATAAATAAATAAATAAATAAATATGATAAAAAATATTTCTTGATGTACTAATGATGTAAAATAAGAGAAATCACGAATTGCTTATTCATGAGATATAAAGCGAAATATTAAACTATCTAAAAGAACTATTTTTTTATTTTTAAAATAATTCCATATTAATTTCTAACCTCGTTTCTAACTTACAATCGTAAAAACAATTGCTGAATATATATGGAGTATTATGAAATTCATTTTATTTGGCTATTTTCTCACAATTTATCTCTCATAGGTATGTCATTAATAAATCTGGATTTCTCTTAGGCTTTTAACCGAATTGACACACCATATTAATAAGAAAATATTCAACTGGGGATTAAGTGATCCATTTCTATTATTTTACAGCCACATCAGGTGTACCACAAGGTTCTAACTTTGAATCATTTCCATTTCTTATTTTTATCGATGATATTACCTCAGTCATTAATAATAGTAGTAAAGTATTATACCGGGTGACACAAGAAGTAGTTACCCCCCCATTTTTGTTGGCATTTTCATAGATGAAAATTTCAAAATTTTATGGTGAAATAAATATACAGATTCTCATATTTTGACATAAATCATGTGTTAAAACCACTTCCGGTTTAACCGGAAGTGGTATCAACTTTCTTATTTTAAATGAGAACACCCAATTTTTTTTCAATATTTGAAATCTACATAAAATTCCCTTTCTAATGATGTATAACACATTGACATTTGCTTTCAAGATGGCGGCGAAACATTATTTTTATACTAAATTTAAGTTGGCCATTGATTCGCCGCCAGAAAACAAAACGTGGTTGGGAGGCTGTGGAAACAAAAGAATGATTTATTGTTGCTTTGCTGTTAGCATTATTTGCAAACATTTGACATGCATAATGTCTACTAGGATCATTTTCTTTTTTTCGTGTATTTGAAAACAAAAGCTGAATGTTTCACATTTTTTTTAAATAGGAACCTATGTTTTTTATGTGATGTGTGAATTCTACATCAAATTATCTTCATGATGATATACGACATGTTCCCTTTTATTTATTCATTAGCAGCCAAATTCATCTTTGTCTTAATAGAATTGAAACTAATATTCACAATTCTAATAAGACAAAGATGAATTTGGCTGCTAATGAATAAATAAAAGGGAACATGTCGTATATCATCATGAAGATAATTTGATGTAGAATTCACACATCACATAAAAAACATAGGTTCCTATTTAAAAAAAATGTGAAACATTCAGCTTTTGTTTTCAAATACACGAAAAAAAGAAAATGATCCTAGTAGACATTATGATCTCAAATGTTTGCAAATAATGCTATCAGCAAAGCAACAATAAATCATTTTTTTGTTTCCACAGCCTCCCAACCACGTTTTGTTTTCTGGCGGCGAATCAATGGCCAACTTAAATTTAGTATAAAAGTAATGTTTCGCCGCCATCTTGAAAGCAAATGTCAATGTGTTATACATCATTAGAAAGGGAATTTTATGTAGATTTCAAATATTGGAAAAAAAATTGGTGTTCTCATTTAAAATAAGAACGTTGATACCACTTCCGGTTAAACCGGAAGTGGTTTTAACACATGATTTATGTCAAAATATGAGAATCTGTGTATTTATTTCACCATAAAATTTTAAAATTTTCATCTATAAAAATGCCAACAAAAATGGGGGGGTAACTACTTCTTGTGTCACCCGGTATGTGAAAAAAGCTATGAAGATGCTTGATTTACTTTAAAAGCTTATAAAACCATCACTCTGTATAATTTTCATGACAAATATGGAATTCTCGGAAAGGAGAAACAATGGGCTTTCCAACTGTGAAAAAATATACAAGGTGTTCCATTTGAAATTACAAAGTTGCCCCGTCCCCGAAAATACGTTTTGTCATTTCCGGTTAAACTGGAAGTGAGCAAAAATAGACGGATACTCAGGAAGAAATGTATCAAAATTAGAAGAATACTGGCGGATACCGAATTTCATTATCTCAACTAGTTCAAAAGTTAGGTATATAGGTTTAAAAAGGGTCAACATATAATGGGGCATCCGGTACTTTAGAAGTAGGTCCAGAAATGGAAATTATAAGAGGATGTGCTCGCACGACTGTTACCTACTATAGGAAATAGGAATTCAAGGAACTTTTTTTTTAAATCAAATATTGCAAGTCTTCTGAAGGGATTTTGGAATATTGAAGAATTTAAAAATATATGATATTCTGAACATTACCTTCTACATTAACGAGACATGTTTTGTCCCAGTGCAGTGGTTATGTGAATAATCAGTGTGAAAATTGAGTTGGCAGAAAACCCTCATCAAATGAGAGTCTCGGTGATAATTCCGCTTAAACTCATTACTTCACTTTCTTTCATCAAACTGCAAATTTTTATATTCAACACAATATTTTGACTCCTTTCATTTAGTAATTATTGAAATATATGCTAAATCGGAAGTATTTCCTACAAGACAAGGAAACGATAGAACAGTGGATTAAAGTTTATGGCCATCTCGTTTTTATAGCTGTTACCGATTTCTTACTGTTCACAGAAAAAACCGAGTCTATATCCATACAAATATGTCAAATTTGTTCAAATCTGAGTGGGACTGGAATACGTGTAATGCAACTTGTTGGAAAATGTCTTCTAACCTTTAACTGTGAGAAATGCAAAACTAATAACCTTAAAAATAGAGAAGATAGGTATATGAAGAAGTTACAAACAAGTTTGCTGAATTAAAAAATCATTTCAGTAAAAATTTTAGTATGCTAAAACAACGCGTAGAAAGTTCTATCTCTATTCCTCAGAATGAAGTTGTGAATCTACGAGAAAGTAACATTGAACTTATTCATTTGCTTAATGCGCAGGGTTCAAATTCTACTGTAGCTTCAACAACGTCCGATACTATATAATAAAAGAAATAGAAATACCGGTAAAATCTTAAATGCATGATAATATATCAAACAAAAATTATAATCAGTCTGATAAAAATATCAAATATGCTAATCATTCTGATGCACTGAAACAAAAAGGTACGATAAAGCTGGAAAATAATCAGAGAAAGATAATGCAAAATGTCAATAATCCAGAAAACGATAAACAAACCGAAAGTAGTGACATTAAACAAATAACTGACAGTGAAGTACAACGTGGAAACCAGGAAGAATATAGTTAGGAGCAGCAAAAAACCAGAAAATATAGATATCGAAGACAAACAGGACAAGCGGAAGATAATGTTAGTAAATTCAAAGACGCAGAACCAAAAGTTGGGATGTATCTGTATCGTGTTCAACCTGAAGTAACTAAATAAGATAAAATTAAAATATATACAGAAAACAAAGCTGGAATGGACGAAAAACCTTTAGCTGAAGACCTCACCCAGTAAGAACACAAATGTTAAAAAAACGTTTACCATGAATAGCATTACAAACACAAAATGCAAAAAATAGTTATTTGTGTATCAAGGCCAAAAAGTTGATCTTTCTCGGCCGAATCTGAAGTTTGCGGCCGAGGCGCACCCGAGGCTAAGCAAACTTCGGATAAGGCCGAGAAAGATCATTTGGCCGAGGTGCACACAACATTTTTTAGGCAGCTGTCTCAAAAAGTAAAATAAAAATATTTTTAAAATTGTTCCGTACAAACTACTGCAGACATGGACAAAATTTTGCGAGCAGCCTAGTAGGCTGACATTTTTAATTCGTTTGAGAGATGAAAACGTCACTGGATAGTTTATTGACAAGCCATGCCGTTTCTGTCATTAGTAAAAATGAGTGATAGTGATAGCGATAATTCACCGGAAATTTATGAAGCTGCAAATGCAAGGTTAGAAATCTACGTCTGTTTTAGTTTTTCTTTAAGCCTAAATCCATTTGAAATATTATTATTAATGATCAATCGTAGCCATCGTGAATCTACGGATCAATTAATACATGAGACCGTAAAGAAAATGCGGCCGTGAAGTAAAAGCGGCCGTGAAGTAAAAGCGGCCAAAAAACATAAAATTGACAAATGAGTACAAAGAGATGACACTTTAGGAACGCTGTCAGATCCGTGAAACGTCACATTTTGTGACAGCTGCCTAAAAATAGTATTAACAAATCTCGTAAGTAAAACAGTTTTACTAAACTCATATCTATTATTATTATATAGTTTTTGAGTTAAACTCGCTCGCTGCGTTCGTTCGTACTCAAACACTATATTCGTTTAGTAAACCTTTGCTTTTTTAAACTTGTTATTTAATGTACTAAATATTTCAAACAACGTTAATTTTACAGTAAATGAGCGTAGTAGCCTGTTATTAGTTTATTTTCTTAGGTTTGGGTGGGATTGAGGCCAATAATCAAAACAACATACTGTTTTTAAATAATGTCGACGTTTCGAAATAATTTATTTCATCTAGTTGACATTCAGTAGTAATGGTTGTATGTGTTTTATATAAGAGTTTTATCAGTTTAATGTTTTTATCTATTATTTTTAATATATTAACAACAATAAACTATTTTAAATTGTCCTGAAGATGAAATAAATTATTTCGAAACGTCGACATTATTAAAAAACAGTTTGTTGTTTTGATTATTGGCCTCAATCCCACCCAAACCCAAGTTAATTTTACAAACAAATATCCCGCAAAACCACGTCATTTTCTCGGTGATACAAGTTATTACGTTAAATATACAATGTGTCCACGGGAATGCATTATTATAGGTGAAAATGACAAAATATTATTGAACATGAACACGATTTTCTGGATTCTGCTCTTGCTTGATCCAAAACTTATTTTCAGTATATTATTAAACATTAAAAAATTTATAGAGCGCGCTGGCAACAACCTGTAAATTAAAAATCGCTTCAGGTAAACAGCCTTTTCCGTGCAAGATATTGGAAAATTTTGTAAGACAAACTTGCTCGGAATTAAAAAATATGGCATTATACCAAATTGGATAGCTATATGCATTTTTTGGATTTTTGTTAGATTAACTGAAAAGTTGTATTTTAGTTCACTTTAAAAAGTTTAACAAGGCAAATAATTACTTTTAGTTATACAAAATATATGAAAACACTACAAGATATTTGAGGTTGAACGATTTATTAAAAAGTGAACTAAATTACAACTATTCAGTAAATCTAACGAAAATCAAAAATATGCGTATAGTTATCTTGGTATAATGACATATTTCTTAATTCCGAGCAAGTTTTTCTTACGAAATTTTTCAATATCTTGCACAGAAGAGACTGTTTACCTGAAGCGATTTTCAATTTACAGGTTGTTATCAGCGCCCTCTATACATTTTTGAAAGTTTAATATACTGAAAATAAGTTTTGGATCAAGCAAGAGTAGAATTCAGAAAATCATATTCATGCTCAAAGTTTTTTTGTCATTTTCACCTATAATAACGTTTTCCCGTGGACACGTATCTTAATTTTTAACGACAATGTACAATTTTGATGCGTTGATTACCCCTTTCGATGAAACGTTTTTATTATGTACGAATGTCCCGCAAAACCACGTCATACCTACCGTTATTTTCTAACTGATATGTATCTTAAATTATTACGTTAAATATATGTAAATTTTTAACACAATCTAATATACGATTTGAATGCGTTGATTAGCCGGTTATATACTTATACATAAATGTTAGATATCTTTTGAGTGAAAAAGAATAATCAACGATAATAAAATAACAGTGGATCAAGGATCAACAACTCTGAAAGAGACCACATTGTTTAACGAATCAATTCTGGATAGAATCATCGGTGCTGCTATTGCCATTTTATCACACTCCAGAAAAATCTAATTTAAGTATATCATTTAAAATTAGGAAAATGAAATACGTGCCAAATTTGTCACTCCAAAATGATTACCATCTAAACATAAACAATTAAGATATAAAATAGAGTTTTAATTTGGCGGGCGTAAGGCGTGAACAGGTAGCAATCAGATACTGATTAGAGTTAACTAACGGACTACTGGTTAATTGGGGGTTCAGTGGAGGGCGTAACTACATCAACAATCACTCTGGTAGTATTTAATCTAGTGCACGTAAATTCAAAATGGGCCTATCTCTACACTCACTTAAATGAGTTTGTGTATCTTTAGCCATATGTCGCCTAGGGCTAAGCTAATAGACCTCTATTTTTTAGTATAAACAACATTGCAAGGTATAAAATTGTGTATAAAAGATTTTCCCTTGAGCTTTATATTAAATACAAATCCTTGCTATTTTATCCCGGGCAAATTCACTATTTAAACAATAACAACTGTTAGTAGAAAAATACATTTATATTCGAATTTTAGATCTTATTTTGTGAAATAATTTTATAAAAAAATGTAAAATATTGTGACTCCCGCCTAGTAAATATTATAAACCTTTAGATTTTATATTAGACTGCTCAAAACTAAATTTCTAAAAAATGAATAGCTTAGAATACTCATTTAACTTTAAAAAATCAAATAATAATATTATAAATGACATAATATTTTTGAGAATTCTAATAATATCGACGATTCCGTTAGTTTATTTTATAGTACTTGCTAGATTATTACTAATAATACACCTAAATTTAGAAAAACAAATACCTTTTCAGTCTACTTTTTCGGGGAGATTATATTATTAAATAAGCTAGCGAATAAATGCCACAAAAAATGGAAAGTTTTAATAATAATGATGATGAATGATAACAAAATATTTTCAGTAATTACACACGTAGATCTAAGCAGCTTCAACTATTAGACTATAATAAATATATCTCTTCAGTTGAATCTGATATCGAAGTTAAAGCAAAAAAATTCACATAGCCCTTCGCAAAGATGCAACCGGAGGAGACATTGGAAATTACGAAGTAGAACTTAAATCTTGTGAAATTTCGGATGTGATAAAAATGAAAATTTTTTGCAAAGTAATAAATAGTTATTTCATTAACATAAAACATTTTCAAAAAGTAAAATCATATTATCAGTATTTTTATTTAGAAATAAAAATAAAAAGGGATTTTATCAACAAAAATATTTTCACAATTAAAACTAAAATATGTAGTATTATACAAATTTATTTCACTAACAAAAATTTTATATGTTAAAACTAAAATAATTTAAAATAATTTAGTGAAGATGAAAAGTGATTCCTAAAAATTACAAATACCGATATCGATTAATCGCAAACTATAAAATGCAGCTAATAGTACAGGCATAGTGTACAAAATAAACAAGAACATAGCGAATTCGGTGAAACTTGACATATACGTTTAATAATAAAAGTGTGTAAAAAATTAATAACTTTCAAGAAAGTGAAGAGTTCCGAAACGTAAGGAGTCTGTCGGAGCCGTCATATTAAAAAGAACGTGGTATGAACTAAATTTTCTCATGTACCTATAATAAAAATTGTCAATTGAACCATGAGAAATTTAAAAAAAAATAAAAATGACTGATTATATTTTCTTGTATAGAGAAATATTAATTTTTTATTTCTTTATTAAAATTTTTTTACGTTTGATTCCTTCATTTTTGGCTTGTTTATCTGTGAGTATATTCTGCAAAATGAAATAAGTACTAACATAATTATTGTATAAGTGAGGATTTTCGAGTAGATTAAAATATTATATTATACATATTGAATGAAACATACTTTTTATCTAAAGAAGATCGGAATCGATAGCATCCGTCTCCTGCACGATATCTTCCACGTCGATTGCATCTAAGTCTTCTGCGTCGTTTAGATCCCCGATAATTTTGTCCATGTATGAATTTAGACATTGTAGGTACTCTTAAACCCGCTTTTCTGTTGCGGTTGCAGGAGATAGTTGCAATATTGATTCTGATGTTGGCACAAAAAGTGTTGTACAGGTTGTAAGAAGCCGTTAATTTTCTTCTATCCCCACTGTTGTGGATATTTATCATTGCTAAGCCATTTCTGAATTTTGTAGAACACTCGTAATGAATGTTGAGCGACTGCCTCTGAAGTTGGTGGTAATAATTACAACTTTGATTTTTGTTCTTGCAGAGATTTTTTGAATTGATTAAATCTGTATGAGTTGAGTGAGATATTTGTGATTTTCCTTGCAACGGATACAAGTAGAAAAAGAGTTTTACCAGGCTGTTTTACTTATGAGGGGTTGAATTCTTGTCATTGAAAGTTCTCACTACATTAACAACTGCATTTCTTTCTGAAGAAGTTTGAAGATTTTTAATTTTCCTTTTGTAGTAGATTTCTGTGGTGAAAAGGAAGTAATATAATTTGTTTGAAAGAAAAATAGTGTTTTATTTATGGAAAGTGCCCAACACTACTTATGAAATATTGCAAACGTGGTATCACAAACCACTGAAGGCATGAGCCAGAAAAATTATATTTCTTATACGTTCATGTGATTTCTTGATTTCTGACGAAGAATGAATTTTCCATTTAATTTTTCCTGTTCCTGGTCTTGTGAAAAATATATCTTTTTCTTCTGAAGTCACGGCGATTAATATAACAATACAATACCAACTAGGTACAGATGTTCGTCCATTATTTGATATTTTAATTGCTGTTTTAACAATAGGTGAATTAACATCATCTACAGTTTGTTTTATAAAGAATCCTTTATTTTAAAGAATTTTTGTCAACATTGAAATTAATCGGATTTCGTTTATATCATTTGACAAAAATTTTTCTAGAGTTTTATTGGTCTGCCTAAAAATCCACCTTAAATAATTACATAAATATTAAGTATTGAGTTACAAAGAATTTTCTTGCTTATTTGATGAATTTCGGTACATTTTGCCTGTACTGTAACCGTGTGACATATCATTGGAACAGACATTGAGAGAGGAGACATACATCTTATTTTGCTTTATTTCAAATTTTCAAATCACCCCTGTCTTTGTAAATTGCCAAAAACAACAAAATTTTAAGTTACATATGGTTTTCGGCTATACTATACATATTTTGACGAGACAAAATGAAATAAGTTGTTCGACGTACTTCTCGATGTTAAGTTGTGTTGGGGATTATTGTGAATGGGTTTTTTAACGCAACGATAAACTCCCATGTAACACTTTTTTGTTTACTTTTGCTTAATCTACCTCATGTTAAAGTAATGGAACTCAAACCTCTAACACTCGGTAATACGTACAAACCAGATATCAACAACCTGGCAGAGCAACCCCGGTCCTAACCCTTATAATTTTTCAGATTGCAAGACATTGACAAAATTGAAAAAATTACAAAAACACGAAAACTTCAAACACTATTTACAAACGAAAAAACGCCGCCGAGAGGCTGTTCTGGTAAAAAATCCAAGGTAAAGGGTCGAACTTAGAATTACATCGTGAATTTCACGGTCCCCTCTGATTTTAGGCTCAGGAGGAGTGAACGAAAAAGTGTAATTTTGACGTCTGTCGTTCTGAAACGTCATTCTGCCTATGTCATGCTTCATAATATGCAACATGAAACCTAGCGAAACCAGAAACATTTAGAATGTTAAAATTTCCAGAGAAAAAACTTTTGTATTTATATGGTCTCTTCGATTTATCGGCTGTCAGACGGGAACCTTTGATCGACGAATTTTCACGCCATTTCCCTTACTAAGAGTAAAGTTTAAATATTCATTTAATTATAAAAATAAACTGTAGGTACATGAATTATATCTACCTCACATAAACAAGAGATCTGTTGGTTTCCAATTATCTCTTCTCATTTTGATAAACCATTATTTTCTCCTTTCTGGGTCTCTGGGAAAGCGTTTCATTAAAAAGCCCTTTTTTGCAAAATTACTACAATTTACTACTGCACAACCAGGCATTTCGCCCCTAACTCTAAAAAGCAAAAAAATTCGTTTGCATGGTCATAGATTAAATAAGTACAAGATACACCATCCCATTGTTAGAATGCAAATGGATATTATACGTACCTTGTGCATTGTGATTGTGCATTCGAATAATAGATGGTGCATCTTAAAGTGTATTTTTCTATGTACAGCTATAGCTAAAGATTTAATGTTAGAGTTTTAGGCGTTTTTCCATTATGTTTTAAACATGGTTCTTCAACAAATGATATCAATAGTTAGAGAAAATTGCATTTTTGGGAGTTTCGAGTGCGCCATCTATTATTCGAATGCACAAGGTCCGTATAATATCCATTTGCATTTTAACAATGGGATGGTGTATCTTATACTTACTTAATCTATGACATGGTATTTCTCACAAATGCATTAGGTACGATAAGTAACAAAAATGACTAGCTTTCAATTAGATTTAAATTGAATATAATTAAATTATTATCGCTTTTCCAAACTTCAACCATTGTTTGCGTCCAATTACCTGTCAAATGACGTTTTCAATAAATGAGCGTATTCGCTATGTGCAGAGTATAGGGTGGGGGTAATGAATTGGATCGCAGCGCTCGCAGTGGACAAAATTTGCAATAAAGTAGGCTGTCAGTAGTAGTGGTCACAGTTTGTTTACAAAAGTAAATTTTGTAAACGAATTTAAAAATGGGCCACTATAGTTGTTGTGTTGTAAATTGCAAAATACTGGACGGAATAGTAAATGCAAATTTTATCGATTTCCTACGGTAGCTTGGAAATTAGAATAACGCAACAAATGGTTAGCTTGAATTATTGATTTTTGGTCATGTTTTGTTCTTAACTCTTGCACATCGCTTACGTGTTCAGTAGATAGGTACCAACAGTTTTCCTTTCAATTAAATTTGAGGTTCAAAAGTCATGTGTATTTTGAGTTACATTCTCGAATCCGATTTCTATAACTATGCTCATTTTTTTGTCTAAAAAGTAGTGTATAACAAATTGTTATTTATTATTAGTGGTACAGTAACAATATATGTTTGTCAAATTGTAATAAAGCATTATTTTCCTTGTTTTATAACAAAATTATAAGTAAATATAACCGAATATGTACGTCTAAACCAAAATATACATTTTATGCGAATTTACATACCTTATTTAATTTTACTAAAAGAAAACGCTTGTTATGACTCTTTGGCCACACAAATTGGTGCAATGCAATGAAATTTAATGCAATTCATGTGCAATTTTAATTTTCCAATTTCATAACACTGTTTTGACAGACACATCACAGCCCACAAAGTTGTGAACGCTACGCGGCGCTGACATCGCGCACATAGCGAATAGTCATACAGTTTTGAAGCACAAAATTTACTTTTTCTACGATCGTGCAAAAAGTAATACTTTTTGCACTACTAACGGTGCAAAGAGGTAAGATTTACTTTTCCCACTAGTATATTCTTAATTAAAATAATTATTAAAGCAACGAAAGAAAAAATAATCTGGTTGACTTACGTGACGCCTTTGCAGCAGTTATATGTTGGACTATGGCTCTCGACAGGAAATACTTCAGCACTAGAAGTGGCGTCGCGACGGTTACACAAGAGACTTCACGGAAAACAGTTAACCAAAAATTAAGTTTCCTAGGAACCCAGGTAGGATAACACGCAGATGACACCCCTGGCTTTTCCTACCTCCCACCAAAACCCTTAGAAAATTAAAAAAAAATTAGCTATTAAACTTATAAACTAAATTATTTATATTAACGTACCTCCAATGAAGGGTTTTTCTCTGAATTCGCCAAAAATAGACAGTTGGACGTTCTTAAAGAAATGTTAGATGAATTGTAATTTACAGCTTAAATAAAAATAATTTACTATACTCTACTACTATTCTTTTCTGATACTAAAAAGTGACCGTAACAATAACCTATATCTATTTTTCAAATTACCTATATCTCGTAAAAAATAAAACATAATAGCTTCCATGTTTATATCGATGAAATCAGGAAAAAGCGAAGAATACAAAAAATATAAACATATACAGTGCGTTCATAATGAAAGGAATAAATTCAATATAACCTAGTTGAACAACGTGGTTTTGCTAAAAACGCTCGGACACGTCGATTTGCACAATTTTGAATTGACACATTTTGAATCATACGCCAAGTCAATGTCATTTCCGGTTTTTCCGGAAGTGACATCAACTTTGTTATTTCAAATGTCATTTTTTGTATATGAAGTAATGTTAATCAAACGAGACAAAACTGGTATATTCGTAAGTAAAATGTAGGTACATATATTTAGTATATAATATGAATATTTAACTATGTAATGAAAAAATATATATACCTAAATAATTAGTCAAATTCCTTAAAGCAAAAATAAACTCAATTTATAAAAATAAATATACAAAATTTGTTAACCAACCAGTACCTAACTCATTACTGGAGCACACTTTGAAATTTTCCACTAATCAGGGAACCTGCTGCCACTGAGAAAATGTGCAGGAGAAAACTCTTTGCTGACTTTTTTTTGGCTATTACTGCAAACATTTTTATAGGAATTGCAGTACTACTTTCCTCATTCAGTAAAAAGCACTTTACTGATACCGCTTTATTGTATTGTATTGATAAGTACCTTACTGCCGCTAAAAATAATTTTCGTGTTATAGCAAAATGAAACATTATAAAAAATATTTTTACTGTTCTAGGAATTTACATCACTAATACAACTAAATGCTTCACTGTGATTAAAGAGAATTTTTTGCCTTTTTTTAGTATCACAGACAGAATCTCTCCTGTGGTAGCAAATATTATTTTAAGAGAGGAACCGTTCGAGTGTTTCCGTATGCCTTCGTAGTCCATAAAGCCATGTAAAAGACGCTAAAAATTAAAAATAGTTCATCGCCTCGCGTCCATGTCATCATCAGTTGCCAGTTTCGACTTCTGTACTGTGCGGTTTTAATCATTTTCAATGATAACATTAATAAGGTGCCTTAGTTTTCTTTTGTGTTTTCCATTTTTTCATTATGTTTTTTATACCTACGGCTCATTGCAAAAAATATTCGTGTAAACTTGTTTGCGTGTAGGTTTTTCTTTTATGCTGCTAGGAAAATGGCGACGAATTGCATTTATAAAACGCACATGGAGTGAGGACTATCGGCATTTTTGGAAAATTTTTAAAATAAGTAATTAATAAACAAGAAGCTGTTCGGTTAATACAAAATGCTGATAATACCAATACAGAGCGATTTTTTGATTCATGCAAATATTTTTATTGGTGGGAAAGTTTGACTCCTCAAGCCTGTTTAATTCCACCATTTCCACCATTGCATTGGTTAATTAGGGCGGTTGATATTATCATGTCTTATTACTCTCTATTCATATAGCCCACGTACCAAATTTGGTTTGAATAACTTAACAGTTCAGAAAATAAAAAATAAAAGCGAAAAAATGTTAAAAATTTGACACCTTATTTTTCAAACTAATAAGGCTAAAATAAAAAAAAAATGAATGCCATAGGCAAACTTGTGGACTCGAACTTTACCACCACTTAAAATATTTGTGTAAGTTAAAAAACCACTGGTATTTTTCAGTACGACGCTTCATTGGACATTAAACTGATTTGAAACCGTTTACTTAGAGTTGTTGTTTCTGTGTAAATGCATTAAAATATTTTCTTTGTTTCCTTTTAAGTTCTTCTTCATTTAAAGTTGTAGTTTTTTAAAATATTTTTAATATAATGTGATGTTTTTATTTATTTGTCCTTAAGTTAAAAATAAAATAAAAATATTTTTTGTATAATTTTATTTTATGTTAAAAACCTTTTATCTCCAACAACAGCATTATATTACCGTTATATAAAAGACTTAGTAGGTTATTAGGATCGAATGATAAATATAATTGACTGTCATCGGCATAAAAGTTCAGGTAGGTAATTACAAAAAAAAATTCTAAATTATTTGTAAGGGGAAGTAGGCGACCCACTCCGTGGATAATATGGTAGGGTGGCAGAGAAGTTTTTTAGGTTTTCCTCATTCCTGCACTAAATAGTATCTATACTCGGGCCAAAAAGAGTAGTCAGTAGAGCAAAAACTCACCGGCAATTCTTCAAAGGATTTAGCTGTTATGGAATACAGAAGCGGCAGCTCGTTTTACCATATAATCCCATATAATTCAGAGAAATATATCCAGTTTTCTCCGCCTACCAGAGATGAAAACCACAACTAGGTCATTATGTTTAATTGGTATAGTCAACCAAATATAGTATATGCTTGAACGTAATGAACGTGCCGCCCTTATACCCAATAATTTGTTCGGCTATTGGAAAGGTCGTCGAGAGGGCTTAGATAGCGCATTCAGTGGCGTCACATATGCTGCAACGCAAAGGATGTGCATTGTTCAACTGCGTTGCTATACCTAATTCGTGGAGATAATGTTGCCAGATGTCAGCATATTATTTAAAATTTAAGACATGGTAACTCATATTCATGCATAATTAACACAATCCGCTTTCATTTGTTCGAATTATGGAATTTATGAAATTCGTAAATCAGTACGCCCCTGGCTCTACTGACTACTCTTTTTGGCCCGAGTATAGGGTTTACCAATATAAGTCGATCCTAATGGGCGCTAAAGCGGCATACAGCAAATATGCCTCCCACATAAGTTATCCTGAGCTGAGATCTGTATGACTTCCGGAATAATTTTCGTAATTCGAATGAGGGGTATGGATATTATTATTGCAGGGTGTTCAAGTTGAAAGTGGACACCATTGTCAACTTTTTTGTTATTGATTTTTCAGAAAATTTTATTGGTAGTGCGTTGACGAAAACTACTTTTGGCGATGCTATAAGTTTTATGCGTATTATACAGAATGACCATAAAATAGAAAATATTTCATGGAGTAAAAAAAGATTACAAATTAGAATTTCTGAGATAGCAGAATTAAAGTGTAAAAATATAAGCCAGAAACCCGTCATAAATATTCAAATTTTCCACTTTATCATCAATTTCCTCAGTACTGTAAGATTTCTGGCTTATATTATATATATTTTTACTATCTCTAGTTCTGAACTCAAAAATTCTAATTTGTAATATTTTTTCCAAGAAAATATACATTTCATATTTTATACTCACTCTATATTATAATGCACAAAATTTAGCACTGACAAAGGTAGTTTCTCGTCAAGCGCTAGTCACCTTTTATTAAAAATAAAAACATTTTGAAAATCAATAATAAAAAAGTTATAGCAATGATGTCCATTTAAGTTTGAGCACCCTGTATATAAATTACCAAAAAAGAATGCAGCAGCAAGAAAGTATAACTTCCACCTGCTAAAAAAAACTATTGCTGTAGTAGTTAAAATATCTCAATTTCTATTGGCAAGGACTTTTTTAGCATAAAAAAGTATTTTCCTGCAATAGTAGAATACATTCTAGCAGTGAAATAGGTACCATATTTTACAATAACATAGGTACTCTCCTAATGTAGCTATCAGCTCCTTGCCGCCACTAGAAAGTACAATTTTCGAGCTATAAATATATTTTCTGTAGAGAAAAATATATCTTTCCTGTGATAGCAAAGTTAAGGACGTATAATAGTAATGAAGTTTTTTATAAAGTAGTTCTGCTATGACAAATAAGCCAGAGTAGTAAGGTGAGCTCTCCTCTCATAGTAAACTCCTTGGCTGACGCCTATTTTGCCAAATTCTTTAGCTGCGATCGATAGTGAAAAAATTAGCTGCGGCTATGAAAAAAAATTCTCAGTGTCCCAGCCTCGCGTCGGCCAAATGTCCTGGCTCTCCTATAAGAGATATCGAAAAATTTCAAAAACGAGATGATAGACGACACAATGGTGCATAGTATAAAAATATTTTGAAATATACAGGGTGATCGATTTAATAAATAAATAAATAAATAAATAAATAGACTTTATTGTTCAACAGTATACACCAATTAATGAACAACACAGCACCCGCATAAAATGTGGGTAATGTACCTTAGTACTTTTTGAAAAAAATAATAACAATAATAAAAATTGAGTAGAAATGCCAACTTAAAATAGCAAATTAAGTTTATTTTTAAATTCACGCTTCCTACATCGAAATATATCAATGCATTTACAATATTTATTATGCAAGCTTAACATCCTGAATAACGGGGAATTTAATTGAACATTAATCCTGGGTACAGGACAGTAGAAAGTATCTTCTGATCTAGTATTTACAGATTTTGGAACTCTCAATGCTATTTTACTTAACATTGCACTATTATCAATATAACAATTTATAAGACCATGTAAATGTTGTAAACATATAATATTTCTACGGCTTTCCAAAGTTTTAATATCATAGTAAGAGGTTAATATGTCACGAGCATTTATTAAATACGAACCTGTCTCTCTAAAATATTTACACTTAAGGTATCTACTTTGAACAGTTTCCAATTTACAAAGTTTACAAAGAGTAGGAATATTTCTCATACAAAGGGGACCAGATAAGGGCAGCATATTCAATTTTAGGAAGCACAATTGATTGATACAATAAATCCAGAGACAAATTTGAGTTAAATGACCTCGTATTACGTATTTAGGCGTGATGTCATAAACTTATGTTTTTTTAAATGGAACACTAGGTATATTATTACATATTTGAATTCTCCTTTTAAAGACGACTCAATCGATATGCCACTTGATGGGTCTGCGATGGGTCGGTACCATGATATGGGTGAGTTTGTACCAAAAACGTGCCAACTTTGTGAGCTCACTGTGGCGTAGCGGAAAAGCATTTTGAGATCTAGTTTGTGCCAAAAATTGTCAAAAACCCTGTAGTTTACGCTGCTGTTATCAGATCTAACGAAATCGGTCATTTTATACCGGGTGAGTCAAGAAACGCCAAATCTACTTTTTCCCTTTTTTTTTTCAAATGGAACACCCTGTATATTATGACACCAAAGGAGAGCTCTTTGAAAGAGCTTTCCACTGATATAAAGGTTCAAGGGTCTATCTGTCATGGGTGCCAAGATATTTGATGGCAAAGTGGCACAATTCGAGGTTTATTAAAAAATTACCCTCAATTTTCAATTGTTTTGTGAATTTTCGCTGAAATCGGCTCTCTTCAGTAAGAAAATTTTGATGATAATTCTTATACTCGGAGAAAAAACCGTACTTCAGTACAGAAAAGTACTTAAGTATAAAATAGTCAACGCCTGATAAATTTAATTTTTTTTCTGAAATGTGTGTATAAATTCATGTCATGGCAAGTATTTTCTAGCCCGAAGTAATTTTGTCGCGAAACGATTTACTATTTTAGAACGAAGGTGCTTAATAAAACGTACCTTTTCGTAGTATTTTTTTTTCAGCTTTTAGATAGTGTTCTTCATTTTTCTAAAATAAGACCAAAAAATACTTTCATTTTCAATTCAATGAAAGATAATAAAATTGTTGTTAAGTTTGGGAAGCTGTTGTTCCACGTACTATCATCGAAAGAATAAATCAAAAATTGTAGAGAAATTCATATTGCTTCCAACTTTCAATTTATTGAAATAAATTTAAAAAAATCAAGTAAGTACCTGTCAAAAAAATACCAGTCTTGTCAATAGTTCACTTTATTGTTGTAAAATTTTCTTATTGAAAAGAGCCGATTTCAGCGAAAATTTACAAAACAATTGAAAATTGAGGGTAATTTTTTAATAAACCTCGAATTGTGCCACTTTGCCATCAAATATCTTGGCACCCATGACAGATAGACCCTTGAACCTGTATATCAGTGGAAAGCTCTTTCAAAGGGCTCTCCTTTGGTGTCATAATATACAGGGTGTTCCATTTAAAAAAAATGGGAAAAAGTAGAATTGGCGTTTCCTGACTCACCCGGTATAAAATGACCGATTTCGTTAGATCTGATAACAGCAGCGTAAACTACAGGGTCTTTAACAATTTTTGGCATAAACTAGATCTCAAAATGCTTTTCCGCTACGCCACAGTGAGCTCACAAAGTTGGCACGTTTTTGGTACAAACTCACCCATATCATGGTACCGACCCATCGCAGATCCATCAAGTGGTATATCGATTGAGTCGTCTTTAAAAGGAGAATTCAAATATGTAATAATATACCTAGTGTTCCATTTAAAAAAACATAAGTTTATGACATCACGCCTAAATAGATCACCCTGTATATTTCAAAATATTTTTATACTATGCACCATTGTGTCCTCTATCATCTCGTTTTTGAAATTTTTCGATATCTCTTATAGGAGAGCCAGGACATTTGGCCGACGCGAGGCTGGGACACCCTGTATATTACAATAACCAGGCAAGTGAATTCTCTAGCAAATTTAAATGATAAAGGAAAAAAATTCACTTACATGGTTTTAAATTGGACAAAATTGAATATCAGATTCCTTTTTACCAATTAAAAGACCTAGTTCAGATTTGGTTCAAAAACCACATTCAATGATTTATCCCAGTTTATGATATTTATTGTAAACACATAAAAATGATAAGCAAATAAAGACCTTTATTATTATTATTATCAAGGATCCTGTAAATGCGGTACTTGTCTATGAAATTCTCAAAGCGCCTCTTCTTCCTCTAAGGTAAGTTTTAGTCGCTTAAGCCGCTTAAGGCATGAATCACAACCAGAAAATATCCACTAAAAACAATAACTTAATTTCTTCACATGTACCTAAATATAATAATATGAAAATAATACTTTTTCAGACCAATGATAAACTTAAAAAATTATAGTAAAGTTAATAGAGATGCTTCTATTTAATAACCAAAAAACCACGCCTGAAGGATAAGACCTCATGTAGTAAAGACGTACAAGATGGAATTACAGTTGAAACAACTAACAACTTTACATTGTATTGTATTCAACTTAAAATTAGAAGGAATTCACTAAATGACAGCCTTTAATAATAAATCAGAATTTGGAGTAGAAAAAGTGGGTTTTTGCGGAGACAGCCGAAATACGCCAATTTTCAACTAGCGCTTGAGCCCAAACGGTTCATCGTAGAAAAAAACCTTAAAAATGAAATTAGTAGGAAATTTTATGTACTTTCATTTTGAATAGAAAGGTTATTTACGAAAAGTTGATAGTTTCCGAGTTATAAGCAAAAAGCCGCCAAAAAATTTGGTATTTTACCTTTTTCCATTTTTTCCAATGTTGCGTCACGAAATTTTGTTAGCAAACCTCAGATTCGGATTCAGCACCTCAAAAAACATATATGTAGAATGGAAGAATTCAAAACTACCCCACAACTTTCCCGCCAGGGGACCTTTTGAGCACAAATTGACTGTATTATTTAGTCGGTCCCCATACTTCTTTCTTTGTCCAGATGAAAAAAATTATTGCTTCGTCCAGTCGTTTATGGGTTGTAGAAAATGTCAATTTTATCAAAAACCATAAGAATTTCGAAAGGAAGCCAAAAATACTTTTTTGCTCTAAAAGGAACGTAGAATAAATTTTTTCTAATAAATTTGAACAGTGGCGTACAAACAAAAAGTTCTTGTGGTGATTTTTTTTTTTTGATCGATTATAAAAAATAATCACCCAGTGTAATATTTTGGACAAAATTTATTTTAACTGGTGTGCTTGCCTTAATTATACCTGTATGTCAAATTTGAATAAAAAATCTTTATTCGTTATTGAGATATTGAAAAAAAAAAAAAAATTCCGCCAACCTTGTATACTCGTCAAAATTTGCTTCAGGACACCTAAAAATTGACCAAAATTTACAACGCTGTAAAACTGTCAGAAATGTATGGATTTGTGCCGGAAATTTAATTGGCTTTCATCTTACCTATTAACTCTTAGATAAAGTTACAAAAACATGTTTATACAGGGTGTCAAACGAATGCCTGTTTTTTCAGTCAATTTTTATCTTGAGCACAGCGTTAACCAAACACCCTGAATATTAGAATTTTATAAAATTTGTTTGTCTTATGTGTCTGCTTTAAAACATTTTTTAAATTTTGCTCCTATCTTTTTTGTAGAAAAAGATACAGAGGTTTTATTAAAATGTTATATTTTGAAATCCATTCGTTTTTCGATATATGTTTATATGACAAAAAGTTATTATTTTTAGGCGTAGTATCCGCTGGCGAAGTTTCCCGATTTAAATTCGGACCACCCTGTATACTAAGATTTGTTCTAAGTACTATTTTGTTTTTGTATATTTTCGTATTAAGTTTGTTAATAAAATAATGTATAGATTATCTAAATCGAATCTTAAACTAACCGAAATGGATTTAAAATCTGTTAGTACCGAAGGTTGCAGTTACACCTCATGGCAAGTCATTTTATAACTTTGGTAAATAACATGATAAAGCAAACACCCTTCTAGTGCCTTCTATGTTGAATAGAATTAATATTTACTAATTTCTTCAAGCATACAACTTTCATTGTGGCGAAGTGTGCAGGGTAGTTCCATATATTTTGACACTTACCTACAGCCTTTATGTTTAGAAATATGAAAAAAGTGTAGACACAAAAATTGTAGATTTTGGTGTGAAATATTTTTGCCGACAAAATATAAAACAAAATAGCATCGGGAAATAGAGAAAAGGATACAACTTATGCTTTTTTAAATGTAACACCCGGTATATTTGCATATTTTGAAAGATCATTTTTAGCTGATTGAAAAAATATATGTAATATGTTTGCATTTGCTCGAATGTTTTTAAAACATTAGTCTCTTTGTATAAAACAGTTCGCGTGTAGAATATAGTTGTCATGATAAAAACTGACAAAATATTTCTGATAATTTCTAACAATTTACAACCAGGTTTTTATGCAAAATCCCAAACACTTTAAAATAAGTTATGCAGATGTGGAAGAACAATTTTATTTATCATTCATCAATTTTAACACCTACCTATTGAATTTATTTATAGAAATACGGAAAAGTGTAAAAACATAAGTTGTAGATTTTGATGTGGAACATATTTTGTGATAAGAAATAAAACAAAAGAACATAAGAAAATAATATGTCATTAATTATCAGCAATGTTCCATGCGGTCCTGTTTTGTATAATATTCCCAGAACGAATAGAACAAATGGCAACATATTAAATATTTTTGAAATCAAAGAAAAAATATCTTCCAAAATATGCGAAAATGTACAGGGTGCTTCATTTAAAAGAAACATAAAATGTGTCTTTCTCTACTTTTTGACGCCATCTTGTTTTACTCTTTTTGCCAATCTGTTAACACTAAAATCTACAGTTTTTATTTTTACACATTTTTCATATCTTTAAAAATAAAGGCTGTAGGTAGGTGTCATAATATATGGAATTACCCTGTACAATATCAAAGAGAAATGGAAAAACCCAGTGAAACTATACATCTGACTATCTTAATCCTGACTACCTTAATCCTTATTAGTTGTTACACTTATTTTTTGTACGCCCTACTGTTTACTAGATTTTTGCCTATATTAGAGTTACTAGGTGAAACAATTTCAATATCACACAGTATATGAGCTAAAATGCAAATGTAGATAATATTATCTGTAATAATATTCCAAATTTATAATCCTAATTAAATACATCAATGCTTCATTTTCTGCAATATGAAATTAAAAAATAAAGAATCTATCCCCGTTTTATTTGATTTTTTTTTAATTTTAGATTTGCTAACAAATGTTTTAAGCGCATATGTGAAAAGTGTAATAGTATTAAAATACCCACTTTAAATCAAAAGATTTTGTGACGCACCACCCATTCCCCTAGTCTGATGTTTGATACATATCTAAATTACATAGTAATTGTCGGGCGGTGGTTAAAAGAGCTTGAAATTGTCCCTTGGTGATATTTACATTGAAGCACGCACCCTATGTCTCGGTATTGCTTAATTAACCATGAGATGATTTCTCCCACACCACATCTCTGGGGACGTAACATTAGATATGGTTATTAGGAAAAATATTAATACTAAATCGATATGGAAATGCATGCAAATTGAGCGCACTACGAATAAAATCTACATATAAAACGTATTCATTGTAGCGGGATTAACTTGAACCAAATATTCAGTTTTTATTTAGTACAAATACTGTTTGTTTATGCAGATTATTAAAAAAAGAAATCAAAATTCAAATACACCACAGTTTGATGTTTCAATTGACTGTAAACTATCACTTTTAAAATCACTATTTATTTCTCTGATTATATAAAAAAAATAGAGTGATTTGAACGACAAATCGGATTGCATATTGAACATTCATTAATATATACCAACAATTTAATAGTTGCACATACATGGAAGAAATTAAACATTTATAACATAAGGGTCAAGACAATATGTATTAAAAATATTAATTACTAGAACATAATAATTTAAATTTTTCCAAATTGTACTTATGTAGTTTTAAATCACAGTAGATTTTTCAATTTGATACCAACAGAAAATGACTGTTCTGTTTCAACAATGGTCTAAATGCGTTAATGAATTATTTTTCATTTGTCAGAGAGGATCTAGCAGAGGATTCAGCAATTTGAAATATCTTTGTAGTAAAACTGTAGTGCAGTAGTATTATTGTATCGTAGATTCCTTTATTTTGTGAGCTCAAGAGTAAAACAATATTGCCGAATTTTTAATAAATTTTCAAACTCTTTTATGAGTTGTGAGTGATTCGTACAAGCAAATTGGGAAGAAGCAGTACGAAATCTGGGAGGTCTGCCGGTGCTGGTATACGCAGACGATTCTAGGACGGAAACAGGAGAAAGACCAAGAGAGGGTATAAGTGACTTTCTGGGATGCTACTCCACTGTATTCCAAATAGAAATTTTTGCTATACTTGAATGTATATACGAAAATATAAAAAAGGGTATGCTGGATTACAGATCACCATCGCGTCGGACAGTCAGGCGGCATTAAAGGCAATAGCCTCTAGTAAAGTGTTGTCCAAACTGGTATGGGAATGCCATGAGGAACTGAAAATCCTGAGAGAGCGGAACAGAGTAAAATTACTCTGGGTGCCAGGACATTCTGGGATATCAAGCAATGAATAAGCTGACGAGTTTGCTAGTCAAGGATCAGCTAACATCCTTCTTGGCCTAGAACCTGTGCTGGAAATCTCTAAAAGCACAGCTAGAGGAGCTATCAGCGACTGAGTCAATAGGTGCGTTTTATTGTACACAAATTTCCTCTACTTGTCCAACTTTGACTGCAAGGGAAATAGACGGAAGCGTGAGTAGAATAAGGATAGCATATGAAACCGGTGGTAGAATGTGGTGCAATAAAACGCACCTAATGACAAATGTTAGGCACTGGAGGAATATCCTAGGAAACCGACCTACATGAAAAACAAACCGAAGAATTGCTCACAAAGAACAGGTTTCACTTGAGAACAATAGTAGGGCTTCTGACAGGGCACTTCTCTGTTAAGAAGCACTTTCATACAACGGGGAAATATGATGGAGACTGAAACTGCAGATTATGCAGTAAGGAACCTGAAACAGTGGACCATATTTTTTCAAGTGCGACGCATTAGCTCGCAGAAAATATTTATGGGCAGACCATAATAGAACCGAAAACCATCCAAACTCGTTCAGTTACGGATTTGCATCACTTGATCAATGGTACAGAGATACTGAAATGGATTGGTTAAGGAAGAGCACAATAAGCCCAGGAGGCTGCAGTGCCCTCGGTGTTTAGACAGACGAGCTCTAAGGATGAAACAAAAATTTATATTTAATTTTTAAACATTCACATCTTTTAATTTATTCAGTATTCAGTGCGTTTCGTCCAGAGCTGTTTATCTAGGATTAAACTTTGATATTTATACTGATATAATATGATAACTTTAGGAGACCAGAGTGAATCCATGGTCTATTGACCAATTTTTAATGCAGTAACTTTATATCTATATTCACGCATTCATTATACGAATTTTGGATACTGTAAAGGCAAATGTCTTCGACATATTGGATGCAATGAAGTCATCAAACATATCATGCAAATCAGCCGTGTAGTTTAATAAGAACATAGCCTTATGATATTCCCGTGTAATAAATGCTCCTACATTAGGTTTGTTAAGTTTAGAGTGCAAAATGTTCATATTCAGGGCCGGATTAACCACAGGGCAAAATGGGCAACTGCCCAGGGGCGAAACTCGAATAGGGGGCGAAACACCCGATCAATCATCTGCAATTTTTTTAAATGGCAACCTCCATCTTGAAAAATGTTATTTGAAGGTAGTTCATTTAAAAGGGACCGTCTAAACTCTTGATTTAGTATTTATATTCAGTTTTTTTTTTTAAATAAAATATACGTCAATATGATTTTTGGCATTTTTATTTGTCTAATAGGGGGCGAAAATAAATTATCACTGATTCCTGCATTAGCAGCATAATCTGATATATTTTAAAAAGGTTTTCTCAGCTAAGGCATAAAGCACAGAGTTTAGGCAGTCACGACTGTCGGGGGGAGTTTCATATTTGAAAAAACACACTCAGATTTTTTGTTACCTACCGAAATTGCCAGTGTCAAAGCTGGGGATCCTTTGATAAATAATAATAGTGTAACTAGGTGCGCTTGATTACAGTCACTCTAGTCAATTCACTTCTCACACGCCAATCACTGGTGTAGTGAGAAGAAAGTGTACTTATAGGTTAAAGGGTGTGTATTACTGTGTATTATTCAAACAAAAATTGAGAATCAGAATCATAAAAGTGAAACGTAAATTTGGCACCGAGGACACATTTGAATGGAAATATTTAAATATGTATCACATAAATATCACTTATGACATTCTCTTAATCTTAGGCGCGTACTGACTTGAATGTACATGCGTTGAGTCGGTACGCACGCACATGCATGCGTGTGTAGCGACTCGGGGTATATTTGTAAATTTATTTTCACTTCACATATTCGTGTTGGTTCAGACCTTTCCGGTCAGTCGTTCGTGTTCGTGATGGAAGAAGTTATTATTGCGGGGGTTGCTTATATTGCGAATTTATTTAAAAAAAAATAATAATAAAAAACCAAAGAGATTCTGGATCCATGAAATATACCTTCTTATTCTTGGAGAAATGGAAGGAATGCTTTGCGTCCCACAAAACGGGATATTGTTCGTATATATCAATTAATTGTAAGCAGTTTTCATTAGACCACTCCATTTTATTAATAAAAATCACATGTATTCACCAGAAGAGAAAATGCTAGTCGCACCAAACATGCATTCAGACTAACAAAACAACAAAAACTGGTCCAAACTGAGCACGCATACACGATATGATTCCTTTGATGTGGCGAAAAAACCGACAGCCGATGACTCGGACCATGTGCATTCGTGATGACTCGCGAGATGTTAAACATGCGTTGAGTCGTGGCAAATGGCACGTCCAGATTTGAATGTGCACATGCGTGTTTCCCGACTCAACGCATGTCCATTCAAGTCAGTACGCGCCTTTATCTTTTTCTTGTTGGCAATTTTAACACATAAATATATCGTTAAAATTAGAGGATGAGTTTAAAAAGTAACCGATAATTTATTGGAAAATAATCTCCAATGACGTGGTTTTACAAGAAAGTAACAATCTAGTGATTTATTTGTATATAATACAAATCAAACTACATAGTTTTATATAAAATAAAGCACAATAACATTAATATTTATCACCGTTTCGAAAAATAAATATTTTTTTTAGTTTAGTTCCATAATACATGCAGATTAATGAGGAACAACCATTACGACTTTGAATTGGTTCGTTAAGAAATGACATGATAATCTCCAAAAAGAAAAAACTCTCTATCCCAAAAAATTATAGAGTGATTAATTATCTCAACATGATTTTTATATTCTAATGCGAAATCCGTAGTAGAACCATGGATCGATTATCGCAAGCCATCCGATCCAACTAATGTCTAATGTCCCTTACAAATGGGATATGTTGAAAATCTGCTGCCGCTCTAAAGAGTTCATATAACATCAGGTGTTCGGAGAATTTCCACAGACGTGACGTTTAGAAAATTCGTATTTCAGGGTGACCCCTTCAGTGCTCCTCTGTTCTAACTATCACTGCTACTACCATCATCAAATTGATAGATGCCAGTGGGATCCACCTGCCAGGATGCTCAAGGCCATAATTTATTTTATTTACCTTAAACGTATTACCTTCGTAGAGGAACAAGTAAGTACACTATTGGCCACCTCAAAGACATTTGAAGGAAGGAGAGACTTCCATGCATATGGATGTGCAACAATAAAATATTCTGGATGGAGGCTGGCTATAACAGGTTCTACAGTCACCAGTCCTGTAGGATGTAGCGTATAGCATAACGTTCAGTTAATTCGTTGGTGCCCTTTTGGTAAACATCAACAACAGTAATAATCTCTGTAGCAATAGAAAAAGTAATAATACATCGTTAATTAATATAATACCTTGCCCTGTCAAATGACTAAAAAATTAAAAATAACTAAACTAAACTTAAATAGAAGAGTAGAGTTTGAAAATATCAAGATTAGTCTCAATAGGTAATAGAATTCTTGTTCTACTTGATCAGTTATTCTATTGATGAATATGAGAATATGTGTTTATAAGAGTCAGTCATTTTGTAAATAATTCTAAAGCCCATTTTGTAGCGAGATTTTATAAGCATTCCAGTATATCCATAGAATAATTGCAGTCTAAACAACTATAGCAGTATAATAGTGTAAAAATAATAATTTATACCAAGTTTTATTGGGGAGCCTGAACATAATAACCAATTGTATCAACATGTTTTTAAAAAATCAGTCTATTTTGATGACATAGGTGAAAAGAGAATTATTTTCTCTAACTAATAGTGTAAAAATCCAATATGACGGTCATAAGAAAAAAAAGTTGACTATCGTTGCTCAAAATCTAGAAGGCTTAGAAATTTTCTATCAACGCCATTCAATTGGTAGTGGTCAAAAATATAACCACACCAAATTGCATTAAATTCTTAAATTCACATAAATGGTATAGATGATATTAATTTTGTTTTGAAATCACGATTTTCAATTTTTTCAGAATAAATCGCGAACGAATCAAGATATCCAGCATATCTTGGCAGGAAATTGTAGAGCATAAAATAGCGCAACTTTTTTCTAATTTAACCGACCCTCTATATCTTATAGTTTCCGAGATACCAATGGTGGGCATCGAAAAATTCACCACCTTGTATACAGGGTGATTCAGAATTATGGTGCAAAAAAGTAATCACAGATAGAGGTCTTAAAATAAAGAGATACGTGTATTTTCGTATTGGTCAATTTCGATTTTTAAGGCCCGTACGGGCTCATACATGGGACGTTGGGAAAACAGTTTTTTGAGATATCTCGATAAGTACTTGATCGATTTCAATGAAATATGGAGGGTAGTCTCAAAATAACCTTTCCAATAGAACCATTAAAATATTTTTAGACCTGCCGCAAGGGGGCGCTACATAGAGTCACTACATCGCAGTTTTTCGCTTCTATTTTTTTTATACAATTATCTCTTATGTTTTTCTTTTTTCATTCTGATGCAGAATTCATTTTTACGCAAAAAATATCTTCTTGTCTATTTTTCATATCATGCACCCATTTCGAGAAAAATACGAAAAACTGTTTCAATGATCTGACTTACAATACTGCGAAACTACAAATTATCACAATTGCCATGGAAAAAATTGAACAAATTAAAACATCAACAATGACATTTTGACGTTTACTAGTTTTATTTGCCAGTTAGATTGTTGTGCTGTGAGTTATTTACTTAAAAATTTTCCTACCCTTATTTACCATTATATATAGTGGCGTGTGTGAGTCGGACGAATGGTAAATATTTTGAACCGGAATGAAAATACCTCCCCCCCCCGTTTTCGATGATGCTGAACACGATGGCGGCGTCAGAATTTCTCTTTGCGCAACCCCTCAAACCGGCCAAAAACCACCCCCGAGAAGGGTTATATGCGATTTATTAGGTTTCCCTGCAGAAGAAAGTACTTTACCCCTGTTTTCGAGGTTGCTGAGCATGGTGGTGGTGTTGGATATCGCGTCCGACCCCTACCAACCCTTCCACCGACTAATACTCACCCCCGAAAGGAGTGAATTTTTTTTTCGCAATATCAGCTGCAAATATATGTTCCCCCCCGTTTTCGAGGATGCTGAGCACGATGGCGGCTTCAGAATTTCTCTTTGGGGTTGCGCAACCCCTCAAACCGGCCAAAAACCACCACCGAGAGGGATTAAACGCGATTTATTAGGTTTCCCTGCAGAAAAAAATACTTTACCCCTATTTTCGAGGTTGCTGAGCACGGTGGAGGTGTTGGATATCGCGTCCGACCCCTACCAACCCCTCCACCGGCTAATACTCACCCCCGAAAGGGGTGAATTTTTGTTTTCGCAATATATGTTCCCCCCCGTTTTCGAGGATGCTGAGCACGGTGGTGGGCCTGAATATCGTGTCCGACCCCTACCAACCCCGCCACCGACCAATACTCACCCCCGGAAGGGGTGATTTTTTTTTTATATATATGCAGCTTATACCTATAATGTATATAATATATAGAAGAACACAAATCACAGAAGATCAGAGATGATCACAGGGGATCAAATTTTGCGCCATTATTTAACCCTTTTGTGCAGTGGGCAAACGAGATTAAGGAAAGTGCTGAATTGAAAATTACTGAAGGAGATCGTGACAATTTACAATATTTACCCAAACTAGTTACTGATATTTTTCAAATAATGAAACTCTTTCCACTTTGGTCCGCTGTTATGACGTCTTATTATTCAGGTTCGAAAGTTACTGCAAGTAGCGCTATTGTAGAGAGTAATTTTAATAATGTAAAACACAGATTATTTAGTAACAAACAACTTCCTTTAAGAGTCGATGATTTTGTTCTGCATCACATAAATTCAATTAGGGGAATTTTAAAGTTAGCTGAATCTACACACTTACAAAACGAGCAAGTACCGTCTGTGGAGGAAAGAGTAAAAATAAAATCAATAAATGAACCCCTAAAGAAAAATTTAAATATAGTTGAAAAAAATACAAAGTCGGAAACTGCTTCTTTGACTGAAAATAAAGAAAAGCTTGAAAATAAAGAGGAAGATTTGGAGGAAAACTGGAGAGGTCAAAATGTTTCAAAAAGACCAAGGTCCTCATATCTGACACCAAATTCAGAGTGGATGACCGTTGATTTGAGTAAAAAAACCAACATACTTACTGCCAATTGGAATGTTGAAAAATGGAAATTTATCAATCTTAAAACCTGTGAAGTTTAAGAAAATTAGCTATGTTATTACCAACACGTGTGCTTTTAATTCGGTCGCACAATTATTCGCATCATCGTATTGTGATAGTGAATACAGTCCATTCACTTTTAAAAAAAATAGTGGAGGCTGTGATTTCTCATAATGGTTCACTCTATATAATGATTGACAACATTAAATATTTTAAGGTTATGTATACTGACAGACATATTTCGGCAAGAAAGCGTTGCCATTTTCTTTAAATTTCTATTAGCAACAGTCTGACCCTATATGTTCTATGTTTGTAACTATACAATTTTTAGATTTTTTATTGGTTCTGTAATTGTGGAATAGTCTGGCATAAAGTTTATTAAATTAAAATTATTAAAATAATATATGTTTATTGACATTATAGAGACTAATAAATATACAACGTAGTAATTAATTATAGCAATAAAATAGATAATTATTAAGAGTGGAGCATTTTTATTTAATACAAAATAAGTGTGTATACATAGATACTTATATCCATATTAGAAACATATTAGAGGTAAATTAAATTAAATGCATATTTTTTTCAATTATTATAAGAAAACAAAACAATAATCAGAGAAGTACTTAAAAATTAATTTTCTTTTCTTTTATCTCTGTCATCTTTATTGCTTCTATATAGAACCATCTTTATTCTCATCATACGAATGCTAATCACTCGAATTGGAGATTCAGGCTCTAGTGAACAGTGGGATCGGGGTTCGCCGACGCTGATGGTTTGTCTTATCCATAAATGCATAAATCAACATTCTTACAGAGAGAGTTGGTACTATCGCGGCCGAAAAAAAGTAATCGATTTTTTATCAAGTAGTATGTTTTTTCGATAAATTTTCCTTTGTAAATGGGAGTGTTTACATCAGTTATGTCAATTAAATTATTTTGACAAGAAATCATTGGTGGGGTCGTATTTATTTAAAGAAAACTAATAAGAAATAAGTTGTTAATATTTTTTAATTATAAGAAAACAATTAATTAGTATGGTTTTGAGAGAAGCAGAAAAAAGCTACATCATCACTACACTTGGAGAAGGGTGGTCGTAACAACGCATGGCAAGTCAAATTAATTGCAGCAAAGGCTCAATTCAAAAACTAAACAAAAAGACAGACCTTCCGCTATTATCTGTTTTGTACAAATATTCTTCATCAAACTTATGACCCCTGGGACGGTAAACTCGCAGTTGACCATTGTAGCAGGACTGAAATATCTTTTCGTCGGAAAGACCACTCTCTCCCAGTAACGATCTTATTCATTAATAAAAGTATTTGCAAACTGCATTCTTGCCTCTTTATTATCATCTGTCAGTCGGTGCTTTTTAGCACTGGCACAGTTAAATAGACCTTACTCTCGCAACCCTTTTCTTGATGTCCTAACAAACGCTGAGAAGTTGGTTTGCTCTTTGGCTTCAATAGAATTAGAAAATGGGTTTAAATTCACATAGTTAACCAGGGTATTGTCGTTTTCTAGATAACTCTTTCTTGGCCGCCCAGAACCCACTGCACTGCTCAGATCACGAGTTTCTTTCCACTTTTTGTTTAGTTTTTGAATCGTGCTTTTGCTGCAATTAATTTCACTTGCTATTCGTTGTTGAGACCACCCTTCTCGAAGTTTGGCGATGATGTAGCCCTCGATATAGCATTTTTCTTCTTCACTCAAAACATGATAAGGCATGATTATTATAATACAAAATCTAATTTTGCTTAATATGACAATGACGTTGACACTAATAAAAAAAAACACTGGGATTGATGCGACACTGAATAGAACCATAATTACAACGGGAAAATCAGTCGATTACTTTTTCTCGGCCGCGATAGTACATCCCACTATGTATAAAATATATGTGGCGCAGTCGACTTCACATCTATTCTGTCTAATTTTTGTCGCATTCGGGATATCTTGGTTATATTTGTATAAAATGCAAATATGATATGACTATAATAACGGCTTCGAGCGCATGTGCTTCAAGCACATAAAAGGAACACAGTAAATATTCGTCATGTGTCATCCATGTCACAAATGTCACAATCACATTAGAAATAATTAAAGAAATGAGTGCATTCGATTATTGCAATAATTACTGTAAAAATTACAAGATTTCTCAAAATGACCCAAAATTATGTGCGAAAAGAATACACCTAATAAAATTTTACAACGCTGCAATTTAAATTTGACACACAGCAATTGAAATTCGACATAGAGCTGACATAATACCTAACCTTAAAATATTTTATGTTGTCAATCTATTATATAGAGTGAAATGTCACGAAAAATCAAAGCCACCCTTTATTTTTTTAAAATGTGAATGGACTGTATATGAAAACACTCACAGAGGATACTTGTGCAAGCAATGACTTTTTCAAAATTGTTAAATTATTAACAACGAAAGTAACTCAATCATATAGACTAAGGGCAAAAATATTCTACCGATGTGGTCAGTTTAGTTAAAAAATTTTCAAATGCTGATATTTTTCAACACTCACTTATTGAGAAACGTACCTGCCATATTTGTGACATATATGCGAGTCGTAAATGTCATGCAATTCCAGGTTCCAATTTTAACATTCAAATATCATTAAATGAATATATTAACAGTTTACCAAAAACGTGTATTAAAAATAATTCAAGAAGTGTAACTTCAACAATATTCAATAACACTTACATTTTCATTGAATTAACGGATACTACCGGAAGAAATATTCCGACAACTTTAAGAAATATTGAAAAAAATCTTACAATTAATAATATTATATATTATACATTGAGAGGTGTACTTTCTTTTATCGGAGAGAGTACAGAATATCGTGCTATTGATGGTCACTATATATTACTGTTTTAGAATGGAACATTACTGTTTTAGAATATAATGAATTAAATTCACACAAACTCAACTGCTCTAGTTCAAAAACTGTTTTTTCTTGCGAAAAAAAAAAAATTCACCCCTTTCGGGGGTGAGTATTAGCCGGTGGAGGGGTTGGTAGGGGTCGGACGCGATATCCAACACCACCACCGTGCTCAGCAACCTCGTAAACAGGGGTAAAGTACTTTTTTCTGCAGGGAAACCTAATAAATTGCGTTTAACCCCACTCGGGGGTGGTTTTTGGCCGGTTTGAGGGGTTGCGCAACCCCAAAGAGAAATACTGACGCCGCCATCGTACCCAGCATCCCCGAAAACGGGGGGGGACATATATTTGCCGCTGATATTGCGGAAAAAAAAAATTCACCCCTTTCGGGGGTGAGTATTAGCCGGTGGAGGGGTTGTTAGGGGTCGGACGCGATATCCTACACCACCACCATGCTCAGCAACCTCGAAAACAGGGGTAAAGTACTTTTTTCTGCAGGGAAACCTAATAAATCGCGTTTAACCCCTCTCGGGGTTGGTTTTTGGCCGAAAAAAACTGTTTTCCCAACGTTCTATTTATGGGCCCATACGGGCCTTAAAAATCGAAATTGACCAAAACGAAAATACACGTGTCTCTTTATTTTAAGACCTCTATCTGTGATTACTTTTTTGTACCATAATTCTGAATCACCCTGTAGAACATATTGATTTTCAACTGTTTCAATTTACAAAAGATATATATTAAAAATATATTCCTGTTTTTTCTGCAATTAGGAAGACATCCCTATGGTGAATTCAATACTTTACTCTATCAAAACGAATCTGACGTTCTAATTACTCTAACATAGCAGAATTTTTTTCTAACTTTAATAAATAATAAATAGTTTAGAATTCCGCAAAATTCCACTATTTTAGGAGATATCATTTGCCTACTTACGTAGAACGGGCGAGACTATGCTATTCTTATATATACCTACTTTGATCTGCTAATGTGATGACTGAATTACTTTATCACGTCACAGCATTTTTCTAAACTCAAAACAGTTTACAAATAACTGTGAGAGATAAGTACATCCCTCTGGTGGTCAGTTGCTACTACCAGTCAAGACATCGAAGATGTCTAGTGACCGATAGCGGCTTGCCAAGCAAGCACCAAGAGCGACGACCTCTAGCCCTGATGGACTAAAACATGCTTAATAAATAGGATTATAGGAAACAACTACTGGACGGGCAAAGGCCCCGACTCCCATTGAATTATACCTATAAATCCAAAATTGGTAGCCAAATTTGTTATTTGTCTTTTCTCCACCAGACACAGACCGGTTTCGAACTCTTTATGTTCTCATCAGTGTGCCACAGATAGCTGAAAAGACAAATAACAAAGGCAAACCAAACTGGTCTATGGCAGACCCAGCACATAGTAACTGTGAGAGATAAGTACATCCCTCTGGTGGTCAGTTGCTACTACCAGTCAAGACATCGAAGATGTCTAGTGACCGATAGCGGCTTGCCAAGCAAGCACCAAGAGCGACGACCTCTAGCCCTGATGGACTAAAACATGCTTAATAAATAGGATTATAGGAAACAACTACTGGACGGGCAAAGGCCCCGACTCCCATTTTGGATTTATAGGTATAATTCAATGGGAGTCGGGGCCTTTGCCCGTCCAGTAGTTGTTTCCTATAATCCTATTTATTAAGCATGTTTTAGTCCATCAGGGCTAGAGGTCGTCGCTCTTGGTGCTTGCTTGGCAAGCCGCTATCAGTCACTAGACATCTTCGATGTCTTGACTGGTAGTAGCAACTGACCACCAGAGGGATGTACTTATCTCTCACAGTTACTATGTGCTGGGTCTGCCATAGACCAGTTTGGTTTGCCTTTGTTATTTGTCTTTTCAGCTACCTGTGGCACACTGATGAGAACATAAAGAGTTCGAAACCGGTCTGTGTCTGGTGGAGAAAAGACAAATAACAAATTTGGCTACCAATTTTGGATTTATAGGTATAATTCAATGGGAGTCGGGGCCTTTGCCCGTCCAGTAGTTGTTTCCTATAATCCTATTTATTAAGCATGTTTTAGTCCATCAGGGCTAGAGGTCGTCGCTCTTGGTGCTTGCTTGGCAAGCCGCTATCGGTCACTAGACATCTTCGATGTCTTGACTGGTAGTAGCAACTGACCACCAGAGGGATGTACTTATCTCTCACAGTTACTATGTGCTGGGTCTGCCATAGACCAGTTTGGTTTGCCTTTGTTATTTGTCTTTTCAGCTATCTGTGGCACACTGATGAGAACATAAAGAGTTCGAAACCGGTCTGTGTCTGGTGGAGAAAAGACAAATAACAAATTTGGCTACCAATTTTGGATTTATAGGTATAATTCAATGGGAGTCGGGGCCTTTGCCCGTCCAGTAGTTGTTTCCTATAATCCTATTTATTAAGTTTACAAATAATTGTGACACCAGCAAATATTTTTAACATTTATATGTGCAAAAATTAACACACATGCTTGTGGTACGGCACTCTTTTACTTTAAGTTCTATACCATGGTTTTCTCTTTCGTTTTATTTTTAATTTTTCTACTCTTTCTATTTCCAGCATCCATCGAAGGTCAGACACCATATTTTCATCTCACCTCCCTTGACGTGGTGCTCAATTTCCTTGATAGATCATTCTAATGGAATATATTGTTGACACTACTTACTCCTCCTTATTATAGTCCCCAAGATTACTGTGAGTAATCTAGATGAAAATGTAGGAAATGCAATTTCAAATGCACCAAGAAGAAATTTTCAGAGAATTAGGATGTTTCATGAATTGAAATTGCATTTCCTTGATTCTAATCTCGATTACTTTCCAAAAGATCTTGGGGACTATAATGAGGAGCAACGAGAACGATTTCATCAAGATATCAGAGAAATGAAGTATCGATATCAAAGAAGGTGAATACATGAAAATATGATAGCTGATTTTTGTTGGATGCTGAAAACAGTAACACCAGAAAAAGATGAGGGTATCTACCTATCACTATAACTCATGGTTTGTAATCACTTGTTACTGAGCCATTTTTAGTATTAAAAAACTGTGAAGTTATAGAGTAATTCAACCTTGCTTTTGAAAAAATATTAATTTTTGGAAAAATTATTAGAAATTTTTTGAAACGAAGATTCAAGCTATTAAAAATTTCAAATGCACTAACTTTTCCAAAAATTAATATTCTTTCAAAAGCAAAAAAAAACCTTGTCTTAGATTGTTATGTAACAAAGATTATTAAAACATAAAAAAATTCAAATGTATTAAAGGGGGGGACGATGGGTTTTTTGGAATTTTTTTCGCAAATTGTTTTCAATTTCTTTTTCTCCAACGTTCTTATTTCCCAAATGAAACATTTTATAATTTGGTATAGGTCCCATGTCTCTAAATTTCAATATTGAACATCAATAAATTCACCAGCCGCCGCTGCACATATGCATATGTAAATATTACTACCCCTCACCAGGAAATGTTGCTTATCCTGTACTGTATCGTGGGGTAAGAATTTAACAAAATCATATCGCGAATATACGAAACACAGGGTTTAACATCTCTTTCGAATGATGATGCAGGCAAGTCCGCTCATTCACCATACCTCAACCCTCATCGGCTTCTTCCATCCCGATTGAACCCGAACGACCCGTTCTGTCTGGCCGTCTCACTACCCAGCCAAGACGACTTTAATGTGTGAGAAAATAAAGCATAATCAAATTTAATTATATAAATTATATGATCAGAACTTACTTCCCCTCATATTAAATAATATTTCGCTTAATATATATATGCTCATGTTAATATTTGATTACGTTATTACGTACGAGGTAATTTATGTGGGATCGAGGTAATTATTAACTACGACATATTTTAAAATAATATTCTAATCTAAATAATAGTGACAAATTAGTATAATAGTACAAATTGGATATTCATAATTCTAAAATTTTATTTTCAAACAAAAATTCACATTGTCCTTCATGTTAAGTATTCTCGAACACGCAACGTAAATATGTGAAGTGTTCCAATAAAAAATCAAATGGAATGCTGTATTTTGGAGCATTCCTAAATAATAATAGGTGTAGGAACTCTTCATTTGTTTCTCATCAGTTACCTCATTTAAATATTTTTCCAGTCTCGATGATGATTATCTACACAGATACCTAGTATACATGTTTAGTTGAAAATGTTATTTTTAATACAACTATGAATCCTCAAAATGAATTGTATATAATTAATAATTAGAATTGTTGCACTCCTGGTTTAAATAATAATAATAATAAATGTCTTTTTTTAAATCTTCGACTTAACAGTGAAATAATTATGTAGCAAAAAGGTTCTCAATTAGGTCAACTTTTTCGAAACTCAAATATGACCTAGAAGAAATCACTTACGACTGATTGACACCAATGGCCGAACACTATCTTCGAGACCTTATTTTTTACCAAGTTTTATGTAAATCGAAAAATGTTTTCAAAAGCTATCTAGTTTACGTGTACGATTTTCCAAAAAAGCAGTTATCGAAAAAATACAATTTTCTTTGATTTTTCGAAATGGAGTTCATTATATGTATATTTTTCATTATACCATTCTGATATTATGATTTATCATTACTCTATTCTTTATTGATATGACACCAATATCGGCCTAGGCCGATAAAATTTATCATTACTCTATTCTTCTATGATATAATACCAATATGGGCCTAGGCCGATAAATGAATTAAAGAAAAATGCAAGGCTTACAAATCATCATAAAATATTAAAGTATTTATGGTAAAATGAAAAATACTGAACGACACACGGCCGATACGCAAATAACAGACGCGATTGATAGTAAAATCTTGTCTGATATTTGCTACGTATCGGCCTTATGACGTTAATAACTATATTACAGAGTTAGTCAGGAAGCATATTTCTGGGTCGGTTGACTGTTTTTGAGTTATAACGGTTTTTATGAAAATTTCAAATGTATCTCCACGTCTGGTTGGTTGGCAAATTACCGTCTCAAGAGTTAAGGATTTTTCATTAATGGGAATTTGATAAATACAAGTTCTTTCAAATAATTCAACAGAAAGAACTGTAATAAGTGCTCCACATGTTGCCCATTTTGATTGACAAACATCTCCAAGCTCTTTTGAAATGAGGTTTCTACTGTTCCTAAAACTGTCGGTGACTGTTGTTGGTGTGTCTATAAACCATAAAAAGAAATCAATTTTTCTAAGATCTGGGGATTTAGCAGGCCATTTATGGTGAGACCATTTCTTCCAATTCAATGAAGTGGGTAGATATTATTTTACTGCATTTATATAATGTGCTGGAGCACCATCTTACTGAAACCATATCCTATTTCGAATCCTTTCAGTAGAAATCACCAATAATTGTGGCAGATTGTTCTCCAGAAAATGAAAAGTGCCAGTCAATGTACTATCAAAGAAATGTGTGTAAATCTGTGCGTCGCATCGCAGATGTGCATCGATAATCACCCCAAGATATTTTAAATTATTTGTTCTTTCTATCTTTACACATAAACATATACAGTATTATTGTCACACTTCTCATTATGAATTAATATTCTATATCGGGCTGGTGATATGCATATACCTAGTAAATGTAATAAATTTTGATTTGCTATAATTTAGATTTAAAAATTTAGTGTCAAACCATTTTTTTAGACAATTTTCCGATTTTTATTAGTTGGATGCAAACAGTAGGTATAACAGTAAAGACCATCCTTTAATATATTCAATAGCGTAGATAGAAGAGCACCTATGAGTATTTTTATTAAACAAATAATAACCAACTGGAATTGTTTCCTTTTTTTTTTAAACATACGCAAAGGCAATCAATTTTGTTTTTTCTTGGTATTTACTGATGGTTCAGATGAATGCAAAGCACTTCGTGATCTTCCATTTAACCTCAAGGTAGTAGGTAAGTCAAATTTAATATAAATCGTAAAAACTAGTTTGTTTTACCAATACGTTATTTTTAAATTTGTATGTTTTAAGAAAAAAATGGAAAATTTCAGTTAGGTAATGGTTTTTCAATATAAATACGCATAGATCTCTATCTACGCTTCTAGGAATATTAAACGAATTTTTCTTCTTAAAAAATGGTCCATGAACTGTCGAAGTTCTATTACAAAAAGCTGATTAACTCTGTATAACTAGGCGGTTCTGATGATCAGAGATAGTTAAATTGTTTCGGCTATGCTGTTATTTCAGAGGGTGTTTCAAAATTATTTAGAAATATGGAATAATACAATTAAAAGCTATAAAGTAGGTATATCGTCTGTAAAAATAAATTACAACAACGGAAAACTTGTATTTTTAAAATAGACAATGAGTAGTCAGCAACATTATTTTATCTCTAATATGAGAATAAATGATAAATGATAAACATTGTGTATTTCTTTGATGATTAAGGCTCAAATCACCTTCAGTAATTTGCAACAAATCACTGATATTTTGAAATACCTATCATTTCAAAATCATAAGCAGCACACCTAGTTGTTATAGTATTTTATTCTAGTTATTATAATTATTATCATTATCTCATAGTTTAAGGCACTCGGGATTGTTACTGTGAAAAAATCAATAAGAAGTCTATTTATAAACGATTCACGTTTACAATTTCAATTAAATTATTTTAAGTTAAAGGAAACATTTTTTATAAATAAACATACATAGATAGAACATTTTCACAAATTAATTATAATTTAATATTACATACCTCAAAAAGAAAGAACAGTAAAACATAATCCTCCCAAAAAAATATTACAAATGTAAATTTTGCCGTCTTTTCTTTCTTGTCTCAAAATATAACAATACGGGCACGTTCTTCTTGCTGCGCAACAAAAATAAATACCTACAATCTACCAAATCTGTATTGTGTCACAGTGTAGGTAGATACGTACTCAAATAAAGCGTAAAATTATTATTTACAATCTTTTCAAATTTATTTTAAAACAATTCTGTTGGTAATCGAATAGAGTGTTTTTTTTTTGTCTCTAAAGAGTATGCACGTATAAGAACATATAGCACATATGGGTTGCCGAATGGGTGGCAATGGGTATGGACTTTTTAATTAATTATTACACTTTCAGCTTCCTTGAATTCATTCCAATTATTATTATTATTATTATTATTATTATAAGTGATGTATGGCTATTCGTTTGTCTGTGAGTTGGTCTATGGCTATCTATAATAACCTATAATAATTTTTTGGAATATAATAAAGATGTCTATAAATAATGGATTACACATTAAATTTGAGGAATTTGGAACTTCCACGCACTTTAATTGAAGAAAATTGAAATAATTTATTAGTGTCCTATTAAAATTAAAAAAACCATTATTTATTTTTAATTATCTGTTAATTGATAATTTTATAACATTTATAAATATTAGATATTCATCTTTATCTTTTTCTAAAACTAATTATTATTAATACGTATAAATCTAATAATAATTTCCAAGCGGTATTTTTTATTGTTCCTGAAGAATGTTGGTTTAATTTTTGATCATTTTAGTTTTTAACTACTCCCTATAATTAGAATATCATAAATGAGATTTCAGTATATCCATAATGGAAAAAGAAATACTTGCTAAGAAGAATAACCATTTTTTTAAATCAGTAATAAAACAATTTAAGACTGTTGGGGACACACTGTATAAAATATCATATTGACATAATTTTAAATGAATTAACATTTAAAGTGCAAACACTTAGTATACTTAAAGGCTTTTAGTGAAATTCTTAAACTAAATGAAGAATAATTATTATTAAATGTAAATTAATTATTAACTACTGTATCACTAATCATTCAGTAATCAAATATTATCTTAATTATTATTTCTCCATAGTGGGTTTTCTAAACAACATCGTATACCGAAAATGTTTTAAATTATTTGTGATGTACCGTATTAATATTTTGACAAAGTTTTATTGAGTTTGTATTTGCGTGACGTACAACCTATTACTTAACAACTGTTGTTCTTCGTCTCCACTTTAGTCAGCTGGCTTACAGCCATAGATCTGTTAGAGTGATTTGTAAATTTCTTCTGTTTGGTACTTAATCCAACACGCAAACTTGATCTATTTGGATACTCTGTCCGAGTGATACATTTGTAAGGATTCTTCTTCATTTTTCTAACAATGCTATAAAATTTAAAAAAATCTGTTTATTTTTATGTCTTCGCTGCTTTTGGATATAAAGTATTGATAAAGACTCATTAAATATAAATCTTTACCAACATTTGCAGTAAACATCTTATAAAACACAAATTTTTGCTCCTTCTTGGCGATACACGATTGTATTTGAATGTATGTACTTATGTCCTAGATTCATTATGGATTACTATTCGTCTCTCGTCTCAACAATAAACCAATCAATTAAACAATTAGTTGCTTTGTCACCCCCAAGCCATTCAATGATTGCTATTTAGAGCCTAGGCTGTAAATCGTCTACTAGATTTTCATTCCATTAACTAATGCCACTGCGTTCATTACGTAGTCTAATGCAACTGAAATTGTTTTTCACAATATGCATACAAACTCGTGTTCAAATGCATTATAATGCAATGTTATAATACGATGTGTTAATATAAAATTTTCATGAAATACTTCTTAACTTATTTTACCGTCCTTTTTTGTAGTTACTGTCTTCGCTTTTCTCATATATTTTCTCATATATTCATTGCATTATTAACTAATGTATATTTTTTTTTAAATCGGCATTAAAGTATCTCAAAATCGTCATTAAAGTGATAGAAATAGTCATTAAAGTAATCCATTATTGTACGATTTTTGTAGTTAGCCGAGGTGGCAGATAAACGTAAACATTAATTTTGTATTGCTTGTGATAATAATTGTGTTGTAACAAGAGGTAAATAAATACAGTTTTTTAAATTCAGAATTGTATTATCACTATTATAATTGCTAAAAATAATAGTTTTCTTAAAAAAAATTATTCCGACTTGAGATTTAAAAATAATTATGACATTTCCTAATGTCACTTAAAATTTTAAATAATTATGACATTTCTTAATGCCACTGAAAATTATTTAAAAAATAGAGTTAATTAATCTTAATTTCATAGTTTTCGGATTAAAAAAAAATGTAATATGCACCTCGGCATTAAAGTTCCTTTTTATCAGTCTTGTGGTTTATTTGCCTCGGCCCTACGAGCCTCGACAATTAAACTCCACATTCATGATAAAAAGATTAACTTTAATGCCTTGATACATAAATAACTATTATTTATGTACTGATCTACTTCTCTAAACTACTAAAACACTAAAACCATATGTCAGTTACAAATACAATGTAAACATTTTATTTTATCAACTTATCTTCAGGATTATAATACTATAAGAGACTCTTTATCTTTTTTTCATGTTCGACAATTTATGCCAAATATTTACTAAACTACTGGACAATTAAACTGCATATTTGGATTTTTTCTTCAAATTTTGGAATAAGATATCTCTACAGTGAGGGATATTATGGAGTTGCGGTTTTCGGCATTTTGTCGGAAATTTTATTGACAATATGCGGTTTTGTTTGTTGGAATGAGCATTTGCAATACCTAAATATTGTATACAGCGCCTAATGCAAGACCCGTCCAGAAATGGCAAATTTCATTGACGCCGAGAATTTACAATAACGGTTTTAAATTTGTTTTTGTTATATAGGGGTAATCTACTGACTATTTGCAAAAACCAATTTGGTTATTCCAAAATTTGAAGAAAAAATCCAAATATGCAGTTCAACTGTCCAGCACTATAAGTTAAATAAATTTGTAGAGTTTAATTCCAATTGATACAAACACTTTTTTGTAATATTTTGTGCTTTTTGAAATTGTATACTTTGATGGTTCCTCCCTTGTGATACAAATAGCTATAGCTATTTGTATCACAAGGGAGGAAAGTGCCACTTTTCCTCCCGTGGGTGTCGGGCAGTGATCACCGATGGGAGGAAAAAGCACTTTGATCAAGTGTAATACATATAATTTTTTCTCCTACCTGTATAATTAACTTATATATGTAAATAGATCAATTATTTGATTTTATTGAAACTATTTATTGAGTAGAAGAAATAAAAACAAATCCTTAAATATATCTTAAATACATTATTTTTAGATGTTAGAATTATTGGTTATATTTATATTCAAAGCGCAATACACTTTCCTCCCTCGTATGGGGGAAGAAAATACTTTTCTCCCTAGGGAGGAAAAGTGGCATTTTCCTCCCCCATATAAGGGAGGAAAGTGGGTACTTTCCATTATGGTAGGAGAAAAAATATTTTTCATCCCTTGCCTTAAAACTTATCTTTTTCGCTTTTTCTTTATAATAGTGTCAAAAAATACGTCCATTTTGATTTATGCCTCTAATTGCTTTTGTATTATTTTTTCTTTTAATTAAAAAAGAGTTAAGAACTTTGTTCGCTGGAAATACATTTATAATGTAAAAATAAAAAATACCACATAATTTGTGGTACCCTTTCGTAATTTATAAGGCTATAAAAGGGTAACCTCTAAATCTTTCTTTAACGAAATCCATTCACGGTCTCATTATTTTTATTAAAAATTAATATTGTCCAATGCAGACCAAATTAAAAACACATAGGAACTCATTAAAATATTTCATAGAAGCTAATTTAACACAGGCAATTACCTGCGTATCCCAAGTTCGGCCACACTTCATGAAAAGTCAATCTAATTCCACTCCACCAACGCCGAGAATGTGGTATCATAACGAACGTTGTCTACCTGCCCGACTCATATGTAATAGCTTGCTTGGCATTTCATTTGCTCTATGACAGATTCCTGTTACTAATTCATTTTTTAATTAACTAACCCATTTCTGACTGACCTGCTGATGTTGATCGTCCATTTGACTTAACATAATCAACTGTGGTCGGTCTCAATGAACTCCCAACTTGTGTTATGATGGATTTTATGGCTAAAAAGAAATAAGTTGACCGCTTTTGTAGCTGTCCTGACGATGGCGATGCATAACGCGTATATAAAGCAAGTTATTTAATATATTACCATTGTCATGTCATGTCATACCACCGCTACTTAAGCTTTCAATATTCGTCATATATTTTGTTGCATAAATATATTATCAAGTTGTGCATCACAGTTAATCAGTTAATGTTGAGTACAGGGTGTCCCAAAGTTGATGTCTCGGGCCTTTATCTAGAGAATGAAAAAAGTTATCACAAAACCGTTTACGTGGTTTAATTTGGGGTGCACTAAGGTACATTTTACGCTAGAATTTTTTTTTTTCGAAATCTGGAAAATGGCGAAACTGACGTCATCAGAAGTTTTTTTCCAGGAACATACACTTTTCTTGTGCTACCTGGAAAGTGTTATTTTTTCTGAACATTTTCTATTAAAAAAGTTTTTTCGTATCTTTTATATTTAAAAATATACAGGGTAAAATAGTTTGGAAAATACCCTCAATTGCATACAAGTTAGCCATGATGTAATCGAATGTCCTATGGAAAACAATGAACAAAAGCTATTTATACGTTTTATCAAAAAATGGTAACAGTATATTTAAAAAAAAAATATGTTAAAACAGTAACAAAATTCTAAATCGTTTTTTTTTTTGAGCTTCACCATAGAATAAAATCATGTCTACTTTTTCATTGTTTGTAAACATTTCGGCGTTATTTAAATTAATTCACACCCATAAACTATTTGTCACAAACAATATATTCACTAAACAAACTTATGTCAACAGCCCTAGTTCATTATTTTCCATAGGCCACTCGATTACATCATGGCTAACTCGTATGCAATTAAGGGTATTTTCTAAACTATTTTACCATGTATATTTTTAAATATAAAAGATACGAAAAAACGTTTTTAATAGAAAATGTTCAGAAAAAATAGCACTTTCCAGGTAGCACAAAAAAAGTGTATGTTCCTGGAAAAAAACTTCTGATGACGTCAGTTTCGCCATTTTCCAGATTTCGAAAAAAAGTATTTCCAGCGTAAAATGTACCTTAGTGCACCCCAAATTAAACCACGTAAACGGTTTTGTGATAACTTTTTTCATTCTCTAGATATAGTCCCGAGACATCAACTTTGGGACACCCTGTACATTAAACATATGTATGCTGTGATGCATAACTTGATAATTTATTTGCCAAAAATAAAATAGTATTAATACATTAAATATTCACGTATAGTGATTTGGTATGGCGGAATCACCTGAATAGCTCTTATAAACCCTCAACCCTTGATTAAATGAAACAAATATTTAAAATTTTGTATAAGTACATAATTAAAATTAAACCCGTTGTAACCTGATCATAATTTTTAGCTAATATTTTATGTGTAACATTAAAAGACGTAGAGTTAATTTTTACCTCTTTATAATAATAATGTAATACTGTTGGCGAAACAATGACTTTTTATGTCAGTTAGGGCATAGTAAAAATGGAAATTAAACTTTTGACATATAAAAATTAATACATATTTTTAAGGCCTGGTCTCTTACAAATTTGGTTTCTTTTAATTCACAATTGAAGGTATTTATTTCTCATTAATTACTTTCATGTGAAATATATCTTCGTAAAAATTTAAAGGGATACTTTTGTACTATTGTAAAATAAATGTCGTTTATTTTACACAGTGTTAAATGTTCGTGTAAGGTAACTTTAAATGTAAATTCTTGAGGTTCTTCAAACTGATTATTATATTATTGCTTAAGCTCTAGCTGTGAACATTGTCCAAACCTTTGTATTATTATAATTACATAAATATATGAAAAGAAATGTATTATCTTGTCAAAATGAAAATGAAAGTAAAGTTGACCAAAGATTTTCGCACACGAGTTGCAAACAATATTTTTTGCAATTTAGTTACGAAAAGTCATCTTTTTGACACTGATTGTCATTGTCAAAAGTGGTTCATTTTAGCACAAGTGCTAATATGAGATTTCATTTTAACACTTGTGCTAAAATGAGTTTTCATTTTATCACTTGTGCTAAAATGAGTTTTCATTTTAACGCTTGTGCTAAAATGAGTTTAGTCACATTAACAGATATTGCGACAGATCCATTTATTTTTACTAAGAATACAACATAAATATTAAACGTACAACATTTTTATTGAGAAAACACTTATCTTATTTATTATATTATGTTAAACGTAAAGAAACGTAACAAAAATTTTATTTTTTTCGTAACAACTAAATTGCAAAAAATATTGTATAAAACACGATGCAAAACTGCGTGTTTTTTGCACACGATGAGTTGGACCATGAGCGTAGCGAATCTTCACATCTAGTGCAAAAAACACGCTCATTTTGCAACTAGTTTTATAAATAGCTATTTTCTACAACGACTTTAATTTGATTAAACTAAAACCATAAACGATATCTTCTATTATAATATTTAATGCAAATTAATTTAAAAAGAAATAGTAGCAGGTGTCTTAGGTAATTATGGAAACCAATATGTTTCTCAACAAACATTTTTCACTGACGTTTTCAATATTGTGAGTGTTGAATATTGTGAGTTTTTTAAAGTAAAATAATACATAGATAATAGTGGAGAGTCTCGAAAATGAAGATAGTTTATCCTGTACCCTACCAGAAATATCAGATGCAGCAACCTTGTTACACTGAATCTTCTACCGGAAAAATTCAGACGGCAGTATAAACAATAGGTACAGGGTAAGTCACGTAAAAGGTCCACCCCATTTATTTGGGTAATTTTGAATATATTTTTGGTTTTCGGGACTCTATTCTACATGATTTTTAACGTAGATTATGATTCTGATCAAACATTTTTTATTCAACCAAACATATACAAGGTGTTTAAAAATACGTGTTTATCTTAAATGGCACGCCCTATATATTTTCTACACATTATTTATTTATGATACAAACATACGTATTATATATTTTTGAAATCCCCTTGAATAGCTGCATAGAAATGTGTAGAAATATATAGGGTGTGTCATTTAAAAAAAACACGTATTTTTAAAATCCCTGTATGTGTTTGGTTGAATTAAAAATCTTTTATCAGAATCGTAATCTACGTTAAAATTCATATAGGATAGAGTCCCGAAAACCAAAAATATATTCAAAATTACCCAAATAAATGGGGTGGACCTTTTACGTGACTTACCCTGTATGTGATGTGCAAAATATTTTTTCTACGACTGCCCTCGAAAATTACAAAAAACCCACAGCAACCACGACCCGAAACTATCATTTTTCACATGATGTGTGCAAAAATCCCAAAAACACAGTACTGTCATGTTTTTCACACAGTCCTGTCAAAAACAGAACAGACATCTGTTATTTTTATTTTTTTAGGTAGGCTAGGCTTATTCAGTTTCATAGTAACCTACTTGTAATTTTAATTTTTAATGCAATTGGTTTTGTTAAATAAAAATATCGGTAATTTTCTATATTACGGAACGTCCGATTTTTGAAATTTTTTTGCTTTTAACATAAATAGTTTTGCCTCCTGAACAAAAAATTCTAAAAAAAAATCGGCGGTCGGCAACGGTTTTCGAGATATTTGGCCCCAAAGTCCCTGAAAGTCGTATTTTTCCACTGCCATAATCACTTATTTTCACCAAACTTTTCACTTTATGCTTATGAATACCTTTAATATAGACTTATTTAAACACTTTTAAATAGTTTCAACATATTTATTACATCAATAACTATTTTTTGAACCTTCTTATAAAAGCCATGAAAACATAACCTAAAATTTCAAACATTACGATAGTGGCGCGGGATCTATGTTATGCATAAACTAATGTTCCTTCTTTAACATAAAAAGATACTGCACCCGCCCGCCCCCGGGCGGGCGGGTGCAATATGTTTTTATCGTTTTATCTCAAAGAAGGAACATATTAGTTTTATGCGTATTCTAGATTTCAAACATTACAAGTTCCGCGAATAAAACGAATATGTTCCGTCTTTGATATAAAAATATACTACACCCGCCCACCCCCGGGCGGGCGGATGCAGTATATTTTTACATCAAAGAAGGAACATATTCGTTTTATACCTAGATCTTATTTCATAATCTCGGATGATCTTAGTGTTGTTTGAAATTTTAGGTTATGTTTGGATGGCTTTTATAAGAAGGTTCAGAAAATAGTTATTGATGGAATAAATATGTTGAAACTATTTAATAATGTTTAAATAAGGCTGTATTAGAGGTGTTCATAAGCATAAAGTGAGAAATTTGGTAAAAATAAGTGATTATGGCAGTGGAAAAATACGACTTTCAGAGACTTTGGGGCCAAATATCTCAAAAACCGTTGTCGACCGCCGATTTTTTTTTAGAATTTTTTGTTCAGGAGGCAAAACTACGTATGTTAAAAGCAAAATTCAAAAAAAATTTCAAAAATCGGACTTTACGTAATATAGAAAATTACCAAAATATCTATCAAATTGTTTGTCTTTTTTCCAATCGTAGAAAAAATATTGTAAACAACACGTTTGAAAACATCTTTTCACACTCACTCGACTTGTGGGCCTCGCCTTCGGCTCGTCCCACCAAACCGTCTCACTCGTGTGAAAAGATTCTTTTTCAAAACTATTACTATTATTTAAAATACTATTGCAACCTAGCGTGCAAAATATTTTGCACACGGGGTCATGGTAGCACAAAAAAAAATAATGTCAATGAAAAATGTCTTATTTTAGACACTGACGTTAATGCGCAAACATGGCATTTTTTGACAGTTGTAGAAAATAGTATATTATGTTACTATAGGAGTAGAAGGCGATCATTACTGTTGAGCCCAGAAGTTTGCTCAGCCGAGGCGCAAGCCGAGGCAGCAAACTGGGCGAAACACATAATGAGCCTTCTACTCCGAGTGACATACTATTTTTTCTTCAAGCGTTAAAATCAAAAATATCAAACTTTAATTTTGAAAAATGATATCAGGTCAAATGCATTCAAGCTTAGTAAAAAAAAATATATGTAATACTAACCATTTTATTTATCAATAACACATGACATAGGTGAATTTGCAATTTCAAGTATTTCAGGTGGTACGCACTGCATTTCTTCAGACTTTTTCGCTTTTAAATTTAAAAAACGGCTCGATGCGCAACGTCTACTTTTAAAATGACAGTTTATGACAAGTCATAACTTAGATTTCTAATTCGTTGCCATGGATACAGTATTTCATTTTTGTACTAGGAAAAAATAGGAAATATTTGTACTAATACAATAATAGGCTCCTTCTACAGGACGTGTTGCAGTATGTAATGTAAGTATTGTTATACGCTTGAAGAAAAAGGTATTTTAATAGGCTATTCAACGGCGCGGCGTAAAGAAAATCGAAATCCGTCAATGCAATTAGCTTCCAAAACGCATGTATTAACATTTTTTTAAGGAAAAAAAAGATTAATATACTTTATTACTAAAAAAAAAATTAGAAATTATCTAGTGAGGTGCTCAAACTGAGCTCCGTTAACAGTTAGGCACAAGTCACTGTTAAAAATGTTATAAACAGTTATCGAATGCCATTTAGGGTATTCGACCAATTTCTGTCCGTGTTCTATCTCTCAGATCCTCTAAATCATTTAGCCTATTGTTATAGATGCAACCCGTTAAAAAGTCGAGGGGTGTCAGGTCCAAAGATCTAACTGGCCATTTGATTAACCCTCTTCTGCCTATCTATCGGCCTAAATAAAACACGTCACTCAAGTACTGCTTTATACTAAGTTCATAGTGTGGAAGAGCACCATCGTTCTGGAACCATGCGCCATCGGCTACTGGTAAATCATCACCTCACCACACATTAATTTTTTGCGGCCGTTGCGTATGCAAAGGTAGTTTTTTTTTACAATTCTCTTTCTTTGCTTGACACATCTATAGGTAACATCCAATGGGGTTTTTTCCTGAACCAATATAGAGACAATTATGTCTATGAACCGATCCATTTAGATAAAATGTCGCGTCGTAAGTAAAAACAATGTTAGGTCATTGTTTCATCTTTTCTGCATAATTGCACAAAATTCCACTCTATGATCAAAGTCATTTTCGGATAATTCCTTTAGTCAAATGAACTTTAAATGTGTATTGCGTTTCTCTTAAAAAAAAATTACCTATTTACTAATAACTTTTAATTTCAGCCGTCCATTTCATATTTAAAATTTTGAATCTTGAGGATTAAATATTACATTTCTGGAATTTTGGTTACCGATTTTAACTTTTACTAAAATTGACCTCATTTCCTACCTATCCTAATATAACATTTAACACCAATAAGCCTTAAATATGGACGGTAGATTGATATTCAGCTTTTTAGTTGTATCTCGAAATAAATATTGCTTTAACTAACGCATTAGTTATAATGTAACAATATCTTAAACCATTTACAACTAGTTACTAATCTAATTATTACAAAACAAAACAAATTCTTTCTTTATTTTTATCATGCATTTTTTAATTCGAAATGCAAAATAAACTGGTTTCTCTAATTTCACGTCGAAGATCTACCCATGCATGCGAGAACGCCTAGGCTACCTATATTTTAAATTTATCATAATAGGTCCAGAGTAATATCACTGACTTATATTTCTTCATTCAACGTTAAAATACATTCGTGTTTTCTAATCCCTAAATTACTCTTGATATTATATTAAATAATTGCAAAATAAAAAAAAAAGGAAAGTGGAAAATACGTCCAAGGCGTTAAAAATAAATACCAATAAATTGATATCTAATGGTCTAGAAATATGTAATTTTGTATTTTTTACTACACTAGGAATGTGGCGTATTCGAAAATTGAAGGTATATTGAATGGTATATTGCATTCTAAATAAAACAACTTAGTATACCTACATAAAGTTGTTCCACATGATAACGTAAATGCTTCGTACACCTCTTTAATAGATAATGCATAATATACCTGGTGGCCACGAAGGTATTGACTACGGAATAATTCGATTGTCTCCAAAATACTTCTGATATGTTACACAACATGAAGATTATTTGACCAGATTTAATTAAAAATAAAAGCTAAAAGTATGATCTTTCTTATAGTGCAATTAGTGTAAATAAATATGTCCCCCATTTAAAATCTTTGGCAAAATTTTATTGTTTTCCGTGAATTTTTAAAAATGCAAAATCTCTCTTTAATTAAGATGAACTTTGGAATAACAAAAAACGCCCATGTATCAAATACAACACCTGCTTTCTATAAGATTCAAAAATAAAAAATTATTATAGTTTTCAGGTTTTTTACATTTGCGACATTGGGCGAGTTGCTTTATTCACCGGTTGATCCACCAGATGTGTTTTATCTCGTTCTAACCTCGGAGATAGAACGAGATAAAACACATCTGATGGATCCACCGGTGAATAAAGCAACTCGCCCATTATTTTTTAAATGAATGTCACAACTTGTGACAACAGAATTTTATGACGAATAAGACCATGCAAAAAATATAGGATATTCTATGTATAAAATAGGAAAGTTGGTGCTACTTCCGGTTAAACCAGAAGTAGTATTTTGTGTACAATTGTTTCAGATTCTGGTTATAGTGACGTATTACCCATGTACCAAATTTCAGAAGTATATCTTTCATAATACCTGTGTTTTCGACTTCGGATCGTCAACAAAAAAATTTTAAATTTGGGTACATATTTCTCCATCTCTTCCATGACTGTATGACAGAAGATATCAAAGAGAGCAATTGCTCAATTATTAAATGGACTAGTCGTTTTCTAGATATTTTTCCTTCACGATATTTTCCACATTCTCTACAGTCAGTATGTTTTTGACAATATATCTTTCATGACATAAAAGAATCGTTTGCTCTCATGCATATATTGCTGCGACGATGCACGTTGCTGAGGACTGATTTCTCATCACATTTCTCCCAGCGACTTCGGTAACAAATAAAAGCTAGGTATTTTTTTCTGTTCTCTTGTAATAAGAACATTGATTTTCACCACCAGTGACGTAACTAGGGGGGCTAGAGGGCACGTGGCCCCCTTAGTTGGTCAAGGGTACGGGATCATTAAGTTTTTAAATTTATTTTATTGGTAGATCAATTTAAAATTCAAACTGATCTTGAACAGTACCCCCCCCCCCCCCTCCCAAACAGTGCTCTGGTTACGCTACTGTCTAACACTCTCCTATTCCCCAATCAACAGGCATCATCTGGAGATAATAACTAAATAGACTGTTAGTACAATCCAACAGCAATTATTGTTTATGTCGGGTCAGTAATGTCAGTATGCCTCTATTTAACTTTGGTATTAAAATATGCACTTATTCCTCTAAAGAAGTTATTCCAAAGATGTTTACATTGTTTACTATTTCACTTCTAAAATTAATAACAAATGTTTACAATATATTTTTAAGTTTTAATTGATAGTATGAATCATACTACTGATATAAAATTACTTCGACCTAATTCCAGAATAGTAAAGTCCATATTTTCAGTTAAAAAAGGTTATGAAATTCAAGGTAAGCAACATGCATTGAGTTCAATAATTAATAACTACAGTGTTTGTTAAGATTTAATAGACCCGCAGGTCATGCATTCTGTATCAATAGATTATTTATGAAAATACACCGTTCATAATTTTGTCCAAATATTCATATAATATAATAATTTCTGGTCTGTTTAATATTAATTATTATAGATTTAAAAATAATAAGTATTATTTAAATACATAACTAATATTAATAAAATTTAAATTTTCCTAACTAAAAATAAAATTAACTACCGGATTTGTTAAATAGAGTTAGGACTTTTAACTAATAAGACTTCCATGAACTTTATATCGTTATACTTAATTGACTTTAATTCTTTTAACCCGGATGTCGTTTATCTGGCCATGTACTGAGTTTTACCTAAAATAGTAAACCAATTGGTGACATACTGTTTAGATCAATATAATCTATAATATTGCATAAAAACGGTGTCAATCTAAGTCTACAGTATTGTTTTGACAGATATTATTATTAAGTAGAGAAATGTTTTTTGCCATTTACCCCAAGAAAGAAACATGACACGTGTTTCGGAGTTATTGCTCCTAATCAGCGTAGCGTAGATTAAATAATGGATCCGTGTGAATAGGATCAGAAACAATAACTATCAACTTAGAAAGTGACCAGCACACAGTACTCAATTTGTGCCTTTGTGCACCATATGCCAATTTATGGCCTCATCTGATCACCATTCTGATCTTATTCACAGATCCATTGTTTAAGCTACGCTACGCTGATGAGGAACAATAACTACGAAACACCTGTCCGTAACTGCATCATGTTTCTTTCTTGGAGTAAACGGCAAAAAACCATTTTTTCTATTTTATTAAACTTCCTTAAAAGACTTCTTTCTTTTGATATTTAAAGTTTGTATATAGTTACTGCAATGTTTATATCGTATAGTTTCTCAATAATTCAAAAATAAATCCATTGATTTGAAGTACCTATTGCACAACATAGAAACACATTCTTTCTCATTTAATAACTCAATTTAATGGTTCTATTCATTCAATTTTAAATTGTTTTTTAATTACTCATAAAACTCATCCTTCTCTGCGTTAATTGGTTCCTTAAAAAACTTAGTATATAACTCATAGTCATAAGCGTTTTCAAATAATTTACTATTATTGATAACGTCCTGACATCGACGACGCCCACAATTTCACAAGTCGCATTAGACATCAGTAATTGTTGTTGACCGAAAGCATATGACGCATTTTGAAGACAAATAATGATAATATATTATTTTTTAATTTAAATATAAATTAATGTTTGAGTGAATGTTGAAATGCATCCGTCTAATAAATAGTTAGCAGCAAAAATGTAATAGGCCAAAGTAATCAGCTAAAAAAAAAACAAAATTTGAGGGCGTTCTGTTCATATTATAATGGTATTTTGAAATTTATATGACTATCATCTCAAGAGATCATTATTTGTCAGTTAAAATGTGCATGCAAACAACAAACTGTGATAACTTTAATGTGCCTGATGAATATATAATATAAGATTTAAATTTAAACTTATATGGAATGTACCTGTAGTTTTTTGTAACAACTGCTCATCTCATTTTTTTTAAATTATGTAATTCAAAGTAACAAACCAAATAGTTCATAACTGTATTACGTAATATGTTTATTATTGCTTATTCCTTCATATTATTATTTCCTAGGTTGAAATAATATTATGAGAGAAATACGACAAAAACAATGAAATTTTTATCAATCACTGATTTTAATAAATGATTTATCAATTATGGCACATATCAAAAAAACCAAAAGAACTCAAAACGTAGGACATATTTCAAGCTTTCGGATCATTAAGAAAAATGTTGAAGTAGGACTTTGTTTGAGAAATATATCTGTTTTAATAAAAGCAAAACCATCTTTGATGGCCATTTTGATTACCTACCACTTTGAATTGAATAGCTTCCAAACGAAATCATGTTGATACGGGTGATTATTAATTAATATTACAAACACAGTACCTACGCAAAATAAGGTTATTACTCGTAATTACAATAAGCTAGTATAGTAGTGAAGGATTTACTTTTAATTATAAGAGACTCCATGTCAAGCAGGCTATAAATACCAGTTATTAATCAGTTCCCTTCTGTTCATTTAGCCTTTATCAATAATGAGCAGATATTCATTTTTAGTTCTCAATTCACACTAGAAATAATGTAAAAAATATCGCGTTTCAATATTGCTGAATTATTTAATTACCGAAAAGATGATTGTAAAATGAATATTCATCATACTACGGGTATCCCTGTCCAGTTAATGCTACTTCCTTCTTAACTAACCCAAAGGAGCACCTATACAGTAAAATCAATATTATTATGGAATGCATATTAGTGGCAAACGTCACGGAAAATTCAAAAGATCAAATCTTCTGTAGTTAGTGTCTGTGGTTGACCAGAGCCAGTGATTAAATTTTTTCAAAATAATTTGTCATTTTGAACGTAAGGTTTAATAAAATGCAAATCTGAAAAAAATAGTAGGATAACTAGGAAAAATTCACACTGACATCTTGGATGCACATGCTCAACTACGCCGGCAACGTGGTAGCTACGAAGACAAAACTGAAATCTAAAACACTAGGAAAAATTTACACTTGATAGTACCCGAGTCAAGATAGCATTTGACCTAGACAAAAATAATATAAAGCTGATTTTTGGTAGAGATCATGCCTGGGGGCTAAATTGCAACATACTAAAAGTCCTGGAGAATCCTCCTTCCGCAACCCCCTTTTTTCGCCCCCCAAACCCCCCTCTTTTAATATTTTGGTGATTTTCTCGAAAACTATCAACTTTACGTAAAAATGTCAAGTGAGCATTTTTGAAGCTGATAAAAATCCCATTCTAATGACGTATCGCAATCCATATTCAGTAGCACATGGCACCCACCAGTGGCGTATCAAATGAAGGGTTACTTTTAAAAAATATACTTTTTGCTATTTATTCTCAGTTTTTTTATCTAAGCATCATTTTTTTAGAAGAGACATATTTTTCTCTAAAACGACCATTAAAAGGTGGTCTACTTGCGAATCTTTTAGAAGTTCATCGCAATTACTTCAGTCAAAAAAAAATTAAAAGTTTATCCGAGACTTCTCAGCTTTACGTAAATCTGGAGCAAATTAATTTTTACTACCAATATTAGGCCAGTCAATATCGACACATGGAAGGGCAAACATCGCAAACGCGCATGTATCTACGATTGTTTTATATATTATTAGGACCCCTGAGAGTAGTTTATACCCAAGTTTGCAACCCCGAAAACCCTGTGCTATTCCTGTGGTGCTCGAAAAATGCCGACACCTGTTGCATTTTTCTTTTAAATAATAACTTAAGGAAGCGTTTTTCGGGTATATTCATTCTATACTTTTGTAAAGAAAACTAAATTTGCTACAATTTTAGCCCAACCACAGCTCTCTAGATACATTGGTTGCGGAGATACAGCCAGTGAAAGATGGGCAATTTTTTCTAAAAAGTGGAAATTTATCGGTAGGGTCATTTTCTAAGACACGTACCGACTAAACTAATGCCCCTAGAGAAAAGTCATGAAAATGAATTTGTAGATAATTGAATTAGCTTCCATTTGATCCCAAAATGGTGCCTCTAGGCCTCATATAGTTTCGTCAATAAGGAAACAATAGTATAACATTGGATTTTGGGAAAACATTGTACTGAATAATGTTGGTATATTTCTTTAAAAAAAACGTGCAAGAATTTGAATTTAACATTTTAGATGTAACATATGGCTTCGCTTCAAATAAACATACACTAAACAAATACTAAACAAATACCGAAAATTCATTAAACAAACAAAATTACATAGGTACCGTTTTTCTTGTTTTATTTACAATGAAATATGTTGAATATACATAAATATGATTCAGTCAGAGCCATTGTGGCGGGATACGTCAGCTACGTTGTCAACCGCTTTGGTAAAAACGTAGCTGTGGTTTTTGATGGATACCCACAAGATGCAGCTATGAGGAGCACTAAATCAGCTGAACGCCTGCGACGCTCTGCTTCTCTCTCCTGCAGTGACATTTTGTTTAATGAATCAACACCCTTCAAGTGTCCCAAGCAAAACTGCTCTCAAATGAATCTAACAAAAGCCGACTGATCACCATGATGCGTACTGAATTTGAGAGTTATGGTATCGAGGTACATCAAACTCAAGAAGACGGCGATGCTGATATAGTGAGGACTGCCCTCTCCAAGGACTCATCGTTCGACCAAGTTTTTATCATTGGAGAGGACGTCGACCTACTGGTCCTTCTCAACGGCTTAAGCTCTCTACATACGAGTACTTTCAGAAAGGCGGCAGAGATGGATCAGAGTGCGCCCAATATCCAGCAAATTCCTCCACATGTGGAGAAATGCAAGTACCACAGACGGTTTTGTTCCTGCATGCCATCAGTGGGTGTGACGTGACACCACCTCTACCCTTTTCTGGCAAGGCAAGATGAAGTGGTGCAACGTCTTCAAAAGAAAACCCACTAGATAGACCTCGCTGAACACCCTGCGATACTTAGCATTTGTAAAATTGGCTGCCTCCCCCCCACCACAGAGGCTGCAAAATATCATTCTTGGAGGACATATCACCAGGTGCAAATATGGTTGGGGGTCGACAAAAACCCGTGTGACTGGGGATGGGCTACCAGCGAACAAGGTCTCATGCCAGTCACAATGTGCGCAAAGCCCGCTCCTCAAACCCTGCTTAAAATGGTGGCTTGCAAATGCAAGAAAGGATGCTTAGGGCCGTGCACTTGCAGAAAGGCAGGGCTCAAGTGCTCTATCCTATCCTTTTACCAAGGGTGAAGTTGCAGCAACGCCACCCCTATCGTCCTGGACGAGGAGGACGAGGATGTGGATGACCCAACAACATATGACTACTCGCCTCCACCTCCAGAAACCCTCGTCTTTCCTCCCCCTCCCTCTCCCATTAATTCAGACTGGATGCGAGACCCGGACTTTCCAAAAGGGCGAAGTTTTAAACTACTGAGGTGTTTGTGCTTGACTGTGTAAATAGTACCTATTTTATAGTTTACATTTATGTTTACGTTGTTTATTTTATGTTTACGTTATGTACGTATAAATTAAACAGCAGTTTCAATATTTTTGGTTCTGGGGGGTCGTTCTATACATCAATGGATTTGCAATTTTATCACCTACAAAAAAATTGGTAACGATATTTTTCGCCAAGCTTATAGTTTTTGGTTAAAATCAGTAAATTCGACGTGTCCTTCAAGAAATTTTAATTAATCTCGGGATAGACTTTCTTTTGATACGCCACTGGTGTGTACCACGTGGTACTATATGGGCTTGCAATACGTCTTTGGAAGGGAAATTTTGTCAGCTTCAAAAATGCTCACTTGACATTTTTCCTTAAAGTGGATAGTTTTCGAGAAAATCACCAAAATATTAAAATGGGGAGGTTTGGGGGGCGAAAAGAGGGGGTTGCGGAAGGAGGATTCTCCAGGACTTTTAGTATATTACTATTTAGCCCTCAATTATGATCTGTACCAAAAATTAGCTTTATATTATTTTTGTCTAGGTTTACCCAAAATTTGAACTATCTTGACTCGGGTATAGATGCACAGGCTGAACTACACCAACAACATGGTAGCTAAGAAGAGTGGGGGTACAGGCATGTATGTCGCTACACACATCAGCTGTTCTGCTCAGGAGCGTCGTGAATATTTAATAAATATTCAAAAAAAATGTTTTTGACTGTATTCATTTATTTTACAAATGACTATTTTTAAGAATTTTTACGGATTTTAACGGATTAAAATTATTCAGTGTATTTCAAATTCATCCTATATAATTTAAAAACACTTAATTAAAAAGTGCAACCACTTTGCCCGAAGTTTGCCCTATAAGTACTTGCAGTTGCAAAATTATCGAGTTTTACGTGTAAATTTTTCCTAAAGAGAAGAAATAGGGATCAAGATATGATAATAAAAATTGCTAGAAATGTCACCTATATAGCTCAAAAACTATATATAAACAACCATTGAATTATCAGTCTACAAAACTAAATCACCTCGTGTAATTAATTTAAAAAATAATCTAATATTTCTTGACAATATACTAAATAAATACAATATTGTCAATATTGCGAAGGACTTACCCACTGCAAATCAGAAACTATATATTCGGAGGATGACTGTTCCATTGCATTATAGTATACATAGTAGAAGTAGTATATTTATTGTCCAATTAGATACAAATTGTGCATTTGATAAGTCATAAAAATACAAAGAATAAAAATATATAAGTCATATAACATAGTAAATAAAATTACAAGACAAATAATACATATACCTAAGTAGGTATATAATAGTATATTATGTTACGAGTAGAAGGCGACCATTATTGTTGAGCCCAGAAGTTTGCTCAGCCGAGGCGCAAGCCGAGGCAGCAAACTGGGCGAAACACATAATGAGCCTTCTACTCCGAGTGACATATACTATTTTTTCTTCAAGCGTTAAAATCGAAAATATCAAAACTTTAATTTTGAAAAATGACATCACGTCAAATGCGTTCAAACTTAGTAAAAAAAATATATGTAATACTAACCATTTTATTTATCAATGAAACATGTCGTCAGGTGAATTTGCAATTTCAAGTATTTCGGGCGGTACGCACTACATTTCTTCAGACATTTTCGCTTTTAAATTTAAAAAACGGCTCGACGCGCGACGTCAACTTTTAAAATGACAGTTTATGACAAGTCATAACTTAGATTTTTAATTCGTTTCCATGGATACATTACTTCATTTTTGTACTAGGAAAAAAATGAGAAATATTTATACTAATACAATAATAGGCTCTTTCTACAGGACGTGTTGCATTATGTAATGTTAGTATTGTTATACGCTTGAAGAAAAAATAAATCATTAAAATAAAAAGAATTTAACAATTAAAATAATATATCTAAATTAGCATGGACACTGAAACTATGGGTCATATAAAACATGAATCGCACATTATTATAAAATATTATAAAATAAGTATAATCAGCAGAAAAATTGCTCATTAGGACTTTCTACAAACTCACATATTATAGATACTATAAAAACTTCCGTTTATTAATATATTTTTTACTTTATTTTTGAACATAGAGACTTTTTTATTATTTTTAGGTTTCACTGGCAATTTGTTGTATAATATAATGCGGTTATATACAGTGTGTCCCATTTTTCATGTAGTCACCCTCATATCTCGTTCATCTGATATCCAAATATTTTGAAGTTTTGGTGGCGAATATTTACCTATAGAGTGAGTCTTTAGATGTAACCATATTTGATTTTAGTCAGAGGCGTCCGTTTCTAGGATGGAAAAAGAGGGTCGAAAAAGTATTAGCGATTTTTTTAGAAAAAAACTAGTAAGATATTCTTAATCAGCACCTTTAGAAAACTCTTTGTACAAGATTACAAGTAGTGGGTTCAAAGGTGTTTGAGAAAGGGACCGTCAAAAAAACAATTTTTTTTACTAAGAATAATTTTTATCTGTAAAACGAAATCTCAAATGAAAAAAATGTATTCGCCGTTGATGCGTCGTATGTTAGAATGTTTAAGAGTACGAATCGTTGCAGGGTTATCGACTTTACTATTGATATATCGTCTTACACTTGCCGAGTGGATGCTGAAGAGAACAGTTGACCCCTTTTTTTTAATAAAATCATCAGAAGGGACGAGGCCCATTTTCACCTCGACGTTTTGTAAACATGCAAAACTACCGAATTTGTGGAGCTGAAAATTTTCATACGGTTCATGAAAAACAAATGCACCCGGAGAATATGTTACTATGTTTGGTGTGTTTTTTAGGCAGGTAGTGTAATCCGACTGTACTTTTTCGAAAATGTTAGAGAACCCGAGGTGGCCATAATGTTAATGATGTTGTATTGCATACATCATTCCCATGTATTAGATAGTGTTACAATAAATTAAAAAAATTAGAAATATTTCGAATATTTTTCATTTTATTCAAATAACAAAAATCAGTTCTTATTGAAGCACCCTTTATATTCCCAAAAATTTATTTTTTTCTTTTTTTTGCAAATGTTATGTGCAACATTTGCAAAAAGTACATATATTTATTGCACTCAGCATGATTGCAATTCTCGACTTTGTTTCGTCTCGAGCTGCAAACTTCATGCTTACACAAATAACTAAATGATACATCTGTTCTACAAAGTAAGCCATTTTTATTAAGTGGCTTGTATATTTCTAGGATATTGACATTAAGTCTAGTTGTGTCAAAATTTTCTCTGCAACATAAAGAAAATCCGCAAACACTATTAAAAAATTATCAAGGAAAACAGGCAAATCACTAATATAGAGTAAATATAGTAAAGGTCCAAAAACCGATCCTTGCGAAACTCCAAAAACATTATTTAATTTTTCAGATTTAACTCCATTTATTTCTACTATACTTGACTTCTGTTTGTAAGGTAGAACATTATCCAGTAGTTTATTTTGCCTCTCAAAGTCGCAAACTATATTTACCTATTAATGTTCAATAAGTAATGTGTGATTGCTAAATCGAAAGCTTTACTTAGGTTCAAAGATAAATATATATTATATGTATTATCATTTTTGTTCTATTAATTATTCTAAATGGGTAAAAACCTATACAATATATAAAAATTTTAAAACTATATTCCCGTAGACGCGGCACCTCCGGCAGAAACTTAACATAATTAGTTTCAAATCAACAAGCAAAAATTTAAATAAAAAAATAGCGTACGAAACAAACAAAAATATGAAACACATAACATAAAACGTATATCAAATTAATGAAAAGATTTATATGCAGTTAGTTTTTTATTTTGATCAGTCCATTTTGTAACTTGCAAATGAAAAGTGAACATTTTGGCGATAATTTAAGCAGAAATCGTAGTAGTTCAAACTTAGGTAGGTCCAACGAGCAGACACAGCAGCCGAGTGGATAAATGCGTTACGTACTGATTGGTTACGAAGATCGAAGATTCGAATCCAACCTGAGGAAAATTAAAAACTTATTTGTGATTTGCTTCGGACTTAGATGGATAAAAAACTGTCGATATCTTAGATGTAATTTGGACTTCACAATAAACTGGAGGGCCTTGTTTTTCTTTCCCAGCACAAAATTCTAATGTTTTCAGGGGGTTACTTCGATGATTTGAAAGGCGATTAAAACAGGTTAGGTCAACAGAATCGAAAACTAAAGAAACCTACTCATCAATAAATAAACCAGCTGAGTATCGTTAACCTGAAGTAGCTAACTGTTATTTGGCACAGACCTGATTGTACTGAAACGTTCCTTAGGACCACAATTATTCTTATCTTATTTCTCCTTCGTGTTCAAGGACTCGTCGAAGATAATAGAAAATGCTTCACAGACATATTAGGGATGATCTCATGGTGAGAAGTTCTCTACATCGAGGAAAATTTATACACAAAACTTAAATTTGAAATGGGAAAAGTAAAAACAAAAGGGATTTAGTTTCATCAGGAACTTCTAGATTATGTAACATCGACGATACTTAGGTGCATAGACATTATACTCAAAGGCAGGGTAGTATTCACAACACAATGATGGATGAAATTTTAGGAACACTTACGAACAATTACAGGTAAATATCCTCAGGGAGATGTTTCGTCTCCTTTTAACATGAAATACCGTAGTTAGCGAATTACAGAGAAGGGTTTGAATGACCAAGTGTATGCTGATAACATAGTCATCATATTCAGAAGAAATTTCAGCAACATGAGGACAACATGATACCCATAATCACATTCTCACTCGGTATTCGAATCCTGGATTCGAATACCTCATGTTCCTCTGCAACATATACTGTTCTCATATATTGCGATCTTGTTCCGTAAGAGTTTGAAACAAGTCAGTTTTGCAGGCACTTTGCCTGCTTTTTCTTAGCCTCTCTTTGATCATTATGCTAAGATTGGGTAGAAATACCGCACGAGTGCTTTTCCTGAAATTTCTCGCAAACAATCTAGTTTTTGTACTCAGCTTAACTAAAAAGCTACAATTATTTGAGTTGCCTTAAACCACCAAACTAAGACTGTACAGGGTGTCCCAAATTGCTTGATTTTGGCTGGTTTTCCTATTTCCAGACCGCAATTCTCGAGCTTCTACGAAGAGATTCGTATACTGAAAACACCGAAGTTCCGCACAATTTCTTGACTTGTGTATTCTTGAATTATTTTTCCTACAAAAAAGGAATTCGTCTACGAATAGATCCGTACAACATTTTCCGATTGATACATAGCACTCGTATTTGTGTATTCTATGCGGAAATCAGTCACAAATGTCATAATTATTGTTTACGTTTTGAGGTTACGTTTTTATTTTTGTGGATATCGATACAATATTGATAATTTATGTGACTATTTTTATTTTATAAATAGATAGGTAGGAATATATATTCTGATAAAATTTGCCGAAGGTAATTGAAAATTTTTATAAGCTCATAGACAACAGTTTTTAGATAATAAGTAATGGACGATATTATAAATATTGCTGCAATTGGTGCTCTTGAAGAGGCGGAAATCGACAATTTAGCTCCGATACGTTTATTTTACGTTAGGGATAATCCGTTTGAATCATTAATTTTATCTTCAAGGTTGGCAATCGATCAAACGATAACACTTGTCAAATCAAAATACAAAAGATTCATAGAATTTAGTAATATTTACTATTAAACGTATGGCCACATTGTGTGTTTACAACGTTGCCAAAGCGATTATGCGGAAATAAAAGTCGTATGAATAGAGCATTACGTACAACATTCGATAATACAATTTTCTGGTTATGTACGTAATTTACTATACGACCAATTCGTTTACGAATAATATTCGTAGAAGCTCGAGAATTGCACTGGTAGAGAAAAACTGACATATGAGTCTAAAGCTCGATTTTTGTGAAACGCCGATTGGTGAAAACCACATTTCAATATCTCTAACCGTTTCCGAGATATCGGCAAAAGTTGACATTTTACAGATTCACCATTCAAAATTTTATCCCGATATCTTTAAAAACGAGGAAGTTACACGGGTGGCCCACTATTCGTTTACACCCGGTATAATATACATATAATTTTGATTTTAAATTCGTATTCAGCATCATCAAAAACCCCCTGATACCAAGTTTGAACTAAATATTTCACGACTTTCCGAGAATCGAGCTCGTATTTTTTTAATAAAATATTTTAAAAACTCAAAAATTGTTGTCTCGTTCCTTTATTTCCTTCAGCCCGTTGAAATATGTCATATTAATAAATGATAACTATAATTACAAGAAATTTGTAACAAATAAAACTACAGAACATGAAAAATTATTACTCTAAGCCAATGAAATATTTTGTTCAAATTTGGTATAAGGGGGTTTTTGATGATGCTGAATACGAATTTAAAATCAAAATTTATATAAAAAAATCGCTAATAGTTTGTTTTTTAAACTCAACCCCAATTTTCCCCACAGGGTCGCACGCCAATGAGCAATATCACATTTTCCCACCTAAATTTGAAATTGATCCGTTTTTTAATTCCTGAGAAACGAGGGTGTGCTCATGAAGGGTGAATCATCCTGTATATTATACCGGGTGTAAACGAATAGTGGGCCACCCGTGTAACTTCCTCGTTTTTAAAGATATCGGGATACAATTTTGTATGGTGAAATTAGGTAAGATTTTCAACTTTTTATGACCTATCCGCCATCTTTGTCACTTCCGGTTTCACCGGAAATGATCCCAATAGTCTTTTTTAAATGGATCACTCTGCATGTTTTTACATTTTTGCAATAAAGATCACATTTTGGATACAGTTATGCTATTTTGAACAATTTATACAGGGTTGCACGAAAAATAATTTGAATTTTAGTTGCCAATCTAGATGGCTGCCAATTATTTTTGTTCCAATGTAATTCATATAAAAAATACGAAAACGTCAATATGTCCAATAATACATCATACAAGGTGCTCTAAACTCATTCAAATAATATTTTTCAAAATAATTCTTTTTTTAAATATTATGATATGGGCCACTCGGTCCACCCGGATATTCAGAAAGCTTAGTAGAGGTTAAACGGTACCAAAAGTTCCGTAATGTGTAATCGTTACCGGCAGGATGACAATTTTTCTTAAGAAATTTACAATTCGCTCGGTTCAACTTTGGTAATTTAATTAAGGGCTTAAACGTCGAAATAAAAACCTAAAAGTTTGGAAATTGCCTTAAATTTCTAAAATAAAAAAAAAATACTGAACGGGCCTATTCTATAATTTGTTTAGTTTGCCTGTCTACAGACATTCCATAAGATACCCCTGATTAGAAATAATCTAAATATTTCGAAAAGAAAGCCTCCTAGTGAATTTTACCAGAAGTATTTTTTTATAGGAAATACATCAAAGTTTTAAAATTTATATAAAAATATAATTTCTGATCATTGGCGTAGAAGTTTAGGGAGTGCAAATACGGACAGCACCCTATAACTACGTCACTGCTTTAATGTGGAAAACTTTTTGCAAGTCAAAAAATTGGTCCTTTTATTATGAATAAAGTGTACAAAGTTTGAACAGAAATCTTTATTTAGAAGATAATGAATAAATAGTAACAATTTTTAAAAAATTTAACGCCCTGTATCTTGAAAACGAAGTGTTTTTTAGAGAAAAATGTTATAGGCAAGACTCCTATTATTTTTATATGTTCTATTGTTTACAGAAGTTATGAACGAAAAAACGGCAACACCCTGTATATGGACACACACTAAGAGAACCGAAAACTATCATAACCCATGTGTATCATTTGGTCAGAGGAACCAAATGGGATTAAATGGCCGAAATGGATGGAGTAAATTTAGACAGGAAGAGCTGAATATGCCCAGAATACCTTTTGAAGTACCCACAGATACGCGCCAGGAACAAAAAAATTAATAACTTGGTCGAGAGGCAAGCACACTTGACTCTCATTCTAGAGTCTCCCTTTCCCTATCTTAGCACTGGTAAAGAAAAGCTGAAGTGATTTGCCAAAGAAAAATTTGTATGTACCCCAACTTTAAACTTTCAAGTTTTGTATGACACTTTTTTTAAGTTTCTAATGGTGCAAGATACCAAGCCATTTTAACGATTGTTGGAAATAACAATCCATTGTAATTAATATTTGAAATAATTTTTATTATTACTTACTAGGTATTATTTATGTTTCAAAATTCTAAAGCTGTATTCAAAATTAATTACATTTATTTATTCCGTGGAGGAATTTTTACAAATAAAATGCAATGTAATAATACACTAACTTATCTTCATTTTATAATTTGACGTCTGAATAACACTTTAGCCATGATAATAAAGATATTACAGTTAATTAATTATTAGGCTAAATATTTAGTCACGATGCATAATGCGTGACGGAATCCTTCAGTGTTACAAATTCCAGTAGTTGGAATCCCACAGCGAAGTCCTGCTGCGACAGTAGGGGCCCCTGCTGATGCGACACCACATCGATCGTTGCCGGAGGCTTTTACACACCCTGCCACAAAATGGTCGACACATTCACAATATCTCAAATACTCATATTAGAGACCCTTTTACAGGATCATTTCGTTATTTTGTTTCAAATGCTTTATTTCTATGTTATAAAGAAACTAAGAGGAGATCTATTTCTCACTGAAGTTATTTCCAGTTCAAGCAATCATTGCAATTTTCAATTTAGATTCCAGTAAATATTGTATAACGATTTCAAAATTTGAGGGAACTGTGGTATTACACTACAATTACCAAAACAATAGAGTAAACCTGAAGTCACGTTTATATTTACATGGTTTTTATGTGATGTTACTGTTCAATCTGATTCCATAGGATACAACATTCGACTTTGTTATTAGTGAAGGCAAACTATGACTAAGACGTTCCTCAAGTAATCTATCGAATTGTGTCTAGTTCACTTAGATTTACTTGGTAATGATTTGTCCTACACTCTTTAAAAAATGTACTAGATAACTTTTAAGATGGATTCAAATCACTAAAATCATTTGAATTACAGTATACAACTTTAGATGTCGGAATTAAGTGAACTGAACTGATCACGTCTTAAAGAGTAAAACTTTAGCCGCAGGGTTTATTTATGTTAATGCGGAAAATATATTTAATGATTTTTTATCCACTCTTTTGCACAATAATTGAGTTGTTTGTGGTCATATGACTTGTAATCATCATAGTTTATTCTTAAATCTCCCCTAATTTTATTAAGGTAAATGATTACAGTATGATAGTAGGTTGTCTAACATTAAAAAGCCTTGTCACTATTTGAACAACAAGTCATTGGAGTATCTCATATTCTTATTACTATACATTAACAATAGTTTAATATTCTTTTCTTGCACATTCTCTATGAATTTTAAGTATGTATTTTCAATCCACTCCCCAACCCATGTTTTAAAATTGATTCAATCAATGCTTTGTGTAAAACAACTAAGTGTTGAGTTTTCAGGATAATAATAGTTGCAGAAATTTGTAAATGAGATCTCTTAATTTCTGCATTACAAACTTGATATCTTAAATAAGAATATACATACTACTTCTTAGAAATTTTATGTTATTTGTTGGCTGAATTTCGACATTTTTTTCCATATGAATTTTATTATAAATGGTGTATGTCGAAGCAGACGTAAGATGTAAGAAACATTTTCCTATAATTCATCATCAATACCTGTTTTATTTTTATTAGATCTGGCTCAGGTAGTTTTTAGATTTTCCCCGGCGTCATGTAGGTATAGAATATGCCAGTATCATCTGCAAATGATATTATAGTAGCTGACGATTTTACGGTAAATATCTATATCATTTACGTACAAAATTAAGATACAGTTCCTTGCGGAACACCGCTGTCTGCTGTTTCAGTGTTACTGATTTAATTGATTAAGTATTTTAACGTATTGTTTCCTTCCATTAAAGTGCCACTGAAAAAAGATTATAAACCACACCATCTTCGAATGACAATATCTATGTTTCTCAAAATACAGAAAATGACATATGGTGTCGAAAACCTTTGTTAAGTATAAAATGATGTAGCGAGGGCATCAAATTTTCTACATTAGTGATGTTAAAAGGACTAACATGATATTGTTAGTAGATTTATTTTACTGAAACCCAAACTGCAAATCAGAAATTAGTCTGCATATATCTATAAATTTTAAGAAACTATGCCTGGTAATTTTTCCCATGAATTTACCAAACTTGAAAATCTTGAAATTAAAGATGATATAGGTGTATACTTCTGCATCTTTCTCTTACCGCATATACAAACCAGATATTTTATTGAAATAATTGCAACACATCATACGTACCGAAGATTTATTGAGGATGTTAGTTCTACAATTAGTACTATTATATGAAATGTACAAATATAACGCGAGTTAACTCTGGGATCATGACAGTAAATTTTGGAAAGCAAAGTATGCGAGTCAATCTGATTATGCAAGAGCTTAACTAAAAAAATAAGTTATAGTTCCTCTGTGCTCCAGTGATGAAATATTAATAAATCTAAACAGTAAAGTCGAATGATTGAACCCTCTTTCAGGATAGATACCAATAGATACTTATTGTTATTCATTTTTTTATAGCATTAACTATCTTTTATAACCAATTTTGCTTAAAAATCTCGCATATGCGCATACCCTATTGTGTTAGAAAAACAACTGCAGTTTCTAATAATAAAACCTAACATTTTTAACGCCGAAGATGTAATTTGTTGTATATATGATCAGTAAAATATAGTTTGGTGCCAAAGACTATTCCAAGATCTTTAATGGATTTACATAAATTAAGTAACCAAAAAAAAAATTTAAATAATGCCTAGTGTTAGTGGGTATACTTAATATTCAGGATTGACCATTATCAGTGTATCAAAAAATTACGCTATCATAATAAGAAAAAAAATCTAACCGAAAATTGTTTCCCATTATCCCCTTATTTCACCCTAGGGACTGGACAATAAAGAAACAAAACTTTATTTGATATCGACTTATTGGGCTTTGCTTAGTTACGAAACAGTGATAACACTCCATGGTTTAAGTATGTATTGCTATGTGCGGGAAAATTATGTCTAGGTAGATTAAAAAATATATTTGAAACACGCAAAGCTTCAGTAAATTGAAATTCGTAAAAATATATGAGATAATCTACTGAGTTATATAGATTGCTAGGCATTTTGGTTATATAAAACTCTATTAAAAACAGGAGTGATATTAGGCACGTGGCAACCATGCACCGTTAGCGCTTCCACCGACCATGGGAAGATGGGAGCAAAGCTAACCAAAAATAAAGACCAAATTATTTGAGGAATGGAAGCTTTTATTATATGTAGTTGCTGAAAATCACCAAAATTGAATTTTAGATGGACATAAGAAGAACAGAATTCAAACTGGTTTATTCACATTATAGGACGTAAAAAATGTTACATTGATAACCTCAAGTTGAATAGTAGAGCGAAAAATAGGCGTAGCATTGTCATATCAACTTGAATACAGAAATGTTACGTTCCCGGGATACAGAGCGTCAAAGTTTTCAATTTTCTCTCGTATCGTTTCAAAATGATGTCTTTTAAATTTGCCAAATCATAAAAATGCTTTCCAAGGGCGCAGAATTAAGGAAATAGACCCCTTTAAAAGGCTCTCTAACTTATGCGCTGAAAAATTAGAAAATATTGAAAACAAAGCATTTCATTTCAAGTTTATATGACAGATTGGACTTATTTTCGACTACAAATAAGTTATCACGATAAAATCACTCATATCCTATGCATATTGTAATTTGAATATTGCTATAACCATACCAGTAACACTTTCCATTGTATCCTCGAAAAGGAATTTCCCAAAAATCACTTAATCAAAAATTGTCTGATCAAAAATGATCATGAACAACGCTGCAGAACTATAAAAAAAAGTTTCATAACGCAAACACATACATCATATTTTTGCAAACATATGGAAATGAGAACAATTCATATTTGAATTTATTTCTATTTGTTACCATTGTTAAAGATGTTCCTTTCTAATTATATAATGCTCATAAGTTTTAAAACAGTTTTTAAAAATAATTTTCATATTTCTTTGCATCGGGTCCTGCAAGAGCTAGCAGCTAGTTGCAATTGCAAGACCACAGGCAAGACATCTTAAATCATGTCATTAATCGACTTGCGTTATGCAAAGCTCGTAATAAAGTTAGATATTGATTTCATGTATTTTAATTTTTTTGCAACAAATATGTATTTAGTTGCACATTTGTTTACGTATGCGTTTTTACTTTATTGTAACTGTAAATGTATTTTTAATTTAGTAAAGTGTATATATTTATGATAAAACGGTTGAGAACAAGAAAGTTTTAAAAAATCTGACATGATAATTGTAGATATAGTTATTTACAACTATATCTATAGTTTATATGTTTAATAATAAACTTTCTCTCATATGAATGAGCATAAATGAACACAAAAGGGCTCTTTAAATTTAAAAACCAAAATTACACTTATTTGATGTATGAAAAGCGGGTTCTAAATTGTTTGGCTAAAGCCCCTTTCTTTGATGAATGACAATTCAATATGCGATTATAGAAGGGGTTCACTCAGTGATTGGAGTGGGGTTGTTTTTTTAAAACACACACAAATGCTGCGTATAATAGGTATAGACTACAAAGAGCTGTTTCAATTACAAATGACCATATTAACGATATATCACCTCCTCCGTTAGTCCCGTCAAAGATCTCCATTTATTTAATTTACATTTACATGAGGATTTAAGTTAGATATATAATGGTAAATACGGCCTTTATATCTCCTGCACTTGCATTTAACTGATTGAAATGGATTGGAGGACAAAGTTTAACGACACACATGCATTACTAACTACTAACTCATAACATTAGCTGTTTTGGGTATCTCTTCAATACCTTTAATTTAAATTTCTTACTCTCGCAAACTTTTATTTTTAACTCTTCCTCAACTGTTATTATCGAGTTTGTCGGTTACGGTCAAGTCGGTCACTATAATAATAATACCTAAGAATTGCAAACCTGATAACGGCTTAAGAAGTGTAATTTGATTGTTTTTCCATTAGCTTAGCACCTGTTGATATTTTGTCGAAGTGGTTCACCCGTGTTATTAGAATTTTCTACATGATTATCCACTGCTTTCGAATCCAGTCCCTTTTTATTAGGAACTCCATATCCTACAGTCTCGAAGAGTGGAGAGGTTCGAAAAGAAAATATTTAGATACTATTTTTAGTAATATTTTCTTGTTAATCGATAATCACTCTAACAACACTAAGTTAAACTAGAAGAAGACTATATATTATAGTTGAGTTCTTATTTAATAATAAGAATTGTGTGGAGAGTATTTATGATTCTGAAAATAATTTAATTGCCTGAACAACATTAATTGTAGTCTATTATGGTGTAACCTATGTAGTCCACCAATGGCCATATGATCTTCTTAATAAACCTTCGATACAGAACTTATAGCCAGGGAGGCAAAAATCATTAGAAAGTAATTTTCTTTTGGTTTGTTTTGAAAACATTTTCAAAGCATTTTCAAAACATGTTCTTCAGAAAATTATCTATAAAAAAGGTTATTATATTTTTTTTGCTGTGCCAATGCGTAATTCTTCTCAAATCTTGAATTTCTAGGACGATAAACACGTAGCCTACCACTATTAGATAATTAGAATGTCTTATAATAATAATAATAATTCTCGTCGGAAAACACTACGCTGTTCCAAAATTCATTGTCTTGATTTAAGAGTTCATTTGCAAATTAAACTCCCCTTTGCGATTATGATTGTCAGATAGGAATACTATGTGAGCAGCAGCGCAGTTCTTCGAGCTAGATAGCTTGACGTCTTTGTGCTGTTCTGAGATATCTTGGGACCATGGGGTTTCTTCTCGAGCTTTGACAGCGGTTTCGAAAGGTTTCTGATGGATAAATTCAACCAGAACAACATTTGTCTTTATTCTCAATTTTCATTGGAGACCTTTGTTGTTCCTGTCAGCGTTTTCTTATATGAAATATAACTTTTACATTTAAATCAGTAGCCACTTCACTCAAAGACCGATTTTCTTCCAATTTATAGTTATAGCCCGCGCTTGAGAAATGCCTTTGCACAGTTATCTTTACTTTTATTTTTTACCTTTCTCTCAATGACAAATATATTTACAACTATTATCAAATTTTACGGCGACTATGATTTAAACTGTATTACACCATGATACTGAAACCGTACAAATAAGCTCACGCGCATGACTTGATATCGCTGACGTCATTCTGTGACAAATTTTTTAATTTTGCGCGGGCTTTCATACTTTAATGTCTAAGTATGCATTTTAGTTTGTTTACTTCGACTATTGTGTTTTAATTCGGTGTGAATACGTTATATTAGTTATTTTGTTCAGTTTTGTGGCAATGTGTTTTGGTTTATTTAATATAATATAAAATAATAAACAATGGCTTACTGTGCAGTGATGGGTTGTACCAGTAACAATAATAGGAGAAGCAAAAGCTATTGGCCTAGTTCCGATACTTTAGTTTTCCAGCTGCTAATTAAATTTGCAATTTATGGAATCAAAAGTGCTATCAAATGTACGATTTTAGTATTAATAACGCTAAAATTTGTTCAAAGCAGTTTTCGGATGATGATTTTTATGTTAAAGAAAAACTATTGCAATAATTGCACAATCGATCAGCAAGGCAACACGCTTCTCGAATCCAGAGTGTGGTGGATTATATAGTCGCAGGTAGAACATTTACACCGAAGGTCCGGCGAGTGGCAGCCGGACTGAGACGCCAACACCACACTCTAAATCGCACAGTGCTGCAAACCATCAAGCAACACTGTCTAGATAGGATTCGAGCACTTATGGCTATTAAGAAAACTTTGGTCAGGCGAATGCGGAGTTTGGAACAAAACAAATTGTTTCAAACAAACCCGTCTCGCCTGTTCCAAGAGCCACAGCATGTTGTCGAAAATCCGCCGACTGTTGATAATGTCGAAGCCTTCTGGAAAGGAATCTACGAAGTCGCGAGTCCATTCGATAATGACACTCCAGCTATAGCACACTTCGAGGCTCTCTGTCGTAGAGTCTTAGAAGAGCCAGACGAAGTGTGCCCGGCAATCAGTACGGAAGAGGTTCAACAAGCACTTGTTGGAACCAAGAACTTCGCTGCCTCGGGTCCAGATGGTATAAACAACTGGTGGTGGAAGAAGTTTCCTTCCACCCACCGCCATCTGGCCTGTGTTTTCAACTCATGGTTGAACGAGGGGCAGGAAATTCCGGACTGGTTTGTCGAGGGGCGAACTGGGCTAATCCCCAAAAAGAGGGATCTGTCTGACCCAAAAAATTATAGACCGATTACCTGCCTCAACTCCTGCTACAAGTTATTTACTCGTATCTTGTATACCAGGATGTTGGGGTCTGTTGATCCGGTCTATCAACAGATAAACGAACAGCGTGGTGCCAAGAAGGGCCTGGCAGGTTGCAAAACCTGCTGATAGACCGCTGTATTACACAGGATTCTGTGCAATACAAGCGGAATCTATCAATGGCCTGGATTGATTATCGCAAGGCATTTGATACAACATCCCATGAGCTTTTGTTACACTTGCTCGGATGTCTTGCGGTACCAGCACCACTAGTGAGATGCATTGAACAACTGTTGCCGCTCTAGAGAACTCGCTTCACCATAACATCCGGTGCCGAGCGAGTCTCGACAGAGTTGGTGACATTTAAGAGAGGAGTGTTTCAAGGTGACTCTTTGAGTCCGCTCCTCTTCTGCATCTCACTGCTGCCGCTGTCTGTTGGACTCCGCCAAACCCGCGGGTATCAGTGTGGGCCACCCAGCAACCGGAGAAATAAGGTCACCCATCTATTTTATATGGATGACCTTAAACTCTATACCTCCGAAGAGCGAGAACTTCATAATGCTCTCAGGGTGGTCGAGGAATACACGCGGGCAATTGGAATGGAGTTTGGGTTGGACAAATGCGCAGTCGTCCACCTCAAGAGAGGACGATGCGGGGAATTCCACAAAGATGCGCAGCTCGCAGACGGAAGCATCCTACGACATTTGGATGCCGGAGAGACCTACACATACCTGGGTGTGGAACAACGCCACATCCAGGATGTGAACCAAATAAAGGATTCTCTCCGTGGCAAGTACAGACACCGACTCCGAAAGATTTGGTCTTCTGAACTTTCGGGGAAGAACGAGGTGTCTGCCACTAATATGCTTGCCGTTCCGATTCTGCTCTACTCCTTTGGAGTAGTTAAATGGCGAGTAGATGAGCTGCGCCAATTGGACAGGGATACCCTCAAGATAATGAATATCCATAGGAGTATTCATCCTAGATCGTCCGTTCCTCGTGTGTACCTCCGCGAGGAGTCTTGAGTCTGTAGTGTATGCATGGCAGAGTAGCACTGAGTATGGCATGTAACATTCTAAGGAGCTCGGATCCGCTCCTACGGTTAGTGAGAGATCATGAAACCGTGGGAGTTGGTGCTTTATTGTTTAAGGCAGCACAGAGGGCCGCAGATAAACTCGGTCTCGTGTTCGACTACAGGCGAGGTGCTGATGCAGAATCAGTCACTAAGCTTCCGCCGAATCGTCTGACAGCCCAAATTAAAGCTGCCGAACAGAGGAATCTGTTCAGGCAGCACGTCGATAAACCCCTGCACGGTGTTTTCTTTAACAACATAGAAGCACTGGGTTTATCAACAGAGCTGACCTTCGCATTCTTAAGGTCAGCGGGGCTGAAGTCGGAGACCGAGGGATTCATTGTGGCCTGCCAAGATGGTGTTATTAACACATTGGTCTATCGGAGTCGCGTGATGGGTGTAGAGGTTCCTGATATCAACTGCAGGACCTGCCGTCAGGCGCCGGAGTCGCACATGCATCTATTATCTGCATGTCCGATTTATGCGACTTCGGCCTACATCCACCGACATAACGCAGCTTTACGAGTGCTATACTACCATCTTCGGCACTCGTACAAGATAGACCAAACACCAGTGCTGCCTTATATCCCCGGAGATATCGAGTCCGTTGTCGAGAACGAGAAATGCCGGATTTACTGGAACTACTCGTTCCCGACCGTCAGGCGAATTCAAGCCAATAAGCCTGACATAGTCCTCCTCGACCATCAGACCAAGGTGATGTATGTCATCGAGTTCTCAGCACCTGCTGAGACAAACATCGCCTTGAAGGAGGAGGAGAAACGGACTAAATACAGAGATCTCCGGTACGAGCTCCAAGTGCTATACCCAGGCTACTCTGTCAAGATGGTCGTCCTGATAATCGGTGTACTCGGAGGTATGAAGCCCACGCTGCTCTCCGCATTGAAGACCATGCCTGCCTGCCAAACATCGGCAGAATGGTTGGCTGGTCAAGTGCAGAAAGCGGTCATCCTGGGATCCCTTCGTCTACTTAGGGCACACGAGTCTGGAATCTACAGTGACTAACCCTGCGGGATGTGGGGAGTTGCTGTAGATTATTCGCTGGCGCTCTCTCTGTGTGGTGTCGGAGGCCATAGGGAGACTGTCCAGCACTTTCTTCCGGAAAGGGAAAAAAAAAATAATAATAATAATAAACGACTTTATTATAAAAGTATACAGAAGAGTAGTACTAATACAATGGGCGAAGTTTAGCCAGTTTTACCCGGCTACTCTTACACTTAACCCAGTAATGATCTTATTTATTTTTTAAATAAAGCTTTGTTTAGGGCATCTAAATCATTCCAAGTTCCCCAAGCTGTTCGTTAGCCCTTGCCAATATTGTTATGTTAGAACGTGAAACAGCACGAAATAATCTGCACGACATATACCGTCTACGCGTAATAATTATTATGCTGCTGCCCATTTGGCTTATAATTTCGTTTGAGCTATATTCATTTTTATTAATAAACACATCTCAACCATTTTATTTTCAAGATAGCCGCCAAAAAAAAATTTCTTTTACTTATTGTTTGTTCATCGAGACTTTCCACTATGCCAAATTTCGTGTTAGCATCACTGAACGCTGCTCAACATTACTAGCAAACAAGCCACCGAACTATATGTATACAAAAATATTTAATGTTGTCTTTGAGTCGAATATCTGTGGTCTCGTTATAAGTAATTTCATTATCTTCTCTTCCTTTTCGTTTATTCAAGTTTCCAGTTGTTTCGTTAATATACTTAATTTTGACTAACTTTTCGTAAAAAGCAAACCAAGAATGAACTTTTATAAAGTAACAATTTATTATGTACTTTCATAGAATTGAATTAAAGTGATAAATAAAAACATAATTAACTTTGAACTAAGTAGGAAATTAATATACTTAATACGTGCATATAAACATGAAAATGTTTTTTTTCTGTAAATTGAAATGTTAAGGACTATTTGGCGTAAAGCAATTCTTTGTAATTTCCTAAAGCAATTATTAAAAAATTTCCACACAACAAATACCTACATAATGAATATTTCCGAAACAGTAGCTATTTTATATAGAACTTTATTACTATCATATTTTTGTTCTTAAAATATGAAATGTTTTATGTTTATCGGATTATAGAAATTATTGCACTTAAGAAATCTAGTTCCCACAGTTTCCACAAGCAAATACATAATATTTCAGATATGGCTTGCTTTATGTATTGATAAAATATTTTTGTTTTTAAAATATAAAACAAGGGTTAATATGGGGTTCAACCAACTTTGGAAGTTTTGAATTCTAAGAAAATTTTAGCGAGTGGTTTAAAAGTGTTTCCCGATTGCTGCGTAAACCTCAAAACCGTTGTTAGCCTAAATCTTTCAGGAGGATCGGCCAACAGATTTTCTCTTGCGACACATACAAACTATTTTAAAGGCTAATTTAATTTACAGTATATATTGCCAGAACTTCACGTTTTAGTGAATGGTTACAGTAATATTAATCCAATCAAAACATCTGAAAATGAATGGGTATCCTTGATAGTGTTTTGTTAATCTCTAATAAGGTAAATTAATAGTAAATTAATTTTTAGTAATTATTTTATTGGAAATGGATTTCTTTATTTCAATTTAACCTTAATCTTATGGGATTTGCACAATATGTTACTAAGATACAGGCAATATGCCATATGAAAGAAGAATTTAGGGTGTTTACAGTAAAAGTATTTGAAAAAATTAAACAGAAAACTTTAAACCAAAATTTACGTTAACATGTACCAGGAAAACGAATAATTTGATCTGTTTTGAGTTTTATTAAAACGTGCTAGGGGAAATATAATCCTTGAAAAGTTATGATGTTTCCAAGTAGCACGTGTACAATCACAATGGTGAAAAAATGAATAACACGTGCCACTCATTAGAAAGCCCCGTTAATCCATCGAAAGCTCGCCAATCTTGTTTATGTTTTATGAAATGAGACACACTCCATCAAATTACAAAACAAACTAAGTATCAAATTGGCTAACGTTCGAAGATAATAGAATTAATGGAAACCACTTCTGACTCCTAATAGAACTCTACCTCAAATCCTTTGATAGTGTTAAGCTGATGAGACAATCGTGGTTTAATTTAATATACATGTTTTTATTTTATAAGAATTATTATATTCTGGAGACGAAAAAATTAATTACCCACATTTTTGGAATTGCGACTTTTTCCTATTACCCATTATTGAAAATGATAAGTATCCTCACAACATTGCGTTGTCAATATTTTGTTCTTCTTCTAATCGCTGTGAAAAGGTGTATTATTCATTTTTAATGTGATAACAAAATCGATCCATTTAATCAGAGACCTTCTACGTTAAACTGTCTGTTTTCCCCGAAAAGTGGTAATCGATATTTTAAGACAATTTAAAAATATAATTATTAAACACCAACAAGCTGTTGAAAAACCAACAATGATCGATTAATTTTGAGCTCTTGTCAACTCTAGTCATTGTTATGTCTAAAGTGGAAACGAAGTTCATGTAAATCTAAAATAGCCATCTTCCGAGCCCTTTAATAATCATCCCGTGTAAAATATCATCATATGAACTCCTTACGGCAAGGATCACATTCGGTCTGGGTTTATTTTAATCTTTTTAGCTTTCAATTTTGTACCTACAATATTTTTTTCTGACGTCAAAAGTAGACCGTGAAGTGCTTTTGGTTATCCTTTGGATATGAAGATGATATTTAGTACATTTTTTTGGAAATACATTTGCCTACATTTTAAATGAATTTGGTTCAACAAGGTTATTTAGAATCCATTCTACAACCTTTTAGAAATTGAGAATTGAAAGCTAGATGTAGAAAACAAGCCCTTAATATAAAACCAGAAGGACGTGGACGATATGCAATCCTGGCGGTACACAAGGATTTGGGGATAATATTTCTATTGAGATTTTATCAATCGATGAACGATGAAGTAGTTTAAGAGAAAATTGGAATATCCATAAGCATAATTTTGCTGACCAGTATCTTTGTTACGAGACCTTGAAGGCATATTTTTACAGTTATCTAAACAGTTTTGTTGGGATTTAAAGATGGCCAACATATACTAATTAGAAAATCTACATTAGTATTGTTTAAAAGTTATTTGTGGCATTTCATAAATTATTTCTTTCCTTTTCTTTGTTTGGGATTTATTACCACATTCCTTGAGTTTCCTATCCAAAAAATTCGATTTACCTAAAAAATATTCAAATTAACCAGTTTAAAACTGGGAAATAACCTCTACGCCTTTGACGTAATGTCAGAGGATCAGTTAGAGGGTGTTTTTTGACAACTAATAGGAATTAAATTAATACAATAATAATTAATTAATAAGCGCAGTATCTATCTAATCGTCTAATATTATATTAAGCCTAGATGTTATTCTATTTTCTTATTTTAAAACATACTGATATGTTATGGTATTGTCTTTGTCTTCATTAAATACAGAAAATTAATTTTTTTCAAAGCTATGTATAGAATATAAGAAAGTTATAGAAAATTTACATATACTACCACTTCATAGTTGCATTTGATCACACTGTATATGGTAAAAAACAAAGAAATTGTAAGTGTAGGCGTAGGAACGCCACTGATAATTTGCTCTTTTTAATATAATTGCATTCATGTAGTTGAATAGATATTGCCCTTATCTATGAGTTGGATATGTATAGGCGGATTTAAACTGGTATCATAATGTATAAACACTGCCGAGCAAGTATGAAGGAATGCGAGGCACAATGACTTGGCTTCAGGGGACAGTCGTGGTCTGCTGTACAAGAGGCCTGTGTTCTTGGACTCATGAAGGCCTGGGGCCATCATGAGCCGACTCAAGATTGTAGCGGATCCCGTACTGCGGTCTACACGCGACCAGCTGCCGCGGGGGTGGTAGCTTTATTATAAAATATTGTTTCTCGTTTTCTTATGTTTAACACTGTACTAACGCTACACAATAAGCGGTCCCTCGCCTTTGTTGTAGAATAATATCGGTGAAAAAGTTTTTTTTAATAATATAAATAAACATATCAGAAGTGGCCCTCATACTTAACATTTACTTGAGGATAATCAATGTGTACCATCAATGGAATGACTTTTTAATACTAACAGAGTATAAATAAAACACGGTGATAAAGTCGTATGTTCTGAACAAAATGGATCATTTATATACTACTTATACACCTACAATCTTTTTTTCACAAGAAGGGTAGTATTGTATGAATTTTAAAAATGATTCTTGATAACTCTGCCTTCTGCGATTACAGTCAATTACACGTTTTGCTCTCAACAGTTGTCAAAGCCATTGCTGTAACAAAGGAGCTTTCATGAGTCTGAAAATAAGCGTAAGTAATAAAAGCATTTTCATGAAATAATGTCTAATAGGTTAGGCGGCGCCAGACCCTACGGGTCTGGCTTGCCTAACCTATCTCTGCGAGGCTGACCCTCTATATCAGTAGTTTTATCTCGGGGTTTTTAGTTGAAAGACGGTTTTTAAATTTCGGGAAAAAGTAGAGTCCGACATGGGGTCGCGAGGTCGGGAGTTGGAAAAAATTCAGGATTTTAGGATTAAAATTTGAGAAAAAAAATAAAAAGTTCAGAGCCCCTGCGGGGCTCTATTTAAGATATAGTAATGGAATGGCCCCTGCGGGGCCGTAGAAATAGTGAGTTCTAGACTAAAATTTTTAAACATTTCGATGACAGCTGCCAAATAAAGGTCAGTGACGTTTTTTTGGTAAAAAAAATTTTTTGGATTTTTTTTTTGGTGGGGGTGTCTAAAATGGGGGAAAATTTTTTCGAAACTTTTTTAATTTCGGCCCCCTTCGGAAAAATTTTTTGGGCGCCCAATTTCAATTTTTTTTTCGACCCCAATGGGAAAAAATATGATGCCGTTCTTTAAAAAATATTAAAAAAATGGCTCCTGTGTGATCGTAGAAATAGTAGGTTCTAGACGGTCCAATATAGCAAAAATAATAATGACCGTAAGCATCAAGTAGTTTTGGTAAAAAATTTGCAAAAAAAAAATGAGTCCGACATAGAAGTCTTGAATAAAAAAAAAGGTGAGAAGGTTATCGGAAATGAAGCGTATGGTGTATTTTCGTAGGCGTTCTCGATTAGTTAAAGGATTCGGGCGTTTTAGTTGGATTCGGCCGAAAAGCTTTGGGAAAGATGCAGAGCCCGACAGACAATTTATAGATAAGGTGGAAATGAGGCGTTCCGTGTATTTTCGTGGGCGTCTTCGATTAGTTAAGGGATTAGAGTAATTTATTTGGATTCGGTGGAAGAGTCTCGGGAAAGATGTAAAGTCCGACAGAGATGCTACTTGAAAAGTAGAGGGTCATCGGAAATGAGGCGTTTCGCGTATTTTCGTAGGCGTGTTCGATTAGTTAAGGGATTCGGGCAATTTAGTTGGATTCTGCCGAAGAGTCTAGGAAAAGATGTAGAGTCCGACAGAGATGCTACTTGAAAAGTAAGACGGTCATCGGAAATGAGGCGCTATGCGTATTTTCGTAGGCGTCATCGATTAGTTATGGGATTCGGAAAATTAGGTGGATTCGGTGGAAGAGCCTCGGGAAAGACGTAGGGTCCGACAGAGATGCTACTTGAAAAGTGAGAGGGGCATCGGAAATGAGGTGTCTCTCGTATTTTCGTAGGCGTCTTCGATTAGTTAAGGGATCCGGATAATTTAGTTGGATTCAGTCTAAGAGTCTTGGGAAAGCTGCAGAGTCCGACAGAGATGCTACTTGAAAAGTGAGAGGGTCTTCAGAAATGAGGGGTGTCGCGTATTTTTGTAGGTGTTTCCGATTAGTTAAGGGATTCGGGCAACTTATTTGGATTCGGTCGAAGAGTCTCGGGAAAGATGTAGAGTCCGACAGAGATGCTACTTGAAGAGTGAGAGGGTTATCAGAAAAGAGGCGTCTCGCATATTTTCGTAGGCGTTTTCGATTAGTTAAGTGATTCGGGCAATTTAGTTGGATTCGGTCGGAGAGTCTCGGGAAAGATGTAGAGTCCGACAGAGGTGCTACATAAAAAGTGAGAGGGCATCAGGAAAGAGACGTCTCGCGTATTTTCGTAGGCATTTTCGATTAGTTATGGGATTCGGGAAATTTAGTTGGATTCGGTCTAAGGGTCTCGGGATAGATGTGGAGTCCGACAGAGATGTTACTTAAAAAGTGAGAGGGCATCAGGAAAGAGGCGATTCGCGTATTTTCGTAGGCGTCTTCGATTAGTTAAGGGATCCGGATAATTTAGTTGGATTCGGTCTAAGAGTCTCGGGAAAGCTGCAGAGTCTTACAGAGATGCTACTTAAAAAGTGAGAGGGTCTTCAGAAATGAGGTGTGTCGCGTATTTTCGTAGGCGTATTTGATTAGTTAAGGGATTCGGGCAATTTAGTTAGTCCGACAGAGATGCTTCTTAAAAAGTAAGAGGGAATCAGGAATTGAGGCGTTTCGCGTATTTTCGTAGGCATCCTCGATTAGTTATGGGATTTGGGCAATTTAGTTGGATTCGGTGGAAGAGTCTCGGGAAAGATGTAGAGTCCGACAGAGATGTTACCTAAGAAGTGAGAGGGCATCAGGAAAGAGGCGTCTCGTGTATTTTCGTAGGAGTCTTCGATTAGTTAAGGGATTCGGGCAATTTAGTTGGATTCGGCCGAAGAGTCTAGGAAAAGATGTAGAGTCCGACAGAGATGCTACTTGAAAAGTAAGACGGTCATCGGAAATGAGGCGTTTTGCGTATTTTCGTAGGCGTCTTCGATTAGTTATGAGATCCTGGTAATTTAGTTGGATTAGGTGGAAGAGCCTCGGGAAAGATGTAGAGTCCGAAGGAGATGCTACTTGAAAAGTGAGAGGGTCATCGGAAATTAGGTGTCTCGCGTATTTTCGTAGGCGTCTTCGATTAGTTAAGGGATCCGGGTAATTTAGTTGGATTTAGTCTAAGTGTCTCGGGAAAGCTGCAGAGTCCGACAGAGATGCTACTTGAAAAGTGAGAGGGTCTTCAGAAATGAGGGGTGTCGCGTATTTTCGTAGGTGTTTCCGATTAGTTAAGGGATGCGGGCAATTTATTTGGATTCGGTCGAAGAGTCTCGGGAAAGATGTAGAGTCCGACAGAGATGCTACTTGAAGAGTGAGAGGGTTATCAGAAAAGAGGCGTCTCGTGTATTTTCGTAAGAGTCTCCGATTAGTTAAGGGATCCGGGTAGTTTAGTTGGATTCGGTGGAAGAGCCTCGGGAAAGATGTAGAGTCCGACAGAGATGCTACGTGAAAAGTGGGAAGGGCATCAGAAAAGGGGCGTTTCGCGTATTTTCGTAGGCGTCTTCGATTAGTTAAGGGATCCCGATAATTTAGTTGAATTGAGTCTAAGAGTCTCGGGAAAGCTGCAGAGTCCGACAGAGATGCTACTTGAAAAGTGAGAGGGTCTTCAGAAATGAGGGGTGTCGCGTATTTTCGTAGGTGTTTCCGATTAGTTAAGGGATTCGGGCAATTTTTTTGGATTCGGTCGAAGAGTCCCGGGAAAGATGTAGAGTCCGATAGAGGTGCGACTTAAAAAGTGAGAGGGCATCAGGAAAGAGACGTCTCGCATATTTCGTAGGCGTTTTCGAATAGTTAAGTGATTCGGGCAATTTAGTTGGATTCGGTCGGAGAGTCTCGGGAAAGATGTAGAGTCCGACAGAGGTGCTACTTAAAAAGTGAGAGGGCATCAGGAAAGAGACGTCTCGCGTATTTTCGTAGGCATTTTCGATTAGTTATGGGATTCGGGAAATTTAGTTGGATTCGGTCGAAGAGTCTCGGGGAAGATGTAGAGTCCGACAGAGAAGCTACTTGAAAAGTGAGAGGGTCTTCAGAAATGAGGTGTGTCGCGTATTTTCGTAGGCGTATTCGATTAGTTAAGGGATTCGGGCAATTTAGTTGGATTCGGTCGAAGAGTTTCGGGAAAGATGTAGAGTCCGACAGAGATGCTTCTTAAAAAGTAAGAGGGAATCAGGAAATGAGGTGTTTCGCGTATTTTCGTAGGCATCCTCGATTAGTTATGGGATTTGGGCAATTTAGTTGGATTCGGTGGAAGAGTCTCGGGAAAGATGTAGAGTCCGACAGAGATGCTACTTGAAAAGTAAGGCGGTCATCGGAAATGAGGCGTTTTGCGTATTTTCGTAGGCGTCTTCGATTAGTTAAGGGATTCGGGCAATTTATTTGGATTCGGTCGAAGAGTCTCGGGAAAGATGTAGAGTCCGACAGAGATGCTACTTGAAGAGTGAGAGGGTTATCAGAAAAGAGGCGTCTCGTGTATTTTCGTAGGCCGATTAGTTAAGGGATCCGGGTAGTTTAGTTGGAGTCGGTGGAAGAGCCTCGGGAAAGATGTAGAGTCCGACAGAGATGCTACGTGAAAGGTGGGAAGGGCATCAGGAAAGGGATGTTTCGCGTATTTTCGTAGGCGTCTTCGATTAGTTATGGGATCCGGAAAATTTAGTTGGATTGAGTCTAAGAGTCTCGGGAAAGCTGCAGAGTCCGACAGAGATGCTACTTGAAAAGTGAGAGGGTCTTCAGAAATGAGGGGTGTCGCGTATTTTCGTAGGTGTTTCCGATTAGTTAAGGGATTCGGGCAATTTATTTGGATTCGGTCGAAGAGTCCCGGGAAAGATGTAGAGTCCGATAGAGGTGCGACTTAAAAAGTGAGAGGGCATCAGGAAAGAGACGTCTCGCGTATTTTCGTAGGCGTTTTCGATTAGTTAAGTGATTCGGGCAATTTAGTTGGATTCGGTCGGAGAGTCTCGGGAAAGATGTAGAGTCCGATAGAGGTGCTACTTAAAAAGTGAGAGTGCATCAGGAAAGAGACGTCTCGCGTATTTTAGTAGGCATCTTCGATTAGTTATGGGATTCGGGCAATTTAGTTGGATTCGGTGGAAGAATCACGGGAAAGATGTAGAGTCCGACAGTGATGCTACTTAAAAAGTGACAGGGCATCAGGAAAGAGGCGTTTCGTTTATTTTCGTGGGAGTCTCCGATTAGTTAAGGGATCCGTGTAATTTAATTGGATTCGGTTTAAGAGTCTCGGGAAAGCTGCAGAGTCCGACAGAGATGCTACTTGAAAAGTGAGACGGTCTTCAGAAATGAGGGGTGTCGCGTATTTTCGTAGGCGTATTTGATTAGTTAAGGGATTCGGGCAATTTAGTTGGATTCGGTCGAAGAGTTTCGGGAAAGATGTAGAGTCCGACAGAGATGCTTCTTCAAAAGTAAGAGGGAATCAGGAAATGAGGCGTTTCGCGGATTTTCGTAGGCATCTTCGATTAGTTATGGGATTTGGGCAATTTAGTTGGATTCGGTGGAAGAGTCTCGGGAAAGATGTAGAGTAGGACAGAGATGATACTTAAAAAGTGAGAGGGCATCAGGAAAGGGGCGTTTCGTGTATTTTCGTGGGAGTCTCCGATTAGTAAAGGGATCCGGGTAATTTAGTTGGATTCGGTCTAAGAGTCCCGGGAAAGGTGTAGAGTCCGACAGAGATGCTACTTGAAGAGTGAGAGGGTTATCAGAAAAGAGGCGGCTCGCATATTTCGTAGGCGTTTTCGATTAGTTAAGTGATTCGGGCAATTTAGTTCGATTCGGTCGGAGAGTCTCGGGAAAGATGTATAGTCCGACAGAGATGTTACCTAAAAAGTGAGAGGGCATCAGGAAAGAGGTGCCTCGCGTATTTTCGTAGGCGTCTTCGATTAGTTAAGGGATCCGGATAATTTAGTTGGATTTAGTCTAAGAGTCTCGGGAAAGCTGCAGAGTCCGACAGAGATGCTACTTGAAAAGTGAGAGGGTCTTCAGAAATGAGGAGTGTCGCGTATTTTCGTAGGTGTTTCCGATTAGTTAAGGGATTCGGGCAATTTATTTGGATTCGGTCGAAGGGTCTCGGGAAAGATGTAGAGTCCGACAGAGATGCTACTTGAAGAGTGAGAGGGTTATCAGAAAAGAGGCGTCTCGTGTGTTTTCGTAGGCGTTTTCGATTAGTTAAGTGATTCGGGCAATTTAGTTGGATTCGGCCGAAGAGTCTAGGAAAAGATGTAGAGTCCGACAGAGATGCTACTTGAAAAGTAAGACGGTCATCGGAAATGAGGCGTTATGCGTATTTTCGTAGGCGTCTTCGATTAGTTATGGGATTCGGAAAATTAGGTGGATTCGGTGGAAGAGCCTAGGGAAAGATGTAGGGTCCGACAGAGATGCTACTTGAAAAGTGAGAGGGGCATCGGAAATGAGGTGTCTCTCGTATTTTCGTAGGCGTCTTCGATTAGTTAAGGGATCCGGATAATTTGGTTGGAGTCAGTCTAAGAGTCTTGGGAAAGTTGCAGAGTCCGACAGAGATGCTACTTGAAAAGTGAGAGGGTCTTCAGAAATGAGGGGTGTCGCGTATTTTTGTAGGTGTTTCCGATTAGTTAAGGGTTCGGGCAACTTATTTGGATTCGGTCGAAGAGTCTCGGGAAAGATGTAGAGTCCGACAGAGATGCTACTTGAAGAGTGAGAGGGTTATCAGAAAAGAGGCGTCTCGCATATTTTCGTAGGCGTTTTCGATTAGTTAAGTGATTCGGGCAATTTAGTTGGATTCGGTCGGAGAGTCTCGGGAAAGATGTAGAGTCAGACAGAGGTGCTACTTAAAAAGTGAGAGGGCATCAGGAAAGAGACGTCTCGCGTATTTTAGTAGGCATCTTCGATTAGTTATGGGATTCGGGAAATTTAGTTGGATTCGGTCAGAGTCTCGGGATAGATGTGGAGTCCGACAGAGATGTTACTTAAAAAGTGAGAGGGCATCAGGAAAGAGGCGATTCGCGTATTTTCGTAGGCGTCTTCGATTAGTTAAGGGATCCGGATAATTTAGTTGGATTCAGTCTAAGAGTCTCGGGAAAGCTGCAGAGTCCGACAGAGATGCTACTTGAAAAGTGAGAGGGTCTTCAGAAATGAGGGGTGTCGCGTATTTTCGTAGGTGTTTCCGATTAGTTAAGGGATTCGGGCAACTTATTTGGATTCGGTCGGAGAGTCTCGGGAAAGATGTAGAGTCCGACAGAGGTGCTACTTAAATAGTGAGAGGGCATCAGGAAAGAGACGTCTCGCGTATTTTCGTAGGCATTTTCGATTAGTTATGGGATTCGGGAAATTTAGTTGGATTCGGTCGAAGAGTCTCGGGGAAGATGTAGAGTCCGACAGAGATGCTACTTGAAAAGTGAGAGGGTATCAGGAAAGCGGCGTTTCGTTTATTTTCGTAGGAGTCTCCGATTAGTTAAGGGATCCGTGTAATTTAGTTGGATTCGGTCTAAGAGTCTCGGGAAAGCTGCAGAGTCTTACAGAGATGCTACTTGAAAAGTGAGAGGGTCTTCAGAAATGAGGTGTGTCGCGTATTTTCGTAGGCGTATTTGATTAGTTAAGGGATTCGGGCAATTTAGTTAGTCCGACAGAGATGCTTCTTAATAAGTAAGAGGGAATCAGGAAATGAGGCGTTTCGCGTATTTTCGTAGGCATCCTCGATTAGTTATGGGATTTGACAATTTAGTTGGATTCGGTGGAAGAGTCTCGGGAAAGATGTAGAGTCCGACAGAGATGTTACCTAAAAAGTGAGAGGGCATCAGGAAAAAGGCGTCTCGTGTATTTTCGTAGGAGTCTTCGATTAGTTAAGGGATTCGGGCAATTTAGCTGGATTCGGCCGAGGAGTCTAGGAAAAGATGTAGAGTCCGACAGAGATGCTACTTGAAAAGTAAGACGGTCATCGGAAATGAGGCGTTTTGCGTATTTTCGTAGGCGTCTTCGATTAGTTATGGGATCCGGGTAATTTAGTTGGATTAGGTGGAAGAGCCTCGGGAAAGATGTAGAGTCCGAAGGAGATGCTACTTGAAAAGTGAGAGGGTCATCGGAAATTAGGTGTCTCGCGTATTTTCGTAGGCGTCTTCGATTAGTTGAGGGATCCGGGTAATTTAGTTGGATTTAGTCTAAGTGTCTCGGGAAAGCTGCAGAGGCCGACAGAGATGCTACTTGAAATTATTTGGATTCGGTCGAAGAGTCCCGGGAAAGATTCGGTCGAAGAGTCCCGGGAAAGATGTAGAGTCCGATAGAGGTGCGACTTAAAAAGTGAGAGGGCATCAGGAAAGAGACGTCTCGCGTATTTTCGTAGGCGTTTTCGATTAGTTAAGTGATTCGGGCAATTTAGTTGGATTCGGTCGGAGAGTCTCGGGAAAGATGTAGAGTCCGATAGAGGTGCTACTTAAAAAGTGAGAGTGCATCAGGAAAGAGACGTCTCGCGTATATTAGTAGGCATCATCGATTAGTTATGGGATTCGGGCAATTTAGTTGGATTCGGTGGAAGAATCACGGGAAAGATGTAGAGTCCGACAGAGATGCTACTTAAAAAGTGACAGGGCATCAGGAAAGAGGCGTTTCGTCTATTTTCGTAGGAGTCTCCGATTAGTTAAGGGATCCGTGTAATTTAGTTGGATTCGGTTTAAGAGTCTCGGGAAAGCTGCAGAGTCCGACAGAGATGCTACTTGAAAAGTGAGACGGTCTTCAGAAATGAGGTGTGTCGTGTATTTTCGTAGGCGTATTTGATTAGTTAAGGGATTCGGGCAATTTAGTTGGATTCGATCGAAGAGTTTCGGGAAAGATGTAGAGTCCGACAGAGATGCTTCTTCAAAAGTAAGAGGGAATCAGGAAATGAGGCGTTTCGCGGATTTTCGTAGGCATCTTCGATTAGTTATGGGATTTGGGCAATTTAGTTGGATTCGGTGGAAGAGTCTCGGGAAAGATGTAGAGTAGGACAGAGATGATACTTAAAAAGTGAGAGGGCATCAGGAAAGGGGCGTTTCGTGTATTTTCGTGGGAGTCTCCGATTAGTAAAGGGATCCGGGTAATTTAGTTGGATTCGGTCTAAGAGTCCCGGGAAAGGTGTAGAGTCCGACAGAGATGCTACTTGAAAAGTGAGAGGGTCTTCAGAAATGAGGGGTGTCGTGTATTTTCGTAGGTGTTTCCGATTAGTTAAGGGATTCGGCCAACTTATTTGGATTCGGTCGAAGAGTCTCGGGAAAGATGTAGAGTCCGACAGAGATGCTACTTGAAGAGTGAGAGGGTTATTAGAAAAGAGGCGGCTCGCATATTTCGTAGGCGTTTTCGATTAGTTAAGTGATTCGGGCAATTTAGTTGGATTCGGTCGGAGAGTCTCGGGAAAGATGTAGAGTCCGACAGAGGTGCTACTTAAAAAGTGAGAGGGCATCAGGAAAGAGACGTCTCGCGTATTTTCGTAGGCATTTTCGATTAGTTATGGGATTCGGGAAATTTAGTTGGATTCGGTCGAAGAGTCTCGGGGAAGATGTAGAGTCCGACAGAGATGCTACTTGAAAAGTGAGAGGGAATCAGGAAAGCGGCGTTTCGTTTATTTTCGTAGGAGTCTCAGATTAGTTAAGGGATCCGTGTAATTTAGTTGGATTCGGTCTAAGAGTCTCGGGAAAGCTGCAGAGTCCTACAGAGATGCTACTTGAAAAGTGAGAGGGTCTTCAGAAATGAGGTGTGTCGCGTATTTTCGTAGGCGTATTCGATTAGATAAGGGATTCGGGCAATTTAGTTGGATTCGGTCGAAGAGTTTCGGGAAAGATGTAGAGTCCGACAGAGATGCTTCTTAAAAAGTAAGAGGGAATCAGGAAATGAGGCGTTTCGCGTATTTTCGTAGGCATCCTCGATTAGTTATGGGATTTGGGCAATTTAGTTGGATTCGGTGGAAGAGTCTCGGGAAAGATGTATAGTCCGACAGAGATGTTACCTAAAAAGTGAGAGGGCATCAGGAAAGAGGCGTCTCGTGTATTTTCGTAGGAGTCTTCGATTAGTTAAGGGATTCGGGCAATTTAGTTGGATTCGGCCGAAGAGTCTAGGAAAAGATGTAGAGTCCGACGGAGATGCTACTTGAAAAGTGAGAGGGTCATCGGAAATGAGGTGTCTCGCGTATTTTCGTAGGCGTCTTCGATTAGTTAAGGGATCCGGATAATTTAGTTGGATTGAGTCTAAGAGTCTCGGGAAAGCTGCAGAGTCCGACAGAGATGCTACTTGAAAAGTGAGAGGGTCTTCAGAAATGAGGGGTGTCGCGTATTTTCGTAGGTGTTTCCGATTAGTTAAGGGATTCGGGCAATTTATTTGGATTCGGTCGAAGAGTCCCGGGAAAGATGTAGAGTCCGATAGAGGTGCGACTTAAAAAGTGAGAGGGCATCAGGAAAGAGACGTCTCGCGTATTTTCGTAGGCGTTTTCGATTAGTTAAGTGATTCTTACAATTTAGTTGGATTCGGTCGGAGAGTCTCGGGAAAGATGTAGAGTCCGATAGAGGTGCTACTTAAAAAGTGAGAGTGCATCAGGAAAGAGACGTCTCGCGTATTTTAGTAGGCATCTTCGATTAGTTATGGGATTCGGGCAATTTAGTTGGATTCGGTGGAAGAATCTCGGGGAAGATGTAGAGTCCGACAGAGATGCTACTTAAAAAGTGAGAGGGCATCAGGAAAGAGGCGTTTCGTGTATTTTCGTAGGAGTCTTCGATTAGTTAAGGGATTCGGGCAATTTAGTTGGATTCGGCCGAAGAGTCTAGGAAAAGATGTAGAGTCCGACGGAGATGCTACTTGAAAAGTGAGAGGGTCATCGGAAATGAGGTGTCTCGCGTATTTTCGTAGGAGTCTCCGATTAGTTAAGGGATCCGTGTAATTTAGTTGGATTCGGTTTAAGAGTCTCGGGAAAGCTGCAGAGTCCGACAGAGATGCTACTTGAAAAGTGAGAGGGTCTTCAGAAATGAGGGGTGTCGCGTATTTTCGTAGGTGTTTCCGATTAGTTAAGGGATTCGGGCAATTTATTTGGATTCGGTCGAAGAGTCCCGGGAAAGATGTAGAGTCCGATAGAGGTGCGACTTAAAAAGTGAGAGGGCATCAGGAAAGAGACGTCTCGCGTATTTTCGTAGGCGTTTTCGATTAGTTAAGTGATTCGCGCAATTTAGTTGGATTCGGTCGGAGAGTCTCGGGAAAGATGTAGAGTAGGACAGAGATGACACTTAAAAAGTGAGAGGGCATCAGGAAAGGGGCGTTTCGTGTATTTTCGTGGGAGTCTCCGATTAGTAAAGGGATCCGGGTAATTTAGTTGGATTCGGTCTAAGAGCCCCGGGAAAGGTGTAGAGTCAGACAGGGATGCTATTTGAAAAGTGAGAGGGTCATCCGGAAATGAGGCGTTTCGCGTATCTTCGTAGGCATCTTCGATTAGTTAAGGGATTCGGGTAATTTAGTTGGATTCGGTGGAAGAGTCTCGGGAAAGATGTAGAGTATGATAGAGATGTTACTTCAAGAGTGGGAAGGTAATGAGAAATGAGGCATTTCGCGTATTTTCGTATAAGTTTTCGATTAGTTAAGGGATTAGGGTAATTTAGTTGAATTCGGTGGAAGAGTCTGGGGAAAGATGTAGAGTTCAACAGAGATGCTACTTGAATAGTGGGAAGGTCATCAGGCAAGAGGCGTTTCGCGTATTTTCGTATTAGTCTTCCATTAGTGAAGGGATTCGGGTAATTTGGTTGGATTCGGTGGAAGTCTCGGGAAAGATGTAGGGCCCGACAGAGATGTTACTTGAAAAGTGAGATCATCGGAAATGAGGCGTTTTGCGTATTTTTGTAGGCGTTTTCGATTAGTAAAGTGATTTGGGTAAATTAGTTGGATCCGGTCCAAGAGTTAAGGGATTCGGGTAATTTAGTTAGTTGGATACGGTGGAAGAGTCTCGGGAAACATGTAGAGTCCGACAGAGATGCTACCTAAAGAGTGAGAGGGTCATCGGAAATGAAGCGTTTCGCGTATTTTCGTAGTCATCTTCGATTAGTTAAGGGATTCGGGTAATTTAGTTGGATTCGATGGAAGAGTCTCGGGAAACATGTAGAGTATGATAGAGTTGTTACTTGAAAAGTGGTAAGGTAATGAGAAATGAGGCATTTCGCGTATTTTCGTATTAGTCTTCGGTTAGTTAAGGGTAGTTTATTTGAATTCGGTGGAAGAGTCTAGGGAAAGATGTAGAGTTCAGCAGAGATGCTACTTGAACAATGGGAAGGTCATCAGGAAAGAGGCGTGTCGTGTATTTTCGTATTAGTCTTCGATTAGTTAAGAGATTCGGGTAATTTAGCTGGATTCGGTGGAAGAGTCTCGGGAAGGGAAAGACGTAGAGTCTGACAGAGATGCTACCTGAAAAGTGGGAAGGTAATTAGAAATGAGGCGTTTCGCGTATTTTCGTATTAGTCTTCGATTAGTTAAGACATTCGGGTAATTTAGTTGGATTCGGCGGAAGTCTCGGGAAAGATCTAGAGCACGACAGAGATGCTACCTGAAAAGTGACATCATCAGAAATGAGGCGTTTTGCGTATTTTTGTAGGCGTTTTCGATTAGTTAAGTGATTTGGATAAATTAGTTGGATCCGATCTAAGAGTCTCGGGAAAGAAGTAGAGGTCTATAGAGAAGCCACTTGAAAAGTGATAAGGTAATGAGAAATGAGGCGTTTCGCGTATTTTCGTAGGCATATTCGATTAGTTAAGGGATTAGGGTAATTTAGTGGGATTCGGTCGAAGAATCTCGGGAAAGATGTAGAGTCCGACAGAGATGCTACTTGAAAAGTGGGAAGATCATCAAGAAAGAGGCGTTTCGTGTATTCTCGTAGGCGTCTTCGATTAGTTAAGTGATTTGTGTAAATTAGTTGGATCCGGTCTAAGAGACTCGGGAAAGCGGGGGAGTTCAACAGAGATGCTATTTGAAAAGTGGGAAGGGCATCGGGAAAGAGGCGTTTTGCGTATTTTCGTAGGCGTCTTCGATTAGTTAAGTGATTCGGATAGATTAGTTGGATTCAGTCTAAGAGTCTCGGGAAAGAAGTATAGTCTTACAGAGATGCTACTTGAAAAGTGGGAAGGGCATTAGGAGAGAGGCGTTTCGCGTATTTTCGTAGGAGTCATCGATTAGTTAAGGGATGCGGGTAATTTAGTTGGATTCGGTGGAAGTGTTTCGGGAAAGATGCAGGGTCCAACAGAGATGCCACTCGAAAAGTGAATAAGGTCATGAAAAAAGAGACGTTTCGTGTATTTTCGTAGGCATCTTGGATTAGTTAAGGGATTCGGGTAATTTAGTTGGATTCGGTAGAAGAGTCTCGGGAAACATGTAGAGTCCGACAGAGATGCTACCTAAAAAGTGAAAGGATCATCGGAAATGAGGCGTTTCGCGTATTTTCGTAGGCATCTTCGATTAGTTATGGGATTCGGGCAATTTAGTTGGGTTCGGTGGAAGAGTCTCGGCAAAGATGTAGAGTATGATAGAGATGTTACTTCAAAAATGGGAAGGTAATGAGAAATGAGGTATTTCGCGTATTTTCGTATTAGTCGTCGATTGGTTAAGGGATTAGGGTAATTTAGTTGAATTCGGTGGAAGAGTCTGGGGAAAGATGTAGAGTTCAACAGAGATGCTACTTGAATAGTGGGAAGGTCATCAGGAAAGAGGCGTTTCGTGTATTTTCGTATTAGTCTTCGATTAGTTAAGACATTCGGGTAATTTAGTTGGATTCGGTGGAAGTCTCGGGAAAGATGTAGAGCCCGACAGAGATGCTACCTGAAAAGTGAGATTATCAGAAATGAGGCGTTTTATGTATTTTTGTAGGCGTTTTCGATTAGTTAAGTCATTTGAGTAAATTAGTTGGATCCGGTCTAATTTTCTCGGGAAAGAAGTAGGGGTCTATAGAAAAGCCACTTGATAAGGTAATGAGAAATAAGGCGTTTCGCGTATTTTCGTAGGCATATTCGATTAGTTAAGGGATTCGGGCAATTTAGTTGGATTCGGTGGAAGAATCTCGGGAAAGATGTAGAGTCCGACAGAGATGCTACTTGAAAAGTGGGAAGATCATCAAGAAAGAGGCGTTTCGTGTATTTTCGTAGGCGTCTTCGATTAGTTAAGTGATTTGGGTAAATTAGTTGGATCCGGTCTAAGAGTCTCGGGAAAGGTGTGAGTTCAACAGAGATGCTACTTGAAAAGTGGGAAGGGCATCGGGAAAGAGGCGTTTCGCGTATTTTCGTAGGAGTCATCGATTAGTTAAGGGATTCGGGTAATTTAGTTGGATTCGGTGGAGGAGTTTCGGGAAAGATGTAGGGTCCAACAGAGATGCCACTTGAAAAGTGATAAGGTCATGAAAAAAGAGACGTTTCGTGTATTTTCACTGGCGTGTCTGTTAAGTTAAGCGATGATTCGGGTTATTTAGTTGGATCCAGTTTAAAGATTTCGGGAAACATGCGTACAGTCCGACAGAATTGTTACATGAAAGGAAATAAGGTTCAGGGAAAAGGGGTCTCTCGTATTTTCATTGCCTTCGCCGTTTCGTTAAACAATTCGTGTTATTTAGTTGTATCCGGTTTAAAGTTGTTTTTATCTTTTGCAGATGTCGCATTTTGCTTTTGTATTATACCAACAAACATTGCTCCTGTTTCATAGTAAAAGTGCAGCATGTACCTGTTTTCTTTTCTTGTATTTTTGTTTGCATTAGATTTTTGTTAAAAATATTCTTGTGATTTCATTATTATTAACCAAAAGCATTTTGTGTAAACCCAAATGGTTAATTTCCAATACGTATCATAAGCATCAAATACTATAAAGTGAATCGCTGTTTTCTCAATACTCAATACTACTAATTAGATGCACCACTCTTGCTAATGAGGGCAGAATACAAAAAATGTATGCGACGCTCGGCATGGGTATTTAATAAGGGTGTCCACATGTTTGGTGACGTCACCGACGAATTTTCGGCGTGTCTTGGTAATTTAAAATATTCACCGCTCGGACGCCGGTGGAGATTAAGGAACGAAATTTTCAGGGACCCAAGAGGTAGGATGGATCTAGCTTTCCCGAAAGTCCGGTCGAAAAAATCCTCCGGTTAAAGAAGTTAGAGCCTGGGGAAAAGTAGCGTTTTTCTGCAAAATCGACCTTTTTTAAATATTCGTATCTCGGGTAATATCTCAGATGGACGAAAAAGAAAAAAAAGAGTTGTTCATTTGTCCTTCTTCTTGGCCGTCGTGCTTGTCGCGATCCTCTATATCCAAAGGGAATGGCTGTGACGCGTATCTAATGGGTAGGTGTCGGAAGAATCGTCGAAATCCGACAAAAACGCCGCTTTTCAAAAAATCATAACTTTCTTGGGAGGCAAAATCGAGGAAAACGATTTTCGACAGCGATTTTCTAAATTTCATCTAGTTTTCAAAAAAAAATACGCCGCCGGTCCGTCTCAAAGGAGTCGCGAGTTAATAAGCTCGGAAGGGGGACATGTTTTGGAAATTCCAAAAAATTGCGGAAACGCGAACACTTCAAACGTTATTTCCAAACGAAAGATCGCCGCCGGACCGCCGTTCTGGCGCGAAAACCGAGTTAGAGGATGCAACTTAAAACTACATCGCGAATCGCGCGGCCCCCCGCCGGTTTTAGACTCAGTAGGAGCGAACGAAAAAGCGCTATTTTGACGTCTATCGTTCAGAAAACGTCGGCCATTTTTTTTCAAATTTCTCGCGTGCCGTATCTCTTTCTAATTTCTCAAATTTTACAAACCTCTTCGACACGGTGCTATCGAAACGCCAATAACTTTTAAAATACTTGGCGGATCGCCACGAAAGTCCGCTATTCGATGGTCCCGACACGAAAACGTCCATAACGCACGGCGCTGCGCGGCCAAACGCGTTAAGAAAAAAGCCTTTAGCGCCGCAGAATGTGTGAAAAATCGGCGCCGAATTAGAGTGAGGAAGGGCTGTCAGATTTTAATAGATAGTAACTAGGTTAGGCGGCGCCAGACCCTACGGGTCTGGCTTGCCTAACCTATCTCTGCGAGGCTGACCCTCTATATCAGTAGTTTTATCTCGGGGTTTTTAGTTGAAAGACGGTTTTTAAATTTCGGGAAAAAGTAGAGTCCGACATGGGGTCGCGGGGTCGGGAGTTGGAAAAAATTCAGGATTTTAGGATTAAAATTTGAGAAAAAAAATAAAAAGTTCAGAGCCCCTGCGGGGCTCTATTTAAAATAAAGTAATGGAATGGCCCCTGCGGGGCCGTAGAAATAGTGAGTTCTAGACTAAAATTTTTAAACATTTCGATGACAGCTGCCAAATAAAGGTCAGTGACGTTTTTTTGGTGGGGGTGTCTAAAATGGGGGAAAATTTTTTCGAAACTTTTTTAATTTCGGCCCCCTTTGGAAAAATTTTTTGGGCGCCCAATTTCAATTTTTTTTTCGACCCCAATGGGGAAAAAATATGATGCCGTTCTTTAAAAAATATTAAAAAAATGGCTCCTGTGGGATCGTAGAAATAGTAGGTTCTAGACGGTCCAATATAGCAAAAATAATAATGACCGTACGCATCAAGTAGTTTTGATAAAAAATTTGCAAAAAAAAAATGAGTCCGACATAAAAGTCTTGAATAAAAAAAAAGGTGAGAAGGTTATCGGAAATGAAGCGTATGGTGTATTTTCGTAGGCGTTCTCGATTAGTTAAAGGATTCGGGTGTTTTAGTTGGATTCGGCCGAAAAGCTTCGGGAAAGATGCAGAGCCCGACAGAGAATTTATAGATAAGGTGGAAATGAGGCGTTTCGTGTATTTTCGTGGGCGTCTTCGATTAGTTAAGGGATTAGAGTAATTTATTTGGATTCGGTGGAAGAGTCTCGGGAAAGATGTAAAGTCCGACAGAGATGCTACTTGAAAAGTAGAGGGTCATCGGAAATGAGGCGTTTCGCGTATTTTCGTAGGCGTGTTCGATTAGTTAAGGGATTCGGGCAATTTAGTTGGATTCGGCCGAAGAGTCTAGGAAAAGATGTAGAGTCCGACAGAGATGCTACTTGAAAAGTAAGACGGTCATCGGAAATGAGGCGTTATGCGTATTTTCGTAGGCGTCTTCGATTAGTTATGGGATTCGGAAAATTAGGTGGATTCGGTGGAAGAGCCTCGGGAAAGATGTAGGGTCCGACAGAGATGCTACTTGAAAAGTGAGAGGGGCATCGGAAATGAGGTGTCTCTCGTATTTTCGTAGGCGTCTTCGATTAGTTAAGGGATCCGGATAATTTAGTTGGATTCAGTCTAAGAGTCTTGGGAAAGCTGCAGAGTCCGACAGAGATGCTACTTGAAAAGTGAGAGGGTCTTCAGAAATGAGGGGAGTCGCGTATTTTTGTAGGTGTTTCCGATTAGTTAAGGGATTCGGGCAACTTATTTGGATTCGGTCGAAGAGTCTCGGGAAAGATGTAGAGTCCGACAGAGATGCTACTTGAAGAGTGAGAGGGTTATCAGAAAAGAGGCGTCTCGCATATTTTCGTAGGCGTTTTCGATTAGTTAAGTGATTCGGGCAATTTAGTTGGATTCGGTCGGAGAGTCTCGGGAAAGATGTAGAGTCCGACAGAGGTGCTACTTAAAAAGTGAGAGGGCATCAGGAAAGAGACGTCTCGCGTATTTTCGTAGGCATTTTCGATTAGTTATGGGATTCGGGAAATTTAGTTGGATTCGGTCTAAGAGTCTCGGGATAGATGTGGAGTCCGACAGAGATGTTACTTAAAAAGTGAGAGGGCATCAGGAAAGAGGCGATTCGCGTATTTTCGTAGGCGTCTTCGATTAGTTAAGGGATCCGGATAATTTAGTTGGATTCAGTCTAAGAGTCTCGGGAAAGCTGCAGAGTCCGACAGAGATGCTACTTGAAAAGTGAGAGGGTCTTCAGAAATGAGGGGTGTCGCGTATTTTCGTAGGTGTTTCCGATTAGTTAAGGGATTCGGGCAACTTATTTGGATTCGGTCGGAGAGTCTCGGGAAAGATGTAGAGTCCGACAGAGGTGCTACTTAAATAGTGAGAGGGCATCAGGAAAGAGACGTCTCGCGTATTTTCGTAGGCATTTTCGATTAGTTATGGGATTCGGGAAATTTAGTTGGATTCGGTCGAAGAGTCTCGGGGAAGATGTAGAGTCCGACAGAGATGCTACTTGAAAAGTGAGAGGGTATCAGGAAAGCGGCGTTTCGTTTATTTTCGTAGGAGTCTCCGATTAGTTAAGGGATCCGTGTAATTTAGTTGGATTCGGTCTAAGAGTCTCGGGAAAGCTGCAGAGTCTTACAGAGATGCTACTTGAAAAGTGAGAGGGTCTTCATAAATGAGGTGTGTCGCGTATTTTCGTAGGCGTATTTGATTAGTTAAGGGATTCGGGCAATTTAGTTGGATTCGGTCGAAGAGTTTCGGGAAAGATGTAGAGTCCGACAGAGATGCTTCTTAAAAAGTAAGAGGGAATCAGGAAATGAGGCGTTTCGCGTATTTTCGTAGGCGTCTTCGATTAGTTATGGGATCCGGGTAATTTAGTTGGATTCGGTGGAAGAGTCTCGGGAAAGATGTAGAGTCCGACAGAGATGTTACCTAAAAAGTGAGAGGGCATCAGGAAAGAGGCGTCTCGTGTATTTTCGTAGGAGTCTTCGATTAGTTAAGGGATTCGGGCAATTTAGTTGGATTCGGCCGAAGAGTCTAGGAAAAGATGTAGAGTCCGACAGAGATGCTACTTGAAAAGTAAGACGGTCATCGGAAATGAGGCGTTTTGCGTATTTTCGTAGGCGTCTTCGATTAGTTATGGGATCCGGGTAATTTAGTTGGATTAGGTGGAAGAGCCTCGGGAAAGATGTAGAGTCCGAAGGAGATGCTACTTGAAAAGTGAGAGGGTCATCGGAAATTAGGTGTCTCGCGTATTTTCGTAGGCGTCTTCGATTAGTTAAGGGATCCGGGTAATTTAGTTGGATTTAGTCTAAGTGTCTCGGGAAAGCTGCAGAGTCCGACAGAGATGCTACTTGAAGAGTGAGAGGGTTATCAGAAAAGAGGCGTCTCGTGTATTTTCGTAGGAGTCTCCGATTAGTTAAGGGATCCGGGTAGTTTAGTTGGATTCGGTGGAAGAGCCTCGGGAAAGATGTAGAGTCCGACAGAGATGCTACGTGAAAAGTGGGAAGGGCATCAGAAAAGGGGCGTTTCGCGTATTTTCGTAGGCGTCTTCGATTAGTTAAGGGATCCCGATAATTTAGTTGAATTGAGTCTAAGAGTCTCGGGAAAGCTGCAGAGTCCGACAGAGATGCTACTTGAAAAGTGAGAGGGTCTTCAGAAATGAGGGGTGTCGCGTATTTTCGTAGGTGTTTCCGATTAGTTAAGGGATTCGGGCAATTTTTTTGGATTCGGTCGAAGAGTCCCGGGAAAGATGTAGAGTCCGATAGAGGTGCGACTTAAAAAGTGAGAGGGCATCAGGAAAGAGACGTCTCGCATATTTCGTAGGCGATTAGTTAAGTGATTCGGGCAATTTAGTTGGATTCGGTCGGAGAGTCTCGGGAAAGATGTAGAGTCCGACAGAGGTGCTACTTAAAAAGTGAGAGGGCATCAGGAAAGAGACGTCTCGCGTATTTTCGTAGGCATTTTCGATTAGTTATGGGATTCGGGAAATTTAGTTGGATTCGGTCGAAGAGTTTCGGGAAAGATGTAGAGTCCGACAGAGATGCTTCTTAAAAAGTAAGAGGGAATCAGGAAATGAGGCGTTTCGCGTATTTTCGTAGGCATCCTCGATTAGTTATGGGATTTGGGCAATTTAGTTGGATTCGGTGGAAGAGTCTCGGGAAAGATGTAGAGTCCGACAGAGATGTTACCTAAAAAGTGAGAGGGCATCAGGAAAGAGGCGTCTCGTGTATTTTCGTAGGAGTCTTAGATTAGTTAAGGGATTCGGGCAATTTAGTTGGATTCGGCCGAAGAGTCTAGGAAAAGATGTAGAGTCCGACAGAGATGCTACTTGAAAAGTAAGGCGGTCATCGGAAATGAGGCGTTTTGCGTATTTTCGTAGGCGTCTTCGATTAGTTAAGGGATTCGGGCAATTTATTTGGATTCGGCCGAAGAGTCTAGGAAAAGATGTAGAGTCCGACAGAGATGCTAATTGAAAAGTAAGGCGGTCATCGGAAATGAGGCGTTTTGCGTATTTTCGTAGGCGTCTTCGATTAGTTAAGGGATTCGGGCAATTTATTTGGATTCGGCCGAAGAATCTCGGAAAAGATGTAGAGTCCGAAAGAGATGCTACTTGAAGAGTGAGAGGGTTATCAGAAAAGAGGCGGCTCGCATATCGCATATTTCGTAGGCGTTTTCGATTAGTTAAGTGATTATGACTGATGGTCGAGATGGTAGAGTACATGCCTCTCACCCAAAAGTCCCGGGTTCGAATCCCGGACGTGGCAATGGAAAATACTGTGAGAGGGATTTTTCCATTATACACGGATATTGGATGTGTGTCCCTTATCTTTAAATGTGTAGCCCCCTCCCGCACAAGGCTCAGCCTTCTGGGATAAAGGGGGTCGTAATTACATGTGGTGTATTTATTTATTTATTATTATTCGGGCAATTTAGTTGGATTCGGTCGGAGAGTCTCGGGAAAGATGTAGAGTCCGACAGAGGTGCTACTTAAAAAGTGAGAGGGCATCAGGAAAGAGACATCTCGCGTATTTTCGTAGGCATTTTCGATTAGTTATGGGATTCGGGAAATTTAGTTGGATTCGGTCGAAGAGTCTCGGGGAAGATGTAGAGTCCGACAGAGATGCTACTTGAAAAGTGAGAGGGTATCAGGAAAGCGGCGTTTCGTTTATTTTCGTAGGAGTCTCAGATTAGTTAAGGGATCCGTGTAATTTAGTTGGATTCGGTCTAAGAGTCTCGGGAAAGCTGCAGAGTCCTACAGAGATGCTACTTGAAAAGTGAGAGGGTCTTCAGAAATGAGGTGTGTCGCGTATTTTCGTAGGCGTATTCGATTAGTTAAGGGATTCGGGCAATTTAGTTGGATTCGGTCGAAGAGTTTCGGGAAAGATGTAGAGTCCGACAGAGATGCTTCTTAAAAAGTAAGAGGGAATCAGGAAATGAGGCGTTTCGCGTATTTTCGTAGGCATCCTCGATTAGTTGTGGGATTTGGGCAATTTAGTTGGATTCGGTGGAAGAGTCTCGGGAAAGATGTATAGTCCGACAGAGATGTTACCTAAAAAGTGAGAGGGCATCAGGAAAGAGGCGTCTCGTGTATTTTCGTAGGAGTCTTCGATTAGTTAAGGGATTCGGGCAATTTAGTTGGATTCGGCCGAAGAGTCTAGGAAAAGATGTAGAGTCCGACGGAGATGCTACTTGAAAAGTGAGAGGGTCATCGGAAATGAGGTGTCTCGCGTATTTTCGTAGGCGTCTTCGATTAGTTAAGGGATCCGGATAATTTAGTTGGATTTAGTCTAAGAGTCTCGGGAAAGCTGCAGAGTCCGACAGAGATGCAACTTGAAAAGTGAGAGGGTCTTCAGAAATGAGGGGTGTCGCGTATTTTCGTAGGTGTTTCCGATTAGTTAAGGGATTCGGGCAATTTATTTGGATTCGGTCGAAGGGTCTCGGGAAAGATGTAGAGTCCGACAGAGATGCTACTTGAAGAGTGAGAGGGTTATCAGAAAAGAGGCGTCTCGTGTGTTTTCGTAGGAGTCTCCGATTAGTTAAGGGATCCGGGTAATTTAGTTGGATTCAGTGGAAGAGCCTCGTGAAAGATGTAGAGTCCGACGGAGATGCTGCTTGAAAAGTGAGAGGGTCATCGGAAATGAGGTGTCTCGCGTATTTTCGTAGGCGTCTTCGATTAGTTAAGGGATCCGGATAATTTAGTTGGATTGAGTCTAAGAGTCTCGGGAAAGCTGCAGAGTCCGACAGAGATGCTACTTGAAAAGTGAGAGGGTCTTCAGAAATGAGGGGTGTCGCGTATTTTCGTAGGTGTTTCCGATTAGTTAAGGGATTCAGGCAATTTATTTGGATTCGGTCGAAGAGTCCCGGGAAAGATGTAGAGTCCGATAGAGGTGCGACTTAAAAAGTGAGAGGGCATCAGGAAAGAGACGTCTCGCGTATTTTCGTAGGCGTTTTCGATTAGTTAAGTGATTCGGGCAATTTAGTTGGATTCGGTCGGAGAGTCTCAGGAAAGATGTAGAGTCCGATAGAGGTGCTACTTAAAAAGTGAGAGTGCATCAGGAGAGAGACGTATCGCGTATTTTAGTAGGCATCTTCGATTAGTTATGGGATTCGGGCAATTTAGTTGGATTCGGTGGAAGAATCTCGGGAAAGATGTAGAGTCCGACAGAGATGTGTGGCGTACTCACTTACATATACTTCGTCGGCATACTGTTTTTATGTTTATTTTTATATAAAATAATAAAAAGTCATGGTGATGAATAATAACAAAATAGAATATCAATAACTATTAAAATGTACAAAAGCTGTTATACATATAAAGATTCAATATACCATTTAACTTAAATATTCTAATTATATTTTATTATTATACCACAATAAATTAGTAGTACAAACTACAAATTGGTACAAATTGGTACATATGTGGCGTACTCACTTACATATACTTCGTCGGCATACTGTTTTTATGTTTATTTTTATATAAAACAATAAAAAGTCATGGTGATGAATAATAACAAAATGGAATATCAATAACTATTAAAATGTACAAAAGCTGTTATACATATAAAGATTCAATATACCATTTAACTTAAATATTCTAATTATATTTTATTATTATACCACAATAAATTAGTAGTACAAACTACAAATTGGTACAAATTGGTACAAATTGGTATAAGATGCTACTTAAAAAGTGAGAGGGCATCAGGAAAGAGGCGTTTCGTTTATTTTCGTAGGAGTCTCCGATTAGCTAAGGGATCCGTGTAATTTAGTTGGATTCGGTTTAAGAGTCTCGAGGAAGCTGCAGAGTCCGACAGAGATGCTACTTGAAAAGTGAGACGGTCTTCAGAAATGAGGTGTGTCGCGTATTTTCGTAGGCGTATTTGATTAGTTAAGGGATTCGGGCAATTTAGTTGGATTCGGTCGAAGAGTTTCGGGAAAGATGTAGAGTCCGACAGAGATGCTTCTTAAAAAGTAAGAGGGAATCAGGAAATGAGACGTTTCGCGGATTTTCGTAGGCATCTTCGATTAGTTATGGGATTTGGGCAATTTAGTTGGATTCGGTGGAAGAGTCTCGGGAAAGATGTAGAGTAGGACAGAGATGACACTTAAAAAGTGAGAGGGCATCAGGGAAGGGGCGTTTCGAGTATTTTCGTGGGAGTCTCCGATTAGTAAAGGGATCCGGGTAATTTAGTTGGATTCGGTCTAAGAGTCCCGGGAAAGGTGTAGAGTCAGACAGGGATGCTATTTGAAAAGTGAGAGGGTCATCCGGAAATGAGGCGTTTCGCGTATTTTCGTAGGCATCTTCGATTAGTTAAGGGATTCGGGTAATTTAGTTGGATTCGGTGGAAGAGTCTCGGGAAAGATGTAGAGTATGATAGAGATGTCACTTCAAGAGTGGGAAGGTAATGAGAAATGAGGCATTTCGCGTATTTTCGTATAAGTTTTCGATTAGTTAAGGGATTAGGGTAATTTAGTTGAATTCGGTGGAAGAGTCTGGGGAAAGATGTAGAGTTCAACAGAGATGCTACTTGAATAGTGGGAAGGTCATCAGGCAAGAGGCGTTTCGCGTATTTTCGTATTAGTCTTCCATTAGTGAAGGGATTCGGGTAATTTGGTTGGATTCGGTGGAAGTCTCGGGAAAGATGTAGGGCCCGACAGAGATGTTACTTGAAAAGTGAGATCATCGGAAATGAGGCGTTTTGCGTATTTTCGTAGTCATCTTCGATTAGTTAAGGGATTCGGGTAATTTAGTTGGATTCGATGGAAGAGTCTCGGGAAACATGTAGAGTATGATAGAGTTGTTACTTGAAAAGTGGTAAGGTAATGAGAAATGAGGCATTTCACGTATTTTCGTATTAGTCTTCGATTACTTAAGGGTAATTTATTTGAATTCGGTGGAAGAGTCTAGGGAAAGATGTAGAATTCAGCAAGATGCTACTTGAACAATGGGAAGGTCATCAGGAAAGAGGCGTGTCGTGTATTTTCGTATTAGTCTTCGATTAGTTAAGAGATTCGGGTAATTTAGCTGGATTCGGTGAAAGAGTCTCGGGAAGGGAAAGACGTAGAGTCTGACAGAAATGCTACCTGAAAAGTGGGAATGTAATTAGAAATGAGGCGTTTCGCGTATTTTCGTATTAGTCTTCGATTAGTTAAGACATTCGGGTAATTTAGTTGGATTCGGCGGAAGTCTCGGGAAAGATCTAGAGCCCGACAGAGATGTTACCTGAAAAGTGAGATCATCAGAAATGAGGCGTTTTGCGTATTTTGTAGGCGTTTTCGATTAGTTAAGTGATTTGGATAAATTAGTTGGATCCGGTCTAAGAGTCTCGGGAAAGAAGTAGAGGTCTATAGAGAAGCCGCTTGAAAAGTGATAAGGTAATGAGAAATGAGGCGTTTCGCATATTTTCGTAGGCATATTCGATTAGTTAAGGGATTAGGGTAATTTAGTGGGATTCGGTCGAAGAATCTCGGGAAAGATGTAGAGTCCGACAGAGATGCTACTTGAAAAGTGGGAAGATCATCAAGAAAGAGGCGTTTCGTGTATTCTCATAGGCGTCTTCGATTAGTTAAGTGATTTGTGTAAATTGGTTGGATCCGGTCTAAGAGTCTCGGGAAAGAGGAGGAGTTCAACAGAGATGCTATTTGAAAAGTGGGAAGGGCGTCGGGAAAGAGGCGTTTTTCGTATTTTCGAAGGCGTCTTCGATTAGTTAAGTGATTCGGATAAATTAGTTGGATTCAGTCTAAGAGTCTCGGGAAAGAAGTAGAGTCTTACAGAGATGCTACTTGAAAAGTGGGAAGGGCATTAGGAAAGAGGCGTTTCGCGTATTTTCGTAGGAGTAATCGATTAGTTAAGGGATGCGGGTAATTTAGTTGGATTCGGTGGAAGTGTTTCGGGAAAGATGTAGGGTCCAACAGAGATGCCACTTGAAAAGTGAATAAGGTCATGAAAAAAGAGACGTTTCGTGTATTTTCGTAGGCATCTTGGATTAGTTAAGGGATTCGGGTAATTTAGTTGGATTCGGTAGAAGAGTCTCGGGAAACATGTAGAGTCCGACAGAGATGCTACCTAAAAAGTGAAAGGATCATCGGAAATGAGGCGTTTCGCGTATTTTCGTAGGCATCTTCGATTAGTTATGGGATTCGGGCAATTTAGTTGGGTTCGGTGGAAGAGTCTCGGGAAAGATGTAGAGTATGATAGAGATGTTACTTCAAAAATGGGAAGGTAATGAGAAATGAGGTATTTCGCGTATTTTCGTATTAGTCTTCGATTGGTTAAGGGATTAGGGTAATTTAGTTGAATTCGGTGGAAGAGTCTGGGGAAAGATGTAGAGTTCAACAGAGATGCTACTTGAATAGTGGGAAGGTCATCAGGAAAGAGGCGTTTCGTGTATTTTCGTATTAGTCTTCGATTAGTTAAGACATTCGGGTAATTTAGTTGGATTCGGTGGAAGTCTCGGGAAAGATGTAGAACCCGACAGAGATGCTACCTGAAAAGTGAGATTATCAGAAATGAGGCGTTTTATGTATTTTTGTAGGCGTTTTCGATTAGTTAAGTGATTTGAGTAAATTAGTTGGATCCGGTCTAATTTTCTCGGGAAAGAAGTAGGGGTCTATAGAGAAGCCACTTGATAAGGTAATGAGAAATAAGGCGTTTCGCGTATTTTCGTAGGCATATTCGATTAGTTAAGGGATTCGGGCAATTTAGTTGGATTCGGTGGAAGAATCTCGGGAAAGATGTAGAGTCCGACAGAGATGCTACTTGAAAAGTGGGAAGATCATCAAGAAAGAGGCGTTTCGTGTATTTTCGTAGGCGTCTTCGATTAGTTAAGTGATTTGGGTAAATTAGTTGGATCCGGTCTAAGAGTCTCGGGAAAGGTGTGGAGTTCAACAGAGATGCTACTTGAAAAGTGGGAAGGGCATCGGGAAAGAGGCGTTTCGCGTATTTTCGTAGGAGTCATCGATTAGTTAAGGGATTCGGGTAATTTAGTTGGATTCGGTGGAGGAGTTTCGGGAAAGATGTAGGGTCCAACAGAGATGCCACTTGAAAAGTGATAAGGTCATGAAAAAAGAGACGTTTCGTGTATTTTCACTGGCGTGTCTGTTAAGTTAAGCGATGATTCGGGTTATTTAGTTGGATCCAGTTTAAAGATTTCGGGAAACATGCGTACAGTCCGACAGAATTGTTACATGAAAGGAAATAAGGTTCAGGGAAAAGGGGTCTCTCGTATTTTAATTGCCTTCGCCGTTTCGTTAAACAATTCGTGTTATTTAGTTGTATCCGGTTTAAAGTTGTTTTTATCTTTTGCAGATGCCGCATTTTGCATTTGTATTATACCAACAAACATTGCTCCTGTTTCATAGTAAAAGTGCAGCATGTACCTGTTTTCTTTTCTTGTATTTTTGTTTGCATTAGATTTTTGTTAAAAATATTCTTGTGATTTCATTATTATTAACCAAAAGCATTTTGTGTAAACCCAAATGGTTAATTTCCAATACGTATCATAAGCATCAAATACTATAAAGTGAATCGCTGTTTTCTCAATACTCAATACTACTAATTAGATGCACCACTCTTGCTAATGAGGGCAGAATACAAAAAATGTATGCGACGCTCGGCATGGGTATTTAATAAGGGTGTCCACATGTTTGGCGACGTCACCGACGATTTTCGGCGTGTCTTGGTAATTTAAAATATCCACCGCTAGGCCGCCGGTGGAGATTAAGGAATGAAATTTTCAGGGACCCAAGAGGTAGGATGGATCTAGCTTTCCCGAAAGTACGGGCGAAAAAATCCTCCGGTTAAAGAAGTTAGAGCCTGGGGAAAAGTAGAGTTTTTCTGCAAAATCGACCTTTTTAAAATATTCGTATCTCGGGTAATATCTCAGATGGACGAAAAAGAAAAAAAGGAGTTGTTCATTTGTCCTTCTTCTTGGCCGTCGTGCGTGTCGCGATCCTCTATATCCAAAGGGAAAGGCTGTGACGCGTTTCTAATGGGTAGGTGTCGGAAGAATCGTCGAAATCCGACAAAATCGCCGCTTTTCAAAAAATCATAACTTTCTTGGGAGGCAAAATCGAGAAAAACGATTTTCGACAGCGATTTTCTAAATTTTATCTAGTTTTCAAAAAAAAATACGCCGCCGGTCCGTCTCAAATGAGTCGCGAGTTAATAAGCTCGGAAGGGGGACATGTTTTTGAAATTCGAAAAAATTGCGGAAACACGAACAATTTCAAACGTTATTTCCAAACGAAAGATCGCCGTCGGACCGCCGTTCTTGCGCGAAAACCGAGTTAGAGGATGCAACTTAAAACTACATCGCGAATAGCGCGGCCCCCCGCCGGTTTTAGACTCAGTAGGAGCGAACGAAAAAGCGCTATTTTGACGTCTATCGTTCAGAAAACGTCGGCCATTTTTTTTCAAATTTCTCGCGTGTCGTATCTCTTTCTAATTTCTCAAATTTTACAAACCTCTTCGACACGGTGCTATCGAAATGCCAATAACTTTTAAAATACTTGGCGGATCGCCACGAAAGTCCGCTATTCGATGGTCCCGACACGAAAACGTCCATAACGCACGGCGCTGCGCGGCCAAACTGGTTAAAAAAAAAGCCTTTAGCGCCGCAGAATGTGTGAAAAATCGGCGCCGAATTAGAGTGAGGAAGGGCTGTCAGATTTTAATAGATAGTAATTTAGAGAGGTGGAACCAGTTACCTTTTGATATTGGCAATTATTGGATGTGTTGTAAAGGTGTAAAAAGGATGACATGATGTTAGATAATCAAACTTGCCACAGTTTTTATATTACCTACATACTTGAATGACTTGATAAAAACATAAATAATATAAAAATAATAAATCGCTCCATGCATTTAATATAGCCATATTTCTCGTTACAATTTCTCTTTGAATAGATCAGCAATACGGGTTATTCTGATATATTTCTCAAATCATCAGTACTACAGAGTTCAAAATCATTAGGGAAACAGTCAATAATTATTGTTAAATAATTAATATGTAGATAAAACTATCTAAAAACTCATCAGTCATAATCCACTACATGTCGGGAGAACAAAAAACGCTGAACTTTATTATCATAATAATTACCTCTGCCCGACCGACGTTCAGTCGAAAAAATCTCGATCCCGGAAGACCTAGGTGACAATATAAATTTTGCAGGCAGGTAGGTAACTCAACTCAGAAATACTTGATGACCACAATTTTTCTCATGGGGGTAGGTTAACGCTAATACTTATGGTATATTATTCATAAAATTATTAAAAATTTCTAAATCCAGTTGATTTTTTATAACCCAATTAAATTAAACCCTGAAGATAGTTGATATCTTAGAAAAAGTGATAAAAATTTTACTGCTTAAACATAAAAATAAATAATATAAAATCAGCATACAAATGTAAATATAAGATATAAGTGTAAATTATACAGAGTGGCCCAACGAAAACGAGACGACGCTGGTTTTGGGCATTTAAACTCATTAAAAAAACGCTTGGAAAAGTCAATTTTATTTTTGAGGGGGAACTTTTTAGGCGTATACGCAAACCCCTATCTACAACCCCTAGGGCAGAGTGAGATTCCCCTGTATACAAATTTTCAAATTTTCAAAATTTCAGTATGAGTAGTTCTCTAGAAACGGCTAATAGAAGGTCTTCGTGACATACCCTGTATTACGCTAAATCTTTATCAAAGAGTAAAACATATTCACGGACTCTCAAATTGTAATCCAATATAACCCCGATAGTTTTAACATCAGTGTTTATAGCAGGATATTAGTTCATCATTTAATTTAAGTTCTAGGATTTCTGAAGGCCATCTTTAAAGGGTCATAGCGCCCTTAAGACGCATTTCAGAAATTTTTTTCTTAGATTTACATTTTGTATCCATGCCTGATGTATCGGTTTACTTTCGAGACATTCATAGATATCACACCTTTTAAGTTTTAGATGCAAATAGGAACTCAGAATTTATATATTTATCTACCTTGTAAACTAGGCAGGCGAAATTTGAATTTTTCATCTAAATTTAACCTCTGTGCATATACTTTCTGAAAATTTTACAGAGATGCAGTCGAAGGCATTAGGGTGACTATCAGGCAAACAGTTTAATATGATGAGTGCTATGTGTGTAAATCTATTTAATAACAGTACTATCATTACATAATACAAAGGTACTAAATCCAACTTTGGAAACTGATCGGTATTACATTGGGAGAAGGACATACGTTAACTGTAGATAAGGTCACCGAGATGGTTCTCAATAACCCATATTTAATGGGTCTGTCACCCTTTATAACCGAAATACAGGGTGTTTTATGAATTTTACCTATTTCTTTCTTGACTCATAACTAACAAACCACCCTGTATACTTTTTTGACATTTGGCACACGTGTTCTACATAATCCACTAAGCCATTAAAAGAAGAAAAATCCAGGTCCGGCTTGACGAAAAATTTACATGTGCTTTCATCCTCAGAAGAACACCTGTATATCTGAATTTTTTTAAAAAAATCCATATTTCAAAAGAGCGATGAAAACTAAATTCAACAATGTACCTACTTTTTATTTTCCCACAAAAAAGTTTACTACTAAAATACAGGTCCGTATCTACGACTACAATAACAACCAATAAGGACAACAAAAATTAAAGAAAAGAAATAAACACGGAATTACTACGAAGAAACTACAATAGGGTTATTTCATGTTAAAGAAAAACTTAAAAATACCTATCAATTTGGATAGTAGAATATGCAAGAATAATGTATTGGTAAATACCATGTCTTTATTATTTGTTAATTATTCATAAATCAATAAAAAGTATCGTCAATAATTTCAAATTTTATTAACTTCTGACGTCACGGTTTAGAACTAAATCTAGGAAGATTTGTTTTTGTTAAGAGTCTAGAGTCATTTGACACTTTTGACAGTTTGCTTTAATTTGTGTTAGTTCATCATTTTTTACTATTATGGAGCCTAATTTCGTTAAAGCTAGCAGTGAAAATTTACCTGAAGTTATGATTCAGGAATTCTTTGCGAAAAATATAGACTATTTCAGTGTCGAGTTTTAAGAGCGTGAAAAATGTGAGGTTAGTTTTCTTGAGATATTTCATCTACGCTATACTGCGCATGCGTAAACATTTACGTCACGACTGTTGGCGGGAACTTAATATTTTCAAATTACAAACCGAGTTTAAAAATACGTAGGAGCAAAAAAAATACCTTTTTTCCAAATATACAGTATTTTTAAGTGTTCCTGATTGTACATTTAACATAAATATAAATTGTGAAATAACCCCATTGCTCAAAATTATTGGATATTCAATAAAATTGTATCGTTCATTTTTATACATTTTTTATAAAACATAAAATTGTGCTGAAACAGTTATTCTTATTTTTATCATCTATGACTCATAAGCAATTTGAAACCGAAATAATATTAGTTTCACATTAAGAGTAAAATTGTAAAATCACTTGTTAGAACTCTCTGCTGGCGACAGGTTGTCACCAATAAAAGAATAAACTAATTACCTACTTCTTGTTATTCAAATCAATTATCTACTCTTAGCTCTTATTACAAACAAGGACAAAGACAAACACAAAAATCGGTTTAAAATTTTTGAGAAAGAGCCTAAGTAAGTGTTAAACTTAATACTAACAATGAACCAGCGCAGCGTCAAAAACGAAACATTAAAGTCATTAAACCATTCAACAATGAAAAGTATGCAATTTGCAAATTTCGAATACAAGCACTTCTCAGTGAACTTGGTGTGCTCAAAGCTGTCGAGAAAGAACCTCCAAATGAATGTACCCCTGAGTGGTTAAAACAAAATTCAACAGCTAGCAGTGTGACAATTGAATACTTAAGTGACTCATTTTTGAATTTTGCCCAAGTCTAAACTCTCGCAAGACAAATTTTTAGTAATCTAGATGATATATAAAAGGTCTTGCCACTTATAGGCTTGCAGAAAGAAATTATTAAATCTCAATAGGAGGGTGATATCCCACTATCAGTCCATTTTACCAGATTTGATTTCGCAACTTATTGCTGCAGGAGCAAAACTTGAGGAAATTGATAGTCTCTCACCTTCTCATGACCTTGCCCAATATTTACGATGGAGCAATAACGACGCTTTAAACTTTGAGTGAAGACAATTTGAATATATTATCGCTTTTGGTCAAGACCCGCCTTTTGGATCAGGAAGTGAAACTAAGAACAAGAAAATAATTTAAATTAAATTAAAACTTTAAGTGCAACAGCTTCAACCTCAGCAGTATTAAATATGAATAAATCGCAAAATCAGAAAAGCAAATATAAAAATGATTTCAACAATAAAAAGGGAATATTTACAACTACTCGGTCAAAATTATAAATTGAAACAACAACGTCACAAATCGTCAAATTAACAATCCAGATGTTTGTATTGCCTGTGAAGAACTTAAGACACCAATTAAAATGTCTGTTGCAAAAGCTGGAACGTTTGTGCATGCTACAAAAAGAGGAATTTTTTAAGCAACCACCAACCTTGGGAGTAAATGGACAACTACTCACAGGAAGTTCCATATAATCTGTTATCCGTTCGCCGATTACAAGGAAATTAATTAGATGATAGTAATTTTGTATTCGAAAGGAGTAAAAATTAAAATTACAAGTATAAAGAAATTTAAATTAACGTTACTGGAGGTGCTACAATGGTATATTGTTAAATATATCGCTAGCTGGCAAACAAGGCAGTGACTTGACGGAAAAAGATATAAAATCTAACAGCTGAGGAACTACGGAACTGAATAAATGAGCAACTTGGACAACTAAGACTGAGGACTAATTGTTTGATCACAGTGAATTTATAACCAATTCTTTTCCCACTTATTTACGGCGCGTGGGAGTTTGACAATTGAGCTTAGACGAATACCTCGGGCTAGATATGTCTTCTGTCCAATCCAAGCGTATTACATAACTTCTGATAATTGTTTAAACTAGTGTACAACGGAAATAAATTGTTTGCAATTTTTAAATTGTCTTGCAAAAAAAACCGGATCAAACGGACGCGGATTAAGGTTTTAGAAATCTTTAATAACGGATGATTTTTACTACTAACTGAATCATGTATTTAAACATTATTTAATTCAATTCTTGTTTACCAGCGGCTTGTACAACTCAAATTAAACTTAAATACTAGCAGAGACTACATGGTGTATTAAGGTGGCAGAAATGTATTTAACGACAGAAAGTACTTGGCTGAAAAATTATTTCGTTACACTATTTATCGTATCTTTCATTAACTCAAGGTCATTTTCCCAATATACTAAAGCAATAAATTGTTGTACCACTACAAAAAAGTTCCCTTGGAAAATATTGAAAGCTACAGGGAAATATCTATATTAAGTGTTGTATCTCACTAAGGTATTGGAAGGAATTGTGTATGAGAATAGGGTCATCTCTCATATCAAACTCGTGATATTCTAATACCTGTGGTGAATAACTTAGGGGTTTTAATTAATAAAAACAGCAACAGCAAGTCTTTATTTATTGTCTATTAGTATTTTATTTTAAAGTTTGAAATTTGCATTAGCACTAAATAATTTTGAATTCCCGCGCTCAGTAACATCTTAAAACCCAGTTCCCAATGCATACGCACGATTCCGATGGGCCTGACAAATGACAATTGACATTAATGATAATGGCTGATCATGACGAATGTTTGTTTTCATTTTCGTCTGTTTTTTTAAATTTTGTGGAAATATAGAACGAGGATTTGTGAAAGGTGCATCGGACAACTTGCCAAAAGTGAATTCGTGCATGAGAGATGAATTTTATGTATTAGACAATTTAGATTTTTTAAGTGCGGAGTTGAGAAACGTAAAATCGCACCACGACTGTCGCCGAGTTTTATCTGCTGGTACTAGTGGTACTTTTATAAATAACTTTTCAGGTGTATTTACAAAGTTATTTGTACATATTAGCATAAAGCAACGTTTAATCAAGTGATTTTCAATCCTTAACAACAATCACAAAACTCAATACTAGCATAACCTAAAACATTGTTGACAAATAAAAAGCATTTTTTATAAAACTGTCATTAAAAATGACATTTTTAATGTATTGACAAATGAAGTAAAAATTGACATTCATAATGTTACGTGCTAAAAACAGTTTTAACATTTTTAACACTAGTGTTAAAACAGTCTTTGACACGTTCAAAACTCATTTTTGCGCACAAAATTTATGATACAGAATCAATAATTGTAGTTACTAATAAACACTAAACAATTTACTTTTGTTTTACTTAGTTACCCTTTATTCAGTACCTAACTCGATATAATACTTTAATGGCACATGTACAACATGAAACGAAAAGGTGGCTCAGTGAAACTGCGCCTGACACGTAAGCAATAGATCGGGAGTTCTTCAAGCCCCGCATCCAGCTATTTTTTTTTTTAATTACAGTTTTACAAAAAATATTGTATGACACATTTGTTAAAAGTGATTTTATTTTGCTCGTGGGGTTGCTCCACTCGCTACGCTACGCTCGTTCCGCAATATTCCCCACTCACAAAATAAAATGTCACTTTTAACACTTGTATCATAAATAACTATTATGGCGTATCAAATAACTCCGGTGTAGCTCGAGATTGGTGTATTTTTAAATAGGAATTTATTTTAGCCAATCATAACGAAGCTCCGCAGTATCTATCTTATCGACAAACGACAACCAATGCGAACGACTCGGGATTTACTACGTCACGGGGAGCGCGAGTTTTGATTTATGCTTCGTTTAATTTTTTTTCTTATGTTAACGATAGAATATAAGAAAATAAAAAAATACGTGTGTTGAATTTTTTTATGAAATTTTATAATTTAAAATTTAAAAAGAAATTGCATCATACTACAAAATTAACAAAATTCTAACTTCAAAGGCTTTTGATGCAATTAATCCTACGCTGCTTAAACACAAATTATATAGTATTGGTATAAGAGGAATATTATTGACATGGTTCTGGTCTTACATGGAAAACAAAATGTTAAAAGTAAAATTAAATGTATATGAATCTGAAGTACGTAATATTGTTCTTGGAGTTGCTCAAGGCTCTGTCCTGGGGCCGTTACTTTTTTTACTTTATGTCAACAATGTGCCTGAAAATACAACTTTAGATGTACAAAATTTGCTGACGACATAACGGTTACCTTGGTGGCACTAACTATTGAGAAGCTCCCAGCACTTGTTGATAAAACAACGGAGGAAGTTAGTAGACTCCGGCCGCTATAAGAACAAGCCATCAAAGAATATCTGCGCGGTCGTCCATCGAAGTCCCGCCCTCTAGCATAAGCGTATCATCATAATATTTTTAAAATCTGTTATTCGCAGCGTTGAGTTTGATAAATGCATGTCACTACTTACTTTGTAGAAGCATGGTATCGCCAAAGCTGGCGCAGCCGTTGCAACGCCCCTGGCTTGTTCTTATAGCGGCCGGACTCTACAAGGGCCCATGGGGTAATAGACTTATATTAAATGATAGCAAAACTGTGATTATAAACTGTATGGTATAGAAGCCTTTGCCAGTTATCTAGCTATCTATGTATGACAATATTCCGTCACAACAGAATACAAAGTTGCTAGGTACAGGGTTAGTTTTATTAATGTAAACCCCCCATTTTTATTTTTATTTTTGACCGATTCAAAAAATAAAAAAACTGGCCTTACATGGTTTTTCACGTAGATTCTACTTCTGCTAACGGATTGGCAATAGCGTTTTAAATATACAGGATACGCAAAAAAACTAGGTTTTTTTAAATGGAACACCCTGTACATTTTGACAAATTTCAATTTTTCCAATCATTCTGATTACATAATATGTATACACATATTGTATATAATGGCTTTACTGGTTTTTGAGTTTTCACTTTATTATGGATACGTTGAAACAAAAGCGTTATTTTATAAAATCATATAATAAATCAATAAATGGAATAAATGAACAAACAAAACAAAATATATTAATTATTAAAACAAATTACGTAACATTTTCAACGTAACCACCATTAACTTCGATACATTACAAACTCGATTCCAAACAACGTTTAATAAAATTCGAATGGAGTCCAGACCTGAATCCATTAGATCATTTTCTTTGGGAAATGCTCAAAGAAAAAATTTACACTGAATCAGTGGAAAATTTTAAACAATAGAAAATCAAATTGTAAAAAATATAACTTTGCTAAATTTGGACGTAGCTCTTTTTCGAAAAATTCGTTCGAATAACGAAATTCAAGATACACTACTGATGGGTGCAATTGCAATTTCTTCAGGTTCCCCTTTGCGGTCTGATACGATATCCCGCTCGTGGGTTAAGGGCCAACTAGGATATCTTCCGCTTCTTTCCTCTCTAGAGCGTCAGCTGCCTTATTGCCTTCAAATCTCCGGTGTCCTGGTACCCATTCCAGAGTAACACTGTTCTTTTCAGCCAGAGCCACCAGGTTTTTAAGGCACTCCTGCTACTTTTGAGTGTATTTCTACATTTCCCAAGGCTTTTAATACTCCTGGCTGTCACTCATGATGTAGATTCGTTCATATTCTCTCCACAACATGATCTGCGAGCTGGTCGTGATTGCTATCACTTCTGCCGAAACACGGTTGTAAAGCGGCCCAAGTTAATGCTTACTCCGTGTTTTCTTCATAAATACCCGGACCAGTAGGTACTTTCAGCCGTTTTAAATCCATCTGTATGCCAAATGGGTATTCCTATATTCACTGGTCGTTTCGTAAAGCTTCTTTCCTTTCTTCTCCACCACTCTCCGGTATTATTATCCTGAAAGGTTTCTGGATGCTTTAGCATACTCTCACATATTATTTTTTTTTTATTTCGGGGTTTTTGGCTTTGGTATGTTACCATTAGCACAGTGCCATGTATTTTTAATATTTTATTTGAGACATCGGCACGCGGTCTTCCCCAGTGGTGTGACCCCATCTCGGTACTAATCGCGCCCAACGCTGCTTTACCTCGGTGATCGGCCGAAAGCCGTTTCACTAACGTGGTTAGCCGTTGCCCCTAAATCTCTCACATATTATTATCATATAATATAATTTGTTGGGCTGAGGTTGTGCCAGAGACAGAGAAAAGGTGTTAATATGTCAGAAAAGAATAATTCGATTCATTTTTAAATTAAACTACAATGATAGCTGCCAGAATACATTCATTAATAAAAATATATTGACCGTGCCTTGTATTTTTGTTTACAAATGCCTAATTTAAATTAAAAAAATATAGACTGATTTATTAAACGGAATCAGTATCACGTACAGATATGATCCGGATATGATGCTCGAAATGGAGAACTATTAAGTGTACCAAAACATCGTAAAACTAACTACAAACATTCTCCAACTTATAACTGTATTGTTTTGTATAACAGCTTGCCATCAGATATAACCAATTATATAAAATATATAAAAACTGTAAAAAACTTACTTTTACTGGGAGACTTTTCCAGTACACATGAATTTTTAAATTGAGAACCTTAAGGTTGTGTATATATTATGTTCTGATGTTCCTTTGATTGTCTACTTTTTATGTCATTACAATTATTGTTTTTAGTGTATAAGTTTATTGTTATTATTATTTTAATTTAATTTGTATTCTCTACATACATTTCATGTATTTTATGACTTGCCATATAATATGCTATATGTATCTTAAATGGTTAATAAGGTATTATTATTATTATTATTATTAATTTTTTTTATTTCAGATGTCGTAGGATGCTTTCGTTTGCGAGCTATGCATCTTCGTGGAAATACCAGGATTGTCCTCTCTTGAGGTGGACGACTGTGTATTTGTCTAACCCACGGTGTAAGACAATTAGGTGATGAAACGCCTCAATGTATCGTATGGTTAGTGTCGCCAAACTGTTAACGCAAGAGACGCGAATAAGACAAAGAGACAGAGGTAGCCGCGAGGGCCGCGCGGGCTGCGCCTCGCATCGTCCCTAGTTAATTTCCACTTCATTTTACCAGGTCGAAAAATATACCATTCGATGCAGAAAAATATGTAGAACACGATTGTTGAAAAATTATGTGTCTAAATTGTTGGCTACTGTGCAAAAGAAAATAAAAACCATAAATGAAATTGGACGCCGGCACGTTTAACTCGAAACGCTGCCAAAACCGTTAGAGTTATGAAAAAAATGGACATAAACAATTTTATAGAGAATTAAATTTCCTATAAAAAAGTCAGTGACGGCATATGTCCATCTTGAATATTTTAGGCGTGAGGGTGGCTCACGACGGTGTGGCTGAAAGTTGTGCGCTGGAAAACGATAAGTTTAATTTAACAAAAGATCAGCGCGCGAATTTGAGGCACCCTCACACCAAAATTATTAAAGATAGACTAATGCCATGACTTTTTTATAGGAAATTTAGTTCTCTATAAAATTGTTTATGTTAATTTTTTTCATAACTCGAACGGTTTTAGCAGCGTTTCGAGTTAAACGTGCCGGCGTCAAATTTCATTTATGGTTTTTATTTTTTTTGCACAGTAGCCGACAATTTAGACACATAATTTTTTAACAATCGTGTTCTACATATTTTTCTGCATCGAATGGTATATTTTTCGACCTGGTAAAATGAAGTGGAAATTAACTAGGGACGATGCGAGGCGCAGCCCGCGCAGCCCTCGCGGCCACCTACTTTGTCTCTTTGTCTTACGATTTCGCGTCTCTTGCGTTAACAGTTTGGAGACACATTAATTGAGGCGTTTCATCACCTAATTATCTTACACCATGACCTCGGCTAAAGTTCCTTTTTATCACTCATGCGGTTTATTTGCCTCAGCCCTGCAACTAAACACCACATTCATGATAAAATGTTAAACTTTAATGCCTTGACACATAAATAACTATTCTGTTTTTATGTGTTAAATGAAAATATTTTTACAATTTAAAAATTAATAAGGCACCAGCTGGGACTAGATAAAATGTATTTGAGTTAATTTTTAAAATAATAGCTATCGCTATCGCTTATAATCTCTGCAAGTTGCGTTATATAATAAAACGAACAGTATTTTTAGAACAGGTATGAATATCTACATTAAAATCTATCTTGATTAAGTGTAAGGGTGGAGATAAGCTAATAAATCAGTAAATTATAGGACTATCCGTATAATTTGTATTTTAAATATTAAATACAATGAGTAATAATTAATAAGCAATAAATAATTATTCCGATAAATATAAATGCAAGCTTAAAAAAAGATCTAACAAAAGAAAATTGTACCTACGAGTTAAATTAAATTAATATTGCACTAAATTAGTGACGGTTTTCATCATCGCAAATTGTTTAGTAGTAAATAAAACTATTACTTATAAACAACACTGATTTCCACTTTAAGTGGAACATTCAAAATGTATCTGAAGTTTAATATCTGATACATAATGATATAAGTATAACTTAGTGATTACTGCTTTATTTTTTTGCAATTTCTTGTACTTTTGAAAATATTATTCATTCACTCCAATAATGCGAAGAGGTGGTATGGGTATACTAGGTGGGGCTTAGGGAAGTGTTTGTTAACAATTTTCATATATCATGTGGAGTGGATAAAAAATCATAGCTAAACTATGCATGAGTCAGTTTCATCATTTTAACACAATGTACTTGACACATTGGGTTTCTGCCTCTTGAATTTGTTAAATAGGCTTGTTTGAACTTTACTTATTCATTAATGTAATAGTAAGTATATTACGTAATGAGAGTTGTAAGAAGCAAATTAATTACGCACGAATGGGAAAATTGAGTTAATTCCATGAGTGCGTAATTGCTTTACTCTCGAATTACATAGATACTATACTTTACCTACGATCGTGTTTATAGAAATTAAAAGACAATTTTGTATTTAATTTTTATTTTCGCTTGTCAGTTTTGACAGCGTTAGAATATTAAGTGGTGCACTTCTCATTTTTAATAAATTTAGTCTGACGTCAGCAATATAAACTAATAGTGTGTTGTAATATTGTCACGTGATCATATTACAACACACCTCAGCGTGCGTTTTGTTTACAGTGTGTAATGATCAATTTACATAGATGGCAGATAGTGCGTTATTTGCTATTTACATTAGTGATCGTAGGTAATAGAATATTATTCAACGAGGGAGTTATGAAGCCATTATTCCTTCGGATATAGTTTGCGCCCGTAAGGCGAGGGGCGTAAACCGAATTAGTAATGGGCATAACTTGCGAGTAGAATACCTACTATATTTTCACGGCTTTTAAATTTTGGGAAAATATTTTGAGTAAATAATAAATTACAACACGTCAAATTGCTGACAAACACTATAAAAATTGACAGAACTTTGTTTAATTTTAAAATGTCACTCGTCTATAGCCTACTTTGTGTGACATGAAAATTTAAACCTGTGATTATAAAAATTGTGGATTTCTGATTGGCTAGATGCCGGTGGTTATGAGTTCATAAATCCCTGTAAAAGAAAATAATTACTATTATTGACAAATTTTCAAACGCATAAGAGCATAAGATAAGTATGCATTATAGCATAGTCGTGAAAAAATATATTCATACACATTTTTGAGAAAATATTTTTTCTATTTAGCAAATTTAGGATTTTTAGACCTCTTTCTTAAATTATATGGAAAGTTGACTGCATCAACAAATTATTAAATTAGTCCAAGCCCTGCTATTGTTTAAATAAAAAGTCATCGGATTTAACAAATATTGTTCAACTGAGAAAACAACCTTTTAATGAAAAAAAATAGGGAAAAAATCTTTTCCTACGAGCGTGCGGAAAGTATCACTTTTCCGCACGCATTTTAGTTTCGAAAGTTGTACTTTTCCGCACTAGTGCGGAAAAGTAATTATATTTTTATTTGCATTTTTGAATAATTTTATACAAATTTAATGAAATTAAATAATTTCTATTTATATCTTTTGAAGTAGCTCCTATACCATTAAATATCAAAAAATCACGTAGCATATAGTCATGACTATCTCATTTTGACGTTTCTCAGTCACATAACAATTAACAAACGTCAAGTCAAACAGTAGGTAGCATATTTTTAAAGTAGAGTCTAGTTCCTTAATTAAGTAAGAATAGTATATTACGTAATAAGAGTTGTAAATAGCGTATTACGCACGAATGGAAAAATTATGCACGAGACGCGTTAGCGTCGAGTGTGATAATTCCATGAGTGCGTAATTGCTTTACAACTCGAATTATGTACTATACTTTACCTACGACCGTATTTATTGAAAGTTTGTATTTCATTTTTATTATTTATCGCTTATGTCAGTTTTGCCAGCGTCAGAAAATTAAGTATTGCACTTGTCATTTTTAATAATTTTTAGAGAATAAGTTTGTTTGTATTGACCGTTGCTAGGCGGTTGCTAGGAAAACTGTACGAACTGTGCGATTTTTTTTCCAAGTTGTGCGATTTTTTTACCGTGCGTAATAGGAATCTTACATTGATCGCAGACGGTGTGTTTTTAAGTACTTACAGTAGTGGTCGTAGATAAAATGTATTTATCACGCTCCTAGGAAAAATATTGTTCCTAACACATGCGGAAACTGTCTTTTCCGCACTTGTTAGGAAATAGTTATTTATGCAACAAGTGCGTAAGGTGAGATATTTTTCACGAATGGGAATTTTGGCGACAATCCCATGAGTGAAAAAAGCTCACTTTTCGCACGAATTGCATAAGTACAATATTTTTTCTACTACCGAAATGCATCTAAATTCTCTAATAATAATGTGAAACGTCAAAATAACATACCTATTACGTCAAAACTTCATGTCATTTAAAAATCACAATACTTACAGCCCACTTAATTTTAAATGAGTGAAATTAATCAATGTCTATTATTTCTTTGTCTAATGTCAATGTCAAGAATATAAATGAAACTTCAAAATTCAATCATTATTGTTAAAGAATACTGAAAACTAGGTGGTATGTTTTATAATAATACCGTGATATGAAATAAATGGACTACATAAAATTAAATAACCACATTTAACGTTTTTAAAATAAGATATGACTATTTATAGGTATGCAACTGTTTAGTATGTTACTTTTTCATGCACTAGTGCGTAAGGTAAAAACTCTTTACGCACTAATGCGTAAAGTTTAACTTTACGCACTAATGCGTAAAGTTTAACTTTACGCACTCTACAGCGTGCGGAAAGTTAGTACTTTAAGATCGGTAGTAGAAAAATAACTATTACAAACAATAGAAATAAATCAATCTGTAAAATAGATCGTGTTAACTAATATCTAATATATAGGGCTACCTGGTAGGAATCAGCCTTTTGCATTTTCTTGTTTACCCCAACCTGTATAGAGCAGCTCTTATTTGAGTTAATGAACAATTAATTGATTGAAAAATATGTATAAACAATAAATCCGCCCAAAAAAACAAGGGCAAAAAAATAGTAATTCAGAATGTCGGTTCTTGCAAAAGATAGGATTTGCCTTACAAGGAAAGTTTACACTTGGCATAGTTCCTAAGTTTGGCATACCTACTAATTAATATTCTAAGTTTTACACCTTGAGGCGTTGCCGCTCGCATACTTCCATATTGGAAAAATGGAGCAAAAATCACTTTTTGCGAATATCTCGTTTCTGGTGCGAGTTACATGAAAAATGCTATTATCAAAATTGAAGGATATTAAATCCCCTTAAATTTAAATTTAGTAGTGATAATAAGTACGAATTATTTAACGAAATCATTCAACAATTGAAATTCATTTCGTGCAAATGTAAGAAAGGCTTGTGTCGATCGTGCTTTTTGTAATGGAGAATTATGTGAAAGTGAAAAGGTTCCAGAACTTTTCTGACTCTGATGACGGTGTTTCTTCTGGTATTAGTGGACTGTAAACACTTTGTTTGAATATATAAAAGTAGGTACTGGTCAAGTATTTTATAGCTTTATTCAACTTATGTCACAATTCTTGTTTGACATTATTATTATTATTTTTTATTGTTTTTTATTCACTATGGTTACAAATCATACACAATAAGAACATATTCAAAGTAAATATAAAGGGTAGGCTTTAACATAATCGCCCCCTTGAAAGGTAAATAAATGTCTTTCAAAAAATCTTGTTTAATTATAATAATATAAATATTAATCTATATAAATCATTAAAATTTTAAAAATCTATAGGGAGAGCACACAATGGACCGCATTAGTGTGACGTCACATAATTATGCAACCGTACGTTCATGACAGACGGATTGCGTTCAATTTTACTGGAAATTGACCCTTGATGCATATGTGCATAAAGGCGACATTTTTTGGTATAGAAACATGGCCTGGAGTTTTATTTTATTTCTCCTGTGGAAGAAATATATAAGAACTTTCAGTTGCCATTTATAATGCACAATATATCGGAAAATATACAGAAGTATAAAGCATTACGAAAACTTTATTATTAATATAATAAACCAATATATAAAATAAAAGTTTACACTGCTGCTAACTTCATTATACTTCTGAGTCGTTAAAGCTGTCGTTAGTGTCAGTGTCGCTGACGCAAACTTTATAACCTCTTATCTTAGTGTCAATTATACAATAAAATTCAATTAAACCTATTTAAAAAAATATAGAATATTAAAGAAAGCACCGGTAGGTATTTAAGCATTATTTTGTCTTTACAATTTACATATCCCCATATTCCCCATATTTAAGAAACGATAATCAAACTAACATAGGTACACATTATAGCTTTACTTCTTGGAATCCTTTGGGAAACTAAACATTTTACATCCAGTTTTATTGATATGATCACACTCAGGTGCAAAGCACAAACCCACATTTGAAATTAAGCACAAAAACGAGTTTATTAGAAAAAATAGTAGAATAGATTTGAAACTGAGAGAAAACTTAAGTTAAACGTCAAATTCATTGTCAAAATGAACAAACATGAATTAAGTGTTTGAAGTTAGCTCTGCAAACTCATAATTTGAATTTTTGCATTTTTTATTCCTATTGGAGGAAGCTTAATTAATTAATTATTAATTTATAAAACTAAAATGAAGTTTTTATAAATCATACGTGGATACATAGATTTTAACTTAACATATTTCTTAAATGTGAAATAGGTATTGGAAAACCTTAAATAGTCTTTCAACATACAGAAATACTATAAAATTCCCGACAATGTTTTAGTACTATATAATATAGTGCTTATGGGCAACGCAATACGGGTCAGATTCCCGTATTACAGTTTCGGCCGTAAACTTGTATGCCAGTAGAAGTGGGGGTCATGTCGTCACAACTAATGGAGTCTATTTAGTTACAGAACGTTTCATCTTAGCGTTAGCGCACTGTACTGTAACCACTCGTACTATGTTGTCCAAACCAGGATGCAACTCCACAACTCGTCCAGTTAACCATTTGGAAGGTGATAAGTTTTCCTCCTTGATTAGAACTAAAGAACCTTCTTTTAATAGGGATGGATATGGATAATTTTTCTTCCATTTCTGTCTAATTTGAAGTCAGATATGTTGATATATAGATAATCTATTTTCTAGAATGTGTAGCATACTTGGATCTGGTATCGAATTAAGGCTGCGTCCAATTAGAAAATGTGATGGAGTAAGAGGGGTTGGATCAGCAGGATCAGTAGATAATGGACATATAGGGCGTGAAATTAAAACTGATTCAACCTGTGTCAATACGGTGTAGAATTCCTCATATGTGAGCAATGCGTTACCTAAAATTCGCTTTAAATGAGCCTTAGTTGACTTGACACCTGCTTCCCAAAGACTTCCAAAGTGAGGGGACTTTGGTGGTATAAAATGCCATGAAATACTATCTTTAGTCAATGTATCTGTCAAATTACGTTCAAATGAATCAGAAGTCAAAAAATCGCCAAGCTCCTTTAATTTAGACTGAGCACCAACAAAATTTGTACCATTTGAGTAAATGTGGGTAGGTTTGCCTCTTCTAGAAGCAAATCTTCGAAGACAGAACAAAAATTTTTCTGTGCTTAGGTCTGTTACTAATTCTAAATGGATAGCCATTGTGCAAAAACAAACGAATATTGCTATAGGTATAATATGCTTTCGTTAATTTATAACCACGTGACTTTTTATCTTTAATAAGAATGGGACCGGCATAATCCAGCCCTGTGTTCTCGAAGGGATATATGATATGGATGTTCGTGGTTTCGGTAATGACCCTAACAAATGATCAGTATTTTTGGCTTTGCTTTAAAGCAAATTACACAATCATGTACAATTATTCTGTGTAATCTTTGATCCTCCTTTTTTAATAGAACTTGCCTATACATTTTAGCAACATCAGCGGTAATTACATAAGCATGAAAGCATGTAGTCTGAAACGTAATATCATTGCAAATAAATCGTCTTGTATTGTAGGATCAACCTTTTGAACATCATTTAGTGATATATTGGTGTTAGTTTTGCAGGAACCATCAAAACCCACACGAACCTTCGTCGTTGAACTTGTTTCCCTTATTACACAATGATGAGGAAGATAGTATTTCGTATTTGAGTCTGATAAATCTTCATGAATTTTTACCATATGATTCAGTTCCTCGTACTCTTGCATAAAATGTATATTATATTCAGAACGCAAAATGGGATTTTTTTGTAATTTCTCAATATTGTAGAAATGTTTTAAGGCAGTAGTCCTAGATCGCCTAATTTTTTAAAATTTTCTTTCTTTGGAATGGAAACAATAAAACGTCCAAATTTATCTCTTGTTGTTTTAATAAAGTCCTCCTCAACTTCTTGTTCTTCCTTAGTAAAATAAATATTTTTTATTTCACATTTCTCTAATAACCAAAACTTCTCCACTTGATCTTTTAAGGAATCGTTCATTTCTTTGCTAAAAAGACTAATAGATGTGCTTGATTAAGCTTCTAATGTTGATAAAGTACCCGCTCTTATCCATCCTAAACACGTCTTCTGTAAAGTTGATAGATTTTTTCCTAAATGTATTTGTCCCACACATAAAAGGTTCCAAAATATCTATGCACCAAGTAATAGGTCGATTTTACCTGTTTTATTAAAATTTGGATCAGCCAGTCTGATATTTTGCGGAATATTTAAAATAGACAAATCATAAGATATTGAAGGCAAATTTTCTGTTATTTTTTCAATGACAAGAAAGGGTAGCGTTACACTAAATTCATTTATGAATAGACCTATACTTTTGCATTAGTTTTATATTTTAAGTCAAAAATGCCTTGATTTATTCCTGATATAACTGCTCTATTTTTAATTTACTTAATTTTAAATGTTCAACTAAATCACTAGTCATAAAATTTGACTGCGAACCAGAGTCAAGAAGGGCTCTGCAATTATGCATTTTTTCATCACTACCTGTAATAGAGTAGTAGTATAGATAGAAAAATAGGAATGTTAAAATTTTAAGAGTAACAACGTTATTTTTGAATACCTATGAATAGTCCAAGCAATGGGGGTTTTCTATTCGCAAAAGGTCGGAAAGAAATGAAATTTGGTGGGATGGTAGACATAGGTCCCCTGATAGTACACCTCAGTTTGCGACCTCGGGGGATTGCCGCTCGAGGGGTGGGGGGATGAAAACTCTGCGTCGCGACGCTTTTCGGGAAATAGCGCCGTTGTGGTAAATGCTATCGAAAAACAGTTCAAATGAATCATGTAGATAATAAAATTGTGCACAATTTTGGTCCTTGCATTTTTCGTCTGCGACCAATAGTTTTCGCTCTACGGCGCGCCAAAGTTGGGGGTTGATTTGCAATTTTCAACAAAATCAGAATTTCATCGCGGATTAAGACGAAGATCGCTATCAAACAATTCTGTAATATTTTTTTTCTGAAAGAGTAATGTTTTCTGAGTCTGCAGATACCCGATTTGATACATTTGGTCGTGTATAATAAAATATATGATTTTTTGAAGCGCGCCCCTACATACTCCGATATGGGTATTTTTAAATTATCATTATCTACGGTCAATATTTCCTTATTATTGTTGACCTAGGCGCCAAATTTATTATTTTTGTGCATACATGATTCAAGGAAATTTTTCACACCACCCTTGAGGTAGAGTTGATCGGTGCGTTTTTTTTAATGTGGTATCCCCAAGAGGCCTAATCCACGGTTGATATAGGGGTCTATTTCAGTTAGAGGCGCTTGCGACGTTGTAAAGCTGATTTGCCTTCGTTGTCATCATCCTCAGACATCAATTCCTAGCCACAATCGGCTAACTCGGCGTTGTCTGTTTGGTCCTCATCGTCCTGTATCTGATCGGGAACGTTTTCGGCATCTTCTGCATCGTCGTCGTGTAACCCAATCTGGTCGGGAATGTTTTCGCAAGACGTCCCAGTACAGTGTAAACACACAGAACCGAACAATTTAATCCTGCTTTACGGCAACCACAAGCAGGTCCACAACCTTTCTGGCATCTGCACGAGATGCTCTTAAGTAAAACCTCTGGAGCTGGTTCCTTTGCGATTCGTATTGCATCCAGTCCTGTGGTTGTTCTTCGCCATCCATGATCTTCTGGGGGTTTCTGAACTCCCCGCCAGCTCTGTACTTGACCATAAGTACGTAATGAATGATGATGGCACGCATCGGATGTTGGTGGCAGCGCCGCGAGATTGAATGAATTTTTGGAGACGGGCCCCGTACAAAGTTCGTATACCGCAGAGACTTCAACTTACGATGTTCGCTTCCTGCACCATACTGCCTCAACATAAACAGTTCGCCAGCGGCAACAACTTTCGTTAATTCTGCATTGGTCGTCAAATGCCTGAATCGCGTCTGTTAATGTTGGGTTTTTTACTAAAGTTTTGAGTAGTCGAATCTTGCCTTGATTGAACAACGCCGATGTAGTGTCACATCCATTGAAGTCATGCACAAATAAGATACTTTTAATAGCATTTATATTGCAAACTCTGAGGCGGATAGAACACATCCTCCTTGTTCCCTTTACCCGGATTGCACAAATAAACATTCGGGATCTCTCTGGCTTTAGCAGTCAACAACACAAGCAAATCTACGTCTTCTCCAATTACGAATACTGAGGAAAAAGAGGGAGTAAGTTTGATGGCAGTCTGCACAATTAATGAATCCGTGTCTTCGACCGCTTGCTTAACCGTGTAATTATGTGCTTCCAAGTTTGTCTGCAGCATTGCGATGGGACGCCTTTTGTTAAAGCTGTTCGATAAAAATTTTTCTTGCGACACAGTTGGAATCATGGATTCATCGAAGAGTACATCAGTGCTGCAGTGCTGCTTCGAGCGGCGGTTTCTTTCAGCAGATTTCGTACTTGTTGTACAGATTAACAGAACATCGAATCATAATAAATAGTAAGTTGAGGCCGAACAAGGGGCTCGTATCTTATACCCCAATCAGGATATGTTTACACCACACGTGTAAGTACACATTACTACACATTCAGACTAACTTGTGTTGAAGCCGGAAACAGTTCTTCGCGCTGGCGCGGCGCAGCTTCCCAAGATTCTATTGGTCGTTTGAATTTTATCTCTCTCTCAGAAATAATTCTAGCCTATAGAAACGACGCATTTGTTTGAACATGTATAGCGAAAATGTAACGTATTACTAATTATGTAAATTTTTCAACGCTTCACAACTGAAAATGAATTGTTTCAATAATTCCGTAATTGTTTCTGTTTATAACTACTGAAGGAATACCGCATCAACAATTGCGTAATATTCTCAAATTTTAACAATTGAGAGTATGGCGTTTTGTAAGTTACGAAATATTTACGTTTGTGGAATTAAGAATAACGTTTGTTAGGTAACAGTTTCGAATTTTTCCAAACCCACCAAAGATGTTTTGTATTATATTAAACAATTACAAAACAAATCTTTCAGGTACAGATATATTGTCATAATTACGAATCTGTTTCACACTTTGAAATATGCTTCTAGAGTTACTTATTTGTGACTTAACGTTACGAAACAGTCACACTCTGCGTTTGCTGGGTATTCATGACCACTAATGCACAAAAATAATAAATTTGGCGCCTAGGTCAACAATAATAAGGAAATATTGATCGTAGATAATGACAATTAAAAAATGTCCATATCGGAGTATGTAGTGGCGCGCTTCAAAAAAATCATATATTTTATTATACACGACCAAATGTATCAAATCGGGCATCTGCAGACTCAGAAAACATTACCCTTTCAGAAAAAAAATATTACAGAATTGTTTGACAGCGATGTTCGTCTTAATCCGCGATGAAATTCTGATTTTGTTGAAAATTGCAAATCAACCCCCAACTTTGGCGCGCCGTAGAGCAAAAACTATTGGTCCCAGACGAAAAATGTAAGGACCAAAATTGTGCACAATTTTATTTTCTACATGTTTTATTTAAACTTTTTTCCGATAGCACTTACCACAACGGCGCTATTTCCCGAAAAGCGTCGCGACGCAGAGTTTTCATCCCCCCACCCCTCGAGCGGCAACCCCCCGAGGTCGCAAACTGAGGTGTACTATCAGGGGACCTATGTCTACCATCCCACCAAATTTCATTTCTTTCCGACCTTTTGCGAATAGAACCTCGCTTTTAGTACCCATTGCTTGGACTATGAAGAGGAAGATGAAGAAATGCATGAAAAACTTAATAAATATCATAAAGTTGTTACAGGATACAGTTTGAGGAATTTCCTTAGGGTAGGTACAGGGTTATTCCATTTATTTAGAGAGCATCTACCTCGCTTATTATAAAAGATAGAAAAAAATTTTAAATACAAAAGTTGTAGGGTTTGTCCTAAATCGCCAGAAAGTGTTGCGCAATATCACGAATAGATATTGGAAAGTTAAAAAAAACACCAAGTTGGTAAATTTCTAATGGAACACCTTATATATTTTCAAAAAATCAAATAGATCTTTTTCATCTGAATTCAAAAATATATGATATGTTCATATTTGGTTCAACCGTTTTCGAGATATTTGCATTTAAAGAACGTGATTATATTGTTTTGCCATATCGCTGTTGCCATGAAAAAACAAATGCTCCAAACGTCAATAATAATTATTGTTTATTCAGGTATCACATTTTCTTCGTTCTATCCGTAAAATGGGTTACAGAAGGAGAAAAGTTAGAAATAATTGTTTTTTCATGGCAACCGCAATAAGCAAAACAATATAATCACGTTCTTTAAATGCAAATATCTCGAAAACGGCTAAACCAAATATCAACATATCATATATTTTTGAATTCAGATGAAAAAGATATATTTGATTTTTTTTAAATATATAGGTTGTTCCATTAGAAATTTACCAACTTGGTGTTTTTTTTTAACTTTCCAATATCTATTCGTGATATTGCGCAACACTTTCTGACAATTTAGGACAAACCCTACAACTTTTGTATTTAAAGTTTTTTTCTATCTTTTATAATAAGCGAGGTAGACGCTCTCTAAATATATGGAATAACCCTGTACATTGGGTTTATACTGCGCGATAAATAGAACAATGCAATAATTATAGAGCTTTTGTGCATTTCGGATATTAGGTACCTAATCAAAAAAATAAGGATGTATCGTACCCAGTGATCGTACCTCCTGCGCGTATTCAATTTACGAGTCTGCCTCGCGCGGCGGATTCTCGGCCTCGCGAGACTGCCTCGAGACGTTTTTGTCTCGGAATGTCTGGACAACCAAACCACGGCAAATTCACGAGGCAGAGTGATCCGATGCGAGCAGGTTTCATTGCGAGGCAATATGCCACATTCGTTGTATTGTATTAAATGAATTTAATACGCTTGCCAGTCTTATCCTGCATTCAAACACGGCCAGAAAGAGGTCAACTAATAAAATAATAAAACTAACCATATTTTATCTCAACCATGTGTTGAAATAAATTGATTCAAATTGTTCTCTTTCTACAGCAAACTTCAGCGGTGCCATCTATCATCAATATCGAACAGCTTAGTGTTGATGTTGAGGTTCCAAAGTTCAATAAAGATTTACCTTATTGTTTAAATCATTGTACTATTAATGATAAAAACATTGTATGTAGCTTAAGAAATGTCTTCAACCTTTATAATTGGTTATATTCTAGTTTACCTAAATAAATATGTATTTTATTAATGATTTTTTATTTCTTTACCCCCTCCCCTCTCCACCTCACCTCTTTGATATTATCCTATATGCAAGCGTCATGTACTTTTAGTATCTAGTTAGACGTAATAAGAGTAAGATGTGCTCAGATAACTTTAACTACTTGTTAGAAAATCATTTATTTAAATTGCAAAAGTTAAAAAAACTTATAAAATTGTATGAAGAGAAACAGCATATGTTTTCACAATTTCAAAAATTAAGTGTGATCGCTAACAGTGGTGTATTCAGTGAAAGAAGACGGTCCGGAACATTTTCACATGCTACAGTAGCAAGAAGAATTGCTTTCTGAAAAAATGCAGCCTCCAGTAATTTTATCTTGCGGTTATATAGCTAATTCTATAAACAGTCTTTGTAAAGTTTGTGTGATTCGTAAAAAATGTAAAGTCTGTTATAAAAATGATTATGATATGATATTCATGCCGTGTGGACATATTGCAATATGTGCAGAGTGTAGTTTTTCTCGAAAAACATGTGTAATCTGCGGGATACGTTTACATGCTATAGTTTGCATAAAATAATCCTTAAATTTCAAAAACTATTACCCCAGCATTATAAATAGGCGTTATTTGAGTTTAAATCATTAGTGTTTATGTGAACATCATGATGTATAGTTCGCAATTTATTCTGCTACATGCGATATTCCAAAATATACTCTACGTACATAGACCATTTAATTCAACGGACGCTTTTGTGTGCTTCGATAATCCTCAAAATGATTCAGACTCTTCGCAGTGGATAAAAATGACTCCTAGTCGTATTAACAATAATAAATTGTCTACGTATTCATCTTTTATATCTAATAATACGAGTGGTTTTAAGATAAAAATAAAATTTAAAGATGACATCATCGAAGAAGAATTTAACTGGATCTCACTTTTCCCCCCTTCACCCACACCTGAACCTTCGGTATATTCAAACTCCAATCCTTCAGATGTCTCAGTTGAAGTCTTGCTTTACTACCTAGCAGTTTGCTCGTCAATTTTACTGCTCAAGTGCATAATTAGAATTGTTCAACGTAGAAAGTGTATGTTTATGCTAAATTAAAAAATACGTAAAACATCATGTGTGACTCATCATCACCAGCATCACTAAAAGAAGCTGTCGATTTGCTGCTTACTTCATTAAGATGTGGTCTTGGAGAAGAACTACATAAAGAAAAATATAGTCTGGGTATAAATTATTGTGAACTTAATATCGGTGATAATATTACGCTGAATAACTTTTGTGATTCAATGGTAAAATGTGGCCTTCATGAACAATTAAAGCAATATGTTTCCAAGTTTATAACTGATGAGGTACTCTATGATAAATATATCGGTTACGATGAGGTTGATTTAATAGAAGAAAGCTCTCCAGATCCTATTGCAGAAGCTGTTGATTCTCTCCGTTTTATTTTGAGGTGTAGTCTGCAGCTATATACTAACCAACTTGAAGAAGGTCTCAGTACCTGGCGTAGAGCTTCTCCGCGAAATTTAGATAACCAAGTCACCTTGTGACAGCAAATCAATTTCTGACTGAATATTTTCAAACTGATCCCATAATAGCTCTATTTTGTTTAATCTGGCTTCTAAAATATTAATAATAGTTTCATTGACATCATGCATTATCTTTTACTGAATTAAAATGATTGGAAAATCTTGTTAATTGGGCTTTAATTGTACCTCTATTTGTTATCAAATGTCCAAGCTCAGACATTCTCTACACAGTAAAAACACAAATCAAATACGTTTCAATTATTGCAAGTCCAGATCTCTTATCTGGAATATTAGATATCTTCTCTGATATATATAAAACTTCCAAATCGGTGAGAACTTACTGAAAATATTTTTGTTTGAATTCTCTTTCCTAGTACTGCACAACCAACTTGTTTCTGCTTTCGGTTTGAATATGACTTCAGCGATGTATAATGTACACTCACTGTCAGGTAGTCTTGAATTTCTTCTGCTGCTAGACTGCTACGTTAACTATACAACGAAGACGAACTTGAGAAATTGCTGTATATTCATCCGGCACGAAGGACCAATGTTTCTTCTGATATTAGTGGACTGTAAACACTTTGTTTGAATATATAAAAGTACTGATTATGTATTGTATAGCTTTATTCAACTTACGTCACAATTCTTGTTTGACATTATTATTATTATTATTTTTAGTATTTTATTAACTATGGTTACAAATCATACACAGTATGAACATATTCAAAGTAAATATAAAGGGTAGGCTTTAACAGACGGAGGTGAGGAACTACTGATATCAATAAATTTCTCACTGTAGATAATGCCAAGGAAAAAGAGGGAAATTCTCGGCAAGATATCGATCCCGATCAACCTGGTCCATCTATAGGAGATCAAAAACACTGAGACACTGAACTTCCTTGTGACAGTACATTGTGGATTAAACCCATGATACAACAACACAAGATATGATATCAAAGCGTTCAAATTTCATCCGGTTTGCGCATGACGTCACGCAGTGAGTAATTTTTAAAATCTATGTCGCGTTTTCGAATTTAATATCAAATTTTCTTAGTTAGAAATTCTGTTTTTATGGCTTTTATTCATAATATGAGTTCACTGCTTATAGTGTAATACTAAATTAATGACGGCTATTTAAATTATTACATCTTAGATGAAATTTATTAGAGCCCAGAGATAACACTGATTATTACATTTGATTTATTTTATGCTGATATTTCTATATTATACGTGAATATAAGTATAATAATAGGAAATTAACTCCCAATTTATATTTTTCGTATAGGCATATATCTCGATTTGGAATTATTGAATACGTCTGGCTCTACAAGTTAATAATTTTGGGGTTCTTGTTATTCGAAATTTTCGAAATTACAAAAATGTCATGTCAAATGTAAAAAAACTAGATGTAATTTAGAAAATCCTGAAACGTTTTTTCAAACATTTACCCTTTAGAAACGCGCCACAGCCTTTCCCGGACGGCGGGCAAGAAGAAGGAAAAATATGGACTCTTTTTTTTAGGTCCATCTCCGATATTAGCCGAGATATGAATTTTTTTAAAAGGACGATTTTGCCGAAAAATGGTACTTTTCCGGAAGCCCTTGCTCCCCTCCTCGGAGGATTTTTCAACTGAACTTTCATGAGAGCTAGAACCAACCTTCCTCTCTGATCTCTAAAAATTTCGTTGCTTAATATCCATCCGCGGCCGAGCTCGGATAATCGAATAAAACTATTATGATCCATTTTTTTTACATCTTCGATAATTTTTTTCACCCCTTTAGCAACGAGATAGAGGTCAGTCGCAATGGAATTTTTTTTTTCATATTGATATGAACTGTTGAAAATAGAAATAGAATCCTCGTGTCGCGATGAGGTCGAAAATTCTAGTCGAGGGCTCTCCTACAATAGGAATATCTAGATATACTTATGGTTATGATATAAACATTCAAATTGTGTAATTTCACGAAAAGATTCTTAGCATTGAAAAAGGAAACAGATTAAGTTTCCGAAACCTCTGTGAAACATCATTGTTTTTATTTTAATTTAGTTATATTTTATATAAAAAAACAACCTTTGAAGTAAAGTCACATCAGGCGTAAAGGTTATCTATTATTTTTTAAATCCAGATATTTTTTAGATTGCCTGGAAAATGTTCAAGAATGTGGTAGTAAATCCCAAATAAGAAAAGAAAGATGAACTAATGAATAACATAGTACCTAATAACAACCGCTTCGAATAATTCGAATCTTTTCACTAGCCAGAGTGTGTAATCATATAACACGCGAGATGTTCTATTTTAGTTTTAGTCAGTAGGTACCAATATAAACATAAAGAATAATTCATAATTAAAAATTAGTAGAGTTATATCTGTTTTTTCAATAATCGGCTGCTCGAGTACTTAGGGTTTCACAGCTTGACTTGGTTTTCAAGCTACTTGACTTGACTTGACTTGAAAACAAGTCAAGTTCAAGTCAAGCAGTTATATTTTTGGTACTTGATTATTCAAGTAATTATATTTCAAGTACTTGAAAAATCAAGTAGTTCTTCAAGACTACTTGATTTTTCATTAAATTCATTTGATATTATTAAGAAATGACAAGTAACTCTGCAATAAACTTTTATTTACAAAACTAAATCTCAAATTCTTAAACGAAAATTTTTAACAAGAAGTAATATACTAGTAAAAAATACAAATACATAGTACAACCTCGATAATTTGAAGAGTTTTGGACCATAGAGAATTCGGATTACCGATTTTTTGGAGTATCGCGAAACTTAGAAAATATACACATGTATACAGGGTGTATTAAGTATAAGTACCCTTATTTTAACAGGTGATACATTGGCCTAAAAGGAACAAAAAAGTCTTATACAGTTTGTGTCGAAAATTGAACGGTTTTCCCAAAAAAAATAATGTAACTTTGATTTTTAAAAGTTAATTACATGGAAAATAATAGAAAATAAGTTAAAAACGATTAAGAGATTACTACATTTTTAAAAAGTGCTCTTTAAAAATTTATTAAATTACAATAAATTATTTCACCAAAACCTTCCACCGGACAAAAAATTCGCATTACAATTTTTTCTATTTGCATATTTGACTTGCACCTTCCCTTAAACTTTTTTAACTTATTTTCTAGATACTATTTTCCATGTAATTAAAATAAGGCTACTTATACTTAATACACCCTGTATAATTAAAACAACTTTTATTTTGATTAATACGCTTTTCCTAACAAAAATGCATACATATGAAAATGTAAATTTAAGTATTTTATTTTGTTTACGTGCTCCGTAATGCAAAATTAGTTGGAAGATTAAAAAAATACAATAAAGCAGTAAATAATTGAACGTGATCAATTGCTGCAATAAACAGTGCTATCGATGGTACAGATGTAAGATCTAGTGTGTGATTATGACCGTTTCCAAACGTTGCTAAGTATTAAAATCGGTAGACAGAGATTGCTGAGAATCCCAATACCTTGAGGGATGAATTAACCAGATGCCCTGAACCTTTATTTATTGCACCCAATAAACCATCAAAAATTAATTTTATTGCAATAAGATGGCGGCAAAATCATTTGCGCGCTTTCATACATAAGCGGGTCGTTACCAAGTAATATCAAATAGCTTGAAATTGCTTGATATCAAGTCAAGTAGTAACCATGGAAAACCAAGTCAAGTCAAGCAGTGACTTTTTGAAAAGCTTGGTTTTCAAGTCAAATCAAGTAATTTATAAAAACATCATACTTGGCTTGATGAATCTCTACGAGTACTTCAATGATTAACTGTAGGTATCGTTAAATGTTCTTTTACCTATACACAACTGTAATGTTGAACATAAGTTCAGTATAGTACAATAAAAATAAACATTGAATATGGAAATTTTTGGAGCCCCTAATAGTTCAAGTGAAACTGTTTAGATCCACTCATTAAGATTCTCGACAATCCGGACTAAAGAGTGGTTTGCAGAAAGATAGGAACGGGTGCAAGAAAGTAGGTAATATATTTTATTCACAATCATATATGTAATGCTTCAATTGCCAGCTTATAAAAAGTTGGGAGGCAGGCATTTGTTAACTCTTCTTTTCCAGCTAGCCAGCTAGCCGGTAAAGTATATAGCTTTACCGGCTAGTTATAAACGTCACTTTCCCGGCAAATCAAACGTCACTTTGCGGCAGCAAATCTTCTGGTTGTCTTTTGTGCAACAGCTTTCAAATTTGGTGGAGTACACTCTCTAAGTCACAAATGATCAGAATCAAACATTTTGTTGTAGAATTTTGAGCGAATTTAACAAAAATTATTGATAATAAATACTTGTGGAAATAACCTAATTTATTTGACAGAAGAACCTTGTAGCGGAACTTGCTATAGTATCTTTTACCTACATGTTAATGTTAATCTTTGTTATTTAGTATTTTTAACGTTTCTGTAATAACCAAAAAAGTTGAGGTGGTTGACAGAACTATAACCTTAAAATTAGACAATTGTTGACAAACCACATAACCTGAGATTCTATTTTCTGATTTAACAAATTCCCTAACATGATCCGTAGATTCTTGGATCTGATAGGTTGAGCGAAGGAAGTCAAATAACAAGAAGGCCTGGAGAAGAAACAAAATTGGAGTATCAAGGCAACGAAGAATAATTAATATCAGATATCAGAATAGATACACGAAAAAAGAAGAACTTATATTTGTATCTCCAAATTTTATACTTAATTGTCGACAATTTATTATTATATTTTATATAAAAAATAAACATTTAAAAAGTATGACTTATTTACAGTTATAATATGTATATGGCAAAATAATAAGAAAACCCCTGCCATAAACCTTAATACCCGTTACCCGTTACCTATCAACGCTTAACTTTTATCACTGCTGCCTACCTACTTATTTTGCATAATTTCCTAATTCTCATTCACTATCTATTCAATTAAATAAAGAAATTGTATGCTGAGATTATGTTATTATACAATGATTGTGAATAAAATAGTATACATACTCTTGGTCGTCTTCATTACAGCTTCGCGTTTATATATGATCTCGGCGCTACGCGCCTCTGTCAGATATCAACCCTCTGTCAGATATCATACCTCCCAGCTCGGTATGTAATGTACTATTTTTTAATGAACAAATTGAGAATTGAATTTATAATCGACGTGTCTGAGCGAATTTTTGTCACTTGTTTTGTAACGATTTTACGGAATTTATTCCAACCTTTACACGTGCGCTCACTGTATATATATCTTTCACGCGAGATCAAAAGTTTTAAATTTGCTATACAATTCATTTATAATGAAATCCGTTATACCTAGGGAAGGTTGCCTAAAATGGGATACTTAAGGTATGACGAGCTCTTAAAAACGTATTGTGCTTAGGACATCATTCCAATTTAAATACATATGTCAACTCAACTCAACTCAAACTCAACTTTGTTCAAATAATAACATAACTGAAGTAAAACTTCTAAACTTATAATAAAAAAAAATATTTTCTGAAACAATTCTAAGTATTTCCCATTTTAGGAATACCTACTATGTATCTAAAATGGGACTAGCAGTGACTCTAAAATGGGATTCCACATGTATGAGCTAAATCACACTCGAACTGCTTTACGTTACCATCAGCTTCGATGCATTATTCGCTTTGACAAACGGTACACTAAATCCTCCTGCTTCATTTAAAAAAATTCTACATCGTAATAGAATATCGGATTATTCTCTTCATTTTCGACATTTTGTTCTTTCTCTTGAGTTTTTCTTTCCACTTCCCCTTTTCCTTCTACTTCTCCTCTAGGCAATTTTCGCATTGTATTCAATATCCCATTTTATCAACATAGCACCACCGCTTCAGAAGCGACTAACAAAACATAACCTACGAACCAAACTTGGCAATTTTGTAGGCAAAGCGATTGTTTATAAAACTAAATTATATAAAAAAACACCGCCCTAATCGCATCACTTAATCAGACATTATCCTTACACGTTTCTATATGCCAAAATTGTTATAACAAAACTGTTAAAACTAAAAAAATGTACCTAAAACTTTTACATGTAGCACTGTGAATCACAAACTACTGCAGGTCACCATATATCATGTGTTATGCCAATTTTACGACATAGTGTTACAGGGATTAAGAATTAATTGAGGTATCCCATTTTACCTAAGTATCCCTTTTTAGATAGGTAACCTTCCCCTACTTAGGTACACCAATTTAAAGTTTAAATTATGACGATTTCTATACGGAAGTAAAGAATAAGGGTTACTGATGTTTGAAAAAAATAGTAATTGTTTACGATTTTAAATAGTGATATTCATACAGATTCATTAACAGAAAATTTTGGGAGCACCCAAACCACATCAAGAAATCAATGGTTTCATTCACACAGAGCAAAACCAAATTGAAATAAAACTCATACTTTAAGAAACACTAATGTTAATAGTTCTCATGAATCTAACATTAGGTACCTACACAGCTTATCACAAAAATTAACTAGAAATATCTTTTTATAATAAGTATCTACCTACGTAATCTGCCAAAATTAGTATCGAATAAAACACAATTAATTATGACACACTACAGATTTTTTCAAGTCCAATACCTGTGGGCAATATTAAATTGGAGACATAGGTATGTGTCTTCCAATGGCCAATGCAAACATTTTGAGTTTTCAACGCATTAGGGTCTTACAATTAAATTTAAAAACGACTACAGAATACTTACATTTTCATTTTGTCAACTTTAACTTTAAAAAGTTCTTACTCTATACGGTCTAGGTAGGTATACCTAGTGGTTGGTGGCTGGTGAATTTTCGATGTTCGATTTTTCCTATTTAGAGACATTATGGGACCTCTACCAAAATATAAGAGGTTTCATTTGGGATCAAAATGAGAACATTATTGGTGGGAAATAAATTGAAAAATAGTTTGCGAAAAAATATATATACATATGTATGTATTTGAATTTTTTTTTTAATTATAAAATAATCTTCGATACAATCTAAGACACGGTTTCTTTGCTTTTGAAGAAATATTGATTGAAAGTTACGAGCTTTTGAAATTTTTTGAAACTATAAATCCAAGCCATTAAATAAGTATTTCTATTGTCATATTATTTTAAGTTCCTGGTGGAGTAATTCTTTGTGACCGATGTAAACATTTGTGTGTACCTAACATCAATAAACAACCATTGATTTTATTATTATTATTATTATTACATGTTACCCAATAATTTCACTTTGTACTTTATTTGTGTGAGTTTTTAGTTTTTAAACACTGGCACACCTATTCAGAACCGGGAAACTTGTAGGTATTTTACCGAGTATAAAATAAAGACTTTTTTATTCGAATGTGTCAAAAAATGACGTTTCTCGGTCAGAAAACAAAAGCGAAAGGTAGAACTTTTCTAGCTACTTCAAGTAAACGACTGAAAAGACTTTTATGTCATCCCGTCCGGAAAGTACAACAGTACAGTATTCATATGCGGCCGGAAAATGAGACATTACGGTATCAGAGCCGGTAAAGTACCGGAAACCACCGGAAACATATTACGAACCAATCACAAACTGTTATTATACCTTTTGACAGTAGTTTGACATACCGTAAATTAAAAAAGTGTCAAATGTCAAATGACATAAGAAAATAAAATAGTGTCAAATTATACAAATATACTAATATACAAGAAATGACGGGATGAAATAAAATATCATTCGACACACGTCCGTAAGGTGTTGTTCCAGCCTCGTTTAGATATTCTTGACTCGGCTCCTGACGTCGCCTCGTCCATAATATCTACTCGACTGTAACAAGTCACCTTCCGGACTTGTGACGAAAATTACTATTCCGGCCCAGGCCGGAAAAGTGACAGACAAAAAGATTAAGCGTTTTTAGTTAGGTAGGTTACCTACTTTTTAAAATGCTGACCCTTTTTCACTACTGTAAAATGGTAATGCACATGTAAATAAAACTTTTATTGTATTTATTTTATGTAGTATATTTTCGATTAAATTCGATATTATAATACCTATATAAATTGAATTCGACACTAATTTCAAGCAAACTGATATGACAGCAGTTGTGCAGTTGTTATTTATTCTGGCCTTAGTTCACAGCCGTCTGTCTGAAAATTGTATCATTTGCGGGGTAGCAAGTAAATCTTAAGAACACAAAATTTTAATTTTCCCTATCATTTTAATATCCATAAGCACATTCGAATAAAAAATATTGTATGACACACAGACGAAAAACTGTTTTTCGGACTCCTACGAATTGGCAATATTTCGTAGTCGCCCGAAAAACTAGATTTTTTGTCCTTATGACATAAACTACTATTATTGTCATTATTATTTTTATTATTATAAGTAACCGTAAAAGTAAATTCTTCAGATATATTTACTTATTAATAATTCTTCTCCGGTGGTTGTAGGATTTAATAATAGGTACTTACTTATTTTATTTGTTTTTACATTCTTCATTACCTTCTGGCAGGAACTGCGTTTAAGATACTTGTAGGTACAGTGCTTGACAAAAACATTAAATAAATTGCGAGGACTGAAAAAAATTCTCTTAAATAGAATTAGAAAAATGTTTTTTGTGTGTACCAGATGAATCTACCTATAAAATAATCTATACTAAATACCTACATCTATAATATCTACAACACGTCCTCATTTATCTCTACAATTACTGGATATAGAATTTTATTGGAAAGCTGCCTCAAATAAAATGTACTTGCAGGAATATTGGAATACTGTGTTTAATATAATAACAGGGTAGAAAATAAAATACAAAAGCAAAAATCTGCAAGCTGGAAACTTCAAGTAATCCACATCTGACAACGAACGAGGGGCATAGCCTGAGGCAGGGCGTGTCTTGGGGCTGTGATTGGGTGCAGGATCGATGCCGATAGGCGGAGACTATCGTTGTTTGCCGTGGGGATTTCAACATATTTGCTCATGGCCTGCCCGCAGGGGCTTCAGTTAGATCCCCCAAGCTTAAAGCTGTGGCCTTGCTGCTTTAACAATATAGGTTTATTATATTCCATGATATAAAAAGCTAAAAGGAACAATTGAATAGGATGCTCTCTTTCTCAAACATATTACAAATTTTGATTCACACAGTAATGTTTAGGTGGGTAAATATAGGTAGGTAGGTAGGTACTTATTTTACAGTTACCACAAACTCGCAACGAAGTTTAAGCGATTCTTGTATAGATTGTATTCTTCCTCAAAATTTTAACAGTTACTTACCTGTGTTTAAAACAAGATTTCCCGATCTAATTATACCTAATAGGTGTAACATAAAAGTAAGTACGCTCTTTATTAGATGCTTATCTTAATTAAACAAACTGTTGCAAATTAGGAGTATAATTAGTAATAATTTATAATTACTTATTTATACAGTAGATTGTAGATACTTCTTAGCACCTGCTAGTTGCAAAACGAATTAAAAATACCCATATATAGTTGACTTAAAAAACTCTTATCGCTGGCCCAGGTATTTGGCGAAAAATGTAAGTATTACTATATTATACCTACTTACTATAGGAAGTAGGAACTACAATCATAGTAGGAGAGCCCTCATCCAGGATTTTTGACCTCATCGCGACACGCCGAGATTCTATTTTTTTTTTTCAACAGTTCATGTCAATATGAAAAAAAAAATCTATTCCGACTGATGTCACTGATGTCTATCTCGTTGCTAAAGGAGTGAAAAAAATTATCGAAGATGTAAAACAAAACGGGTCATAATACCTACTTAGTTATTCGATTATACGAGCTTGGCCGCGGATGGATATCATGCAATAAAATTTTCAGGGATCCGAGAGGAAAGTTAGTTCTAACTATCCTGGAAGTTCAGTCGAAAAAATCCTCCGGGGAGGAGAGCAAGGGCCCTCGGAAAAGCACAGTTTTTCGGCAAAATCAAAACCTTTTTTAAAAAATTCATATCTGGGCTAATTAATATCGGACATGGACGTAAAAAAGAGTTCTTTATTTTTCCTTCTTCTTATCAGCCGCCCGGGTCCGAATCCTCTAGATCCAAAGGAAAAGGCTCTGGCGCGTTTCTAAAGGGTATCTATACCTACATGGTAATTATAAAATTCGACAAAAATGCCTCTTTTCAAAAATTCATAACTTTCTCAGGACATCAATCACTGCTAAAACTTCGTATTATCGCAAATTTTAATACAATTAAGTATTAAGTCGTACTTTAAAAAATAAATCAGTATGTATGCGTGCTATACGGACGCTTTATTAAGATTAAAAACTAACGGGAATTCTAGGAGGCTATAGAACTTTGACATACAGTGCGCGCCACCCGACTAGGAACACGGGACGGGAAATGAACGTAATTTATAAAATCAAGATGATAAAACAAATCTGGTGTAGTTTTCTGGTCCAAAGCTGCCCACCACCATCTCCTCTCTTTACTTCCCCTTCTCCCCTTTTCATCCTCCCACCCTTTGTCTCTCTTTCTTTTATTCTCAATTGAACTGGCTATAGTAGGTATATTATTCAACGAGCGAGTTATGAAGTCATTACTCATTCGGATAGTTTGTAAACCAAATGAGCAATGGCCATAACTCACGAGTAGAATAGATACTATTCTCTTCCACGACTATTACGTTTGGGGAAAATGTTTTGAATAAATAACTATAAAACGTCAAATTATTGACAAACATGCGAAAAATTATCAGAACTGTCAGAAAGAACTTTCGTTAAATTTTAAAATGTCACTCGTCTTTAGCCTACTTTGTGTGACATGAAAATTTAAACCAGGTGCTTATAAAAATTGTGGGTTTCTGATTGGCTAGAGACCGGTGGTTATGAAAGTTGGAGTTACTGACTGTTAAAGTACATTTATTTACAGAGATATCCTTTATTGTATCTATATTTTACGACGAAAAGTTTAGTTATTATCATTGAAATGTTGTCTTAACGTTTTTTTAACCACCTCTCAAATCTTAGAAGTAACTCCCTGAAAATATATATTTTTTTGTCAAGAAAGGACGAGGCTCTACAGTTAATTGCAGCCTTTGACAGTTTCCACTGGCTTCTAGGTTGTAGTTAAATTTGACAGACAATAAACGACAATTTTACAGAATTGGTAACGTCGCCATAATATACTTGCCTATATACTTAGTTATTTATACAAATTTTAATATATGAAATATACTAGTGCAAAAATGTCGGAGATTATACAAGTTTTATTTTTTCCGTGGAGAACATGGAGATTGATGAATTTTTCAAACAAGAATGTAAAGCGATATAATGCCGAAAGCGATGGTGAATACGGGGAGTGATTATGGCGGCAGTCCACATAAATGTTAAAAATATATACAGGTATCACTCTAATTCATGGTTTGTAATAACTTGTTCGTATAGAAAAAACTGTGCGTGATAAAATAATTTTTTTAAATCTAGTTTCGGTCCTATCTTCCACAAAATTCGACCAAATGAGCTGAAACTTTGCTGTGTGAGGTTTCTGGGGATGCTAAATGCTCTGGTGTTATTAATTTTTGGCTATATCATACAGGGCGTTCAGTACAGTACTCCGTGGGAACATTTTAGGTCCTAACTTTTTTGATATTAATCTTTTTGCCCCTTTTGTCACTTGCTGTTATGACAAATTTTATTCTAAACAAAAAAGGTGCTCTTGTAAGAAGTGATAAAATTTGCCCGTTTTCGAGAAAAACCAGGTAAAGTACACCAAAGTCAAGCAGCTGGTATCCCAAATTGTTGGTTTTTATTTCAAGTAGGCTTTGACACCTAGTTGTTATTACTATTAGTTAAAAAATAAAACTCAAAATCAAAGTTATTATTTGAATGATAATGATAAAAACTAATAGTAGTTGACTTGACTTTGGTGCACTATACCTGGTTTTTCTCGAAAACGGGCAAATTTTAGCACTTCTTACAAGAGCACCTTTTTTGTTTAGAATAAAATTTGCCATAACAGCAAGTAACAAAAGGGGCAAAAAGATTAATCTCAAAAAAGTTAGGACCTAAAATGTTCCCACGGAGTACTGTACTGAACGCCCTGTATGATATAGCCAAAAATTAATAACACCAGAGCATTTAGCATCCCCAGAAACCCCACACAGCAAAATTTCAGCTCATTTGGTCGAATTTTGTGGAAGATAGGACCGAAACTAGATTTTAAAAAATTATTTTTAACGCCCTGTATCTTGAAAACGGAAAAAGATACGCCCATGGTTTATAGGAACAAATTGTAATATTTTTTGAAATTCTAATAGCCCTTGAATTTTTGCTAGTGTTTTTCAGAACACCCTTTATACAGGGTGGAACAAAAGTATCAAATAATGGCTTTAACTTTGTTACTTGCAAAGTTACAAAAAAATGTTCAATATGAAAGTTGTTTGGTTCTTTACCGTGCATGTTTTGAGTTTTTTAGTTTGTTGATATCTTCTTCTAGTTTGTTCCTATGGCAACCAACTTTTTCTTTTTAAATGGCACCCATAATTTTTTTTTGTTAATTTGAAACAAGCATATTTTTCTCTATTCAGTCACAAAATTTTGCAATTTTTTGAAAAAAAATAAGCGAGAAAAAATACATTTATTACGACTCACTCGTCGCCTCTTAATAAAGGATGCCATGGAAAAAGTCATGCAATTATAAAACACAAACATTACTTTTGGTAAAGAATGCCATGGAAGTTTGACAATTAAATTTTTACAAACAAACAACTAAATTTTAATGTTGTGATGTGAAATTAATTAATTTAGTTCCGATTGAGTCGTAATAAATATTTTTTCTCACGCTTATTTTTTTCCATAAATTGCAAAATTTTATGACTGAATAGAGAAAAATATTCTTGTTTCAAATTGACAAAAAAAAATTATGGGTGCCATTTAAAAAGAAAAAGTTGGTTGCCATAGGAACAAACCAGAAGAAGATATCAACAAACTAAAAAACTCAAAACATGCATGGTAAAGAACCAAACAACTTTTATATTGAACATTTTTTTGTAACTTTGTAAATAACAAAGTTAAAGCCATTATTTGATACTTTTGTTCCACCCTGTATAAGTAGACAAATGATATCTCCATAAATTATGGAAATATGCGAAATTTTATGCTTTTTTCATGAAGTTAGAAAACTGTGCAAGAATAATTAGAATGTTAAATTCCGTGGCTCAAAACACATAAGAATGCAGGTGTATTTTTAAGTTGGGTTAAAGGATAATAAATAATTAAACAAAGTGTCTTTTGTGACTTGTCGACGTTTCGTTAAATTTATTAATGAAGATTAGAATTGACAGTGTTATTTTTTTATCTACCTGTGAAATTATTACGATTGCCGGAAGTGACTTCCACTTTTGATTTTTTGAATCTAGATGTCATTCTGCGTAGGTATATCTGCCATGACATACTTGGTACATTTTCAGATTTTAAATCTATGCACTACTATGCATTGTCAAAAGGGTATCGTGTTATAGTGACAAAAAAACAGTAGGTACCTACATAATTGCAACAGCAAAGTTGAATGAATATTATTTTGTGATACATTAGATTCGTATAATGAGGAAAATTATTTTATTTCACCCCGTCCGGAAAGTACAACACTACAGTATTCATATGCGGCAGGAAAATGAGACATTACGGTATCAGAGCCGGTAAAGTACCGGAAACCACTGGAAACTTAGTACGGACCAATCACAAACTGTTATTGTACCTTTTGACAGTTGTTTGACATATAGAAATCAACCGTAAATTGAAAAATAATGACAAATGTCAAATGACAAGAAAATAACCAAGTGGCAAATTATACAAATATACTAATATTCAAGAAATGACGGGATGAAATAAAATATCATTCGACACACGTCCGTAAGGTGTTGTTCCAGCCTCGTTTAGATATTCTAGACTCGGCTCCTGACGTCGCCTCGTCCATAATATCTACTCGACTGTAACAAGTCACCTTCCGGACTTGTGACGAAAATTACTATACCCGTAGTATGAAAGTGATTTCCATTTGAAAATTTCCAAAAATGTGATATTATCAACTTTGCATCTGTTTTCTACTAAAGTCAACAACAATAAAATCTAATACGTAGATATATTTTTTTAGTTATTTATAAATATTAGAACAATATACACTAGATTAAAACAAAATTAAAATTGGTTGTATAAATGTTTCGATAACATCGCACATGCCAAGTTTGTATCACAATTCGTTAAAAAATTAAGAAGTGGTAGGTACTGTGGTGATCGGGAAGTGATGTCGTTGACACATATTTTCAATTTTGACGAAGACCACTGGTCATTATCATTAATACTAATACTTTAAATTTTCAGTTCCATTTCAGTTTTGTAACCAAAGCAATTGCTATCTAGTTCACAATGTTTACTGTATACTGTGAACACTCCCATTGCTAATAACGAATGTATGTGTAAGTATACCTACTTGATTTAAAAACAGTAATGATAAGTATAAAAATGTTTTGACCCAATTTATTGTTTTCAATGTAAGATTTTAATTGAAATTGGCAGTTAGTGTATCAACAATATTTTCTGCATACCAAGTGGCTACGAAAGTAAGGAAATACAAAGTACGGTTACTTACAGAATAACTGGTTATTATGAAAAATATACTGCTAAGGTTTGGAGTGTGCATAATAGGTCACTAAAGCCAGAATCTGGCATAATTTTGTTCAAAATACTAAGTCCGGTCTAACCGAAAGTGACATAAAGTTTCTTATTTTAAATAGAACACCCTGTATATTTTATATTTTCTTGTTCGTCATAAAATTCTGATTTGAACGATATTCACAAGTTGATATTTGCTTAGAAAATTAGAATCTTATACTATAAACTAAACATTGAAATTGTTGAATGTACGCAAAGTTCTTCTTCATTAAAGAAGCGTGTTTTCCTCGCAGATTTTACATTTTTTAAAATTCATAGAAACAATTAAAGTTTGTGAACGAATTTTAAATGGGAACATATTTTTTATTGCACTGTAAGGAATGGCATACTTTCAGCTTTCATTTGATATGAATTATGTCTAGATCTGTTAGTCCCGAGAGTTCGCAAAATCTAACCAGAAAATACAAAAATATATAGGGTATTCCGAGGGGTATTCTATTTAAAATAGAAAGTTGGTATCACTATTGGATAGAGCGGAAGTAGTACAATTGTCAGATTCCGGCTTTAGTGACCCTATTTTCCACGGTCCAAATTTCAGAAATCTATTTTTCATAACAACAGAGTTTTCCATAATCAATGCTTTCGTGACCATCAACTGATATAATGCACAAAGATGCTGAATTGTGCTATTCAAAAACAGGACTAGGAATTTCTGACAACTTCAAGTGGTAAGAAGAAAATAATGGGTTATTGCTATTATTATTTTCATATGACTGATGGTCAAGATGGTAGCGTACCTGCCTCTCACCCAAAAGTCCCGGGTTCGATTCTCGGCCGTGGCAATGGAAAATACTGTGAGAGGGATTTTTCCATTATACACGGATATTGGATGTGTGTCCCTTGTCTTTAAATGTGTAGCCCCCTCCCGCACAAGGCTCTTCTAGAGCCTTCTGGGATAAAGAGGGGGTCGTAATTACATGTGGTGTTAATACCAACCTCGACGCCTTAAAAGTTATAATTTGGAAAACATAAGCCGCATCACGGCAGAGTGCCAATCTGGTGAACCAATTTTTTCTTCAGAAAAACTACGACAAACATAAATTAAAGACTAATATAATAATAGTAATAATAATAATTACCCATTTTTATTATTTACAGCGCTTTCTTAGTTAAATATAAACATCACCTTGAATGAATACCTTTGCTTTTTGTCGTTTTTGTGATTTGGATATCGTCTTGTATATAGACGCTGGCTACATAATTTTAACGTGACGCGATATAATGTAGATAGTCTTGCTTTCTCATTCAGTGAACGTGAGAAGTAGTAGGGAAACTAGAAATGCGAGTCTGCTAAATCGAACCGGGGGCGTAAAGTGATTATTGGTTTTTCAGATTTCAAGAAATTGAAAAAATTGCAAAAACACGAAAACTTCAAACACTATTTCCAAACGAAAAAACGCCGCCAGGGGGCTGTTCTGGTAAGAAATCCAACTTGGAACTACATCATGAACGTTTGTACTACTAGCCCGCCAACATAACTGCACGCGTGACAATACTGGAAAAAATAAATGACCGTCATCTTCAGAAGGATAGACCGATAGACATCAAAATTGATCACTTTTATTTTGATCACTCCTCCTGAGCCGAAAACCGGGGCTGGACCGTGCAATTCACGATGTAGTTCCAAGTTGGAAAACCTTGGATTTCTTATACCACAAACGGCCCCCGGGGCGGCGTTTTTTCGTTTGGAAATAGTGTTTGAAGTTTTCGTGTTTTTGCAATTTTTTCAATTTCTTGAAATCTGAAAAACCAATAATCACTTTACGCTCCCGGTTCGATTTGGCAGACTCGAATTTCTAGTTTTCCTACTATTTCTCACGTTTACTGAAATGAGAAAGTAAGACTACTTCTATCGAGTCACGTTAAAATTATATAGCCAGCTTTTACAATAATACGTCTAGTAGTTCTATATGCATGTGTAAAATGTTCTAAATTTTGTTTGTCTTTATATTGATAAATTAGAGTAGCAACAGAATTTAAATTAACACTAAAAAGTTCACAATTCCGAAATCATTTATGTTAGGTATAGAATTTTTGTTTCATAAATGATTTTAAGAAACTGCTTTTGTAAGTTTTACAACTAAGCGGTGTTGGATGAAATACTGTCTATTCTATTCTTTAGTCTAATAACACGCGTATGATTTTACGCATTTTGTTGGAAAACCGTTTCCTTCAAGACAAAAATGAAAGAGATGAAATAGTTTCAGTTTTCAATTGGTCATCATGCAGGGCCGTACCGAACGGGGGGGTCCATGGGGTCCGGACCCCCCCCCGAAATGTCACAATTACTCTAAATTTTTTAAGTAAAAATAAACATAAATACGAGCACACATTAACACTTTTCCCTAAAATTTGCATTGGACCCCCCCCCCAAAAAAAAATCCTGGGTACGGCCTTGTATCATGTAATCGAGAACTACATTTGGGCAACTGACAAAGAATATGTAGCGGTCATAAACCCCTAATCCCAAACTATCCCTTAGCATCAACTATTTTCTTTTATATTACACAGGGTTGTTGACACATACAATATATATGAAATAAATATAAACGGGTAGAAATTTGTTGGAAAATCTTCAGCTGTTCCAGAGATATTAAGGATTTAAGGTTTCCAATCCTCAACTTTGGCTGGGCTGGTATTTCTGTAAGGCTTGGATAGGTAAATTTTTTGAAAAAATCGTATGAGAATAATCGTTTTATTTTTTGACGTAGAATAGCTTGGTTTTAGTTTGTCGGTGCCATTTAGGGACACCCTGTATATGTACCTATAAGCGTTCTCCAGCATGTTGAGAAATGTTTTTTCAAATGTGTGGCTTTGGATTTGGGGGTTGTCTAATTTCTGTGGTGTGTTTTATGTTTTTTTAAAAGGATTAATTAGATTTTTACTTTCGAACAAAGTCTTATTATGTGTTAATATGTTAAAAACCTATCACGTATCAATAAAAATGCAGACCCTTTGGAATTATAAATATTGTACAATCAGTTGGTAGGGCCTGACGATGAAAAGATTGGGCAGAATTTTCCAACACACTATTGTGTGGTGATCAAAGTTATTCAATTGAGAAATTTCTAAAGACCCTATACATATATAGGTATTTGATATGTTAACAATTTTCTAGGCCAAAGTATTTAGCTCGGTATTTAGCAAAGAAGTTTACTCTAAGATCATTATTTTATTTTTGTTGAACTGATTCCAAAGACTTTTCATGATTCAATTTTTTGATTTCACCTTTGAGGATTGTAAGAAATTTCTCATCCATTGGAAAACTTATACTTACTTATAAAGTGAATAAACTTAATAAATGGGTGGGTATTTAGAAAGAGTCGTAATATCAATTCAAATAGAGAGAGAAAAAAATTTAAAATTATAACTACTTATATAGGTATCTCTGATTGCAGAAATGTAAAAATCGTCAGTAATCAATTAACACTAAAATGTAGTGTTTATGTTTTTTTATCAATGCTATAATAACTAGTTCAAATTCTGCCTAATGTATAAGTTAAGTTATGGAATACTTCCTGTATAAGTCGCATTGCCAAAATTTTCAGAAATTCAGAAACCTCATCATCTTGCTAAATAAATGCAGTTTATGCATTGAAATCGGTCAATTATAACTAGAAATATGACATCTTGAAAATAATAAGACCATATTTTGTTTTATAGATAATATACCTAGATATATACTACTAAATTTTATTTAATTTTGATTGTAAGAGATCCAAATAGACACTGATCAACTCCGAAAATTATGTTTCACTGAAAATGTCACTTGCAACCATTCACTTTAGGTTTCTGTACTCCATCAAAGGCATGTGTGCCGAGTTTAAATTATAATTATAGATCCACAACGCCCGGTTGGGCATGACACGACTCTTTACGAGCTACACTGAGCGGAAAATTACTACTACCTACTCTGGTGTACCCTCTTGTTTTTATCATTGATTTAGATTGAAATCTAGTGTTATCCAGAGTGTGAAAGTTTAAAAGTTAAACGAGCAATAAATGCTGTTGGAATTTATAATACATAATATGTATAAAACTGCACATAAATACATATATTTATAAATATATAAATACACCGTGCGCCAAATTTATTTGGAACCCTTTTTGTTCTTTTATTTTATTGTCAGTCCGATTTTAATGAAAGCAGAGGAGCAAGGTATATCTGAGGTTTCAAAAAAATAATGAAGGAAAAGTTAAGGGGGCTAAGAAGTGTCATTTTTATAAATAAAGACTTGCTTTTAAAGTCGTTGCAAAATTTACCCTTTAATATTTAAATTAAAAAATACTAAAAAGTATTAAAAAGTATCCGGATAAAATACCCCTAAAATATTTTAAAAAAATATTTAATTGATGACATTAAAAACAGCAGTGTAATTTTTATTTCAAAAGGTAAGAAAACATTTTTAACTATTTAAAACAACATAAAATTATTTATAAAAATGCATTATAAATATCCCCGGTTATTTACTACAGCTTGCAGCCTCCGACACCACTGGCCAATTGATCGGTTATATGGTTTCAGCATATTTTAATTCATCGATAGTGTTTTCGTGGACCGTGACTTCTAATGTACTCCAAAATATTGGCGTGTCATAATGTTGAAAGGTAAAGTCGTCATTAACAGGAAGCATATTCATATTGCCTATAAAATATATCTTAGATAAATTTCAAAATTTATTTTGATACCAGCTTCCACAAAATAAATTTCTGTTTTTCCCATGCTAGTGAAACCGTGAAACCATCACCGAGGCGGAAAAATGACTCCTTGAAACCAAAAATAAATCCAACGGTATTTCAGATTTCTTTCGTGCATCATGAATAAATCCTATTATTTTAAGGATTTCTTGGCTCGCGCTATGAAAATACTTTTTCATCTAAAAATCAGATTTTTCCAATTTGTTGCCTTGTTCTAATTCTTCCTAATAACTGAGTGCACTTTTCAAACCTTTTATTTCTCACATCTGCTGATAATTTTTAGCAATAAATTTTTTCGAATGGTCCCTTATTTGAGTGGTTCTTTTATGCCCAGTGGTGCGTTTAATGTTCGTTATTTTAGAGATTTTTCTTGAACTAATTACATCATTTTGTCCAGCATTATTAAAAATTTCTCTTAAAGTAGACCACATTTTTATACTGCACTGCACATAAAAAACGTCGTCATGGTGTAAGTTCTTATCGGCATCAATATACTAGCACAAAACCAAGACAAATTAGTATTTTATTACAATTTTATTGCTAATTAGTTCTTATTTGGGATTTACTGCCACACTTCTGAACATTACCCAGACAATCTAAAAAATATCTGGATTTTTTTAAAAATAACCTTTACGCCTGTGACTTTACGTCAAACGAACAGTTAAAGGTAACTTTTAGACAATGCTAATTAGGTACCTACATCAAAATTTTGTTCCAAACCCTACTTTAAAAATTCATTAGTCTGTCTATTAAACATTAGTTTCGATTATTTAAATTTAAGTATTTAGTTTAATTGAGGATAAACGCTTAAATATTTTTTAGAAATATTTTAGGGGTATCTTATCCGGACACTTTTTAATACTTTTTACTATTTTTTAAATTTAGATATTAACAGGGTAAATTTTGCAACGACCTTAAAAGCAAGGCTTTATAAAAATGACACCCACTTAGACTACCCCTTAACTTTTTTTTTTTTAACTCATGCCTTTGTTCTTTTGTGTTCCCAATTTCATTAGAATCGGACTTAAACCAAAAAATTTATAGAAGATTAAAAAATGTTTCAAATAAATTTGGTCCACGGTGTATATAACTTTCAGGCCAGTTAGAAAATAATACGAGCGAGGCTAAAGACTAGAATGAAATAAGACTAAATAGAACGTTAGATTACTTAACTTACATTTTTAGAAATAAGAGTGCAGCCGGCATCCTATAAGGAACTTATGAAATTTTAAAATCAGCCTCTGTCTTTAAGAAGTTAAATAATTAGGTTTTCAATATCTTTAAGAAGAGAAAATTATTTAAGAATACAACTAATAATATCCACAACGGCTAAGGAAGAACATCTTGAGTATGCCGACATCGTTTTGATGAGATACCCTAATGCCAGAGTTAACCGCTGTATTACACAGGATTCTATGAAGTACAATCAGAATTTATCAATGGCCTAGATTTATTATCGCAAGATATTTGATACAAACAATATCGCATAAGCTTTTGTTACACTTCTTAGATAGATGTCTGATGTCTTGCCATATCGACGCCACAAGTGAGAAGCATTGATGTGTAGCCTATCGGTAGGCTACGATTGATGTTGGTGACATTTAGGAGAGTAGTTTCCAGAGTGACTTTCTGAGTCTTCTCCTCTTCTGCATCTCTCTGTTGGACTCCGCCAAACCCGCAGGTACCAATGTGGGCCACCCAAAACTGTATGCCTCCGGAAACCACCAACTTCAAAATACTCTTGGTCAAGGAATACTCGCAGGCAATTGTAAAGTTCAGGTTGCAGAAATGCTGCGGGAAATTCTCTCGCAGATGGAAACATCGTCCGACATTCGGACCTAATAAACGTCATATTATTATCCAGGATGTGGTTCAAATAAAGGATTTTCTCCGTGACTAGTACAGATACTGACATAAGATTTTATCTTTTGAACTTTCTGAAAGAACAATGCATCTGCCACTACTAAGCTTGCCGTTCCTATTTTGCTATACTTCTTTAGGGTAAGTAGGGTAGTAGCTGAGTTGCGTCAACTAGAACCAATAACTTGACACATTCTTCCCCAATCATCACATCAAGGACCAAGGTTAGCGCCTGCTAAGACCAACATCTTATTGAAAGAGGAGGAAAACCAACCAAATATCGCGATCTCCGATACGGGCTACACACTACACACTACACATATTATGCACAAGCTACTTCTGATCAGTATACATAGAGGTATGCAGTCTACGCTGCTCCTGTTTGAGTTGGCGGTGTCGTTGGCAAGTCGAACAAAAAAAATAGTCATCCTAGGTTCCTTCCCTTCCGTCCACTTAGGGCTCACGACTCTGGAATCTACAGTCACTAACCCTGTGAGATGTGAGTAATGACTGTAGATACACTTCCCATGAATTGTCGGAGGCCACAATACTGTCGAGTCCAGTATCGGGAAAACGGAAAGAATAATAATAATAATAATATGATTACATATCTAATTCCAAAAATATACAATACATTACCCGACAGTTTAAAAACAATAAACTCTTTATATATGTTTAAAAGTAAAATAAAACGATGATATTCTAGATAACCCGAGGAAGACTATACATGCTATAATATATGAGAGAAACTGATAATATGATACTAAAACTAGACTATAATAATGTAAATAAGGTATAGGTACACCTGTCCATTTCTAGACAGTGGGTTTACATTTTCGTAAGGGCGCTTCTTGTGTGGGGCAGACATGTGGTGGGATGAGAGTGCCTCATATCGGGGGTCATAAGTCCTCACTGAATGTGTGGTACTCTTGACTGGTTGTCTGTCTGTTTCGCACACGGGATAATTTTTGCGATGAGAGTGAATGTACTGTATACTATTATGTAATTTTTATGTGTTAGGTTTTAAGTTTGAGTTTAATTAAGTTAAAGATAAAGTTCACAAAAAACTAACAAATTTCTTCTTCGATTTTTTTCTACTTTGTTTATAAATTTTTTTGTGAATCTCATTTTTGTTCATATAGGTGAATTATTCTGATATGATTATACGAGTACATTACTAATACTCACAAACAAGAATTTTCTTCTGTGAGTCAATGGTATAGGTATTGATAATATCAACAAAGTGCATATATAATTTAATTTTGCCTATTCTTTAGTTTATTCGTACTGTTTAAGATATTTTGTTGTGCATTATAATTATGTAAATTTTTAAAGCAGGTGAATAAACTACTATTATTATTATTATTATTATTATTATTATTATTATTAACTATAGGTATCAAAAACAAAAAAAACAATAAGAATATTTTTACAATGAATACACAGATATGAGATAACGAAAGTGCGGATCTATACACTGGCAACCTCTAAATATACAATGAGTCCACGGGAAAGTGGTGAAAATGACAAAAGGTAGAAGTGGCAAGAATTTAGTAGTTTTTTTAACGGACTTCTCTATTTTTTTTTATTAAGTTTTGTTTCCATTTCTTTTTTGATTTATCAAAACTAGACATAAGAATAATGCCATCTTACTATAGTTTAATATTATTTCAATGTTTTCTCATGGATAACTTGACACAAATTTATGGAAATGGTAAATATCGTGCATTTTTAATTTGGCTACAAAATCGTTTACTTAAAAGTTTTCGATAAAATTTGGTATAGGCCTGGTTTGTGGGGTGGTGAATCCAATGACGTGCACAGATTTTTTCTAAAAAATGGCTAATATGAATTTTTAAAATTTTATTTCTAAAAACTGCCTAGTAAGCCTTGGATTCTATAGGAATGTGGCGCTTTTTACTCCAGAAATACAATTCGTCAAGCTCTACTAAATATTTTTAAAAAAATCCGGTTAAAATCGCCCAATAAATAAAGAATTTATAGAGTGGCCCGCAAACAAATGTGTCACACTGTATATGCATATTTTTGATTATCGTTAGATTTACTGAATAGTTGTAATTTAGTTCACTTTTTAATAAATCGTTCTACCTCAAATACCTAATAGATGTTTCATGTATTTTGTACATAGACTTAATAATACTATATTAAGTCTATGATTTTGTATAATTGAAAGTATTTATTTTCCATGGCAAACTTTTTAAAGTGAACTAAATTACAACTAGGTATACTGACAGCCTCATTCATATTTTGTTAATTTGCAACCCTTAATTATGTTTTGTAGATGGGCACTGTACAGATATTTTACTAAAAATTTCAAGTGGTCGTAAAGAGAGTTGTGAGCTTTTTATTGCATTATAAGGTATGAGAAGATAATTTGGACTCGCTACCTAAAATGGCTTAAAATTTTTAATTATGGTTACCCAGTAAATATTAGATAATTTTGTTAGAAAGCAGCTAATATCGAGGGGATATTGTGTGTCACACTTATATATGAAGTTCTATATCATGGGAAAAGCCTTTGAAGTATCTTAAACGAAATCATGTTGACAGACGACACGTGCATGCTGAGTCAAAAACCACAAGGGATGAATTCTGGTGTCATTAACATACTCAGGTTGAGAGTAAAGTCCTTATTAAATATTTTCATGAATTACTAAGTTATATCACTAGTTAATTAGTAATAAATTAATGTTAACGAATTAGGGTCTTTTAATAACAATAATAATTAATAAGACACGAAGAATCTCGTAAATACTTATTATGCTATGGTATATTCAATTTTGAGTTACAATCTGGGCCCTCGGGTAAGCTACTGAAATCAGTTATAGTTTTTATTTTACAGAAGCGCATTATTAGACTTATATTTGATTTACCTTACAGCCACACTTGTGTAATATTTAAAACTAGAAAAATACTAACCTTTTACCTTAACCCCTATTTATCTATTAAAACTCTTAGCCTATATACACAAAAATAGACAAAAAATTAATACAAACTGTGATATTCACAATTATTATAATACGAGAGATAAAAAGAACATATGTCAAACAAAAGATTATCACAGAAAAGACGCCAATTTATGCAGGATTGTAATCTGTATAACAGATTACCTCTCTATATAAAAAATTCGGCTACGGAAAATCAATTCAAAAAGAAACTAAAAAATTTTTAGAAGAGAATGTATTTTATGATACTTCTGAATACAATACAATCACCAGTACTACTAATTTGTGATGCTTTTAAATGTGATATTCTATCTCTTTTGATCTTTTTTATTATTTTAAATATGTACCTACAAATTGTACAGTGTAAGATATATTTGAGATTAGTTGTTTTTTCATTGTATGAAGTAATGTCTTTAATGTTAATAATGTTATGCGTCCTATATACATTTTTAAAATGTATTCTGATATTTTGATATGGTATACCTACATACTATTGTATGGTATTGTACGGAAATTTTTTGTTTTAAACTTGTGTATATTATGGAAATGTTACTAACACCAATAAATTGACTCGATTGGATTTGATTTGATTTGATTTGATTTGATTTGATTTGATTTGATTTGATTTGATTTGATTTGATTTGATTTGATTTTGATTTTGATTTTGATTTTGATTTTGATTTTGATTTTGATTTTGATTTTGATTTTGATTTTGATTTTGATTTTGATTTTGATTTTGATTTTGATTTTGATTTTGATTTTGATTTTGATTTTGATTTTGATTTTGATTTTGATTTTGATTTTGATTTTGATTTTGATTTTGATTTTGATTTTGATTTTGATTTTGATTTTGATTTTGAATTGAATTGAATTAAATTAATTTTATCACAATATATACCTAGTAGTACTGTTTTTGAAACGCGTTTATTAATAATGTAGGTGCTAAAACAAAAATAAACATGAATTTGTAGAATTGTCTAACTTCTGTGGTGTAGTTTTTTATGTTTATGTTTTATTTATGCTTTTTGCAGGAATGAATAATTAATATACTGCATTTGCCAGCACATTTCTAAAATCTAAAAAAAACTTACAAAATGTTCGTCCGACCGTCTGTAATGTTTTTTTAAACAAGTTTGTGTTGGTTAGAAGAAGTACCCCATGTATTTGACAAAATTGATAATTAAATAGAAAGACTAAGAAAACACACTCCGTACAAAAACGAGTAAAAATGTACAGGGTTATTGGTTATAAATGGAACTCCCTCTTAACTTCGTTATTTTTTGAGATAAGAAAAAAATTTTAAACAAAAGTTTTAGGGCATTCTATGAATTTTCTTGCTACTATATTCAATAGTATACAGGGTGCCTCATAAAAGCCGGACAAACCAAATTTATGTTTTTTTAAATGGAACACCCTGTACCTATATTTTTGAATATTATGAAGTCCTCATTTTCTTGATTTCAAAAATGTATAATATGTTGACATTTACTGTGGCCATTTTCGATATACAGCGGCTTCTATTTACATAAAAATCTAATAAAAAACAGTATGCCATGATTTTCAAAAACAAAAGGTTACAGAAAATGTATTGATGAAAATTCGGGACATGTTGAAAATTTATTACAATAATTTTTTAATCTTTGATATGTAAGTATAGAATCTTGTTATTAATAAAAATTTCATACTGTTTTTGTTTATTGCAAAACTGAATATTGATCTAACCAATAATAATTATGCATAGATATAATGTAAACGTCAACATGTTATACATTTTTGAAATCGGGCAAACGAGGACTTTCATACTATGCAAAAATACACAGGGTGTTTCATTAAAAAGAACATAAGATTGCTTTGTGCCGATTTTATGAGCACCCTGTATACTATTATATATGGTTGAAAAAAATTCATAGAATGTCCTAAAACTTTTGTTCCAAAAAATTTTTTGTATCTCAAAAAATAACGAAGTTAAGAGGAGGTTCCATTTATAACCAATAACCCTGTACACAACACATGGTTTATCTTTTTGCCCAATCGTTATTACAGTCATCAAATGAATCAAATCGAACCAGAAGAAGAAATTTATTTTTCACATGGATTTATTAGGGAGATTGGTTGGCTGATAAAGTATAACAACATGATTCATCTACAGGCATGTTTCTTCTTTTGAACACAGATTTTACTGGTCCCATTTTATTCTGCAACATTACTCCGATGATCTTACCGACTGTACTATAGTGAAGACAAAAGGAACAAACTAAGATGTAGAAGGGAATTTTTAGCGTCGATTTTTGTTTCTATTTATGGCACATGTCATTTTTACAACTTTTACAACCAAATTTAACAAGTGTATGCTTTTATTGTCCATATAAGTATTTACAGAGGGTCCGGCAAATTTACTGTATCTTTTTAAATATTAATTAATGGAAAAATGGTTTAATTCAATTATTTTAGTTAATTTTCTGCCATATTTTGGAGACTACATTTTGTTAACCAAAATTGTTGCAATGCTATGCCACCGATATTATTTCTGCAAAAGGCACCATGACTTTTTTGTAATTTTTTAAAATCACCTATTTTTCGCAGACCACACGGTAAAATATCTATTTATAGGTCTACGTAAAAAACCTCAATAATTTCATGTTTCGCTATTGGTCACATGATTCCAACTCTGTTAATAAAATTATTGTTATATTATAATTGTTTGAAACAATAAGGTTAGTTTCAATAACTACACAAAAAAAAGGTATCTAAAATATATTTATCAAATACTAGAAAAAGGAACTATTATTTAAACAATATTTCAGTTGGTCAAGTTTTATTTATGTTAATTTTAGATGATATTGTCATATGTTTTGCTATTGGCTTTTAAATTAGCAAATTGGTGGCATTGTTTCACTGATTAAAATGAAGAAAATAAAAAAGCAATTTAAACAGCTGTATTCTTGATGGTGCTTTTCCATTGTGCTGGAAAAGAGCCATCATTAAACCACTTGCAAAAATAACTAATCCCATAGGATTACAACATCTTAGGCAAATTAGTATTTTATCTACAATTTCCAAAATTTTAGAAAGACATATTCATAACCAGATTTTCCCCTATTTCAATGAAAACTATTTGACATCCTCAACTCAATCCGGCTTTCGAAAAAATCATAGCACCTCCGCTGCACTAATAGAAGTACCTAACTGATAATATTTGTCATAATACTGATAATAATAAAGCAACCTGTTTAGTCCTACTTGATTTTAGCAAAGTATTTGAGACTTTAAATCCATCACTTTTGCTCTCTAAATTACTATTTTGGTGCGTGTGGTGAGAAATAGGGGTAGCACAGTATTCACTACGAATAGAGTTAAATCTCACCCAGTTTCAGAAACTTTATTTATTTATTTAAGCAACCCAAAAATAACAAAAATATGCAATTTGATGTACTTATACTTATTGATGTTCTATTTCTGAACGTACCTACAACTATAACACCTCTTGAACGTTAAAATCAACGAAACCACTTTGTAATGCAATTTTTGTCGAATCTGTTAAAAACAACTACTTTTCATAACCACATGGTATAAAACATTGAATTACATAACAGAATTTATAGCATCCAAAGCCAAAAACTTGAAACCACATGTAAATATGAAAAGCATGTAGGTAGTTGTTTTTAACAGATTCTACACTAATTGCATTTATTCTAATGTGGTTATAATAATTTTTACGTCCAACAGATTTTATATTTGTATGTTCAGAAGTAGAATATAAGTGTATCAAATTAGATATTTTTATTATTAGATATTCTTGTATAAACCTAAAATAAAATATTAAACAATACGTATCAAGCAAAGGAAGTAGAGTAATTTATAAAAAAAAATAACCTATTATCTTCTAACAATTGGATATCGACTAATAAACCGAACATATTTTTGAAATGATGCATTCTTCCAATCGGTCGATAGTTATATTTTTTCCGGCTTCGCCTGAATGGTAGGTTTTTGTAATACTTATAGATAGGTATTTAATTCATGCTTGGAGTTTTATGAGGGTGGTCCAATTTTTTTTAAATTTATTTATTAAATAATTCTTATAAAGAAACATAGTGTCATTTTACACAAATTTATTGTTACAAATACGACAAAATATTATTAAGAAAAAATGTCTCTCACTATTACTCATTTTAATATAAATATACATATACACTTTTATACATTATTATTAAAAATTAAATAGCAAGTTAGTAACGAGCAACATTTACATAAATATGGGTTTTATGAATAAAATGAATACAAAAAATAGTCAGAATCAGTATTTTGTAAATATATTACCATCTGGCATATTCGATCATGTGTCGACTACAAATTATAAGGTACTAGGGCGATATACTATAATTTTTCTGACTTTAAGTGTATGTACGTACATAATACACAAAAAAAATATATCCAACATCAAATAACAAACAAACAAATAAATATAATACATATTTTTATAGTAAAAACTTTCTAGTTTATTATTAGGAAGTTTAGAATAGGTAATTGTTTTAGCAATCATGCAAATAAATATTTGAACCTATAAACTGTATAACTCCCAAAAATGAGATAGTGTGAAATATGAGAAAAACAATCAAGAAAAATATCATTGATTATATTAGTTTAAAGAATCCACGACTCTCCTGACGAATGTTTTTGTATTAGGGTGAGGGCTGATATGGTCCAACTATCATAATATTTAACAGATTATTTTTCGAGCTAACAATCACCATACAGTTATTTTTTATTTGTGATAGCAGGATTGGATCGCATCGTTATCGAATAAGAATTAAGAACAATAATTACAAACTTAAATAATTTTATCTACTCTTATTAGGGTATATCCAATCCAAAAGTAGGTACCTTATGTTAAAAATGTATATCATTACTTTAAAAAAATAATTTATACCCGGAAATGCATTGTGAACATCAAGTAACTCATAAAATAAGTAAATAAAAACAAGTCATAAACAAATTATTTTATTAAGAAGATTATTTAAACATTTCCGGGTATAAACTAATTTTAAAAATTAATACATAATGTAAATTTTTAACATGCGGTATTTTTGGATAACCCATTTTAGGGGAGGCAGAATACAGTGGCGTACTAAGTTTCACGTAAAAAAATCGCTAATAGGATTTCTCAAATTTTTGCTAAAAAAAATTTCAAAGTAGGCATTTATTTTTGTGATAGAAACTTAATTTGCCACAAAGAGCCGTTTTCCATGAGCAACAATCTAAAAAAAAGTTGATCACAATCGACCAAAAATAGCCACTTTACAGAGGTGTCCTAATTTAAAATGGGAGTGTAAGTTTCTATTTTTTTTATCAGTTAACTCCTTGAAATATTAAAAAAATACAAAAAGCCATTGCATTCCTCTCGAAATGCGCTTTCAAACGATGTGGCTGTGAAAAAGTAAAACTGCCATGTTTTAGGATTTTTTACAGATATATTGCATATCCAAGTACCATTTATTTAATTTTAACTTTCTACGCCAAATATGTGTGACACGTGATATATAAATATAAAAATATAATTTATAATAGGTGTCAATTTGCAGGTTTGGTCATAATTCATATATGAGGAGTTATTACTAAAGAAGAGGGCGAAGCGATGAACAAAGACACTCCACAAACAACGATCACTGTTGCTTACCGTTGACTGAAGGGCTCTCGACAGCCTCGTTTGCAGAACAAACAGTGCCACGCGACAATACGTTTTCATCATTATACCGCTACCACCAGCTTATCATCTCAATATTCTGGTATATTCATAGGCGTAGGATTCTCATTTTTATCTTTTAATTGCTCTTATGAACTACAATAAGAATACTGGCTAATTATAATTAGTAATAATAGTTATTTATCTACTCTTATTCTTATTAGGTTATGTACCTATTAATTAATAATCAACTGATGGTTTTGAACAATTAATAATATCCATAAACAAATGGCATTGAGTTATAGTCGTAAAAAGTCACCGGTGAATTTTTGTTTACACCAATCTCCTTTAACTTCATGCCTAGCGCCTAGCCTGTCCAATAGAAGTTCTTTTCCGATACGGTGAAATAGAATGGTCCATTATTATTGAGGGGAGGAAAGTGATTTGACATTTGAATAGTTTTGACGTTTAATTAAGTTAAGTAATAATTGTACCAAAAATGATGAATTTGGACTTGCAAAGGTTAGTCGTATTTATTGTTCTAATCGTAGATAAAGTATAGTATTCAACTCGTGGTAATACTATAACTCACTTGATGAATTACAGCTTTCGCCTTCGGCTCGCGCTGCACATTTCATCGGCGTGAGTTATTTAGTATGTTACCACTTGTAGAATAATATACTATTACGTAACCAGTTATGAGAAGTCTAATTTTATATGACGAAAGTAATATTTGCCAGAACGAGCGAGTGAAGCGAGCGAATTCTGCAAATTACATGTTGAGTCGAATAAAATTAGCAACTACGTACGCCGAAAATCGATAAAACGATATGCCACTATTTTTAGCCTCTTGGCTTTTAAGTACACATTCTCACCACTTTCGAAAAAAAAAACAAGATCAAGCATGAACATAAAATCAAAACATAACCTCAAAACTACAATGACGCTAATGACAGTTCTGTTTGATATGTACTGTCAAATTCTCACCTGGGAGTCCTGGAACACAATCTAGATGGATAACTAGAACCTTCACACTTTTCACAGGCGACGCACGCATAGAGGTAAAAAAAGACTCGTCTATTAAGTTATGACAGACAGTTATGAAAAATGTGACTTTTCATAACGTCAAAAATGTATGTAAAATTTTACTTTTCATAACGGGGTTAGATAAAAATATTGATACTGAGATAATCAATCCGTTAATTCATGTTTATTTATAGATATTTTTTATCTAACCCTGTTATGAAAAGTCAAATTTTGAATGCATTTTTTGAAGTTATGAAAAGTCACATTTTTCATAACTGTCTGTCATAACATAATTGAGTGACGTAATAAATTTCATTACATAACTCAATGATGTAATGAAATTTTATCTACTCTTAATAGTTTTATTTGCAATATATTTGACATCAGTTATAATATATTCCAAATAAAATACAACTATTAATTAATGAACAATTAATAGTATCCGTAAATAACGTGAGTTATATTCGTAAAAAGTCACGCGCGTGAAAATGATGAATTCGGACTTGCAAAGGTTAGTATTTATTGTTATAATCGTCGGTAAAGGATAGTATTCAACATGTGATAATGGTAAATAACTCACTTGATGAGTTACAGCAAAATTCATCTGTGTGAGTTACTTACTACATTACCACTCAACAAATAATATACTATTATCTCTGACTATTTAACCTATCATTTAACAGATGGACAACTGAAGTTTGTTTATACAACTGTCAATCCATGTTTGGAACCGCAAAATAATATTGAAAATAAATTGCCATTTCTTTTCTATTTTAAAGCGGGATTAGATCAAATTTTCTACGTAACACGTTATAAAGACGGTAATTTTATTTGAATTATGTAATTTTGCACCAATTAGTATTGGGTTCTAAGGCTTTCGCGGATCTGATGATTTGTAGAAGAATTGTTGTCTTCCGCGTTGAATATTTGAATATTGAAGTTTCGACCAACTTGTGGTCTTCTTCGCTCGACTGAAATAATTTAAATAAAAAAACTCAATTTAAGTTTATATTTCAAAATCTGAACTAGTTCCTTTTTATCAGTACCTAGTTAATGAAATCTGCTCTAAAAATAAATATCTTACTCATTTTGATTAAGCACCTCGTAAATGAGGTTATACAAATATTTCAAGAACGTTGTGTAGCTCGAATCGAATATCGAACGATCGCGATTTGTGTCATTGTTTGTTTCTTGAAAATGGGTTTCACAACACCTTCATTATTTTTCTTCTATCTTTCATAATTTTAGAGAAAACCTCAATTCCCGTCGAATTTAATCTATCCTGGATACCAAATTCTATCTCTATTCACTAATTCCCATTAGAAACATTCTCCATAACTCGTATTCCTCAAGGATCTGTTATATCGCTAACTTTGTTTAATCTCTGTAATAACGACTTGATCTCTGCAACATCTTACCTTGTGAGCAGTTTTGCTGATGAAGTAATCGTCCTTACAGATGAAACACTGCAGCTGAAGATATAATCTATGAAATTCTCTTCTGACATATTTATGTTAGTAATTTAGTCCGTCGCAATGACGTTTCGTTTTATTTCATTTCCACAATAAAAGGATATTTTACTCTTCAGTTATCTGTCTGCAACACCGTCGTAATATTGGCGATATTAGTGCTTCGCTATCGGTATTTACATGGAGATTGTCCAACAGAAATAGCATTATTCGTATCACCACGAACGATTTAGACTCGAACTACTGAGCAAAGTATGATAACTCATATTTTTATCCTAGAAATTCATGATCCTTGAACCCAAACATTATCTCTGACAATAAAATTATTAAAGTGATCCCCTTTTCGTGTCCTATTTTCCCTGGACTTGTACTGTTCATGAAAAAAATAAAGAAATTGATTATTTTATTTTATAAAAAAAAGTACTACTATAAGCATAACATGAAACTTTTATAACACTAAGTATAGGTTTGCAGGTATTTATATATTGAAAATCTCTTCGCCCCGCCATTCTCGATTCTCAACATCCTCACATATTTATTTATTGTATAATATCATTCCAAGAATGTAGTGGACAAACGAAAAGACGGATGGACATTTTCAAAGTTGTTCACAATTCGGTGAATATCACAATACAATAATAAGTAGGTACAAAAATATTTGCTGACCTGCTGATATTTACGATTTTAGAAATCTGCTGGTATACCTACCTACATACTTTAGTGAGAAGTATAATAGTGCATGCACGTGGAATACTTATTAGCGTTGAGTAAAAGAATCATTTCTTTCACTCAACGCTATTCGTAAAAATGTAGTCCAGTCGATAAACCTCGAATTCGACAGTTTCTTATTTCTCCTTCTTCTTCTTCTTATTTCTCCTTGGTATCAGCTAATACAGATATCGATATCGCAGAAAAAAAAAACAAATTAATTTTTTTAATGAATGGTTTAGTAAAATACATTTCGATGTTTCAAGACGTTCTTGTCCAATTATAATACATGTTGCTTGACAAAAATGTACCAACATAATTTAGTGAAAACAGAATGATGACCATTATCGCAGTGACCGTTTTCTGTTGTATAAGATGCATAGTAATTTCGAAAGTAAATCAAGCTGGAAATGTGCGTACACGTATATTTTGCCCAAGGCAAAACTGAAACCATTATATGCGCAGACTCCCTAGGTATTGACCGGTGCCTTGAGGGCGATGTCGCCCTGCCAACCCCAAATTTCCCCCGTGGAGAAATCTCTAACATCAGTACATCACACAGCATCTAACACACTTGCATGTATATATAAATATGTTTTATTTATTTCCAGCACAAGTCTTCCTGTACCTTTCCTCATTAAAATAAAGTCGGGTATCTCTCCAAATCAAGTTTTGTTACCAAATATTAAAAAAAATTAACCATAAATCCATAAATCGTTCTTGTTACGTTAATGAGTACTATAAGAATATGTACCCCTGTTCAAACCGACATATTAGCATTGTCAACTAACATTGTTCACAAACATTCTCAATGAACCACAATGTGAACATTCATAAATAATTTACCAATATTTTTGATAGGTATACTTAACAGATTTAGCGTGAATTTCAAAGAAAATAACGTGTTGTTTGCAGCATTAAGATGAGAGCAGGAATGTTGATATGTAATTAGGTATGCAAAAAGATATCATTTTAAAAATATTAAATGAGTAAATGAGTAATAGATATGGTGTACCTATTAATAACAGTAATAATAATAATAAAATCAGAAAGCAGGAATCCTAGGATTCCTTCCGCCTACTTAGGGCACCTGACACTGAAATCTACAGTCACTAACCCTGTGGAATGTGGGAAGTGGCTGTAGTTATTTCGCTGACGCTCGGCATTTGATTCACTCATCCACTCCTACCTAAAATGCACAAAAATATAAAGAATGTGTGTATTTAAAGAAAAATTGGATCAATTCTCTTGCACGTAGGATCGGAAGGAATTTCTTCGTCATTTTTGTCGAAGAAAGGAATTGTGGATTGTGAGTGTGTGCTGTATGTATCGAAGGTAACAGCGGATCCGTAAACCCTTGTTTGCAATTTTTTCGTCTCATCCTTAACGTTGTTTAATCGTCTGGTATTTATTGTCTATGAAGCAGTTGGCCTGGCACTTGGTTTCGTAGACAAAAATATCCTCATCTAGATTCGGATGATAGCGGTGTCTTAGTTTGGTTTATGAATTGGAAAAGTTACTGGATTTGGAACGTCTGTTATTTTAAGACGCATCTCGTCGAGATGCGTCTTGAAGATATACAGGAGTTCCATCCCTTATTGTTTTAGGGCAGTCCTGATCTTGAAGTCTTGGTATTTCCTTTTTATTTGGCTGTAGTAGTCGGGTTCGAAATATGGATGCTGTGGAAAGTCCACTCTCAGTATTTTGACATGAAAATTTAGGGCCATTCTTAGGGGTATGCATGTTGTGCGTGCACATAGGTGACCGATGCTTGGGGACGGCAAAAAAAATAAAATAAATCATTAAATATAAATAGTATCAAACAAAACAATAAAAATATTAACAATAATTCGCTTATCAAATATCAAAATTGTTTATATTATATAAAATTAACAGCAGAATGTTTTTTTAGTTCTCCTTAACGCTTTAGTGGGTTGAAAAAATTACGCAAAAAATTGCAAATAAAGCCGACATTCACACTCTCTTTATCTGTGATGGGCAAGTGTAAGTGGGGAGATATCTAATTGAAAGCCAGACAAATTTTTCTGATTCCAAAGAGTTTATGCTTTATTTTTCGTTTATTTTTTATTATTAAACTTGTGCTTAATTTTGTATTTTGACTTATTTATGTTTGCATTTTTGTCAGAGAATTTGTTTATTTTGTATTAAAAAAATATAATTTTTTCGCACTGTTTCATACGGCGGCGCTCTGTGCTATGACACAAAGGCTGCCGAGCACCTAGAACCGGCCCAATGAATATTTTGGACTTCCATACTTGTAGTGTAGTTAATCTGCCGGAGAAGTAGACCTCGGTTTTCCTTGACTGGTGAGTATTGGTGAGGATCTGAGCAATTTCTTGCTTTAATCTTCTTGTTGCAGAGCGAATTGATTCATCTTGTCCCATAGGGGATATCTTGGCGTGTCTATAACTTAAATTTTGTCTTGGTTTTGGTTATTGGTTTGGATTCGACACGTCTGCCTTTAAGAAGTATCTACTGCGGGGACACCGGGATCGACAATTTATCTATCCGAAACGTGCCAACTGGGATTCTCTCCTTTTTTCTATCTAGCTCGAAGGATCAATGTGTGCTCGTGACCAGTGGATTCGAACAGAACCACGTAAAGTTAGATAGTTTATGGGGTTGTCTTAATGGCGGTTATCGGTGAGTCTGGCACAGGGACCAATACTTGGTGGTAAGTAGTAAGTAGTGTGGTAGTAGTAATATTCTCCTCTAGATATGCCTACGCATGCGTTTTATCCCAATGCCATTCATTATATTTTTTGAGGAGTTCACGTAAAGGGTACTTAAGTACTTTCTGAATAATGTGGTAATAAGGTAATTGGTCGTACCCAAAAACTTTTGAAGGGCTTTAACATTTTTAGGCTCCTCTAACTTTAATACTGCAATCTAATACAACAGAACCCACTTATTTAAATTTATTACCATTATAAAGTATTAACGTATATATTTTTTTAAATTTTGTTGACCTTGGGTATTTCCTATTAGCCAGCTTCTCAGATTACATTGTTTCCTGATCTACATTATTCATACTGATAAGAAACTACACACTTTTCGTCTTCATTATCTTCTGACTTCTGAGTGTTCTTCTGTAACTACGTTTGGGTTTCTTCTTGAAAAATCTCTATTCTCACTTTTATTTTTAGATCTACACATCACAAAATGAATCTTATTTTTACATTCATTATTTTTATATCTTTTCCTACATCTGCCATACTCTTCTGCATTAATACTTTCTTTGTTAACAGTTTTCTGCGTTTTTATAGCTGCTATTTCTATTAACCAAATTGCTAGATGCTTATACTAGGCAAGTTGAAAATACACTGAATTTATTTATAGATCGACTTATAGTAAAAATTAAAAAAAAAATAGAGGGAAACTCGACAAAATAAGAGAAGTTATCGACTAGCAGTTATCGTATTTCTCTCATCAAAATAAAACAAAAAATTCTTCATTAGATAAAAATAAGTGCTAGAAGGGAAAGAGAAAAACCTCAAATTTTGGGAATAAACATTGCTAATTAATAGTTTAGATTGTCAGTAACTTTTGAACTCTCAAATTTTTTGGATTTCTTTAAATCCTGGTATTAATTGTATTAGAAAAAAGGTTTTCACGTTCTAATTAGGCAATTAATTAATGTTTGGTTTACGTTTGTTATGACTATGAGATGACCTTGTCACTCATTTGATTGTATCAAGAAGTACGAAAACTATGTACGGACAACCTTTGGCTTCGGATTTGGGGGTTGTCTAATTTCTGTATTGTGTTTTTTTTTATTAGTGTATGCCGAGGTAGTTTAGTAAATTTACTTTTTGTGGTAACTGGGCGACAATATAGTTTAGTTAAATTAATTTTTTTATTTATTTTTTTTTTTTATTTTTATTTATTTGGACATACTAAAACTTATACACATTACAATAACAGTAACATTACATATTACACATTACAATAAACAAAATAGGATGCACAATTAAATGCATAAGTGTAAAAGGCATATATCCAAAAAGGGTACGATACACCAATAGCACCTAAGTGATTAAACACTTGTATTGTGCTTTGAAGGAGTGTGAATTAACTACAAACTACTATAATTAACTTAAATGCAATAATGAGTGTACGTATAGCAAAATTCACAATTTAATGCGAATAAATTTATTCAGTTTTCTAAAATTCTAATAAAATCAGGATAATTTTGAAATATAAATTTTTTTGACAGCACTGAGAATTTTTTTAGTTTCTTGATAAGTTTGATCTCTGATCGAGGTTATAAGTTTTTGGCAAAGTATAGACCAGAAATCTATGACAAATATTTTTATTAAATCTAGGCGTGGATAAAAACTCATTAGCAGTACTACGAGTGTGGTATATTGAGGATATGTAATTCAGTATTGATTTATTTTTAAATGCATGTAAACATAGACTGTGAAAATAAAGTATTCGAATGTTACAATTATCCTCAGTGTAAAGCAAATTTGTATGATACCTTTTCTGTTTCCTAAAAATAATTTTTAATATATAATTCTGTGTTACATTTAATTTCTGTAAAGAGTTTTCATACATTCCTCACCATACTATGATACCGTAACGTAAAAGTTATTCAACAAGAGACTTGTAAATAACTAGCAATAATTTTTTTGAAAGGAACTCTCGCAACTGGTAAAATTTGTAAATAAGCTTTCTTATTTTTTTCGATAAGTAATCTACATGATTACACCATTTTAAATATTTGTCAATGATTATACCCAAGTACTTGATCTCATTTGTCTCTTTAATTTCATCTTTCATACCAGTGATTTTTATACTTGTGAAATCCGGTCTGTTAGCTTCAGTTAGGGAGAAGGCCAGATAATGCGTCTTATTTACATTTAATGATAGATGGAATATATTTAACCAGTTTTTAATTCTTTCCAAACCTGATTGAACAGCCATTTTAGTTTCAATCCAGGAATTTTCACAGAAGATGACAACCGTATCATCTGCATAGGATATGATTTTTTAAGCACTTGTTTTAAAAAATAAAAGATAATTTATATAAGCCAAGAAGAGCACTGGACCAAGGACTGTTCCCTGAGGAACCCCTATTTTCACAGTATCTCTTTCACTAAGAATATCATTTAGTTTAACATATTGATTTCGATTTGTCAGGTAACTGCAAAAGATGTTCAACACTGAACCACGAATACCTTTGCTAAATCCAGAAAGACTGCAATGCACCTTTTGTCTGTGTCTAAACTCTCTGTAATATTCTCAATAACCGTACACATAGCGTCACTTGTTGCTTTACCTGAGCGAAAACCAAATTGGAGTTCATGTATTATATTATTTTGGTTAAAAAATTATACCAATCGAGACTTCAGGCATTTCTTAAAAATCTTACCAAAGTTATTAATTACACTAATAGGTCTATAATTGCGAATTTTTGTTTTATCACCAGCTTTATAAATAGGTGTAACTATGGAAGTTTTAAAATGATCCGGGACGATACTTTTTAAAAAAATTAAGTTAATTATATGTATGAGTGGCTGTAAAATATACCGATGAGTTTTTTTAATAACGTCAACTGTTATTCCATCAATACCAGGTGAACTATTATTTTTTAGTGTGAAAATATGTTCTATTAGTTCATTTTCCGTTACAGGATTGAGAAACATAGTATTAGGATTTATAGTTATATTTTCTTCTAAGATTGTTGGAACGTCTATAGTCTATATCTTTGATCATATTTAAACCAATATTGATGAAATAACGATTACAATGGTTTGCCATCTGCTTATTGTTACTAAATACGTTTCCTTCATCATTAACGAACTGAAATGTATTTTTGTTATCGGTTTTTTCATTTGTTGCTTCAGATATTAGCTGATATACTTTTTTTAGGTTATTTTTATTATCTTCAATTTTTCTAAAGTAGTAGTCATTTTTTTAAGAGTTTGTTCAATAAGTTTCTATGTGTTTTGTATTCATGTTCTAATTCTGGTGAAAAGTACTGATTTAGTCGTTTTTTTATTTTATCCCTATTTTTTATTGATATGATTAGACCATCGGTTATCCATGGTTTTATTTTTGTGTTTTTATTGATATTAGTTTTACGCGTTTTCGAGATTTCAACATAATTACTACATTTGTTTAAAAAACGGTCAGCAGCAGTATGAGGATCATTAGAGTTTATTGTAATGTAATGGAATGATAATTCGACGGAAATAGATTCGGCAATACGACATTTGACAAAGAAGCAATAATTTAAAACGAATAACAACACAATAAAACGAGCACACTGTAACAAGTTAGATTAATTGAAGTTCTTATACGGGAATGTAGATAAAACAAAAACTTTCCTTATACCGGGTGACCACGGATCATGGTAAACCACCGCCATTTCCACAATTTTTGAGCTATCCAAATGAAATTTTGCAGCAGTAATGTACACTGCGCGTCATATATATGTGGTACAGCAGTTAACAGTTGTAACCTGAAAATCAGGTTTTTTTAGTTGTGTATGGTGATCTTCCTGAGCTTGACTGATGCAAACTGTCATTTAAGAGCTTTGTAGGTTATGTTGTAAATTATACTAGTTAACCATTTATTGTTGTGTTCGTATTGGAGATTGGCAGTGAACGTCAAACTGACCATGGCAGCAGGGTTCAAGCGGGCTTTGGTTGAACTTTAAAAAAAGAGGATCGTGTCGTCGTGGTTACAGGGGAAATGTTTTTTTGGGTGTTGATTTATTATCGAAAGAGAAAGATATGTTATTTTTGGAATACTGTTTGAAATGTTAATGTACTTAATGGAATATAGAGTTATATTGTTAATGTTTGTATTATTCACTACTCAGCAATCCACGTAAGGCAAATCTTGACAAATAAAATTCACCTAGCAGTTACTTTATATTGCTAACATAATTCAGAAGCGGGATAGAAAACTGAGTTTAAAAGTGAATATTACTGGGAACATTAAGTTGGAACTGAAGAGTAAAGGAAAGTAGATAAACTTTGTTATTCAAGCAGAAGATTTGGCAGGGTTATTGTGAGTAACCTCTACGACGTAGCTGTATAGCACGTGTTTGATCGTGGCTGGAAAGGCAGTGGTGCGTTTGTGGATCGTTGGGACAGCACAATATTGTTTGAATTTTTGAAGCAGCATAAAAGTTTATATAAACACTTTGAAACAGTAAATTTGGTAAACATGGGTAATGAAGACAAATCAGAGTATCCAAGTGGCGGCTTGCAGTCACAAAGCACGTCACAAAGCACAGATGTTATGGAAAAATTCATGGCTATGATGGCAATGATGGAACATAATCGTATGGCAAGTGAGGATAAATTTTTCAAGATTTTAGAAAATCGAGCGAGTCCACAACCTTCTTTTCATGTAATGCCTGATTTTAGTCATAGTATAGACAATTTCAATGGTGAATGTTTAGGAAAAGTAGCTATAGATTGGTTGGAAAGTATCGAGAGTGCAGCTTTACTACATCGATGGCCGCCAGAATTCCAGCTAGAAACAGCGAAATTACATTTAACTGGAACAGCTAAAATGTGGTTTACTGAAAAGGCAAAAGAGATAAAGAACTTTGATGATTTTAAACAGAAGTTTCGGAAGACGTTTGAAGTAAAAGCAAGTAAGGATGAGCATTGGGAAAGAATGAAAAGGAGACTACAAGGCAGGACTGAAAGTATATTCTCATATTTCCATGACAAAGTCACCTTATGTCAAGCCCTGGAATATGATTTTGATGAAATTAAAGAGCAAGTTTTAATTGGCTTATACAATAAAGAAAACATACCGGGTCTGGTAGCTGCAAAACCGAAAGATGTCGATGAGTTATTACATGAAATAGTTTATTTTGAAAAAATACACAATAAAGCAAATCATGTAGTCAGTAATCAAAATAAACCAGTCCAGGTAAAATCATTTGTAAATGGTGCGAGCAGTAACCGAGGAAGTCAATTCAAAATTTTTAATCAGACTGGCACAATTGCTAGGAATATTGACACATCAAGAGAGGTCACCAGGTCAAACGAAGGTTTCGTGAATTCCAATAGAACACCAAGGTCAGTTGTTTGTTTTAAGTGCCACGAGGAAGGGCACTTCAAAAGAAATTGTCCAAAATGGGTGAGTCATACTAACAGCAACGTTCCAAACAATGCAAGAACTCAGGACAAAGAGGAGGTAACACGAGAGGTAACATCACCGAATTCAAATCAAGTCAGAAACACCCAAGCTTTAGTGGGCGAAGGAGGAAATCCAGAAACAGTGCAGAAATTCATACAGGAAATTATCATAAACCAAGATATAAAATTAACTGGATTCATAGATCCCGGAAGTGCAGTTTGTACATTGGCAGAAAAGGTGGTCAACCAAAATAAACTTATGTGTACACCAGTATCTAGAAAGTTATATGGATTTGGAAGTGAGAAGGCGATCGAGAGTAAATGGTCAACCATGTTAAAAATAAAGCTAGACGAAGTCGAAGAGCAGGTGGAGGCTTTAGTTGTACCTGATGAGGCTCAACCGGTGGAACTAGTAGTAGGTAGGACATTTACAGAGCTGCCAAACATCGCATATGTTCGAATGGAGGATAATCTGTATTTTGGATATGTGAATGAGGATCCTTTCAGAAATTTAACCTGGAAAGAAAAGGGAGAAAAGAAATTAGTGTTCGTTCAAAGAAATATGCTTTTGGAAAGAAACAAAGTTAACTTTGTGCAAGTTCAGATGGGGAAAGAAAGAGGACAGCTACCTATATTTCCAGCATGTAATGTGGAAGTACAAGTGGGAGATTGCATAGGGGAAATTCGAGGTAACACTTCGCAAACCGGCAACAATGCAAACTACAAAGCAGATAAGCTTTTACCCATATCGTTAAGCATGCTCAAGGTGGATGAAGCTAGAAATTTGAGTGACCGAGAAAGACTTTTGGACTTAGTTAATGAGTTTCGTGGTTGTTTCGCAACAAATATACAGGAATTAGGTTGTACCGATGTAATGACAGTTAACATCAAGGACAGTGGTGTACCGGTTCGTGCAAAGCCCTATCGTACAAATTTTGAGGACAGAAAAATCATAAAGGATATTGTAGACGAATGGCGTGATTGCGGTATTGTTCGTGATACTAACTCGTCTTACGCATCCCCTGTACTATTGGTACCGAAAAGTTCGGGAGAAAAAAGACTTGTTATAGACTTTCGGAAATTGAATAGCCAAACAGTGCCGATGAACTTTCCAATGCCACAAATGGATGACTGTTTCGGAATACTCACGGGTAGCAAATTGTTTTGTACATTGGACTTAATGTGCGGGTATTTACAAATCCCATTAGATGAGGAGTCAAAGTCCAAAACAGCATTCATAACTCCGGATTGTACAGCAGAATTTGAAAGAATGTGCTTTGGCCTTGTGAATGCACCATTTGAATTTTCAAAATTAATGACTGTTGTTCTAGGTCCTTTGAGAAATACCGTTGCAGTATCGTATTTAGATGATATCCTGATAGGCGCGAAAGACTGGACGGATATGTTAAACAAATTGCGACAAGTGTTCATGGCAATTGAAAAAGCTAAGTTGACATTCAAGTTAAGCAAATGTGAATTTGGTAAGCAGGCAGTAAAATTCCTGGGTTTTCAGTTAACGGGACAAGGACTTTTACCAGGAAACACGAAAGTACGAGCAGTTGAAGAGTTTCCAGAGCCGAAAAATAAACATGAAATTAAACGTTTCCTAGGACTCACAGGTTTCTTTCGGAGATTTGTAGCTAACTACGCAGTCTTAACACGACCGTTATCGGAGTTAACAAAATCAAGGAATAATTTTTGCTGGGAGTTGCCGCAGAAGGAATCATTTTTGAAGTTGAAAGAAGCGCTGCAAAGAGCTCCAATATTAAAGTTGTTTGACCCGACAGCTAAAACAGAATTGCACTGCGATGCATCTAGTTTGGGAGTAGCTGGCATGATGTTGCAAGAAGGGCCAGATAGTAAAATGCATTTGACCTACTGTGTTTCGAAAAAAACAAATGATGCAGAGAAAAACTATCACTCTTCAAAGTTGGAATTATTGGCCATTGTATGGTGCGTTGAAAGACTACGGCATCTGCTCCTTGGAATCAAGTTTACGGTTATAAGTGATTGCCAAGCATTGGTATACCTTAATGCCAAAAAGACGATACTACCCCAAATAGCACGCTGGTATGCTACCCTAGCCGAGTACAATTTTGACATTAAACACAGAGCAGGTGAGAAAATGGCTCATGTCGATAGTCTGAGTAGAGCAGCAGTAGAAGAACCTAATCCAGAAGGAATGATCGAGGATGTTTATGATAGAAGAATAAATATGTTCATGATAATCGAAGAAGAAGACAGAATTTTAATGATACAGAAAAGTGATCCGAAACTATGCGAAATAGTGGAAATTTTAAAGAAGGAAGATCAAGAACGAACAAAAGAAGAAAAAAATCGTGTACAAAATTACCAGGTAGAAAATGGAAGATTGTACAAAAGAACGAAAGTAAATGGAGAGGATAGGTGGCTTTATGTAATACCTGATTCAATGAGGAAAGCGACAGTGGTAAAATATCATGATCAGATGGGACATTGGTCACTGGATAGAACAGCCTCAAGTATATTAAGAAAACTTTGGTTCAAAGGACTACGAAAGTACATAAAACGACACATTAATGGATGTTTTGAATGTTTGCTGGCTAAAGTGCCCGGAGGTAAAAAACCAGGTAAACTGCATCCACCCAAAATGCCTGAGAGGCCAATGATAAAATTACATGTAGATCATTTGGGCCCCTTTCCCAAAAGTAGCACAGGGAAAATGCACATTTTAGTAATCGTTGATGCTTTCTCCCGTTTTGTCAGATTATATCCTACCAGAAGTACAACGTCAAAAGAAGTAGTTAATCAAATAGAACAGTTTGTTAACCAGTATGGAGCACCGAAGACCATAGTCAGTGATAGAGGTACAGCGTTTACAGGAACTGAGTTTCAAGAGTTTTGCAACAGATATGATATCGAGTCGAAACTAATTGCTGCGAAATACCCTCAAGCGAATGGAATGGCGGAAAATCGGATGAAATCCATAGTACCAGCTATTGTAACTACAATAAATTTTGAAGATGAAAAATGGGACAAGACAATTAGTTCCGTTGAAAGGAAAATGAATTCGGCAATCAATAAAACTACTGCATGTACACCATTTGAAGTGCTATATGGTTACAATCCTAATTTTGAAAATGCAGGATTGGTCAATATTGCCAACTGCGAACATCAAGAGCCAAATCGTCAAGAAATAAGAAATAAAGCGAAGAAAAATGTAGAAAAATCTCAGGTAGAATACAAAGTATATTACGATAAGAAAAGATATGAAGGTGTTCAATATGAGATAGGAGACATTGTAGCAATACGTAGATCACCTGTGGCTACAGGACAACCAACGAAAACCCAACTGAAATTTCGGGGACCTTTTGTTGTTATTAAGAAGTTACCAGGGAATATCTATACACTTGAACGATTGAATAAGGAGGATGGTGGATCGAGTCAAACTACAATGACACATATATCACAAATGAAAATTTACAGAAACCATAATGAAGACGATGAACAATTTGGAGATGATGAAAATGAAGATGAGTTTAATGTACCAGAGAATGCAGAGGAAAATATAGTAGCAGAAGAAAGTGAAGGAGACGAAAACTCAGACTCGGATGAGAATTGGTCGCCAGATCCTAATGACGGTCCTGAAGAAGAGTCATCGAGAGTCACCGCTGTGATGTCAGAACGACCGAGACGAAACATTCATAAACCAAAAAAATATAACGACTATGTTTGAGGACAAACATTTGTCAGGATGGTCGGATGTTGTAAATTATACTAGTTAACCATTTATTGTTGTGTTCGTATTGGAGATTGGCAGTGAACGTCAAACTGACCATGGCAGCAGGGTTCAAGCGGGCTTTGGTTGAACTTTAAAAAAAGAGGATCGTGTCGTCGTGGTTACAGGGGAAATGTTTTTTTGGGTGTTGATTTATTATCGAAAGAGAAAGATATGTTATTTTTGGAATACTGTTTGAAATGTTAATGTACTTAATGGAATATAGAGTTATATTGTTAATGTTTGTATTATTCACTACTCAGCAATCCACGTAAGGCAAATCTTGACAAATAAAATTCACCTAGCAGTTACTTTATATTGCTAACAGTTATGATCAAATCAGAGACGTCAGAATTGCAACGTCTCCAGTTCACGTTATAAGTATCTGTGACAGATCTTATAATGTCAAATTTGACAAGTTGGGCCAGATTTACATTGATAAAATCAAAGTGTACCACATATATATGACGCGCAGTGTACTATCGCGGCCGAAAAAAAGTAATCGACTGAGTTTCCCGTTGTAACTATGGTTCTATTCAGTGTCGCATCAATCCCAATATTTTTTTATTAGTGTCAACGTCATTGTCATATTAAGCAAAAATAAATTTTGTATTACTTAATCATGCCTTATCATGTTTTGAGTGAAGAAGAAAAAGGCTACATCATCGCCAACTTGGAGAAGGGTGGTTTTAACAACGCATGGCAAGTGAAATTAATTGCAGCAAAAGCACGATTCAAAAACTAAACAAAAAGTGGAAAGAAACTCATGATCTGAGTGGGTTCTGGGCGGCCAAGAAAGAGTTCTCTAGAAAACGACAATACCCTGGTTAACTATGTGAATTTATACCCATTTTCTAATTCTATTGAAGCCAAAGAGCAAACCAACTTCCCAGCGTCTGTTAGGACAGCAAGAAAACGGCGAGAGCAAGGTCTATTTAACTGTGCCAGTGCTAAAAAGCACCGACTAACAGATGATAATAAAGAGGCAAGAATGCAGTTTGCAAATACTTTTATTAATGAATAAGATCGTTACTGGGAGAGAGTGGTCTTTTCCGACGAAAAGATATTTCAGTCCTGCTACAATGGTCAACTGCGAGTTTACCGTCCCAGGGGTCATAAGTTTGATGAAGAATATTTGTACAAAACAGATAATAACGGAAGGTCTGTCTTTTTGTTCAGTTTTTGAATTGTGCCTTTGCTGCAATTAATTTGACTTGCCATGCGTTGTTAAAACCACCCTTCTCCAAGTGTGGTGATGCTGTAGCTTTTTTCTGCTTCTCTCAAAACCATACTAATTAATTGTTTTCTTATAATTAAAAAATATTAACAACTTATTTCTTATTAGTTTTTTTTAAATAAATACGACCCCACCAATGATTTCTTGTCAAAATAATTTAATTGACATAACTGATGTAAACACTCCCATTTACAAAGGAAAATTTTTCGAAAAAACATACTACTTGATAAAAAATCGATTACTTTTTTTCGGCCGCGATGGTACGTTCAAAAAGACTCATTCACCTGTCAAAGCTACGTCTTTTACTTTTGTTTCTTATGGCTAGTGTGATTAATAGTAAAAAATGACGTTGTGTTCGATGATTTTTTCCCTTTTTTTATTACTTGCACATTGCAGATTTATCAAGGAACGGCACATCAATGGATTCCATATAAAATGTATTTTTTTATAGTATCGGTTTACCATTATGATATCTTTTGCGAAAATGATCAAAATGAACAAAAAGTGATTTGGTCAAATTTGAATGCACGCCAAGACTCCATTTTATATTTTTTTTGTCGATATAATTTTTTGGGAGTTATACCAGTACATTTGACCAAATTATACCAATCATGGCACTCTGGATTAAAAAATCAAATTGGCTCTAAAAAAATCAAGTGGGCTTAAAGAGTCTCCAGAATAGTTCTATCGTACTCAGAATTTTCTAGTATTCCAAAAATGCAATAATATACAGGGTGTTCCATTTAAAATTCCAAAGTTGAGGTCACCGTCGAAACCGGACGTCGAAAAAAAAAAATCGGATGGGCCAAAATGAGTCTTTTTGGACGTACATTACTGCTGCAAAGTTTCATTTGGATAGCTCAAAAATTGTGGAAATGGCAGGGGTTTACCATGATCCGTGGTCACCCGGTATATCTACACATGGTAAAAGTTTTGCATTATTTTTTACGTTTTAGTAGATTTATAAACTTATATGTCTATCTCTTTTATTCCTCAAGATTCAAGATACTAAATCAAACAGGATTTAGATGAATCTTTTTAGTTATTTAGGAGTTACAGTAATTAGGCTTAAATAAAGTAAAAAGACGATGGAACATAGTTAGAGCTAGTGACGTAAAATGCTCCGAATTTATTTTTGGGGAAAGTTGGAACTTTCTTGAATATGAACAAGCATAAACGAAAATTTTGCATCAGCGCATCAGTTCTGTGTGATAACTTGTCTAATAATGGACCGCATTAGTGTGACGTCACATAATTATGCAACCGTACGTACTACTATCATGACAGACGGGTTGCGTTCAATCTCACTGGAAATTGACCCTTAATGCATATGTGCATAAGGCGACATTTTTTGGTATAGAAACATGGCCTGGAGTTTTATTTTATTTCTCCTGTGGCAGAAATATATAAGAACTTTCAGTTATCATTTATCGTGCACAAGATATCGGAAAATATACAGAAGTATAAAGTATTACGAAAACTTTATTATTAATATAATAAATCAATAACTTTGTTCAAAAACTATTACACTAGTGTAGTGTAGTGTAAGTTTATTTTGCTGTGACACTACACCAGTGTAGTGCAGTTTGTAAAAAGTGTAAATTGTCTGTGCTTAAAATTGGTTTCTGAACACAGTTCAAATTTAACCTTACTTTTATATTTTGATCATGGTGATCCCGTTGTGCTTATTTTTTTTTGAAGCATTAAAGTAAATTGGTACTAAAACAGATAACAGATATCTAATGGAGAGATTAGTTTTATCAGAATTGGTATCATCTGATGATGATTCCGATGACTCTCCACATGAAGACCATTTATACAGAAAAAAACGTTTACTATCAAGTATTTGTACAACACCATTAACACCTCAAGCAAGCATAACCTTATGTTTCCGTATTTCTTGTTCTCAAATCTCCACATTCTACACTACACTTTTGAACTACCTTTCAAGTTCGTGTAAAAGTGTTACACATTTCTGCACTACACTGGAATATTTGAACGCCAAATATTTTTGACATAATATGCCACATGACATCTACACTAGAGTTTGTGAACACAGAATAATGGATCCAGTGTAAAAATTTTGCACTAGTGCAGCTAGTGTAGGGTTTTTGAACAAAGCTAATATTAAAATAAAAGTTTACACTGCTGCTGTCGTTAGGGTCAGTGTCGCTGATGCAAACTTTATAACCTCTTATCTTGATGTCAATAATACAATAAAAATCAATTAAACCTATTTAAAAAAATATAGGATATTAAAGAAAGCACAGGTAGGTATTTAAGCATTATTTTGTCTTTACAATTTACATATCCCCATATTTAGGAAACGATAATCAAACTAACATACACATTATAGCTTTACCTCTTTTATTTTAATTTGGAATCCTTTGGGAAACTAACATTTTACATCCAGTTTTATTTATATGATCACACTCAGGTGCAAAGCACAAACCCACATTTGAAATTAAGCACAAAAACGAGTTTATTAGAAAAAATAGAGAGAAAACTTAAGTTAAACGTCAAGTTCATTGTCAAAATGAACGAACATGAATTAATTTTGAAGTTAGCGCTGCAAACTCATAATTTGAATTTTTGCATTCTTTATTCCTATTGGAGGAAGCTTCCACCGCTTTACATATTAATTTATAAAACTAAAATGAAGTTTTTATAAATCATACGTGGATACATATATCTTAACATATTTCTTAAATGTGAAATAGGTATTGGAAGTCCTTAAATAGTCTTTCAACATACAGAAATACTATAAAATTCCCGACCATGTTTTAGTACTATATATTATAGTCCTTATGGACAACGCAATACGGGTCAGATTCCAGTATTACAGTTTCGGCCGTAAACTTTTATACCAGTAGAAGTAGGGGTCTTGACGTCACAACTAATGGAGTCTATTTCGTTGACATCCAGCATAGTCAGAGCATAAAATATCAGAATGTGGAAAGTTTTGATAAAGTAGGTAAAAAAGATGCATTTGTTGAATTTTTTTTATAAAGAACACTTTCACTTTTTATGGATGTTGTTTAATTAAAATGAAAGTTTTCGGATGTACTAGTGTTAAGTATAAAAAATCAACAAAAGGTAGAAATCAAATATATAAATAATTTCAATTGTTGCACTTGATATATTAGCCACACATTATATGCCATTTCAAATTATTGTAGTCGAGGGGTGAAATTCTATAATAATTATTCGATATGGAGAATGAATAATGAACTCATTCGTTAAATTTTGGTCTCAGTAGACCACAGACGGTGACACGCGTATCCTGTGTTATTTTCTTTTGACATAAACACGCACATACGAGGGTGCTATTCACTGCACTAATAATCCCAATAACACGCTTTGCAGAATATTAAACCGTAAACTGGTGTGGACCACACAACTGCTGACAAATCTCAAATGGGTTGATCGAAATCTATATTCTTTATATCTTTCTTTTCTATTTCTATCTATACATACAAGATTTAATTGAATAAGAAATATACGTAACCTAAATTACCTCACAAGGAACATCATTCAATTAGTAATTGCAGAGTTATCACAGTTTTGATATAGGTATTGCCTTTTCATAGGCGATTCACTTGAAAAATAAGGATCTATTAAAAAAACACTTCAAACAACGGTTTTAGAGAATTAAATTTCGTTTCTTCTTTTTTACTGATGCGCTTTTAAAATTTATAGAATTATGGACAAAATAAGCAGAAAAATACTCATTTCCTAAGTACCTATAATGTATTTTCGGGATATTACATTAAATTTTTCTTTAGTTTCTAAGAAAGCAATAATTTGGTGTATTTTCTTATTTGTTTTGAATTCTATACTAAGATAAGCAGTTTTGTACCTAGTTCAAAAAATAGAATGACTTAAATAAACGCTTATAAAAGGGGCCTTTTTGGAGAGTTGAAAAGCACTTGTATAGGTATTTGCTTCATTTTGAATTCTGTAAGTCAAATAAAAAAAGTCTTTATTTTTTTTTAACCAATTATTATTTTTTATATGTATTTAGTTCGTCGATTAGTCTGGTGTCAAACAGTTCGGGATATTGGCGGAATCGATTGCGAGGTTGTGTTTAAGGCTGGCAATTTTTATCGATATATCGATATATACCTATCGATAGTTATCGATATATCGAATAACGATATTTATCGATATTTGCAGTTGAAAATAACAACACGTGCTAAATACGCGTCGCTTCATTCTGGGAGTTCAGTGATTGAATGATTTTATTTTATTGTGCGCGCTCGAACATTTAATAGTCTAGAAACTTTATTTGTAAAATAGTCTAGAAACTTTATTTGCAACGACCTATATCTCATTACTTTCCTCTGCTACATTTTGGTGATACAATTTCTTTTTCATTTATTTTTCGTAACGCTGTGAGGTTGAGTACGCTTGATAAATATTTGTTTATTTATTACTTTGTCCATGACGCTTGTGTGATTTCTGTGATGTTTTAAAGTGCAATACTTACAATTCGTAAAATATGTGTAGCGAATAAGGCTGGAAATGTTTATCGATATATCGCAAATATCGATAGCTATCGATATATTGATAATTATCGATATATCGATACTTATCGATATATCGATAGTTATCGATATATCGATAGTTATCGATATATCGATAGTCATTGATAAATATCGATATATCGATACCTATCGATATATATCTATATCGATATACCGGGTGTAAACGAATAGTGGGCCATCCCAGTAACTTCCTCGTTTTTTAAGATATCGGGATAAAATTTTGTATGGTGAAATTAGGTAAGATTTCCAACTTTTTGAGACTTATCCGCTATATTTGTCACTTGCGGTTTCATCGGCAATAAGCTTCACCAGAGAGCTACACGGTCCACATTTGCATCTCACCGACTTAATATCGATCGAGATTATCAAGAACTGGGAATTATCAGTGAATATGTAGAATTTGCGAATAAGCTCTGTGGTAAACAGTTTTCATGTCTTTTTAAGGAATTATCTAGTAGAGGATATAGACTCGCATTTTGATGTAAATAGTAAAATTCATTTTATTATTTACCACTATTGACTTCTTTGGATTTCATTTCTAAATAAATCATAATCTTAGATTAAGAATAATATGATTTTAAGTGCTAGAAATAGTCATTAAAGTAATCCATTATTATACTAAGTATTATAGATATCTACGATTTTTTGTAGTTGGCGGATGTGACAAGATAAACGTCAATAGGGTAAGGTTTTTAAATTCAGAAATGTATCATCACTATTATAATTGCTAATATAGTTTTCTATTTTCCGGTTTGACATTTAAATGATTATGGCATTTATTAAAGTCACTTAAAATTATTTAAAAAAATAATTAATTAATTAATCTTAATTTCACAGTTTCTGGATTAAAAAAAAACTTAATATGCTGCTCGGCATCAAAGTTCCTTTTTATCACTCATGTGGTTTATTTGGCTCGGTCGTACGGACCCCGGCAACTGAACTCACATTCGTGATAAAAAATTGACCTTTAATGCCTTGTTACATAAATAACTATTTTTCTGTTTTTCTGTTATTACAAACGACCTGTATAATATAAGTATCAATCCCACATTGCAGGGTGCCTTTGTATACTATCAACATCTAACATCAATATAGTAATTTTTATTAAGGATTAACTCTTTCTCACTCTCTCTTCTTCTTTTCAGTTCAATTCAACCGCGAGATATCTTTTACGTTTCCCAATTTTCCACCACCACGGGTAATTAGAAAGTATCTGCATCAGGTTCCATTTCGAAATGTTGAACTTAATTGGTCAAGTGTCAAATCAAACAGTAAGAAACAGTCTCCATGAAACTGTCGGCTCCTCAAACTTTCCAAACTAAGGAGGAGGTATAGAGTAAAAACTGCCTTAACTGTTTTCGCTGTAGTTTCTTGCCACTTGTAATCTAAAATGCTATAGTATTTTACGAAAAGATACCTCTTGTTTCATGTTTTTTTGTGGACAACATATTCCGCAAAATTGATTTTAATGTTATTTACGGTCTGTTTAGAGATGGAGATCTGGTAAATTTCGGAAAGTAATAAACAACAAAAATTACATTTTCGCACTTCCGGGAATAAAGTAACAACTTCACTCCATTTTGATAGGGACGAAGTATCACATTTAATCCCTCCGGGATCAAATAATGACAGAAATCCCGGAAGAATGAAATTACTAACAAATAATTTTAATATGTATTTTATTGAAAAAAATTACTTAGAATGGTAATGTATGTACATTAATATTATTTACATTAACATTATTACAATTCGCAATATTAACTAATTTTTGCTGGGTTAATGCAGCAGATAAAGATACTTGATTCATACCAGATACGTCATTTTCATATTGAACTGGCGTTTGTTCCGATCAGAAACGTTACTACGGCAACGTTTATCAAGACCTTCTATTACTATGTGTTCTTTGAGAGACTTCGCAATCGCAAAATCGGAAATTTTTTAAACAACAATTTTGGTTATTTCTTAACATTTGCATTCAGTTCCGGAAGTGCGAAAAGTATTGTATATACCTTGAGACTGAAGTAGTATTCTTAATCCCACAGGTAAATTATGGCCCTCCCTTCGGTCGGGCCATAAACTTTACCTTCGGGATTAAAAGTAGGTAGGTACTACTTCAGTCCCGCGGTATATAATTTACTATTTCCCTTCATGCGGTAGCTTTTCCGGATCTCTGAAAATTTTCAATGAAACTTGTAAATTGAAAATTATCAAAAACAGTTAATTGTATTGAGGAAGTGCAGTGGACCTCTATTTATAAATAACTATGGAACTAAAAAGGGGCAAGAAACTAAAGCCAAAATAATTAGGGAATACTTCTAAACGGAACGATTACATTTCCGTGTTCTTAAAAAACAAAAGAAGGTCTAATTAAAAAAAAAAACATTATTTAGATTGTTTTTGGCCAGAAATAAAACATTGAGATATTTAATGAACATTTAAATTTAACTCCATTTTTTAGTATCTAGTTGTTTCAATTGATTTTCCAATAATGTGTTTTTTGTATATTAGCGTGCTTAGACATGAACAACCATAATATACAGTTTGGGCAAAAAGACAGTTTTTATTTAGCTTGTAACTCTCTCTCCAGTTTATCAACCAACGCAACAAGCGTCACCGGATACTCAAAAATATAGGCTTTTCCAATTTTTAAGTATATTTTTTATATAGGTAAGTAAAATTCAAATTGGCGATGACAATAACAAAAAATCAAATTCCGTTATTTAAATAAAAATGTAGTCTGTCCTACTTACATTCTTTTTGCTCTCGATATGTTGTTTATTCATAATAATTATAATACACTAACGCGACACTTTAAACGCACATTGAGAAATCAATCCAACAACCATTTAGAAATGGAGTTAAATTTAAAGGTTAATATCAAACGTTATATTTCTTGTATAGAAAACAATCTAAATAAATTTTAAAAAAACTTAGACATCAGAACCAGTTTAATACCACTTACTTTAAATAAAGCAGAACTTACAGCAGAAAAAATATGGCACATCTTTGGAAAACATTTTACATGTATAAATTATTATTATTATTTAATTCCTACAAAAATAAAATCAAAATTACGTTCTACACTGGAAACCTGAACTTCACAATTATTTTTGCCAATTACACATTAAGACAATTTGTTTGATACCGTGATAGTTAGATCAGATTCGTAATCACAAAAATAAATGTGTAAAAAAATATTTTCGTACCTAATATTTTACTCACAATTTTCAATATTAAGTATTTCAAATTGCATTATTCTAAGGGTACCTATTTTGCTCGGAATAACACTGTTGTTGACTAGATTAGGTACCTACCAGCAATGATCAGAATTAGTAGTTTGTTTAACTAGTATAGGCAGAAAAATAGTAGATTGACTGCCGCGGCTGGTAAGGAATTCAGCCAAGGCAGTAAATCTATTTCCCTCCAAGTTGAACATATAATTTATTCATTCACCGAGTGCTTATAGTAGATATATTAAGTATTAAGGTCAGTAAGTATTCTTTACTGGTTGAGGAACCGAAACCAGTAAGACACTTAATGACCGCAGTGCTTATGACGTTTTTTGCACGATCAAATTTTGAATAACTTTAATTAAAACTAAAAAATATAATATTTTGAAAATATACAAGGTGTTTCTAAATTGACTACCATAAATTTAAGAGCTTGTAGAGAACGTTAAAATAAAACTAAAACCTCTTTACAGTTTTGTCGAAAAACGCTTCGTTTTCAAAATACAGGGTGTTATAGTGTCGACTGGCAGATCAGTTATTTAGCTATATCTCTAAACAGAGTAGGCAGAGGAATCTAAATTTTTGTGAGCGAGTGTTACTTAAGACTACCGATGACTGTATAGCATTTTAAATCTGATACCACCATTCAGTGGCGTAGAAAGAGGGTTAGCCTAACACTTTTTTGTTAATAAAAAAAAAAAAAATGCTATAATAAAGATTCTCTTATTAAATATCTCCAGAGGCGTTCGTTTTCGAGATATTCTCGGTTTTATGTGGCAACACTCATGGGTTTAATAAAAAATTTTTAATATACTTAGTCAATAAAATAGCAAAGCAGAGGTAGAATATTTGAATAATGTACAAGATAAATAAAAACTTCCACACATGTGTAATTTACTATTTTACTACTTTTTATAAAATATTGCTACTGAACGATTAACGAGACGATTAATAAAAAAAAGGAAATTTTCAATATGAATTTGTTAAGAAGTGCACGTTCGAGATTAAAATGTAATACAAGAGAATTGAATAATGCCGTAGACCCCGAAAAAGAAACATGATGCAGCTACGAACACGTGTTTCGGAGTTATTGCTCCTCATCAGCGTAGCGTAGCTTAAACAATGGATCTGTGTATTATTCAATTCTCTTGTATTATTTAACCCTATTAAACGTCACTCTTTTGTTTATATTTGCCTAGGTAGCATGATACAATAAATAAGAAGATAAGATATCGCGCAGCTCGTGACGTCAGTCGGTGAGCTAGGACGCCATTAAACGCCCGGCTGTCAGGAGTGTCAGGTAGAATTGTCAAGTTGTTGCGGATATTTTTGGGTTTAAAAGTTCAAAAACCGTCGAAAATGAGTTGTGCTGTGTACGATTGTGATGTTGATAATCAATCAAGAGATTCTACGCACGATATAACGTTTTTTTAGTTCCCTGAAATAAAAAAAATGCAGGGTGTATGGAAACGCGGTTTCAGAAAAAATAGTATGTGTATCATCGTAGTAAAAGCATATTTTCGAACTCTGTGTTGCTTGCGCCTCAATAAGCAATCTGCACGGTCGTCCGGGAATGTTAAGTTATTCCAGAGGTTATTCCTACTAGGCACACAATGTACTATTTAGCATTAATTCTCTTAGTAACTAGAAAATTTTTAGAGAAAGTTTATTTACATTTTTTACCTTAATTATTAACATTTTTATATTTTTTTAACTTCCTACATATTAAAGGTAAAATTTGACGTCAAAACTGGTTTTTCTTAATATACTTAACATTCCCCATGAAACAATTTTTGAGAAATTAATTATAAATAAGTTTTCTATTATGCTCCTACTGTCTGGCGATCGCATTGTATTTTTACGTAAAAACATTCTTCAATATTCTTAAATATCAAATATATTGAATGTATATATGGTTAATTTATCCTTTTTCACATTTGACTTGCAATTTTTTTAATTTTGAAAACTTCGAATAGCAAGAATCCCAAAATCATTAATTTTAGGGCCACACATATTCAAAAATTACAAATCGAAATACTTGCCTACGAAAAATATAAATTGGGAGTTAATTTCGTATTATTAATACTTATATTCACGTATAATATAGAAATATCTGCATAAAATAAATCAAATGTAATAATCAGTGTTATCTCTGGGTTCTAATAAATTTCATCTAAAATGTAATAATTTAAATAGCCGTCATTAACTTATTATTACACTATAATCAGTGAACCTATATTATGAATAAAAGCCATAAAACAGAGTTCCTAACTAACAAAATTTGATATTAAATTCGAATGCGCGACATAGATTTTAAAAAATACTCACTGTGTGACGTCATGCGCAAACCGGACGAAATTTGAACGCTTTGATATCATATCTTGTGTTGTTGTATCATGCCTAGGTAGAAATAGAGCAGTACGCATAGAGCTCTATGTGCTGACTGCTGTCATTTGAGGCTGCAATCGAGGTCCATGATGCATGAAAGCACGAATTTGAGTACTGTGTACTATGCTTTCTAACCTTTAGTTATTGTTCTGATCTTATTACACAGATCCATTGTTTAAGCTACGCTATGCTGATGAGGAGCAATAACTCCGAAACAGGTGTCCGTAGCTGCATCATGTTTCTTTTTCTCTTGTATTATTTAACCCTATTACCCAAACGTCACTCTTTTATTAAAATGTAATTTCTTGACAGTTAAGCAGGTGTGAGTTGCATTTGTTTTTGTTTTTATCTACCTTGTGATGATTGCCCCTTTTTATTGTTTTTCGCAAATTAAGTAGGTACCACATAAAACCGAGAATATCTATATAGATATTTAATAAGAGCATCTTTATTATACAGTAAATTCACTTTTCAACCAAAGCACTTTGTGAGTGAATAGGACAGAATAAAGCGAGAGCGCTAACATTCTGAGATCGACATGCAGTCACGCATGTGTTAGTGCTCTCGCTTTACTGCTATCTCCTATTCACTCACAAACTGCTTTGGTTCAAAAGTGAATATACTGTATATATATTATATGTTTGGAGCGAGCGCAGCGAGCGAGTACCTCAAAACTATATGAGTTTAGTAAAACTGCTTTTCTTACGATAAAGAAGTTATTAGGGGTGGTCATTTTCGTTGGATATCCCTGTACAGTGGTGGAAACCAAAAAGTAAACGACTCAGCAGATTTGGCTATTTTTGAGTAGTGTGCATTGGAGTCATTGGGGTTTATCCAGTGGAGTAACCTATGTGAAATTGTTACAGTAAATCACAAACTAATCTTTTTTGCCTGAAATTACCACATACTTTATTTTAAATATGTGGAAATAACTCGCGAAAGCACCTAACCTAAAAACTACAAATGTCAACAAACCATCAATCAGCTGGTCTAGATGGCCGGAAATCGGAAATAAAGTATCGTGAGTTTGCGCAGTGCGGACTAACTAATTTTCGCGGGAATAAGTATTATTTTTAAAAATCCAAAATTGAAATATGTATAATAGAAAATTTAATGGGGATAAACATTATAAAAATACAGTATAGCTGTAGTATAAAATATAACAAGTATAATAAACAAATTTTGTTGAAGTTATCTCAACTTTCATTAATTTCATTGTGTAAAACTGACTATTGCGCACACCGTTCTGCGCAACCATAAAATTAATGGAGCGAAGAGTCTATTTATATCTGATGGTGAGAAGGTACTATGACGAACATGGCGTTCTTAAATAAAAGGTTTGCTTGTTGATAGGGGTCTAGCGTCCACAGTTTCGAACCTCTTGCCTACCCTGATTTACGATAACCCTGCTTAAGAACTAAACATTATATGGTATATATTATACAGCAACTATATGAGCAACGTGGTATACTATGCAAAATGTGGATGCATTATATCAGCCTGACATATCCGATCAGTAAATAGAGCACTAATTTGTTCCCTATAATCCTGTTTCGTCGATAGCAGAGGGTCACAGTAGGGGCGTTAATGAGATTATATGGAAATTCAACTTAGGAATCAAACAAGATCTGCAAAATTGTGTTTTCGTGGTTGGACCAAAATTTATCTTTATTGAATAAAGGCCATTATCGGATAAATGTTATTTACTGTCAAAAAACTAATTGAAGGGGTAAGAAGTAAGTATAACGCAAATTTCATTTGGATTTTTGGATGATTAACGTAGACGTGAGTCAAAAGGCACCTTTATCTTAAAGCTATTGAAATAATAGTAAAATAATGGAACAGAAATTCTTTTTGTATTCGCTATTAATTTTCATCCGAAACATGTGTTTAAGAATAATATATTACACAAATATATGTATAGGTAATTACATTATATTAATATGCATTATTTTTCTTATATTGAAACGGTTGCCAAGTCTACTCTCAAAGTTTTAGGAACATATTGTTCTTCCTTTGACTTAAATATCTTCCATCCTTGACAATCTTCGCGGAGGACGGCGCGAGATCACAATGTATCACGGAAAAATATCCTAAACTATCTCGAAGAGTAGCTCTATACTTGTAAATTTGAATTTGACACAAGTATAAAAGTCTGGATTGAATAATATTCAATATTTCGATCAAACATTGATATAGTGTTGACTTCTAAGCATCACTCTATTCAGGTAGAGAGTTCAATATTTGGGTTAAAATTAAAATTATATTTGTTTAAGAGAAGAGTTTAATTCAAACTAATTAAAAAGTTTTCTTGATAGAAAGCTATATAATTTTTCATTGAAGCTATAATAATTGATTTGCATCAAATACACTAATGTTTAGGTATAATAAAACTAGGTATTTAAAGTAAAATGCATTGTACTTCAGTGAAATGGTTTTTAACTTCAAACGAGATTAATTATCCTTTTGTCGAACCAAGAATGATTTACTTGTATGATATTCTTAAAGATATTTTGTTATTTTTGAAAATACGAGCGTCGAAGGTTCTCGATCTCATCCAGTCACCTGCCGTGCTGTCTTGTATTGGTGTGCACAGTGAACAATAATTATAAAAGTATTTTGTCTCGCCTACATGTGTGAAAAAAAAAAGAAGTACTAAAAGAATGGGGTTTAGACTCTCTGATTCCTACTTTCACAGGTAAGTACTATTATTTTTTACTTAAGTGGTGAATAGAAAAGATTCTGATTAACATTTCAGTATATGTTTTATGTGTGGTTAGCCATTTTTCTAAAAAAAGAGCCTTGATTTGTATTATTTTTATTATTTTTGTCATTTTATACTCCGCTTTCTAGACTGATGAATATATCTATCTTTCATACATAATTAAGTTATTAAAGATAGAAATAAATTAATAAAATAGCAATATTAAGTTTTTAGTGTTAGTAGTGTATAATTTTCATCAACTTTTATTACTGAAATAGTCTTTACAATAATACTAAAATATTATTATTTCCTTCGCCATCAGGATCCGAAGCTACATCTGATACCAGCTGCACATCCACTGAAAGTCCACCTGTGGTTTTAACAGACGTGTAGCTTATTGCGGTTTGGAAGTTTTTTTTTTACAGATGATAAGATGCCACATTCTGATTTTAATACTTAATAATTTGTTCAGTTGTCCAAGCAACTCCATCAAATTAAAAAATATAAACTTGTTTCGTTTTAGAATAGAGTTGTCTCTATAAGTATACAAAAATGTTTTGTTGATTGCGAAAGAGATCGTTTTTATTTAAAAATATATTTATATATATTTTATTCATATTTTCTGTTTAATATAAAAAAATTAACTTAGTAACTAAGAAACATATATATTTTACAACATTTTATAAATTGATCTAATTTATTGTACAGGATGTCTTCTTTATAATTCCCGTCTGATAACTTAGCATAAGAATATTTAAAAGAAATAACAGAATTAACTTTTGTTTGTTTTGTGCTAGTCATAATATACTCGCAGTTCTCGATTCATAAAAATGTAGTTATAGGAGAAAAACCTGAATAACTTAATAATTAAGAGTAAAAGATGTAACAAATGTATGTCATATTTCTGAAATCAGCAAAACGAGTAGGTAATAAGTATTTAATTTGTCTTATCTTATATTTTATTTTTAATGAAACGTTTAACAGTGTTCAAAACATATAACTTTGTTTTTTGAAAAAATCAAATATCACAAAAAATGGCGAAGTTATTAGACGGGAATTATAGGTTCAAGGTCACATTTATAATTATACCTATGCATTTATTTGATTTATACCTATAGTTATTTAATTATAATATAGTACTTTCATAATAAAATTATTTCAGCAACATTACGTTTCTTATTCTCGTTATTTACAGTGAGAGCATCTTCTATGCTCCGCATTAAGTATATATAAATACAATTTTATAATCCTTTGTCTATATATTTTGATTCCCTTTAGATTTATTTTTCTATAAATCTAGAGAAAAACCTATACCTACCTAATTTAATTAAAGTGGTAGGTCTTTCCAAAACACCAAAATCCATCATCTTATAAAGCGAATGAAAATCAGAAAGTTATAGGTATAAAAAGTGGCGCCAGTTAAATAAAAAATGTAACTATTGTTCAAACCTTTCTTATTTTTGATATGGTCATTGGCTTTTATATGATAATATATTACTTACCTATACATATATTATTGGGGACTGAAAAATCTAATAACTTTTTTCTAGATCTACAATATATTTTTAAATCGAGCCTCAAATACTACTTAAAACTAGAATATCCGCATTTATTATAAAGCTTTTATCCCATTGAAACGAAATATTCAATGTTTTTGAATCAAAACATTCTGTATTATGCTTCTGTTGAGCTAAGCTAAAATTTATTTTAAATGTAATTAAAAATTAAAATTGATTAAATATAAACTCTTTTTAAAAATAGAAGGTATTATAGTAAATATATGATATTATTCGAATAAGAATAAAAAAATACTTAAAATGATATCTATCTTTACCTTAAAACAAGCACCATGCTTTTCTCATTTTCAATTATGGCTTATTCTCAGATAGAGAAAAACCTAATCTCGTTATATAAGAATAAGATAATTCTAGCAACAAGTATTATTTTATTTGAGGAATGGTAAAACTAAGATATTCTTGGTTAAAGTTTATTAATCTTGAAATTAGTGTAGATTTTTTTCCGTCTAACTTTGAATCGTACTTGAATCTTTTTACAGCGAAAGTGATAAAATAGTTATTAAAGTTATTTTATCTAACCCTACTTTAAAATAGAAAAGAAATAGCAATTTATTTTGAATATTATTTTGGGGTGTCAAATATGGATTGACATTTTGTATAAACAAACTTCAGTTGTCAATCTGTTAAATGATAGGTTAAATATTCAGTTATTACACAATGACAGACAGTTATGAAAATGTGACTTTTCATAACGTCAAAAATGCATTTAAAGTTTGGGTTTTCGTTTATACGGGGTTAGATATTAATAGTATATTATTCAACGAGCGAGTTATGAAGCCATTACTCATTCAGATAATTTGCGACCAGAACCCGTAGGGCAATGGGCGTAAAGTAAATGAGTAATGGCCATAACTCGCGAGTAAAATACTATACTTTTCCACAACTATTATATTTCGGAAAAATATTTTGAATAAAGAACTATAACACGTCAAATTACTGACAAACACACAAAAAATTGTCAGAACGATCAGAAAACTTTATTAAATTTTAAAATGTCACTCGTCTATAGCCCATTTGTGTGACATGAAAATTTAAACCCACTGATTATAAAAATTGAGGGTTTCTGATTGGCTAGATGCCGGTGGTTGTGAGTTCATAAATCCCTGTAAAGGATCAGGACTACTATTATTAGCAAATTGCATAAGATATGCATTATTGCATAGTCGTGGAAAGAATATTAATATATGTATAAAGGACGAGAGTTTCTTTATTCCAAATTCAAACATTTATTTAATGTCTTACGCAATCCATTACCATGGAAATAAATCCTTTATATAAATTCTACAATATAAATACAAGTAACCTTCATTAACGTCAGTATAAATTTAATGTCAAACAAATGTCATACCAGATATTTTGTGACATACAGTCCATTCACTTTTTAAAAAAATAGTGGAGGCTGTGATTTCTCATAATGGTTCACTCTATATAATGATTGACAACATTAAATATTTTAAGGTTATGTATACTGACAGACATATTTCGGCAAGAAAGCGTTGTCATTTTCTTTAAATTTCTATTAGCAGCAGTCTGACCCTATATGTTCTATGTTTGTAACTATACAATTTTTAGATTTTTTTATTGGTTCTGTAATTGTGGAATAGTCTGGCATAAAGTTTATTAAATTAAAATTATTAAAATAATATATTATGTTTATTGACATTATAGAGACTAATAAATATACAACGTAGTAATTAATTATAGCAATAAAATAGATAATTATTAAGAGTGGAGCATTTATATTTAATACAAAATAAGTGTGTATACATAGATACTTATATCATTGTTTATAAAGTATATAGTTATTCAACCTCTTGTTAGTACCGGTGGATCATTGGTAGATGGCGTGCTGGATGATGTGTGCCCATTATGACGGCCGTAGCCCCCGGTGTCGTTTACGTTACGACCATTGTTTATTATAAACAATGCTACGACGCATGTACGAATTTCGTACATCCGGTGCTATCCGGTGCATCTACGTCACATGACATTCGACGAGGAACTAAAAGTCATAGATCGAAACTTGACTGCGTAATTATTAATAACTTTTGACAGTTTGTCAGTTTTCTATTTTTATTAAACTATTGGATTTTTTGTTCTAAAATGAATCATTTATACATCATATGACTAACATAACCTAAAATGTTTAGTTTTTGTGAATTTAAATTTTGTAGCTCAGCTTGGATCCATAATAACATTTAAAAACTCTCTAATAAGACAGTAGATATATAAAGTTTCAATATTGTACCTACGTAGATTATTAAAAATGAATTGCTATTTATAGGTTGGATTTCCAGTCAACAAAGAGCATCCTATTTCATTAGATTAGCACAATTAAAACTTCATTAGTAATGCACCGAACAAGATTTTAGATGATTGTACAGGAACCAAGCAGAAATTATGATAAAAATGATATAATATTCAAAAATTTTAAAAAGTGCATATTTTTGAGGTTAGTTGTAAAGCCTGATTTTCATAGTCGCGAAATTGCGAAAAGCAAAATGCGAAACGTGTTGCTATTGGTTTATTTCACATTAAAATTTGGAATTGACCAATAGCAACACGTCTCGCATTTCGCTTTTCGCAATTTCGTGACTATAAATTGTGCACAATTTTGTTCTCTACATATTTCATTTGAGCTTTTTTTCGATAGCACTTACCACAACGGCGCTATTTCCCAAAAAGCGTCGCGACGCAGAGTTCTCATCCCCCCACCCCTCGAGCGGCAACCCCCCGAGGTCGCAAACTGAGGTGTACTATCGGGGGACCTATGTCTACCATCCCACCAAATTTCATTTCTTTCCGACCTTTTGCGAATAGAAAACCCCCATTGCTTGGACTAATATAAAGAGCTCCAATTTTCATAACAGCACTAAAAACCGCGGAAGTTACTTCAACTATAAGATTAAAACTCTGTTTAAATTTCAATTTTGTAACAAGTCGTATGTCTTCTTCTGCACAATGCAATAATATTTTTTATTATTTTATTATTTTCAAGAGAACTTGGTTCGACACTATGTATTATTATACGAGGATTTAGTTTTTTAGGTTCACTGATATTATATAACGAACCTGCTGTTTGATTAATGCTATTTTTTAACTTATTCAAAGAGTCATTATCACTGCACTTAATAAGAATACCATCTTTAATTAGCCTTGTTCCTACAACGTTTACATTTAAACGACCTGGATTAAATTGAGTCTTGATATCTTTCTCCACCTGTATATTAGATATGCCTTCTTGCGATGTTTTGACTAATAGAACAGCTGACTTTATGTTTACATTATTTTTGTCAACAGAACTATAAGAAATATGCAACACAGACTTTTATCTGAAGGCATTGAATTTATTGTATCGCCTACCGTTTTTGATTCACATTCCATTAATCTAGTTTTTTGTAATGTAACAGTGTATTCCAAATCATCCACCCTTTTAATTAATAATTTCTTTTCTCGAGAGAGACAATCATTTTCTTTTTGCAATAATGTGACCTTTGTATTTAACTCTACAATAATATTACTCCTATTACCAGAGGTCTCAAGCGGAGGCAGCAACAATTCTTCAGCACAACTTCTGCACTTCCAATCTTTCTTATTTGTTTTAATTATTTTAGAAACTGAATCAAAACACTGGTTATGGATTACTACATCACAATTACTATTATTACATCTAATTCCTGCCCTAGTAATTTTAATATTACACACACTGCATATTTTACACTTTTTAGAATCGCTTTTATCGGACGATTCCGAATCATCGTCCGTAGGCCTAGGCATTCTCCTCGCTACTCAATCTATATCCACTGATAATTTCGACCAGATCCCTTTTAAAAAAATAATTCCATTTTTCAGTTTTTTTCCTAATAGACACCGCCGCCCCCTGCATGGCCCCTGTCTTATCCCGTATTATCCCGCATGTAACGGATCTTCCTACCTAAAAATTAAAATAACATTCCAAACAAAATGATTTATTAAAAATAGATTCATTGTACTTACACTGAAAATGTCCACCAGTTTATTTACAATAGCATCATTGTTCAAGTCTGGCCTGTCGTGTCTATAATGCTTATAACATTTCAAAATGCTAAGTTTTTTGTCTGCCGAAACTATTTTGGGCATTATTATTTAAATAATTTCACTAATAACTTTGACAAAATATAATTTAATATTCGTCATGTGTCATCCATGTCACAAATGTCACAATCACATTAGAAATAATTATAGAAATTAGTGCATTCGATTATTGAAATAATTACTGTAAAAATTACAAGATTTCTCAAAATGACCCAAAATTATGTGTGAAAAGAATACACCTAATAAAATTTTACAACGCTGCAATTTAAATGTGACACACAGCAATTGAAATTCGACATAGAGCTGACAAAATACCTAACCTTAAAATATTTTATGTTGTCAATCTATTATACAGTATATTCACTTTTGAACCAAAGCAGTTTGTGAGTGAATAGGAGATAGCAGTAAAGCGAGAGCACTACACATGCGTGACTGCATGTCGATCTCAGAATGTTAGCGCTCTCGCTTTATTCTCTCCTATTCACTCACAAAGTGCTTTGGTTGAAAAGTGAATTTACTGTATAGAGTGAAATGTCACGAAAAATCAAAGCCACCCTTTATTTTTTTTAAATGTGAATGGACTGTAAAGAATGCAATTTTCAAAATTTCCGAATTAAATAACAGACTAGTAGGACATTAAACGTTGACGCGCCATGCGGGAGTTATTAGGATAATGACGCCGTCGGTCGGTGTACATTTCCTCAGGCCAGAGGCCCTCGGAAAGTACACTACTGACTATTATCCTTATACAGTGCGCGCCAGCAGACTAGGAAGAAGGGACCTCGAACTGAATGGGCAAACGCACCTCGATCGAGTCTCGTCCTTTGTACCGTTGTGCGTTCAATCCGATTCTCATCTCACCCGTAACGAGACACTTTATCGAGTGCGGCTGCCCGTTCATTTCCCGTCCCGTGTTCCTAGTCGGGTGGCGCGCACTGTATATTGTCTAATAGTATATTATGTTGCTAGGAGTAGAAGGCGACCATTATTGTTGAGCCCAGAAGTTTGCTCAGCCGAGGCAGCAAACTGGGCGAAACACATAATGAGCCTTCTACTCCGAGTGACATATACTATTTTTTCTTCAAGCGTTAAAATCAAAAATATCAAAACTTTAATTTTGAAAAATGACATCAGGTCAAATGCATTCAAGCTTAGTAAAAAAAAATATATGTAATAACCATTTTATTTATCAATGAAACATGACATAGGTGAATTTGCAATTTCAAGTATTTCAGGTGGTATACGCACTGCATTTCTTAAGACTTTTTCGCTTTTAAATTTAAAAAACGGCTCGACGTGCGACGTCAACTTTGAAAATGACAGTTTATGACAAGTCATAACTTAGATTTTTAATTCGTTGCCATGGATACGTTATTTCATTTTTGTAGGTACTAGCACTACTAGGAAAAAAATGACAAATATTTGTACAAGTACAATAATAGGCTCTTTCTACAGGACGTGTTGCATTATGTAATGTAAGTATTGTTATACGCTTGAAGAAAATAGTTATTTGTGTATCAAGGCCAAAAAGTTGATATTTCTCGGCCGAATCTGAAGTTTGCGGCCGAGGCACAGCAGAGGCCAAGCAAACTTCGGATAAGGCCGAGAACGATCATTTGGCCGAGGTGCACACAACATTTTTTAGGCAGCTGTCTCAAAAAGTAAAATAAAAATATTTTTAAAATTGTTTCGTACAAACTACTGCAAACATGGAGAAAATTTTGCGAGGAGCCTAGTAGGCTGACATTTTTAATTCGTTTGACAAATGAAAACGTCACTGGATAGTTTATTGACAAGCCGTGGCGTTTCTGTCATTAGTAAAAATGAGTGATAGTGATAGCGATAATCCACCGGAAATTTATGAAGCTGGAAATCTATACGTCTGTTTTAGTTTTTCTTTAAGCCTAAATCCATTTCAAATATTATTATTAATGATCAATTAATACATGAGACCGTAAAGAAAATGCGGCCGTGAAGTAAAAGCGGCCAAAAAACATATAATTGACAAATGAGTACAAGAAGATGACACTTTAGGAACGCTGTCAGATCCGTAAAACGTCACTCTTTGTACAGCTGCCTAAAAAATGTTGTGTGCACCTCGGCCAAATGATCTTTCTCGGCCTTATCCGAAGTTTGCTTAGCCTCGGCTGCGCCTCGGCCGCAAACTTCGGATAAGGCCGAGAAAGATCATTTGGCCGAGGTGCACACAACATTTTTTAGGCAGCTGTCTCAAAAAGTAAAATAAAATATTTTTAAAATTGTTCCGTACAAACTACTGCAGACATGGACAAAATTTTGCGAGAAGCCCAGTAGGCTGACATTTTTAATTCGTTTGATAAATGAAAACGAAAACGTCACTGGATAGTTTATTGACAAGCCGTGCCGTTTCTGTCATTAGTAAAAATGAGTGATAGTGATAGCGATAATTCACCGGAAATTTATGAAGCTGCAAATGCAAGGTTGGAAATCTACGTCTGTTTTAGTTTTTCTTTAAGCCTAAATCCATTTGAAATATTATTATTAATGATCAATTAATACATGAGACCGTAAAGAAAATGCGGCCGTGAAGTAAAAGCGGACGTGAAGTAAAAGCGGACGTGAAGTAAAAGCGGCCGTGAAGTAAAAGCGGCCAAAAAACATAAAATTGACAAATGAGTACAAAGAGATGACACTTTAGGAACGCTGTCAGATCCGTGAAACGTCACATTTTGTGACAGCTGCCTAAAAAAGTATATGTATTGCTATGTAATTATTTTGATTGTATAATTTTGTTTATTTGAATTTATTGCCCCACGTTGGTGGCGGCCATTTTATTTGTAATGTAATTAATTTATTGTTGATTTTTAATTTTAATTTTTTTTAATGTACATAACAATTTTTTTATAGAATTATAGAATATCTCACCTTTCTCATATACCTTATTTTCTTACTTACTTCCCCCTTATCTCAGGCTCATCTGGGTTCCTGGACGATAATGAATTTGTTTTTAAATCTTTATTTTATTTACACTGGCTATATGCAATTATTTTAACTCTATTCTTGCAATTTGTGTTGCCTAGCTCTTGGCTTTACTATTTTATTTTTTTGTATTCTATGTTGCATACCTTATCATGGACAAATAAATAAAAGGTTTCTGTTTTATCTTAAATATCGATTTACTTGCATAACATTATTTTGCATTTACATAAACAAAAACATTCGAGATTGTTCAGTTTAGTCTACAACTAATATTATCCCTGCTAACTTAAAATGAAGAATACGAGTGGCTATTTAAGAATTCTGGCATAATAATTGATTAAGTGTGAATAATTTATTGAAACATGGCTTTACAAATCTGCCCTTGAATTTTTACATTGCCTGCTGCTTAATATTTAAGGTTATGTCTAACTTATTATAATAATACCACACAGTCAGTGGCGTAGCGGACGCGCCCGCAGGGCCCGCGGTGCGGGGGGGCCTTCAGCTCTTGGGGGCCCCCGAGTCTAGGAATTGTTTACGCGAAAATATCGTCGAAATTAAAAGTGACGAAATCTTACATAGTACATCTTAACATCAATAGTTAAGATGCATGGATTTTATAAAAACATAAATTTATTATATTTCCTTGATATTTATTAGATTTTTTAAGAATATAATAAAATAAATTGATAAAGAAGTTATTTCGTACATAATTAATTTTAATAAAAATCCAATGAATGACGATCAGCTTTATTTGGAAGCTAGCAATCTTGCTGAAAATTATTCTGAAGATTTATCGGCAGATTTTCCCCGCGAACTTCTGTTACTAAGAAATGTTTTGAGGACACAAATAATAGAAATTAATTGCGGATTCTTCAATCTTAAATTTTGCTACATTTCTCATACAAAATCACAAAACTTTACTGTCAAGTGTTCCAAATATTTTTATTGATATAAATTTGTTCTTAACACTACCAGTTACTGTTGCTACAGCTGAAAGGTCATTTTCAAAATTAAAACTAAAAAATTAAGACATTTGTAAGAAATTCAATGACACAAGAAAGACTATCAGCATCAGCATTAAGTGTATTAAGCATTGAGCAAGAGAGAGCAAGGAAGTTAAATACTGATCGCATCATCGAAGACTTTGGAGCAAGTACGTCGCTGCCGAAAATTTTATGATATATTTGAGATGTAAGAATTGGAGTAGGTATAATGTGGTAAAATATTCATGTAGCTAACAATTTTTGTTCAACAAAATTGGAGGTGATTTATTATTTTGTGGGGGCCCTCATCATATATTTTGCGGGGGGGCCCGAGATTTTCAGCTACGCCACTGCACACAGTTTATAGTGCTTCCTTGCATTGAAAGTTCTTTTTGAATATTTTACGATTATTTCGGGCTGTTTATGGTTTTCAATTGATGATTGATTTATTTCCTTTTCATTTAAAAACTTTTATAGTTCTTGGTAAGTACTTTGACTTTGATTAATTTTTATATTGACTCTTATTATGCTCAATTTTAATATGAAACATTACTTTCTTACGCTTTGGTGTCTTCTTTCAGGTTTTGAAACTGGTTATCTTAATTTTCTCTTTTCTGTTTCAGGTACTTGGCTGCATGTGACTTTCTTATCACTTTAATCTCTGGACATTCAAACTTTTGGACTGGATCGGGATGGATTTTCATTAAACTCTGGTTTTTACCATAATTACTTCAGTTTTGGTTTCTTCTATAATTTTTTTCACCAGGCATCATTTTATTTTTCTGCAGAGAGAGCTTCAACAACAACCTAACAACCTTCATTTCTTTTCCCTGGATACCAAGTTTTTATCATTTCATGGCTGGCTTCTTTATTACTGTCATTTTCTATGGCTGGTAAGTAAATGTTATTTTATTTTTAATTTACTTTAATTATCTATTGCTTTTTAATACTTGTCCTTATTTTGTTGCTTTTAATTCATTTATTTAATGTTTCATTTCAATCTGTCATTATTTTCTTTATCTGTCATTATCGTTGTAATATTTATTTATTATGGACTTGTGTTCCTTTTGCTTCTTTTCTGCTTGTTTTTCGTTGCACTACACTTATTTTAATTCACTTTTAGAACCTTTAGCTCTATTATTTTCACTTAACATCATTACTTAACTTATTTCTTAATTCTATGTGACATATTTTATAATTTTATAATTTCTAACAATTTATTTTCTGATTTAGGTTTTTCTCTGAACGTTTTCATTTTGGAATTTGGATTTTAATATTCAACCTATGGATTTGATTTGCCATACTGTCCATCTATACAACATTGATTACTCCAGTGAACAATAAGAAAATTCAACTCCGAAATGACTTTACTTTTGTATATTAAGTTAGTGAAACATTCTATAACCTCTGCTATGACATTTAAATTAGGTAAACTTTTATATTTTATTCTTTTTCTTGATTAAAATTCATTGTTTTTACTTATGTGTGATTTTATATCACTACAGTATACCTTAATAACTATACTCAGTTCCATAAAACGTGACGCACTCGAGTTTTTGGGTAATTTTAAAGTTCTTTAGTTTTTAAACCGGTGGACCGATTTGAACATTTTTTCTCTCAGTTTATAGCAAAATTTATTCTGTATGAGCCGGATTGGAAGCAATGGTGAGATGAGTTCTTCCAAATTTCATGGAAATTAATGGAGAATTTTAAACCTAAGTTTTTTCACAGGTTTTCAAAACACCCTGTGGATTATTTTCGCATTCATGGAAAAATTATTCATTCTGCATTCGATGAACCATTTTTTAATAAACATTTTGTTTTTTTATTTACTGTTTTATTGCTGGTACTTTCCGAGATATAACGATTTTACGTGAACCTTGCTTTTTCGTGTATTGAGAAATGATGCACATGATGAGTGGTCATACTCACTGCAGAATTGTATAGCATGTAAACCAATAGAAATTGTCAAAGTTTTCAAATACACTCCAGTTCCAAAAAAAGTGACGCATTTGATTTTTTACCTAACTTTTTTGTTTTTTTTAAACCAGTGGGCCGATTTTTAATTTTTTTTTATTTATTGGTAGGTATTTCCTATGTCTTTCAAAAAAAAATAAAGAGGTGGAAATTTATTTCATTGTAGGATCACATTGCCTTTGAAAAAACAATGGCCGTTGCCATAGCAATTAATTTGTTGTATGCCTCCCATATTTTGTTGTTGTGTCATTATTAAGTGTTATTAAAGAAGTTCTAGAGACCAAAATTACACAAAATGCCTCAAATAAATCCTGAACAAGTTTATAATTTTGTGTTCAATAAAAATGTTTTTTAAAATTCGTATCAGTTTATTTCGATAAATTCAGAAAGTTGGTAATACGCAAGGTTTCAGCAAAAAAGCTGTAATTCGGACAATTTTAGAGATAAATCAATGAATAAAAAAACAAAATGTTTACTAAAAAATGGTTCATCGAATGCATAATGAATAATTCTTCCATGAATGCGAGAATAATCCACAGGGTGTTTTGAAAATCTGTGAAAAAACTTAGGTTTAAAATTCTCCATTAATTTCCATGAAATTTGGAAGAACTCACCATTGCTTCCAATCCGGCTTATACAGAATGAATTTTGCTATAAACTGCGAAAAAAAATGTTCAAATCGGTCCACCGGTTTAAAAACTAAAGAACTTTAAAATTACCCAAAAAATCGAGTGCGTCACTTTTTATGGAACTATAGTTTCTCTTACAATCAGATTTTACCAATTTTTAAAGAAATTATAAGAAAGTTGGAACGAGTACGACTGCGCAGCCGGGTTATTGATGTTGCCATGGTAACTTTAAAACACGCGCGTATTTTTTAATGTTGGATTTAAACACGCTGAGGCGTACTTTAAATAAGCAAAATAGGGCACCAATAAAAAAAATTATCACTTATAATTCAATCCTTACATATTTAGAAGAAAGGTTCGATTATTATCAACCAACAGTTTGGTTGGTTGGTTGGTTGGTTGGTTGGATGTTGTTAGGTATATGGCTTTGGTGGTATACCCATCAGCCATCAGACTTTATTGTTTATATTTATTCTACAACCAACAGTTTGCTGGCTAAATTAGAATATTTTTCTCTCACGTCGAGTCACGTTGAATGCCAGAGGGATTTCCCTTATTTTAACAATTTCGTTGATTCAGTAGACTAATCAAATTTACGCCATATTATTGACGAGAATAAATTATTTGATTTGATTAAGTTATATGGTAGAAAAGAATACGATTTTTACTACAATTGCGGGTTTGAAGAAAATATTATTCATTTTGAATTTTGACCTTAAAGGTATCTATTTAGGAGAATAGGATTCAGGGAAGACATGGTTGGATAAGGAAATTTATAACTTTGTTATTCAAGCTAAACAAGATGACTAATAAAGCGGTGTTTGAAGAGTTATGGGGTAAAGGGATGTGTTACTACATTTTGTCTAGTAGCATGAGTAAGTACTTAACGCCGCAAGTGATGGTATTAATGACGCAATTTTCGCAGAACAATCTCCATATTAAAATGCGGGCAATGGAGACTAAGAACATCAACAATACGATAATGTTCCAAAGAGATTATCAGTTCGTAAGAGTTGCATTACTAACCGTTCGCAAAGCTCGATTTTGGATTGATTCAAATTTTTTATGTTGTTTTAAGGTGCAGGCCGGCAAATATGTGAACAATATACTTCAAACCAGAATGTATTTGTGCTGTACCTATATAGCAAAAGTAGGTACCTTAGCTATTGTGGAGTACTGTTAATATATAGCATTTAGCACCTAGCTCTATACAGAAAACCAAGTTCCCTTGCAGATGATAGCTATGTCAACAACATTCGTGTGCCGTATTAAATTATTGGAGACAATCAACCCATGCAGGCATGTAGGGTCGGCTGTTTAAAAAAAATTGCATTAGGACTATATTTTAGGGATCGCAACCATATCCAACTTCGTGAATATAAAAGCAAATAGACGAAAAATCGTATTTATTGTTTACGTTATATTCATATTAGATCACTTTTGAAACAAGGTGCCCTTGGAAGGGTTATAATGCGCCTCTCTATGGAGGCTCAGAAGGTACACTGCTTCTAGAACTCATTTATCTTTTTTTAAACGGTGATAATAATACTGGATTAAGGTCGACCCCCTCTCGACGCAATATTTACCACCTTTATTTGTGGTTTTCTCCTGGAACAGTTTGTAGGCATTCTTTGGCCACTGACCGACTTGAACAAGAAGCTCGAGCTACAATTTTCTTGCCGTTGTCCAAGAGTACATCAAATATGTTGACCGTTTTCTCTGCTATATCTCTATATATACCCCACATCGTTTAATTATTATGGAAGTGACATTACATTTTCCTCGACTCAAAATAAATATAGTTTTTATTTTGAGGCATCTTCTTCCCCTTTTTACAGAAAATTGTTCAGAATTCATAGGACTTTTAAAACTAGTTCAAACTATTTTTTATAGGTGATTATTTGAAATGATACGTTATGATAGTTACTAAAATTTGTTTACTAAATCATGGCTATTATATTTTTTCAACTTAAACATTTTAAAATCGCTAGGTATAAGTTCTGAACAAAGAAAGAAGGACCTACGTTTATACCAACGACTTATAATAAAGAGGAGACTGGCGATAAGCTGAATTTGTTTGGCTGGAACAACGTTGTTTACATTCCCCAGTTGATGCCACAATTGCCATAGTGCGGTTGCGTGTAGTGACTTTCGTTTTGTTATTCAACACGGCTTTGCGATGCCATTTTAAGTCTGAATTTGAGATGTGAGTCATCGTTTTTCTATCTATTTTCGTGTCAATTATCTGCTTAGTGTTTAATAACGTTATAAATATGGTTAAACAGTGTTTGTATTGTAAAAAAACTTTAGTATCAACGTCAACTAGAAGTTTTCATATGTAAGCAGTACATATATAAAAATCATATAGGCGTCACTTTGGCATTTATTCAGAAAATTTTTATAAATCTGATTTTGTTAATTCTACATTCCGGGCCATATTATGTTTCTTATTGTAAGTGTGTGTACATGTACAATTTGTATTGATCATTAGTGTTTATTGAATGTTTTCAATCGATGCCACAAGATTTTCATAACATCGTCCCTGCATGATAATATTAAAATTGTTATGAAATCTTTTATGTACCTAGGCAACTGTTACTGTCTCACCAACAATTTTATAGTAGCGCAAAACGGTGTATGCAATAGTCAGTTTTACACGATGAAATGTACATGTTTATTTATTAATATCTATACTAAGATTGCTTTCGGTTCCTTTTACGAATAGTCGTGCAATAAAAACTACACCAACTATATACCTACATCTTGTTTTATTTATATTGATAAAAATCTTTAATCATTTGCTAGAAGGCAAGAACTTAACTATAAGTTTTAGCATGTCCAGATAAATAAAACAACCTATTTTTTCTTTATTTTCACAAAGTTAATTACAACTCGTATAAGAAAGTTTAGCGTTTATGCGTTCTAACTGGTCTAATCTATAAACCCGAGCTGGTCCTTTGTCAGTCAAATCTAGCGGTTGCTTTGTAATTCGGGTTCTATAAGCGACCAATTGAGAAATTCCATTCAAATTTAGAGGACATTTTTGGGACGGAGTCTATTTGGTGAGACAGAGTTTAGGTATATAATTTAATTTTTTTAGTTTTCCCAATGTTGAAATTATGCGACAGAAGTGGTTCCAAGCAATCATCAATATGGAATTTGAGCAAACTGTGTACTATTGTGTTCTGATCATTTCTCAAAAGAATGTACATTGTACCCTGAAATCCAGTGGACACAGACATTTTAGTAACCGGTGCAGTTCCGACAGTGGAGTCAGGAAGTGGCATATACAGGGTGTCCCGTAAACTACGTAGCTCCCTTAGGAGCCATTTGCGGACCCATGTCCATAGGAACATTTCTTCATATTTTCGCGCATGCAATCAACTCCCGAATTTTCCGAACGTAGTTTAGGGACACCCTGTATATTAACGAAAAATTCGTTCAAAGTAAGAAATCTTTGTTTAGGTATATCATTTGATGTTACTGTCGTTGTTTACATTTTCAGCGTAAATGCCGATGAGTTTTCTGTAACTGATAAGGAGGAATCAGTCGTACTATTTTCAATACCAACGTCGAGTCCAAGCAAAAAAAAGAATAAAAAGTAAGTAGGTATAATTTTATGACAATTATTAGTGCAATTTTTACAAATAAGTAAATATCAGTTAAAGAATGTTTTATTTTAGGCAAGAATAATCAAATTCAAGTTCGACCACCTCCCCTTCAAAATCATTACATTTGGCAACTGATTCACCTTCAAAATTACTTTTGATTCGCCTCGGTCACCACGTAGCTGCCGCCTGGTGGATTTAGTCTAGTCAGAACCCTCGCCGTGTACCGCACTTTACTGGTTTTCAAAGTTTGTTATTAAAAAATGCAATTTTTTATGCGCAATCGTCATTTCAACGATAACAAACTTTGAAAACCAGTAAACTGAGGTACACGGCGAGGGTTCTGACTAAATCCGCCAGGCGGCAACTGCGCGGTGACCGAGGCGAATCAAGTAGGTATACTTATTACCTATATTATTGTAAATTAAATTTGGCTACTTCAAAGACAAACTGGAAAGTTGTAAAAAGGACTATTAATCAGCAAAGAAAAACATTGTACAACTTCAACGTAGATACCAAAATAATGCATATTTTAATGTTTTTTGTTGTTTTTTCTCTCATCATCCTGCATGCTGACAATTTTTAGAAATACTATAGTGAAAACCAAATTTCGAAATATTTTATAATTTCAGAGTGATTTGCAATCCCTTTAGTATGCCTCCAGAGCCATCTTAATTATATTATCAATCAAAATATTAAATTAAAATATTTTTAAAATATCTTTTTGTTTAAATTAAATTAAAAAATAAAATTAATTAAATTAAAAAATAGGACATAGTATTTTCTTTCTGTTCTTATTTGGGATTTACGGCCACACTTCTGAGCATTACCCAGATAATCTGAAAAATATCTGGATTATTTAAAAAATAACCTTTTACGCCTTTCACGAATTACACAAGAGAAAGACTATTTAGCATTGAGAAAGGAAACAGATTAAGTTTCCGAAACGTCTGCAAAACATCATTGTTTTTATTTTATTTTAATTATATTTTATGTCAAAAAACCAACCTTTAACTGTTCCTTTGACCATTGAGTAAAAATAATAAAGAGGCGCAACTGTCAAGGTTTCGAGATTTTAATGTTGTATTTTTTCACCAATAGCTTCATGATTGTCTTCAATTTTAAGGGCTATACAGCCACATTACAAATACCTTCCCGTAGCACTAAAAATTGATGACAATCATGACGTTATTGGCAAAGAAATACAATACTAAAATCTCGAAACCTTGAGAGTTGCAAGTCTTTATTATTTTTTACTCAATGCGTAAAGTCACAGGCGTAAATAAGGTTATTTTTTAAATAATCCAGATATTTTTCAGATTAACTGGGTAATGTTCAGAAGTATGGCCGTAAATCCCAAATAAGAACAGAAAGAAAATACAGAAAGATGCCACAAATAACTTTTAGACAATATTTAAATAGGACAATGCTCTAATTACACCAGTGTAAATCTACTTCTTTAATTATGTAGTAGCACACCAAAAATAAAATAAGAACAATTTTATTGTCCACTTATTATTGATTTAGAAAAAATACATCTTTTTGTCATTTTCTTTATTATTTGTTTTAATATTTTTGTAACTTCCAACGGGGAATCGTAAACAAATACATCGCACGAAATCCAATATTGTTCAGGCCAAACAAATGCAGTGGATATATGAACAGGCGATCAGTCTTGTATTATTAAGTCGTTGGTTTATATCTTTGAATATAAAGAGGAAAGAAAGGAGCTATTAGATGGCCTTGACGAGACCGGGATGGTGCCAAAAGAAGTATTAGCTATTTTTTCATTCAAATTTCGGTTTCACCATCGTAAAGAACGCCATTTAAAACCCCTATAGACACCTATCAATTTTAAGAGGTCACTTATCCACAAACTTATAGCATTAGATGGCCTTGACGAGACCGGGATGGTGCCAAAAGAAGTATTAGCTATTTTTTCATTCAAATTTCGATTTCACCATCGAAAAGAACGCCATTTAAAACCCCTATAGACACCTATCAATTTTAAGAGGTCACTTATCCACAAATACTTATTCAGTTTTTCATAAGTGATCAAGTTGTGCGAGTTAAATTTGACCACAAACTGTATAAATGTATTTTTTTTAAATCGGCATTAAAGTACCTCAAAATCGTCATTAAAGTGATAGAAATAGTCATTAAAGTAATCTATTATTGTATGATTTTTGTAGTTGGCCGAGGTGACAGATAAACGTAAACATTAATTTTTTATTGATTGTGATAATAATTGTGTTGTAACAAAAGGTAAATAAATACAGTTTTTTAAATTCAGAATTGTATTATCACTATTATAATTGCTAAAAATAATGGTTTTCTTATAAAAAATTATTCCGACTTGACATTTAAAAATAATTATGACATTTCCTAAGGTCACTTAAAATTTTAAATAATTATGACATTTCTTAATGTCACTGAAAATTATTTAAAAAATAGAGTTAATTAATCTTAATTTCATAGTTTTTGGATTAAAAAAAAAACGTAATATGCACCTCGGCATTAAAGTTCCTTTTTATCACTCATGTGGTGTATTTGCTACTAAACTCCACATTCATGATAAAAAGATTAACTTTCCCAGCAAACACCAATGATTGGCCCATTGTTAATAAACTGCATACATGCCTTTACTGCATCATTGGCAGAGTACTGGCAAGAAATGCTAAATTAATGAATAAAGTGAAACACCGGCCAGCGCTCGGCCACGGAACACTTTGCCAATGATGGCTGTGCAGTGCTTTTTTACACTTATTCTTTACACGACATGAATGAAAAGTACGATTGTTTTGCCATTACAATATATGCAGTGGGGACCATTGTTGGCACTGTATCGAATATTTAACATTTATGTGATGAGAAAGTGAATACTAGCAATGTTTTGCCATTACAATATATGCAGTTGTGGCTACTGGAATTAGATAGACCTCCACCTATACTGTTCCCTAATACGGAAATAGCAAATATAATTAAGGCTGACATTTATTAACATTACACCATCGTAATTAATGAAAAACTGCTCATAATTTTATTAAGATACCATGGATGGTTTATCATTGATTACCATAAATTGAAATTTTAATGCTATTTTCTCTTTCAAGTAAATGTCAACCTCAGTAATATCTACAATTCCTGTATTTTGGGACAGTACGTGCAGGTGCAAGGCCTCTCAAACTCCGATAGTCACTATATACTGCATATACATACCTACCTTTTTTTAACCAAAGGACTGTTGTGACAATAACGTGCAAAAGTTTTGGAAGATTTTTTTATCGTCAAAGAAATACCAATAAATTTTAAACAGCAATGATTGGGCGCCTAAAGAGACACTACATACTATGGAACCCAACGGACCCTTAGCAGTAGTCTTATTGTTTTTTTTTTCTGTTTAATTGCGATAAATTAGCTAATTTGATTTGATAGTTGTACAGTATTTAAGTAGGGATAAGTAAATAAATAAAAATCCCCAAAACTTTTGCAACATACGTAATTTTCATACCTACCTTGAAACAGTGCTTGTTTTTCTGTAACAACTTGACAGCTGATCTTCTATCATTCTATGCAGGCTACTTCTTATTAATGCTCATCACCACCAAACGTAGGTAGTATTAATAAAGGATACATCTTTTAGTAAAAAGTTAATGGTTACCTATTATTATTTTTTTACAAGTTAGTTGGAGTTCTGGATTTAGCTTAAAATAGTTCAACATACGATTTCAAAGAAACACCTATACTATTTCCATTTTCAAAACTGTATTATTCTTCTCAACTTTCATAAAAGAAAGAATAATTACAGTCAGTCTTCATAACAGAAAGTTATTTTTTCAAAACATTGACGGTTTTTTTATTTTCATAATTTGTTTTAATAGTTTATTATTTTAATTCTTCAAGTGAAAGGTATAATGTACTAATTAAAATATTTGTCAAAAAGTCTATACAAACAAACTTGAAGAAAAGCATAATAATATAGGTATTTAACATATAAACCTATTAGGTGACGACTAATGAATAACGCTAAATTGTCGGTATATTAAACTCATATAGATACTAAAAGATAAAATATATATTTTTTTTTTTATTAACAACACAAGTATAACTGCCAATAGACTTACTTATTATTAAATAAATAGTAATGAAACCATAAATTAATTCTAATTATCCATCTCGTCTTCTTAAATTAGTGGTCCTATTTGTACATCCTCCTTCGCGGTCCATTGAACCCCGTAACCAAGTTTTTATAATATCTTTAATATTTTTTTTTGGATGAATCTTTACACAAAGGATTTATTCTTACGGAATCTAAAAAAAAAAAAAATTATGTGACAGTTAAGGTGGTGCAAATAGGCTTCAAATCACAATGAAAGAAGGTCTATATCTTCACATAACACCCAACAGGCAACAATCATTCTTTAATAGAACGCGAAAGACAAAAAAAATCAAGATTAACGTTAATATACCTAAGAATTTCTCAAAGAAAAGTATTACAAGGTATTATCTCAAAATAAAATCGTAAAAATATGGGCTTATTAGGTAAACATTCCTAATGTTTGATAAATAAACTAGTTAAACGAATGTTTTTTTTAATTGGGATGTTAAATATTATGACACAAAGAAATGAAGAATCCATAGTATTTTTGTGTTTGATGAATTATCTTAATAAAATAAAAGGCGACTTTTATTACTTACCTATATGCCATTTTTTTTTGAGTAGAAGATGACATCCTTCGACATGTAAAACTTTTCTTTTCAATTACATCGGCACTATTCCACAAGAGATTCCACAAAACACAAACGCACAATAAATGAGGAATTCAAACTGGAACTAAAATAACCACAAAACTTATATGATTTATATGAATATTATAAGAAATCAACCATAAATTATTTAAGCGGCCCTTCACCTTCTCGGTTTTCGTCTAGCTGTCAAACGTCAAAAGTTTCGCTGTTCTCATCGCGGGAATTTTAAAAGTAAGGTTACAACACGTTTTGTAAATTGTAATGCACTTATAATTCGCTTTTTTTGTATTAACAAAATATTACAATTACAGTCTCAAGAATAGAATAATGGCCCATTGATACATTTACTGTATATTGGTTACTATGTATCCGGCCAACAATGAATTATTGATGGCAAATAACGATATAATAAACGATTTTTTACATCACTTAAAAAACGTTGGTTTGTCACAGACAAAAAAGTGCTTTAACTTTGTTTAATGTACCAGCAACGTTAAAGTGATTCCAACTACCCAGTAACAGGAAGGGCATATTTAACACACAAAACCATCAATTCACCATTACAACACGGAGGTTATAATGGTTAGACTGTACTCTATATTCACTTTCCAGGTATTGGCAAAAATTGCCATCACTCTACCAGCAATAACTGTAATGGCCCATTGTTTTGCCAGACATTTTGTGTTTGCTGGGTAATGCTTTGATACATAAATAACTATTTTTTTAAATAAAGTACCTCAAAATCGTCATTAAAGTGATAGAAATAGTCATTAAAGTAGGTAATCAATTATTGTGCGATTTTTGTAGTTGGCCGAGGTGACAGATAAACGTAAACATTAATTTTTTATTGCTTGTAATAATAATTGTGTTATAACAAAAGGTAAATAAATACAGTTTTTTACATTCAGAATTGTATTATCACTATTATAATAGCTAAAAATAATGGTTTTCTTATAAAAAATTATTTCGACGACATTTAAAAATAATTATGACATTTCCTAATGTCACTTGAAATTTTAAATAATTATGATATTTCTTAATGTCACTGAAAATTATTTGAAAAATAGAGTTAATTAATCTTAATTTCATAGTTTTTGGATTTAAAAAAAAATGTAATATGCACCTCAGCATTAAATTAAAGTTCCTTTTTATCACTCTCATGTGGTTTATTTTTGCCTCGGCCTTACGGGCCTCGTCAACTAAACTCCACATTCATGATAAAAAGATTAACTTTAATGCCTTGATAGGTACATAAATAACTATTTTCTAATTTCTTAACACCATTATGTCTACAATTTATGAGTCTGGGTCCAAACCTTAGTCTAAATGTCTTTCTTTGTCATTACTATGTAGCCGTTCCTAACAAGTTACTCCACTATAGGAACCTTGTATAACTGTCAAATGAAAAGGGAATACTATTTACACTAATCTGTAATATTTGACATAAACAACTAATATAACAAAAAGAAATGGCAACACGGTTGACCATCAAAACAACACATAATATTAATAAAATTAGCCATTGAAAACAATCTCCAAGCGTATATTTTGTCCGTCAAACCACATATTGTTAATGGTCATCACATCGATGGGATATGCACAATTTAAAAAAATCACTTGTTCAATTAGCCCTTACATAAGACTAATTTAAAGTCAGTTAATGATAACCGATTTAAACATCCACACAGTAAATATGAAAAGCTGTCAAATTACATGTCTATATAAAGTCGCCACATTGATAAATAATTGTACCTAATGTAAAAAAATTCAATCCACTTGTGTTTCTAAGACTTAGAGGCAATAGTTCATATACAGTGTGTCTCACTTTTCACCACTACACCCCAATATCTAGGCCATTTGTTGATAGATTTAGATCAAATTTGGTCGAGCACCTGAAAGAGCTTTCGCATCGTGTAATGTATTATATTTTTTCTACTACCGAAAGATATTATGGTATTTCATAATTTAAAACTATTTATTTCATGAAATTATAATATGACGTTTTTAATAAATTTTATAGTTTAGGAGGCAGGAGGCTGTCTATGAAAATTGTTTCCATGGCAACGTAACAATTGCTATTTGTCATCGAGGTTTATGTCAAACATTTTAATTTGTGGTAGTGTCAAACTGAAATAAACAAATATGTTTGTGGCGATGAAAATGGGATATAAGAAGCTGCCAATATCGATTGTGTTTTTAAAATGGTGTGCGAAAATCGGCGAAAATGTAATGTTGGCGTACTTCCTTGAAAGATCGGAAGTTTTTTTTTACTTTTCTGTCCTGGCTGCGAAAGTTTAACTTTCGTAGCTAGCAACCAGGTAACTCGAATGTTTACTTTCGTTATCACGCGTGTTGCTACTTGCTAGGGGTACAAAGTTCACTTATATAGACGGTAGTAGAAAAAAATGTTTTCAAACTTAAATACGCCTACTATGATCAAAAGAAATTGGCAAAAATTAGGAATTTATATTAGCGATTGAGATCGGTTTTTTGTTTTAACAGATTCTTGTTCAGCATGACCTAAAACGCCTGTATACCAAATTTCGTTAAAAAATATTTTGTATTTTTTTTTTTTAAGTAATAAAAATCTAAGATTTCAATAATAAAAAATAATAAGTCGAGTTATTTGATATTTTCTAAAAAAAGTGTCCTAATGCTTAATTAGCGTCATTATATTACCCGACTACCAAGTTATGTAAATATCCGACAATAAATAACTGGAATAGTAGGGTGATTATTATTGAAATCTTAGATTTTTATTACTTTTTTTTTTTGTGAAGGAATGAATATTTTTTAACGAAACTTGGTATACAGGCGTTTTAGCTCATGCTGAACAAGAATCTGTTAAAACAAAAACCCTATTTCAATCGCTAATATAAATTCCTAATTTTTGCCAATTTCTTTTGATCATAGTACCTAGGCGTATTTAAATTTGAAAAATTTTTTTATTAATAACTTTTTAAACACAATCTGAAAGAAAAGAAGTATACCAAATTTGATCTAAATCGATCAACAAATGGCCTAGATATTGGGGTGTAGTGGTGAAAAGTGAGACACACTGTATATAAATATTATTTTGTGCTTATTTCAAAGAGGTGTACATTTCATAAGCGTGTGTAAAGTCTGTACCAGAAACTTAATATAACATTCAACCATCCCACTTTTCAGTAGTGATATCAAGGAATAAAAGATAATATTAAAAAAAGTAAACATGTTACTGATCTTTTTATATATTTTAATATAAGTAAGTTTAGGTCTAGACAGTAATTAAAATATTGTAATTACATAACATTTGTAGATATAAAATATAGGCTTGAAATTACAATAGGGATGAAAAATGAGAAGGTGAAACTTTCTGAATTAAAGTAATTTAACTTTGAATTAAATGTCTTAGTGATGGTGCTTAAATTTAAACGTGGTCACCTAAAAATTATATAATAAGATGATAAGCTATCACTTTCATATTATATTCATATATGAGAAATTATTTTATTTTTTTAATAATAATTTATGTTTTAAAACTTGAATTTCATCACACTGATTAGCAATTTTCTCGTTTTGAGCAGCAAGATGTTCCGTCATTGCATCTAACTGACTTTTGTAATTTTTATTTGTTGTAATCAATTCCTCGTAATTAGTTTCCATATTATTTTTCAGTTTACAGTGTTCTAAAGTAATATGTTCTAATCTTGTTTTAAATGATATATTTTCTGCACATACGGTTCTTATTTCTGATTGCAACATCATATTTTTTTCTAAAATTTTCCTTAATTGAACTTCATAATAATCAGTCAATTTATCATTAGAATCTGGCTTAGATCGTAAAAAGTCACATTCAGCTTTCCATCTCTCTGCTTCATTTTTCCAAAGTTTAACCTACAAGACAAGAATAGAATGCTGTTAAATTATGATTGGAAAAATGTTGTAACAAATTGCTTCCTTTAAATATGTACAGCATCGACACATACATTTTCTTTAAGGTCGGAGTCACTAATTTTTCCATTTTCAGGGTTACTACTACTGAGAGACAATTCTTCTAGAATTTCTCGTAACTGATTAATTTCCTTCTTATAATTTTCTTTTTCCTGTATATGACATCTTTCCTTATAAATCCATTCTTTATTTAAACTAGATAACCTATCATCTAATGTTTTATTTGTTTCATTAGACTCAATTATTTCCGTATCTTTTTCAGCAATCTGTAAAATGAAGCACTCATACGTAAGAGAATCAAAAAGTAAGTAAATGAAAACTGACAAGTATTTAGAAAGTATAAAAGAAATTAGATAAAAAAAACAAAACTAAAATAACTTTCTGAGATTGGAGATTATTTAATAACTATGAATATTTTACTTTTTTATTTCTTTATTGTTTTGCTATGAATTGTATTTATCTCGGTATTTATACAGTAAAGTCCACGAAGATGGGAACATAGCAATTAGTGGGATAGCATTTATGTTTGTCTCCCACTAATGAGAAGGATCACCTATAATAACCCGGTTCGTTATTTCATTCCGACAAGTCTCAAGCATATTATAGTAGTCTGTGCAAAAATTCTTCATATTGATGCCGACGTTCTCACTTCTTTGTTCTTTACTGCATAATTCAATATTTTTTACGATTACCTGAAATAGTAGCGTTTACTTTAATGTTTTGAATCATCGTCAATATTGAACCGTTAATAAATAGTAATAATTATAATAAGTATGTAAAGAGAAAATTGCACATTTAAAAAAAATTACATTCACAGCATGCCTATTAATTTAGTTGATTTTCTATGAAGCGAATAAGTGAAAAGTAATAATAAGTAAAAGTTATTATTGCAAGAACAGGTTGGATTGAATATAATAAATAACGGGTAAATCAGATAAATAATTAAATACAAATCTTTATCTGAAAGATGTGTTTATTTTCCAATTATAAATTTATGAATTCCACATAAATCATTAGAGTTTTTATAGTTATTTTAACTGTCACTAATTTAGTTTCCTATGCGATAATGAGAATGCTCATTTATCACACACACTTAGGGTTCTTTCTAGAATGTCACAAAATCGAAGATTTACTGAGTTCAGATCAGAAATTTAGAATAAGTGACTCAAACAAACATTGACACATTAGAGGGGATTAAAGTTATAACGGTTAGAAGAGTTTGAAAAATTTATAAAAAAATTTCCCATCAACAGAGGAGATCAATTCAACCATTTATTTAGGTAAATCAATGAACTCTTTAGAAATTTATTATTATAAGTATTATAGTTTAATATTGATATAGATTATGTTGTATATCTGTGAATTAATTAAAAAACTAAAAAATCCACTAAATAATAAATACTAGCTAGTATTTAAATTTAAAAACATAATTCAATTGACCAAAATATGGCCCATATTTGGGTCTCTATATTTTTGGAACCAGATGGCTCATTTTACAGTTTTTTTGTATTTGTTAGGAAAATTCCTTGTGGTTGTATCTTTTATCCACAGAGTACTTTTAAGGACCCTTACATATCGGTTGTGTCTAAAAAAATTTTCATTTCTTATATTTGGCACTTCGTCAAATATCTAAAAACAATGTTTTGCCAATTTTGATAGAAAATATTGGATTCTTGGACGATACTGCAAAAATGGTTTTGAAGTTTTATTTTTTTTTGTTATCTATTATATAATTAATTAAATTACATATTTTAGTTTAATTCCTATTAATAGGAATAGACCAGATTTCAGTAAAGACAAAAATTGCAACAATGAAATAATTATTTTTATTTTAAGATCTGGGAAATAAGCTCAAGTTGATATGTTTTCTAATATTCGGTTTTTCATAATAATGTAGGTATGTTTATAATTGAAAAAAGCAGTTATCTAATATGCCAATTTGTCAATTGTACGCTATACGAATGACAAATGTAATTGAACGACATTGTTGTAATTGAAGCAAGAAAATGTATAAAATGCGTTTGGACACTGCCAGAGGGCGATACTGTTCTTTCTCTGTTTCTTTACTAATACTACTGGTTTTAAATATTTATTTTAATATGTTTTTTGGAATAACTTTAAAGCAATATTGTAATACATGTTTTAAGGATACTATTAACAGAGTAAGAAGAAAAAATTAACGTCGCCCTCTGGCAGTGTCCAACCGCATTTTATACATTTTCTTGTTTACATTTGTCATTCGTTATACCTAATTGAATGCCGACATCTTTATACATTTTAAACCTAAATAAAAATAATTATTGATCAATAAATAGTATTATTACTCATGATATATTTTGACATAATAGCAGTGTGCGCACAAACGGAACCTTGCATAAAATATCACACAAACTTAATATACCTACACTACAATATACATCATGTCACGTAATTAACCAAAGCGTTGAAAGTCACACGAAAACTTTGCTGCTACTCTATACTTACAATATTATATAACTGCGCATTCTCCAATATTTTTTTTTGCAACTCCTCATTCAGTATATCCATATCATTATGGGGAGATACATCCATTAACTTGCTCTTACTCTTTTTACTATTAAGATTAACTTGTAAATCCTGCTGTAAAACCATAATTCGTTTTGTAAGTTGTTCATTTCTAAAAATTAAACTTTCTATTTCTTGGTCTCGTTTACGCATAGTTTGTTCATGTTTCTTGACTATATCATTCAGTTCAACATTTCTGGTTTGTTCATCCAACACTGCTTTTTTCAAAACAGTAGCCTGAGATCTCACCTAAATAATAAAAAAATAAATAAGTAGTAAAAAAATCTGTTTTATTACTGTCAATACTTTGGAATATTCTGTTGCTAACTTGTGGTATTTCGTCTCAATATCTGATTCTTTTTCCATTTTTTAAACAGCAATAATCATTTCGTTAATTACTATATAAATTATATATTTATATTGTTATTTTGATTTTTAGTTCATGACAGTCGACACTCGACACTCGACAGATCCCGTGTAATTCTTCTTCCTCAAAACATGAACACTAAACAAACACGTTCCTGTGTTCTGTGACATGAAATCGCGAAAATCACGTCCTATCACGGGATGGCGCTGAAGATTTAGTGTATATGGGCATTTATTTAATTTATGTAATAAATGATATGGGCGAGTTGCTTTATTCACCGGTTGTTCCACGATGTGTTTTATCTCGTTCTAACCTCGGAGATAGAACGAGATAAAACATATCTGATGGATCCACCGGTAAATAAAGCAACAAATAGGTGTTTTCCTATTACTACTAATCTTATCTAACCTAACATAATCTTACTTAATGACTGTTCCTTTTATACAATTCGGATGTAAGATTATATTAGTTTAACCAAGTATGTCCTTGCGTTCTTTTTTACACCAGTATGATGTGATGGATTTAAACATTGGTTTTCAAATTCATAAATTTCCCACTCTTTACCTTGCTAAATCCATCAACTCACCGAGCATTGCAGCCGGTGACTAGTGGTTCCATCAGGTTAATTCCAACAATACTTTAAGGACGCTTACGATTAATTTAACCAAGCAATTAGAACAGTTTTGGGACACTGGTTACACCAGGTGGATCCACCGGTGTAAAAAAGAACGCAAGGTGTTACTTCCCCCCTCACCTACGCCAAGTCTACCTAATTTCTTGCTTACTTGCAAATCTTACCTAAGTTTGTTCAAGGTCAGTTTTGGTCAAGATGTCAAAGAATTGTTGTTGGTTATGTTTGGCTTTAAATCAGTTTCAATTCAAATGTATGGTTTCAAAAATGTTAATTACTTTGATTGATTCTGCTACTAATACAGGATTTACAGTAGACGTATCTATAGAGGATGCTCGAAGAGCTGAAGGTAAGGAAAAACACGTAAGAGCTTAATAAATTGCGTTAATCTGAATTTGTTTTTTTTAAAGATGATATTTATTTTGCACAGAAGCTTTTAGACTCTTGCAAGATAAGAGAAAATAGAGACATAGATTTGAATTCAACAGAAGTTTGCGAAACTCTGTAGTCTGTAGACTTTCACCACCAGTTCCTTTTAAAACTTAATTAGTTCAGCTTAGATAACTTAAGACAACAAAAGTTAGGTAAGACAAGAATTATGGTAAAAGGAAAACACCTAATAAACTAGTAGTAGTGAACAACAAACTTTTGACAATAAATTTAATAATTGTATGTTTAGAAATGAAACATCAATATTAGTATATTACGTAATGAGAGTTGTAAATAGCATATTACGTATGTACGAATGGAAAATTTGCGCACGACGCCGCGTAGCGGTGAGTGCGGCAATTCCATGAGTGCGTAATTGCTTTACAACTCGAATTATGTACACTGCGCGACTTAAATGTGGTACACTTTAATTTGTCAATGTAAATCTGGCTCAACTTGTCAAATTTGACATTATTCGCAAAAATCAAACAGATGAATAACTCGGGGAAGCTACAAAATTCATTGATATGTGAAAACGATAACAAAAGATACGATGGGCAAAAATGTCAACGATGACCAATTGAACTTTTCACTACACGTGAATTTGTTTGTATCTACGGTAAATCACTGAGTTATTCATCTGTTTGATTTTCGCGAATAGCTGTCACAGATACTTATAACATGAACGGAGAGGGTGCAATTCTGACGTTTCTGATCTAATCATTAACCTATAAAGCTCTTAAAATGACAGTTTGCATCATTCACGCTCAAGAAGATCACCTCACACAACTAAAAAAACCTGATTTTCGGGTTACAACGGTTGTACCACATTTATATGACGCGCAGTGTACTATACTTTACCTACGATCGTATTTATTGAAATTGAAACACAATTTTATCGCTTTATGTCAGTTTTCACGGGGTTAGAAAATTGCACCTGCCATTATTTGAATAATTTTAGCCTGTCGTCAAAAACATGAACTACAAGTGTCGTATTATGTTGGTCACGTGGTCACATTACAACACACCTCAGCGATTGAGCGTGCGATTTGTTTACGGTACGTGTGTAAGGTTCAATTTACATAGGTGGCAGAGAATGCGTTTTCAGCTATTTACTATTTACGTTTAGTGATCGTAGGTAATAGTATTTTTCTACTACCGATCTTAAAGTACTAACTTTCTGCACACTTTAAAGTGCGTAAAGTTATAACTTCAAGTGTTTTTTCGTTACGCACTAGTGCGTAAAGTAAAATAGTAAAAAATTGCATATTGGAGCACCTATAATATCCTATTATAATCATATGATCTTATTTTAAAAACGTTAAATGTGGTTATTTAATTTTAGGTAGTCCATTTATTTAATAAAATCACGGTGTATTATTATAGAACATACCTAATTCCCAGTATTCTTTAACAATAATCTTTAAATTTTGTTATAAGTTTGAAGTTTTATTTATATTTTCAAAACTGATTATACTCAATCTGTTCAAAACATAGCAGTTGACTCCGCCTCATTAATTTTATGGCAGCACAGAACGGTACACGCAATAGTCAGTTTAGTGGCGTGTGTGAGTCGGACGAATGGTAAATATTTTGAACCGGAATGAAAATACCTTCCCCCCCCCCGTTTTCGGATGCTAAACACCATGGCGGCGTCAGAATTTCTCTTTGGGGTTGCGCAACCCCTCAAACCGGCCAAAAACCACCCCCGAGAGGGGTTAAACGCGATTTATTAGTTTTCCCTGCAGAAAAAAGTACTTTACTCCTGTTTTCGAGGTTGCTGAGCACGGTGGTGGTGTTGGATATCGCGTCCGACCCCTACCAACTCCTCCACCGACTAATACTCACCCCCGAAAGGGGTGAATTTTTTTTTTTTTCGCAATTTCAGCGGCAAATATATGTTCCCCCCCGTTTTTGAGGATGCTGAGCGCGACGGCGGCGTCAGAATTTCTCTTTGGGGTTGCGCAACCCCTCAAATCGGCCAAAAACCACCCCCGAGAGGGGTTAAACGCGATTTATTAGTTTTCCCTGCAGAAAAAAGTACTTTACCCCTGTTTTCGAGGTTGCTGAGCACGGTGGTGGTGTTGGATATCGCGTCCGACCCCTACCAACTCCTCCACCGGCTAATACTCACCCCCGAAAGGGGTGAATTTTTTTTTTCGCAATATCAGCGGCAAATATATGTTCCCCCCCGTTTTCGAGGATGCTGAGCACGATGGCGGCTTCAGAATTTCTCTTTGGGGTTGCGCAAACCCTCAAACCGGCCAATAACCACCCCCGAGAGGGGTTAAACGCGATTTATTAGGTAGGTGCTGAATATCGTGTCCGACCCCTACCAACCCCTCCACCGACCAATACACACCCCTGGAAGGGGTGATTTTTTTTTATATACCGGGTGCCACAGGATACTGGCTCACCCCTGTATTTCCTTTATTTTTTAACTTATCCATTTGAAATTTGGGGGGAATAAACTACCGTTTAAAATGTATTTTTGCACATAACAAATACTATGGTACCACTTCCGGTTTATCCGGAAATTACCTCAACTTTCGATTTTCAAATGGAACACCCTGTATATTTTTACATATTTGGATGCAGGGCAAAATTCTGCATACACCATGTAAGTTTCGCGAATTTTTGAGCCGATGTTCAATTTTTTCAAGCATCTTAAGAAATAAGTCTAGAGTGCTTTGGAATTCCAAAATTGGTTATGCGGTAGGTAAACTTCAAAGGAAAAATATAATTTTTCTTTTCGTTTCACTAACAACTGTTTGCGAAGCCTCCAAAGTTGAACATATCACTTTTTTATCGAAAACTTTTTTTTTTCAAATGGGAAGGTGGTGACTCATAGTGTTTGAAAAATTATAATTTTCTTTCTGATTTCATTGATATCTATTTCATATCTGTGCTATTTATTTCATTCGTTTAAAAATATAAAAGCCACTTTCAAAATAACTTTTATTGAACCTTAACATAGTTACCTTTGCACTACGAATTGACACATTATGAAACAAAAGAATTATGTCATTTGTAAACAGCTCAAAAATTCGCGAAACTTACATGGTGTATGCAGAATGTTGCCCTGCATCCAAATATGTAAAAATATACAGGGTGTTCCATTTGAAAATCGAAAGTTGAGGTAATTTCCGGATAAACCGGAAGTGGTACCATAGTGTTTGTAATGTGCAGACATACATTTTAAACGGTAGTTTATGCCCCCCAAATTTCAAATGGAAAAGTTAAAAAATAAAGGAAATATAGGGGTGAGCCAGTATCCTGTGGCACCCGGTATATGGAGCTTATGTAATGTATATAATATATAGAAGAACACAAATCACAGAAGATCAGAGATGATCACAGGGGATCAAATTTTGCGCCATTATTTAACCCTTTTGTACAGTGGGCAAACGAGATTAAGGAAAGTGCTGAATTGAAAATTACTGAAGGAGATCGTGACAATTTACAATATTTACCCAAACTAGTTACTGATATTTTTCAAATAATGAAACTCTTTCCACTTTGGTCCGCTGTTATGACGCCTTATTATTCAGGTTCGAAAGTTACTGCAAGTAGCGCCATGGTAGAGAGTAATTTTATTAATGTAAAACACAGATTATTTAGTAACAAACAACTTCCTTTAAGAATCGATGATTTTGTTCTGCATCACATAAATTCAATTAGGGGAATTTTAAAGTTAGCTGAATCTACACACTTACAAAACGAGCAAGTACCGTCTGTGGAGGAAAGAGTAAAAATAAAATCAATAAATGAACCCCTAAAGAAAAATTTAAATTTAGTTGAAAAAAATACAAAGTCGGAAACTGCTTCTTTGACTGAAAATAAAGAAAGGCTTGAAAATAAAGAGGAAGATTTGGAGGAAAACTGGAGAGGTCAAAATGTTTCAAAAAGACCAAGGTCCTCATATCTGACACCAAATTCAGAGTGGATGACCGTTGATTTGAGTAAAAAAACCAACATACTGCCAATTGGAATGTTGAAAAATGGAAATTTATCAATCTTAAAACCTGTGAAGTTTAAGAAAATTAGTGTTATTACCAACACGTGTGCTTTTGATTCAGTCGCACAATTATTCGCATATCATCGTATTGTGATAGTGAATATATGAAAACACTCGCAGAGGATACTTGTGCAAGCAATGACTTTTTCAAAATTGTTAAATTATTAACAACGAAAGTAACTCAATCATATAGACTAAGGGCAAAAATATTCTACCGATGTGGTCAGTTTAGTTAAAAAATTTTCAAATGCTGATATTTTTCAACACTCACTTATTGAGAAACATACCTACCTGCCACATTTGTGACATATATGCGAGTCGTAAATGTCATGCAATTCCAATAACTGTTCAAGATTCCAATTTTAACATTCAAATATCATGAATATATTAACAGTTTACCAAAAACGTGTAATAAAAATCATTCAAGAAGTGCAACTTCAACAATATTCAATAACACTTACATTTTCATTGAATTAACGGATACTACCGGAAGAAATATTCCGACAACTTTAAGAAATATTGAAAAAAATCTTACAATTAATAATATTATATATACATTGAGAGGTGTACTTTCTTTTATCGGAGAGAGTACAAAATATCGTGCTATTGCTATATATTACTGTTTTAGAGTGGAACATTGATTAATTGATTGATTGAACAGTTGTGGGACGAATATAATGAATTAAATTCACACAAACTCAACTGCTCTAGTTCAAAAACTGCTTTTTCTTGAGAAAAAAAAAAATTCACCCCTTTCGGGGGTGAGTATTAGCCGGTGGAGGGGTTGGTAGGGGTCGGACGCGATATCCAACACCACCACCGTGCTCAGCAACCTCGAAAACAGGGGTAAAGTACTTTTTTCTGCAGGGAAACCTAATAAATCGCGTTTAACCCCTCTCGGGGTTGGTTTTTGGCCGGTTTGAGGGGTTGCACAACCCCAAAGAGAAATTCTGACGCCGCCATCGTGTTCAGCATCCTCGAAAACGGGGGGGGGAAGGTATTTTCATTCCGGTTCAAAATATTTACCATTTTCGCGTTTTTTCCGACTCACACACGCCACTAGTTTTACACGAAGGAATTACTGAAAGCTGTGATAGCTACAACAAAATTTGTTTATTATACGTGTTACCATTGTTTATAAAGTAATATTCATGGTAGAGATATAACATGGTATGTCACGGCGCACATTTTGACTACCGCTAGGACTACGTCATCAAGTAGAAATCTTGGCGCGAATTTTAAATATGAAGTAGAATAATTGGATAGATTTTGCTATTTCTAAATAACATCTAATCTTGAAATTAAGTACCTACAAATTGAAAATCAACGATGCTTATTATCGGAATGTTTACCTGCACTTTTAATTAGAATGTATTTGACATAACATGAAATAAACTTTGAAATTATAATCATGATTTTTAATAAATAAAAGTTGTAACATTTCACATTTGTAGACTTTAATTGAAAATAATTTATTCTTTCATTGAATATAGAATGTTAGATAATGTTTACATAATTGTTCATAATATTCGATGAAAGAATATACAGGGTGGTCCGGTATCCATGGCGGAAACTTCAGGGGACAATAGAGTACCAAAAAACAATATGACTTTGCTTATAAACATAACCTTCTAAACGTACCGTTTTTGAGATACAGGGTGTTAAAGTTTTGATTTCTTTAAATATATTTTTAAATATCTCTCTAACGAACAACAATATAAAAAAACTATTTGTTGATGTGAAATATCTCGCAGAGCACTAGTATTTCACCATTAGAAAAGTTTGCGAACATCACCAGTGGCGTCGATCTGGGGCATTGTGACCCTTTTTCCTATCAGAACTTCTACGCCACTGGTCCTAGACACCAATTCTATCTTGTTTTATATTTTCTGATGTTTTTTGCACAAAAAGTCACTCTTGTGATTTTTTCGTAAGATGCACCATTTTCGAGTTAATAGCATGTAAAGATATTAATGTTTAAAAAAAAATTGGTATCATTATTATTATTAAAAATTTATTAACATTATTACATTTTATTAACAATTTTTGAGCTCTAGTTAGGAAGAAAAACATCACAAAAATAACAACAGATTTAATAGCATCTTACGAAAAACTCACAAGAGTGACTTTTTGTGAAAAAAAAATCTTAATTTTTTTTGCACAAAAAGTCAGTTTTTCGTAAGATGCTATTAAATCTGTTGTTATTTTTGTGATGTTTTTCTTCCTAACTAGAGCTCAAAAATTGTTAATAAAATGTAATAATGTTAATAAATTTTTAATAATAATAATGATACCAATTTTTTTTTAAACATTAATATCTTTACATGCTATTAACTCGAAAATGGTGCATCTTACGAAAAAATCACAAGAGTGACTTTTTGTGCAAAAAACATCAGAAAATATAAAACAAGATAGAATTGGTGTCTAGGACCAGTGGCGTAGAAGTTCTGATAGGAAAAAGGGTCACAATGCCCCAGATCGACGCCACTGGTGATGTTCGCAAACTTTTCTAATGGTGAAATACTAGTGCTCTGCGAGATATTTCACATCACCAAATAGTTTTTTAATATTGTTGTTCGTTAGAGAGATATTTAAAAATATATTTAAAAAAATCAAAACTTTAACACCCTGTATCTCAAAAACGGTACGTTTAGAAGGTTATGTTTATAAGCAAAGTCATATTGTTTTTTGGTACTCTATTCTCCTCTGAAGTTTCCGCCATGGATACCGGACCACCCTGTATATACTGCGTTCGGTTTTAAAAATCCAGAGGCGAGCGAGCAGATACAGATTTTTCACACGTGATCACCGAGGCAAATGAGCCTAATTTAATTACCGAACGGATACCAAGGAGGAACATAAAACATAACTGCATAAATTATTATTATTTTTTTATTTTGGTGTAAAAACAATGCAGTTTATTTAATCTATGTGTTCTGTTATGTTGTACTCAATAAACCTAGAGAACAGTCTTCTTGGTTGTACTTAGATAGTGTCTGATACACAGATCACAGAAGAACCCTAAAAAATCTGTTTGCTCGACGTCTTGAAGCCGAGCTAAACGAGGTAGCGCTGACCGCTCGTATTTATGCTTACCGAACGCAGAGCAGATCTAAAAGAGCATGCATTGTCTATTACCGAACGGCAAATGAGGTAAACGAGAGTAGAGTAGTAATGGCGGAGCTGGGTCTCCCCCCACCCTTTTTTTTTGTGGTGGGGGGTAACTAGGGTAATTCGAGTAATGTAGGTAATTAGACTGATGTAATTGCAATAGAGGTAATTAGAGTATTGCAGGTAATTAGCCTGATGTAGTTGCAATAGAGGTAAGTAGAGTAATGTGCAGTAATTAGACTGATGTAATTGCAATAGAGGTAATTGGAGTGGTGCAATGCAATTGTAGTTGTAATTAGTGTATGTACTGATATGTGTATGAGTATTTCAAGTAGAGGTGGTGGGGCAGCTTCACTCCGTGTATATAAATGAGGATGAGGAGCACACAGCCATTTGTGGTGCTAGTCTCCCAGAGTAAAGACATAAAATGTATATTTGTACTTCTTGTGGTGTAAGTTTTACACGTGGTGACAATTTGCGAAGACATCAGAGGCAATCTTGTAAGAAGATACATGATAGTGGTCCGCAAGCAAAATATCCTAAACTGGAATGTAATCCTTCAACATCTACAAATATGGAAACTTGTAATTGCTGTAATGTGACTCTAAGCACAACCCAAATGAATTCCCATAGAAGGACATTGCAGCATAGGACAAATTCATGTGTTCCGTTTATAGAAGGTGTAGAAATTGTGCAGAGCGCTTTCAAATACAGGATTGTAACCTATCGAGTATATAGCGAAAATAATCACCAAGACTATGTAATGTTCTTCAATGAAATTAGATCAAAAATATTAAATCTCTTCGAGGAAGTGTTACGTATTCATAATACAGTAAAAGTAAATATGGAAACGTTTGCTACGTACGTATTACAGACACAGGAACTATCTGAAATGAAATCATTTAACACTTCCAACAAAATCTTGGATCAAGCTATGGATTTGAACAATACTTTGGACACCTTTGTGGATGCTATGATTACACAAACTACGGAGTTCCTGGAACGTGATTCAGGTATTTAAACATACATTAAGGTGGAAAGAAAATGACTAATTATATAATTATTATATGTTTAATTTTAGGATGGGCCCTCGAACGAATTGCTTTTGTTGAAATCAATGTGAATAAATATAGTCCTCTGGGTGGTTCATCATATGTCAAGTTGCCAAAATCCATAGAAAACAAGAAGGCAGTGGTAAATGTAAAAAACCAGGATCAGTATTGTTTTGCTTGGGCTGTAACTTCAGCGTTGTATCCTGCAAATGGCTGCACATCTGAGACCTCATCATATCCACATTTTTCAAGAGTTTTAAATTTATCAGGTATGAATTTTCCAGTAAAATTGCGGGATATTTCAAAATTTGAGGAGATGAATAATATTTCAATTAACGTGTACGGGTTAGAAGAAAAATTTGAGAATAATAGAATAAAGTATGAAGTTGTTGGGCCTTTACGTTATTCTGAAAAAAAACTATTTATGCATGTAAATTTGTTACTACTTTCCGGTGAATGTGGTGTAAATCATCACTGTAAGAAAGATTGCGCTAATAATCACTATTGTTGGATAAAAAACTTGTCTAAGCTAGTTTCCGCTCAAATTTCAGCTCATGATCATAAAAAGTACTTTTGTGATGGTTGCTTACTATATTTTAATAATGAGCGTCAGTTATTCCAGCATCAGAGAAATGACTGTAATCATGTTTATACAACAACACCATCGACACAATTTCGGATTGATAAATATGGTAAACAAGTACCTGAAAATATATTAAAATTTGAAAACTTTGAAAGACAAATGCAAGTACCATTTGTAGTGTATGCAGACTTTGAATCAATTCTGAAACCTATTCATACTTGTGAACCGAACCCCGAACGTTCTTATACAAATAAAACTTTTATACACGAACCTTACTCCTTCGCATATTTCATAAAATGTTCTTTTGACAATTCTTTATCAAAATTTGAACTCTATCGAGGATCTGATGTAGCCAAAGTTTTTGTATCGCGTATTGAAGCCGATGTAAGGGAAATCTATAACAGATATATGAAAGATATAGTCCCAATGGCTAAACTCACAGCACAAGAAAGACAAGACTTCCTGAATGCGACCGTATGCGGTATATGTGAGAAACCATTTAAAGTAGAGGATGTAAAAGTTAGAGATCATTGTCATATAACTGGTAAAGTAAGATTTGGTGCCGCACACTCTGTATGTAACTTAAATTACAAATTACCAAATTTTGTACCTATCATATTTCACAATATGAGTGGCTACGACAGTCACCTATTTATAAAACAGCTCTGTGCACATAAGGACAGAGTTGATGTTATAGCACAAAATAAAGAAAAATATATATCTTTCACGAAACACCTTTATATGCATGATTACGTCAATAAGAAAGGGGAGAAAAAACGGAAATTTATACAACTACGATTCATCGATAGTTTTAAGTTCTTATCAACATCGTTGCAAAATTTAGGGGGCAACTTAACTGATAACCAATTGTTTGTTACGGGAAGTTTCTATACAGATAAGGAAAAATTTAATTTAATGAGGCAAAAGGGTGTATTTCCATATAGTTTTATGGATAGTTTAGAGAAACTAAATAATGTAGAGTTACCCTCGAAAGATGAATTTTACGATAACCTAAATGAAGAACATATAACAGATAAAGATTATCAGAGGGCTAACGATGTGTGGAACTTGTTTGATTGTCAGAATTTGGGCGATTACTCAGATCTTTATTTAAAATCAGACGTACTCCTTTTGTGTGACGTATTTGAAAATTTTCGTAAAATTTGTTTGGAAAAATATAAACTTGATCCTGCTCAGTATTACACTTGTCCGGGTCTCTCGTGGGACGCTATGTTAAAACTAACCAAAGTGGAGTTGGAATTATTAACGGACATTGATATGATCCATTTTTTTAAAAAGGGAATACGTGGTGGAGTAAGCCAGTGTACGGAAAGGAAACATATTGCGAATAACAAATTTCTCCCTAACTACGACCCCAAAGAACCTTCTTCATTCATCACATATCTAGATGCCACGAACCTATATGGGCATAGTATGTCGCAACAATTGCCGACAGGTGGATTCGTGTGGCTGTCCGAAGAAGAAATCATGAATTTAGATATTACGAGCATTTCAGATGAAAGCACCCATGGGTATGTTCTCGAAGTAGACATACATTATCCACAAGATTTACACGACTTACACTCAGACCTACCCTTTTTAGTAGAAAATATTATTCCACCAAAATCAAAATCGAAATTGACAAAACTGATACCAAATTTAAACGATAAGAGGAGATATATTGTGCATTATATAAATTTGAAACAAGCGCTAGATAACGGGTTAATGGTTATAAAAACACATAGAATACTTAAATTCAAACAATCACCTTGGCTTAAAAAATATATTGACCTAAACACCGATATGAGAAATAAGGCTAAGAATAAATTTGAAAAAGATCAGTATAAATTATTAAATAACGCAGTATTCGGTAAGACAATGGAAAATGTTGATAATAGAATGGATATAAAATTAGTTACCCACTGGGAGAGCGTTAGGCGGAGTATGGGTGCAAATGCATTAATAACACGCCCTAACTTTAAATCATGCTCAATATTTACTGATGATTTTGTAGCCATCCATATGGGTAAACTAAAGGTAGTCTACAACAAACCAATTTACGTTGGTTTTTGTATCTTGGAGTTGTCTAAGACAGTATTATACAACTTTTTCTACGACGTTATCAAAAAACATTTCGGCGATAATGCTTCTTTGCTGTATACAGATACGGATTCGTTGATTATAAAAACATTTACAGATAACTTTTATAATTTCATAATACAGAATCCAGACAAATTCGATACATCTAACTACGAAGAAATAAATAAATTTAATATTCATAAGGGCTTGTCGGTGTTAGGTAAAATGAAAGACGAGTTCCCCTCTGATCCCATTATTAGTTTTTATGGTACGGGTGCGAAAGCTTATTATATACAATCGGTGGATAATGAACTCAAAAAAGCTAAAGGTGTGAAGAAATCTGTTATTAGAAAGCAGCTGTCAATAGATGACTATAAGAAAATCGTTGAGCGGGGAGGTTTAATATTTAGAAAAATGAATACGTTTCGGAGTTGCTTGCATGACATTTACACAGAAATAAAGAACAAAGTGGCCTTGTCCCAACACGATGACAAACGTTTTGTTATTCCTAATACTACTAAAACATTACCGTGGGGGCACCGTGACATATCATTTTTTCAGAGCGAACAAGAACAAAATATAGAACGACTGATAGTTGCCATAAATAATATGGAGAAAAAAAATGAAAACTTGGACGCTTTACTTGCAGCAATAGCTGATTTAAGCCAATAATTAATTTAAAATTTTTATTTCATCTTCTAACGTAAAGGTCGAAAATTCGAATACATGAACTACTAAACTGGAAAATTCAAACTACAAAATTTCACCAATATTTAATTGTAACATTATAATACAAAATTATTGTGATAATTTTAAGTACTTTCAAATAATAGAATAAAAATATCTAAATAAAAATCACAGTGTTGTTATTAGTAAACCTTTCTCCCAAAATAAGTTAAATATCGATTAGGTTAAATCGTAAATTATAAATAATGTAGGTAGTGACTTGAAGAGGTGTGTGTAATGATACAGTTTTACAATGTAAGAGTAGGTGACGTTGCTAAAACTAAAATGTCGTTTTATGCTGCAGTCAGGAATGTGATGTCATTTCAAATAGAAAGTTGTTGCGTCAGTTATTCGATGTGCGCATGACATTTAGAAAAGTTTGACGTCACTTTGTAGCGGGATTCTGTTGAGACAAAGAAAATCAACAGTGGGGTGAAAGCTTGGCTTGCATAAATCACGTGATGTCGTCCAACCAATGAGAGACGAGAGTGGTCACCCACTCCCTACCGTTGGAGGGGGAAGTTAGCTTGGCTTGGGTTTGAGGACGCTTACAAGATTCTTTCCGTCTTCGCCTGTGCTAGTGTGTGCAAGTGTGCTCTCGTGAATTTCATTGCTCAGTTTTTGTGAACAAAATGGTAAGAACCGTTAAAAATGTATCATCTGCTGGTGGGCGTAAAAGGCGCTCGTCGACACCGCCACCAACTTTACCGCCCTTGACTTTAATGACGTATTTGGCTACGTTTAAACCATCACCTGACGCATCTACGGCGTCAGGTTCCGCCATTAATGGCGGTGCTGTGAAGTCAGCAATAAAAAATCCATCCTCTGGCAGGGTTAATGTTTTAAACAACATTATTGTTAAAGATGGTATTGCTGCTGACGTTGGGGGCGCTTCGTGTTCTAACGAAGGCGGTAGTCAGCTAGCGTATCATGGGCACCATCAGCAGATGCACGGCAATATACATCCTGGCGCAGATTTACCTGTTTTGCACCTTGAAGATGGTGACCTCGGCAATACCGTCAATGTCACCGTATCCAGGAGTAATGCAGGTAAAGCCGTTCATACCCCGAAATTACATGGTTTGGCTTTAAACAAAAAATTTAAAGTCACACCATCTACTTCAGGGTGTCAGGATGTACGCGCATCTCATCCGCGCAAATCATCTATGTCTCTGGTGGCACATGACTCCGATGACGACTTTTTGCCTAGTAATGTAAACAACAATAAAAACACAAAGTCGTCGTCGGCGCCATCAAAAGGTAAAGGTAGACGTACAGAAACACAATCCATAGACTGTGACGCGACTTTATGGGACGAGATAATGGATTTCGCGCAGACAGTTGTACCTGCCCCTCTAAGTCCGCTACCTGCTTCACCAAAAAAAAATAAGGTTTCGGCAGGTAAAGGGCAGGTAAAACCGTCTGCGTCGTTTGTGGCTGTACCTCTACCTGGCAATAGCGCATTACAACAGCCAAGCTGTTCTAATGCGGTGTTGCCACCACCACGCAATGACGCATTAGAACAACCGGGTTGCTCTAATGCGGTGTTGCCACCGCCGCCAGAGGTAGCTCCGATTGTTAATGAGAATCCGCTCCCAGCACAAGCGGACTCTGATTCTGAATCGGAGGTGTTCTCGCAAGTTGACACCAAAACATCTGTTAAACAATTTTTTAAAATATACGGTCAACTTAAGAGAACACATGATTTAAATTTGAGGCTTTGTCGGGATCATCCGAAAATCTTGCGTCGTGCTGCTGATATGCGGGAAAGAGCCGCAAAATTAGAGGCCGACGTAAAGAGACAAAGGGAGGCTCTCGACAAAACTGCAAAGCAGATGAGGTTTATTTCGGATCAAATGGGTGGCTGAGCACTTGCGCACACGCGGCGGAAAGTTATTTTAAGTTAGATTTTAAGTTAGTTAAGAATATTGTTAGTTAGATAAGATTATTGTTAATTAGGTTTAAAATATAGTATTAATAAAAAAACATTAAAAAAATAAATGCAAAAAAAAAAATTTTAAATGTTTGTCAAAAAAAATAAATGACAAAAATAATTAAAAAAATAAATGCCCCAAAAAAAATAAAAATTTGTCAAAAAAATAAATGACAAAAATAATTAAAAGAGCATACAAATAAAGGCAAATTAATTAAGTTAGATTTTTAAGTTATTTAAGAATATTGTTAGTCAGATAAGATTGTTAATTAGGTTTAAAATATATTATTAATAAAAAAATATTAAAAAAAATTAAAAAGTTTGTCAAAAAAATAAATGACAAATAATTACAAAAAAATGATACAAATAAAAGACAAAAAATGATAAAAAATAAATTACTGTGTATTATTATGTAAGAATATATTGTTAAAAATAAATATAAAAAAGTTTAAAACAAATTTTAAAAAGTGAATAAAAAATGATAAAAAAATTAATTAGTTAATAAAATAAATACACCACATGTAATTAATTAATTGTGCATATTATGAGTACATGTTTGACATGAATAAACACATAATGTAAAGGTTAATTAATTTAAATAAATAAAGAGTTTAATAGGTTAATAACAACATAAAAAAAAAAAAAAAAAAAAAAAAAAAAAAAAAAAAAAAATTAAAAAAATCGAATTTTAAACACATGAAAATCAAAATTAATGGTTAATTAGGAAAGGTCAAAGGTCAAATTTAAAAAAAAAACCGGAGAACCACCACCTCCTTTCTCCGGGGGGCGTCCGAGGATTCGATCCTGTGGTCTTCTGAGTGACCTCAAGATCGACGCGTATTTGCCCGCTCGGCTACTCGAACGCCCCACAAGAGTTAGGTCTATTTCCTAATTTCAACAAAAAACTACCTGCTCATCGATCCGTATTTACCAGGCAGGGTCGCATGGCCTTAGGCTATAAAATCAACCCAAGCTATCGGCTTTATACATTTACAACTGTATTATTTTGAATCAGTTTATATCTTGAGATATTTTAATTTAATTTAAATAATAATAAATAAAAGATAACCATTTTTTTTTCAAAATACTTTTTAATAAAATCATTCATATGTTCATTTGTTTTAATATTTATATGATTTACTAATTTTCACAACTTGTAATATACAGGGTGGCACAAATATTTTTATTAATTAAAAAATATATACAATTAAACTTAAAAATAAAATGAAATATAAATTTACATTAATAAATACTACTTATAACGAATCAAATTTAGTAAAACACGTTGTATCGTTCACGCAATTGTTTTATTTACATTATTACATGTATGACATACTTCAATTCGATGCAATTGCACCAAGTTTGTGCTGCAACATTTACATTTCGTTATCATTGCACCATCCAACGTCGTCGTTTTGTGAATATTTACATGCTGGTGACGTCCGGACACTATCCGTGTATAGGATATATAACATAGCCCACACAGGAAGTGTTTGGTTGCATCCGGCCTGGTTCTGATTATGACAAAAGACGCTGACGTGCAATATAGTCTCCGCCGATCATCATAATTGTTTAATATTTTTCCGGAGAAGGCTAACTCTCCCGCTTCGTCTTCCACATCATCCCCAAGACCTTCATCTACACTGACGGGAACCAGGTTGCCATCTTGATTCAAGTCCTGAAGCTCTTGATTTACACCATCTCGGTGTAACACCATTGCACCCATATCATTTTCTGCCAGTTCAGTGAGGAATCGTCTATAAGCCATCTTTAAATGTTGGAACTCAACTGATTTGATGTTAAACCTCCTCCGTTTTATATTCTATAATTCGTGACGGTGACGCCCTTCCTATTGCGTCAAGTTTACTATTAGCTATTTAAACCAAGAGTGACCACAAGAGGAACGCATTCAAACTTCTTACGTAACACAATCGTGTCTTAAAACAGAAGTGCATACAATGGTCCTACCAAGAGAGTGGAAATTAAAACCAATAATAGCAGTACAACCGTATAGTTACAATAATTCAAGAATTTGCCATAATTGCTATACTGCATGGAGGAAGCAAATTATCAACCCATGCACTGGACTGTGCAAAAAGTGTGTAATTCAGAACCCAGTGCAGAAAAAAGAATTTCGAGACAATTGTCCAAATGAAACACAATGTCGCAATTGTCTTACCATACTCAAAAGAACGAATTTTGGTATATATCGAGACGTATGTGAAGCTTGCAAAGCAGACCAACCACAATTAAGACAACGATGCGTGTACTGTAGTAAGTACGAGGACAATTGTTGGAACAACATTTGCATAAAATGTATGTCAGGGGCACTCATCTTGTGTGATCGCATTGGTGTGTTTTATAGTAGTTGGACTCACCATAATAGGGACTGTTGGTGTCTTAATTATAAATAAATTATATTATTTGTATATATGTATGTGTGTATGTAATATATATTATAACCATAAACTGTAAATATATTTTTAGTATTGTAATAACATATTATTTTGTAGGAAACTTTTAAAATTATACAAAAAAAAAAATGATTATTTTTAATTTTTTTACAATTTAAAATGAAGGAAATAAATTAAATAAATATTTAAGAGTTTATTAAGTAAATAAATGTATTAAATGACTTACAATTAATTTATTTACTAAAACTATTTATTAAATTATTTACAATGTTTAATTTATATGGATGCCTAATCTGTTCCCTCGCAGACATTATCGCACTCTATCAAGAGCTGATAATCTGACCAGTGGCTCTGGTCAGGTGATGGCTGGCCGTCTGGATCGTAGAACACCGTTTCCATAGACCATGCTGATGGTGATGTTGCCCTATCAGTGCTGTTGTCCGGGGGGTTATCTTGGTCTCCCTGGTCCTCGCCTAGATTCTCACCTATCCAATAAGATGAAGGTGATATTGGTCTGTCGTCAATGCTATCTGGGGTAGCTTGGTCATCCTGGTCCTCTTCGTCTTCCTGGTCCTCTTCGTCTATCGAATACGATGGAGGTGACCGTTCCCACCAATCACTGCTGTCTGGGTCGTATTCACTAGGCATTGACCAGGTCGATGACGTTGATTTTGAGTCGGTGCTGGAGGAGACGCAATTTACTTGAGAAGTGTCCATGATGTTAATAATTTTAAATCTGACAAACAAGAGCGTTGCTGTGTGTTATATAAAGCAAACTAATCTCCACCCCCAGCAGTGGCGCCTCCTACAAACATTACTTTACAGGCACCTCTATTATTGATGATGGAGAGGGGGTAAACATTTAATGTATAGTGTTTTACTGAATCAATGAATAAGTCAGGTTGGCCGAGTGGTTAAGGTGTCAAACTTCACTAATTAAAATTCATAATAACACGTATCCTATGATTGGATATGAATACCCCCTCTATTATTTTAGAGTGACTCCCTCCCCACACTACTATATATATGGGAGTAATATTAAACCAAACTTAGTTGCATTTACTATTTCTATCTATATACCACGTATCGAAATGGCAAATCCATCTATTATATCTATTCTAAGACGGTTGGCGCAAGAAGATTCCAATAATTGGATGCTGTTTAATCATGAGGCTGCGGAGATGGGGGTACCTGCTGAGGCTGTGGAGATTGGAGCACCTGCTGATGTTGATGCCAATGGTGCCAACATCGATATCCAGGAAGTCATCGAAGGCGGCGAAAATGGTATAGTGGACGATGGAGTCGACGAAATGGTGGACGATGGTATAGAAGTCGATGTTGCGGACCTCATCGAGGAAGACCAGCACGAGATGGCTTTCCAGATAAAAGATATGGTGGCTGGTACAATGGACAAGGTGTGTGCTACAGCGGCCTTCGTTGTGGTATGCAGCATTGACCAGGGAAAATACTTTATGTGCACTAGGTGCTACGTATCGTATTCTCGCATGGTCGTAGAGGGGGCTGTTCACCAACACGCAAGTCTGCACAACACGGTTGAGTGGTGGGACGTACCTACCATAAAGTGCAAAGCTTGTGGCGATGACACAGTGACAGTCGGTGCCATCGAAGGTTGTTTTGTGTGCAATAATACTGGAAAAAGAACAGTACCCATATAATAATATTAGATTTTCTAGTTTGTACTTTTTATATTATTTTTTATGTTTGTTTAATTTTTAATTATATTTAATTAATTTTATGTTTTATGTTATATGTATATTTGTATCATTCTTATAATATAGATTGTAGGAAAATAAAAAGGAATTAAAACATTTATGTGTATGTTTATTATCTTTCAAGTGTTAAAAAAAAAAAAAAAAAAAAAATGATTATTTTTAATTTTTTTACAATTTAAAATGAAGGAAATAAATTAAATAAATATTAATAAAGTATATTCATTTTATTATTCATTTGTGACACATATTAAAATATTTCAATCGACATAACTATATAATGATACATTAATATATTTTTCTAGTTAATGACAATTTTAAACAATAGAAGCTATATCAACCCACGAATTGTGTTCTACAGATAGCCCCAACCACTTTACCAGCACTTTATTTCCTTTCTTCTTTAATACATTTTCAACTAGATACACATCGGGGTATTTTGCTTTTAGTAGCTCCATTTCATAAAAACATCCCTTGATTGGGTGTCCAAACAAGTCTTCTATCAGGTAAGTTGTGGGATTTGTTATGTTTATTTTGGTAATTTTAAAAAGTTCTGTTGAAAAGTTCGGTGTAAACCCTTTATCAAATACACCTTTATACTTGCTAATACGAACTATATCACCGAGATGAAATTTCGGTTTCAGAGCAATCTTAATATAATTATATACGTTTAAATGTGTAGTTGGTTTGACATCAATGGGCTTTCTGCCAGTTGTACGATGGACTTTGTCATTGTAACTTTTTGTAACGTTTGGTAGGATATCGAGCCATTTATATTTACCCATAGCTGAGAATTCTTTATACAACCAATTTTTTAATGTGCGGATTACTCGCTCAACAATTGCTGCTTTTTTTGTGCTATACGTAGAATAATGATTAATTTCGTGCCGCTTCATTAATGCGGAGAACTTTCTGTTATAGAATTCAGTACCATTATCGGTCTGTAAATTTCTCGGTGAATAATTTGCTTCTTGAATAATAGTCTGCATAGCCTTGGTAACTTCTACAGCTGCTTTATTTTTAATAGGTTTGGTCCATACGTACTTGGAATAGCAGTCAATCACTACAAGAATATAACGATACCCTCTATTTTTATCAGCGTATGGCTGCATTTCAGCTAGGTCTGCTTGCCACAAATCACCAAACCCCTTAATTATGGTTCGCCTTCTACGAAAATTTCGTCGAGCATTTCTATGTAACTCGTTAACAACTTGTAATTTTTCGCTGCTAACCTCCATTATAAAATTGTCTTCAGCTATATATCAACTTCAGGCATTAGTTCTGGTGGAAATGCTAGGCCTCCGGATTGCACCTTCTTTGGTTGGAGTTCGGTGGCAATATGCTCTAATTTAGAGATTCTAGTGATTAAAGTATTGCGATTGTTTATGGCCGAACGTTTAACTTCAGAAATTGCTTTATCAACATATTTCCTCATTTCTATTTTCATTTTCTGCATCATCTCATTATTTTGTTTATTGAAAATAGCGCGATTTTCTTCTCCACTTCTTATAAGTCCCACATCAACATATTTTTTCATTTCCCCAATAATTACATCGGTTGTATCAAAAATAGCTTTGGCAGCATTTTCATCATTTGTTTGTAGACGCTTGTTAACGTAATTACATGTTGCACCATCTTGATCATCGACAGGTTCCCCTAAATTTTTTAAACGCTTATTTTCAATATCATAGTGATTATCTCTGGTAAGTTTAAAACCCACGCCAGGTAATCCACGATGGGCTATTAACTTACTCGCACTAATTCTTTTGCTGCGTCCAAATTTGTCGATAGTGTTTACAGTAGACATTTCTGACTGCATCTGATCCAGTTTATAAAATTTCAGACTATATAATACTTATTAAGTATAATGATACTATGTTTTATTTCATCTTTAATACACTATTTTTTCTTCCCTAAGTTCTGATATTATTTCTATTATTTCATTGTCGTGGTTGTTATTTCCCGCTATTTTCGAACTCCATAGTAGACGTAGACGATCCACGAGTTCGCTGGGTTTATTCCAAAAAATATATTCTTTATCTTTATTTCTGTACAATTTGTGGGTAGGTACACGTTTTAAGCCGTGACCACTTGTTGACGATCGTGTCGCAATTGTAGAAGATGTTAATGGTTTGATAATTTTGTGAAATTTTCCACGCTTAGTAGTGTTATAGCCATTCGCTACATCGAATTTTTTGTAAGGTGCCTTTGTTTTTCTTAGTATTTCTCCATATATCTTACTCCATTCATCATCGAGAACACCCTCTCTATTATCATCTAAAATTGTTGGGCGTTTTAGAAATATTAGATCGTACAATTTAGGACTACCTAGATACACGCCAAGTTTCTTATTGCCATACCATAGCGTAATATTTCCATGGGAAAAACGTATTTCGGCATTGCCCATCAGCAGTTTGCCTGTCTTGGGATCTACACGCACTCCATATAAACTATCATACTTGGAATCACCAGATTTTAAATTTTGTATATGTCTTTTTACAACCTCATGTCTTTTTTCTAGTTTACTAGCTGGAGAAGTTTCGGATACAGGGGTTGTTCTTATTGACGATGGTGGTGTTTCCATAATGGGGATATAATGTGGAACATCATCACCACCTACATACTTATCGGATCCTTCTTCAGAAGCACTCTCCCATGATACAGCCCTCTGGGTGGACACCCTTGATGATGATGGTTTTGAATGTAATTGTTGGATATGAGATTTGTTCTCTGCTGCTGAAGATATAACATTTAAAGGTTCAGTTATCGGTTGGTAGATCTTTTCAAGTGTTACGTGCATCTCCATATCTTTGTTCTTGATATAGTTAAACTTCTTCCGCACAGCATCTGTTGCCTCAATCAGCTGTCGCTTGAGTGTTATTTCGCTACTGGGATGTGCAAGATTGTTATATTTTTTATTATCTTTGGTAACCTTCATCTTAGCGCATACGTAAACGAAGTAATCCTAACGACGTATGTAATTCAAGTGAAGTTTTTAATAAAATGCATTATGGATATATGAAGCTATCAAACCCTTTTCTATATCGCCCACCTTGTACTTCTCTATCCTTATCAATCACTAGAAATCCATATTTGTCATTCCAGCACTTTGCACACATATTTTGAAATACTGTAAACGTTACATCAGGTGACACATGATCGGAAAAGATGTGATGCAGATTCATGTCGTCCTGTTTAAAGACAACAATTAAATTACTATTGTCTCTTATTAGCTGCTTCGGGATTCGAGAGTATGTCTGGCCAAGATAAAAACAATCCACATTTCTATGTCGGCCCATACTGAAATATCCCCTTATAACATCTTGTTTCTCACATATTACATCGTCAAATATAAACACAGACTCTGGCTTTGCCTCGGATGGTTCCACTATTTGCGTACCATTACTAAATGTATAAAATCCTAACCCCTCAATCGGCGCTAATACATTACGTAGATACTCATACTTGGGTTGATTTATAGACTTTGAGTATAGGTAAATATTTAAAAAACGTAAACCTAAACGATGCGTGATCAAAGATATTAAGACATTTGTTTTCCCACAATTCGAGGGTCCTATTATGAGGGCACGTACAGTTGAAGGTAGTAGTGGTCCATGGCGATTATCAGCACTTAACCCACGCCCAACTTTTTCATCCAAATTATCTATAGAAAGCGTTTGTTTCTGTTTCACAATGTGCATTGTACCGCGGCTAAATGTTATATAAGTAGATGTGTGATTTACAACTCTTATTTAAATGGTTTCTACGATACGATACACACGTGAAAAACGTACGAAGCGCGGTGGAGGATTAGTTAATTCCCTGATTAATAAGCTCCCCGTCGAGTTGCATTTGCCAGGTTATCAATTTTGTGGTCCAGGCACAGATTTAAATAAAAGGTTAGCACGAGGTGATTCTGGCATAAATCAGCTCGATAAAGCGTGTAAGCAACACGATATTGCATACGACAAAAATAGCAGTAATCAAGCAGCCCGCCATAAAGCAGACTATCAGCTTGAACAGGCTGCGTGGAAACGGGTGAAATCCAAAGACGCAGGACGTGGAGAAAAGGCAGCTGCTTGGTTAGTCACAACTATAATGAAGGGAAAACAACGTCTTGGTATGGGATGTAATTCAACAATATCTCGCAATCCAATAAGGAAACGAATCATCAAGAAAACAAAGAAAGGTAAGAAGAATGTTAAAAAGACAGCGTTTGGATCTGGGATAGTACGAAAAGTGCGTGACACACTGCGAAATGCTGGAGGCAAAAAAGTAAAAGACCAAAAGAAGGTGGTTGAAATTGCTCTAAAAGCTGCACGTCGATATATAAAACAGGCCGGTGGAAAACGCAATATTCAAACACCTCGAATTATACCAATTCCAAAAGTTGGTGGTATTTTACCTCTAATACCCATTTTTGCTGGATTATCTGCATTGGGTAGTTTGGCTGGTACGGCTGCTGGTATTGCTAAAGCTGTAAATGATGTGAAAAAGGGTAGAGAAGAATTAGCTGAAGCAAATCGGCACAACAGAAGTATGGAAGCAATAGCTATGAAAAGTGGTAAGGGGATGTATATGAAGCCATACCGAAAGGGGATGGGTCTTTATCTAAAACAGAATTCAAAAAACTAATAGACTCCCTACCTCGGAGACCTCTTACCGACATTGATCTTAAATATTATGCTAATAAAATGAAGGTAGCATACTTTCGAGGTGTATTTATGCGTGACTCACTACCAAGACATGGGCCACATTACAATGAATCCGCAATAATCAATTTGGATAGTATATATGGTCCTGGGACACATTGGGTGGCATATAAAAAACGAGGTAGTTTAGTAAATTATTTTGATAGTTTTGGCGACTTACCCCCACCTATAGAATTAGTTACATATTTCAATAACGATTCAAGGAGGGCCAACCAAATATTCTATAACTACAAACGTGTACAGAATTTTAACACAGTGTTGTGTGGACATTTGTGTTTAAAGTTTCTCTCTACGAAACAAATATAAAACGCCATGGAACTGAAATCTATGACCCCAGCAATAGATCGAGAAGGTATCAAGCGAATGGGTCACTCACTAATTGCATTCTCCCGTTTGCGTAGTCTGTTGAAGATGAGCAAACAACAACTAGCAGATATGCCCAAAGAGGTGATGATTGGGTTGGCTTCACATGAAATTGCATTAGTATGGGATAAGCTACCTACACATCTTCAGAACGATGTCGATATATTAAAATATCAATATTGTACAGAACATTACCTTAATGATTATGAAAGCAATGTTGACGTAAATGATGGTCCAACACCTAGAAAAATGTTTTGCTGCTATTGTAAGGTAAACGATGTAAATGTGGCATCCAATAACAATGTAAATATATTACCATCAACTTCTAAGAAGAGGAAATTATACCATTATTGCTGTAATCCACAATAAATTGGGTAACACAATTTAATTATATCAGTCATGTCGTACACGTTCACACTAACGAGCCGCTTAAGTGAGCTAAGTGTCAACTTTGATCCACCCATTGAACTGGATAGGAGCAGTCGTCATGGGTTAGGTTTAATTGGATTCTACTCTTACAACTCCATATACAATGTGGATGAAACAAATAACATCTTCCAATATAGGGTTAGTGCTAAAGATACATTCACTACTGTTCACATACCTCTGGGGGCTTATGAAATTGATGAAATCTATGCTGCAATGTTGAAAGCTATGAATATTGATGGAAAGGATTACACGCAAATATTCACTTTAAGGGCAAACAACAATACCTTAAAGTGCGAGATTTTGTCAAAGTATGAAGTAGATTTTAGACAACCAAATTCAATAGGAAGTCTGTTGGGATTTGGACAAATATATTTACAACCAAATAAAAATTACGAATCAACACAGCCTGTTGATATTATGAAAGTAAGGATGATACGCGTAGATTGCAATATTATTTCTGGAGCTTATCTGAATGCAGAAGAGTCACACACTCTCTTTGAATTTGACATAGACGTTGAGCCTGGCTACAAACTTACTAGAGAACCCAAAAATATCATATATTTACCTGTTAGACCTAAAGGGTGTCAGTTAATAGACAACATCACACTACGCATACTGGACGACAACGGTGATTTGATCGATTTTCGAGGTGAGAAAATTATTGTAAGGCTAGAATTGAAGAAAGTCGGATATCACCAACCAAATGGGTTTTAGATATAAACAGCGACAGCAAGTACATCACCATCAGTATGATACTGTAGCGAACAACAGTATAGATAAAAAGAAAGGGAGATGTGGAAAGCAATTCATTCAAAGTCTATACCTTAAACAGTTAAGACATAGATTGTCAGTTGAGGATCAAGCCTTTTTAAAATCTATTGGATTAAAACTGCGAAAAAATTGGTCATAATAATGGTGGCTACTGCAACTAGTGACAAACTTGAGGTGTTTGATGAACCTGTGTTAGATCATTCCCTAGTTAGCCTACATGAGCATACATATAAACCATATGGATCCCCATATTACAGAAACTCTGATGAAATACGTATTCCCATCAATTTTCAAGATGTTATACTCGACATTTCAGAAAGTTATATATACATAGAGGGAAAATTTACTCCTAGCGACACCACAAAGCGTTGTTATTTATCCAATAATGCACTAACATTTCTCTTTGAAGAGATACGACTGGAAATGGGTGGTGAACAAGTAGCAGTAGTTAGAAGACCTGGTATTACTACCACAATGAAAACTATGGTGTCGTATGGGCAAACGCATGCACGCTCATTAATAACAACAGGTTGGGGTCTCACTCAAACGAGACAAGATATTTTAGATACCGCCAGTCACGTGTTCAGTGGCAAACTACCCCTTAAGTTCCTTATGGGTTTTGCAGAAGATTATACCAAAGGCATTCTGAATGTGAAGCAAGAATTAATTATGATAATTGCACGCTCATTTAAAGACTCCTATATCGGTGAGGTTGATGCAGAGTTGGAAATCAGCAAAATTGAGTGGAAGATAAGGCACATTGTACCTGAAGATCGACAAAAGTTAAAATTATTGAATCGAATTAATAAAAGTGGTAATAATACCAAAGTTAAGATGGTCTACCGTGCGTGGGATTTTTATGAGCTTCCCTGTCTACGCGATACTACCTATGACATATGGGCTCTTAAACTCTCCACCCGTCTTGAAAGCCCACTTTTCATCCTTCTTGGCTTTCAAGGCACTGATCAGGCCAATGATAGAACAAAGGATGTTACACAGTTCAAACACGCAGACATAAATAATATTCGACTATTTCTAAACTCTGAAGTATATCCATATGAACGTTGGAATTTAGATTTCGATAAGAAGCTCGATTCTGCAGCATATTATGCTTATGAGAACTTCCAACGTAGTTACTATGATAAAGATATGAGCGAACCCATGATGGATCTTGGGGAATTCAGGAAGAATCCTTTGTTTGTCATTGATTGTTCACACCAACCTGTTGCAGTGAAATCATCTACTGTCGACATAAAAATAGAATTTGAAACACGAAAAGCGAAATTTCCGGAACAAACTCGAGTGTATGCACTTATACTTCATGATACATATTTAAGTTATAACGCATTAGATGGCTCGGTTCAGAATGGTTTTCTCGATGTCAAGTAAAAAAAGAAAATATTTATTATTGTGGAATTAAGTAGTGCAACCTATTTCTATCAAGATATCTGGATAATTTTATCAACAATAATCATGATGTACTTGCAACTGTTTATTTTCTCAGAATGTAATTGTAGAATTAAATATAAAATTAAAATAAAAACTGTTCTAATTATACTATGATTGTATTTTTTGTTGTGTAATAAGAAATATGAAATAAAATGAATGTAATCTTTTAATGTGTATTTTATTTATTCAGTTTTATAATATAATATAAAATACAGAATATTGTTTACTACAGATACATACAATATTTGGTGTAATAAATATGACAATAGAAGATGAATATTATTTATGTATCTACATTGTTATCTTCTACATCAGACTGGTCGAGTTGATATTTTTCAATAATATTCTTAGGTAGGTACTCCATTATCTCGTATAGAAAATGTTTTAGTTCCACTCTGTCCATATGCTCACAAAACTCATCCAAATTTAAGAAGCCACGGGAATATCTACCACATAGATTTACACCAATGCTATACGCTTTAGAAGCTTCTTTAACCCGTCGAACTTCTTCAGCGTCGAAGCAGATATTCATATCATAATTTAATGAAACCAATGCATCCCTTATTAAGTCATCTAGTTTACAAGACAATCTCTCAATGGCAGATTTAATGTCTTCTGCAGGGGTCCATGTTTGGGTTGAATATTGCATCCACATCTTTGCTGCGTACCTACAAATAAAAAATGAAATGTAAAAAAATACATAAAAAACAGCACTAAATGGACTTACGTTTGAGCTATTGGTGTACACGAAGTAAAAATATGTTGTACAAATGTCAATTTAGATATATCAGAATCTTTATAGGCTAACAAGTGATACTATTCTATAATACTCCTAGCATTCTTCCACAATATTCCATTTCTACTTAATACTTAAACTTAGCTAACTTAAATACTTTACGATTATTTTTGTTTGAGAATTAAACACCGAAACTTATTAATGGACTAGATTTTGCTCCAGGATAAGCTGGAGAACTTTGTCCTAAATATGTCAATGTAACTTTACCATTTGACGAATTTATTTTATCGATAGTGTTCTCACATATAATTTCCACAAACCGTTTCGGTAAAAATGATTTAAAAGTCGTAATTGAACTTTCCTCAAACAAAGTTACTATGATTGATTTTCCAAATCTTGTATTAACCAAAGATATTTTTTTTATGATATAAGGTTTATTTAAAATTAACGCTGAAATGGATCTTTGCTCTAAAACCTGCATATCTTGATTTATTAGCTCATTAAGTGCTAATAAGTCAACTTCGGAAATTGCCATATTTAAAATGAATATAATGAAAGAATTATAAAGAGTAATATAAGATATTGCTCACTTGAAATAACTGAAGTCACTGACTGCACTAGGCTGATTTGTTAGCTGTAGATGGTTCACGATAGAACACGATAGAAATGATTTTGTGTTGCGACTACATCTTCTTTATAGCAGTCTAGCTGAGCTACCCCACCACCACTACTTGGAGTACTCATACACATATTGGTACATACACTAATTACAACTACAATTGCATTGCACCACTCCAATTACCTCTATTGCAATTACATCAGTCTAATTACTGCACATTACTCTACTTACCTCTATTGCAACTACATCAGGCTAATTACCGACAATACTCTAATTACCTCTATTGCAATTACATCAGTCTAATTACCTACATTACTCTAATTACCCTAGTTACCCCCCACCACAAAAAAAAAAAAAGGGTGGGGGGAGACCCAGCTCTACTAACGAGCAAAGCGAGCTTTCAGATATGTAAAAACCGAACGCAGTAATGTTTAAAGTAATGAGGGATATTCAACAAAGTTGAAATCTACTTACTATTAAAAAGGACATGGAAAAACATAATAATAACTACATAATAAAGCATAACATAACTATTTTTTGAATCCTGTAAATTTTGTGATCTTGTTTGTTTTTCTAGAGTTATCTTGTATTTTTCTGTTGATTTCTCGTAGACGAATTTAAGTAAGTTCTTGTCCAAACGAGACAAATTGAATAGCATAGCTGGCAAGCATCTTTTGCTATATTGTCAAAGATTTGATCCTCTTCAATTTCTCGCCGTGGTTAAAGGAGTCCTCCATGACCTTTGAGCATTTTTCAATTAAAACTGATACCACCAGACTAAATTAATAAATTCAAATAACCAAAACTTAACATTCTTAAATGTTGTGTAACAGATTTGACAATTTGTTATTTGACAGTTGACAGTTCCCACTTTGCAGAAAACAGATAGCTATTTAGTGGCACTCAACAAGTTTTTCTACTTGCGCAGTACAGTACGAAAATCGAGCCGAGATAAAACTAACCATATTTTATCTCAACCATGAGTAATATTAAGTTATTCAACCTAACTTGTAAGTATGTGCTGCCAACTTGTGTGTAACTTACGTACTAGTCAGTTTCCATGACTTTTGTTTTTATTAATTTAAAATATCATTTTTCCACGACCGGGAGTAGAAATTGATTTCTAAAGGCATCAAAATTGTGACAGAAGTAAAGCATTTACTCCCTAGTGACGAAATAAGACAACAATTTCCCTAGGGGCGTTTTTATTTCATGCCCAATAAACAAAATGTAATTCTTATTTATTAATTAATAAAACATTGCATATTTACTTATATAAGTTAATAGTTAAACAAAATATTTTAGTTTTGGTATTAGCATAGCCTTCTACAGTTCCAAGCCATGAAGTTTGAGATCTGGCAACGCGACAGGTAGACCACTCGGTCGTGTTGTTTACCAGCGGTGTTTGTTTAGTAATTACTTTTTAGATTTTGTACTGTTTGTACTTTAGTACTGTGTTATTAAGAATTATTATTAATAATTCATTAACTTCGCTTATTTGAAGTTTTTAAACTGGACAAAGGTAAGAAAGCATTATATACGGTCATTTAGTGAAAACGTCATCTGTCAGATAATGGATGCAAACAATGTTTAAAGTTAGGAAAAGTGATAATTTAATTAAACAAAAATATTTAAGCATTAAAAAGGTATGTATATATGATTGACTTACCAGTATTTTATAACCTGGTATAAATATAACATAATATAATAATGATATAGACTTATAAAACAAAAATAAAATAGTATTGTACACCTTGCAAATTGTTATTTATAAATGAATACAGTTTATTTGACAAATGTTACAAAATTACACGTTTCTATCAGTGGATGTTATAAATTGTTTGCATCCAATTCTTTGACATTATATATGATCATGATGCGCACTAAATATATGCGTTTATTTTTTATATTGTAGATGCCTCGACATTGCTGTATACTAAGCAAGTACTTTAAAAACTGAATCCTCAAATAGTACTTATCCTTTCCCAAAGGATCCAGTGCTGCAATAAATTGGCTTAGAGCTATACACACGGAGGACTACTGCATTAGTAAAAATTCAGCTATTTGCAGTTTGCACTTTGAAGGCAGAGAAGTTACAACCATGGAGCTTTATAAAGATAGGTAATACGCACGAGGCTAACTAACATATCTCAAGCGAATGTGGTAATAAATCCCAAAAAAGAAAAGGAAGAGAAATAACATATCCTCGTTTAAATGAGGATGCAGTTCTTCACATATTTTCCAATCAACCGAAGTATCTTTCTACAACTAATCCAGTGTCTCGACGTAATCCTGAAGAAAGAAGACAAGATGCTAAAGGCAAAATAATGATATTGACCAGTTTCTTGCCGATGACATCACATCAAGCTTTGAATATTTTGTGCAGGCTGTGCCAAAAAAATGATGCTTCATTAAGTGGAATTACAAGTGTGTGTGAACAATGTCTTGTATTTTTACATTTTAAATATTGACTACGACTGAAGAATCTGATACTGATAGTAGCGAAGTAAAAGTAGTTTCAAGTATTAGCGTAAATCAAAGTTTAAATGTTACCGTTTTTGTAAATAGTCATGAATTGCCATCAAGCAATTTAGAGTGGATTTTACCCTATTAAGTGTATATTCTAGAATTATATATTTGTAAATTATTCATTTTGGCGAAATAAATTTATAGCACAAGTTTTGGGATCTTTATACTTTATTTCCTAAACAAAATCCTTAAATCAGTGCATGAAAGTAAGGGATGGCTGAATTACAAACAGGACTACCATTGACAGGAAATGCGATGTTGCCTTTGTTACTTCATGGCTTGGAACCGTAGATGGCTATGGTATTAGGTATTGTTATTATTAAAGATGATACTATGGTTGCGTTCAGCGAATGGTCCGCCCATCGTTATCAAACTACGGAAGTCGGACCATTCGCTGAACCGTTTTAAAAACATAACCTAGAGTATACATACCCAGGGCTGGCAAGCAAGAGCAAGATACCAGAAGATACAGTATAATGGATAATATTACAAAAAAGGCACTTTTTCTTGCCACTTCTGAACTGTTAGTTGCCAATTCTGACGACTACTCTAATATTTATAATTATAGTTTCTCAAGTTGTTGAAGTAACGAGTGTATTTACGAAAATGAGTAAGTTGGAATACCTACATGAACTATTTAGGTTTCAAATTATAAATTCCAAACTCACCTTCATTTGCTCTGTTTAATTCATATAAATATACTCTGAATTTTTTTCCTGATTGAGAATGAATTAGCTCAACCAGATGGGATTCCATTATGATATATATCGAATAGTTATACTTCGATAGAATACTAGACTCTAGTATATCCTATATCTATATAAATAACGCAAACTTTGCAAACTTTGGCCAGTGCTGGCTAGTGTTACCAGAATTTTTGATAATTATTATCATAAAACAGTCATAAAACTACACATAACCTCAACTTCGACCAGGCAGAAATTGACGTAATCTTGACTTTGCATTCGCTGAACGATCTCGACCACGGAGAGCGCATTTGAAATCCCGACCAATTTTCCCAATCAGCTGATTGGGCCGACCACTGAAATATTTGTTCGCTGAACGACTTTGACCGGTCCGACCATTCGCTGAACACAACCTATATCTTCAATATCATCAACTTTTAGGTTAGTTAATTCGTCTCCACGGCATGCGCCTGAAATTCCGAAGATCAACGCAATCTAAAAAAGTAACAAAACTTTAATGTTGTCTAAAAGTTATTTGTGGCATCTTTCTGTATTTTCTTTCTGTTCTTATTCGGGATTTACGGCCACACTTCTGAACATTACCCAGATAATTTGAAAAATATCTGGATTATTTAAAGGTTATTTTTTAAATAATCCAGATATTTTTCAGATTAGGTATCTGGGCTGAACTGATTGTACGCTTTATCATACAAATTTCTTGATTTTGTGGGTAATAAGTTTAAAACTGTCGCACCGGCAGCTTCAACGATATCTTCGGTTCTTCTTGGTTTTCTCCATACCAATAATGCCAAAACTCAGCTTTTGCACTTGACAAATGTATTTGTAAACAAATATCTGTTGCCATGGTACGTTGAATGGAAACATCCCAAAGGCTTCTTTTTTTTTTTTGGCTTTTTGGCTTTTTGGCTTTGGGATCATAGCCCGTATAGCCACGACAAATTACAAATTAAATTAAAAGTTTGTATAAAGTAAAATTTATGTAACATTTATAAGTATATCTATTTATATATTGAACTAACCAGCTAACCTTTTTTTTTTTTCTTCAAGGGAGGGGAAATCCTCATGGACACTCAGCGCACACCGTGTCGTCCCTGCGCTGGGTAGTGCCGGACTCTTACCGGCTAAAACCCCTCCCCCTCTTCTACCGAAAAGCACGGAACCGTTCATGCATTCGGCTGTCTTGGACTATTCTAGTTGTCCTACCTTCTGTTCAATACTCTCCACTTAACTCCTCCTTTTCCTTGGTCCTTATAATTGCATTCATCATGGTCTTTATTTCCACCCACTTCTCCTCTATTCTAGCATATGTTGCACTATTGTGTCTGGTATCAGTATCATGCCAATATTCTGACGGCATCTTCTTCTCTCCTCCCCCCACCTTGGGCAGGCGAAGATGGTATGTTCCGGTCCGTCTTTTTCCCCACAGTAAATGCACTCATCGTCCTGAGCCCTCTCCTATGCCATACAGGTAATCCCTAAAGCTGCCATGCCCGGTGAGCACTTGGGTCATATAGTAATCTATTTCCCCGTGACTTCTGTTTACCCAGGGAGCCAGCTGCGGTATTAGCCTTCTTGTCCATCTAGACCCTGCTCTTAGACTTTCCCACATTTGTTGCCAGCTCTCCATCAGTCGCGTTCTGACTGTCTTTTTTGGAGTCCTCTCGTACACCTCCTTTCTTTCTTTAGCAAGCAGCTCGATGGGAGGGGTGCCTGTAAACACCAATATGGTGTGTCTCGCCACGGTTCTATACGCACTGCCTATCCTGAGTGCCATCCTTCTCTGTGTACTTGCCAGTTTATTATCCAATGTTCTTCTAACGTTTAACGCCTCGTTCCATATCGGTGCGGCATACAACATAATGGAGTGTGCCACCGAACTCAAAATCTTGCGTTTGCTTGCTTTTGGACCTCCTACATTGGGCATCAGTCTTGACAAAGCTGCAATCGTGCCTCCTATCTTTTCCACTGTCTTGTCTATATGTTGTTTGAAAGACATATTTTTCCCTAGCCAAACGCCTAAGTATTTGATAGCTTCCTTCGTCTTTACTTCTACTCCCAATACCTACCTCAAAATTTATTTGTGGGATTCGCCTCCTTGTCGCTAATAGAACCGCTTCAGTTTTCTCTGGGGCTAGTTTGAGTTGATTGAGGTCAAGCCAGCTAACCTAATCGACTTCAATAGAAAAATTTTGAAAAATCACAAGGAAAGTAAACAGTGACACGTACTTCACGCCCAGGGGTCTTTCAGGGCGGCTTTTGTTAAAACAAACAAATATAGACCACGGATGGAAGGAATATGAAACAAATGGATAGACAAAAGGGAAGCAATTCTAATTCTATAATAGCTGATAGTATGTTGGTTATAACTTCATATTAATTGAGTACAAAAAATTTAAAACAATGTTACATATTCTCCAAAAAATAGGTGGTTCAAATCACATTTTGATATATTATCGCATGTACACAAAGGGGAATCCACAAGTTGCATTTTAAACAGATGAGATTTGAAGTTTCCATGGTTAAAAGCTAGTCTTGTAAGGATATATAAGCGACCCTAGACAGCTTAACTCTTTTATATAATGGCTGTTTTTTAACTATAGGGTAGATGAGACCATAATTGTATTTTTTTGTTGCCAAAATATTTGTCCAATGACTTTGCCATTTTTCATATATTCCCTTTTTGGCTATAGTTACTGAGTCTTCATAAGTTATTTTCTCCATTTGTGTTAATATCTCCATATTCGTTGCTTCTTTTGCAAGTAGGTCAGCCTATCGTTTCCCTCTATACCACAGTGTGCTTTAACCCATACCAAATCTATAGATTTATTTATCGATGCCAAATTATTATATTTATTTATTATGTCACATAGTACTCGGTTAGTGTAAAGTTTGGAGGAACGGTTTTCAAGAACCCTCAACACTGACATAGAGTCTGTGAAAATTACAAATTTGTCATGCTCCGATGCTCGTTGTCCTTTATCCAGTCGAGTGCGGAAGAAATTGCCAAGGCTTCTGCTGTATATGTAGTTGTATCTTTGTGTAAAGTTTCATGGTAGCTTTCATTGGTTGTTGTTATACATATATACACCAAAACCTACTCCATTGACTGATTTGGATCCATCTGTGTAAATATGAAAGTGATTTGTATATTGTTTTAAGATGTTCTTTATTTGTAGTTTGTTAAGGGTTGGTATGTCGTAGTATGTCGGAAATTGAATATTTATTTTGTGAAAGACTGATTCGTATGGTATGGAGAAAATTGGTAACATATTTGATTTCAATAAGTTAATTTCCTGCATGTTCGTTTCAATGAAAGCATCTGACGCAGTCGAGGCTGGCAATTCGTGGGAGTCCGAAAAACAGTTTTATGAATCCCGTCCGGAAAGTACAACATTACAGTGTTCATATGCGGCCGGAAAATGAGACATTACGGTATCATAGCCGGTAAAGTACCGGAAACCACCAGAAACTTATTACGAACCAATCACAAACTGTTATTATACCTTTTGACAGTTGTTTGACATATAAAAATAAATTAAATAATAGTGTCAAATGTCAAATGACATAAGAAAATAACCAAGTGTCAAATTATACAAATATACCAATATACAAGAAATGACGGGATGAAATAAAATATCATTCGACACACGTCCGTAAGGTGTTGTTCCAGCCTCGTTTAGATATTCTAGACTCGGCTTCTGACGTCGCCTCGTCCATAATATCTACTCGACTGTAACAAGTCACCTTCCGGACTTGTGACGAAGAGCCTTGTGCGGGAGGGGGCTACACATTTAAAGACAAGGGACACACATCCAATATCCGTGTATAATGGAAAAATCCCTCTCACAGTATTTTCCATTGCCACGACCGGGATTCGTACCCGGGACTTTTGGGTGAGAGGCAGGTACGCTACCATCTCGACCATCAGTCATATAAATACAAAATATCAGTCATATAATACAAAATATTGCCCAGCATTGCAATATTTATTAAAAGTAATTTTTTCGTTGTCTTTCTATAGTTTAAATTTAAAACATTTCGAGGATAATTTAAATGAGCATTATTTAAAATTAAAAAAGCATTTAGTTAAAGAAGCTAGGTCTAAGACCCAACGTAGGTACTTAAAACTTTCTTATAGTATTTAAAACGAAATTTAAAATATTGCTGATTTATATTTCGTATTGCAAACTGAAATATTTACTTAGTGCACAATATACAAAATTTCAATGTGCAAGTTAATCGATCTAATGCTCAAGCTATTTAAAATAATGCGCGGTTAAATCTTACCCAAAAATTTCTTCCCATTTGCTGAGTGGGGGGCCTATCAACGTTTAATAACTAAAAAATTATTAAGGCTGTGTCAACGATTCAGTTAACCATTCGCTTGTGAATCAGTAATAGTTGGAGGGAACGACCGATATTCGATTAAGTCAACCAGCCGCTATCACAACATCTGAACCAGCTCTTGGCCATTGACTTCAACGCAGGTCGGGACAAGCTTTTAATAGCTATATTCGTTTTAGATGACTTTGTATGACGCAAGTCATTGCGTCACAAAAAATTATATTCGTTTTATATCTTGGTCTGCCTTCAACGCATTCGTTTTATAAACGTTTGGCGATGTTGGTGTTGCCCAAGGAGACGTAAACTAACAAGGAGTGCTTAATAAAGCTGTAACCAATCAAAAGTCGTTACGTAAAAATCACCATAATGACGCAGTTGGTTGTATGTATACGGTGTCCTAAATTAAGGAATATTCCTTAGAGTCTAAAGCATAATTTATAAATGTGTAAATGGCGTAATTATAATAGGATAGGCGCCTTCCAGGTCCATACTAACAAGTGTACGGAGTGATGCATCATCTGAGTAGAAGTGGAGCGCTTATCTCACTCAGGCGAATATAATTTGAATAAGTTAGGTTGAATTTTTTTATAATTAATTTTTTGTGTACATAATGATTTAACAGTGACAACATGACAGACAAGAAATTTAAAAAATAACAATATGATATTATGCCTATTTAACAACAAAAATTTTACAGACTCTATGACAAAGAAATAAACCAACTGTATTGGTCGAGTTATTACTTTATTCACCAGTTGATACATCAGTCATGTTGCATCTAGTTTTATATCCGAGGTTAGAATAAAGATAAACCATAAATCTGTTAATCTGGTGAATCAACTGGTGTGAATAAAGCAACTCGCCCTATATGTCACAACCACGCCATGTTACAACCAGCGACGTCATAATTGTATTTCTGTCTCTTTTCCTCGGTGGTAAACGTTCTTTATGGGGATTAAGCACTCCTTATTAGTTTACGTCTCCTTGGGTGTTGCCCGGTGTTGACGTGAAGTGCACATGCTACATGAGCATGTTCTAGTTGTGGCAACCTCAGATGAACAAAAGACATGGAGGTCGTAACCTGAAAATAGTGACGTGAGTTGTCATCTCACTACTATTCTATAGCATTTCACTCGCATTACTTTCAAATATAACATTTTTGAGGGAAAAATCATGCCTAGATACTTGCAAACTTATATAAACGTGTATAAATTTACCTAGGTATGAATAACAATAATAATAAACTAAAAGTTAGGTTAGATTTTTATATCTAGCACCAATTTTATGTTCGTTATAGAACCGGCTTGGTGGAAAACGTGTGTTGACACAACTCACAACAGCCACGTGATGAATTTGACGCTGCATGACTTTAAGTGCAAGTTGTTGTTGCCTCAACATTTCTAAAACAAATAAAGCTAATATATCCATATCTCGATATCGATAGATTAACGGTAGCCGTCGACAATGAATGCTTCCTCGTATATACTATTCACATTTTATTTACATGAGGGGAGGCTTTGGAAAATCTGAATTCTGTTGGTATGAATGACTGTTTTAATTACTGAGGTTATGTTGAAAAGTCAAAACATAACAACAAATTCAAATTGGTTCTACATAGTTGCCAGAGTGAGACCCTAAAGAAAGCACAGCAATATTATCAATAAAAAATTTGGCAATTCAGCCAAAAATAAGTGACAGTGACGATCAATTAAATCTGACACTTCAATATTTTGTCAATAGTAGACAACCCTGAGACAACCTAAGAAAAACATATCATAGCCTCCCCTCATGTAAATAAAATGTAAATAGCATATATATACAGGTTTCGCAACGTCCTGAACTAAAGATACAACACTATATAGACACCAAGCACAATACCATAGCCCTCTACAGTTCCAAGCCATGAAGTAATAATGGCAACATCGCATTTCCTGTCAATGGTAGTCCTGTTTGTAATTCAGCCATCCCTTACTTTCATGCATTGATTTAAGGATTTTGTTTAGGGAATAAAGTATAAAGATCCCAAAACTTGTGCTATAAATTTATTTCGCCAAAATGAATAATTTACAAATACATAATTCTAGAATATACACTTAATAGGGTAAAATCCACTCTAAATTGCTTGATGGCAATTCATGACTATTTACAAAAACAGTAACATTAAAACTTTGATTTACGCTAATACTTGAAACTACTTTTACTTCGCTACTATCAGTATCGGATTCTTCACTGTCGTAGTCAATATTTAAAATGTAAAAATACAAGACATGTTCACACACACTTGTAATTCCACTTAATGAAGCATCATTTTTTTGGCATAGCTGCACAAAATATTCAAAGCTTGATATGATGTCATCAGCAAGAAACTGGTCAATATTATTATTTTGCCTTAGCATCTTGTCTTCTTTCTTCAGGATTACGTCGAGACACTGGCTTAGTTGTAGAAAGATACTTCGGTTGGAAAATTGATTGATTGGAAAATATGTGAAGAACTGCATCCTCATTTAAACGAGGATATGTTATTTCTCTTCCTTTTCTTTTTTGGGATTTATTACCACATTTGCTTGAGATATGTTAGTTAGCCTCGTGCGTATTAGGTACCTATCTTTATAAAGCTCCATGGTTGTAACTTCTCTGCCTTCAAAGTGCAAACTGCAAATAGCTGAATTTTTACTAATGCTGTAGTCTTCCGTGTGTAAGCCAATTTTTTGCAGCACTGGATCCTTTGGGAAAGGATAAGTACTATTTGAGGATTCAGTTTCTAAAGTACTTGCATAGTATACAGCAATGTCGAGGCATCTACAATATAAAAAATAAACGCATATTTAGTGCGCGTCATGAGTCATATGTAATGTCAAAGAATTGGATGCAAACAATTTATAAATTTATAACATCCACCAATAGAAACATGTGTAATTTTGTAACATTTTTCAAATAAACTGTATTCATTTATACATAACAATTTGCAAGTTGTACAATATACTCTATTTTATTTTTGTTTTATAAGTCTATATCATTATTATATTATGTTATATTTATAACAGGTTATAAAATACTGGTAAGTCAATCATATACAGGGTGTTCCAGTTTTTTGTAGCAGGACATTAACAGTCGATAGACAATTGAAAATTATTAAAAAAAGTTCCTATAAACATAGGTTGAAAAATGCTTAGTTTTCGAGATACAGGGTGTTAAAGTTTGAAAATAAATACGGATTTCTATTCATATTTCCAGAATGCTAAGAAGTATCGAATCCAAACTTGCCAATTCTTTACATATAATTTAGAGGCCTATTTTAGAATAACAAACTACTATACTCTGTACCACCAACAAAAAGCAGTAGACTCCTCCCCAAAAATGCCCACTAAATTTGAATGGAATTTCTCTATTGGTCGAATTTATAGAACCCGAGTTACAAAGCAACCACTAAATTTGACAAAGGCCGACTCTACAATACTGGCGTCACACATTAAAACTTTTATGTATTTTGGCAATAGACCAATCAGCTATGTTATCATTGTCGCGAAACGTATAAACGCTAAACATATTAAAAATCGCGCATAAATGGGGAGCCGGCCTCACTGTAAACCTGTGCTGTCAACTGTCATATTTATTCGTCTATGTGAAATTATTTCAAATTTATATATTTGTTTTTGTAAAGGTACGTATTAAGGATTAACCTTATTTATGTATTAAGTATTAAGGTAAGTAGGTAATGCAAACGATTAATATTGATGAAATGTTAAAACATCGTTTTTTTTTAAGGTCAAATCGAAAACTCAATAGAAGGGGGTCCAATTTCTCCACCGAAAAAACGAATCTCCTGGCATTTTTTGAGGATAAGGAAAACGTGTTGAACATCTTTAAGGCGAAAACGTACGAAAAACGCGAATAAATGGGGCGCCGGCGTGACTGTCAACTGTGTTATTCGTTTTTGTGACATTTCACATTTCATCTGGGAGTTAAAGTAATAAGGTACGTAAATGCACACGATTAATATTGATTAAATGTTAAAACGGGTTTTCTTAAGGTTTATGATGGCTGAAGGAGGTATAATTTCTCCACCCAAAAAACGATTATCCAGACATTTTTCGGTGGAAGATAAGGAAAAGGTTCTGAACATTTTTAAGGCCTACGATGGGGAGAATCCGGAGAAACCAAAGATGGAATGCATGGAGTTCACTGCAAAGGCAGCAGGTGTGAGTGTTCCAAGTGTTTCTAATATTCTTCATGAATACAAACAAACACACCAACATCAGCCACCAAAAGTGTACCACCGACAACGGGCAGTTTTGGACAATATTGATGAAGGAACTAAAAGTGCTCTCAAGCGTATAATCCATTCCTTTTTTGAAAGAAATGAACCACCAACTACAAACAAAATTTTAGCAGCGGTGCTTGAAGATGATTATTTGCCTCATCTTAAACAGAGTAGGCCTTTTTATTTCTTTGTGTTGTAATGTAATTGTGTTTGGCATTATAGGTTCTCAAGAAGGTCACGTAATAGTGCCCTAAGGGAAGAACATAGAAGTTGTAGTTTTTAGATGAGACTTGGGTGAACGCTGGCCTTACTGTAAGTAAATTATGGTTTTTTTTTCGAAGGAGAAATAGGAACTGCTCGCCGGTTCTGACTGTTCAGTGTAAAAAATAAAAGTGACATCATATATTATTTTTCCAATTATATTATATACGTTTATCTTATTATCGTTGTTTTAATATTATTTACAAATTTATGTATATGTAGGGCTTTTAAAGTCTATTTTTTTCTACTGATTTAAGTACCAAATGTATTGTAATGATGAATAAAGCCATTCTATTATTATATTATATTGATATCATTCATAACTTTCTTATACCAAAGTTTACTGAATACTATTAGTAAACTTTGCTTATACGTAGGAGCTGTAATAGATAGAAAACCTTGTGAAAATTAAAAAGAAGTAGGTGTGTTTATTTATTTGGACATGTTAAAACTTATAAGTAGTTAAGTTCTTGCCTTCTAGCAAATGATAGGCTTAAAGACTTAGGCTTTAAAGATTAAGAATAAAAATAAAACAAGATGTAGATATACCTATATCACGGCAAATAAAACAACCAGCAATATCACATCCTCTTTTTTTCACATCTGCGCAAGTCTCCGCGCAAGATACTACTTGGTAGGAAATTCGTCAAACTGCCGCCAGTAGCGTCGTATTTTACCGATTAGTTTATTTTACTTGCTGTCGAAATCATAGGCGTGTATTTGTTAAATTGTGCAGTAGTTAGTGTTTAGTGTGGAGTGTGGTGTAGTAATAATAATTGACATTAGTGACAGACTAAGATTATATTATACTGTTAAAGGATATTAACAGAAACTTTAAAAATATTAATAAAAACAAATTGATTATATGGCGTCATTTGTGATTGTAACAATAAATTATGAATGTTGTTATTTTATTATGAAATAAAATTTAGTACTTATAAGAGTTGATTTTTTTATTTCCCTTTACAAAACATTCCTTAATATTATTAAAATAACAGTATACTTATTATCAGTATTAGTTCAAACCCCTATATAATTAAAATTACAGTTAGTAGTGAAGTCACGTCATATCAAAGTAATAATAATTATTAAAAACTAGCAAATAATAATTTTTTTGGCAGTCTCACGATTTTCAAATTTCCGAAGTGCAATATTTGTACTTGCCTATTATATCATTGTCATATATACTGTACAAAAGACATTAGCTAATTTAGTCAAAATGTGAAAAAGTTAACATCATGGCGTAATATACTAAATAAATAAATATATTTCATAATCCATTGATATTTAAAATTTTATATTACGACTCTGTTAAAGGATAGTCATAAACTTATAAATATTTCAAATCCAGCCCTGACTTTTCCTACCCAATTGACATAAGCAAGGTCACATTTAATTTTGCGCGGGAAAGATAGAGTGATATTGCTGGTTGTTTTATTTGCCGTGCCTATATTATATAATATATAGTTTGTATAGCAGTGGCGGCTGGTCAGGGTGGGCAGGTTGGGCAGGGCCCACCCAAAAAAAAATTAAGAACCGTTTCGCACTCTATGGAAATATATTTTTTGTTTTCTTTTTGTGATTTAAATTGGTGTACATTTGCTTTCTATTTATATATAGAACAATGAAATGTTGAAAAATATTAAAAATGGAGTTTAGAAACTATTCGAGATAATGCCTAATATACCCCGCTTTCCAAATTTAAAATCCCGCTTAATATTATACGTTCTATCCACTATTATATGCATTGGGCTGGCCCATATGCTGCTTCATAAACGTCCGTAATAGCTAGGCAGTACGCTCACTTCATTGACGTTAGATTTGCCATCTAAGCACCCAAGCGTATGTCGCGTACCTATTCTGCCTCAGCGTGAATCGCCGGGCCGGCCCGTTGACGCGATCAAGCGGAAGCAAGTTTTCGTTCAAGAAACTAAAAATTTAGTCAACTCGCGTAATCACTAATGCAAAATGCGAAATTATGGATAATATACTTACTACCTTTAAATATGGGAATGTTAAATCTGTGTGAAATGATAAATAACATAACATTTATTATTAATTCTTAGCCCATAGGTATTGTTATAATTTAAAACAGCGCGAGGGACGCGCCAGCTTTTAGAATGTATGGGCCGGCCCTCGGGACTCTCCGGAAATTCTCGGCTTCTCCTATCGTTAGACGGCAGAGAAAGGGGTTCTAGTTTAGTTCCCTTCATTGAGTCGACATTGTCGATCGACAGAGTCGATCGACAATGTCGACTCAATGGGGACGCGGCTTTACAATCGCGTGGTGCAATTTTCATGGTTTTCGACAATAAAACAAATTAGTGTAGTATGTAGATCCTTTATTTTGTACGTATGTTTTAAGAAACTAGGTATTACGACCACTACCCACTTATATAAAACTTTTTTTTGTTATCAAAAATCGTACCTAGTTCTAGTTCTATTTCAATGAAATTACCAAAGGACTGAAAGTGAATTTTTATTATACTGTTCAAATTTAAAAAAAACTAGGTAGGTAGGTATACAAATATATAAATAAAATGAATAACGTAACAGAATTTTTTCAAAGGATTTAAAAAATTTTAATAAAACAGTTGCGTCAAACGAAAGTGGAAAAAACGAAGCAATCTTGAAAATATTTAAATATCAAGTTTAGTACATAAATTTTGAGGTACTTTTGTAAAACACAATGACCTTGAAAATCCTGAAAAATTCCACGACTATTCGTAAAAAGAACGAAAAGTAATCTTACGATAGATATTAATAAATAAATATGTACAGTGGTGGAAACCAAGAAGTAAACGACTCGGCAGATTTGGCTATTGAGTAGTGCATGGGGGTCATTGGGGTTTATCCAGTGGAGTAATCTATGTGAAATTGTTACAGTAAATCACAAACTAATCTTTTTTGCCTGAAATAACCTGATACTTTCTTTTAAATATGTGGAAATAACTCGCGAAAGCACCTAACCTAAAAACTACAAATGTCAACAACAAACCATCAATCAGATCAGCTGGTCTAGACAGACGACCGGAAATCAGAAATAAATGTCTCTGATAAAGTAACTTAAGTTTGCGCAATGCGGACTAACTTCGTTTAAATTTTCGCGGGAATAAGTATTATTTTTAAAAATCCAAAATTGATAATGTATAATAGAAAATTTAATGGGAATAAACATTATAAAAATACAGTATAGCTGTAGTATAAAATATAACACGTATAATAAACAAATTTTGTTGAAGCTATCTCAACTTTCTTTAATTTCATCGTGTAAAACTGACTATTGCGCACACCGTTCTGCGCAACCATAAAATTAATGGGGTGGAGTCTATTGCTTTTTGATGATGGTATATAGGGTATACTTTACTTATCCATGGGCGTAGATATATGGATTTACTAAGGCTCTTTTTTTACAAAAAAGTAGTACGCCACTGATATTTTCCCATGTTTACAGTTTAATTCAATAAAGCAAGAAAAAACAAAAATTTAATGTCTCTTGGCACTTTTTGATATGACAAGCCGTTTTCCAGAAAATTTACATTTAATCATTTGATGCACGCATCCGGACGAATTTTAGACAAACTTGAAGTCGCTCAGAATTTCACCAAATTTGATGGTGCGAAAAGTCTCTTAAAAATAAAGAATGAAACATTTAAAATATTTATTGTAAAAGTTTATTATCATGTAAATCAAAATTTTTATAACACAAATGTATTAAAACGCAACGGTCGAACTAAAATAAATTATTAGAAACACAAACACAAAAGCTAGCAACATATAAAAGTGTCTTACTTCATTACAAGCATCATTAACGATGTTTCATTCTTTCTTTTTAAAAGACTTTTCGTACCATCAAATTTGGTGAAATATTGAGCGACTTCAAGTTTGTCTAAAATTCGTCCAGATGCGTGCATCAAATGATTAAATGTAAATTTTCTGGAAAACGGCTTGTCATATCAAAAAGTGCCAAGAGACTGTAAACATGGGAAAATATCAGTGGCGTACTACTTTTTTGTAAAAAAGAGCCTTAGTAAATCCATATATCTACGCCCATGGATAACTAAAGTAGTAGTTTGTTATTCTAAAATAGACCTCTAAATTATATGTAAAGAATTGGCAAGTTTGGATTGGATTCGATACTTCTTAGCATTCCGGAAATATTAATAAAAATCCGTATTTATTTTCAAACTTTAACACCCTGTATCTCGAAAACTAAGCATTTTTCAACCTATGTTTATAGGAACTTTTTTTAATAATTTTCAATTGTCTATCGACTGTTAAAGTCCTGCTACAAAAAACTGGAACACCCTGTATATATGCTATTCACATTTTATTTACATGAGGGGAGGCTATGATATGTTTTTCTTATGTTGTCTCAGGGTTGTCTCCTATTGACAAAATATTGAGGTGTCAGATTTAATTGATTGTCACTGTCATTTATTTTTGGCTGAATTGCCAAATTTTTTATTGATGACATTGCTGTGCTTTCTTTAGGATCTCACCGTGGCAACTATGTAGAACCAATTTGAATTAGTGGTTATGTTTTTGACTTTTCAACATAACCTCAGTAATTAAAACAGGCATTCATACCAACAGAATTCAGATTTTCCAAGGCCTCCCCTCATGTAAATAAAATGTGAATAGCATAATATACATACCTTTTTAGTGCTTAAATATTTTTGTTTAATTAAATTATCACATTTCCCAACTTTAAACATTGTTTGCATCCATTATTAGTGTAGTGCTCGCGGCACGTAAAGTCGCTTAAAAATCAGTTATGTTGGCATTTTAAGACTAAAAGCTGGCACCTATCGGAAATGAAAGCTTATGCCCTAAGTACAGGGTCATCACGCGAATATGTCCTTTTTTGAAATAACTCGGCCATTTTTTCATTTTAGGACATAGATGTGAAGACATTTTTAACTAATTTTTTCCACAGAATCTAAATTTTCAATCAAAAAAACAATAACGCATCGCATTTCAGAAATACGACATAAGACTTTCTCTTTTAAATAGAACACTCTGTATATATTGAAATATTTTGATTCTGCTTCTCTTTCTGAATTCAAAAATGTCAACATATCTTACGTTATCTCAAATGGTTTTTGAGATATTTAGATTTGATGATATTTTGATGATATTAAAATCTGATATATAAATTTGACGATATTAAAAGAAAGTGACCGATTTTGTTAAATAAATTTTTAAAACAAAGAAAAACATTAACCATAATGAGAAAATGATTACTGTAATTGTTTGTTAATATTTTTTATTTTTTTAATGTTTGTTAATATTTTCTTTGTTAAATAAATGTATGAAATCAACATTCTATGTTTCTCAGGGATCATTTTCTCATTATGGTTAATGTTTTTTTTTGTTTTCAAAATTTATTTAACAAATAATCGGTCACGTTATTTTAATATCGTCAAATTTATATATCAGATTTTAAATATCATCAAATATAAATATCTCAAAAACCATTTGAGATAACATAAGATATGTTGACATTTTTGAATTCAGAAAGAGAAGCCGTATCGAACTGTTTCAAAATATACAGAGTGTTCTATTTAAAGGAGAAAGTATTATGTCGTATTTCTGAAATGCGATGCGTTATTGTTTTTTTTTTTAAATTTAGATTCTGCGGAAAAAACTAGTTAAGAATGTCTTTCCATCTATGTCATAACATGAAAAATGGCTGAGTTATTTCAAAAAAGGACATTTTCGCGTGATGACCCTGTACCTTAAATCCGAATTCGTCAGGAAATCGTCCTGTGCAAAAGGGCACTATCAAAAATTTTCGAGTTATTCATATGGGGTCATAGTTCATGACTCAAAGATTTTTCTGGTTGAATTTCAAAATGTTTTCTGTAGCTGTTTGGCAGCAAAAAATTAAAACAATTTTCGAAAACCATTGGCTCTTACGGGAATGCACAACTTTGGATTGCGATATCTCGGCTCGACATCGACTAAAAATTAATTCAATTTGCCGTTTTTTTGCGTTCCACAACGATAATCTCGAAATATAAGCTCTAAATCAAAAAATCTATCTCTTGTAAAATTGTTGCCCTATTATATGTGACTCCTGTAGTGTTATTTTTATATTTTTATCATTGATAATAAACTAGTATGAATAATAAATGTAAGATGATGTATAAGTTACAACATCGCCGTCGCGTACCGGCATACGTTCGTTCGATCACCCTCTCTGTCCCCTCCTCCCGCTCACATACCCTTAGCAGGCCGTACTAAATAATAGTAAAAGACAAAGGGTTTATTTAAGAATATTGTGTTATTTGTGTTGAATTAACAATATTATTTATTAATCAGTGGGTGTATTACTGCAGCACTACTGGGAAACCGAATAATAATTATTTTATTGGTAAAGAACATTCCATATACTCAAAGATCATGTATACACTAGATAGTCAGACCTATTGTTTAATTTTATCGCTCATAAATGGACCTCAACTTAAGCTTCATCTCACTTTAACTCATGATACTGCAATACTTCTCTTTTATTTGGCATCCAATTTTGCATGTGTTAGAGAGAGAAGATGGGGCGATGAAATAAACAATGGCTTTGCCTATCTAGTATATGAAATTATCTTTGATATACTTAAGGACAATTCAAATTATACTAAACTAAAAAAATCGAGAAAATAATGTACAATTCCCCTATTTGTACAGCAACTTGTAAGTAATTTTTAGTCATGCGAATGTATTACAATTATATTAATTAGTTTTGTTTAAAGTATGCTCTAAATATAATAAACTTTAATAAAAATACATTTACACACAATAATAATATAGGTAACACGTTCTCATAAAATAAAAACCATCGCGGAATATCTAATTTATATAAGTATTTTTAAGTATAATATTGGTGACTTCGAAGATTAACTATTTATTTAATCGCGTAAAATGGTTTTTATAAAATATTGAATTTTAAAAAATTGATTTTATGTTCCCATCCTGAAAATTATTCATTATCAAGAATCATCAATAAAGAATGCAACCAGGATTAAGAGAGGATCGACCAACGCAATAAATAAAATAATTGATACGGGCAGTGTGCCACTAGGTACCCCAGCAGTGGAATTTATTTATCCATTCTGCTTTCAACAAAAATCAGTTGACGAATTTTCTATCCTGCGAGGCCATCGAACATTCAAAAAAAGAAAACGTGAATTTTGTGGCAAGCGGTGGATTTTTCGACATATAATGATATGCCAGTATGAGAGCAATTTTTCCCTCGAGGGTAATTTGTTAAATTCAAACCATGAAGAAGCAGACACAATCTTGCTTCATATTCTCTTCGCAAAAAACGCTGGTTACAATCAATTTATTATTGAATGCAGCGATACAGATGTTTTAGTACTGCTTTCCCACTTTAAAGAGCATTTGATTCCTGAGATGTGGATGAAAGTCGGAAAAAAGGGCAGTATTCGCTATATACCCATTCACCATATAAATATCAAACCAAAACTGTTAAAAAATCTTCCAGCTTTCCATGCACTTACGGGATGCGATACAAGTCAGTTTTCTGGTTTGGGGAAAAAAACTTGTTGGAAAATATATCTGAATTTTCATGAACTACCTACTGAATGATCTTGGCCTTACCTTTGACGAAAATATATTTAATAATATCCATAGTTTTGTTGTGAAGTTGTACACGACAAATCGAGATATAATTTCCATAAACCATTGATAAATTACCCCCAACAGAAGACAGCCTTTATCAACATTGTCTACGGGTACATTATCAGCTATAATATCCCTAAGACATTGATAATGTAAAATAAATAATTATATTGACATTTACACAGATTCCCGATTCTAGCGCTAATTTATTTTAAAATTAACTACTTACTTTAAATTACTGAATCGTAAAAATTTTTAATTTTTTTACGTAATAAATGAACGTATACAGTATATTCACTTTTCAACCAAAGCACTTTGTGAGTGAATAGGAGACAATAAAGCGAGAGCGCTAACATTCTGAGATCGACATGCAGTCACGCATGTGTAGTGCTCTCGCTTTACTACTCTCCTATTCACTCACAAACTGCTTTGGTTTAAAAGTGAATATACTGTACTTAGTGTGCAATAGTTTTTAACAACATAACACGTACAGTTCGAAGTGTGGGTGAGACGTTGGTAGGGGGTCGGAAAGGGTGATCGAGCCAGCATACGCTGGCACGCAACGGCAGTGTTGTAACTTATGCATCATCTTACATTTATTATTCTTACTAGTTTATTATCAATGATAAAAATATAAAAATAGCACTACAGGAGTCACAAATAATAGGGCAACAATTTCACAAGAGATAAATTTTTTGATTTAGAGCTTATATTTCGAGATAATCGTTGTGGAACGCAAAAAAACGGCAAATTGAATTAATTTTTAGTCGATGTCGAGCCGAGATATCGCAATCCAAAGTTGTGCATTCCCGTAAGGGCCAATGGTTTTCGAAAATTGTTTTAATTTTTTGCTGCCAAACGGCTACAGAAAACGTTTTGAAATTCAACCAGAAAAATCTTTGAGTCATGAGCTATGACCCCATATAAATAACTCGAAAATTTTTGATAGTGCCCTTTTGCACACGACGATTTCCTGACGAATTCGGATTTAAGGTACGGAGGGCATAAGTTTTCATTTCCGATAGGTGCCAGCTTTTAGTCTTAAAATGCCCACATGGTGATACAATTGACCACGATTTGCACCCTACTATATCTGTCAGATGACGTTTTCACTAAATGACCGTATATAATGCTTTCTTACCTTCTTACTTCAAATAAGCGAAGTTAATGAATTATTAATAATAATTCTTAATAACACAGTACTAAAGTACAAACAGTACAAAGTCTAAAAAGTAATTACTAAACAAACACCGCTGGTAAACAACACGACCAGAGTGGTCTACTTGTCGCGTTGCCAGATTTCAAACTTCATGGCTTGGAACTATAGAAGGCTATGACAATACACAATTCACCTTAGACTCTTGCCCAGGCCCAGACAGGATTCGTTCACTCCTCTTTGGCTTCAGCCGAAGGGTCTCTGTCGCACGTGCGAGGGTTGTTAACCAGATGGTCAACACAAGTACTTAGCTACCACTAGAATCATTGATTAAAAAATAATAATGCAATAAAAGAAGAAGACAGATATATAATAGTTATTTATGTAATAAGGATCATAAAGACAAGCATTATGGTACTAGCCGTGGATATCATCAGACGAGGCGTTAGCCGAGTCTGATGACACGGCGTGTACCATAATGCGTGTTTTGTGATCCAAATTACATACAAAATTTTATCTGGTGTGGCATATCAATGTAAAATTATATTTTTCTAAAAATTTAAAATTTTGTATTTTTAAAACGATGACAGGTGCATTAAGTTATTTATTTAAAAAATAGTAAGTGACCTGTGCCTTACCGTTTCCTTGACAACGCATCAACAAATTGTTTATTTAGCTGTCAAACACTGCTACAAGTTGCAAATTGAATATGTATTGAACGAATTAAAACATTATATGGTGATTATGATGAAAGTTTACCCTCCGATTTGGAAGAAATTGCAGGAAATGTCGTGGACTCTCTTTTGCCTGAAAAATCACGGCTTGTATATGAACCTGTGTTTGCTCGTAATGAGGAATGGTGTACCAGTAAGAACACGAAGAATGTGATGATAAATGAAGGTTCAGTTTTAATTGCTCTTTTGCAATTTATAATAATTAGTTAAGTTAAATTGTATTTTGAATAAAATTTTTTGATCTAGCACGTATATTTTCTTAACTTATTAACTTATTTTATTGATGGTAAAGATATAGAGTCAAAAAAACAATAACGAATCGCATTTCAGAAATACGACACAATAATTTCTCTTTTATATACTCTGTATATTTTGAAATATTTCGATTCTGCTTCTCTTTGTGAATTCAAATATGTCAACATATCTTATGTTATCTCAAATGGTTTTTTAGATATTTAGATTTGATGATATTAATATCTGATATATAAATCTGACGATATTAAAATAACGTGACCGATTTTGTTAAATAAATTTTGAAAACAAAGAAAACATTAACCATAATGAGAAAATGATCTCTGAGAAACATAGAACGTTGATTTCATACATTTAATTAACAAAGAAAATATTAATAAACATTAAAAAAATAAAAAAATATTAGCAAAGAATTAACAATGTTAAATATTACAAGGTTAAATATAATAAATAATTTTAGATACAATAATGCATATATTCAATTTAGTAATTGCTCAATATGTCTACCTCTATTTTCATAACAAAGTCTAAACCGCCGTCGATAAATCACCTAAACAATCACAATTATATGATCAGGAATTCTCTAAACAATTTAAAACGGCGGTATAGACTTTGTTATGAAAATTGAGCAATTACTAAATTGAATAAATGCATTAATATATCTAAAATTATTTATTATATTTAATTCTTTGCTAATATTTTTTTATTTTTTTAATGTTTGTTAATATTTTCTTTGTTAAATAAATGTATGAAATTGACATTCTATGCTTCTCAGAGATAATTTTCTCATTATGGTTAATGTTTTTCTTTGTTTTCAAAATTTACTTAACAAAATCGGTCACGTTATTTTAATATCGTCAGATTTATATATCAGATTTTAATATCATCAAATCTAAATATCTCAAAAACCATTTGAGATAACATAAGATATGTTGACATTTTTGAATTCAGAAAGAGAAGCAGAATCGAAATATTTCAAAATATACAGAGTATTCTATTTAAAAGAGAAATTATTATGTCGTATTTCTGAAATGCGATTCGTTATTGTTTTTTTGACTGAAAATTTTGATTCTGTGGAAAAAACTAGTTCAGAATGTCTTTACATCTATGTCATAACATGAAAAATGGCTGAGTTATTTCAAAAAAGGACATTTTCGCGTGATGACCCTGTACATTTGCAGTAGCTCTATTTACTGCGTTCGGTTTTAAAAATCCAGGGACGAGCGAGCAGATACAGATTTATCACACGTGATCACCGAGGCAAATGAGCCTAATTTAATTACCGAACGGATACCAAGGAGGAACATAAAACATAACCCCATAAATTATTATTTTTTTTTTATTTTGGTGTATCACTCAGAAAAAACAATGCAGTTTATTTAATCTATGTGTTCTGTTATGTTGTACTCAAGAAACCTAGAGAACAGTCTTCTTGGTTGTACTTAGATAGTGTCTGATACACAGATCACAGAAGAACCCTAAAAAATCTGTTTGCTCGACGTCTTGAAGCCGAGCTAAACGAGGTAGCGCTGACCGCTCGTATTTATGCTTACCGAACGTAGAGCAGATCTAAAAGAGCATGCATTGTCTATTACCGAACGGCAAATGAGGTAAACGAGCAAAGCGAGCTTTCAGATATGTAAAAACCGAACGCAGTAATTATTTACGACGTTGTAGTATTGGTTTATCGCATCGTCTTATTAGTAAATATGGAAGAAGGTTTCCAGAAAGGAGATTCACATAATTTGCCAAATGTAAGCGTAATTATGGTATCCGATTTTCTAATAACAAACAGTGATTTTAATCAGCCCTTCTCTTTTCTAAAATACCTATAAATTTCTGGTATTGTTTGGGAATACCAGTGTATATTCGTAATTTTTTTTCAATTTTTCGGATAAACATTGATCGAAATTGAGCGTCTTCATTTTTCTTATCTTCTACTGTTAGCTCACCTTCACTATGAGTTGGATGTCATTCAGTATCTGTATCTGAGGATTTCATTAATATGTCTCTACCTCTACATGTACTAGAATCGTCACTACTTGATTGTAATTTTTTTTGTATCGCAGTCTTTTTAACCGATTGTTGAAGAGGCATAACAAATTTTACAGGAGACGTGGCCGTATCCTTTATTGAGGTTGAAAGTGACGCTTGATTTCCCTTGCTTCGAAAATGAATTAATCGAGTTTGAGTCGCTTCATCACATTTTGTTTTTGACTCTCTTCTCTCGCAGGACTGCAAGCGCATTTCTGCGCTACAAGATGTTGACGGCTGCGGGACGGGTTCCCAAGAATCAGTAGGTTTACATAATAACTCGGAAATGATTTGAGCCCTTCGTTCACTAGTTATGCGAGGTTTTTTACGTTCTGTTCTATCTGGCTGACAAGTAAATATATGCGGCACCACACCACCTTTTATGCGTGCCTTAAGTTTATACTCCAAATAATTTTCCATGTCTTCTTCAAGCTGTAAATGCCAAAACTAGCATTCATTTACGTACAACAACTAACTGTGTTTATTATACGATTCAAATGTATTGAGCCCTCACTTCAACCGCGAATATCAGAAAAATAGATAAGTGGAATTTACAAAAAATATGTTTGTATGAAATTTGAATAGTTATGTCATTGACTAATGAGTAAAGAAATAATATAAAGAGGCGCAACCGTAAAGGGGCCGAGATTTTAGTATTGTATTTTTTGCCAATAGCTTCAGGATTGTCATCAATTTTTAATGCTACGGGAAGGTATTTGCAATTCGGTTGCTCTAAATATTGTAGATTCTGTAATTATTGGCAAAAAATACAACACTAAAATCCCGAAACCTTTATTTTGACTCGTTCTACACCGCTTTGACACGTTCTACACCGCAAGGTATTATTGAATAAGGATTTATTATTATTATTATTATTATTATTATTATTATTATTATTATTATTATTATTATTATTGACAGTTGAGCCTCTTTATTATTATTTACTCAAAGGTTAGGTTCAAACATTGTAAAGATTATTTTAATTTATATCACAAAATTTAACGATTTTTAAAGAGAAATCAAATAAGCATTAAGTGCCATTTTTGACAATAAATTGACAATTATAAAATAATACATGAAAGGAAATCACGAAAAAAGCTTGTGTTTTAATGTAGGTCATTTAAATTCGTGTTTAAACTGAGGGCCCAATACATTTGAATCGTATAGCATTTATTATTATAGTAAATAAACTTGCATTAAAATGATCCACGCAGCAGTACAAAGTAGATGCCGATGAAACGTTTTTAAAATCACGTCTTACTGCCTCAAACCATTTTTTCCTTTTTATTGTTGGCTTTGGGACGCTTACAAATATTTTCGTTGGCGTCTTAGTACTTGTATTATTGCAGCAAGGAACAAAACACCATTTTCGTGCCACCATATTTCTATAACACAGAGAACGTTCAACACAGAGAACGTTCACTGCATGACGAACCCGTATTACACACACAAGCCGGCCGTAGCGCGGCAACGTGCCTGCGAGCATGTGACGTCATATTACTAACCTCTATCTTGGGAACGTTTCTTAGCCTCGCTGCTTTGAGGTGATTTCTATTGGCATAGCCATCTACAGTTAGAAGGCTATGCTATTGGGAATAACTGGCAAAATGAAAATATATACATTTTTTTTTTGTTATATTAGTTCATAATACCAATAAATCTATCATTTCCAATTGAAATTAAAATTTTGTGGACATGCCTATTGCCACACTAGCCGCTACGCGGCGTCGTGCGCAATTTTTCCATTCGTGCGTAATATGCTATTTACAACTCTCATTACGTAATATACTATTTTGAGCATCAGTTAATTTGCGAGAGAAAAATGCTAAAGGTCCAGACAGATTTCCAATATTTTGTTCTACTACAGCACCCATAGATACGTTCGAGCAATCAACAGATAAGATCAAGGTTACTCCATTATCGTAATTGGGATGAGATAAAACTGTTGCATTTGCTTGTTTAGCTTTCAAAAAACTATCAGTACAGTCTGCTGGCCAGGAACCTATAACTTTCATTTTATCCCGTGTTAACTTAGTACAAAAATAATGTAAGGGCGTTAAAATTTCTGTAAAGTTAGGGACAAAACGATGATAGAAATTTACCATTCCTATAAAGAGTTGTTTGAGTGTCACAGGGGTCGGAAAATTGTTAATAATAGCAATGCGTTCATTGGTAGGTGAAATGCCATCAGCAGAGATATGATGACCTAGAAAATTTAAAGAAATCTTACCAAAAACGCATTTTGATGGTTTAATATTGATTCCGTATGTTTCCAGACGATTGAAAACTGTACGCAAATGCAATAAATGATCATGTTGATCCTTACTTGCGATCAAAATGTCATCTAGATATACATAATTCATAAATAGTTTGTAGATAAGCTCTGAAAAGAGTATTTATGTCTTTTTAAGACATTAGAGGATTAAGACTGAATAGTAAATTTATTTTGCTATTTTATCCTACTAAAAATTTACCTCTATGGATTTCTGACTTCTTTGGATTTCATTTCTATCAGTTTGTAGATTGTTTCAAAATATTGTAAAAGCTATAGGACTTACAGTGGGAGTTAGTCATTTTGTCAATAAAAAAAACATGTAAATATCAATATCTTTTAGATGCCCATATTAAATATCTTTGTAGTAAAAACAAAACAATATTATTCTTGCTGAAAACGTTACCTACTAGATTTAAAAAACCAATCTTTGTACATCAGCATCACTTTTCTTTCATATATTGGACGTGGAATTAGGTATCTATGTAAAATAACGTTACAGTTCATTTTCTTTTCTTATGTAATAACTGAACTGATTATTCTGCAATTAATATATCCATAAAAAGATGTAACTTAATAAACTAATAACATATTCAGTAAATATATTTCTCTCGATTACGATTATATTAGTCCGGCTCTGTACAACGTCCAAATATATTTGGTACCGGACACAGACGGCGGTAATTGCAGGAACCCGATCCATGACAGCGCATGCACCAAGACGGCGCGCTGTCTGATATGTTGCCTACTTGTCTTTGCGCCAAAGTGAACAGTAAAAAAAAATTCCTTTATCAGGGGAATAACACACATATCTAACCTGCCTCCGGCTATCGCCTCCGGCTTCTGACTCGTAGTAGACCTCTTCATAAAAAAGAATTCCTTTAATCTAATAATACAAAATTCCTTTATCATGCCTGATGCATTTAGTAAAAAAAAAAAACAAGAACGTGTGGGATTTGAACTCGGAACCATCTGCTTGCCAAGCCGGCTCGTTTCCGCTGGGCTATCACACCACTGACAAATTGCGAGTAAAGAAATAATAAGTTCAGTTATATAAGATTTAGGCGATTCCTATTTTATCGTCTTTTAGCGCATGCGTGGACAATGGATCGGGTTCCTGCAATTACCGCCTTGTCCGGACACGGCCACGGCCACGGACACCACCGCCATCTCTCGGATAGTGTCTAAACTGAACACGGTAGATTTTGTGTGGATTTCTGCAACATTTTGTTTAGTTTGACAGTGACATTACGGCCGCCAACATAAACGCGGGAAATTGTAGGTTTTATTTCTTGTCGAGGGTTTCTCGAAAAATGCACAATGATTGTGCCAAATTCAAGTATTACTGACTTCTAGAATGTTCCCCCCAGGGTGTGATTATGTTTATAGTGCCGTCTGTCTTTTTCTGTGCATGCAACAACCCTGTAAAGGTCTGAAACATACTCGCAAAAAATAGTTGATTAAAAAATGCTCTAATTTCTACCCCGAGTGCTGTGCGGCTTCAATAATTGTTTTACACCGTGGAGGAAACTTATATAAATCGAGTGAAACAAGGCGAATGCTTCAAACTTGCTTACATTTTTCAAAACCCGCGTCAAAAAAATCGTACAAATTCGTTAAAAATTATGGCTAAAAACGCCCCCCTTAAGATTTATTTGCTACCCCGCAAATGATACAATTTTCAAGACGGCTGTGAACTAAGGCCAGATATAATAAATAACAACTGCACAACTGCTGTCATATCAGTTTGCTTGAAATTAGCATCGAATTCAATTTATATATTATAATATCGAATTTAATCGAAAATATACTACATAAAAAAAATACAATGAAAGTTTTTATTTACATGTACATTACCATTTTACAGTAGAAAAAAAAGGCCAGCATTTTAAAAAGTAGGTAACTAAAAAGGCAAACCTCTTTGTCTGTCACTTTTCCGGCCCGGGCCTGAAATAGCTATTTATAAAACTAGTTGCAAAATGAGCGTGTTTTTGCACTAGATGTGAAGATTGGACCATGAGCGTAGCGAGTGGTCCAACTCATCGTGTGCAAAAAACAAGCAGTTTTGCATCGTGTTTTATACAATATTTTTTGCAATTTAATTTTTGTTACGTTTTCTTTACGTTTAACATAATATAATAAATAAGATAAGTGTTTTCTCAATAAAAATGTTGTACGTTTAATATTTATGTTGTATTCTTATTAAAAATAAATGGGATCTGTCGCAATATCTGTTTATGTGACTAAACTCATTTTAGCACAAGTGTTAAAATGAAAACTCATTTTAGCACAAGTGATAAAATGAAAAATCATTTTAGCACAAGTGTTAAAATGAAATCTCATATTACCACTTGTGCTAAAATGAACCACTTTTGACAATGACAATCAGTGTCAAAAAGATGACTTTTCGTAACTAAATTGCAAAAAGTCTTTTCAGGTCGTTTACTTGAAGTAGCTAGAAAAGTGCTACCTTTCGTTTTTGTTTTCTGACAGAGAAACGTCATTTTTTGACACATTTGAATAAAAAAATATTAAAAATAGACTACTAATTTTAGTTTAGAATTCAAACCAACAAAAATCATCTTATTTTATTAGATTAAACCAATTGAAACTTTATTAATAATGCACTGAACAAGATTTTAGTTGATAGTACAGGAACCAAGCAGAAATTTTGATAAAATTGTCAATAATATTCGAAAATTTTAGAAAATACATATTTTTGAGGTTAATTGTGACGTCTCGCTTGCCGCTTTTTAAACTGAGTTATGTCATCGTGCCTGCGCGCGTGCATACCATTCTCCTTAAGTACCATGGCACACTGTGACCATGGCTTGACCGAACTCCGCTTCGTGTCGTTCGGTCAACAGCAGTCGCTTCCGGAAGAATCTATCAGGTACTTTCCCTGCTTTCCCAAAATTTTGTAAAATTAGTGTTGTTAACTTTTTTAGCGTAATCTCAATATGATGAGTCATTCATAGTGAACAACAAGCCGCTGTCACTACTGTCACTGTCAGTATTAGCGGGTTTCTTAAATTTATCTTGTGATTTTTTAAATTAAAAGTGCGTTTAAAGTGTTGTTATTATATTTTTCCACGACCGGCAGTAGAAATTGATTTCTTAGGCATCAAAATTGTAGTCCAAGATCCCAGGGCCCCCAGACGTTACTTATATTCTGATTAAGTTTAGTTTGGGAAATGAGTAGTTCTATAGTGTGCTTAAAATGTATGTATACCGGCTAGCTTAGGTAGGCGGCCCTATTACAGGTAAAAGATGGGAAAGGTACGTCAAAATATTACTCATATTTCTTAAATTCTAATTGCTGGTTTTTATATATTTTCTACAGAATATTGTTATAAATCAATTTTCAATATTACCAGACACTTCCCTTTGGCGGTAACTACCGCCAGACGCTTTAAAGCCCGCAAAAAAATATCAGAACTTTTCTTATAATCTAAGTCTCAAATTTTATATACGATGACTTAAGGGGCTATTTCAATACCTTTTGTAAACAGCCAGACCAATCCGAAGGGCCAAACATACCCCCAGACACAATAAAAGTTCCGCTGTTAGTATGAGCGCGAGGACATTCTGTGAGTCGGACGAACACCCAAGTACTTGGGGAGTCAACCAAACTACCTCCCCCCCCCCGTTTTCGAGAATGCTGAACACGATGGTGATGTTGTTTCTGCTCCCCGAGGCGAGCCAACCCCTCAAACGGCTAAAAACCACCCCCAAAGGGGGGAAATGCGTATTCAACGTCTTCCACCGGCAAAACTTATGTTACCCCCCGTTTTTGAGGATGATGAACACGAAGATGATGTTGGTTCTGCTCACCGAGGCGGATCAACCCCTCGAGTGGCCAAAACCACCCTCCAAAGGGGTGAAAAATGTGTTTTGTGCTACAAACGAGAAAACCCGCGTTATCTCTCGTTTTTGAGTATGCTTGACAAGAGAAAAATATTACCAAGTCACCTCGACCCCCGCGAGCCCCTTCAAAGGCCAAAAACTACACTTGCTTTGCGTTTTTTTTTTTAATTAACTGCAACGGATGAGAGTATAAATTATTATTATTATACATAAAGCTCCGATAATCCGGATCAATTAAAACCAGGACGATCCGAATTAGATAAAAATCCGGATTATTGGAACCCATTTAAAATTAAAAAATAATAGGCAGAATAAAGTTTTATTATTCAAAAACAAAACACAAGCAAACCTAAATATAAAACTGTAAGAAGAAACAAAAATTCTATGTACATATTTAGACGAGGTTATAGCACGAATTGCGCGGCAAACTGCGTAAATGCGTTACGATCCGGATTTTATCCGGATTATGAGGTACATAATGTAATAAGTGATATTTCAATTTGGTCCGGATTACTGGGAAATTCGGATTATTGGAGTCCGGATTAACGAAGCTTTACTACTTATAAATTCCACTTGTAAGTTACGTAGATTATATTGATTGAATCAATGTTTCACTGGAAAGTAATTATATTACGAGTATGTTTTATATTTATACATAGTAAATAAGTTATTTTATGCCTCAATAAAAATGTTTATGATTTAACACAATAAAAAAATGAAATAGTGCGAGTGATTCCATATACTGATTTTCCCACCTAGCCACGAAGTATGCGTACATTTATTTTCCAGCTAAACAGTCAATCAAGAGACCTGTCATCATCATCATCATCCGGTACGTATTCACCCGTGCACTACCACGCGTCAAAGGGGTAGTTTGTGTCCCATTCGAGGGGCTTGCGGGGGTTGAGATGACTAGGTAATATTTTTCTCTTGTCCAGCATACTCAAAAACGAATGATAACGAGGGTGTTCTCGTTCCCCCTTTGGGTGTGGTTTTTGACCGTTTGAGGGGTAGAGTTAACTCGGGGAGCAGAAACAACATCACCATCGTGTTCAGCATTCTCGAAAACGGGGGGGGGGAGGTAATTTGGTTGACTCCCCAAGTACTTGGGTATTCGTCCGACTCACAGAATGTTCTTGTGCTCATACTAACAGCGGAACTTTTATTGTGTTTGGGGGTATGTTTGGCCCTTTTGTAACCTCTCTACTTGGTTTTACCTCAAATACAAATTTTTGAACTAAAACGCAAATAGGGGTGCGAACGACAAGCTGATCTCGTGGGAGAGCTGGGATTTCATGAGTTCATGTTTTCAAATAAGTCAGAGAGTAAAACACAATCTTCACAGTATACCACACGGCTGATTTGTTTTGTGATAAAAAGGGAGTATGATGAAATAATGCGATTACAAATGGGGCGCCATCCACAGTTTATAGTACTCTTAATACTGCCCCTTCGATTCACAAAACAAGTCACTGTGGAATAACTTGAAGCACATTGGACATATACTCACAAATAAAATGAAATTCGAAATGTACGATAAAAACTTAACTATTTATTAAAATATTCAATTATTGAAGGATGTTGCAAGTAACATATAATAAAATATCGTGAATGTTGAATACTTATGCAACTTTTACTTTGAAACTGGATCTTACCACAGGTGAAAGGACCGATAGTGGTCATAAGCTATTGGCACAAAATTAAATAATGACAATAAAAATGATGGTAATCCAATAGGAAGAAAAATTAAGATTTCATCACTGATATATAGTACAATACTCTCACCACCTGACGATGCACATAAAGTTGGCGGAAGCCTGGTGAGGTCGTCTAGTCCCTTCCCATTTTGTCTCTCGCCTCACATGGGTGGTTGGATGGTTATCAATAGTTACTGATGTCTGGAATGCCTATTTAAACGCTAGGGGTTGCCCCGCGCCCACGACTCGGATAGTTGTGGACCAAATATCCAAATTATCTTCTCAAATATAATTCCCTTAGTGGGTGATGTATCGTGCTAATCAAATTAGCACGAATAAATTAATTAACTTAATTAATTAATAAATAAATTCGTAAAGAAAAATATAAACTTGATACGACGGCAAAGCTCCTAGCGTTTTCGGATAGAGAAAAGATATTTTCCATTAATACATGACAAGATAAGAGTATGTTTTTACAATAAAAAAAAATTAAAAATACGGCTTTAAGCCTCAAAATACTGAAGTACATTTTAGATTAAAGAAATTTAATTACCTTGATTGATGTTAGAACACTTAATAAACGGCGATACAACAAGGGTCTATGTTATACACGTAGAATATGATATCGCAAAATACTAAACTGCCCTTAGGGAAGACCGCTTCAGAAAAATTCTTCCTTCTTGTAGCTAATCGGGAAAGTGAGCTGGTCTTTCTCCCACTCCATACGTGTATTCAAGAAATCTAACTTTAACTAGTAGGTATGCAACCCTATATACTCTTATCTTAACATTTTAGAATGACCGATTAATTAAATTTAATTAATTATTGATGTTCTTTCCAGTTTACAGCCATGTGTAATGTGTATACGTGAGACAAAGAGGTGGACTGTAACTTACTAAACTTAATAAATAAGCACTGTAAGTAAATTACAAAAGACTCAAAAGAGTATCTTAAACTAATTAACAATAGATTACTAAAAATCTTAAATAAAATCTATAACCTGTGGTCAGTATGAGTACAGGGTTCACCAAAAGGTACATGGCCCTTATAATGTTTTAATAAAAGTGCATAAGTGTAAACGACATGCTACACACCCCTCTCCTCCGAAAAGAAATATTTAAGTTCACTAAAATATTTCGCTACTATATTAACTAATATAAAGTCATTGTATACAAAAAAACTAAGAGAGCTAACGAAACTAAACCTAAGAATGCTAAAAGTAAGCGACTAACCTAAGGGGACTAAAATTGAAAACAGCGCTGTTTAAACTAATAAGGGGAAGCTATTACTACATCTAAACCTAGCGTAAACCTAAGTAGAAGTACTACCAAGTACTAAATAAAGTACTAAAATAAACTAAATCTAACCGTACCTAAACCTGAATATGGTTCTAGGATTCCTAGAAATCCGCGAATGAAAGGTAATACCTACTCGTTAACACACTAGGTGTCCGGGTAAAACAAAAAGGTAACTTTAAGTTCTTACCCTGGTGCTACAGCACCCGTACTAACAAATTTTATGGTTTAGAAAAATCGTGATTTTTCCTTTTAAAAACTTCACTTTAGGAAATTTAAACCGTAAACAAAACTAAACAGACTTAACAGACCTAAAGATTGGGCTGTAAACAAACAGACTAAATAGGGACTAGGTTTACCTAACTAATTGAATTAAACTATGTAGACATGCACCGCATATAAAAATTTAAAGGATTCAACCTAGATGCATGTCGGAGCTCATATTTCTAGACTTCGTCCAAGCTGGCATTCGAGCCCAAATAAGGCTTGAGTTTCGATACGTGATAAGTACCAGCTGGAGTACCATTTAGGTGGCTCAGCTCATATGCAACATTAGATAACACTTTTTTGACAGTGCATAAAATATAGCGGTTTGCTAATTTGGCAGAAAAGAATTCCGCGGCGTCGCTCTGTACAAAATTTCTAAGCCAGACTTTTTCTTTAACTTTGAAAACTTTTTCTCTTCTTCTTAGGTTATAATACCTTGCACCCTGTTGATAAGCAACGTTTAACCTTTCCTGGACAGTTTTATATAAACTTGGAAGCTTTTCGAGCTCATTGGCATAGGATTTTCTGTTTTCCTCAAGGTTGCTCATGTCAGGTCTGGTGACGTCGTCATAATAATCACCTGAAATAGGCAGCTTTCGCCCAAAATTCAGGAATGTCGGGGTGAAACCGGTCACCTCATGGACGGCTGAATTTATTGCTGACTGAATATTTAAAATATTTTGGTCCCAATTTTTGTGAGAGCCCTTGAGGAAACTTCGAATTGCCGTGCCAATGGTTCGATTCACCCTTTCCACGGGGTTGATTTGGGGATGATAAAAGCAACTGTACCAAAGTTTTGATATTTTGTGCTTTTTGACAAACTCACTGAATATTTTACTAGTATGTGCAGTTGCATTGTCTAACAATAAAACTTGTGGTACCCCATATGTTAAAAATACCTCTTCCAGGAAAGTCGTGATAGCCTTAGAAGTGGCTTCACGTGCGGGTTTCATCAAAACAAATTTAGAGAAAAAGTCTACGGAAACTAATAAAAACCTATTGCCCTTCGTACTCCTGGGAAACGGTCCCATTGTATCGTACGCAACAAACTGAAATGGGAAAGCTGCCTTTTTTTCGGCACCCATTAGCCCAAATCTCTGCGTATTCATAGACTTTTCTCTACCACATGTTTCACATTTCCGAACGTATTTTAGTATGTCCCTTCGCATTTTAGGCCAGTAAAAATTTTCCGCTATCCTATGTAGTGTTTTGTAATAACCCAGATGTCCAGATATTACATTCTCGTGACCATCAAAAATTACTTGCTGCCTCTGCGATAAGGGAATTACTAATTTCCATTCTGAAATATTAGTTTTTAAGATAATTTTTCGCTTAGTATGCTTAAAAAGGTACCCATCCTTGACCATCCACTGTAGGTATTTGTCAGGATTTCTTATGACTCTCTCTCTTAACTTAAGATACCAAGGTTCAAGGTCCTCTAATGAAATACCCAAAATACTAATTTCTGCTACTGGTACCGAACGTGATAGGGCATCTGGAACTACATTCAGGGTCCCTTTTCTATGAATAATCTCAAAATCATACATCGAGAGCCGGAGGGCCCACCGAGATAAACGCCCGGATGGATTTGACAACTTACTTAAATACTTCAAACTAGCATGATCTGTAATTACTTTAAAGTGGACACCCTGTATGTAACCAGCGAATGTCTCTACCCCGTGTAAAACACCTAAAATTTCCCTTTCGCAGGTTGAATAATTACGTTCAGCCCTTGACAGACTTCTACTTGCGTAGGCTATTACTTTCTCAACACCCTGTACTGTTTGAGTAAGGACTGAGCCTACCCCGAATGCGCTACTATCGCACTGTATACAAAATTCCTGAGTGAAATCAGGAGCTGAGAGTATAGGAGCAGAAATTAACCTTTGTTTTATTTCCCTAAATGCTAGTTCGGCCTTATCGTTCCATGGTGTCGACTGTTTCTTTTTACGTCCCTTAAGTAGATCGTTAAGCGGACTAATCAAAGTACTAAACTGTGGGATGAAACGCCGATACCATGAACACATACCTACAAAACGTCTAATCTGTGTTGTATTCTCCGGTCTCGGATAATTCAACATAGCCTTGACTTTCTCACTCGAAGTCCTTAAACCTTGAGAATCTACTACAAAACCTAAGTAATTCAAGGAATCACGGAAGAACTTACATTTTTGAAAATTAACAGTCAGATTGGCTTGCGACAAGCGTTTATAAACCTCATTTAACATATTGATATGTTCTGAAAAAGTACTTGAAGTAACAATTATGTCATCCAGGTATACGAAAACTTTAGGTTGGAGTTCAGGCGTGAAAATCCTGTCCATTAAACGCTGGGTAATCTGCGCCGAGTTGGCCAGCCCAAAAGGTAGAACTTTAAATTGAAACAGACCTCGCCCCGGAATGGAAAAAGCGGTTTTTTCTTTACTTTCCTCTTCAAGAGGAAGCTGCCAAAATGCAGACTTGAGATCTATACTAGAGATAAACTTGGCATTGGCTAACATTTTTAAAATGTCATCTACTAACGGTAACGGGTAGGAATCCTTTTTAGTGACGTCATTAAGGGCTCTACCATCAAAACAAAAACGCCATTCCCCACTACTTTTCTTTACCAGAAGAACTGGACTATTCCACGGACTAAAAGAAGGCTCTATTACGTCCTGCCTTAACATATTGTCCAACTCGGCATGAAGGTGTTCTTGCATGTAGGGGGACAGCCGGTATTGCCGCTTTTTAAAAGGTTTAGCGTCGCCTGTGTCTATATGCGCTTTCATTAAATGAGTGCGCCCAAGTTTATCACTAGACAGAGTTTTAAATTTATCAACTGTTTTTTCCATTTCTGAACTTTGTGCCTTGGTAAACTTTAACTTTACCGTCTTAACGTCTACACTCTGTTTGGGTAATTCGGTAATTACATTGATCTTTAGTTTTTTTTCTCTGCTAAAAATGTTCCAGGTGTTGTTTTGGAAATCAAGTCTTAGCGAAAAAAATTTGCAAAAATCACTACCTAAAATGATACTACAGCGCAATGACGGTACTACACTAACCTCAACTAATTTACATAACCCGTCTATAAACAATGGGAGTTGACAAACCCCAGTTATAGTTTGGGCTTTTCCGTCCGCTGTTTTAACAATCTTTTGCTGGCTTTTATCTAACCTAATGTTATATTTATCCAGCAAGTTTACAGAGAGTGAGCCTAAACAAGTGAGGTTTGCTCCACTATCAACCAATGCAATTATCTCCTCATCAAACAAGGTGACCGCGATATATGGCCTGTTGTCATAGGGCCTCTGGACAAAAACTGGTGACATAACTGACTTACTAGCCTTAATAAAGTCTCTGACCGTATTTTTCCAAGATTGCCAATCGGATAAATCCGTTTTTGGCCTGACTAAATTTGGAAAGGTCTGAGTTAGCCTAGGAATTTTTTTTGTTTGACTTAGTTGTGAATTATAAAATATACGGCCTTTTTGAGGGGTCGTCCGACGTTGGCCTGAGACGACAGGCCTCCTTACTAGTTTTTTGGCTCGACTCTAGTTACATTACATTTGTTACATGTTCTAACAGTACAGTCGGGATTTCCACACTTAAAACAAAACCTTTTCCTAGGCTTTAAACATACATTGAATTCATGCCCAACCTTCTGACAGTTGAAACAAGTTTGTACACTTGAAACTTTATTTTGAGAACTGGTCGATGTTGCCTGGACTATTTTGTGACCTGAATTTAAGTTTTTATTAGACAACATTTTATTGGGTTTCTTAGCATAACTTTGCTTTTTATGATACGATGAAGGTCCTGGATCATTTTCTACATACGCAAGATCAGATTCTAGCGCATTTGTCGCACTTGGAGGCAAGTACTTATTTTTAGCCTGAATGGCATCGTCTATTTTCCTACAATATGTAATTAAATCCCTGGTGTCCTTGATATCTACCAGCGCTAAACGCTCTATATACAGGGATAAAATATTTTTCTTAATAATTCTTAATTTTTCAGTTTCAGTTACTGGTGATACTAAACGATTGAATAAGTTAGTCATCGTGGCAACAAACATACTGATATTTTCAGTACGACCTTGCTTTCTCGCTTTAATTTCATCCAATAAAGTTTCATTGTACTCTAAGGGTAAAAACGTGTTATGTAACTCACTAACTAAATCGTCCCAATTGGAAATATTGTCTCTAATAGACCGGTACCAAATTAGAGCAAGTCCCTCAAATAAATCAATGGCTGACTCAAATAGTCCTACAGTCGAGACATTACGGGCTTTTGACAGCTCAATAACCCTCTCAAGAAAAGCTTTAATACTAGTTTGACCATTATATTTTATGTTCCACTTATATACAGGTATTGATTTTTTATTATTAACCGAGCCAGATGGATAGACTATATCACTGTTATCTAATTCAACAGTTTTAACTACGTTATTGGCTAATTTAGCCTCTAGCTCTAAACAAATAGTTTGTGCATCATTTTTATACTCAGTGTATAGATTTTTCAAGTCTTGTGGCTCATCAGGAACCTTAAAACGGTCCACCCTATATGTGAGTGAAGCCAACCGCGAGGATATAATTAAATACATAGAGTCTACCACGGTTGCAGAAAAATCCAGGATCATAGACTCTAACTCTATAAGTATGGCATCTATAGCCGTCTTTTCATTGTCTAAATCAAACTCCTGGTCTTTTAAATCACTAATGTTACCATTTGATTTTTCTAACAAACGTCTAAGAAGTACTTTTTTATCCTGTAACTTCCTACGAGTACTCTTTACACCCCTGAGTCTAAGTTCATAGTCTATTTCTGCCTCAGTCAAATAAGAGGCATTAATGACAAGTGGTACCTCCATTTTGTCAATATTTAAACCCAGCTAAATTTACTAAATAAAGAAAAGCAACACCTGTATATATTACTGCAATAAAAACGTACTATAAGTGGTAAAAATACCCAAAACTAAACGTATATCAAACAAAGAAATTTTTACTATAAAGCGTAAAAACTATTAAACTAAACTAAGATTGTACTGCGGTTCCATAGTCAACTCAAAACATATTATAATTTGTGGTAGATAATTTGATAAAATACGCAAATAATAAGTTTGCTATTTTGAATTTAATCTTTAAGATTAAAATATGGTAGAAAAAATTCTACGTCCTAACGAAAAACTGTAACCTAACGTTATTACTCTTTAAGGAATTTGAGAGATCGGGTTTTTGTAGCGATAATGTGAATGTTTTTCACGCAAAGTGTGTAAAATAGAAAATATAAAATCGTATAATTAGGACCTGCTTATCATACTTCCCACCTTATAGATAATTTTTAATTATCAAAACTAAACACAAATAGTAGGCAAAATTTCCAGACATAAAATAAATGCAGTATAATAAATAATAATATTCCTAAATTGTCCAATGTACTTTCAAACCAGCTGTATGCTATATACTGAGGAAATCAAAAGTTTTATCTCAACACTTATTCAACATTTTGGTGTTACATAATATGACTAAGACACGTTTTCCTCATAATTCGGGCCTAAACGTTGGGCGCCATTGTAACCTCTCTACTTGGTTTTACCTCAAATACAAATTTTTGAACTAAAACGCAAATAGGGGTGCGAACGACAAGCTGATCTCGTGGGAGAGCTGGGATTTCATGAGTTCATGTTTTCAAATAAGTCAGAGAGTAAAACACAATCTTCACAGTATACCACACGGCTGATTTGTTTTGTGATAAAAAGGGAGTATGATGAAATAATGCGATTACAAATGGGGCGCCATCCACAGTTTATAGTACTCTTAATACTGCCCCTTCGATTCACAAAACAAGTCACTGTGGAATAACTTGAAGCACATTGGACATATACTCACAAATAAAATGAAATTCGAAATGTACGATAAAAACTTAACTATTTATTAAAATATTCAATTATTGAAGGATGTTGCAAGTAACATATAATAAAATATCGTGAATGTTGAATACTTATGCAACTTTTACTTTGAAACTGGATCTTACCACAGGTGAAAGGACCGATAGTGGTCATAAGCTATTGGCACAAAATTAAATAATGACAATAAAAATGATGGTAATCCAATAGGAAGAAAAATTAAGATTTCATCACTGATATATAGTACAATACTCTCACCACCTGACGATGCACATAAAGTTGGCGGAAGCCTGGTGAGGTCGTCTAGTCCCTTCCCATTTTGTCTCTCGCCTCACATGGGTGGTTGGATGGTTATCAATAGTTACTGATGTCTGGAATGCCTATTTAAACGCTAGGGGTTGCCCCGCGCCCACGACTCGGATAGTTGTGGACCAAATATCCAAATTATCTTCTCAAATATAATTCCCTTAGTGGGTGATGTATCGTGCTAATCAAATTAGCACGAATAAATTAATTAACTTAATTAATTAATAAATAAATTCGTAAAGAAAAATATAAACTTGATACGACGGCAAAGCTCCTAGCGTTTTCGGATAGAGAAAAGATATTTTCCATTAATACATGACAAGATAAGAGTATGTTTTTACAATAAAAAAAAATTAAAAATACGGCTTTAAGCCTCAAAATACTGAAGTACATTTTAGATTAAAGAAATTTAATTACCTTGATTGATGTTAGAACACTTAATAAACGGCGATACAACAAGGGTCTATGTTATACACGTAGAATATGATATCGCAAAATACTAAACTGCCCTTAGGGAAGACCGCTTCAGAAAAATTCTTCCTTCTTGTAGCTAATCGGGAAAGTGAGCTGGTCTTTCTCCCACTCCATACGTGTATTCAAGAAATCTAACTTTAACTAGTAGGTATGCAACCCTATATACTCTTATCTTAACATTTTAGAATGACCGATTAATTAAATTTAATTAATTATTGATGTTCTTTCCAGTTTACAGCCATGTGTAATGTGTATACGTGAGACAAAGAGGTGGACTGTAACTTACTAAACTTAATAAATAAGCACTGTAAGTAAATTACAAAAGACTCAAAAGAGTATCTTAAACTAATTAACAATAGATTACTAAAAATCTTAAATAAAATCTATAACCTGTGGTCAGTATGAGTACAGGGTTCACCAAAAGGTACATGGCCCTTATAATGTTTTAATAAAAGTGCATAAGTGTAAACGACATGCTACACTTTGGATTGGTCTGGCTGTTTACAAAAGGTATTGAAATAGTCCCTTAAGTCATCGTATATAAAATTTGAGACTTAGATTATAAGAAAAGTTCTGATATTTTTTTGCGAGCTTTAAAGCGTCTGGCGGTAGTTACCGCCAAAGGGAAGTGTCTGGCAATATTGAAAATTGATTTATAACAATATTCTGTAGAAAATATATAAAAACCAGCAATTAGAATTTAAGAAAAGTGAGTAATATTTTGACGTACCTTTCCCATCTTTTACCTGTAATAGGGCCGCCTACCTAAGCTAGCCGGTATACATACATTTTAACAACACTATAGCACTATTCATTCCCCAAACTAAACCTAATCAGAATATAAGTAACGTCTGGGGGCCCTGGGATCTTACTCTATTGTGACAGAAGTAAAGCATTTACTCCCTAGTGACGAAATAAGACAACAATTTCCCTAGGGGAGTTTTTATTTCATGCCCAATTGTTAAACAAAATGTAATTCTTATTTATTAATTAATAAAACATTGCATATATTTACTTATATAAGTTAATAGTTAAACAAAATATTTTAATTTTGGTATTAGGTATTGTTATTATTAAAGATGATATTACATCTTCAATATCATCAACTTTTAGGTTAGTTAATTCGTCTCCACGGCATGCGCCTGAAATTCCGAAGATCAACGCAATCTAAAAAAGTAACAAAACATTAAAAGTGTTCATAAGCATAAAGTGAAAAATTTGTTGAAAATAAGTGATTATGGCAGTGGAAAAATACGACTTTCATAGACTTTGGGGCCAGATATCTCGAAAACCGTTGCCGAGCGCCGATTTTTTTATTAGAATTTTTTGTTCTGGAGGCAAAACTACGTATGTTAAAAAATTCAAAAAATTTCAAAAATCGGACGTTCCGTAATATAGAAAATTACCGCCATCAGCTTTGCATATTTACTTATATCTATGTTATCGTACACAATCATACACGATTTTAACATAGAATATTGGGCCCTTGCCGTAGAAGATTTATATTCCTTTGATTTTTCATGAAAATAGGCCAGCATAACATTTTCCGTGTACGTTTGTACCTTCTTTTTCTTGCACCCTTCTCTGAAACTGATTGTACGCTTTATCACAGAATTAATAACAATCAGAATACTATCTCCTATTGGCGGGAAAAGTTCGCGCACCGTCTTCGCGCACGTTAGTCCGCCATGTTCTTAAGAAGAGAATGTGCCAGGCCAGTATTAGCCGACAGTACGCCGCTAGTATAATTTTTATACAACTAGTGTTCGCAAGCCTCTAGACAATCTTGTCAATCTATAATCAGTTATTTAAGTGTTTGGCGTAATAAAAGTGGTGGTAGAATGAACCAATTCGACTGTAAATTAATTTTAGGAAAATATTTTTCATCGGTAATAGTGTTTCCTAAATAGCAGAACAACCAAATAAGACTATTTATGAAAGAGCTACAAATTATTCGAGTAAGGTCCTGAACGTTTTGACTAAGAATATGGCCGATGCATATTGGAGGTCACCGAATCTGGCTACAAGTGATAAAAGGTGCCGACTTTGAGTTTGGGTTCTGATTGTTATTAATTCTGTGGCTTTATCATACAAATTTCTTGATTTTGTGGGTAATAAGTTTAAAACTGCCGCACCGGCAGCTTCAACGATATTTTGTGGTTCTTCTTGGTTTTCCATACCAAAAATGCCAAAACTCAACTTTTGCACTAGACAAAATGTATTTGTAAATGTAAACAATAGGCGTTTTCGAAAATTGGAACGGTAGATACCAGTGGATCCACACTGGTAAATTGCGGTTAAACAGTTCATTAACCGGTAGAGTTGTTATTTTAGAACGATTCCGATAAGTTAACATCATTTTACTGCTTGAAATGTGACAGGTAATGAAAGATAAATATTTGAAATTGAAAAATGGATAATTGTGAAATATTAATATTGTCAACTGCAATAGAATTAATTGACGGCGATGAGTACGAACTTATATGTCTAAATTTGATGCGTAAATTCCTTGCTTACCGCAATGATCAACTCAAGTCGACGATCCAGGCGGTGCATAGATTCGGTAGGTACCGGTAGATGTAATGTAATTTACGAACATGGAATCAATTCACCGATCACATTATCGAACGACAGTGATACATACCGGTATATACCGTTCCTTTTTTCGAAAACGCCTCATGATACAAATAAATAAATCATGAATGTAAACAAATATCTGTTGCCATGGTACGTTGAATGGAAACATCCCAAGACCCAAAGACTTCTAAATATTTTAATTTCGCTCCGATTTATAGTCCAAGCAATGGGGGGTTTCTATTCGCAAAAGGTCGGAAAGAAATGAAATTTGGTGGGATGGTAGACATAGGTCCCCTGATAGTACACCTCAGTTTGCGACCTCGGGTGGTTGCCGCTCGAGGGGTGGGAGGATGAAAACTCTGCGTCGCGACGCTTTTCGGGAAATAGCGCCGTTGTGGTAAGTGCTATCGAAAAAAAGTTCAAATGAAACACGTAGAGAACAAAATTTTGCACAATTTTGGTCTTTGCATTTTTCGTCTGCGACCAATAGTTTTCGCTATACGGCGCGCCAAAGTTGGGGGTTGATTTGCAATTTTCAACAAAATCAGAATTTCATCGCGGATTAAGACGAAGATCGCTATCAAACAATTCTGTAATTTTTTTTTTTTCTGAAAGAGTAATGTTTTCTGCCTGCGGGGTTGAGCTACCCATCAGGCGCGTCTCCAGTTGGCGGATAGGAGGATGGCCAGACTTCTAACGGAGTAGGGTTAGCGTTGATCATATTGCTGGGGGGTCGGGCTAATAACCCATACCATACCCGGTTAACACCACGCCGTGGACCAGCTCACGACTCACACCGTAGACCGCCTGGCGACACAACGACCCTCTGTTCTCGGACAGAGGCACGTGTCTCTAGAGGGCACGGGGGTCTTGGCTTAACCGCCCGGACTACGTGGGTGAAGTACCACCATAAAAACTTCCCCAATCCCAAGGTATTGTGCGCGCTGAAGGGATGCGTGGTTGGGGGGTAGCCCAGCAACTAGCGACAAAACTCGGGGCACCTGGCGCACCCCGTTTTATGTAGCCTTCCGTGTCCAAGGGGGCTCTGGGCACGGTGACATTTAAATCCCCCATACTTGTGGGACGAAAATGAAAAATAAAACAAATAACGACACCAAAAAACAAAGCTCGGAAGGAGGCCCTGTAAAGGAGGATCCACCGAAGAAAAAACTATCCGGAGCGGCCAGAAGGAAGCTCCGGAAGATGAACCGGGGAGAATCTGGGGGAAAAGCGGGACCTAGGCTTTCACAGCCAGGGGGCGTAAGTACTCCCAGTACATCTCAACCGGGGAGCAGCAAAGCCTCACAGGGGAGTGACCCAAAGCCGGACGCTAAACGCGGCCGATCTGAGGGAAGCACGCCAGGGGAAAATAGAGTGACGCAGCCAAAGAAGAGGGGAAGGGCCAATAACGTCCTAGGTACCTCCTATGCGGCTGCGCTCACAGATTTCAAGGTGGCTATAATACCTAATGGCTACCCTGAGACGTCATTGAGCTCGGAGCAGGCAGATCTAGTAAAGACTGCACTGACCGACGCTCTTGATGACGTCGCAGAAGGACAACAACCGCCAAGATTCCCGGGGGTTAATCTACGGGGGGGCTTTCTCCTAGCCTCCTGCGCTGACCAGGCCACAAAGACTGGCTAGTGCGGGTGGTGGAGAAATGCGTACCCTGGAAGGGTGCAAAACTCAGCACATGTGATGCCAAGGATGTACCCAAGCCCGTCAGAACGTTGGTGTGGATACCGGGGCCAGCACAGGAACCGGAAAAAACGCTCAAACGTCTGAGAGTACAGAACCCAGGGCTTCAGACGAATACCTGGACTGTAGTCGACACGAAGCCAGATCCGAAGGGACAACAATTTGTCCTACTGATGGACGAGGCTTCGTGGAAAAGAATTGAGGATCTTCAATGCAAACCCTACCTCAACCTAACCAGGGTCCTATTTAAGGCCCTGGGGAGGAAGAAGGGAGGGGAGCAGATGGAAGTCGACCAGGGGACGCAAGTCGAACCCGAAGGAATAGAGGCTGCGAAGGGAGAGGACCAGCAGTAACTCTCAACCACCGCAAGTGACATTCAACGTTACACAGATGAACTTACACCACTGTAAAGCGGCCTCGGCCGCGTTGCAGCAACACATTGAAAACAACAATGTAGATATAGCACTGATACAAGAACCCTGGGTGTACAGGGGGCAAATCAGGGGTTTAGGGATGGGAAGAGACTGGGAAGTAATTAGCCCAGGCGGTAACCACCCAAGAGCTTGCATTATCGCAAAGAAAAATATCAATCTGTTACCAATGTGGGGACTATGTACAAGAGACCTAATGGTGGCACGAACCAGCATAGAAATGGAGGGGTCAACGAAAGAGCTGGTAATAGGATCCGTTTACCTTCCATACGATCAACCTGATCAACCTCCTACCCAGGAAGTTAGAGAACTGGTTCAGCAACTGGTTCATGCACAGCTTATCTTATGCTGTGATGCCAATGCACACCACAATATCTGGGGGAGCACGGACAACAATACAAGAGGTAAGTCACTCCTAGAATTTATCATTAGTAATAAGCTAGAAGTAGTCAATCGTGGAAACGAGCCTACCTTTGTCACGACGACAAGGAGTGAGGTTATCGATATTACTATCGCGACACAGTGTGCGGGGCGAGTGATCAGTGAGTGGCATGTGTCTCAGGAACCATCGCTCTCGGATCACAGGTACGTAAGATTTAAAATACAAACACCACCGGAAGTGAACAAGATGGGCAGGAATCGAAGGACCTGCGACTGGGGACTCGAGATCCTGGAGCAAGGGCTGAAGGAGTGCCCATCGAAGCCACAGACACCGGTGGAAGTGGAACTGATGAATGAATTCATTACATCAGCAATAAAAACAGCCTTCGAGCAAAGCTGCCCCCTAAAAGAGAGGAGGCAGAAACGTGACACCCCATGGTGGAATCACGAGCTCTCCTCCAGGAGAGCAGCGGTTCGCAGACTTTTCAACCAGGCAGATGGGAAGAATATAAAACTGCCCGTCTCGACTACGCATATGCCATAAGAGATGCAAAAAAGGAATCATGGAGGAAGCACTGTGAGGAGATAGAAAACACTCCGGAAGCTGCTAGACTCCAGAAAATTCTACAGAGAGGCAATCAAGGTAAAATTGGATCACTGCAAAGACAACAGGGTGACTACACAAATACCGAGAAGGAGACTTTGGACTTACTCCTAGAGACACACTTCCCGGGCAGTGTAGCTATCCCACGAAACCATAACGGTCCAATTGAAGACATACCTATTAAGAGGGCGTCTAAAGAAGACTGGAAACATGCCAATAGCGTAATTAATATAACAAAACTTGAGTGGGCGATCAATTCGTTTGAACCGTACAAGTCACCGGGGGTAGATGGAATATTCCCGGCACTACTAAAACAGGGTATAAGCAAACTTGCAACACCCCTGTGCACATTATTCAGGGCCAGTCTAGCCCTAGGATATGTGCCAACCAGCTGGCGGATGGTAAAGGTGGTATTTATACCAAAACCAGGGCGCGAGACCTACGCCCAGGCCAAATCATTCCGACCTATCAGCCTAACATCCTTTCTCCTGAAAACCATGGAGAAGCTGGTGGATAGGCATATCAGGGACGATGTTATGAACTCAAAACCTTTACATCGAAACCAATATGCCTACCAGACAGAAAAATCATGTGAGCTAGCCATACACGAGCTTACTCACAAAATAGAAAGGGCACTGGACAGCCGGGAAACGGCTTTAGGAACCTTTCTGGACATTGAGGGGGCTTTCGATAACACCTTATACGACTCTATAAGCAGAGCAGTGAAGAGACGCGGGGTCAAGCAGTCGATAACAAGATGAATTGACTCAGCACTCAAAACCAGGAAAATACAAACAATGCTGGGCTCCACGACAGAGGAGGTGCCGGCAACCAGGGGCTGTCCGCAGGGGGGTGTTCTATCACCCCTGTTGTGGTGTCTGGTTGTTGATGAACTCCTAGAACAATTAGAACAGCAAGGAATATATGCGCAGGGATATGCAGATGACATCACCATCCTGGCAACAGGAAAATTTGAGGGCGTCACATCAGAAATTATGCAAAGAGCCCTCAAAACGGTAGATAAATGGTGCACCCAGGAAGGTCTATCCGTCAATCCAGGAATGACCACAGTGGTAGCTTTTACAAGGAAAAGAAAACTTCAGAACCTGAAGAAACTATTTCTTCGGGGAAAAGAATTACAAATGAGCGGTGAAGCCAAGTATTTGGGACTAACTCTAGACACCAAACTGAACTTCAAATCTCATATAGAGAAAGTGACCACCAAAGCCACGCGGGCTCTATAAGCCTGCAGACGAATGGTGGGCAAGAACTGGGGACTACAACCACGAATGGTACATTGGCTGTACCAAAGGGTTGTGACACCGGTAATAACCTACGCCTCCCTGATCTGGTGGCACAAAGTTGGAAAAGGAGAGTCGTTGAGGAAACTTAACAAGGTACAAAGACTTGCGTGCCTAGGGATAACGGGGGCCATGACAACAACGCCTACCGCAGCTATGGAAGCGCTGCTATGCCTACCTCCATTAAATCTAGTAGTGGAGAATGAGGCATTGATAGCGACTTACTGGCTAAGAAACAACGGATATGAGACCTTTCCAAGAATAGGATATCATACAGAAATAGCCCAACAACTGGGAAATAACCGACTACTTGAAATGCAGTCTGACAGAATCAGCACTACTTATAACTTCACAAAAACCTTCAGGGTGATTATACCTGATAGGGAAGATGAGGGCAAAAGGCAGATGCGAAGTCACCCAAATGATACCATATGGTATACGGACGGATCAAAAACGTCAAGCAGTACCGGAGTAGGAATTGCAGGAGACCAACCAGGGACATACTTCAGTCTGAACCTGGGCAGCACTGCAACCGTGTTCCAAGCAGAAATAACAGCCATAGAGGCTTGTGCACTAGAAATGGTACGGATGTCATACACTAACAGAAGAATCCGTATCATCACTGACAGCCAGGCAGCTCTTAGAGCTCTGGAGGCAGTAGAGATACGTTCCAAAACAGTAAGAAATTGCCTGAAGCCCCTGGCGAAACTGGCAGAACACAACAATGTGCAATTGGAATGGACGCGAGGACACCAGGGAAATTCAGGTAATGAGAAAGCTGACAGGCTGGCCAAAGAAGGAGCAAAAAAAGCCTTGATAGGACCCGAGCCGACATGCGGGATCGCATACAGCACCGCAAAAGGCGCAGTAAAGGAATAAGACAGAAACACAACTTGCATTGGAGAGAGGCACCAGGAATGAGACAATCACGCATATTCTTAGGTGACCCATCCAAATCCAAGACTAACGAATTGCTGAAGCTGAGCAGAAGCTAAGATGTGCAGTGGGTATTCTAACAGGACACTGCACGTTAAACAAACATCTCACCAACATAAAGGTGAAGGATGATCCAGATTGTAGGATGTGTGGTGAAGAGGAGGAAATATCAACGTTTAATAACTAAACTAATTTGCTAAGGCTGTGTCAACGTTAGTTAACCATTCGTTATAACCAGTGATAGTTGGAGGGAACGACCGATATTCGTATTAAGTCAACCAACCGCTGTCACAACATCTGATTTAACTCTTGGCCGTTGAATTCAACGCAGGTCGTGGCAAACCCTTAATATATCAAAGTCTCGAAATCGATAGATTAACGGCAACTGTCGACAATGAATGCTTCCTCGTATACAGGTTTCGCAACTTCCTGAACTAAAAATACAACACTAGCTAAACACTTTGCACAATACACAAGTCACTTCTGACACCTGCCCAGACAGGTCTTGTTCGTTCACTCTTCTTTGGCTCAGCCGAATGGTCAAACCGACGCAATTGCGAGGGTCGTAAGTTATGGGGTCAACACAAATACCAGACTAATACTAGAATGCAATAAAGAAGACAGAGATAATAAATAAAGATATATATTAAACGATCATCATAGTACATATAGAGCCTCACCTAGCAAGGTCTACCACCATAACCACGATACCCCCACAAGGGGTCAGCGACTGCGACGGCCGCGCTTAAAGACGAGTGATCGATTGCCGAAAGAGAATTATTACATGGACGTGACTGGCAATTTAGTGAGTGGGTTTTATAGATTTACTGTTAGAATTATAGACTAAAAATTTAAGGTAATATTCTCCAAAAGGGGTATATGCCGTTAGACGTCTGTGGATATTTCGGAAAAGGGAAATCTCTTCGAATGCTATCTCACAAGGCGGTCACCTGGTAATAATGGGGAAGTGCCCCGGTACCCGTGCGTACCGCACTGAGGCTTATTCTGGCTTTTTTTTTTTTTTTTTTTAGTGTGGAGGAGAAACCGCTTGGCACCAGGACCTTTAATCTATCGCCCCTGGTAGTGTCGGGCGCTACTCCGACAAAAACTCCTCCCTCTTTACTCACCCTTTCCCCCACCGGAACTGTTTACCACATAACCTCAGTGGGGGGAGGCGGTCCTCTACTCATGTCCATCAGCCCCCTGTCTAATCCTTTCCTCATCTTCTTTGGTGCTCATCATTTCGTCGACCATACCTACTATGATCCTCCACGACTCTTCAATGTATGTAACCCCATTCCTAGCCTTCTGTCCGTGTCTCTTCTTATCTCCTGCCACCGTTGACATTCAAATAAAGTGTGCTCGGGGGTATCACTTTCGAGGCAATATGTGCACTCCTCACTCAGACATGACTTGGCACAGGCGGAAAGTCATAGCACCGTGCTTTCTTCCCACCCACGGTTTTATATCGGGTATTAGTCTCCTCGTCCACTCGCCTTTCCTGCTGCTCGACCATTCCGCCTGCCACCTATCTATAGCCGCTATTTTTGCCTCTTTTCTGGCAGCCTCCCCCACTAGATCGCTGTTATATGCATCCCTCCTCTCCTGTGCCATTATGTGTATAGGCATAGTGGACGCCAAGATTGCCACCGCCTCAAAAGACACCGTCCTATATGCCCTGCACACCTTCATGGCGATTTTCATCTGTACGCTCTGCAGTCTCTTCCTATATGCGTCTACGCTCATAGCTCCGGCCCATATGGGTGCCCCATACAGCATCACGGAGTGCGCAACCGAGCACAAAACCCTCCTCCTCCACTCGCCAGGTCCGCCAATGTTTGGCATCAGCCTTATTAGCGCATTAACCGTCCTCTCGGCCTTCTCTGCAGCGTACCTGACGTGCGGTCCCATAGTTACCGTCGCGTCCAAAACTACTCCCAGATATTTCACCCTGTCCTTCAACTCCATCCTGGTGCCACCAACCACCACCGATATCTCCTTCCTCCATTTACGTTGTCTTAGGTCTATGACCTCTGTTTTTTCAGGGGCCATCTGGAGCTCATTCCTTGTAAGCCAATCCTGTATCTTAGCTAGTGTCTCGTTCATTTTTGTTTCCAGGTTCTCCAATCCTCTATCCGTGACTATGACTGCAAGGTCGTCCGCAAACCCTATAATTTTTACCCCCTCTGGTACCTCTATCCTCAGTACCCCGTCATATAGGACATTCCACAACAGGAGTCCAAGCACCGACCCCTGCGGAACCCCTATATTAATGTCCCTCCTGGTACGGTTGTTGACTTGCAGGACCCTACCTGCCAAATAATCTTTCACCATATTTACCAAGTAGCTTGATATCCCGCACTTCTCCAGGGCCTTGACGACCAACCCCCAGTTCGCCGTATTAAAAGCATTCTTCACGTCTACTAAGGCCAGCAGACTCCTTTCTCTCGGGCTGCTCCTGTGCGCTAGCCGGGAAATCCTAAGCACTTCTTCCACGGCGCTAACCGTGGACCTCCCACTCCTGAACCCGTATTGGAGGGGGGACAGACCTCCCTTTTCTTCTATTTCCATGTTCAGCCTCCCGGCCAACAGCTGTTCGAACATCTTCCCCGCCGTGTCCAGCAAGCATAAAGGCCTGTATGAGATTACCTGCTGCAGCTGGTCCTTACTGGGTTTTTCAATGAGTACTAATCTAGCTAGTTTCCACTGCGTCGGGAACTGTCCTTCCCTCAGTAGTCGGTTGTATACCTCAAGCATATATTCCGGCCAGATCTCAGCAGCGACCTTTATGACCTCTGCCGGTATGCCATCCGTACCCGGGGCCCTCTTGTTCTTTAGTCTGCCCGCAGCCTTCATTAGTTCATCCCTCGTAAAATTACTTGTCACATCCACGGCTTCCTTTTCCCACTCCAAAGGAGGGGCTATGGGGAAGAGCTTGTCAGCCTGTCTTACTCTCTCCTCCGGGGTTAGCTCCACGCTGGGGTGAGGCACCCTGCTATTTCTGGTTACTATCTTGTACCCCTCGCCGAAGGGGTCGTTGTCGATTTCCTCAATCGTCTGTTCCCAGCACCGCCTTTTCGCACCTGCAATCGCCTTTCTAAGTGTTTTCTTTGCATCTTTGTATGCCGCCCTAGCCACCTCCTCCTCTTCTGGTGCATTTCTATCATGTCTTCGCAGCCTAGTTAATCTCCTACGCGCCGTCTGTGCCACCCCCCTTAGCGTACATATTTCATCACTCCACCAATATGGGACCCTGCCATCCACGGTCCTGATTTTGGCCGTGGTCGCTTCGTACGCCTGTCTGAGCGTCCCCACCATCTCCGTGGGAGTAGGCTCCGGCATTTTATTTTCCCTATTTCGAAGGTATTCGGCGAGGCGTTCCTTGCTCACTGGGCCCCTCTTCCACAGTCCCCTTTGCGCTCCGTCCGTCGGTAAGTCTACTTCAAAAGTAATGTACCTATGCGGGCTTAGGGATTCCCTGTGGCTCAACACTCTCCATCCCTTTACAGCTCCGATAAGATTTTCTGACACCGCCGAGATGTCGATGACGCTGCCTGAGTTTCCCCTCACGAAAGTATTAATCCCTGACTCATTGAGGGGGGTGAGGTCAAAAGTACTCAACAACGCTCCCAGCGTTTCACCCCTGGCATCCTCCCATCTGGAGCCCCACATAGGGGACTTCGCGTTAAAGTCTCCAGTAACCACAATCTTGTCCCCCCTATGTGTCTCCAACTCCACCTCCAATTGAGACATGTACGCGTCAAATGCGGCCATCCCCGAATTAGGGGAGATGTAGCAGCTGAATATGCACACTTCTTGCGTCTTAATCCACACCATTCTGGCTTATTCTAGCTTGATATAACCAAAAATACCGCATATCTATTTTGCGAGATCATTGGGTGGTCTCCCACTATAGATATGAAAAAGACCCGAGACCACTTCACGTCGCCACGTGGTATCGCAAAATTCCGCTATTTCCTATTTTTATTCAGTTCCTAATATTTTCAAAATGGGGCTGGCAGACACGATCCCGGTAGAGACGATGACCAATGGGTAGGCGAGGCCAGCTCAACCATCCTTGGAAGCCGTAGGTCACGGACTCACTAGGAATTCCAGAACGCGAGGGTAGAGTGAACCTATTCTTCCGTAGATCAGTGCGACCACGAAGGTGGATCAGTCTATGATAGATCTGATCGAGAGCTACCGATCTACGGTAGATTCACTCTCGCGCCTTTGTGGAGTATTCCTGTGATCCGTTTGACCGGCTTATGACAATGATCATCTGCGCTATGATCATTGTTGTGGCGCAGTCCGTCCTTTGAGGAATCGGTACTGGCTGAGGACAATGCATGTCCCTGGATGCGTTCGTTCAAACATGGGATAATGGCCGAAAAGGATAAATGGAATTTTGGAAACTGTACGTCTTAAAAATTTTTAAAAAAATCCTGATATGCACGGAATCGTGCATATCAGGCAAAAAGAAGGAATTTTGGGTTTAGGAACTGAATTGAAATTCGACATATTTTTGATAAAAAAATGGTGTACATGGAACAGATGTTCCACATACACCATTCAAGCCTTAGCTTGTGTGCTTATATCTAATTAGGATCTTTTGCTTAAAACTACTTCTACTGCTTCTCCTGGGTACGATAACACTCCCCTCCTTTGGAAAATTCGTCTTTCGGAATCGATCACTATTACACTGTGTCACTGCTTAAGATTACTTAATAATATTTTAAAATTAATTACTTCCATCAGGAAATAAATAAAAGGAATGGATATATGGATCATAGGATTTATTAACAACTCTTGTAGGAATATGGTGGTGGTGGTATGGTTAACATAGATAGATAGAACACAATACAATTTATACAATTATTGGCCGAATGGTAGTATGGGACTGAACATTTAGAATTTATAAAATTATTGGCCTCATAGGTTTAAAGGTAAAAATGGATCATAACATTGGTAATTTATAGGATTATTGGTCAAAAGTGGACTTAACATAATTATCGAATGAACATATTTGGAAAACATGATAGTGTCTTTATGCACTGTTTTCTGGGTCTTCTGTCTTGTTCTTCGATCTTCGTCTTCTGTCTTCGTCTTCGTCTTCTGTCTTGGGAGTCCATCCTCTTGGAGAATGCTGCACTCCACTGCTTGGCTCGTTCGTCTGGAATCTGCCAACATACCATTGGGACTGGTGGATCATTGCATTGGGAATTTATGGTTTGGATCTCAGGATAGGATCAGCATGCATCTATTTATGTTCAGGCTGTAAACATAAATCAGTACGTATTAGTTAAAATTGAAACAGAGGATACCGCAGTATCCGACTATAAATTTGGACTTTAAAATTTCTGGACATAATCTCATCACTCTTATTTTCTCTACGGAACGTCTTTTGGAAAATGACTTAAATTTGGTAGTTTAACATTTGCCAAAGGAATTATGAGTCTTCGCTCTCTCTCGAGATTGAAAGGATTACAGGAATTTTGTGGAATATTTTCAGAAAGGATATTTGCTTCAGAGGAACCCTCTGTAAGCGGAATAGTCTGGTCAGTGGTTTGCTTGGAATCATTGGTTCGAATAGAATTTTGGTCATGTACTAGTGTGGAAGGATCTGGATCATGAATGGAAATATCAGCATGCGAAGCTGCTTGCGAACTGGTTTCCGGCTCTTCGGAAACGCTACCCTTCGACGCAGGATGCCTTCTTACATTCGAGACAGCTACGCTGGCTGTATTAGGGGTGTGAATTTGGACTTGGACGGGAATTGGATCATTGGAATGCTCTGGTCCATTGGGAGGATCGTCCACTGAAGAGTCATCGGAATCGTCTTCACTGGATGCGAATCCTACTTCCTCCGTTGGTTTCACAAGTCTCAGATCGTTCACATGTAATCGGGATAGATGTTGGTCTTTCTGGATAATATAAACCTCATTTGACACTTTCTCTGTCACCCTATGTGGCCCAGTCCACGATGGTATAAATGCCTGTTTATCTTTACGCACATTTTTAGCCATAACTCTGTCTCCAACTTTTAAAACGATAGGAGTGACTGCTTCCTTAGGGGCGTATTTTTGTCTATACTGCTGTGAATTTTTACTTATATTTTGAACGATAGCTGGTCTGGTTAATGTAGGTTGCCTTTCTTGAAAATAACTTTCTATCTGCCAGTCGCCTGCTTCTGCTAGTTCGTAGCCTAGAACTGCAAAGCTTGGTGTATATCCTGTGGAAGCGTTCTTACGTGTTCTTAAATTGTAAAGCATTTGTACAATGTACATATCCCATGTGTCTGTTGCCTGATTGAACATAAGAGATTTTAAAATTTTCTTGGCTTCTTGCACCTGTCTTTCTATTGGATTTGCTTGTTGATGATAAATGGGCGTATAAAAATTTTGAATATGGTTGCGTTTACTAAACTGAGTATACCATCCACTTTGGAAATGTCCTCCTTGATCTGATATGATAGTCTTCGGCAAGCCAAACCGAGATATCCAGTGCTCCTCCAGAAATCGGACTAAAGTTTCACCATTCACCTTTACGAAAGCTTGCGCTTCGGTCCACTTGGTAAATAAATCGACCGTCATGACTATAAATCGATGTCCTTAGCGGGTTTGTATGGTCCCAAGATATCCATACTGATCACCTCAAAAGGGTATTGAGGTTCATGACACCGTAATGGGGCTTCCGGCTGCACTTGTCGTCCTTTAACAGATTTGCACACTAAACAATTTTGAATATATTGGCCTACTAGCCTGGACATGTTGTTAAAATAATAAGTTCTAGATATGGTCCGAAAGGTTTCATCTCTTCCTGGATGGCCGACACCAGTCTTGTCGTGAAAATGTGCAATAGTTTCTTTGATCTTACGCTTAGGTACCACTAAATAAATTTTGTTTGAAATCAATCTCATAAGTATGCCATTTCTCACTTGATGAGTTGAGTAAAATTTCTGGTCTTTAACCGATCTCTCTTGTAAAGTGCGTTGACTGAGTTCAATCCAACGACTAACTTTCTCCCTGATGTTCGTAGAATCCTGTTGACTTTCGATAATTGATTGATAAAGTTCCAAATGGGTGATAGCCAAAATATTTTCTTTTGATTTGAATTTAGGCGGAAACATTCGCTCTTCATCGAGATGCTCCAAACTTGAATTTTGAGGATTTCTACTGAGATAATCGGCCAAAAGATTTTCTTTGCCTGGACAGTGTTCAATTTTGAAAGAATATTCTTGCAACAACAACGACCATCTTGTAAACTTCGTTTTCTCATCTCGGTGCTTATCCAACCACAGGAGAGCCCTATTATCAGTTCGGACTATGAAAGGTTTGTCTGCTAAGTAAATCTTATATCGCTTAACGTAAGTAACCACACTTAAACATTCTAGCTCGTTTATGTGATATTTTCTCTCTGTAGGAGACAAGGTATGACTCGCATATGATATAATATGTCTTTCACCTCCATCGCCGAACTGATATAAAACTGCTGCCATGCCTAGTAGACTAGCATCCGTCTGAAGAATAAAAGTTTTGTCCAAATCTGGTCTATGAAGTTCCAAGGGTTCTGCTAAGATCTGCTTAATATTCATAAACGCGTTCTGGGCCTCCTTTGTCCATTTATATCGGACGTCGTTCGAGAGTAGTCTGGTTAGCGGCTTGGTAATGAGGGCTGCATTAGGGATGTATTCTCTTACCCAGTTGCATAGACCGAGAAAACTCTGAAGTTGTCGTTTATTGTTAGGAACAGGATAGTTCTGAAGCTGCAATTTATGTTTATCAAGTGGTCTAGTGGTATCTAAAGTAATCTGATGCCCAAGATAGGTAATCTCATTAGTAGCGATTACACACTTATCCGGAGAAACCTTCAAGTTATGTAGCCTTAATCGTTCAAATATCAACCTGAGGTGCTCCACATGTCCTTCCAAATCGTCACTATAAATGATGATGTCGTCTAAATAGACTTTACAGAAATGGTGCAAATATCCTGTTAGAACATCTTTGGCCATGAATTTTTGGAATGTGCACGGGGCAGTCTTCAAGCCGAACGGCATAACATTGAATTGATAGGCAGCTCCATCATAGTAGTAAACGCTGTGTAAATTTTGGATGAATCATCTAAAGGAATTTGCCAATATCCGCTCTTCAAATCAAGTACAGTAAATACTGTAGCTTTCCCCAGGTCCTTGATACTTTCATAGATTTTTGGTAAAACTGATGCTTCGTCAAGCGTGACTTCGTTTAATCTACGATAGTCGATACAGAAACGCGGTTTCTTATCTTGTCTCTCAATGATAACTGGGGGTGAACTATATGGTGATGTGCTTGATTCAATAACACCGGCCTTTAACATTTCCTCTATCTGATCATACATGATCTTCTTTTTATTAGGCGACATGGGATATGGCTTTACATTGAATGGACGATGGTCCTTAACGATAATTTTGTGTTTAACACTTACGGTGAGTCAATTCCACCGTAAATAGATCAGAAAATTCTTTGAAAAGTGGATTGAAAATTGAGTTAGAAATTTTGAGAGTTTCCGGCAATTCTTCATTTGATGCTCTATCGGTTGCCTGATTCCAGAACACGGTTATACGTCTGTCTATTCCCACATACACACATTTCCTATGATAGTCAAATACGACATGTTGAGAATAAAGGAATGGAGCTCCTAATATGATTCCTTCGTTCAGTTCTTCGATAACTTGAAATGGTACATGGAAACGAACATCCAATATAAAGATGTCTAGAGAAGTAGTGCCTTGCGAATCAATAACTTGATCGTCACAAGCAAGAGCGAAAGTTTGAGGATCGGATAGATGATTCATTGATGAGAGAAATTGCGGATGAATGATATTGCGGGTAGCACGGGTATCAAGAAGTGCATGCACAAGTTTATTATTAACGATAATTTTGATTCGAGGCAAAGGATAAAAATTTGATAAATGGTTAATGGCTTCGGGTAGGATGATAGATTGAAAGTTGGCAGGGTCTTTGGCATATTCTGGGTATTCTGACGTCAGGTCAGGTAAGTGGTCAAATGGGTTTATAGTTTGGGATTGGTCTATTGACGACGAGGCGTACTCGTAGGGCCGACTGGAGGGGGATTGCGGGAATTTCCCTGTTCTCGAACCCCTGAGAAGTTTCCCTGTTGTCGTCTCTTATAAGGATTGTTTGGACAATCGGAATGGTAGTGCCATTGGACATCAGGACAGTATCGGCATGGAGTAGGAGGCGTTTTCTGAATTTGGAATTTGGACGGAATTGATTGCTAGAGGTTGCCTGCTCTTGGAAATGGACTTGTCGATTCCTGACGTCTTGTGATTCTCTATTTGTATTCTCACTGTGGGAATTTTGCCAAACACGGCCAGATTTTGCCTTAGATTTATTTTCATTGGAACGCGCCGCAGATCCTTCATCAGCTATATCTCGCTCTACCCTAGATGCTATCGATACAAGTGACTCAGTGTTAAAAACATGTGTTCCGCTTAAGCGAGAACGTATCTCCGGTCTGAGTTGGTCCAGTATGATACTGGCCTTCAGAGCTTCCGGTTTGAAGGGGTCGACCCTATTAAAAAGACATATTTTCTTGGTAATGAATACCGCTGATGAATCACCTGCACGCTGCATTTCGCCATAAAGCTTTGTGATTGCCTGAGTGTAGATATCGCCTGAATCGAATCTATTGCGGAATCGTTCGATGAATACTTCGTACGAAGTAATGAGAGTTCTATATTGATCGAACCATTTTCGGGCTTCTCCTTTGAGTTGATCAGTTATTAAATGGAATCGGTCTGTACTATTGTTAATTCGTGCTCTAAGGCAGTAGTCTTCGAAATTTCGGATGAAAGTTTCGGGACTCTCATGGTCTAAACCATGATATTCCACGGTAGGACTACGTGGTCGGTCATACGTTGAAGTTGTGCACTGTGCTGCGTCCTGCATAGCGTTTACGAAAGTTTGTGCCATCTTGGCAAATAGATCTTCCATTGATGGAGGATTATCAGGGGACCTCGACGAGGGAGAAACATTACTGATCAGTTCCGGCTGCCGCTCCGGCACTACGGAGGAATCTTCCATTAACCTGGTCTCTTGCTCGTAAAAGCCACTAGGGGTTAAAGATATCAAAGGATTATCGTTCATGACTACGATTTTTGCAAGAGATGAAGTCAATTGAAGCACAGCCCCACGTTGGGCGCCATATCAACGTTTAATAACTAAACTAATTTGCTAAGGCTGTGTCAACGTTAGTTAACCATTCGTTATAACCAGTGATAGTTGGAGGGAACGACCGATATTCGTATTAAGTCAACCAACCGATGTCACAACATCTGATTTAACTCTTGGCCGTTGAATTCAACGCAGGTCGTGGCAAACCCTTAATATATAGAAGTCTCGAAATCGATAGATTAACGGCAACTGTCGACAATGAATGCTTCCTCGTATACAGGTTTCGCAACTTCCTGAACTAAAGATACAACACTAGCTAAACACTTTGCACAATACACAATTCACTTCTGACACCTGCCCAGACAGGTCTTGTTCGTTCACTCTTCTTTGGCTCAGCCGAATGGTCAAACCGACGCAATTGCGAGGGTCGTAAGTTATGGGGTCAACACAAATACCAGCCTAATACTAGAATGCAATAAAGAAGACAGAGATAATAAATAAAGATATATATTAAACGATCATCATAGTACATATAGAGCCTCACCTAGCAAGGTCTACCACCATAACCACGATACCCCCACAAGGGGTCAGCGACCGCGACGGCCGCGCTTAAAGACGAGTGATCGATTGCCGAAAGAGAATTATTACATGGACGTGACTGGCAATTTAGTGAGTGGGTTTTATAGATTTACTGTTAGAATTATAGACTAAAAATTTAAGGTAATATTCTCCAAAAGGGGTATATGCCGTTAGACGTCTGTGGATATTTCGGAAAAGGGAAATCTCTTCGAATGCTATCTCACAAGGCGGTCACCTGGTAATAATGGGGAAGTGCCCCGGTACCCGTGCGTACCGCACTGAGGCTTATTCTGGCTTGATATAACCAAAAATACCGCATATCTATTTTGCGAGATCATTGGGTGGTCTCCCACTATAGATATGAAAAAGACCCGAGACCACTTCACGTCGCCACGTGGCATCGCAAAATTCCGCTATTTCCTATTTTTATTCAGTTCCTAATATTTTCAAAATGGGGCTGGCAGACACGATCCCGGTACAGACGATGACCAATGGGTAGGCGAGGCCAGCTCAACCATCCTTGGAAGCCGTAGGTCACGGACTCACTAGGAATTCCAGAACGCGAGGGTAGAGTGAACCTATTCTTTCGTAGATCAGTGCGACCACGAAGGTGGATCAGTCTATGATAGATCTGATCGAGAGCTACCGATCTACGGTAGATTCACTCTCGCGCCTTTGTGGAGTATTCCTGTGATCCGTTTGACCGGCTTATGACAATGATCATCTGCGCTATGATCATTGTTGTGGCGCAGTCCGTCCTTTGAGGAATCGGTACTAGCTAAGGACAATGCATGTCCTTGGTCGTCTCTACATGCTGCATCGTGCCTGGATGCGTTCGTTCAAACATGGGATAATGGCCGAAAAGGATAAATGGAATTTTGGAAACAGTACTGAAAATTCTGATATGCACGGAATCGTGCATATCAGGCAAAAAGAAGGAATTTTGGGTTTAGGAACTGAATTGAAATTCGACATATTTTTGACAAAAAAATGGTGTACATGGAACAGATGTTCCACATACACCATTCAAGCCTTAGCTTGTGTGCTTATATCTAATTAGGATCTTTTGCTTAAAACTACTTCTACTGCTTCTCCTGGGTACGATAACAGAAACACCTCACCACATCATATGTGAATGCCCGGCCTTAGCGGCGAGAAGGATTGCACACTTCGGTGAACCATCAGTGACACCGGAAGAGATAGCCAATGCTCCCATCGACCGTATACTCGCCTTCGTGGGAGGAACGGGTCTCATGGAATAGGGAGACCATGGGGGTACAATAAGCTTTAGCTTCAGTACAGCGGGCCAAAAGACCGCAACCCATAAGGAAAAAAAAAAAAAAATGTTTTCTGAGTCTGCAGATGTCCGACTTGATACATTTGGTCGTGTATAATAAAATATATGATTTTTTTAAGCGCGCCCCTACATACTCCGATATGGGTATTTGTTAATTATCATTATCTACGGTCAATATTTCCTTATTATTGTTGACCTAGGCGCCAAATTTATTATTTTTGTGCATACATGATTCAAAGAAATTTTTCACAGGTAGGTAGAATTGATCGGTGCGTTTTTTTTTAATGTGGTGTCCCCAAGAGGCCTAATCCACGGTCGATATAGGGGTCTATTTCACTTTGAGGCGCTTGCGACGTTCTAAAACTGATTTGCCTTCGTTGTCTTCATCCTCAGACATCAATTCCGAGCCATAATCGGCTAACTCGGCGTTGTCTGTTTGGTCCTCATCGTCCTGTATCTGATCGGGAACGTTTTCGACATCTTCTGCATCGTCGTCGTGTAACCCAATCTGGTCGGGAATGTTTTCGCAGGACGTCCCAGTACAGTGTAAACACAGAGAACCGAACAATCCTGCTTTACGGCAACCACAAGCAGATACACAACCTTTCTGGCATCTGCACGAGATGCTCTTAAGTAAAACCTCTGGAGCTGGTTCCCGAGCTGATTCCTTTGCGATTCGTATTGCATCCAGTCCTGTGGTTGTTCTTCGCCATCCATGATCTTCTGGGGGTTTCTGAACTCCCCGCCAGCTCTGTACTTAACCATAAGTACGCAATGAATGATGATGGCACGCATCGGATGTTGGTGGCAGTGCCGCGAGATTAAATGAATTTTTGGAGACGGCCCGTACAAATTTCGTATACCGCAGAGACTTCAACTTACGATGTTCGCTTCCTGCACCATACTGCCTCAACATAAACAGTTCGCCAGCGGCAACGACTTCCGTTAATTCTGCCTTATCCCGTCAAATGCCTGAATCGCGTCTGTTAATGTTGGGTTTTTTACTAAAGTTTTGAGGAATCGAATCTTGCCTTGATTGAACAACGCCGATGTAGTGTCACATCCATTGAAGGCATGCACAAATAAGATACTTTTCGCAATAGCATCGCTATATTGCAAACTCTGAGGTGGATAGAACACATCCTCCTTGTTCCCTTTACCCGGCTTGCACAAATAAACATTCGGGATCTCTTTGGCTTTATCAGTCAACAATACAAGCAAATCTACGTCTTCTCCAATTACGAATACTGAGAAAAAAGAGGAAGTAAGTTTGATGGCAGTCTGCACAATTAATGAATCCGTGTCTTCGACCGCTTGCTTATCCGTGTAATTATTGGGAAAACGCACGACTCGCTAGATGGCGCTGTGACTAATGTCAAAATAGGACGAAAACGTGAACAACAAATTGTTTACAATGGAAAGTGATTGGTTTTTTAAAAATTGGTTACTTCTGTGAATTCTGGGGCACTTATATTTAATATATTAGTGAAATATGTATAATATACATGGTAAAAATTTCTGATAACTATTTCACGTATAATATGTGAAAGTAAATGATTGAAAAAAATAAAAGTTTGGAGTAGTGTATACTATTTCTTAATTTTTCATATCCCAACATTCATTTAACATTTTAGTCACCTGGTTATAGGTATTATATCTGGTCACTAGGTTGAAGAGAAGCAGATTTGTTCAGGCAAAATACGCAATTTTATCAAGGTAAGTAAATGGTTTGTAAAGTCTTGACTGCAACGTCTGCAACTTTGAGCTAAAACATCAATGAAATTGGCTCAGCCAGGCTGTGTATTTGAAATTGTAAATATCAGCATCAGCATATAATACAGCTTATAAGTAAGTATACATATAGGTTTATAAAAAGAATGAATTTAAAATTAACCTGCGGATGCTTTCGATGGAGTAGTTTAAAATGGGGAAATTCAGAGCAGATAATAAAAAGTTAAAAACAAAACATTTACTTAAAATACATTGATTACATTATACAATAATATTTAATAACAGATTATTTACATTTCACAAAAAAATGCAAGTTGATTTCCAGTAACATCGAAATGCAAGTGACATGAACTTATTACCATATGCCTTGTAGGTATATATTACTAATCTATATCCAAAAAATGCTTCTACTAACATGTAGTTAGTAATTGGTTTCCCAATTTTTAAAATATATTCCCATTTCTTGCAAAATTTTTTATCCAAAACAGGAAATTTGTGTAAAGAATTTTAACTTGTACAATACGAACTACATTGCGGGTTCAGAACATAACGTACTTTTGGACGTAGTGGCCACCGTTTTATGAATTTGTTGCCTGTTTTTGCCTTTAGAACAATTAATCCAAACACTAACAGTGATAAAACTACACTTAAATACCATACAAATAAGAACAAACTGTAAAAAACTAATGTCTAACGAGAAAACTCCATTAAAATTGTACACAACCGGCTTTTGTTATTCACGTTTTGGATAGTTCAGATAGATGTCGCCCACCCCGTGAGTTTCTCCAATATGCTTCCAAGTTTGTCTGCAGCAATGCGATGGAACGCCTTTTGTTAAAGCTGTTCGATAAAAATTTTTCTTGCGACACAGTTGGAATCATGGATTCATCGAAGAGTACATCAGTGCTTCAGTGCTGCTTCGAGCGGCGGTTTCTTTCAGCAGATTTCGTACTTGTACAGATTAACAGAACATCGAATCATAATAAATATACTCTGGCTAACGAATGTTAGTCGTTGCGTCACGACTGATTGAATGTATCACAGACATTGCAATCTAAATGCTGTCTTTATTCAACGCGCACTGTTTATCAAACTGAAATAGGCCCGAACGTCGCCGACATAACGCCACCTACTGAACAGAAATGCGTCTCTCGCACGCTATGCGTTAGACAAAGGTGGATGCAAGTTTGTCTGAGCGTTTACGACGCGGTACTGGTTTCACTCATAGACGTTCCTTTGTGTCAAGAATAAGCAGGCTATATTTTTACAGTATACAAACAAATTTGAGGTCCATATAAAATAAATTGTTGTTTTCAACATCTATAAGATTAATTTTGCAGTTTTGGACAATAATATATTTTTTTACTAATATGAGATTGTAAAGGTATAATGAAATATTTTGTAAGTGGAGGATGACAATCATATCATCAACTTTTCATCGCCGGCACTGGTATAATCGGCCGCCTTGGCCCGTACGATCACCAGTGATGACGCAACGACTAACATTCATTAGCCAGAGTATAGTAAGTTGAGGCCGAACAAGGGGCTCGTATCTTATACCCCAATCAGGATATTCATATGACCACTAATGCACAAAAATAATAAATTTGGCGCCTAGGTCAACAATAAATAAGGGAATATTGATCGTAGATAATGATAATTAAAAAATGTCCAAATTGTAGTATGTAGGGGCGCGCTTCAAAAAAATCATTTATTTTATTATACACGACCAAATGTATCAAATCGGGCATCTGCAGACTCAGAAAACATTGCTCTTTTAGAAAAAAAAAATTACAGTATTGTTTGATAGCGATCTTTGTCTTAATCCGCGATGAAATTCTTATTTTGTTGAAAATTGCAAATCAACCCCCAACTTTGGCGCGCCGTAGGGCGAAAACTATTGGTCGCAAACGAAAAATGCACAGACCAAAATTGTGCACAATTTTGTTCTCTACATGTTTCATTTGAACTTTTTTTCGATAGCACTTACCACAACGGCGCTATTTTCCGAAAAGCGTCGCCACGCAGAGTTTTCATCCCCCCACCCCTCGGGCGGCAACTCCCCGAGGTCGCAAACTGAGGTGTACTATCAGGGGCCTTATTCTCAGCCAGTGGATTTCAGCGTTCCTATGCGAAAATCCGCCATGTTTCTACTGAAATCTAATAAGCCGTATTCTCGACCATTCCCTTCCTACGAAATTTCAGTAGAATACGAGCAATTTTGTTCTCCTGCTTTCCACCAAGCGAATTTTGTAATTTCAAGAGAATCGCATACGCATATAGTGTGCGCATAGTGTAATTTACTTTGCATTGTAGGCACAGATTAAGAAATGTTTTAGGTTAACGAGGAGCGTTCCCATTCGTGTGAGAGAAGGTTCACTTCTCTCGATTTCGTCTCCTCGATGAGAATAAGCACCCAGGGGACCTATGTCTACCATCCCACCAAATTTCATTTCTTTCCGACCTTTTGCGAATAGAACCTCGTTTTTAGTACCCATTGCTTGGACTATTATTATAATTCTTTATTTATGAAATAAATGTGTCTACTCCCGATCGTGGAAAAAATAGTATATACACCTCGGGAGAGACCGCCATTTTTCCCTCTATGTATTTGTTGCCCTCGGGCCTCAAATTACACCTCAGGAAAAATAAGACGTTTGTCTCCCTTAGTATATAATGTACTATTAACTAATTTATAAACAATATAGCAAGGCAATCAATTAATAAAACAGTTGACACATGCTTTAATAAAATAAAAAAATGTCTTACTAAAAGATTAACCTCTAAATTTATCGTAAATGTCAAAACACTGACAGACTGATGATGGAGATGGTAGCGTACCTGCCTCTCACCCAAAAGTCCCGGGTTCGAATCCCGGTCGTGGCAATGGAAAATACTGTGAGAGGGATTTTTCCATTATACATGGATCTTGGATGTGTGTCAGTGTGTCCCTTGTCTATAAATGTGTAGCCTCCTCCCGCACAAGGCTCTTCTAGAGCCTTCTTTGATAAAGGGGGTCGTAATTACATGTGATATCCGTCAAAGGTTTGTTGTTCACTACTAGCACTAGCATAGATAAATATATTACTACTAGTTAGTTCATATTAGTCATATTACAGAGGCTTTATAAAGCCTCTGTAGTTCATACCGGGTGGCCACGAGACTAGGGTCATGCTTATATCTCTTTCAATTATGAACCGATTTAGATGAAATTTGGTACAAGGATATTAGACCTAATTTCGGATGGACATGCAGATATAGTCAAAATGGCCGACTTCCGGTTTCACCGGAAGTGCATCTACCTTCGATTTTTTAAATGCATCACCCAGTATATTTTATGTTTTTCGGAATCTACTACTCAAATTACATAGAATAGCGTTGCCAAATTTACATTTTTCTCAAGGAATTTTTCTTTTATTCAAATTTATTTTTTAACGTAGAAGGCCGTGATTGGGAAAAAATCCTTTCCAGTTGACTCTAGTAACTCATATTATTAATAGTGATTTCATCAATTAAATCAATAACAAATGCCTCATGAAAGAATAAAATTTGCCAAACGTGTTTTTTAAAGAAAAAATCATTTTTTTAAATGGCACTTACTAAGGGCCATAATGCCATTAAATAGCAAATTTAATTACCAATCTAACTGCACCACTTCATCGTTGTCTAAAACTGAAAAATATTTATTTACTAAATTGTAAATAGGTGTAATACCATTGTTTATAAAGTAATAAACAATGGTAATACTGAGTTTAGTTTGATAAAATGATAGTTAGCCGATAGCCATGGAAATCAAAAGGTGTCTACTGTCTAATGTAATGACAACATTAAAATTCGCGAAAATCACGTACCGCGAGGTGGCGCTGATAATTTAGTATATGTATGAACCAAGTGGTGAACAACAAACCTTTGACAGTGTTTTGACATCGATAAATTTAGAGGTTAATTCTAGTGACAATCTTTTTTTATTAAAGTATCGTGTCAACCGTTTTATTAAGGATGTTCAAGGGTTTCATCGTCGGGGCAGAGGGGAGTAGCGGGACGGGGGAGATCCCGGGGGTGGGAGAAGGCATAAGAGGTGGCAACACCGCACATTTCTCCTGTGCTCGTGTTTTCTTTCTGCTGGTGTTGTGACAAAGTGTCTATGTTAAATATATTGTAAATAAACGACGTTTTGTATATTGCTTCTTTATTATTTACTCTTCTTTATACATGAATTAATCCAATGACAAATGTAAACTATAAAGACATGGAACGACATTGTTGTAATTGAAACAAGAAAATGTATAAAATGCAGTTGGACATTGCCAGAGGGCGATACTGTTCTTTCTCTATTTCTTTACTGATACTACTAGTTTTAATATATTTAATACGTTTTTTGGAATAACTTTAAAGCAATATTGTATTATATGTTTTAAGGATACTATTAACACAATAAGAAGAAAAATTTAATGTCGCCCTCTGGCAGTGTCCAACCGCATTTTATACATTTTCTTGCTTCAATTACAACAATGTCGTTCCATGTCTTTATAATTTACATTTGTCATTGATTAATCTAAGTGAAAATTATTACACATAAACAATCTATTATTTATTAATCTCCTTAGTTACTTTTAATATATTCAAAAACAAATAAAATTACTTATTTATAAACAGAGATATCGCTACTGAAATCAATATTCTAACAGTCTAACCTCTAACCTATAAAAAATCACCTACGGTACTTTGGTCGGAACATACAAAACCCAGGAAGAAGAGCAAGCAATCAAATTGTTGCATGTGATGGAAAACCACAAGTCATCAAAACCAAGAAAATATTAAAAAGCATTCTAGAGTACCTGAAAAGTTTGCCATAATATATTCAAGAACTTCATTTCAGCTTCACTTCGAATATTCCTAGTAGTTCTATTCTGCGATAAGAATATTTTACATTTATTGTTATGTATGAAAGTCTATTTGTTCTTATTATCTGACATGCTTGCATGAAATATATTTTGATAATTTACATAAACATGATTTGATGTTCTACTTGATAAAAAATAGTACATTGTGTACCTAGTAGGAAAAGCCTAACATTCCCGGACGATTGTGAAGACAACACGGAGTCCGGGAATGTGCTTTTCCTACGAGATACACATACTATTTTTTCTGAAATCGCAATTAATATTATTATAATTAAGAAATTTTTGTTAATCCATAACATTGTTTTATTGCAATCTAATTGCTTATGAAATCGTTTCCTTTGCAATCACTGTTTATTTATTGATGTGAGTGCTTATTTCGTTTCAATACGTGCTAATTAAAATGCACAATGATGAGTTTGATGATGACATACAGTTGTCTGGGACACCACCAGAGACTACAGCTATAATGTGACTTTAAATTTTCATGGATTATTGCCACGAAAAAGACATGACCTCCCGATCTGAAAAATGTCATGATTTCTAATTTATCTTCAGTTGAAGTCATCTCTACGTTATAGTCAAATTACTCCCATGCTGAGATCAACACTTAGTACAAAGGAAGACATTGATATATCAAAATATTCGAAATTACGCGTTTTCCTGAAAGGTCAAGGTGACAGCTATAAACCAAAGAAGCTGAAAGTTCTGTCAAATGAACAATTTGAAATATTTATTACTTAAGCACCAGATCATAAGTATGTAGGTACTTAATGAATAAGGTATCCGTTTAAAATGTGAGAATTTTAAAATTATCCAGATATTCAGCCTTATTCTGGTGACCATTAGTTAATTTTCAATATCAGAACATAACCAACATTGTTTATTGAAAATTATCGATTTCATAAAGTTGTTGTATTCTGGTGAGACTATTGATTCCCAGAAAGTCAATATTGAAAATCTATTAGACTGTCTATATGCGTATGATATGAAGTTATTAAAAAAGGGTTGCCAATATTCATTGATCTTCAATAAAAACACTAGAAATTGAAGAAAATTAGAGTATTTAACGCTGCAAAGTTGGAGAAATATTTGTAAAATGACAATTATTGTCAAAATATAGGTTAACTCTTGCCTAATTGTAAACATTCTCATTTTATACGAAACTACACAAAGAAAAAGAACATCAGAGGCAATTCCAAATATATCTAGGGTAGGTACTTATCTGAGAGTCGGAAAAGCTTAGTCTACAGATTCAGTCGATTGGCGGCTCACAGGGAAATTAATATCTTGGCCTACAGATTTCTGATAACTTCCCTGAGAGAAGAAATGCAAACCACACGTAACAATAAGTTACTTGGGAATACTTATTTTGATTCTTTGTGGATCTGGCAAGAAGGAACTTATTTGATCTATCAAATATGTTATTGAACCTATACGCAGGGTGTCCCGGAAATAAGTGCAAATATTTTGCAGGTATATAGGTTCTTTGATGAGAATTAATGAGGGTCTTTCATATAAACTCTTTTAAAATAAGCCCCCCCCTATCGAGTTTCACCCTCTTAATTGGGTGCAGCACCAAAAGCTAGTTTTTATAATTTTCTCCAAAATGATTTAACTTCGAGCGATAAATTTTTATGTACATATTGTACCTATAAAAGACCATTTCATGAAAATATTATCATCCACCCCATCTTCCTTTAAGGGAGTGAAATAAGTTACACCTTGTGGTTTTTTTGCCAGAACTTTGATTGACTATAAATATTCAAAAGTGAAATACTTTACTCGAAAGCCTCTTATCTTATTTTAAAACTTCTTTTTCTCTTACTAAATTTTTGTGTACCTTCTCATCAGTACCGTATTTATTTTATTTTTAATCGAATGCAGTTGAGTATAAAAAACTTTAGTAAGAGGCAAAAAAGTTTTAAAATAGAAGGCTTTCGAAGTCACCCACTCAAAGGGGTGGACTAAAAGCTAATTTCATATTATTTTCTCCAAACTGATTTCGAAAGCCTGATCTTATTTTAAAACTTTTTTATCTCTTACTAAATTTTTCTATACTCAACCGTATTCGATTAAAAAAAATAAAATAGATACGGTACAGGCGAGAACTGTATGTGCATGGTTGTGCATTTCATTTTTTTAATCTAATACGATTAAGTATACCTACAAAAATTTAGTAAGAGGCAAAGAAGTTTTAAAATAAGATCGGGCTTTCGAGTGAAGTATTTCTCTTTTAAATATTTATAGTCGATCAAAGTTCTGGCAAAAAACCGTAAGAGGTAGTTTATTTCACTCCCTTAAGGGAAGATTTGGAGGATAATAATATTTCCATAAAATGGTCTTTTAAGGGTGGTACAGTATGTACCTACATACAATTTTATCTCTCTAAGTTAAGTCATTTTAGAGAATATAAAACTTGATTTTGGTGCACCCCTTTGAGAGGGTGTAACTTAACAGGGGGGACTTATTTTAAATAAGTGTATATATGAAACACCACCCATTAATTTTCATCAAAAAACCTACCTACCAAATATTGGACACCTTGTGTATTCCCCTGCTAAGTATTTTATTTGGCAAATAAAGGTATTCCTTAATCTTTTTTTCTTCTATTGCTGAATTTTGAATGTTTCTTATTATTATACAGTGTGTCCCAGATTGGGGCCCGATGCATTGCTATCTCGCTTATTAACGGAGATGGAACGATGGTTAAATGGGGAAAGTTTTGCAGATTTTAATGGCCATTTCGAATCCGTTTTCAAATTTTATGTAGCACCCATAGTTTTTGAGTAATTTTCAAAAAACTGAAAGATTGCTTTTTTTTATTTCCTCCTTAACTTTTTAAGCATTATTTATGCAGGTTGAAAACTTGTACATTATTAGAACACTTTTTAAAAATACATCTAATAGTAATAGCAAAATGTTTCTACCGTCACTTGTTTTCGAGACTGACACATTAACTTTTGTTTTTCTTATGGGCGCCATATTGGATTTTTATTTCATTAAATAGCATTTTTTATGCGCTTTTCAACGATGTATCACAATCTGAAAAAATTCTATACTGAGGTAGCAACGTAATAGAAAAACAGGTTTTTTAATGGTAGGCTATGAACAAAATTGGCAATTGTTCATAATATCTGTTTTCTCCTCATTAGAAAACCTTAACGCCATATTCTTATTTAAAATTATTAATACCTACTCTTAAATAAACTAGTGAACCCAAAAAAATAACAAAAAGGAACTCTTATTGTGTTGTTACTTTGTTTATTGTTGTTGAGTTTCATTGTTAAGGCAGATTTATATAGTTTTTACTTTTTAGGTTGCCTTAATATTATGTGTGGCGTGTGGCCGTTGCATGTCGCCGTGATAAACTGTGTCAATAATTAAATTTGTCTGCTTATATTTATTTACTGTCTAAAATGTAGATAAAAAACGAGTCCGAGAAACTTACTTTCCCGGCCTAGGCCAGGAAAGTACTTTCCCGGACTCGTTTTTTGATGGTTGCTTAGCAACGGACTAAAATACTAGAATACGCTATTTTGGGGCCTGAAATTGCGCCGAGAAAGTAGACATTCCCGAGCGATTTCAGAAAAAGTAAATTATTCTAATGAAAAAGTTTCAATAAATTGTTTGATGTTTGACGTTATAAATTATTTTCAATGCGACGTTGCCGTCTTTACACTTCATAAGCATCTGCTGAAGCACGGCATTTCCGAAAAAAATGCTTTTTATTAACCAGAATGCATTGCAACCGTCCCCTTTTTCATAGACAAAATCTTCCTTGAAGTCTCTTCTATACGTTGCATAGTTTTTTCCATTTTCTCTGCATTTTCTCCTCTATATTTCAGTCTGAGAAGACCTCCGAACATGGGAACATGCAATCTCCATAAGACTCCATGTTAAAATCATAGATTTCAATTTCGATTTTCTCGAAAACTACGTACAAGAAGGTAATAAAAAAACAGGGACCGGTTCATTTCTATATCAAAAATAACACATTCAAGTTTCAGCGACTTCTCTGCATTTTTGCGAAACCCTTGAACATCCTTAATTGATTGCATTGCTATATTGTATATAAAATGGTTAAATATAATAACACTTTACACGCACTTTTAATTTAAAAAATTGCAAGATAAATTTAAGAAACCCGCGAATTGACAGTGACAGTAGTGACAGCGGTTTGTTGTTCACTATGAATGACTCATCATATTGAGACTACGCCAAAAAATATAGATGTCGCCCACTCCGTGATATTCGCGAATAGATTCAGTTTTAACTCGAAACGAACAAATCGATATGATTTTAATATACGGGGAATGTCACAAAAACGCTATTTAATGCAAGTGCCCTGTACGCTGCTCGTTTTCCTTTAAGGCAGCATACACCAAGAACTTATTTTAGAAAATTGGAAATATTAAGAAAAGATCCAGCTAATCAAAACCACAACGAGTTTATCGTCAATGAAGAGGCAGAAATTAACGTATTGGCCTATGTGCAATTTTCTCCATCAGCCTCACTGCGAGAATTAGAAAACGAATGTAACGTGAGCAAGGAAAGTGCCAGAAAAATGAAATCACTATTAACATGAGTTACTAGAATCAACTGGAACAGATTTTTTCCCAATCACGGCCTTCTACGGTAAAAAATAAATTTGAAAAAAAGAAAAATTCCTTGAGAAAAATGTAAATTTGGCAACGCTATTCTATGTAATTTGAGTTGTAGATTCCGAAAAACATGATGCATTTAAAAAATTGAAGGTACACGCGTTTCCGGTGAAACCGGAAGTCGGCCATTTTGACAATATCTGCATGTCCATCCGAAATTAGGTCTAATATCCTTGTAGCAAATTTCGTCTATTTTAAATCGGTTCATAATTGAAAGAGATATAAGCATGACCCTAGTCTCGTGGCCACCCGGTATACATACACTAAATTTTCAGCGCCATCTCGTGATACATGATTATCGCGATTGCTTTCTTTTTCATCTTCGTTGTAGAAATATTCAATTTTTGTTATTCTGTGATTTCTGTGTTGGTGTTCGTGGTCTGTCTGTGAATTCTGTGGCCAGAGACAACTCTGTTCTGTGATTAAATCTGTAAAAAGCCAAGGCTTACCAGCCTTGGTAAAAAGCATAGACTTATTATAAAAAAAGTAAGAACAAAACATTAAGGTTAGGTTAAATAATAAAATAAATCAAGATAATAATAAAATATCATAAATAAGCAAAACACATTCCAGTTTTACTTATACTGGAACGACATTATATTAATTTCAAACATGTTTACCGGATCAGATTATGATTATGAAGCACAAAATAGACAAATCGTTTTGGAAGGAACTGCAATTTTAGAGCGAACTGGAGAAAGTATAGCCAGATCAAATCAAATAGCAATTGAAACTGAAAATGTTGGAAATGAAGTAATAAACGAGTTAGGAGAACAAAGGGAAGCTTTGCTTCGTACTCGAAGCCGATTAGAAAACGCTAATGAACAACTTAATAACACCAAATCAATTTTAAGAAAAATGGGCCGAAGTGTCTTGTACAATAAGTTAATATTAATATTGATTATAATTATTGAAATTGTTATACTGATTTCATTGGGCTACTTAAAACTTTTTAAAAAGAAATAGGATTTTAAGAGTATTATCATTGCCAATCCAATTCCTTTATAAAATTTATCGCTTTATACATAGTTACTGTATATTTTAAGACGTTAAAGATCAATTGTATTAGCTTATTATTTTCTTAAGAGAAGATATGGGCTACCATGGACCATAGCATAGCAATAAATGAGTCAAATATTTTTTTTTTACAATAAGAGTAAAATATACAAATCTAATTTAATCTACAAATAAAAGTTTGAAAAGTGCCAAATGTTTTTGTTCAAATTGGTATATTTTATTTACCACAATTTAACAAATTATGTATTGTGCTTAATACAGAAATGCTCTAAATTAGTTTTTATAAAAGATACGATTTATATTACTTCTAAACCATAATATGGTCTATTTTAATAAGTTAACGTTCTATTTATTTTAGTTTATATGCCCTCTATGCATTAATAAATATTAGTAAAAATTAACTACCACTATAAAGCTGCTGCGTATCTCTCGTTTTCAATAATGAGCAATATTAAAGTTGTTCCAAAACTGATATCGCAGATGTTCTCCATATGGGACAACTTAAATGAAATATGGTTCTTTTAAACATGTTACCGGTAATGGCTTCCAACCAAGTTGCATTTTCTAGTAAAACTTGAAATTCTACGTCACCAATAACAATTTAGATTGTGTCACATCTAACTGAACGTAAACTGATCGTTTTAATCATAAATTGGTATTAAAAACCCTTCTTGGATATTGCTTTGTAAATCGGCTTAATAAATCGCAGGAGATGAAAGTAAGCTGGAAAACTTCAATGGAAATTGTGCTTACATTTTTAAATAAAACTGAAAAAATTGACGTACATAACGCAAATGAAATGATTCTCATCAACCAAAAAATAAACTATTTTACTGTTGATTTTCCGTATACAAATAAGAATAAAATCGTTCGAGTTGAATGCGGAGGTACTATCGCGGCCGAAAAAAAGTAATCGACTGATTTTCCCGTTGTAACTATGGTTCTATTCAGTGTCGCATCAATTCTAATATTTTTTTATTAGTGTCAACGTCATTATATTAAGCAAAAATAAATTTTTTATTACTTAATCTGAATCATGCCTTATCATATTTTGAGTGAAGAAGAAAAAGGTTACATCATCGCCAAACTTGGAGAAGGGTGGTCTCAACAACGCATAGCAAGTGAAATTAGATGCAGTAAAAGCACGATACAAAAACTAAAGAAAAAGTTGATAGAAACTCATGATCTGAGCAGGGCAGTGGGTTCTGGGTGCCAGTGCTAAAAAGCCCCGACTAACAGATGTTAATAAAGAGGCAAAAATGCAGTTTTCAAATACTTTTATTACTTAATGAAAACGATCGTTACTGGGAGCGTTATGCAGAATATTTGCACAAAACAGATAATAGCGGAAGGTATTCTGTCTTTTTGTTTAGTTTTGAATTACGCCTTTGCTGCAATTAATTTCACTTGCTATACGTTGTTAAGACCACCCTTCTCCAAGTTTGGCGATGATGTAGCCTTTTTCTGCTTCTCTCAAAACCATACTAATTAACTGTTTTCTTATAAAAAATATTAACAACTTATTTCTTATTAGTTTTTTTTTAAATAAATACGACCCCACCAATGATTTTTTGTCAAAATAATTTAATTGACATAACTGATGTAAAAATTCCCATTTACAAAGAATTTTTCGAAAAAACATACTACTTGATAAAAAATCGATTACTTTTTTCGGCTGCGATAGTACTTATGTATTGTACATATCATAGAAAGTACATAAAAGTAAACAAACCAAAAATCTTTTTAAACAGTAATAAGGTTCCATTCAGTTTTTCTCATGGTTTAAATAAAATAGCATTTATTAAATTAATAAATAATATATTCTTCATAAATAAACAAATTATGTTCTCTCCGAGACCCTAGAAGCAACATTTCTTAATTGGCCATACACCTTTGATGGTGGTGATCCTAAAATTAAATTACAAATAGCTCTTCTGGCCACCGCTATATTCTGAAAACTTCCTAAAATATGTATTTTACTATCTGCTAAAACTATTCTGGTTTTTGTAACATTTTCAATTGTAAATTTGGTTCTTCCACCTTTTCCTGCAAGTCTTCCAATAGCTCTAGACTGATGATCTCCTTTTAATGTTTTAACATCTTTAATTTCAAAAGTCTCAACAAAAAGATCATCTAAACGCAGTAAAGCTAATGCATCTTCTACCTCAAAACCATAAACGAATGCCTGCAACAAATACAAGATTAAAACTTTCTGTGCAAGCATTTATTAGTTTTAATGAAATGTAGCAGCTGATCTTAGGAGTGCACACTGCACAGTGGTACTGTTGACACCCAAAATGCGACAAAAAGGCTTACACCAGTTAGCGTCTTTAACAAATATTTATTATATTAAATCATTCATATCACTCAGGAGTATACGCCTTGCAAAGAATTAACCCCTTCCCCTACTCAGTTTAAGTCTTATGGGCTTCTTTAAGTTAGTTTATTTCCGAGCTTTGTTTCAGGTAGACATATTCTAAGTGTGCTATTTGTATAGTTTATCGAGTGTTATCCTATTAACTAATTGTTTCCTAATTATTTAAATTATGGAGGACAATTTCCACAGGTAAACATACATTTTTAACATTAATTAATCATTTGTAATTTGTTCTTTGTTTATAACAAAACGCGAGCCTTTCATGCGCATAAGAAAATAATTTCATATTTTACTAATCCGTACTTTACTATGAATTATAAAAAAATACCAATCGTACCTTCAAATTATCATTTTATCAGATGAGGTATGTTTGTGAAATTAGGTCTTATAAAATCATCTGCCTGATTTTGCCCGTTTTGATATAATTCAAAATAAATACATTGTATGTAAATAGGGAATGAAGGAATGCGAAATGCGAGGTTCTTAAAACTGCAGTGGTACATATTTTAAAATGTGTTTGCACTTTTATTATTCTCTGACTTTGCCAAACAGTGTCACTTTAAAAAAAATTCAATATTTTTTTTCAACAGCGATTTGTTATTATTTTGATAAAAATGCAAAAAAATACACTACTTTTATTAGTATTATTCTTATCATCTAGATTTTACATTTTTTCTGCATTTACAATAAAAGTATCGAAGAAAAAAATTTTGTCGCATTTTAGGTGTCAACGGTACCACTGTGGAGTGGTGCTACAAGTTGTTCGCATGAATCTGCAATACCAGGATACTGAGGCTTGTTGATTCAGTCTTCTGGAATATACATGAATAATAGCATGGCATTAAAAAAACCTTAGCGAATTGCAAAGAAAACCTGCTGATAGATTGATGTATTCTATGCAATATTAGCGGCATAGTTGTTTACATGAATTTTGTATGTCAGAACACAGGCTTATTGATTCAGCCGTACGACATGGGTCGCTTAGTGCTAAAAAGAGCAAAGGAAACCTGCTGATAGATTGCTATATCATACAGGATACATTACGGCCACAAGCAGCCACGCGCCGTCGCAAATGCTTTCTCTGAATGTATGAATTTGAATGATAGCCGTTTCCTTAAATAGAATGCAAATATGAAAACACACTATAAGTATAATAAAGTACAAAATATAGTTAACTCTGTTATTTCTGTTTACAGTAAATGTATGTGTATGATGCAAATATCATTATTCTTGTCATTGTGTAACAATTGCACAACCTTCCACTCAGGAACAGCATCAACTATCAAGTCAATGTGGTATAGTGGATGAATAAACTTACTCTCACACCCTTTGATAGAGACGTAAAACTGTGAGACTGAAGAGCACGTTAAAAATTCCTACCACGACAAACTGGGGCTTCAATAAAATTTTGAGGATAGAGAAACTGGTACTTATATAAAATAAAGACTTTATGTTCTAATGTTGGTGATTGACCTTAGTGGCAAAAATAGATCACTGTTAAATATAACTGATAAATAAAATAAGAGGCATTTCTGTTTTAAGTGGAACAACACTGGTAGATTAGGATTCTAAATTATGACCGTTTTGATTTTTACGCATTTAAAGCCAGAGAAAGAAATCGATAGCACAGTACCAGGAAACCCTTGAATAATATGCATGAAAAAGTAAAATTTAAGGTATAGTAGTAAATTAATAAGTTACGGTACTGAATTCCACAAAACCAAAACATGGAAATCTATATTGCTGCTCACCTCTAACAAATGATTTCTATTGATATCAGTGTGACAAGATGGTCAAAACAAAACAAGCATTCAAAATAATCAGCAAGGAAGAGAACCTGGAAATTATACTACAAATAATCAGCTCCACAAAAGTTTTAAAATCAAAAGAACTTCATGATTTTTTTAGTTAATGTCAATATTCCATACGATTAGACGACGATGCTTGCCACCCACCATATTTAGGTAATTATTTTTATACATAATCATATACAGAATGCGAAAGTCCTCATCTTGACATAGGACCTAAATTTGCCGCTTAGTTTTGTTTAGTATCGCAGCTCTAATGTGTAAACAGTTCGAGACGCTAGCATACGGCGACCAAGGACGGACATGTACGAGCAGTAAAGCATTTGTTTCTAGGCAGCGGCACTTCACGTCGTATGTATTTTGAGGTTGGCTATGTCAAGATGGGAACTTTCGCAATCTGTATACAATACAAACCTTGACAAAATCAGCAGCCCTCTGCAAGTTACCAATGTCTTTAGTTTCTTTGCAAGTTTTAATTTCCACATTTCTAGTTTTTAAATTAAATCTTATTTGTAGCTCTAAATGTTCTACTATGGGTGTAAAAATTTTTAACCAGTTTTCCTTTAATGGTGAGTATCTATGTGAGGGTACGGGTATTTTTCTCATATCATCTTTACTCTCAGAAAATGATTTAGTTTTAATACGCTTTGACTTGGGCGGTCTACTTATGTTCTTTCCCTCTATTCCATTATGTACATCTACATCCATTGAATTTTCGCTGGTAGATATTGCCTTTCTCTTATTAGAATTTTTTGGCTCGAAATTGTCCATATCAATATTAATATCATCCATTTTAGGAAAATTTATATCAACACTATTTTACTTTTATAAATGAACACCTAACCTAACATTGGGCTGATTACAAAACACGTGCAGAATGCAGAACGACCATACGGAGCATGGAACATGGAACATGGAACATGAAAGGAATCGACTTTTTTTATGTTCTGTGGTAATCGGTACGTGTCAATGACTGGTGTGAAATTAGCAACGCGTTGCCAGCAACGGCAGGAGATAAGTTTTAATACATACAGATAAGTCCAGGATGCTTCGAACACGATAGGGATTGGGACGAATATACGAGCGGCCGACAACTCGCCTCAGTTCGAAATTATTTGTACGTTAGGAGAAGGGCAGTGCGTTGTGGCCGTGGCCACTCACTGCTCGCTCAGCAGTCAGCACTGTTGTTAGTATCTCATTACACAATGAAAAAATAAGAGATAAGAAAATGGAATAAGAAATAAGATAAATAATTATTCCAAGTTTTAAATACACAATACTCTGGGCGATAATATTAGTTGTTATTCGATTTAAAATTCAACTGTTCAAATTGCTAATTGCTTTTCGGATATCATTATTTGTTAATTCTATTCCATATTTTTAATTTCTTATTTCTTATTCTTTTATTTTTTTCATTGTGTTTAAGCCTTTGTTGGGATGTAGAACTCGTGTCTGAAAGAAATTTGATTTACGTTTCGAAATTTTTCTAACTCAATAATTCATCCTAGATAGGATTAATTATTGTAATTTAAAAAAAATCTCAAAACACATTTAAATATTTCCATTTTGTTTGTTTTTCGCAACAAAAATGTGATTCTACAACATAAAATTAAAATTAATTATTAATTCTAATTAATTATCACTGCACCTCGACTGTTTCAGTTTTAATAAAAATTATTATAAAAGAATTCAAACAAGGAATAGTAGACGTGATGAGAGCCATCGGCTACAGCGCAGAGATCCACGATTCCCACCACTGTATCCGCTTGCCTACAACGGGCACAAGTAAATCGCGCAACCTAATACCTATGTTCGAACCTCCTCGGTCTTTACTGTATAAGAATTTCTTTGAATTTATCTTAGGAATTTTAAGAGATTAGATAATCCAACGCAGTTAATCTGATATTAAATATTTTTGTACACTATTTCAGTGTCAAAGATTAAATAAATTAAACGGGGAGCCTGAGCCCCCCCCCCCCCCCCCGGAAATTATAGGTATAAACAAAATTAAATTTTTGAATAATCGTATTTCAAAAATATTATTATTATCCCAAATATATAACTGCGTACAACCCTTTTATATATTTAAGGTGAAAATCCTCGATCAGCCGTAATAAGGTTGCTATAAATAAAATAAAAACAAATAATAAAAACGTTATTTTCTCATCGCTTTTGTTGGTTCAAAATATTATGAATTTATGATCGTCGGCAACCTTTACAAGGCGAAAATTCTCGATCAGCCATTATATGAGGTTGTCAGTGGATAAACTGTCTCAGCAACGGGGTTGTTTTTCCACCTAGGCAAATAAAATAAAAAATCTCTCGAAATCTTATTGTCGGTCCAAAATTTTATGGATTCGTGATCGTCCATACATCCCTCTACAACCCTCGCATAAGGCGAGAATCCTCTATCAGCCGTAATAAGGGCGCTACAGGGGAAATAAATATCGGGGGCAAAATTAATAAATTTAAAAAAAAATCGTAATCTCAAAAATTTTGTTTGTCGGGGTCCAAAATTATTGTGCCAACGTATTATCCCTATATACAACCTTTATATAAAGTGAAAATCCTCGTTAGGCCGAAATAAGATCTCCACATCCAAATATCAGAGGTGCCTTTATGGACAATCATAAAATTTTGAACACACAAAAAATGCAAAAATGTTTGAAAAAATAACGTTTTTATTTTTCTTTATTTCGGTTGATCGATGACTTTCACCTTTTGTAGTTATATATTTGGCATAATACGTCGGCACAATTTCGGACAAACAAACGAGGATTTTTTGAGATTACGATTTTTCAGATTCGGTAACCACGATGGTTTTTACATCAGTGTCGGAATAGGGACAACATTTAAAATTTTACTACCAGTTTATGGGCACTAAATACTAAGACGAAAGGGGCAAAGCGACCCCCCCCCGCACCCCCGCAGAGTGGAGCGCTTTGGCCCTGGGTTTAATACCAAACCGTTGTTGTTGCAAGGCTACATCCTATAGAAATTGGCCTATACTCTGTCTGTCCAAAAGATAGAATTACACTCCGCCCCAAAAATGTCCGCTAAATTTGAATGGAATTTCTCTATTGGACGTATTTATAGAACCCAAATTACAATGCAACTTCTAGATTTGACTGAAAGGCCGCCTCTACAAGAACTTGCGTCACACATTAAACTTTTACGTATTTTGCAACAGACCAATCAGCAGTCAGCTTATGTTATGGATTGTCGCAAAACGCATAAACGCTAAACTTACGAAAAACGCGAATAAATGCGGATCCGGCCTGCACTGTCAACTGTCATGTTAATTCATATTTACACAGGTTATGAAATGATGAATAAAGCATATATTATATTATTATATATTAGCTTTGTTTGTCATCAGCCACTAGTGTACACTTTTTTACACTTTTTGCCAATAAGTCGTTTGTTATAAATTAGTGCAGACAGTGCTAGCCGTTTGGTATACCAGTATAGTGTACACTTTCTTGCACTTTTGACACTGACTATTGAGGAGGTGTAACGAGTGTCGATAGTGCAGCGCAGGCACCTGAGTTGAAGTTTGACGCTGTTCTGTGGTTTGAAGTTTGAGATTTACTGAAACGGGTTGTCTGACAGAGGTATGAATTAAAATAATGTGATTTTGTCACAGTTATTTAATGATGAGAGTGAAGATACTGGTAGTGAATCTATTATTGCTATTATTTATAGGTTATGTTGATTTTCTGACAAGAGTACGTACACTCTTAAAGTTGTTTGTTATAGAATTACACATCTGCACTAGTTAACATTTTGTACACTTTTAAACCTACACTTTTCTGCACTACACTTTGATGACAAACAAAGCTTATATGATATCTCTCATAACTTTCTTATACGATTAATTAAAATAAAGGATAATATCTTCATCACTTGAAGCACTACTATCACTAGACATTTTTTAACACGATAACAACAATAGCTTTAATCACAGTAATAGAATAATTATTTAAACAAAATGTAACAAAGCCGCAACAATCGAGAAGTGACTTGATTTTATAAAGTAGCGTCGTGTGCGATTCATACTTTGTAACTAGTTTGTAGTAGCTTAATGTGCGGAGGGCCTTACAGTAAATCACAAACTAAACTTTTTTGCCTGAAATAATCACATACGTTCTTTTAAAGTATGTGGAAATTACTCGCAAAAGCACCTAACCTAAAAACGAATATAAACGTAAACAAACCAGCCAGCAATCGGCGACTAGTCGTTTCGTTACGTCTAGTCTAGACGGCGAAATAAACAAAGTATCGTGAGTTTGAACTTTTTTGTTGAGAAATAAACATTATTATTATTATTATTATTATTATTATTTGCGCAGTGCGGACTTAATAAAAAAAACGTCGTTTAAATTTTCGCGGCAATAAGTATTATTTTTAAAAGTCCAAAATTGCAAATGTATAATAGAAACTTTAATGGGAATAAACATTATAAAAATATAGCATCGCTGCAGTATACAATGTAACACGTATAATAAACAAATTTTGTTGAAGCTATCACAGCTTTCATTAATTCCATCGTGTAAAACTGACTATTGCGTACACCGTTCTGCGCTGCCATAAAATTAATGGGCGGAGTCGAGCTCTATGTTTCAAACAGATCGAGTATTGACTATGTGCAAGGGGGCGGAGCTATTCCTAAATTCGACGCGAGCGTTTGCGGTGGCCATAATTGTAAATTTTGAACCCCCAATTTTCCCATTTCCCATTTGTCAAGATCATATGTTTTGTGCTGTCAAAAGTGTCAAATAATAATAATTGTTGTTTGAACGAGAAGAGTCGTAATTTAATAGTGTTTTTCGGTTATAAACGAAACATGCATGAGAAAAATTAAGCGACCTGCAAATAAATGTTGTGTTTTAGGCTGTCGTGTTAGTGACATTTTCCATAAAATAAAGTTTTATAGAATATTACAGATTTCCTGTGCGGAAACACAACCTTAATGCGCTAAGTGGATCAAAGCTTTGAAAAGAGTCAAGTAAAAGAATGTATTTACCTCTAAATTAAGTTTATAAAGCGTATCTGTTGCAGCCCTTTGTTGAACGCACTTTGCTGTAGTTTTATTATTGCAGCTGATATCAACATATTCTTCTACATGTTTCACATGACAAAATGTCAATTTCTTTCTTTTTCTAATACATCTCTCACCTTTAGTAAATTTATTGGAACACGTAATTTGTTTAAATTTGGTACACAAAATTATATTCGTCATTATTTTATGTTATTCTGTCATGTCGTGACATTGACAATCATGTACTGACATTGACAGTTTAGGGGTACAAATATTAAAAATTTGACCACGAGCGGCGCTACTAGAACCCTTGCACATAGCGAATACCGACGGCTTTGCGGTGGCTAAAATAAATAAATAACAGTAGCTAAAACGTTACAGAATCAGGGGCCGTCAGGGGAAATGTATGGATCCGACGATACGAATTCATAAAATTTTGAACCGACAAATGACTTTTCGATAAAGTATAGTTTTATATTTGACACCAAAGAAATTTTTAAAATTAGATTGAATTTATTAATCCTTGGGGTTAATGGTGTATAAAACTATTTAGTTACAGTTTACTGCGTTGGAGTATGATAATCGCTTAGAGATTAAATCTCTTAATATTTCCAATTTTCAAAAGTGACCAAACTTATTTCCGTTGCTATTAACACGTTGCTTACTTCACACATATCAGTCGGTGTACGTGTTTTGTAATTCTTTGGTTACATGACATGTTCTGTCAAAGAGCAATTTACATGTCAATTTCAATTTACATTCTTTTTGTGTTCTGTGCTTATGTGCCAAATCCAAATGCACGTGTAGTGCACTGAATTATTTGAAAATTTATTGAAAGAAGATATAATAATTAACAAAATGTCGCTGTATAATTTTAAGAAAATAGCTGTAGTCCCAACAGCAAAGGTAAATTAGTTTTGTAGCTATGATATAAGATCTAACCCATTATTTTTTTTGTAGGACTTCATCGATATAATATTTTCAAAAACCCAACGTAAAACTCCTACTGTAGTACACAAGCAGTATAAAATTACAAGAATAAGAGCGTTTTATATGAGGAAAGTAAAATTCTCACAACAAAGTTTTCATGATAGATTAACTCAAATTTTAACAGAGTTTCCAAAACTTGATGATGTTCATCCATTCTATGCCGATTTAATGAATGTACTCTATGATAAAGACCACTACAAATTAGCCTTAGGTCAAATAAACACTGCCAGACATTTAATTGATAATGTTGCAAAGGATTATGTGAGACTATTAAAATATGGTGATTCGTTATATCGATGCAAACAACTTAAACGGGCTGCCTTAGGTCGCATGGCAACCATTATGAAAAGACAGGCTTCTAATTTAACTTATTTGGAACAAGTTAGGCAACATTTGGCTCGTTTACCTTCTATTGACCCTTATACAAGGACTATAATTATTTGTGGTAAGTTTTTATTTGATCGCAGCTGAAATGTATTTAAATATTTATATTTATGTTAATCTAATCGTATCAAAATTAAAGAAAGCACTCGTGTAATACTTTCAACTGATTGATATATGCACATCAAGAATAAATATTTAAATGACGGAATATTTTGGTAATTCTTCAGAATAGGCACTTTTCAGTTTTTGTGGGGACATTAATAGAGCTATATAAGATGTTTTTGACTAATCGAATGTCGCGTAAATGGATATAGTAATCCAAGAAACTAACAAGGTGAAGTGAATAGGTGTGCTGGGTGGGAAAAAAACGAACAAAAAGAGACTGAAAATACAACGATTTTTGGGTCAGCGTCGCGTTGTGTCGATTGGAAAGTGTGAAATTTTCGTATTTTAATTTTTTTTGTAATGGTGAATGTTGTGAAGGTCACGTTTAATGAAGATCGAAAATGAAATGTCAGGCAAGGGAAATTGAATGGAAGAAGAACATTGTGAAAGTCATTTCAAGGCAAGGGAAGTTAAGAGGAATGACATAAATCAATGAAATAGGGTAAATGTGCTCGTTGTCGGCCATTTAAGTCAAATTGGAACTTTAAGTCCAATTTAAAATTTGAAGTTAGTATCAAAATTTAAAAAAAAATGTCATTCCAAACAAGATCATATTGTTTTTAATAAAATCTAAGCCGACGGATATTCTCAATTTAGTGCATTAAATTAGTAGATAAATAATAATTTAAGAAGTGCGGTTTTACTAGTTTTTGGCCCACAAGAATCGGTTTTCGGCAATCGTTTAACCAATTTTCGACCATCTGGTAAAAGATATTTTTGTAGTACTGTAAGAATTATTTAGTACACTAAGTATACAGGGTGTATTCTAAAATCACCGACAAACGGAAACTGGAGATTCTGTGATCCAAAATAAGACGAAAGTTGTTATAAATGTATGTCTGAAAATGCTTCCTAACTGAGCTACAGGGTTTTGAAAAAAAATTTTTTTTTAGTTTTTTGTACGGAGTTTTTTCAAAAACTGCATAAGATATTATATTGAGATTTGGTACACTCGAATGTCTTACTGAATACAATTAATGAGGTGAGTTTGAGTCGATTGGCTCAATCCAGTGGCGTAACATCGTTTAAGTTACCCCCTCAAATCATAAAAAAAAGTACGCCACTGCATTTTTTTTTTTTGAAAAGTTTATTTTTAGATTCACTGTTCTATTCTGCAAATAAAATCATACTTAGTGTTTTTTCGATTAGGGACTCCGTTTTTGAGATAATTGGTATTAAAGTACGACCACACATTTTAAAAAAAATTAAATTTGATTTTTATTTAAATAAAATTTATCAAAATAACGCAGTTAACTATTACATAATAAAAATATTTCATTGAAAAAGGAACTTTTCAAAAAAAAAAAAAATGCAGTGGCGTACGTTTTTTTGTGATTTGAGGGGGTAACTTAAACGATGTTATGCCACTGGATTGAGCCAATCGACTCAAACTCACCTCATTAATTGTATTCAGTAAGACATTCGAGTGTACCAAATCTCAATATAATATCTTATGCAGTTTTTGAAAAAACTCCAAAAGACTAAAAAAAAAAATTTCATTCAAAACCCTGTAGCTCGGTTAGGAAGCATTTTCGGACATACATTTATAACAACTTTCATCTTATTTTGGATCACAGCATCTCCAGTTTCCGTTTGTCGGTGATTTTAGAATACACCCTGTATGAATGTAGGATTTGTGTAAATAAAACGCCAAATTAACAAAAATATAATAAATTTATTTTTAAAAACAAAGAAAAAATAAAAATAAAATCTCCAATAAAATAATGTATAATACATACTTATTTATTCATAAAAATTACATTGGTATTCCAATGTGGCAGCCTCTTCTTAGGGAGTTCCCAAAAATCGTGTATATTTTAAGTGATAGGTACCACCTGTCACAAGTATCACAATCTATGTTCTTGTCTTCCTCATATTCAGTGTCGCTGTCAAGCTCAGCATCACAAGTTGAACACAGAACTTCTGATATAATTGCCTGGACAGTTGTGCCTGTTTCATTTTTTTTATTTGGTTTTCCTGTTTTATTCTGTTTTTTTTTCTCTTCTTACTCTTGTCTTTCCTTCCTTTTCTTTCTTTATATTTTATTTGTTTATACGTAATATTCTCGCCATTTTGCATTTGATATTGCGCTACGTAGTTTTTCTCTTGTTTTTCTTTTGGCTGTTTTTGACAGATTTTCCGGTGTTGGATACATTCAATGTTTTGCAAACGGGTCTACTATTGGACTTTGAGTGACTCAGTGGCGGCTATTCAGGTGAAGTAGGTGAAGTGCCTCTTCACCAAAAATATTCATTCAATATTATTTTTTTAACTCGGTATTCGTTCATCGAAGATATTATCAAAATACATTTTCTTAATTACTAACGTAATATAATAATAATAAGTATATTTAATAAATATTATTAATATATTTATCATACGTTACACACATGTAAACGTTGCGAAATATAAAAAGAATAAGACGTAGGTAGACCTGTACAGTGTACGTGTACAGCCGACTTTGTTTGTGGTGAAGAGCGTCGAATCAAAACCGCTAAATCTGCACCAGCACAGTGCGTTGCCATGGCAACGGTGTCACAGAAGGGACGAACTCCCACTCCTTGGCATTGCACAAGTGAAGAGTTCGGTCGACGGTCATCATACTCATCATGTGGCAGACCAGTGTGCTTCGGGTTGTCATAAGCTTATGCAATTTTGATTTCGCAAACGCCGTTGGCGATTTATATTTATGTGCATTGTGCATCGTACATTTTTATTATTTTATTATATCTTAGTTTACGAATTTTTAAATGTTAACTTGATGTGTATTGTGTGTTTAGACATTAAACGTAGTATGTGTGTTGTGTGGTGGCAATAATGAATCCAATTAACGATATTGTTTGCAATTTGTTGAAAACACCATTCAGTCGTTGGAAGGACGAAGACAAACGAGACATTTTAAGTAACGGACGACCTACGGTTGTTCTGTCGATTTTTGCCAAAAAAGAATTTAAAAAAAGTGGCAAGTCTTATAATATTAATTTTAAATCTTCTTGGTTTTCGGAGTATAAATGGTGGTTATGTACCAGTGACATTTTGCAAAAAATGTTTTGCTGGCCCTGCTTGCTCTTTTCTAATAAACACTTAGTTTGGAATAGGGATCGATTCACGGATTTATTAAATATTACGCGGGCGTTACATAAACATGTGGAGTATCACGACCAGATCTAAGTAAAACTTTAATTAATCAAGGTAAACAATCTCGTGGTTTTATTGATGCATGGTATGATAAATGCTCGGATAAATGCAATTGGTTAACTGGTAGTTTAACTTTAAAAAAATTATTTTGTTGGCCCTGTGTATTATTTTCAAATCGGGATGTTTGGTCAAAATCTGGATATGACGATCTTAAAAATTTATCTCGCGCAATGAACAGGCATTAAAAAAGCCACATTTATTAATGTCAATGTAGAGTTTAATACAAATTTTGGGGTACTTGTAAAACACAATGACCTTGAAATTCCTGAAAAATTTTCGTCTGCGGCGCTTCGCACCCCCTGCAGCTCTTGCCCCGTGTACACAGCTTTTTAGCTCTGAGCTCTTCACGGAGCCGCCACTGGACTAGGTTTTCATTAGTATCTTTGGTCTCTTTTGGTGGTTCATTAGAGGTGATTGTTATTTCTGCAAGACTCTTATTTTATTTTTTTCTTTATATTCAGGTATCATCAAATTTGAATCAGTTGATTCTTTTTGAGCATTATTGTCAACTGAAGACATACGATTTTTTTCTACGTTCTCGCCTAAAAGAGAATCTATCTTTGATTGATCTTTATCCACTAATTCCACTAATGGTGTATTGCTTTCCAAATTCGTATCTGTTTGACTGTCAGTGACTATTTCTTCGGCAAAGATTATGTTTAAGTTGCTTGTTTCAATTTCCACATCACTTAAATTGACTACAGATCCTACTACTGTTTCGTTACTTCCATTATTTTGTTTCTCTTCTGTTTGTGAATTTTCTTCTAAATATTTAATTTCATTGTATATTACTTCCACATTAATCCCATAAGAAATAAGTTTGTGTTCGATTCTGTTTATAACCTTTTCAGCTATTCTAAAATCTGTAGTTGTAATTAGTTCATTGTTCTTATCACCAGTTTGATGTTGTCGTTCAATGATATGTTTAACGCATTTAGTGTAATCAACTTTATTTGGGTCTATTGGGAATAAACCACATTCCGAAATCCATTTATAATTGCATCACACATTTCATGGTTTCTTGTCTCGTCAAAACGTGAACAGAAGTTAATTTTTGTAACAGATCAATTGACGTTTTCAGGTTTATTCTGCCACTTTCTAACTGTCTTTCCAACCATGTTTCATTGGACGAAAATGTGGGTCGTGTTCGGTGCCATATAAAATGATGTGATTTGTTTCGCAAAATTCACTAATGGCCATAGTCATATGAGATTTATAACTGTCAAGGAACAGAATGACTGGTTTTATTATATTTTGCTCTTCTATCCATTTTATAAAATCATTACAAATATATTCGTAGAATACTTCGCTCTTCATCCAACCGCTGTCAGACCGGCCCAAAACCCACGTTTCCGGCATTGCTTCTGTCAGTGTTTTCGGTGGTCTGATGTAAGGAAATACAACCAAAGGTGGACAGACTTTTCCACTGGCATTAAAAGCCACCAAAACAGTAATGTTTTCTTTTTCGTTCCCCATTTTTACTGTATAAATATTTTTTATGCCTTTAGGTACTAAGACCTTACCAGTTTTAAGGCAAAGTTGAAACCCTGCTTCGTCTTGTGTTGCACATATAATTTGTGCAACATGCCGATAAATAATTTGTGTGTTTAGGTATTCGATTTATTGATAACTACATTTACATGTTTCAAATACAAGTTCTTCGCCTACAAGTTAAAACAATCCCGTGTAGATCAGTTTCTTTCAAATATTTGTGCATTCTTGTTTGAAGGTCTGGATCAGCAACATAAAAAAATACGCAAACAAATTTTGTCAGAGTAGTCGCTCAACTACACCTTTCAAACAGTGACAGTCGCCTCAACATGTCTGAATAGCAGAATAGCACGATTCATACTTCTTGAGACATACTGGATCGTAATTAATTTTCAATAATCGCGACTCCGCGAGATATTCTTGGAGGTACTAACTCTTAGAGCTTTCTGCCTTCTATACTGCTATAGTCGTAAATGCTGTCGGCGAGAGCGAGATACTGAAACGCACATGGCGTTAAACATTGCTCATTGTGCAGTGGACGTTATAAATGATTTTAATTAGTTGTAGTGTCACGTTAATAAGGAAACAAATTTAAAAAAATGTTTAAAACACTTTAATTAAATAGGTACATACCGGGTGACCACGAAATGACGCTCGCCCTTAATCTCCTTTGTTTTACATAATATTAATTTCAAATTTGGGCCCGTCAAATAACTTTTAAATTTGCATTATTTCAATGGTTTTATCACTTTTCGTCGCTTCCGGTTTCACCGGAAATGACACTAACTTTCGTTTTTTAAACGGAACACCCTGTATATTTTTACAATTTTGGATTCAGGAGGTCATTTTGAATGCAGTTAAGGCATATTGAGAAAAAAATATTATTGACAGACATTTTTATGAGCAAATTTAATTGTTTATCTAGGCGGCCGTGATCCCAAAAAAATGTTTTGTTTTGCTTCAATAATTAATCAAAAAATACAATTATGATATTATGTTGTATGACATTTGTGTTATAAGATCTTAAACATTTCGGAAATCGTTTTTCCAGAATAACTAATTTTTTTTAAATGGCACCATGGTGACTCACTATGTTATTTTAATAAAGCATTTCATTACCGATAATTTTATACCAAACACTTCATTATTTGTTCATATTATAATACATAAAAATTACATTCAACAAGATATAAATGAAAATTAACTCATATTTAAAACTGAATTTCTATCAATTAGGTGCCTTTGAAATGTAACGAAAGAAACAAATGAATAGTTTGACAGCTCAAATGATATTTAAATCTATGAGAATCAGGTATTATTATGATACGTATTAAAAAATTATGGTTTATTCAAAAAGTGACAAAGCGGTGTTCTTGAGTTACTCTCTCTTGTCTCAGCTCCCGTTCTACATTTTCTTAGTGGATAGCGTTCTGCATATAAATCACGGGCTGCCAGACTATTTCTGCGACTTTCCCCGTATATCAAAGCATATCCACTTTGTCACTTTGTGAATAAACCATAATTTTTTAATACGCAGCAAAATAATACCTGATTCTCATAGATTTAAATATCATTTGAGCTGTCAAACTATTCATTTGTTTCTTTCGTTACATTTCAAAGGCACCTATTTGATAGAAATTCAGTGTTTATATCTTGTTGAATGTAATTTTTATGTATCATAATATCACAAATATATCAAGTACAGATATTCCACCTAACGCTTTGCTCAAATTGTTCTATACTACTACTACAGATGTCACTGGCATATAGAAAGCGGACGAAAACACAGAAAGGAGAATAGTATTGAGTCACGCATTCAACGAAGTACCACACATTATTCTAAACTGATTTCCGCTACGTCACGAGACAAACACTAACGCCCGCTCGGATGAATCAAAATTCAAAATATACTTTTAACCAGCTTTTAACTTGATACATAGAGCAGGGCCGACTTTACAATTTTTAATACAATTTAATATCAACATAGACTGTTGTTGTTTATTAAATATTTTAACTAATTGACTAAATGAATCAGTAGCTATTCTATTGTATTGTTCTTATATTTGACGAAATTTAGAATATTTTCCTTGGAACATTCAATTTTATAAAGTTGGAAAATACGTTATTACTCACTGGGCGGGACGTGGTCACTTTCCGCCCGCTACATTTGACGAGACATTTGATTTTAAATTACATAATAAAACGGAAATAAAAATGTAAATGACGGAAAGAAATGATAATTTTATTGTTTGATTTTACGAAATTAGTACAACTTACTACACAGTAAAGATTAAATACAGCAGTAAAAATTAAGCATTTAAATATCAAAAAACGCAGACAATTAACTTTTGTGTTAAAGCATAATTGGCTCAATTTTTACATTTGGATCTTTGGGATCTACAGTTGATGTACAGGGTGTCCCAAAGTTGATGTCTCGGGACTATATCTAAAGAATGAAAAAATTTATCACAAAACCGTTTACGTGGTTTAATTTGGGGTGCACTAAGGTACATTTTACGCTATAAATTTTTTTTTCGAAATCTGGAAAATGGCGAAACTGACGTCATCAGAACTTTTTTCCCAGGAACATACACTTTTTTGTGCTAGGTACCTGGAAAGTGCTATTTTTTCTGAACATTTTCTATGAAAAAAGTTTTTTCGTATCTTTTATATTTAAAAATATACAGGCTAAAATAGTGTGGAAAATACCCTCAATTGCATACGAGTTAGCCATGATGTAATCGAGTGGCCTATGGAAAACAATGAACTAGGGCTGTTGACATGTTTCTTTAGTGAATATATTGTTTGTGTCAAATAGTTTACGGGTGTCAATTAATTTAAATAGCGCCGAAATGTTTACAAACAATGAAAAAGTTGACATGATTTTAATCAATTTTTTTCTCTTCCTTTTCTTTTTGGGATTTATTACCAGATCTCCTGAAATTCCTATCCAATTTATATTAGGTAAGTATCTAAAAAATATTCAAATTAACCAGTTTAAAACTGGGAAATAACCTCTACGCCTTTGAAGTAATGTCAAAAACACTGCGCTGTCATTTCAGAAACTATATCTGTTTCCTTTTCTTTGATTTTTTATGTAACGTGTAGAATACCACGGCATAAAATAAAAATTGTTTATATCATTTCCATAGATACTTACCATAGAAATGTTGAAAAATATACTAAATAATATTAATTTTTTCTGAAATCGCTCAGGAATGTCTACTTTCTCGGCGCAATTTCAGACCCCAAAATAGCGTATTCTAGTATTTTAGTGCATTGCTAAGCAACAATCAAAAATCGAGTCCTGGAAAGTACTTTCTCGGCCTAGGCCGGGAAAGTAAGTTTCCCGGACACGTTTTTTTATTGTTTCCCGTTTTTTATCTACATTTACGCAGACAAATTTAATTATTGACACAGTTCATCACGGCGACATATGTACCGGCCACACCAAATATTAAGGCAACCTAAAAAGTAAAAACTACATAAATTTCTAGATAATTTTAAAATTCTCACATTTTAAACGTATACCTTATACATTAAGTACGTATGATCTGGTGCTTGAGTAATAAATATTTCAAGTTGTTCATTTGACAGAACCTTCAGCTTCCTTGGTTTATAGCTGTCACCTTGACGTTTCAGGAAAACGCATAATTTCGATTATTTTGATATATCAATGTCTTCCTTTGTACTAAGTGTTGATCTCAGCATGGAAGTAATTTGACTATAACGTAGAGATGCTTTCAACTGAAGATAAATTAGAAATCATGACATTTTCAGATCGGGAGGTCATGTCTTTTTCGTGGCAATAATCCATGAAAATTTAAAGTCACATTATTTGCAGCTGTTACTCTCTGGTGGTGTCCCAGACACCTGTATGTCATCATGAAACTCATCATTGTCCATTTTGTATCACGTATTGAAACGAAATAAGCACTCACATCAATAAATAAACAGTGATTGCAAAGGAAACGATATCATAAGCAATTAGATTGCAATGAAAAAATGTTATGTATTAATAAAAATTTCTTAATTATAACAATATTAATTGCGATTTCAGAAAAAATAGTATGTGTATCTCGTAGGAAAAGCACATTCCCGGTCTCCGTGTTGCTTGTCTCGGCTGCGCCTCGACAAGCAATCTTCACCGTCGTCCGGGAATCTTAGGCTTTTCCTACTAGGTACACAATGTACTATTATTGAGTTCTTCTCTTAACATTGGTAACCAAGTTGAACAAAATTCTACCGAACAATTTGATACGCATTTAACTTCATTAGGTAAGTAAAATTATTGCAGATTCTTTGATTTTTCTCTTTTTGCTGTCTGCTTATTTGGTCAAAATTTTTGCTGAATCCCATTTTATCCTGTAGTCGTTTTCCCAAGCATATGTTCAAAAATTTTATATTTTTCTATTTTACCTTTTCTAATATAACTTTTGTGTTCGCCCAAACTTACATTAAGTGGTCTAGATGATTCACCCACATAAAATGTTTATTACACTAACACGGAATAGTGTAAATACAGTTTTTTGAATTTTGTTCAGGATTTAATGGTTTCGTTTTTGTCAAGATCGATCTTAAAGTATTATTTGTTTGAAAAATTTTCGCCAAAAAAAAAAACGATTTAGAATTTTGTTTTTGTTTCAAAATATTTTTTTTTTATTAAAATATACTGTTACAAATCTTTGATAAAACATATAAATAGATTTTGCTTATTGTTTTCCATAGGCTACTCGATTACATCATGGCTAACTCGTATGCAATTGAGGGTATTTTCCAAACTATTTTGCCCTGTATATTTTTAAATATAATAGATACGAAAAAACTTTTTTAATAGAAAATGTTCAGAAAAAATAGCACTTTCCAGGTAGCCCAAAAAAGTGTATGTTCCTGGGAAAAAAGTTCTGATGACGTCATTTTCGCCATTTTCCAGATTTCGAAAAAAAAAAAATTTATAGCGTAAAATGTACCTTAGTGCACCCTAAATTAAACCACGTAAACGGTTTTGTGATAACTTTGTTCATTCTCTAGATATAGTCCCGAGACATCAACTGTGGGACACCCTGTACAACGTAACTTGCTATTCCCATAATTTCCTTATTTATAAGGTAATAAAAAAATAAAAAATTTCATCTTATAGCATTTTTCACATACTTTTTAAATATGTTATCAGATCATATCTCGTCTTCTTCAAATAATGATTGTTGTAAAGATAAAATAAATATAATTTATCAGTTATTGCAAACGGCTTTTTATTAATAACTTCCTTAATATTACTCGAAATATACAAGTATTATATATTTCTGAAATCAGAAAAAATAGGCAAATCCAAATATGTAAAAATATATGGGGTGTTCCATTAAAATTTTTTCGCACTCACTGTATATTTTCTGACATGGATATGATTTGATAACATATTTAAAAAGTACGCGAAAAATGCAATTTGACTTGAAAATAGTTACATCCAAAACGACTCCCAGAAGAAGACTCATTGTTAGTACCGAATCTTTTATAATTACGTCACAAAATATCGGTTAAAACAACTAAAACAAGAAGTTCAACGCAGCTGCTGACTGACTTAAGAACAGATAATAGGATTGGTTTATTCAAAATTGTTACCGAATATCTCCATTCGTAATTGCATTCGCAATTCGCAACTTTGCTAATAGGTCCAAGAATATGTAAAAATACACAAACTGAAACTACATTCAGAGAACGCGCATATGCAACGAATTCCTTTGATGTACCGGCAACATGAGCAAGTGTGCAAATGTTTGCGAATGCGCGTCATTCTCATCTCCACCAGAAAATTATTTGTGTCTCCACCTAACAAATAAGTACCTATATAGTTCGCGAATAATTGCTAACGTTTACAAACGTTTGCAAACATTTGCACGGCTGGTGGATATGTACCTTTAAATTCAGAGAATTATATTAGATATTTTTTTAGCAAAAAATGTTATCAAGAAAAGTTGTTCAGAATTGTCCTCAACCTCGTCCTCAACTCCAAATCCCAAATTTGGTTAAAAATTTATAATATACAAGTACTTATAAATTTAATGTTTTCTTAACCGCTTCTCAAGTCATCGAAGTCCGGAAAATCCTAGAATTTCGAGTACTACGACGTAATTCACGTAATTTAAAATATCCATTTTTTATCACGAGATGTTAATGTCTGGTTATGTGAGATACCAATATAGTGCCAACCCAATGGCCTCCTTGAGTATTATAATTTATAACAAATACCCTCAACATACATCAAATCATACACGTTACAATACAATTTTTTTTATTCCTAATAAAAAACGCAACTAAACTTACAGCAACAAACGTGTTTACTTCTTTCAAACATTTTGTAGGCACAGCACGTCTAATTAGTATTTTTTTGTCTTTATTGAGAAAATTTTCGTCTGAAAAGTGGTTGTCACAAACACGTCTATGGCGCAATTTATCAAAACTTAAATTTAAAATGTTTATGTTTCCACTATTTATTAACAATATTAACCACTTTTCCCGGCGTATATATGAAAAAGGAATGGGGAATGAAAAAAAGTTTAGTACAAAACACCAGTTTTCATATTTTTTATGGTTTTAGCCACAAAATATCTGTGCCTCAGCTAATACATTAAATTATTAGAAATGTTAAGTATTTACCATGTATCATCATTATTATTAGTCTTATTACACAAAATATTAGATATTTGTTATACTCATATAGGTAGCTTTTAATTTTCGATACCTACCTACCTATTTTCTTTAATGAAATGTTTAATTTACAAACAAATTGTAATAAATAAATGAATTGAGAGATATGACCATACTAAATTAATATGGTATATAATATCACAAAATTATATTTGTGGTAATGTAGGTACATACAAATTATTGTACCATTCGCAACGGGCCAGTCCTCCCAGCTCCCAGCAATGAAAAGGCAAAGCACAGAACATGCACGAGCCGCCACGCGAAAGTGAACGATACGATTGGACCATATCAATTCTTCAACATTAAATACGTATTCACAGTTCTCACATACTATTCACTTCGCCATCTATGTGCCGCAAAACTATGGTATCGCCCTCTGGTTTAAGGCCACAGTACCTCGCAAAAATTAATTACATATAACGCCGTAAGGTGGGACTTCTGGTGTAACTGATATTTTGTGATATGAACAAATAATGAAGTGTTTGGTATCAAATTATCAGTAATGAAATGCTTTATTAAAATAACATAGTGAGTCACCATGGTGCCATTTAAAAATAATGAGTTATTCTGGAAAAACGATTTCCGAAATGTTTAAGATCTTATAACACAAATGTCATACGACATAATATCATAAATGTATTTTTTGATTAATTATTCAAGGAAAACAAAAAATTTTTTTGGGGTCACGGCCGCCTAGACCAAAAATTAAATTTGCTCATAAAAATGTCTGTCAATAATATTTTTATCTCAATATGCCTTAACTGTATTCAAAATGACCTCCTGAATCCAAAAATGTAAAAATATACAGGGTGTTCCATTTAAAAAACGAAAGTTAGTGTCATTTCCGGTGAAACCGGAAGCGACAGGAAGTGATAAAACGGTTGAAATAATGCATATTTAACCGTTATTTGACGTGTCCAAATTTGAAATATATATCCCGTAAAACAAAAAAGATATAAGGGCGAGCCTCATTTCGTGGTCACCCGGTATAGTACATTGCATTTATTTATTGACTATGTTGAAAAACATTTTAAAATTTTTGACTACCCTTGTTTTTAATTTTTTTAAATTCCTGTTACGTCTCAGGATGTGAAGCAAAATATATTGTTCACGAAACCGGTAACGTCCAATAAAGGAATTTTATGAGTAATATTCTATTTTTTCCACATTATGAACAATTACTCATAAGGGATTAACCTACCTAACTTACATGTTATAATTTTTACTTATTTTGTATGTTGTTATTATTATTAAAAAATTAATGTTAATTTGTAAATTTAATGATTGAATTAATTCTAAAGTGTATCTATAATACATGATGAATGTTTTGATAAGAAGTATATTTATAATAACCATACTATCGACCATACAAAATCGACTCAACACTCTGGCTGCAGAATTCACCAGTTGGTGTAATAAAAATACTTTAATAGTAAATTCCGATAAGACTATTTGCATGCAGTTTTATGCCAAGAAAAAGATAGATACTTCTTTTCAGATCACGGTAAATAATAACATAATAAAATTATCTCATTCTACAAAATTCTTGGGAACCTTCGTTGATTCAGACATGAATTGGAAAAGTCACATCGAACATGTAAGTAAAAAAATTTATAGTGGCTATTATGCTATGCTTCAACTTAGACAAATCTTTGATGTAAATCAACTCATAAGTATTTACTATGCACTTATTTATCCCCACTTGTCATATAACGTTATTATCTGGGGAAACACTAGTAATGCCAAAAGAATTCTCATTGGTCAAAAAAAAATTATACGCCTATTATTTGGACTTAGATCAACTGAATCTTGTAAACCACTTTTTAAAGAGAAAGAGCATAAAATATTAACATTTACTTATAAATACGAAGCAGCTCGAATCACAAATAGTGAGGAAGACTGGAATACATACAGAGAAAAGAGGAACAAAGTTACATCGATGATAAGAAAACACAAACAAAATTATTATGAAAGAAAAATAGATGAATGTTAGAACAATCCAAAGACAATGTGGAAAACTTTAAAACAAATCTGCAAGGCGAAGGGTCATAGTACACCGCAATATATTGAATTTAGTGACGAAAATATCTATAATGACTTGGAGATAGCTGAAAGATTATTTTATTGATAGTATCTCGGATATCATTAAAAATATACCAAAGTACAACATATATGAAATATCCGAAAATGAAAGACAGAATAGATTTGAAAAATTTAAACAAATAGAAATGAGTCATCTGAGAAAAATTATTTCTTCATTACCGAACAAAATAGGCAGTGATGGAATATCCACAAAAATCATTAAAACATCGTTTGAGGTTATTGGCAACAGATTTTTAGATGTAATAAATAATTCTTTGCAAACGGGAACTTTTCCAAATAAATGGAAGAGCTCTCTTGTAACACCAATTCCCAAAGTCCTTAATACTGTATCAAGTGAACAACATCGACCTATTAACTCATTACCTATATGTGAAAAAATATTGGAATTGACAGTAAAGGAGCAACTAATAAGCCATTGTGAAAAAAATAATATAATAATACCAGTACAATCAGGATTCAGAGAAGGACACTCATGTGAGAGTGCCCTACAGTGTATATTAGAAGATTGGGTGAAAGCAATTGATGCTGACAATATCATATTGGCTGTATTTTTAGATTTTAAGCGTGCCTTTGAGACAATAGATCGAGGTTTACTTCTCTTAAAGTTGAAAGAAATTGGAATATGTGGGGCAGTGCATCGATGGTTTTCTTCCTATTTAAATGAACGAAGTCAAAGAACAAAGTTTGGTGTAAGTGTATCGAATGAAAAAGAAACAGAAAATGGAGTGCCACAGGGTTCCGTCCTAGGTCCAGTATTATTCATTATTTTCATTAATGATATTGTACGGTCCATAACAAATTGTAAAATACATCTGTTTGCAGATGACACTATGCTATATATAGCAGGTGAAAATGTTGAGGACATTGTAAGAATAATGAATGATGAATTAAATAATCTGTATATGTGGCTTTGTGATAACAACCTTAAGGTAAACATTAACAAATGTAAATGGATGATGTTGGGGAAAAAACAGAAATTAAACAAAACTGTGTGTATGGGCCCTATAACAATAAATAATCAGACAATTGAAAGAGTTACTGAAATAAAATATCTAGGAGTGGTCTTAGATGAAAATTTAAGTTTTAAGCAAAATGTTAATTATATTGTAAAAAAGGTAGCTAAAAAAATTAATTTTCTAAGGAGACTATCTACAAATATATCAATATTTGCCCGGTTAACAATATACAAAGCAATAATTGCACCACATTTCGAATACTGTTCAACTCTGTTACTATATTTAAATATCAATGAATTGCAGATTCTACAAAAAATGCAAAATAGAGCAATGAGAGTTATATTACAGTGTAATAGATATACTCCAATAAATAATATGTTACAAACATTGAATTTTATGACAGTAAAGCAGAGAATTTTATTAAAAACACTGCAGTTTATTTATAAAATAAAAAACGGTATGTTACCAAGTTACTTATATGACAGAGTTATATATGTTCGAGATGTACACAGTTATAATACTCGCAGGACAAATGATCTGCATGTGGAAAGACATCATTCATTGGTAGCTAGCAAGTCACTCTTCTGTAAAGGCTTTAAAGAATATAATAGTTTGCCAAATGAAATAAAAAATTTGAATGGATCTGTTCAGCATTTCACAAATGTATGTACTAAGTATATAAAAACCTTACCAATGTAAACTAAATTACCTTCCTTATAATTATTGTTAGTATTTCAGTTAGTTAGTTAGTATATAATATATATATGTGTGTGTGTGTGTGTTGATATATATGTATTAATTTTGAACATTTGTGTCATATTAGAGTTACACATGAGAGTATTAAATTACTTGTTAATGTTAAATATTTTATGTATAGCAGTTTGTTTTTGCTAAATAAAGGTTATATTATTAAGTTACTTGCATCTATATCTATAGTTGCATAGTTCATACGATCAAAAATATTTATAGTTTTCCACGAAACTCTAACAATCACGAGTATTCCACAAGACATGGGAATTTCCTTAGAACACCCAGCCATAATATCGCCCTGTATGAAAGGGCACCTTCCTATATGGGTATTAAGATTTTTAACTCCCTACCACAGATTAACTATACCAGATGCGAATGTAAGCGTGGCGGCCTGTCCAACGGTCCCCACTACTTCCATCCTCATATATGCGGAGGGTTTAGTACAAGAGCATTTTCGTGACATCGTGTAGCAGAGTTTACGGCGATATATTGTTAGTCCGAGTGTTCGGATTTTAAATGTCAAAATAGTGTCATACGAGTATACAAATAGAGATCTAAAAACATCAAAAAAACCTGATAAAACAAATAGAAAACTTACAATATTATCCCATTTGTAAACATACAATTTCATATTTGTTTTAATAAAAAATATTTTATAATATATTTTTATTGTTTTTCTCGAGCGCTCAAGTGGTGCAACTAACTCGCATCCACAAAAATAAATATTGAAGTCTTGTGGTGCAAAAAGCATGCAACGTTACGAGTAGCCGACGGGCCTTTGTGTAATACGTGTGTCGCGGACATGAAAGGCACCGCGCGAAGCATTCGCATCTGATATAGTTAATCTGTGTCCCTACCTAATGATATTAAAGAGGAAAAAAATATTACCAAACTAAAAGTTAAACTTAAAACGTACCTAGCCTCAAAATGTTTCTATTCTATTTCTGAATTCGTCTAGGACAATAATCTATAGGGGTCTCTGTCCCTTTTCCATTTGTTATTGTCCCTTTTACACTAGTCTTTGTTCCTTTTACAACAATATTTGTCTTTTTACATTTGTCTTTGTTCTTTAATTAATTATTATTCCTTTATACTTTGATGTGTTGTTTTGTTTCTTTCTTTCTTTTGTAAACACTGCTTAAATTTAATTGACCTATCCAATATCATGTAACATGATCTAAATGGACTAATAAAATTATTTATTTATTTATTTATTTATTATAAATTATGAATAAATATTTAACTATTATTATTATTATTAATTAATTAATTAATGTGTTTTAGGTTTCCCAAATGTTGGCAAGTCATCATTTATGAATAAAATAACAAGAGCAGATGTAGAAGTGCAGCCTTATGCGTTCACGACAAAATCACTTTATGTAGGTCATACTGATTATAAATATCTTCGTTGGCAAGTTATTGACACGCCTGGTATATTGGATCACTCGCTAGAAGAACGCAACGTTATTGAAATGCAGGCTGTCACAGCACTTGCACATTTAAGGGCATGTATTTTGTATTTCATGGATCCTTCAGAACAATGTGGGCATACTATAGAGGAACAAGTAAAATTATTTGATTCTATTAAACCACTGTTTACCAATAAACCACTTATAATTGTTGCAAATAAAACAGATATTGTTAAATTAGAAGATTTGACGGAAGATCGTAGAATTATTTTGAAGGAGATTGAACAAGACAAAGATTTAGCGTTATTAGAGATGTCAACACTCACTGATGTTGGAGTTATGGAGGTGAAAACAGAAGCTTGTGAGAAATTGCTTAGTTATCGTGTTGATCAAAAAATGAGAACTAAAAAGGTAGGAAATCGGATTAGATAAACGTATTACTAATTACTACCATATTGCAAATATTTAATTACTGGCATATTGGAAATATTTTCATTGGTTTGAGCATTCATGTGATTTTCATATTATTAAACTTGCTAAATAATGCTTCGATATTTGTGTTATATGACATGTCATTTTGTGTCCTCCAATTAAAGTTCTGGGGCATGCAGTGCGATGCAGTTGTCATCCCAAACTGAGAATGTCTGTATTTCATCTATTTTCGTACACACACTGTAGTTTTAAACGGTTATGTCACGACTTGAAATATCTGAGCGCGGACTACGGAGCTGTCATCTGTCTCACCCAAATAGACTAAACGAAACCCGTGAACCCGTTAGTTGTTAGCGGACTCTCGTGCAGTGATCAATGTATTTACCTGTGATCAAGTCTGGTTTGTTTTCAGTTCGGTCATTGAATATAGGAGTGTAAAAGAAGCGCGAGGAATATGAGAAAACCCGAGTATCTATTGTATCTCTATCCATTATCTGATTTCTCTGTCTAATCCGTTACCCCGCACCCTGATCGCACCGCAATGACCATAATACTCTGCTGCTGTATTGAGACGCCACCAGCGGTGTTTATGAGAAGTTATGTTTAATGTTTACTCGTATTTTCTTTAGTTCAATTTTCAAGTTACAGGACGCAGCGACACTCCGACACTTGCCAAGGTGGTATTGCTCCAACTCGGGTTGAGATAACGCGAAACGCGATGAATCATTTCGCTTCAAATCTACATAAATGCTCATTTCTTGATCTTTGATATAATAAATGAAATAATGTAAATTTTATGTAATATCTCTAGTGTAGTAAGAAAATACTTTAATTAACATTATGTACTTAATTTTATTTGTTTGAACTTTGAAAGTCCACAAGACAACGTATCCTTAAAATAAGCAGGTATGAATATGTTCTTTAATTAAAAAAAAAAAACATTTAGGAAACAGGAAGTGTATTAAGCTAAAATATAAGTACGTATTAATACTTTGCATCAAAAGATGTACTTGGATAAAAATCGAATAATTTCAATCATAACATATATTTAATAAATAGGTACCTACATTAATAAAAATTTACATAATTCTGCAAGTGGATGTTACAAGTTTACATAAAAAAATATAGAGTAATACTGGTAACAATATATTATAAAACAAAATGATAGTGTATACATAATCACTCACAATGCATAAAATGATATACAGTGTGTCCCAAAAGAAACTATATGTTTTTGAGCCTTCACGTGTCTGTGACGTCCGATAATTTATTTAAATGGGACACCCTCTACGGGTGTCCATCTATAAAGCACATTTTGACAGTTTATAACTCGAGAACGAAAGGAGCTATCGAGATACGGTTTTCACTAAACTTCTTAGATTTTCTTCAAGTTTTTCTTGCCTTGCCAATTCTTAAATGTTGTCACAAATTATCGGAAAAAAATAGCCTACTTCAATCCGAGAAAGGAAACTTTCTCTAAGAAATATATACAATAATTATTTTGTGTAGGTATTCAAATTTTTAAAAATTAGTTAGGTAGTTTCTCATTCGTCTTTCTGAAAAACTCATGTATGCGTATCTTAATAAGTCTTTAACAATTTATATATTTCTAAGATATTCAAATGACATAATTCGAGTCAGTATTGGAGTTTAATAAAAAATAAAATATTTCGATTTTCTGAGGATTGTCCTCATACATATAGGTACCTACTAAAGTACACCAATGACAATGGTGCATTGTCTTATTGTCACCTAATACAATTTTAATTTTACAAATATATATTTACCATCTCTAGGTAAAGTTTTTGAATATTTGACAGTTTTTCTAGGGAAATATTTGACTACGGTACTTAATTTTCCCAACTGAATCTATTGTCGGATATTACATATGAAGATTTTTCAAATTCCGCCTTTTCATAATACAGATACTTTCTTAACTTTGGAAATAAGTAAATTTATTAGTAAGTAAATTTATTAAGCAATTTAAAATTAGTACATGAATATATAGTTATTTAAAATACATTTTTATTTTGTTAATAACATGTTTGTGATGCACCTAGATGACTAAACATCTGTATGTGCAAATTAGTGAGTTATATAATATGTACATACATTATTTATATTAATAATTTTAAATTGACATTAATCCTAAATTGTATATTCCTAACACTAATAATATAACTAGTATGATAATATAATTGAAATATAATAATAGAATATATTTACATAAATACAATTAATGATTGGATGTTAACAGTTACAATTAAAAAAGTGTTATGAACTTATGAAAATTCTGCGAAATAAAGGACCTACTCATATGATTAAATTTTTTTAAGTTCGTTATTGTTTTTATTTCCAACGGAAGAATATTGTAAATTTTTGGTGCTAGATAATTTAAGAATCGCATATTAATGTTAGTATTACTATTCGGTATTTCTATGTGTTTATTATGTTTATTTCTAGTATTAAAGCAATGATTAATATATTTTCTCAGTTTCATGTTTTTTTGTACAAAAGAACATGTAGATAGTAGATACATGGAGCGAACATTAAGTATTGCATCTGAGTACAGTAGTCGAGTGGGGTATAATTTGTTCTTTCTGTATATTACTTTTAAAATGTAATTTTGTACTGTGTTCAATTGTACCAAAGAATTTTTATAAAGACCACCCCAAACAATTATACCATATCGTATTAAGGACTCAACTAAAGTCTTGTATATAGTAATTAAAAGTTTTCTTCCCAATATCTCCCTTAGGGTGTAAAATTTAGGTATTAATTTACGTATACTGTTACAAAGTCTTTGAACATGTTGGTCCCATTTGAGATGTTTATCTATGATAACACCTAAATATTTAGTGGATTGCACCTCATATATGTCATTATCAAAACCTTCTATCGATATGTTGTCAAAATTGGGTCGGTTTGCTGATGTCAGTGAAAAAGCAATGTAATTTGTCTTTTTTACGTTAAGAGTTAATTTGTTTGTGTCTAGCCAATTTTTTATCTTGGTAATTCCTCTTCTAACATCATCTTTTACTTCTTCCCACGATTTACCTTTAAAAACAACAGTTGTGTCGTCAGCATATGAATATACCTGGCCATTTTCTATTTTTATGTTTGTTAACGAATTAATGTATGTAATAAATAGTAAAGGACCTAGCACTGTACCTTGGGGTATACCTATTTTTAATTGTAATGGTTCACAATAAAATAAAGGCATATTGAATCACTTATTGTCAATTTTTTGAAAATTGCATCTTAAACGCCCTGCATATTAATGTTTTACTGAATTTTGATATTTCTGAGTTTTGGATCAAGTCGGAGCTAAATTTAGACCATGAACAACCAGAGCAAAATTTATTCATGTTTCTTTCCTTGGACATGTCGACCTCTCTTACACATTGTTCAGAAACGAGCCTTTTGGACACAAAACTTGCTAGCAGGTTCATGCAACCGAAGGAAATTAATGGTAGTGGATAAGGAATATTTTTGTGCCTTTGCGAGAGAACTTATAGGCGGGAAACGCATTTTGGCACTCACATTGACATACGTCTCTTTTAGCAGGAAACATCAGAATTGGTAGTATTGGTACCTATTCCTATTCTCTGCACCATTGAGCCTGTACACATTGCAGTTAGAACATTGTTAACGATATTTTTTTCCGATAAACTGTGCAATACAGCAAAATGTATCTGTATAAAAGAGGGACTCAAATGTTGTCTAGAGTGCCCGTGCAAAAATTGCAATAATTTACAGAAACCCGAAGAGACCGTTATTGTAACACTTATAAAAGATATTTTCATGGCCCCCTTATTGCTACAGATAAAATTGAAATTTTAGTGATTTTACATGTCCTAATACTTTTTGAGTTTCCCTGTTTGTGGCTTAACCGACTATGCGGTATAGTTCATTTCATATTTGTAAAGCAGGGAAAAATGCCGCATTTACAAAGCAGAAACGCGGCCTCTTTAACGTTCAAAGAAGCCGCCGCACGTGCTCCTTTGTCGGGAATTTTTTATCTGCGGTACAAAAATAATTTCGACTTTACTGTAGTAGACAATGTAGACATGAATAATCCGTAAATAAAAATTTACCGGAATTGCTTAAATATTGACGAAAATATGAGTACGTAAAGTTGGTCCATTTTTTTTACATATTCCATTATTTTTGTGCGAAGTGTATATACAGTGTGTCCACGGATGGACGCATGAATAGGTGTAAATGACAAAAAATTTTCGAATTGGACAATATACTCTTCTGGATTTAGCCCCTGCTTCGTCTAAAACTAAGAAGTGCCAAATATGAGTGAAATCACTCGTATACAGGGTGTTCCAGCGACATATTTTAAAAAATGCACTAGAATAAACTACCTTTACTTTTGCAAAGATACAACAAAATTGTATTAAGAAAAGTTGTTCAAAATAAAGATTTATGTTGGGTTGCAAAATTTAAGGAAAATCGGCCAACTTTAAAAAACATATTTTTTTTTTATAAAGGTCATAAACTACCTTTATTATGCATTTTTTTTCATTACTTTATTAACAATGTATCGGATTTTTGTTCTGTTATGGGTTAACTACATACTTGATTTTTATTTATTTGTTCAAATAAAAATTACAAAATTGAGAAAGAATGACGAGTTCATCAAAACAGGTCAATCTTTTTGAAAATTTGTATTCAGGCATATCTTTTTATTCTGAACAACTTTTCTTAATACAATTTTGTTGTATCTTCAAAAGTAAGGGTAGTTTATTCTATTGCATTTTTAAAAATATGTCGCTAGACACTCATATTTGGCACTTCTTAGTTTTAGACGTTAGAGTAGTGTCCAATTCGAAAATTTGTCGAAATTTGTCATTTACACCTATTCATGCGTCCATCCGTGGACACACTGTATATGTACAGGGTAAGTCACGTAAAAGGTCCACCCCATTTATTTGGGTAATTTTGAATATATTTTTGGTTTTCGGGACTCTATTCTACATGATTTTTAACGTAGATTACGATTCTGATCAAACATTTTTTATTCAACCAAACATATACAAGGTGTTTAAAAATACGTGTTTATCTTAAATGGCACGCCCTATATATTTCTACACATTATTTATTTATGATAGAAACATACAGGTATTATATATTTTTGAAATCCCCTCGAATAGCTGCATAGAAATGTGTAGAAATATATAGGGTGTGTCATTTAAAAAAAACACGTATTTTTAAAATCCCTGTATATGTTTGGTTGAATTAAAAATCTTTTATCAGAATCGTAATCTACGTTAAAATTCATATAGGATAGAGTCCCGAAAACCAAAAATATATTCAAAATTACCCAAATAAATGGGGTGGACCTTTTACATGACTTACTCTGTACCTACTATGTAACTAAATATTGAATATGTATATAATATCAGCTACGTACTTGACATAACTCCGTATATTGGACCGCACAGCGCCGCGCCACTCCGACGGACGAGCTGCCCTTCTTTCTCTACAAACGCAGGCATTAATAATTCGATTTCTCGAAAACCATGCTGATTTTTTAAAAACAAACTTTTATAAAGTCTTCTCTACATTTTACTCAATATATTTATATATAAATTCCTAATAATTAACATAGCTCTCCATAGGGTGAAGTTTTCCGAGAACAGATTTGCTAGTAGCGACTTTGAGGCAAATTTTTTCAGAAACGTCTCATATTTTAAAATCTTAATTTTTGCCATCGGAAGCGCTGTAATTTCTTCCATAAGTAGCCAAAATTTCATGGTCATATCCTGAGCCGTTGATTTAATAGAGCGATGTATGTTTTAGAAAACGTGTTTTTCAAATTATTTCGCGAGCAAGGAAAAAACGATTTTGCAAAATTCGTCCCTACTAAAAAAAGTTGTAATTCACATGATGAATGGCCAAAACTATGCTCTAAATGATGGCGAAGGTCCCATTTAGTTATACCTTTATAAAAAAAACGACATCCTAATCTGGAAACATAATAATATGGTACACGCCCAGCCCTAATTTAAAAAAACTAATGTTTTTCTTAAGTCTGTTAGTTTTTGTTTACACAATCATGGTATGCTGTTGTTGTCATTATTGAAAATGATTTCACTCATACAAAACAATACCAGAAAATACACAATAACATAGTTATTTCATTGTTTAATAAACAATGGTTATTTATATGGTACAACACTACCGCCATTGCGCCATTCAATAAAGGACTGTCACTTGTCGCCAATGTTAGCGCCACGCTCGACGTTACTTTCACGTCACACATCGCTATTAAATAAAGGTCTCTCTTTACCAATGACATCGCGCAAATCAGCTGAAACTTTCGCAGCCAAATTGCACAACGCCATATAAAATTCGAAGCCCGCATCAGCCTCGTTTAAAAACGTTAGGTGTCGCTTCTTTTACATTCCTATATTCACTGGTTCGGTGTTACACTTTGTTTACATTATTCCTTCGGTTTTCCGTTATTGAATTTTAGTTTAGCTTCTGTTAACATGTTAACATGTAAATAAATATATATAAATATTATTGACAAACCTTCATCGTATCACGATAAAATAAATATTAAAGAATTTGGACCACCCCGACCAAATTTATTAATAAATAAAATGCATTAAAAAAATGGTCAAGAATTCAATAGACACTTTACTAGTGCTTCGTATAATATGCGCTGGTTGTGTAGTTGTGAAACGACAAATGCATTTTTCTGTTTTGTGTGCATTATAATTAAACCAAATAGGACCGAAGGAGCTTGGACACAGAAAGGCATTTAATTTGTATATAAATAAAACTATAGCATAAGGACCATAAGCATAAGGCATAAGGAAACATTTTTCTGCAAACAATTATCTACCTTGAAATTTCTCTATGTATTTAAAAATTTGATTGTGTTGTATAAAATATTTCTAAAAAAAACCGCCAAACATAATATGCCCCCTTGCGAATTAAAAAATCATATATTTTAAATCGTGATTGCAATTATTTTTTTTTCTTATCCAATTAATTTTAATACCGACGATTTAGCATGTAATACAAATTTTTACTACATAAATGATTTTGTACAGCCGTTCGCGAAGTGAGTATTTCGCATTCGCAAAACAGTCCGCGAAATCCAATTTCTCGGCCGTTACTAAGGGTAACCAAAAGTCACTTATATAAGTGACGATTTTTTGAAGTGACTTCAAAATTTGGCATTTCCTATAAACGCCCTTTTTGGTCTCAAAATAAGTAATATCATCTATTTTAATAAAAAACGTATACTAATTTGTATAAAGTTGCCGAAGACAAGGTTCATGTAAAAATCATTAGCCCAATTTTAACACTCGTAGAAAACGTTTTCCTGTTACTTTAGGGAAGCAATGCTTACATTTCTTACATAATAAAATGTGTCATCTAGACTTGAGCATCTAATAAACAGTGTAAGCAGCATTTCTACCAACTTTGTAACACTTTCACAAGTATTATAGAAAAAAACACAATAGCTGATTTGAAGTCTAATGAGTAATGATACAAGAACACTACGAACAGTATTTAATTATAATAGAAAAATATTTTTTGCCGTTTACCCCAAGAAAAAAACGTGATGCAGCTACGTACACGTGTTTCGGAGTTATTGTTTCTCATCATTATTAATTTTTGTAAAAGAAAACATAAAACCGTTCAAATCATTAGAGCATAGTTATGATACTAGAAATAAAAACAAACTAACAACAAGCAAAAAAACTTTACCTATATTCAGAAAAATGTTGAATATTCTGTAATAAAGATATTCAACAAACTACCAGTTTATATAAAAAATCTACCACAAATAGCAATGAAACGTGAACTCAAACGATTACTGATAAAAAAAGGCTTACTATACTGGGTGTCCCGATTTTAAACCGACAAACTTCGGGTACAGAAAGTTCACATGAAATTATGACATTTCTTCTCTATCGAGCCTCCTAACGGGCAGCGAGCGGAGGACTGACTTAACTCACTTCATAGCTCCACGGAAAGACGCGGTCTCGCTTCCCTACTTCTAGCGGTTTGTATATCAGCTATATCGCAGAAACAATACAACTGTAGGCGAGAGGTGTATTGAGGATAAACCATCCTTCGAAGGGGATGTAAAGCAGTCGGTCCCTTGTCTATTAAATGTTAGGCAAGTAAAAAATCCCTACTCTTAGTAAGATAAGAGGTTCGGCAAAATTTCCAGGTTGGGGGTTGCTCGTCTCCTGGCGTCCGTGATTGGCCTCCGTAGCGGAAATAGGCCGACGTTAAATAAGTGATTAAAAAAAAAAAGAGCCTCCTAACGGAGATACAGGGTGTTGAAAATTCAATTTATTTTTTGTTTTTCTTTAATAACTTCCACAATATTAAAGATAGGGAAACCAAACTTGGTACACATAGTTAGGTTCTGAGGGTCCATCTTTGCTATGGTTCAAAGTTGAACTGAGGCGCGCCAGTGGCGTACGGTGTGGTCACGTCAACATAATTTTAAAGAATAAAGTATATGCACTAATTTTTTTCGCAATTCTGATCAGATTTTCATAATTTACGGTTAATTTTCTAAAAAAACTTGATGTAGAATTTTGACTATTTCCTATTTCTACTTGGGCAATATAATTAAACAAAAGAAAGAAGTTTTTGGTGAGTTAAATCCATTATTTAACACGTTCGCGGACATTAACGGAAAATGGAGACTGCCAAAAACGCATTACAATATTTAATGAACTAGAGAAGTTTATATTTGGTCGGCATAAGCCGCTTTGTCCTTGTACATGGGGCGGCATATGCCGCTCTGTCCGCGAACGTGTTAAGCTACGCTATGCTGATGAGGAGCAATAACTCCGAAACACGTGTCCGTAGCTGCAGCACGTTTCTTTCTTGGGCAAACGGCAACAACATTTTTCTATTTTATTTAACTTCCCAAAAACTTCTTTCTTTGAGGTTAGAACATTCGAAACGGACAATTTTACGGTAGACGTCAAAATCGCCTCTTTTCGTTCGTTCCTCCTACTCCGAAAATTGCAACGAGACCGAGTGATTTGCAATGTAGTTCCAAGTTGGATCCTCTACCTTGGATTTCTTGCCAGAACGGCGATCCGGTGGCAGTTTTTTGTTCGGAAATAGCAAAAAAAATTTTTTGGGTTGCCTTGGTAAAGGAACCAAACGCAAACTTCTAATTGGCTAAAAATGCGATGTGTGAAATTTTCATTGAAATGCACTGTATATGAAATATTTTGTTTCGTGGAAATTAATTTAACAATTTTGAAAACATTTTTGACAAGCCCAAATAAAGTCTGATGTTCTAAAACTTGTATAATGTGGTCTTTTACCTAAAGATATCATTGGCGAAAATTGACTGCTAACATTATCACCAGCATTTGCTGTTAAAATAAATGTTTTAGGGCCGAATGCACCGTGTCGTTAAACTCGGCTTATATTTAAGTATAGTTTAGAATGTGACATTACAAATGCGTATTACTGAGTATAATATCACATTCTAAACTATACTTAAATATAAGCCGAGTTTAATGACACGGTGCATTCGGCCCTTAGAACAACAGACAGTATATAACTTCAGTTTCAATCTTCACACGAGAATCCTGTGACAACTGTTCTACTAATATAGTAGTGCCTCTTCAACTTGTGTTTAAAAAACACGTTATTTGTTGATCTCGCAATATTTTATTTGTATGTAATAATGTATTTGATTGTAATTCTAATGAATTTGTTTTCAAGGTTGATGGAGTTTTAAATCGTTTACATGTTGCTATTCCTAAACCAAGAGATGAGAAAGCTCGCCCTCCATGTATCCCTGAAACTGTTCTCGTCAAGAAACAGGCCACTGCTGAAAAACGTAAACGCAAACTTGAACGTGATATAGAACTTGAACAAGGTGATGATTATGTACTCAATCTAAATAAGCATTATACAGAAATATCCGAAGAGGAACGTTATGACATCATACCAGAAATTTGGGAAGGTCACAATATTGCTGATTATATCGATCCTGATATTTTCGACAAATTGGAGGAATTAGAGAAAGAAGAAGAAATACGTGAAGAAACAGGAATGTATGTGGTTCCTAAAATAGAACTTGACGAGACCATGCAAGAAATTAAAAAGCTTGCGTTACAAATAAGACATAAGAAGGCAATTATTAAAGATGAAGCAAGAATTAATAAACAAAGTAGAAAACCCGTTATGCCAAGAACTGCCGGAGGAAAGGTAAAAAAGAATTCTTACTATATACGCGAAAATGCGCTTGGTATAGACTTAAATACCTGCCGCTCTCTTGTTTGCAGTCTGCTCATAAGGGTGACTATAACCGAAGTTGCTCTATTCACTCGTATCATCTTTATGAAGAGGCATTATGTTTTGCGATTTCTTATACTAAGTTCCGGATGTTCCCAATGTACAGTAAAGCTTCGCTGATCCGGATCAATTAAAACCAGAACGATCCGAATTAGAGAAAAATCCGGATTATTGGAACCCATTTAAAATTCAAAAATAACAGGCAGAATAAAGTTTTATTATTCAAAAACAAAACACAAACAATTGCAAACAAATGAAGTTCATGGACATATGTAAATTTACACACGTTTCTTGACTAAATATTCACATTCGAATCAAATCGGTATTAAAAGTTGTGAAAATTTTATTATTATTTATTATTATTATTATTATTAATTACACTCAAAGATTGGTGATTTTACATATTAATTTTTTATAAGCATATGAATAAGCTCCATATATTTATTAGTAACTATATTACAGAGGAATAAGAAAAGCTTAATAAGCATTTGAATAAGTTTAATCAGAAAGAACCAAATTGTCATTACCTATACCTAGATTTTTTAGAAATATGCTTTTGACTTTTGATTAGTTGGTCTTAATATATTATTATTTTGTGCCATACCAAGTAGTAAAGTAACTAATCAAGGGCATACAGTTTCAAATCCATAACTAATTGCAGTTGATTTTGTCTAAACGACGCTCCTAAAAAGTAAATTCTAAGATGAATTCGTTCATAACATATTAAAAAGTTTCTTTAAATTTATATTTATTATCTAATATATTATTAATTAAATATTATTTGTTAATTATTCATAAATCAATAAAAAGTATCGTCAATAATTTCAAATTTTATTAACTTCTGACGTCACGGTTTAGAACTAAATAATAATAATAATAATAATAAATGGCTTTTATTGGCACAGTATAAGAATACAAAGAACAAAACAAATATATATATGTAGAGAAGAATATGCCAAAGGGCAGAGTTTGGAGCAAGCCCAGTCAAGTCTAGGAAGATTTGTTTTTGTTAAGAGTCCAGTAGCATTTGACACTTTTGACAGTTTGCTTTAGTTTGTGTTAGTTCATCATTTTTTACTATTATAGAGCCTAATTTCGTTAAAGCTAGCAGTGAAAATTTACCTGAAGTGAACTACGTTATGATTCAGGAATTCTTTGCGAAAAATATGGACTATTTCAGTGTCGAGTTTAAGAGCGTGAAAAATGTGAGGTTAGTTTTCTTGAGATATTTCATCTACGCTATACTTCGCATGCGTAAACATTTACGTCATGACTGTTGGCGGGAACTTAATATTTTCAAATTACAAACCGAGTTTAAAAATACGTAGGCGCAAAAAAAAAATACTTTTTTTCCAAATATACAGTATTTTTAAGTGTTCCTGATTGTACATTTAACAAATACAAATTGTGAAATAACCCCATTCTGTATATGAGGATGATTAGAATAATTTTTTTTTAATCAATTTCAACAATTAATTATTATAATTGATTGTATTTTGCAATTTTTAGAAATTGTCTTTTGAACTGCTTAGTTTATTTGGAGTGAAACATCTGCTGAGTTGACTGCGAGCAGGCATATAACTTTTAAATATTGGCTACTACTGCCTGGAACAGTTGTACGTACGCAAAAATTTCGTGGTTTTTGCATAATTTTGTTAAAAATGATTAAGAAAGATACGTGTGTAATTTGTAAAAAAAAAAAAACATTAAACGAGTGTGAGATCCGCGCAAGAAAGCCGGCTGATGTTGAATAGCGTTGATCTGAGCAAAAATATATATAGAACATATTTTATAATAGTATATTACGTAATGAGAGTTGTAAATAGCATATAACGCACGAATGGAAAAATTGCGCACGACGCCGCGTAGAGGCTAGTGTGGCAATTCCATGAGTGCGTAATTGCTTTACAACTCGAATTATGTACTATACTTTACCTACGATCGTATTTATTGATATTAAAACACAATTTTGTATTATTTATTGCTTATGTCAGTTTTGACAGAGTTAGAAAATTAAGTTTTGTTCCTGCCATTTTTAATAATTTTAGCCTGGTGTCAGAAATATGAACTACAAGTGTTGTGTAAAGTTGGTCACGTGGTCACATTGCATTGCACCCTCAACGGCTGAGCGTGCGATTTGTTTACGGTGTGTAAGGTTCAATTTACATAGGTGGCGGAGAGTGCGTTTTCAGCTATTTACGTTAGCGATCGTAGGTAAAGAATTTTACCTAATATCTTCAATTTTGTATACCGCCATTTCTCACATAGGGTGAATGGGATACAAGTTATCGTTAAAAAAAAAACTGATTTTGGTATTTCACCTCCAATTAACTTTATCCGACAGTTATTTACCTAGGATACAATTGTTACAACAATGAAAATCAACAACTTTAACTGCCGGATAAAGTTAACGGGAAGATGAAAAGATTGGGCCTAAATTGCAAAATTAAGGGTAGTTATCGACCTCGGAGGTACACACTTTTGATGTATTTTCTGTCCCTGAAACGAACTATTAAAAAAAAAATCTTATTATTAAAAGTAAATATAAAAATTATATCTAACTACGTCATTAGATACAAATCTGTAGAAGTTTGCAAAATCTATGTTTCCTGTGGTATTTAATTTGTCTCTATTAAAAATCATTTTATTTTTTAACTGGTAGCTATTTTTAAAATATATTGTCGACTTGTCTTCACAGCCCCAAGAGTACAACTACCTTTTTCCATTCTGTCCCCCCAGCTTTAGTCATAAGTTTTGTATCAGCAAATAAACCCCCTGATTTGCATTTATCACCACTGTACATTTCCTTGCGCGTATGTGCTGAATTATATATTTAACTAAATATGGAGAGAATATGAGTATTAAAAAGATCAAGTTGTAAGCACTTCCAGTTAGATTTAAAGCACAAAAAACATTTTAGTTAAAAAAACTTTTTTGCCTGGTCTTCCAGATTTTTAAAAATTCAAGAATAAAGAAAGGCAAACCTTTATCATTGCCACTTTGTATATTTCACATAATAAATCGGGTTTATTGTTTTAGGTGAGAGATCGTTCAGTTTCAAAACTTAGGGATGATATGGCTAAATTGGGTGTGGATATGTCGGGAACAAAAGATGCTCATTTTACGAAGACAAAAACTAGAAGTAGATCAATGGGAGCACCTATTAAGCGTATGCGTATGGATGTAACTGAGAGTGATAGTACTTCACTTAATAAATCTAGGTCACTTTCTAAGCCTCCTAGAAATGAACAAGGCATTAAGGATATAGCTGTAAGTATTTTGTATTAATAAGAGTTATATAGGAAAGCATAATCAATATTTTTTTAATATTTTTCAATATTTGCAGATGAAAAAGAAGTTAGCTAAAATTGCTCACAGAGCTATTAGTAAAAAGGTTAAGAAAATGGGTCTTAAAGGAGAAGCAGATAGATTCATTGGTACTAAAATGCCAAAGCATCTATTTTCCGGAAAACGAGGAGTTGGTAAAACTGATCGTCGTTAAAGTTTATTATAATGATGTTTTCAACATTTTAAAGATATTTCTGTTATATACAATAACATGTTTTATTTAAGTGTAAATACATTTGAATTAAAATAAAAATTTACATTGGAATTTACTTTAATATCTTTTATAGTACGAAAGGTTTTATTATGAAGATGTAAATATATACAGATCTCGGATGAGGAAAAGCCTTTCTCAATATCCACAGAAGGAACAAATTTTTGTTTATATTATTTTCAACTGAGCATGTAAGTATGTCCGGTAAAATCTGAGACAATAATGGTGCAATGAACCCCAGCTGTTGACTCTCGAAACTGTGTGCGCTCTTAGAAAGAAAATGTAATATTTATCAAATAATTAAAATACAGCATTTTAAAGAGGAAGGTGTTTGCTTTTTAATTTATTACTTAGCGGATACCTTTGATTTATACTAAAGTTGATGTGAGACACTTGGTTTAAATTTTTGGACTTCTTAAATTTACCTATATTAAGTAAAATGTCTCGAAAAAAATTCTTCATAAGATAAATTTCTCTATGTTTATTTGTAAAATGTAAAGTTAACATTTTTTAGGTTACGTAATAATAATAATAATAATGCTTTTCTTCAGCCTGACGCTGTATATCTTACATTTTAACATGGATTTAAATTTCATAAGTTTAGCAATACAAGTATAGAAATATTTAATATTTAAAATATTTTGTAAGATTTACTTAAAGTATATAATATGTATCACATTAAAAATTAAACTTTATATATTATGTATCTACTGCTCTTTATATAGATAAGCTCCTTATACAGGGTGGTCCAGTTTATAATAGCAGGATTTTACCAGGAGCTAGTTCAGCGTAAAAAAAGACATTTTATCCTATAAACTATGGTCGAATTCTGCTTCGTTTAAGATCTACAGGGTGTTAAAAATGGAATTTTTTTTAGAATAATTGGCCATAACTCTATTCTAACAAAAGATAGCTCTTTGAAATTTAGCATAGAGAGGTTGTTTTACATTCTTTATCGGATAGTGGTTGCAATTTTTTTATCAAGAATGCAGGGCGTGCGTACGGACTAATTATTTTAATTGAAAACAAAGGTACGCCACTGTTTTTTCACAAAATCGATGTGCTTGTGTTATTCCCTGTACCATTTATTGACTTTTTTTGTATCTCTTAATATGTTAATTAAATGCATCGTTTTCGACTTCAAAGACGGAAGAAACTCTGGAAATTTGTGAACGCTGGTAACAACACTTACTCTTGCCCAAACAATATGTACTTGAATCTTGAATGGTATAAACAGTGATAATGGTTATGATACTGCTAATTTATTCTCTGTTTACCTTGCAACTGTAGCAGGCGCGATATAGTGGATAATTATCAATAATGACAATGTTTGTATTAATGTCAATAAGTGTCAAGTTACCCTAGGGGAAGTATTTTTGAAAATTGAAGGTTTAAAAAGCAGTTTAAGTTGTGGTCCTGATAGAATACCAGCTATATTTTAAAAAAATTGTATTTATACTATTAGCAACCCGTTACATATCTTGTTTAAGAGCGCGCCGCCGTAGAATAGAGAATGAATTTGGGTTGTGGTATAAAACGTTAGTATCCCTACTGCACACTAGAGGGTCATACATATGAGTATATTTGGTGAAAACTTCAGACTCGAATAAACTTCTCAGCAGCAAATAGTTGAAGGTCATCGTCCATCGAGCACGCAGCAGGTGTCTTTTATTATTGCAACTAGTCAAGAATCTAAAGCTCCGAATTCGATCATGGGGTATGCACTCGCGAGGTATATGATTTTAAAAATATGGATATTATCCAGAATTTTATGCCGAATCCGATTCCAGAGGGCGCGATGTCGGCCAAGATTGCGAAATTGCAAAAAAAGTAATATTTCCAAAAAAAAATTGGAACTTAAATATTGCATTATCTGTCGTTTACATTGCATTTACGAGCTTATTTATAAAGATTTTTTAATAATTTTTATATCAATCGAAAGCCTAATGTTTGTAGTTTCATATAAGTTGAATAGAGAGACATTATTTTTATTATAAACAACACTATAAATTGTTTAAACAATATGTGCTCGGAAAGTGTAGTGTAATTTTCGGCATTGAGGTACTTTTGTTATTATTGCTGATAGATATGTAGTTATGTGAGACGAAATACGTAGAAAAGACCAACGAACGTTTTTTATTAAAATAATTTTTTAATTCGCTGAATAATTTAGGAGATATGATTTTTTTTAAATGAAGCGCATTGTCTGGTCTAACGCGCGCGCGGTTTTGTTTCTGTAGGCAGGCCATTTACACATGATTTCAACTAAAACCGTAAAACGATATTTTGTATTATAATATTTAATGCAAATTAATTTAAAAAAAATATAATAGCAGATATGTCTCAGAACTATGGAAACTAATATGTTTGACAACAAACATTTTTCACTGACGTTTTCGATATTGTGAGTGTTGAATATTGTGGGTTTTTTAAAGTAAAATAATACATAAGATAATAATGGAAAGTCTCGAAAGTCATAGACTGTTTTTAAAATAATTTAAAAATTTCTACTTTCAGTTAATTTATTTCATAAAACAATAAATCTTTTTGAACTAGATGTTTGCTTAATTCTTGTGTATACATTAAAAATTATAAAAAACAGGCAATAATTAAATTTATAATCGGCATGTGATGTGCAAAATATTTTGCGCACGGGGTCATGGTAACGCAAAAAAAATAATGTCAATGAAAAAATGTCTCATTTTAGACACTGACGTTAATGCGCAAACAACCTTTTTTTGACAGTTGTAGAAAAAAGTATTTACTCGTATTATTACGTGCATTATTTTACATTTTTTTTTTTTGTAAGGTAAGCAACATTTTTGTAACATCTTGTATGAAAGTTCGTACAGATCATAAATAATGCTCACAAACAGAACAAATTAGTGCTCTATCCTATCGGTATTTAATTTAAAAAAACTACAATGATATTAAAATAATTTTCGTCTTGATAAAATGATGGTTGTATTGTAAATTCTTTGTACATATTATGATATAACTAAAATTGGAGTAGTATAGGTAAGTAGCTATAGATATGATAATAATGATAATTAATAGTCATTAAACTTATTTCTGGGAATCCCGCCAAATTCTAAAAAAATAAATAGAAATAAGAAAATGGTCAAAATATGTCAAGATAAAAGTGTAGTATCAAAGGCAAACCTCAACAGTTTGCCCCAGAAAACCACTGTATTTGGAACTATACCGGGTGACCACGGATCATGGTAAACCCCCGCCATTTCCACAATTCTTGAGCTATCCAAATGAAATTTTGCAGCAGTAATTAAATGTACGTCCAAAAAAACTCATTCCCCTGTCAAAGTTACGTCTTTTAATTGTTTCTTTCATGGCTAGTCTGATAAATAGTGTAAAATGACGTGTTGTGGTGATTTTTTCCCTTTTTTATTACTTGCACATTGCAATTATTTTAAAAACAGTCTAAGAATGACTTTCGAGACTTTCCATTATTATCTTAGGTATTATTTTACTTTAAAAAACCCACAATATTCAACACTCACAATATCGAAAACGTCAGTGAAAAATGTTTGTTGTCAAACATATTAGTTTCCATAGTTCGGAGACATATCTGCTATTATATTTTTTTTAAATTAATTTGCATTAAATATTATAATAGAAGATATCGTTTTACGGTTTTAGTTTAATCAAATTAAAGTCGTTGTAGAAAAAATATTGTTTGCAACTCGTGTGCGAAATTCTTTGATCATCTCGAGTGCCTCGAAAATCGAAATCATGTGTAAATGCCCTGCCTACAGAAACAAGACCGCGCGCGCGGTAGACCAGACAATGCGCTTCATTTTAAAAAAATCATATCTCCTAAATTATCCAGCGAATTAAAAAATTATTTTAATAAAAAATGTTCGTTGGTCTATTCTACGTATTTCGTCTCACATAACTACATATCTATCTGCAATAATAACAAAAGTACCTCAATGCCGAAAATTACACTACACTTTCCGAGCACATATTGTTTAAACAATTTATAGTGCTGTTTATAATGAAAATAATGTATCTCTATTCAACTTGTATGAAACTACAAACATTAGGCTTTCGATTGATATAAAAATTATTAAAAAATCTTTATAAATAAGCTCGTAAATGCAATGTAAACGACAGATAATGCAATATTTAAGTTCCAATTTTTTTTTGGAAATATTACTTTTTTTGCAATTTCGCAATCTTGGCCGACATCGCGCCCTCTGGAATCGGACTCGGCATAAAATTCTGGATAATATCCATATTTTTAAAATCATATACCTCGCGAGTGCAGGGTTCGGCATTTTAGAAGCGTCTTTTTGGATGCTAGATTCCTTACTAGACTGTACCTAATTCCGATATTTTGAAAGCTGTTTTGAGGAAAATATTTTATTTTATTTTTGAGTTAGGTACTTGTTTATTTAATAGGTTTTTAAACAAGTGAGAGATTTTAGTTGAAATTTATTTTAGAGATAGATACATTTTTTATTTTATAAATTATGGCGCGAACTTAACTAGATCTCGCAAACGCAATAAAATATCAAATTGCACTAAAAAATTGTGGCTGAAACGGCGGTAAGTATTACATAATTGCTTTCATGTTTATGTGTATTATTTTTCTGAATTACCTGAATGGTATACTCTAAAATAGTCTAAAATGTTTATTATGTAGGTACAGGGTGTTTTAAATTTGAAGCTTACTATTAGTAGCATTAAGCTTTATTAGAATTAAAGGCTAGGTGAAAATATTTATCTGCAAAGAAAATTTGAAATCATTTTTGAGAAAATCGTGAAAAAAGGGAAAAAAATTTGCGACTAATTTTATAGTAGGAGAGCCCTCGACCAGGATTTTCGACCTCATCGCGACACGAGAATTAATTTTTTTTTTTAATAGTTCTGTCAATATAAAAAAAAATTCTATTGCGACTGACGTCTATCTCGTTGCTAAAGGGGTGAAAAAAATTATCGACATATATAAGTTAAAATCTGCCAACTATTTGGTCGATTTTCTAATAGTACGCCTTGATTACGAATATCCTATTTATTCTCGTGTGTTCTTTATAATTTTTTTTTTTTTTTAGGGCAGTAGATATTGATATCCATAATTTAGAAATTCCTGGTACTGATGAGACAGTAAAAGACAGGTGTGTATTTATTACTTTTTTCGTAAATTAAATAGGGTGCCACACTACGCAGCACCATCCTTAAACTTTTTTATTTTTAGTGAGCTAGCTTTTACTCATTGTACAAGTGACAATGAAGCAGGATGGATATCAGAAGACTGCCTAAGTGTCGAGATTTTGACAGATAGGTTTGAATTTTCTAGTATTTTTTGTGGGACCCCTTTACTACTTTTTGTAAATGACCCACCATTTATTTTGGATGCTATAAAAGCGTATATAAAAAAAAGTAAGACCAGAAGCGTATATAGCTAGTGTAACTTAAATAAAGTTTTATGAGATAAAGGCCGTTAATCTTTTGAAAACCTCAAAATTATAAATATATATTATATATATATTCCATCCTCCTTCCTTATACACGGTGTCTCACCGGGGACTGAAACAATAATATGAAAAAGTATGTAACAAAAAATTTTGAAAATTTTAGGAATTACTAGTCAGTGTGGCCAATCCAGCAAAAATAATTACAATCATTTGGTATTATCGGCTATACCGGAAGTCGATACCAACTTGTTCATTTTAAATGGAACACATTGTATATTTTCAAACGTATACCGATTTTGGGTACGCCAGTGGTCACCATGAAATTAAAGTACAAACAATGTACTTATAAGAGCGCCCTTCATAGGTATATAATCACATACAACGAACAACATAATTAGGCTTAACGGCAAAAAAAAGAGAACAATGACGGAGGTTTTTAGATAAAAAACATAATAACATAAGAGAGAAATTAAAAATTTCTGAAATTGATTTTTCCCCATAAATCAGTGACTGAAAATACGCATCAAAAAATATATATTCTCTGTACTTAGTTTATGACTATATTTTATTAAAAAACATACTTTTCTTTCACACTGTTGACATGATTCAAATTAAAAAAATCGGACCAAACCCGCGTTTTCACGAATAAATTATAAAATCGCATACATTCATATCTATTATCCTTCTCAAATTATTTCACTATCACTACAGATACATCCTAAAAGTTCACTTGGATTCAATTGGTCAACAGTTTATTTAGCAATTATTATTATTTAAATACTGTATGTATAGTTTATAATAATAATAATAATAAGAATAATAATAATAATAAAGGTCTTTATTAGATACAATAATTCGAGATTTTTGGTATTATATTCGAAATTGAAAATACCAATGACCTGAAAATTTCCAGATATAAAATTTGTTCTATTAAACGGAAAATATCAATTTTCGATATTTTTTCCCGTGACCACCGCAAAAAAAAAAAAAGAAATTACCACGTGATTCGAACTTCCGACCCCTGCGCTGTGAAGCAGACGTCTTATCCATTGCACCATCACATTCTTTGTCTCAAGGATATTACTACCCGGCTTTTACCTAGTGAATGTTAGTAATTGTGGTTAAAAACTTGAAATTATTTTTTTAACTTCCAAAGTTAATGATAATTTATAAATATTAATAACACAATAACAACCTAAACCTCCGAGTGGCAATAATTCAATTAATTCGATCGCTAACGCGTAGCCCTCTCTTAGAGAGTGGCTAAACCCGTCAGTACGGAGTCTAACGGAGTGGAGTGTGTGTTTCCTGTAAAACATTAAATGTATAGTATTGTCATCAACATTTCGGTCACCGCATACTTTCTTGCCAGGAATTTCCCAAAATATGAAAAAAATTGCTGTCAAAACAATATTAATGTGTGTAAAATACTTTAAAGAAGATCGTGATGTGGCGCATAATGACCTAAAATTGCTAGAAAAGAATTAAATGGGTTTTTATGTTTTTAACAAATTATTAAATTACAAGCTAATCTTAAATGTTAAAAAAATTCTTTTCATATTACGATCATCTCAGAACGGTTGTCTATTCATCGATTGCAAGTAAATAAAAAAAAAAATTGTATTTTTCATAAAAGCTACCAGAAACTTTAACTACATAACCTCCATCTAGCGGCATTTTTGAAGACGGCGCCCTCTTAATTTGTCTTTAAATCTGGGTGTTTTCCCACAATTCTGGAAATACAGCTTCATTAGACCTATTTTCAAAAGTGGGGATGTAAATGATATTAAGAATTATAGAGGTATCTGTTTACAGTCATGCATACCAAAAATGTTAGATTATTTTGTTTCATTACAGTTAACTTGGGAATTTAAGAATGTTATAATTAATGAGCAGCATGGGTTTCGTCAAGGTAAATCGACTCTCACTAACTTACTTATTTATCAAAATGATATACTTGATGCATTTGAAAGAAAACATCAGATTCATTCTATATACCGGGTGACCACGAAATGACGCTCGCTCTTATATCTTCTTTGTTTTACAAGATATAAATTTCAAATTTGGGCACGTCAAATAACGGTTAAATATGCATTATTTCAACCATTTTATCACTTTCTGTCGCTTCCGGTTTCACCGGAAATGATACTAACTTTCGTTTTTTAAATGGAACACCCTGTATATTTTTACATTTTTGGACTCAGGAGGTCATTTTGAATACAGTTAAGGCATATTGAGATAAAAATATTATTGACAGACATTTTTATAAGCAAATTTAATTTTTGCTCTAGGCGGCCGTGACCCCAAAAAAATGTTTTGTTTTGCTTAAATAATAATCAAAAAATTCAATTATGATATTGTCGTATGACATTTGTGTTATAAGATCTTAAACATTTCGGAAATCGTTTTTCCAGAATAACTAATTTTTTTTAAATGGCACCATGGTGACTCACTACGTTATTTTAATAAAGCATTTCATTACCGATAATTTGGTACCAAACACTTTATTACATTATTTGTTCATATTATAATACATAAAAATTACATTCAACAAGATATAAATGAAATTATAATAATAATATTTAACATTAAATTTCTATCAAATAGGTGCCTTTGAAATGTAAGGAAAGAAACAAATGAATAGTTTGACAGCTCAAATGATATTTAAATCTATGAGAATCAGATATTATTTTACTGTGTATTAAAAAATTATGGTTTATTCACAAAGTGACAAAGTGGATATGCTGTTGATATACGGGGAATGTCGCAGAAATAGTCTGGCAGCCCGTGATTTATATGCAGGACGCTATCCAATAAGAAATCATCCTGGCAGACACTACTTTCTTAGAGTAGAACGGGAGCTGAGACAAGAGAGAGTAGATCAAGAACACCACTTTGTCACTTTGTGAATAAACCATAATTTTTTAATACGCAGCATAGCATAATAATACCTGATTCTCATAGAATTAAATATCATTTGAGCTATGAAACTATTCATTTGTTTCTTTCTTTACATTTCAAAGGCACCTATTTGATAGAGATTCAGTGTTAAATATTATGAGTTTATTTTTATTTATATCTTGTTGAATGTAATTTTTATGTATTATAATATGAACGAATAATGAAGTGTTTGGTACCAAATTATCGGTAATGAAATGCTTTATTAAAATAACATAGTGAGTCACCATGGTGCCATTTAAAAAAAATTAGTTATTCTGGAAAAACGATTTCCGAAATGTTTAAGATCTTATAACACAAATGTCATACGACATAATATCATAATTGTATTTTTTGATTAATTATTGAAGCGAAACAAAATATTTTTTTGGGGTCACGGCCGCCTAGATCAAAAATTAAATTTGCTCATAAAAATGTCTGTCAATAATATTTTTATCTCAATATGCCTTAACTGTATTCAAAATGACCTCCTGAGTCCAAAAATGTAAAAATATACAGGGTGTTCCATTTAAAAAACGAAAGTTAGTATCATTTCCGGTGAAACCGGAAGCGACAGAAAGTGATAAAATGGTTGAAATAATGCATATTTAACCGTTATTTGACGTGCCCAAATTTGAAATTTATATCTTGTAAAACAAAGAAAAGGGCGAGCGTCATTTCGTGGTCACCCGGTATAGTGACTTTTCAAAGGCATTTGATACCGTTAATCATAAGTGTCTGATATCTAAATTAGGTGTTTTGGGTATTGGTGGTTCACTACTTTCATGGATTGAAAGTTTTTTAACTGGACGGAATCAATGTGTTAAAATCAATAATTTCTTATCTAATACCATTGAGGTTCACTCTGGTGTTCCTCAAGGCAGCCATTGTGGCCCTTTATTTTTCAATTTATTTATTAATGATATAGCTGAATATACAAGGTGACAACTGGGAACCGGACGATTTTGAAATAAGTGTTACACAAAGAGTTTGCAAGATAATAAAGTTTTATTAACACCAGAATGAAGCTTACACAGTGCCATTTACGATGTGTATCAAGTATGGAAGATAATGTCATTGAGATGGTGTCCATCACGTTGGATGCAGCTTTCGACCCTCTTCATGAAATCATCCATAGCACGCTCCAACATCGCTTGATTAATAGTCATGATTTCCTGACAAATAGCATTCTTCAAGTCGCCCAAATTACGGGGCTTGTGAGCATATACACGACTCTTCAAATACCCCCCACAGAAGAAAATCACAAATTGACAGTTCTGGAGACCTTGGGGGCCACGGCACATCTCCAAAACGTGAAATAAGTTTTCCTGGGAACATGTTGCGGAGAACATTCATTGATGTGTTGGCAGTATATGACGTGGCACCATCTTGCTGAATCACACATTCCTTGGATTTATCCGTTTTCTGCGTAGTTCTGGTATAAAAAAAATTTGGATCATCTGAACGTAGCGGTTTGGATAAACGTGTCGTATGCAAATATTCGATGGTCTACTGCTCACTGCACCATTGTTAAGCTCCGTACAATGCGTTCCAAAAACGTCTGGTTCCCAATTGTCACCCTGTATAATTCATTCCAAGTTTCTGCTTTTTGCAGATGATTTAAAAATTTATTTAGAAATAAGAAATCTGTCTGATTGTTTGCTACTTCAGGAAGATTTGAATAACTTTGTTAAATGGTGTGAACTAACTTAAATTTCGTATTTAATGTTTTTATATGAACTTCAATCGATTATATGCTTTGGTAGACTTCGATTATACTTTAAATAATATTTCTCTAAAACAGGTCACTGAAATAAAGGATCTTGGCATTTTGTTTGATACAAAGCTAGGCTTCACTAACCATATATCTACTGTAAGTAGTCTGTAACTAATAAGGCTCGTAAAATGCTTGGATATATTTTTATAATTGGGAAACATTTCTCAGCTCAAACTTTAAAAATTTTATACTGTGCATATGTTCGATCTCATTTAGAGTATGCTGCTGTGTTGTGGAGTCCATTTTATAACATTCATATGCAATCAATTGAATCAGTCATAGCCCTCTACAGTTACAAGCCATGAAGTAACAATGGCAACATCGCATTTCCTGTCAATGGTAGTCCTGTTTGTAATTCAGCCATCCCTTACTTTCATGCACTGATTTAAGGATTTTGTTTAGGAAATAAAGTATAAAGATCCCAAAACTTGTGCTATAAATTTATTTCGCCAAAATGAATAATTTACAAATATATAATTCTAGAATATACACTTAATAGGGTAAAATCCACTCTAAATTGCTTGATGGCAATTTATGACTATTTACAAAAACACTAACATTAAAACTTTGATTTACGCTAATACTTGAAACTACTTTTACTTCGCTACTATCAGTATCAGATTCTTCACTGTCGTAGTCAATATTTAAAATGTAAAAATACAAGACATTGTTCACACACACTTGTAATTCCACTTAATGAAGCATCATTTTTTTGGCACAGCCTGCACAAAATATTCAAGCTTGATATGATGTCATCGGCAAGAAACTGGTCAATATCATTATTTTGCCTTTAGCATCTTGTCTTCTTTCTTCAGGATTACGTCGAGACACTGGCTTAGTTGTAGAAAGATACTTCGGTTGATTGGAAAATATGTGAAGAACTGCATCCTCATTTAAACGAGGATATGTTATTTCTCTTCCTTTTCTTTTTTGGGATTTATTACCACATTCGCTTGAGATATGTTAGTTAGCCTCGTGCGTATTACCTATCTTTATAAAGCTCCATGGTTGTAACTTCTCTGCCTTCAAAGTGCAAACTGCAAATAGCTGAATTTTTACTAATGCAGTAGTCCTCCGTGTGTATAGCTCTAAGCCAATTTATTGCAGCACTGGATCCTTTGGGAAAGGATAAGTACTATTTGAGGATTCAGTTTTTAAAGTACTTGCATAGGATACAGCAATGTCGAGGCATCTACAATATAAAAAATAAACGCATATTTAGTGCGCGTCATGAGTCATATGTAATGTCAAAGAATTGGATGCAAACAATTTATAAATTTATAACATCCACTGATAGAAACATGTAATTTTGTAACATTTGTCAAATAAACTGTATTCATTTATAAATATCAATTTGCACTATTTTATTTTTGTTTTATAAGTTTATATCATTATTAATAATAATAATATATCTTTATTTAGCTCTTTGCTATTTACCACAATATACAGAAAAAAACTTTATAACAATATTAGATTATAACAAACAAAATATTTTACAATTATTTTTTTTACACACACTTACAAATTAAATACCCCACATCATATATAACTGTTTTTTAGAATTTTTTTAAAAGAAATTATGCTTCTAGCATCTTTGGCCTCTTGACTGAGGCTATTATATTTATTAATTCCCTAAAAAAAATTGAATTCTGTCCAGCGGTGGTCCGAACTCTTTGCAAAATAAAATTTTGCCGCCCTCTTGTATTATAATCATGAATGTTATTAAATATTTCCAGTATATTTTGCAAATATTCAGGTTCTTCCCCCAACCTAATTTTATGAATAAAAACCAATACATTAAATTCTAAAAACTTTTGTACCTACCCAAGGTAGCCAACATGTCTTCAACTCTTGTGTATCTACTGCAACCTAATATTATGCGCATAGCTCGATTTTGCAATTTTTGTAAACGACCTATACATCCTTGGTTTGTTAGATATAAAACAGTACTGCAATAACAAAAATGAGGTAATATTATGGTGTTATACACTACTCTCCGAGTTTTTATAGATAAATACCAACTAACCCTCCTTAAAACTCCTATTTTTTTGGCAATTTTTTTACATATATAATCAATGTTTTTAGTGAATTTTAATTCATTGTCAATTATAATCCCCAGATACTTAATTTCATTCACCACTTCGACAATCTCTCCACTCAATTTAAATTTTAACCGGTTCGTGATAAATAAATCCCTATATGTCTTTTTTCCCAGTATCATCCCTTTTGTTTTTGTAACATTTAATTTTAATTTATTTACTTCCATCCAATCACTCACTTTCTCTACTATTTGGTTTATTTTGACGACTAACCGTAATATGCATGTATCTGATACATATATTATAGTGTCATCGGCAAATAGGTGGTAATTTGCATTTTCAAAAATTAGATGTATATCATTTAAATATAAAACAAATAATAGGGGTCCTAGTATGCTACCTTGTGGTATTCCAACGTTAATATGGGATTCACTAGATACATATTCTTCATATTTAACTTTTTGTCTTCTATTGCTCATATCAATCTTTCAACCAATTTAAAACTGCTCCCTTAAAACCTAATGATTTTAGCTTTTCAATTAATTTGACTCTGTCAATCGTTTCGAATGCTCGTTTTAGATCTAGGAAAATAATAGCAGTTACTTTACCTTCATCGAGTGCTTCTTTCCAGTCATTTATTACACACTGCAGGGCACTCTCACAGCTATGATTTTCCCTAAATCCAAATTGATAGTAACAGATTAATCGGTTATTTGAGACATAATCTAAAATTTGTAAGTAGACAACTTTCTCTAATATCTTTTCAAATGATGATAACATATTAATTGGTCTAAATTCTTCAGGTTTAATAGTTTTAACAACTTTTCTTAACAGAATAATTGTAGATACCTTCAAAGAATCTGGAACTTTTCCGGTTAATAATGAGCAATTTATTATATTAATCAGTGGATCAGCTAATAAATCAAAGTATTCTTTATATATAAACATACCAACATCATTAGGACTACTTTTATTGGCCAGTGAAAAAACAATGTCTTTTAATTCACATCTATTCAACAATTTGAAATCAGCGAAGTTGTTATTACTCTGTAAATATGGTAATATTAATGGGTATAGTTTTGATAATATTTTCAATACTTTTAACAAAAAACTCATTAAATTTTTCTACTATATCACTTAAATTCTCTACTAACTCACCATCAAAATCAACCATAACAATACTGTCTATTTTTTTGTCCTGTTATATTTTTTAGAGATTTCCACATCTCTTTAGAATTGCCACTGCAATAATCAATTTTTTCTTGGAAATGTCTGCATTTTTCCATCCTGATTACATTAACTACCTCATTTCTGTTTTGCTTATAAATTTCCCACTCATTTTGACTATTCGTTATTTTGTATTGTTTGTAGCATTGATCTCTCCTTTTAATTGCATCTAAAACCCTGTCATTAAACCACCCATTATATTTAGCACGAAGCACAATTTCTCTTTTAGGCATAAGAGTGTCCACAATATTTGTCATCCCATCCAGAAAACAGTTATATTTATCATCTAAATCTATAATATGATAATTAAAAACATTTAAAAAATCAATAATATTAGTGTGGAATTGATTTACATCCTTTAATTTGGTCCTTTATTATAATTTTTTTATCCTGTTGATTTTTTTAAATATCTATTTTAATACAACTATGATTACATATATTTGGTTCATCTAATACAGATCTTTCAATATTCACCTTCATAAGTATGTGTATCCGTATTTACTAACTGTTTTAATCCACAATCCTGAGAAATAGTTTTCAATTTAGCTGAATAGGTTGAATTTAGTTTCCAATTAATATTAAAATCACCAATCATTAAAAAACTGTGATTAATGTTTATTACATTATTCTTCTCCAACCAATTTTCCATAAAATCTAAAAATACAATATGTGACTGATTTGGGGAATGATATAAACCAGCAACTGAAATATATACATTATTAATTTTAAATTTAATAACCAGAAACCAGACATTCATATAAATTACATGTTGAAAACAAACACTATACTGTATATCTGATCGAACATAAAAAATAACCCCTCCAGTATGCCTACTTTCAGAATTTACTCTTTCAATGTTATAACCGCTTATACTAATTTCATAGTCATCTATGTCATTGGTGACGTGAGTTTCAGTTAAACATATTGCAATAGAGTTCATTGTTTGTACAAAATATTTTATTTCATCATAGTGTTTAATCAGACTGTGTATTCATTAAAAATATATCATTATTTACGGATTGCTTTTTAGCTACTTTAATGATTCTTTTTTCAATAGTTTGTTTTCTTTGCAATACAGGGCAGGACTGATCATAAATGTAATGATTACAATTTAAATTTAAATCAGGGTTACTAGTATTAGCATCTAAACAGTTTCTACATGTAAGTTCACTAGCCTTGCAATCTTCAGTATTATGAGTACCAGTGCACGATAGACACTTATCTTCATTTTGACAGTCTTTGGCCATGTGATTAAACCCACCACATCTGAAACAACGCATTACTCTCACATGTTCGAACACTGTACAATTACACCATCCAATACTTAGTTTGTTCTTCTCCATGATTTTATTAAATGTTATTGGATCACATTCCACAATTGACATAAATAAAGTTTTCATTTTTTTCACTAATTTAACATTCAGTTCCATCTTATCATGCATCAAAAACGCATTTTGCTTAAGAATCATCTCTTTAAGCTCCTCTGTTGTAAACGCGTCTTCAATACCGATAATCTTAATACATGGATTTTTTCGATTTGGTATTTTTACATTATACTCAGTTAATTTTTGTTCAGCTTCTTTTTTTAACTTTTCCACGTCTGCTTCAGATCTGCACTTAATAACAATTCACCTTCTTTTGCATTTCTAACTTTTTTTATTCCAACTTCTAAATCAGATGGGTTGATATGTTTCTGAATATCTTCTTTAGTTTGCATACTCTCCTGCTGGTTTTTAGGTTTAATCACTACTACCTCCTGAACCGCTGCTGAATAGCTCTTTTGTTTATATCTTAAATCAGTCTTATTTTGTGTTTCCATGAAACTTTTTATATGATTTTGACAGATTTGGATTTTCTTAAGTTCATCTACTACATTACTGTTTAAATCAACACTTTTCTGTAACTTCTTTATTTCTGTTGCAACAACTTCTTGTATTTTATTTGTGAAATTCTCATATACTTTGTTCATTTCTTCCAAGATATTTGTTTGCATAGCGCTCAAATGATCTACCTTTTGAGAAGTATTGCAGCTATCACAAATATATTTTAATAATCTTTTCCCAGCTAATTGCATGACTCTGACTTCAGACTACCGATTCCAGAGCAAGATTGACAAAACGTTGAAGCACAATAGTCACATTTAATTTTTTTAGAAATCTCCACAGATAAATCCTTTTTACATTTGGCACACGGCATTTTCACTGCTAGTGAGGGATGTGCCGGCCCTGTACACTATTTTAGTAAACACCTCTGGTAAACACAAAGTTACAGTTTTTTTTTGTCTGGTGATAAAATAATAGATTTAACACTAATATTTTGGCGGATTATTTTCGCACTTTAACTAAATAATAAACAAATGTATCATTTTCTATAAGGATATTTTCTTCTGCATCACTTAGTATGACTTTCACTAAATAAAATTGACTTTAACTATTGGTTTTATATCAAAATTTCAAGAGCAAACACAATAACAGCTACTTGGCATAGATGAAACACAGTAGTTATATTATGTTATATTTATAACAGGTTATAAAATACTGGTAAGTCAATCATATATACATACCTTTTTAGTGCTTAAATATTTTTATTTAATTAAATTATTACCACTTTTCCTAACTTTAAACATTGTTTGCATCCATTATCTGTCAGATGACGTTTTCACTAAATGACCGTATATAATGCTTTCTTACCTTTGTCCAGTTTAAAAACTTCAAATAAGCGAAGTTAATGAATTATTAATAATAATTCTTAATAACACAGTACTAAAGTACAAACAGTACAAAGTCTAAAAAGTAATTACTAAACAAACACCGCTGGTAAACAACACGACCAGAGTGGCCTACCTGTCGCGTTGCCAGATTTCAAACTTCATGGCTTGAAACTGTAGAGGGCTATGAATCAGTTCAAAATAGATTTGTGAGATGTATAGCACATAAATTGTATTCAAATAATAATAATCTATTCCTTTTGGACAATACCGCAGTATGTAATATTTTAAATATCAAATCTTTGAGTGACAGGAGGACCCAAGCTGATCTGTTGTTTATATTTAAAATATTATCTGGCATAATTAGCTGTCCTGAACTCCTTCAAAATATTAACTTCAGTGTCTTCAGTATTAAATCAATTAACACCAGAGATAAGTCTCTTTTTCATATTAAATGCCACTCTTCTAATTATGGCTATTATAGGCCTATGACCAGAATGTTGCGGTCTGCTAATGGTACCAATACTGAGTTAGATTTATTTAATCACTCTACAAAGTTTCAAACGTGCTGCAAAATGAGTTTATAGTATCACACTTGTTAGTTTTACTTTTAGTTTTAAGTCTTATAATCTTCTATATATTATTCTTTGTATTCTAAAGGGGTTTTCCAGTAAATAAATAAATAAAATAATTTTTGACTAGCCCATACACATGCCCCTGTATTCTTGATAAAAAAATTGCAACCACTATCCGATAAAGAATGTAAAACAACCTCTCTATGTTAAATTTCAAAGAGCTATCTTTTGTTAGAATAGAGTTATGGCCAATTATTCTAAAAAAAATTCCATCTTTAACACCCTGTAGATCTTAAACGAATCAGAATTCGACCATAGTTTATAGGACAAAATGTCTTTATTTTACGCTGAACTAGCTCCTGGTAAAGTCCTGCTATTATAAACTGTATAAGTGACACATACATGTGAGAACCGTTTAAGTGGTCCACCACAATTTTTTATTTCAGGTGGTTAATTGTTGTATTCCTTAAAACTTCTACAAAATAGTGACTTACCAGCTATCGATGAATAATGCCTTCCTATATAATGCACAAATCGTTCTGCCCCCGAGTAATAATCATGTATATCTCCTACATACATTACTTTGTCGTATAAATAACTCGGCAAGATAGAATTTTTTATTTTATAAACAAACTAATGTTCTTAATAGAATTCTTTGTCTTGCATTCATAAAACTTAAGAGTCTGTAACATATTGTTTATTGGAGTGTACCTGTTGCATTGTAATATAACTCGCAGTGCTTTGTTTTGCATTTTTTGTAATACTTTTAGTTCATTATGATTTAGATAAAGTAATAGGGTTGAACAATATTCCAAATGTGGTGCAATTATACTTTTGTAAATTGTTAACTTTGTAAACATTGACATGTCTTTGGATATCCTTCTCAGGAAATTTGTTTTCTTTGCTACTTTCTTTACAATGATATCAACATTACTTTTGAAACTGTTAAAGCTGTTCATCTAATAATATAACTACTAAGTATTTTATTTCATTTACTTTTTCTAGTGTTTCGTTATTTAGTTTAATAGTGTTGTTACCTATTCACAGCCCAGATAAAAATACAATTTTACTTAACAAGTTACTAACAACTTTTGGATTTATTGCATTAAATAAACTCCCCACTAGTAATTCTAGCTATCTCGATAATATATTTGTAGACTTTTCTCAAGATTCTTGTAAACTTAATATTATTAACCCCCATCTGTCTGACCATCTAGCTATAAGTCTAAAAGTACAAGACGAGAAACCTAAACCTAAACATTCATATAAAAGAGTTAATTTTAGACCAATTAACTGACATGGGTTTATTTGAATTAAATAATCGTTTAAAAAATACCGAATGGAGTTTCATAGACGATACATCTATAACAGTTGACTGTAAATTTGAAATGTTTCTATATGTTATCACTTCAGCCATGCAATTAGTTTTCCCGGAGAAATCCTTTTGCATGTAACAAAACCAAAATTAATTAGTTCACTGACCACTTACGACAGATGAGAAATACTTTAAATCTATTACTAGATATTTATAAAACTAATCCTACTCCTCAATTAAAATCTATAACAGAAAAAAAATCAATATATAAAATAGAACTGAATAAGGCTAAAAAACGCAAATGATAAGTATATCTCTCAAAATAACAACACTAGCAAAGCAATGTGGAATATAATAAACAATGAAAAACAACGATCTCGTAATTCACAGACAGATTCGCATATTACATCAAATGACCTTAATAATCACTTTGGAACAGTCGCTGAACATACAATCAACATGTTACCTCCTCCCAACAGAAATTTTAAACACTATTTAATTAATACTCATGTGGAGAAACTTGATAGTGAATTTAATTGTTTGGAAGTTTCTTTTATTCAAATTCTGGATATAATAAATGGTTTAAAAAAAACAAATAGTAAAGATGCTTATAACATAAATATAAAAATACTACATTCCATTAAACATATAATTTTTATTCCATTAACCAAATTGATAAATCAGTGTATTAAAAGTGGTATATTTCCTAAAATTCTAAAGGTAGCAAAAGTCATCCCCATTCATAAACAGGGCAATATTGAGGATCTCCTGCTAATTACAGGCCAATCTCCATTATACCATTATTTGCTAAGATTTTGGAGACAGTTTTAAAGTTACAGATAACTGCTTATTTCGAACATTTTAATTTATATAACAGCTGTCAGTTTGGGTTTAGAACAAAAATGTCCACTACTCTAGCTATTAACACATTAACAAATTTAATAAACAGGGGCTTTGAAAATAGTGAAATCATGTATGCTCAATTTTTAGATCTAAGCAAAGCGTTTGACTGCGTATCTCACGAAATCTTATTAAAAAAACTGAATTACTACAAATTTTCTATTGACAGCCAAATGCTACTCACATCCTACCTTGATCAAAGGTTTCAGTATGTAAATCATCAAAATATGAATTCTGGTATGATAAACATTACATTTGGAGTACCCCAAGGCTCCGTACTGGGTCCAACTCTTTTTCTCATTTTCATTAACGATTTGCCCAACAATACAGTCGCAGCAAAATCTGTTTTATTTGCTGATGACACAACTTTGTTACACAATAACAAGGCTATTAACACATTATTGTCCAGTGTGTACGAATCTGAGACGATTATCCACGATTGGTTCTTATCCAATAAATTAATGCTAAATGAGAATAAAACAGAAAACATGATTTTCAGTTTAAGGCATCATACAGTGGATGATAATTTAGTAACCACGGACTGTGTCAAATTTCTAGGAGTCTATATAGACAATAAATTGACATGGGAAAAACATACAATTTTTATATGTAAAAAAATGGCAAAAAATATATTTCTATTGAGATCTCTTGTGAATTGTGTGTCACAGACCACTATTCTAGCAGAATATTACGGATTAATCCATTCCTCAATTTCCTATGCAATTTTAGTCTGGGGTCACTCACCTCATGCTGCAGATGTGTTCGCTGTACAAAGAAAAGCAGTAAGGATAGTTGCCGGACTAGGTTATAGAGATGACTGTAAAGACTCTTTTAAAAAACTAAAAATTCCAACTATATTTAGCACTTATATATTGCAATGTCTCCTTTACATTAAAGAACATGGAACAAACTATACGGCACGTGGACATGTTCATTCATATTCAACCCGAAACAAAAACAAATTAAATTTTGACTATTTAAGGCTCTCGAAAACACGAGATGGGACGGGTTATTATGCAATTAAGTTTTTTAATGTATTGCCCCTAAACATCAGGAATTTAGATTATAAACGGTTTAAGACTGTGATATACAAATTTTTAATTGATAACGCTTTTTATAATTTTAGTGAATTTTTGAACGCTGACTTTTCTACTATATGTGATATATTTTTATACACTTTTATACATTATTATACTTCTGTGTTATTATGTTACTTTTATATTTTTATACATTATCATACTTTTATATTATATTATTTTATGCAGAAACTTGTATCCTGCTTACTGACATGTGTAAATACTCTGTATAATGCACCAATAAATATTTACTTACTTACTTACTACTTACTAATAATAATATATTACGTAATGAGAGTTGTAAATAGTATATTACGCACGAATGCAAAAATTGCAATTCCATGAGTGCGTAATTGCTTTACAACTCGAATTAGGTACTATACTTTACCTACGATCGTATTTATTGAAATTAAAACACAATTTTATCGCTTATGTCAGTTTTGACAGCGTAAGAAAATTAAGTTTTGCATCTGCCATTTTGAATAATTTTAGCCTGGCGTCAGAAATATGAACTACAAGTGTTGTGTTATGTTGGTCACGTGGTCACATTACAACACACCTCAGCGGCTGAGCGTGCGATTCGTTTACGGTGTTCAAAGTTCAATTTACATAGATGGCGGAGAGTGCGTTTTCAGCTATTTACGTTAGTGATCGTAGGCAAACTTTATTAATGTCAAAAAAAAACAACTTTTAACTGTTCCTTTGACGTAAAGTCACAGGTGAAAAGTTATTTTTTTTTAAATTGATTTTATTACCAATTGTTTTTTTTATGTTTTGAGAATGTTTTTATTTACAGATTTAGGTGGTATATTATTTATATTATAGTATCCATTTTCTCTAAAAAAGCTACATTATTTTAATTTGAAATGGACTTTTTTCCGTTTTTGTATCTAAATTTAAAACGCTCGAAAGGAACATTGGCTGACCAAAATTTATAGTGGACACAGTATCCATAAAATCATACTTAATTCCTATTTGGAAACATTTACTGTTTGATTTCTCTTTCTCTATTTTTGTAGGGATATGTTTTACTATCAGGTCTTCATTATGTTGAATGTTAGTTTTCTTTTTTATATCTCTGTTACGTCCTCTTCGTTAACTTTATCTGTAACCCATGAGATAAAGATCCATATTTTTTTATTGTTTTCACTCAGCCAGTGAATGAATCATCCTCAAAGATGTCTCCCGTATTGATGTAAATATTTCTCCGTTGCTTTGATTTTTGTTAAATGTTTTCAGAACTAATACTTTGTTTTTGAACGATCTGTGCATGTGTGTTTAGAGTATTACCAGCGATGAATAACCTCGTTTTTTTGTATTCTCTTATAACCTCATTTTTTGTGTTTTCTTAAGTCCTCACATACATCGACGAGTTTTTTTTTTTAAATTAATTTTGAAGGTTTAAAATGTGCACTTGTGTCGCTTGATTTATGACAGGCATTTGATACTGTTAACCACGACATCCTTCTCAAAAAGCTTGAAATGCTGGGGGTTAGAGGCACATGCCTGGTTTAAAAATTATTTCTAAAATAGAAATCAAGTTGTTGCACTGAGACAGTTCTAGCACTAAAAAAGCGATTTTATGGGGCGTCCCGCAAAGCTCTTTTCTAGACGCAGCATTATTTTTAGTTTATGTCAATTCGATATCTAGTCTAAACCTAAAAGGACCAATAAAATTATATGCTGACGATACTACCCTTAATTGTTTATTGTTAGTGGAGGTCAGGAGTCGGAATTTTAGTGAAAAATGTTAACATTTTGCTGAAGTTGCAAAATCAACTCTCCCTCCCGTTTTCGAGGGTGCTGAACCCGAATATGATACTCAAAAAAGTTTTTACTCTTGCACACCCCCTCAAATGGACAAAAACCATCCCTTTTTTTGGTTTCCTCGTACAAACGTTTGCAGGCGCAGGTTTAAATGGAAATTTGAATGGAACATGATCAAGGGTAGATAATACCAGGGAGAGTACCATGAGGAGTTGATTCTATCCTCCCAGGGGGTGGAAAAAGGATTTTTATTCTCCACCTGGTTCCAATGCTTACCCTCTTTACATTATTAAAAAAAAAAAGAAAATTTCTCATTAAAATTCTTCTAAATTCTTAAAATTTTCTTTAAAACACATGTAACAAGAGTAAATTTTAACAATGATGAACAATTAAAAGTAAACATTTTTATTTATAAGAACGGTATTAAAAATTTCCAGGAATAACAATGTTTTACATAAAACTAATTCGTCAAATCATATTTTTATTTGAATATGTTGTTTATGCCAAAAATATTAACTCTAATATAACAAAAGATGCTATTTCTAAATAATGTTATTTAAACTTATAAGCAGAAGCATACCAATAAGTAATACATTGTAATATCTATTACAACAAATGTTTCTGAACTGTAGAAAAGCCATCCTCATTTCTTCTCACTCTCCAATAACTATCAAGACTCTGAACTCTTGTAAGAGTATTTAAAAATTCTTCATCATGAGTAATGATTAATAGTTGAAAATTTTTCTCTCTCTCCCTTACTGTTATAATTCTAGATAATGCATCACTCAGACTAAGAATATTTTCCCTATCTAAATTAGTAGTTGGTTCATCTAGAGCTAAAATGCCACAATGAGCACTAAATGTTTCTGCTAATGCCATTCTAATAACTAAACATGCTAGAACTTTTTGTCCAGCACTGCACCTTCCCCTCATTTCAAGTTCCACGCCCTTTTTTACTTGAACTACCTTGTAATTGTATGTGCGTCTTCTATTCACTCCACCAGTCATACTTTCATCTGTTTGAATTTCAATATAATCAATATCATTACCTCTGTATATATTCCTCCAAAGTTCTCGAATAGTTCTATTAATCTGAACCATTCGTTCTTTATGAAATTGTAAAACTGATCTTTCTAATACACTGACATAATTACTTAAATCTTGGATTGCTATTTGTAAAACTTTTAACTCATAGTACTGTTTTTTATAATTATTGTAGGCATTTTTATTTTGAGGTTTTTCCAACTCATCCTCTATTTCTTGCAACTGTTTTAATATTTCTTCTTTTTGTCCAGTTAGAGAGCTAATTTCTCTCTGATAATTATCTATTTGTTTCTGAATTCTCTGTTTTTCTTCATATATAGATTTATAATTATAATCACCAATTTGCTTTTTTAAAGTGTTAATTTCTATATCTAATTTGGACTCTAATTTTTTCTTTTCACGTAATGTTTCGTTATCTGTAAGGGCTCTAAAATTACTCTGTTGTTTAGCAAGGTTCTGTTTTTTAGTAGAAATAACATCAATAATGTCATTTTTTGCATTTTCTAGTTTTTCTTCTTTAGCTTTTAACTCTGCCAATTCTACAATAGCGTTTGTAAGTTTAGTATCATTATTATTTTTTAAATACAGATCAATACTATTTTGCAATTTTTTTATATCAGCAATCATGTTTTTATTTGAATCAATTTTATTTTTCTCTTCTTCCTTAGCTTTTCTGTTAGCTTGCACAACAACCAATTTTCTTTCTGTTGCTGTTATCAAGTCTTTATCAAGGCTAGTCAAACTATCATTAAGCTCTTCCACTTCTGCCAGTAATACCATTAATTTTTCGGTATATTCATCTCTTTGTATCTCAAGCAGGGGTTTTTCTTGTACCAATTTTTGCATGTCTATTTGCTTTTGAGTTTCACTTTGTATATTGCTATTTAACCTCTGACATCTCTCTCGGTGTGATTCAATCATTGTTTTATTTGATTCATACTGATTTTTTAGGTTACTCAGTTCAGCTTTCACGCTATCTATTTCTGCTTCCGTTTCCTGCCGGGAACGATTAGATGGTACATTAACAATATTTAATTCCAAATCTGATATGGTATTTTTTGCTTTGTTTATGTCTGTTAAATACTGATCTAGAAGAGGAACATCAGCAATAACTATTTTACAAAGATCAATTAAATTTTGTGGAGTAATTAAATTGTTTTTCTCAGACGCTAATTCTAAAGAAGTATCTTCATGTTTTTTCTTTGTTTCATTCAGCTCCTCCTCCATTAAAGGAATTTTAACATTTGATAACAATTCCAAGTTATCGTTTATTGGTTTCAATTGTTGCAATTTGTTAAATAACTCTTCTTCACGTTTTAAATCTTTATCAATTTGAACTAGACGAGTTGGAATTATTTCAATTTTATTTTTTAATTGTTGGACAATTTCTTTTACAGAAGTTTTTTTATTTGTAAAATCGGTTTGGCACACAGGGCAACAAGGCGATTCTGTTTCAAATTTGTTAATAAAAGTTTCATACATTATTTTTGCTGAACTGTACTGCCCCTTATCCTTTTGAAGTTTTTCTTTTTTGTTGTAGCTTTCATTAAGAACTTCAATAAATGATAGTCCTGCACATATGTCGGTAACTTTTTTTTTGTCATTTTTTAGATCTTTTTGAGCACTTTGTAACTTTTCGCTTCGGTGTTGTATAACTGCCTCTAGAGTAGTAACTTGTTTTTGCAATTTATTTATTTTATCTGTAAGACTTTTATATTTTACTTCTTGTTTGTTTTGAATTTCCATAACAGATTTTTTAAAATTTTTCTCTGGTATATTTTCTCCAAATAATTTTTGAAAATTTTGTACATGTTTAGTTTTAATTCTATTTATTTCTCCTTGCTTTTCTATAATAATTGCTTTTTCACTATCTAATTTTTGTTCTGTAACAAAATTTTGTTGCAAAATTCTATATTCTCTATCAAGTTTATCTAAAAACTTTTCCTTTCCTTGAATAAGTTCCTTAAGCTCTTCAACCTCACCTAATTTTTCAACCTCATTAAATGAATTCTTTAAACTTAACAGTGTATTTTGAAGTTTTTTAATAGTATCTCCCACAACTTTTAGTTGTGAGTCAGAAGTGTCCAATTCCTCTAATTTATAATTAATATTCCTTGTTTTATTCTGGTATTCAGCAATCAAACCATTTTTTGATGAAATTTTCTGTTTAGTACTTACAAATTTTTCCCTTAATTCATCAATTTCATTTTGCAACTCTTTTTCCTCTTGGTCTTTTTGTTTTACCAAATCTTCATACATTTCTTCAGATTGTTTAAAAGCACTCAGAAGCTCAGACATAACCAACTTACTGTTGTTTAGATCAGTAGAACTATTAATTTGTAATTTAGCCCGTGCCTTTTCAATTAGTTGGGTATATTCTTCAATTTTTCTGTTATGCTGTTTTTGTTCTTCTTTAAGTTGCCCAATCTTAACTTGTACATTTTGCATATTTTTACTAATTTCTGTACTTTTGATCAATATCTCCTTTTTACGATTTTCCAAATCTGTTATAACCTTTTTCTCACTTTCTTGTTCTTCTTGGAATGAACCTATCTTATTTTTTAATTCTTCGTCAGACCCGTCAAAGATGTATGAAATATATTCTTTTATAGTATTCTGTTGTTCAATTATACCTAAAATAAATTAACATTGTTAAGTGCAAAAATTCAAGAAAAATTTGTTTCAACATTCTTACTGGAAACCCATTGCTGTGATATTATCACTGATATTCAAATTCAAAATCTCAGTTGCAATAATTGGTTCCAAAATCGCAATGAATTTCGTATTTTCTGGTCAATCCTGTATGATTTAAATAAAATCATTCAGATTTTTTTACTAATACCGATGACATAATATTCAATATACTTGCTACATATAGTACCTGAGATATTTGAGAAAGTGGTATTCAACATTTTATACTAACTAAATTACAAGAAATGTTAGTAAGCGCTGAGAATCACATTACAGTGATACTATTCATTTATTGGTTCTAGGATGCGGACATAGCATGTAATGAGTGCAAGCACGAAATTCTGTAATAACAATCAGTATACATTGCTTTATTCTTCCTCAGTCACTATTAATAATTAGATCAGATTTCAACATTTTTAACACTAGTCAGAGAAAACAGGACAGAACAATAATAACGCCTATATTAAATAAAACGCCCGATTTGTGGCTAGATTAGCTTGCAATAACTTGTGCCCTCTATCTAAAATTAAAATATTTGATGTAACTAAGAGCTGTATGTCGTGAGCATAAAATAACGTCTCAATTCTTGATTTGTTTCGTACGGTCTAATGCAACAGAGTGAGACGAGAAATTGTACATGCCTACCACGTCTTATGCCTTCCTTACCATATAATTAGGTAGGTATGTATCCCGGATTTTACGAATTTTAGAATTTATTTGTATTTACTGAATGGAACGCATTACGCATGGTATGAATAATACGATTTTTACCTACATGTTCAAATATTATCATTATGAATTTTAGTAATCACATAGCAATGAATTTTTAAACATTATTGTATTTTCATTGTATTAAAAACTAAAATAAAACTTTTTTTAAACAAAATAAGTTGAGTTAACGTCAACAATAATTGACTGAACCAAATTAATTTTTTCTGATTTTATTTAGATGTCTGTATCTTTTCATTTTTAATTATTTCACATACCTACACATTCTTTTGTGTTTTCTTCTTGAGTACAGTAGATATACAGGGTATTAAGAAAAAGTAGGTCAAGCCACATATTCTTCGGACGAAAATAATGCGACTTTTATAGTGTGATTTTTTTATTTTGGCGCATTGTTTTCCTTATACATGGTGTTAAAGTTTAAATTTTGAAAATTATTTTTATTAATAACTCAGTTATTTTTAAGATTTCTACCTGAAATTTTGTACAGAATTTTATGCACTTTTTGTGTAATTTTCAAGTCAAAGCGCAAACGTGGAAAAGGGGGGTTGTGGTACCCATTAACCTCCTCAATTTTTTCGTGCGTACGTCTATGGTCTTTAGATATTTATTTTTAGATTAAATACTTATTTCCCTAAAAATTCTTACTCTTATAAAATTTTAATTTAGGACTTGGTTAACGAGATATTCCAATAAATTCAGATATGATAGAAGGTGCAAGGCAATTTAAGCAAAAATATTTTCTGTAAATTAGTATTTTTAATTGCTTCTTTTACCTATGCCAGTGGCATAGTTAAGTGAGAATTAAATTAGGTTTTCTAAACAAAAATGTGTACACCACTGATGATTTTTATTTTACCGAACTATTCTAACTATGCACAACAAAAAACGTCTAGCATTTTTTGCCTAAAAGTAATCGATTTAAAAAAAAGCCAATGGTTATACTCTTTCTATTTCAAATTGAAACACCTAAAAACTTCCATAAAAAATGCCGACAAACGGATTTATAGGGAATCACGAGCATGAGCGCCGACCAAAAAGGTTTAAGAATAATTTTTAAATTTTTTGAATAAATTGAATATTTCTTTGCTACTTTATACTAGAATTACTAGAGCCACCTAAGAAAATAAATAACATTAATAATTAATATCACAATAGATTACAGAACATAATTCAATTAAGGATATATTGCAAAAACCGTAGTTCCCTCAAATATTTTAAAATACACTGCACTGTACAGGGTGTCCCAAATTGCTTGATTTTGGCTGGTTTTCCTATTTTCAGACCAGGTAGAGAAAAACTGGCATATGAGTCTAGAGCTCGATTTTTGTGAAACGCCGATTGGTGAAAACCACATTTCGATATCTCTAACCGTTTTCAAGATATCGGCAAAAATTGACATTTTACAGATTCCGAAAAATTGTCAACTTTTTTATTTTTGGATATTTTTTCAAACGGTAAAAACTTTTTGACGTAGAATAAGATGCATTTGTCAAAAAAATATATCGCTTTTCGATTGTTTGATATCAAAGCTAACTTTGTTATTTCAAATGGAAACCATAGTTTTGGCTTTGACTTTAGAAAATAGGGAAAAAAAATAAGCTTTCCAAAAATATATATGCCAAGATATGTCTAGTCATCCTTGCTGCCAATATAACACACTTCTCTTTAAAAATAACGTTTTTTAACGTTAAAAAAAGTTTTTCGGAATCTGTAAAATGTCAACTTTTGCCGATATCTCGGAAACGGTTAGAGATATCGAAATGTGGTTTTCACCAATCGGCGTTTCACAAAAATTGAGCTCTAGACTCATATGTCAGTTTTTCTCTACCTGGTCTGGAAATAGGAAAACCAGCCAAAATCAAGCAATTTGGGACACCCTGTACACTATTCGTAAAGAGCTGTCTTTTTTTTTTTGATGACCCGTGACACCTGCGAACCCATGCTAGTCCAATGAAAGCATCAGTAAATAACGTCTTATGTATGCCGGTTACTCATGTGGTCGACTCTAGTATACATACGGGTAGTATATTTTATATTCGAATACGATTTCGATGTTGCTTCAGCGCACATAGGCTTTGTTATGAAATGAGCCTGGTATAAACTCAATAGACTCCTAAATTAAAATTTTTTTAGAGTAAGAAAAGTTAGAGAAATAGGTATTTAATCTAAAAATAAATATTTAGAGACCTTAGGCATACGCATGAAAAAGTTGGGGAGGTTAATGGCTACCACAACCCCTCTTTTCAACGTTTGCGCTTTAATTTTTTTTTACCAAAATTACACAAAAAGTGCATCTGCGTAAAAATCTTAAAAAATAACTGTTAAATAACTTAATAAAAATAATTTTCTAAATTTAAACTTGAACACTTTGTATAAGGAAAACTACGCGCCAAAATAAAAAATCACACTATAAAACTCGCATTATTTTCATCCAAAGAATCTGTGGTTAACGGCTTGACCTACTTTTTCTTAACACCCTGTATATAAACCATATAAACAAATATATAAAACTTATTTACGAAATGCACATTTTACTCGATACCTACCTATTGGGAATAAGATTTAAGACTTCAGCGCCCTCATCGGCCAACCGTGAATTAATTGCATGTACATCAACTTACAGTTAGAGCATTTGTTTACATTAAGTTATAAAATTTGTGTTTTTATTTTTGAATATTACATGTAATAATTGCGTTTTAACAGGTAAATATCCACGTGCGAGCGATCTGTAAGAGAATGTCAATGTACATGGAATTGATTCAGATTGTGCCGCCAGGTGGCGTATCGCTTCTGTTGAATAGCGAATTGTTTTTTGTGTTGCACAGGTGACGCAAAACATTTACAATAGATAAAATTTATTCTTTTTGTATGAACCTTCCAACTACGTTGCAAATTAAATTATAACACTACACTACTCTTTCTAGGATTCATTATTATCAGTTTGTATAATTTGTAAATTTTAATTTCATTTAGATTTAAGAAAGAGATGAATAAATGCGTCTAAAAATAGTTATTATAATAAAAACTCTACAATTAGAAGTCATAATATTTGCTTATAAAATTTACTTATTAATAATACCAGCGATATAATACCTATACTAGTAATAATTCAAACCTAAATACTATTTTAGAAAATGTCAGAAAAAATGTTTCCAATACAGAATTAATTTTTTTATATACAGGGTGTTTTGGGAAGAAAGGGAACTATTTTAAGGATGTATTCTAGAGGTCAAAATAAGAAAAAAGTTCTTATAAATAAGTCTCCGAAAATGCTTCTTTTTCGAGATACAGAGTGTCAAAAAAAGAATTAAAAATACGTTTTTCTGCAAGCAAATAATTAAACTAGTGCACGATTGAAGTGGATATTGGATAACGATGAAATTTAACATAAATGTAAGGGATAATCACCCTGTAGGTAAAAAACATCGACAATTAATAGCTATTTGTATCACAAGGGAGGAAAGTGCCACAAGTGGGTGACGCTTCGCGTCGGGCAGTGATCACCGAAGGGAGGAAAAAGCACTTTGATCCCGTGTAATACATATGATTTTTTCTCCTACCTGTATAATTAACTTATATATGTAAATAGATCAAATATTTGATTTTATTGAAACTATTTATTGAGTAAAGAAATAAAAACAAATCCTTAAATACATTATTTTTAGATGTTGGTTATATTTATATTCAATGTGCAATACACTTTCCTCCCTCATATGGGGGAAGAAAATACTTTCCTCCCTAGGGAGGAAAAGTGGCATTTTCCTTCCCCATATGAGGGAGGAAAGTGTGTACTTTCCATTATGGTAGGAGAAAAAATTATTTTACCAACGGTTTGAAATCGGAAACAAATATCAGTGACGCAGTATTAGTTGAAATGAAACGAAGTATTTCCATACCAGTATAGTGCATACCAAAGCTCAATTTAATATCTTAAATCGTTTTCGGAATATTAAAAAAAAAAGTTTTTTTATTATTTTTTTGACACCCTGTACCTCGAAAAAGAAGCATTTTTTGGATTCTTATTTATAGGAACCTTTTTTCTTATTTTGACCCTAGAATACGTCCTTAACGTAGTTCCTTTTCCTCCCGAAACACCCTGTATAATTATAATTACTGTGTATGAGGACGAGTTACATTTGAAGTGTATGTAAACAAATAAAAAAATGTATGATGACAATTAAAACGTTTTTTAATTTACTTATTAATAACCGATTATCCAGGAAATTTTCAATTCAATAAAAATTAATAGTCAGGAAATATTCTACAACAGATTGAAATAGGTAAAGCAAATTATTATGTATAAGTTGTAAAAATATGTACATAATTTTCGTGGTCATTATCGCCAGTTCTGTTCTATAAGGGATATTTTAAATAGGGCGCTCAAGATCATACATTACAATATATTTTATTATATTACGGTTTAATATAGTTGTGCACAGCTTATACAGATGTCACCACTCTTAATCTTATTAAATGTAAAACTGACTGCCTATATCCCCATATGGCTGGCGTTCTGTCCTGTTTTCTGTGCTACAGTCCACACCCAGGTATCCAATTGATTGCCACCTACTTATACAGGGTGCGGCAGTGAGAACGAATGTTTTTAAAATAAGTACAAAATCGTTAATTTTAGTTTTAAAAAAAATTTATTCACAACAATATATTCTTATTGAACTAGCATTTGACAAAATCAAGTGAGGAAAACAATATCTTTTAAGTAGTGCCCATTTTCATTGACGTATTTCTGAAGCCGTTCTTCACAGTTAGTCTCCATTCTTTCCAATTGTCGATTTGGAGGAAACTATTTGCGTGGAAGTCGCCCAAATTGACAATTGGAAAGCTCCACTTCTTCCAGTTTTCAAGTGGCCTACTTTTGTCCCTAAAATCGAGGACTAAAGTACTAGTTTTATTCCCTGTGGGGCCAAAAATAATATTGGCAGCTGCGGAAATTAAAAACCATTTAAATTAAAGGGTCATAATACGCTGCTGTCACAGACAAAATGAGAATGTTTTCAAATGTCAAATACGCGCTAGTACGTAATAATAATTTATGTAAACAGTGAACTTTATTAGCGCGACAGAAGTGAAGCAACTTTTTGATTTTGTACGAAGAAAAAAGAACCTACAATAAAGGTAAGTTTAAAAGACAAATTTAACATTATCGCCAGATGCAGTTTAAAAATACTTTTCGATCAAGGAAGCTGTGAAACATGCCATTCGATTAAGAACTAAATTTGTTGTTCTTATTCGAAAAAATCAGATCTGCAGTAGTTTGAGATATTTTATTTTTATTGTCTAATTTTTTAGTGTTGTTTTTTTTAATTGCTGTAACTTTTTGAATATTGGTTTTCAAATTTAGGTTCTTTGACACTGGTTTGCCAGCTATAAGTGAATTATTTACTGGTGGTAAATTTTTTTTAATCATCATTTCCGATTTTACCAGAAATTAAATTTAAATGGAAAAACAACAAATAAGGCACTACTTTTATTTTTGAACAATAAATCTAAAATAACAGAACTGAAAAGTTTTTACAGCGATAAAAAAGAGAATTGACTTTTTGCTTAAACTTGGAGTAATTTCACATAAATAACATAAATAACAGTGGCAGAACAATGCAGAAATATTTATTCATTTATTTATTCACCTATAGATTACATTAAAAGGATAGCAGGTTGTATGAAAATAATTCCTCCAATGAGTAAAAGCTGTATCTTAGTAATCTTGTTTTAATTTACTTAATTGTTAATAAGATCTTGCCATATTTACTTAATGTTCTCTAGAAGACGGTTATATATCATAATAGGCATTACATAACTACTATTTGCTATTATGTGAATCAAAAATAATTTCAAAAATTTTATTTTAATTTTTGTTTGAATAAACCATTTTTGTTTTTATTAACACATTTTAAATATTTGATTTAGTTGAATAAGACATAAATTCAGTTTTAGATTGATTTAAAAAAGTTATTTTTTATAGTTATAATCTTAACTTAAATCCTTCACATTTAAAGAATTAACTATTCCTGAAAGTTTGTCAGCGAGCAGTGTTAGGATTCAATTTGAAATAAACTGCTATTCTTTATAATAATATCATCAATAAAAATCAGGGAGAGTAAGGGCATTTTTCAAAGTTGTCAAATATAAAAATACTTTAGTTACAAAAGAAACATCATAGACATGTAATCTTTGAATCGGAGCAATATTCAAATATCACATTATTAAGAAAATGATGAACAAATCTTAGATTTCATATGAATAATATAAGTCCAGGCGGCAGGTATTTTTTCGCCACAAATTAATAATAAAACAAGATTTTTTTAATAGATAGTCTTGTTTCAGGGACAGAAAAACATAAAAAGTGTGATTATCTCAGAGGTCGGCAACTACGTTTAATTTTGCAATGTAGGTAGGTACCAAAATCTGTTTTTTTAACGATAACTTGTATTCTATTCACCCTACGTGAGAAATGGTGGTATATAAAATTGAAGATACTAAAATTTTCTATCAAAGATGTCCTATACTAGTCCTTGAGCTAGTTAAGTTGTCACTACTATTAGGTGGGACTAAATGGCACTTGGGTTTTTAGCTTGTCCTATAGGCGAGTTAAAAGGAATCACCTTTTGGACATCTTAGATTCTCAGCCAAATACGTATTTTGGCCGCGATTTTGAAAATTTCCTACCCTGTATTTCAGAAACCGTTGGCCCTAGACGAAATATGCCTCTTAGTCTCTTTTAGTTGTTCAGAATGAAATTTTACATATAATTGTCATTTTTATACCGTTAATCAGATGGGAAAATAAAAAGAATAGGTATGTGGAATGACATCTGCAGATTAAGTTATTATGATTTTATAGTATCGAAGTGGTGCTTTCATTATTCATCATTTAGAATATAGTGTGGTCCATATATAGGACGCTTTTCAAGCACGCCTGAGTTCATGAGCGTTAGCTCTTTATCATAGAAGAAAGCGTAAAGGCATTTCGGTGTTTTTTTTTTCCCCCATTTTCAGGGCATTTCGGTGTTGTTTTCATTTCAATTCTTATTCCATATCTTATGTATATTCAATAGACACTTTTCAGTAAAAGGAGTGGTTGGATGACTTTATCAGAGTATTTATTGCTCTCGTCTTTATTGCGTGGATCTTGCCCTTATATAATGTTTTTTTCACAAATTACATATGTTAATCATTTTTAAACAAAATTATGCAAAAATCACAAAAGCTGTGCGCAAGTAGAACCATTGTAGACAGTAGTAATCAATATTTAAAGGTTATGTCTGTCCGCAGCCAACTCAGCAGATGTTTCTCTCTGAATAAACCTCGGAATAAACTAAGTTTGCAATTCGAAAAACAATTTCTAAAAATCGCAAAATACAATCAATTATAATAATTTATTTATTCATCAACGGCAGTGCCAATTTACTTATTACATTTTACAATAACAGTAGTATGACAAAGAAAAAAAAAACAAAAAAAATAATCACGAAAGTTACAATAAAAAAAATATATATTTATAAAGGAATACAATACGAAAAAAAAATTATTATAATCATTCTTATATAGAGAATCGCCATTATTTACATTGCTTATGCAGTTATTATATCTGTAAGATAGAAAACTTTCTGCGGTTAATATTTGAAAAGCGTTGGTCTGAGCAAAAATATGTATAGGACATCTTTTATAGAGAATTTTAATATCTTCAATTTTGTATACCACTATTTCTCACGTAGAGTAAATAGGATACAAGTTATCATTAAAAAAACTGATTTTGGTACCTAAATTGCAAAATTAAACGTAGTTACCGACCTTGAGGGTAATCACACTTTTGATGTTTTTTACGTCCCTGAAACAGGACTATTAAAAAAAAAAGGTTTTTTCCACCTGCCGTCTAGACTATATGTTATTTAAATACATACATAAACTCAGTTTCTTTAATATTAGTATAGGAAATTGCGTGCAAAATCGACGACGAAAGGTTCCCGTCTGACGGCCGGTAAACCGAAGAGACCATATAAATACAAACAAGAGTTTTTTCTCTCTGGAAGACAAAAACTGCCGGTAGGAAGAAATTTATTTCAATCTCCGTTTCCCGTGCGTCTACCGGAAGTTTTTGTCTGCTACATACCCCAATTACGCTGGCAGACAAAAACTTCCGGTAGGCGCGCAGGAAATGGAGATTAAAAGAAATATATTTTTTTCAATCTGTTTCCTGCGTGCCTACTTGAAATTTTTGTCTGCCAGCATAATTGATGTATGTGAAGGATTTATACTAACTACCTATGGGGAAAGATATCGGTAATAATTCGATTTTAAAAAAAAAGCCCCCCCCTCAATCCGCCCATCTTACCAAAAAGTTCCAGAGAGGAAAAACTCTTGTATTTATATGGTCTCTAAGATTCGATTCCCATCAGACGGGAACCTTTCATCATCAATTTTGCATGTCATTTCCCTTACTATAACTGCAGTATAGCCATAGCTACCTTGCTTCTCTGCTTCCTTCCCAGTTAGTTTTCTTTGTAAAGTACCTAGAGAAACTTCTAAATCTAAAATATCTCTCATTCTGTCATCCATAGGTTTAGTTTCAGATTCTTTCTCTTTAATCTTGTCATAAACTTCAGTTAATTTTTCTTTTTTTTCATCATATTTTCCTCTTTTTTTTTCAACATCCTCTTTTATTGACTTTTTAAAGGAAAGTCTTTCCTGGAATATCTTTATATTTACTTGCTTTTCCTTAATATATTTTCTTAACATATCAACACATTTATTATACCTTACTGCATCAAATATTTCATCGAATTTTTCTTTAAGTTTTTTCGGTTCATCTAACGGCCAGGCAGAATTTTCTTGGTGGCAGAAAATAACATTATTTAAAATAGACTTGGAGACATTTAGGGCCGTACAACAATAATTATCAACATCTATACATCGTCCAGATATATCTTGTGCATTGTCTGGGTCATCTTTATCACGTTTGCGAACATTAACCACCATCTTTTTAAAAGTCAATCCTCCTGTAGGTTTTGCAGTGACTGACATAAATCTAGATACAGTTATTTCATTTCCTTGGCAGTCTAAGAACTTGATTTTAACTGAAGCTTTCGTTGAGGTTTTATTAGATATTTTAGGATCATTAAGAAAACCTTGTCCATTACTTGATCCTGCTGGTAGCTCACTAGTGAGTGCAAACCTAATTGATTCAATAACAGTTGTTTTTCCACAACCATTTTTTCCTAAGAAAAGTGTCACTGGGGTATTGAAGTAAATTGTTTCTCTATTTTCAGGACTAAAGCTTCTTACACCACAAATCTGGAGACTATGAAGTAACGCCATCTTTCTCTGAAATATAAAATTATATATAAGTCTCTGTTTATTACAAATGTTTGCGAAATAGAATTTTAAAGTATTACTTAATAATAGAAATATTTTATTCTGAAACGAAGGAGTTGTGATAAAGTAGTTAGATCGATTTTATTTTTGATTGCACATATTTTTTTTATATTATGACGATGATGTTGGATCAACTCTTCTGTCTACTTCCAATACCATCCTTTAGGTTAGCTTTACGTTACCACGACCCCATGCGCATAATATTTTGCGTTACCATGACCCCATGCGCATAATATTTTGCACACTAGGGTGCAAAATATTTTGCACATATGTCTATTGTTCATAATAGAAATAGAAATAGAATCTTTATTTGACCACTTTATATACATTACATATATTTGCAGCAAGTCTGATATGGCATACTGCCGTATCTGGATATTTTCCGTAGAAGATTCAGTGTAACAAGGTTGGCTGCATCTGATATTTCTGGTGGGGTATAGGATAACTCATCTTCACTTTCGAGACTCTCCATTATTCAGGCTTATTACGGTGCACTCTTAGTTATTGGTTATTTTCAGTTTATTGGAAAATAAGCAATAACAGACAATAAAAATGTATTTTGGTATTATGGTGCATCTTAGTTATTTTCAATAACAGATTATGGTTTAGATTATTGAAATATAACAGACTATTGGAAAATAACTAATAATTGGTATTATGGTGACATAAATTATACCATTACTTGAACAATAACAGATATTGGATGTTGGCAAATTTAAGTAGATTCAGAAGACTGCTTTCATGAAAAACAGATATTGGATATCAAGTTATTTTAGGCATGATTACTATGATTTTTAATATTTAGGAGTGCTTTTACCAGTCTGAATGATATTGTTTAGTAGGTATACATATTTGTTTTTAAATTTGAACTAATTAAATATGGATTTAAATTTTATATTATTGATTAGAGCTGTGCAGAATGAGGAGGAAAGGTATAAATACTTCCAAATAATTTTACCTATTCAATTTAGGGCATAAAAGATGTTTATTTTCAAATTTACTTATAATTTAGGTATTGTTTTTTAGTCAAAGAAATAGAATGGAAAAAAGAAGATTAAGGGATACCTCTGATCCGTTAACTCTACCAGAAACTATATTTAAGCAATTATATAGATTGAGAAGAGATAGTGCTCGATTTTTAATAAATTTAATAATTCCCTTTTTGCCTCAACGAGTAAGGGGAGAAATTTCATTACCAGACCATCTGATTGTCCTCTGTGCACTTCATTTTTTTTCTCAGGGAAGTTACCAAAAATCCGTGGGGCAGGATCTCGTTATGCCTATGAGTCAGGCATCTGTGAGTAATTGCATCAGTGCAATTACAGACATACTAAACGATAATTTTGGCCATTTAATAAAGTTTCCTACTACCGAGGCAGCAAGAAATGAGCAGAAAAGGAAGTTTATGGAGATGCCTATGGGAGAGCGGGGGAATAAGAGACAAACGGGGTTATAAGAGACGCAGATCAGTACTTTAAATAACAGTGGATACTTCATTTTTTTTTGTAACATAGTATCGGTATATGGTATTAAGTTTATATTAGCAAATCCATTGAAATCATTCTTATAAGAAGGGAAAAAAATATTTTTTTTTTTTTTAATTTTTGTCTCTTATTACCCCTTCTGGGGTAATTAGGTACGCGGCCGGTGAAACCTGTATATTGGTATTGAGAAATTCACCGGGGTAATAAGGTACACCTTTGTACTGTATCTTATTCCCCTGTAAATTTGAGCAAAATTGAACAAATAATAAAAAAGTTATGAATGGGCAAACTTTTATTGTGAAAAGGTAATGTCACAAATTCAAAATACAACATAAATATATTGCAAAAACCAAGTATAAACTAACAATAATGCTACAGGAAGGTATATATTTTTAGATCTTCTCCATGTAGGGCACAAACTCTTAGATATTCGGCCAGTGTATTTTCTATTTCAGGGGCTAAATTCTTGTTTTCGCCTAGCACCAATGGGTTTGTCTTGCTTATAATATTTCTCAAGTGTAGATGCGGGAACACAAAATCATCGTGCTGCTTGGCGAATTGGGACACCTATACATGCAGCATTAATCGCTTTGTTCATATTTATTTTCGATGTCATAATTCACTCTAAAACCTCTCTTAATATATTTCCTCGGCATTTTTACTCGTGTAACCAAAAATAATGAGAAAACTAGAGTTATGGCCCATGTCTCTTAAAACCCTGAAAATTGAGTCTTATTACCCTGAAAATTGCGTTCCCCATAGTAAAAAGAGACACGGCAAATAAAAATAGAAAAAAAGTGGTTTTTAATAAATAAAAAATACTATTTAATACCTTATTCATTCAACTATTCTGGTAAAAAATGTAATTTTGGCACAGCAAATAACAGCTAAGTATGCATTAATTCGACCGATTGATCACTTCTGTAGCTTCCGGTTTCACCGGAAAAGATGCGACAGAAAATGATAATTCAGTCGAATTAATGCATATTTAGCCGTTATTTGACGTGCCCAAATTTGAAATTCATATCTTGTACACCCAAGAAGATATAGGGGCGAGCATCATCTCGTGATCACCCGGTATACATACCTTGCCTAATTCATGTATATTTGAAAGTCCTTCAACTGCACACACGCCAGTAAGTTTCAACAGTAAATTTTCTTGATCTCCTAATGGTTTTAAATCACGTGCCTTTTTCCGGATTGCACTTTTCCATTCCGTGAACACCTAAAAATAATAATTGTAAATATAACAAATAACATTATTTAAGAAATCTGTACTTACTTTCTTCCACTCAAGTGGCTTTCTTACTGGTCCATCGCCACAACAATTCAAAGCATTCGTTAATTTTGCTGTTAAGTGGATTCATTTTACACGACAGGATTTCAGGATTTTCTTCACAATATTTTAAATATATTGCAAATTGAGCTTTCGAGGTTCTTTTTCGATTAGCCATTTCCGTCTTGATTACACGATTCAGTATTATTAAAGAAAAACAGAATTACCGTGTAATAAATTGTTAAACGTTAACGGCGTGGCGCGTCAACTATCAACGTGACAACGACTTGACAAATATTTCATAAAATCCCTATTTCTATGTTAGTTGGCAGCACTGATACGCCTAACTTCAATTTATTATATTAACAGTTATTGAAAAGACTTAAAACGATTTTCAATGTGGGCACTGTAATCGCAAATTTATTGTATATTGATAATTTTCAATAACCAATATTAGAAATTTTCCAATATTGAAAAAAAACCAATGATGCACCGTAATAGACCTGATTATCTTATGTATTATTTTACCTTAAAAAACTCAATATTCAACACTCACAAATATCGAAAACGTCAGTGAAAAATGTTTGTTGTCAAACATATTGGTTTCAATAGTTACCTGAGACGTCTGCTACTATTTCTTTTAAATTAATTTGCATTAAATATTATAATAGAAGATATCGTTTTATGGTTTTAGTTTAATCAAATTAAAGCCGTTGTAGAAAAAATATTTATTTATTTATTTATTTATTTATTCACGGGAAAATCCCCATTAGAGACAAGTTTCACAATATTACAGCAAAAAATTAATATTACAATATACATTGATTTAATTTATAGTTAATTTCAACTTACATTTAACATAAATTTAACATAACATCACCTGTAGATTTAACATAACAAACATGTAGCTATATATACACATTCATACTAGGAAACTAATCAACATTAGCTAATACTTGACGTTTAAATTTAGCCAATGTACAGTCGGCGCCATCCAAATGTGAACGCATTTTGGTTGTCATGGAATTTTCTTCTGAATTTCATTGTAGTAAGTCAGACTTTGTTTAGTGGCGTAACACAGAGGGGATATATTGACAGAAAATAATATTACTTTTATTATTTTCTGTTACCATAATAATAATTGGAAGGACGAAGGCCGACACGAATAATATAAAAGAATTTAGCAAAATAATTAACTAATATTACCTACATGTTAGTGGAAGAAGGTTAATAAATTATTTCTTTAATTCATTCATGTTTAACGATTGTGAGAAATAAAATGACACAAACTAAGCGTATTAACAATAATTAATATATTTCAACACATACCTAATAATTTTTAATTCAGAAAAACATTAATAAAATCAAAATGGTAAAAACAATCTCTATATTTAAAAATCAGCAATTCGTCAAGCCAGATAGCTTAAGACGTCTTTGTGCTATTCTGAAAGACCCTGGGAATAATGTTTCTTCTTGAGTTTTGACAGCGGTTTCGAAAGGATTCTGATGGATAAATTCGACCAGAGCATTGTCTTTATTCTCATTGGAGACCTTCCCTATACCTTGCCTTATAGATCTTTGCAGTCTTTGTTCTTCTTGCCAACACTTTTTTTTATATAAAGTATACAACTTTTACCAACATTTAAATCAGCAGCCTCTTCACTCAAAGACTTATTTTCTTCCAATTTAGCTATAGCCCTCGCTTTTTGCGCTTCAGTTAAATGTCTTGGCGTAGTTATCTTTACTTTTACTTTTGACAAATTATGACAAATATATTTGACAACTATTTTCAAATTTTACGGCGACTATGATTTAAAGTGTAAGTTACACTATACAATTTTGCCGTTCACATTTGGATGGCGCCGACTGTACAGTCGAAAAAGTCAAGATTAGTTGAATAAATATTTCCTAGTCTTAGCATGCGTGTTATTGGTGAATAGTAACCATAGTTGGTGGAGTGGTAGGGTAGAAAAAATAATTGTAAATGTCTAGTAATCCTTGAAGGAGCATGAAAATGTACTAGAGCTAATAAGTCTGCACAGTCCACAGACGCACTAATGATTTTAAAAAGAAATATTAATGTTGCATGTGTTCTACGAGATTCTAGACTGTTTAGTTGAATTATACTCATTATATCATCAAAGTTATATTCACCAGTAACAAATCCTAGCTTAAAGGCACAGGTTTTTAAAAAAAATTTCTGTACACTTTCTATCTGATCTGTGTATCTGATATAGTATGGATTCCAGATGATACTACCATATTCCAAAATAGATCTCACTAATGAGCAGTATAACATTTTCAAAGTAAATGCAGAAAAGTTTGACGATGATCTAATTATAAATCCTAACATTTTGTAGGCTTTCAACACAATACTATTCACATGACCATTATAACACAGTTTGTTATCTACTAAAATACCTAAATCCTTAGTTTCAAATTTTCTGTCTAATACAGCATTGTTTAATTGATAATCAAAAATGTATGGATTCTGTGATCGACTAAAAGTAATTGAAAAACACTTATGTATTAAGGTATAAATTGTTCGTCTCACACCATTCTGCAATGTTGCACAGGTCATTTTGAAGCAGTTGAGCATCATCAATGCTCTTTACAACTAAAAATTTTTTTAAATCATCTGCAAATATTAAAAATTTAGAATCTTGGATCTTAGAGGCAATGTCATTTATAAACAAAGTAAAAAAGAGATGTCCACAATGAGATCCCTGTGGGACTCCAGATTTAACATTAATAACTTTTGATATGTGATCTCCCAGTTTGTGACCTACCAGTTAAGAAACTATAAATCCAATCTAACATGGTTCCAGTAATACCTAGTGAAGATAATTTCTTTATAAGTAAATGATGTGGTACCTACAATATCAAAAGCCTTTGAGAAGTCCGTGTAAATAACATCTACTTGCACGGACCCCTCCAACGCCCTCGTAATGTATTCTTGAAAAACAAGCAAATTAGTAACAGTTGAGCGACCAGGTATAAAACCATGTTGTTCAGGAATGATAATCGTTTTACACACATTTTTTAACTGATCAGTAACTAAAAAAATCAAACAATTTCGCTATCGTAGAAGGAATACATATGCTTCTATAATTTTCAACATTTTCCTTATGCCCAGATTTAAATATAGGTGTAATATAACTTTTCTTCCATGTGTCAGGAAATATTCCACTATCAAGTGATTTATTAAATAATTTAAATAGCGGAAGAGTAATAGTGTATAACACTTGTTTTATAAAATATGCGGGCACACCATCTGGACCTTTTGAGAATCTAGGTTTTAATGTATTAATAGCCTCAAAAATGCTAATTTGCTGTATGTTGAATTTTGAGAACCCAACATTACAATTATAATTAAAAAGTACATCAGAATCATCATTTGTTTCTAAGTAAACTGTTTCAAAATAGTCTGCAAACAAATTAATAGTTTCCAATCCATCACTAGCTAATTCATCATTATAAAACATTGAGTTTGGGAAAACATGAGGGTTTTTACGATCATTGATAAATTTCCAAAATGATTTTGGATCTTGTTTAAGACCATTTTCAACATTTACCAAATAACTGCCATAACAGCTTTCAGCGAGTTCCTTACATTGAGATCTTAGCTGGGAAAATGTTTGATAATCATCATTTGAGTGATACAATTTGTATTGCCTATGAGCTTTTTTCTTTTCTCTGATAAGAGATTTTAATTCTGAAGTAAACCATTTTGGGTAATTTGAAGGTTTGAAGTATTTCAGTGGAACAAATAATTTAATAGGGTTATTTCATGTTAAAGAAAAACTTAAAAATACCTATCAATTTGGATAGTAGAATATGCAAGAATAATGTATTGGTAAATACCATGTCTTTATTATTTGTTAATTATTCATAAATCAATAAAAAGTATCGTCAATAATTTCAAATTTTATTAACTTCTGACGTCACGGTTTAGAACTAAATCTAGGAAGATTTGTTTTTGTTAAGAGTCCAGTAGTCATTTGACACTTTTGACAGTTTGCTTTAGTTTGTGTTAGTTCATCATTTTTTACTATTATGGAGCCTAATTTCGTTAAAGCTAGCAGTGAAAATTTACCTGAAGTTATGATTCAGGAATTCTTTGCGAAAAATATGGACTATTTCAGTGTCGAGTTTTAAGAGCGTGAAAAATGTGAGGTTAGTTTTCTTGAGATATTTCATCTACGCTATACTGCGCATGCGTAAACATTTACGTCACGACTGTTGGCGGGAACTTAATATTTTCAAATTACAAACCGAGTTTAAAAATACATAGGAGCAAAAAAAATACCTTTTTTCCAAATATACAGTATTTTTAAGTGTTCCTGATTGTACATTTAACATAAATATAAATTGTGAAATAACCCCATTGCATGTTGTATAATGTCATAAAAATTTGTAACCGCTACATTTACATTTATATTTTGAAAAAGTTCTTCCCAATTAATGTTTGCCAAATAGTCATTTATGCCTACATAATTTGCCCCCCTAAAATCATAATATGCCTGATTTATATTTATTGTTTGCAACTCGTGTGCGAAATTCTTTGGTCATCTCGAACGATCACCAAAGTAGTATTTCATACTCTAGATATAAAAATAACTATTATTGGTAAGTCAAAGAAGCGGAAAAGAGTTACTCTGCTCAGCTTAACTCACCAGAATACATCTTTTAAAACATAATAATTATAGCAACAATAAATATTGAATATGTATATAAATGTTTATACAGGCGCAGTTAATTTTATTAAAAAACCAAAAAATATCTATTGAAAAATCCTGGTATTCATGATGCTAGTACATTCACGGAAAACCAGTTTTGATAGCCCTGAGGATGGTAAAATCACAACGATCCAAAAAATACAATGCATAACTCTGTACATAAAATGGTAGGCCGCCTTCCCTCCCCCTTAATTTCCAAAACGGTTATTTTCAGAATCAGTGACATGGCATCATGCACATACAGTCAAACCGTTCAAGTGCAGCTAAGTCACAGAATACGTCAAAATTTTCGGAATCTGACTATTTACATAACCACTGAGACTGAGATGAAATCATGCCTAGTCAATGAAGGTGTGTGGTATTGCATGCGATTTTAGTAAGGCATTTGATAGTGTAAATTTTGAGATATTATTGTTCAAACTTAATTTTTATGGGATCAGGGGTGTGTATTGGACTGGTTTACATCATATTTATCAAAGAGGAGTCGGAGAACTGTAATATCCCAAGACAATAGTAATTATCTCTCAAACTGGGGTAACATAGAGAGTGGAGTTTCTGAGGGTTAAATCCTTGGGCCACTTCTCTTTTTACTCTATATTAATGAATTGCCTGGTAATGTAAAGGAATCAGACTGTACGTTGTATGCGGATGACGCACTATTTATCATAGTAAATTATAAATGAAATTGTTGTCATAAATCTCTTGTATAGTTGTAAAAAAATGGTGTATCCGTTAATAATAATAAATAAATAAGCAATAAATCCACCGAGCGGCTTCGGGTCCAAGTAAATTATAGCATTACCCGTTTTTCAAACTGGTGTAAACTAAATCAAATTCAGCTTAACTTGGCTAAGACTTAGGCCGGGTTTCACAATCTCTGGTTAACTACTAGTTGACGGTTAACTTGCATTCTATTTTCATAAATATTGATAAAATCATAATAGAAAACATTGAAACTGGAAGTTAACTCAGATACAAAGTATTTGACACTATAACTATTTCAAATAAGACTGCCCTGAACAAAAAGCTATCATCAAGTTGTTTTTGTCTTAGGGCAATGGTAAATAAAGCCCTTGACTTGCAAACTATTAAGAGTAGTATTTTTTGCTTGTCTCATGTCCAAGCTGCCATACGGCATCCGTTTATGGGGTAACTCAACAGATGCCCTTTCTTGTTTCATATTACAAAAAAGGCTGTCCGAATTATGCTTCGTTTAAACAAACATGATTCTTGTAAAATCCATTTCATTAATCTGAAAATTCTCACTATGCCATCTTTATTTATCCTTGAAACATTATTGCATGTCTTCAACAACAAACATTTATATGAATTTGCTAATTCTGGTCCTTGAAATCATGGTCATTTAATAATTCTGCCAAAACATAATACTATGTTATATCAAAATAGCAATTTTTACGTGAGAGCAAAAACGCAAACTTAAATTGTTCTTATTAACTAAGGCTTACCACACAGTTCTTAAAAGATGAAATTTCGATATAATAAATATAATAAATATTGTAGGTATAATGTGCACTTAATTATTTTCATATTATGGGACTTTCTGTATGCTGTATATTATGTTCAAATTTCTTAGGTATAAGCATTATCTTGTAGTTTGATGATCTTTGTTTCCTCAAACAGGTATTATTTATAGTAAAAGTTTACATTCTTTTCTACACGTGTATGTTCTGAAAATATATTTCTATTCTATTCAATATAAAAGGTAATGTCCACAAATCAAAATATTATTGTTTAAAATTGTTCAAGAACCATTCACTAAAATTTATTTGTGGTATGAAGTTCCTTGGCAATTTTAATAAATTTTTTTGATGAAAAAAAAAGGAGGTCCTTCTTTAACAATGGTTGGCAGGTGTGTAAGACAAATTCGTTGATTAGTTTAACCTCCATAAAGATTTAGAAGGGTTGTTTTCCATTATACCTCTAACATTGCCGACTAATTCCTCCCTAAAGTTTCTTTAGTCTTTCAAAACTTTCTTTCCTTCTCGGAAATTTATTACCATTCTAAACATAATATCCAAAAGGTTCACTTTGCGAATACATCCACTCACCATGAACCCTTTTATAAAGTATGAATTCAATAAAAATATTCTTATCGCAAGGAGAGCATTTTTTAAAAATTGGTAACCAGTGCAGTTGAAACGACAGCACCTGCCATTTCAACCTGACATAACAAGGAAATCACAGCAGCATTATCAGCTAAGTTGTACATGTATCTGTAATTTAGCTGACAATAGTGTAATCAAAGACATGTAGGTACTTTGATATAATTTGATATTATATTGTATTAAATATTATAGATTCTGATGAAGCCTTGTATTAAAGGAGAAACCGGTCAATCGCAATAAAGTGTTTTTATTTTACTATCCAAAAAATAACCCACAAATACCGTATTATAATTATATGCTTTGTTCTAGACTAACAGGAATTAATATTATCCCTAATAATATTGTTCATCTCTTTTTAAATAGACAATACGGTAGAATAGCACAACACATTTTGTTAATAAGTTGGAGATTAGGTATATCATATGCGTTCGATTTATCAAAATGAATGGATGGGTAGATATTTAAAATGAGACTTTTCCTGTTGTCGAATGAGAACCATTTCAGAAACTATTAAGTATTGTTCAGTGTCCTCAGCTTAAAATGTTCATAATTATACTAATCTAGTTTAAAGAAGACTTGTACAGTTAATATCAAAATATATACAAAGACTCAAACCACAAGAAATGGTAACTATCGAGAGGCAATTTTATGAAATATGTGGCTACCAGTCAATAGACGAGTTTTATTTTACCTTGATGCGCGCGTCGCCTGTGGAAGGTGGGAGGTTCTAAGCTGCGTATCTCGCTGTGTTTCAGGACTTCATCATGTTCCATTAGTGCCATTGTAGTTTTGATACTATCTTAAGGTTCTTTTGATATTATGCTCATGCTTTATTTTTTTCGAAATTGGTGCAAAAATGTTATGTAAAGGCTGTGTGACACTTATATGTTTTAGTGCATTTTGGGAAAATCTAGGATTTTATGTTACAACCCTGTACCTTGTATGAAAAAATGTACTAAAACATGTAAGGTGTTACACAGCCTTTAGAACGTGTAAAAGCCAAGCGACTAAAATTAGTGGCATATCGATTTCCAGTGTTCTATTAAAGCCACTTTACACTTTGCAATTTTTATTGCTGGCAATAAAAATACTGTTGCGCGTTTGCGCACTACTACGTCTTTTGATCAGCTGCAGAAATTAGAACCGGACCTAATTTTAATTGCATTGCGGCGCAATTTGGTGATATTTTTAGGGTATTTACGTGTAGCCAACGGAATAGAAACTCGAAATTTCACATGCACATGATGCTGCTACAATTTTAGCCCTTTTATTAGCTGTGGACATTTTATTCATTTCTTGAAAAGGTAAATAATAACCATAATCTCAAATCTTTACTTACACAAATCATAATATTCAACGACCTATAAGTAAGTTTCTTAAGATGGTATACCTGTTTCGGAACAAGAAAAGTTGCCTAGTGTAAAGTGAACTGGCAAAACCAAATCCGCAATCCCTTGCCGGCAATTTGTATTGCCGGCAATAAAAATTGCGAAGTGTAAAGCGGCTTTTAGACAAATGGCTTCAGGCCATCAACATTACCATCAAAAGAAAAATTGAATTTACGAGGAGGCATATTTTTTTTTTGACTTCTCCAGCTCTGTGCTTTTATTTTCAAATCACAACTTTGTGAATGTAGTCTTCTAACTAGGGAAAAAAGGAGAAGGATAAAAACACGCCTGTAAGAGTTGAATTGGAATCAGCTGGTGATGCAAAATCAATATTAGTAAATAAAACATTGATCGCAGTCCCGTATGAAAATATAAAAATTAAAAATGATTTGACGTTATTTCAAAGGCAATATTTGAGGGAGTTGGGAAATAAACTAAATGAAATGAATGCAGAGGATCTAAATCAGAGATATAAAATAAAATATATAAAGGGTGTCCCAAAAATCATAGAAGTTCGATATAAAAATGGCAGGAAATATTAACTGCTTTTAGCAAAACATGAGAGGTTTAAACACAAAAATTAATGAGTTTTATAATAATACATTACTACTGGACTATGACTTACTAGCAATCAGTGTAACATGGTTGCAAAATAATGTATATTATTATGATTATGAAATTATAAATCATAACTATGTACTGTTCAGAGCTGACAGAAACCTTGCGCGATGTAACAAATCACGAGGGGGTGGAACAATGCTTGCTATTAAAAACACTTTCAGTGCTTCAAGTGTACATATGACCTTAAAAAATTCGCTTATTGACTTATTGTGCATAAAAATAAACCTGGATTTTAAACAGCTATATGTGTTTGTTGTTTACATGCCCCCTTCAGCTAACAACGATTCATATAATGAACTTTTTAATGCTATACAAGAAATATATTTGTTACGTGATTCGTGTTCTTATATTAGGTGATTTAAATATATCTGGACTAAACAATTTCTATAAGAATGTATGTATGTATGTAAGTTCTGCTTTAATAAATATTTTTGAGGATTTTTTAAATATTACAGATTTATCACAAATAAACAAAATAGAAAACACAAGTTATCGCATATTAGATGTTGTTGTAACCAATATTAGCTGCAACATTGAAAAAATCGAAGGAATTGTAAATGAAGACTCATATCATCCGCCACCAGCTATAGAACTCTCTGTGCTTAAGAATAATTTTAAACAATTGAGTCCATCAAAAGACCCATCTTATAATTTCGGAAAAGCTAACTTTGATTTGTTATATCTAGAATTTGTAAATCAAGACTGGTCCACATTATATAACATTAAAGAAGTAGACGAAGCATTAATTTGATCTATTTTATATGACAATTTATAACATATTTGATAGAACTGTGCCAAAAACATGTAGGACAAATAAATATCCGCCCTGGTTTAACTACAAAATAAAAATACTTATAAAAGAAAAGGAAAAACTAAGAAAGCTATGCAAGAAAATGTGAGGCAAATCATGAAAGGCTTAAAGAATGTAGAAGTAAGTTAAAAAATAAAATAAAAGTTGCATATAAGCAGTATCTACAGCAAACTGAAAATAATCTAAAATCTAATCCAAACAGTTTTTGGTCTTATATTAATTCAAAGAAAAGATGCTCACGGTTACCACCTACTATGCAACATGAAGGTCAGGAAATTTCTAATGGAACAGATATTGCAGAAGCTCTTGCAAACAATATAAAAAAGTGTATATTAGTGATTTACATATTGACATAGATAATATAGACAGTGATACTAAAAACAACATTGGAACTAGCAATTTATTAACTACATTAGGTGTTCCTATTATTTCCGAACAAGATGTGGCAATAGCTCTAAAAAAACTCAAAAGTAAAGCCGCCCCTTGTTCAGATGGAGTTCCAGCTTACATAATAAAAGGATGTAGTGATGTGTTAGTGAGCCCTTTGTGTTATTTATTCAATATTTCCCTTCAGGAATGTTGTTTCCCTAATACATTAAAATCAGCAAAAATTTGCCCACTGTTTAAGGCCGGAGATAAAACAAATGTTGAAAATTATCGGCCAATTGCAATTTTTTGTGAGTGATATACTCCTTTGATATAAATTGGATATGTTTTTTGTTATTATGCTTGTATAAAACCTAAATAAAGTCATTTATAAACCACAATTTAGGTATAGTAATATTAATTTTAATTTTCTCTCCAGGGACGGATTACCAAAATGCATTTTCTGATGCACTTGATATTCTGTCCCTGGTCCACATCTTTGTAATTGGGAACTTAGCTGTTCCTGTTGAGTATGTTATTAAATAAATAAATAAATATCTGATATACTAAGGATTCTCTTTGTATTTGGACAAATTATGGTAAGGAATACCTAAATTATCGCTTGATCAGGTATTAATAATAAATAATAATAAATACACCACATGTAATTACGACCCCCTTTATCCCAGAAGGCTCTAGAAGAGCCTTGTGCGGGAGGGGGCTACACACGGGAGTCGAACCCGGGTTGGGTGAGAGGCAGGTACGCTACCATCTCGACCATCAGTCATATAGTCATGATTGAAATTATTTGTTAAAAATGTATTCAAATTGTTTCTAACATAAAGTAATATTGTAAGTATGTAAATGCAAAATATGGGCAATATTTTTAAGTTTTTAAATATTTCCCTATATAAGGTATATTTTGAGGTGCGTATAATTGTTACAGCATTTTTTTGTATTAGAAATATTCTTTGTGCACTTAAAGAGGAGCCCAAAGAAATTATACCATAGGAGATTTTAGAAAGAAAGAGAGGAGGAAATCAACGACATTCCTAGGGGCAGTGCAAATCATACAAAATCTTTAACAATTTATCTCACTTGGTCAATATTAGCATGTTTGTAAACCAAAATATTTTGCACAAAAATTCAAAATAACAAGATTATTTCATAACACAAAACAGATTATAAATTATTTTTAGTCTTTATTACTGCTTTCTGATTGGTTTCTTTTCATTTTCTACTTTTCAGCTTTTTAACATGGACTTGTCATATGGATGTTGTTTCAAGAATCATAACTATTAAATTCTAAAATCAGATCTTCTCTCTATATTTTTCTCCTGTAATTCAACCAAATCACTGGTTTTTCTGTTCCTGTTCTGTTTTGCAAATATCTTGATATTCTGATATTGCTCTTCAGTTTCACTTATGTTCTTTGATGTTAATGGTTTTGATATTACTTAGTTATACTCTGCATAAGTATTTCAAATGAACCGTTCTGGGAATATGATCTATATAACCATTACGATCAATAATTATTAATTGTGGTGTTTTCTTCAAGTATTTCATTCATTTCGTTAAAAAATGGGGGCAACGTCACAGGCAAAAAGAATATTTTTTTAAATCCAAATATTTTTTAGAATATCTGGGACTTCAAAATGTTCAAGAATGTGGTAATAAAACCCAAATAAGAAAAGAAAGAAAATGTTATTTTAAAGTACCCCAATTACTAGCAAAATTTGATACTCCACATTACACATTTTTATAAGAGTGAAAATAAATTATTCTCACTTACTTTAAATTTGTAGAAACGACAATAAATATTCTGTGATATCCTAAATATTCTATTTGATTTTAATACAATACAAACACACTAATTTCCTTCATAACTAACAGATGAATCTCATTTATATGGATTGTACTACGTAGATATTTTGTAAGTCATAATAATATGTATATTTTAAATAATGTAAAAGAATAATAAAAATGTTTCTACAATTAATAATGGTATTAATACTAAATAATGCCATCCATTACCATGTGTCAACTATTTTAAAACTGGTTGTTACGGTTACTTGTTCGATACAAACAAATATTAAAGGGATAAACAAGAAACATTTCAAGCAAATATTTAAAAGTTAATTAACAACAATGTATAATTCTAAAGTAAGAAATACTTTTTATTTAATTTAGTTTTTACAATTAGGTATGTAAATTTTAGGAAGAATTAATAGAGCTGGTGGAACTCACCTCTCCAACAAATAAAGCTAAAAAAAGAAATAAAATAGATTCATTTTCTCTTAATGCATCATCAAAAACAAGTCATGAAGGAGAGATTGTAAACTTATTTTCTATCAAAAAATCAAACGGAAACAATAATGCTAACACGAAAAAAAATAGTGATGCTGAAAGTAGAACCATATCAGAGACATCCGATGAAGTATTTGTCTCTGAAAAGTTTGATATTAGTAGTAAATCTGATAGCAGCAAATCATACAAAGAAAAAATTTCTGACCATTTTAAAAGTATGAAACAACGAGCTAGTAATACTCGTAACGTAAAAACTTCCAAAACTTCTAAAACTAAACTTCCAATGGAAAGAATACGAAAACAAAGCAGGGATCTTGATGCAGAAATTCATGCAAGAAAAAATAAATTTAAGAGGCATAATAATTCTCCTGCATTAGAAAATTTTAAGTTTTTTTCTGTAATAGGGAATCAAACAAAGGAGGTATGTACATAAAACTATTTTCTCAAAGTTGACTTGATAGTAGGAGAACCCTCGACCAGGATTATCGACCTCATCGCGAGGATCCTATTTTTTTTTCAACAGTTCATGTCAATATAAAATAGTATATTATATTTCTAGGAGTAGAACGCACTCTTTTTTTGTGTTGAGCCCAGGATTTGCAGCTGAGGCGAAGCCGAAGCTGCAAACTGGGCGAAATACAAAAAAAGGCGTTCTACTCCGTGTAATATATACTATTTTTTCTTCAAGCGTATTAAAATGCAAACATTTTTTTATTTATTTATTATAAATGTACAATTATTCAAATTAGCTCATCACAGCGACAGGCGCCTGTGACTCCGAATATCAACATAACCACTAATAATGAGTAATGATATAATGTATGACAGATGGTTTGTAGATAGCGCGTCACCGGCCGCTCTGGTGGCTTTCCGTACTAACATTATGTTACTAGTAACAAAATTTCCACCACGGTGGCGTTCTGTATTAACATTTTGTTATTAGTAAAACAATGTCCTATTTCTAATTCTGTTTTTGGTAGCACAATTTAGACATTTTAATACGCTTGAAGAAAAAAAAAATTCTATTGCGACTGACGTCTATCTCGTTGCTAAAGGGGTGAAAAAAATTATCGAAGATGTAAAAAAAATGGGTCATAATAGTTATTCGATTATCCGAGCTCGGCCGCGGATGGATATTAAGCAACGAAATTTTCAGAGATCCGAGAGGACGGTTGGTTCTAGCTCACCTGAAAGTTCGGTCGAAAAAAATCCTCCGGGGAGGAGAGCAAAGGCCCTGGAAAAGTAGTTTTTCGGCATGGACCTAAAAAAAAAGAGTTCTTAATTTTTCCTTCTTCTTGTCCATCGTCCGGATCTTCTACTTAGATCCAAACGGAAAGGCTGTGCGCGTTTCTTTCGCCTCTTTTCAAAAAATCATAACTTTCTTAGGAGATAAAATCGAGACAAACGATTATGCCTCGGGATTTTCTAAATTACATCTAGTTTTCAAAATAAAAAAAAATACGCCGCCGGTCTATCTCGAAGGAAGCGCGAGTTATAATGCTCGGCCCGGATGAGTGTTTGGAGAAATTTGAAAAATTTTAAAAAATTGTGAAAACGAAATCTTTAAAAGCTATTTCCAAACGAAAAATCGCCGCCGGGCCGTCGTTCTGGTAAGAAATCCAAGATAGAGGGTCCAACTTAGAACTACATCATAAACCGCACGGTCACACTGCGATTTTCGAGGCAGTAGGAGCGAAGGAAAAAGTGGAATTTTGACGTTCTGACGAAAATTTTGAGGTTGGGTTAAAATTTGCAAATTTCCTGAAGCGGTCATTGTTCTCGCATCTCTTTCTAATCTCACAAATTTTACACAATCCTCTGACACGGGGTTAACTTTCTTAATACTCAAGGTTTGCTATGATGTATAACCTAAAAGACGCCTATAAAATACGATGCCACGCGCCGACACTCGCCCGGAAAAAAGCCTTTGAGGCGGCAAAGTACATAAAAAACTCTCACGAAATCAGAGCAAGTCTGCTTGATCACCGCAATTTTTTTTTACCAACTGAAAACTTATTTTCACCCTTTGTAAATTATACTGAAATGGATTATCCGTTAGTAAATAAATAAATAAATAAATAAATAAACATCCTGGGACTTTCCTTCATAAATAAAACTTGTTTCTTTTGACTCGAACTAAACATTTTTCATGAAATTACCCGTGTCGTAACAAATCGAAATTTTGGTCGAGGGCACTCCTACTATGAGAAAAAAATCTAATGGCAATTTTAGGATGTGTTAAGATAGAACTCAAAATCGGAATATTGACATTAACAATCACGAAATAATGTTGTCACAGTCTCCAAAAGCACGTTGATTGAAGAAGTGATAAAATTCTGAGTTATTTATCAGTATCAGTGTTTGAGATTCATATAATTAATAAATAATAATAATAAATACACCACATGTAATTACGACCCCCTTTATCCCAGAAGGCTCTAGAAGAGCCTTGTGCGGGAGGGGGCTACACATTTAAAGACAAGGGACACCCATCCAATATCCGTGTATAATGGAAAAATCCCTCTCACAGTATTTTCCATTGCCACGACCGGGATTCGAACCCGGGACTTTTGGGTGAGAGACAGGTACTCTACCATCTCGACCATCAGTCATATTTAGAACATGTTTTGCTACTTTATATATTCTAGTGACGCAAAAGTACATAATTATATTATTAGTGACTATTAGCAATATTTTTTATGGATTTTCTTTGATAATTCTGTCAATTAAATTATTATTTTTATTACCGAACAGTGAATTTGATACTTTTTAAAACAATTAAATTGTTAAACTCTGCGGGGAGCTGGAACTCTACAGTTTTTCATAGAAAATTTAACACTTACCACCGTTTCACCAACCAAATTGGCATCATAGGACGTTGATCGAAACTAAATTTAATATAACAGTCCAACCTAGTTATACCTAAATTAACCCGTAAACACAGAGTAAGCTATTTGGGATAGATTCCTTGTTTATTGTTTGTCAAGTTTTTAATTAGCTATATCATTATTGTTTATTGTTTATTTCCAAAAGCATGTTATGTAATATGAAATTTCTAAGTTCTTCCATATCTGAAATAAGACATTTGTCAAACATATCTTAAATCACCACTTTACAACTAATTTCGTAAATCCCCAATCTTTCACTACCTACTTTCAGTTTTATCTGTTAATTTGCCTAAAAGCTGTTGCGATTTATTTACTGAAGAGTAAATAACTGTTATGCTGAGGCCTCTAATAATCCTACTAATACCTTCATGGAATTAATATAATTTTGAAATTTTTCTTTCAGTTTAAAATGGCTAGTAATTTCGAAGAGTCTTTTATATGCACATTGCCTAATAATTTCATCAAACAAAGTAATAGGGTAACTGTTAATCCTAGTTATATGTTTGCGCATGGTATTCTCTTTGTCAAACTTCTTATTGTGAAGGAAATTTAATAGACGACAAACTAAGAAATTGAAGCTTGACACATTGGGCCATAATAGTGATAATTATTAGGGACATATCTAAAAGTGCTACTATCTTATATAGATATCAATTTTTAACTTAGTTTCACATTTATTGTTTTCGATTTCATAAGTGAATTTTACAAAAGTAAACGGTTATTTAAGTTCGAAACAAGTCTATATTTGTGGCTTTCGTATCAAATACTGCAAAAATGTTTGTATCAAATACCGCAAATCAAGTAGACCGAAGGTTGTAAAATCATAGACTTAATAATACTATGGACTGAGCCTAGCGAGAGAGGTGATGAGGACGAGACCTCAAGAGAGACGCCGATAGACGCGAGTTTAAGGTTATGTATTTTGTTCCTTAACCTTCTTTAGGTACTATCGCGGCCGAAAAAAAGTAATCGACTGATTTTCCCGTTGTAATTATGGTTCTATTCAGTGTCGCATCAATCCCAATATTTTTTTTATTAGTGTCAACGTCATTGTCATATTAAGCAAAAATAAATTTTGTATTATAATAATCAAGCCTTATCATGTTTTGAGTGAAGAAGAAAAAGGCTACATCGAGGGCTACATCATCGCCAAACTTGGAGAAGGGTGGTCTCAACAACGAATAGCAAGTGAAATTAATTGCAGCAAAAGCACGATTCAAAAACTAAACAAAAAGTGGAAAGAAACTCATGATCTGAGCAGGGCAGTGGGTTCTGGGCGGCCAAGAAAGAGTTCTCTAGAAAACGACAATACCATTGTTAACTATGTGAATTTAATTTCTCTTCTTTTTCTTTTTTTGGGATTTATTACCACATTTCTTTTTAATTTAATTTAAACCCATTATCTAATTCTATTGAAGCCAAAGAGCAAACCAACTTCCCAGCGTCTGTTAGGACAGCAAGAAAACGGTTGCGAGAGCAAGGTCTATTTAACTGTGCCAGTGCTAAAAAGCACCGACTAACAGATGATAATAAAGAGGCAAGAATGCAGTTTGCAAATACTTTTATTAATGAATAAGATCGTTACTGGGAGAGAGTGGCCTTTTCCGATGAAAAGATATTTCAGTCCTGCTACAATGGTCAACTGCGAGTTTACCGTCCCAGGGGTCATAAGTTTGATGAAGAATATTTGTACTAAACAGATAATAGTGGAAGGTCTGTCTTTTTGTTTAGTTTTTGAATTGAGCCTTTGCTGCAATTAATTTGACTTGCCATGCGTTGTTAAGATCACCCTTCTCCAAGTGTGGTGATGATGTAGCTTTTTTCTGCTTCTCTCAAAACCATACTAATTAATTGTTTTCTTATAATTAAAAAATATTAACAACTTATTTCTTATTAGTTTTTTTTTAATAAATACGACCCCACCAATGATTTCTTGTCACAATAATTTAATTGACATAACTGATGTAAACACTCCCATTTACAAAGGAAAATTTTTCGAAAAACATACTACTTGATAAAAAATAATAATAATAATAATAATAATAATAATAATAATAATGTCTTTATTATATTGCTGCCGAACAGAGGAATCTGTTCAGGCAGCACGTCGATAAGCCCCTGCACGGTGTTTTCTTTAACAACATAGAAGCACTGGGTTTATCGACAGAGCTGACCTTCGCATTCTTAAGGTCAGCGGGGTTGAAGTCGGAGACCGAGGGATTCATTGTGGCCTGCCAAGATGGTGTTATTAATACATTGGTCTATCGGAGTCGCGTGATGGGTGTAGAGGTTCCTGATATCAACTGCAGGACCTGCCGTCAGGCGCCGGAGTCGCTCATGCATCTATTATCTGCATGTCCGATTTATGCGACTTCGGCCTACATCCAACGACATAACGCGGCTTTACGAGTGCTATACTACCATCTTCGGCACTCGTACAAGATAGACCAAACACCAGTGCTGCCTTATATCCCCGGAGATATCGAGTCCGTTGTCGAGAACGAGAAATGCCGGATTTACTGGAACTACTCGTTCCCGACCGTCAGGCGAATTCAAGCCAATAAGCCTGACATAGTCCTCCTCGACCATCAGACCAAGGTGATGTATGTCATCGAGTTCTCAGCACCTGCTGAGACAAACATCGCCTTGAAGGAGGAGGAGAAACGGACTAAATACAGAGATCTCCGGTACGAGCTCCAAGTGCTATACCCAGGCTACTCTGTCAAGATGGTCGTCCTGATAATCGGTGTACTCGGAGGTATGAAGCCCACGCTGCTCTCCGCATTAAAGACCATGCCTGCCTGCCAAACATCGGCAGAATGGTTGGCTGGTCAAATGCAGAAAGCGGTCATCCTGGGATCCCTCCGTCTACTTAGGGCACACGAGTCTGGAATCTACAGTGACTAACCCTGCGGGATGTGGGGAGTTGCTGTAGATTATTCGCTGGCGCTCTCTCTGTGTGGTGTCGGAGGCCACAGGGAGATTGTCCAGCATTAGGTTCGGGAAACCGGAAAAAAAAAAAAAAAAAAAAAAAAAAAAAAAAAAAAAAAAAAAAAAAAATGTCTTTATTTAACTAAAATAAATTTAGTATACAAAGTATATAAAAAAGAAATGGTTCGATAAAGGGCGAAGTTCAGATAATTTGGAAAATTACCTGCTCTTCCACTTAACCCTAAATATATTTAATGAAACGCAAAATTTAATACTAAAGGAATATTACAAATAAATAATAATACATTTCAAATTCCCACAAAAACAAAAATTGAGAAAAAGAAATAACTAATTTATTATCTCAACAGTACCTACTTATTTCACAAATACACACATTAAAAAATGATTAAAAGTAAAACAAACTTTAATTTAAATTACTACTGCTCGTTCATTAGTTGCTTCGTATATGCAGTCTTAAACTTTGATGAAGTTAACGTTTTTATTGGACTTGGTATATTGTTGTAAACGTTCGCAACTGTGTAACTGTAACAACGCTTGAAGTATTCTGTACCATGCTGGGGAGGCGTTATTGTGCCTTTAAATCTTATGTTCACAGTATGCACATCAGTTCTAAACGTAATTTTTTTGTACAAATAATTAGGAGCTTTGTTGCTAATAATTTTATGGTATAGACAAGCTGCATGCATTTTACGTCTATTTACCATGTTTAACCACCCTAGATCTATAAGCTTATGTGAAATCCTTTCATACTTTCTAATGCCAAAGATGTAGCGCAAGCAACAATTTTGAACCTTTTGATTACTTTTTTTCGGCCGCGATAGTACCTACCTATTAATGCATAAATATCTGAGATGCACCTATTTTTATAGTTCACAAATCACTACAACGTGCTAAAATATATTTATAAAGAATCTCCGCAAAATGTTCCCATCCGCCGTGTAAAAAAGTAACTTGGCCACGTGACTGTGGACTGTGGAAACAACAGTCACGTGGTCTTAAATCTTACTATGCTTGTTCGACGCACTCAATTTATATCGCTCTATCTCTCTTCAATGGCGTCCTCACACTGGCGAACGGAAAGTAGCACAAGGCTCCGTCCATACGTTAGTATTATTAAGTCTATGTGTAAAATGAACGCGAATCAGGTATTTAGTTGTAAGATTTAGATCTGCACTCTACAATACCGATAGACATATACACTACAGTATTCTAAGCTGAATTAATGGGAATTATGCAGGTAAATATTGGTGGGGACACCCTGTTTGCACTAGATAATTGAGGAATTAATTCGGAGCTGGTTCTGCAGATCAGGCAGGCTCTAAACATACTCTAAACATAAGAACACGAAGTCAAGGGAATGAAGCAGATATCTTGACCCATGGGGATTCTGAGAGTACCCGACTGGGCCAGAACCAATAATGACCTTCTCAGATTTAGTTTACAACACAATAAGAAAGTTATATGCTTAAACAATTGTATGAGACCAAATAACAGTATTCAATTCTGCTTGGTAAAAGAACACGAAGTCAAGGAAATGAAGCAGATATCTTGACCCATGGGGATTCTGAGAGTACCCGACTAGGCCAGAACCAATAATGACCTTCTCAGATTTAGTTTACAACACAATAAGAAAGTTATATGCTTAAACAATTGTATGAGACCTGGAAGATGAGCCAGCAGACACGTGTCACTTTATCATCCTATAGGCCAAAATTCTATCAAAGATTCATAAACCTGGAATATCAATGCTGCCTATTGTGATAATCAACTTACCACATATCAAAATAATTAACAAGAAAACGTTTCTATTGCACAGTTTCAGTTAGTGATTTTAATGAATTTATCAATAATGTCGAGAATATATAGCTGCAAGACGACGAATTTTGATCTCTTTTGATATTTGTTCATTGTTTCCAATTGTAGCAATCTCACAAACCTTGGACTACCATAGGGATTTTACTCGAGTTAAACTAGCTTAGCCAATAGTCATAAAAGAATGTTGACTTTACGAAAGTTTGCATGAGGCAAAATTGTTTCCAATTTAATAATTTCTTCAAGCAACATAAAGGGATAAAATGAATAACCTTTGTCACTTTTTACTGCCAGTTTTTTCATGAATAAATTCAAAACTGAACCAGACGAAATATAGTTTTACTTTTAAAAGATGATTTTATTATATAGTATCCACATGTATTTTTCTAGGAGGCTGACAGTTCAGTAATAAGTAATAAAACTGACTCTGAAGTTACAAAAAAATATGTTGATTACTGTTTACCACAACAACTATATTTTGAAATGGAATTATCTGAAAAAGATCATTATTTTATTCCTAACAGGTATTTATTTCATATAATAATTATTATATTTAAAATGTAGATTTAATTTTTACAGAAATGCAGTTGATATTTTAAAAAAGATAGGGAAGGAGGCTAGGTATTTAGAAGAAGAGGGTATTGACATAAACCCTCAGCCAAAAATTATGAAAGGGTATATCAATATATTAAAACAAAGATTATCAAACGAAGATATGTAAGTAAGAATGTACGTATTAATATTACAATGTTACCCCATATTCTTAAATTCAACATCTCAGCAACGTAATCTTTCGGTTTGGTTTAAAAAATTCTATACAGGGTGTCCCACTTATCATGTATCTTGGAAACGGTAAGCGATACAAGGTAGGTTAAATGACACTAAATGTGTAGAGCTTATCAAGGCTTGCTATTATGTGCAAAAATATTTTAGTAAAATCAACTCGTTTTTGTTTCATAAACAAAAAACTGATTTTTGTAATTTTCATTTTTCTTTTTTAACTCCTTATTTATGAAAATATTTTAATGCGGTTTTTTCTTAGAGCACTTTTTGAGATGCAAATTTTGAAAAAATTATAATATCTTTGGTCTTTTAGATTTTGATATATTAGCATCAACTTTCATTTTTCAAATACAAGTCATATGTGGCTATGGCTTAGTTAAAACCCAATTCTTATTCTTTTTAAAATGATATATTACAACAATGATTTATTTTGAATAATGGAGTTATTGCCAATATTTGATGCTTTAAATTTTCTTCCCTAATTTTTATGAAATAAAACAAAAAACACTCATAACATATTTTGATTTATTGATTAAAAACTTATTAGGTGCCTACATATTATTCAAATAATATTAGACTTTTAAAAAACTAAGAAATTAAGAATTGTTTTAGTTGTCAAATAGGCCATGTAATGGCATGTAAAAAATCGTTTCAAATAGAAATGTCAGTTTTGTTTTTGTTGTAAGAATTATTTCGTGTAGCTGTGGAATGTGGATGCTTTAGAAAGCGATTTTGATATTTGTTTGCTGCATTTCTTGCATTTCGTAAATTCCGTATGTAGCAGGCAAACCATATTATATGTCTTCATTATTAAAACTATTCATTTTTTACCCAAATGTACAGAACTAAACACAAAGATAAAATTATTGCAATAAAAACAAAACTTAGAGTATTCGAAACAATTTTTTACATCGCCTACTTGAAAATTAAAATAATTCTAAATTTCTTAGTTTTTTTAAAGCCTAATATTATTTGAATGATACGTAGAATAAGTTTTTAATCAATAAATCAAAATATGTTTTGAGTGTTTTTTGTTTTATTTCATAAAAATTAGAGGAAAATAAAAGAAATCAAATAATGGCGATAACTCCATTATTTCTAAAAATAAAGTATTGTTGTGATATACCATTTTAAAGAGAATAAAAAATGGGTTTTAACAAGGCCATATGTAGCTATGGCTTGTGAAAAATGAAAGATGGTGTTAATATCTCAAAATTTAAGAGTTAGCAAAAATACTGTAATTTTTTCAAAAACAGAAAACCGTATTAAAATATTTTCATACATAAACAAGTTATGATGGAAAAATGAAATTGACAAAAATCAGTTTTTGCCTATGAAACAAAAACGAGTTGATTTTAATAAAATATTTTTGCACATAATAGTAAGCCTTGATAAGCTCTACATTTGGTGTCATTTAATCTATACCTTGTGTCTCTTACCGTTTCCAAGATACTCATGGTGAGCACGATAAGTTTGACAGTGGACGTATATTGATTGAATCTTTCACATCAAAATGTTAGATTTAGGAAACTGATGGTCGCTACTATACATAACACCTTGCTGATGCGCATTCTGTGGTTACTGTCAAATTATATCAGGGAGTAAAATTTCTTTAACCTACCCTCAACATTTCAGAAGGAATTTTATTAAAATTTTATATCTGCTAAAATTATGCAAAAAATATTAAATAAATATATCCCATATTTATTTCCCCAGTTGAGCGTAAAATTTTCGTATATTCAGGATTTTATAAACCTATGACAAGGTTTATATTATAAAAATAAATGTTTCCAATATTATTTTTTGCAAAATTGTTGTCAAAATATTATTGTTTAATTCTCACCAACACAAACAATGAGGGTACAACTACAAGTAGTGGTCACTATTGGTCATTATAAACTTTAGTTGAAAAAAATAATCAGTATATTAAGTCTACGCATGTAAGGGGTGGCCCATTTAAGAGGACACATTGACAATGAGTCTTTACGGTTGTGCTGGAACAAAATTGGAAGAGATGTAATTTTTTGTTTGTAAACAACTAGAATGAATAAAACAAAGGCTTTCGAGTTCTGTATCCAAGTAAGAAACTGCATATTTTATGAGCAGCATTGAACAAAGTCTATGTATTTCTAATAGAATCTAACTTTTTCTGGATACCTACTTTACTAATCTAAATTATTATGACATGAAATATTCTTTTCAGGAAATGGTTTGACTGTGCTGGCAATTTAGAATTTTTAGAAAGTCCTATTACCAGAAATTCAATTAGACCTGAAAATGTTAAACATATCAAAAAAGAAACGAGTTATATGCCTGCTGCTATAGACGAAGAATGTAATGAAATAATAATTATTCAAGAAAATATATTGCAACTTTATTTATCACATTTAAACTTCACTTTTCATCCTCTTTTTAGTATTGAAAATGTGTTTTCACAAAAATTAAATGATTTATATGAGGAGTATATTTATAAAATTGAACATAACAATTTACAAAGAATCAAACATCAACTTGAAGCTTTGAGATGTACGCGAAATGATATAGAAATTAAAAAAAATGTATCAGAGGATTCTTACTCTAATAGGATCTTAAATATTAACAAAGACATTAGAGAAATAAGAAAAAAGTATTTTGAAGAAGGAAAGCGAGAAAGAGATACCTTAAAATGTATATTGGAAACGTGGAAACAAATTAAGAAAATCAGGGAAATACAAAAATACTCTAACAACAACATTAAATTGATTATAAAAAAAGAAAAAGCTGATTTAAGATACGATAACGAAAACTATAACATAATATTTGAACAAACATTAGAAGAAATATTAAGAGAACATGAAATTGAGTTAAAGAGAAAGACGGAAAGAAGTTGCATTAAAAGTGAAGATGAGGAAGATATATCAGCTAATTTAGAAGAAAACGCACCAGAGAACTCAGTTTTTGAGATCAAAGAAAACATAAGATATGAACTTAAAAAAAAATTTGAAGAAAGCTTTAGAGCACCTGGTGAACCCATATTAACACTGTTAATTGTGAGAAACAATGAGATTACAAAAGATGTTCAAAATAGAAAAGAAATTATGAGGAGAAATGCAATTTTATCAACCCAAATTTACTTAAAATTATTATGCGAGAAAGTAGAAGTATGCAAATCTAAACCAACAATCCTCAATGAAGATTTCAGTCTTGACATAAATGAGACGTTTGATATGAAATTAACTGATATTCCAAAATATTTATCTATTGAAATTATTGAACAACCAAAAGGTTTAATTAAGAAGAAAATATGTGAAATAAATATTAATATTCCATCCCAAAACGTTACTCTACAAAATAGCAAACTACAAAAAGCACTATTTGAAAAAAATGAAATTATACACTATAAGCATGAAGGTATAGGTAGTGGTATTCATTTAAAAGAGGTTGTTGAAAATTTAAATTTAGCAATTCCCATTAACGACAACGTTGAACTAAAAACTGCAGGATTTCTTCAATATAGTATAGGTTGGGAAAAAATATGTAAAACAATAAAGGAAAATGACTTCAAATCTCATCTTGACTTATTAAATGAGATAACTGATAAAAACTTAGCAGTTAATGTAGATAAATTATCAGAATGGATAGATCAAAGTGAACCAGATTCACAAGACCCAAGGAACTCAGCTTTCTTTGAATATATTGAAGGTTATGAACCAAATTTATTTAGAAATAACACAAACAAATATTTCAGGTAAAGATAATTTTAATTTATGTATATACCTATTTTAAAATAAACTGATACAATACAATAAATCATGCAATTTTTTTATTATTATTATTATTATTAAATATGTTTGAGTCGAAATTGACCGATAAAACCATGACATCATTTTAAATCAATATGTCGATAGCATAATCAATTGGGCATGAGGCTATGTAGAACTGCTTCACATTACTACTTGCTTTTAAAATTAGCATAATTGTTTTTTGAATCTCTGTTGTCTTCATGATCTCAAGCATAACATCAAACGAGAACAAAATTATATTTTTTATGACTTTCTAGAAAAACTGAAAAGTAAATCGTATACGTAATATCTTTTTCATTATACCATTCTGATATGATTTATCATTACTCTATTCTTCATTGATATGACACCAATATCGGCCTAGGTCGATAAAATTTATCATTACTCTATTTTTCATTGATATAACACCAATATCGGCCTAGGCCGATAAATGAATTGAAGAAAAATGCAAGGCTTACAAATCATCATTAAATATTAAAGTATTTATGGTATAATGAAAAATACTGAACGACACACGGCCGATACGCAAATAACAGACGCGATTGATAGTAAAATCTCGGCTTCGTCTGGATTTTACAAATCTTGTCTGATATTTGCTACATATCGGCCTTATGACGTTAATAACTATTCTAATACAATAACGGCCATTCTCACCGATTACTGTTTAAGCAACCCTTAGTTAAGGTTGCTTAAATATTTAAATATGGTTTAACTTTGTTTGCATTGCACCGCAAAATATTTAAGTCCGCTTTAATAAGTATAGATTTTATTGTAATACACCTACTTTTAGGTCATTTGTAATTTGTTGGCAACTTCGTTACGTTCTTTGTTATGTCATATGTCATCCATTATTTTATTCTGTTTGTACCTACATCACGTTTTGTATTTAGAAAATAAGAATAAAATGGAAAACCCGAGGAAGAGAGTGAGGTCCGCAAATTTTACAAACGATGAAAAGATCCTCCTCTTGAATATTATTAGTAAATATAAAGATATAACTGAAAACAAAAAAACTAACTCTGTATCCTGCGAACAAAAATCTTACTTACGTACTGTTCACTTAAATTATGGAAGGGAATATATTTTAACACATACATATCGCTGGGGAACTCCAAATTGGCTTCAATTAAAGTCAAAATATATAAAAGAGTATCTTTACGCAATCTAAACCGCCTATAGAGAGTTAGCTCATCTAATTCAGCAAAATAATTTCTTCTCACATAAATTCTTCTGGGAAACCCGAAATCGATAATTTCCAATATATCAATATCGTCCTCAAAGATATCTTCATCATCAGATTCCATTTTATAATAAAATAGGTAATTTAAAGATTGAAAATTGAAATCAAAATCAAATAAATGTCAGTAATGACACGTAATTTGTAAAAATGCGCATGCTCAGAACTATTCTTAAATTTAAACCAGCTTTAAGCCACCATTTTTCAGGGCTTAAATTTAAGGAACCTTTAAGGCGATTTAAGAACGCTTAAGCAACGGTGCAACGAAAAATTCAGATTTAAGCACGCCTTATCGCTAAATATTCCTTTAAAACTACGGTGAGAATGGCCGTTAAAATAGTAAAATAATTACTATTTACGTCAAATACGAGTCCTATTCTTCTAAAGTGTTAAAAAGGCATACTAACTCTTTACAGAGCTTACTTACAGAATTCTACATTTAATTGATAAAAATCATGTACTACGAATGCAGAAGCAAATAATTTTCTAATGTCACTTAAAATTTTAAATAATTGTGGGTTCGTCACGCGTGCATACGAGCTATAGAGACGCGCAATCAGAATAATTGGAAAACAATGCACTAACTCATGTAATAAATTGCCCAGGCAAATCATAAAGTTTGTGGAAGAGTCGAAGTGTCTATTGGGTGTTATCCAACAATAGGTTTTACTTATAATTGCAAGGTGGCACCAGTAATCAAAAATAAAATTCTCATTGGCAAGGGTACAGAAGTGTTGGGATAAAAAAAAACCGCTTGATCAATTTTAATTTTTTCTTTCACAGTTTAATGTAGAAAGAATCATAGAATTGCGCTACAAAAAGATTTTTTTATTTAAATGCATATTAAGCCGTTATATTATTGATTATTTTTCGTTAAATGGAGTGATTTCTGAAGGATTTTTCGGAGAATTTTTTACTTTTTAAATAACAAAATTAAGAAAAACGGTTTTGCTGCAGAATGTGAAATTAGGTTTTCTTCAATCACATGTAACATTTTTTATCATATGATAAATATTTAAATTACGACATCAAAACTTCTAATAGGGTATTAATAACACTTATTTATACCCTTAAAAGGGCAAGGGTAAGTAATACCTATTGTTGGGTAACGCCCACTGGACATTTCAATTCTTCCACAAACGTTATAATTTGCGTGTGTAATTTATTACTTGAGTTGCTGCATTGTTTTCAATTATTTCGATTACGCGTCTATAGCTCGTATGCATGCATGACGGACCCTTAATGTCACTGAAAATTATTTGAAAAATAGTTAATTAATCTTAATTTCACAGTTTCTGGATAAAAAAAAATTTAATATGCACCTCGGCATTAAAGTTCCTTTTTATCACTCATGTGGTTTATTATATAACTAAACTCCAAATTCATGATAAAAAGTTGAACTTTAATGCCTTGATACATAATTAACTATTATTGTTTAATTACATTATAGGATTGCCGAATCCTTATCTTTAACTGTTTTTATAAATGTAACGTGTATTGATAAATCGTTTTAGATTAAATCCGCATACTGAAAATTTTAATTTCTGCAATATTTCTGCTATTGAACAAAATATCCGATTAAAAATGTTGCGATTAAGGAATCAAAATGAAATTGAGTTTGATGGAATGGTTATTCCTAATAGAATCAAAGAAATACCTTTTAATATATTTGCTGATTTAAAAAAACGTAAAGCTGCTGAAAATATAGGTTTCTTTGAAGAAAACGAAGATGAACATGAGGACCAAATCGAAACCCAAAGAAATTTTGGAAAAAAATGTTTGAGACAGATTTATCAAAAAATATTCCAAAGATGTAAAAACACTGAGAACAACTTGACATATGAGAATGTTGTAAATGAACATTACATAATATATTATGAGTAAGTACCTATTAAAATACAATAATTAAAGTTAAGAGATTGATAAGAAAAATAATTGGAGCTTCTATACTAGTCTTTGTTTAGTTAAAGACTAAAAACTTTTCTTTCGCATTTTGCCAATAGAACCATTGTTGTAGAATTTGGTTTTTTAAATGCCACTCCACTTCCGATACAGCAAGTTCGATAGTATGTCAGGCTGCTAGATCATGCCTGTGGGAGAACATGGCTAGACACTGCGCATATCCAGAATTCCAATCTAAGTTGGGATTATATAATATACTCGTCAAAATTTGCTTCGGGACACCTTAAAATTGACCAAAATTTACAACGTCAAAAATGTATGGATTTGTGCTGGGTTTTTAGCGTTTCAAAGGAAATTTAATCGGCTTTCATCTTACCTATTTAACTCTAAGATAAAGTTACAAAAACATGTTTATACAGGGTGTCAAACGAATGCCTGTTTTTTCAGTCAATTTTTATCTTGAGCACAGGTGGTTTTCTGTGTCTAACAGATTATTTTACTGTGTTATAGTTTTTATATACAGGCTAACGAATAACTTGCTACCGGAATATTTTAATACCTTCATTACTTTGAATTGTGAGATCCATGAGCATTTCACTAGAACTGCAAATAACATTTACATACAGAGGACTAACTATCGGCAATGAATGAATTCCTTGTTCTATAAAGGTATTGCTAATTTTAATAAACTGCCTGTATATTTAAAAAGTATTCCATCTTTAAGTTTATTTAAAAATAAATTAATTGAGTATATAAGAATTAATATGTAATAATTATATGAATTTATTATGTAGTCATTTTATTTTTATTTTATTGTATTTTATTTTATTTTATTTTAGTTTATTTTATTTTATTTTATTGTATCTTACTTTATTACTTTATTATGATTATAACTCTTACAGTCACTTTACGATTCATACTTTTTTGTTATATATACTTTTTCTTACTTGCATTTATAACTTATATTGTATATTAGGGTGTCCTATTTCGAAATAAAGATTATTATTATTATTATTAAAAAGGTTGCTGTGGAAATACTGTTTATTTGACAAACGTCAAATAGTGATAAAATTGTATTTTATTATAGAAGGTTTTGCGTTACAATGGCAAATTGGCCGGTTAATCAACAGGTCTCTGCGGTATCATTTATCCTGACCCAGTCCATCGTACATATCCAGAGGCGTTTTCACCGTGAATTTAATTTGCTAGTGCGCGCTGAAGTCCAATCAAGAAATGAAGAAAAAAAAATTGAGATGGGTAAGAGATATGGACGAAACAGGCAGTGTAAACTCAAAATTTGTCAGAAGTACACGTACAGTTGGTACACAAGGTAATATTGAAAGAACCAGAGTAGCCGTTGAACGGAGTTCACGACGTACTGCAATTCGGGAATCAATTGCACTGCGAATTTAAGAGCGAAGTTTGCCACGAATTTTAAATCTGGATTTAAAATTTAATCCGTATAAAATACAGATAGTCCACAGGCTGAACCCTGTTGATAAGTTAATCGCCTCAATTTCTGCAGGCAATTTCTTGAAACATTGAACAACAATGCAGGAATTCTTGATAAATGACCATGTCTGACGAAGCTCAGTTCCATCTCAGTGGGTACTTTAATAAACAGAATTTTCGCTACTGGGCAGAGCACAACCCAAGAGAAATGCATGAACACCCACTTCATCACCAAAAGGTAACAGTGTGGTGTGTAGTGTGCAGATTTGGTGTGATCGGGCCATACTTTTTTAAAGAAAACGGCCACACCGTTAGTCAATTCACTTCGGTACTTTGAGATGTTGGAAACATTTGTGACTGTGGAACTTCAAAGAATGGACCAAGACGAAGTAGGTTCCAACAGGATGGTGCCACAGCGCGTACAGCTAAATTGTATTGAAACAAATGGTGCACATTTTGAGAACCTTTGTAATTTTACTTCCTCACCAAAAGTGAGGAAGGTATGCATTCGTGAAAAAATTTTTGAAAATTTTTATTGCATTTCCGAAAGAAATGACAAAAAATTTTCCGTCTGTGTGATAGCAGTTACAGTTCTTGAGATAAAGCTTTCAAATTTGGTACACATGTTCTAGAGGCCAAGGAAAAGATTGAGTTCATTGATGAGCAAAATCGGTACACTGGAGTCCACTGGAACGGGGTCTACCAGACCCCAACATTTCTATTTCTAATATTACAAAAAAATTAATTCGTGATGAAAGATTATAAATAAGATCTGATACACAAACCCATTAAAATATTGCGTCAAAATGTTGAAATAAACAGAATACATAAAAAATTAATTTTACTATAAACTCCACCATACGGTGAGAAAGTTTTGATCCCATAATTGGCAGCGGGTTTTTACAGGTATGTTTGGTTTGATTAGTCCCAAGAGGTATTTACAATGGAAATTTTTTAACATTTAAGCAACATGACATTATGATTGCGATTTAAAAACTGCCCTTTTGTATATTTTTATTTATTATGTTGCAAAATTTTGCTTACTTATCTAATAACATGTTCATCTTCTTTCCCAAAACGAAAGATTCTAAAACACTACAATTAATTCTACGAATTTTCGCGTCACCTATACAATTAATGCCAAATGTGACAGAACTGTTTAAATAAAAATTACAAGTTAGAACGGCTGGCATAGTGTTCTTTACAATTTTGATTCCAGTAATTTTTAATGAAAAGGTCAGTTTAATTTTTATTTTCATTCATAATTTAGATGTGAAATTTTCTTGTCGAATCCCCGTGCCTCAAAAAATTTGTGCACGAGAAAAATTTCTGGTAATAAATCAAGCACTAGGGAGATTACTGGTGATTATTTCCCCCATAAATTATAGACCAATGACATTTCATGGATTTTTAAATTTCGACCAATGAACACATTATTACCTACACTAAATAAACGCAAGCTAGCTTTTGCTAAAATTTACCAGCAATAAAATTATGTCTAGCTTTTGAATACGCATAATTGATTTAATTTACTCTCAATTGGACTAAAAACAAAATAAAGCATATTACAAATTCAAGAATTATTATTTTTGTTTATAATTACTATGTAGAAACGGTATATTTATGTATTTTTACAAAAATATTTTTAATATCAAACTGACAAGAACGGTCAGATTTACTATCACGATCACGTAGCACAAGTCAAAGAATTACTTATATAAAAAAAGTGTATGTACCCACAAATAAAAACCAAAGTAGGTGAAAAATTTGTTCATTTGAGAAATAATCTTGACATATACCCCTTGACCTCACAAACTGCAAGTAGCTACATTCTTTGCAAAATTTTTCTTTCAAGCATATGTTCTCGAATTAATGATTTACCTAAAAGCCCTTGACCTGCTGTCTCAGGCTTTTAATGTAAATTATTAAGTCTCGAACATTTTCTAAGCAAAATTTTGAAAAAAAAGCTACCCGCAGTTTATCCGATAAAAGAGGTCTCGGGATATAACCTATGATAATAAACTAAACAGTTTAATATGAATATTTGGGTATTAGTATCCATGGAAACTAAGTAGTCTGAATTTCAAAATAGAGTATGTTTGTTTTATGATTGACGTTACAAAGTGATCTGTCATTTTGTTTAAAGTTCACTTGAGAATTAGGTTTCTAATGTGTAGCAATGGAAAATGTGCACCTCCTCAAATGAGAGAAAAATATGTCAGCTTGAATTTAAAAAATAATATTATGTTTTTAATTAAAAATGTTTTTAGATTGATGGTAAAAACTTTATTAAGAAATTTTTTTAACTGGTTTAGATGGCAGCCAAAAGTAAACAAACCATTTCCTATAAAAGCAGAAACGTCCAATGCGGGCAAACCTAATGATGATCATAAAATGATGGAGCAAGTTAACATCAGCATAAAGATTATTTCTGGCAAAAACGTACCAAGCAGAACTAAGTCTACATTCAATAAATCTTATGACTCTGGCCTTGCCAACAGAAACGTTGAACAAACTGAAAATGAAGTACAACCTTTCGTAGAAATATTATATGACAATATATCACTTCAAACAAAAACTAGTAAAGGAATCAATCCAATTTGGAATGAAACATTAATGCTGCCGTTAGAGTAAGTATTCGAAAATATATCAATGGTACTACAAAATTTTCATTGCACATATTTACTATTTTTAAATAGGTACCTACAAGTAGTGCGACAAAATTAGAGCAACTCTTTGAGGTTTTTTTTGGAAATAATGTTTTGACATAACGTTAAGCTGAAAGCTGTGTTTCTTTATATTTTTTTAATTTTGAAGAGATATTCCATAGTAAAAAGTGGGGGATATTTGAAGGCAGTTCATCTTACAGAAATAAACTAAGATTAATTTTATTGTACAAGGTGAGCCAATGAAACGGGACGATTTCAAAAAATCGGAAAACATTCAAAAAATCATTTTTTGTAAAATTTATTGATGAAAACATAATCTACACGAATGGAAATATTGTAAGTGCACAATCGAAAAATAATGTCCGAAAGGTGGCCTCCATTTTGTCGCACACATTCTTGCAGCCTCGTTACAAAGTTGCCCATAACATTGCGCATTCTCTGGCGTGCGCGCAGTTCTAGCACTGCCACCTCTTTTTATGTTGTTGAACCATTGCTTTCAAAGTTCCTAACCCACGTTTGAATAGCGTTGTTAGACAGTACACGAGCGCGAGGCGGTACGCGATAGTGTAAACCAAACGCTCGTCTCACACAGACGAAACTCTCCCCATTTTGGTAATAAGCTTTAACAGCAAATGCGCGTTGTTCACCCGACCAAGTATCCATGATAACTAACGTCCCTCTCTCTAGATTCACGTTGATGACCCAAGCCCTTCCATCTACTTTCTCTGCGGTGGCGTTCCCAAATCGTCCCGTTTCATTGGCTCACCTTGTATAATGAAAGAGGTCACTTAGATACCATGCCAAAATCGGAAAAGTCCAGCTAAATTATAACCTGGATGGACAGGCGCATCAAAAGAACCTCCCAAAACGATCCTTGGTAACCTATACTTAGAATTATTGCAGCAATTCCAGAATTAGAGATTGGCCCAAGAACAATTCAAGGGCATAGGTACTGATAAACATGACAGCAGTGACGTAGTGGTAAAAAGGCCAAAAATCAATAAAATAAAGTAAAATAAAATTACTTAAATATATAAAAACACAACTATAATAATTAACTGACCAAGTTTAACATTTTCAATTTATGTCTTAAAGGGTCAAGAGAGATATTAAAGAAATCAATATTGGTTCTATTTCCTGTTTGTACAATTCTGAGAATAGGTGAATGTATGCCATAATTACATCTATGAAATGCTAAAGCGAAGGTTTGTACATTACGAAATTCTCTGAGAGGAACATAGAGACCAATTTGGAAAAGTAAGCTTGAACAGTCAACATAAATTATTTGAGCTACAACAGTACTATAAAATTCTAAATTCTAATAACCATGTCCTGGACTTAGTTTTAAGTAGATCTAATGTACAGTCGGCACCACCCAAATGTGAACGCATTTTGGTTGTCATGGAATTTTCTTCTGAATTTCATTGTAGTAAGTCAGACTTTGTATAGTGGCTTAACACAAAGAGGATATATTGACAGAAAATAATATTACTTTTATTATTTTCTGTTACCATAATAATAATTGGAAGGACGAAGGCCGACACAAATAATATAAAAGAATGTTAACAAAATAATTAACTAATATTACCTACATGTTAGTGGAAGAAGGTTAATATTAATTATTCCTTTAATTCATTTATGTTTAACGATTGTGAGAAATAAAATAACACAAAGTAAGCGTATTAACAATAATTAATATATTTCAACACATACCTAATAATTTAATATAATTCAGAAAAATATTAATAAAATAAAAATGGTAAAAACTAATCTAGATCTAAAAATCAGCAATTCTTCAGGCCAGATAGCTTAAGACGTCTTTGTGCTATTCTGAAAGACCCTGGGAATAATGTTTCTTCTTGAGTTTTGACAGCGGTTTCGAAAGGATTCTGATGGATAAATTCGACCAGAGCATTGTCTTTATTCTCATTGGAGACCTTTCCTATACTTTGCCTTATAGGTCTTTGCAGTTTTTGTTCTTTTTGCCAGCGCTTTTTTTCATATAAAGTATACAACTTTTACCAACATTTAAATCAGCAGCCACTTCACTCAAAGACTTATTTTCTTCCAATTTAGCTATAGCTCTCGCTTTTTGCGCTTCAGTTAAATGTCTTTGCATAGTTATCTTTACTTTTACTTTTGCCAATTTATGACAAATATATTTGACAACTATTTTCAAATTTTACGGCGACTATGATTTAAAGTGTAAATTACACTATACAATTTTGCCATTCACATTTGGGTGGCGCCACTGTACTCGTAAAAAAGTCTGAAAACTATTTATTGCCAGTAGACAATCACCATCCTCCATCCTCCCTTAGAATTTTCTCTTATTACAGATTCAGCAAGGTCAAAGTTTGTTAATAATTCCGTTTTAAATTTTAATTTTAAGAGAGCGGATTTTTCTAAATTATATGCTGACTTATGTAACATAGACTGGACCGGCCTTGCATCTTATGGTAACGTTAATGACGCTTATCTGCGCATGTATAAAGAACTAGATCTTGTCTTTTTAAAAAGCGTTCCCGAAGGAACCCCTATGAACAAATCTTATCCCCCCTGGTATAATCGTGGAATAATTAGGGACATTAAACAAAAATCACGTTTTTGGCGCATATACAGCGTGTGTAAAAAGTATTGAAACATGACCATAACTTTTAAAATATTGATTGTATAAAAAAACCCTTGGACAGGTCGATTTTTATTTTCAATTACGCAACTTTTGGTGCGATTTATAATTTCTAGTTCTACACACCCCCTCCACCAGCCACCCAACTTTTTTTTTCAAATGGCAACCTACCCTTTGTGATAGGTACTCCAAAAGAAAGGTATTTTAATAGACTATTCAACGCTGTAAAGAAATCCGAAATCCGTCGATGCAATTGGCTTCCCAAACTCTCAGTTTGAACATCTTATTAGATAATTTGTTAATTTTTTTCAGTTATAAAGTTTTACTAATCTTTCCTTTTTCTTAAAAAAAATGTATTTCATGCGTTTGGGAAGCCAATTGCATCGACGGATTTCGGATTTCTTTACAGCGTTGAATAGTCTATTAAAATACCTTTCTTTTGGGGTATCACAAAGGGTAGGTTGCCATTTGAAAAAATAAAGTTGGGGTGGCTGGGGGAAGGGGTGTGTAGAACTAGAAATTATAAATCGCACCAAAAGTTGCGTAATTGAAAATAAAAATCGACCTGTCCAAGGATTTTTTTATACAATCAATATTTTGAAAGTTATGGTCATGTTTCAATACTTTTTACACACTCTGTATAATGAAACGAACGATCATGATGCTCATATAAATTTTAAATTGTTAAGAAAGAAGATTAAAAAATATATTGATGCTCAAAAAAATTATGTTAGAAATATTGAAACAGATTAAATCTAACCCAAGCAAATTCGGGTCATATATTAATAATATGAGAAACACTACTAGTATTCCTAATCTAATGTCCCATAATAGCATTCCCTTGAGCGACCCCTAAGGAATATTAAATGGCTTTGCTTCATTTTTTCAGTGTTCATTCGTGACCTCGACCAGTTTTGATATGGCTGACTCGAGGGCTGATCCTCATACAGTTACTAATATGCCCCAGCTTTCTATTCCCAAGATATGTAAAGAAGATGTATTATTAAAAGCACTTAAAAAAGTTAAACCTAAACTAACTACTGGTTTTGAAAGATTGTGCTATTACATTTGCTTTGCCTTTACCAATTATTTTCAATTTATCGCTCCTGACCGGAACTTTTCCCGATCTATGGAAGCAAGCAAACATATGTCCTATCTATAAAAAGGATGACAAATCCGCGGTTGAAAACCAAATAGCTATTTTATGTAACTTCAGCAAAGTATTTGAAAGTGTACTCTATGATATTCTATTTTTCCATGTCAAATCCCAAATTTATTTTAACCAACATGGATTTCTGCCTGGCAGGTCTACTGTTACAAATTTGGCTTGCATAACTCAGTTTATAGCCGAGGTACTTGATCGAGGAGACCAAGTTGATGTCATTTATACAGATTTCTCAAAAGCTTTTGACAGGCTTGATCACGGAATTTTATTACGTAAACTATTTAACTTTGGTCTTACCGAAGCATTTGTTAACTTTTTTATTCTTACCTATCTAACAGGAAGCTTAATGTTCAATATCGTGGTTTCAAGTCTGTCGAAATAACTGCAACATCTGGAGTCCCCCAGGGCTCGGTTCTAGGACCTTTATTATTCATAATATTTATAAATGACGTTAACTTGGGACTTCAAAGTAGTAGCTGTATGCTGATGACTGTAAACTATATTCAGCAATTAATGATTTAGCAGACTGCGTCAAACTACAAGAAGATTTACAAATAATTTGCATGTTGTGTGACAAAAATAGGTTGCATCTGAATATCGAGAAATGCCACTATGTATCTTTTACAAGGAAAATAAATCCTATTCAATACACGTATGTGCTAAACGACTTCAATTTAAAAATGAGTAATCAATTTAAAGATCTCGGAGTAATTTTTGACTCGAAACTAACATTTACAAATCATATAAATATAATATTGTGGCTAGTTCGTACAGAAATTTGGGCTTTATAGTCAGGAATTCTAAGGAATTTGTTGATAACGAAACCTTGATATTACTGTTCAACACATTTGTCAGGTCAAAACTTGAATATGCGTCCTTAATCTGGAAACCGGCTTACGAAATACACAAAATAAATGTTGAAAAAACTCAAAGAGTTTTCTGTAAATATCTGTGGTTTAACAATGATGGAATTTACCCAGCTAGAGGCATGCCTCAGTCTGAACTATTAGGCAGGTTTCAAATAAATGATTTAGAGTCCCGACGTAGGTATTTTTCTATTGTATTTTTATTCAAAATCTTAAACAATCAGTCGATTGTCCAGACTTAACTAGTTATATTAAATTACATGTTCCCACCTTTCATTCCCGTTCAAACAGTCTATTTTATTTAAATATGCCACAGACAAATTTACTTAGATCCTCACCCTTGTATTCAATGTGTTCAAATTATGCCTCAATACAGGTTGACTTTGATATATTTTGTTCTAATATTAAGAAAATTAAATTATCCGTATTACATTAGGATTAATATGTTATTTTTTTTTTCTCTTTTTTTTGTATTTCTAATGATTTGTTTATTATATTATTTTTATTATGTTTTACTCGGTATTTGTACCAGCCTGTATGTATTGTGTAATATGTATTGTGTAATGGTGTTTGATTTAGTATGTATTTTCCTACCCCGTAATTGGATGTTTATCTGTCTGGGTAGTTGTAACTTAAATAAATAAATAAATAAATAAATAAACAATAGTTTAAAAGTTTATATAATATAATATCTGCAATGTTTCGCCGAATTTGAGATGATTTGATCCCCATGAGTGAAACGTTTTTAGTTGACAAATTAAGTTAACGTATAAATTTGTTTTGAATCTTTTCTATTATGGTCGATGTTACCCTCTTATTTAGGTATATTTTATTAGACTGATCTAATGAAAATGCATTTTTTGGTACTGACGATGTGCAATGGTAATTTATTTTCAACTACTACTACTAGTGGGTATATTTATCTATCCATATATATATTTTAGGCCCCATCATACAGATTACTTAAATCCAAGTTCTCTAAATGGTATGATTACAGTTAATTTATATGACGAAGGTGAAAAAGAAATTAAAAATTTAAATAAAAAATGTTTTAACTGGTTAGGAGGAATAGAAATTTCATTATCTGCTGTATGTTATTCTAATTCTGTAAGTATCCCAAAGATAGTTATGTAAACTGGCTGCATAGTATACATAATTGCCAAGGAATATGTGTTACGACTAAAGTGTCGACTTGACTGGATAGTATACATACATAATAGCCAAGTAGACACTTTAGATGTAACAGATGTTACTTAATTTTAATTAAAGTGTACTAATTTTAACACTTATATTCCTTGTTTTTTATTATATTAACTTTGAAATAATTTTAAATGTTTTTAATTACATCTATTCATTTTTTTTATATACCAGGTGACGAAATCATTTTCCATGTGTCACATGTTACTAAAACAACATTTTGCTAGTTATCTGTCAAGTTTCTACTACTTCCGCTTTTACCCAATTTTTTATTTTAAATGGAACACTATATATTTTTGCATTTTTTGGAATCCAAAAATCCAAAATCATTCTGCATTTTGTACCAATTTCACAACTGTCTGCTATTTTAAAATTTTTAGACAATTCTTATTTTTTTATTTAGTGCGTCATTACCTAGCTGAAATTGTTCTAATATTAATATTAATTGAAGAAAAATACATATTGGATTTTTTGTTTGTGATTTGTATTGCAGAAAGGACCAAAATTGATAAAAGCACTTTTTCCGAAATAACTATAGTATTTTTAAATAGAAATATATCACTTTCATACTGCGGCCTAATTTTTCAATACAAATCTAATGATTTCTTAACAAAATATTTACAAAATAATTGCTCGTTTTCTTTGCAATTACTGTTTATTTGTCACTACATGGTACATATTTGATGTAGCATAGATTCAAAATCTGTATATTGGCATTCACGTTATGTATGCCTGAAATAAACAAAAAGTGAAACAAATAGTAAGGGATCCAAGCCTTCAAAACACGTCAAAATCGTCAAGTAACCCTTTCCAGCAAGATAAATAATTTTTGGGAACAAATTTGGAAAGAGGGTCCCTAGGGGCATCAGAAATTGTTTGTTGGACTTTTGTTGGCTCTTGAACAACTTCTCAAAACGAAAAAAAAGATGGCGTAATGGTATTTCATGAATACGTGTTTTTAAACGTTCACCTTCCGCTAAAAAAATAACTATTAGCGATATTGATCTGATTTTTTTTATTTATATAGTAGAATCATGAGCGCCTCTATATGTAGCAATGAAATATAAAAATCGCTTGCAGTTTTTTTTTTAATAAGTCCTAAAGTTACAGCAACGAAATTTGTGTATTGAAAATTTCGACATATGGGAAACTATATTAAATGTTAAAAATTTGTACACACTATATGTGGACAAAATATGGTCCAAAGATCGAAAAAGTTTTAAAAAAAAAAATCAGGTCGGTATCTTACACTGTTTGAGAGTTATCGATTTATTAAAGAGACAGTTGTTTACGTTTGCGGAACTCCTAGTAGTATTCAGCTGTTTTCTGGCGCGCGCGTTGCCATCCAGCTTATTGTAATGCATAAAGAATTTGCAGATAGTAGGATAAAACAGCTTTTGGAAATGAGTGATTGTTATTAAAATTTTACAAATTATGTAAAATTAAAGTCACATTTGACAGAGGATTATGAGGGTGTTGTTGATAGATAAATAAATGATTAGATTATTTACTATCCCATTATTTAGGTACATTATGTACAAATGGTAAGACATTTTACAAAAAATTTAAAAAAAATATATAAACACCTATACACAAGTCATTCAATTGCAAGCAAGCACTTTATACGTATTCCTAGTCTGAATCCCTGTCTGACAAGAGCTCCGTATTATTTTTGCCTTTAAAACAATTATATTTTAGGGAAAGGCTGCACATGTACGCAACAGAACACCAAATGCACGCACATTTTTTGTCACACTTTACTTTACAATTGCACTTTTTAATTTTTTTTAGAATAGGTAGTGATTTTTTGTCATCATTTGCGGTTTTATTTCATTATTCTCCATCACATATCCAAAATTTATGGGAGAAGGTAAATTTGGAAGGGGATTGGTGGGACCGCTTGAAGACTAAAATTTGTTATAATAACGCACGTTTTAAATGCAGTAAGAAAGCTTTTTTAATAGGAGGTAGCGAACGTAAGTCACCCTGGCTAATAGAAAAGAAATGCTGCCTTAGCAAATCCAAGGATTTAAAGTCACTACGGCACTATAGATTCACAAAGAACTTAAGAGCATCTTCAATTACACAATCATCAATTACAACGCAATATAAAAAAAAATTGCATCGCCGTATAATAAAAATAAAGCAAACCTTTTAAAATACATTTCCAAATTGTGGTGTAAACAAGGAATATGTTGCATATCAATGTAACCTTATATTTAGGAGGCACATTTGATGACTTATATAAATGTGTTAAAATATCTAAAAATGAGTGCTCTACCGTAATAAATCTAAAGTGCAATCATGAAGAAGCGGACACAAGAATATTTACACATTTAAAATTTGATGTTTAGGAATTGCGTATTGAACGAGCGTTAATAGAAGCCACTGATACGGATATAAATTTTTTAAGTACCGTAAAACGGGGCGACTTGAAATTGGAGGGCGAGATGAAATATTTTGCCACCTTAAATTTGAAAAATCAGTAACATCTTGCGGTTAGTAGCAGAAGTGTTTGGTGTTCAGGGATGCATATTACATGTTACCAACTACAGTTTTTAAACACCAACGGTAGTTCTAACCATCACCTGTTGCTGTGAGAAAATTCGGAAAAAAGGTAAGAAAAGGCCGTTTTACGTACTACTGAATACTTCCTTGTGCCCATAGTATCCTATAAGAGTTAGAGCACTGAGATATTTTTTTCTCTGATGCCCATTTATCTTGCAACAATATTCTAGCCTAACTTTGTTAATGTTGAGCTCAGTTCGCCAGTGGCGTACTACTTTATTTTTTTTTATATTATTAGGGGCGACTTGAAATAAAATTATATGTAGTTTTTTTATGAGAATATTTTTTTTAATTTATTTTATTTATTCACTCACATAATATTTACATTTTTGTAAAGTAATTAATAATAACAAGAGCACCTAAATCCAATGATTTGTGTTGTGCTCCATTTAAACTTTTTTGTTTATTATTCTAGTGAGAAATTTTTAATACTACTACAACAATAATATGCATCCGTGTATTTTAAACCTAACTTTATACACAACATACATATATATATATATATATATATATAATAATAAAAATAAACATACATACATACCCACATTCATACCTATACTACATAATAATATGCATTCACAGACTTTCATACACATAAGTATATCTTACATATATATCTACAATATTGCTAGAGTTGTTTTTATTTTTTGTTAATTTTTTCAAGAATGGTTAATTTATTTATTTTTTATTGTAACTAACCTATACAATCCTATTTTAATAAAAGTTTTTCGAATGAATGTATAAATATGCGTAAAATGGTGATTTATTCCCTAATAACATGACCAAAATTAAGCACAGAACACATGTTTTGCTTAATTGCATTTCATCTCGCCCCCATTCAACACTGAGTTGAATTTTGCATTGAATTTAGACCATTTTTCAAGTCGCCCCATAGCGGAGCGACTTGAAATATGACCTTTGATTTTTTTTTTCTAAATAGGAAAGGGTTGAAGGGATTATGCATACCGCTATCTTTTCCCTAAGGTCCAAAGAGTTGCTGAATATTTTTTGTTTTATTTTTTGGTTGATATTATCGCTTAGGGCACATAAAGTTGGTCAAAATTGTTATCAAGTCGCCCCGTTTTACGGTATGTTTAATTTGTGCAAAATAGAAAATTTAAAAGAATTATGGGTATACAAGTATGGTAGAAAAGGTTATATAGCAATTCACGAAATCAATAAAAAGTTAGATGAAAAATATGAAGAAAAAAATAAACTTCTGGACAATTATTATTGAACTGCATATTCGGATTATTTCTTCAAATTTTGGAATATGATATCTCTACAGGGCAGAAAATTATGGAGCTGCGGTTTTCTGCATTTTGTTGCAAATTTTATTGACAATAAGCGGTTTTATCTGTTGGAATTAGCATTTGCAATAAATATCGTATACAGCGCCTAATGCAAGACCCGTCCAAAAATGGAAAATGTCATTGACACCGAGAATTTACAATAGCGGTTTTCAATTTGATTTTGTTATATAGGGGCAATCTACTAACTATTTACAAAAAACAATTTAGTCTCTTTTTGCAATATTTAAAAAAATATAGCGATTTCTTTTGAAAAAATCATATTTTTCTCATTACTGACTTGTAACTTTCCACTCAAGTGTTTAATGGGATATTTTTATTCGTCACTTTCTTATGTATAGGTATTGGTAACTATACCCATATATCAATATTGATTTAATCTTGCGTTTAAAAAATATTAAAATTATGGAATATTCACGGAAAAAAATCGTAAATCTGAATTATAAAATTTGTTGAACAAAATAGCTTACTTACTACTGATCAGCATGGATTCAGAGCAAAAAAGTCTGTTGAAACAGCCAGCTACCAATTTCTAAATTACATTTATGACGAACTAGATAAAGGCAACCTAGTAGTATCAATCATGTTTGATTTAAGTAAGGCTTTCGATAGCATTAATACATCATTTGTTCTAGATAAGTTATACTACCTAGGCATAAGAGGTCCTGTGTTGTCCTGGATTGAGTCTTACTTATCAAACAGGCAGATTATAGTTAAAATTCAAGAAACCTTATCTAATAAATATGAGGTACAACTTGGTGTTCCTCAGGGTTCAGTTTTAGGACCCTTAATCTTTTTACTATATGTAAATGATCTACCAAAATTTATAAATAAAGGAATGGTTACAATGTTTGCAGATGACACAACAATCACTGTAACAGGTAAGACCCCTGAGGAACTCCAAGAAAATATTAAAGTAGTGTAAGAAGAAATGGATACGTGGTGCCAAAGAAATAAGCTCATACTAAATAAGAACAAAACTGTAATAATCAACTTTTTTAATAGGAAACCGCTTCTATCTAACACATTAAATATTACTCAGCTCACTCTCTCAGATAAAGTCAAGCTATTGGGAACCTGGCTCAATTCAAATCTTTCTTTTGACTCTCACCTAGACTTTGTTTGTGATAAACTCAATAAAGCATATTATGCAATTCTTCAAATGAAATCCTGCCTAGATGAAAAATGACTCTTGAATCTTTACTATGCTTTCGCATATAGTCATCTTTCTTTTAATGTTTTTTCCTGGGGCCAATCTACTGGTTGGGAAAGAGTCTTTGTAAACCAAAAAAGAATAATCAGACTATTGTATAACCTTAATCCTAGAGAAACGTGCAGAAATAAATTTAAAGAAAAAGAAATATTAACATTTCCTTCCATTTTTATTTTAAAATGTGTAACTTTTGTTAAAAACAACGTTGCTAGATTTAAATGTCAAAAAGACATACATGATTATAATACAAGGCAGGCATCAGCACTCCTGGAAAAGCAATATAAAACAACTAAATATAGAAAATCACCTTGCTATATTAGTGTTCATCTATTTAATGCCCTTCCAGCAAATTTAAAGTCTATAATCCCATATGATAAATTCAAGAAAGAAACAAAAAAATACCTAATAAACAAGTGTTTTTATTCAATTAATGACTTTATACATTGTATAAATCAATAAAAAAAAAAAAAAAAAAAAAGAGGAACCCCTTGAATGTACTTGAGATCTCCTAGAGAAAACTGCGAGCCATTAAATTATATGACAATCATATGCACATTGTACCTACTAAATTTTAAAGCTCTTTCGATTAATTAATGCTTTTATATAGTCTTCCTTTTCTTTGACTTACCTTATGTACTTTTGTATGTCAATGGGTTAATAAAGAAAATAAATAAATAAATAATATAAATGGAACCCCCTCTTAACTTCGTTATTTTTTGAGACAAGAAAAAAAAATGTAATCAAAAGTTTTAGGGCATTCTATATTCTATATTCTAATTTTCTTGCTACCATATTCAATAGTATACAGGGTGCCTCATAAAAGCCGGACAAACCAAATTTATGTTTTTTTAAATGAAACACCCTGTATATTTTTGAATATTATGAAAGTCCTGTATATTTTTGAATATTATGTATATTTTTAAATATTATGAAAGTCCTCGTTTTCGTAATTACAAAAATGTATAATATGTTGACATTTACTGTAGCCATTTTCGGTATACAGCGGCTTCTATTTACATAAAAATCGAATGAGAAACAGTATGCCATGATTTTCAAAAACAAAAGGTTGTAGAAAATGTATTGATGAAAATTGGGGACATGTTGAAAAATTATTACAATAACTTTTTAATCTTTGGTATGTACCTATAGAATCTTGTTATTAATAAAAATTTCGTACTGTTTTTGTTTATTGCAAAACTGAAATATTGATCTATCAAAATTACACAGGGTGTTCCGTTAAAAAAAACATAAAATTTCTTTGTGCCGATTTTATGAAGCACCCTGTATACTATTATATATGGTTGAAAAAAAATCATAGAATGCCCTAAAACTTTTGTTTCAAAAATTTTTTTATCTCAAAAAATAATGTAATAACTGTACATGTGCAGCCTTTCCCTACAATTGTTTTAAAGGCAAAAATAATACGGAGCAGCTCTTGTCAGACAGTGATTCTGACTAGGAATAAGTAAGTGCTTGCTTGTAATTGAATGTCTTATGTATAGGTGTTTTATATATTTTTTTTACATTTTTTGTAAAATGTCTTACCATTTGTACATAATGTACCTAAATAATGGGATAGTAAATAATCTAATCATTTATTTATCTATCAACAACACCCTCATAATCCTCTGACAAATGTGACTTTTATTTTACATAGGTACCTAATTTGTAAAAATTTCAATAACAATCACGCAATTCCAAAAGCAGTTTTGTCCTACTATCTGCAAATTCTTTATGCATTAATAAGCTGGATGGCAACGCGCGCGCCAGAAAACAGCTGAATACTACTAGGAGTTCCGCAAACATAAATAACTGCCTCTTTAAAAAATCTATAACTCTCAAACAGTGTAAGATACCGACCTGATTTTTTTTTTAAAAACTTTTTCGATCTTCGGACCATATTTTGTCCACATATAGTGTGTACAAATTTTTAACATTTAATATAGTTTCCCATATGTCGAAATTTTCAATACACAAATTTCGTTGCTGTAACTTTAGGACTTATTAAAAAAAAAACTGCAAGTGATTTTTAAATTTCATTGCTACAGATAGAGGTGCTCATGATCCTACTATATAAATTTAAAAAATCAGATCAATATCGCTAATAGTTATTTTTTTAGCGGAAGGTGAACGTTTAAAAACACGTATTCATGAAATACCATAACGCCATCTTTTTTTTCTTTTTGAGAAGTTGTGCAAGAGCCAACAAAAGTCCAACAAGCAATTTCTGATGCCCCTAGGAACCCTCTTTCCAAATTTGTTGCCAAAAATTATTTACCTTGTTGGAATGGGTCATTCCGTTTTTGAGAGCTTTGGATCCCTCACTAAAAATCATAATTATTAAATCAGTTCCTAAATATCACTGATATAGACAAATTTATGGAAAAAAGTTTCCTGAAATACTCTGGTATGAATTTTCAAATGTGATAATTGTGTCTCTGTTCTTTTATTTCTGAGGATGACTTTTATCAAGGATAGAATTTTCTGAGGAATTCATAATAAACAAGAATATGATGCAAACTCTTTGGAGCATGACATGACGTATATTTGGAAAATATGTAAATTAAAAAATGTTTTAAAATACATAGTCATAAAGTTTTATATTTTGAATTGTAATGTGTTTTTATATACAGATGAATGGATTATTTAAAGTGAAACTGCCTCATGTATTATTAGGATATGAGACCGAAGTAGAGAAACATAGGACAAAATCTCCTAAAATTAGCACATCACAATCTTATAATCACAATACGTACCTTCAGATGGAAATTAGTGTAAAACCAAATATACCCAAATTAACACCTAATATGGTAAGTACAATCTGCTTAATAAAAATTTATTATAGGAGGCGTAGTGGGCTAAAGCGTGAGTGACAGACATGGCTACACTGCCTATCGAGTCCGGGTCCGAGACCGGGCACCGGCCAATGGCAATGTCGGTGGGTATGGATGTTTGTCTGCGTTTTTTCAAATGTGTAGCCCCCTTCCGGACAGCCTTTGGCTTTGGATTTGGGGGTTGTCTAATTTCTGTGGTGTGTTTTATTGTGACATAGCAAGATTATAAAGTGCGGTTATTAGTTAATTTGTTTTTATATTCTATTGAAAAAATGTGTTGTAAGAAAAGAATATGTGTTTTATGCATATTTCGGAATTGGCTTTAACAGAATATATTTTAATTCGAATTTCACAATTAGTGGCTCCGTAAGCAATGAATTTATCTGAAAGGTTCTAAATGTAAAATATACCTATGAATGAATGAATGAATTAATTAATTTGTGGGCGGGAAACCCTTGCACTTAGGCCACCTATACGGGCCCATTGTGCACCCACATATCCTATTCAGCCAGGTATCCCCGCTTCTTTAGCAAAGGTGCAGAGCTTCCTGGGCTGAATATCTTTGACATCTTTCGGGTTCAGAACACAGCTCCCGAAGTGCCGTTCTCTGGCCCATACGATAGCTGGGCATTCTGTGAGGATGTGAGACGAGGTCTCTTCATCCTCCAGACACCATCTGCATTCGGAATCATCCTTGATGCCGATTATCTGAAGGTGCCTGTTTAGGTGGCAGTGACCTGTTAATAGTCCTGTCACCATTCTAAGGTCTCTTCGGTTAAAACCTATGAGATCCTTGGTTAGTTTAAGCGAGGGTCCTCTTATGTGGGCCTTCGCTTGTCGCATTCCTGGGGCTTCCTGCCATGAATTTTCGAATTCCTTGTTTAGGAATTCTTTCATGGCAGAGACGCCCATTGAACATGGTACTCCTAGTATGGGTTCTGGCCCAGTGGGGTACCTTCCTGACCCTTCCCTAGCCAGCCTATCGGCCTCCTCGTTTCCCAGGACACCTGAGTGCCCCGGGACCCAAGTGAGTATCACTCTATTGTGAATGGCCAGATCATTCAGGGTTTTTTTGCACTCAAGGACGAGCCGTGATCTAACCTTGCTGGACTGGATGGCCAGCAAGGCCGCCTGGCTGTCCGAGCAAATTTGTATGGTTTTTCCTTTTGGAACCCTCTTTAGGTTTTCTAACCCGCATGCTAGAATAGCATACACTTCGGCCTGGAAGACAGTGGCATATGACCCGAGGGCAAAAGATAGTCTTGTCCTTGTGGTTTTCCCATATACCCCTGCTCCCGCCTTGTCTCCAATTTTGGAGCCATCTGTAAACCAGATGATTCCATGTTGGCATATAGTGGATTTCTCCACCTCCCAGTCTGACCTTTCAGGAATCTGAATCCTTAGGGTTTGACTGGGACTTGTTGTCGGCATCATACTGTCCTGTAACATCAAGAGTACAGGACAGTTTTGGGTAGCCTTTTTCCATATTTCTACGTGTCCATGAGGTTGGTCCTCGCCTTTCCAGTGACCGAGTCCGGTCAGCCTGTAGGCGGACCTCATGGCCTCATGTTCAATAACCAGGTGCAAAGGGGGCAGCCCCGTCAGGACCTCAATGGCCCTGGTGGGGGCCGTCCTCATAGCACCGGTTATTCCTAGACAGGCCAGTCTTTGAACCCTATCTAACTGGGTCCTAGTATTGGCTTTCGTTGACCTTGGCCACCAGACAATGGCACCATAGGTAATGATGGGGCGGACTATAGCCGTGTACATCCAGTGAAGGATCCCCGGCTGTAGGCCCCACGTGCACCCGAAGGCCCTCCTGCATGCCCAGAGGGCACAGGTCGCCTTCTTAGTGCGATTGGCAATATGCTCGTTCCAGGTCAGCTTGGTATCTAATATAATCCCCAGATACCTAGTTGACCCTTTGTATGGGAGAACCTTTCCAGCCAGATAAATTTCTGGCAGGGGTCCTAGTTTTCGCTTCCTGGTAAAAATAACCAGGTCAGCTTTCTGTGGGTTGACATTTAACCCTTCAGCCAGACACCACCTCTCAACCTCTAAGAGGGCTTCTGTCAGAAGTCCTCCCAGTATGTCGATTTGTTGGTCCTGGATTAAGATGACCAGGTCATCTGCATAGGCCTGGGCATAGAAGCCAGATTGGCACAGCGTCTCCAGGAGACTGTCGATCACGAGGCACCACAATAGAGGGGACAGTACCCCTCCCTGCGGACAACCTCGCGATACGACTGCCTCCGCTGAGCTGCCCGCCAGCCTGGCTATGACCTTCCTCTTGGAGAGCACGGAGCCGATCCATCGTATTACTGATGGTTCCGCTCCCCGCCTCTCCAGAGCTTGGCACATTGAGTTGAAGGAGGTATTGTCAAATGCTCCTTCTATATCAATAAACACTCCCAGGGCGGACTGCCTTCGTTCCAGCACCCCATCTATCCTGTTTACGAGATGATGGAGGGCCGTCTCGACCGACCTCCCGGCCCGGTAGGCGTATTGGTGGGGGTGCAGCGGTCGTTGCACCAAGATCCCTTCTCTTAAGTAGCAATCCACAAGCCTCTCCAGTGCCTTTAAAAGGAAACTGCCGAGGCTTATGGGTCGAAACGATTTTGCTTGGGTGTAGTCATTTTTCCCAGGTTTAGGAATGAATACGACCCTTACGGTTCTCCAGGCAACTGGAATGTAGCCTCGAGCTAAACAGATGCGGAATATCCGCAATAGATGGAGCACGAGTACATCCAGCCCTTTTTGTAGTAGAGCCGGAAGTATCCCGTCCTCACCTGGACTTTTGAAGGGCGAGAAGGTCTGAATTGACCATCTTAGCCTTTCGTAAGTGAAATATACCTATAAAAAAATATATAAAAAATTTTATAGATTAAAAATTACCCCTTTGTACTTGAAAATAAACAAAGTTCGGTAAAACCAAAACTTTTTCGTAGTACAGTTTGCATTTTTTTTTACTAATACCAGAAATTAAAATAAATTATGATGTAAGATTAGAGAGAGAGAAATACGTTTTAGCAACAGTGACAGAGACAGTTGGACCATATTTTTGACAACCTCATCAGTTTGGATTTTTTGTCATTTTTAGGAAGAAATTCCATGTGGTGATGTACCGTATTTACATGAACACATTAGCAAATGGAATGAAGCATACAATAACACTTTTCCTACTAGAAAATTTTCTGCATTTGCAATAGACACAAACGCTAAAACAACTTGCATTACAAGATATCTGAAGCCATTAGAACCACCTCAAATTAATTTGGAAGAATTTGACGTTACAAGTGAACAATGCCTAAGATTTGTTTCTTTAATTCCTTTTACAGAATGTAATCAATTTTATAACAACGTGTGGCTATCTACAGATGTAAGTCTGTCTATATATCATCCATATTTTAGGAAATCAGTTAAACCGGGAATACCAAAGTTAATTCACAAAAAAAAAACTCGAATGAATAATGTTCAAATTGACTATATTTTATTTCATAATCCTAAAGTACCTAAGTAGCTTTTACCAGTGCCAATAAATATTTTACCCATCAAACACAAAGGTTGAAAATACTCAGTGGCAGTAAAAAAGTAGAACAACATTTACAAATTTTCTCGGAAATAACATTAGTAGAAGTCAAGATAAAAGCATTCGTGTTTTTTTTAAGTTTACTTCTTTTTTATCATTTAGCTCTATACAGGACTAGTTTTCTTAAGAGACAGTCTAAACTACGAGATATTGAAGTAGATAAATGGCCATAAGGAAGAAGCAGGCCAATATTTTATTGCGTAATAAAATACATGCTTTGATACAGGCAATATGCCTAAATCAGAATTTAATACAAGATTCCATCCTAATACCCATGAAAAAAGCATGGTCAAGGCATTATTTTTCTATGGTTCAATAATCAATTGGGGTTTACGAAAATTTACTCTGAGTGATCTGCAAATAGCATTCTCTTTTTCTAAAACTATAAGAATAACAAAGACAGAGATAGTGATCTGGGTACATGGAGTAAATTTTCGTAAACCCCAAATATGGTAAAGCTGCGTTGTTTAGGCTTTTTTTTGCCTCCTACAATATTGTAGACACATATAAAAGCATAAACATACCCCCGGCTTTGAAAGGGTTCACTTTCAATTATATTACTACAATTAACAGGAATCAGCCTTCCTCCTTTTGAAAGGGACAAATCTTTGACAATGAGCGTTTTATTACCCCACGTTGTTTTTATGGACACTATTCGCGCTATAGAATCGGCTCCTGGATGTACCTCAACTATTCTGCCCAACATCCATATTCCTGGAGGATGATCTTCTTTAATAAGCACCAAAGAACCAGTTTCCAAATTTGTCTTATTATTTCGCCACTTTGAACGTTGCTGCATCTGACTGATATATTCTTGATACCACCTCGTCCAAAAATGTTGGTTCAATTTTTGTAAATATTCGAATCGAGATAATCGATTATCGGGAATGCCTTGAACGTCAGTGTCAGGTAACGTGCTGAAGGATCTTCCACATAAGAAATGAGCCGGCGTTAAAGGTTCATAATCATTTGGGTCAATTGACAGTGTCGTCAATGGACGAGAGTTTAATATGCCTTCAACCTAAGTAAGAATCGTGTAAAAATCCTCGAACGTCAATAAAGCATTGCTCAATACTCTTTTTAAATGATACTTTGCAGACTTAACTCCTGCCTCCCACAATCCTCCAAAGTGAGGTGAATAGGCAGGAATAAAATGCCAATATATGCCCTCATCAACAAATGCGTCCGAAATACCTTGATGATTTTTTATCATGAAAACAAACCTGCGAAAGGTCGCTATAAAGGCATCTTTTGTTAGTTCCGCCACCAGCTCAAGATGCATAGCTTTTGTATTAAAACAAATAAATAAACAAATGTATGACTTGAGTGTCTTATAACCACGACCTCTTTTGTCGCGTAATATAAACGGTCCAGCGTAGTCAATCCCAGTGATTGAAAATGGAGGTTGTGGAGAGAGACGATGCTCAGGTAAATTACCCATGAGCAGCCTAACAGGTTTCGCGCTAAATCTAGAGCATTTAACGCATTCATGAACTATTTTACGTGCTAAGTTTCTCCCTGAAAGAGGCCAAAATTTATTTCGTACCAATGCAAGCAATAATTGAGGACCAGCATGCATTGAATGCAAATGCTCATGCTTAAATATTAAACGCGTTAAGTAATGACCTTTTGACAAAACCATCGGGTGTTTTTTATTAAAAGGGAAATCCGAATTCTTTAACCTTCCACCAACACGTATGATACCATCTGCATCAATGAATGGAGCTAAACAAGCCATCTTGCCTTTTGCAGACACACGATGATCATTATGCAAGTCCCTTAATTCTGAGCTAAAACACTCTAGCTGTGAAATCTTAACTAATCTTAACAAAGCATGATTTACTTCCTCCACATTCAAAGGGCCGTTTTTGCGCATATCAATTCTTGTCCTACAATTATGAACAAAGCGCAAACAGTAGGCCATAATTCGTTTTAATTTATGAAGCGTAGAAAATTTATCGAATGGGAACAATTCTATTTTTATGTTTCGCTGAGCGTAAACTTGTGATTGCTTACGACACTTGGGAACCTCAACATCGAATAAGTTTAGCGAAGATAAAGGCCAATTTATTTTGTTCTCCGATAACCACCTTGGACCATTCCACCAAAGATTGCAATTTTGTAAACGGATAGGATCCAACCCGCGAGATAAGATGTCAGCAGGATTATCACATGACGATACGTGATACCAATCCTTATTACAGATTAGAGTTTGAACTTCTGCTATGCGATTTGCAACAAATGTGTGATACAAATTAGGAGTTGACTTGATCCAAGCTAATACAATAGAGGAATCAGTCCAGAAGTATATATTATTAAATTTAATATTCAATGCTTTATTCGCCTTTTGAAAGAGACGCGATAGAACGAGTGCACCGCACAATTCTAATCTAGGAATGCTTAATGTTTTAATAAGGGCAACTCTGGACTTAGCGCAGAGCAATCTAACTTGTACACAACCATTAGCATCTATGCAACGCAAATACAATGAACCACCATAGGCATTACTAGATGAATCTGAAAAGCCATGACAATCAATAACAACACAATTTTTACAAAGAATGTGTCTTGGGACTTGTAACGAGTTTAAAGAAAGAAGTTTTGATCTGAATGTTTTCCATTCTGTATATAAATCGCCACTAATAGATTCATCCCAAGATAACTTCAACATCCATAGTTTTTGAAGAATAATTTTTTCAATGATAGTGCAAGGACTGAGTAATCCCAAAGGATCAAAAACCTGGGAAATCTCAGATAAAATGTTTCTCTTAGTGACTGATTTTAAATTTTGTCCAGGATTAATTTTATATGTCAAAATATCTTCCTTATACGACCAAAATAAACCAAGAGTTTTTGTATTTTCATTATCACCAAATTGAACTATGTCACTCGACCGTACTGATTCATGAATGCCATCTAAAATTAAGCTCAAAACCACCTGACTGTAAAACATCAGAAACTTGTTTACAGATCTCTATTGTCCTTTCAACCGTATTTTCACCCGTAAGTATATCATCCACGTAAAAATCCTGAGAAATAATGCGAGATGCAATAGGAAATTTTCCCTCGCATTCAATGGCTAATTGCTTTAAACAACGAATCGCTAGAAATGCAGCCGATGATGTTCCGTACGTAACAGTATTTAGACGATAGGTGGAAATGACCTTAGTTGGCTCTGACCTCCAAAGAATGCACTGAAGATTAGTAAATTGAGAATCTACCTTTACCTGACGGTACATTTTTGCGACGTCCGCACAAACGACAAATAAATGCTTTCTGTATCTCAAAAGGATATCAAGTAAATTTTAGGACCAACCACTAACAAGTTATTTAATGAATACCCTGAATCTGATTGCGCAGATGCGTCAAAGACAACGCGGAGCTTGGTTGTCAAACTATCTTCTTTTAAAACGCCATGGTGCGGTAAATAGAAACAATTATTTAAATCCCCATTAACAGGAGTCATATGGCCAAGCTCTTCGTATTCTTTTAAAAAATCGACATACATGTCCTTAAACGTGCTATTTGAACTAAACTTACGCTCCAAACTATGAAAACGTTTTAATGCAAGTTGTTTGGAATCGCCAAGTTTTTCCACAGGCTCTTTTAATGGCAATACCACAATAAACCTACCATTCGAGTCTCGTTTGAATGTATCTACAAAATATTTTTCAGTCGAAGCTTCTTCCTTTAAATAAGGAATTTGTGAAGTAATTTCTTCGACATGCCAGAACCTTTCTAACTGATCTTCGATGGAACGGTTCTTGCTTAAACTACAAAAAGTATTTATATAACTTGTCGGAGCTATCAAACCTGATATCACCCATCCCAGTTTGGTCTTTTGTGCAATCAAATTATTATTCAATCTCACTTGTCCAATGCAAATTAGCGACCAAAAAATACCCGCACCGAGTAATACATCAATGTCTCCTGGCTTACTAAAGTCTGGGTCAGCCAATCTCAAGTGTGCTGGAATAATTAATGAAGATTGATCAAAGGTTAAACTTGGCAATCGATCTGTAATTTTGGGAATGACCAAACAACGAATGTTGGTATTAAACGAATAATGTAAGGAATTAATATTGAGCTCACATGACGACTTAACGCTTGATTCAACATTACCAATGCCAACAATAGAAAGATTTGTGTGAGACTTATTTACTCCTAGCCTTTGACAGAATTCCTCGGTAATAAAGTTGGACTGAGATCCAGAGTCCAATAATGCTCTACCATTAAGAAAGTTTCCGGAAGAATCTCTAACCTGAATGTACGCAGTAGAAAGTAAAACTTGCGACGATAATGAATTAAAGCTACAAGTAGTAACAGGATTATTCAACTCATTATTATTATCATTATTATTTTGACTGATATTTCCTGAAGCAATAGTTTGAGTAACATTGTTTCGAGGAAAATGCAGCAAACCATTATGTCTATTACCGCAATGTCTACAAGAACTTAAACGACAGTCCTTACTAACATGCCCCTTTTTAAAGCAATTGGTGCACAATTTTAAAGAACGTATGTTTTCCAAACGCGCATTAACTGACATCTGCAGAAAATCACTACAATTAAATATATTTAGTATGAGCTTCCTTACAAAGAATGCAGCATGGTTCTGCTGCTATAAAAGATTTCTGTTTATTAGAATAGTACTTTGATTTAGGCTGATGCATTTCTAAGCTTTCTAAAAGTTCAGCTCTATTTTTTAAGAATGTTTTAAATTCTTCTAATGTGGGAAGTTCATCACCAACCTTAATTTTCTCCCACTCCCTAACAGTAGTAGGATCAAGTTTTTCCACAATAATGTATGTGATCATCCCAATGCTTTGTGTTTAACCCCACAGCATTTAGTGCACGCAAATTTTTAGATATACAATCCAGAAGTGTTCTTAAACCTGAGGCAGATTCATTATTAATTTTGGGAACACTGAATATTGACTTAATATGGTTATGCACGAGTAACTTCTTATTGTCATATCTGCTAAGTAAAATATCCCAAGCAATGGAGTAATTTTGTTCAGAGAAAGCTAAAGAATGTATAATATGCGCCGCGTTGCCTTCAAGCGATGCCCTTAAATAATGAAATTTCTGAATTTCTCCAATGCTATTATTATTATGAATTAAAGATACATAAGTGTCGCGAAACTCAAGCCATACATTATAGTCACCATTAAATTTGGGTAATTTTATAATAGGAAGCTTAATGCTGTCCTGAACTGGTCCTATTGGAAGCCTTTTTTCAGAGCCCATGCCCGAACTGTGGTTTGAGGGCAATGAAACTTGATCAAAACCTCTAAATTCTTCAATTAACTTTTTACCTAAAGATATTGAAGAATAAAATAATCCCTCAAACTTCACGCGTTCATCTAATGCTAATTCATTTTCATCTAGTGTCTCAATTTCAAATTGTGTCAAACTGACTTAATAACGATTCCAAATTTGTTACGCGCAACTCTAACTCAATTATCTGAGCTGCATCTACCTTTTTTAATGCCCTTACCTGGTCTAAATGAGTAACAAAACGTGTCAAGGAACCCTTAATAACACCTCGTCTTCTATGTAACTCTATTAATTGCTCCTCCTTTGACATAATTAGAGTTATATTCGTTGCAATAAAAACCAATGAATGAAATATACTATTAATATCGCAATGCTAAAGAATGTGAAAGACAGGCAACTTAAATAAGCAAAATAACAAATAATGTTGTAATGAGCAATGACTTATCTATTTTATTAAAAAATTAAAGCAAGCAAGAATTATTCTTACTCAAATAAATGCATAAACTGTCAAAAAGATAAAGACAACGCCAAACCTGACTTCTCGTAAACTCGTCCAAACTGCCGTAATGATGTTGGCCCAAATGCAATGCTTCACCTCAAAGTTAATGCTACTTCTTCCCATATACTTATGTATCTATTGTTTTATATGCAATTTGGGCTTTTATACCACTTTGTTATTTAAATTAATAGCAATTTATTATCATATTGTTTTTGTTATTAAATTAGGTACCTATTTAAATAAATACATTTTATTAATACTATCATCCATTTCTTTTATTATATTTGTAGATCATCCACAGTTCAGTTTTTTTCCAGAAATTATATTATATATTTTATTCTTTTTAAAATCTACCTTAAGAAGTGATAAATTAAGTTGAATAGGTACAAGTCCGAGATAAAATGACTTTTTTATGACTGTTGTAATTTATTGTGTTGACGTTGACAGTTGAACATATTAATTTGAAAACGTCAAAATCTGGCATAACAGTTGTAAAGTTAACTTTATTTTACTAGTACAATAAAGAGGTACTTTATAGCGGCAAAACCGAGGGCAAAACTATGTCATAAACAGTCCTTTATAACGTGGTCGGGCATAAAATGCTTTACAAACCTTGGGAATCTCGATGTTTAGTAAAACAAATACGTAAACTTGTATTCTATCGCACATGTCATTTTTGGTAATATCTTGCACAGTTTTGATGCCAGACCCACATAGTGCTATATGTGCGTATTCAAAAAATTAAGGGCTAATCGAATATTTAAAAATTGTATAGGATTCCCTATTTAAATAAGGAAGTTGGTATCACTTCCGGTATGAACCGGAAGTGAAAAATGAACGTAAGCTTTAAATTTCGAGTCACCACCTCGGATTTACTAACATTGCCAAGTTTCAAAATTTTTTGTTAATTAATAAAAAAGGAGATAGAGGGGGGGGGGCACTTAAGTGGGACACGTTGTATTTTTTCATTTTATTTTTTTTTATTTTATTATTTATTAAATATACAAACTGATTTTTCAGCAATTTCTTCGTTTTATGGTTGGATCAATTACCGACCATGCTGTAACACTCACATGTTATTTGTTGGCTTTGAACATGGAAGCTTGGTTACTTTTAGGCTTTGGAATACCGCACGGATCTACTGCTTATGTTTTAATACGTGAATATGTCAAAGATACTGATATGCCAACTTACTATATATACGATGTCTTTTACAATGAAAAATACAATATAACAGACACGCATTGTCCATTACAAAGAATATACTGTGTGGCAAATGGAAAAAATGTAAGAATTTATTTTTTCTGATAGATATATAATTTTCCCCTTAAAAATCAGGTCAGTGTTGCTGCTAACATGTTATGAATAAGTAATATGTAGTATAATAGGTACTCAATGTTATGAGAAACATTTAATTATTACTGTACAGGCTAGTTTAAAAAGTAGATACATTTTTTCTCGAGAATTGTGTAGATACAAGGTCGCATCAGCAGAGAGCTACATCCTTACTATACCTTCTATGTAAGTTTGAACTTGATAACATTAATGCATGTGACTTTACATTCACGTTTGCGTTGGTGATGAGTAAAAATGGAACACAAAACTATGCAATCAAATTCTGTGTCATACAACACAAACATTTGACAAGTTAAAACGGGTTCATGGAGATGAAGTTCTAATTGGAGAACATGTGGTACTATCTGTTTTTAAATCCAAAAATGATAAGAGAATGAGGATCAAATGGATGCTCATTTGTTTTTTCGATAACCGAGTTATTGTTCATAAAAAAATTAATAATTCAAAGATAGACGTCCCATTTACTACTGTGAGGTCCTCGAAAGACTCCAAAAAGAGGATCATTTGTGGATGCTTCATTAACGTTTTCTATCACACTGCATTATTGTCCTATTTCCTATTTTTCCAAAAATAAATTAGCATTTTGGAACTGCTGGTAATATGTAAAAGATCAGGATAGACCAACTGAAGGTTTTGTCAGATAAAAACTTTCAGTGCCACTTCCAGGAGCAAGAACAATACTTCTGTCAGCATGTAAAACTCCCTATATTAAAGGAAATAAAGCTGATTTGCAATTAATTTAATTTATATTAAATATTTTTGCAGTGTCATAACTCTTTAGACAGATCTCGTATTCATATCTTCTTGGCTATAATTTTTTTAATATGTGATATTTATAATTAGCTAAATATAAACATATACATTTTTAGGTGTGGGCAAATGTACAAAGAAATGATAACATAAATATCATGAGATTTCACTTAAACAAAAAATCAGACTGGTTACCTTTATTCAATAATAATATTAGCGCTCCAATTCATTTCATTAATACCAAAGTTACTTATAAATTTAAGAAAAATGTTGAAGATCTGGAAACTCAACTTGAGAGACAAATTAAGAAAAAAATTACTAAACTTCGGCAATTAGACAGCACTACTTGGAATCATAACTTGGCAAAGATTTTTAAAAACATATTAAGATCATTTGAAATAAACTGCATGTACAATAAAAATCATTTGGAAACAATAAACGAGCTCAACAACAAGCTGTCTCCATTTAGAGTAAGTATTTATTGTGAACCTTTATATATTTTTATGCCACAGGCCCTATATTCTATATCGCCCTTCTATATCGCCCTCAGGCGATAAAGTAACTTTTTGCACCACAGGGAATAAAAGTAGGACAATAGAAATATGTATACAGATTTTCTAGGTTTATAACCATCATTTTTTCTTTTGAGAAATGCTTTAAGTCTTGCATAATTCGCAATATTAACATTATATTTAATCATTAAATCATTTATTGCCTGTTCTGCAGCTTGTTCGATATTAAAAATGCTCATTTTTAAATTTAAAGTTGTGACACACAAATTTAAATGACGTTTTATATGTATTTTTAAATTATATGTCAAAGTCCTAGCCTACTAGAATTCCCGTTAGTTTTTAAACTTAATAAAGCGTAGCACATACATAGTGATTTATTTTTTTTAAATAATTGTATTAGAATTTGTGATAAGACGAGGTTTTAGTTCCCGCAGTGCAAAAAATAGCGTATATAACAAGGGACTAAAGTGCCTCTTAATCTCTCATGTGATTGGTCATACTCAGGATTAAAAGGCATACTATAGTCCCTTGAGATTAGCTTTGTTTGACCTGCTAGGTAACGACATCGAATTGCTTGAATGACAACATTCAAGCAACAGTTCATGTCATATGTCAATCAAAACGAATCTAAGTTTGTAATTGACCCTATAAACTGCTCGTGCATAAAATTTTGTATGTACCATGGGCGTAATAAGCATTCATGACCCTTGGCATGTAATAGCCCTCAGCTAAAGCCTCGTGCTATTATCTTCACAGCGCGGGCCACTTACCTTACACCCTTGATACATAAATAACTAGGAATACTATTATTATTATTTCATATATTAATATCGAGAACTTATTTGCTGTATTCCTTAACAGCAAAAAAAAAATCGAACCAGAAATATTTATCATTTACAAATTATCCCCAAGAAGTAGTTTCATTTCATTAAAAACTACAGGGCACCGGTTTCTTTACTGACAAATCTAGATTTCCCAAATTTCGGAAGATTTGTTTAGTCACTTGAACAGCATTAAAAACATTATTTATATATAAATATATATCTATTGTTGTTTAATTGATTGAACTAATTATATCTCTGATGTTGCCATACAAAAATTTAGGTAGTTATAAATTACCAAAGACTCACAGGTCTTAACTAAAATATTGCATCAAAGTATTTACATTTTGACCAAATTTTTATGTGATTCTAAATATGCTTTGAATTACATATATACCAAATAAAAGTTAAAAAAAATATATGTATCAACTGTTTCTTTGGTAATTAAATTTATATACAATATAATGATATATTTCTTCTAAAGCTTAAGTAAGTAAAATGGATGATATGGCTAAACTCATACATGGGAAAGATCTAAGCAACCATATACATGCAACCAAACTTATATGGAATCACCTATTTTCTCCTATTTGATCAAGTTTAAAGAAAAGAGAAATTGATAGAAAATAAATAGAGGTGTATGCAAACCACTTTTATTGAAAAAATAAACAACTTTTTAAATAAGTTCTGTAATAACACGAAACATAAAATGTATCTTTTTCTCAAACAAAAACTTTAAAGTAATAGGGAATTTAAGAAACAAATAATCATTTTTTGTTAATTTAATAATCAGTGTTGCCATCTCTAGCCTTAATACATGCGCGAATTCGACGAGGCATGTGCAGGTGAACAACTAGGCTACTGTAAAACAGTCACACCTTCTGTTTCCAAAAAATTTGTGGCGACTCTGCCTGTATGAGGAGGTGCATTATCGTGCATAAATAAAAAAATTTCGTCAAAAGCACCTCTCCAGTTTCTTACTATGGGTCCTAGAATTAAATCAACATACCTAGGACCCGTTAAGTTTTGTCTTATGGGAAGTAAAGGAGTTTTCTCATCCATCATAATTCCACCCCAAAACATTACAGTTCCTCCTTTGTATTAGGGGACAGATTTGGCAACAGCGAGTCTAGCCTGTCTCCCACGACCTCTCAAAACTCGAATTCGCCGGTAGTCTGAACGAAGGCCAATTCTGGTTTCATCTGAAAATAAAACATTTCGCCAGTCTTCTATAGTCCAGTTTTGATGCTCCAAACACCATTGTAAACGGTCAATTTTATGTTGTCTTGATAGTTCGGGAACCCTTAACTGTCTTCTAAATAATCCTCGAGCTCGAAGCCTTTTCCTGATCGTTTCGACGGAAACGCTAATACCCGTAACTTGCAAATGTTGCCTTTGAAGCTCGGGATGAGATACAGTCGGATTTCTATTTGCTATTTGAACTAGAAACCGGTCCTGCTCTTCAGTAGTAACTTTTCCACGACTTCTTCTTGATCGATTTTTTAAGGTTCCCAATTCTAGAAACCTTGAATAGGTTTTCGAAACGACCCTTTGTGTAACCCCTACCGTCCTTGCAATTTATCTTTGTGACATACCCTGTTCTACCAGAATAATAATTCTTCCCTTCTGCACGTCTGATAACCCCACATAGGCATTTTTTCAGAAATTTTCACACTGAAACAATTTATAACCGAATTACGATTTTACATGTGTACAGCAAAATCACCACTTGTTATTGTTAGTAAACACATTCACCTTTTTATACGCATATCACTTTTTATAGGAAAAAAATTGTTTGCCGGGATACCGTGTGATTCCATATAAGTTTGGTTGTGTGTATTACACTAGATATTTTTATTATTTTGAAAACTCTCAAGCACAGATTTACAAGAGTAATTAGTTGGTTACACCCCTCCCCCAGAGTTCTGTTAGCATCAACTTTACTTTAAAAATTTTAAATATTTCTAAAAATAAACAAAATCATGAAGCAATGGACTTTATCCTATCCCTCCCATTATCCTGTTAATAGCAACTCAACACACTAACTCATCACTCATCCACTCATCATTGTATCATATACCGGCACTATGGGCAACCTGCCCCTGCAACACTTTCACTTGATGTTAAATCGTTTGTTTTGAGACTATTCTGATTTACTTGTCTGGTGCCTTGGTAGTGTAGTAAAATCCGTTAACATATGGTAAAAGGCAAAAATTAACTTTTTTATGAAGTGCCCAATCTGTCCTTGAAGATTCTAATACTAAAATTTACTTAAGTTTAAGTTTAAGAAAATTTAGTATTTAAATTTTTATTCTAAAAAATTTAATATTGTATTAATTTTGTATTTATGTTATAATTTATGTTGCAGGTTAGTGGTTATGCTATTAATACTCTATTCACAAATATATCTAGAATAACAAAAAAAATTCAACAGTTAGGTATTTTTGTTCAAGAAGAAACTAATACAGAATTTGCCCTTGCAGTGCATATTCAGGTATATCCTGGACAACTATTATCTGTTTGGATTCTAATTGCCAATGTATTACAAAAGAATAAATATATGTAATAAGTAAAATACATAAAAAACTGATTTTGATATATGTTAAATGTTATTTATGTACCAAGAGTCGTAAGTGCACTTTTTTGGTCGAAAATATAGTTTGCAATACGAAGTTTGCAAGTATTTGAGACCAAAAATCCGCACTGTGCGACTCACGGTGCATATTATATTTTTCGTCATACCCATGAATCATTAAACTAAAAAAAAACTTGAGAAAAACTAGTACGTAAAAGGGAAAATTGCCCTTTTTAACAGAGAATGCCATGGATTGTGAATGATCAGACAAAATCTCTACCATCTAAAAAAATATGGCCGCCGAATAGACATATAGGTACAATATGATGCGTTTTCTTACGTTAAAGTTTGTTAACATCATAGGATATATTAACTTTAACAAAAGTTTTGTGATTATAAATTTGTAGTCGATTAGGTACTGTTCAAATTACGTTGAAGTTAGAATCGGCTACATAATTGCAACTTGCATGTTTCTTAATACGTTGACTGTCCCCATAAGAACTTTTTTACTTGCTCAGGCGCTCACATGTTTTTTTATTTTAATATTTAATATTTTAGCGCCCCATGAGTCATATGTGGTGCAATACAATTTTCAAGCCTTTACTCAGACGTCCACTTAATATAACATCCCGCCTTACAGCGTCCAAAAGCTAGGTGGGTATATCTACGGGTAAGCAATCGAATCAAATGTATCTCATGAACGTCACAGAGGTAGCGCGCATTCTTTACATGTGATGCATGGGACAGTCAACGTGTTAAACATCATATATTATTCTTTTGACTTTTTTCACCATTTATAAAGTTTCGAACGCCTGTACTACGAATTCAGATATAATTGAAGATGCTTGTTCTTGTTGGGGTCTGATAATTATGTTAATATGTTTATTAATCGGCTAAATTTGACTAATAAGTAGTGCTTCTTGGCAGGCGAACACTAAGTACATAAAAAGAGGTATAAATAAATAATAAATCTATAAAATAATAAAGAGGCGCATAACTGTCAAGGTTTCAAGATTTGTGTTGTATGTATTACAAATACCTTCCCATAGCATTAAAAATTGATGACAATCCTGTGGCAAAAAAATACAATATTAAAATCTTGAAATCCTGACAGTTGTGCCTCTTTATATTATTTATTTACCAATGCTGCGAACACATTAAACAACAATATAGGATGTTGCAAAAAACTGTTTAGTAAACCTCTATTTTTGAAACTATTAGGGTTAATTATTTGGGAACATTGTTCATGCAATTAAATGACGAGTGTCAAAATTAATGATTACTAAAATCTTGGGAGATTTTAAGCAGTTGACAAATTAACCATTCCTGGTAATTGGCAATATTAATATCTGCAGTATATTTTGACGCACACTGAAACTTTACTCTTGTAAAGTAGAGAATTTAAACAGTGGCGGCTATAGTCAGGGGAGGCAGAGGAGGCAGTGCCTCCCTTGAAAATTACGAAAAAGATTATAAATGGACATGTTATTAAAAAAATTAATCTAACAAATTTGTCTTCCTGCCCTAAAAAAGTCACGAGCCGTCACTGAATTTAAAAGAATATATTGACATTGGGGAATAATTGTCAACCAGTGAGTGAGATACATGTGTCAGTATGTGCTCCTGCTTTAAATGTAAAAAAGAAACTACAGACGCCTTTACAGTTTGTGAAATATGTGAAAATGCATTTTGTGGATCTTGTGCTAATGTTTCTGCAACTGAAGCAAGAGTTTTTTCATTGAAAAACAGAATTTTATTATTTTTATGCATTGAATGCAAACCCATAATTTATGAAAAAGTAAGTCTAGCAAAGCAAATTGTACTATACAAAAAACTGATTGAGGATAAAGAAACAATGATAAACGACAAACAAAAAATTATTGATATTCTTGAGGACAAAAACAAAAATGAAATAGACAGAAAAACTAGCAACATAAATGAGATAAGCGAAGAAAATCTCAGCGGTTCTAAAACAAAAACAAAATCTGAAATAACCAGTAAGTAGTGAGGAATAAGTGCATCCCTCTGGTGGTCAGTTGCTACTACCAGTCGAGACATTGACGATGTCTCTTGTGACCGATAGCGGCTTGCCAAGCAAGCACCAAGAGCGGCGATCTCTAGCCATGATGGACTAAAACGTCCATAAACGTGCACGTTTTAGTCCATCAGGGCTAAAGGTCGCCGCTCTTGGTGCTTGCTTGGCAAGCCGCTATCGGTCACAAGAGACATCGTCAATGTCTCGACTGGTAGTAGCAACTGACCACCAGAGGGATGCACTTATTCCTCACTACTTACTTGTGCTGGGTCTGCCATAGACTAGTTTGGTTTGCCTTTGTTATTTGTCTTTTCAGCTACCTGTGGCACACTGATGAGAACATAAAGAGTTCGAAACCGGTCTGTGTCTGGTGGAGAAAAGACAAATAACAAATTTGGCTACCAATTTGGATTTATAGGTATAATTCAATGGGAGTAGGGGCCTTTGCCCGTCCAGTAGTTGTTTCCTATAATCCTATTTATTACTGAAATAACCAATATAAAAATTTATGAACAAGAACAACGGAGGCTAATGCAGGGTATTATAGATCTCGATAATCCAGAGATTATCAATTCGGCTCCAGTAACTTCTATAAGTGTAGCTCCTTTAAAGGATGTTAACTGTACCAATGTACTAACCTAAATAAAAAATAATACCAATGATGATGGGTTTACACGAGTGCGAAATAAAAGACAACTCCAGAAGAACAAGAAAAACCTAAATGTTGAAAACCGTCAAACCGTTCTTGGTACGGCTGAGATTGATAATGTTAGTAGGGTAAATACAACTAGTAGAACTTTGCAAAACCCAAGAAAAAGACAAGTCAATGTGGGAATAGCTGATGAAATCGAAAACGAGTTTAGAGGTAGAGAGGATAGAGAAGATAAAAAAGTGTGGTTATTCATATCACGAGTAAAGGATCTTGTAAATGAGGATCATATTAAGAACTATATAAAGAAAAAAGGGAACCTAGAAGATAATGAAGTCATAGTACAACACGTTGCTACAAAATATGATTCATCAAGGAAAGATTGTAAATGCTTTAAAATTGGAATAAAATATGAATTAAAGGATACAGTATATAACGCAAAATTTTGGCCAAAAAAAGTAACTTTTACAAGATATAATTTTAAACTAAAACAAAATGGCGACCAAGGTGATTTTTTAGAGAATCCAGACAATGCAGCAGCCGATCCTACAATGATGCATATGTAAACCAAGACATACCTGAGCAAATATTTAAAAGTATATCTGAAGACTTTGGTGAATCAAAAAATGCAGTAATTATTAAACCCTCATCAGAAGACCTGATAGAACCTGATAAGAAACGAAATAGATTATTTTCCATTTCCCATGTTAATATTCGCTCAATTGTACCTTCATTTAATGATATCAAGGAATTACTGTTACAGAATAAATTTCACTTATTGGCGTTAACGGAAACTTGGTTGAATCCCGACTTCCCGACACCACTGGTGGACATCCCAGGCTACCATTTTATAAGGTCCGACAGGTTATCAAAAGGTGGCGGCATCGGCATCTATGTGAGTTCAGTGTTTGAATATGGTGTATTGGATCTGTCATTCATTTATAATATAGACAACTTACAGATTGAACAACTATGGTTATACCTTCACTATAAAGCAAAGAAAATATTAATAGGAGTAATATACAGACCACCCAGTGTTCCTTACTCTCAGTTAAAAGTTATATATAACGTTTTAGATATAGTTTCTGTCCAGTATGATTTTGTAGTTATACTTGGCGATTTGAATGTTGATTTGTTTACAAATAGCAATGAAAATACATTTCTTTCAGACATTTTTAGGACTTTCAATTTAAGACAAGTAATAAATGAACCAACAAGAGTAACTTCAAATAGTAGTACTTTGATAGATATAATCGCCACAGATGCTAACATTCAGGTCTCTAAGTCTGGTACTATAGGTATGCATGATCTTACTGACCATCGATTAGTGTATTGTGATATTTCCTTGAACATTGAGAAAATGGAACATAAAATTATTACTTATAGAGACTTTAGTAATTTTAATTCATACGACTTTGAATTTGATATGCAGAACACTCATTGGGATGCTCTAAATAATGTTCATGATATCAATAACCGCGTGGAGATTTTCAATGAACTAGTAATCAGTGTGTTCGATAAATATGCACCTATAAAAACAGTAAGACTTAAACATCCTTATCGTCCATATATTACAAATACTATAAAAGATATGATAAAGTTAAAACGCAAAGCATTCAATAAATACAAATGGACAAAAAGTCAAGCAGATAAAAACTATTATCTAGATTTAAAAAATTATTTGTCCATGGCAATTAAGAATGAGAAAAAGGCCTACATGCAGTGTGAGATTAACAAAATAAATAATGATGCAAAAAAAATGTGGCTAAGATTTAGGCAATGGGGTGTGCACAATAAGGGAAACGCAGATTTACCGAATCACTTAAAAGATCCAATTCAATTAAACAGAGCATTCAGTGATATGAGTCAGCATATGAAGCCAGTTAACAAAGAATCATTGCTATTCTATAAAAATAACACTCTTTTTAATGATAACCCATTATCATTTATTATAGTAGAAGAAGATGATGTGCGTAAAGCCTTAAATGAAATTAAGTCCAGGGCAATGGGAGCTGACAACATTAGTCTAACTATGATGGAGTTCATATTACCATTTGTTATGGACGTGATTATAAAATTGATAAACGACTCCTTACAACTAGGTACATTTCCGTCTACATGGAAAACTTCCATCATAAAACCATTGCCTAAGAAACCCAATCCAGAGACGTACAATGATCTGAGATCCATTCACGTTTTACCTGTCTTATCCAAAATTATAGAAAAAATAGTATGTAAAATGCTTATTAGCTATTTAAATGTTCAGAAAATTTTACCAAAAACACAATCGGGGTTTAGAACTAATTATAGTACGTGTTCCGCTCTGACTAAAGTAGCAAACGACTTAACATCAGCCTTAGATAAGACAAAAGCATCATGCTTAGTCTTACTTGACTATAGTAAGGCATTTGATCTTATCAATCATGATATGCTTCTAGCAAAATTGCACTATTTTGGCTTGGATAACATATTTTGCAACTGGGTTGCAGATTATCTCAGTAATAGATCTCAGATTGTTGACGTCGAAGGTAATAGATCAACAGCTGTCAATGCAATGGCAATGGGTGTACGACAGGGTAGTATCCTAGGCCCAGTACTATTTAGCATATACACGTCAGACCTACCAAGTGTTATACACAACTGCAATGTTCATCTTTATGCTGATGATGTACAACTGACCTTATCATTCGATGTTGCTGACACTAATATTGCACTTAGACATCTTAACGAAGACCTAAATAGAATATCTGAATGGTCATGTGACCTAGGCATGACTCTTAATGCTAGTAAAAGCTGCGTTCTCTTTATTGGTAACCCCAGAATTTTAAATAATCTTGCAAAATTTAATTTTTCGACAATCCACATCAATAATGTAGAAATACCATCCAAGGAATATACCAAAAACTTAGGAGTGATATTCACTTATGTTTTGAGCAACACGTCTCAAATATTTTAAGAACTTGTTACATAAAATTAAAGACATTGTTTGCATTTAAATATCTTCTTTCGGAAAAAGTTAAATATAAACTAATAGAATCCCTAATTTTACCTATGTTTGATTACTGTCTACCATTGTATTTTAGTTTTTTAACTCGTGACTATAAAAACAAGCTACAAATGGCTCAAAATTCATGCATGCGTTTTGTGTACCTAACAAAAAAGTATGAACACATAACACCAGGTATATAATATAAATCACCACCTGAAAATTGAACATAGATATGAATATTTATTTGGAGTATTTCTTATGAAAATCTTTACTAATAAGTGCCCTGAATATCTGTATGAACTATTCATCCCCAGGAGCAACTTACACAATCTAAACTTAAGAGCAAATGTATTATTTAATATTCATCCACATAACAGCACCAAGTTTGAATCCTCATTTAGCTATGTCTCAGTTAATCATTTAATAAACCGGAATTCTATAACTTAATAACAAAATACTCAATAAATACCTTCAAGACCAAATATAAACAAGTGGCAATGTCACATCAAATCACTGGTTATATGTAATGTGGTGACTTACTTAATTGTTGGTTAAACTATGTATGTTTTATTTATGTACTTTACATTATATGTTTTATTGATTAACTTTCAAATTTTTTTAATCTTTTTATACACAGATATTTTTGACATTTTATTACTTTTGTTATTTTGATATTTTTACTATTCACTATTTATTATTACTAAGTATGTTGGGTATTGTGGAAGAACGTTTTTAACAAACAATTACCCTTTGTGTATTTGTATATTTACTTTACATTGCGCAATAAAGATTTTTATTATTATTATTATTATTACATTGAATTTCATAAACAGTATTTATGTCCGACCACATTATAAAGGACTGTTTATGACATAGTTTTGCGGCTATAAAGTACCTCTTTATTGTTATGTCAGATTTTGACGTTTTCAAATTAATATGCACAACTGTCAATGTAGGCTAAGCATATTAGGAAAATAATGGGGGTTCAGAGGAAAGTTTTGCTATAGTTTTGATTTTCTCACCCTCTATGTTTTTTGGGTCACTGAACATGAATTTGAAGTTTGCAGGCAAAAATTTGGCCCGAAACTTTGTTTTTTTGGCACTTTTTGCCCAAATTTTGGCACTTCTTTCAGTTTTTGGCCAATATCTCAGAAAAGAAGCGTTTTTCCGACAAGCCCAAAGTAGACAAAATTTCCAACATATTTCATATATGACGTTTTTTTGGGAGACTAACCGTTCCGCCGCTAGAGCGCGCCAAAAAGGGGCCATATTCCCATATCTAGTGAAATTCACCGTTTTCGCGGAAATCGCCCTTCCTATGATACTTAACTGTTGTGTATCAATTTATTACATTATACAATTTATATGATATAAAAGCTTGTCGCGAGATTTACCTGTCTAAATAAACAAGAATATAATATGTAAGGTAGGAAAGGTGGAACAAAAAGTGCTGAACGGTTGAAGAGGTCTATGAAAACGATTTCTGTTGACATTCTCTTCGATGAGAACATGAAATCGACCATGAAGAAAGAAAAGTTCCTGGCCAATACGAACAACAAAAGAAGATTGATTTTCATGATCATAACCAACTTACACTCTCAAAGAATGACATGGAGACAGGCCACAGAAGATGCCGACACCGTCATTGTGAACGAGGCCCTGCCTTTGGCTGAACGTACTGAGACTGTGGTGGTGGTTGGAAAGGACATCGACCTGTTGGTCATCCTGACGGGTCTTTGCCAACGAGAAAAGGTATTCTTCCTGAAACCAGGAAAAGGAAACATTCCTCCAACCACATACTCTTCTGTGCACGCTCTGCAAAACAAAACCATTAAAGAACACATCATGTTTCTTCACGCAATGAGTGGGTGTGATATGACTTCAGCACCTTACCACCAAGGGGCATTGAAGTTTGTGAAAACTCTCACCAAATACCCCCAACCTTGCCGATGTTGTAAGTGTGTTCCTGAGACAACTCCAGAAAGCATTGCAGCAGCAGGGGAGAGATTCCTGGTCAACATGTACGGCTACACAGGAAGGGCTGAACTGTCGATAAACCGTCTGAGGTACATTAATTATAAGAAGGCAGCTTTCAAGATCTCATCAAAAATGGCTGCACTAGTACCATCAGCTGCTGCAGCCACACAGCACAGTTTTCGTGGGTATCACCAGGTGCAGCAATGGCTGAGGGTTGAGAAAAATGCCGAAGATTGGGGTTGGAAACGAGCAACAAATTGCCTGGAACCGATCACCTCTCTGCAAGCCCCTGCTCCTCCCGAACTGCTGCGTCTGGTGTCATGCAGTTGCGTCAAGACCTGCGGGAAAAAATGTAGCTGCAAAAAAGCAGGCCTCGATTGCACCAATCTGTGCATCAACTGTAAGAGGTCCTGCAACAACGTGACCATCGAGACAGATCTCAAAAATACCCTTGAGGATGGACCATTCGACGTCGAAGTACAGGAAGCACTGGGCTTCACCTTCTCCCCGGTTGTTGAGACCATCGAAGAAAGTGTGGAGAAGGAGGACGAAGGTATGCAACTATCACACACTTGGAGCATAAATGTACCTGTCGGAAGTAGTTAATATGAATGTACAAGCTGACCCATATCTTCTATTCATTTCGACACCCCACCACCTGAAAAAATAAGGAGAATAGATGAACGGACTGAAGAGGATGTGACAGTTCCTTGAAAAACGAAGGTATGTACATCAGTATCTTCAACAGTAAACATGTGCAGATTACTACTTACCTGGTCCATCAATAAATTCATAAAATAACATCTCCTGTTTGTTCCAGATGATTAAGGCAGTCCAATTTATTCGCAACATTTATCATTATAAAGGTATGAGTATAGTGTGAACCTAAAGAAACGCACAAAATTCATATCTTTGGTATGTGTCATTTTTCAAAAAAATCCTCAAACAGGTCGATTTTAGTTTTGTAAATGCTACATTTTGTCACTATACCAAAATTTATGACTTCATTGGTTTTTGAGTTATGACGTCATCATAAATTTTTTTTAATGGAAACAGACATTTTTGTTTACTGTTTTTGGTGATATATTCCTTTAGCTTTCTGGTGATATAAAAAAATTGCCATTCTTTTGGAAAAAAATATTTTTATTGATTCATACCTTACAAGTAATTAATTGTGACAAAAGAATCATCTCCATTGCTCAAATTGCCACCCTCCAACTATTTGGCATAAATGTTTTTATGCTAGTTAAAACAAAAATTTAGGCAACTAGATTTATCAGTCCATAAGAAAGTGGAACATTACTCGTGAATTTGCGAAAGACAAGCTATTTATACATAAAATGTCATTTTTCCAAAAGAATGGCTCAGGTAATATCAATTTTTTTTATATCACCATAAAGGAATATACCACCAAAAACAGTAAACAAAAATGTCTGTTTCCATTAAAAATAATTTATGATGACGTCATAACTCAAAAACCAATGACGTCATAAATTTTGGTATAGTGACAAAATGTAGCATTTACAAAACTAAAATCGATCTGTTCGAGGATTTTTTTGAAAAATGACATACCAAAGATATGAATTTTGTGCGTTTCTTTAGGTTCACACTGTATATTATACTACTGACTATAAAACACTGTACATAACTACTTTAGTAATAATTTCATTCGTTTGTCTCCATTTTTTCAATTACTTTCCCTATATTTATTATTCATGTAAGGTATACTGGGTCTGGGAATATGTTTTCTTTTGGCGCGCTCTAGCGGTGGAATGGTTAGTATTACAACAAAAAGTGATATATGAAAAATGCAGGAAATTTTGTCTACTTCAATTTTGTATGGAGTGGATTTGTCGAAAAAACGCTTTCTTTCTGAGATATAGGCCAAAAGCTGAGAAAAGTGCCAAAATTTGGGCAAAAAGTGCCAAAAAAAGAAAGTTCCGGGCCAAATTTTTGCCTGCAAACTTCAAATTTGTGTTCAGCAACCCAAGAAACATAGAGGGTGAGAAAATAAAAACTATAGCAAAACTTTCCTCTGAGAATCCTAATATGCCTAGCCTAATGTCAACATAAATTTATTAATTGAATTCTTTTCAATAATGAGCAGATGTCAGATTTTGACGTTTTCAAATAAATATGCAGGGACGGATGGGGTAAGGAATACCGGCCCGGGAAATTATGTGCAAGCGGCCCCACTTCAAAAGACACAATTAAAAATCATAAAATATGCATGATAATATATTATTATTGAAACCAATAGAGAGCAAAAATAACTAAAAAATAAAAGGTACATATTAAAGCATTAACAATAAAGTTAAAAATGTATCGAAAATAATTTACTTATTTATATTTTTGAAATCAGGAGATTGGCTACTTTTCAATTATTTCATAATATACAGGTTGTCGTCAAAACTTTGTCGAATGAGCTATTTCCAGGTAAACCGAAAGTTAGATGTATGAATGGTATATGCCTTTATAACCACAATAATATACCATATCGATTTCCGTAATAGTATATACCTAGAATGAAGAAAATTTGGAAAATTGGTTTTTGACAATACCTCGTATATTAGGGGTTCTATCGCTTATTCGACCATATAATGGGATTCCTCATAAAAAAATACATGAGAACAGATTTTAGTTTTTTATTTTAGCCTAATAATAAAGCCAGGAAATCGAGCAAACCTTTTATGAGGGACACCCTGTACAGGGTAATTCCTATAACTTTCTCACGCCAATTTTTTTGTTTGTCTTTGCAAAGAAAATAAAAATATTTAACTTAACACATAGTATTTTTTCCAAGGATTTCGAAAATTTCAACAAAAAACAATTGAAAGTCAAATAAAAGTGGGAAAAGACAAAGCGATTTTTTTTTAAATAGAACAGGGCCCTGTATATCTTTACAATTTTGAAAAAGAGTTTATATTCTCTTTCCAAAAATATAACATATAACAACATATTATTTACATTCATATTTAGTAAAATACTGATAATAATTAAAATAATAATAATAATAATTATCAGTATTTTGCTAAATATGAAGGTAAATACCGAGGTAAATACATATATTTTATGTTATATTTTTGGAAAGAGAATTTAAACCTTTTTTCAAAATTGTAAAAATATACAGGGAATTTAAAATTTAAAAAAAACATTGCTATATTTTTTCTCACTTTTATTTGATTTTCAATTGTTTTTTGTTGAAATTTTCGAAATCCTTGGAAAAAATACTATAAGTTACGTTAAATATTTTTATTTTATTTCCAAAGATAAACAAAAAAATTGGGGTGAGAATGTTATAGGAATCACCCTGTACGTAAGATGATAACGTGAAAATTTATGAACTGCGCACGCTCGATTGCCAAAACGTACGTTTACGTTTTTTGACACGACTTAAAGTGCCTATTATAATAGTGGAGTTCTGTGGAGTGCTAGATAGACCGGCCGGTCCGGCCCCAAAGGTAGCGGCCCTTCGGGCATTTGCCCGAATGCCCGGCCTTCCCATCCGTCCCTGTAAATATGTACTTACAATAAAATTGTAAGTCATAAAAATGTCATTGAATTAATTTTTTTCGTTAATAAGCCAAATTTAGCAGTCGGACATAAAGCTTTGTATGCAACTCGTCCATAATAACGCTTTATTGAACTCGCCCTCTTTATGGCCTTACTTGCTAAGCTCGCTTGGCCATAAACCGGACTCGTTTAATAAAGTCTTGCATTATGGACTTGATACATAAATAGCTATTTTAGTATTACCAACGTACACTCGTCAAAATTTAAAGTGTTTCACCCTAAAAATTACATTAAGTTTAAACAAGTGCAACTTTTTTACCCATGAACTGATTTGTCAAAACTTTTCGTATTCTGATACTCCTCTCTATTCTATGGCTATATGATACAGTTAGGAAATGAAAAAAAGTATAGGCTTTATACTACAGGGTGTCAAATGAAGTTACATTTTTCTTGCTATTTTCAACTGAGTGTATCGCGTTGCATGAACGCTCTGTATATATCATTGACATATTGTAGGGTACCTTATTATGTTATCAATGTACCAGTTTTTGATTTATTCATCAATATCCACTATTAGTGGTTATACGTTTTTTCACAAATTTTAGTGTTTTTTATTATATTTTCTGAACATTCTCTTTTGTGGTCCATTTTCTACCATGGAATACTCTTCTCTCTCAGCCAAATATAATCTTGGGAATTGTCCTCCTAGTATCTGCACCAGCCAATACGTTGGTGGAAGAATGGGCAAAAATCCCAGAAGGTGAAATAAATGAGTTAATCAGGAGCATGCCCAGACGTTGTGAGGCCATTTTGAGGAGTAGAGGAGGACCTACACGTTATTAGAAATTAATGTTCATAGTTCTTTGTTATTTGTTGTTTCTTGTTAAAAATAAAAACTAAAATTTATTAGAAAACGTATAACCGCTAATAGTGGATATTAATGAATCAATCGAGGAATAAATCAAAAACTGGTATATTGATAACATATTAGAGTACCCTACAATATGTCAATGATATATACAGAGCGTTCATGCAATGCGATAAACTCAGTTGAAAATAGCAAGAAAAATGTAACTTCATTTGACACCCTCTATAAAACCGATCTAATACTTTTTCTTTATTTCCTAACTGTATCATATAGTCATAGAATAGAGCTGTCAGAATATGAAAAGTTTTGACAAATCGGTTCATGGGTAAAAAAGTTGTACTTGTTGAAACTTAGGTAATTTTTTGGGTGGAACACTTCAAATTTTGATGAGTGTATTATAGTTTGAATTTATACGTTATATGTTTCTGTTTGAGTACTATTTACATTGAAAATATTCACTTCTTGCCTCTATTAAATGAAATGCGCCCCTGCTTTTTTACTTTAACTGTGAGTTTCTTGGAGACAGGTTGTAAATTAAAATTATTGCTGCAGGGCTCTCTAACAAACACGTCTGTAGACAAGCTTGGTTTTTGCATACCAATGATGGTACATTTTTTCTAATACATCAATCAAATTGTGTATATATAATTCAGGTGTTTAGACAAAACACCTGGATTACACAAAACAGTTTTGTGCATACTTATATGAATTTATTTTAAGACGTAGAACTTGGAACTGATATCATTAAAAAATTAAAGCAATAATAGAAATAGAAATACATAAGCAAATAAAGTTCCCATAGCAAAAATTTAAATAATTAAACATATTAAATACATAATATTTATGCTTATTAAATGTAAAATTGACATATTTTGTAAAACAAGTTTTAGATAACCTACCTTTTTTTCAGACGATATTTCTTGACAGTTTAAAATTGTTTTTAGGAAATATATTTCACTCGACTCAACCAGATGTATCCATACAAACAGATATAAGAATATCTACTCTAATATCAAAAAATATAAAATGAAGACACTGCGTACAAGTCCCTTCTATGGCGCCAAAATATAAAATTGACATGTCTATTGACAATATTGACATAATCATTCATTCAACCGATTTTAAGCGTCAACCGGTATATACCAAGGTTAGTGCAAATTACTAACCTTGGTATATACCACGGTCATTCCTTGGTTAACTTGGGAGTTCATTAGTTGTTTCCATAGAGATAGAATATATTGACTATGTGCAAGGGGGCGGAGTTATTACTAAATCCGACGCGAGCGTTTGCGGTGGCTATAATTGTAAATTTTGAACCCCTAATTTTCCTATGTGTCAAGGTATGGTTATGTTTTGTGCTCGTGCTGTCAAGAATGTCAAGATTGTCATCAAGTAATAAAAATTGTTGTTTGAACGAGAAGAGTCGTAATTTAATAGTGCTTTTCAGTTATAAATGAAAAATGGGAAAAATTAAGCTACTTGCAAACAAATGTTGTGTTCTAGGCTGTCGTGTTAGTGACACTTTCCATAAAATAAAGTTTTACAGATTTCCTGCGCGGAAATACAACCTTGAATAACGCGCGAAGTGGATCAAAGCTTTGAAAAGAGGCAAGTAAAATCATGTATATTTACCTCTAAATTAAGTTTAAGGCGTATCTGTTACAGCCGTTTGTCGAATGCACTTTGCTGTAGTTTTATTATTACAGCTGATATCAACATATGCTTCTACATGTTTCACGTGACAAAATGCCAATTTCCTTCCTTTCTCTAATACACCTCTCACCTCTGGTAAATTTATTGGAATGCGTAATTTGTTTAAATTTGGTACGCAAAATTATACTGGTCATTATTTTATGTTATTATGTCATGTCGTGACACTGACAATCATGTAGTGACATTGACAAATTAGGGGTACAAATATTAAAAAATTGACCACGAGTGGCGCTACTAGAACCCTTGCACATAGCGAATACGATATAAATAGGTAAGGAAATAACGGTACTACGAGCGGAGCTTATTGTAGCACCAATATGGCGGCTTTAACAGAGTTGGATTAAGCGCGTTCTCACGATTCGATTTTAGTTGGTCAACTTTCAACTTTCGTAATCAACTAAATTCGGTGCAGTTTTTGGTTCTTTTTAGACAAGATATTTAATCTAGTAGAACTAGTTTTATGGGGCTTGTAGGTCCCTTTGAAAGAAAACTGTGCTATTAGTTCAATAGTACCAATTCCTACAGCTTCTTAATTGGGTGTGTGGGTGATGGTGAATATGGAAAGTAAAACAATAGGCAAATAAGTAAATTTATACCCATGTTATACATTGTTTCAGAATACATAAATATACAGTACCCCAAGAAAAATTATAGCCAAATTGGAAACAAAGACGGGATGATCGTGCGTAAAGCGTAAATAGAGAAAACGATCAGTGAATGTGTAACGCCCACATTCCTTCAAAGTGGTACGTACCAATCAGAAGATTTTCTCCAGGGCTATATTGAATAACTGACACGTCAGCGCATCTTCCTGTCGCAGTCCTTTGTGTATTTCGAACGGTTCCTATATTATGTCGTTCTGAAGTTTAACTGCGGACGTGGTATCAACCATGGTCATTTTAATCAGACAAGTTAGCTTCATTGGTACTCCACGAGTTCGTTCATAACGTCGTGCAACATCGACCTAAGAATGTTATCATACGCTGCTTTAAAGTAGATGACAAGTGGTGCATACCAAGTGTTATACCAATGTCAAATTCTCTGGATTTTTCTCGGATTTGATGCAAAGTGAACATTTGGTTGGTAGTTGAGCTACCTGGTCTGAATCTTGACTGATATTCTCCGAGGTGGGCTTCAGAGAATGGTTTCAGTGTTTCATTTGGGTTGGTCCTCCGGCCAGCAGCTCTTGAAAATGTTCTGTCCATCCAAATAGAATATATTTTTTATTGCTTATTAAGTTTCCTCCTTTGCTGACTCTACAGATATTAGTTCTTGGTTTAAAAACCTTTCTTGTCGCATTTCTCTTCCCTTCTAATATGCTTGTATTTGTCTACCGCCGCCCTTTGTCCTACGCTGTAGCATGGATAAAGTACACTACCAATAATAGCATTTATATACCATAATTTTGTAGGTACGGTTCTGTTTATTGTTTATACTAACTTATGAAATGTTATTCCCGACATCTTTTTATCCACGCCGTCTCTGCTACAGCAGCTACGCACAGCACAAGACAAACTAACAAAAAATACTTAGACAGTTCTCAAAACACAAATGAAATGCTAAATATTGTTCAACATGAACTGACAACAAATGACACTACAGTTTGACATTTTTGACAAAAAAGTAGTAGCAATATGGCGGACATGAAACCACTTTTGCCACGTGATGCCGTCTCCCTATTATACATATTCTATCTCTATGGTTGTTTCACTCGGGTCCACAAATTAATAACAGGTGATTGACTTAAATTTATCGTTTGGATGTGTTATTAAGTGAGGTTATTTCGATTTATTTTATTATTTTCCAACTTACTAGTGTTTTTGTGAAAATAGTCGAATATTATTTTAAAATGTCTAAAGAGAGAAGTACATTATTATTATTTGTGTCCCATGGTTGAGATAAAACATGGTTAGTTTTATCTCGGCTCGATTTTCGTACTGTACTGCGCAAGTAGAAAAACTTGTTGAGTGCCACTAAATAGCTATATGTTTTCTGCAAAGTTGGAACTGTCAACTGTCAAATAACAAATTGTCAAATCTGCAAGAATGTTAAGTTTGGTTATTTGAATTTATTAATTTAGTCTGGTGGTATCAGTTTTAATTGAAAAATGCACAAAGGTCATGGAGGACTCCTTTAACCACGGCGAGAAATTGAAGAGGATCAAATCTTTGACAATGTAGCAAAATAAAGATGCTTGCCACTCTTGCCAGCTATGCTATTCATTCTCTCATTTGGACAAGAACTTACTTACATTTATCTTTGTCTACGAGAAATCAACAGAAAAATACAAGATAACTCTAGAAAAACAAACAAGATCACAAAATTTACAGGATTCAAAAAATAGTTATATTATGCTTTATATTATGTAGTTATTATTATGTTGTCCCATGTCCTTTTTAATAGTAAGTATAGATTTCAACTTTGTTGAATATCCCTTCATTACTTTAAATTATATATTCTTTTAGTGAATATTATGAACCATTATGTAAACATTATCTAACATTCATAATATTCAATGAAACTATTTATTATTATTAATTATAATTATATTAAATTATTTTCAATTACTAAAGTCTACAACTGTGAAATGTTACAACTTTTATTTATTAAAAATCATGATTAATTTCAAAGCTTATTTCATATTATGTCAAACACGTTCTAATTAAAAATGCAGGTAAACACCACGATAATAAGCACGGGCCATATATAAATAGGTAGATTTTCAATTTGTGGTACTTGATTTCAAGATTAGAAGAAACGGCAAAATCTGTCAAATTATTCTACTTTATATTTAAAATTCGCGCCAAGATTTCTACTTGATGACGTAATCCTAGCGGTAGTCAAAATGTGCGCCGTGACATACCATCTTATATCTCTACCATGTTTGTGTCCCAACAATTCTAGAGCTAATATAATTTTAAGTTTTTTAAGATTTCCAAAAGAGGAAGAAATGTAAACTAATATAGTTAAATACAGTCAAAGACGATTATAGCTATTTATATAAGTGCCATATGAGGTATTTTATAGTACGCGTAGTTATTTGTGTATCAAGCCCAAAAAGTTGATCTTTCTCGGCCGAATCTGAAATTTGCGGCAGAGGCGCAGCCGAGGCCAAGCAAACTTCGGATAAGGCCGAGAAAGATCATTTGGCCGAGGTGCACACAACATTTTTTAGGCAGCTGTCTCAAAAAGTAAAAAAATAGTAGTTTATGTCATAAGGACGAAAAAATCAAGTTTTTCGGGCGACTACGAAATATTGCCAGCCGAGACGCAGTCGAGTCCGAAAAACAGTTTTTCGTCTGTGTGTCATACAATATTTTAATTCAAATGTGCTTATGGATATTAAAATGATAGGGAAAATTAAAATATGTTCTTAAGATTTACTTGCTACACCCCGCAAATGATACAATTTACAAGTTTTTTTGTAACAGACGGCTGTGAACTAAGGCCAGATATAATAGGTAAATAACAACTGCACAGCACAACTGCTGTCATATCAGTTTGCTTGAATTAGTATCGAATTCAATTTATATGTATATTATAATATCGAATTTAATCGAAAATATACTACATAAAATAAATACCACAATAAAAGTTTTATTTACATGTGCATTACCATTATACAGTAGAGGAAAAGGGTCAGCATTTTAAAAAGTAGGTACCTACCTAACTAAAAACGCTTAATCTTTTTGTCTGTCACTTTTCCGGCCTGGGCAGGAAAAGTCTTTTCAGTCGTTTACTTGAAGTAGCTAGAAAAGTTCTACCTTTCGCTTTTGTTTTCTGACCGAGAAACGTCATTTTTTGATACATTCGAATAAAAATATTTTTTTCTACTACCGTCTATATAAGTGAACTTTGTACCCCTAGTAACACGCGTGATAACGAAAGTAAACATTCGAGTTACCTGGTTGCTAGCTACGAAAGTTAAACTTTCGCCTCCCAGGACAGAAAAGTAAAAAAAAACTTCCAATCTTTCAAGGAAGTACGCCAACATTACATTTTCGCCGATTTCCACATCATTTTTGTCGGCACACCATTTTAAAAACACAATCGATATTGGCAGCTTCTTATATCCCATTTTCATCGCCACAAACATATTTGTTTATTTCAGTTTGACACTACCACAAATTAAAATGTTTGACATAAACCTCGATGACAGATAGCAATTGTTACGTGCACATGTAAATAAAACTTTTATTGTATTTATTTTATGTAGTATATTTTCGATTAAATTCGATATTATAATATACATATAAATTGAATTCGATACTATTTCAAGCAAACTGATATGATAGCAGTTGTGCTGTGCAGTTGTTATTTATTATATCTGGCCTTAGTTCACAGCCATCTGTTACAAAAAAACTTGTAAATTGTATCATTTGCGGGGTGTAGCAAGTAAATCTTAAGAACATATTTTAATTTTCCCTATCATTTTAATATCCATAAGCACATTCGAATAAAAAATATTGTATGACACACAGACGAAAAACTGTTTTTCGGACTCGACTGCGTCTCGGCTGGCAATATTTCGTAGTCGCCCGAAAAACTTGATTTTTTCGTCCTTATGACATAAACTCCTATTTTATTCGAATGTGTCAAAAAATGACGTTTCTCTGTCAGAAAACAAAAGTGAAAGGTAGAACTTTTCTAGCTACTTCAAGTAAACGACTGAAAAGACTTTTCCGGCCCAGGCCGGAAAAGTGACAAACAAAAAGATTAAGCGTTTTTAGTTAGGTATAGGTACCTACTTTTTAAAATGCTGACCCTTTTCCTCTACTGTAAAATGGTAATGCACATGTAAATAAAACTTTTATTGTATTTATTTTATGTAGTACATTTTCGATTAAATTCGATATTATAATATATAAATTGAATTCGACACTAATTTCAAGCAAACTGATATGACAGCAGTTGTGCAGTTGTTATTTATTCTGGCCTTAGTTCACACTGTCTGTCTGAAAATTGTATCATTTGCGGGGTAGGGGTAGCAAATCTTAAGAACACAAAATTTTAATTTTCCCTATCATTTTAATATCCATAAGCACATTTGAATAAAAAATATTGTATGACACACAGACGAAAAACTGTTTTTCGGACTCCTACGAATTGCCAGCCTCGACTGCGTCTCGACTGGCAATATTTCGTAGTCGCCCGAAAAACTAGATTTTTCGTCCTTATGACATAAACTACTAATTTATTCACATATGTAATGCTTCAATTGCCACCTTATAAAAAGTTGGGAGGCAGGCATTTGTTCACTCTTCTTTTCCAGCTAGCCAGCTAGCCGGTAAAGTAGCTTTACCGGCTAGTTAAACGTCACTTTTCCGGCAAGTTAAACGTCACACTTTGCGGCAGCAAATCTTTTGGTTGTCTTTTGTGCAGCAGCTTTAAAATTTGGTGAAGTACACTCTCTAAGTCACAAATGATCAGAATCAAACATTTTGTTGTAGAATTTTGAGCGAATTTAACAGAAATTATTGATAATAAATACTTGTGGAAATAACCTAATTTATTTGACAGAAGAACCTTAATGCTCGTTACCTAGCAACGCTCAACTTTTATCACTGCAGCCTACCTACTTATTTTGCATAATTTCCTAATTCTCATTCACTATCTATTCAATTAAATAAAAAAATTGTATGCTGATATTATGTTATTATACAATGATTGTGAATAAAATAGTATACATACCTCGCTGGTCGTTTTCATTACAGCCTCGCGTTTACGTCTGACTTCGGCGCTACGCGCCTCTGTCAGATATCAACCCTCGGCTGTAATGAAGCACCTCCCAGCTCGGTATGTAATGTACTATTAAAATTGTTTCGTACAAACTACTGCAGACATGGACAAAATTTTGCGAGAAGCCTAGTAGGCTGACATTTTTAATTCGTTTGACAAATGAAAACGTCACTGGATAGTTTATTGACAAGCCGTGCCGTTTCTGTCATTAGTAAAAATGAGTGATAGTGATAGCGATAATCCACCGGAAATTTATGAAGCTGAAAATGCAAGGTTGGAAATCTACTTCTGTTTTAGTTTTTCTTTAAGCCTAAATCCATTTCAAATATTATTATTAATGATCAATTATTAATACATGAGACTGTAAAGAAAATGCGGACATGAAGTAAAAGCGGCCGTGAAGTAAAAGCGGCCAAAAAAACATAAAATTGACAAATGAGTACAAAGAGATGACACTTTAGGAACGCTGTCAGATCCGTGAAACGCCACTTTTTGTGACAGCTGCCTAAAAAAGATTTTTTCTACCACCGATCTTAAAGTACTAACTTTCCGCACGACTTTACGCACTAGTGGGTAAAGTGTTTTTACCTTACGCACTAGTGCGTAACGTAACATACTTAAACAATTGCATACCTATTAGAGCACCTATAATAAACATATCTTATTTAAAAACGTTAAATGTGGTTATTTAATTTTATGTAGTCCATTTATTTAATATCACGGTATTATTATAAAACATACCACCTAATTTTCAGTATTCTTTAACAATAATGATTGAATTTTTTACAATTCTGAAGTTTCATTTATATTCTTGACATTGACATTAAACAAAGAAATAATAGACGACTGATTTAAAATTAAGTTGGCTATAACAGTATTGTGATTTTTAAATGACATATGAAGTTTTGACGTAATCGGTAAATTTTGACGTTTCACATTATTATTAGAGAATTTAGGTCCATTTCGGTAGTAGAAAAAATATTGTATGCAATTCGTGCGAAAAGTGAGCTTTTTTCACTCATGGGAAATTCCCATTCGTGAAAAAATCTCACCTTACGCACTTGTTGCATAAATAACTATTATCTACGTTCGACTTATTAATTTTTTTTATACATAATAAAAAACACTAATCAATTAATATTATTTTTTTTTAATCGGCATTAAAGTAATTCAAAATCGTCATTAAAATGCTAGAAATAGTCATTAAAGTAATCCATTATTGTACGATTTTTGTAGTTGGCAGAGGAGGTGACAGATAAACGTAATAGTATATTACGTAATAAGAGTTGTAAATAGCGTATTACGCACGAATGGAAAAATTATGCACGAGACGCGTTAGCGTCGAGTGTGATAATTCCATGAGTGCGTAATTGCTTTACAACTCGAATTATGTACTATACTTTACCTACGACCGTATTTATTGAAAGTTTGTATCTTATTTTTATTATTTATCGCTTATGTCAGTTTTGACAGCGTCAGAAAATTAAGTATTGCACTTGTCATTTTTAATAATTTTTAGAGAATAAGTTTGTTTGTATTGACCGTTGCTAGGCGGTTGCTAGGAAAACTGTACGAATTGTGCGATTTTTTTACCAAGTTGTGCGATTTTTTTACCGTGCGTAATAGGAATCTTACATTGATCGCAGACGGTGTGTTTTTAAGTACTTACAGTAGTGGTCGTAGGTAAACAAATTTTTCGTTGCTTGTAACAATATAATTGTGTTGTATTAAAAGGTAAAAATGCAGATTTTTAAATTCAGAATACGGGCTATTAGTGTGACGTCAAAGTCGCCGCTATATCCAAACAAACTTTAAGTTTATGAAGATTTAAATATTCGCAAAAATCAAACAGATGAATAACTCAGGGAAGCTACAAAATTCATTGATATGTGAAAAGAAAACGATAACAAAGGATATGATGGGCAAAAATGTCAACGATGACCAATAATTGAACTTTTCACTACACGTGAATTTGTTTGTATCTAAGGTAAATCACTGTTTGATTTTCGCGAATTTTATAAAAGAAGATACCTAGCGTTGATAGTTATATTCCTCGACTTTTGTCAAAACTGCTTTTAATATACATTTAAAATTCACAAACGGAAACATCACATAATATACAAAACAAAGGTAAAATAGTTTATTTGGATACAAAAAAGGGCCGCTATACGTCATCACTAATTCAGCGTATTGTATTATCACTATAATAGGATACTTGAATGTAGTCTGCGTCGGGTTTGGGTACCCTGAACTCTATTTGGGTAATGGCATAGACTTAATAATAATACTATGGACTGAGCCTAGAGAGAGAGGTGATGAGGACGAGACCTCGAGAGAGACGCCGATAGATGCGAGTTCAAGTTTATGTATTTTGTTCCTTAACCTTCTTTAGGTACCTACCTATTAATGCATAAATATCTGAGATGCACCTATTTTTATAGTTCACAAATCACTACAACGTGCTAATATATATTTATAAAGAATCTCGGCAAAATGTTCCCATCCGCCGTGTAAAAAAGTAACTTGGCCACGTGACTGTGGACTGTGGAAACAACAGTCACGTGGTCTTAAATCTTACTATCCTTGTTCGACTCACTCAATTTATATCGCTCTATCTCTCTTCAATGGCGTCCTCACACTGGCGAACTGAAAATGGCACAATGCTCCGTCCATACGTTAGTATTATTAAGTCTATGGGTAATGGGTACTGCTACATAACCTCACTTTATGGCAATGGTTCAGTTTTTCTTTTAATTCACTTAAATTACTCATTTTTAACAAATATTAATGATTATTTAGACTTTAAATACAAAAATACTTACTGAAAGCTGAAGCTAGTACCCAGAGCCGACGCATATCCATCTGACTGTGCCATATGTCATACTAAACCTATGCAAGTCTCCTATTCACCATGCACCAACGTTTGTATGAGTAATAAATTATAAGAATTTTAGTTTTAGGCAGACGACTATTTATAATAGCCGTTTTATTATAAAATATTTATTAAATGAAACATATAATTTGAGAAATTTGGTCTGTAAGTCTAAATTTATATTTTTTGATATATTAAAGTGCTAAAAGTGTAAAAAATTGTTTATTGCTTAAAAATATTCATATTTAAAAACAAGTAGGTACCTACCTTCCTTTTAAACACGCGTATATAATAGCGATTTCAAATATATATTTTTTTATTTATAATTATGATAATATTAACACAATGATAATTATTAATATTAAGAAAATAAGAAAGGAATAATTATAGGTATGTAATAATTAAATAATATAACATTATAGTTATTATAAAAAGTATTTATTGTTATAGTTCATGTAAAAAGTTTTACTTTCTTCCACAATGGATATTAAAGCAAAAAAAATAACTATTTATTTAACTGATATTAAAGTTTGTATAGGTATATGTTTAAACAATCTACAAATTTTTTATTGAAAAAAAAATTTATTATTAAAAATGTATTTTTAATATGAATAATAAATATATTACTATAGGTAGAAGTTCATTTTGTAGGTCTCTTTCATAATCATTTGATGTAAAATATAGGGAGCATATTGAACATGTATTTGGGTTGAATTTATGCTCTCTTGTACAACGATTTATTCACTCTTTTTTTATTGTGGATGAAACTAAATCATTTATCTTTGGAAATGAATGAAATGTCAACTTAACACCTTCTTTCTTGAGAGTTAATTCTATTGCTTTTACACGAGGCAACAGCACAAATCTGCCCGCAGTGCAATCTAAAACAAAAAAACAATATTTTAGAATGTCTTTTCCTGTATTTTAATTGAATAAACTTACCAAAACACTTCCGAAAAACAGAAATGTCCAAATACTAATCACAAATTGGGACTTTGTAAACACAAACAAAAAAACACAAAATAAAGATTGTCACAAAATCTTGATTTATGATATTTCTAAATGTTCATTATCACTCTACAACGTTTGAAAATTAAAAAATAGTCACTAAAAACTGAAGAGAAAACACATCAAAGTACAACGTAAACACACAGGCTTTAATTGACGACAGCCAATTCTGTACTGATGGCTACGTCACTACCGTTCATGATACAACAACACAAGATATGATATCAAAGCGTTCAAATTTCGTCCAGTTTGCACATGACGTGACACAGTGAGTAATTTTTAAAATATATGTCGCGTATTCGAATTTAATATCAAATTTTGTTAGTTAGGAACTCAGTTTTATGGCTTTTATTCATAATATAGGTTCATTGATTATAGTGTAATACTAAGTTAATGACGGCTATTTAAATTATTACATTTTAGATGAAATTGATTAGAGCCCAGAGATAACACTGATTATTACATTTGATTTATTTTATGCAGAAATTTCTATATTATACGTGAATATAAGTATAATAATACGAAATTAACTCCCAATTTATATTTTTCTTAGGCATGTTTCTTGCTGAAAGTTAAGTATATTAAGAAAAACCAGTTTTGACGTCAAATTTTACCTTTAATATGTAGGAAGTTAAAAAAATATAAAAATGTTAATAATTAAGGTAAAAAATTGAAATAAACTTTCTCTAAAAATTTTCTAGTTACTACTACTATTAAGAGAATTAATGCTAAAATAGTACATTGTGTACCTAGTAGGAATAACTTAACATTCCCGGACGACCGTGCAGATTGCTTATCGAGGCGCAAGCAACACGGAGTTCGAAAATATGCTTTTACTACGATGATACACATATTATTTTTTCTGAAACCGCGTTTCCATATACCCTGCATTTTTTTTTTATTTCAGGGAACTAAAAAACGTTATATCGTGCGTGGAATCTCTTGATTGATTATCAACATCACAATCGTACACAGCACATCTCATTTTCGTCGATTTTTTAACTTTTAAACCCAAAAATATCCGCAACAACTTGACAATTCTACCTGACACTCCAGCATAGCCGGGCGTTTAATGGCGTCCTAGCTCACCGACTGACGTCACGACTGTCACGAGCTGCGCGATATCTTATCTCTTATTTATTGTATCATGACTACCGTTCAATGCCGGTCCGCCAACAGGTTAACGTTGCTCTTATGGAACTGAGCTATCCTTCTTGTCTAATGGTGTTGAATGGTTCTTCCTTAACGTTCTTTCCTCTCTGTTTCATAAAACGTCTGTACCAAGATATAACAGCAGATTCATTGTATTTTTTTGAATGGTAGATGGAGGAAAAAGTCATCGTTTTGTAACTACTGGAACTGGCTTTTTCGTCGGATTTGTTGCCTGATGCTTGCATTTTTCTTTTCACTGCAGTTATTCATTTGTTGCGTTGTTTTAATTTCCGAGCCCCACCGTAAGGAATCGATAAAATTTGCATTTACAATTCCTTCCAATATTTTTGCAATTTACAACATGGCAACTATAGTGGTCCATTATTAAATTTGTTTTGTAAAGACATTGTGACCACTACTACTGACAGCCTACTTTATTGCAATTTTTGTCCGCTGCGAGCACTGCCATCGATTTCATTACCCCCACCCTATACTCTGCACATAGCGTATAGATGACCTTAAACTCGGCTCCCACAGACTTCCATCAACACAGAAGAAAAATAAAGTAATATTTTTACAGATTTTACTGCAATAATTACCGAATAAATTGTGATTAAAATCATACTTTTACTTATAGTCACGCTGCAGTTGTTAAAAAGCGGGCAAAATTTGTCAACTCTATTTTTTCACTTAAATTTGTTTATTGGCAGCACAGTGAGTAGGATTTTACTTGTTTTCAATTTTACAAATCGCGTTTAATACCTATTTACAAATCGCGTTTAATACCTATAGGGTGGTCGCACAGATGATTGAACGAAAAATATGTCTTGACCATAGAAATATACAGATTATTACTATAAAACAAATATGTGGTCAATCAGATAGGGACTAATTTTACCAATTTGAATAGAGGATATCTACTACGTAAAAATATTTTGTTATGTACAGGGTGAGCTACAAAATAATTATTATGTATGATATTAAACAAATATTATATTTCACAAGGTACATTTTAATATATCATAATAACACTAATAATAACACTAATATTTTGTTACTAAAACATAAAATCTAAAAAGGCTTTAGTTTAAAGCAAGTCCAGCATTTCAGCATCATGCAAGGATAAAACATTACGGTTGTGACATAACTCTCCACATCCACACATATCGGTACAAGATACGTCATTTGCAAAACATTTGCATCTGCTTGTTCCGCAACGTTTGTCGGCAGCTGCGCAGCCACACTTTTACAGCTCCAGCAGGGCTTGCGGAGCTGGAGGGTTAATGCACATTACTGGTTTCGAGCCTGCCTCGGTGCTCGTCCAGTAGTAGTCAGTGGGTGGTGGTAGATAAGGACATGGCTTTAAAGACCTTTTCCATACGAGAGTCATGTAGCAGGCGAGGTGGATGTGTGGGATCAATGTACCCTTGGTTAGAGGTAACTGACGACCTTCCTTTCCAGTCTTGGCAAAGATAGTCCATCGCAAGTCATTAATGAAATCAGAACTGCTGCCAGCTCTCCTATACAACACGCACATATAGCGTTCCATCTGTCTCATCAGATTTTCTGGGAGAACTACATGGGTTCCGTAGGCTGCGAATGCTTCCAGTATCTCGTTGTCTGCAGCCATGAAGGCAGAAAATTGTTGCTTTACTCCTTTAGTGGCGAAGGCTAGCCCATGTTGTCTGTGCCTTTAAAGGGGTACCAACCAATAATGGATTCCGCACGTTTTTTTCCAAGGCGGAGATAAAAATCTCGCACACACAACTTTTCACTACGCGTTCTCATAATTACTGTAGATTTAGGAATATCATTGTAAAATCCGATAAGTAAAATTAAAATATCTGTGTCTGTTGCCAACACGGTTAGATCACAGTCGGCGTTCTTTAGCGCCACATCCACAGCATTCAGGGGTATGAGTTGGTCCGCTTCTTCTAGTGAGTGTTGGCCATGGAGCATTTCTGGCATGGTAACAATGTCTGATAATATGCAGTTGGATACCATGATGTTATGATATGCTACTAAAACCTTTTCTGATCGACTTTCAAAGTAAGCGATCACTTTATCGCCAAGATATTTTGTCAGCTCTGCTTTGGTGGCACTATGAGCCAAAAAATCCGGTATACTTTTAATCGGGGTGTCATCGTTGACATGAAATTGAATAGGTGCATGTCCCTTAGCTCTTTTTTTTTCACGTGGCTTCTTTTAGTGAACTTTCCACATATTGATCGAAGAGTAGGCGGAACTCAGCGTAACCATAAATGCTCTGTGCCATAAACTAGATCTTTAAGGATATGTAGAAATTTAGCCGCAAAATGTTCAGCTGTAGTCATTTCAGGGACTTTCTTTATCAATTTGACGAGGAACATACCATCGATAAGCATTACAGATCTTTTAGGGGTACATGTTTCATGCTGTTGCAAACTACTATCGCTTGGGGTGTCCTGTAATGGTACGTCTTTCATGACCGTTACCAGGTGATGTTAGATGCGCATTTTTTCTCGCTATCGATTGGTGTATTTAATTAGATATGGTTCCATTTAAAGAAAATGACTTATTGCTGTTTCTATGAGGTCGATAGATATCGTTAATTTCAGAAACTTTGCAGTTGAGATTTTGACAATTTTATTACATGATGGATAGCTCCAATACCTTGTCTTACCTCAATAAAAAATTCAACGTGTGACGTACTTCGGTTTGTAGGCAAAATGGCCGAAGTGTCACTATGGCACTCGAGGCATCGGCGGTGCTTTACTCGGGCGCCAGTTCCGTTTATAGTGCAGAAACACCACTACTCAGGCAGCTACAGTGAAGAAACGGAATGTTCCAGTGGGTCGTTGGGAAAATTTGACTTTGTTTCGGATTAAAAAGCACAGTTTGATATCACAATGAGATTTATTCAGGATATTAACAGAAATAAAATATAGTTACTAGGCTACAAGCTTTCTATTCTAATTACAGTTACAGTTACCAGGGCTTAAAAGCTATTTTACATACAGGATCTACGATAGTTAGCAGGGTTTAAGAAAAAGCTATTAACAATATGTACATCTACTCTAAAGCACAATTCTAAAGCACAGACTACGGCAAAGCACAAAATACAGCGGTGCGAATATCAAGCAAGACGAGCAGGCGGTTAACTAAACGGTTAGGTACGGACTAACAGCAAAGCGGTGTACGGATACCAGGATTAGCAGAAGCAAATACCAAAAGCATGCAATTCTCAAAACAGGATATGTGCAGTGTACAGACTTGGCTTATTGCGCAGCATTAACTAACAGTCGAGTTATGGAATGTAACAGGATGCTCCTGGCGGTCTGGGTCTCGCGTACTGAAAAATAAGTTATGATTAGTACCGTAACAGGTCACACATATGCTTATGCTGGATCTAGTCGGCTGCTATATATCTCTGGCTAGAAAGAAAGTTATGGTTAGTACAGTAAACTCCGCTGCGTACGTATACGTTATATCTGATGTTCATCCCTCATATATAACATAGACCGACAGCTGGCTTACTCAAAGCTGAAAAGAATACAAAATTAGTGCAGAATTCAATACTCTACAATAGCCAAGTCCTCACTTACAATCTCTACCTGTATACCTTACTTACTTCTGCTTCCTTGGACACTTCTGGACAGGAACGGCGATCGACAGCTACTGACTGTTTTGAAGTCGGCAAACGGTATTATAATTATTCTGAAATATTTAGAGTAGTAGGGATGACGCCAACTGAGCAGCGCAGTGAATAAACTACGTCACTGCTGGACTTTGCCGAAATTCGGGCCCAAAGGTTACTTACTTTCGGTGATGTACGTCTAGTCTCCGGCGTGGTCAGCGATGTACTGAGTTCTTCCTGCTGCGAGTCGGAATGTCTTACCCGCAAGACGTGGTGGGGTAGCGCTAGGTCACAGCGTGACGATTACGGACGTCGGACGTCTGGGCGCTGATTGACGTAGTGTAGTGTCTAACTGGCTGAGCGCTACACATCCATCTTCGTTGAATGATTTCGGCGGCCGGTGCGGATTCACTTGTTCACTTCGTAGATATTAGCGCGCTTTGTTTGCGCTCAGTTAATTACGGAGTTATTTATTAATTAAATAACAGCCAGGCTGGTTATTTTATTTAACGGGGTACAGGTGATAATAATGTACAGAATACACATCATAATGCTTTGTTAAGAACAGGTTTTTAATAATTAACTTCGGTAATTATATTATTTACAAATATCTGGTGCTTTTACAGGCTATTTAAGTTAACAATAATTTACTGGCTTTTACTTTAGAACGGAAAGTATCGTTAATTTCTTTAAATACAGGTTACAACATAATAATAACGGTAAAATAAATTACAGGCTTACGTAAAAGAACTAAATAAATTTATATACGGGGTGTATCGGGCAATAAATTTTAATAGTAACGGAAAAATCACTTCGTTACAAACGTCTTATCATTAATTGTTACTGAGATATTGATTTTTACATTATACAACTATTCCGTCAATATTTTGGGAAAAAAATTAATATCTCAGAAAATATTCATTTTAGACATAGGAAACCTTTAATGAAATGACCTTTAAATTTTCCGTGGAATCTAAAAAATAGGGGCATCTCATTTAAAATAACAGAGTTAGGGTCAACTTCCGGTATAACCGGAAATGCCACCATTTTGAAAATATTTTCATTAAATAGATCCTACTCACTTAGGACCATAACCAAAATTTCATTTCGATATCTTTTTTCTTTCTCGAGATACTTCTAATAGGCGGTCAACGTGAATCACCATGTATATTAACTCTCAAAATTAGTTTTAACCTTGTAAAGAATCTTACAAGCAATAAAAAACATACATTGAAACGATAACCCTAAAGCCTTATTATATCATAATTCCAGATTTTAGGACCCACTGCTTGCCGACACTCTTCAAATAAAAGACGGGGGTTGTAAAATTGAAAACAAGTTCAATCCTGCTCATTGGGATGTCAACAACAAATTTCAAATGAAAAAACAGAGTTGGCAAAATTTGCCCGGTAGACAGGAATTCTTCTCGTTCAAATAACAATTTTTATTATTTGACACTCTTGACAGTCTTGACAGCACAAAACATATCTTGATCTTAGCAAATGGGAAAAGGGAAAATTAGGGGTTCAAAATTTACAATTATGGCCACCGCAAACGCTCGCGTCGGATTTAGTAATAACTCCGCCCCCTTGCACATAGTCAAATGCTAAAAATAATATTTTTCTTACAAAAAATTATTCCGATTTGACATTTAAAAATAATTATGACATTTTTTAATGCTACTTAAAATTTTAAATAATTATGACATTTCTTAATGCCACTTAAAATTATCTAAAAAATAAAGTTAATTAATCTTAATTTCACAGTTTCTGGATAAAAAAAAAACTTAATATGCACCTCGGCAGAGAAGAACGATCACAGAGAAGCGACAGTGCCGGCGGAACGTTTGAAGTTCTATGGCCCAGCCGATTTGAAGTAAACACACACGTTTACACTGAGAGAAGTTATCCTTTTGGTACATGTACACCGAGATGTACAGTCGGCGCCACCCAAATGTGAACGCATTTTGGTTGTCATGGAATTTTCTTCTGAATTTCATTGTAGTAAGTCAGACTTTGTTTAGTGGCGTAACATAGAGAGGATAGGTATATTGACAGTAAATAATATTACTTTTTTTATTTTCTGTTACCATAATAATTGGAAGGACGAAGGCCGACACGAATAATATAAAAGAAGTTAGCAAAATAATTAACTAATATTACCTACATGTTAGTGGAAGAAGGTTAATATTAATTGTTCCTTTAATTCATTCGTGTTTAACGATTGTGAGAAATAAAATGACACAAACTAAGGGCCGGTCTTTTCACCTCCAATTAACTTTATCCAGCAGTTATTTACCTAGGATACAATTGTTACAACAATGAAATTCAACAACTTTAACTGCCGGATAAAGTTAATGGGAAGATGAAAAGATCGGGCCTAAGCGTATTAACAATAATTAATATATTTCAACACATAATAATTCATAATTCAGAAAAACATTAATAAAATAAAAATGGTAAAAACTAATATCTATATTTAAAAATCAGCAATTCGTCAGGCCAGATAGCTTAAGACGTCTTTGTGCTATACGCTAAGTGAGTATCAGGTGTTCGCGGAGCACCCGCCACTTACTGGATTTTTGTTGTGTCAGTTGGGAGCAAATGTCTCACTGTTTACCTTGAGTATTATGACATTTAAAGTTTTTTCAATCCATTAAACACTCCTAAGAACACAATACTGTATGGAACGCCGTTTTAATATTTACTCACTATTTATTCATTTCTACTGTTAATTAGAGATATCACTAATTTAATTTCAGATATCTGGAATTGAATTAGAGACATCTCTAATTCTAATTCAGATATCACAAATTGAATTAGAGATCTCTCTAATTCTATTTCAAATATCTGAAAATAGTTTATTATGTGTATATACATATTATTAATAATTTAATTATATCTATATAGATATAATTAAATCAATTTGAGATGTCTGAAAATAATTTCTGATATCTGAAATAAATTTCTGATATCTGAAATTAATTCATTATATGTATAATAATATACATATTATTAATTATTTAATTATTTCTATATACATATAAATAATTCAATTTCTGATATCTGAAACTGAATTAGAGATGTCTCTAATTATATTTCAGATATCTGAAATTAATTTATTATATGTATATACATATTATTAATCATTTAATTATATCTATATAGATATAATTAAATCAATTTCTGATATCGGAAAATAATTTCCGATATCAGAAATTAATTTCCGATATCAGAAAATGGCGCCATCTACTGATCAATAGGTTAACAACTATAAAATAAATACTTGGCACCACCGTAATTCTTAACTGTTTCATGATGATAAAAGAGCGCGCTGTTAAGCGATTTTGCGGTTGTGTTATCATCTTCTTCCCAGTGTTATAAAATACGGTGTAATGTTTAAAAAGTTTAAACAAAGAATACCTATTTATAACAGTATTTTCAAATTATATTACGCCAAGAATTTGCACTATTTGCAGTTAGTCAGAGTACAGTGTTGCCAGATTAAATAAGATATCTCCTATCTATGCTACTGGTCACTAGATGGCGCTAATTTCCGATATCTGAAATTAATTTCTGATATCTGAAATTAATTTATTATATGTATATACATATTATTAATTATTTAATTATATCCATATACATAAAAATAATTCAGTTTCCGATATCTGAAAATGAATTAGAGATGTCTCTAATTATATTTCAGATATCTGTAATTAATTTATTATATGAATATACATATTATTAATCATTTAATTATATCTATATAGAAATAATTAAATCAATTTCTGATATCAGAAATTAATTTCTGATATCGAAAATTAATTTCTGATATCGGAAATTAATTTCTGATATCGGAAATTAATTTCTGATATCGGAAATTAATTTCTGATATCTGAAATTACAATTTGTAAATGTACCTGTAAATTCATTTCTGATACTTAAAATTACTTTATTATATAGAATAGAATAGAATAGGTTTATTCAGAATACAGAATACATAGTAGCTTACAGTACCTTATATATAATATTAATTTTTCATTCTTATAATTAATATAATTATTGGTAATCTGCGAATCACCTAAACTCTCTAAGGAGTTTGTGCGTGATTCACAAATATAAAATATATACATATATAGGCACAAAAATATAAACATACATATTATAATTCTACTCACATTATGTGAAATAACCATAAGAAAAAACACAAAAAAGAAAAAATTTTTTGAGAAGATAGTTACACAGTGTTAAATCATATTAGAAATAATAAACAGAGGAGAAAGGGAGGAGAATACAACATTATTAATTTTACACTGTACGTATTCGCGCAGTCTCAAGTGAATAATTTTCATTTTCATATGGAAACAGATATTTATACCTACTTGATATACTATATAGGTAAGTTTATAAATCAAATTTTAATTTATTTAAAAATTACTTTAATTTGATTGTAATTTGCATTTAGAAATAGTTTTAATTCCCTTTTCAACATATTTTTTTTTTAATATTTTTTATTGTTGCAGGTAACATATTATAAAGTTTGGGTCCATAATAAAAAATAAACCTTTGGGTATGCAATTTTCGGAATAATGTATATACATATTACTAATTACTTAATTATATATATATGCATATAAATAATTCAATTTTCGATATCTGAAATTGAATTAGAGATATCGCTAATTCAATTTCTGATATCTGAAATTAATTTCAGATATCAGAAATTCAATTAGCGATATCTCTAATTCAATTTCAGATATCTGAAATTAATTTCTCATATCTGAAATTAATTTCTGATATCAGCAATTAATTCCAGATATCTGAAATTAAATTAGTGATATCTCTAATTAACAGCAGAAATGAATAAATAGTGAGTAAATATTAAAACGGCGTTCCATACTACTGCAAATAATGAGTATAGTTTTTAAAAGCCATTTTTAAACCGTCCAGTTCGATACTTTCAGGCCGAAAGTGATAAGCAAAGGACAAAAACTTGTGAAAAGTTATCATGTCAGTGATGTCACCAAAAAACGTCGTGACAATGAAATTCATACAAGGCAAGGTTTTACGAGAAACTCCAGGTGCATCTAGCACTCGGAAAAAAGAAAATATGTTTATTTTTATTATGATCCTGTAGCTGGGGGAAAATCGAAGAGTAGTCGACACTAACTGTAATTGTAAAGGCAAAGGGTACTGTAAACATGCTGCCGCTGTTTGAATTTTTGAAATGAAGAAAACACGCGCTCATAAAACGATTTATCCATGATTTGGAATCGCCCTCCCGAAGAAATGTTACGTGAGAAAACGAGCTCAGAAAATTTTCAGACTACTACTAGCCAGCCAAAATCAGTATATAAATTCAAAGATGTAGAAAATGTAGATCCAATTCTTCAAGATAACTGCACCCTTGCATTGTATGTAAAAGCTGAGGAAGAAATTGAAGAGTTAAACCGAGTTAAAGAGATTGAACTGCGTGATACTTTATTGAATTTTCAAAAGTTACAAACAAATATGTGTTTTCCTCAGTTTCATGCGTTTAAAAGTATCGCTAACGAAAACCTTCATCTCACACTGTCTGTTGTAAAGTGTCTCGAAGCATATAGAGCCTTTTATTATTCTCATGTTGTCGTCGATGACCAAGCGTGGAATTCTATTTGTTTTCATTCAATAAAGCAATCCGAAACTGCAGTGTGGTACAAGGAAAGACATGTACGCATTACAGCCAGTCGAAAAGCTCACCGAATAAAAACAAGAGAAGGATATTTTGAAAATTTAGCTGCACAGTTCAAAAAACTGCGTTACAACGGAGCCCTCACGGATGCAATGCAATACGGATTGTCGATGGAATCTGAAGCTAAAAGTGTATTTGTGCTAGGAAAATATGATTGTTCGAATACTAGACAAATATTGTGCAATTATTTTACGTTACAAATAATCCAATTCAACTGGATAATGTTGCTCCAGTTGTTGCATACACTCTTACACATATCATACGATTGTCTAAATATTTAGTTCTGTTGCGGTCGCAACTTGCCGCAATATAATAATTGCACAATTGCACAAATAAATTGCGATAATTGTGCTAATATTGCACGATATGTCTGTCTATCGGGGTAGAAATGTTTTGGAATACGTGGAAGAAAACATGTAAACAACATTAGGTTATACTTACGCGACTCGACGCACGGACACAATCCACTTTTTTCGTCGATTTATACCCCACGGTCTACTGGGAAAGCTTTAAAAATGTAATTCCGGGTTTTTTTGAAGACCGAGACTTACAACCAACGACACAACAAACTTTTCCAGTCATTTTTCCCGAGGTGCGTTACTGCTGTTTGTCAATATTTGCTCCCACGCATGGTATAAGAAAACATGGTATGCTCATTAGACGGACCTAAAAATGAAATCGCCGCGCATGACGTCAGCTGGCAGACACTTGACACTGACACAGTCGCAGTGCTTTGCTTTGGTTTGAATTTGTTGATCTGTAGAATATTATGTTCTCCAAGTTTTCTTATAATTTCAATGCTATTTTCTTAATAAAACGTGTTTTGTAATAGTATAGTGATATAAACATGTTATAATATGTAAACGTGTAAATCGTCTAACGTTGTGATTTACGGCTAAAATGTTGAATTGTGCTGTGGCAAAATGTAAAAACTATACCCAAGTGACCAAAGGGAGTAATATAAAGTATTTTCGGTTTCCAAAGGATGCTAATTTAATAAAACAGTGGGTTATTGCTTGGTAGTTGCCAGGACAAAATCAATGTAAAGAATATTAAGTAAAGTAAATTTTAATCTGTTTCTTAAGTTATTTTTCTGTATGAAACCTATGTAGAAAACGTAAAACGTTTAAATTTTGCATGTCTTAAATTTAAATAAAGCTACATATTTTTATAATTTGTTGTTTTTCTTACTTCATAAAAAATTTAGTTCAAAAATAATAAAAACTTGTGGTGCTATTCTGTAACCCATTTTACAGCGCTGGCTTTAAGGGATGTAAGCCTTTGACCTTGGCTTTTTACATCCAATATAAAATAGTGTCTATTCTATACCATAAAATGCAACTGTAAATTTATAACGGAGATGTAAAGTGTTATAGAAAAACCTAACCCTAGACTTATTTAATTTTTATTTGTAGTTTACATTTAAATAAACTGCTGAATATTATAGAAAGTAAGATAGGCTGTCTTAATAAGTAATAATAAAAAGTAAAGTTGCCATTTACATCCTGCTATAATTTTATAGAGGTGTATGTTCATAGCGCTATAAAAGAAAGTTATAGAATAGCATCATTTTTTTTGATAAATATATATTATATGTTTATTAAATTTAAATCATATAGCAACAACTTGATATAAATGATAACAAAACTAAGAGAAATGCCCTAAAAGCAGCGACAATAATATTTATCACAATTCTCCATACCTATTACATTACGAATTTCGAATTTTGTAATCCAGCTGACGTCATATTGTGCGAGAGAGATAGCTTTAGGATGCGCAAGAACATACCGCGTAAGCTTATGTGTATCGTGCTCCCACGTAATTTTACGAGCGGCCGCGCGTTGGCGCTACTGTAGTTACTCACTTAGCGTATTCTGAAAGACCCTGGGAATAATGTTTCTTCTTGAGTTTTGACAGCGGTTTCGAAAGTATTCTGATGGATAAATTCGACCAGAGCATTGTCTTTATTCTCATTGGAGACCTTCCCTATACCTTGCCTTATAGATCTTTGCAGTCTTTGTTCTCCTTGCCAGCGCTTTTTTTTATATAAAGTATACAACTTTTACCAACATTTAAATCAGCAGCCACTTCACTCAAAGACTTATTTTCTTCCAATTTAGCTATAGCCCTCGCTTTTTGCGCTTCAGTTAAATGTCTTGGCATAGTTATCTTTACTTTTACTTTTGACGAATTGACAAATATGTTTGACAACTATTTTCAAATTTTACGGCGACTATGATTTAAAGTGCAAATTACACTATACAATTTTGCCGTTCACATTTGGATGGCGCCGACTGTACACTGAGCGAACTGCATGACAGTGTATTATATAATATTGTTCATCGCAATTAGAGCGCATGGGTAAATGTTATAAAATGTAGACCAATTAAAATATTTATAATCTCTATTGCAAAACTTTGGCATTATTTATAATAAAATATAAATTAGTTTGATTTACATATAAACTAATATTAGAGATGTTTAATGCATTTCTTAAAATACATTTCGCTTTCTGTTTGAGATCGAGATCCACTAAAATTATTGTTTTTAGACAGTTATTGGCAAGAGAACAATTTTCAAAGAATTGCCAATTTTTTATTTACCAAGAACCGTATGGCAAATTGCTTGGCGCAGTGAGTACAATAGGATAGGCCGTAACCGAAACACTTATAAAAATAAATTTTCATAGGCTCCTAATTGCCACATATCAAATTAAAATTTTAGGGAATTTACATGCCCTCATACTTTTCGCGTTTCCCTGTATAACAAAACTCGTAGTTAAATCGAACATACGGTATTAAACTGGAGAAGAAATGACTTATCCGCAATAAAAAAATTATTGAAATTGCTTCAATATTGACAAAAATATGATTGTATAAACTTGACATTTTTTTACCTATTCCATAATTTATGTGCGAAGTGTATTTATAAATATACACAACAGAAAGTGTTTGAGAGAAATATGTATGGTATATTATAGTAATATTTAAATATCATTTGAACATTAGGTAGGTACTTTATTTGAATATTCAAAAAATATTATGTGTTGTCTGGGTTCCTACTAACGTGGTGTTAAAGACATTTTCTAAATATCGCTTTCGTCGAGTCGTAAAAAGAGTAGACATAAATGTACACATATGTAGGTGTTTTAAGACTGAAAAGCCTCGTGATTGTAAATAATGTCGTTACCTCGAAAATATTCCAAAACTTCTTTAGGGGGAGGGATACTACCGAAACTATCAAACCAAATTACAACATTTTTATTTTTTCGATACGCATACCAGTGAGTACCCTCATCGATATCCCAATTCACTATACCTCTTTCTCACGGAGTAGGTGAAGTTTTTCGAGGGAGACTATTTCTCATATAAACTCCCGAAAAATGAGGTATCGTCCGTATTCTAGCATACGTAATAAGATCGAAATTGGTTAGAGGTATACACTGGTCGGCGACCAAATAGAACTCGACTCCTCCCCAAAAATGCCCGCAACATTTGAATGGAATTTCTCTATTGGTCCAATTTATAGGACCCGAATTACAAAGCAACCACTAAATTTGACGAAGGCCGACTCTACAATAGTCGCGTCATATATTAAATTTTTACGTATTTTGGCAACAGACCAATCAGCATATTATTATGCTATCATTGTCGCGAAACGTATAAACGCTAAACATATGGAAAACGCGAATAAATGGAGAGCCAGCCTCACTGTCAACTGCTGTATTATTCTTTGTCTGTGTTTTGATATTTGAAATTTCTACAGTTTACATTCGTTTTTGTGAAGGTAAGTACGTATAAGAATTAAATTAACATTATATGTTTAAAATGATTATTGATAAAATGTTAAAATCTCGTTTTTTTTAAGGTTAAATCGAAAATTGGCTGACGGGGGCCCGGACCCAACTTCTCCACCGAAAAAACGAACGTCCAGACATTTTTCGGTGGAAGACAAGGAAAGCGTGCTGAACATTTTTAAGGCGTACGATGGGGAAAATCGGTAGGAACCAAAGATGGAAGGCATAAAGTTCACTGCAACGGCAGCAGGTGTGAGTGTTGCAAGTGTTTATAATATTCTTGGTGAATACAAACAAACACACCAACTTCAACCACCAAAAGTGTACCACCGATAAATGGCAGTTTTGGACAATATTGATGAAGGAACTAAAAGTGCTCTCAAGCGTATAATCCATTATATTTTTGAAGGAGATGAAGAGAAATTGGCTTTCAGTGAGTAAACGGACTTTCTATTTCTTCGTGTTGTAATGTAATTGTGTTTGGCATTATAGGTTTTTAACTAAATAGTGCCCAAGGGGAAAAAATGAGATATCGCTTGGAGGCGAAGATTGCTGCGAGACATCAGAAAATACCGGGAAGAGCAGAAGAAGTTATACTTTTTAGATGAGACTTGGGTGAACGCTGGCCATACTGTAAGTAAAGTATGGAAGGACACGACAATCCTGATTCCAAGGCAGGTTTTCATCCAAAGTTTAACGATGGGGTTAAAAAATCCATCGGACAAGGGAAATCATCTTATAGGTAGTCCACCACATAGGATCCGAGGACGGTTTCGTTGAGAATTATATTACTTATCGTTGTTATCATTATGTTATTTACAAATTTGTTATATGCAACACGTAGGGCTTTGAAAGTCTATTTTTTCTACCGATTTACCAAATGTATTAACATGATGAATAAAGCATTCTATTTTATATTATTTTTATATCTCTCGTAACTTTCTTAATCGAGCTGTAGTAGAACCTTGTGAAAATAAAGAAAAAATAGGTAGGTAAACAACACGTTTTATTTATTTGAACATGTTAAAACTTATAGTTAAATTCTCGCCTTCTAGCAAATGATAGGGTTTTAAACAAGATGTAGGTACTTGACTTTGTATAGTTTTTATTGCTTGAACATTCCACGACTATTTGTAAAAAAAACCGAAAAGTAAACGACTCTTAGCAGATATGACTATTTTTTAGTAGCTTGCATTGGGGTCACTGGGGTTTATCCAGTGAAGTAACCTATGTGAAATTGTTACAGTAAATCACAAACTAAACTTTTTTGAATTAAATAACCACGGACGTTCTTTAAAGTATGGGGAAATAACTCGCGAAAGAACCTAACCTAAAAACGAATACAAACGTAAACAAACCAGGCAATCAGCTGGCCGAGACCGAGGCAGGAAATAAAAGTATCTTGAGTTTACGCAGTGCGGACTAATAAAGGAAACGTCGTTTAAATTTTTGCGGGAATTTAGTGTCGTTAAACTCGGCTTATATTTAAGTATAGTTTAGAATGTGACATTGAACTGCGTATAACTGAGCATAATATCACATTCTAAACTATACTTAAATATAAGCCGAGTTTAACGACACGGTGCATTCGGTCCTAAAGTATTATTTTTAAAAGTCTAAAATTGAAAATGTATAATAGAAGCTTTAATGGGTATAAACATTATAGAAATATAGTATAGCTGTAGTAGAAAATGTAACAGGTATAATAACAAATTTTGTTGAAGCTATCACAACTTTCATTAATTTCCATCGTGTAAAACTGACTATTGCGTGCACCGCCCTGCGCTGCCATAAAATTAATGGGGTGGAGTCGAGTTCCATTTGGTCGCCGATCAGTGTATAGTCGACGTGGTAACGAGGTTATTAGTTTTTTTGAATGTATAGACCCAGTCCTTTCTTATACGGCTTCAGATATAGTCCGCTTCCGGATTTTCCTCCCATTGCGATAGCTTCTATCGTTTTATTGTGGCGCTGTGATTCCTCAAATTATTTCTGGGCATCCTTCTTGGAACTTACCGCCTTGGCAATACGAGCCGTTCCTCCTGCTAATCCACCTAACGCCGAAAGTTCTGCGAACATGGGAAGTAAAAACGGAAGAAATTCTTCTTTTTTCGGGATAGGTATGACTCGAGGTAAATTAAACTTTTTCGATCCTTCCGCCCGATGAACGGCTTTTCGAGCTGCCAATAAACAAGTATGGATCTCTTCTTTAAATCATCTATTTTACCCGATTTCAATTTTATCGAGATCGGTTTCACCACGCCACCTTTAAACTGAATTTTCTGGGGAATTCTTTGTTTCCTTTTTGCTTTTTTTAAACGTGCACCACCACCACCATTACGGCATTTAACACCCATTCCCGACATAGTTTTCGCCTTCATAACGTTATGAACGAGATAAGCACCTGCCTTTTCCCCAAATGAGGCGTCTTTCGCTTTAACGCGCTTCCAAGCTCCCTTGGAAAATCGATGATCTGTCGCGTGCCCAGCTGATAAATTCTCACTGGAGCCGTACTCTATATCATGTTCCTTACATAAAGAATCGAGGTTATTTATCCTCCTGTCTCCCCGTCGCAAACGTTTCTTGAGACGCGTGCCCGGTCCACAAAACTGATAGCCGCCAGGTATGTGCATTTCGAAGGGGAGTTTATTAATCAGATTGTTTAAAACGGAGGAAGATCGTAGGTAGGTACTGAAGGTTTTTTTCAAAATCTTAAGGTCGCCGTCCACGGTCTGTCCACCTCTAATTTTAGATATAACGTTACTCATTTTAAGTTAGTGTACGTTTGCTCTTCATCGCATACTACCGCTGTCGTTATGAGATCGTAAAGCAGAGGGAAATTTTCCCCATCGAAAATCACACATCGAAAATTATGAAAACGGACAAGGAGGATGTCATGAAGCAAAAGAGACATGGCGATTTATTCAATAACGATGTTCGAGCTCTGATTTCCGGTCCATCGGGTGTTGGAAAAATTAATTTAGTTATAAGTCTAATCGTGAATCAGAACCGCTTGCGTTTTGAAAATATCTATATTTCTTCCAAATCGTTAAATAAACCCATGTACGTATATTTGGTCTTCCCTTTATCGGATATTACAAGTTCTTAGATGACACCGAAAAGATTATTTCGCCTGATGATGCAAAAACGAATTCAATTTTCATTTTTGATGACGTACAATGTACCCCCCAAAGTCCTATTTAAGGATGGGCCAACATAGATTAATCGATACTTTGTACCTATGTCAGACATATTCGCGCGTATCGAAACAGCTCGTGAAGGACAATAGTAATCTAATCGTTCTTTTCGAACAGGATGATCTCAATTTGAAACACGTATACAGCGATCATTACATTTCTAATGATATGACCTTCGATGAGTTTAAGGAAATCTGTTGTCTTTGTTGGAAGGAAAAGTTCAATGTTTTACTCGTGGATAAATGTGCTGACGTCAAATCGGGACGGAGGCAAGGATTGTTAACTAGAAAGGATAGCTTATCAACACCGATTCATTCCCCCAAGGTCACGCAGGCGTGACGTCGACAACGGTACCGGTACGCTAGCGGCTTGCACCAGTGGTCCTTTTTACAATAGATACTACATTGGTGGGATGCCGTTTTATTCTTTTAGCTACTATTCTTCCTTTTCAATTTTTGTTTCTGGTTGGCCTGAAAATTATTGAAATTTATTTTTATGATTGTTCTTATAATTTACAAAATTCTGATATAATTTCAAATGGGAATAACTGAATTTCCTTTTTTGAAATTTTTTTTGCCAGCAGTTTAGCGTCGGAACTGCAGTTTTTTTTAATTTTCGATGCAAAGGTAGGCCTAGAAAAAGAAAATAAAAAATACTTAGGTAGGTACCTAATTTCAATAAAATATAATTTTTTTTTACCTAAAAGCTCATTTTGAAGGTCTCGTTCATAATTAGGCATCTTTGGTAAAATGATTAGAGCAAACCCAAGCGTTTTTTAAATTAAACGAAACTGCTTTCTTACAGCGACGAATCCATTCTTTCTGGATGGTACTGGATACCAAACCCCGTGCAACAGGGAAACAATGGAAAATGATATCCGTAATACCAGCTTTTTTTAAAGCCAATTTGTTATTTTTACAAGATGCTACAGCACATTGACGACCAGGCATCTTCTTTAAATTAAAAAATTAAAATTAAAAGTGCTTTAAAACCCATAAAAACATAGGTACTTACAAAAAATTGTGTTTAGAAATAGAATTCACGAAAAAGTTCACAATCCACAGAGTTCAAATAAACAAACACAAATTAAACTGAACGTACCAAAAATATATTGTTAATAAGTTAAATAATAAGCAAAATGCAAAAAAACACTTTTAAAAACACACTTTTCATGGAGTCGCGAGTCGAAAGAAACCAAAACACAGAGACGACGCAACGTATCGTATTGTACTGTAACGACCCTTGGCGAAATCAACTATCGCCCACATATCGCCGCACCGACAATTCAACCGTTTACACGTCACAAACGGTACCAAAGGCGTGGGGGGTGGGCAACGTTGCGCTTATGGAGATGAGCGATCCTTTCTAGTTAACAATCCTTGGGACGGAGGTACGGTAAACGTCTTGATACTTTTATTGTTCGTGATACGTAGATGCAGATGTGCACGTTAACGTACAACTTTCACGTTTACGTCCTGTTTCACAATTCAGTTTAAGTAGTTTGTAGGTCACCTTAATGGTGCTATTCTGTAACCCATTTTACAGCGCTGTAAGGGATGTAAGCCTTTGACCTTGACTTATTACATCCAATATATAATAGTGTCTATTCAATACCATAAAATGCAACTGTAAATTTGTGTGTCTCTGAGTGTTATAGAAAAACCTAACCCTAGATTTAGTGAATGAAATTTGTAGTTTGCATTTAAATAAACTCTTGAATATAGAAAATATAGAAAGTAAGATAGGCTGTCTTAATAAGTAATAATAAAAAGTAAAGTTGCCATTTACATCCTGCTATAATTTTATAGAGGTGTATGTTTATAGCGCTATAAGAGAAAGTTATATAGAATAGCTGCGTAAAATTTTGGTTGTCAACCAAGGATTGTAAACTCAATCCTTGGTTGTCAACAATGTCCACAAAAATATAACTTAAAAAATCCGACTTACATTTTGTGTTTGTCGAGTTGAAATTTTGAATTTTTTATTTATTTAAGTAAACCTTATAAAGCAACTACGTAAGTTAAAAATACATCAAAATAAACTTAGCGAGTTATCGCCGCCGCTTCAGTACACTTCGGTTAGCGTAGGTTTAGGTAAGTACACGTGAGGATCCGTAAGATAACGTAGGTACGTAAGACGATAACGTGAAAATTTATGAACTGCGCAAGCGCGACTACCAAAACGTACGTTTACGTCTACGTCTTTGACACAACTTAAAGCTTCGTTTTTACAACCTCGTTTTCCAGTACGCACAATTTTTGTGCTGAAGTTTGGCAAATGATTTCTTATGACTCTGTTTCCGCAAAACTTTGTTGGGCACATCGTAGTACGTGCCCACAAACCAAAAAGTGTGCCGAAGTTTGGCGAAGCTAAGCTTTGTGCGTGCTATTCGTGTACTTTGGTGAATGTGCCAACAAATGGCAAACTTGTTTATGTAATGTTGAGATTAGATATTTTTCCGTTGTTTTCTACATAGAATATGAATAATGTGATTAATATGAATATGGATAAGGTTGAATTATTAATTAATATTGTTGAAAACTAGTGTGGGACACGTCCTGTAAATCGTATGGAAATAATGCAATTAATGGCAATTCTCTTGCTGTTTGTTAATAAATACCACCCTTTTTTCTTTCGTTTCCCCATCATCATAGTTCTTACTTCTGATCCAATTTTCAAGCACTTCATTTTAGTTTAAAAAATAAAGTTAGGTTTTGGTCAGTATCGGACAGTACCATAGCCTTCTGCAGTTCCAAGCCATGAAGTTTGAGATCTGGCAACGCGACAGGTAGACCACTCTGGTCGTGTTGTTTACCAGCGGTGTTTGTTTAGTAATTACTTTTTAGATTTTGTACTGTTTGTACTTTAGTACTGCGTTATTAAGAATTATTATTAATAATTCATTAACTTCGCTTATTTGAAGTTTTTAAACTGGACAAAGGTAAGAAAGCATTATATACGGTCATTTAGTGAAAACGTCATCTGACAGATAATGGATGCAAACAATGTTTAAAGTTAGGAAAAGTGATAATTTAATTAAGCAAATATATTTAAGCACTAAAAAGGTATGTATATATGATTAACTTACCAGTATTTTATAACCTGGTATAAATTCTATTCTCTCTGTTCATTGAACCGTTAAGACAGGTTTTAAAAGTGCTCCAGAAGTAAAACAATTTTATTGCCAAATAATGGCACCAAGAAAAAGAAACAAAAGTGACGATGATTCAAAATACGGATTAATTGATAGTGATGAATTAAAAAACTTAATAAAAACAATTGTGCAAGAAGAAACTGATTCCCTAAAAGGAGTTATAGAAGACCTTAAGCAAGACATAGTTAACTTACGTGAGTCAAATATTCAACTTATCCAATTATTAGCTAATGGCAGTAGCAACCCGTTAGTTAAAAATAGTTTAAAAACACCAGATGTGATTAATAAAGAAAAATCTAGCACGTCAAACACAAATCCTAAGATAACGAACATCAGTGTAAATAATAACAAAACATATTCAGCCGTCGCAAAAACAGTACAAGATAACGGACCGAATTCGACGAAAAACGAACACGACAAAAATACTGCAGAAAAAGACTCACGCACTAGATTCAGATCTAACAATAAAAAACATAAGAACATTATCATCGGTAATGCGCAAAATGATCGCTCAGGAGGCAAACTCATAGGCGCCGAAAAGAAAAGTTATCTACATATTTGCAAATTTCGACATGAGGATGCTAGCGTCCAAGATATTTTAGAATATATAAAAAATGATATTGACGTAAATAAGGTAGAGTGTGAAAAATTCGAAACCTATTATGGTAAACACATATATTTCAAACTAGGCATACCTGCACGACATCTTGAGACAGTATATAATTCGGAATATTGGCCAGAAGGTGTGGAAATAAGCCAATATTTTTTTCGTTCCAGAAGAGAAGAAAACGTGTCAAAATCACGAGATGATAAATCAGTTTAAAAATAACTTAAAAATCATACATTTAAACGTACAGTCTCTTTCGAATAAAATAAATAAACTTGAGATTCTAATCACTAAGGAAGAACCCCAATTCATTTGTTTTTCCGAGCATTGGATGCAAGAAACGCAATTGAAATCCACCAAAATAAACAAATACAAGCTGCTAGCCTTCTACTGTCGGGCGTCATCAACTCATGGAGGTGTAGCCATTTATGGAAAGTGTGTCGTTAAAAATAAACCCATTAATATACCAAATAATCTTATCTGTGATAAAATTTTTGAGTGTTGCGCCGTAAGTATTATTAATGATAGTTGCAAAATCGCATTAATTAATGTATATAGATCTCCCAGTACTGAGTTGGATCCATTTTTTAATCTATTGAATAATATTCTTGTATATATTTCTAAAAACCATGAATACTTAATATTATGTGGTGATTTAAACATAAATTATTTAATATCAGGAAAAAACAAATCTTTTCTTGATGATATTTTTCAGTGTTTTGGTATAATATCATGTCTCCCATTAGAACCATCCAGAGATTTTAACAATTCTCAGAGTCAGATTGATTACATAGTGTCAAACCTAGATTACACAGAATCAAGAAATATAGATCTTGACATATCTGATCATAAAGTACAGATTTGTTCTTTCAATATATCACTAAAATTAAATGATAATAAAAAACAAGTTTATTACTGGAAACGAGAGGTGTCAGAACAAAATTTAAATCGTCTCAATTATTTGCTTTCTGAAACTGATTTATCAGAATTGTATACCATGACAGATATGCATAAGGCTTACACTTTCTTTTGGAATAATTTCTATTATTGTTTTGATGTGGCATGCCCCAAAAGAAAAATCACAAAAAAATGTAATTTTTTAGAAAAAGGCTGGGTAAATGAAAATATCATCCAAGAAAGTGAACATTTAAAAAATTTATTTTGGCTGTATAAAAATTCGGATTCAAATGAATTACGTCTATTTTATTTGGAAGAGAAACAAAACTTTTCTTTAAAAATACAAGAAACAAAAAAGACATTTTATGAGGACATTATAAAACAGTCAAAAAATCCCAGTAAAATGACGTGGCAAATTGTAAATAACACTACAACACGTAAAAATCTTAAGAATAATGAACAGATAACTATTACATATGACAATAATGAAATATCAGATGAGACTAAGATAAGCAACTTATTTTGTAATTATTTTGCGACAATTGCAGAACAGTGTATTATATCAGAATTCGGTAACATTCAAAACAATGATTATATTATGTCGACCAAGAATATAAACTCAATGTTTTTTGAGGAAATTCAACCTCAAGAGCTATTATCTGCTTTACAGCTATTAACAAATAGGACCTCTACCGGCCCTGATGAAATGAATTACAATATTATACATTCCTGTATACATTATATAATAACACCTTTGTGCTTTCTAATGAACCTTTCTATACAGTCAGGTACTTTTCCTTCCAACTTAAAATTTGCTTATGTTACACCATTACACAAAAATGGAGATAGGCAGTTGCTAGAGAACTATAGAGGAATCACTCAAAACTCAATTATATCCAAATTATTTGAAAAAATAGTACATACCAGAATATATGATTATCTCATGCACTCAAACTTGCTAAGTGAAAATCAACACGGATTTAGAGCTAAGCACTCTACTGATACCGCTGCATTTGATTTCTTACAGTTTATTTACCATTCATTAGACAATAACCAATATGTAATGGCAGTGTTCTTTGACCTGACCAGAGCTTTTGACAGTGTTAACCACAAAATATTGATAGAAAAATTAGATGCATTTGGCATTCGCGGAAATCTAAACAACTGGATAAATTCATTTATAAGCAATAGAAAATTTGTAGTTAAAATAAACAACTCTTATTCTGATGCACAGAATATAAATATAGGCGTTCCCCAAGGGGCCGTATTGTCTCCTTTGTTATTTATCATGTTTATGAATGACTTAGAACAACATTTTATTGAACTGTCACACCATATCATTATTGTAATGTATGCTGATGATGTTACCATTGGCATTACAGCCTCATCAGCCCAAGAACTCGAATGCATAGCTAACCAAATGTTGCATAATTTTTTGGAATGGTGCCGAAAAAATAAACTTGTATTAAACAATGGTAAGACCACTTACATACAATTTTACAAAAGGCGTGTACCATCTTCAATCACGTTAACTTTAAAAAACTGTACTTTAAAAAAATCTACATATTACAAATTCTTAGGTCTAAAACTGGACGAAAAATTAACTTGGGAAAACCACATTGAAAGTGTGTGTATTAAATTAAATTCCTCATTTTTTGCTTTACGGAATTTGAAATATGTTATATCAAAATCTGAACTAATAAATGTATATTATGGTATTGTGTATCCGCACTTAAAGTATCTGATTTTATTATGGGGTACAGGCAATGCCTCACAAAGGGTATTCATAATTCAAAAAAGAATTGTAAGGTTAATGTTCTCACTAGGGCCGATAGAATCCTGTAGAGCAATATTTAAGAAATTTGGTATACTAACTCTAACGTCAATTTTTATCTATGAAGCAGCACTCTTTGCTCATAAAAATATTAATAAATTCACATTAAACCACGACGTACACGGCCACAACACACGGAATGCAAATGATATTTTAATAAATAATTATACGCTATCAAATTATCAGAAAAGTCCATATTACTGCTCCGCAAATATTTACAATAAATTGCCTCCAAATATTAAAAATTATACCACATATAAATTTAAAAAAATGTTGAAACAATTTCTGAGTGAAAAATGTTTTTATACTCTACAAGAATTTTATAATCTGGAATCTAGAGTAATTTAGTATTATATTATCATTGTCCACTTTTATGTACTTTGTAATTTAATTGTAGACTTAAAAGTGTTTTGTTTTAAATTATATTATATTTTATAGCTAATACTTTAATCATTTTAATTACCTATATTTTTTGTATGTTCTTTTTAGATGTACCTATGACGTTTCATATCTGTATTGTACAGCTTATTTGAATAAATGATTTATTATTATTATTATTATTATTATTAAATATAACATAATATAATAATGATATATAGACTTATAAAACAAAAATAAAATAGTATTGTACACCTTGCAAATTGTTATTTATAAATGAATACAGTTTATTTGACAAATGTTACAAAATTACACGTTTCTATCAGTGGATGTTATAAATTGTTTGCATCCAATTCTTTGACATTACATATGTTCATGACGCGCACTAAATATGCGTTTATTTTTTATATTGTAGATGCCTCGACATTGCTGTATACTATGCAAGTACTTTAATAACTGAATCCTCAAACAGTACTTATCCTTTCCCAAAGGATCCAGTGCTGCAATAAATTGGCTTAGAGCTATACACACGGATGACTACTGCATTAGTAAAAATTCAGCTATTTGCAGTTTGCACTTTGAAGGCAGAGAAGTTACAACCATGGAGCTTTATAAAGATAGGTAATACGCACGAGGCTAACTAACATATCTCAAGCGAATGTGGTAATACATCCCAAAAAAGAAAAGGAAGAGAAATAACATATCCTCGTTTAAATGAGGATGCAGTTCTTCACATATTTTCCAATCAACCGAAGTATCTTTCTACAACTAAGCCAGTGTCTCGACGTAATCCTGAAGAAAGAAGACAAGATGCTAAAGGCAAAATAATGATATTGACCAGTTTCTTGCCGATGACATCATATCAAGCTTTGAATATTTTGTGCAGGCTGTGCCAAAAAAATGATGCTTCATTAAGTGGAATTACAAGTGTGTGTGAATAATGTCACAGATTAATTGTTAATCTGTGACAATGTCTTGTATTTTTACATTTTAAATATTGACTACGACTGAAGAATCTGATACTGATAGTAGCGAAGTAAAAGTAGTTTCAAGTATTAGCGTAAATCAAAGTTTTAATGTTACCGTTTTTGTAAATAGTCATGAATTACCATCAAGCAATTTAGAGTGGATTTTACCCTATTAAGTGTATGTTCTAGAATTATATATTTGTAAATTATTAATTTTGGCGAAATAAATTTATAGCACAAGTTTTGGGATCTTTATACTTTATTTCCTAAACAAAATCCTTAAATCAGTGCATGAAAGTAAGGGATGGCTGAATTACAAACAGGACTGCCATTGACAGGAAATGCGATGTTGCCTTTGTTACTTCATGGCTTGGAACTGTAGATGGCTATGACAGTACCATTCCCAAGGAATAATGGAAATGTGATTTAGAAAAACTGCTGCTATGGAAACAATGGGCTCATTTCGTGATATTTGCTTTTTAATTTATTTTAGCATTTTCCGTAAGTATTTCATCCTCTAAGTATATAGTGAAAAAATTAGATCGCTAGCGTTAATATTAACCCTAATATTTGATTTCAAATTCGTAACATATTTGAAACGGCTATGATGTAACACCACCCGACTCCACTGGTTCTATGAGTTATGCGGATATATGGTATTTAGATTTCGCTGTACCAAGGACGAAGCACTTAAAAGATGAACGAAATTACCACTTCCGCCGTGGTGTGTGTATAGTAACTACCGCCGGTATGAAACTATAGGAAACAAGCTAGCGGCCGACCGCTGCAAGTGGTGTGACGTCACAGCGCTCTATTTTCATTATTTATTTTGAGAGAGAAGCAGTTGAAAAAAAAATTTAATATTTTGCACATTTACTAATTACAAGGTGTACTTTCGGAATATGAATTAAAAAATTTCATCTCCTTAACTAAGCGAGTGCCCACCATGGGAAAAGTACCATTATGTAATGATAACCTTGACAATTGTTTCCATAGCAACACTCTTTCTAAATCACACTTCCGTTATTCTGGAGTACCTAACTCTGCAACCAATCATTTGCCCACCTTGGGAATGGTACTGTCCGATACTGGTACCCATGACAACCGTTACCGTGGCAACCCCATTTCCCTAACACATTTCCGTTAAATCGAATTTTAACCCAGCAGTATAACTTTCCTGAAGCGCGAGATGAAATAAATACTTCTTTAAGTCAATTCGAAAGTCTGCCAAAGAAATATTTACAAATGCTCGTTAGTGATACAATCGGAGTGACGAATAATCAATACGGAATACGTTTTAATACAGACACCCAAGAATGGATGATTGGTGATAGTAATGTTGAAATAGAGGGAGACGATATAATTGTGAAAGGTAGAAAGTATCAAGGAACAAACGAACTGTATCAATTAATTTTTCTGAAAAATCCCGAAGATTATTCTCAAGAAGATTTATACCGGTACGGCGATATTTTGCGCCACACCAACGCTCATAAGAGAGGGTATAGGTCTGATGGTCAAATAAATGGAAATAAGTCTTTTAAGTATAGAACCATAATTACTGTTTTCTGTTGAAGCAAGAAGAGACAGGTTTTTCTCGATGCCCGGTAGTGGTCTTCGTGTCACTTCACTTCAAGCACTAATCCTCAGTACGTTTATTGGAACTCCGTAAATGAATTAGTCGATCGACTTAGCCTACTATATACAGAAAAAACTGCCGGTAATAATTCGGTGGACGATCAGATTTCCAGTATATTAGAAGAATTATTCGATTTATAACTAATGATACGTTAAAGTGCATCGAGATGGAAAAACTTCAAGTTGTTCGGGAATTACATAAACCAGCTCGTAAAAATTTCCCCAGACGAAGAGTGATTATTAAGGGTTTGCACGACTTAATGTAAGCAGATTTAGCTGATTTTCAAAAATACTCCAAACAGAATAAAGGCTGCAAGTAAATTTTAGTGGCAATAGATTGCTTCAGTAAATTTTTATGGACTAAACCGCTCAAAAGTAAAGTCGGAAGAGAAGTTACCGCGGCCATGGCAAAAATTTTTAAGGAAGAAAAACAAAAAAATCTTCAAGTGGATAACGGAACGGAGTTTTGGAATAAACAATTTCGGGATTTATGTGAAACGAATTCGGTGAATATGTATTCTACTTTTAGCACAGAGTACCTATTATCAGAAGAAATCAAATAACCAATCCAGTCACCTACCTTTTGTCTGATATGGACGGGACGGATATAGCCGGAGCATTTTATGAACATGAGCTACAAAAGGCAAAGTATCCTGATGTTTATTTGGTGAGGTAGGTGCTAAGGAAAAAAGAGAAAAAGGCTTATGTAAAATTCTTAGGTTTGAAGAAAAATGCTTGGATATATTCGAAAGATTTATTATAAATATATTTTTATAAGATATAAAATATACATTATTAGAAATGTTTTTTATTAAAATACATACAGTCAAAAAATATAAACTAGAACTAAACTTTGTGTTATAAAATTTATTACAATTAATAATAATAAACATGTTATAATATAATAGGTTATATTTTATATACAATAATGTACTAGTAAACTTTAAAGGACATAAAAATAAAGAAAACAGCTTAGAACATATTTATTCCCTGCGTAAAAAATAATGTCCACGAGCAACTAGGGTATCTATTCCGTTTTGATATATGTATCGTTTATCATCTGACGCTCATAAGTGTAAACATTGTGGCGGTCAGACCTAATTAAATTTTGTTTCTTTCTCACAGCTTCCCCCGTTTCTAAACTATAGTCATCTAAAGTTAATGTCTTTGTTACACAGCTAATAACACCCTTAGCCTTGCATTGGTCTTTTTCTGATTTATAAGCCCTAACTAACAGCATACATTCTTTATCGTAAACCTACAAATTCATCAAATAATATTTCCCCACCTAATTCATCTTTAAGCTAACCCATGACTTTTTATTCACTCTTGGAAAACCAAAAGGATATCTAATTTATAATTAGAGGTATCAAATCATTTTTCTAAATCGTCTTTAATATCGGCATAGAAATCTTTGGTTTTAATTTGATAAAGTAAACTATCAGTATCAGTGTAGGCATAATTTAAGACTTAAGTCTGGAGAAAATTTATTTTTCATGTATTCATAATGAAATGTATAATAATATACTGTATTTTTGAAATATCCAATACAGTAAAGCCTATCACAATAGGTTCCTTTATTAAAAAATATTTTACATCGATTCATTTCAACAGCTACACAATTTTCATCAAATATTACACGACCTTTAAAATTTTATTTTGACACAATAGTTCTTACCGTACGCGCGTTATCATAGGAACTTAATAACTTAATATCTCGAAGGTTTCGAACATATAGATTTCACACAGCATCTTTGGGGAACGCTCAAAGAAAAAATTTACAGTGAACCAGTGGAAAATTTTAAACAATAAAAAAATCAAATTGTAAAAAATATAACTTTGCTAAATTTGGATGCAGCACTTTTTCGAAAAATTCGTTCGAATTTTATTAAACGTGGTTAGAAATGTATCGAAGTTAATGGTGGTTGGTTATATTGAAAACGTTATATAATGTTTTAATAATCTATCGTAAATGTCAAAATATGGCAACATTATAAAATAAATATCATGCAATTCAGTTAACTACATAGTTTTAAGGTAATGTTTATGACTTTAATCTTAATTTACACTACTTATTTTTTGTTTTACCAACGCTAACTTTGTTTTCACGATTTAACTATAGAAAGTTATTTATGTTTTGAATACGAGCTGAAATATGGTAGACTGAATGGTTAACGTTTAATTTTTTTGAAAATTACTACTGTTGAGACCGTAGGGTGTCTCGAATTATTTGTGGACTGTATATTTGAATTTTAAATAGGTACATTTTATTTACTAACATACAATTATTAATTTTTACATATTTGAGCATACATCAACTCTGGTCGAGTCACTATTTGTATCTGGTTAAAACGTCCTTATTTGCCTGCGTAGGGCCTGCTGACCTGGATAGTGTCACTTGTCACCTCATAAAGTCTATTTTGTGGTGGTCGTCTCACCACTTAAATGTTACATATTCACAAAAACAACTACAAGGCACTCGGGCCTGAACAACTACTAATGTATTATTTTCTTGTAAATGCTTATCAGATAAACACTCGGTATAATTAAAAAATAATATGGGGTCTCCGCTGTATACCTACACAAAACAATTTTTCAGAATTTTTTCACAATTTTATCGAAAATCAGAAAAATATCTTTATCATTGTAGTGGGCCATGATATCTACAAAAACTCAAAAACGTCCCGAGGTACTAAGGTACTTACTCTTCTTTACTATACATCGAATATCTACCTAACCTCTCTACATGCAAAATGGGAGTCTCTTAAAATTTTGTCAAAAAACACGAACATTGGCTTGACGCTGTATCTTGGAGCAAGTAGGTGAAAATGGATCGCTATCTGAAAATTAAAAGGCCAAAGGAACAATCACACACCTGTCAAAATTTGAGCAAAATCGATCGATCTATTAGTTTTTGAGTTAGGTACATACTTTGAAAAACTATCCAAAATTCAAGGTGTTCGAGTTCAATTGCCGCGTAGTTTATTTGTAAACAGAATGATTTGTGGAATTCAAATTTGTCAAAATATACAGGGTGTTCCATTAAAAAAACATAACTTTTTTGCGTACCCTGTATATTTAAAATGCTACTGCCAAACCGTTAACAGGAGTGGAATCTACATAAAAAACCGTATGCCGGTTTTTTTAATTTTTGGAATCGGTCAGATAAAAATAAAGATGGGGGTTTATATTAATATAACCCTGTAATTTTCTAAACCAATTACAAATGAGAATAACAGATTTCTCAAGATGAGTTGTGAAAAGAATACACCTATTTTATATTATATTTTAAGAAAAAATGTGAGGTACGACATTTTAATCAGAAAATATTTCTAATGTGACATTATGTAGTGACAATTAATTTAATAAATGGTTAATAATGCCAAAAGTAATATCGGCAGATAAAAAATTGAGCATTTTAAAATGCTTTAAGCAGTATAAAATTGATAGACCTGATTTGAATAATGATGCCTTTATAAATAAATTGCTGGACATTGCTGAACTAACGTGCAGGAGAGGGCACACATTTAGAGAAAGAAAAAGGACCCCACACCCAATATCCGTCTATACAGGGTGGTTCAGAATTTACCGATTAAACTTCGGGAACTAATAGAGTACGTTAAAATAAATGGACTTTCTTTAATAAACTTTTATCTAAAACCTCATAGTTTCTGAGATACAGGGGTCAAAGTTTAATTTAGAAAAAATATTTTTTTAAATATAATCTTTAATTAGTTGAGGTATTTTTACGAAACTTGCTTGACAAATTAACAGTAACAAGTAACGTTTTCCAAAAAAAATTCGACTCGCTAATTTATACAGTAGTGATACATTTCAGTATTTAATTATTATTGTTTGGAGTTCTCTGTCTGTTATTGTATTAATAAATAGCCCTATAGTTTCATTATTTATTATTTCATCTGTTGACAGTTGTTGACATTTGTATTGTAATATTACCGTATAAGCTGTTGGCATGGCAATAAATATTACTGTACAACTTTAGTTATGACTTACTTACCAGCCTACTTTTGTATATGTAAACAAAGGATTAATATCCTGAAACCGATAAACCATTATACCCATTAGAAAACACTTTTGTATTAAATATAAATGTTCTACTTCTAATAAATATCTATTTTATTGTTATAATTAATTCCTATATTGTATAATTATTCTTTAATGTAAATAAACATATATTGTTATCATCTTTTTGATATATTCAACAAATGCGAGACTATTCCACTATTACAGAACCAATGAGAAGTTTAGAATTTTCATAGACAGAACATATAAGATTAGGTTGTTATGAATAAAAATTTGAAGAAAATGGCAACGCTGTGTTGCTGTCATATGACCAAGTATATCTAACCTTTAAATATTTGATGTAGTCAATCATTATATAGAGTGAATCATTATAAGAAATCACAACCACCACTATTTTTTAAATTTGGAATACACTGTATTCTCCTAAATTTTGACAGTTAAAACTACTCCACACTTTTTTTGCATGATTATATTGTTCATTAGTAATATATTGATATTTTAATCTATTAAAAGTTTTCTTAACCGTTTTAATGAATTAAGATAATTATACGGAAACACACCTTTTCTTAATATTAATTGAATCTGAGTATGAGACAATTCCGAAAACATTTTCTTGATAATTTTGAAATCGTCTAAATATGACGCAAGTAATTGATCTAATGATTTTGTCATAAAATTAAAGGAGTCTACAAATCGTAAATGAATAATACGAGAATAACTATTTCCTTCATCTTCATATTGAAATTTAAGTGATTTAGTAAAAGATTTATATTTTCTGTATTGAAAGGTAATAGTTTGATAGGCCCATCTAATTTATTTAGACAGTGATCTTTAACTTTATGGTCTTCTTTGGTGAATATTTGATCACATATATGGCATAAGGCGTTTTCGAAAAAAGGAACGGTATATACCGGTTTGTATCACTGTCGTTCGATAATGTGATCGGTGAATTGATTCCATGTTCGTAAATTACATTACATCATCTACCGGTACCTACAGAATATATGCACCGCCAGGATCGTCGATTTGAGTTGATCATTGCGGTAAGCAAGGAATTTACGCATCAAATTTAGACATATAAGTTCGTACATACTCATCACCGTCAATTAATTCTATTGCAGTTGACAATATTAATATTTCACAATTATCCATTTTCCAATTTCAAATATTTATCTTTCATTTGCCTGTCACATTTCAAGCAGTAAAATGATGTTAACTTATCGGATTCGTTCTAAAATAACAACTCTACCGGTTAATGAACTGTTTAACCGCAATTTACCGGTGTGGATCCACTGGTATCTACCGTTCCAATTTTCGAAAACGCCTATTATGTAGCCTGATTAAAATTTTCAACTTGCTCTGGTGTCAATGATGACATTTGAAAAGGTGTGTTAAAAGTATCTGACACATTTTTCGAAATATCATTCAGTTCATTAATAAACCATTCAAGACAGTTTTCTCCCTTTTAAAATTATATAGGGATAAACTATCATCTAAACTACAATGAAAATAATAACCTACACTGTATGATACGTGCTTTTCATATGCTGTTGTGTAAGAAGTTGAAGATGACTGCAAAACATTTTCAATTGGTAATAAATAAGTCTCCAAGTCGAAATATACAATAAAAGGGACACGTTCTTTATATCGATAATTTTTAAATTTAATCCACTTATTTTCTGAATTTTGGAAAACGGATTTTACCCCCTTAAATTTTAGACAATCTATTTCATGTCTTTCTAGTTTATCTTTGTTGTAGAAAAACTTAAACATCTATTACAAATGAATTTTCGTTTTTCTATTTCTGAAAGCTATCTCCTCGCCAATCCTAGATAGTGAGTTTATATAACAAAAATGATATGGAGGTTCCTGTTCATCGATATTATTTAAGAATTCATTTTCCTTTTGTATGAGCAATAAATTTACATGCATTTTTTAATATTATCGGAAACTCTGGTGGGCACAATTTCATATTTCGTTTTAATACCATCAACTCATCATTATTTTCATCGTTTGAATCATCATCATCAGATATATGAATAGGGTCATCCCTCATATCAAACTTGTGATATTATAATACCTGTGGTGAATAGCTTAGGGGTTCAATAAGTATTTTATTTTAAAGTTTGAAATTTGCATTAGCACTAAATAATTTTGAATTCTCGCGCTTAGTGACGTCTTAAATCCCAGTGCCTAGCGCACGCGCATGATTCCTGTTAGGCTAGGTCTGACAATTGACATTAATGATATTAATGACGAATCATGACAGGATGTTTGTTTTCATGTTCTGTTTTTTTCAAATTTTGTGAAAACACGGAACAAGATTTTGTGACAGGTGCTTCGAACAACTTGCCAAAAGTGGATTCCTGCATGATAGACGAATGGACAATTTAGATTTTTCAAGTGCGGAGCTGAGAAACGTAAAATCTCACCACGACTGTCGCCGAGTTTTATCTACTAGTACTATTATAAATAACTTGCCAGGCGTATTTACAAGGTTATTTGTACATATTGGTACAGAGCAATGTTTAATCATAGTAATTTTCGAAATACTATCATAACCTAAAACACTGTTGACAAACAAATAGTTTATTGTTTTATTAGGAGTAAAAGTGATACTTTTGTGACGAGTCTGTAGGTTTGCCGGGCGAACGAAGTGAGTCTGGCAATTACAGACGAGTCACAAAAGTGGCTTTTACTCCGAATAAAACATGCTATTTTTTCTTCAAACGTCGATTATCTATAAAAAATAAAGATAAGAAATCTCGAATTTCACCACCAAAAACGCATTGTGTTGATACTGTTAATATCGTCAATCGTCATATCGCATGGCCGGCGTATTAAACAAAATACGCGTTGCTATGGATACCTATTATGTATAAACGTTGCTCGATTTGACAAGTTCAGTTTAAATTGTACTGCGAGTGACTTCACGATTTGTAAGTATTTTAATAAATATTCTTTTGATACTACTCTTTTAAACCACACTTTATTCTAGATTAGAATGATAGACTCAGTTTTTGATTGTACACCCCCTGAGGTTGCGGAAATTGCCGCAGATGCCATGAATAATTTATTACCTAGGTATACTAAATAACTATTGTTCTTTTAAATAGAATGTTTAAATAGTTAAATTATGTGTTTTTTTAATTAATAATTAAAGCATATAAGTTTTGTATTATTTAAGATGTTGTTATTTATAAAGGAATCAGTCGTACTTTTTCTTCCGCTCACAGCGTAAGAAAAAGCACTTTTGCCTCCGCTGCTAATGGCAACGCACAGCCGTCTAAAATGTGAAATTTTAATGTCATGAAATGAGTTAAGAAATGTCATGTTTTTCTGACGTTTGAAGAAAAAAGCATTTTTTTGGCGTATCAAACGACGAACTCCGATTTAGCTCGTGATTGGTGTATTTTTAAATAGAAATTTATTTCAGCCAATCACAAACGAGTCCGCAGTATCTACCTTATCGACAAACAACAACTAATGCGAACGGCTCGAAATTTACTACGTCACGGAGTTTTGATTTATGTTTTATTTAACTTTTTTTCTCTTATGTTAAATATGCATATAAGAAAAAAAAATACGGGTGTTTTATTTTTTTATGAAGTTTTATAATTTAGAATTAAAAAAATATGGGGGATGACCCTATTTGTTTACCTACAAACCAGTTATCTCAGGAGTTTTTCATCTTTAAACTGTATATATTAATGGACATATCATTTTGTTTCTCAAATTTATCTAACTGTTTTAAAGAAAATGGAAAATGTATTCCATTTAAATTTAAATGCTCAGAAGTCAGAAAAATGTCTGAGTCTTCTGAAAGGCACAATTTACTACCCACGCAAAGCAGGAATCATCAAAACATTGAGAATTAATAACGGCTTTTTTATTAATGATTTCTTGAGGAAGATCAATAAATGTTGCGCCTACCGAAAAAAATGAGCATTTATTAATATTTATATCTAACCCTATGATTTTCGCTAAATCCCAACCCGAACCCCTTTCACAAAACTCACTGAGTTTTTTTAGCAGCTTATCATAAATATATTCTTCATACCAAGTGGTAGCATTGGTAGTGTCATGATTATTATAAGTAAGATAAAATACTTGAGACAATAGATCCTCATTATCATTACCCTTTAGGACATGTAAAATTAGCTATGAGTCAGTACATTGAGTAAAAAATAATATAGTATTAATTTTGCACGGGAATAATTTAACCTTTTGAAAATATCCGGAAAAATATAAGAAACTTCTCTTAGAAAAATATTTGGATCTTTAAAGTTTAGATTATTGTACACTGCAATGCAACGTAGTTATTCTACCTTTAAAAGCTGATTGAGTTTTACTTTTACGTCGCAACGTAACTTTTGTCGTTTACTTACCTATTTAATATAAAATAAAAATAAAGAAGATAGAAAACTTAATATTACATGTTCTGACTTTCTACGAATTCAATATCATTAGCTTTACGTCCATTTTCCAACTTTGATTCCCTTAAATATCAGCGATAAATTTCATTTGACGTTTTCGATTTCAGCTTCCCCATCGATCTAAACAGGAAAACGTATTTATCCAAATCTACTAATTCTAGCAGAATCCTTCTACCATAAATTGTATCTATGCTTCTAAAAATCCCTATCTTATATGGCTTGTGAAGTTCTAATTCACCCAGTTTTATTGTCCCGAATTCTAGGCTTCCTAAGGTATTTAGATTTTTTAAAGCTTGCGCCATCTCTAAAAAGTGACGGAAAATCTTACAAATAAAAATATATAAAAAAAAATTAATTTAACTCACCTAGACAACCACGATATAACTCACCAGAGTCACCAGTAAAGTAACATACGTAGAAATGACTGGATGTACAGAGACTAATAATACTAACAGTCCTGAAATCCCGATCAGAGACAACCGAGACGTGTAACTTCATATGAAAATTTGTCCGATAATAGTTAAATTTACCATCTTTGTCTTAAGCAATGAATATGCTATATGGCTATCTCCTTTCCACATAATGTAAGGTGAATGTAGAGTGCAGCACGGTGGCAAACTGGGCATGCGCCATGCGCTCACGAATTTATGTGTAATTCTTGTGTTGTGGCCATTTTGATTATTGTTTTGTGATTTTGTTTTGATTTGCATTTACATTGTTGTTCGTTGCGATATTCTTTATCAGAGGTAGGTAATGTTTTCTTGAAATCCATAAATATCAAAACAAACAAGGACTGACTATGTAATAACACCCTCAGACTAGATTGTTTTCTAATGTTTTTTTGTTTTTTTATTTACCACAGAACGTGGTACGTAGTGTCGAATATTTATTTATTTTTATTTGTTTAGTTGAAGAAAATGTCATCACAACGTGCACTATGCCTTGTATGCGGATTTGAGGACCCGGAGGTTGAAAAAATGCATTATTTTCCCTCAGTCTTAAAAAAGTAAGTTTATCTGCATAAAAATAAATATACAACAATATAATAAAAATATATTACAGGTCAAAGATATGGCAAGAAAATATGGGAATTGTGTACAGCGGAGATTCTTTTCGAAGTCATAGGATTTGCAGTCGACATTTCACAAAGGATTGGTACATCGTTATTTTATTCAGTCGATTCAAGTAATGATTACTTAATATCAACTCTGGGAAATTATTTGTATTGAAACTTAATGTTGAGAAAGAAGTTAATTTATATGGTCTTCTTTATTATAAACCATATCAATCAAGCGCCTTGTCGCCCTTGTCCTAGGAGTGGTATCATGTGTGGAAAGATTCGAATCGGTATGCCTCTAAACACCGAACGCCTTGTAGATCGGGAATAAACTGCCTTTTCCGGAACTTGCACCAAAGCGAGACTTAAATATGTAATTAGATGTGAATATTTCTATCTTAAGATTATTATCTTTATTTTATATTATATCGTTAAAGCTTGAAATATTACTAGGTAAGTTTTAACGTTCTTCTTTTTACTTCTATAGCTTACATATTTTTCTCTGTATTTAACACTAGCTATATTTGTGCGAGGAGCAATCGTAAGGACATATTATTATGTTTATTGTTATTTTGCAATTTCGTACAATATATTGTTTGTTTTTATTTGAATTTTATTTCTCCCCATCTGGAAAAATTCGATAAGATCTATATAATTTATTAACGAATTTTAAATATTTTCTTACTCACAAACCACAAAATCAGCAGAATAAAAAAATTTATAGGGTAAGTATAAATAGGTATAATATCGAGTATAATATTCACTATCAATTTGAATTGAATGTTTTAATAATTGATTTGGTGCATATTTCACTATGGTGCATATTTCACTATAGTGAAATATGCAACAAGTCGATATTTAAAACATTCAATAATAATTAAAAATTATGAGAATACTAAAACAGATCAGTTTTAAATTTGGCGCCTATGCGGCACTTTGCGCCCTCTTCTCTCACCTTACATTACAATCGCCCAAATGAGTAGTCGGGAGTAAATTTTCTCAAGTAGTTGCACGTCTCGGTTGTCTCTGTCCCGATATTTATACAAATAATAGTTGTAAACATTAACCCCTTCTAAATAAATTACCACAGAAAATTACCTAGTAACACAGAAACGTGAGACCGAGAGAAATAATCATGGATTAATAGAATTAGAAAGGACGCGAGTAGCAAGAGTAAGATCATTGACATTAAAATTTTTATTCCACAAATAGAAATAGAGTGGAATATCCATGGTTTAGGAATTTTAGGATAGAAAAAGCAAACATATAAAAGCACATTCTAACATGAAATATCAGTCACTGACTAGTAATAGTACATTACATACCGAGCTGGGAGGTGCTTCATTACAGCCGAGGGTTGATATCTGACAGAGGCGCGTAGCGCCGATGTCAGATGTAAACGCGAGGCTGTAATGAAAACGACCAGCGAGGTATGTATACTATTTTTTCTCCTACCATAATGGAAAGTACACTTTCCTCCCTCATATGAGGAGGAAAGTATTTTCTTCCCCCATATGAGGGAGGAAAGTGTATTGCACATTGAATATAAATATAACCAATAATTTTAACATCTAAAAATAATGTATTTAAGATATATTTAAGGATTTGTTTTCATTTCTTTACTCAATAAATAGTTTCAATAAAATCAAATAATTGATCTATTTACATATTATATAAGTTAATTAAACAGGTAGGAGAAAAAATCATATGTATTACACGGGATCAAAGTGCTTTTTCCTCCCTTGGGTGATCACTGCCCTCCGCTTCGCGTCGGGCAGTGAACTTCACCCACGGGAGGAAAAGTGGCACTTTCCTCCCTAGTGATACAAATAGCTATTATTCACAATCATATATGTAATGCTTCAATTGCCAGCTTATAAAAAGTTGGGAGGCAGGCATTTGTTAACTCTTCTTTTCCAGTTACCGGCTAGTTAAACGTCACTTTTCCGGCAAGTTAAACGTCACTTTGCGGCAGCAAATCTTCTGGTTGTCTTTTGTGCAGCAGCTTTAAAATTTGGTGGAGTACACTCTCTAAGTCACAAATGATCAGAATCAAACCTTTTGTTGTAGAATTTTGAGTGAATTTAACAGAAATTATTGATAATAAATACTTGTGGAAATAACCTAATTTATTTAACAGAAGAACCTTAATGCCCGTTACCTAGCAACGCTCAACTTTTATCACTGCAGCCTACGTACTTATTTTGCATAATTTCCTAATTCTCATTTACTATCTATTCAATTAAATAAAAAAATTGTATGCTGAGATTATGTTATTATACAATGATTGTGAATAAAATAGTATACATACCTCGCTGGTCGTCTTCATTGCAGATTACAGCCTTGCGTTTACATCTGACCTCGGCGCTACGCAAGGCTTATAGACTTTGTACTTTACGAGCCTTGGGCGCTACGCACCTCTGTCAGATGTCAACCTTCGGCTGTAATGAAGTACCTCCCAGCTCGGTATGTAATATACTATTATTCACAATCATAGTATAATAACATAATATCAGCATACAATTTTTTTATTTAATTGAATAGATAGTGAATGAGAATTAGGAAATTATGCAAAATAAGTAGGTATAGGCTGCAGTGATAAAAGTTGAGCAATGAGCGTCGCTAGGTAACGAGCATTAAGGTTCTTCTGCCAAATAAATTAGGTTATTTCCACAAGTATTTATTATCAATAATTTCTGTTAAATTCGCTCAAAATTCTACAACAAAATGTTTAATTCTGATCATTTGTGACTTAGAGCGTGTACTTCACCAAATTTTAAAGCTGCTGCACAAAAGACAACCAGAAGATTTGCTGCCGCAAAGTGTGACGTTTAACTTGCCGGAAAAGTGACGTTTAACTAGCCGGTAAAGCTACTTTACCGGCTAGCTGGAAAAGAAGAGTGAACAAATGCCTGCCTCCCAACTTTTTATAAGCTGGCAATAGGGTACTTGCGAGTGTCAATTTTACACCCAAATGTGTTTTTATCGGAAGCTTTATGTTTGAAAAAGACCAACTACACCATAATTTAAATTATTAAGACACACAATAATTAATAATTAATAAATAAAATTCAAATTATTTGACGGTTTCCAACCAACTGTCGAGTACCTCCGACGACCCCCGCGTGACGTCATATTATTTGTTTACTCCTCGCCATAGACAAATTATCAAGGAAGTGACTGTTATACGGTCCGAATATTTAACATTTGACATGTAGTGAATTTATTCACTAGCGTCTATTTCTTGTGCTCTACAAATGAACTTGCTTCTGTGGCGCTATCTGGTAAGTAACATATGGTTCGCGAATGAAACGAATATGTTCCTTCTTTGATATAAAAATATACTGCACTCATGCCTGATGCATTTTATAAAAAAAAATTCCTTTAATCTAATAAAAAAAAAATCCTTTATCAGGGGAATAACACACATATCTAACCTGCCTCCGGCTATCGCCTCCGGCTTCTAACTTGCAATAATAGCCCTCTTAAAAAAAAAATTCCTTTAATCTAATAAAAAAAAATTCCTTTATCAAGGGAATAACACACATATCTAACCTGCCTCCGAATTCTAACTCGCAATTAATAGATCTCATGTCATGCATCTCATGCATTTAATAAAAAAAAAAAACAAGAACATGTGGGATTTGAACCCAGAACCCTCTGCTTGCCAGCCGAGCTCGTTTCCGCTAGGCTATTACGCCACTGGCAAAGTGCGTGTAAAGAAAGAATAAGTTCAGTTAGGTTTCGGGTAACACGTTCTGTACACTTGGCAACGTTGGTACGGACTGAATGTTCATTTGTAGAGCACAAGAAATAGACGCTACTAATTTATTCTTGCTTTACTCACATTTTGTCGGGCTTGGCAAGCAGAAGGTTCCGGATCCTACACGTTCTTATTTTTTTTTCTATTAAATGCATATCAGGCATGAGATCTATTGCGTTAGAAGCCGGAGGCAGGTTAGATATGTGTGTTTTTACTCTGATAAAGGAGAGCAAGATTAAGAAGAAATATCCAGAATATCCAGACCGTAAGTACAGCTATTATTTTAACGGGGACGGTCGGACCGTGCAGTAGTCACTCACAATAATTATCAATGCGTCTCGCTGGCTGGGCGTCATATTATTTATTATTAGGTAAATAATTACTTTGAAATGGTCTTCACAAACAAATTAACAAATCCTCTTGTGTTTTCAGACATCTCGCATTTTCATTTCGTCTCATAGCTCGCAACGACAATTTTCTTTTTACTTTCAGTTTAGCACTTGATCCCACTGGCAATGAAATAAATACTTTTTCCGGTGTTCTAATAGATTTGATCCACATTGTGGCACTAAGCAGTATTTAGAGCACTCAGGTTTTTCCATAGTAAATCAAAAATTAAAACGAATTTACGAGTAATAAACAGTAAACGGGCAGTAAACAATCACGCTCTTGTCGCTTTGACACCGCTGTTGTCAATGTCAAAAAAGTAAACAAATAGAGTGACGTCATAACATGGCGGTCGTGACGTCAAACCCGTTTTGGGAATAGCATTATTCAAATCCGATTTTACGCCACCAACAACATATTTCAAAAAAATTAATAATCAAAGGTGTTATTAAAACAAATAGAGAATCTAATTTTATTGATATCAAAATATGTGCGTGATCCTTATTGAAGCATTACATATATGAGTGTGAATAAACTTTATTTACTGCGTTCGGTTTTTACAGATCTGAAAGCTAGCTTTGCTCGTTTACCTCATTTGCCGTTCGGTCATAGACAACGCATGCTCTTTTAGATCTCCTCTGCGTTCGGTAAGCACAAATACGAGCGGTCAGCGCCAATAGTCGTTGGGTCAGCGCTACCTCGTTTAGCTCGACTTTAAAGACGTCGAGCAAACAGATTTTTTAGCTGGTTTTTCTGTTATCTGCCCATCATAAGTACAACCATTGTTTATAAACAATGGTACAACATAACTGAAATGAAATAACCGCAAAAATGTCCTGTGAGGTTGGGAGCTTCGACCATAATGGTCGAAGGTTTGGGTATATTATTTTTATTTGTAACATTCGTGACCAGAATTGTTTAAATCTAGAGAATCATCAAAAAATAAATTTTGGGCAATACCTACTGCAATAATTGCATCTTTTAAAAACGTCATTATTCTTTCTGAGTGCTACACCAAAATAAAAAATAAATAATTTCTTGGAAGTTTATGTTAAAGCCGGCGCCACACATGCGGCATTCGGCGAAAGGCGAAGTTTGGCTTTCGTCGAATGGCATTTGGCGAACGCGAACGCTTTGATAGGCGAGCGTCGTTTAACCACTCCATTTTATTAAACAACAATCGAAAACCAACACAAACGCTGTCAAGTGTCAAGACTGGCAAAAAACAATCCCAAACATCGGGCGAATTTATGACGCGCGAATCCTTTGATTCGCGTCAATTTACCGACGCGAAGCGGGAATGGCGAACGCCTATAGGCGAGCATCAGCTACACACATGCGGCTTTCGGCGAGTAACCGCTCGCCTTTCGCCGAATGCCGCATGTGTGGCGCCGGCTTAATCCTTGGTATCCGTTCGGTAATTAAATTAGGCTCGTTTGCCTCGGTGATGACGGTGATCACGTGTAATAGGTATATCTGTATCTGCTCGCTCGCCTCTGGATTTTTAAAACCGAACGCAGTAAATTGTAAGCAAATGTAGGCATATTTTACTTCCTCACGAAAAGTGAGAAAGGATGTATTCGTGAAAAAAATTTAGGAATGGGGTCTACCGGACCTAGTGATGTAAAAAAACGGTTTTTTTTTGCTGTTGACGTTCTTTTCAGTTGAAAAAAACAGTTTTTTTCCGTATTTTTCGTTTTTTCGTGTTATTTATGGCCAAACTGCGATACTGATATGTTTTTTTGATTCTATAATTTCTATATCGACATTTACGTACCTATTTTTTGAAAATAATTATGGTTGGAATAGTTCTTTTCCATTTAAAACTCGAAATTGCCATCATATGTTGTGTTGCGCATACATACTCCGTACTTCTTGACCATCTCGATGTCTATTATGACGTCAGAAGAGCAGCTGCTGCTTGAAAGCGTTGACCGGTTAAATTCTAACATCCATGGGTAACAGTAACAATTACCTGTTCTGTGGAAACAACATGATATATCATACTGATCAAACAATTTTTTTTATTAGAATTATTAATCAATTAAACAATGTTTATTTTTTTCGTAAGGAAATTTCTCGATTCACTTAACCTTGTGAAACACCCCATACTCCCCTCGATTATCCCTGTGACAAGTCGTGAAGCGATAAGTCCAATATAGGGTGTTTGTTTGTTTGGCATGATCGTCTAGTTTTTATTTAGTTAGGACCAACTACGTTGTGATTTAGTAAATTTAACAGATTCTTTAATAAAGTTTGATATTACTTGTTCTTAATATTGAGATGTTTTGAATTCTTACTTGTTTACTAATTTTCTCGTAATCTAATACACTTGCATTTATTATCTCATTTGAGTTTCAACTTAGTTCAATCACATTAGGTTAAATGGAGGAAGATAATTAGACCTCATAAAAAGAAATAAACACAGAAAAGTGGTTTAACAGGTTTATTTTCAGATAAAGACCAATAGTCAGAATAGACGTGAAAATAACCTGGCTGAAGATGCAATTTAACGAAATCTCGTTAAATGCAGTGGAAATATCCACTGTCATGTTCAGTTAATCCTGACGTCAGCAAAATAGTGCCCAGACGTCAAGGGAAATATCCCTTGTGAACACTTTGATCTCCTCGTTTGCATGGGCGACAAGTCAACAAGCAGTACTTGTTGAAAACTTGGCACGTTGTTACTATACTTATTGCATTGTGCAGACTTTCGCCGAAGCGTAGTTATGTATGGACCAATCAGGAACCATACGGGGACATTGTCCCCGGACGACTTCACGTTGTGATGTATGCAAATATGCCTTACACCGAGGAAATTTTCCCAGGTCGTCTTTTAATTCGTAGTAATGATAATTGCGTAAGCAACGCAATACAACAGTATAGTGACGTTGGCCGTAAGAACATTCATTGATAATAGTTAAACTGCCAGATGTGTTAAGAAAGCAGGCTTTCGGTTGTCTTGTCACCGCAGCAAAGATTTGTTCAAGTGGCCACAAAAAGGACCGTAGTACTAACCGATAAATTGCAAATACAGACCAGATGTCAAGTCACGTCGTAAAACAATCATTGGATAATAGCTTTGTTTGTCATCAGCCACTAGTGTACACTTTTTTACACTTTTTGCCAATAAGTCGTTTGTTATAAATTAGTGCAGACAGTGCTAGCCGTTTGGTATACCAGTATAGTGTACACTTTCTTGCACTTTTGACACTGACTCCTGAGGAGGTGTAACGAGTGTCGATAGTGCAGCGCAGGCACCTGAGTTGAAGTTTGAAGCTGTTCTGTGGTTTGAAGTTTGAGATTTACTGAAACCGTTTGTCTGACAGAGGTATGGATTGAAATAATGTGATTTTGTCACAGTTATTTAATGATGAGAGTGAAGATACTGGTAGTGAATCTATTATTGCTATTATTTATAGGTTATGTTGATTTTCTGACAAGAGTACGTACACTCTAAAGTTGTTTGTTATAGAATTACACATCTGCACTAGTTAACATTTTGTACACTTTTAAACCTACACTTTTCTGCACTACACTTTGATGACAAACAAAGCTATTATTGAATAACACCCTAAATATAGATCAGCTGACCGTAAAAGCAGGTCAATAGAAGTTAAAAGACTTTGTTAGATTAAATTCACTTATACAATAATTAAACTTCAAAATAGTAAATTGGTACCAACAGTTATTTCCCTAAATTCGTTAAAACCGGTATGTGGATATAGAGTCGCGATTGCTTTGAATGTACTTTCGATTCATAAATTTAGACCGAACTGGTTTAATGTAAATTTGGAAGAAAAGTCGATAGTGGAATCGAAAGACATCGTTGGGGCTTTATTAATTGCGGACGTTCTCACCTATTCGTGGATTCGTTCATCTCTTCTCCCCCGGATTCGCGGATATCTGAATAGCTCGAAAGCATTGTGGTCGCGTACGTTCTATCACAGTGGCAGTGACTTCGTTGCAACGTTTAGTAGGGCCAGCGGTCAGCGCAAACTACGGCACGTTCTCGAAGTCACCGGCACTTACTAGGTCCTGTGGGGACCGTAGTTTAGTCGGCGCTGGGGGTTGTGAAACCCAACGAGAACGGCAGCGTTTTCGAAGTCACCGGCACTTACTAGGTCCTGGTGGGAACCGTAGTTTAGTCGGCGCTGGGGGTTGTGAAACCCAACGAGAACGGCAACGTTATCGAAGACACCGGCACTTACTAGGTCCTGTGAGGAACCGTAGTTTAGTCGGCTCTGGGGGTTGTGAAACCCTACGATAACGTTCGTAGCGGCGTGGCCAAGGACTGACCCGGAGTCCAGGGACGGATGGGAAGGCCGGGCATTCGGGCAAATGCCCGAAGGGCCGCTACCTTTGGGGCCGGACCGGCCGGTCTATCTAGCACTCCACAGAACTCCACTATTATAATAGGCACTTTAAGTCGTGTCAAAAAACGTAAACGTACGTTTTGGCAATCGAGCGTGCGCAGTACATACATTTTCACGTTATCATCTTACGTACAGGGTGATTCCTATAACATTCTCACCCCAATTTTTTGGTTTATCTTTGGAAATAAAATAAAAATATTTAACGTAACTTATAGTATTTTTTCCAAGGATTTTGAAAATTTCAACAAAAAACAATTGAAAATCAAATAAAAGTGAGAAAAAATATAGCAATGTTTTTTTTAAATTTTAAATTCCCTGTATATTTTTACAATTTTGAAAAAAGGTTTAAATTCTCTTTCCAAAAATATAACATAAAATATATGTATTTACCTCGGTATTTACCTTCATATTTAGCAAAATACTGATAATTATTATTATTATTATTTTAATTATTATCAGTATTTTACTAAATATGAATGTAAATAATATGTTGTTATATGTTATATTTTTGGAAAGAGAATATAAACTCTTTTTCAAAATTGTAAAGATATACAGGGCCCTGTTCCATTTAAAAAAAAATCGCTTTGTCTTTTCCCACTTTTATTTGACTTTCAATTGTTTTTTGTTGAAATTTTCGAAATCCTTGGAAAAAATACTATGTGTTAAGTTAAATATTTTTATTTTCTTTGCAAAGACAAACAAAAAAATTGGCGTGAGAAAGTTATAGGAATTACCCTGTACAGGGTGTCCCTCATAAAAGGTTTGCTCGATTTCCTGGCTTTATTATTAGGCTAAAATAAAAAACTAAAATCTGTTCTCATGTATTTTTTTATGAGGAATCCCATTATATGGTCGAATAAGCGATAGAACCCCTAATATACGAGGTATTGTCAAAAACCAATTTTCCAAATTTTCTTCATTCTAGGTATATACTATTACGGAAATCGATATGGTATATTATTGTGGTTATAAAGGCATATACCATTCATACATCTAACTTTCGGTTTACCTGGAAATAGCTCATTCGACAAAGTTTTGACGACAACCTGTATATTATGAAATAATTGAAAAGTAGCCAATCTCCTGATTTCAAAAATATAAATAAGTAAATTATTTTCGATTGTAACCCCAGACTGAATAAATCTAATTTGCCTTATGGGCTTCTGGGTTTCAAAGTTTATTTTACCTGTCGGCTGCTCAGATTTTTCCGGTGGGTCGTGAGTCAGAATATGGTGTTTAATAAATTAACAAACTTATTATTAAATTTGGTTAAAACCCTGATTTGTTAACAAAAGAACTTGAAGAGTGCACTTTAAGTTTCTAGCTTAGTAAGATTTAAAACTGCAAGTTATAAGAGATTAAAAGTTAAGGAATTATTTATCAAGTAAAATTAAGATAAATTAAGATAATTTTTGGGCGCCAGCTACTAAAAATTAGTAACAATTTGTATGATATCAGATTTTCACAACAAGAGAAATAAAACGATTCAGCTCAAATAAATAGTATATTAACAAATAGAATAAACATTAATATTAACAAATTACTCTTGACAATGATAAAAAAATATATATTTACCTGAAGGGCAAAACAATGGAAATAAATGCCTGAAGGGCTATCACAATAAAAAATGAAAGAAAGACAATATTTTATCAACTGCAAGGCTTACATTTACAAGAACAATTACTGGCAATTATTTGTTACGCTGGAACCGAAGACCTGATGATGGAAATATGTTCTACCACAGACTTACAGACCTTAATTTCCAAGGATTTCCACGATGATCTATTCCCTTGCCAAGATGGCCTATGCTGGTGTATACTGATCTTCTGGGTCTAGCTAGACTTCACCTGCACCTGGGAAAGATGTAACCAATCCTGGATAAGATAATAGGATAATCTGGATTTCAGTCTGATGTGGTCTGGTAAAGTGGAATCTGTCGAATCCTCTTCTTGGTCTCGTTCAATAAAACATAAATATACCAGTGTCAAAAATGTACAAAGTAAAGTTGGAAATATGCAAGTTAGCTTACGGCTGATAAAATTAGGAAAAACTTACTGAAGGCAAGTTTCTTCTAGAAAAGTTGTCTAAACAATTTAGCAAAGATATGAATTATAATAAATCAATTATTATAATTACAAAGATATGAATTTATTATTTTATTTTAAAAAGAACTCAAGATATAAATTATAATAAACTAATTATTATAATTTCGAAACTATGAAATTTTAGAAATTACTCTAGATATAACTAGACAAGATTAAAGCAATAAAAATAATTCCTCTGAATAAGAAATTATGTTAGAAAGAAATTTGTTATATTATTTAAATTTAATAACAGTAATTAAATAGACAAATCACAATAAGACACTCAGAAAATTAAGTTTTAATATTGCTAAAATGCAATATTTTCACAAATAGAAAATGTGTGAATCACAAAATAATACAATAAGTAAGAAAGTAAAAAGTTAGGTATTCTGATTTTTATAACTGATTTAATTAGATTACTAATTAAAGTTAATTTCTACTATTTACCGTAGAACGATAAGAAACAATAAGTTTTATTTAATTCTCCCAATTGGAGTGAGAAATAGTAAGGAATGCTTTAATTATTCAATTAAATTACGATAAATTACAATAATCAAATTGTGAGATAAGATAAAAACCAATATTTTCCGTTAAGCGAAAACTATTAATTTCGAGGAGTTTTTTACCACCTTCCGCAAACGAAAGAGATCTGTGCAAGTGCATATATTTTATGAATAACTCGATAAAGATAATAACGATAATTGCAAATTTTAACTGCAAAAGATAATAAGGAACGGTAATAACATAAGTTAACTTGCAAGACGACACCACGTGTAGATATTTGCATGAAATCAATCACGCGTGGAGAGCACTAAATTTGGCTAAAATGCCGGCGTCAAACACACCCAATTGATAAATTCGATTTAAATCGATATTTATCACATTTGACTGTAATAAATAACCAACATGCTAAATATTTACTAGGCTACGTATTGCAAATAATACTTTATAACGATAAGATACAGAAATATTCTACATCCGAGAAAAATAATTAGATATTCATAAAATTACGACTTACCAGTACGGAAGATAGGAAAAAGCTGGTGGAGGAGGAATGCTGTAGGATCGAGAACGTTTCAGTGCCGTCGACGCGCGCATAACATAGCTACATTTAATTGTCTCCGGTAGAAACCAGTTGTAACCGTAATTTACCAAATTATCGTTACACACCCCATTCGCTTCGGGTAGAAAATTTGTTAACTCTAGGAGTTACAAATTTTCGTTATCGTAATTACCCCAAATAAAGGATTAAAAAATAAAAAATAAGACATAAGACAAGATAGACAGGAAGGAAAGATACTGGGTTCTATTGGAGAAGTGATTAATCCCCTCGAACACATCCAAGTCAGTCGACATGTGGCATGATCACAGATGAAATGGGATCAAACCAAAGGACATTATGCGCAGTTCTAGATGCAAGAAAAGCCTCGTTAATGTACCCTTACTCGGAAGTCCATGAAGAAAAACAAGGAAGATGCAAGAAGCAAATAACACTCGCCCAAAAGAATCACGAAAAGAAGAGAGAGAGATAGAGAAAAAACCAGAAAGAAGTTAAGGAGAGGACACTAAATCAGTCTCCAGAGACGTGGTTTGCCGCCTCAGTACTGTATAGTAGTTACCATTACTGAAATTGGACGCGTAGCTCCAAGAAAAGAAAAGGCGACGAGGTTGCTCCTGATTGTAACACAGTGGCTAATTTCCCTGTCCGGCAATGAAACAGACTTGTATAAACAGCAGATCACTGAGAATCATTATGCTAGCAAGGCTCACCAGACTAGATGTCAGAAACTCTTGAAAAGCAGACACATCCTGTCCATTTACTATTAAAAGTAGCCAAACAGTGACGAAACCACTCCCATCACAATCAAGCCTCTCTGCACGATAAGTGGCCGTTTAGAGGGCTTTTACCTCACGCAGGTTAATCCACGGTGGTAGTATTCGTTACCCCTTACCACAGGGCACTAAAATGAAATACTATCAAGTAGTGTTCATAAGGAAAGGTATAATAAGATAATGAGTAAGATTTTAATCGAGTTGATCGGTTTCGGTGTCCGGATCGGCATTACGTGTTAGTTTCATAATAAGATAGAATACGAGAAATGAAAGATAAGTTACGTTAACAAGTTACAAAACTCAAGATCAAGATTACAATAAATCGTAATCGGTATATCACGTATAGAGAAAAGTTAAAATAGAAATGCGAAAATAATCCAATAAATTTCAATAACTCATAGGTAACGCTAACAAATAACCACCCAGTATATTACGAATAATTTTCAATCACTTGTAATTCAAATAAATTAATCAGATAATAAGAAATTCAGATAAAAATCCACAAGTTAAATTATAAATAGTGTACAGAATAAGAACTCGTATTTATTCTCGCGACAAAAAAATTAAATCACCATATGCACAAAGTTCCAATAATGTAAAGTTAAATTCGATAGGTAAATAAATCTCTTATTCCAACACTATTAAGTTTTCATAAATACTTTAAACCTTACTTGTAAAAAATAATAGGGAAATAAAGAAATCGGTAAACAAGTTTTTATGTTTACAACGGCCGCAAATATCTTCGCAATTTTAATTCAAAATACTTGCAAAAATAAGATAGTAATGAATAAGATAAGATATACCACTTTAATAATGTCAATATCAAATAGTTGTAAAAATCAGTTTTAGTAATATGTACTTATGTTTAAAGTACGAAACATATACTTTCTTAGTTAGAATATTTTATACTTAGAAAATTTAGGTAATGGTTCCAGGTCTTATTGTTTGTTTGACTTTGGCTTATTTCTCCCTGAGAAAATCTGATTTCAATATAACTATAGTGCAGTTTAAATTCATAAAATATCAGGCCACACACGTTGGACGACAATTTTTGTAACCCCAGACTGAATAAATCTAATTTGCCTTATGGGCTTCTGGGTTTCAAAGTTTATTTTACCTGTCGGCTGCTCAGATTTTTCCGGTGGGTCGTGAGTCAGAATATGGTGTTTAATAAATTAACAAACTTATTATTAAATTTGGTTAAAACCCTGATTTGTTAACAAAAGAACTTGAAGAGTGCACTTTAAGTTTCTAGCTTAGTAAGATTTAAAACTGCAAGTTATAAGAGATTAAAAGTTAAGGAATTATTTATCAAGTAAAATTAAGATAAATTAAGATAATTTTTGGGCGCCAGCTACTAAAAATTAGTAACAATTTGTATGATATCAGATTTTCACAACAAGAGAAATAAAACGATTCAGCTCAAATAAATAGTATATTAACAAATAGAATAAACATTAATATTAACAAATTACTCTTGACAATGATAAAAAAATATATATTTACCTGAAGGGCAAAACAATGGAAATAAATGCCTGAAGGGCTATCACAATAAAAAATGAAAGAAAGACAATATTTTATCAACTGCAAGGCTTACATTTACAAGAACAATTACTGGCAATTATTTGTTACGCTGGAACCGAAGACCTGATGATGGAAATATGTTCTACCACAGACTTACAGACCTTAATTTCCAAGGATTTCCACGATGATCTATTCCCTTGCCAAGATGGCCTATGCTGGTGTATACTGATCTTCTGGGTCTAGCTAGACTTCACCTGCACCTGGGAAAGATGTAACCAATCCTGGATAAGATAATAGGATAATCTGGATTTCAGTCTGATGTGGTCTGGTAAAGTGGAATCTGTCGAATCCTCTTCTTGGTCTCGTTCAATAAAACATAAATATACCAGTGTCAAAAATGTACAAAGTAAAGTTGGAAATATGCAAGTTAGCTTACGGCTGATAAAATTAGGAAAAACTTACTGAAGGCAAGTTTCTTCTAGAAAAGTTGTCTAAACAATTTAGCAAAGATATGAATTATAATAAATCAATTATTATAATTACAAAGATATGAATTTATTATTTTATTTTAAAAAGAACTCAAGATATAAATTATAATAAACTAATTATTATAATTTCGAAACTATGAAATTTTAGAAATTACTCTAGATATAACTAGACAAGATTAAAGCAATAAAAATAATTCCTCTGAATAAGAAATTATGTTAGAAAGAAATTTGTTATATTATTTAAATTTAATAACAGTAATTAAATAGACAAATCACAATAAGACACTCAGAAAATTAAGTTTTAATATTGCTAAAATGCAATATTTTCACAAATAGAAAATGTGTGAATCACAAAATAATACAATAAGTAAGAAAGTAAAAAGTTAGGTATTCTGATTTTTATAACTGATTTAATTAGATTACTAATTAAAGTTAATTTCTACTATTTACCGTAGAACGATAAGAAACAATAAGTTTTATTTAATTCTCCCAATTGGAGTGAGAAATAGTAAGGAATGCTTTAATTATTCAATTAAATTACGATAAATTACAATAATCAAATTGTGAGATAAGATAAAAACCAATATTTTCCGTTAAGCGAAAACTATTAATTTCGAGGAGTTTTTTACCACCTTCCGCAAACGAAAGAGATCTGTGCAAGTGCATATATTTTATGAATAACTCGATAAAGATAATAACGATAATTGCAAATTTTAACTGCAAAAGATAATAAGGAACGGTAATAACATAAGTTAACTTGCAAGACGACACCACGTGTAGATATTTGCATGAAATCAATCACGCGTGGAGAGCACTAAATTTGGCTAAAATGCCGGCGTCAAACACACCCAATTGATAAATTCGATTTAAATCGATATTTATCACATTTGACTGTAATAAATAACCAACATGCTAAATATTTACTAGGCTACGTATTGCAAATAATACTTTATAACGATAAGATACAGAAATATTCTACATCCGAGAAAAATAATTAGATATTCATAAAATTACGACTTACCAGTACGGAAGATAGGAAAAAGCTGGTGGAGGAGGAATGCTGTAGGATCGAGAACGTTTCAGTGCCGTCGACGCGCGCATAACATAGCTACATTTAATTGTCTCCGGTAGAAACCAGTTGTAACCGTAATTTACCAAATTATCGTTACACGATACATTTTTAACTTTATTGTTAATGCTTTAATATGTACCTTTTATTTTTTAGTTATTTTTGCTCTCTATTGGTTTCAATAATAATATATTATCATGCATATTTTATGATTTTTAATTGTGTCTTTTGAAGTGGGGCCGCTTGCACATAATTTCCCGGGCCGGTATTCCTTACCCCATCCGTCCCTGCCGGAGTCTACTTCCCGGGTTGTATTTATACGACTTTCGAACAAAGAAAACGCGGTTGTGGTGGTTACGTCACACCCACCCACTTGCATGTGTGCACAAGGGAGGCTGTAATCTAAAGAATTTTAATGATGCTAATGCATCGGGATTTAGACGGGATTTAGAGTATCAATACCTGTCCATAAGGGCGCTTCTTCCGTACTATAATTTGGAGTGGCTCTAATTTGTATATTTTAACATTCCCGAGTTTCTGTGAGAACTCACCCAACGTGGCCCTAAACTGATGCTAAAACTGCGAGCTATGCTGTGTATTGAAACGAATATTTTAAAATATTATATTGATGCAACGACTAATAATTTAATTATCCCCGAATAAATCATTGACTATAAGTAATGAATAATTTGAAATTTCACGATATCAATGTCTTGATATAATTTAATTTCATGATAAAATTTAGGAAAATATTTGTAAATTACTGGCCCGTGTACGGGGCGTTTCATTTGCTCCTAAAATAAATACAGTAGGTATATATTAAGATCATCAATTTCAATAAGTTTAAATAAGCTTATTAATCACTAATTTCAACACCAAATTGATTTAAAAAATACCAAAAAAACAAGGCTTGTGTATTTTTCGTGAAAAAAACCTGTTTAAAACAAAAAAAACGAACCGTATTTTTTTCTTTCGCATCACTAACCGGACCCCAACATTTCTATTTTTAACTTTACAAAAAAATTGGTGATGAAAGATTATAAATAAGATTTGATACACAAACCCATTATATTGTGTCCAAATGTTGAAATAATTAAACAAAATACTTCAAAAAAACAAAATACGTCAAAAAACAAAATACACGTCAAAAATTACTTTTATTATAACCTCCACCACATTGTGAGAAAGTTTTGATCCCATAATTGGCAGCGGTTTTTATTCACGATGAAAGATTATATAAAAGATCTGATATACAAACACAAACCCTATAGTAAAGGGATTGGGACGATTAAGACACGTTTGTTCTTCGGCAACAGAAAATGATTAATGAACTACTTTATTTTACTTTACAGAGAACACAGAACTACTTAACATACATTGAAGTATTTTTTTGCAGTTTTATAACACTTAAAATTTTAAACGAAAATGGATAAACTTGATCGTTGTATCCTTGAATCGGGGCTTTTATTTGAAAGCCCCCCACAAAACATGCAGCTTTGCAATGTAAAATTTGTATCTGTGGTGGTCAATTTGTTTGATTCTATGAATAGATCAAATTTATATTACCCAGATGGCAAAAAATTTAAATGCGCACTGTCTGACGGTTCTCCACATTTAGAATTTTTGTCAGAAATTTTGTTTAAAATCCAAAAACGGAGCATATAATTGACACTAAACTAAGTTTAATTTATTCTAGAAGAAGACATTTTATTTTGTTAAATTTATATGTTTTATAATTGTTATTTTGTTTCAACAGAATATGCAGTAATTACCGTATTACATCGATTATAAAATGTCACCGATTATAAAACGCACTTTTATTTTTCTAAGCTAGCGTAGGTACCGTTTATCTTAGTAAGATGCCATCGAATATAAGACGTCCATGTATACAGAAACACCAAAATATGTGAAAACGTGCATCTTATAATCGATGTAATACGGTAATGTAAACGAGGATATTGTGTTTAGATTTAAAGTTAGGTATATGGTATGTATATTTTTAAAATTTATTTCGGAAAGATATTGTTGCATAAATTATTTAATTACTGTTATTACAATTGTTTTTATTTTCATCTTGAAGATCACTATAGCAAATAATGGACCGTGTCATAATTGAATTTTAATATTCGTGTTTGACGTACTTAATAAATTTATAAATGAAATGCTAAAATAAGAAAAATGATTATATTTTATTGAAATAATTGGAATTTTGAGACACCTTATCTAATTTTATCTAAAATTTCTATTTCTTTATTTCATTTAATTAATTTTAAGCTATTTTTTGTGTGAACTAAGGTAATTGTACTAAAATGGTTTGTTAAAATGTGAATTATCAATAAATTATTTTATTTAAAATGTTTATTTTTACTTTATTCCAATTTTTAAATTGTCTCTTCCACGTCCTGTTAAATTTATTTGGTTAACGAATTTCATGAAATTTGGTTACCAAACAAATTTAGCGGGACGCGGAAAACCCGGTCCTTGTATATTGAAATGAGAGCATTTTGCTATTCAAATCTCCCGCGTTCCGTTGCATCCACTATAATGGCGCTATTCTGCATCTGTCGAATAGCACGGATTTCTCCCTTCTCTAAGTAGATATTCTGTGGTGTAAATACTCTGGTTTTCATCTTTCACGTTCACAGGGGCCTTATTCTCAGCCAGTGGATTTCAGCGTTCCTATGAGAAAATCCGCCATGTTCCTACTGAAATCTAATAAGCCGTATTCTCGACCATTCCCTTCCTACGAAATTTCAGTAGAATACGAGCAATTTTGTTCTCCTGCTTTCCACCAAGCGAATTTTGTAATTTCAAGAGAATCGCATGCGCATAGTGTAATTTACTTTGCATTGTAGGCACAGATTAAGAAAAAGTTGTAGGTTAACGAGGAGCGTTCCCATTCGTGTGAGAGAAAGTTCACTTCTCTCGATTTCGTCTCCTCGATGAGAATAAGCACCCTGGGGCCTTATTCTCAGCCAGTGGATTTCAGCGTTCCTATGAGAAAATCCGCCATGTTTCTACTGAAATCTAATAAGCCGTATTCTCGACCATTCCCTTCCTACGAAATTTCAGTAGAATACGAGCAATTTTGTTCTCCTGCTTTCCACCAAGCGAATTTTGTAATTTCAAGAGAATCGCATGCGCATATAGTGTGCGCATAGTGTAATTTACATTGCATTGTAGGCACAGATTAAGAAAAGTTGTAGGTTAACGAGGAGCGTTCCCATCAGAGACATGGAGTAGGGAGAATGCTCATTACTTGCGCAAACCGAATATTATTGGCTAATTTTGAAGGCCGCCATTTTGAACCATCAGGTGCATTCTATTTAAAATGTGGGTGTTTTCCTTTCAAAATGTGGATCACTTCCAAAGTCCCAACTGATCTGTTATGATTTACGCTGTTGAATTACTCGTACATTTTGTTAAATGAAACGCAAAATGCATTGTTTTATCATATTTACAAACTAATTTCTCTATTTTTAATATTTTTATGTAAATTCAAAATATATTATTAAAATTTTCCCTTTAGGAGAAGTAAATTAGGTACAAATACACCTACTGTGTATTATTTTTGCATAAAGATTAATAGTGACTATAATACTCTTAAAAATAATACTACTTCCAATAATTATTGTCCATTTATTCGTATATATAAAATAACTAATATAATTGTTAGTATACATATACATTCACGACTTTTTACGCAAGCAAAGCTCAAAATAAATGTACAAGTCTAATTAAAACTAAAATATTCAAATATTTGTTCAATTATTCGAAATCATGCAACTACTCAGATATTCAAATAGGTACCTGATTATTCTAAAATGCCAATATTTTATTTTTTCAAAATTTATAGGCAAAGATTTAATCTTTTTACAGGAATAATGTGTTATAATGTAAAAATTCTTACAAAGGCCAATTCATAACCTCTTGGTATAAACTTTGGATATACAATACATTGTTGATATAGAGTGAAACACAAAGTTCAATTTATTTATTTTATTCTCCAATAAGGAAATAACAGATAACATTACAAAACTTCATTTACAATTTATACTGTGAAAATTAACAAGCTCTTTATATACAGTACACAATTTCTCCAGAGATGCCTCTGAATTTATCTAAAAAATAACATTTAAAATACACCTCACCGCAGTAAAACTGGACATGTAATGGAATGTTTATAATAATAGTTATTTATGTATCAAGGCATTAAAGTTAATCTTTTTATCATGAATGTGGAGTTTAGTCGCCGAGGCCCGTAGGGCCGAGGCAAATAAACCACGTGAGTGATAAAAAGGAACTTTAATGCCGAGGTGCATATTACAAACGATGAATCACAAAAACCTGGATGGCAATTTATATTTGCGCACCATTTTCTAATAACTGACTGATGGAGTGCCAGAGCAAAAGTTCGTCTAACGTATTCGTAAGCCTTACTGGAATAAAATTATAACGTACATGCAAAACTTCTCAATTTTTCAGGATATTGCTCCCTTGAAGTGGTTGCATTTTTTGCATTCTTTAGATATCTGCTCATTAGAACATGAGGTATATCTTCGTAACATTTTTCCAGATGGTAAATTGCACCTTCAGAAAGATACTGTTTTTGTTTTAAATCTTGGATAACTGTCTTCAAGGTGGTTATTTTTCTCTTTAGGTTTCTTATTGTTTTTGTCGCAGAATATAATTTTCTTCTAGAGTTCCGTTGAACCTTTCTTAATTCAATGACTTTTCTTTTTATCTTACCAGGTGACACACTGAAATAATTTACTTGATTGAAATTTTGTTACCTATTTTTATGAAAAACTTACCTATAATTTATGAATAGATTGAATAAATTTAACCCTCTTCCTTTTAGTGCTGCTATCAGTACTGCGCGAAGTCTCATCACCAGAAGATTTTCTAAAATTAAATAAGTACATACACTTTATCAATACCTACAATCAACTGTATACAGGGTGTTTCATTTTTAAATGTCGTGATAGAGCATCGAAAAATAAGTCGACCTGCCCCAAAAATCTATATCAAAAATGCATAATAACGAAGTTACAGGCCTTTAAAGTTGGAATAAAAAAATTGTTTTTTTGTCATAACTTCTAGACCATACAACCGATTTTAACCAAATTTTGCACAGGCAGTACTGAACTACATACCTACAATCCTATACGAATAACTCATGTCAAAAATCACCAGTGGCGTAGATACCGGGGTGACGCCCTCTATTTCTCACCCTATTTCCCACGCCACTGGATATTTTTTTTTTGGCTGGTCGACTTATTTTTCGATGCTCTATCACCTCCTTAAAGGACGACATTTAAAAATGAAACACCCTGTATAAACAATATCTTACATTATATGCCTTTTTAATTTTGCCCGCAATCCTGAGCGAATTGTGTCATCTGATGAAGATGTCTGCGTAGAACTTGCGTCAATGGTAGAACTAAAAGAAGTCGACTGCATCGTTAGTGAAAGATCGTCTGTAGCAGTTGATTCTTGTTCATTTTCCTGTTGTGAGCTTGTAGACGCAACGCCAATATTTCGGCCCACGTAAGTTCCCTCTGCGACTATCAAATTTGGCACTGCATCAGTTTTCAGGAACACTTTATGTCCAAAAAAAGTCACTTTTTTGAAAGTGTTTGGAGCAAACAAATTTATTCTCCGACCACTGCCAGTTCTCCTCAATTCCCAGAACTTGCAACCAATTTTTCAACATTTCACCTTTAGGAAATCTAAAATATAGGTATTGTTTAGAATTGAAAAGAAAATAGATTTCAAAACTTACCGATGAAAAGTAATTCCTTCAGGTTTAAAACGTTGTTAGCACATCCCTTCACTGAACAAGACATTATTTACAACTGTTATTTACAGAAGTATTTACGAAACAATACACAATAATTAACGTTCAATAAAAAATAAGTACTTTCACTAATCACTACAATATTTTTGTTTCACCAAAAACAAATTCACAAAATTATCACAAATGAAAACAACGTCAACAACACATTTATAACCATAAACTTTTTAATAGTTTTTAATGGCATTTGACATGATGGGTCAAAATGGCGGCACCCATCGTGTCGCCGGAAATTTTGATGAGCAGACGTTCATAAGCGTTCTCCCTACTCCATGTCTCTGGTTCCCATTCGTGTGAGAGAAGGTTCACTTCTCTCGATTTCGTCTCCTCGATGAGAATAAGCACCCAGATGATTCATCCGCGATGCACATCGAAAGTGTAAAAGTCTAAATTCGCCTTTACCTGATGAAATGTCCTAAATGCATGGCATTGAGCTGCATTTACGGTCGGTGGAAGTGAAGCCAGATTAAAAATCTTTATTTAAACTTTGCTTTGCTACATACTGCTGGTAGAAAATGTATCTGACGTTATTCAAATCGGTAATGTAGAAATTAAGGTCCTCAATCTGTCTCTGGATATATTTGGATTGTTAAATTCTTCAAGAACATCAGACTTCTTCTTTTTCAAAGTATTGACCAAATTAATTGCTACCGATTTGAATAACGTCAGATATATTCTCTACCAGCAGTAATGTAGCAAAGCAAAGTTTAAATAAAATTTTTTATCTGGCTTCACTTCCACCGACCATAAATGCAGCCCAATACAATGCATTTAGGACATTTCATCAGGTTAAGTCCAGCAACCCGACATACATATTTTATTGTTTACATGTATGATTAACTTTTAGGTTCAAACATGGTTGAATAATAATAGCTTACCACTCCAGGACTGGGGATGGATTTCTAGTGATTCTGGAATATCTCCAATCCAGATGGATCAAGATATAGCCCCCCAATGAATCCTTAAACAAAATTTTTTCAACTGTTCATCAGGTGGTTGCAAAAATGCATGCTCATGTCGTAAAATAGAATAGGCCTAAAGTGTACCTTGGCATAGACCAACGACTATAGACAAGATCTACCGTTCTTGGGCATAGACAGTGTAATGGTACTACCTGTTTTAATAGGGCAGTTGAGGATTTACAGGCAGATGACGACATCTAAACATGCAGATAAATTATATTGGATAATAAGTAATTAAAAACTTACGTGGGGTTTGGTGGTATTTTAAGGACCCCAATACAAACTTGTATACCAAATTTCAGCTTGTCTCTAATTTGTTCATGGTTTGACTGGATCGACCCTGGGCTATATGTAGGTACTATCATTTAGTGCATGAACTAGGAAATAAACACTTTTACTGTTGTGTCGATTGTATTTAGGATGTGATAGCCAGTATTACGATCTTTTATTCAAGCATAGCAATAACCCGTGAACATGTACATGGGAATTTACATTTTCATTGTTTGAGTTATAAGAAATCGACTGAAATTCACAGTGAAAAATTTCTTTGCATGGTTAAGAGCCCAATGTTTTCTAATTCATATGTCTATTTGTGATGGGGAACATATTATTTTTTAAATAAAAATTGTTTATTAATTTAGTTAGTTATATAAGGAAATAATATTAAAACGAAATAGTAATAATTGTACATTTTTTAATAAAAATACATAATTTCACCCATATCTTTTATTCCTCATAAAATTCCTTTTTATTATAATAATCGCAATTTAATTGTTATATCATATTAAGTTATAATAAATAATAAAATAGAATGAATAATGAAAACTTACCTGCTGTAATACCTACCGGGTGGCCACGAGTCAATGTGCGCCCCCAATTTTTTGGTTGTTTTTGAATTTAAAAATTTCGTTTTTGGTATACGTGAATAAGACAAAAGTGGGCTATTTTTAGACTAACAGGAACAAAAATATCACTTCCGGTTGAACCGGAAGTGACCACAACTTTTTTTTCTTAAATGGCATGACCGTGTTTTTTTGTGGTGTTTTATAAACCATGAAATTCTAATTGCAGCAGTTTTTTCCAATTTCAAAAATTCCAAAAAATAAGTGAGATACAAACGATTTTTTATTTTGTACAAAATGGCCGCGTCAGATGAATGCGATGTAAGAAAATTACTAAGTAGGCTATGGAAATTATTAGCAAGGTAGTAAGCTTGTCTGTAAAGAATAAAATAGTTATTTAAATTACTGATAGATACGACTATTTTTAGGTTTTTCTCAAAAAATGGAATTTAATTTTCATTTTAATTTCCGTAGGGGTCCTATGGAAAATTTTTAAATGGGACCGTACTATTTTTTTTTAATATTCGGACATAATGATTTAGTCCAATCATTAGAGACATAAAAAAGGTATTTTGGATGGTCACTTCTGGTTCAACCGGAAGTGGTATTTTTGTTCCTGTTGGTCTAAAAATAGCCCACTTTTGTCTTATTCACGTATACTAAAAACGAAATTTTTATATTCAAAAACAACCAAAAAATTGGGGGCGTACATTGACTCGTGGCCACCCGGTATATGTTTGCATTATGTAAATATAAAATGGTATAATTTACTGGCGGAATGCTGTAATTGCTGATATCCTTATAAAATTGCAAATACGGAAATTATTGCTCTAGGTCAGTGTAACTTACAAATGTAAATGGAATTCAACATAAAGATCACGCACATTTATATTCATAAAAATATTTGAGTCATTTACATAACAGGTCTGCTATTTATTATCTATGCGTAAAAATACAAGGAATGCAGTTTCGAATGTATTATCACTAGACAGGGTTGGCCTATGGAAAAGACTTTTACTGATCAACCAATCTGAAGCAGCCTTTCTTTTTTTGTACATCATTAGGGTAATGCATAATTTGAGATGAATACAGTAATTACAATAATTTATGCAGGGTGCGCCAAAGTTCTGAATTTAGTCGATTACGGCTGTATTTGAAATGGTAGAAAAATTTTGCCTTCAGATTGTTTCCCCGGTTTTCAATTCTACATAACCCGAAAATATGTAGAAATATACAGGGTGTTCCGTTTTCGTTGACCGGGCATCAACTTCGTTATTTTAAATGGAACACCCTATATTTTTTTCTTTTATCGAGTTACCCACCTTATTATATTCATAATACTATTAAGGTAGTAGGTACTTAAAATAAACCGTTTACGAAATAAGAGAGGTTTATTGACAGAAAGTGAGGTTTGCAGATACCTTTTTGAGTAGCTCTGATTTCATACACAAGAGTGTTTTGAAAATTCTACTTATACTATTATGTCAGACATATTAATGGCTAGTAGGGTAGAAAAGTTATAAACATTAATCTTATATACAGAGTGCTGAAAAAATTGAGTTTATTTTTTCGTTTATAAATAATGCCTTAGTTCAATTTTTTCAAATGGAACGCCCTATTTTCAGATCTGTCAATGTCAACGTCAATTTTATCCCGTCATTAATTGTCTATGTCTAAAAAATACACTATAATCTAACATAAAATTAGCAATATGTAAAACTTAAAAACCAATGTTGCTGCATTCTTCTACGGCTTCTATGGGGCAGTTGAATTAGATGCTGAAAAATGTGTTTCTTCCTTGGCCTTTAATGCTGTTGAAAAAAGATAATTTGTGTTATATTCCACCAAAGCAGCATCTTCCACATTAGAAGACGCGGACGACCAGACCCCGGCATACGAGCTAGATTTCCATTTTGTGTCCACTTGCGCTTTAGGTAAAATATTGTTGTTTTGTGACAATGTAACTCGTCTGCCATACGTTGTAAGCACTATTCAGCTTTTAATTTGGCCATTACAATCCCTAAATTCGACGTCTGTAAACTTGTGGTTCGACATGTTTTAAAATTTAAAAAATACTTAATGAGACAATCAATATAAAAGTGACACTGACAGTCACTAACAAAATAGAGTGACATCCGTCGCCACTGCGTTTTCTCCTATTTACAAAGCTAAAATGAACCGTTGAAAATTTATTGCTCGCAATAGTACATTTAATAATTGCTGGTTTAATAATTACTTAACCAACAGATGCCAAGTTGTAAAAATGTCTGTCAATTTTTCCCTAGAAAGTAAGATTCATCGTGGTGTGCCTCAAGGAAGCAACTTAGGACCTACTCTGTTCATTTTATTCACCTCAGATCTACCTAGAATTCTCACTTCCAACTGCAAATTTCACCTATATGCGGATGATACCCAGATATACATATCCTGGGACCCTGTGCAATCAAACGATGCTGTCAGTGAAATTAATGCAAACTTATCTTCAATAAGCAAGTGGGCCAGTGACAACGGTCTAATCCATCTAAATCTATTGCAATGTGCGTTGGCTCTAAATCCATGTGTGCAAAGGCTCATAATTACTTAACTAATGACATAGTATTAAATAATGTAACAATCAACCCCTGCAAATCTGCTAAATATTTGGGACTTATATTGGATTGTAATTTAAATTTTGAGGATCATGTTATATCTAGGTGTAGAATGGCATATGCCAAGCTTAATTATCTTTATAAATTTAAAGATTCATTAAATTGTGAACTGAAATGGAGACTAGTAAACTCCCTAGTTTTAAGTAACTTGGAGTATTGTAGTAGTGTATACTTCTGGTTTTTAACTAACCATTTTCAACATAAATTACAACTGATACAAAATGCATGTTTCAGATTCTCATACAACATATTGTAGAAAACAACACATTACGCCTTACTACAATCAGTTAAATAATATATCCTTAAAATAGAAGGCAGATTTACTCTCCTTTATTTAACACTATTATTTAAAATTATGGACACCCGTTTACCCTTATATCTATTTAAGTCATTAAATTATCGTACAAATATTCATACAATACCTCGACACCAATCATCCTTATTTAAACATTCATTCTACTACATGGCTCCCTTTTTATATAACAAATTCATTGCTTCTTCCAATTGTTCCAAATTTAATGCTGTAAAATCGATTTGTAAAAATAAACTACTTAGTGACTGTATTTTATTGATTTGCTGGTAGTGATTATAATAAAACTCGGCGATATTTTTTGAATTCCTATATTACTGCATAAACATACAGAATGGTACGACGACGATCTATATCGTGCCGTTGCTAAATACACTCTCAAACTAGACTTAACTAGACTACCAACTACAAGCTCCCGGTAGGGAGGTGAGATATGCGAAGCGCCTACGTGGGCATGGAGCATGCGCAGTAACATTCCGCCGCCGTTGAAATTGCATAATTTCAAGATTATACTATTCAGACGGAAGTACACAAATCTTCACAATGGGTCGCGTATATGTTCCATTTTTAGTCTTGAGTAAAACACTTCTAACATGATTGTCTTTACCTTTAAACACGTCTATCACTCTAGCAATACACCAACACTGAGGGGGAACATTGTCCTCCTTAACTAATACTAGGTTATTAATTTTAACATCAGGTTTGTGGTTATGCCACTTTTTTCTCTGTTGGAGTTCCGTTATGTACTCGGAATACCAACGTTTCCAAAATATTTGTTTCAATTGTTGGATTTGTTGCCAAATCTTTAATTTGTTAGTAGGTAACTGTGTTACTTCTATTTCGGGTAAAGAGGTTAGCACACTACTTATAAGGAAATGACCTGGGGACAGATATTCGTAAGAGTCAGGATCATTATTTACCGGACACAAAGGTCTGGAGTTTAACAACTGTTCAACAAGAACAGTATTCAGTTCCTCGTAAGTCAGGGCTGTGGACCCAAGAATCCGCTTTAAGTGATGTTTAACTGACTTCACGCCAGCTTCCCATATGCCGCCCCAATGAGGTGAAAAGGGTGGGATAAAAATCCACTCTATGTTATCTTTTGCTAACGCGGCATAAAGTTGTTCAGCTTTTGACCTTTGATCAAACATGTTATGCAATTCATTTAATTCCTGACTGGCACCTTTAAAATTGCTTCCATTGTCACTGAAAATCTTGGAACACTTGCCACGACGTGACATGAATCTGTTAAGTGCATTTAAAAAGGTTTTAGTTGTCATATCGGACACAAGTTCTACGTGAATCGCTTTTGTACAAAGACATATAAATAAGCAAATATAACCTTTAGTTATAATAGATTTTCTAATACGAGACTGACGTATTTCAATTGGGCCGGCATAGTCAACACCCGTGTGTAAAAAAGGTCGTGCTGGCGTTGTACGGACGCTAGGCAGATCTGACATAATCTGTGTTGCAGTACTGGCTCGAAATCTGAAACACTTGAGACATTTGTGTATAACTTCTTTAATGCTACCTCGAGCGTGCAATATCCAAAATTTCAATCTAATGCTTGCCAGCAACAACTGAGTGCCTGCATGCAGCAAACGTTCATGCTCATGCACAATTAACAAACGCGTTACATGATTTTTAGCCGGTAGAATAAGTGGATGTCGCTGTTCTAATCTTATCGGACAATGCCTCAAACGACCACCTACTCTTAACAATCCTTCATTATCCAAGTATGGATTTAATAACCGTAACCGATTACTTTTCGAGTTATCGCTTACATTGCGCTTTAAATTGTCAATTTCTAAACTAAAACATTCAGTCTGAACTTGTTTGACAATGAATTTTAACGAATTTTGTAATTCAGCCGATGTAAGGAATCCTAATTGTTTTTGTTTACCTTTGTGCTTAACATTATTTATGAATCTCAACACGTAAGCCATGATTCTTTGCAAACGACTAAAAGACGAAAAATTACTAAATAGTTCATAAAAATAGTTAATTTCTCGAGTCTTAGAAACACAAACAGGAGTATGGGATTTTTCCTCGGGCAAGTTAATACTATCTAATTTTTCATAACTGATAGGCCAATTGTTGTCCGTCAATTTTAGCCACGATGGACCGTGCCACCAGAGAGAGTTATCAATGAGAGAATCGGGATTTATCCCTCGCGATACTAAATCCGCGGGGTTGTCATGTGATCGAACATGATACCAATCAATCTTATCAGACCATTCCTGTATCTCGGATACGCGATTAGCAATAAAAACGTTCCATCGAGCAGCTTCCGATGAAATCCATGCAAGAACTATCATGGAATCGGTCCAATAATAGGTTTGATTTATATTTAAGGTTAAAGCTATTTTCACTTTATGCATCAATAGAGTAAGTAAGACAGCGCCGCACAGCTCGAATCGGGGTAGCGATATCGTTTTCAACGGAGCCACACGCGATTTAGAAACCACCAAATTACAAAGTATATTTCCTTGTTCATCTTCTGATCGTATGTAAATTACTGCGCCATAACCTTTCAAGGACGCATCCGAGAATCCATGAAGTTGGATTTTAACAGCATTTTCAACGAGATATGGCCGCATAATTGAAATACCTCTCAGTAACGCCAATTGATCTCTAAATGGCAACCAAACCTTTAAGATGTGCGATGGTACTTGTTTGTCCCAACCTAACTGTTCCTTCCAGATATCTTGCATAATCATTTTAGCACGCGCGGTTATAGGACCTATGAACCCTAAAGGATCGAAAACCTTAGCTATGCAAGATAGTATAGTACGCTTTGTACAACTACTATTACTCAAAACATCATCAGACACACAAATCTCAAATTCATCATTTTTCGGATTCCAAATAATGCCCAAAGTTCTAACCGATAATTTATCGTTTGATAACGATAAACTTAAATTTTCCCGCTTATCCGGAGGAATATTTTCCAATAAAACCGAACTGTTCGAACACCATTTGTGCAACTGAAACCCGCCCTTGCCGAGCAATTCAATCAACTCGTTTTGTATTTTGTGACCTAACTCAAGAGTGTCCGCCCCTGTAATGATATCATCAACATAAGAATTATTTTTCAGCGCTTCAGCTGCCAACGGAAATTTATCTCCTTCATCGGACACCAATTGAAGTAACACTCTAGTTGCTAAGAAACTAGCACACGCTGTCCCGTACGTGACAGTCGTTAACTGAAGGCACTGTATATCCGTATCCGGACTGTCTCTCCACAAAATCCTCTGTAGAGGTTGATGTTTCTCATTAACCATCACCTGACGGTACATTTTGGTAATATCAGACGTGATAGCATATTTATATGCACGAAATCGTAACAATATTGTAATCAAATCCGGTTGTACCACGGGGCCTACTAAAAGTAGATCATTTAACGAAACTCCTGAAGTACTAGGAGCCGAAGCATTAAAGACCACCCGTAACTTCGTCGTGGAACTCGATTCCTTAAATACAGCATGATGGGGCATAAAAAAGGTGTTATCATTTTTTTCACCATGATTTATGTCAACAATTTTCGCATGGCCTAAACTTATGTATTCATGAATGAAAGATTTGTAATTATCGTACAATTTTTGATTGTTCGCAAATCTCCGCTCTAGCGATAGTAAACATCTGTAAGCATAATCATATGACTCGCCTAACAAATTAAATTTATTTTCGATCACCTGTAGATCGACCCAATATCTACCTGTCTTGTCGCGAGATACAGAATTTACAAATTTATTTTCGCATTTTCTTTCCTCATCAGTAATTGTTCGTTTATCCACCGTTTCAATTTCCCAAAACTTTAACATTATTGTATTTAAATTGTCGACAGAAGTAAGTAGAGTTTGATTTACTTGACTCACTAACATACAGCTATTTAGTCGCATGGAACCTTGCACCACCCAACCAAATTCCGTGTTTTGCAATGCCGGACGATTTTCACCTAAATTTATTTTTCCATTTTTCAAAACGTTAGCAAACACTTCTGTGCCTAACAACATATCTATTTTTCCAACTTTATTGAAAGTCGGATCCGCTAGCATAATTTGACGTGGCCATTTTAAATCTCTTAAATTAAATTCACATTTCGGAGTAGTACCTGTTATATTATTCATTACGCCAAATTCAGTAGAAATTCTAAAATCCGAATTTCTGGACTCAATAACAAGATTGACTGTATTTACAACATTTGTTGCAAGGCCTGAAACTCCATTCACTTGCCAATTGCAACCCGATTTCGAAACCCCTAAAGAATTAACCAACTCACTCGTTACGTAATTCCTTTCACTAGCAGAATCTAGTAAGGCTCTACATTTAATTTTATTACCCTCGTCATTTATTACATAAACTAACGCAAGTGGCCATAAAATGATTTTTGATTCATCTTCATTGACTAAACAATTGCTATTGATAACCGAAGTACAAACGTCTGTACGCGTTTTTTCATTTGCCGATTTATCAGTAGTTTCCTTGTTACCCGATGCCGCCGCCGCTGACGTGCTTGGTTTTTCAACAACCGAAACGTGTAGAAGAGAATTATGATTTTTATTGCACAATTTACAAGTTTCCTTTGAAAGACATTTATCAGCAAAATGATTTGATTTCAAACATCTAAAACATAAATGCTTTTCTTTGACAAGATCTCTTCTTTTCTCAACTGACAACTTCATAAATTGATTGCATTTATTTATAGAATGTGCATCGCCACAAACTATACATGAACCTTTATTGACCTTAACTTGGCAAGAATTAGTCGATGTTCGTTTAGCTAACCCGTCGATACGCATAGTTATTTCGAAAGTAGAACACCTATCTTCCAGCAAGTCCAAAAACTTCTCTAATTTTGGAAACTCTGATTTGTCTCTGCCGCTTTCAAAACTCTGCACAATATTATTATCTAATTTTTGTGATAATATATGGCATAAAATAATATCCCAATGCTCAATGGGAACACCTAATGATTGTAATGAATTATAATGTTGCCTAAATTTAGTTATAAACGCACGTAAACCAATGCTATTTCTACCTACATGTGGCAGATCGAACATACCGCTTAAATGAGTTTTTAAAAGCATTGCTTTATTGTCATATCTTTTTGTTAACATTTCCCAGGCTTTCTTATAATTCTGTTCTGATGGATGCAAGTATTCTATAACACTTAGTGCATCACCTCTCAATGAGCTCTTTAAATAATACAACTTTTTAACATCAGAAATATTGAGTGAACTATGTACCAAATTGGTAAACAAATCCTTAAAATTATGCCAATCATTATAATTGCCATCAAAGTGAGGTAAGTCGATTTGTGGCATGCCAGCATCATCCCCGTTCACCGTGTCACCCGAACTACGTGCACGAGCGGACGAAATAGACATGTCAGATCTAACCCTCGCCTCAATCAAGTCACTTAAACGACTTTTCATATCTAAAAATTTGGTTTCGATAATTTCGTGATCATTTCCGAATTCTGACTCATCGATTACCTCCAAGTTCATTTGTATTTCATCATATTTTTCATACAGTTGTTCTAAATGTGCTAATCTGCTTTTTAAATGATTTACTGTAATCTTGTCATTAACCTGATCAATGAATTTTTCAATTCGCGTAATACTTGCTTTTACTGTGCCTCTTTTAGACACTAATGCTTGTTTTTCAGCCATTTTACTTATATTGAAAATACCTACTAACAGTACTAAATTGAAGCAAATACTTGGCAACTCAAATGCCTTAATATTCTACATACAGTACAGTTACAGTGTTACATAAATATTACAACTCATTGACAATAAACAATAACAACAGATGTACAAACAAATATGCAACGATGATTTCCCTAGAATTCACCCGCACACTATAACTATGGCAACGTCACCCGCCGCTCGTAGTCGTAATCAAACGCTGTTCACGTGCAAATTAATTGATGTAAAGGAAAAGTACATACCAGTGTCCTCTCTCTTTCTCGTTACCTGATCTCCTGTTCGAGACTGGTCCTCAACTTGGACGTGGTGCGCCGCTTACTGGTTCAATCCGCTATCGCGTAGCCTCGTTGGTCGCCGCTGTAGCACCTGATTGAACAGCTTCGCCGTACCTCTGCTTTTTGGTTCACTTCCAACTTGCAGTGCCCGTCGTTGTGTTTACCAATGCAATCCACACTCTGTCGGTTACCAGGAATGCCAGGAATTCTCGCTAATTATAGAGATTCCACACTTTTTTACAAGTGAACAATACTCGGAACAATAGATACTTTCACTTTTTCTTTAGGACTGTATTTCTTCTTTTTTGTTGCTTACACTAACAACATAACTTATCACTATCCAGGCTCGAATGACCATGTATTTTATTGATTTGCTGGTAGTGATTATAATAAAACTCGGCGATATTTTTTGAATTCCTATATTACTGCATAAACATACAGAATGGTACGACGACGATCTATATCGTGCCGTTGCTAAATACACTCTCAAACTAGACTTAACTAGACTACCAACTACAAGCTCCCGGTAGGGAGGTGAGATATGCGAAGCGCCTACGTGGGCATGGAGCATGCGCAGTAACAGTGACCAACATCTTTAGTTGGCTTTTAGTTATTTGTGTACATATTTATATTAATGTTTAACATTTTATATTATTTTATATTTTGAAATTTCTGGGATGAAGTGAAAAACGGCTCTGCTGATCTCCAGTCTTTTTGAGTGGTATCATGTATATTATTTCAATAAAGATATTCTATTCTATTCTATTCTATTTAATAATATGGATACATCTTGTCTTTTTTTGTAAGTTTAGCAATACCATGTGTTTGCTCATCTAGACGAATTTGCGATATCTAATCCATAATTAATTTGTGCATTATTTGTTTCACTATTTAAATTATATCACTTTTTATTTGAACTTAAATTATGTTGAATTCAGTTTTTTTATTATACCTCATATTTTTGTCATTTAATTTCTATTTTCTCTGTTGAATTCATCATAAAAATACTTTTATTCTAGATGTTAATATTTTTTAAAACTCATTTATGATTTTCAGATACAATTCCAGTTCATTAAAACAAAAACATATACTAACATTATTTATTAATTTAACAAATCTGATTTAGAATACAAATTGTTTACAAAGAGCTCTTAAAAATGTACTTTTTCTTAAATTACTTGCCTCTCTTTGAATTTCCTCATTATTATTTGAGTTAAGCTCTAACATTCCAATAACTTGAATGGCACATTTTCGTCTCTGGAATTCACCTTTCTTGTTATGTGTATGAATCAAATATTCTAAAATGCTGGTATCCCAAAAACAATGATAATAAGCATCGACTGCATCGTTGCTAGTCTTTTGGTCAGCTAGAATTCTGAAAGCTAATAAATAGTCAGTTTCTTCCAAAAACTGACACAAAACAGCAGCTTGTGTGTGGCAACCCAAAGTTGTACAACATTTTATCATTCTTCTAAATACATGATCATCGTTTCGAACAGGTATGTTAAAGTAGTCATTGAAAATCAATAAGGATTTTAAATAATAACTTAATGATACCTTGTAGTGACCATTTGCTGAAAAGTTTAAATTTATTTTAGTGACAAAGTTAGTGATAATTAAAACGAATTGTGGAATTACTTATGCTTAGTAGAAATATTAATCTAAAATGTCATTTGGAATAAGTCAATTACGAAGGCCTCCTTGGATAGTGCCAAGGATTGTAATGCGTACCTACCTGACAGCCATAACAATTTTGACTAAAATTTGTATTAATATCCTTAATCATTTAAGGGTTGTTTTGTTACCAAGCGTCGTATATTTGATCACATAGGACAACTACTAATTATTAATCTTGAATAATAATGTCCAAAACATAAAAAATGTAAAGTGTCGTAAAAGTCATTCTGAACAAAATATGCATAACTTGCAACAAGAATTATTTGGACAAAATCATGATCATATTTTCCATATTGACTCGTATTATAATGAAATCATTTTGAATAGTGTCTCAACAAATCTTGGTCACAAAAATAAACTAAATTTAAAGGTTAATAGCAAAATAATCGACAAAGATATAGATAAATTAAAGTTTCTGTATCATATTTTTAGATAATCAGGCAATCCAGAACAAAAATTGTTAATAAGGTATCATAGGAGTTATAAGGATAATAATGCACGAGGTCGGCAGTGTACTATCCGAGGGCCTCCGGCCCGAGGGAATGTGCGCCGACTGAGGGCGTCATTATCCTGATAACTCCCGTGATGCCTTGAATGTTTAATGTCCTGCTACTCTGTTATTTAATTTGAAAATTTTGAAAATAGCACTTTTTATGTTAGTTAGTTGGTATGACATTTGTTTGACATTTAATTTATACTGACGTTAAGGAAGGTTACTTGTAATTTCTTTTGTAGAATTTATATAAATGATTTACTTCCATGGTAATGAAATTCATAATGCCCTAGGGCGTTATAATTCCATAGGGCATTATTTCTCATATAATGTATCTTAAAAAGTGTCATTACTGCAAAATAACATAGTAGTAGGACATTAAAATAATAACAGGGTAATCTGAAAATTAAAAATCGAGTATAGAAAAAATATAAATAAATCTAAAAACAAAACTAAAACCTTGTGGAGCATAGTAAACATAACACCTTGTCTTCAGTGCAGGCTGTCAAAAATGGGTACAGGATGATCTACCAGTAAAACTTTTAAAGTTCTCTAGACACGTTATGGCTGAACCAAAAGATTTTATTTTACTAATGGTCACTTTAGATATAGGGAAAAAGGCCATTATATTTTGTCAACAAATATTTAAACTTTTAGATAGCGGTAAGAAAGCTGTCTTTTTTATACAGGGTGTTTCAAAAGTAAGCGTAAACTTTCTGGGGGCGTAATCCTCGGATAAAAATAAGACAAAAAGTTCCTATCAACATGGGTCCGGAAATGCTTTCTGAGGAAGTTACGGCCCTTCGAATGGGGCACCCTGAAGACGGTTTTTCCGCCATATTTCCGAAACCGTTAACAATCAAATTTTTTTTGACGCTGAACTCGATGCTGAATTCAGAATTTAAAAATTTTGTCAGGGGCGTCACATACCGGGAAGGTTAAGGGCTAAAATAACCCCATTTTTTTTTCGTTTCAGTTTATTAAGGTTTTCGTTGAAAATTATAAAATTTCAAAGTTTTCTACGTAAAAAAGGTACTCTTAGTTCATCTCGACAGAATGAACCGTTTTCAAGAAAATTGATTATGAAAAAGATACAACAGTCGATCATACAAACGTTTGTCATTGTTTTCAAGTAATTTGAAGTTTTACTGATACTGATTGTCATTGTGACATGTGATTTAATTTTGGTCCAGTCTAGTTAGTAAATATTAAAATTAGAAGATTCAATAAAATAAGAACCTTTTTTATTCGCTATTTAAAGGACCGTAACTTCCTCAGAAAGCATTTCCGGACCCATGTTGATAGGAACTTTTTGTCTTATTTTTATCCGAGGATTACGCCTCCAGAAGGTTTACGCTTACTTTTGAAACACCCTGTATACCTGGTGCATTTGAGAGTGGAAATTTAAAGTTTTTAGAATTTAAATTTACATAAATTAAATAAAAAAAAAATTATTTAAATATAAGAGGAAAATATTACAGTGTATCTCAAGGTTCTATTATATTAAAACAATTAAAGCTGAGTCTGCAGACGATGCCAACTTTGTTGGCGAAACGTGTGTCGAGGGCAGTGTTAGTTTTTTGGTGTTTATGGAAGCAACGTTAGTGCTACCGTCAAATCAAAGGTTCCAGCCCTCTCCAGGACTAAAATTAACATTAAAAGATTTAAGATGGTAGAGGATTGGGCAGTAAAAAAAATACCCCAACAAGGTTTCCTATTGTTGCTAGTTCGTAGACACAGACAAATATTAAAATTATATCATTATAAAATATTTACCAAAGTTAATATCTCCCATTAACCTTAACCATGAAATGTTTGTAGGGTATTCCTTAAGAGAATGATTAATCATTTCTGATAATAATTCGCATACAGCAACAGCATTATATGAGTTTGCACTAAAAAACAAAGTCGGAAATTCTTTGTATAACTAATGTATCATTTACATACGTACTTGCTTATTACATTTGGCCATAAATTAGCATAATCAACGTGGAGTTCTAAACTGGACTCATCCTTTAGTATGTTAAATAGTTTTGTTAGAAGAGATATTACAACTGTTAAACACCAAGAATCTTTTAGTTTGAAAAATATCGATATCAAATTACTTTTAATATTTGATAAGTCATGGTAGCCTGAATTACTCCTTTTTGATTGAGATGTTGTTGTAGCAAAAACTGGCAACACTGAAAAAAAATATTTATAATTGACACAACGGTATTAGAAATTTGAATCTTTATTTTATTTGTAAAACCCTTGTTTATACCAATTAGAGTTAAATAAACTAAAATACATTTATAATTTACACCATGGATGGCAACGTCCAATCGACGTTCATACATTTTAGGAAGTTTTAAATTTGGGTAATATTTCATACATGGCAGCAATTGGTAGATATCATCTCTAAATTTGATATAAACAGAGTAACACTAATAAAAAAAATCTTTTTAGTTAGGTACTGTAGAATCTATCAACTATGCTATTATTAGATAAATGACGTAAGAATATGTTCTTACTTCATTTCTTTCATAAAATTCATACTACAGTAGAGTCCCGATTTAGTGAACTCCGCTTCAAGTGAACTACCCCATAGAGTGAACACATAAATTTTATCATTGCATCGCGATACACTGAACAGGGGTAACTCCGATATATTGAACTGCGGCATTCATCGTATCACATAATATTGAAGTTCCCCTTTTTAAATATTCCGCATTGGCAATTATGGATGTGTGTATTTTATATGCCTTTCCACTGGTAAATCTCGTCACAGACAGTGCGGGGTACATTATTTCTTTAAACAGGTGCCCTTAATTTCAAACCGCGCAAAAATAAAAACCCCCGAAATAGTGCAATCGTTTTGCCGGAATTAGTTCACTAAATCGCGACTCTACTGTACTATAAATTTTCATTAAATATACAGACTTTATCTTAAATAAAGCCATTATACATATAAAAATCATCCGAAAAAGGACATGTTACAGCAAACATACTACCTTATTATGTTATGCATAAACTTTTTCAGGGTTCAATAGTCATAATTAATGATACATTTTCAATATAGAAAAAATTACCATGGCTATAAAAACAACATTTTCGCACTTCCGGGAATAAAGTAACAACTTCACTCCGTTTTGATAGGGACTGAAGTATCACATTTAATCCCTCCGGGATCAAATAATGACAGAGATCCCGGAAGAATGAAATTACTAACAAATAATTTTAATATGTATTTTATTGAAAAAAATTACTTAGAATGGTAATGTACATTAATATTTACATTAACATTATTACAATTCGCAATATTAACTAATTTTTGCTGGGTTAATGCAGCAGATATAAAGATACTTGATTCATACCAGATACGTCATTTTCATATTGAACTGGCGTTTGTTCCGATAAAGCTGCAGAAACGTTACTACGGCAACGTTTATCAAGACCTTCTATTAGTAAGTGTTCGTTAAGAAATTTTCGTTATTTCTTAACATTTGCATTCAGTTCCGGAAGTGCGAAAAGTTTTGTATATACCTTGGGACTGAAGTAGTATTATTAAAAGTACTACTTCAGTCCCGCGGTATATAATATACTATTATAAAACAATAATAATTGTTTGTGGATTCAAATTACTTAATGAGCTCTTTGGAATTTTGCAAATTATACTAGATTAGTGTTTTATAAAATAGCTCTGATGTATTTTTTGTTTTTGCTAGTATTTTTCATTTAAGGCTAAAAATAATTTTTTAAAACGTGGTAATTAATCTATAAAATTTTTGTGACGTCAAAAACGGATAGTCATTGGTATAGATATAGATCATGTACAGGGTCATCACGAGAAAATGTCCTTTTTTGAAATAACTTGGTTATTTTTGAAGTTATGAAAAAGGTGCGACCTTACCTTAATTTATTAATTAACTAATTTTTTTCGCTGAATCCTAATTTTGAACAAAGAAGCAATTGCGCATCGCGTTTAAGAAATATGACATCATATACCTTGATTTTTTAAACATAACACCCTGTATATTTTTAAACAATTCGATTTCTTTAATTTTTCTGATTTCGAAAATACCAACATGTGTCATATCATCACAAAAAGTTTTTGAGATAGTTGGATTTTGGCATGGTTGAGATAAAATATGGTTAGTTTTATCTCGGCTCGATTTTCGTACTGAACTGCGCAAGTAGAAAAACTTGTTGAGTGCCACTAAGAGTATGGTCCGATATTCACCACAAATTTGGTTTCGCGTTCCGAAATTAGCGGTTACTGTCTGATATCTGAAGAACCGGTTACTTTAGGAACGCGGTTCCTGAAAAAACGGTGACTTATCTGTCAACCAATCTACCGATCTATTTTTACCGGTAACTAGTGGTTTGTATATGTCAAACGCATGCAAACGTCAAACATTCATTGTTGTTTGTCGTGAACGGACTCGGAGTGTATTATTATCCATAGATAAAATATTTATAATATAGTATAATTATCTGTAAACGCATGAAAATGGTAAATAAAAATGTTAAATTAATAATTTGTTGAAGGTAACTATGGCTGGTCCGAATTGAACCAAGATTTCAGGTTACCATCACTAACCGCTGTCAAAATCCGTGGTTTCTGTTGGTTCCACTTTGGTGATTATCGGACCATACCCTAAGTGGCTATATGTTTTCTGCTAAGTAGGAACTGTCAACTGTCAAATAACAAATTGTCAAATCTGCTACACAACATTAAGAATGTTAAGTTTTGGTTATTTGAATTTGTTAATTGTCTGGTGGTATCAGTTTTAATTGAAAAATGCACAAAAGGTGATGGAGGAATCTTTGACACGGTGGCAATAGACGATTGCCAGCTACGCTATTCATTGCCTCATTCTGACGAACTTACATTCGTCTACGAGAAATCAACAGAAAAATACAAGATTACTCTAGAAAAACAAACAAGATCACAAAATTTACAGGGTTAAAAAAATAGTTATATTATGCTTAATTATGTAGTTATTATTATGTTGGTGTAAAATATGAATCAGCTGCAGACAAGGCAAATATTTTTGCACAACACTACGAGAAAACTTATGAAGAATGCACAGACAATAACTTCAATGCGAATCACTACGACCAAATAAGGCAATGGTACAACACATATTTTGACGATATAATACCCGACGAACAACACCATATAGACGAAGACGAATATTTTGAAATAGTTAATCAAGGTAAAAGTACAAGCTCTGGGCACGACTACGTTACCAAAAATACATTGAGGAAGCTGGATACAAATATCCATCTGTATATTATCAAGATATAGGAATTCTGTTTAAGAACACACTACATTCCTGAAGAGTGGAAAACGGGAACTATAGTCACCATCTCCAAAGCAAATCTAAAATGACTAATTATAGACCAATTACACTGCTTCCAGTCCTAGGTAAGATCCTAGAGAAAATTATTAAAAACAGAGTTCAGCAAGCGATAGGGAACAAAATTCCAGACTATCAATTTGGTTTCAAAACCGAACACTCAACACTTCATCCACTAACAATACTCTGCAACAATATAGAGACTAGCAAACTCAATAGGAAGCATTCTGCAGCGTTATTTCTAGACATTAGTAAAGCGTTCGATAGTGTCTGGCATAAAGGTCTACTATATAATAAACTCAATAAGCAAGGATGCCCGAAGCACATTCTCTTTCTCCTCAATAATCTCTTAAAGGATAGAAAAATAAAAGTAAGAATTCTAAATGCCAATTCATACGAATTTATACCCTATCAGGGGCTTCCGCAAGGCTCACCATTGTCTCCACTTCTTTATAACCTATACTGTGCAGGCATTTATAATTCCCAATTTGACGACCCCGATTATTTCTCGCATACAGGATACGTACTACAATTTGCTAATGACACTGCCTTAATCTCCCATGACAGCACAATGAGTAAAGTAACGCAAAACCTCCAAAATCTAATCAACTCGACATGCAATTGGTTTAACACTTGGAGGTTAAAACCCAATCCATTAAAGTCACACTTCGTTATTTTCAACCACCAAATATCAGAATCTTCTCCAACTGTCAAGATGTATCAACATACTATCACTCCTGAATCTTCTACCAACTACCTTGGGGTTATTCTAGACAATAAAACCAACTTCAATGCTCACACAGACCTCAAAAAGAAGAACATGATTGCAAGAGCTAAACACTTCCATAGTTTAACGTTCAGGAAGAGTGGAATAAATACCCCAACTGCCAGCAAAATATATAAGCTAATATGTCGTCCTATGATTGAATATGGACATACCCTGTTTTTAAACTGCAAGAATCAAGCAATTAAGAAACTCAAAACAGCTGAAACATCTTCAATCAGGAAAATAACTAAGATCCGACATCCTAATAATCCTCTCCACAACCCTCCGAATCCCCTCCTGTACCAACTAACCAATATAATTCCCATTGAACAACGTCTTCTCCATTTATCTACACGATTTGCCCAAAACCCTGGGAACGTGGACATCATAAGAAGATTCTGCATCACAAGAACCCCAGGAATTAGAACCAGGCTTAAACATCCACAACATACTATCTCAGAAAAAATTGAAAACCTTACTAATTTAAAATAAATTTTATCCATTTCATGTAATCCTTTATTACTGTAATTATAATTATTCTTAATTTTAAACTTATAAACTATGCAACATTGTAACAATTGGCAGAAGGACTTCGGTCGATATCCCTTTGAATGATGAACATTATTCAATAAAGAACATTTATTATTATTATTATTATTATTATTATTTTTTTTTTTTTTCCGTTTTCTCGAACCTAATGCTGGACAATCTCCCTGTGGCCTCCGACACCACACAGAGAGAGCGCCAGCGAATAATCTACAGCAACTCCCCACATCCCGCAGGGTTAGTCACTGTAGATTCCAGACTCGTGTGCCCTAAGTAGACGGAGGGATCCCAGGATGACCGCTTTCTGCATTTGACCAGCCAACCATTCTGCCGATGTTTGGCAGGCAGGCATGGTCTTTAATGCGGAGAGCAGCGTGGGCTTCATACCTCCGAGTACACCGATTATCAGGACGACCATCTTGACAGAGTAGCCTGGGTATAGCACTTGGAGCTCGTACCGGAGATCTCTGTATTTAGTCCGTTTCTCCTCCTCCTTCAAGGCGATGTTTGTCTCAGCAGGTGCTGAGAACTCGATGACATACATCACCTTGGTCTGATGGTCGAGGAGGACTATGTCAGGCTTATTGGCTTGAATTCGCCTGACGGTCGGGAACGAGTAGTTCCAGTAAATCCGGCATTTCTCGTTCTCGACAACGGACTCGATATCTCCGGGGATATAAGGCAGCACTGGTGTTTGGTCTATCTTGTACGAGTGCCGAAGATGGTAGTATAGCACTCGTAAAGCCGCGTTATGTCGTTGGATGTAGGCCGAAGTCGCATAAATCGGACATGCAGATAATAGATGCATGAGCGACTCCGGCGCCTGACGGCAGGTCCTGCAGTTGATATCAGGAACCTCTACACCCATCACGCGACTCCGATAGACCAATGTATTAATAACACCATCTTGGCAGGCCACAATGAATCCCTCGGTCTCCGACTTCAACCCCGCTGACCTTAAGAATGCGAAGGTCAGCTCTGTCGATAAACCCAGTGCTTCTATGTTGTTAAAGAAAACACCGTGCAGGGGCTTATCGACGTGCTGCCTGAACAGATTCCTCTGTTCGGCAGCCTTAATTTGGGCTGTCAGACGATTCGGCGGAAGCTCAGTAACTGATTCTGCATCAGCACCTCGCCTGCCTCCTCGCCTGTAGTCGAACACGAGACCGAGTTCATCTGCGGCCCTCTGTGCTGCCTTAAACAATAAAGCGCCAACTCCCACGGTTTCATGATCTCTCACTAACCGTAGGAGCGGATCCGAGCTCCTTAGGATATTACATGCCATACTTAGTGCTACTCTGCCATGCATACACTCCAGACTCAAGAGTCCTCGGCCCCCCCGTTGACGTGGGAGGTACACACGAGGAACGGACGATCTAGGATGAATACTCCTATGGATATTCATCATTTTGCGGGTATCCCTGTCCAATTGGCGCAGCTCATCTACTCGCCATTTAACTACTCCAAAGGAGTAGAGCAGAATCGGAACGGCAAGCATATTAGTGGCAGACACCTTGTTCTTCCCCGAAAGTTCAGAAGACCAAATCTTTCGGAGTCGGTGTCTGTACTTGCCACGGAGAGAATCCTTTATTTGGTTCACATCCTGGATGTGACGTTGTTCCACACCCAGGTATGTGTAGGTCTCTCCGGCATCCAAATGTCGTAGGATGCTTCCGTCTGCGAGCTGCGCATCTTCGTGGAAATCCCCGCATCGTCCTCTCTTGAGGTGGACGACTGCGCATTTGTCCAACCCAAACTCCATTCCAATTGCCCGCGTGTATTCCTCGACCACCCTGAGAGCATTTTGAAGTTCTCGCTCTCCGGAGGTATAGAGTTTAAGGTCATCCATATAAAATAGATGGGTGACCTTATGCCTCCGGTTGCTGGGTGGCCCACACTGATACCCGCGGGTTTGGCGGAGTCCAACAGATAGCGGCAGCAGTGAGATGCAGAAGAGGAGCGGACTCAAAGAGTCACCCTGAAACACTCCTCTCTTAAATGTCACCAACTCTGTCGAAACTCGCTCGGCACCGGATGTTATGGTGAAGCGAGTTCTCCAAAGCGGCAACAGTTGTTCAATGCATCTCACTAGTGGTGCTGGTACCGCAAGACATCCGAGCAAGTGTAACAAAAGCTCGTGGGATGTTGTATCAAATGCCTTGCGATAATCAATCCAGGCCATTGACAGATTCCGCTTGTACTGCACAGAATCCTGTGTAATACAGCGGTCTATCAGCAGGTTTTCCTTGCAACCTGCCAGGCCCTTCTTGGCACCACGCTGTTCGTTTATCTGTTGGTAGACCGGATCAACAGACCTCAACATCCTGGTATACAAGATACGAGTAAATAACTTGTAGCAGGAGTTGAGGCAGGTAATCGGCCTATAATTTTTTGGGTCAGACAGATCCCCCTTTTTGGGGATTAGCACAGTTCGCCCCTCGACAAACCAGTCCGGAATTTGCTGCCCCTCGTTCAACCATGAGTTGAAAACTCGGGCCAGATGGCGGTGGGTGGAAGGAAACTTCTTCCACCACCAGTTGTTTATACCATCTGGACCCGGGGCAGCGAAGTTCTTGGTTCCAACAAGTGCTTGTTGAACCTCTTCCGTACTGATTGCCGGGCACACTTCGTCTGGCTCTTCTAAGACTCTACGACAGAGAGCCTCGAAGTGTGCTATAGCTGGAGTGTCATTATCGAATGGACTCGCGACTTCGTAGATTCCTTTCCAGAAGGCTTCGACATTATCAACAGTTGGCGGATTTTCGACAACACGCTGTGGCTCTTGGAACAGGCGAGACGGGTTTGTTTGAAACAATTTGTTTTGTTCCAAACTCCGCATTCGCCTGACCAAAGTTTTCTTAATAGCCATAAGCGCTCGAATCCTATCTAGACAGTGCTGCTTGATGGTCTGCAGCACTGTGCGATTTAGAGTGTGGTGTTGGCGTCTCAGTCCGGCTGCCACTCGCCGGACCTTCGGTGTAAATGGTCTACCTGCGACTATATAATCCACCACACTCTGGATTCGAGAAGCGTGTTGCCTTGCTGATCGAATTTTAGCTTCGATCTTCTGTACGCGCCGCTTAGCTTTCCCGACCCTATCAACTGCGCTTGCCAGGCGCTGTTGTGGAACGAGTTGCTTGGCGGCAGCGTACACCGCGCTGTTGATCTGCCAGATGTTGGCATCTTCTGGAAGCTCCTCACTAATCAACGAATCCATTCGTGCCAGGTCTTGTGGCTTTGGGTTAACCCTGGTGTTAAGGTTAACCCTCGTCCTTAAAGCGATATCGGTGTACTCAGGAGGATGTTCCTCGTCAGCTGGTATTTGCCGCGGTGGAAGTGCGGCAGGCACTTCCTCACGCTGACGAGGTGCCCTTACGTAACCTGTTCTGCGCAGGAAGGATACTTGATCTCTCAGATGTTGTTGAGAGAAGGCGCGATACTCCGGGTGCATATCGCACCACAACCGGTGTAATCGCGCCATGTATCCCCTGCGCCCAGGTTCGCTGCTCTCGTAGCAGGTCAGCAGGTCATCCCTTAATCCCTCCGTCCACCTAAAGCGTCCATGTACGTTTGCAAAGTCGTCATCGTTAAGACCGTCCGGTATGGCCCCTCCCATCTGTCTTTGACCCCCATCCGAATGGGGTCGATTGTGAGGGGCCTGTCCTCCGTTTTGGTCGAGAACCAGAGGAGATGAGTCCCCAGGATGGTTAGCCCTGAGGACCCACGGCCGACATTTGTCAGAGAGGGTTACCCCTCCCTGTCCGGGGTGCACCGCGAGGAGGTTGCCGGTCCGAATTTGGACACAATATTATAATGGATTTGTATATTAGATCCTATTTCTAATCTTTCATCACAAAAATTTTTTTTGTAAAGTTAGAAATAAAAATGTTGGGGTCCGGTAGACCCCCTTCCAGTGGACCGATTTTGCTCATCAACGAACTCAATCTTTTCCTTGGCCTCTAGAACGTGTGTACCAAATTTGAAAGCTTTATCTCAAAAACTGTAGCTGCTATCGCGATACACACACACACACACACACATACGGGTTTGGACATAATTGTGGCTACCCATGAATATTCCTTAATTATGGCATTTCTTAAAATATTCTCTACCCTATGAGAGCCATCTATGAGCAACTTGTTGGTATTGTAAACGGATTCGTACACACAGAATCCTGCAAGATATGGCTTTTACAAATTATGGCACCATTTACCACAATTTAGGATTTACATAAAATTTGTGTGAAGATGCCATAGTTATTAAATCGTAAGAAGCTGTGTGCACTGCAGTTGCCAGAGTTATATAAAATCCGGATTATTCACACATGCGCTGTTGCCAGACAGGTATACTACCATTACTACCAATTATACTAATAAAAGAAATGGTAAAATAACAGTTTTAAGCTGCGTTTGCTGTAGTATTAAATTTCATAATCATAAACACAAAGTATAGAACGTAGAAGTAATCCAATGTGAGTTATTATTCATCTTAAAGAAAACCCAAAAAGGTCTAATTCCCACAAAATTCTTTTATTGCGCAACCGGTTTCGTGATCAATATACTGCATCACATCATCAGGCTACAAGACTACAAATAGGAAAATCTAAATTAATTTTAAAAATTAAGTAATAATTAATTACTAAATAAATTATATACATTTTTTTCATAAAAAAATTATTATTAACAATTTACATATTGACAATTTTTTTTAAACTATGCTTTTTTTACCAACCCTTGGGTATTTTTATAGAAATGTAGGTATATTATTTCTATATCTAATTTGTTATTATTAAATTTATAAATATTATTCATATATCTGTAGTAATCTGAATTTTTATTTTAGTACTTATTAGCTATTGTTAAAACTTTTTATGTTCAAATTTCTTTCTTTTTATCTATATAGAAAATTTTCTGATGTCTTAATAATTTTACATTTACATTTCAATTTACACTTCCTAATTCTATGATACCTACATTATTCTTATTTTTATATTTTTTATATAACATGTATTATTTGGATTTACATAATATTTTTACAATTAGATTTTCCTATTTGTAATCTTGAAGCCTGATGATTGATCACGAAACCGGTTGCACAATAAAATAATTTTGTGGGAGTTAGACCTTTTTGTGTTTTATTTAAGACAAAGTATAGAGTTTATTTTAATCATGTGTATAAGTTTTATATTAAAATCATATAGAATATTAAATAAATAATAAATAAAAAAGTTAAATAAGAAGTTACTGTAATTTATTCATTTTTAAAATATGTTTAACTTTTCATTTTCTTAATTTTTGATATTTGGTTCTTGACACAAAATTTGATTTTCCTCCAGTCCCTATTGGCTAATACAGATGAATTTAATTCAATACATTTAGTACATTCAGCTTTTCCAGGTACATTTCCTAGCTTTATGTTCACTTTGAAAAACTTGTAAACTGCTTCCTTTTCCTCAAGGCTCCAAGGTTGGGGTACTGTATTTTGAATTTTATTATTAACTGCAGCAACTCCTTTTTCTGAAACATAAAATGTATTAATTTTAGAAGGTAACCTAAAGTACTAGCGATACCGAAAGAACTTCGTTAGAATTTTCAGAATTAAGTATAACCATAGTTCATGTCAAACATTAAGTTAGGAGGTGATTTAGCAAAATGATGTAAATTAAATGTTGTAGAATGTCGACAGGGTGATTAAAAATAAATTCTGTATTTCAAATGACAATCGTTTAATGTAGCATAGTGCCTTAAAGATGCTCGTTTGAAAATAGGTAAATAAAGTTCAATTAATTTACTCTAAGATGTTACTGTTTACAATATTTATTTTTAGACCCCTAGTTTATTTTATGTGTGTATTCTCGGATTTTGCATAAACTTTAACGCAATTTACCCTTCTTTTTCCCATATTTCTTCTCCAAATTTGATCGAACCTTTACTAAATTCATATCTTTCTCATTCCTTCCAGATATATCTTTTTCTGTGTGCTTTTCAGCAGCTACATCGTTTGCCAATATATTTTCCATTCCTACAGTTTCTTCCGTATCCGTTCCCTCTCCTTCATTTAATTCTTCAATATCTGGTAAGTCTAAAATAAATAGAGATGCATGTATGCATATGGAAAATCAACGTTGTCTAAAATTACCTTCAACATTGATTTCATTAAGTGCTTTGCCTGCAAATTGTTCGGCTTGGCCACTGTCTACTGCTAAAAGTAATCTGCTGACTTTGGTCAGTTCAATCGCACTTTCATGCATACGGTAAAACTCACGATGAACTCTGATATCATGTCCGAGGTGGCGGGCAAGCCAATCGTATTCATTTTCATTCAGGTTAAATACCTAAAATGGTGTCACAATTTTTTAAGGGTCCGTTACGCATGCATACGAGCTGTAAAGACTCATAATCGGAATAATTGAAAAACAATGCACCAACTCAAGTAATAAATTGCACATGCAAATTATAAAGTTTGTGGAAGAATCGAAATGCCCAGTGGGCGTTACCCAACAATAGGTATTACTTACCCTTGCCCTTTTTAGGGTATAAATAAGTGTTATTATTACCGTATTAGAAGTTTCGATGTTGTAATTTTAATATTTATCTAATGATAAAAAATGTTACTTATAATTGAAGAAAACATAATTTTATATTCCGCAGCAAAGCCATTTTCTTAATTTTATTATTTAAAAAGTAGGAAATTCTCCGGAAAATGTATGTAGTATGCATTTAAATAAAAAAATATTTTTGTAGCGCAATTCTATGATCCTTACTACATTAAACTGTGAAAGAAAAAATAAAAATTGATCGAGCGGTTTTTTTTATCCCAATACTTTTATACCCTTGGCAACGAGAATTTTATTTTTGATAACTGGTGCTACCTTGCAATTATAAGAAAAACCAATTTTTGGATAACGCCCAATAGACACTTCGACTCTTCCGCAAACTTTTTTCAATTTATTGCATGAGTTAGAGCATTGCCTTCCAATTATTCTGATTGCGCGTCTCTATAGCTCGTATGCACGCGTAACGGACCCTTAAGAAATATAAATATTATTTATTCTATAAATATATTCATAGCACATACTTATTGCATTTTACACCAATGAAAAAACAAACATTTTTTTTAACTTAACAAAAGAAGTAGGTATTTTATTTTGATATTTCGTAACTAAAAAGTTTAATTTTGTTTAACAGAATAAAATAATCTGGCACTTGAAAACGATATAATAAGAATATATGTATATCACTTATTCATGTTTCGAAAAAATATTTGACTTTTTACTTTCAGTTGAATGTAACGGATAGGCTGTCATTTCATAATACCTTCTTCATTTTTTATTTGCAAATATCCACATAAAGTACTGAAACTGTGCAATTAATAAATAATGTCGGACAATATCTTTACAAAATGGAATACGGTAGAGGACATTGCATAAGAAAAAGAAATACCTTATCATTATTTTTAGATTATTATTTATAGCTAACTTTTACCAACCTGACACACTGTAGCGATGTACTTTCTAAGCTTGGTTCCAGTAATGATGTGAGGATTTTCTAAATCTATTTCTTTGCATATTTTAGTCAAACAGTCGTGTCCTCTGAGATGGCCTAAAGAATTGCGGCCTAAAGCAAATATATATGGGTTTTCTCTTGTAATTCCACAGCATTCTTTTAACTTAATTAAGATATCAATGGCCTTTTTTGTATCAGATGTCAACAAAACTGGAACTTTGCGGCCTCGTTTACCTTCTATTTCTACTATCACTAGTTTCTCTGTCAACTTCCTTTCAAAAGGAGTTAAAGAGTTTTTCGTTTCTTCTGTTGTCTGTTCTGACCAATCTGGCCTTGATATATAATTTTCCACAGTCATCCGTGCTGCCTCACCTGACCTACGCTTGTTGAACAGAATTATGCGGCCCAGGGTATAGCAGGCAAGTTTTTGCCAGGTTTCTATAGTAGGTGATTTCTCCAAATGTTCTTGAGAATTAGGTATGGCATCATTTATAAATTTATTGAGCTTCACTAAATCACTAGTTAGCGGCAATAACTGCACTTGATTAATTTTTCTCTTGTACAGTGTACTGAGAGCATTAGATGATATTCTTATTGACCATTCCAATTCCATTACTTTTAAGAAAGATGATAATATTTGGTCTTGCTTTAGATTCATTTGTTTTAAAGCTTTGCCCCTTTCTAGGGAAGCACATTTCTTCAACGAATAACCAATTTTTAGTGCTAGCGATGGTATATCGAACTCGGGCCTCTTTTGAATACTAATTTTGGTAACACATAACTGCTTCGTAGCCTCTACTAGAGCATCAAACTTATCTGGTCTCAAAAAATCTCTTAAGGAAGCTTTATTATTATTTGATATTTCCCTCAGTATCAAGAGAAGCCTACCTATAAAGAATGCCAATTAATTTGATGTGTAAATTCCTATTTTTTCGGTCATGTGATAATATAAAAGAAAACTATTTTCTTACGTTTCGGTTTTATTAAACCATCTTCAGAGAACTAGATAGAGAACTTACTTTAAAAATTATTTATAATGAATTCACAATATAAACTTACAATTTAGGTGTGGTAAAAATTACATAATAATTAATATTAGATACATTTTTACGTCGATTTAAAAAATTTTCTCCGTTTCCCGTGCGCCTACCTGAAATTTTTGTCTACCAGCGTAATTAGGGTATGTGAAGGACATATACTAACTACGTATGTGGAAAGATATTGGTAATAATTCGATTTAAGGAAAATGCCCCCCAATCCGCCCACCATACCAAAAAGTTCCAAAGAGAAAAAAACTTTTGTATTTATATGGTCTCTTCGATTTATCGGCCGTAAGACCGGAACCTTTCATCATCGATTTTGTACGCCATTTCCCTTACTAAATACAGATAGAACATATTTACATGTCAAGAACTTAACACTTACCTAGTTGCCTCATGGATTGACGAATAAGTTCACATTGTGTCACATCATATTTTTCGAATAACATTGCACCAAATTGCAGAATAACTTCATCTTTAGTACAACATTTTCCAATATCATCGTCCCTTATTTTACTTATTACATTCGTTATATAGGAAGCTGAAAGCTGTTTACCAAATACCTGATTTATTATAGCATTGCTCTCTGCAATTACATTTTTATTTGTTCCATATTCTAAATGTTTATCCGTTCGCTGTGGGCACTGTTTAATGTGATGCCATAAATGTTTTTTCATCATAAAGCCTAAACAATGTGGGCATGGGCCATAACTTGTATATGTTAAAAACATGGCTTCTGATTCAGTAGGCCTTCTAACTAGTATCAATTCTCCCTTTTTAAGGGACAAAACCTCACAATTGTGGTTGAAATCTCCCGCTCTAATTATTTCGGCAAATCCTTCTTTCCGTTCTTTTGAAGTTTTATTCATTGCAAGAATCTTGGCAATAGACAGTTCATTTGAATGAATTTTTTCGAAATGTCTGGCCATGTTAATAAAAGGTTTCATACAGAAATAACACGAGTGAACTTTATTTCTAACACGACGCCCATTTTTTGTTTCAGCATTATTGATTATAATAGTTTCCATTTCATCAGATTTCACTACATGACAATTTTCATTTGTAGTATTTTCCTTATTGTTTATAAGCTGATCATCACTAACAGATAAATTATTATCAATTATATTGAAGTTTAGAGGCGAAGGTACGAAATCAGAAAGAGGAAATTCTGCTGTCTTCAAATTTGCTTCATTGACATTCATTTTTTCATAATCAGTAGATTTTCCGTCAGTTGATGACCGAATATTCAATACATCCCATCCTAATTTTGGGATTTTGTCTTTAGGAGCGGTTTCAGAAATCGGATCGATAATTTCGTCTGAAGTTCTTAGTAATATATTTTGAATTATATTAATTTTTTCATTATTTTTATTGCAATCCGTAGCCTTTCTCCTGCAATCCGTAGCCTTTCTCTTGCCTTTATTAAAAGTTTTAGTTTCAGACTGACTTCGTAACCAATCATTTACCTTTCTGTTTGTACATATTTCGGTATTATTATCCTCATAGGTAAAATCATAATTTACAATCCACTTATCTTTTTTATTTGATTTTCCCGAATCAGAAGAAGTAGAAGGTATATATTCACTTCCAGAAGTTTTGTCTTCCGAAATTAAAGAATCAGTATCCAAATCTAAAAATTGTTCAAAAATCGTCTTTGGTAAAGTTCTATTTCATATCCAAATTTTTATCTACTACATGTTAACAAAACACTTGTGAAGTGTTGTGTTGTGAAGGTGAATTCTTACATCATTGTTTCAAGTACAACAGAAAGGTAACCTATTAATTTTTTGTTATGATTATCATATTATCATTATTATGTATTACTCTTAATATTATATGTATTATTTATTATTATTACATTATTTACTTAATTGATTCAATGAGCTTATAAATATCCTGTACAGGGTGTCCCAAAGTTGGTGTCTCGGGACTATATCTAGAGAATGAAAAAAGTTATCACAAAACCGTTTACGTGGTTTAATTTGGGGTGCAATAAGGTACAGGGTTATTCATTATAAATTACCCACCCCTTATCAGCGTTATTATTGCCTATAGAAAAAAAAGTTTTAAATAAAAGTTGTGTGGTTATGACTGAATTTTGTTAAAATGCCATCAAAAGTACAGTGGCGTGCGGATTTCAGGGGATACAAAAAAATAATACATTTTTTTAAATGGGATACCCTGTATATTATTACATTTTTGGAATGATCCTTTTTTCCTGATTTCAAAAATATACCATATGTTACCCCTACCATATACCGTTTTTGAGTTATTAAACGTCGAATATCTTAGTTAAACTACTTACTGTAAATATGGAAAAGTTAACATTGTTAAAGTGAGCTATGAAAATTACAACTGTTATGTTTGATAAATGACATTTCTTTAATGAAATTATCAAAATGGTTTACAGTGTCATTTTCATAGCTCACATTAATAATAATAATAATAACCACACAACTTTTATTTAAAACTTTTTTTCTATAGGCAATAATAACGCTGGTAAGGGGTGGGTAATTTATAATGACTAACCCTGTACATTTTACGCTAGAAATTTTTTTTTATCGAAATCTGGAAAATGGCGAAACTGACGTCATCAGAAGTTTTTTCCAGGAACATAGACTTTTTTTGTGCTACCTGGAAAGTGCAATTTTTTCTGAACATTTTCTGTTTTGTGATAACTTTTTTCATTCTCTAGTTATAGTCCCGAGACATCAACTATGGGATACCCTGTACCTATATGAATTAAAAAATAACTATTAATTTTGAAAGTTCACTAATAAGTTAGTTAACAAAATAATGATTTTACAGATAATAGTGTCCAATTTATTAGCAAATTTAAATTATATTTTGTTTTTCTTTGAAATAAAAATTCAAGACCATGAAGAAACTGAATACGTCAGTTTTATCAACAAATACAAGGATGGGGATTTTATTTAATATAGAATGGTATATCAGAAAATAATCAAAATTTTGAGTACGAGTACGACAGTTTTTAAATATGTGCAAAAACTGCTGGTCATTTAATTTCTTCTAGTCTCCCATTTAAAACATAATTTCCACTTACTTCTTATTGCGATATCTCGATCCTCAGCTGTAGTCCCATTGGTGGTTTCATATTTAGGTAAAAAAATAAGATGATCTGGAGGTTCCTCTAAGTTTTCCTTATTTGCTAATTGCACCAGTTTTTTGCCACGTGTCAGCATTTTTAATTTTTAAAGAACGAATATCCTACAGTAAAATGAAATATTAAATGTACACATCCGTAATTCCATTTAGTAGATAAATATCACACATTAACAATGAAGATAGATATTTTCTACGAGGATAACCAATAAATATACAGGGTGAAAATGTGAAATTAATGTGAATTTTCTTAATAAACTTATATCGAAAACATTAACAATAAAAATACTAAGTGCCACAGTGATGAGGATAGAAATATAAATACAGATTTACATATAAATGGAAAGTGAGGTTAAGAAAAATATTATTAAGCTATTTCAGATTATTACGTGTTTTGTTTTAGGACCTAATTAACAGAAAGTTGTAGAAACAAAATTATACTAATACTTACCGACTCTTCTTATGCACACTTCACTTTGCACACCAAATTGTGGAGTACGTTGGAAAAGACGTTATTTAATATTTAAAAATAAAATGAGTGATTGAATGGCAACATCGCAATTTCATAGTATTCTCACTGCAGATGGCGCTGACGTCGTCTAATAAATTGATGCCATAGTTTTGTGTGTATAAGTAATGGGAATAAAACTGAATTAAGGTGTCTCACACATTTGAACCAATATTTTTTTAATAAACCTTTGTAAAGGATAGATACAGGAAATGTGAGCGATAATTAAAGTGAAATGAAGAGTACGTTGTTATTGTAGAATATTTTCAGTGGCGTAGAGAAAAAATTAAACGGTAAAGACCAAAACGAAATTGTGGCGTCAAGGGTAAGATGCCATAATTTGAGGAGTTGCCACAGTTCAGGATTATTCACACACAAGTTGCCACAAGTATGCTGAAACATACACACACCCACACACACCCACACACACACACACACACACAGACAGAAAATTTTTTTTGTCTGAAATTTTGTGTATCGTCATAATTCGTCGAGATTCGTCCAGAAATGCAATAAAAATTTTCAAAAATTTTTTCACGAATACATACCTTCCTCACTTTTGGTGAGGAAGTAATAACAAAAATGCGTAGTCGAAGAGACAATACCATAATAAGATATTTTGAAGAACATCCTGATCATTCAATAAATGACGCCGTTCGAGATTTACATTTTTCATTTGGTCTGATTCAGAACATCATGAAAAAAAAAAGTAATTCTTATAAATTTTGTCTCAACAACAAATTGATAATAGATTTGAATTTTGTTAATATATTGTAGCAAGATTCCATGGAGATTCCAATTTTTTAAGAAATGTTTTGTGGACAGATGTAGCAACGTTTATATAGAGGGAAATTTAATAGACAAAATGTTAATATCTTACTTGAAAAGACTATTAGATGAAAAGGATAAAATAATAACAAATCTGCAAGAAAATGTTAATTTCTTAAAAGAGCAAATAAAGGTGCAAAATTCGTTGTTAATGACGATCCCCACATTAACTACAACACCGCCATCTAATGTGGAGAGTACGGATACAAGACAAACAGGAAGGCAACTTTCTACAACAACGACGGCAGAAATCCCGAGTGACAAATCAAGTTCAAACAGTGACCGGAAGAGAAACGACAAGAGTGCACAAAATAGCAGTGGTAGAAATAAACATAACCCAAGAATTAACCAATTGAAAATAAACTCCCAAGCACCGCCAAATAAACATATTAGCTTTATTCGTTTTAGAAATGTTGAGGCAACAACAACTTGCACTTAAAGTCATGCAGTGTCAAATTCATCACGTGGCTGTTGTGAGTTGTGTCAACACACGTTTTCCACCAAGCTGGTTCTATAACGAATATAAAATTGGTGCTAGATATAAAAATCTAACCTAACTTTCAGTTTATTATTATTGTTATTCATACCTATACTCTGTCTGATGAGAGATTGCAGTGGTGGGTGTGGCTTGGGTGGAGAGCGGTTTACTCAGCTCAAAGTATTTTAAAAAGCGTGGCAATGAAATTCAAATTATTTTAACTGTAGCCGCAGTATAAGTTTCAACTTCTACGTGCTGCGCTATTGTTGAGGGGCTACTATTGAATTTATTACTCATTTATTTGCTAAAAGTTGGAGGGAATACTACAATACCTTTTATATTATTTGTAATTGATAATTTGTAATGTTAAATTTAGGATAATACACATTTATTACTTAATAGTCACAAGTTTGACAGTCGATACACGCACATTTCAATGACCTGTCAACTCGTATTCGTAAACGCCATTGTAAACCTACCTGACTCTGTAACCAATAAGACCAAAGCGCGCGCTTTTGTCGTCACTTCCACCACTGCAATCTCTCATCAGACAGAGTATAGGTAAATTTATACACGTTTATACCGGGTGGCCACGAGTCAATGTACAATTTTTTGGTTGTTTTTGAATTTAAAAATTTCGTTTTTGGTATACGAGCATAAGACAAAAGTGGGCTATTTTTAGACTAACAGGAACGAAAATATCACTTCCGGTTGAACCGGAAGTGACATCAACTTTCTTTTCTTAAATGGAATGACCATGTTTTTTTTGTGGTGTTTTATAAAACATGAAATTCTAATTGCAGCAGTTTTTTCGAATTTCAAAAATTCCAAAAAATAAGTGAGATACGAACGATTTTTTATTTTGTACACAATGGCCGCGTCAGATGAATGCGATGTAAGAAAATTACTAAGTAGGCTATGGAAATTATTAGCAAGGTAGTAAGCTTGTCTGCAAACAATAAAATAGTTATTTAAATTACTGATAGATATGACTATTTTTAGGTTTTTCTCAAAAAACGGAATTTAATTTTCACTTTCATTTCCGTAGGGGTCCTATGGAAAATTTTTAAATGGGACCGTACTACTTTTTTTTATTATTCGGACATAATGATTCCTAAGCTTTAATTTTTTCGCCAATAATCATTTCTTAACGAGATCCTTTGTAATAATAAAAGTGTTTTTAAAAGGTTCATTAAAATTATTTCTTGTTTAATTTGTGCTTACCTTTTAAATACACTTTTATTATTACAAAGGATCTCGTTAAGAAATGATTATTGGCGAAAAAATTAAAGCTTATGAATCATTATGTCCGAATAATAACAAAAAATAGTACGGTCTATCAGTAATTTAAATAACTATTTTATTGTTACTACCTTGCTAATAATTTCCATAACCTACTTAGTAATTTTCTTACATCGCATTCATCTGACGCGGCCATTTTGTACAAAATAAAAAATCGTTCGTATCTCACTTATTTTTTGGAATTTTTGAAATTCGAAAAAACTGCTGCAATTAGAATTTCATGTTTTATGAAACACCACAAAAAAAACATGGTCATTCCATTTAAGAAAAAAAAGTTGATGTCACTTCCGGTTCAACCAGAAGTGATATTTTCGTTCCTGTTAGTCTAAAAATAGCCCACTTTTGTCTTATGCTCGTATACCAAAAACGAAATTTTTAAATTCAAAAACAACCAAAAAATTGGGGGCGTACATTGACTCGTGGCCACCCGGTATAAGTTTGCAAGTATCTAGGCATGATTTTTCCCTCAAAAATGTTATATTTGAAAGTAATGCGAGTGAAATGCTATAGAATAGTAGTGAGATGACAACTCATGTCACTATTTTCAGGTTACGACCTCCATGTCTTTTGTTCATCTGAGGTTGCCACAACTAGAACATGCTCATGTAGCATGGGCACTTCACGTCAACACCGGGCAACACCAACATCGCCAAACGTTTATAAAACGAATGCGTTGAAGGCAGACCAAGATATAAAACGAATATAATTTTTTGTGACGCAATGACTTGCGTCATACAAAGTCATCTAAAACGAATATAGCTATTATTAGCAGCCAGGAGGTAAAACATGCAATAATCATGCAATAATTTAATCATATAATATTAAACGTTTGCATTACATACCTTAATACTTAACTTAAAATACGCAAAACATATAAGGTTAATTCTTAGACGTACCTTAATTTGCAAAGTAAGATAATATCTTTCTATAAGATAAATCTTAACGAATTCATTAACATAAACAGCAAAACAGCTGACATAAATTAAGAAATAATTATCACAAAAACAAATATGACAGTTGACAGTTAGGCGGGCTCCCTATTTATTCACGTTTTTAATACGTTTAGCGTTTATGCGTTTCGCGACAATCATAACATAAGCTGATTGGTCTGGTGCATAGTATAAGGAGAATGGTATGTCAGGTCAGGTTGCCGTCCAATTTGTGTATCTACTGCGCATTACGTCACTCAGTTTAAAAAACGTCGAAAGTCAGTTGTAATCTCGCACGTTTAATTTTTATTTTAATATTTTTAATAGTGTTAACGAATAGTAAGATGCCTGCTTGTGCTGTGGCTAGGTGTAACAATTATTACACGAAGACAAAAAGGTACTGGCATCAAGTATTTTACATTTCTTCGCGCTGAAAAGCTCGCGAAAGTATATGGATCAACGATGAAATTAATTTGGAAAATAGCAGGTTAATTTTTTATTTCGCCGGTTTATCCTTTTTATTGCCTATTGTCTGTTTATGCACGTATTTCTTCTATTGATTTCAACCCAACAGAATCAACAGATTTTGAAATTTCTTTAATACAGCCAGATGTTGTTATATTCCCCCCAGAAACAGTAGAAACTTAAGATCTGATGCAGTTCCAACTGTTAATATGTCTGGGGCTGTTTCTTGACTGTTATAAAAGGAAAATAAATTGTGATACATCGCTTAGGTTGGAAAAAATTTACAAAATAGACTACTAATTTTAGGTTAGAATTCCAACTAACAGAGAGCATCTTATTTTATTAGATTAGCCAAATAAAACTTTATTAATAATGCACCGAACAAGATTTTAGTAAATAGTACAGGAACTAAGCGGAAATTTTGATAAAATTGACATTATATTCGAAAATTTTAGAGAATACATATTTTTGAGGTTAATTGTGACGTCACCCCTGCCGCTTTTTAAGCTGAGTGACGTCACCGTACCTGCGCGCGGGCATACCATTCTCCTTATACCATGGTCTGGTGCAAAAGATGTAAAAGTTTAACGCGTTCGCGAGTACTTTGTAGATTCGGCCTTTGTCAGTCAAATCTAGGGGTTGCTTTGTAATTCGGGTTCTATAAATACGACCAACAGAGAAATTCCATTCAAATTTAGCGGGCATTTTTGGGGAGGAGTCTATTTATTTCTGTTGGTGAGACAGACTATAGTAGCTGGGCAAAAAGACTGGTACTTTATATCAAAGTATACGACTGAATACTCAGCAGACAACTTGGACCAATATCTGCGTAGTAATTTCCCAGGCAGAAACTTTGTTGTAGAGCAGGTTAAAAATTGGGGCACCTATAATTCATTTAGGATGGCAGCCGATGAAGATTTGGAAGACAGCATTTTAAATGCAGAACTTTGGCCAAATGGTGTGGAAGTCTCAAAATACGACTTTGTTCAGCCCTTTCGGAAACACAAAGGTTACAAACACACAAACTACCGAAGAAGAAATATGTACAAATAAACTACAGGTATTACACCTAAACGTTCAATTGCTAAGAAACAAAATTCACGATGTTGAGGCCTTTCTAAGTGACAGTAATAATAGATTTGATATCTTATGTTTCACTGAGCATTTTCTTACTAGAAATGAAATCCAAAACTTAACTATTGATAATTATATAATGTTATAACAAGTTATTGTAGGTCAAATAAGAGTCATGGGGGTGCAACAATTTTAAGTAAAAGAGGTTGTTTAAATTTTATTCCATGTGAGATTATAAACTCTCTCTCTATCGAGGTACACTGTGAATTAGTCGCTGTTCAATGTCATGAATTAAATTTGATTATTGTTACGGTGTTTTAAACAAACTTGAAATATTAAATAAGGACATAATAATAAACGGGGACTTTAATATAAAATTTAACTCTAAGGAAAAAAGAACAAATGATTTTCGGAATTTATTTACTTCTTTTTCTTTCAGACAGGTGATTACAAAAAACACTAGGCAGAAAAACTGTATAGACAATATACTAGTAAACTTTACGGACTTCCAGGATGAGGTTTTTGACCAGGGTTTATCGAATCATAAGGCAGTAAATATTTTATTTAATACTAAACAAAAGGAGGATACGAAAGCAGTGTTTAAAGTAAGAAAATTCACCGAAGAGGGTATATTTCTATTATACAACCGATTGGAAATTGTTGACTGGAGTTTTGTGAGTGATATATCATTAAATATAAATGCAAAATGGGAACTTTTTATGAAAATTCTACAAGAAAACATAGAAGGGGTTTTTCCACTGGTTGAAAGTAATTCAACTATAACAAAAAACCATACAAAATCCATATGGTTCAATGAAGACTTACACAGAATAAGGGAGAATTTGTGTTTACTATCAGAATTATATCAAAATTTTCCTGACATGCAGTTAAAGGAACATATAAAAAATTTTAGATCATATTACAGGAAACAAATTAGGTTAGCAAAAAGTAACTACTACAATAAATTTATTATACAAAATGGCAACACTCCAAAAGTATATTGGGATATTATAAATAAAAATAGACAAAATAAAAATAAATCGGGTTCATTAGATTTAAATGTAGACGAAGTAAACGATTATTTTGTAAATATTAGCAAAAACATGTCAAATCTACAAGTTTCAAATAATAGTTATACAGACTATCTGATAGGGAATGCAAATTCAAATAACACTAAGCCAAATTTTAATTTTAAGAATATCGGTCACAATATAGTTAGAGATGCTATAAATAGTCTAAAAAATAAAAACTGTAGAGATTGTAGCTGATTGCCCATGCTGTCTGATTTAAACTTGATATGTCAATGGTTGACAACTGTTATAGAATTCACTCAAATGGTAACCTGTCCAGTTCAAAGATTATTCTGAAATTTGGTAAGAAAGCTGACAGAGATGAAATGCTGCGTTTAAGAAAAATAAAGACTGATTTCTCAACTATCATTTAGATAAATCATTATCAGATTTAGTTAAACAACATAATGTAATTTATATTAATGAATTTTTATCAATATCTAGCAAAAAATTGTTGATGAAGGCCAAAGAATATAAAAAGGAAAATAAAATAAAATATTTATGGATTAAAAACGGCAGTATATTTATGAGAAAGGCAGATAACTCGCCCGTGATAAATATAAAACATGACCTTAATTTTAATGAACTATAAGAAGTTTACATTTAAATTTTATTTCAGCTTTCATTTTATTGTATGGAGTCGGGAATATATAGTTCTTCAGAATTTTGTCATTATTTACATGTTTTTATCCCAACTTGTATTTCATGCAATGATTATATTAGGTATACGTTCCTTTTTATCTTTCAATGACTAATAAGATGAATAAATTTGATTTACGAATTGCACAGTATAATATTAGATCCCTATTAAATAAATTTAATGAATTTAAAGAGAATGTACAGCGTTATAATTGGGACATTGTAATAATATCTGAAACTTGGTTAAATAATGAAATTCTTGATGATGTTTTGAATATAAATAATTATAATCTCTTTAGGTATGATCGACAGGAGAATAGAGGTGGTGGTGTTGCCATATTTATTAAAACTTATTTAAACTGTTCACTTATAAACGATCTTCCAATAAGTAATACTGAGCAGTTGTGGTTGTCTGTAAAATATAATAATAAATTGTATGGTATTGGCTCAGTATATAGACCCCCAAATTTTTCAGTACTAGACTTTATTGATAATTTTGAGATATGTCTAAGTCATCTTGTTACAAAAGTTGACAGTATTATATGTGGCGGGGATTTCAATATTGATTACTTAAATGTTACAAGCAGCAGTTATGTTAAATTGTCGAGTGCCTTGAATAGTTTTGATTTAGTACAAATTGTCAGTGAACCAACAAGAGTGGGACCTACAAGCGCTACGATTTTGGATCTTTTAATATGTAGTGAAAATTTAATTGTGTTAGACTCCAAGGTCATTGATTTACCGAATATGTCAGATCATAACTTAGTGCAATGTACCTTACAATTAACAGAAATCAGACAGAAGCCATTTTTTTATACATATAGAGATTTCGAACATTTCGATCGTGACACGTTTTACACAGATTTGCAACTTGCTGATCTTAATTCTATATTGTATATTAATGACATTGACTCTAAAATTCAGAAATTTAATAACATTCTAATAAATTTATTCAATGCACCTATAAAAACTGCGCGGATCACAAAAAAACAGTCTCCTTGGTTAACAGCAAACATAAAGTATATGATGACGCTTAGAGATAAGGCTTTGCAGAAATATAAAAAAACAAAGAACCCTGATCATTGGGAATATTACAAACAGTTAAAAAATTATACTAATACGGCAGTAAAAAATGAGAAAAAAGCATATTTTGATTATAAAATTAATTGTAATAGATATAAATCGTTTTGGAAAGACCTTAATGATTTAAATATCTACAGCAAGTCCAACAACACCGAAATACCAGACAAGTTAGCTGATGTTGAGCAGAAACTCTTATTTTGTAGATTCTTCCCAAAATTCCAATGAACCTGATTTAGATACATTAAATTTTTATAATAATAATATTAGAACCAGAACAGATACTTTTAATTTTAAATTTTGTACAACTAACGATATATCAAATATTTTATATTCTATAAAAACTAAGGCAATGGGTGAAGACTGCTTGAATATAAAAATGGTTTTAATTTGTTGTCCTTTCATTGTACCATACTTAACTAATATCGTGAACTGCTGCATTGAACAAAAATACTTCCCAATTTCCTGGAAAATTTCAAATATTATACCATTGCCAAAAACTAAAAATCCTACCGAATTTAAAGATCTTCGCCCAATAAGCATATTACCAGTTTTATCAAAAGTAATCGAAACAATTTTAAATATACAAATCTGTGAACATCTCGATGATTTCAAAATTTTACCACCTACTCAATCAGGCTTTAGAACCAATCATAGTTGTTGCACGGCAGTGCTAAAAGTGACTGATGATATTCTCTCGGTTATAGATAAACATAAAATGACAGTATTGATACTTCTGGACTATTCTAAAGCCTTTGATAGAATAAATCATCGGCTACTTTTGGCAATACTCCACTATTATGGTTTCGGTGATGATGCAATTGCTATGATTCGAAGTTATCTAGAAAATCGCCTTCAGCGGGTCAGGCTAAAAGATATTTTATCTAAACCATTAAATATTACCAGTGGAGTTCCTCAAGGGTCCATATTAGGCCCTACATTATTTACTAGATTTACCGCAAATTTATATTCTTATATAAACTTTTGTGAGTTCCATTGTTATGCTGATGACAGTCAATTATATTTATCATTCGATCCTAATAACCTACTAGATGCTGCTCAAAGAATTAATGCAGATCTGAATTCTATAATATTGGCCTCAAAAAATCATTGTTTAACGATTAACCCTAGTAAATCGAATATAATCCTCTTTGGCAATAAACTGAAACGCTCATATTGTTTGGATAATCCTGAAATTTTTATCAATGATGAAAAATTAAATTTTGTAAATTGTACTCGTAATCTAGGTGTTTATTTAGATTATTCTTTGCGATTTAATGAACATATAACTCACTGTATAAGGAAGGCATATTCGAATTTAAAGTTGCTTTATAGTTCTCGGAAAATTTTAGACAAAAAATCAAAAATAATTTTATGTAATTCACTTGTATTAAGTCATTTTGATTTTGCAGACATAGTTTATAATTTTTGTATTACTAAATTAGATGAAAAACGAATTCAGCGGGTTCAAAATACGTGTATTAGATTTATATTTGGATTAAGAAAATTTGATTCAGTTTCCTCGAAAATTAAAGAAATAAACTGGTTGACCATGAGAGAAAGAAGAGTGCTTCATAGCTGTTGTTTGTATCAGAGAGTTGTAAATATTGGAATTCCCACTTACCTTTATGAGAAAATAGAATATTGTGGTGACGTACACGATTTAAACACTAGGCAACGTAAAATAATATTACCCCCAAAACATTCTACCACTCAATATAAAGGCTCGTTTTCATATAACATTTTTAGATATTACAATAAAGTACCCATCGATCTTAAAAAAATAACTCGTCCTGAAATGTTTAAAGTTATACTTAGAGAATTGATATTTACACAAGAGTTTGCTACAATCTAAATTATTCTAAATAGTAGAATATAAATATTCCTGAGTTCATATAATAATAAAAAAAAAAAAGCTACTTCTTTTTATAAACTTATTTAGAATAAATATTTACGTTATATTTTCCTCTCCCTGGCCACAACAAAAAAAAAAAAAGTTAAATTAACTTATTATTATTTATTAAATATTCAATAATCCTTTGTTTTCTCTCTGCCATTCAATATTTATGTATTTAAGTTAATGCTATATAGCGATTCTAATTTGGATATTAGAATTAATAAGAATTATTAAATTTTTGTTTTAATTTTATATAGTTAATGGGGATAAGTGGAAGAGCGAGGTGTGTCTCTTTAAGGGACACAACCGAACTTCGCCCTTTCATCACTTTTTCGAAATTGTTATGCAATACATTTTCTTATTCTAATAATTGTTTTGTGATGAATAAAGACATTATTATTATTATTATTATTATTATTATTATTATCACTATAGTATGAATGCTAAAATAATAAAAAGCATACAAAATATAATAATTCAGCCATTAGTTATTCTTTTCAACCAGTGTATGGACTCCGGTATATATCCTAATGTTTTGAAGATCACAAAGGTAATCCCTATTAAAAAAAATGGTACATCAATAGATGCCAATAATCTTCGACCGATATCAATTGTGCCAATAATATCAAAAATATTTGAAATCATTCTGAAAAACCAAATAACAAAACATTTAGAAGAACACAATTTATTTTACAGAAATCAGTTTGGTTTTCGTTCTGGAAAATCAACAAACGATGCAATATTACATCTTATTAATAAAATTATAGACGGTCAAGAAAGAAAGGAATATGTAGGGGTTACGTTTTGTGATCTACAGAAGGGTTTTGACTGTGTATCACACCATGTGCTGCTAGAAAAATTAAAACACCTCAACGTTGAGATAGTCAGTTGTCAACTTATAAAATCATACTTATCATCAAACCGCCAGCAGTATACTAGCGTAAACAATATAAGCTCAGCCCTTCTAGATGTAAAAAACGGAGTCCCTCAGGGATCCATGCTTGGACCCACTTTGTTTTTAATATACATAAACGATCTAATACAAGCCGCAACGGAAGCTGACCTTGTATTGTTTGCAGATGATACCACGATATTAACAACAAGCAAATCATTAGATACAGTTCAACAATACATGGGGGATACACTCGCAAATGCCGAAAAGTGGTTTGCGTGTAATAAATTATCTTTAAATACAAATAAAACTACAAGTATGATTTTCACTCACAGGCTTCTAGAAAATATTAACAATCCAGAAAAAAATAAATTTCTAGGATTGACCCAAAGCTAAACTGGGGACAGCATGTAGATTTTCTTGCAAATAAAATCAGTAAAAATATCTTTCTGCTGAGAAACCTGCGAGATATCGTGCCTCTAAATATTTTAAAAATTGCCTACCATTCATTAATCGCATCTAATATGGCTTATGGTCTGATAAACTGGGGAGATGCTCCTCAAAGTAAAAGAATATTTGGTTTACAGAGGAAAGCGCTTAGCATAATTACAAACTTGGGATATAGAGACGATGTTAAACAAAAATTCATTAACACAAATATTCTAACTTTCCCTTCGCTGTATATATATACATGTTTACTGTTTATGTACAAAAATGTTCACTTGTTTGAGAGAAGGGGAAGTAATCACCAATATCACACTAGAGATAATGATAGCATACAAATAATATACAATAGATTAAGGTCAAGCGACTATGGCTACAATTATTTTGGTCCTATCTTTTTCAATAAACTCCCCACACATATAAGAAGTCTCCCTGAGGCGAGGTATAAACAAGTAATTAAGGTCTTCCTAATTAAAAATGCATTTTATGATATAAAGGAATTTTTAAGGTGTGACGTTGCAGAACTGTGATATTAGTGTTTTTAGTATTTCACTTATATGTATTGTATTTTATTATATATGTTTTGTACTATTTTTTTGACTTGTGTAATACATTTATATTGTAAAAGACACCAATAAAGGATTTGATTTGATTTAAATATTGATCAGCCCAAAACCCTCACAGATTCAGAGAAATATGGAGGCATGGAAGGAGATCCATTCATGTATGATGTGGTCTATTTAGGAATAGGATAATCGGATCAATATTTTTTTAGTACAATTTAAATGGAGAGAGGCAATATAAATTATTACTTAATGAAATTCGCAATTCCATTGAAGAAAGTGTTGGAGACGAAATTTTCATTTGGCAGCAAGATGAGCCCCCTCCCACAATTTAAGAATTGTAACAAATTATTTAAATACCACTTATCAGGAATGATTTGGAAAATATGGAACTGACCCGCAAACAGCCTGGACCTAACACCATTAGATACGTTCCTATGGGGATATTGAAAAACCAATGTTTACCGAAGTCGTTCACATAATTTAAAAATAAGAAATCGTATAACTGAGTGGATAAATTACCTAAATGAACACAAGGACATAATCATAAACTGTTTAAACAGCTTGAAACGAAGTTATAGATTTTGTTTTCCAAATAGAGGAAGACATTTTGAGCAGTTGTTAAATTGAATACAAGAACTTTAGTAGATTCATTTCCTGAATAACTGTTATTAATGTTTTTAAGTCAGTTAAGCTATTTGTTACAAAACTTAAAAAAATAAATCTTAGGGTATTATAATTATAAATATTATGTAATAAAATGAATAAAATGTTGAAATATTTATCATGGTTAATTCTTCTCCTTTTCAACTACGTTTAAAAAATCATTAATGATATTTTAATGACAAAATCCAAATATCTTCATCAAACTTTTTGCGGTAACATGACACATTTTGGTATTTTCGAAACCAGAAAAATGGGAAAAATCAAATTATTTCGTATGATGTCATATTTCTTAAACGTGATGTGCAATTGTTTTTTTATTCAAAATTAAGATTCTGCGAAAAAAATTAGTTAATTAACTAAGGTCTTTGCATCTTTTTCATAACTTCTTTAGTTTTAACATGGATTCATTATAACATTTAGAAACTCTCGCAGACAGAAAATATATAAAGTTTTAATATTGTAGATTATTAAAAATAGACGGCTAATTATAGGTTGGATTTCCAACCAACAAAAATAATGTTATTTTATTAGATCAAGGCAATTAAAATTTCATTAATAATGCACTAAACCAGATTTTAGTTGATAGTACACGAACCAAGCAGAAATTTTGATAAAAGCAACTATTTTTGCATGGACCTTAGTATTAGGGTTCTTAATAATGTGCGAGTTCCTTATCGATTTGGTGAATTTCTCGAAAAAAAAAAAATAATGTACTAATTTGTAGCTGAGGTAATTTGCTACAAAAACGATTTCAACAGTTTTTTTTGTAGGACAAACCATTCATGAGATATAGCGCTCCAAAGAATTCACGTGGAGATTTCGGAAAAAAATGGTTTCTGATCGATAGACGTTAAAATCGCCTCTTTTCGTTCGCATCTCTTTTTTTCGTGTTTTCGCAATTTTTTAAATTTTCTAAAACACGTCCCCATTCCGAGCTTAACCGCAGCTCCTTCGAGATGGACGGACGGGACTGAACTGGCTCGATTCTCGAACTCCTTGATTTTGCTTCCTAATATATGGTATTTTAAAAAGAGGCGATTTTTTCGGATTTCAGTGAATTTCCCGATGCGCACCCTTTAGAAATGTATGTATGATTCACCGTTTTCAAAATATTTGCAAAATGCTGTTTTTGCGACCTTTGGCCACGTGTAATTGACCTTGCGATGATCAAATTGATAAGGCACTCTCACACATTATTAAGAACCCTAACACTAAGGTGCATGCAAGAATTCGGCCCATTGCAATTTTTTCCTAACTTGTAATATTTTTATGTCGATTTTTCTTGGACGAAACATAATATTCAAAGATCGAAAAAAAAATGCATATTTTTGAAGTTAATATTGTGACGTCAGGTGCACAAAAGAATTTGTTTGGAGTTTAACCAATAGCAAGACCGACCATTTTTGAAGTCATTTATGGAAAACTGGCAGGACTTTTGAAATTGATACAACTTATTAATGTTTAAAGCAACTGTAAGAATGATATGTTATTAGAATTTATTGCATTTGTATTTAACTTTGAGGTAAATCTATTAAAAACTTTTTAATTCAATTAAGGTGTAAGGTTTAAGAAATAGTATTAAACAACTTTTTAAGACTTGGTAGTGGCTCAAAATATATAAAAAATTGGTTTATGTAAGTAGACAAATAATATCTAAATAAATAATGGAATTTTGTGAAACTTTAAACTATTTTTTGAAGTTAGAAAAAACTTTGCTGTGTGAGGATGATTAGGTTATCAGACTTGGATTTAGCGGCTCAAAATATACGGATTGCGAAAGTTCTCATCTTGACATAGACAACCTTAAAATATATACGACATGAAGTGCCGCTGCCTAGAAACAAGTGATTTACTGCTCGTACATGTCTGTCCTTGGTCGTCATATGCTCGTCTCGATCTGTTTACACATTAGAGCTGCGATACTAAACAATACTAAGCGGCAAATTTAGGTCGTATGTCAAGATGAGTACTTTCACAATCTGTATACGAGTGTCATGGTTTTTGTTTAGAGTTAACAGGCCAATGTCAAACAGAGTATGAATTTGAGTAATTTTTGAGGTTAAAAATGCTGGCTTGATAGAATATCAACATAATATTCGGTATCGCAGCATAACAATAACATGCTCTGATTCTCTCTCAGTGGAAGTGGAACAATAATATCTAAAAGAAACGCGAAATTTTGAGAAGATTTTAGCAATTGTTTGAGGTTAAAAAAATGTTCACCCAATGGGGCAAATCTGGCGTCAGATTCAAATTCAGCGCATCAAAATACATGAGGTATCCTGGTCTAGTCTGCCCAACATGATACTTCTTTTTTGTGTGCATGTAATTAAATAATTACGATTTATAATTATTTGTTTGTTTTATAATTTTTTTTTATAGCTATAACAATTTTTTCTGTGTTGGAAATTCATCTAAACATTATTAATTATGGCTAGTAAGCTCTGAAGAAGTTATTGCATAATAAACAAAAAGTAAGTCAGGTAGCTCTTTTTCTTTGAACTCAATGTTGTTTCCACGATTTTTATCCGAAGTAGGGTTTTCAAGGACACAGTTTTCACAATTCTAATAAATACAATAATGTTTAATTAATTTCAGTATACAGTGTGTCCCATGATAAGTCAAGAGCGATTTTTTTTATCAGTTTGCGGAAAAAAATCATCATGAAATTCTTCTGTTACTTTGAAAAATGATAATTACCCACAAATTGTCACTGTGATTTGCCACTAGTAATAGGGTTATTTCATGTTAAAGAAAAACTTTAAAATACCTATCAATTTGGATAGTAGAATATGCAAGAATAATGTATTGGTAAATACCATGTCTTTATTATTTGTTAATTATTCATACATCAATAAAAAGTATCGTCAATAATTTCAAATTTTATTAACTTCTGACGTCACGGTTTAGAACTAAATCTAGGAAGATTTGTTTTTGTTAAGAGTCCAGTAGCATTTGATACTTTTGACAGTTTGCTTTAGTTTGTGTTAGTTCATCATTTTTTACTATTATGGAGCCTAATTTCGTTAAAGCTAGCAGTGAAAATTTACCTGAAGTGAACTACGTTATGATTCAGGAATTCTTTGCGAAAAATATGGACTATTTCAGTGTCGAGTTTAAGAGCGTGAAAAATGTGAGGTTAGTTTTCTTGAGATATTTCATCTACGCTATACTGCGCATGCGTAAACATTTACGTCACGATTGTTGGCGGGAACTTAATATTTTCAAATTACAAACCGAGTTTAAAAATACGTAGGCGCAAAAAAAATACATTTTTTCCAAATATACAGTATTTTTAAGTGTTCCTGATTGTACATTTAACATAAATATAAATTGTGAAATAACCCCATTCACAAAATATTTGGTCATAATATAAAGTATATAATTTAATATATAATAGTATATTAAAGTATAAGTGGATATTCAGTGTTATTCTGTAAGCCATTGAAAAGTTCCCAATATTGAATAGATTCCAATTTATGTTTCAATCACATTTCCAAGGGTGTTTCCAATATTGAGAAATTTTGCAATTCTGTAAACCATATTGGGAACATTCAATCTTAGTCACTAAATTTAAAACGGTTAGTACAATTATTGACAAATAGTGCGTAATAAATTTGAAAGAAGAAGAAGATTAACCTCACTTTTGTTGTTTTTGCGCCATTCTGCGGTGTATTTTGAATTGTGATTTGTGGTCGCGAAAATTTGGTGATATAGCCCTTGCTAAAAGAACAAGTCCACAGCAATTTGCCATATATGTTCGTTATTTAAAACAGTATCCTTTCTACGAATGGGCAAATTCACGTCTTTGGTTGGCCCAGATGAATTAAAAATAATTTGGGGCGACAATTACAATTATCGTGCATTTGAAGTATTTATTGTTTGATTAAATTAGAAATATTTTATTTTTAATTTATCACATTCTTTTGAATACTCACACTTCAATTATATTTTCGACTGCATTTATAATGAAAATATTAAAATTGTCCATTCATTATGAATTACAAACGCCTTCTATCGTTGCACAAATCAGTTATTCAAAATAAACGTTTGAGTTTATGTTCTATTGGAAACTTAATAACAAGAGCAAAAATCGGTTGTTAAGATTTTCAAGATATTGATTCAATAAATTGAATTCATTGTGGTTACAGAATACGAAAATGACAAGGTCATTGAAATCTTTCCAATTATTGGGAAATATCCAATATTGAATACTTTTCAATGGCTTACAGAATAATACTGATTAAGGCCTTTGAAAGGGCGCAGCCGGAGTGCTCGAAATAGAGCAAGTGTTTTAAAGACCAGTTATCCACGAATACTTTACGCTATTTTTTTTTATTGGTACACTTTGAAGTCATAAATAATATTAGTATTAATACTACAAAAAATGGAAATAAGAACTAATAATGTAAAATAGGTACCTTTAGTTGTCATCGAAATGAGAAAAACAAAAATTAATTTGCAATCTGTCATATAAGCAATGACAAATGTAAACTATATGATATAAGATTAATTGTTGTCATCACAGTTAAAGCGAAACATTTGTCAATAATATTTTCTTTGACGTTACAAGGTACTGCTGTCAGATCAATAATTAAAAAGTTGACATTTACACTTCATGTTTCTCGGGTTATTGATGTTGCCATGGTAACTTTCAAACACCCGCATTTTTTAAAATTGGTTTTAAACACGCAGAGGCGTACTTTAAATAAGCAAAATAGGGTACCAATAAAAAAAATTATGTTATAATAACTTTAATAAAATTGATGATAAAAATTGTGGATATCAGTAGAACTCTTAATAAATTTATTAATCTAATTTGCATTTTTTTATACTTACCTATATCCCACAAACTTTTAGATATTTTTTTACTACCCTTCTGCTTGACAATTTCCTGACAGGCTAAAGCAATTGCAGAAGTAATTTCAAAAGTAGTCCATCTTTTATCATGATTTATTAAAAAATCCCACCTGCCCAAATTCAGTAAACAAACAGCACACTGTTCAACAATTTCGGTCCTTGGTAATACAGAGTCATTTGTCTGTAAACATACTTCACAAGCGTTCGCTAAAGCATGTTTATCTGAAAATATTATAGAAAATATAAGGAGATAAAACGGATATTTTAAATTAATTATAATCATACTGTGAATTTGTGTATAAAATATTAACAATACTGGGTTATCAAATGACATTGTTGATTTCAAAATTACAATCTCTTCGCTTTCCTTTATTTTTCGACATTATTTGCAACTTAGTAAATTGGTGCCCACTACAAATGGTTTACCGGCAATATGCAATGGTAGATCTGTGCAGATCAAACTCAGCAAGAGTTTTGTAATGGGTGTGCTAAAATATGTTTTAATGAAATCATTAGCCTGAATCTAAAAGATAATAAAAGTTTTAATAAGAGAAGTGACGAGTGTTTATATCACCCTCAACCATTTTGGATGTCCCTAAAGAATGATTGAAATAAATTTGCTTATAATAAAAAATGTATTATTATCACAGATTGTCAGCAAGTAGCCATAAGTTTGTTTTTATTCTTAGCAAAATGTGCCCTTCAGCGCATAGCGTTGACATATGTACAGGGTAGTTCCATATATTTTGACACCTACCTACGGCTTTTATGGTTAGATATAAAAAAAATGTGGAGACAAAAGTTGTATATTTTGGTGTCAAAATATCTTTTGCCGAAAAAATATAAAACAAAATAACATCGGAAAATAGAGGAAGTGATTCTTAAATGGAACACCCTGTATATTTTTGCATATTTTGAATGAGCATTTTTAGCTGATTCCAAAAATATATAATAAGTTGGCATTTGTTCGGGTTGTTTTAATAGTATGCCTCTTTGTGTAAAACGGTTCGTGTAGAATATACATAGGTTGCCATGAAAAGAACCGACAACATATTTCTGATAGTTTACCACCAGATTTTAATACAAAATCCCAAATACTTTAAAATGGGTTATTCAAGTGTGAAAAAACATAATTTTATTTATCATTTAATTTTGACACCTACCTATACAATTTATTTATAGAAATGTTTATGAAAAAAGTGTAAAAACAAAAGTTGTAGATTTTGAAGTGAAATATATTTTGGAGATAAGAAATACAACAAAAAAACATCAGAAAGTAAACTGTCAGTAAATATCAGAAATATTTTGTCATTTTTTTTTTATGTTCCATGCTGTTTTACTTAATATTTCCAGAACGGGTAGAGCAAATGACAACATATTATATATTTTTGGAATCAGAGAAAAAACATCTTTTAAGAATATGCAAAAATATACAGGGTGTTCCATTTAAAAAAACATAAGTTGTGTCCTTTTCTCTACTTTCTGACGTCATTTTGATGTACTTTTCTTACCCAATAGATGCTTCACTTCACATTAAAAACTACAATTTTTATTTTTACTTTCTTCATACCTCTAAAAATAAAGGCTGTAGGTAGGGGTCAAGATATAGGGAACTACCAAACACACACAGCAACTTTCTAACAATAGATATTTAAGATACAAGTGTAAAAAGTCATTGTTTATTGCACGAATGGCTAGGTTAAAAACACGAGCAAAGTGAGTGTTTTTAAAAGCCATGAGTGCAATAAGAAGACTTTTTACACGTGTGTCTTACAACGTTTTATCTTCGATCGTGCCAATTATCGTAAAAAAGGGACAATTTTCATGAATATTTGTAAAACTTACCTATATTCTCTTGTAAACGTCACTTTGATGGTTAGTATTAGTAATGTTACTTTTTGGTAGTGACTGATGATGGAAACTATGGAAACGACATTATTAAGAAACTGCCGTAGTAGAAGCGTGCAATAAAAATTTTTATTGCACAGTTTCTTATAAAAGGTTACTTTTTGCACTGGAAATGATGTAAAAAATGGTTACTTTTTACACGATCGTAGATAAACATTATTTAGCTATTTAAATCTCAGACTGTTAGGTGGTTAGGTTAGGTGGTTAAATAAGTTAACATGTGGAAATGATATAATCAGAGCACTTATTATCGAGTCACGATTGATGGTGATTTATTTTGCCACATGACAAATATTGTCTATTTTAGCTTTCATATTGTGAATTTGATACCGAAAATGAGGACTTGAGTAGTCAAAAACATCGATCTCCTATCAAATAGATTCAAAACTTCCATGAGGTACAATATGTTGAGTTATGCTAATGCCCTGTTCTATCTCACACAACTACCATACTACCACATAAACCAAGTTAATTTACAAAATATCAATAATGTTTGACTTTCTGAATCGACAATATTCACTTGAGAATGGATTAAGTGACCAATCAGGTGTCTTGATTCTACATTGAGATGACTCGGCTGGACAGCATAACCAGTGAAGTAAGAGGTTGTGGCATGAACACAAGCATGCACTTGCGCTGGCGTTGAATTAACGTTATTAATCAATTTTGGAAGTTGTAATAAGTTGTGTTTTACCTGTGGTTAAAACTGTCACACTCGTACGAACAACGATTTAAAACATCATGGAGGTAACATCATTGTTCGTACAAGTGCGCCAATTTTAACTACACTGGCAGTCTCTGAACCATTGTTGCGGAAGCGCTATCTCTTAGTCGCTGTCACCAATATTGCAGTGTTGCGCCTACTTTCACGCAACACTTCAACTTGCTGTTGCTACAGACTTTGAATGACGAGAGAAAAATTCGTGTTATAGACAAGTCTGATGTGGTGTTAATGAAAAATTCAGATTTCGCCAGATTAAGACAAATTTCTATAGTGGTAGTGCTCTTATAGATTCATTAAGTAATTTTAGAGACCATTTTGAATATGCACCTATTACATCGTTGGATGTAGAACAGTCGTTTTCTTTATATAAGAATATATTTTCTTCGCTGCGGCCATCGCTGAATGAAACTACTGTGGAGACACGGAATGCTGTAAATGCTCATCCATATTTTTAATACTTACCAGGTAAGCATTTCCCAATATTATATGAATTATAAATTGTATACACATTTACTTATGATTCTCCAAAATCGTTAGATAATATTTTTTATATAATGTTAATAAATCTTACCAATTGTATTTTTTGGCCATTCATCAATTAATTGTGTAATCTGAACTAACAAAATTTCCCAGCTAATTAACTTATATAATTTTGGAACATTACAGTTAGATGCATGGAGTTCTTTATCCAAAATTATTAATAATTCCAACGATAAATTCCAATTTTTGTTCAAAAGTTGCTCCTTTGATTTCGCTAAAGTTACATAAGCATAATCTTGGTGAAAACCTTAAAAAAATTACACTCATTAAAATTACAGTACAATGATTTATTTAATTTAGTTAATTATTATTTAAAAATTTAATCTACGTGATCCTCCACAAATGAGGTTTTCTATATTTTGTTTATACCATCACTTAGTGTTTTATCCACGACTACTAAATAATGTATGCATTATGTATGTATTTCCTCAAGCATAATGCTATCCATTATTCCCTGCAGGGAATAATGATTTCATTATGCATTAGTAGTGAATAATGAACAAAGTTTCCATGACAACGTATCATGTATCGGATTTTTGTTAAAATCAGTTAAGAGAGGAAAATGTAATTTTATAAATTTATTTTGTGCAGACCTTCGATTTTGGCGAAAATTGATCGTTTATTTAAAATTAAAATAAAAATTAGTTGAACCGGCCCTGGAATTTTCTGTCTTTGATTATGCATGTAAATTGACAAATAATAGTATACTATATACCCACAATACGAGGGGATTCTACTGATTAGTTTAAAAGATATTGCCTCAAGAAGTATTGGGCAAAACTCATAAATCACCCTGTAGTTCAATAAAAACAAGGCTCAGGCTTTTTTCAATAGTCATTTCTAATTCACCTCTATCTGAACTCTATCTACCATAACATTTTTTCCCTTTCCTCGTGAATCACCCTGTATATCTAGGTATTATAAAATTATATGAAACACTGTTTTAATGCATCTCAAAATTTGTTATTAAATTGTTCAATATAATTTTGAGATGCATTAAAACAGTGTTTCATATAATTTTATAATACCTAGATATATATAATATATTTTATTATGTTTAAACTTATTTTTCTTCTTTTTATTAATTAATAAATATAAGATTTTTGTTCGGTCATTGTTATATACACTATCATGTTATATCTAATTGTAGAGCCCTGAAGATGGTTAAATACATAACCAAAACGTCGGCAAATTGAAAATAAGTGTTTTCTTTAAATAGGACCTACAACCCAAAAAAGCACCAAATAAATATAATATACCTGGTCCAGAACCTTTGTTAAAAATAAAAATAATGTAGAATAACTCATACTATCAAAATACATTACTGAATAAGAATATAAAAGGAATTATATTTTTCAAGTATTTAGTGTTAGTATTATGCTGGGTCCCTACCAAACCGACAAAACAAAAACATGCAACAAAACAGAAACACAACCAAAGAGCAGCTTTGTAGAAACAAAACAAAATGAAAACTTGTGTCCACACTGCCAACAGACAAAACGTCAATAAAAATGGAACAAATTTTTAGTTGTGGTTTTGTTTCGTACCGTCTCCACCTAAATTTATTTTTCGGTATAGAAACCAAACAGTGAAAACATGTGGCGTGTTTATGCTAAAAAAAGAGAAGATGACTTTGTTTTATGTTTCTTCAAAATAATTCACACTCTTGACACAACTTCCTCCGTCAAGTTCGCAAAATATTGTTTGTCTGTCCGTGTTGACTTGTTCTTTAGTAGTACACACTGCAATGACAGTGTTGGCTGAAATGAAAACAAAACAAAAACCTTTTGATCTTACCATAGAGATAGAATATAATAGGGAGACGGCATCACGTGGCAAAAGTGGTTTCATGCCCGCCATATTGCTACTACTTTTTTGTCAAAAATGTCAAACTGTAGTGTCATTTGTTGTCAGTTTATGTTGAGCAATATTTAGCATTTCATTTGCGTTTTGAGAATTGTCCAAGTATTTTTTGTTAGTTTGTCTTGTGCTGTGCGTAGCTGCTGTAGCAGAGACGGCGTGGATAAAAATATGTCGGGAATAACATTTCATGAGTTAGTATAAACAATAAACAGAACCGTACCTATAAAATTATTGTATATAAATGCTATTATTGGTAGTGTACTTTATACATGCTACAGCGTAGGACAAAGGGCGGCGGTAGACAAATACAAGCATCTTAGAAGGGAAGAGAAATGCGACAAGAAAGGTTTTTAAACCAAGAACTAATATCTGTAGAGTCAGAGTCAAAGGAGGAAACTTAATAAGCAATAAAAAATATATTCTATTTGGATGGACAGAACATTTTCAAGAGCTGCTGGCCGGAGGACCAACCCAAATGAAACACTGAAACCATTCTCTGAAGCCCACCTCGGAGAATATCAGTCAGGATTCAGACCAGGTCGCTCAACTACCAACCAAATGTTCACTTTGCATCAAATCCGAGAAAAATCCAGAGAATTTGACATTGGTATAACACTGGTATGCACCACTTGTCATCTACTTTAAAGCGTATGATAACATTCTTAGGTCGATGTTGCACGATGTTATGAACGAACTCGGAGTACCAATGAAGCTAACTTGTCTGATTAAAATGACCATGGTTGATACCACGTCCGCAGTTAAACTTCAGAACGACATAATATAGGAACCGTTCGAAATACACAAAGGACTGCGACAGGAAGATGCGCTGACGTGTCAGTTATTCAATATAGCCCTGGAGAAAATCTTCTGATTGGTACGTACCACTTCGAAGGAATGTCACATTCACTGATCGTTTTCTCTATTTACGCTTTACGCACGATCATCCCGTCTTTGTTTCCAATTTGGCTATAATTTTTCTTGGGGTACTGTATATTTATGTATTCTGAAACAATGTATAACATGGGTATATAAATTAAAGATAAATTTACTTATTTGCCTATTGTTTTACTTTCCATATTTACCATCATCCACACACCCAATTAAGAAGCTGTAGGAATTGGTACTATATTGACCTAATAGTGCAGTTTTCCTTCAAAGGGACCTATAAGCCCCATAAAACTAGTTCCACTAGATTAAATATCTTGTCTAAAAAGAACCAAAAACTGCACCGAATTTAGTTGATTACGAAAGTTGAAAGTTGACCAACTAAAATCGAATCGTGAGAACGCGCTTAATCCAACTCTGTTAAAGCCGCCATATTGGTGCTACAATAAGCTCCGCCCAGTGGTACCGTTATTTCCTTATCTATTTATATCGTATAGCGTCTCCTTATATTCTATCTCTATGGATCTTACCGACTCACGCCGGGACAACAATACATTGCTAAAAACACAAACAAAACATAAAAGTTGACGAAATGTTTCCGTTTTGTTGGCAAATTGTTGAAAAACATTGAGTTGCTGTTTTGTTTTTGTTTGGTCGGTTTGGTATGGACCCGGCATTTGGTAGCTATTTTTTAGTTGTATTTGTGTATGTGGTGGCATGGAAGAACGTATATAACAATGTCATCTTTTGTGTTTGTATAATATGTTTATGTACGTATATGTTATATATACACAATAAACATTTTTTCTATTCTATTCTATTCTATCAACTTATCTGAAAACAGAAAATACGCTTGTGTTCTCCAGACCAGGCTTATTTGACATGTATCTTTTCATCGTTGTCACATAGCAGTAAAAGCTAATTTGAGTGGTGTTTTTCTTTGTATTTATATAGATACAATTCAATCATATACAAAGCGACACAAAATATTTAATAAAGCCAAATCGATTTCTTAAAAATATACCAACATCTAAAACTTATTTAAGTAAAAAAATTACCTCTTGGAAGAGATTTTAAAACACTTTGCAAAGGAATAGGCAATTCCCACTGAGGGTTTATGTTCCAAACCGTTGTACCAGAATTTGTCATTGCAATTTTGACTAAAATTTCTCTAATCTCTTTATGATCATAAGTGGAAATTAGCTGCCTTTCTAATTGTCTGAGCTCCAGTTTTGGTTTTCCTAAAAAAAAATCCTTTGTTTACACTGTGAACAAAACTGACACCTACCTAGGTAATTGCTATTAAAAAAATAAAATATTTTTTCTACTACCGATCTTAAAGTACTAACTTTCCACACGCTTTATAGTGCGTAAAGTGTTTTTTCGTTAGGCACTAGTGCGTAAAGTAAAATAGAAAAAAATTGCATATTAGAGCACCTATAAGCACCTACTATATTCATATCTTATTTTAAAAACGTTAAATGTGGTTATTTAATTTTATGTAGTCCATTTATTTAATATCACGGTATATTATTATAAAACATACCTAATTCTCAGTATTCTTTGAATTTTTTATAAGTTTGAAGTTTCATTTATATTTTCAAAACTATTTATTCTCATTTAAAAATTTTAAAATTAAGTAGGCCATAGCAATATTGTCACTGTTAAATTTTGACGTATAAGTAAGTTTGACATTTTGAAGTTCGCCTACGGCTCATGCGACAAAATTCCCATTCGTAAAAAAATCTCACCTTACGCACTTGTTGCATAAATAACTACATATTTATAATCAGCATCTGATATATTTATATGAAGAAAAAATATTACTAGTAGTAAATGTTACATGCAAAAATTAAGATTGAAAATTTAAAATAAATATTTGTTGTCACCTTATTTGCCAAGTTGTGTATATCTATATTAACACTGTGTTGTGAAAAATATTGTTAATATTACAAAACATCCCACATATTTATTGAACGCAATTTATTTTACATCTTCAAGAAATAAAATATTTATCGATGGTGGTACTAAGAATCACATGACTTACTTTTTCTACTAAAATCAAGTAAACTTAAATCTGTTTTAGAAACACTTTCAGGTACATCAAATTTACATTCGCATCCTTTAATGTAACGTACATCAGCCTTATCAAACAAATCATAAAATTCTTCAGTTGATTGTATTTTTTTCAAAAGATCTGGTACATCATCATTTAGCACAAGTTCCAATAAATATGACTTTAACACTCTCCTATCGCTTTGCGAAAAAGACCTCCAATTAACCTGAAAAGCCTAAAAATATATGTTTTAGGATCCAGTATTATTACCATATGTTTTTATATAAAATTTAAGAACATCTATTAAATAAAATACCTATACTACAGTATGCCTTCATTTGAGTAGACACACACCATAAAAAGTTTATTCATGGGCCGATTTTAGCCGGATTTGTAAAATTGTAGGCATCTAATAATAATAATATCCGTTTTATTGCATTAAATAGGAACCCTAATACACTCACAGCCAAAATAATCGATCCACGCAAATTTTCGATGAATTTCAATCGCAAATAACTTTTTTATTTGATGTTGGATTTAAACGAATTTTGAAGAATATTGTAGACAAATTAATGGAGAATCGCTCACATTTTAAAAATTTACTAAAAAATGGACGTACGTTTATAATATACAGGTTTAAACAGAAAGACGTTTTTTACCATAAGTTTAAGACACTCTGTGGAGTGGCGAAACAGTAAATTGTTCTAAATTAAGTTTTAATTATCAAGTCTCATCTATTCTTAACATTTTTGTTTTTGGTTCACCTCGATATCTTTATTTTTGTGAAAAATGTGGATTTTTTAAAAAACATTGCAATTTCCAATAATTTTTTTGTACGAAGAACTAAGGTTGCTATGGAGGACTGACAGTATTTTTGTAAATTAATGTGTTATTTCTGAGGTGTCTTCTTACTTATCTCCGACTGATGTTGCCAGAAGAAAGTACAAAGGGCTGTAAATCGGTTTAATCAACATGGCTAGTACAGTAGAAGGAGTCAATATGGTAGGAAGAGGTGTACGAATGAACGAGATGATCGCCTCCACAGATGTTACTCTTCGGTCACGTAAAACATTAATTTAGTGTAATAAAGCGATCTCGTTCATTCGAACACCTATTCCTACCACATTAACTCCTTCTACTGTACTCGACATGTTGATTAAATCGATTTACAGCCCTTTGTACTTTCTTCTGGCAACATCAGTCGGAGACATATCCATTTTTAAAAGTAAGAAGACACCTCAGAAGTAAGACATTAATTCACAAAAAAACTGTCAGTCCTCCATAGCAACCTTAGTTCTTCGTACAAAAAAATTATTGGAAATTGCAATGTTTTTTTAAAAAATCCACATTTTCCACAAAAATAAAGATATCGAGGTAAACCAAAAACAAAAATGTTAAGAATAGATGAGACTTGATAATTCAAACTTAATTTAGAACAATTTACTGTTTCGCCACTCCACAGAGTGTCTTAAACTTATGGTAAAAAACATCTATCAGTTTAAATCTGTATAGTACAGCGGATTAGCTAACCTATTGTGCACTTTTTGATAAAAGCACCAAATTTGGCACGGAGGTAGACCGATGTAATATGAACAATTTGGATGTGGAGCCATCGGCCAACTGCCCCCTGGCGGCCGTGGCGGCCATTTTCCAAAATGGCTGCCAGTGGACACCCGAAAGACAACATAAGTTAGATAAAATTTGCTTCTGAAGGTTTTAGTGAATGTTTATTGAATGTTTTGAATGAGAGATTGTTTGTAAGTTATATACAGGGTGAGCCCATAGTGCGTATTTCTTCTGTATCTCGTGTCTCGTTAGAGATAGAGGTATGGTTCAAAATTTTAATTAAATTGTGAGAAAAAGTACATTTTTTAAAATTATTATCAATTATACAGGGCGATTCGTTAAAGTGGTAGATGAAAGAATAAATATTTTTTAAATGGAATGATCCAATTTTTTAAATTATGTTTAAATACCACTATGATGGCCTATTCAGCGGTAAAATATTTTTAAAATTTGTTGGATGGTTAATGAAATAAAAAATATTTTTATGGAAAACTGACGTTTACAGGTATCATTTTGAAAATTGATTTTGGACTTATTTTTGGAGAGTAATTTTTTTTCTTTGACATGGTAGTAGTGAATGCCATACTTTAACTGTTAGCTGATGTAGAAAATATTTCTTTCATACAAGGTGTTCATAAGCGCACTGCTAACTTATATATATATTTAAACTGCCAAAACTCAACACCCTATATATTTTTGTAAAAAAATTGTGTAATTTTTGTTTCTCTGCAACTTTGATATGATATGTCCCATACCTAAAATGAATAATTTTCTAGATGTAGTTGTTTATGTGTAAATAGGTATGTTTTATTCAGAAAAGTCAACGTACCTTTGAAATTATCTCATAGAAACAAAGACATTTAATTTCAGTTACTTTCAATTTTGTTGCAAACCTCCTAGTTTTCACTAAAAAATGAATTTTACCCTACCCTTGGTGAAAGTGACAGAAATTGTTTTTCGGCCTCCAGAACTTACGGTCAAAAGTATTCTCACAGAACCCATTCACAAGTAGCATCTTCCAAAAGTTTAAAAAACAGATTTGAAGAAACAAGTGACATTTCTTATAAAAATGTCAATCGTAGAAAAAGGACTACAAATGAAGATAACGACTTTTTTATAGGAAATGTCACCTATTTCTTCAAATCTGTTTTTTAAACTTTTGGAAGATGCTTCTTGTGGATGGGTTCTGTGAGAATACTTTTGAGCGTAAATTCTGGAGGCCAAAAAACAATTTCTGTCACTTTCATCAAGGGTATACATCATGCTTCGTAAAATTCAGTTTTTAGTGAAAACTAGGAGGTTTGCAACAAAATTGAAAGGTACGCTGACTTTTCTGAATAAAACATACCTACCTATTTACACATAAACAACTACATCTAGAAAATTATTCATTTTAGGTATGGGACATATCATATCAAAGTTGCAGAGAAATAAAAATTACACAATTTTTTACAAAAATATATAGGGTGTTCCATTTGAAAAAGCTGAGTTTTGGCAGTTTGAATATTTATAAGTTAGCAGTGCGCTTATGAACACCTTGTATGAAAGAAATATTTTCTACATCAGCTAATAGTTAAAGTATGGCATTCACTACTACCATGTCAAAGAAAAAAAATTCTTCTCCAAAAATAAGTTCAAAATCAATTTTCGAAATGATATACAATGCAAACGTCAGTTTTCCATAAAAATATTTTTTATTTCATTAACCGCCCAACAAATTTTAAAAATATTTTACCGCTGAATAGGCCATCAAATATAATTTAAAAAATTGGGTCATTTCATTTAAAAAATATATATTCTTTCATCTACCACTTTAACGGATCGCCCTGTATAATTGATAATAATTTTAAAAAATGTACTTTTTCTCACAATTTAATTAAAATCTTGAACCATGCCTCTATCTCTAACGAGACAGGAGATACAGAAGAAATACGCACTATTGACTCATCCTGTATATAACAAACTATCCCTCATTCAAAACATTCAATAAACATTCACTAAAACCTTCAGAAGCAAATTTTATCTAACTTCTGTTGTCTTTCGGGTGTCCACTGGCAGCCATTTTGGAAAATGGCCGCCACGGTCGTCAGGGGGCAAGGCTTGTAGACGTACAGGTTACATCAATGAGCAGCATTAGGGCGAGGAAAATGCGGGTGGAGGCAGGGCTGGCGACCGCAGTCTGTCATTTATTTTACATACTAAAAAGATACATTAAACACTGCTCTGCTGTTGTAGAACAGAGATGGATGTACCGACGGTCGCCAAGTGACGTATATGATATATTGAGATAGGTCAGGTTCAGATTGGGTAACCTTTAGAGTTTACCAGCCTTGGTCAGGGGGCAGTTGGCCGATGGCTCCACATCCAAAATTGTTCATATTACATCGGTCTACCTCCGTGACAAATTTGGTGCTTTTATCAAAAAGTGCACAATATGTTGAAATATCCTAGCTAAACTGCCGCACTAGTATATTATAAACGTACGTCTATTTTTTAGGCCGACCCTAGACGCTACTGTGCACTTGTACGGTATGCTTGCGCAAGTGAGTCGTTACCAGCAGAACTGAGCGTGTAGAAGAATAATAATATCCTTTATTCTCAATTAGATGCACAAAATACAAATAATAATAATAGTTTGTGTAGTTTGTGTTGTTTTTGAACTGCATAACTACACAAACTATTCTTCTACATGCTCAGTTCTGCTGGTAACAATTCACTTGCGCAAGCATACCGTACAAGTGGACAGTAGCGTCTAGGGTCGGCCTTAGTAAATTTTTAAAATGTGAGCGATTCTCTATTAATTTGTCTACAATATTCTTTAAAATTCGTTTAAATCCAACATCAAATAAAAAAGTTATTTGCGATTGAAATTCATCGAAAATTTGCGTGGATCGATTATTTTGCCTGTGAATGTATAAACAATTATTAAATTATAAATAGGTATATAATAATAATAATAATAATAATAATAATAATAATAAATGCGAAATGCGGACCGGCAACCTCCTCGCGGTGCACCCTGGACAGGGAGGGGCAACCCTCCTTGACAAATGTCGGACGTGGGTCCTCAGGGCTAACCATCCTGGGGACTCTTTTCCTCTGGTTTTCGACCGAGACAGAGGACAGGCCCCTCACAATCGACCCCAGTCGGATGGGGGTCAGAGACAGGTGGGAGGGGCCTTACCGGACGGTCTCAATGATGACGACATACGCAATGGAAATGGACGCTTTAGGTGGACGGAGGGATTGAGGGATGACCTGCTTAACTGCTATGAGAGCAGCGAACCTGGGCGCAGGGGATACATGGCGCGATTACACCGGTTGTGGTGCGATATGCACCCGGAGTATCGCGCCTTCTCTCAGCAACATCTGAGAGACCAAGTATCCTTCCTGCGCCGAACAGGTTACGTAAGGGCACCTCGTCAGCGTGAGGAAGTGCCTGCCGCACTTCCACCGCGGCAAATACCTGCTGACGAGGGTCATCCTCCACAGTACACCGATGTCGATTTAAGGACGAGGGTTAACCTTAACACCAGGGTTAACCCTAAGCCACAAGACCTGGCACGAATGGACTCGTTGATCAGTGAGGAGCTTCCAGAAGATGCCAACATCGTCCCACAACAGCGCCTGGCAAGCGCAGTTGATAGGGTCGAGAAAGCTAAGCGGCGCGTACAGAAGATCGAAGCTAAAATTCGATCAGCAAGGCAACACGCTTCTCGAATCCAGAGTGTGGTGGATTATATAGTCGCAGGTAGACCATTTACACCGAAGGTCCGGCGAGTGTCTAAATCGCACAGTGCTGCAGACCATCAAGCAGCACTGTCTAGATAGGATTCGAGCGCTTATGGCTATTAAGAAAACTTTGGTCAGGCGAATGCGGAGTTTGGAACAAAACAAATTGTTTCAAACAAACCCGTCTCGCCTGTTCCAAGAGCCACAGCGTGTTGTCGAAAATCCGCCAACTGTTGATAATGTCGAAGCCTTCTGGAAAGGAATCTACGAAGTCGCGAGTCCATTCGATAATGTCACTCCAGCTATAGCACACTTCGAGGCTCTCTGTCGTAGAGTCTTAGAAGAGCCAGACGAAGTGTGCCCGGCAATCAGTACGGAAGAGGTTCAACAAGCACTTGTTGGAACCAAGAACTTCGCTGCCCCGGGTCCAGATGGTATAAACAACTGGTGGTGGAAGAAGTTCCCTTCCACCCACCGCCATCTGGCCCGAGTTTTCAACTCATGGTTGAACGAGGGGCAGCAAATTCCGGACTGGTTTGTCGAGGGGCGAACTGTGCTAATCCCCAAAAAGGGGGATCTGTCTGACCCAAAAAATTATAGGCCGATTACCTGCCTCAACTCCTGCTACAAGTTATTTACTCGTATCTTGTATACCAGGATGTTGAGGTCTGTTGATCCGGTCTACCAGCAGATAAACGAACAGCGTGGTGCCAAGAAGGGCCTGGCAGGTTGCAAGGAAAACCTGCTGATAGACCGCTGTATTACACAGGATTCTGTGCAGTACAAGCGGAATCTGTCAATGGCCTGGATTGATTATCGCAAGGCATTTGATACAACATCCCACGAGCTTTTGTTACACTTGCTCGGATGTCTTGCGGTACCAGCACCACTAGTGAGATGCATCGAACAACTGTTGCCGCTTTGGAAAACTCGCTTCACCATAACATCCGGTGCCGAGCGAGTTTCGACAGAGTTGGTGACATTTAAGAGAGGAGTGTTTCAGGGTGACTCTTTGAGTCCGCTCCTCTTCTGCATCTCACTGCTGCCGCTATCTGTTGGACTCCGCCAAACCCGCGGGTATCAGTGTGGGCCACCCAGCAACCGGAGGCATAAGGTCACCCATCTATTTTATATGGATGACCTTAAACTCTATACCTCCGGAGAGCGAGAACTTCAAAATGCTCTCAGGGTGGTCGAGGAATACACGCGGGCAATTGGAATGGAGTTTGGGTTGGACAAATGCGCAGTCGTCCACCTCAAGAGAGGACGATGCGGGGAATTCCACGAAGATGCGCAGCTCGCAGACGGAAGCATCCTACGACATTTGGATGCCGGAGAGACCTACACATACCTGGGTGTGGAACAACGCCACATCCAGGATGTGAACCAAATAAAGGATTCTCTCCGTGGCAAGTACAGACACCGACTCCGAAAGATCTGGTCATCAGAACTTTCGGGGAAGAACAAGGTGTCTGCCACTAATATGCTTGCCGTTCCGATTCTGCTCTACTCCTTTGGTGTAGTCAAATGGGGAGTAGATGAGCTGCGTCAATTGGACAGGAATACCCGCAAGATGATGAATATTCATAGGAGTATTCATCCTAGATCGTCCGTTCCTCGTGTGTACCTCCCACGTCAACGGGGGGGCCGAGGACTCTTGAGTCTGGAGTGCATGCATGGCAGAGTGGCACTGAGTATGGCATGTAATGTCATCAGGAGCTCGGACCCACTCCTACAGTTAGTGAGAGATCATGAAGCTGTGGGAGTTGGCGCTTTATTGTTTAGGGCAGCACAGAGGGCCGCAGATGAACTCGGTCTCGTGTTCGACTACAGGCGAGAAGGCCGGCGAGGTGACTCAGTCACTGAGCTTCCGCCTAATTGTCTGACAGCCCACATCAAAGCTGCCGAACAGAGAAATCTGTTCAGGCAGCACGTCGATAAACCCCTGCACGGTGTTTTCTATAACAACATAGAAGCACTGGGTTTATCGACAGAGCTGACCTTCGCATTTTTAAGGTCAGCGGGGCTGAAGTCGGAGACCGAGGGATACATTGTGGCCTGCCAAGATGGTGTTATTAACACATTGGTCTATCGCAGTCGCGTGATGGGTGTAGAGGTACCTGATATCAACTGTAGGACCTGCCGTCAGGCGCCGGAGTCGCTCATGCATTTATTATCTGCATGCCCGATTTATGCGACTTCGGTCTACATCCAACGACATAACGCGGCTTTACGAGTGCTATACTACCATCTACGGCACTCGTATCAGATAGACCAAACACCAGTGCTGCCTTACGTCCCCGGAGATATCGAGTCCGTTGTCGAGAACGAGAAATGCCGGATTTACTGGAACTACTCGTTCCCGACCGTCAGGCGAATTCACGCCAATAAGCCTGACATAGTCCTCCTCGACCATCAGACCAAGGTGATGTATGTCATCGAGTTCTCAGCACCTGCTGAGACAAACATCGCCTTGAAGGAGGAGGAGAAACGGACTAAATACAGAGATCTCCGGTACGAGCTCCAAGTGCTATACCCAGGCTACTCTGTCAAAATGGTCGTCCTGATAATCGGTGTACTCGGAGGTATGAAGCCCACGCTGCTCTCCGCATTGAAGACCATGCCTGCCTGCCAAACATCGGCAGAATGGTTGGCTGGTCAAATGCAGAAAGCGGTCATCCTGGGATCCCTTCGTCTACTTAGGGCACATGAGTCTGGAATCTACAGTGACTAACCCTGCGGGATGTGGGGAGTTGCTGTAGATTATTCGCTGGCGCTCTCTCTGTGTGGTGTCGGAGGCCACAGGGAGACTGTCCAGCAATTTCTTCCGGAAACGGAAAAAAAAAAAAAAAAAAAAAAATAATAATAATAATAATAATAATAAATGAATAATAAACAGTACTGTGATATACAAAATCACATATTATGTAGTACTCCATATAATATAAATATATTATTTAAAACACTCTACTAAATATTCTAATAAATAAGAATTAGCCAGTTCAATAGTTAATGTTGATAAATTCGATTAATTGACTTTTAAAAGTATTGACAGAATTACTATATTTAATACATATAATCAGCTAATTGATTGTAACTGATGAAACGCTTAAAAAAATATATAATTCATTGTACCAGCTCTGTTGGTTCTATAGAAATACTAATTTGTCCCTAGATCATAAACAGTGGCGTAGGAGTACAAAACAAAATGGAAGATTGGTGGCATATGTTTCCTCTGATTTTGAGGTTATTGTTAAAAGCTGTCAGTGTCAGTTTTGTGGTTTGTTGTAATTGTTGTATTTATCTATTAAGTTTGGGTGTGTGTGTGTGTGTGTGTGTGAATGTGAACATTAACAATGAAATAAAATAATTAATAAAATCAATTGAATGTACAAAAATACTGCATTCTTAAACTGAATTTTCTTACACATGCAACCGTGAAATCGAAGTACCGTATTGTTAGTTGCCTGCTATCATTCATTTAATTTGAAAGAACTATTTTATTAGGTGGATGTGATCCGAGGTGGGTTGAGATCAGTGATCATTGTGACCAATGATATTGAATAAAAAGTTACTATATTTATGCTATCATATGTCGAAATCATTTAGCTTACGTGGAATAAACTATAGTTATGTATAAATTATCACCGTTTCTAATAAGTATAGTGATCGTGAATATCTCTATGTTATGAGTTAAATTGCTTAAAGCCCAATCATTTCAGATTTCAACTGCGAAAAAATTGCCAGTTGGTCAATTTTTTTTACAACTTCGTTTAGGTGAAAATCTCGTTTCCTATGACGAGGTTTATTATAAAAATTGTAGGTCATCAAATTCTCTACAAAAAAGGCTCTTTAAATTTCACTACATAAAAAATTGAAATCAGTGGAGTTAAGATTCCAATTGCATGTTAACAAATTTAATTGAATAGAATCTAAATTACTAGAATTGAGATTTCTAATTTTTTTATACTTTCAACTTGTTGGAGAGAACAAATTTGCATTTGGTAATCGCATATTTTATCTTTTACGGAATTACATTAAATAATACGTAGATATCATTCAGACGTGGTTCCTGATGATAACTTCAGCAATACAAATAATGAAAGTATCACTCTCAACAGAAGCTTATTCATTTTTAGAAATGAAGGTTTCGTTAATATGCATCGAATTAAGCTTTAACTTCACAATCACCGTTGGAATTGTCGCGACCTTCAAGCGACGATACAATACCTAAAGAATCAAATCCAGTGATTTTTCAGAAATTAAAAAAGAAGCAGAAATTAGAAAAGTGAGAAAAATTGTACAAAAGAAAGATATATATTATTCTCATTCAAATCTTATCATAATAAATTACAACATTGTAAAACTAAAATTAGATAGAATGTAGAAAAATTTGTGGAAAAGAAAGACATCATCTTTGAAATCATACCGTAATAAATTACAAAATTGTAAAACTAAATTTAGACAGAAAGGTAAATGAAAAACATTTTTAGAAAGCAATTATTGCCATTATTTAAAGTGCCTCTCCCTCACATCTACATTTTGTATTGTTTTGTATACAATCGTGCATATATACTGCATGTGATTATAATAATTTTTCTTATATAATATATTTCTATATAATATAATAATATTCCTTATATATTTACTGTACCCACGTAATGGAATTTTGTTTATATTAATAAATAAATTAATAGATGTTAAAAATTGTCTGTGTCTTCCGCTTATTGTTTATTTGTTATTCTGTAAATGAGAACCATCAGATGGGATAAAGTACATATTTACTAAAGTACTAAATTTTGATTAGTTTTGCTTCAAATTAAGAAAAATTTTTAACTGATATCTTTATCTTATGTCGGCATAATTTATACAATCATATTTAGGTATTAAGGATAAGAACAAATCTTTCATTCCTTCTATTCAGTTAAGAAAATTATTAATCTTTTCAAATTATGTAATGTGCTTACGTACCATGGGCATCATATTACTAACATAACCTTAAATTTTTAGTTTTTGTAGATTTATTTTCAGTTTTAATTTCGGCAGTTTTAGTATGGGTCCATTATAACATTTAAAAACTCACTCAGATAGTATATACCTATATATAAAGTTTCAATATTGTAGATTATTGAAAATAGACACTAATTATAGGTTGGATTTCTAACCAACAAAAAGCATCTTATTATATTAAATTACGGCAATTAAAAGTTCATTAGTATGCACTGAACAAAATTTTAGTTGATAGTACAGGAATCAAGCAGAAATTTTAGAAAAATTTACATAACATCTGAAAATTTTAGAAAATGTATATATTTGAGGTTAGTTATGAACGTTAAATACATAATTAATTTTCTTCGTTATTATAATAAATTAAAATATTCTAGACTTTCATTAAATTACATTAATAATTATAACATTGTAATACGAATGTTTCAATACTGAATTAAATAAAACCAATCTAAAATTAAACTATTAAAATATGCTTGCATCATCTTATAAATTTAAAAGCGTCATTCATTTTTCTTAAAATTTAGCCTCATTTTGGTGGGCGTGGCCTTATTGTCGTCTCTGTCTCTATAAAGCCTCTGTAACGTAATTACAACTGACTGCCATCTATATTTTCATTATTAAGTTAATTTCAATAATTTACTGTCAAAAGAACAATTTAGACAACTAGAAATAGGCCATTTCCCATTTCCTTATCTAAGAGCTGTACTACTTTTTTTTGAAATCAAGTGTACAGTTTGAACTCCTCAGACATATTGCATATAAATTAGGTATACCAAAAGAGGACATTAATTATGAATTATGATGAAATACTTTCTCTTTTAAATATGTCCTCATTAGAAAAAAGGCGAACTTATTTTGATTTACAATTGTTATTTAACTTAGTTAACGGAAATTATAATTGTTGCTATCTTCTTTCTTATCCATTCCTCAAATGTGTAGAAATGCAAATTGCATAAATGAAAACATTGACTTCTTTAACTGTTCATTACCAAATTTTAAGAGAAAAATTAGAGTGACTTACAAATCCATATTTTAACAATGAATACTTCTTTATTCTCTTTGTGTATCTCAGTAGTAGTTTTTGATATGCTTATATAGATTTATTATTGATTAATTATAATAATAATTAATGTACAGGGTTAGTTTTGTTAATGTAAACCCCTCATTTTTATTTTTATCTTTGACCCATTCAAAAAATTTAAAAACTGGCCTTACACGGTTTTTTATGTAGATTCCACTCCTGCTAACTGATTGGCAGTAGCGTTTTAAAAAAGTTAGTTTTTTTTAAATTAAACACCCTGTATATTTTGACAAATTTCAATTCCTCCAATCATTCTGATTACAAATATATACATATATTGTAAAATCGGTTTACTGGTTTTTGCGTTATTTTCACTTTATTGTGGATACATCGAAACAAAAGCGTTATTTTATAAACTCATAATGAATCAATAAATAAAGTAAATCAACAAACAAAACAAAATATATGAATTATTAAAACAAATTATGTAACATTTTCAACATAACCACCATTAACGTCGATACATTTCAAACAACGCTTAATAAAATTCTAACGAAAAACTCAAAAACCAGTAAACCGATTTTACAATATGTGTATATATTTGTAATTAGAATGATTGGAGAAATTGAAATTTTTCAAAATACACAGGGTGTTCCATTTAAAAAAACCTAACTGTTGAGTCTGTAAAGACACCTTAATGCGCACATGCACATATACGGGGACTGACTCATATGATGCCGAGCCGAGTGGTCTCCCTCTCAGTCCATTTCTGGCCATTGTATATAAATTGTACCAATGAAGTATTATTTGTGATTATTTAAACAAGAATCAAGATATCTATAATAAATGTAGTGTGCTGTATAAAGTCATCTGGTCTAAGTTATTTACCATACCTCTATTACCCCAAGTACATAACACTAACTTTTTGCGTACCCTGTATATTTAAAAAGCTACCGCCAATCAGTTAGCAGGAGTGAAATCTACATAAAAAACCGTGTAAGGCCAGTTTTTTTTATTTTTTTAATCGATCAAAGATAAAAATAAAAATGGGGGTTTACATTAACAAAACTAACCCTGTACATATGATCATCCTTGTAAATTTGTAATGGATTTAGTCCATAAATAAATAAATCTAAAAAATCTAAATTTAAAACAGTGAAAAACTAGTTATTTTGGAAAATACAATATTATCCTATAAAAAAGTGTTGATGACATCACTGTTGGAATTTTGTTCAAGGACTTTAATTTACCGAATTTAAACAATTTGCAATAATTCTTGATTTCTTTATTGGAAACGAATACATTTTTAAACCTGGATTTGTTTTTGACAGTTTTCGGCAATTAATATATTCACAATAACGAGGCATATTTCTATAACTGGTTAATAATGTCAGGATCACAAGCATTTTGTCACTATTTGTCTTTGATTAGATATGGTATCATAGTTTAGGGTGGTCTTTACAATAATAATGTAAGACAATTGAATGTTCTAGAAAATACAATTAGAAAAATAATTTATAAAAAAATCGATTGTATTCTACAAACCTACTATGCTCTGAAAAAATTCTTAATGTTTGCAACTTATATGTTTTTATCGGTTTCAGGATATTAATCCTTTGTTTACATATGCAAAGGTAGGCTGGTAAATAACTCATAACTAAAGTTGTACAGTTATATTTATTGCTTGTACAGTAATATTACAATACAGATCTGTCAATAACTGCCAACAGATGAAATAATAAATAATGAAACTATAGGGCTATTTATTAATACAAACAGACAGAAAACTCCAAACAATAATAATTAAATACTGAAATGTATTTTCAGGCAATCCAAGGTCCATTTTTATGTAGCCGTTGTGACATTAAAAATGTAAACATTTATGTAATATGAAAAAAGATAACAAATAAAAACAAACAAAATATAACTATAACCATGGCGACAAATCAGCCCATACAGACTTGACCAACTAATGAAATGAAAACGTTATTAATAAGAGAATATCAAAAGGTAATATCTATTAATAATGTCTTTATTTTCTGAAACCGATAAACTATTGAACAAATCACGGATGTTATGACTATCATAACAGCCTTAGATGTCTTAAAACCGACATCTGCGGCAGTTATGATAGTCATAACATTCCTAGATATGTTAATAGCTATTACATCCTGTTGTTATTACTACAAGCATGAAAAGCTAAAACGATACATCACTCACGACCGTCAAACTAAAATAAAAGTAGACTTGGACTTAAAAATACCAAAGTGCAACTGTGACCTATACAAAAGATTTATAAATTATCTATACTCTGTCTGTTCAAGACATAGAAATAGACTCCACCCCAAAAATGCCCGCTAAATTTGAAAGAAATTTCTCTATTGGTCGTATTTATAGAATCCGAATTACAAAGCAACTGCTAGATTTGACTGGAAAAAGCCGATTCTACAAGTATGCGTTAAACTTTTACGCTTTTTGCAACAGACCATTCAGCTTATGTTATGATTGTCGCAAAACGCATAAACGTTAAACGTATAAAAAACCCGAATAAATGGGGAGCCGGCCTCACTGTCAACTCTCATATTCGTTTTTGTGAAATTATTTCTTAATTTATGTCAGCTGTTTATGTTAATGAATACATTGAGATTTATCTTATACAAACATATGTTACTTAGTGTATTAAGGTACGTATAAGAATGAACTTTATATGTTTTGTGTATTAAGTATTAAGGTACGTAATGCAAACGATTAATATTGATTAAATGTTAAAACGTTTTTTTTAAGGTTTAAGTTTTCATTGAAATCTGATGGCTATTGCGAGCCATTAAATTATATGACAATCATATGCACATTGTACCTACTAAATTTTAAAGCTCTTTCGATTAATTAATGCTTTTATATAGTCTTCCTTTTCTTTGACTTACCTTATGTACTTTTGTATGTCAATGGGTTAATAAAGTATTATTATTATTATTATTATTATTATCCAAATATATTGACACATTGCTTGCGTCTAACCCACTTTAGCGCTTAAAGCCGCTGTATATTTTTTAATTAGACGGTAGCGCTTCTTGCATCCGCTTCACACAGCCGCTTTGCTAAAATTTAACCAAATTAATTTGGGCTTAAAAGCTGGATACATTTTCAGCGAATTCAATTTTGAGGTTATGTTAACTGCATTTATGTCGGAAACGACGTTTGTTGTCTGATAAAATGGAAGACATGCACAACGAAGTTTTCACAGGCTAAAGTGCAGTGCAATCTGATCATCATTAATGTCATTTGCGTCACAAACATAAAAAAACTCAAGATTGAGGTTAGTATTATTGGCAGCCATTCAAATACCCGTCTAACCACATAACCATATTTTTGCGCTAGCGCTGAAACAGCTTTCGCTGACAGGCTGGAATGGGTTAGACACGAGCATTAATATATTTGTGGCTATCGCAGATTTCATTAATTTTCTCGAGTAAAACTGACTATCGCGTACACCGTTCTGTGCTACTATAAAATTAATGGGGTAGAGTCTATTTCTATCTCTTCGTCAAATAGAATATATTTTATAATTTACTACCCTTATCTATAACGAACTCAGAAAGCGAAAAAAAGTTTAAAAAGATGTGTAAATCATATATTTATAATAATAATATATAATAATAATCTTTATTTAGAATAGGAATCACCTAATATACAATTCTAGTTTTTTTTTACAATAAATAATAAAACTTTGTCGCTAGCTCTTAGGTAAGTATTTAATCTATTTTTAAATATACGTAAATTATTAGTTTCTTTAATGTCATCAGGTAATAAGTTGTATTCATTAAATCCTCCACAAAATAAATTGTTCATGCACTTCTTATTGTTCATTCTGTTAATATGTAAATTATTTATGGTTCTTGTTACATGGTCATGTAACTGATTATTAAATGAGATATATTTGTTATTTCAACTGTAATTTATGTAGGTATGTCCAGTAAACCTGACATGTCGGTAATCCGGACATTTGGGGGAATAATATGTGTCATATTATAAGACATAAAGTATTATAATATAAAATTACAATGCAAGTATTATACAACTTTTTACCCGTTTTCATAAAACATATAATTCGCTGTAAATTCATCGTAAAATAGCAGATATGTAGTAGAACGGACGATATTTAGCCTCATAAAATATTAGACAAAAACTGACTAAATTAAACAAAGACGTGCCAACAGTCACTATTAAGATTTTATATGTTGAACAGGGGAGTATTAAGGTATATTCACAAATGTTCATTTTAATTTAATACAGGGTGTTTCACGTAAAACTACACAGGCCAATAACTTTAAAACCAAAAACAATATTTAAATTCTGCGAGAAGTGTTAAAAAGTGGCATTTACAGGCTTTTATTTAATGCAGAAAAGACGGCGTCGTTTATTGCAGTGTGGGCGTCGCGACGCTATGGAACAATTTTTCGATGGCAGGAACATTGAAATTACGATAACTGTAAGGTATCCTTAATTCTGAAAATTTTTTATAGAGTACATTTTTTCATTTGATTTGGTACTTTTTGAGTTATTTCACTTTATACTTATAAAGTATAATTCCACTTATTAGTTAAATTAATCTAGTTGCCAGGCCAAACACCTTGAAAACCAAGAATGCACATGTCAAAAACATTATTTATATTTTTATTTAAATGGACAAAATTTCGCACAGTTATTTCTACTACAGTAACTATTACAACATAAGTTTCTTTTTCATAAAATATTAGCTACTAAATAGAAAAGTTATAATTTCATAGTAGGTAATTTTTGTTTGTTTAGTTGTTGTTTTCTTTTTATTGTTGATTTGTAGATATGTATTTATCATCGAATTGAAATTAAAAATAATTTGTTATTTTTTCGTGGCTATTAGAATACATCATATTATTCTATTCTATTCTATTTTATGTGCAACGTTCACAAACCCTTTCAAGCGCCTTATAAGAATTGGATTACATAAAAAGGACAGAACACATGGCATTAAGAAATATTGACATTTTTTTTTGGTTAAATGTGCCATTCAGGAGATAAAATATAGCTTATTTCACAGCATGATAGTTAATAAAACCTACTATCAATAAAGTGAAATAACTCAAAAAGTACCAAATTAAATGAAAAAATGTACTCTATAAAAAATGTTCAGAATTAAGGGTATCTTACAGTTATCGCAATTTCAAAGTTCCTGCCATCGAAAAATTATGTCATAGCGTCGCGACGCCCACACTGCAACAGACGACGCCGTCTTTTCTGCATTAAATAATAGCCTGTAAATGCCACTCCATAACACTTTTTGCAGAATTTAAAAATTGTTTTTGGTTTTAAAGTTATTGGCCTGTGTAGTTTTACGTGAAACACCCTGTATATACGTATGTCGCAATAATGCTACTAATATGTTCATTATTACTAAATAAAAACCTGTCAATTAGAGGTGGAAATAGGAAGATTACTTTCGCAATTATTGAAACAAGTAATTCATCTAAGTAAAATAAAAGTCTGATAGTGTTTTAGAGTCTTTTATTAAAACAGACAAATAGATATTAAGTAGGGGAGCTAGGGGAGCATTCGGCCACAAAACACTTTTTTGGATAATTTTTCTTATTTAGCTACTTAGCAGATAAATAAAGTAGTTCATTATTAATAAAAGACACTTAGGTAAGTATTACGTGAATAATATATTTGAAATATCGATTTCTTGTATAAAAAAACATAATTTTAAGAATCGATTACAAATGGCCGATTGCACCCCAGCACAAGGGAGCATTCGGTCACCACAACGGGAGGATTCAGCCAATGACCATACTATGGAAATAAGAAACAAAAATTAGTTTGGACTAATATATTTTATTTGCAAATGAACATATAGGCTATTACAAAGCTAAAAATAAATAAAAAATGTAGTATTAACCTAATTTTTCTCAAATAGGTAGGTACTCAGTTAACAATAAGAGTTGCAAAGTTGTAGCAAAAATGAAAATATGCCGCCGTTCTCGCAGTTCCAGTCTTATTTGAAGAGGCAATAATTTTACTAATAATATCTTTGTTGTTTACCTCAATTATATCGTCGATGTCAGGAAAATAAAAGGTGGTAGATAGATCTTTTCTTCTTAAGAACTTAATTCTTGTGGTATTCTCGTCTATCATGCTTAAAATTTGTCCAACAAAATGAATCGCGGCGTTTCTAACCTTAAATCTCACAAGAACAAAATCTCCTTCACTTAGTTTCTCTTCATTAAGATCTTCAACATTTTTAAACTCATCACTAAGATCTTCATCTGAACTATCGTGAAGTGATATATCACTATCATGGGAAGAGGAATCAGAGTAATTTTGTTCCAGTTTAGCTTTTTTTATTGGCTGCCTATTTTCTTTGTTTTTTGATTCATGTTTATTAAACAAGTCTCGTTTTGGACACTTATTTTTTTTTCTTTCCTTTTCCTTTTCGATTTCCTCCAATCTGTCTTTTTCCGGTGTATCCGTATAAACTCTTGAAAGTCCGGGTTTCCTACTATTTTTGCTCTGTTTATTAATAGCTTTAGGGTAAGGCCTAATGGATTCTGGTGTCATCTTTGGTAGGAATCGTTTCTTAAAATTAAGGCCACTGCACGACGGCGAGATAGTTGTGACGTTTAAAATATTTATCTTAGAATTATTTTTTGTCTGCAATGTTTTGAGAGAAATATTATCTTCGCTGTTTTCATCGTCTGCTCTGATTTCTTCTACTCTCTGTTCTTCTAACTTACTATTTTCGATCTGATCTTTTGTGGTTTCCTCTTCTTTATTTCCGTTTTCCATTTCTGGCTTGTCTTTTTCAAGCAACGGTCTATCTGTCACATAACTTGAATTAAAGTCCTCATCAGTAAAGGCCAATCTATTAAACGGCCAAATTCCAGGTTTCTTAAAGCCACTTATTATATTGCTGGCTGTAAAAGCTCTTAAATACGCACGATTAGTTAGTTCAGCAATGTTTCTAACCGTAATGGTTTTGCCTGGGTTTGATGTCATCCAGTCATTAAATGCTACACCACAGAATTGTTTGAATGGCCCGTAGACTCCAACATCTAATGGTTGCATTCTGTGAGTGGTATGGGGTGAAAAACTTAACAAAACTATCCCATTTTCTTTACAAAACTTAACACATGTAAAACTTATGTGTGATTCGTGATTGTCGACAAGTAATAAAATAGGGTTAGCGATAGTGCAATGGGTGTGTGTAACTATATGGCTTAGAACACTGGGAAACAATTCTGCCGTCATCCAACCACTTTTGTTTCCTAATGCCAAACTGGAAACAGGAGCGCCGTGCAGAAATTTATCTATATTCCTTATCCTAGGAAACACATATACAGGTGGGATGCTTTGACCGACAGCATTAACAATACCAACAAAAGTGACTAATTCACCTCTCTCAGCTGAGGCAGCTTGACATACTTGCTTTTTACCGGTTGTTGTCACAACTTTTACTGGTTTCATAACTGTTGTCACGCCAGTCTCATCCAGATTGTATATTCTTTCCGCAGGGAATTTATATCGATCCAAAACTCGTTTAAGGTTCTCAAAAAACTGCTTTACCTTATACTTATTAAAAGCTGTGCTTCTGCTTAGGCTAGTGCTTTCCGGTTTCCTTAGGGAAAGCGTCTTGTGCCGTGCCATAAACCCTGCTCTCCATCCTTCTTTAGCCTGTTTTAATCTGTGCCATTCCTGAGGAATCCGACAATGAGGCAAAGCGCTAGCATACTCATAAGCTAATTTTTGACCTGAACATATGTCAGTCCATAGTTTATGTCAGAACATTTTTTAATATATTTCTCTAGCTCCGTCTCCTCTTCCGTAGTAAACACTTGTCTATTGGTATATTTGCTTGAATACTTTGGTGAATCATCAGCCAACTCACTATCGTTTCCGGAGTCACTTTGGTTATGTAAATGTTGTCTTAAATACTGCTCTTTCGTTGTCTTCGTTAAGATTTTTTTTACTCTGCTTTGCAATGTAGATCTCTTTATGCCATTTACTCTGGCGGCTTCCCTTTCTGAGCAACTACCATTAAAATAACATATGATTGCTTGCTTTATGGCATCTTCATCTAATAAATTTCTCGTAGTTTTTAGAACACGTTTTCGTGGCATCTAAAGCAGAATAACAGAGGTAAGAATCAATTTTTAAAGGCCAGGGAGCATTCGGCCACTGGTCGAATGATCCCCAGGTATGTGTGGACGAATGCTCCCCAACGCTACCAATATTACAAAACGCCGTTAAATCAACAACTACAATTTAAAGGTTAGAAAACAATTAGAATAAAAATGGCAATATATAAGCATATCTCCCCCAATACACAGATTTAAAATATTGTTCATTTCAAACAAATTATAAGGAATATGTTATATCAAAAAATTCTTACCTTATAGCTCGCTTTTATGCTTTTCTCAGTAAAATTCGGTTAATACACTAATCACATGTGTAATGTTATTCAGATGGTAGATAAGCATGTTAGCAACACTGCTTTACTTGTTTAACGCGGGAGATTTAAATAAATTTCGAAATAAATTAGGTGGTCGCCGTGGCCGAAAGCTCCCCTAGCTCCCCTACAAATAAATTTAAAAAAATGTGTTCTACCCCCAATTCAAAAAGACATGTTTTATTTATTTATTTATTTATTTATTTATTCAATTTACGGAAAAACTCCATTAGTACAAAGATTACAAAAAATGTGGATTGTGGAATAACACAACATAAAACAACGTAGATAAAATTGAGTAATAAAAATATTAAGTAGTACAAAAAATCACATGGTATAACAAACTATATAAATAAAATCACTATACACATATATATATACAGGGCGTCCAAAAAGTCTGGAAGCGGTCGAACATAGAGACACATACACATTCAACCGCTTCCCGACCCCCTGGACACCCCGTATATTATAACACAGAAGCGAATTAAAAAAGTACAAGACCAGCATCGACAATCAAACTAATTGTGCTCTGATTCTAGATTTAAATTGAGCCAAAGAATAGTAGAAATCAACAGAATTATTTTCAAGGTTATTATAGTTCCTTAAGGACCTAGTTATTGGGCAGTTAAATCCATAATTGGTGGAATGAAAAATAATATTAAAAAGGTTAATGCTTCTTGTCCTATTCATTGTATTAAAATTAATTAGACCTAATAAAAACGGGCAGTCAATGTTGCGACGGTTCAAATGTTAAATAATTTAGGTAATTTAAAGAAAAGTTGTTAATGATTATTATAATATAAATACTTACTAATAACTAGTAATGAAAAAAAAGGATATATTATATTTTCCAGTTTATTTAAATCATAGAATATAAGAACAAAAATACCGTAAACAAGGTAACGTAATTACACCTCGCTTTTAACAAATAGCAATACTTGTCAATTCTTCGTTTCCTTAGCCTAAAACAAACAAAATAATTAGATTTAAACATTGCCAGTGAGGTAATATTAGTAATATTATACGAAACACTAGTTACATACCTTGTTCGAGTCTCTGTGGTGTAATACAGTCTCGGTTGGACGGGATTTAATGTGTATGTCAGCATAGCCAAGTTACAAGGTACCATTCTGTCGAAACAATTCTAAAAATAACGAATGATTATTGTTAATTAAAGTAGGAAAAATGTAAGGTGTAAAATTTAGATTAAAATACTTACCATTGTATGTTTATAGAGTCCGCTTCATAATTTCTCATTCATGTCAAATCTCCGAATCTGTTGAAATTAAGTAATATTAATTATTATATAACATGAGTCTGTTAAACTTCTTACCTGTGGTAAATTTAAACAAATATTATTTAGTGTCACTAAGAGGTTATAAACAAGTGAGGTGACAGTTGTTGTAGTTCGTTTGTATGAAATACTTAATAAGAAGCAGTGGTGCCAACCAGTTTTACGTGGGTTGCATTCCCTTTAGGGATAAGATCTGATGGAGGTGCCGTTGCTAGGTAACCACAAATGAGCAAGCCGGGTAGAGCGTAATTTGTTACCAATAGTTAAAGAAATAAATATCTAGGATTTAAAGTATAAAAAAACTAATGAAATATCTCGGTCTGAGGACGACAAAAAAACGGCAGGCCTTTTTACCTTTGCAAATGGCTGAGTGAGGGTGCAGATGCTATCGTTAAAGTTCAATTTCACCAAAAATTCATTATAATTATATTATTAAATTAAACCATGAACTTCGGAGGAAGGGTAAGAGTTATTAAATATCTCACGATAACTGAGTTACTACTTATAATTTACATAATGGAACATACATATTGAGCACGTTACCTTTGTTTTAGAACGTGGTTTTAATTGTATATGCTTAATCCTGGATGTTAAATTAGGGAGCTCTTTAGTCTGTAAGTTATATTTGAACTTAAATTTGGAGTACCTATATAAATGAAATAATTGAAATTGAAACTGGATATATATATTAAAATAGCCGCCTGGAGTAGGAATCCAGTGGAAGACTTTCATTAAAAAGTATACCCAGCTAGAACTTGTCACTCTGTTCGTTTTACCAACTGGCACCATTAGTCTTTGTGGAAGTAGTTAACTGGTTAACAAGAAGAAAAAAAATATATTAATATACATTTAGTTACGTAAGTTTAGATATAAGGGAATATAGGTTTGTTCTTCTATATCATTAATTATAAAGTATTAATTATTAATTGTATAAATTGTTGGTAGGAGACCTTAATCGTTGTCCTGTACCAGAAAAGTAATAATCCTTCGCACGTGTAGGATTAAAGTGTTTGAAATTGATCGTTTGTTTATTATTATCCCTTGGAACGTTACAATGTTATATGATATTAACTTAAAAAGAAAGCACATATCAGCTATAAACCTCCGGTTTTCTAATGTGTCCATATTAAGTGTTTTTAACAGTGACAATGAATCCATATTATTAGTAATTGGAAAACCCATTTTGAAACCGATATGTTTTAAGAATTTCTTTTGCACACTTTCAATGAGGTCACAATGCGATCTGTAGAGAGGAGACCAGACTGTTGAGCAGTATTCAAAACCGGAACGCACCAATGAACAATACAGAATTTTTTAACATCATGGGAAAATTCACTACCAAATCTGTTAACAAATCCTAAAACTTTAAGTGAGTTGGAAACAATATTGTTTACATGATTAACAAATGTTAATCGTGAATCAAAGGTAACACCTAGATCACGAAATTCAGTAACGGACTGAAGAATGTTGTTATCAATTTGGTATAAGGCATTTGCACGTGACGTCACATATTTCAAGGTCCTTGCCTGGAGGATAAACAAATAAAAACATCATAACCTCACTTTAGTTCCTTATATTAATATCGGCCTTTAACAGGTTGAGCGCCGAGCCAAATTTCAATGTTTAGCCTCCTGGGCCAACAGTGGATTTGGTTTTCTGAGCATCGCAGTATTACATCTGTAAAGGTGTTTTTCAAAATCGAAAAAAAAACAAAGCAAAAAAATTAGGGACACTATTGTAACCTCATGCACCACTGAGGCCATAGAGGGCATGCTGTATAGCCAAAATACGTGTATAAAGCCGGGTTCATGCACTCGCGAATTGCGAAAAGCGAAATGCGAAACGTGTTGCTATTGGTCAATTCGAAATTTTAAAGTAAAATGAACCAATAGCAACACGATTCGCATTTCGCTTTTCGCAATTCGCGAGTGCATGAACCCGGCTTTAGCGGTCACGAAGCTACAAGATCACATAAATGCGAGCAGACACCGCCGTGGCCTGTGTGGACGTTTCAAAATAGTCACCGGTGTCCTCTGTGGCGCTCAACCTGTTAAAGAACTGCTTTAATTTTTATTTTATTACATTTTGAGTAAAAATGTAGAGTTTTCGTATTGTGGTTGATTGAGGAAGCAATGCAAAAAGATCTTTGATTATCACAAACAGTTTATTCAACTATCGTGCGACAGAAAAGGGCTTGGACAAATGTTTTGAAGAGGGACGATTCTAAATAAGGGACGATTTAACTACATTTTCTTTACATAGGTTGCAGGTTTAACATGCTTTATTTTATGTTCTAGGAATTAATAACTTTTAAATATTAGATAAAAGATATTGTATACTTCACATTTTCTGTGACTTTGTTATACCTATACATCAAATATGTACTATCGCGGCCGAAAAAAAGTAATCGACTGATTTTCCCGTTGTAACTATGGTTCTATTCAGCGTCGCATTAATCCCAATATTTTTTTTATTAGTGTCAAAGTCATTGTCATATTAAGCAAAAATAAATTTTTTATTACTTAATCATGCCTTATCATGTTTTGATTGAAGTAGAAAAAGAAAAGCACGATTCAAGAACTAAACAAAAAGTGGATAGAAACTCATGATCTGAGCAGGGCAGTGGGTTCTGGGCGGCCAAGAAAGAGTTCTGTAGAAAACGACAATACCATGTGAATTTAAACCCATTTTCTAATTCTATTGAAGCCAAAGAGCAAACCAACTTCCCAGCATCTGTTAGGACAGCAAGAAAACGGTTGCGAGAGCAAAGGTCTATTTAACTGTGCCAGTGCTAAAAAGCCCCTACTAACAGATGTTAATAAAGAGGCAAGAATGCAGTTTGCAAATATTTTTATTAATGAAAACGATCGTTACTGGGAGCGAGTGGTCTTTTCCAACGAAAAGATATTTCAGTCCTGCTACAATGGTCAACTGCGAGTTTACCGTCCCAGGGATCATAAGTTTGGTGAAGAATATTTGCACAATACAGATAATAGCGGAAGGTATTCTGTCTTTTTGTTTTTGAATTGTGCCTTTGCTGCAATTAATTTCACTTGCTATGCGTTGTTAAGACCACGCTTCTCCAAGTTTGGCGATGATGTAGGCTTTCTCTGCTTCTCTCAAAACTATACTAATTAATTGTTTTCTTAAAATTAAAAAATATTAACAACTTATTTCTTATTAGTTTTTTTTTTAATAAAAAAAAAACTATTTTAATAAATACGAACCCACCAATGATTTCTTGTCAAAATAATTTAATTAACATAACTGATGTAAAAACTCCTATTTACAAAGGAAAATTTTTCGAAAAAACATACTACTTGATAAAAAATCGATTACTTTTTTTCGGCCGCGATAGTACATATAATATTAGGTATAGGTCAATGAATTAATGTTTTCTTAACTGCCTCTCAAGCCACCGAAGTATCCCCCAGAAAATCCTAGAAGTTAGTTAGTTGTGTTAGGTAAAGAGAGACGAGGCCCTACAGTTTTATTGTGGAGTCCGAACCACATTCAGGGCTTCAATAATTCTCTCTCCATCTAAATCCGAGGCAAATCATTCAATAAATTTTTTATTTACTCCAAGATTATGGATCTTTGCAACCAAGTAAATACGTACTAATGCATTTATACCTATAACACACTGAATTCAAATATCAAATTAAAAAAGCCTGAGCAAAATGTTACCAAGGTTTTCGATTAAGCACATAAAAATACGAACAAGATATCAAAACTGCACTACACGGTGTGTTTGTCCAACGAACTCTATGTAGATTTTACCTATTTGACTTTAAAATTTTATTAAGGTATTTTGAATAAACTTCTATACAAAAGAAAATTAAAATCGGGCATTGCCGACTGCGAATACCTATTTGAACAATAAAATTTACACTTGGAGTAGTTTTGCACACACACCAAAACACTTTTGCACGCACTCGACGCGCGTTTCGCCAACCAAGTTGGCATCATCGGGAGATGATTAAAACTAAGCTTAACTTAACAATGGGACCTATTTATACCTAAAAATGCGTTACGCTTCGACGAACAATTACCGCGATAGTAACATAAAGGCGGGTAAAATATTTAGCTTCGTTGAAGCGTTAACGCTTGACTAACATAAAAAGCGGGCTATTTGGAATAGGCCCTCTGTCACTATTCATACTATGTTTACATTTGTTAATTTCCAAGCTTTCGAATGCATCTAGTTGTCTAGAGTTTGTTACATTTCTAATCAACCTTAAATTATTAATATCTATTTTATGATTGTTATCAAAAGCATATTGGGCAACGCTAGACTTCTCTATTCTTCCGTATTTTAGATGAGCCATATGCTCCTTAAACCTCGTCTGAATTGTCCAACATACTTTTGGTTGCAGTCCTTACAGCTAATTTCGTAAATCCCCGACCTTTCGTTCATTCCAATTTTATCCTTAGGGTTGCCTAAAAGTTGTTGTAGTTTATTTCCTGATCAATGAACCACCGTCATATCAATGTTGTTGAAAATTCTACCAAGACCTCGGGTAAACCGGGGTTCATATGGAATTGAAACAAATTTTGAATTTTCCTTCTCAATACGAAAGGTCGAAGAATTTCGAAGTGCCTCCCTAAATTTACGCTTCCTAATTAATTTATCAATCAAATTAGTAGAAAAACCATTACTCAAAGCTATATCCTTAATTAAGTCTTTTTCTTTTTCAAACCTCTCTTTAGTTAGCGGAAAACTTAATAATCGACTAATCAAAAAATTAAAACTTGCCATCTTGTGTTGGTCACAATGATGAGAATCATTAGGAATATATCTAAGAGTGCTGGTATCTTTCTTATATACATCGATTTAGAATTCGAAATTAGCTGTAAGGACTGCAACCAAAAGTATGTTGGACAAACAAGACGCTCTATTCAGACGAGGTTTAAGGAGCATATGGCTCATCTAAAATACGGAAGAATAGAGAAGTCTAGCGTTGCCCAACGTGCTTTTGATAACAATCATAAAATAGATATTAATAATTTAAGGTTGATTAGATATCTAACAAACTCTAGACAACTAGATGCATTCGAAAGCTTGGAAATTAACAAATGTAAACATAGTATGAATAGTACTTACACTTGGAGTAGTTTTCCACACACACCAAAACACTTTTGCACATACTCGACGCGCGTTTTGCCAACCAAGTTGGCATCATCGGGAGATGATTAAAACTCAGTTTTATCATATATCATGTTGAAAGGTCAGCAAATTGGTCAAAGTTGATCTTCCACTGCAAAAACCGTGCTGCTGTTCGATAATGATGTGTTTACATGCCCATGCTAACTGAGACGCTATAAGTGCATCAAAAAGTTTAGGAATTGCAGATTGTATGCATATACCACGATAGTTGGTAACATCTTCTCTATCACCTGATTTATAAATAGGTGTGATAAAGCTGTTCTTCCAATAATTCGGAAAACCACGACTATCTAAAGACAAGTTGAATAAAATATATATAGGTTTACATAGAGTAAATATGCAGTTTTTCAAAATATAAGTAGGTATACCATCAGGCCCACATGAGAATCTCGCCTTAAGTTTATTTATTCCTTCAAAGATTTCAACCAATCCTAAGGATATTTTGTTTATGTCAACAATATTAAGAACTGGTGAGTTCGACACATTGCAAGCTTTTTGTGCATAGACGGTTGAGAAGTATTCAGAAAATAGAGCGACTGTTTCATGGCCACTGTCACTAATATGGTCATCAAAAAACATTGAGCTAGGATAGTTATTTGATTTGCGTACATTATTAACATGCCTCCAAAAACAAGAGGCATTACTTGAAAGATTATTTTCCATATTTAAAATATAACTGGCATAACACTCCACACTTAATTGCTTACACTGTGACTTAACAAAGAAAAATGTACGTAATCCTCATGTAAACAAGAAATTTTATATTTTTTATGTGCCTCCTTTTTTTTGTACACTAACCTTTTTAATTCTGATGAAATCCAGACTGGAAAAGTTGAGCTTTTACTGCATTTTACCGGAATTAATACCATAGTACAAAATGTCATAAAAATAAGTGATAGCTTCATTCACATTGGGAATGTTTAAAATATCCCAGTTAATAGAACACAAATAATCATTTAGGCCTATGTAGTTTCCATTTTTTTAGTTTTAGGAGTTAAAATAAATTGTGGACAATATTCTTTAAGACAAAATACCTATACGTCATTCCGCTCCTGTAGCGCTAGGTATTAAATCATTCATAATAAAGCAAGCCGCCACTGTCGGTACAAATACCTTCAATTTAGTCTGTTTTTGTCTAATATTTTATGAGGCCAAATATCGTCCGTTCTACTATATACCCTAACAAATTGATTAAAGAGGTTTTCTCGAGAACAGTACTTTCATTCAACTTTTAATATTGTTCATATCTTAAAAATGCTACAGCTTTTACATTTTTACGTTTTTTTTTTTAAATTTTTATATAGATTTCTCTCTTCTTTAGGAAATTTTCTCTCATCAAAAGTAAGAAATACCATATTACTTTTTCCTTTCAGTTTATGTATCAACTCAAATATATATTAATCTTGTATTATTTATAGCTGGCAATAATATAAATAACCTGTTGTTGAATTAGTTCGATATGATTTTTAAAAAAAGTAATACATACAGGGTGTTCCACTTAAGTCGGATTCTTCCATAGCTCTCTTATTATAAATTTAAGAGAAAAATGTTTCAAATAAAAGTTACGCTGAATTATGCGGTGTATACAGGGTGTTCCAGTTTTTTGTAGCAGGACTTTAACAGTCGATAGACAATTGAAAATTATTAAAAAAAGTTCCTATAAACATAGGTTGAAAAATGCTTAGTTTTCGAGATACAGGGTGTTAAAGTTTGAAAATAAATACGGATTTATATTAATATTTCCAGAATGCTAAGAAGTATCGAATCCAAACTTGCCAATTCTTTACATATAATTTAGAGGCCCATTTTAGAATAACAAACCACTACTTTACTTAACCATGGGCGTAGATATATGGATTTACTAAGGCTCTTTTTTATAAAAAAGTAGTACGCCACTGATATTTTCCCATGTTTTCAGTTTAATTCAATAAAGCAAGAAAAAACAAAAATTTTATGTCTCTTGGCACTTTTTGATATGACAAGCCGTTTTCCAGAAAATTTACATTTAATCATTTGATGCACGCATCTGGACGAATTTTAGACAAATTTGAAGTCGCTCAGAATTTCACCAAATTTGATGGTGCGAAAAGTCTCTTAAAAATAAAGAATGAAACATTTAAAGTATTTATTGTAAAAGTTTATTATCATGTAAATCAAAATTTTTACAACACAAATGTATTAAAACGCAACGGTCGAACTAAAATAAATTATTAGAAACACAAACACAAAAGCTAGCTACATGTAAAAGTGTCTTACTTCATTACAAGCATCATTAACGATGTTTCATTCTTTCTTTTTAAAAGACTTTTCATACCATCAAATTTGGTGAAATTCTGAGCAACTTCAAGTTTGTCTAAAATTCGTCCAGATGCATGCATCAAATGATTAAATGTAAATTTTCTGGAAAACGGCTTGTCATATCAAAAAGTGCCAAGAGACATTAAATTTTTGTTTTTTCTTGCTTTATTGAATTAAACTAAAAACATGGGAAAATATCAGTGGCGTACTACTTTTTTGTAAAAAAGAGCCTTAGTAAACCCATATATCTACGCCCATGGTTAAGTAAAGTAGTAGTTTGTTATTCTAAAATGGGCCTCTAAATTATATGTGAAGAATTGGCAAGTTTGGATTCGATACTTCTTAGCATTCTGGAAATATTAATATAAATCCGTATTTATTTTCAAACTTTAACACCCTGTATCTCGAAAACTAAGCATTTTTCAACCTATGTTTATAGGAACTTTTTTTAATAATTTTCAATTGTCTATCGACTGTTAAAGTCCTGCTACAAAAAACTGGAACACCCTGTATACAGAAAATATTTTTGAATACACAGGATGTTCCATTTCACCTGGACGCTATACAACTTCGTTATTTTAAATGGAACACCCTGTATATCTGTATATTTTTGGATTCCTGACTTAATTTTAAGTTGATTTTATGTATCATACATTGTGCCCAAAACATACCGTTTCCGAGATATTCAAGTTTTTTTGAGAAACTTCACGATTACAGCGCTCTGAATATTGCTAGATAGCTTCTAAGCCATAAGAGCTAGAAACTTGAGGTTTGCATAGTTCGATTTACCACGAATTACGCTATCATTTCCACTATTAGAAAAATATGGTAAGTAGTATAAAGTGGTAAATATCGGTACCTGCATTTGACAATTTTTCAACAGGAATAACTTCTTTTTTTCAAATGAAATGACCCATATTTTTTTCCACCGTTGGATTCAAAATTAAATTCTCTTTCGATTGATATAAGGTTGTCCATATTTATCTTTAACAGTTTTCGAGAAAAATGCAACTCTTTCTAAAGTTTGAAAAACGAGCTGCCTACAGCGTAAAGTAGGCTTTGCCAATATCGCTTAAAGCATCGTTTCAATGTTATGTACGTTCATCGCGACAAACAAATTGTATTGTGAATTGTTTTCGTTTTTCCCGGTAAAAATCCGGTCACCAACAATGACATCGCGTGAATTTAAAATTTATAAAACATGCCAGTAACAATATTACTGGCATGTTTAAAAAGTGATCTAACAAACAAAACTAAACCACTACCAACAACGAAAACAAAACGCAACATGATAGAAAATTCTAAACGCAATAAAAAAGGGTACGTGAACTTAAACTGCAATTTTACATTAAGTGTTCGAAATGTCCTCAGTCTTTTAATGAGGTGGAGCACAATCCTGTTGTAACAACCACATCCTTCGAAGGGTTGCTAAAGGAATGTCGCTCAACAAATCATCCAAAGTGTTTCGCAGAAAGTCCAAATAATTTCTTCCTGTCAAGTGTCGATTAAAAGAGAATGGTCCAATGATGTGGCCTCCTAAAATTCCCGTCCACACGTTCAAGGACCACCTGTATTGGCTACCGGTTGTCTGGAATTGGTGCGGATTTACCGTGTCATAATAATGACAATTATGGCGGTTAACAAAGCCATTTTTGTGGAAAGTTGACTCATCCGAAAACATGACCTGTTCAAAAAAAAATTTCTTCCTCTCTCAAGTGCCCACTGACAAAATGCCTGCCTCCGTTGAAAGTCTCCTTCGAGTAACTCCTGATGTAATTGGATGTGTAAGGATGATATTTGTGTTTCTTTAAAATCCTATGTACTGATGTTGTACTAATATCCGTCGTTTGACTAATTTGTCGCACACTAAGTTGAGAGTTTTCCTGTATGCATCCCAATACTAGATATTCGTTTTCATCTGTAACTACTGTGCTAGTGCGATTCCGTTTTTTGCATTCGATGTTACCACTATTTATAAACTTCGTATTTAAGTCAATGCGATGTTTTAAACAAAATTTGCAAAGCCTACTTTATGCTGTAGGCAGCTCGTTTTTCAAACTTTAGGAAGAATTGCATCTTTCTCGAAAACTGTTAAAGATAAATATGGACAACCTTATATCAATCGAAAGAGAATTTAATTTTGAATCCAACGTTGGAAAAAAATATGGGTCATTCCATTTGAAAAAAAGTTATTCCTGTTGAAAGATTGTCAAATGCAGGTACCGATATTTACCACTTTATACTACTTACCATATTTTTCTAATAGTGGAAATGATAGCGTAATTCGTGGTAAATCGAACTATGCAAACCGCAAGTTTCTAGCTCTTATGGCTTAGAAGCTATCTAGCAATATTCAGAGCGCTGTAATCGTGAAATTTCTCAAAAAAACTTGAATATCTCGGAAACGGTATGTTTTGGGCACAATGTATGATACATAAAATCAACTTAAAATTAAGTCAGGAATCCAAAAATACACAGATACACAGGGTGTTCTATTTAAAATAACGAAGTTGTATAGCGTCCAGGTGAAATGGAACATCCTGTGTATTCAAAAATATTTTCTGTATATACACCGCATAATTCAGCGTAACTTTTATTTGAAACATTTTTCTCTTAAATTTATAATAAGAGAGCTATGGAAGAATCCGACTTAAGTGGAACACCCTGTATACAAGTGATATGTTATTTAGTGAATAAAAAATTATGGATATTAGGCAGCTATTTTTTTATAGATTAATAATAAAACAAAACGCAAATAAATCATCACTATTGCAAATAAACCACCAATACGATACAAGAAAACATAACCAAATATTTATGTTACCATTTATGAAAAAGACAATAGGACAACGAAGTTATAATTTTCTTGCCTCAAAGTGTTTCAGTATCCTTCCTAAGCAATTAGTATATGAAAGAAATATAAATGTATTCAAAAAACTTCTAAAAAAATTTATTTTTGAGAAGCCAAGATGTTTTATACACTCATTATTTGATTAAAATTAAAAATACATAAGCGATTTGCATTGAAGATTTAATATTGATTTTATACACTGTACAGTTACATTATACATTAATATTAAAATGTTTTTATTTAATTTTAAATGTGCTAATATATTTATTTATTTATTATTTTTAAAGTTGTAAATTAAATATTGTATATATATATTTATAAATATTTATTTTTACCTACAAACAGGTGCATTCTTGCACCTCGTAGGATTGTCCATTATTTACCTGTCATGTTTTTGTATTTTTGTAATTTTGTATTTTACTGTAATATTTTTTGAAAGTAAATAAATTATTATTATTATTATATCTACATAAATTGAAAATTTTTAGATAATCTAAAAACAAAGCCTTTTTTGAAAAGGGTAAAACGCTGTTCAAATCACAATCCCATTAAATTAGAAGTTACAACAATCATGAGTTGGATTAAATAATTGCAATTTAACATTACTGTTATTATTACAAAGGAAAATTTCAAATTAGTAGAGGATATGTAATATTAAATAAAAAGGAAAGAAAAGAATACTGATGGTCCCTATAAAACCTGATTTGAGTATACCGCACAAAGTAAAAACCACGTGCATAAATATTTTATAATATGCCAATTTTTGTAATAGGAAAACACCAAACATGAGATTAATCACACCATTAAGTACCTACCATTATTATATCCCGTTTTACAAACTTTTCAAAAATGTAAAAATGATTTGTACTTACCCAAAGGAATATTTCCATACTTTTCACGGATAAAATAGAGTACTGGTACAAAGGTTTCTTGTCTAAAACGCATCTTACAATATTTAATGCCTTAATTTTAAAAAGTAAATCCCTGGCAACCGTGAAAGCACCACTAGATAATGCTCCTTGAATATCCAACTCTAAGTTAAGTCTATGTGCCAAGGGAATTTCTCTATAAATATTGTCTTGTTGTAAAATTGCAGTAATGCCCTACAAATGTGGAAATCAGTATGTTGTATACAGCAGTTCTAATAATCAAAGGACCTGAATTGATTCAGAATATCAGATTAAAAAGCAAACCAATGCTCTAAAATTCTTCATTACAGAAGTACAAGGCATCAAAGATTTTTTTTCTCATATTTGTTTAGTAACTTATAATATAAAAACTATAATTTTAGTTTTTTAATCATTTCAAAATACTACACAGGGAAGTGCTCGATCAAGCTTGTGGGATGCGGCTGCCATCTACCTAACCAACGCACGACGGCCACAGACTACAGATGCAGACATGCGTCCATGCTTTCTCCCTTATTCAAATGTATGAGTGCGAACAATTACTGCTTTCCTATGTAGTATGCAAATATGAAAAATAAACATAATTTTATTTATAAACAAAATGATAACGAATATAAATAATCAGTTAAAAATAATATGTTTATAAATTCCTTTGTTTATAAAAAATTTAAATTTTGAAAAACGTCATTTAAAATACAAATATAGTAAATCAAAAACTATATGTATTAATATAATAGTTATTACATATTACTTCATGTTTATTTTTCTGTAGTTTACAAATATTTTTTAATTTACTTACCATATACTGATTTACAATAGATGAATTTAACTGTTCTAATAAGTTTCCCTTATGAATTTCTTGAGAGCCATGACAAGCATTAATATAAATTTCTAACATATGTTTGTCAACGTCATAGAAACAACCATTTGTTTCGGGCATTTCCGTGAAACATTGAAGACATTGTGAAAAATGTTTTTTTGCAAGATCATATTCCTCTTGATAAAAGAAAAATGTACCCAAGTCATAATTTATTTGAGCATAAAATTCATTTTTAGAAATAGGTTGGCTTTTCTCCCAGTCAAATTCGATGCAATCATTTAATTCTGTTGGCAATTTGAAGCAATCAAAAGTCAACATGTCTGGAATTCTCTCCCATTCAAGAGAATCGGTAAGAAATGTAATGGTTTTTTTAATATTCTCTGTACTACATATAATAGTTTCATCTACAGTAGACATATCATTTATCCTAAAATAAATAAAAAACAATATTAAAACATTTTAATAATTTGTTTATTTATTGGAATATTAAAAATATATGACATACAAGGTGGATAAAAAGTTCTGTATAATGGTCATAATTTTAGAGCAGTAGAGCATGCTAAAAATCTATGATAATGTTATGATAGTTTTACATTCAATTTGCAAGTCATTCACCTAGTAAAAGACATATACACATTTTAAACTTCTGTATGCAAGTAAATATCTTTCGAACTTTAAAAGAACAAAAAAGTTATGCGAGGCTGTCTTTTTATCTACCATAAATTATTCATTAATTGATTAATAATATTCTATCCATGCCTGGATCAATTTAGGAAAAATTGGCTTCAGAAAATCTAAAATAATTGTAGGTTTGTCTATAACTTGAAAAAATTTGCTACGTGTCAAACAAAATTAACGAAAATATCAAATTTGATAAATTTAAATTGATGCTCTACTTCTGAACATACTAATATAAAATCTGTTAGACGTAATAATTATTGAAACCAGTTTAGAATGCGATTATGGTCGAATTCTTTAAAAACAACAATAACTATGTGTTATAAGGTATTGAATTAAATTACAGAATTCATAGCGGCAAAGTAAAAAATATTGAAATTAAAAATATTTAACTTACCACAAAATTCATTCATTAAAGCTACCAATCTAAAAACGATATTCCAAGAAGATGTACAGTTGGAATCAGTTGCTCTGCTACGACTAAACCGGCTAGAATTTGTGTCTAGCCGGTATGGTAACTTCGATCTCAAAGTTTCTCGAAACAAATTTTGGCCTGACGTTTCTTTTATTTTTATATGTATAATTTTACACGCTCCTTCGAGGTCCAGGGGCGAAGTGAAGCGAAGCATTAATTTACGCATCATTCTACTACTGCCAAACAGTTAATTTGCAATAAAAATAGAAAATTGTTGGTTATATGTCAAAGTCAAAGCACAACTAAGCGCTGCTTGCTGAGCTCTCCCTCAGCTATCGCTCAACCAACTGTATAGTTGTACACTGTGTTGCCTCGTCTAGGATATTAGGACAAATGGACATAGGAAACAGGCTGCGGGTCGTTCGAAAACAACTGATTCCAACTGTACATGGTCTTTAATTCTTATTGGAAATCATCAGGAGGATAGTACGAATTAACGATTCACTTACTTAAAGATTTAAATTGCATCAATTGAGAGCGTGAAACAAATAAATTTTTGAAAATGTGGCTTCGTGCGTTTTACTCACGGGGTGAATTTAGTTCTAGATTTTTCAATCTGTCAAAATAACTCGAAGCGGTGTGACAAGAGACAAGTAATTTTGTATTTTGTGGAAAAAATGAACCTAAACGACAGTGGAAGTGAAAAAGATGTTTTCATTGGTATGCCACCCGAAATTACTCAAGCAGCGACATCGGCAACTGCTAGTTTGCTGCCGGAGAAATCAAAAAGTCAGTATGAACGTGCATATAAACTTTTCTAATATTGGCGTCAAGAAAGCCAAACCATAATTTTTTTATTATTTTTATTTTTTTTTTATTATTAATATTTTTATTAGATATTTGCTGTTGCTATTTTTATTAGATATTTGCTGTCGTAGAAAAAGTATAGTATGCAACTTGTTTTATAAACTTGTTAGTCACTCATTTTATTAAACACTTGCTCCGCTACGCTCCGCTCATGATTGATAAAACTCGTGACTAAAATGACGTTTATAGAACTTAATACATAATATACTATTATTTAACTTGGCTTTGACATTAAAAAATTTGTTCATAGTAACCATAACGAATACAATCAATCACTCTTAAATTAAGGCTTATCCCTTCATGTTTTTTTTACAAATTACTCTACTTTGGGGATATCGTTTTATGATTTGAATTTATTTTTAAGAGATACAATAATACAATCAATAATTCTAAGGTTTCCTTTCTTTTCCTTTCTAAACTTTACCTCAGAAGAAGACCGCATCTAAAAAGTCAAAACATCTAGATTTCAAACAAAAAAAAATACTATCCTAGAGTAGAAATTTTCAAAACTTCAAGTGCCTTATCGAGTGCCCTTATCTCGAAAACCGCAGGATTTTCAATAAGGTCAAGTGGTGATATTCTGATATGTTATGGCCTGGCTTATTACCATTTTCAGGATTATTCTTTATTTACAGGACACCCTGTATGTAATTTGCTGTTTTTAAAATGTTCATTTTAAGTGTGAACGGTTTTAAATGGTTATTACGAGGTTATTATTCAAGGTAAAATGATGGGATAAACCCCATGTGAGAGGACTAAAATTAAACTTTCTTATGCATTAAAGAGAAAAAAACCAATAAAGCCCGTTTTGGAAAATATATTATTTTGAAGTCATGGCTCTATTTCAATAATATCACTGTTGTAAGTAATTTCTAGAATTTCAATAGTTTTTTAGCTATACAGTATAACTTCGATAGTCCGGACACATATCGTTCCGCCCAATGTCCGGATTACCGAGGTGTCCGGATTACTGGAGGTACCTACTTATGTTTTTGTTTTGTATTTTTTTGGGGTGGGAGTACGTGAAAATCATGACTTTTATATAATATAAATCAAAAACATATGAAAAAAAATCAGTATATTCTCATAAAATATCATCTGCATAGTATGTCAAACGAAAACATTTTCAAATATAAAATATGTACTATGTACATAATCGGAAAATGCTACATTTTCTTGAAGTATATATCAATAGATATTTCACCGCAACTCGACATATATTTTGTTCTTCAAGACAAACTAATATTTTAGATTTATCAGCGAGGCTAAGTGTTTTATGCGTTCTTTTGCTTGGAGCCATTACATTGCCTATTGCAGAATGATACAAGCCGCGCGAAAACGTATTGCTTGCTTGTCCAGACAGGAAAATTCTTGTTTTGTTATTTTAGTCCGGACTACAGAGGTAAATTTTTCAAAATGTCCGAATTACAAGAGTGTCCGGATTACTGGAGTGTCCGGGCTAGCGAGTGTCCGAACTATCGAAGTTATACTGCACATGTTAAGGAAACTATTCATCCAAACTACCATATTATGCACATCATTGTATTCAGAAAAAATACGTCTATTAAATGGTGCAAAAATATATGGGGAGTTTTATAAAAAAAAAAACATGCCTAACATTAATATTTTCCAAAACGGACATCATTTGTTTTTTCTCTTTAATGCATAAAAAACTTTTTTTCTAATCCTCACACACAACGTTTGTTCCATCACTCTATCTTTAATAATAATCTCGTAATAACCATTTAAAACCGTTCACACTTAAAATGAACACACTGTATATATGGATATTTCAGATACATTTTTGAATTTTTTCATTTGTTCTCACTTTTAATATAATAATAATATAATAATTTATTGATATCCAATATTACATTTTTTATAAAGACAAAGATATAAATATAAAATGTATTAACTGCATAAAAGCCATCAATAAACTGAATATAAAGATAGATATAAACCACACAGCTTTCGATAAAAATTGTCCACGCTACATAAGAATGCTCAAAAACCAAAGTAAGAAAACAGAATATCTGGAAGCTGAGGAAGCATAGCAATCCAAAAATGACAACAAGTATACCCAAAACATGCTCGTTGGCCATATAAACATAAGATCGATAAAAAATAAATTCTGGGATTTTAAACAATTTTTATTAAATCACAATTTTCACTTGTTAGGTATGAAACATGATTGACACCAGAATATAATAGTAGTTCATATCACGTATCAGTATATACACTTATGAGATTGGACAGAACACAAAATAATAGAGGTGGGCGAGGTGGCTTAGCTTTATATGCTAAAACACAGTTAAAATATAGAATTATTAATCAAGTTACAGATAATACTAACGGTTTTGAACAGATGTGGATAGAATGTACCTACATAAGGAAAGAAGTAGCTATAGGAATATTATACCGACCCTATCGAAATATTTCCCTGTCACAATTGACAGCAATTAGAATTTTATTTATATTACCTGCTTTGTAAATAGGAGTTATTACAGAATTTTTGAAATGCATTGAAAGCATCATAACATTGAAAGTTCTTTATCACATTAGGTATTACAGATCTAAGGAAGCTAAACTTAAACTGTGCAATGCACTTGTACTTTCACAATTAAATTATTGTGACTCAGTGTATAGTCCTTGCTTAACGGACCTTGCTACAAAAAGTTCAAAACTCCTGCATTCGCTACGCCTTAAATCTACCATATAGAGAACACATAAGTCCACATCTTAAACAACTAAATACCACAAATATGAAAACAAGAAGATGGATACATCTGTGTTGTATATCTTAGAGTGTTATACAGCTCAATATACCTAAGTACCTTAGTGAGAAAATAGAAAAAAGATCTGCAGCTCATTCAGTAAATACAAGAAGTCGTCATACTGCACTAAGTATACCCATACACCAATGGAGTATTACAAAAGAAGTTTCATTTACCGAGCAACTAAAATATACAGGGTGTTTCATGAGGAACTGTACATAGTCCAATGGTAGATAGGGCCCATCAAGGTTAGTAACAAACCACTATTTAAAATCATTTTAGCCAAGTATTTAGGGTTGTACAGGGTGATTTATGAATTTTTACCAAAATTTGCTTTCGTTGCCTTTTAGAAACTAATTGTCCGATTCAATTTATTTTCGGTACACATTAAGTACTATCAAATACCAACAGTTTGCCATAATTACAAAACCAAAATTCCAGGACCGTATTAGGAAAAATTTCATTTTATCTGTGCCCCCTAAAAAGTTCACCCTGTATATATTTTTTTTAAATATTATTACTAAAGTTTGAAAGTACATAAACTACCAACAAAACTGGAATACTTCGTTTTCTTGTCACACTTACAACAGATACAAAATAAACACATTAAATTTAAACATTATCTTGTTAAAATTCAAACTTTCAGTAATTCAATATTAGTTGTCAAAGTTCCTATCAGTTTAAGTTTCTAAGTAATTATAACTATTATTAGTAAAAAATAGTATGAAAAACCAACAGTTAGTCGCAATCAACAAGACTCCAGGACCGTATTAGGAAAAATCATCATCTCGTCGATTCCTCCTAAGATTTTCACCCTGTTTATCTTATTCTTAACTTTACTTGCTATAATTTAAAAGTACATAAAGTATCAACAAGTAGTGTAGTGTGATTTACACTTTTCAAGAATAATTATGAACGTCCAACTACCGACACTTAAGTTGTGTATTAATTAAAGGGTAATCTAGTACATTCTGTTCTAATTTGTAATGTAGAATATTTTTCATGTTCAGTTCTAGTTTTAAGAAATGAACTTATTTTATTTATTGTGCAGCTAAAGACATTTGTGCAGGATTTCTGCGAAAGTTTGTCAATTCTTTCTACAGTAGGAATATAATATACTTTTTATCTACTGACACTGTTAACAAAAGGAGTAGTCAGCTTTGGCAATAGTTTGACAGGTATAATTGTTGATGAGGTATAACTTTTGTTTCTACGTTACTAATGCCATTTGTCCAACTTGAGAGCAGCAATTAATAGACCGAATTGAACAGTATTGTAACGTAATAAGAAACTACCCGGACGTTATACGAAAATCTGTGGGACATTTAGTAGTTTTTTTTTTTTTTTTTTTTTTCATTATAGGTTGCGGTCTTTTGGACCGCTGTACTGAAGCTGAAGCTTATTGTACCCCCATAGTCTCCCTATTCCATGAGACCCGTTCCTCCCACGAAGGCGAGTATACGGTCGATGGGAGCATTAGCTATCTCTTCCGGTGTCACTGATGGTTCACCGAAGTGTGCAATCCTTCTCGCTGCTAGGGCCGGGCATTCACATATGATGTGGTGAGGTGTTTCTTCCTCTTCACCACACATCCTACAATCTGGATCATCCTTCACCTTTATGTTGGTGAGATGTTTGTTTAGCGTGCAGTGTCCTGTTAAAATACCCACTGCACATCTTAGCTGTCTTCTGCTCAGCTTCAGCAATTCCTTAGTCTTTGATTTGGATGGGTCACCTAAGAATATGCGTGATTGTCTCATTCCTGGTGCCTCTCTCCAATGCAAGTTGTGTTTCTGTCTTAAAAGTTCCTTTACTGCGCCTTTTGCGGTGCTATATGCGATCCCGCATGTCGGCTCGGTTTAGTAGTTAGACAAATAAAATGCCGTGAAGAGGGGGGGGGGGTTACATTTTGAAAATAAGTTATAGATTTTTACTTTTTATTATGTTAATTTGTATTATTTTGTTTTGTTATGTTGTTTTGTATTCATGTTATTGCGTTTTTTATTTTACTTGTACTGTTCTGTCAGTATTAAATTGTTTTAAAATTCAATGAGTATTATTTACAGACAGAATAGCTGCTCTAACTGAAACCAATTTATTGAAAATGTCAATTTTATCGAGATAAATTTTGTTGGTTGGTTTAAAACCTGTTGAAAGTGTATTAAGAAAACGGATCACACTACACTACTTGTTGATACTTTATGTACTTTTAAATTACAGCAAGTAAAGTTAAGAATAAGATATACAGGGTGAACGTTTTAGGAGGAATCGACGAGATGATAATTTTTCCTAATACGGTCCTGGGTCTTGTCTGATTGCGACTAACTGTTGGTATTTCATACTATTTTTAACTAATAATAGTTATAATTACTTAGAAACTTAAACTGATAGGAACTTTGACAAATAACATTGAATTACTGAAAGTTTGAATTTTAACAAGATAATGTTTAAATTTAATGTGTTTATTTTGTATCTGTTGTAAGTGTGACAAGAAAGCGAAGTATTCCACTTTTGTTGGTAGTTTATATACTTTCAAACTACAGTAATAAGATTTTAAAAAAATATATACAGGGTGAACTTTTTAGAGGGCACAGATAAAATTAAATTTTTCCTAATACGGACCTGGAATTTTGGTTTTGTAATTATGCGAACTGTTGGTATTTGATAGTACTTAATGTGTACCGAAAATAAATTGAATCGGACAATTAGTTTCTAAAAGGCAACAAAAGCAAATTTTGGTAAAAATTCATAAATCACCCTGTACAACCCTAAATACTTGGCTAAAATGATTTTAAATAGTGGTTTGTTACTAACCTTGATGAGCCCTATCTACCATTGGACTATGTACAGTTCCTCATGAAACACCCTGTATAATCAAATTCCTAACGAGCTGAAAAGCAGTAGTGTTCCCAATTTCAAGGTGAAGATTACTCAACTTATAAAGGAGACATTTGTGATAAATTTTTAAAATATGTACTTCTAGGAACTTATAACTAAATATTATGTATAAGTGCTTATCTCTATTCAGATCACATTGACTAGAATGCATGTAATTTGCTCTTAACAGCTTATTTTGTTTTGCTAAATCGATGTTAACATTTGAGTTTTGGTCAGGATGAAAACCAATTTAAAATTGATTCCTTGACCATTTCATGTAAAGAAAATTATGTATTTGGAACATCACAAAGTCTAAAATCAGGCCATTGCACGACCAATGGCGGTTTCAACATGTTTGCCGCCGCCGTCACTATTTCTGAATGCAGCCATTGCCGCCGCTATTCTTAAAAAATATAGCATATTACATTGAAGCAAACAAATTGTGCCGGTCTTGAAAGTTTGCCACCCTGGGCACTCGTCCAGTGTGCCCAGTGGTAAAACAGTCCCTGTGCACGACTACCGTTAATGATCTTGGAAAGGGTTCTCATATTTTCTACATATTTCTACTCATCCCTTGTACTTGAATATGACAATAAGTAATATTTTATTGCTAATCTACTTACCCAAATCTTAATTGCCAATTAGAAGTAATCCTATGCATTGACGTATTTAAAAGCCATCGATGAAATAACAGAAGAGCAAAAAGGTATTGTGGATTTGCTGAACTTACGTCTTCCAGTTCTATATTTGGTATTTCCACAATCTTTTTTTCATTTGTAAAATACATTAAATCTTGTAGTAAGTTGACTTGAGTTTTAAAAGGCAGGTTTCTTATTTGTACTAAAATAATTAAAATTTAAAAACTTAATAATAAAAGGCATCAAGTTATATACAAATTCTAATAAAAAAATTACAGTACGAAGTAGTGGAAATTTATTACCACTGATGTACAGCGTACAGTAGGGTAATATTTGCTATAACAGTTCTTATTGCTACTATAATATTGAAAAATATAATTTTAAAAACATGTTGTCACAACTTAATGATTCATTTGAAAGCCGAAGTATGACCAAAAAAAAAAGTGTTGATTTTGGTCACTGGTTCATCACTTCTAAACTGCTATATGGTAAAATTCCACGTAGCAGTTAAAAAGTGATTAAAAAAAATGCAGTGTTACCTGTCTTAAGTGAATACAAAAAATGACTGAAATGAGACAGGTCTTAAATTTTTGACTATGCGGTGCTCCTTGCGTACAATAGGATAAGATAACACCTACTAAATATTAAACAATTGTCGCAAATGGTTCCATAGTTACAATCAAAACTAATTTTTCTGAAAATTTAAGAATTATCCTGTATATTTGTAAATACGGACGGATGACATTTTAAAAGCGAATAGGTGAGTAACTGAATACGTATCTTTACTGTACCTTATGGTATAGAAATTATAGAATGAATCAATTACAAAGACATAAATAAACAAAAAGGAAGGCAATCAAATTTTAACATAATATATTATATATTTAAAACTATAATATCTAAGAAATGGTCCTTAATATAATAATGTCTTGTTTATTAACATAGTTTTCAACATTACCAAGAAGTCTGGTAGTTTATCGTACACTTGAATGATTTGTCAAACAATACTATTTTACAGACGTTTAAGACTTATTTTAATAGTTTTCCAACATATTTTTATACCGTGTGTCGCATGTTTGTCATTTTTAATGCTTGACCAAAAATTTACAAATTTGCCTCACGCAACACGACACTTTCAAGAATATTTATAATGATGGAAAAGCATGATTTGCACAAGTCGGTTCACTATAGTATAGTAGGACAGTCCTCAACCAAAATTTCGAGTTATCATGACATGGGTAATTTCATGAAAAATGTTCAGTTCGAGTCAAAGGGAACAAGTTTTATTTATTAAGGAAAGTCTTGGTCTTGGTGTTGCGGAAAAGGCGAAAATAAATTTTTAGTCAGTAAAAATAAAATATTTAATTTAGTTGCAGCACCCCGTCAGTTGTTGATGGAATCTTGTTAAGAATATGAAAAATTCAGCAATTCATCAAGAACTGACATTATGCGCTTTGCAGAAAACTTATAGCAGCGTCATCGACTGTAAAAAAAAAGGGCCTGATCGAGTTACAGCGGCATGGATAAAACCTTCGTCAGTGGGTTCCTTAGGGATCAAAATGTTGAATAAAATTAGAAACTGACGTTTACCACGTTGCATAGCTATAGGAACAGAATGGAGTCGGGAGTTGCATCACATCTGCCCCTCGTTGCAGACGCGACGGACGCTTATCAGGCACATAAAAATATATTTGAGAAAAGGGATATCAGTATTTGGTTTAGTTTGTTCAGTTTCATATTTTTCCAATTTGTTTGTGGAAATGCCGTCTACGATCCTCGTTTTTAAACATAGCTGGTGCAGGCTGCTGAGGCTCCCTATAATAATATATATTAAAATAACTATATTCAAACGTACTTATAAAGATTTCGTTAAGTTAGTTGCCATGTGCCAAACATGGTTACTTTTTTTTTTATTAAATATATTCTTCTTTTGGTCTCACCAACACAATACAATATAAAGATTCGTGTAAGTTTCCGTGTACCAACATAGTTACATTAAAACATAATAACTGATTATAATAATTAAATTAAAACGTATTTGTACATTGAATTTGAAACGGTGATTCACACCAGGTCGGAATCGTTGTTGAGGGTTGCCCCTGATTGATTGATTAATAGCGGGGTTGGGTCAAATCTAAATTGCACTGCAGCTCAGTTGGCTTATTGTGCATCCCCGATTCTTACATGAGCTCCGTCCCTTTAATGAGGTTTAATAGCTTTTTGGAAGATTTTCATGCGGAAACGATACTGTTGACTTATTTGCATCATTTTTCTCCTCAGTTTATAGCTCCGAGAGAGTAAACCAAATTCCTGAATACAGTCACTTACGTAATCGCGTAGATGTTACCTGTTATTCAATTCCCGTAACTGAAATAATAGATAAACTACTTCATGCGCCTTATAAATTATCCGTCGGACCTGATGGCATTCCGCTTTATGTCCTAAAGAAATGTGTATTTACATTAGCCATCATACCACTACATAGAATATTTACTTTATCACTTCACACCGGCATTTTTCCAGAGTACTGGAAAAACAGCTTTTTAACACAGATCCACAAATCCGGTCCGAGAGATGAAATTAAGAACTATCGAGCCATTTGTATTCAGTCTGAGATACCTAAACTTTTTGATTGCTTGGTGACTACGAGAATATCATGGGATACCGCACACATTATTAACAGTGAGCAACACGGTTTCATTCGAATGAAAAGTACCTCAACTAATCTACTTCTTTATCAACATTTTATACTTAACGCTTTTGAACGTCACTCGCAGGTGGATTCAATCTACACTGATTTCACGAAAGCATTTGACCGCGTTGATCATGTATTACTCATAGCAAAACTTAGGGCTTTGGGTGTTGAGGGTTGCATGCTTGAATGGATTCGTAGTTATACACAATCGAACACAGTTTGTCAGATACTCAGGTGCTGTATCATCTTCTATTTTAGTTACCTCAGGCGTTCCTCAGGGATCGCACATAGGTCCAATATTGTTCAACCTGTTCGTCAACGATATTACTGAGTCTCTCATTAACTGTAGTTACTTAATGTTTGCTGATGATTTGAAACTTTTCAGAATCATTGGCAACACCTATGATATTTCTCTATTGCAAAGTGATCTCAATAATTTGTCTCGATGGTGTGACACTAACCTTCTAAAACTTAACCCAGCTAAGTGTAATCAAATTTCTTTCTCAAGAGGTAATAATCCGATAATATTTGATTACCATATTAACAACGATACTTTAATTAGGGTAAATTCTATAAAAGATTTAGGTGTAATATTTGACAGCAACATGTCATTCAAACCCCATATCTCAAAAATCACATCACAAGCTCTAAAAGTACTAGGTTGTATCAATAGGGACTCCTCTTTCTTCTCTATCAATATATATAATTTACTCTACTCTTCATTGGTAAGGAGTATACTCGAGTATGGCAGTGTGATATGGAATCCTGTTTATGTTGTGGATAAAATATCCATTGAGAAAGTTCAATCAAAATTTCTTAGACAATGTGCATTTAAGATGGGTCATCTGAGGGGCGAATATTGCCATAGTGATATCTTGCGCGAGTTAAACCTTCTTTCACTAGAGCATAGAAGGGTAGTCCTTGACTTATGCTTTTTACATAAATTGATTAATGGTAATATGAACTGCCCTAAGATACTTCAATTGATTAACTTTAATCTAAACGATCGTAGAACAAGAAACTCAGAACTCTTTAAAATACCGTTTCATCAAACAAATTATGGTCAAAAAGAGCCTATTAGCAGATTACTACGAACAGCAAACTCATTCCATAAAAATATAGAGCTCTTTGACTCCTCACTGTATTCATTTAAAAACCAAGTAAAATCTCATGTCAAATCTCATGTTATATAATATATATAAACTAATCTTATAACTTAATTTTGTTTATTTTAATTTTATTGTAATATTTTAGCTGTTATCTTGTTTCTGATTTATGTAATTTGTGCTACGGACGCACATCCGGTAGGCTCTATATTAAATTGCCAAAGAACGGGCTTTCTCGTTGCGGCAGTAACAAAATTAAAATAATATATATCTGGCAGTGTGCATGCCCGGCAGTGATGCACACCAACCAGACCAGCTAGACTTACTACTGTATTCTCAGGGTCGTTCTTAGAGCCTAAAGAGATTGACTTAATAAAAGACGTAGTACGCTGCACTTGTACTTACTAATGTCAGAGCTGAGACAAAATAAATAAAATTAATGAGGATATTCCTTTCGGTGATGGTCGGGGCAATACAAACAAAATTTTCACTAACTAATTTATTTCACGGGGCAACACTGAGAGGGCTTATAATTTAGACACATAACATTTACAAAATATACATAAACAAGTATAACGTAATTCAAAGCGCAAGGAAAATTAGGACAGTTATAGTAAGATAGCAGAAGGCGTGGCTGCAGCAGTAGACGTTACCCAGATGTAGCTACAACGGAGTTTACACGGTAGTCGCTGCCTTTAGAATGAATATGAACGTAATTACTAAGTTATAATACACAAAATTAGTCCTTAAAGCCCCACTAGGTGCGCTAGTTAAACAATAACGTATGAGGCTGAAGGCCATAAAGCACTATTACTAATTATACCAATGCTTATCCAGTCGGGTGGATGTCGATACCAGGTTAACCAGGGTACACCAGGTCTCTGTAGAGTAAACGGACTATAGAACGAACTTCCTCCCTTCGTCCTCCAAAAACACCGCTGGATTCCTTCTTAACACTCCGCTGGGCTTTGTCTATGAAAACACCGCTGGAAACACCGCTAAGCTTCTTCGTAACACACCGCTGGAACTTTGTCTTAAAAACACCGCTGCAGACAGATAATCCACCATACAGGGAACTTCCGTCCAACCCAGGGAAAGAAACAACAATCCTCCGGGACAATAAAATCGTCCAGAACACAAGATCCTCCAGGGCCAAACAAAATCGTCCAGAGTAAAAAAAAACCCTACATAGAAATACTGTTATAGCATTTATACTGTACTTTTAGTTCTGCCAAAGCAACAAAACGTACCTGTGATCGAAATCACTAAAGTAAAATACAGAATAAAATAACCATTACCTGTTTTTTCCTATGGGTTTTCTCAGAACACAACTTAATTCTCGAACTGGCTATTAAGCGAGGACTCCTAACTCATTCCAACGCCAAAGAATTACTGCATACTTGTCTTCAACACACACACAAGGCACATAAAATATCCGAAAACAATAAGGCATTGTCTCAGCCGATTCGCAGTAGAAATATGCTTAAGATGGAGCATGTCTTTCTTACCTCAACGCTGTTTTAATTCCCCCGAAAGGTATTAATTTCTCCCAAAACAAAAATACGGCTATACCATAAATCCATAAACATCACAGATGGAGAAATTACTATTTGCGGCTGATAAAATATATCCCATAAACGGATGATTCCAAAAATCAAAATTTCATCAGCTACCACAGCGAGCACGAGTTTCACCTCATAGAACCCGAAACGATAAAATGTCAAAAGTCAAGAGTGCCGCAGAAACTATTCTGTGAGGTATTCCCATTATATCGAATCCTACCTGGCAATTTTGCGTTACTTCGAATGGCGAATGGCATTGAAGAATTGATTGGCCTCAAGGATAGGCAACTACGAAAGCGCCATGTAGGTTTGGAGATCACAGATATCAGAGGACATTTTGAGCCCGTAACATTTGTTCTATCTACTTATTTGTAAATTGCAAAATGGCTTAGCCGTATAATAAATAAATAAATAAATAAATAAAGATTGTCCCCGCATTGTAAATCGCCGAAAAGAGCAAATCTCCTTCGGCCCAGTGCTTCGCAGTCGTACACTATGTGCGAGGAGGTTTCTTCCTCCTCTTTACATAGTCTGCACATCGTACTGCCCCTATGCACGCCTATGCGTTGCAGGTGCTTTACCATATGGCAGTGTCCTGTTAAAAGGCCCACTACATGTTTGGTTTGAGGTCGTCCCAAATGGATCACTTCAGAAGTCAGTTTTTGGGAAGGTACTCCAATAGTGGCCTTCCCTTGATGTTGGCCAGGTGTCATGTCCCAACGTTGCAGATGTTCCTTAAAAGACCATCTTTGAACCGCTGTTTTGACTGCCTGTTTTGAAATACCAATCACAGGTTCAGGCCCTGTGAATGGTGTCGCAGAACCCGCTCTTGCCAGGTTATCTGCTTTTTCATTGCCTTCAACCCCCGAGTGACCTGGTACCCAGATGAGTTTGACATTGTTCCTGTAGGCACTCCCACATTATTTTAGAGTTTATACGTGGGGCTGCAAGTGCTTTTAATGCTGCTTGACTAATGACTATCAGACAGAATGCGTATGTGCTGTCGAATATACCGACGCTTTGCATTCTCTCGAATGCATGTCATGATGGTATACATTTCTGTCTGGAAAACGGTGGCGTTAGTCCCTAGGGATAAACTAACGTTCACCCTAGGTCGCATGCCATGAATTCCAGCTCCTGATCCTTCATTTGTCCTGGAACAATCGGTATACCAGACGATTCCCTTGGACAAATGGATGGAGTACCTTGACGCCATTCTTCGTGGTTAATTTTCACTACGAATGGCTTGTCAAAGGAGTATCTTGGAAGCATGCAGTCAGTGTCCATCATTAAGATGTGGTCACCGGCCGCAACCTCCATAATCTTTGAGTGTCCATACTGTTCCTGGTTGACATTCCAGTAGCCGATGGACCGCATCCTTTTGGCACTCATTAGGGCTTCCCCCTTTATAAATATATCAAGGGGAATCAAGCCCAGGATGACTTCCATGGATGCTGTTGGTGTGGTGCTCATAGAACCCGTAATGCACAAGCATGCCAGCCTTTGTAAGCTGGCGAGTTTTGTGATGGTCGTTCTTTGTTCAACCTTTGGCCACCAAATCAGGGCACCATAGGCGATTATGGATCTGACCACAGTGGTGTATAGCCACTGTACCATTTTTGGTTTCATGGCCCATGTTTTTCCAAACATGCGTCTACAGTCTACACCTCATAAGAGATGCTTTCGCCTTGTTTGTGGCTTTTGACAGATGTTGGTTCCATGTGAGTTTGGTATCCAGGATTATTCCTAGGAATTTGACCTCTGTGACTACCTCTATCTGTTTTCCAAAGATGTTAAGGTTGTAATTCCCAACGTTTCTTTTTCTGGTGAAAGGTATCAGAGACGTGTTAGAAGGGTTCACCCTCAGGGTTTCCCTTTCGCACCACTGCTGTACAATATTTAGAGCTCTTTGCATGTGCTCTGCAATAATGTTGGTATACTTTCCCCTTATGAGTATGGCGATGTCATCCGCATACCCTTGGGCGTAGAAACAACTGTCACTAAGTGTTGTCAATAGGTGTGGTCAGCGACGAGGTTCCAGAGTAGGGGTGACAATACTCCACCCTATGGACACCCTCGAGTTACTTGTACCTCTAGGGTGTCGTCCGCAATTGTGGCATGAACCCGCCTACTCTTCAGCATGTTGTCCATCCACTTACAACAAGTCGTCAATCCCATGTCTTTGAGCGGCCAGGATCATTGATTTGAAAGAGGTGTTGTCGAATGCACCCTCAATATCAAGAAAAGCACCAAGTGCTATCTCCTTATTGTTTATCGACTCCTCTACCCTACTAACGAGGTTGTGAAGAGCCAATTCACACGATTTCCCTGCCTGGTAGGCATACTGTCTACTATTGGGTGGGTTTCCTATTAATGGCCCATCCCGAATATGTCTGTCGACAAGTTTTTCCAGCGTCTTCAAGAGGAAAGACGAAAGGCTGATTGGTCGATATGACTTGGCATGGTCGTAGGAGGTGCGCCCTGGTTTTGGTATGAAAACCACCTTTACCGATTTCCAAGCCAGAGGCACATATCCCATTGCCAAGCATGCTCGAAAGATTTTACATAGAGACGGAATTAGACTTGCCCGTTGCAATAATGCGGAAAGTATTCCATCCGGTTCCGGAAACTTGTAGGGTTCAAACGATTTGATCGCCCATTCAATTTTATTGTAATTGACGATCTGATTTGCCATTTTCCAGTCGACCCTTGTAGGCTTTGCCTCAAGAGATTCAGGTTGTGGCGGTGAATCTTCGTCAACTATTGTCGATCCTGGGGTTGCCCCTAGTAGCAAGTCTAGTTCCCTTCGCTCGCAGCATCAAGCATCCAGTACTTGGCTGCAGACAACATACATCGCAAAAATCTGGCGTGGAATTCATCTTTCCCAGTGATCTCATACCAACAACTTTTGGATGGATTGAAGATGATGGTAGATTGACATTTAAATGGTTCGTGGGTGACCAACTCCCTCTCTGCACAGTTATTAACATAACTGATACAGAATCTGAATATTCACCAGATAAAACTCGCATGACTGAAATTTTACTATTATCGATTTACATTTTAATTGATTTGGATTTTTGGTATTTATTTCAGACAAGCATGCGGAGGAAGATCAGGAGATAGATGAAATCGAGGTACAGGGCGATACCGATAGAGAAGACGATTCCGATGAAGATACTGTTGATGATTCTTAAACTTGAATATATATGTACTGATATAAATATATATGATATCTAATGAAATAGCAATTGTTCATGAATATCCAATATTTATTTATGTATATTTTATTGTCACAAACATCCAATCATTTTAAATATTATATGCTGCTACACCATGCACATGAATTTCATAATCAAAACTAGTGCAACAAAGTAGGTGCACATATTTATGTTATGGTAAAAGTTTGATAGGAATTTAATGCAATAATTTTCACAATTGCTGAGTATGAAAAGTTTTGCTGACGAGAGAAAACTCAATCGTAGCTGGATGAATGAGGTGTAGTTAATTGTGTTTTTCGGGTTGTCAAGGCAAGACGCCTTAAGGGTTACCCCTTTAGGTTTAAGTTCATATCTCTGCCTCAGGTTACTCTGACCTCTGTTGTAAGTAATATTTTATTTTTATAATCGTCGTCTTCTTATTTTAATAAACATTGTTATTATTGGAACTTTATCACTTAATTTATTAAATACCATCCTTATAAATAAAACCCTTTCGTGTGCCAAGAGAGTCATTTATCTTATTAAAGTAAACTTTTAACTTAACTTCTGCCAAGCAAGTCAACTATCTAGTAAAATAACTGTATTAGAGTGTCTTAGTATTTGTCTCATTAAATCAACCACTGAGTCATGAGATATGGTGTGGTGTAGGTATTTAACCCCGTCGTAACAATGCAACAGGTAACTGATGAATTGAGACGCCAGAGTTTATAAAATTCCACATTATATTTGTCCGATAACAGAGAAGTTTATAAAAAAAATAATAAATAAGAGCGTTCATTGAAAGTGGTATTTCATGTACAGGGTGATCGTTTGAAAATTCTACTTTTTAAACCCGTTTATTTTGCTTAATATAGCTGGGAAAGAAATAGAAAATAGATCTGTAGCATATTTTACCAAGTTTTTGTACATGTTATGAGTCTGCATCTATCTTAATGAATACACAGGGAGCGCCACATAGTCATATTTTTTAAACGGAACATCCTGTATATTTGTAGATATTTAGATAGCCCTTTTCATCACCTTTATAAATATATATATAATTGTTATATATTTCATCTTCAAATAACTGAGTTATTCAAATAAATACACCTGATTGCAAGAAAAACAAGTTAACATTTTAAACAATTTTTTAATAAAAATAAGTAAAAAAACAAGTAACAAAGGTAATTTTTAAAGGTAATTTTTGTATGTAATTTTGTCTAAAAAAATTATTTAGTTGTATCCCAAACGTTTAAGAATATTATTTATATGATTAACTAAGTTATTTGAAGATAAAATATATAACAATTATATATATTTATAAAGGGCAAGAAAAGAGCTATCTAAATATCTAAAAATATAAAAGGTGTGCTGTTAAAAAAAATGTGACTATGTGGCGCTCCCTGTATATCCATTAATAATAATAATAATAATAATAATATACTTTATTGCTAAAGATCTACAAGGACACAGCAACGTCAAGGAGTGACAAACAATTGCATTAAAATAATCACAATAAGTATAAATATTAGACAAACAATTATTACATTACAATAAACCTATAAACACAAATAATAAAAATATCAAATGTTTCCATGCTCATATACAATAGGGTTATTTCATGTTAAAGAAAAACTTAAAAATACCTATCAATTTGGATAGTAGAATATGCAAGAATAATGTATTGGTAAATACCATGTCTTTATTATTTGTTAATTATTCATAAATCAATAAAAAGTATCGTCAATAATTTCAAATTTTATTAACTTCTGACGTCACGGTTTAGAACTAAATCTAGGAAGATTTGTTTTTGTTAAGAGTCCAGTAGCATTTGACACTTTTGACAGTTTGCTTTAGTTTGTGTTAGTTCATCATTTTTTACTATTATGGAGCCTAATTTCGTTAAAGCTAGAAGTGAACTACGTTATGATTCAGGAATTCTTTGCGAAAAATATGGACTATTTCAGTGTCGAGTTTAAGAGCGTGAAAAATGTGAGGTTAGTTTTCTTGATATATTTCATCTACGCTATACTGCGCATGCGTAAACATTTACGTCACGACTGTTGGCGGGAACTTAATATTTTCAAATTACAAACCGAGTTTAAAAATACGTAGGTGCAAAAAAAATACATTTTTTCCAAATATACAGTATTTTTAAGTGTTCCTGATTGTACATTTAACATAAATATAAATTGTGAAATAACCCCATTACAGCTTTCTTACATGTATTTTCATTGCTGCCAGCAGCTAAATGAATAGTAACATTTATTTTTTAAGTACTCAGTAACTGATATTTTAAATTTTTTTGCATCAGCAATATCTCTTATTTCATCTGGAAGGGACCTGTATGCCTTAATTGCAGCATAATATGGTCCTTTTTCAAAAAAAGTGGTCCTGTGATTAGGGATCCTTATTTAATTACCCTGCCTGGTTGTCACTGATATATCAGTCGAATAAAATTCGTTATTTGTTGGAAATAGTGACTGGTGTCTTTTAACAAATGTTACTAGTGATAAAAAATTAAGATAGATGCAACATATGCAAAAACTTGGTAAAATATGCTACAGATCAATTTTTTATTTTTTTTTCTAGCGACTTTTTTAAGCGAAGTAAAATGGTTTAAAAAGTAGAATTTTCAAATGATCACCCTGTACAGACTCTTGAGTTTTTTCTCCGAGTATGATTTCCCGGTTTTTTAAGCTTTTTTTAGCTTCTATGCATATGATATGTACATCGTAATCCGAAAGTAATCTAAGTAGTCTAATTTTGACACTGACATTAGAATTAAAGTACAAATCAAGTTAATAAATTTTATTTGAAAAACAAATGAAGAGAAAACTTAATCAAACAAAATTATGGTTTAAACAAGAGTTCAACAAATAAATAACAAAATGAGTAAAGAAACTCAAAAAGAGAAATATTATTTCGTAGTAAATGTTCAATATGTCCACCATTCTTCTCAATACCCCTATCCATAAGATTCATGAAAAATCGTTTCATATTAATATTAAATAATGCCATTGGATCAAAAAAGGCCGCTGCTGCACTGATTTATTGCCAAAGTTGAGCGCGGGTATTTTTTTTTTTTTTTAATCACTTATTTAACGTCGGCCTATTTCCGCTATTGAGGCCAATCACTGACGCCAGGCAACCCCCAACCTGGAAATTTTGCCGAACCTCTAATCTTACTAAGAGTAGGGATTTTTTACTTGCCTAACTTTTAATAGACAAGGGACCGACTGTTTTACATCCCCTCCGAAGGATGGTATATCCTCAATACACCTCTCGCCTACAGTTGTATTGCTTCTGCGATATAGCTGATATACAAGCCGCTAGAAGTAGGGAAGCGAGACCACGTCTTTCCGTGGAGCCCATCCACGTACTAAACGCAGTAATGTTGCTTTACTTTCATATCGCTATGAAGTGAGTGAAGTCAGTCCTCCGCTCGCTGCCCGAGCGGTTTTGTGGTTTTGTAAACAAGTGGTTTTGTAAACAAGTTCTTTCATTGCGTCCCATATACTGAAATCCAAAGGGTTAAAATCTGGGCTACGTGCCGGCCAAGAATGTTTAATTATCGATAGTATTGTGGCATCGGGTGTCTACTATGTTATTATTTCTTATATATGCGGCCGATTGTTAAAATGCGATTTTCTCGTAAACGGTTAATTTCTAAGGTTATTGACAAGTATACTTATTTTTATAAAACAGGCGAAAACATTACGAGTAAAAAAGATAAGAGTACATTTAAATTCTAAATATTGAGTATGTTGAGCCCTCAACGATCTACACCAAAAATTGAAGCAGATTTGAATTCCTGATCTCAAGAAACCCCTAGGTATTCACCAATTTTTATACCATTATTTGAAAAACTTCAAAAGTTATGCAAGAAAATTAAAAATATAATATTGACTTTAACATGTGTCTCTGTTAATATCAACTTTTGGACTAAGGTAAGTTTACCTAAAGATAATATTAACAATAATAACTAAAGTAAAACACAACAACAACAAGATAGAGACTAAAGCAACCAACAAAAACTAATAATGTTTTGAATTAGATAATTAACATTCATATTCACAAAAACTGTTTTATATTCATTCTCAATTTTTCCACACACAGATTTAAACGTGCCAGAATTTCGGGTGTAATCGTGGCTACCGGCTACCGCACTTCCTATTATTTTTTGTTTTAGGTGGTTCATATCCTCAGTTGGCGAGTTATAAACTTGGTCTTTAAGATGTGACCACAAATAAAAATCAGGTGGAGTGAGATCCGGTGAACGAGGGGGCCATGAAATCGGACCGCCTCTACCTATCCACCTATCTTTATAAGTAGTATTTTATCTGACATTTAAAGTAAAGTGTGGGGGTGGTTACATCTTGCTGAAAGAACATAGCCCTTCTAGTAACTAAAATATTTTCCAGCATATTAGGTAGGTAAATCATTTTGTAAAAAAATATAAATACGTTTTCCCATTTACTCTGTCAAAGAAATGTTGTCCAAAACGTTATTCCCAATAATACCACACCATGCTGTGGTCGAAAAATGTCCTTGATTATTTACTTCGAGTAGGTATGTCATGGGGAATTTCTGAAGCATAATTGTGCTTCTAAAATTTGACTCAGTAAATAAAACATTTCGTACTTCCAACGTGTTGTCATTGACCGTCATGATATTTCCCTGCTAAAATCCAATTTCTTTGGCCAGTCCTCTGGGTGGAGCTTTAGATTATTTCAGTTGTAGTAATAATTTAGGTTGGTAGTGCCAAAATATTAAATCAGTATAAAATTATCAGTAATTGACTCCTTAAAGAGCATCACGATAAACTGAATTTAATTGTCTTTATATTTAACTTACCAAGCATGCAAAAGCTAAATACGTTATTCATGTTCACTTTGGACACTTCGTGGGTTTTCAATTTATTCCATTAGGTATGGATAAGATTGTTGGTATCTTTTTTTGACCAAGATTCGTTCTCCAAACAAAACACATACAAAACAAAATAGTTTATTAGTTTCGTTCGTCACAACCACACAACCAAATATTTTTAACATACCTATATAGCTTTATTAAATTTAAAACAGCAAGATTTTTTTTCACTTCCACAATGTTTTTCAATTTTTAAATTGGGAGTTGGCCATGCTAATTCTCTAATTTAAAGTTTTTCATCTAACGGAATACAAGTTTTTTAAAATGGAGATTTTATTCATAGTCAATAAATAAAAATGTAGGTAACAAAGTACTCAGCGAACAAAAGCTCCGACCTGCATTGAATTACGCTTACAAATTCAAATTGGTAGCCAAGTTTCAGCCAAAATTTGAATTTGTAGACGTAATTCAATGCAGGTCGGAGCTTTTGTTCGCTGAGTACTTTGTTACCTACATTTTTATTTATTACAATTTAGTCCACTTGGGCTAGAGGTAGCCTGCTCTAAAAGGTACTTTAGTAGAGTCACTATTTGTCACAGAGACATTGTATGTCTTGACAAGTAGTAGCAACTGACCACCAGAGGGATACACTTATCCCCATCATTATTATTCATAGTCACTAATTGTAAAAGACACACAAAAAAAACAATTATGTTAATAAAATACACAGCACGGCAACATCTACATAGGTAAGGTATACAAACAGATCACGCTGACTACTATACCTGGCACAAGCTATCGTTAGATTCTACCATTTAATATGATGTAAAATATCATTAGACATTTTATCTCTCTCACTCGCACACGACTCTCATAAGATTTCTATCTTACGATTGAATTAAATATTTGGCAGACGGCAAAGCCGAGTCTGAACGAGAACAATCAGACGTAGTAATGTAGTCTATACGTGTCTATCCTCAGAGCTCTAACTAGCATAGATTATAGAACGGCCGTTGTTGGACGAATTACGCACTGTTGCCGGACTTTATACAACATGCATAATGGATAAACAAATTATTGAAATACTTAAAATAAGAATTTTAAAAAGATATTTTTACAGAAAAATAAGGTACTGCCATAGCACACTGGCATTACCTCACAAGCCGCCACTGGATTATCCACACGGTATTTATTATCAATAATTTCTGTTAAATTTGCTCAAGATTCTAAAAAAAATGTTTGACTCTAACCATTGTGACTTAGAGAGTGTACTCCACCAGATTTGAAAGCTGCTGCAGAAAAGACAACCAGAAGATTATAAACCAACTGTCACAATGTAAATAATTATCAATTGTTTGTTTAGTCGTTGCCTTCAGCTTGTGCCGTAACCTTCTACCCTCGTGAATAATATAGGCCATTATATGCTTGTGGAATAAACTACTATTTACAAAGTCTTCATTATATAATTTTATAACAATCTACAATAAGTTACCAATCCACATTAAGGATATTGAAAATTCATTTTGACAAGGATTACTACTCAGTAAATAAGTATTTATGTTGTTAGCTTGTTATGTTTGTCCTATTTGTTCTAGTGTTTGGTTTTTATACTATCTGTATCATATTTTTAGGCCAGTAGTGTAAAACCAAAAAATTAGACGAATCGGAAATAATTGCTACAAAAGATTTTATTGTTATAATGGTTTTATTTGTTGCCCAATATCACTATCCTAGGTTTTCCCGCTCGGCGGAGTTGTGTTAAAGTGGTGGGGGGTAAAAATGTACCCCCAAAATGGGTATTCTTTCGGTTTTATGGTTATATCTCGTAAAGGACTCACAATATCGAAAACATTGTCCTATTAAAAGTTGTAGGGCATTAAATTCTGCATTGAGTGACACTGGGCGCATATTTTTTGGACCACCCGTTCCCATACTAATGCTCATTAAAGTTGGACAAATTTTGCATATTTATGAAAAATGTTTTATTTGCACTATATGTACTACTCTTGTACTTACTGATATAAAGGTGGAGGCAGGATAAAGGAACACAATTCTTAAAATCAATTAGTAATGATTATATTTCATAATAACAAAAATTGTAGATAAAGGTATGAAATAAAAAAGGGAAAAAATAAGGAGTTGCAGATTTCACAGACTTCGACGTTTGATTCTCGTTGGGCATCAAGAGCATCAAATGTGCTGAGCGCCTCCGCCGAAGCAAAAGACACACTACTCCTGAGGTCATTTTTACCAAGTTAATGGTGGTGACCATGACTCAGGAGCAATTCCTTTCCAATGACAGAAATAAAGCACGCCTTATTAGCTTGCTTACTGAGAGGCTTGAAGGTGAACGCTTCCCAGTAAAGCAAGCTAATGAAGATGCAGACCACTTGATTGTTGCCACGGCCCTTAAGGTATTACAGGAGCATGAAAAGGTTGTGGTAGTTGGTGAGGACCCCCTCATTATGCTCAATGCTCTAGCCCCACCATCAGCAAACATATATTTTTTTAAACCTGGAAGAGGAACGACCCCGTCAAAAGTATTTGGTCCTAACAGCTTCAAACTGGCAGACAACATCAGAAGGCCACTCATATTTCTCCACGCCATAAGTGGATGTGACACAACTTCAGCACTCTTCAGGCAGGGTAAAAAGAAGGTGGTCAAGCTGTTGGTCAAAAATAAATGTCTTCTCGAAGAAATCAAACCTTTCTTCGAGCATGACACTCAAGCTGAAAGCTATTGCCGAAGTTGGCGTACGATTTTTAACAACCCTCTACGGAGGTAGGGCAGGAGATGCTTTAGATAAATTGCGATTCGATCTGTTTTCCAAAGCCCTAGTGAAATCCAAATTCAACCTGGCATCCCTACCACCAACATCCGAGGCAGCCCCCCCAACATTGCTTGAGAACTTACTTACAAGTACAAATGTGGTTAGGACACCAGATGAATCCGCTCCTCTGGGGATGGCAGGCGACAAAGTTTGGTCTTGATCCCGTTCCTACCTCCAAGAAACCCGCTTCACAGTCTCTTCTCTCCACAATTTTCTACAAATGCAACAAGGGGTGTGCAGGTGGTTGTGGGTGTCGGAAGTCTGGGATTAGTTGCTCGTTGATCTGTGCCAACTGCAAGGGGAACGAACTCCTGCACTAACTCCCTCCAACCAGATGCAATTGATGAACCAGATATTGACGAAGACCTGGACTGCATATATGGGGCGACGAAAATTACAGACTTTCAGGAGCCGTGTGAAGGGGCGACGGACTCCGTCCGAGTGGCCCAACAAGAATCAAACGTCGACGTCTGTGAAATCTGTGTAACTCCCTATTTCTTCCCCTTTTCATTTTCATACCTTTAACTACAATTTTTATTATTATGAAATATAATCATTACTAATTGATTTTAAGAATTAATTGTGTTTCTTTATCCTGCCTCCATCTTTATATCAGTTAAGTACAAGACTAGTACATATAGTGCAAATAAAACATTTTTCATAAATATGTAAAATTTGTCCAACCTTTAAAAAATTTTGAAGCATTTTACTTTAAAGTTTATTATTATTTAGGTGAGGAACATTTAAACAAACCTTTTAGAAACTATCTGTCAGAAACGCACTTGATTGTTTGAAATTTTAATTGTTGTATTCAAAGCCTACCTATCAAAATTTAAAATTTTTAAAATAATGTGTAAATCTATTGATTTTAATTGAATGGTTGAATACTTTTCAGAACTTACGTTGTATGAATGGTTTCTTATTGAATATGAAAGTTTTTATTAATTCGTAGTCAATTATAGAGAGAAAACGTTATTTTGTATGAGATAGTCGGTTCTTAGTTTTGTAAAATTTCCTTTTATCAAAGAAAATAAATAGAAAAAAGACGCGCAATTTGAAAATGTACTTTATTTGCCTTATTTTTCTATGCTCTTTCCGAATCTTAAAACATATTTTTAAAACTTTCGATACAGGGTGTTGTTTTTGAGATTTAACAATTTGGCTATTTTTTTCCGTCCGACCCTGTATTTTGATTCTGCTAAATTGAGAAATCGATATAGCTGATAGAGTAAAACATACATACCAAATTTTACTTTATTATACCTAGTGGTTCTAAAGTTATGGTCCAAGACAAAAATAGGCAAAATCAATAAAACACCCTGTATCTTGGTAATTAAGGATTATTGACCCATTAACCATAGGTGATATGGAATCGCCCAAGTAACCTACATATGCAGGTAAAGTATGTACACTTACCAATGAATCACCCTGTATAAGTATGACAAATTATAGTAATAATTCGAAATAGTTTTTATATGTAGTATATAATATTGTTGTTGACTTGCCAAATGTACAGTTGGAATCAGTTGCTCTCGAACGACCTGTGGTCCGCTTGTCTGAATGTATTGTTCCGGATGTATCGGCTTGGCAACATCGTACTACAAATAAACGTTTAGAATTTGCTTCTAGCCAGTTTCTTTAAATACGGCATATCCACAGTCTACAACCAACTGCTAGTTGTATGCACTGTTGCCACGTCCAGGATATTAGGACAAGTGGACATAAGAAACAGGCCGCGAGTCATTCTAAAGCAACTGATTCCAACTGTACAGGGTGGCCCGTTTAACTTGGGCCTATACCTTATCTCAGAAACTATAGGTGTTATGAAAAAAATGTCGAAATAAAAGTTGTTCGAAATCAAATGAACTATTATATTTTAATAAAACGAGATCTCTATCTTGCTTTCATACAGGGCGATAAATTAAAGTTGTATTTTTTTAAATGGAACACCCTGTATATTGTTGCAGTTTTAGATTCTACGTATAATTCTCATTATCGTCATATATGGTATCATATATCTAAAATGTCTATTGTTTGAGTTACAAGCATTTAAAATAAAAAATTGACAGATTCGGATCAACTTTGAAAAATTGATAATTCCGATACTAGATATTATTATTATTTGCAACTTTGCACAGACGATTAGCACATGCCATTGTGTAGAACAGTCGCAGGAAAATTTGAAATTTTTCGTACAGGGTGGTTGTAAACTCGCTGTCAATTTCCAAAGTTTTAAACCTTGATAAGTCAAAAATCTTAAATGGAACACCCTGTATATTATTCCCTAGATTGGTGTAGAATTAAATTCTCTTCAAGCTGGTATATGGTTTCCCTATACTTAAAGTTGCTCGTTTTCATGATATTTGACATTTACAAGTTTACATTTCTTATGGTTTGTCAAAATGTCACAATGCACATTATAATAACTCAATATTCAAATTGAGGCGGCAAAGTTGCTAAGAATAATAAAATGAAATCGTAAACAGAAAGACGAAAATTGTTTAAGCGATACTATGATATATAAAAAAAATAAAAGTCGTACATTTTCGGTAAACAACTAACAATGTTTCTACACGAACACTTTTTACTGATATGAAATCTAAAAAACTAAACAAGAAATTTAATAGCACCGTATGCCCCAAAAAAGAAACATGATGCAGTTGCGGACACGTGTTTTGGAGTTATTGCTCCTCGTCAGCGTAGCGTAGCTAAAATAAAGGAAGTGATGTTTTGCGGGGTTAATAATAGTAGAAGAAATTTAATAGCACTGTATACTCCAAAAAAGAAACATGATGCAGCTACGGACACGTGTTTCGGAGTTATTTCTCCTCGTCAACGTAGCTAAAATAAAGGATCTGTATGACGAAGATCTGAGACAATAACACTAAAGGTTAGAAAGCACAGTACACAGTACTCAAATGCATCATGGACCACTATACGTGACCTCACTAGAAACTAACATTTACAACAAATTTTCTATGTACCCACCGTTTTGAGCAATACAGGTGGTGTATCTTACTTGAAGATTCGCAATGGCTTTTGCGACATAGTTTGTTGTATTCAAATAATTTATGGCCTCCCTTATTCTTTCTTGAATCTCCTCAGTTGTGTTAGGCATATATTTATAAACGATTTCTTTCAAGGTGTCCCATAAAAAATAGTCTAGTGGGGTTAAATCCGGGCTACGAGCAGGCCATGATATTCCACCGTTTTGTCCAATCCACTCCCGGTAGTTTTGATTTAAAAATTCTCTGACATTCACACTTCCATGGTAAGGAGCTCCATCCTGCTGCCAGATTAAGTTCATTATGTCCTGTGCCGGTATTTGATTTTCTATAAGCTCGCTAATTTGATTTTCTATTAAATGTAAATATCTAACTGAATTTAAATTTCCATTATAAAAAATAGGTCCCAAAATACGATTACTCCAAATCCCGCAGCACACTTTCACAAAACTTCTGCCTTGTTTTTGAACTTCAAATATTTTTCTTTTATTTTCACTACCCCAATAATGTGTATTCTTTCGATTGAATATGCCGGCAGCGGTCGTGAAAATAGACTAATCAGTCCAAAGAATGTTAACAAAAACGTTGTCTAGAAAATATCTATCCATTAAAAGACTGCAAAAATCCAATCTCGACTGAAAATCTCTTTGTTCCAATTTTTGTACTGGTACAAATTTGTATGGCCGGCGTTTGTTGATTTTGAGGCAAGTTTGAATTGTAGTTCTTGGAACTTCCAAATCTAATGCCGCCTGACGAGTGGAGGTTTCGGAATTATCTTCAAAATGAAGCAAAATATCTAATTGTTTACCTTCATTTAAGACCCGTCTAGGCTTCTCCCGTTTTTCATTAGATAATGTTCCATGCCTTCTTAAGTTTTGTATTATTCTGGCAAATATTTTCTTCTCAGGAATCCGTCTAGCTGGAAATTCCGTTCTATACTCTCTGAGAGCAAGAGCCGGGCTATTATTTTAAGATAGATAACATTCTAGCATGTCTACTTTTTCTTCACGTGTATACATTTTTTTGCAGAAATAGATAAGTATGTAAGTACTACTTAAAAACAAACTACGTGAAATGTCAAATAATGTGCAATGTGAATTATTTGTTTTATTCTTCATTGCTACCTGCGATAATTTATTGATGCAAAGAATACTCTTTTTAGAATTAGTGAAAATTAGAATATGAAACATGTGTGATCTACCTACTAATTTGATCGACTAATAATAATTTAAAGGAGTAGTAAAAGATTATCAAAACGAGAAGAATAATATCACCGCTTATTGACTGTCAACTATTTAGTGGCGAAAGTGTTTAGTCAGTTTCGGAATTCGTAAGAAGTAAAAATGGTAAACTTGTATGTAAATGTCAAATATCATGAAAACGAGCAACTTTAAGTATAGGGAAACCATATACCAACTTGAAGGGAATTTAATTCTACATCGACCTAGGAAATAATATACGGGGTGTTCCATTTAAGATTTTTGACTTATCAAGGTTTAAAACTTTGGAAATTGACAGCGACTTTACAACCACCCTGTACAAAAAATTTCAAATTTTCCTGCGACTGTTCTACACAATGGCATGTGCTAATCGTCTGTGCAAAGTTGCAAATAATAATAATATCTAGTATCGGAATTATCAATTTTTCAAAGTTGATCCGAATCTGTCAATTTTTTATTTTAAATGCTTGTAACTCAAACAATAGGCATTTTAGATATATGATACCATATATGACGATAATGAGAATTATACGTAGAATCTAAAACTGCAACAATATATAGGGTGTTCCATTTAAAAAAATACAACTTTAACTTATCGCCCTGTATAAAAGCAAGATAGAGATCTCGTTTTATTCAAATATAATAGTTCATTTGATTTCGAACAACTTTTATTTCAACATTTTTTTCATAACACCTATATTTTCTGAGATAAGGTATAGGCCCAAGTTAAACGGGCCACCCTGTACATAATCATGTATTGATTTTTCTTGGCCAATAAATTATCATAACATATATCATATCATATTAATCTATAATATTCTACTAAATCATTCTAATAGCCAATATATATGTAAACGATTAATGACTTATAGTACTTACCCAAATTCCACTTAAGAAATGCTGCTACTTTAAGAGACAGTATCTTAAGAGCAATATTTTTTGCGGGATGCTTGGATTTTTCACCATAGGGCTCTAAATTAATAATATCTCCAGTTTCAGCTTCAGGTCTAATTCTTAATGTCTCAGCAACAACATCATAAAATTTTGTTATTAATTCTGTTGGTGTTGGGTCTACAAATATAAATGTTGATTAACAGTAGATACTGATTAATTAATATTAGAAATATGAGTATCGGTAAAATAAATTATATTATAGTTATCTACTTGGGAAAGAGGACAAGATACTATACTTTATACCTAAGAAAGAGATAAAAGTAAACTCAAGACTTGGTTAAAATTACGAACAATCTAATGAAGACTATTTACATATCTTCCTAGTAGGTTTTGATATCACTACCTGTGTTTTTATGTGACATCCATTACTGTTTTATCTATGAACGATGGCATCGAAAAATTTGCTAACTTGGCGACATAACCCCTTAATATACAGAAACTGTTGATATATAGCCACTTACTAATTACATACATAGACATATAAAATTTCAAAAATATTTTAATTTTTTCTTCTTCACTTCTTCACTAATTACATACATAGACATATAAAATTTCAAAAATATTTTAATTTTTTCTTTACTATAAGCAAAAATCTACTTATAGATAGGTACTCAGTACATTTTTATAATAGCAAGACCTAATAAAAATAGCGGCAAAGTACTACTTATATGCTCTCTAATACTTAAGAATTAAACGTGTCCATGATACAGTAATTTAGCCAGTGTAATTTGTACATTATGAAATTATTTATATCATTTGGTTATAAAAAAAAGTACCTTTCTGACAAATGCTGCTATTCTGTAAATGAATTCTTCTGAGTAATTGCCTGATCCCAGGTATATTCTTATTGTTCTGCAATTAATACTTACGCCACAGCTATCACAAAGTTCAAACTTATTGGATGTACTACTTATTAAATCTATATACAGATTGTGAAAGCACTCATTTTGACATAGGACCTAAATTTGCCGCTTAGTTTTGTTTAGTTACATTGCGTGCGCAGTCGATAATTGATGAACGATTTATGCAGACGAGCATAGTGACCAAAGTCGGAAATGTAAGAGTAGTAGGGCACTTTTGTCTCTATAGGCAGCGGCACTTCACATCGTATATACAGGGTGATTCGCGAGCAATGAGCCATAGCCTAATGGCAGATAGATCACTTCAAGGCAAGTATAGATCAATAAGGAAAACATGTTTTGATCACTCGTTAAAAATTAAATTAAAAATCTGCCCTCCTCATTTTTGACAGAAAAGTACATTTTTCTATTGCATTTCTGGAAAACTATTAGCGGATTCGGAAAGTTCAGAAAAAATGCTATCAGAATGACTGATCAATTTTGACAGCACACCTAAACTGTTTCGGCAAAAAAAATCACAAAATAATTTAGTGCATCACGACTAACGCTTTGACCTGGCATTATTTATGGAATAGTTTGATAGACTCTATTCAAATGCTTCAGATCTACATTCCCTCTGAGTTACAGCAAAAAAACATAGCAAAAAGCATACTTAACAAGAAAAAGTCAGGGTCCTACCTGTGAAATTTTAAATGTATACAAAATGATAATAGCTAAATAATAGCAGAACATAAGACGTGCAACTGCATCACCAAGTTGAAGACGTTGGGCCTTTCGGATGTGGTAAGGATAAAACCGTTCCACTTTTAATGCCCCCCATACGTGGGTTTGAGGAACACCTAGCGCGTGTGCTATTATTATCCTAGTGCTTGTAGAAGGATTTTGCTCTTCAATCTCCACAATGTTTTCTTCGGCCAGCCTAACTATTCGTTCTACATTTCCACGAGGTCCAGGAATCTTCCATGTTGCCGAGAGAACTGGAAGAATCTGGTGAAAGTATGGCGCGATGGTACTCGTTGACCAGGAAATCTTCGCTGATATTCCCTAACGGTAGCCCTTGCATTGCCATTGCAAAACCCATACACATACTCTGTGGGCCAAATTAAAGGGGACCTTAATTCTTCTTGTAATAATTTCTTTATTACTCAACGATTTTTTACGGTTTTTGGGTATGTTGTACTTAAAACTGTCCGAAACGAAAGCCTGGTTCAAATGTAGCAATATTGCGTATTTTAATTAAGTGGGCACTAAAATCAAAAACACAATTTATTGTTCGACAACTCTTATAATTACTCAAAGAAATAGTAACAATTTGTTTAACACAAAAAAAAATTACAAAAACCTGAGTTACAATAATTCATTGTGAATATGACCACCCTCATTGTTAACTACTGCTTGCAGGCATTTCATACGAAATCCGTGTAATGCTTTCACAAAAATGGCTATTTCAAACCTAAAACTTTTTAAATCTTTAAAGTCTCATAGGAGTCGTTCGTCTAGATGCTTTTTGCTTTTAAATATCTTTTACCTACTTTGCAAATTTTATACTATTAGACTAATATTTGCAACGACTTCAAATGCACAGTTTTAAATAAATGCCCCTTTTCTTGCACGCCAGTTGAATATTGCTACATTTGAACCAGACTTTCATTTCGGATAGTTTAAGTACAACATACCCAAAAACGGTAAAAAATCGTTGAGTAATAAAGAAATTATTACAAGAAGAATTAGGGTCCCATTTAATTTGGCCCACAGTGTACATGATATCAGCGAATTCAGCGTAGTAGCATAATCAATTAGTAAACTGATTAGGCATCTTTGAAACGCGAAGAAATCGTGGAACAATTAGAAAACCAAAAATGGACAAAATAGTAATGTCAAGGTATTGTCAAATATCATATCAATTTCAAAATAAAACTGTGTATGTATCTTTCTTATAATATTGTTTTTACTTCTTCCTAGACTAGATAGGAAGGTTTTTGCTGTGTCTCAAAAGAGATGTGGATCTCAAGCATTTGAATAGACTCTATCAAACTATTCCATAAATAATGCCAGGTCAAAGCGTTAGTCGTGATGCACTAAATTGATTTGTGATTTTTTTGCCGAAACAGTTTAGGTGTGCCGTCAAAATTGATCAGTCATTCTGATAGCATTTTTTCTGAACTTTCCGAATCCGCTAATAATTTTCCAGAAATGCGAGAGAAAAATGTATTTTTCTGTCAAAAACGAGGGCAGATTTTTACCAAGTCTGGACCTGGATTTTTCAAAATCAAGTAGGCCATTCTGACAAGTCTCAGATAAGGAATGTTACTGGCAAATTTCATTCGATTACCTCTAACCATTGCAGAAGAATAGCTATTTGAATTCTCAGACCAAATGCATAAAATACCCTGTATCTTCTTAACGAGTGATCAAAACATGTTTTCCTTATTGATCTATACTTGCATAGCCATCTACAGTTCCAAGCCATGAAGTAACAAAGGCAACATCGCATTTCCTGTCAATGGTAGTCCTGTTTGTAATTCAGCCATCCCTTACTTTCATGCACTGATTTAAGGATTTTGTTTAGGAAATAAAGTATAAAGATCCCAAAACTTGTGCTATAAATTTATTTCGCCAAAATGAATAATTTACAAACATATAATTCTAGAATATACACTTAATAGGGTAAAATCCACTCTAAATTGCTTGATGGCAATTCATGACTATTTACAAAAACACTAACATTAAAACTTTGATTTACGCTAATACTTGAAACTACTTTTACTTCGCTACTATCAGTATCAGATTCTTCAGTCGTAGTCAATATTTAAAATGTAAAAATACAAGACATTGTTCACACACACTTGTAATTCCACTTAATGAAGCATCATTTTTTTGGCACAGCCTGCACAATATATTCCAAGCTAGATATTATGTCATCGGCAAGAAACTGGTCAATATCATTATTTTGCCTTTAGCATCTTGTCTTCTTTCTTCAGGATTACGTCGAGACACTGGCTTAGTTGTAGAAAGATGGTACTTCGGTTGATTGGAAAATATGTGAAGAACTGCATCCTCATTTAAACGAGGATATGTTATTTCTCTTCCTTTTCTTTTTTGGGATTTATTACCACATTCGCTTGAGATATGTTAGTTAGCCTCGTGCGTATTACCTATCTTTATAAAGCTCCATGGTTGTAACTTCTCTGCCTTCAAAGTGCAAACTGCAAATAGCTGAATTTTTACTAATGCAGTAGTCCTCCGTGTGTATAGCTCTAAGCCAATTTATTGCAGCACTGGATCCTTTGGGAAAGGATAAGTAGGTACTATTTGAGGATTCAGTTTTTAAAGTACTTGCATAGTATACAGCAATGTCGAGGCATCTACAATATAAAAAATAAACGCATATTTAGTGCGCGTCATGATCATATGTAATGTCAAAGAATTGGATGCAAACAATTTATAACATCCACTGATAGAAACGTGTAATTTTGTATCATTTGTCAAATAAACTGTATTCATTTATAAATAACAATTTGCAAGGTGTACAATACTATTTTATTTTTGTTTTATAAGTCTATATCATTATTATATTATGTTATATTTATACCAGGTTATAAAATATTGGTAAGTCAATCATATATACATACCTTTTTAGTGCTTAAATATTTTTGTTTAATTAAATTATCACTTTTCCTAACTTTAAACATTGTTTGCATCCATTATCTGTCAGATGACGTTTTCACTAAATGACCGTATATAATGCTTTCTTACCTTTGTCCAGTCTTCAAATAAGCGAAGTTAATGAATTATTAATAATAATTTTTAATAACACAGTACTAAAGTACAAACAGTACAAAGTCTAAAAAGTAATTACTAAACAAACACCGCTGGTAAACAACACGACCAGAGTGGTCTACCTGTCGCGTTGCCAGATCTCAAACTTCATGGCTTGGAACTGTAGAAGGCTATGATACTTGCCTTGAAGTGATCTATCTGCCATTAGGCTATGGCTCATTGCTCGCGAATCACCCTGTATTTTGAGGTTTCCTATTTCAAGATGAGTACTTTCGCAATCTGTATATAATTTGTATTATCCTACTTAATGTATTTTATAAATTGTTCGTTTTTATGTTCTATATAAATTTGTTCATTTTTAATAATTGAATACATTGACGAAACCAATATTGCTCCTTTAATAATCTTATGGTAAATAAATGTCTATCTATCTATCTATACAGTTATTTGTGATAAATATAATATTTTATGGGAGAAAAAATAATTGTAACATAATAACATTAAGATAAAAATACAATTTGCCAAAACCTACTAAATAATAGGTATGATAAGATTATATTATGTACTACTTATTTCGAGACTTATTTACCTGTAGACGGTTTTTGTAAATGTTTTAAAAGCAAATCAGGATCCAATAAAAATTCAAACCACAAAATAGTATCAGGAGATATAGGTACCGTTCCTGGTCTTAATAATTCTACGTCCATTATTTAAAAGTATTATTTATTCACAACGTCCTTAATTCTCAAACATAGAACATGAACATCTATGTTTTGTGATGAACATAAAGGTTAAAGGTTTTGTTTTTATCTAAAAAATATAGGTTAGATTAAAGCTGCTTTCGATTCGATCGTGCAAGAAAAGTAATCTATTCACGTGAACATAAGCTGCTTTCGATCGTGCAAGAAAAGTAATCATTGTTCACGTGAACATAAATCATTATTTTTTCTTCAAGCGTATAACAATACTTACATTACATAATGCAACACGTCCTGTAGAAAGAGCCTATTATTGTATTAGTACAAATATTTCTCATTTTTTTCCTAGTACAAAAATGAATAAATGTATCCATGGCAACGAATTAAAAATCTAAGTTATGATTTGTCATAAACTATCATTTTAAAAATTGACGTCTCGCGTCGTGCTGTTTTTAAAATTTAAAAGCGAAAAAGTCTGAAGAAATGCATTGCATTGCATCTGAAATACTTGAAATTGCTAATTTACCTATGTCATGTTTCATTGATAAATAAAAAGGTTAGTATTACATATATTTTTTTTACTAAGCTGGAACGCATTTGATCTGATGTCATTTTTCAAAATTAAAGTTTTGATATTTTTTATTTTAACGCTTGAAGAAAAAATAGTATATGTCACTCGGAGTAGAAGGCTCATTATGTGTTTCGCCCAATTTGCTGCCTCGGCTTGCGCCTCGGCTGAGCAAACTTCTGGGCTCAACAATAACGGTCGCCTTCTACTCCTTGTAACATAATATACTATTCCAAACATGAGCATGACGTCGTCACGTATAACAAACGAACGCATACGACAAAAATAACCTGAAACCAGAAACTTATAAAAATTCTGGATTCTGTGGTAGTATCGTTTTTTTTATTTTATTTTTTATATTTTAATCGGTACATTTCTATAGTGTAGTGTATAGTACGTGTTATTGTGTGGGAGGAACATTTAACTAATTATTTCAAGTAGTTTCAATTTAATTTTGGAGGGTGAGAGATATACAATCTCCACTTCTTGCAGTTCTTGCCTAGGATCTAGGATCACTCATTTACTGCTAAACACAGGCAATGTGACGATGACACAATTTTTTAATTATTATTAGGTTACGATTTAAATAAACATGATTAAGGCAGAGATGGGGCCGAGGGTTTTTAGGTTTAAACCCAAAAAACCCGTTTTGGGTTTTAACCCGGTTGGGTTTTTTAACGTTAATGGTTTTTTCAGTTTTATATGTATTATTAGCTTTGTACAGGGATATCCAACGAAAATGACCACCCCTAATAACTTCTTTATTTTTGAGGCTATAAAAAATTTTTTTGTATAAAAGTTGTAGGGTTTATTGAAGACATTTAGAATATGTATTCAGAAAAATAAATGAAAGTCGTTTAGAGGAGATATGGTATTAACTTTCATTTTTTTAAATGGAGCACCCCATTTTTTTGCATTTTTGAAGGTATTTTTCTCATTTCGAATTGCGAATTGTATATTCTAAATGCTTTCAATAAACCCTACAACTTTTATAGAAAAATTTTTTTTATAGCATCAAAAATAAAGAAGTTATTAGGGGTGGTCATTTTCGTTGGATATCCCTGTACCACGGTGTAAGATAATTAGGTGGTGAAACGCCTCAATGTATCGTATGGTTAGAATGTCTCCAAACTGTTAACGCTAGAGACACGAAATCGTAAGACAAAGAGAGAGAGTATGGGGCCACCAGGGCCGCGCGGGCTGCGGCCCGTATCGTCCCTAGTTAATTTCCACTTCATTTTACCAGTAGTGTAATAGAAATAAGTGAAAAAACACCTTGAGGTGGAACTAATTGGAACAAAAATGATTCTTGTTGTAAATGGAAGGTATATAACACGCTCCTTATCAATATACTAAAAATATACATCCGTACTGTCGCGCAAAATGCGTCTTTTTGCCGCCATCTTGAAAAAAACATAAAAAATTAAAGAAAACATAAAAAAATCATGTGTGGTATGAAATTACAGGAAATTTTATGCTGAAAAAGAATATGATATTGGTTTTTAAAAGTAAAACGTTTACAAAGATGAAGTAGGGGGGAAAAGGGGAAAATGATACCTTCATGACCCTGTATTTACACCTTAAATGCTTATATTATGCTACATTACATTACACCTATACTTGATGCTGTGAGGCTAATTTTGATTTTCTTTATTATCAGTTTCAGGTAGGTAAATTTTTGTTTTGTGTGAAGAAATCTTCATAAGAAAAATGGAAGACGAAACCTACTTTTTGTATTCCAATGTGCTTTGTGACGATACTCCCTATGTCGCATTAACAGCAAAAGGCTTGACGGGCATTACCAACGTGAGCAAATTAAGAGATGATAAAATTCATCAATTTTTCAATCATATGCCTACTGGTACTGTTAAAGTACATAGAGAATGCCGACGTGTAATGTCAATCCTATCAAAATTAAACATCGCAAGATGATATTTCTTCGACCAGCTCGAGAACGCTGCGAGGAAGTGTTGGATCGTTCAATTTCAAAAATAATAATAATGTCATCACAAAATAAAAAACTTAAAAAACTAGTTTCAGCAACGCAAAAAGACAATGTTCATCAGAAAGTCATTGCAATTGTAGAAAATCATTCCTCACAATCGTTTGACAAAGAAGAACTTAGTCTCCTTAACAAGGGATTAAAGTTTGCTTTACCTGCCTCTACAGACGTTTTGGAGGAGATAGTGGCAAATGTGGAAAGTTCAATTCAGTCTCTGCCCGACTCCTCTAAGGGCTTTATCAGAGAAGCGTGCAGAAATCAAATTTCTACAAATATTATTAATAATGTCAATAAAAAACCAATTTCCAAAAAGAATAGAAACATTGTCAAGCGATTGCGAGAGAAAGATTGTTTTTACTTAAAAGCCGATAAGGGTAATAAGGTTGTTATCTTAGATAAAAAGGACTATTATGAAAGAGTAGACAACCTGATTAGTAATGGTCCTTATAAAAAACTTTCAAGAAACCCACTACCTAAAATGATTACCGAAGTAAGGAATGTACTTAAATCCTGTAATAACCTTATTACCCCAGCTTTAAAAAATAGATTACATATATCTAACCCAAGCGTCCCTAGATTGTATTGCCTACCCAAGATACATAAACCCGGTAAGTCGGTGCGTCCTATTGTTTCAGCAATTGGATCACCGACTTATCACCTATCAAAATGGTTGTCGGAGGAGTTCGAAAATTTACCCATTTCACAACCTGGCTTTTCAGTTATTAATTCAAATGATTTCATTAATAAAATTAGCAATATTCGGCTACAAGATGGGGAAATTTTGGTCTCCTTTGATGTTTGTTCATTGTTTCCGAGTGTACCAATTCCACAAACCATGGACTATCTCAGGGATTTACTCGAATCAAATAATTTAAGCCAAGAGGTAGTAAACGAATATATTCAACTCACAAAACTTTGTATGAAGCAAAATTGCTTTCAATTCAATAATAATTACTTTGAACAACATGAAGGGACAGCCATGGGTAACTCTTTGTCACCATTCATTGCCAGTCTTTTCATGAATCGCTTCGAAACAGAAGCAAAAGAAGAATTCGAGTTTTTTCCTAGAGTTTGGCTTAGGTATGTGGATGATATTTTTGCAGTGTTTGATACAAAAGTCGCGGATGTAGATGTTTTTGTTTCCAAATTAAATAGTCGTTTCACTTCTGTCAAATTCACATATGAAATTGAAAACAATCAACAACTACCATTTTTAGATGTACTAGTAATTAGAAATAATGAAAATAATTTAGAATTCGATGTATATAGGAAAGATACCAGCACTCTTACATATATTCCTAATGATTCTCATCATTGTGACCAACACAAGATGGCAAGTTTTAATTTTTTGATTAGTCGATTATTAAGTTTTCCGCTAACTAAAGAAAGGTTTGAAAAAGAAAAAGAGTTAATTACGGATATAGCTTTGAGTAATGGTTTTTCTACTAATTTGATTGATAAATTAATTAGGAAGCGTAAATTTAGGGAGGCACTTCGAAATTCTTCGACCTTTCGTATTGAGAAAGAAAATTCAAAATTTGTATCAATTCCATATGAACCCCGGTTTACCCGAGGTCTTAGTAGAATTTTCAACAACATTGATATGACGGTGGTTCATCGATCAGGAAATAAACTACAACAACTTTTAGGCAACCCTAAGGATAAAATTGGAATGAACGAAAGGTCGGGGATTTACGAAATTAGCTGTAAGGACTGCAACCAAAAGTATGTTGGACAAACAAGACGCTCTATTCAGACGAGGTTTAAGGAGCATATGGCTCATCTAAAATACGGAAGAATAGAGAAGTCTAGCGTTGCCCAACATGCTTTTGATAGCAATCATAAAATAGATATTAATAATTTAAGGTTGATTAGAAATGTAACAAACTCTAGACAACTAGATGCATTCGAAAGCTTGGAAATTAACAAATGTAAACATAGTATGAATAGTGACAAAGGGCCCATTCCAAATAGCCCGCTATTTATGTTAGTCAAGCGTTAACGCTTCAACGAAGCTAAATATTTTACCCGCTTTTTTTGTTACTATCGCGGTAATTGTTCGTCGAAGCGTAACGCATTTTTAGGTATAAATAGGTCCCATTGTTAGGTTAAGCTTAGTTTTAATCATCTCCCGATGATGCCAACTTGGTTGGCGAAACGCGCGTCGAGTGTGTGCAAAAGTGTTTTGGTGTGTGTGGAAAACTACTCCAAGTGTAAGTTCTACACCAAAGGTTCCAGCCCCTCTTCAGGAATCAAAAATAATTGTTTGTTTGGTAGCCAGTTTATTACAGATTATGAAAAGCGTTAAAAATGGTAGTCATTCCTGTGTGTGCTTTCCAGTTTCGCGAGACAATTTTGAAACTATGCAGCAATAGAAGTGATCTATGGGCAGCAAATATACACGCGAGGATTCTTTCAGTCATAGATTTACCTGCTGCAGAAACTCGATATCACCATGTGTGCAGTTCAGTAGGCCGTCCGGTTTACACTGATAGTTCAGATGCTTTTGTAAAGATATGTGAGTGGTTACAAGAAAACTGTACTTCATCATAAGACACACTGAATCCAAGGCTGCAAAGATCATCAATTGGGAAACGAGACCCAAAATCTCTGTGAATCTGTATGCCTACAGCAAGAGTAATATGGCAAATCAGAGAACGAGGACTGCATGCTTGCATTAGAGCCTAGCCTATTGAAACATGCTTCAGCTTCAGATCATTGCGTTTGCCACCGATTAGGATCTCCAACAAAGTTAGTAAAACAGGGTGTAAATATGTCTTGTTTTCTTCAACGGATGCAATATCTGATGCACTAGGATAAAACTCCCTATTTTTGTACGACAAATTTATTTCAGTTCCGATCAGTTTTGCTGCAGACTCGATTAATCTAAATTTTTTAACATCAGGGTCATCAAGCCTTTTTTGTTTGTGATAGTCAAAGATTATGTTTGATACAGTTTTTCCATATGTTATCGTGTTATATTTGCCATCGTGCCTGATATTATGATATTGTCTCCAAACCAGTCTTGCAATGTTTTCTTCAAATGTCTAGAAGTGTAAGGCTCACTTCCCTCTGGTAAAAAACTACGTATTTTTTTCACTAAGTCACTGACAGATATCGGCTCTTCACAATTTTCTTGTAACCACTCACATGTCTTTACAAAATCATCTGAACTATCAGTGTCAACCGGACGGCCTACTGATGTGAGCAATCCTCCACTATCATTAGGAGTATACTTCACAGAAATGAATTTGCCGTTTCTAAAATTGACACTGCACACTTGGTGATATCGAGCTTCTGCAGCAGGTAAATCTATGACTGAAAGCATCCTCGCGTGTACATTTGCTGCCAATAGATCACTTCTAGTACTAGCATAGTTTCAAAATTGTCTCGCGAAACTGGAAAGTACGCACAGGAATGATTGGCATTTTTTTACGCTTTTCATAATCCGTAATAAACTGATACAAAACAAATAATTCTTTTTGAAATTGAACGATCCAACACTTCCTCGTAGCGTTCTCGCGTTGGTCGAAGAAATATCATCTTGTGATGTTTTCAGTTTTGTATCACTTTTAATTTTGATAGGGTTGACGTATACACGTCGACATTCTCTATGTACTTTAACAGTACCAGTGAGCATAGGAATGAAAAGTTCATGAATTTTATCATCTCTTAGTTTGCTCGCGTTGATAATTCCCGTCAAACCTTTTGCTGTTAATGCGACATAGGGAGTATCGTCACAAGGCACAAGGTTTCGTCTTCTATTTTCCTTATGAAGATTTCTTCCCTCAAAACAAAGATTACCTACATGAAACTGATAATAAAGAAAATCAAAATTAGCCTCACAGCATCAAGTATAGGTGTAATGTAATGTAGCATAATATAAGCATTTAAGGTGTAAATACAGGGTCATGAAAGTATAATTTCCCCCCTACTTCATCTTTGTAAACATTTACCTTTTAAAAATCAATAACATATTATTTTTCAGCATGAAATTTCCTGTAATTTCATACCACACATGATTTTTTATGTTTTCTTTAATTTTTTATGTATTTTTCAAGATGGCGGCCAAAAAAACGCATTTTGCGCGACAGTACGGATGTATATTTTTATTATGTTGATTAGGAGCGTGTTACCTACCATTTACAATAAGAATCATTTTTGTTCCAATTAGTTCCACCTCTAACACTATTTCTATTACACTACAGGTAATTGTAATTTGGGTTCTATAGATACGACCAATTGAGAAATTCCATTCGAATTTAGAGGACATTTTTGGGGCGGAGTCTATTTATACTGTTGGTGAGAATTCCAACCAACAAAAAGCATTTTGGTTTGGTTTTCTTTAGTTAACTTTTGAAGTACTCGTATTATGATACTATTAATAGAATTTAATGACAGTGTAAAATATTTTAGTTATGCATTTTGCAAAAATGCGTCTTAAAAATATAAAAATATTTATGCACGTGTGAGGTTAGGTAAAGTTGCAAATTTCTTTAAAATGTTTTTAGCAAAAAAAATTTAAATTTCGCACTAGCCAATAATACAATAAATTTATACATTTTCTGCAATTTTTTTTTTACACTTATTTAACGTCGGCCTATTTCCGCTACCAGGACCTACCACCGACGCCAGGAGACGAGCAACCCCCAACCTGGAAACTTTGCCGAACCTCTTACCTTATTAAGAGTAGGGATTTTTTACTTTCCTAACATTTAATAGACAAGGGACCGACTGCTTTACATCCGGACCGACTGCTTTACATCCTCTCCGAAGGATGGTATATCCTCAATACACCTCTCGCCTACAGTTGTATTGCTTCTGCGATATAGCTGATATACAAGCCGCTAGAAGTGGGGAAGCGAGACCGCGTCTTTCCGTAGATAGTCACCCATCCAAAGTACTAACCGCGGTAATGTTGCTTTACTTTTCATATCGCTATGAAGTGAGTGAATTCAGTCCTCTGCTCGCTGCCCAGGTCTGCAATTTTTAAAACAGATTTTTCCTAGACTTTTTCAGTTAAACAATAAATGAGAAAACAGTCGAATGACCAACAATGAGGCATGACGAGAAATAAACAAAACCAACACTTGTCTTATGAATACAATATACAATATAAAATTATTAAATAAGTTTTTAAATGGCTCTTTTCGCAATACACTAATCACAAACAGTTTTTATACGTTTAATAAGTCACAATAAATTGTTAAAGATGCACAAGTATACTGTAACGATAATTTGGTAAATTACGGTTACAACTGGTTTCTACCGGAGACAATTAAATGTAGCTATGTTATGCGCGCGTCGACGGCACTGAAACGTTCTCGATCCTACAGCATTCCTCCTCCACCAGCTTTTTCCTATCTTCCGTACTGGTAAGTCGTAATTTTATGAATATCTAATTATTTTTCTCGGATGTAGAATTTTTCTGTATCCTATCGTTATAAAGTATTATTTGCAATACGTAGCCTAGTAAATATTTAGCATGTTGGTTATTTATTACAGTCAAATGTGATAAATATCGATTTAAATCGAATTTATCAATTGGGTGTGTTTGACGCCGGCATTTTAGCCAAATTTAGTGCTCTCCACGCGTGATTGATTTCATGCAAATATCTACACGTGGTGTCGTCTTGCAAGTTAACTTATGTTATTACCGTTCCTTATTATCTTTTGCAATTAAAATTTGCAATTATCGTTATTATCTTTATCGAGTTATTCATAAAATATATGCACTTACACAGATCTTTTTCGTATGCGGAAGGTGGTAAAAAACTCCTCGAAATTAATAGTTTTCGCTTAACGGAAAATATTGGTTTTTATCTTATCTCACAATTTGATTATTGTAATTTTTCGTAATTTAATTTAATATTTAAATTATTCCCTGCTATATCTTAATACGATTTGAATTAATTAAAATTCATAGTTATTATCTAATTATCGTAATTTAATTGAATAATTAAAGCATTCCTTACCATTTCTTACTCCAATTGTTTCTTATCGTTCTACAGTAAATAGTAGAAATTAACTTTAATTAGTAATCTAATTAAATTAGTTATAAAAATCAGAATACCTAACTTTTTACTTTCTTACTTATTGTATTATTTTGTGATTCACACATTTTCTATTTGTGAAAAGATTGCGTTTTAGCAATATTAAAACTTAATTTTCTGAGTGTCTTATTGTGATTTGTCTATTTAATTACTGTTATTAAATTTAAATAATATAACAAATTTCTTTCTAACATAATTTCTTATTCAGAGGAATTATTTTTATTGCTTTAATCTTGTCTAGTTATATCTAGAGTAATTTCTAAAATTTCATAGTTTCGAAATTATAATAATTAGTTTATTATAATTTATATCTTGAGTTATTTTTAAAATAAAATAATAAATTCATATCTTTGTAATTATAATAATTGATTTATTATAATTCATATCTTTGCTAAATTGTTTAGTCAACTTTTTTAGAAGAAACTTGCCTTCAGTAAGTTTTTTTCTAATTTTATCAGCCGTAAGCTAACTTGCATATTTCCAACTTTACTTTGTACATTTTTGACACTGGTATATTTATGTTTTATTGAACGAGACCAAGAAGAGGATTCGACAGATTCAACTTTACCAGACCACATCAGACTGAAATCCAGATTATCCTATTATCTTATCCAGGATTGGTTACATCTTTCCCAGGTGCAGGTGAAGTCTAGCTAGACCCAGAAGATCAGTATACACCAGCATAGGCCATCTTGGCAAGGGAATAGATCATCGTGGAAATCCTTGGAAATTAAGGTCTGTAAGTCTGTGGTAGAACATATTTCCATCATCAGGTCTTCGGTTCCAGCGTAACAAATAATTGCCAGTAATTGTTCTTGTAAATGTAAGCCTTGCAGTTGATAAAATATTTTCATTCATTCATTTTTTATTGTGATAGCCCTTCAGGCACTTATTTCCATTGTTTTGCCCTTCAGGTAAATATATATTTTTCATCATTGTTAAGAGTAATTTGTATTGTTAATATTTATTCTATTTGTTAATATACTATTTATTTGAGCTGAATCGTTTTATTTCTCTTGTTGTGAAAATCTGATATCATACAAATTGTTACTAATTTTTAGTAGCTGGCGCCCAAAAATTATCTTAATTTATCTTAATTTTACTTGATAAATAATTCCTTAACTTTTAATCTCTTATAACTTGCAGTTTTAAATCTTACTAAGCTAGAAACTTAAAGTACACTCTTCAAGTTCTTTTGTTAACAAATCAGGGTTTTAACCAAATTTAATAATAAGTTTGTTAATTTATTAAACACCATATTCTGACTCACGACCCACCGGAAAAATCTGAGCAGCCGACAGGTAAAATAAACTTTGAAACCCAGAAGCCCATAAGGCAAATTAGATTTATTCAGTCTGGGGTTACAATACATAGTATAATGTATAATAATATGACAGCTTAAACAATTTCAGCATTTTAGCCTCTTAATGGCCGTACATACCATGTGAATCATCTCTCAATCAAAATGCTGACAATTCTTTCTCACCATTGTCCCTATACAGTCTCTATAGATCTGTGTAGATGGTAATCCAACTACTATAAAGGACAACGCGCTTTTATCGCGTAACGTCATATAATCTTAGCTGGACGGACTTTGGGTAGCCAACAGCGTAGTTCAACAAGTGTTTGACAGTCGAAATTGACAGTTCAAAGTTTTGAGGTTATTAATACTTTTATAACTCTTTTGAAAGCAAAAAGTAATTAATTGTTAAATTGCACTCAAAACAGTCAAAACTGCATTATTAAATATTTAAATCGAAAATACCACCCTATACATGTAGATTATTGTAGATTTCAATTTGCGTTATCCTTTAAAGCATAGTATAAGGAGAATGGTATGTCACCCTATATTTATGTATTTGTTAATTAAAATTCATATTATTTTTAAGTTTACGACCACAGGCCGAGAACAAGCGATGGAATTCAAATCTCACTGCTGGGCGTGACGTCAATCACTCGTTTTTTTTGACAGAACTTTAGAGAATCTTTTATGTGCAATATGTCATACTGTTTACGTGCAGATTCAATGTGCGATTTCGGTGTTAAATATTAACATTTTTCACGGAAAAGTGAGTGGAACAGATTTTGTAAAAGCCGATAATTTGGCCAATGTTGCTCTCTTTGTTGCTGTACTACTTTTAACTGGAAGGCTTTCTCTACCAGTTTGACAATCAAAATACATGATCTTATAAGTGTATGTAACTACCCATTAATTTAAACATCATATAGTTTTCTTTTACATATTTGGATTCGCCTAGTCTGGCGAATCCAAATATGTAAAAATATATAGGGTGTTCCATTTAAAAAAACCATACTTTTTTCTGCCCCTCGTATATAAATTTTACATGAAAGCATATTTCTACCTAGTTCATATATTTTTAATAAAATGCATTTAAAATACAATATGGGAAATGCATTTAATATAATATGTAGTAACAGGAAAATACAAATACCTATGTAAAGAGAAAACATAGGTAATAGGAAAAAAGAAAGAAAAAGAAAGAAATATTTGTAATTTTTTATTCAATTGAGAGTACAGTTGGATAATGGATATATCAAATTTATAACAATGTTTGTTATAATTAAACATTAAACATAATTATTTGAGAGAATGTGGTAAATTTAATAACTTACCATGTTTTTTCAGGCTCTTCGGCATAACATTCATAATTTTAGCCTGAATAGCATCTTCATAGTCTTCAATTGTGAAATGCATGCTACACACTTTTTTATGTTTTGGATCAAACATATCCTTCCGATGACATCTTCTGGCCCATTCTTTTCGAATTCCCATATCAGTTGGAAAAGAGTGAAAACTAATATGGTGGGTCTCGACACTTCCGGCGTCCGGCGTGCGTGCGGCTGCCGCACACCGCATCCCATACAAAATTTGAATTGTCTTCACACCCCTGGCGACATGTTCCGAGTTTTAAAATTTTATAAAATTAGGAGTCTAAAATTCCCAGATTTAGGACCGAGTATAGAAAAAAACAAACAGGTTTAAGGACTAGTCTATACAAGGGTTCTATTTATATGAATTTGTATAATTGATATAGGTACCGACTTACATAACAAGACACTTTTACATTTAAAAAATTCGGAGATAGAGAAATTGTTTTTGTTTATAATAGAATAACGTGAAGTTCTTCTCATATTACAAAAACCAGCTGTTTCTGTCGATTACGGGTTGCATACATATAACGCACTTTCCAATAAAGACAGGTACATAAAGAGAGAGAGATCGGTCCCTCATAGAGGTCAAGCCACAAAAATGTTGGAACTTGGTGAACTTTTCGGCGGCAGCGATTTATAGAACCGCCCCTTCAAATTTTTTTGAATAAACCAATCACGAGTAGGGTCCGCACGCCGGACGCCGCAGGTGTGGAGATCCACCAATAGGGTTGGCCAGCTTTTTTAGCATTCTTACTGTTACTTTTACAGATGGCTACAGCACAGATAAATCCTGGCATCTACATTTAAAACGTAATAATTATGAATAATACTCAAAATATATTATTCATCTTTAATTACTTTTAATTTAGAGTTTTTGTTGCCAATACACAATTTAAAAGAAAAAAAAAGGTAAAAGGTAACCTAACCCAAACATTGTCATAATATATTTTAAATTAACATACTTACGATGATTACAAAATGTCCACCACAAGACACATAAGGTTATAATATCGGTTGTCTGTATATCCACTCACAATCACTGACTGAACGCAAACTTTGGTTTTTGGTAATTCGTTTAAAAAACTTTCGACGAATTGACAGCTCTACAGCTCTGCACAAAGTTGACGTCATCTGACGCGTTTTCGCCGCTTCCATAATAAGGCAACCTGTTAGTTTACGGACCGTACCGTGACCCCTGCCACTTTTTAAACTGAGTGACGTCACCGTGCCTGCGCGCGGGCGTAACATTCTCCTTATTCGCGAAAATCATGCTCAACAGATGGCGCTAGTGAATTTTTAAAATGTCGGATATAGTGAGGAAAACATTGCGGCTGTCATAACCTGCAGTATTATTTTCATATAAATAACTATTTATGAGAAAGGTTTTCCGACATGTCGAAAGTTATAGTAGAATTGAGCGACATTTTTGGTTATGTTGGAACCAAAAGTAGACCCATGAAAGAAGGCGAAGCCGTATTTAAAGCTGGTCATATCATTCTCTGCCAGGTTGAAGATGTCATCAAGCAACAAATATTTGCCCTGTGTTTGCAAACATCTGCATTAAATTCTCCACCCCATGAAATAAAAATATGTATACGAGACGAGCCCAATAAATGGCAATGCGTATGCAGCTGCAAAGCAGGTCAATCTGGGTTTTGTAAGCATATAATCTCCACGCTCATTTACATAAACCGGCAAGATTTGTTAAATATAAAATAATTCAGTAGTTTTTGTATTTATTATACTTTATTATTTAATATTATTCTGAAAATACATATTATGAGGATTGAGGAATTAGAGGAGCTAAGTTGCACAGATGTAACGCAGGCATGGGGTAAGGAAGAAGAAGCTTTGAAAATGATGTATGAAGTTGAACCAATTTCTAAGGACTCCTTCACACTTGGATTCCTTGAATCGTATTCCGGAATCCGATTCCAGAAGCGCGCTGAAACTTTCCATACATTTAAATAAAGTCACACAGAGATTGCGTACAATGCATATACATAGATGCATTCTACGGAATCTCTGTGTGAACAGACTCTATTAAAATGTATGGAAAGTTTCAGCGCGTTTCTGGAATCAGATTCCGGAATGCCATTCAAGGAATCCAAGTGTGAAGGAATCCTAAAGTCTTGCCATCCTGAAAAGAAGTGTGATGACAAAAGCTGTGAAAGCATAGACAAACAAAATTTCAATTTGCTGATTTTTATATTTTCTAATACTTCTAAGGCATTGTTCACAACACTTTATCACATCAAGGTTAACTCCAGTGAAATACAACAACTTTTTGGTCTTTTTGTCACTATTTAAAATATCAGGTAGCTGAAAATAAAATAAGAAAATAAAATAAAGATATAGGTAATTTGATATGCATATAATACTTACTAATGAAAGAATCATCAAGAATAAAATGTTGACTACATACATACATACAAATTGGTTATTGGTATGGCAATTTTTAAAGCCTTTTTCCAATTATTACAAGTATTTGCGTCTTTCGGAAACCCGTGCATGCAGACACTACTTTTGAGCTGTAAGTACTGCACTGAGGCACTAAACAGAATCTTTTGCATTTGCTATTAATTTCACAACTTTAATTGATGTTATTAAATAGTTTTAGGCAGCGACTTAGTATTATTAAGTCGCTTGTTTTAGGCTTTCAAATATGAACCCTTACTATTTGTCGGATAACATTACCGCGTAATCTAAAACGTCAAATATTTGTTTTCCTCACTATACTGGTTGCATATTTACATAAGAGATGTCGCACCCTTTGTGATTTTCGAGAATTGAGTCCGGCCGCTAAAGAACAAGCCAGGGGCGTTACAACGGCTGCGCTAGCTTTGGCGATACCATGCTTCTACAAAGTTAGTAGTGACGTGCATTTATCAAACTCAACGCTGCTGTGGATTTTAAAAATATTATGATGATACGCTGGATACGCATGGTTGAGATAAAATATGGTTAGTTCTGGTTATTTGAATTTATTAATAATTTAGTCTGGTGGTATCAGTTTTAATTGAAAATGCTCAAAGGTCATGGAGGAGTCCTCCATAACCACGGCGAGAAATTGAAGAGGATCAAATCTTTGACAATATAGCAAAATATGCTTGCCAGCTATGCTATTCATTGTCTCGTTTGGACAAGAACTTAACTTAAATTCGTCTACGAGAAATCAACAGAAAAATACAAGATAACTAGAAAAACAAACAAGATCACAAAATTTACAGGATTCAAAAAATAGTTATATTATGCTTTATTATGTAGTTTATTATTATGTTTTTCCATGTCTTTTTAATAGTAAGTAGATTTCAACTTTGTTGAATATCCCTTCATTACTTTAAACTGTATATTAATTATTTCATCGAATATTATGAACAATTATGTAAACTATCTAATATTCTTAATATTCAATGAAAGAATAAATTATTTTCAATTAAAGTCTACAAATGTGAAATGTTGCAACTTTTATTTATTAAAAATCATGATTAATTTCAAAGTTTATTTCATATTAATTACATTCTAATTAAAAGTGCAGGTAAACATTACGATAATAAGCACGAGCTATATATAAATCGTAGATTTTCAATTTGTACTTAATTTCAAGATTAGATGTTATTTATGACTGTATTACATTAACAATTTATTCATGAATAAATTCATGAAGTCGCTTCATGAAGAAGTTTTACTAATGTAAAACACCAACTTGGACGTTCAATAAATTCACCAATTTATTCATGAATTTCTTCACGAATTAGAACTTATTTTCTCGCGGAGTTACCTTGAATAACAGGACTACACCAACATCAAATTTTTAGCACAATAAGATAACACTTGAAAAAGTTAGGTTGGATTCATTTCATTTATTCTCATAGTATAATAGTATATGTATAATAGCATTGTTTATAAAGTAATTTACTAATTTTAGGTTAGAATTCCAACTAACAAAAGGCATCTTACTTTATTAGATTAAGCCAATTAAAACTTTATTAATAATGCACTGAACAAGATTTTAGTTGATACTACAGAAATCAAGTAGAAATTTTAATAAAAGTGTCATAATATTCGAAAATTTTAGAAAATATATATTTTTGAGGTTAATTGTGATATCACCCCTGCCACTTTTTAAACTGAGTGACGTCATCGTGCCTGCGCGCGAGCATACCATTCTCCTTATATGTTTATTCTGTTGTTGTCCTAGCTAACCTCAAATATTTAGCGATCCGTCAAATTTGAAATAATTCAAATTGGTTGGTACAACTGCTTCAGTGACAGTATTGTAAAATAAATTCATGAATTTCTTCACAAGTGTAAAACAGAAACAGTTCTACAATAAATTGGACAATAAATTCATGAATTTCTTCATGAATTTATTGATAAATAAATTGTTAATGTAAAACCCACATTAGAAACAGCAAAATCCAATTATTCTACTTTATATTTAAAATTCGCGCCAAGATTTCTACTTGATGACGTAGTCCTAGCGGTAGTCAAAATGTGCGCCGTGACATACCATCTTATATCTCTACCATGGATGATACCAGCGACTTATAAAGAGGAGACTGGCGATAAGCTGAATTCGATTGGCCTGAACAATATTACCCAGTTGATGCCACAATTGCCACAGAGCGGTTGCACAGTTACTTTCGTTTTGTTATTCTACACGGCTTTGCGCGCTATTTTGAAGTCTTGTTTGATTTATGTGTCAGCGCGCTTTTCTATCTATTTTCGTGTTAATTCTATTTATCTGGTTAATTATCTGCTTTGTGTTGTTATTTATCTGCTTTGTGTTTAAAAACATTATAAATATGGTTAAACAGTGTTTGTATTGTAAAAAAACTTATGTCAACGTCAAATCGTAGTTTTCACATGTAAGTACATAAAAAGCATATAAATAATTTTAAGTTGTGTTAATTTTATTTATATATATAATTATATATAATCTGATTTGGTTAACTGACAGTTTTTAGAAATACTGTAGCAAAAACCAAATTTCGAAATAATTTATAATTTCAGAGTGATTTGCAATTCCTTACTGCCTCCGGAGCCATCTTAATTATCAATCATAATATTTGAAATAAAATTTTTAAAATATCTTTTTGTTTTATTATGCCATAAACATTAAAAAAATAGGGCAATTTAATGCTCTAATTACGCCAGTGTAAATCTATTTCTAATTATGTAGTGGCACACAAAATAAAACAACAATTTTATTTGTGAACTTTGCTGTACGTTTTTCTTTTTCATGCTCTACCACCGGAGAATCTGCTGTTATAGTAGATTTTGATGGCGATTCAACAGATACTGTAGAAGAACGTGAATGAGATAATGGTTCTGACCTGAAAATATATTCTTTCTCGTCCTTTTCTTTTTTGGGATTTATTACCACATTTCTTGAGATTCCTATCCAAAAAAGTTGAATTATCTAAAAAATATTCAAATTAACCAGTTTAAAACTGGGAAATAACCTCTACGCCCTTGACGTAATGTCCTCTGACATTACGTCTAACAATCGAACAAGACTTTAAAATAGCGTCGCAAAACCGTGTAGAATAAACAAAACGAAAGTAACTGCGCAACTGCTGTGTGGCAATTGGGCATCAACTGGGTAATATTATTCAGGCCAAACAAATGCAGTGGATACATAGGCGATCTCCAGTCTTGTATTATTAAGTCGCTGGATGATACCATTGTTTATATTACTTTATAAACAATGATGATACGCTTATGCTAGAGGGCGGGACTTCGATGGACAACCCCGAAGATATTCTTTGATGACGTTGGTGGCTTGTTCTTATAGTGGCCGGGGTCTACCATGCTTTAAAGTAAACGACGAAAATTCAGCAATTCATGTAATGATGCATAATAACGAGCGCGAGCATGATACAACTACACAAGATATGATATCAAAGAGTTCAAATTTCGTCCGGTTTGCGCATGACGTCACACAGTGAGTAATTTTTAAAATCTATGTCGCGTTTTCGAATTTAATATTAAATTCATAACCACAATCATCATGGTGCATGATACAAGACACAGAAAATCTGTATTTTATGGCATTCTGTTAAGAACACATTAAATTTAGTACCATTAGTAGGATGTACAAGCTCTACTTCGTGTCTGGAATGATTCATTTTTACTTTACCGGCTTTGACTGACAATTAAATGACAAATAATTTCGAGGTTATAAGTAGATGAAAACAAGGGATTACTTAACAAGGAAACATGAGAAACAAATGGGAAAAATCATGGTAACAGGAAACATGAGAATTATGTTCTTACAATACGAAGAAGATAACCTATTGGGAAAGATCACGTCTCGCTAGATGGCGCTGTGACTAATGTCAAAATATGACGAAACGCATTTATTATATATATACTAGAATAAATGCGAAACGGTACGAAACAGTGAACAAATATATGCTATTCACATTTTATTTACATGAGGGGAGGCTATGATATGTTTTTCTTAGGTTGTCTCAGGGTTGTCTACTATTGACAAAATATTGAAGTATCAGATTTAATTGATCGTCACTGTCACTTAGTTTTGGCTGAATTGCCAAATTTTTTATTGATAACATTGCTGTGCTTTCTTTAGGGTCTCACTCTGGCAACTATGTAGAACCAATTTGAATTTGTGGTTATGTTTTTGACTTTTCAACATAACCTCAATAATTAAACAGTCATTCATACCAACAGAATTCAGATTTTCCATAGCCTCCCCTCATGTAAATAAAATGTGAATAGCATATAGTTTACAATGGAAAGTGAGTGGTTTTTTAAAAATAGTTTACTTCTGTGAATTCTGGTGCAGATATAATATTTAATGTAGTAGTTTCATAAAGTTGCAAAATCTGCGACTGTCTGTCACCTTAAACGCCAAATTGCCACAGAACTTGATTGTTTTGTTTTTATTTTAAAATGTATTTTTAGGTTAGAAGTCCCTTGAGAGTGGGAGGTGCAACCGTCGACTAGAAGGGTACAACACTAGGGATTGAAGCGAGATACATATATCGTTTACGTTTCACGACATCTAAATATGTATCGTCTAAAACATTCGCATTCTCACGATTTGACGACATTCGTTTTAAGACCGGAATCACAAATGGACGATTCGTATCGTCACAGTATCGTATCGTCTCTCCGGAATCCCACTGCAGCTATGATGGAGCGCGGGCCTTGTGTTTTAGGCGTACTTCAGACACAGAGCTGCGCTTCAGAGAACTACAACGTGTGGCTGGCGACAGTTCATGCGACCAATAAAAATCAAATATTGAGAAATTAAATTAGGGGAGTACATGGTTTTTGACTTCTTATTGGTGGAATGAACTGTCGCCGACACGTTGTAGTTCTCTAAAGCCGGCTTTAGGAGGTGTTGACTAATCACAAATCGGACGTCAACCTGACATACGATTCTCGTTACACCATGGCAAAAACTAACTAAAAATGTCTACCACAAATTAATTTTTGTAAAACTGTCATTAAAAATGACATTTTTAATGTATTGACAAGTGAAGTAAAAATTGACATTTATAGTTACGTGTTAAAAACAGTTTTAACACTAGTGTTAAAAATATTTTTAACACTATAGTAAGCTGTTTAATGGAATTAACAAAGAAGTTATTAAATGCCTGAGCGGCTGATTGCATATCAGGCAATAAATCTCCATTGATATCAATAAATTCTTCAGGTAGAGTCAGTGATTTTGAATTTTGGTATTGATTCTTAATTATTTGCCAGGCTGTTTTGGATTTATTTTCTGAATTTAGTATTAATGAGTCATTATAGAGTTTTTTTGCTGCATTTATCTTCCTTTGATGATTCTTTTTTAAAATATTGTACCTTAAATGGACCTCCTTATATCGCCAGTAGTTTTATATAATTTGTAGACATCTCTTACAAATATGCCTTCATTGGTCAAATCCCGGGTTAGCCACGGCTTTTTTGATTTAATGTGTTTTTTGGTTCTGTATAATTCTAATGGAAAAGCAGTGTTTAGAATTTTAGTGAATTTATTGTGAAATTGTGTGAATTTATCATCACTATTAGCATTGGAGGAAAAAATAAATGACCAAGATTCTAATGATAGCAAATACTTAAAATAATTTACATTTTCTTCTGAGTTAAAGAATCTTCTGAGTATATAAGAGCTCTCAATTTTTTTGCTATATGTATATGGAAAGCAAATGATTTGTAAGAAGTGGTCTGATAAATCACATTGAATAACCTTAGGATTTAAAGTTCCAATATTAATATTGGAAAATATATTGTCAATAATAGTTTTACTGTTCTTGTTTGCATCAATTCGTGTGTATTCACTAGTGCATTTATTAAGGTCATATGTCGAAAGAACATCTGTTAATTTTCCAGCTTTGCTACATATAATGTTGTCATCAAAATTAAAATTAAAATCCCCACAGACAAAAGTAGGCAGGTTTAAGTAACTTATACAAAAGATCATCAATATTATAAATAAAAAACTCACAATCAGATGATAGATTTGAAGGCGACCTATAAAAACACCCTACTAAAGCCGAGACATTGTCTAGCAAAATTTCAATAAAAGCGTCAAATAGAAAATCTACTTTCTCTATTTCACAGGTCTTGATTTTAAATTTTATATTATTTTTGACAAAAATGGCAACACCACCAAAACTTGATTGACTTCTGCAATGGTGATCAGTTAAGTTGTAAGGATGCAATTTTATGTGCTTAATTTCATAATGGTTACATGAGGTTTCTGTTAAACATACAATTTCTGGAAAGTCCAAAGAATGAAGCAGAAGGTCAACATCCTGAACCTTATTTCGGATGCTTCTAACGTTTAGATGACAAATTCTTATTTTGTTTATATGATTTTGCAAGGCTGTTTTATCGTTAATTCTTTTTTCTTGATATGCATCAGCTTCTAGGGTGCTACTTCTAAAAAAGAATTAGGTCTATCGTCATTTTCGTTATTTATAATATGTCTTGTTTTATGTTTTTCAAAGTGCTTATTAAAATCGAATCTTCTGAAAAATACTCCTTTAGGCCAGAACGAGGGCTCATAAAAAGCTTCTTTATATTTGAAGTCCCCTGCTACCATGAAAGTTTTAAATCTACTGCTTCCAGGTTCCTTTAAATCTTTCACAATGAATTCTTCATTTTTGTTATCTGTTTTTATTTTTAAATATTGTCTTATATCCTCTTCCACAACATCTGGAGTTATTCTGTACAGATACAACCAAACTTTGGGTTTTACTCCGGTGAATTTTTCGTTGTTTGCTTCAGATTGACCAATATTCCTTTTAAACGATTTTTTACTTCCATGAACTGTTTGCCACTTTTCTGTTTCACTTCCCATCTCGCTGGGTATGTATTCTTGCGCTAATGGTTTATCGTAGTCAATAGTAAGTAAGTAAGTAAAGTAAGTAAGTAAATATTTATTGGTGCATTATACAGAGTATTTACACATGTCAGTAAGCAGGATACAAGTTTCTGCATAAAATAATTATATAAACGTATGTTAATATATAAAATATGAAAGTAACATAAAAACACATAAGTATAATAATGTAAAAAAGTGTCTAAAAATATATATAAAAGCATAGTAACAAAAACGTTATATATCACATACAGTAGAAAAGTCAGCGTTCAAAAATTCACTAAAATTATAAAAAGCGTTATCAATTAAAAATTTGTATATCACAGTCTTAAACCGTTTATAATCTAAATTCCTGATGTTTAGGGGCAATACATAAAAAAACTTATTGCATAGTAACCTGTCCCATCTCGTGTTTTCGAGAGTCTTAAATAGTAAAAATTTAATTTGTTGTTGTTTCGGGTTGAATATGAATGAACATGTTCACGTGTCCTATAGTTTGTTCCATGTTCTTTAATGTAAAGGAGACATTGCAATATATAAGTGCTAAATATAGTTGGGATTTTTAGTTTTTTAAAAGAGTCTGTGCAGTCATCTCTATAACCTAGTCCGGCAATTATCCTTACTGCTTTTCTTTGTGCAGCGAACACATCTGCAGCAGGAGGTGAGTGACCCCAGACTAAAATTGCATAGGAAATTGAGGAATGGATTAATCCGTAATATGCTGCTAGAATAGTTGTCTGTGACACACAATTCACAAGAGATCTCAATAGAAATATATTTTTTGCCATTTTTTTACATATAAAAATGGTATGTTTTTCCCATGTCAATTTATTGTCTATATAGACTCCTAGAAATTTGACACAGTCCGTGGTTACTAAATTATCATCCACTGTATGATGCCTTAAACTGAAAATCATGTTTTCTGTTTTATTCTCATTTAGCATTAATTTATTGGATAAGAACCAATCGTGGATAATCGTCTCAGATTCGTGTACACTGGACAATAATGTGTTAATATCCTTGTTATTGTGTAACAAAGTTGTGTCATCACTCATCAGCAAATAAAACAGACTTTGCTGAGACAGTATTGTTGGGCAAATCGTTAATGAAAATGAGAAAAAGAGTTGGACCCAGTACGGAGCCTTGGGGTACTCCAAATGTAGTGTTTATCATACCTGAATTCATATTTTGATGATTTACATACTGAAACCTTTGATCAAGGTAGGATGTGAGTAGCATTTGGCTGTCGATAGAAAATTTGTAGTAATTCAGTTTTTTTAATAAGATTTCGTGAGATACGCAGTCAAACGCTTTGCTTAGATCTAAAAATTGAGCATACATGATTTCACTACTTACAAAGCCCCTGTTTATTAAATTTGTTAATGTGTTAATAGCTAGAGTAGTAGACATCTTTGTTCTAAACCCAAACTGACAGCTGTTATATAAATTAAAATGTTCGAAATAAGCAGTTATCTGTAACTTTAAAACTGTCTCCAAAATCTTAGCAAATAATGGTATAATGGAGATTGGCCTGTAATTAGCAGGATCCTCAATATTACCCTGTTTATGAATGGGGATGACTTTTGCTACCTTTAGAATTTTAGGAAATATACCACTTTTAATACACTGGTTTATCAATTTAGTTAATGGAATAAAAATTATATGTTTAATGGAATGTAGTATTTTTATATTTATGTTATAAGCATCTTTACTATTTGTTTTTTTTAAACCATTTATTATATCCAGAATTTGAATAAAAGAAACTTCCAAAAAATTGAATTTACTATCAAGTTTCTCCACATCAGTATTAATTAAATAGTGTTCAAAATTTCTGTTGGGAGGAGGTAACATGTTGATTGTATGTTCAGATTGTATGTTAGTGTTAAAACAGTCATTGACACGTTCAAAACAGTCTTTCACACGTTTAAAACTCATTTTTGCGCACAAAATTTATGATACAGAATCAATAATAGGGTTATTTCATGTTAAAGAAAAACTTAAAAATACCTATCAATTTGGATAGTAGAATATGCAAGAATAATGTATTGGTAAATACCATGTCTTTATTATTTGTTAATTATTCATAAATCAATAAAAAGTATCGTCAATAATTTCAAATTTTATTAACTTCTGACGTCACGGTTTAGAACTAAATCTAGGAAGATTTGTTTTTGTTAAGAGTCCAGTAGTCATTTGACACTTTTGACAGTTTGCTTTAGTTTGTGTTAGTTCATCATTTTTTACTATTATGGAGCCTAATTTCGTTAAAGCTAGCAGTGAAAATTTACCTGAAGTGAACTACGTTATGATTCAGGAATTCTTTGCGAAAAATATGGACTATTTCAGTGTCGAGTTTAAGAGCGTGAAAAATGTGAGGTTAGTTTTCTTGAGATATTTCATCTACGCTATACTGCGCATGCGCAAACATTTACGTCACGACTGTTGGCGGGAACTTAATATTTTCAAATTACAAACCGAGTTTAAAAATACGTAGGCGCAAAAAAAATACTTTTTTTCCAAATATACAGTATTTTTAAGTGTTCCTGATTGTAAATTTAACATAAATATAAATTGTGAAATAACCCCATTGTAGTTACTAATAAACACTAAACAATTTCCTTTTGTTTTACTTAGTTACCCTTTATTTAGTACCTGACTGGATATAATATTTTATTGTCAAATGTACTATCGCGGCCGAAAAAAAGTAATCGATTTTTTATCAAGTAGTATGTTTTTTCGAAAAATTTTCCTTTGTAAAGGGGAGTTTTTACATCAGTTATGTCAATTAAATTATTTTGACAAGAAATCATTGGTGGGGTCGTATTTATTAAAAAAAAAACTAATAAGAAATAAGTTGTTAATATTTTTTAATTATAAGAAAACAATTAATTAGTATGGTTTTGAGAGAAGCAGAAAAAGTCTACATCATCACCAAACTTGGAGAAGGGTTTTCTTAACAACGCATAGCAAGTGAAATTAATTGCAGCAAAGGCAAAAACTAAACAAAAAGACATTCCTATTATCTGTTTTGTGCAAATATTCTTCATCAAACTTATGACCCCTGGGACGGTAAACACGCAGTTGACCAATGTAGCAGTACTGAAATATCTTCTTGTCGGAAAAGACCACTCGCTCCCAGTAACGATCGTTTTCATTAATTAAAGTATTTTCAAACTGCATTCTTGCCTCTTTATTAACATCTGTTAGTAGGGGCTTTTTAGCACTGGCACAGTTAAATAGACCTTGCTCTCGCAACCGTTTTCTTGCTGTCCTAACAGACGCTGGGAAGTTGGTTTGCTCTTTGGCTTCAATAGAATTAGAAAATGGGTTTAAATTCACATAGTTAACCAGGGTATTGTCGTTTTCTAGAGTACTCTTTCCAGAACCCACTGCCCTGCTCAGATCACGAGTTTCTATCTACTTTTTGTTTAGTTTTTGATCGTGCTTTTGCTGCAATTAATTTCACTTGCTATGCATTGTTAAGACCACCCTTCTCCAAGTTTAGCTATGATATAGCCTTTTTCTTCTTCACTCAAAACATGATAAGGCATGATTAAGTAATAAAAAATTTATTTTCGCTTAATATGACAATGACGTTGACACTAATAAAAAAAATATTGAGATTGATGCGACACTGAATAGAATAATAATAAATAAATAAATAGGTTATGATCAAATCAGAGACGTCAGAATTGCAACGTCTCCAGTTCACGTTATAAGTATCTGTGACAGATCTTATAATGTCAAATTTGACAAGTTGAGCCAGATTTACATTGATAAAATCATAGTGTACCACATATATATGACGCGCAGTGTACTATCGCGGCCGAAAAAAAGTAATCGACTAATTTTCCCGTTGTAATTATGGTTCTATTCAGTGTCGGATCAATCCCAATATTTTTTATATTAGTGTCAACGTCATTGTCATATTAAGCAAAAATAAATTTTGTATTATAATAATAATGCCTTATCATGTTTTGAGTGAAGAAGAAAAAGGTTACATCGAGGGCTACATCATCGCCAAACTTGGAGAAGGGTGGTCTCAACAACGAATAGCAAGTGAAATTAATTGCAGCAAAAGCACGATTCAAAAACTAAACAAAAAGTGGAAAGGAACTCATGATCTGATCAGGGCAGTGGGTTCTGGGCGGCCAAGAAAGAGTTATCTAGAAAACGACAATACCCTGGTTAACTATGTGAATTTAAACCCATTTTCTAATTCTATTGAAGCCAAAGAGTAAACCAACTTCCCAGCGTCTGTTAGGACAGCAAGAAAACGGTTGCGAGAGCAAGGTCTATTTAACTGTGCCAGTGCTAAAAAGCACCGACTAACAGATGATAATAAAGAGGCAAGAATGCAGTTTGCAAATACTTTTATTAATGAATAAGATCGTTACTGGGAGAGAGTGATCTTTCCGACGAAAAGATATTCAGTCCTGCTACAATGGTCAACTGCAAGTTTACCGTCCCAGGGGTCATAAGTTTGATGAAGAATATTTGTACAAAACAGATAATAGCGGAAGGTCTGTCTTTTTGTTTAGTTTTTGAATTGAGCCTTTGCTGCAATTAATTTGACTTGCCATGCGTTGTTAACACCACCCTTCTCCAAGTGTGGTGATGATGTAGCTTTTTTCTGCTTCTCTCAAAACCACACTAATTAATTGTTTTCTTATAATTAAAAAATATTAACAACTTATTTCTTATTATTTTTTTTTAATAAATACGACCCCACCAATGATTTCTTGTCAAAATAATTTAATTGACATAACTGATGTAAACACTCCCATTTACAAAGGAAAAATTTTCGAAAAAAACATACTACTTGATAAAAAATCGATTACTTTTTTTCGGCCGCGATAGTACTATCGCGGCCGAAAAAAAGTAATCGACTGATTTTTCCGTTGTAATTATGGTTCTATTCAGTGTCGCATCAATCCCAATATTTTTTTTATTAGTGTCAACGTCATTGTCATATTAAACAAAATTATATTTTGTATTATAATAATCATGCCTTATCATGTTTTGGGTGAAGAAGAAAAAGGCTACATCGAGGGCTACATCATCGCCAAACTTGGAGAAGGGTGGTCTCAACAACGAATAGCAAGTGAAATTAATTGCAGCAAAAGCACGATTCAAAAACTAAATAAAAAGTGGAAAGAAACTCATGATCTGAGCAGGGCAGTGGGTTCGGGGCGACCAAGAAAGAGTTATCTAGAAAACGACAATACCCTGGTTAACTATGTGAATTTAAACCCATTTTCTAATTCTATTGAAGCCAATGAGCAAACCAACTTCTCAGCGTTTGTTAGGACAGCAAGAAAACGGTTGCGAGAGCAAGGTCTATTTAACTGTGCCAGTGCTAAAAAGCACCGACTAACATCAGATGATAATAAAGAGGCAAGAATGCAATTTGCAAATACTTTTATTAAGAATAAGATCGTTACTGGGAGACGGAAAGATATTTCAGTCCTGCTACAATGGTCAACTGCGAGTTTACCGTCCCAGGGATCATAAGTTTGATGAAGAATATTTGTACAAAACAGATAATAGCGGAAGGTCTGTCTTTTTGAATTGAGCCTTTGCTGCAATTAATTTGACTTGCCATGCGTTGTTAAGACCACCCTTCTCCAAGTGTGGTGATGATGTAGCTTTTTTCTGCTTCTCTCAAAACCATACTAATTCATTGTTTTCTTATAATTAAAAAATATTACCAACTTATTTCTTATTAGTTTTTTTTTAATAAATACGACCCCACCAATGATTTCTTGTCAAAATAATTTAATTGACATAACTGATGTAAACACTCCCATTTACAAAGGAAAATTTTTCGAAAAAACATACTACTTGATAAAAAATCGATTACTTTTTTTCGGCCGCGATAGTACACTTGATTTAAAAAAAAAGTAGTACACTTTATTTTAGCAATGTAAACATGACTTTTGCAAAAATATTTATGTCATCTAAAAGTCAACTGTCACATTTTATTTCAAGTTGAAGTTTATTAATATTCAAGTTTGATTAGGGAACCATTCTTGAAAATTTTAAATATTTGTCAATTTTTAATAATGGTTAGACAACTAACAGAAATTCAGAAGATTAGATATTGTTTCCAAATTGGAAAATGGATGGTGCGGAATTGCTTCTGAATATAACATACATAAATCTACTCTGATAAAAGTTAAAAAAATATGGGAAAATGAAAGAAACTATCTCCCAAGCATGGATCTGGTAGGCCTAAACGAAGTAATGAGCAACAAGATGAAACCCTTATAAATTAGTGAATGCAGTTTTGGAAACAAATTTTCCTGCATCAAGATCTACTGCCTGTAGAAGAATTAAAAATAGGTAGCATTCCGAAGCGTGCTGCTAGCTAGAAAATACAAATTAACGGAGGAAAAAAACAAGGACTGATCATGTTTGCACTCAATCATAATATTATTGTTGAACAACCAAGTCTTTTTCTGACGCAAAAGTTTTCCAGTCGTGTAGTGATGGACCTATAACTATTATCTTATTATCTATCGTCATCAAAATGCGGAACAACTTCGTGCCACAATTGAAGATGAATGGGAAAGTTTATGTAATACCCAAATTGCAGAAAATTTAGTTTTATCCAGTGTTGTTAATTGGCGGATAATAGTCCGATTTGCGGACTTTTTTTCATGTTGCGGATATTTTTCGGATCCTAAGACATTTCGGATCTTTTCGGATCTTTTGATGATTTTGGCAACAGGGCACGAATACACAGACGTGAAGAGGACTAGTCTTCTTGACACAAACCAAGATAAAATCCAGATTACTTGGCCCGACATGCTCTCTTTCTAGCACTCCTCGCTACGTACATAGCTAGAAAGAGAGCACTCGGTCGGTGACTTGGCCACTTAGTTTGTCCGAAATGAAGATGGCGCTGCTGACAAATGATTCGCGAAAATCACGAAGTGGGCGACATCTATTTTTGGTGTAATCTCAAAATATGTGAACCAAGAACGGTTCTTGATGTGAACAACAAACCGCTGTCACTACTGTCAATAAACTTACTGTCACTGTCACTGTCAGTTGGCGGGTTTCTTAAATTTATCTTGTGATTTTTTAAATTAAAAGTGCGTTTAAGGTGGGCGGAAAAATAGGTTAGATTTGCTTAAAATAAGCACTTCGTAGTTCGACAATTTCTGCCATATCCCTGAACCGATTCAAAATATTTTTTGACTGGCTTTTAGAAAAAACTCGGTAGAATAGTACTGGACTATTAAAAAACTCAAGAAAATGACGATTCTTTTCTTACCAAGCTGTTAAACTTCGTAAACTTTTAACCTAATTTTAAATAATTAAAAAAGTCGTGATCTCAATAAAATAGTTCTGATCCAATCCGCTACGCTATATTAAACACATACATGTTTAAATTTTGATTTTTTATTAAGTAATTATTGAAAAAATGTCGAACTACTAAACCAATGTCACTGAAATTAAATACGTTATATAATGCAGGAAACAAGTTTTTTGGTTCGAAATGATACTAAAGAATGACTTATAGAACTTTGGCTACTGTCTCGTAGATGGCAGCAAAATCAAAATTATAAATTGAATATTCTGTCAATCTTTTAATTTATTTGAAAGGTCGTATAAAAATATTGAAATCAATAGGATGAAATCTAAACCGCCGCAGAAGTTTGCTATAAAGGGGCATTCCCAACCATTTTCGTTTGCATTTTGCTTTCCGTACCTTACATTCCTATTGGTGCCTGAAGTACATTTATGAGGCACCACCAATAGAATCTCGTAAAGGGTTAACGCTTGGTTGATAATGTATTCTCATGTTGCCGAATTTTGAGGCTGCGCATAAGCGCACGTGAATGACAAGTAGTGACAGCTGACAGAATGAGTTAACGACTATGAACATTGGAAATGTGTTATTTATTATTAGTATTATTTAAAAAGATGAGTAAAATTGAAAAGGAATTTGACATTTACGAGTTGTAGACAACGATAATAACGATTTTTATATTGCGAACGTGAAATTTTTAAGTGCCGAAGTTCATAACACCTAAACATGGCTGCACCAACAAAGGGAAAAATCTTAATTAACATCTATAATCTATAGTATACTGGAAATCAGCTAGTTTGGCAAAAGTGGGAAAAAGTAAAATGTGTGTATTTCAGCTGTATTAGAAAAGGAAGTACCCAAATTGAAACAGATTTCTACAGCAAGTTGTTCAGAATAACATGTTAGGAACCTACCTACCGCTATAATAGTTTGATATGATTGTAAAACAATTCTTATTATTTTTAATAATGCAATATCATTCTATTAAATATAATAATTATTAAATAATGTCTTTCTGTTTTATGTTTTATTACTGCTACCTTAAACATATATCCGAAGGAAAATGATTTCTGTTTCTCAGAAAAATGGTAGGTATGGCAGGTACGCCAAGAAATGTATACAAACAGCTGTTCTGGGGTGTCACAACTAACCTCAAAATTATGCGTGTTCTAAGTATTTGGAATATTTCGGTTTTATCAAAAAATTTCTGCTGGGTTCCTGTACTATCAACTAAAATCTTGTTCAGTGCATAATTATTAAAGTTTTAATTACCTTGATCTAATAAAATAAGATGCTTTTTGTTGGTTGGAAATCCAACCTATAATTAATTAGCAGTCGATTTTTAATAATCTACAATATTGAAACTTTATATGTCTATTATCTGAATGAGCTTTTAAATTGTATAATGGATCTAAGCTAGAACTACAAAAATTAAAATTAAAATTGAAAATAAATTTACAAAAACTATAAATTTAAGGTTATGTTAATCATATAGTCGTAGTAACAAAAAAAATGATAATGCTCAAATAGTTAGATTATTTACAGCACTACCCATAAAAAACACAATTGTCCAAGACACAAATAAATATTATAAATATTTATAATTTATCCAAGTCCAAACAGTCACAATAATACAAAAAAATATCTACAAATATCCAAATCACAAAATAATATAAATATTTATAACTAGATAAAACAAGCTGTCAAATCTAAAAACATTATCAGAAAAAAAGTCACTAGTAATTAAATATCTATGATCATTTGTAAATGTAGTTATAAAAAAGAATTAATTTAGATTGCGCGGTTGCGCGTCATAATAATGTAAAAGATGTGAGTGTAATGTCTCCATCTATCAAAGGGTAGATATATTACAACACATCACTCCACCTATCTCATAGTAGATAAATTACAATACGTCAATACGGTTATATTGGCAAAAGCATTGTTTATAAAGTAATATAGTTATTCAACCTAACTTGTAAGTATGTGCTGCCAACTTGTGAGTAACTTACGTACTAGTCAGTTTCCATGACTTCTGTTTTTATGAATTTAAATATTATTTAATAGTACATTATACTATAAGGGAGAGAAATGCGTTATTTTGGCAGAGGTGCAATTTGAAGCCCGAGGGCGAAGCCCGAGGGCTACAATGCGCCGAGGACAAAATAGCATCTCTCCCGAATGGTATATACTATTTTTTCCACGGTCTCATTAACTTAAAAACACATATTTTGTCATTATGAAGTAAGTAGCACCAGAATTATTGTATTTGGATTTGAGCATTCATTTAGTAGTCGTTGAGTTATTGTCATAACTACAAAATAAACAAACAAAAAGAATTGTCAAATTAAGGTGCTAGTTTGGTTTAGTTTAAAGTTTGTTTAGTGCACAATGAATAATTGTGAGTCGGAAGAGATTGTGGAGGCTGCAAATATTGCAATAAGCAATTTGCTGCCTACGAAGTCAAGATCTTTATACGATATAGCCTACAATCGGTTCAAAAAGTGGTGCGCCGAGAAAAATGTTCAAGTATACAGCGAGACTGTTTTGTTGGCATACTTCAGTGAAAACCGTTCTCCATAATGTAAACTCCCTTGGGAGCATTATACTCCCTTGGGAATAATCGACTATTTCTGTTTTAATTTTGATGTCATAGAAACTGATTTCTACTCCCGGCCGTGGAAAAAATCATTTAATATACATTTCACGATACATTACACATTGCGCAGCCGGATGTGACGTCGAGCTCGAGAAAAATATGAATTGTCCTAATGTGTCGTGCACGCGACATCACAACTAACCTAAAAAATATGCACTTTTTAACATTTTTGAATATTTATGTCATTTTTATTACAATTTCTGCTTGGTTCCTATCTCGGTTCCTATACTATCAACTAAAATATCTTGTTCGGTACATTAACTAATGAAATTTAAATTTGCCTAATCTAATTAAATACGATATTTTTTGTTGACTGGAAATTCAACCTATAATTATAGCAGTCTAGCTGAAACTACAAAATTATAATTAAAGTTGAACATAAATTTACAAAAACTAAAAATTGGAGGTTATGTTAATCTTATGATCATACTCTTTGCCTATGATGCACATGGTCTATATTTGTGATTTATGACATTTTTAGGTGAACATCCAGATCGCTAAAAACTAGGTTTCAAATACAATATAACATGTTCCTTCACTTGCCATTCTTCAAATTTATTTTATCTTTTCTGTAGCCAAGCTGTTTTGCCAAATCTTCGTTCTTCGGAAAACTGAAATATTTTATATCAATATCTTTTTGTACTTTGGTTATAATTTTTTCACATAGCTACAGCACAATTCGCCATTATAAATTATAAACTGTCAAATAAAAATCATATAAAAAAGAACATTCATAAACACCTTATGCATGACTTTTATAGTCGCGAAATGCGAGACGTGTTGCTATTGGTCCATTCCAAATTTTAATGTGAAATGAACCAATAGCAACACGTTTCGCATTTCGCTTTTCACAATTTCGCGACTATGAAAATCGGGCTTTACAACTAACCTCAAAAATATGCATTTTTTTATATTCTTGAATATTATATCATTTTTATCAAAATTTCTGCTTGGTTCCTGTACTATCCATCTTAAATCTTGTTCGGTGCATTACTAATGAAGTTTTAATTATCCTAATCTAATGAAATAGGTTGTTTTTTGTTGACTGGAAATCCAACCTATAAGTAGCAATTCATTTTTAATAATCTACGTATGTACAATATTGAAACTTTATATACCTACTGTCTTATTAGAGAGTTTTTATATGTTATTATGGATCCAAGCTGAAGCCACAGATTATAGTTAATCTGTGCTGAACCTACAAAATTATAATTAAAGTAAAATTAAATTTACAAAAACTAAAAATTTTAGGTTGTTAATCAGTTTATAAAGTAATATTTACAAAAACTGAAAATTTGAGGTTATGATCATTTACTCTTTGCCCATAATATTGATGCACATGGTCTATATATGTGATTTCTGACATTCTATAGGTAAACATCCTGAACATCCAGATCAGTAAAAACTAGGTTTCAAATACAATATAGGTAACATGTCCCATTTGCCATTTTTCAAATTTATTTTATCTTTTCTGTAGCCAAGCTGTTTTGCCAAATCTTTGTTCTTCGAAAAAGAAATATTTGATATTAATGTCTTTTTTTTGTACTTTGGTTATAATTTTTTCACATAGCTACAGCACAATTCTTCATTATAAATTATAAACAGTCAATAACAAATATAATATAAAAAAGAACATTAATTTAAACACCTTATAAGGTGTTTATAGTCGGGAAATTGCGAAAAGCGAAATGCGAGACGTGTTGCTATTGGTCAATTCCAAATTTTAATCTAATCTAATGAAATAGGATGCTTTTTGTTGACTGGAAATCCAACCTATAAATAGCAATTCATTTTTAATAATCTACGTAGGTACAATATTGAAACTTTATATATCTACTGTCTTATTAGAGAGTTTTTAAATGTTATTATGGATCCAAGCTGAAGCTTCAAAATTATAATTAAAGTAAAAATAAATTTACAAAAACTAAACATTTTAGGTTATGTTAGTCATATGATGTATAAATGATTTTTTGTAAAACTGTCATTAAAAATGACATTTTTAATGTATTGACAAGTGAAGTAAAAATTGACATTTATAATGTTACGTGTTAAAAACAGTTTTAACACTAGTGTTAAAAATATTTTTAACACTAGTGTTAAAACAGTCTTTGACACGTTCAAAACAGTCTTTCACACGTTTAAAACTCATTTTTGCGCACAAAATTTATGATACAGAATCAATAATTGTAGTTACTAATAAACAGTAAACAATTTCCTTTTGTTTTACTTAGTTACCCTTTATTTAGTACCTGACTCGATATAACATTTTATTGTCACACGAATATGAAACGATAAGGTGGTTCAGGTGGAACCGCGTTGGACACGTAAGCAACAGATCGGGAGTTCGAGCCCCGCATCCAGCAAGTTTTTTTTTTTCTTTTAATGACAGTTTTACAAAAAATATTGTATGATACATTTGTTAAAAGTGATTTTATTTTGCTCGTGGGGTTGCTCCACTCGCTACGCTCGTTCCGCAATATTCCCCACTCACAAAATAAAATCTCACTTTTAACACTTGTATCATAAATAACTATATTTTAGAACAAAAAATCCAACAGTTTAATAAAAATAGAAAACTGACAAACTGTCAAAAATTATTAATAATTACAGTCAAGTTTCGATCTATGACTTTAGTTCCTCGTCGAATGTCATGTGACGTAGATGCACCGGATGTACGAAATTCGTGCATGCGTCGTAGCATTGTTTATAATAAATAATGGTCGTAACGTAAACGACACCGGGGGCTACGGTCGTAATAATGGGCACACATCATCCAGCACGCCATCTACCAATGATCCACCGGTACTAACAAGAGGTTGAATAACTATATACTTTATAAACAATGGCAAAAGCTACATATAGTTCCATCTGTTGGAATTTATAAGGTTAGCGACTGGGACCGCCCCCGTTAAAGTGTTGTTATTATATTCGACTAGTTTATAAACAATATAGCAATGCAATCAATCTTCAGCGCCATCTCGTGATACGTGATTATCGCGAATAGGTGCCTACTAAACCTTAAATTCTAGTAATACTTTTACTTTTATATGTATTTTCTGTGGTGGTAATACTTGGCAACGTCTCCACTCTCCAGCACGATTTTATAAATTAATATAAATTATAAATTATTGGGTAGTAAGGAAAAGAAAGAGCCGTAACATGTACCTATATATTAAAAAATAGCAAAAATGCAATGCTAGTTTAATTTTTTACTGAATTTCAGCGAGCGGATAATATTGGCTAAGATCGGACTTTTTTCAGAATACAGGCGGACATTTACGATCGACACGTCCAACAACACTGGTTTTATCAATGCCTAGGAGGCTACAAGCAATTTTAGATGGGGATGGCGCAATGACTAAATATTAATTACTGTTATTTATGTTGTAATTTGTTTATTTGTGTTTTAAATTTTTATTCAAAATGTTATATTTAAAATATATTTCTACTAAAAATAGGATTATTTATTTATTTATCAGTATAAACTTACGTAATTACAACTGACTGACATCTATATTTTCATTATTAAGTTAATTTCAATAATTTACTGTCAAAAGAATAATTTAGACAACTAGAAATAGGCCATTTCCCATTTCCTTATCTAAGAGTTGTACTACTTTTTTTTAAAATCAAGTCTACATGAAACGATAAGGTCATAGACTTAATAATACTTAGTATTATTAAGTCTATGGATAAGGTGGTTCAGGTGGAACCGCGTTGGACACCGTAAGCAATAGATCGGGAGTTCGAGCCCCGCATCTAGCAAGTTTTTTATTGACAGTTTTACAAAAAATATTGTATGATACAATCTTTTTTTTTATTAAAGTATCGTGTCAACCGTTTTATTAATTGATTGCATTGCTATATTGTTTATAAACTAGTTAAATATAATAACACCACTTTAAACGCACTTTTAATTTTTTTAAGTCACAAGATAAATTTAAGAAACCCGCAAACTAACAGTGACAGTAGTGACAGCGGTTTGTTGTTCACTAAGTCGTTTTTTGGCGTTGACCAGGTCAAGAGATTTCGGTCATCATTAGTCAATGCCTGGTCAACTACACTTTCGGTTTGGTTTTGGTCATACGACCAAAGCGCAAAAATGTATGTTTTGTGATTTTCGGTCTTCCTTAATCTCACATTTTCCGTACGAAATTAACCTTGCAGAGTACTTTGTTAATGTGACCTATTTGTTTACAAGAATTATTGTCGTTGATAATGAAATAATTTTAGATTACCTACCTTATTCTTCTTCATAAATTCTTTTATAATGTATGATCTACCACTTTTGTATATTTTGTGTTATCTTCATCCAGTAGAATAATTTGTCTCATTTTAGACAATTTTCTAACCCTATATACCTCTATATGTATATAAATCTTTACACTCCCTGCCATATACAGAAGATATAAGACTAACCTAAAAGCAGTGACAGCATGACAGCATTTTGACCAAATAGTTTAACAAGCTCCAGAGCTTGTTCAATCAATTCATGACCAGCTTGAAAAAATGAGACCTTTGAAGAGGCTAGAAAACATTTGACCAAAACGTTAAAATAAACATATATTTGACCAAGGTCGTTGGTCATATGACCTGGTCAACGCTAAAAAACGATTTATGAATGATTGAGATTACACTAAAAAATATAGATGTCGCCCACTCCGTGATTATTCAACCTAACTTGTAAGTATGTGCTGCCAACTTGTGAGTAACTTACGTACTAGTCAGTTTCCATGACTTTTGTTTTTATGAATTTTATCATATCATTGAAAATTAAGTTTCCTTTAAGTTAAATCTTTATTGATAATTATAAATATCATAACATTACAACATCTTCACAATAACTTAGTAGCACATAATACGTTAGTTACAATTTGGTTACCATAATAATACCCTAGATACGAATTTTATGTTAATTATTCGCTATGTGCAAGGGTCATAGTAGCGCCGCTCGTGATCAAATTTTTAATATTTGTATCCCTAAACTGTCAATGTCAGTACATGATTGTCAATGTCACGACATGACAGAATAACATAAAATAATGACGAATATAATTTTGTGTACCAAATTTAAACAAATTACGTGTTCCAATAAATTTGCCAAAGGTGAGAGATGTATTAGAAAAAAGAAAGAATCTGACATTTTTCATGTGAAACATGTAGAAGAATATGTTGATATCAGCTGCAATAATAAAACTACAGCAAAGTGCGTTCAAGAAAGGGCTGCAACAGATACGCTTTATAAACTTAATTTAGAGGTAAATACATTCTTTTACTTGACTCTTTTCAAAGCTTTGATCCACTTCGCGCATTATTTAAGGTTGTGTTTCCGCACAGGAAATCTGTAATATTCTATAAAACTTTATTTTATGGAAAATGTCACTAACACGACAGCCTAGAACACAACATTGGGCGCGTTTAGCGAACACAACCGTTGACAGTGCTGACCGGTAGCCGGTTGTCTGCACAACTTATGTTGACCAAAAGCAGCGTAGAAATTTACCGCTTAGAAAGTTGTGCAGCAGCTGACAGCATAGGCAACCATCCCGTTCAGCGAACGGCTACCGGTCAGCACTGTCAACGGTTGTGCTCGCTAAATGCGCCCATTTATTTGCAGGTCGCATAATTTTTCCCATGCATGTTTCGTTTATAACCGAAAAACACTATTAAATTTACGACTCTTCTCGTTCAAACAACAATTATTATTATTTGACACTTTTGACAGCACAAAACATATGATCTTGACAAATGGGATATGGGAAAATTGGGGGTTCAAAATTTACAATTATGGCCACCGCAAACGCTCGCGTCGGATTTAGTAATAGCTCCGCCCCCTTGCACATAGTCAATAAACATTGACGTGAATATTTTGACAGTTCTCAAATTTCAATGATACGATAAAGCTTTGAATGTAACTCGATTATTAGCGATTTAAACCATCTCGGACAATGCCAGGCGACTCGGCTAGCGCCTCGTCATATATATTATGTCATTTTTATTAAAATTTCTGCTTGGTTCCTATACTATCAACTAAAATCTTGTTCGGTGCATTAACTAATGAAATTTTAATTTTCCTAATCTAATGAAATACGATATTTTTTGTTGAAATTCAACCTATAATTAGCAGTCTAATTTAAATAATCTACAATATTGAAACTTTATATATCTACTGTCTGTGAGAGTTTTTAAATGTTATTAAGGATTCAAGCTGAAACTACAAAATTATAATTAAAGTTGAACATAAATTTACAAAAACAAAAAATTGGAGGTTATGTTAATCCTATGATCATTTACTCTTTGCCTATGATGCACATGGTCTATATTTGTGATTTATGACAGTTTTAGGTGAACATCCAGATCGCTAAAAACTAGGTTTCAAATACAATATACATAACATGTTCCTCCACTTGCCATTCTTCCAATTTATTTTATCTTTTCTGTAGCCAAGCTATTTTGCCAAATCTTCGTTCTTCGGAAAACTGAAATATTTTATATCAATATCTTTTTGTACTTTGGTTATAATTTTTTCACATAGCTACAGCACAATTCGCCATTATAAATTATAAACAGTCAAATAACAAACATATAAAAAAGAATATTAATTTAAACACCTTAAGCATGATTTTTATAGTCGCGAAATTGCGAAAAGCGAAATGCGAGACGTGTTGCTATTGGTCAATTCCAAATTTTAATGTGAAATGAACCAATAGCAACACGTTTCGCATTTCGCTTTTCACAATTTCGCGACTATGAAAATCAGGCTTTACAACTAACCTCAAAAATATGCACTTTTTAAAATTTTTGAATATTATATCATTTTTATCAAAATTTCCGCTTGGTTCCTGTACTATCATCTAAAATCTTTCGGTTGCATTACTAATGAAGTTTTAATTATCCTAATCTAATGAAATAGGTTGTTTTTTGTTGACTGGAAATCCAACCTATAAATAGCAATTCATTTTTAATAATCTATGTAGGTACAATATTGAAACTTTAAATATCTACTGTCTTATTAGAGAGTTTTTAAATGTTATTGCGGATCCAAGCTGATGAAGCTACAAAATTATAATTAAAGTAAAAATAAATTTACAAAAACTAAAAATTTTAGGTTATGTTAATCATATGATGTATAAATGATTCATTTTAGAACAAAAAATCCAATAGTTTAAAAATAGAAAACTGACAAACTGTCAAAAGTTATTAATAATTACCATAGAGATAGAATATTATTCTATCTCTATGATAATTATGTCGAGTTTCGATCTATGCATGACTTTAGTTCCTCGTCGAATGTCATGTGACGTAGATGCACCGGATGTACGAAATTCGTGCATGCGTCGTAGCATTGTTTATAATAAACAATGGTCGTAACGTAAACGACACTGGGGGCTCCGGTCGTAATAATGGGCACACATCATCCAACCGGTACTAACAAGAGGTTGAATAACTATATACTTTATAAACAATGGTATCACTTACCGTATGTATGCAAGTCGACCACATGAGTAACCGGCATACATAAAACGATATTTACTGATGCTTTCATTGACACAGCATATGACCCAGCATTGTCTATTAAATTCGTTTGGCGGTGTTTTTAGGGGTTTTAATTTGCGGTCTTTACCGGTGTCACTCTCCGTGTGGGCGTTACACATTCACCGTTTGTTTTCTCCATAGAGATAGAATATTCTATCTCTATGGTTTTCTCTTTTTAATTCACGCTTTTCGTACTATAAACCCATCTTTGTTTCCAAGTTGAACATAAAATTTTGTGGGGTACTGTATAAAAGCAAGAATCAACTAAAATTTAATTAAATAAATATCCACAATATATAATTATTAAAAAACCAATAAAATCGTAAAGCAAAAGGCCATTAAAACGTTCCAAAAACAACGTCACTTTACACGTAACAAATAGAAAACTTAAGGTTGTGTGTCTCCCTAGCTGTCAAACGGTGCACGTGCCCTTGTACCTCATTATTTTTATCTACTATGCGGTGAAAATTACTTGTGAACTTTAGATCATAAAATAGCCAAAATTAAAATAAGGTAAACTAAAAAAAAAATAGCAACAAATTTTACAGGATAAGATGAGTGCACTGAAAAAGTTTTATGGAAGAATTGCTATTATTACTGCCTCAACTGATGGGATAGGATTTTCCATAGCACAGAGATTAGGTAAAGAAGGAGCTAAAGTTATCATTAGTAGCCGAAAAGAGAAACATGTAAAAGAAGCTGTAGAAACACTGAGCAGTGAAGGAGTTGAAGTTAAAGGATTAGTTTGTCACGTGTCAAAAGCCGAAGACAGGAAAAAATTGTTTGAAGAAGCATATAAATTTGGTGGTCTAGATATTTTGGTGTCAAATGCTGCTGTGAATCCCGAGATCGGAGGCGTCCTTGACTGCTCTGAAACTGCCTGGGACAAAATATTTGATGTCAATGTTAAATCAGCATATTTGTTAGCAAAAGAAGCAGTTCCATTGCTAAAACAAAGCAAAGCCGGTAGAATTATCTTTATTTCTTCTATTGCTGGTTACCAACCATTCGCTTATTTGGGGGCCTATTCTGTTAGCAAGACAGCTTTAGTTGGATTAACAAAGGCAGCTGCGATACAACTCGCCATTGATAATATTACCGTGAACTGTGTTGCACCTGGAGTTGTACAAACTAGATTTTCAACCAATTTAACATATAATGAGGAATCTGCAACAGAACTTTTATCACGTATTCCTATGCTTAGGTAAATGAATGTTAAATTGAAAGGTTTTTAATATTAAATGAATATTATTTTTAGGCTTGCCACAACTTCCGATATTAGTGCTGCCGTTGCATTTTTGGCTTCAGATGATGCTCCTTATATAACGGGAGAAACTATTATTGTAGCTGGAGGAATGGCTGCTCGAATGTAAACTACATGCAATAAGTTCGTATAATAAATGGAGTTGTTACATTCTTGATTTGAAATGTTGCATATGCAAAGATATAGATAGTGATATATGACTTAAAATATGTTTTCAATATATTTAATTGGATGGTTAACAAGAAATAGTTTGTTTTATTTTATAGCATTCTATTGATTAGTTACTATCACGAGTAAAGATCTTAATGAAGGAAATATTTATTAGAATATAGACAGATGAAATCTAGCGGCGTCTATATGGGGAACCACAAATTGTATTATTGGTTCATTTAGATATATTTGTTGTAGGTAGGTACTTATGGTGGGCGAAAATAAAGGTTAGATTTGCTGAAAATGAGGACTTTGTAGTTCGACAATTTCTACTGCATCCCTGAACCGATTCAAAAATAATTTTGACGGGCTTTTAGAAAATAACTATAGAATAGTAGTGAACGATTAGAAACTGATGACTTTTTTCTTACCAAACTGTTAAACTACGTAAACTGTGAACCTAATTTTGAAATTATAAAAAAAATCATGGCCACAATGAAATAATAATATAGGTAGTTATTTTCATTATACCATTCTGATATTATATGATTTATCATTACTCTATTTTTCATTGATATGACACCAATATCGGCCTAGGCCGATAAAATTTATCATTACTCTATTCTTCATTGATATAACACCAATATCGGCTTAGGCCGATAAATGATTTGAAGAAAAATACAAGATACAAGGCTTACAAATCATCATTAAATATTAAAGTATTTATTATAATGAAAAATACTGAACGACACTCGGCCGATACACAAATAACAAACGCGATTGGTAGTAAAATCTAGGCCTCACCTCGATTTTACAAACTTCAATCTTGTCTGATATTTGCTACATATCGGCTTTAGTTATGACGTTAATAACTATAACGTCATAGCAAATATCAGACAAGATTGAAGTTTGTAAAATCGAGGCGAAGTCGAGATTTTACTATCAATCGCGTCTGTCATTTGATATCGGCCGTGTGTCGTTCTGTATTTTTCATTATACCATAAATACTTTAATATTTAATGATGATTTGTAAGCCTTGCATTTTTCTTCAATTCATTTATCGGCCTAGGCAAATATTAGTGTTATATCAATGAAGAATAATGATAAATTTTATCGGCCTAGGCCGATATTGGTGTCATATCAATGAAGAATTATAGAGTAATGATAAATCATAATATCAGAATGGTATAATGAAAATACTTTATTTACCATGAAAACTGACGGAAATACAGCATAGATTTCGTCTTAAATACTAGAGTAGGTAATACAAAATATAGTTAAGTGTAAAGTATAAAAGTATATATTAAGAGGTAAAAAAGGTAAAAGAAGAAAACAAAAAACACAGAATGTTAAGGTTAAGTGAATATGGCTTAACAATAATATACATAGTTTACAAAACACATTATTGAATAATACGTGGTAAGAACATAGACATTGGGCGTGTTTTTTAATTACCCTACTTGCTCGAACTACAGAGGCTTTATAGAGACAGAGCATAGACATATACGTTAGTATTATTAAGTCTATGAGACAGAGGTGACAGTAGGAGGTCAGCATTTTGACTGGTAGTAGAGGTCACGTGGTATAAAATGAGGTTAAATTTTTTTAAATAGATCATGTGCATATCATATGACTACATAACCTTACATTTTTAGTTTTTGTAAATTAACTTTTAATTTTAATTTTAATTTTTGTAGTTTCAGCTTGGAACTATTATAACATTTAAAAATTTTCAGACAGTAGATATAAAGAGTGTTTTTTTAAGCATGATAGAACTTTCAATCGTGATGGCTGTGAAATCAGCTGTGAGTTTAAGCGCTATAAGTGATATTTGTATTTAGTATGCAAATTACCATGAATGCACTTACGCTTGACCAACGCTACTAAATTGTTCAAATTTTCCTTGAAAGTTAGTCGTCGATTCACTAGACCACTTCGTAAATTTTAACGGTGTCCATAATCTTCCATCTGAACCAGCCATTCGTCGCACTGTGGATAGATTTCGTACCACATACTCCCTAAATGATGCAAAAACATCAATACGTTGAAGGAATGTGCGTACTAAAGAGAATGCCGTCGCTGTAAACAAAAGTGTGCAAGAGAATTTAAAAATTGTCGATTCGTCACTCTGTCCATTCACTACGTGGAAAATTTTGCCCAAAAATCTTGGACTACACCAATATCCCAAACTACACAAATACGTCCTATGGATATTCAATGGATGTATTCAATGGATATAGCAGATGTCCAATGGACGTCCTCGGTTTGTCCACGGTACCTACAATGGACGTCCATTGGATTATACATTTGTCACAACTGCGAACATACAGAGGTAGTCCAGTATGGACATCCATAGACAGTCCAGTAGGGACGTCCATAGGTAGGCCAGTAGAGGCACATCGGTACAGCATTGTTGAATATCAATTAAAATTGTGAATTAATAATCAAGTTAGTTATAGTTTTTGACATGTAATCAGATATATTAAAAAGAATAAAAGTTGTCAAAGATAAAAACTTTATTAGATATTTCCACCAGTTTCATAAGAATATTTTCACAGGTTATGGGCCCAGACAGCTTATAACTCGTAGTTAATCATGGTAGAGATATAACATGGTATGTCACGGCGCACATTTTGACTACCGCTAGGACTACGTCATCAAGTAGAAATCTTGGCGCGAATTTTAAATAGAAAGTAGAATAATTGGATAGATTTTGCTATTTCTAAATAACATCTAATCTTGAAATTAAGTACCTACAAATTGAAAATCAACGATGCTTATTATCGGAATGTTTACCTGCACTTTTAATTAGAATGTATTTGACATAATATGAAATAAACTTTGAAATTATAATCATGATTTTTAATAAATAAAAGTTGTAACATTTCACATTTGTAGACTTTAATTGAAAATAATTTATTCTTTCATTGAATATAGAATGTTAGATAATGTTTACATAATTGTTCATAATATTCGATGAAAGAATATATAGTTTAAAGTAATGAGGGATATTCAACAAAGTTGAAATCTACTTACTATTAAAAAGGACATGGAAAAACATAATAATAACTACATAATTAAAGAATAACATAACTATTTTTTGAATCCTGTAAATTTTGTGATCTTGTTTGTTTTTCTAGAGTTATCTTGTATTTTTCTGTTGATTTCTCGTAGACGAATTTAAGTAAGTTCTTGTCCAAACGAGACAAATTGAATAGCATAGCTGGCAAGCATCTTTTGCTATATTGTCAAAGATTTGATCCTCTTCAATTTCTCGCCGTGGTTAAAGGAGTCCTCCATGACCTTTGAGCATTTTTCAATTAAAACTGATACCACCAGACTAAATTAATAAATTCAAATAACCAAAACTTAACATTCTTAAATGTTGTGTAGCAGATTTGACAATTTGTTATTTGACAGTTGACAGTTCCCACTTTGCAGAAAACAGATAGCTATTTAGTGGCACTCAACAAGTTTTTCTACTTGCGCAGTACAGTACGAAAATCGAGCCGAGATAAAACTAACCATATTTTATCTCAACCATGGTAGTTAATAAAGTGGAAAATAATTAACAGTTCTTTAATACGAAAAACTTTGTGGTGAAGTTGTTAAGGCAAAAATAACGGCAAATTGTAATATTTCTATTGTCGGTCGATAAACATGGAACAAATTAGTGCCTTAAAACTAAAAGGTAAAGAAAATTGGAATATCTGGAAATTTCATAAAAATTCAAAAAAATCATCCTCGCTTCTAAAGGCTTTCTGAAAGTAGTTGAGATGGATATAAAACCTACGGAAATTGCAAATCTAACTTACGAAAAGGATTTTAAAGATTGGACGCAGAGAAATAATAAAGCAAAGGAATGCATTGTCACTAGGTTGGAGAAAGGCTTACTCATTTGTTATCATGCGAAAGTGCTTTTCAAATGTGGTCGAAGTTGTCTGTTTATGAGCAGAGATCTGAAGTTAGTGTAAATTTACTTCAAAATAAATTCTTTGATTACAAGTATGAAGGAGATGGGATAGCGTTACATATTTCGAAACTAGAAGAAATAATAAATCATTTGAAAAATACTGGAGAAGCTATTTCTGATAATATGATAATGACTAAAGTTCTGATGTCCTGTCGACGGGCGCTCCCAGAATATATTTTAATCCGGGATCGGAAGGCCCCCGCCTATGGTTGGAGGGGGGCAGAGGTTAACTCCGACACAAATTTATACAAGAATGGGCGCCAGTGCCGGAGCTAAACGAAGTCAATTACGCCTTCGATTGTCGACTCTCAGGGTGGTTCGTCTTGGAGTACAGAGCTGGGCTCGTGAGGATACCCGTTGCAAGTGGGAGTTTAGAGTTTCTGACCCTATGTCCCAGACAATCTGTCGATGTGATGGCTAATAACAATATCATCCGCATCGACAGTAAATAAAAAAATAGAAGTATATATTTATTTTAAACGGAACGTCACTGGTAAAAAAATAAAATAAAAAAAATGAATAAATTTAAAAAACAAAATAAAAAGAAATGAATAAAATAATAATAAGAAAAATTAAGGATCTGAAATGAATTGAATTCCACTGGTAAAAAAAATTTGAAAATTGAAAAAAAATAATAATAATAATAAAATAAAATTAAAAAAAATTATATATACAGGGTGTTCCAGTTTTTTGTAGCAGGACTTTAACAGTCGATAGACAATTGAAAATTATTAAAAAAAGTTCCTATAAACATAGGTTGAAAAATGCTTAGTTTTCGAGATACAGGGTGTTAAAGTTTGAAAATAAATACGGATTTATATTAATATTTCCAGAATGCTAAGAAGTATCGAATCCAAACTTGCCAATTCTTTACATATAATTTAGAGACCTATTTTAGAAAAACAAACTACTACTTTACTTAACCATGGGCGTAGATATATGGATTTACTAAGGTTCTTTTTTACAAAAAAGTAGTACACCACTGATATTTTCCCATGTTTTCAGTTTAATTCAATAAAGCAAGAAAAAACAAAAATTTAATGTCTCGGCACTTTTTGATATGACAAGCCGTTTTCCAGAAAATTTACATTTAGTCATTTGATGCACGCATCTGGACGAATTTTAGACAAACTTGAAGTCGCTCAGAATTTCACCAAATTTGATGGTACGAAAAGTCTTTTAAAAAGAAAGAATGAAACATCGTTAATTATGCTTGTAATGAAGTAAGACACTTTTACATGTTGCTAGCTTTTGTGTTTGTGTTTCTAATAATCTATTTTAGTTCGACCGTTGCGTTTTAATACATTTGTGTTATAAAAATTTTGATTTACATGATAATAAACTTTTACAATAAATATTTTAAATGTTTCATTCTTTATTTTTAAGAGACTTTTCGCACCATCAAATTTGGTGAAATTCTGAGCGACTTCAAGTTTGTCTAAAATTCGTCCAGATGCGTGCATCAAATGATTAAATGTAAATTTTCTGGAAAACGGCTTGTCATATCAAAAAGTGCCAAGAGACATTAAATTTTTGTTCTTTCTTGCTTTATTGAATTAAATATGGGAAAATATCAGTGGCGTACTACTTTTTTGTAAAAAAAGAGCCTTAGTAAATCCATATATCTACGCCCATGGTTAAGTAAAGTAGTAGTTTATTATTCTAAAATAGACCTCTAAATTATATGTAAAGAACTGGCAAGTTTGGATTCGATACTTCTTAGCATTATGGAAATATTAATATAAATCCGTATTTATTTTCAAACTTTAACACCCTGTATCTCGAAAACTAAGCATATTTCAACCTATGTTTATAGAAACTTTTTTAATAGTTTTCAATTGTCTATCGACTGTTAAAGTCCTGCTACAAAAAACTGGAACACCCTATATATTTGAACTATGAATCGAAATGAAACTCCAATGATTGGTTAATACATTTATTTACATTCAAAATGGTGGACAAAATTAACCACTGTAGCGCAATGGCGCGTGACCAATTATAAAAACACTAGCAATAAAAAGAAAACAATTTTACCCGTGTGGCACTAACTTAAATTCTGTAAGAAAAAGTAGACAACCATGGAAGGTGGCTTTTTGCCGGACGTGGGGTAAGGTTCGTGGCTAAAACTACCTGGGTAAGTTCGCGTAGGGTGCGAGCCCTTACTGTATTGCACACGGGTGTTTACACCGCGGTGCCTATCAAATTTAGGTACCTCTATGGGTCATGCACATAAAATTATAATAAACAATAAAATGTATGCAGAGAGCAATACACGAAATAAAAGCTGATTCAATTATAGAGGAACAGCCCGCACATCTAATATTTCGGGGAACGCGTATGACGATGGACGCCTGCTATAAAAACCCGAATTTTAAATGCCAGTACATTCGTACATAAAATAAACGAACCTTTAGGTACGCCTCTGATGTGGACCTGAGGTGTTAAGCTTAATTCGGTCACCCAGGTAGCTGCCTGATGCGAATGTAATGAGCTATAGTGTTAACCCTAATCTGTCAAAACCCCCGCCCAGTGGAGAACCACAGTTCCACGATGTCTCTGTAGTGGTTGAAACGGCACAATAGAACAATAGGGCACGTGCTCGAAGCAGGTAGCCGCTGGCCGACGTCTGATGCCGGACCCGTTTGAAGCACAATAAAATAAAATAAAATAATGATTTATGCCTTACTCAAAAATCTGGAATGGACGTAATCCTTTTAAGGTACTCACACCTGGGTCTCACACACTTTGCTTACACTCGCAGAGGATAAAGAAAAAATATAGCGGATTATTTTAGAACACTCCGGGTATTAATCACTTTAGTAGGTATCCACTTACGAATAATATTAATAACTGATTAACATATAGCAAAGGCTAAAACTGAATAATTAGAACCCGGTGTTGAAGCGACGCCGACGCTAAAAGATGGCTGCTCCACTCAAGTGTTGTTGGTTTTGTCAACAGTAATTCCGGAGATTCAAAAACGACAGAAAAATATAGCTCTCTTCTAATTAGCGAAAAAATTTAGCTCTACAGCTGTAACAATTGACGGCACACACTACTGATTATAAAATAAAGTTTTATAATGAATTTGGAGCAAAAATTTATAATAAAAAATCACGACGGGGTCCGTGTCGGTCTAAGAGAACCGAAACAACTTCCTTGTTTTTTGCCAACTACCTGTACTTATACCTTCGGGTGCAACCCCCAAGCCAAGCTCTTAAAATTCTGGCAAGTGTCTGTCATCCCTTCGGACGCCAAGAAAATTTTTCACTGCATTGCGTGTCGCTTGTCTTGCTTGCCGTTCGGCTTGCGTGTTTTTATGACACGCGAATCTTCAAGGCAATAAAAAAATTACTTCCCATGCAGGGATTTTTATAAAATTAGTCTCGTTCTGACCAGCAGATCCGAGGTTATATTTTTGCAACTTTTGGCTGCTTCAATTGCGTTTCAATTGGTCTCCTTAATTGGCGACGCTCTCCAGTGTATTTTTCTGGAGCTACGTCGCCTGAGACTAGTTTGGGGAATTGGGGACGTTCCGTATAGTAACGGCGACGTCGCGTCCAACCGGTAATTCGCAGGTGTGCGAGGGAAAATTTACCTGTTGCCCGATGACGGCAGACTACTTTATTCGCTGTGTTTTTGGCATGAAGGCGTTGATACAGGTAGTTAGTGATATGCTGGGACCGCTTTATATTTTCATCGGTATCCCGCAATAGGTTCCGTATTATTGTGGGAATCCTTATATTAACAATAAACTAAGTTTGTTAATCCTAATATTTTAATTTAATACCGATACCGCCACCTACGTGTGGGCGGTCAAACATGGGCTTACCCGGACCCTAGCCAGGTAGAAATTGGCTTCCCTGGAAGGAAGCTCTATGAGAGGGCGGTGTGAGTACCGTTCTTACAATTGATTTTAGGTGAGTTTGACGCACGTTTTGTGACGTCCGTCAACACCCCCCTTCTTTCGAAAAAAACGGTTCCGGCTCATGGCGTCGGCTTTTGAACTCTTAATCTAACTAATACTAAATACATTGGTGCGACAATACGCTAGGTTACGTGACCGGGTGGTACACGTCCTCACAATCTCCCGGATTAGTGTCTGTTTGGTGGCTCGATGCACTGGTGCACTCTTCTCCGGGTCCGACGTTCACTGAACCCGGGAAGCGGTTAAATTGCTATTTGTGCGCGCACTCTTCATCCCTCATCGCGTAGACACCAAGGGGTAGGGCTAATTTGCCCGTTCGCGCACTTTTCGGTGATCGTCACTTAGTTATTTTATCTCGGCCGCGCGACTGTTTCCATGATCCGTGATGTTCGCTCACTCGCGGTAATGGACTGTAGTGGCGGTCTATTGTTTTTGTTTTCGCTCGGCTTTAGGCTTGCTGAGCACTGCGCGAGTGTTCTCAGAACCCGGCGAAGTCACTCACTCGCGGCACTTGGATGTCCGTGGTGGGTCACTGTTTTTGGTTGTGGCTCTGTGCGATACCCGCTCGACGCGTCGGGTGTTACGTCCCGAACACAGAGTCTTTCCGGTCGCGATGTCGGCACTTTCACACTCACATCTGGTACGTGGTGCTGGTCGACGTCGGGAGCGTCGTTGTTGGCTGCGTCCAGGGGATCGCTGTTGTGTGGCGTCTGGCGACTCGTAGCTCGTTCCTGGCGACGGCGAATAGCCTTCGGCTGCGTCATACGCCTCGGCTGGAGACTGACGCGTGGTGGACCTTCTTGGAGTTGAGATCGGTGAGAATACATCACGTGGCAATGGGCATTTGGTACTTTGGCCATGTGTTATTTGGCTTAGGTCGACGGTTATCGGTGGGGTGTCAAGTGTGGAGTCAGCTCCCTGCTGACTCGAACCGGGGTCTTCATTTTCGGATGATTCCGGTGTGGGATCGTGTGTTCGTTCGTCCTCGAACGAACCCTCGGACTCTGACCATTGGTCGGAATCTGTTCCTGCTCTCTCGAGCGTTGGAGGTACGGGCCGTAGGTCATCGACGTGGACGTCGATCCTGCCGTTATCCCTTTTCATTACGTAAACCTCTTCTGATAGCTTGTCGAGCACAAGATGTGGTCCGGTCCACGGAGGTGCGAATGCGCCTTTATGGGGGCGTAGCATCCTCACAAACACCTAGTCACCGATCTGGAATGCGATCGGCGGCCTCGCTTCTTCTGGCGCGTACCGCCCTTGGTACGCTCGTTGTTGCCGTCTGGCCTCTTGGACGCGTCTCTCCCTTGAGACGCGGGATTGCATCTGGCGTTCCTCTCGGTATGCCCGGAGAGCCCATTCTCCGGCTTTTGGTGGCTCGAAGCCCAGCAAGGTATAGGCTGGGGTCTGTTTGGTGGCGGCATTCTGTCTTGTTTTCAACACGCGCAGAGCGCTGTTAAGGTGTCTGACCCACTCAGATTTTGACTGTTTGTAGGTAATTGTTCTTATGGTCTTTTTCAGCTCTTGGACACGTCTTTCCACGGGGTTGGCCCTCTGGTGGTAGGGAGCGGAGTATTCCCCCCCCTCGGAAGTGACTCCCGTGGTCAGAGATGATTTGCCACGGAATCCCGTACCTAGACGTGGGATGCCTCTAAAAATTCAACCAATACTTTCCCGGTTGCCCTCGGCACTGCTACCGCTTCTACCCACTTGGAGAAGACGTCTTCTACGAGAATGATATATCGATTCCTGGTGTTCCTCGCGGCGCGATATGGGCCTAAAATGTCCACGCTTATTGCTTCGAAACACGTCGTCGCGGAGTAGGTCCGGAGGGGAGCCTTCTCCTGAATCTGTCGTTTTTTTACGGTGCGACAGACCAGACAATGTTTAACGTATTGTCCCACGCGACGGCTTAAATTTGGGTAATAGTAAGCTCGGCGGATGGCACAAAGTGTTTCGTCCCGACCAGGATGTGCCGCATCCGGCGCGTCATGGTGAGTTTCGATCATTGTATCGACGTGTGAGCTGGGTACGTATAGTTTGTGCTGATCATCCTGGTACCACCAGAATAACCCATCGCGAACCCGGTGGTTGCGGTAAAACTTCGACTCCCTTTCCAAAGTCGCGCCTCCCCGATCGATCTGTTCCCAACGCTCGATTTTGGAAACGATATGGCGGGACCGGCGTTGCGCCCGAGAAATTTCCTCGAACAATTCGTTTGTGGTCAGGGTTTGGATGGCCTCCGGCTCCGGATGTTGTTCAGGCATAAGCATCCTTCCCTCGTCCAAAACAGGTCTGATGGACCCCTTGTCTGGATGTCGGCTTAGGAAGTCTGCTAGGAGATTTTCCTTGCCTGGGCAGTGCTCTATGGTAAAGGAGTACTCCTGGAGGAGGAGTGACTGTTATGTGCCCACTGAGGATTAAATTATTACAGCCACATCATGGTGGGGGGGTGTACTAGACCCCCATACAAAAATTTTAAACAAAAAGTACAGGAGACTTCAGTTATAGGGATTTTAAGAAAAATTTTATTTAATTTTTATCACGTGACAGGGGCCTTTTGAAATTATTTACATTTAAAACCTTCTAGAACAAATTTTCGTTCTGACTTTTACTATAAAAGAAAAACCAAATTTTGGGAATATTGAGTCCCCGCCGAGCATTCATAACATCAACGTCGGTTCTTCTCCCGAAACTAACTCGTCACCAGTAAGCGTCGGCGTAGTAGTTCCGAAACTTCATACGTGTGTCATCCATCGCGAGTGCCTACCTTGTGCGTGTGTGTCTGCTGTGAAGTGTTTCTAATCTTAATCAAATACAACTCATACGTGTAATAACCAACGCGAGTGCTAACCTTGTGCGTGTGTGTTCGCTGTGAACTGCTTCTTACAAACTCGTCACCATTAAGCGTCGGCGTCGTTTAGCTTTGAACATTCATACGTGTATCATCATCTCGAGTGCTTACCTTGTGCTTGTGTGTTCGCTGTGAAGGGTATACAACATAACCCTACTTTAACTCATTCGTGTGTAAACCATCGCGAGTGTGAGGTGTTTATAACCTACCACTACACTTTACGAACCTTTCTATACATATACTCGTATTGACCGTGTGTGTCCGTAGTCAGGAATTTTTCTACAAATACTCGTATTGACCGTGTGTGTCCGTAGTCAGGAATTTTTCTACATATACGCGTATTGACCGTGTGTGTCCGTAGTCAAGACTTTTTCAATAAATACTCGTATTGGACGTGTGTGTCCGCTGCCGAGGATTTTTTCGAACTTTCAACAAATACTACTGTGTATCTAGTGCGTGCTTCTTTAAACCAATACTTACGTCGTGTTAAGCCCTAGTGAGTCTTCTGTAACGCTCAGGATTATCAAAGCGAGACGTAACCTTACTCCAAGAGGGTAAGAGAACTATTTATTGGTTGTTGAATTAGAACATTGACATTGCCGCCTGGCATAAACTGTATCGCGATTGACTGATACTGTTACATTGGCTACTTATAGAATCAAAGAGCATTTATTTTATATTGTTAATGACTTATTGTATTAAACTGTTTATGTTGATGTGATGTGTAACTGAAGTAACCCGTCCAACTTTCAGGTGGTCAAGGCCAAATATACTAACATCAAACAGAGCTAGGAATTTATTCCAATTTTTTTTACTAGTCCAGTCATTAATGGTGAACCCTTCCGGTTACACCGGTTGCAATTCATATAAAGCTCAAGTGCCAGTGCTATTATTTTTTAAGTTCACCTTAGACCTTCATTATAAGGTAAGTGCAAGTACTATAACTCCTTTGTTGATTAAGCAACACACCCTGAGATCAATCACATTAAGTACGACCCGGGATCGAGATCTAGTTAACACGCTGCCACTGGCGCCCAACAACTTTTTTTTAATATACAAATTTGTGGTGGTCACTTAACTAACCCCAGCCAGTATCCAGGCACCTTCGGGGAATTTTTCCAAACACTTTCAAATCTCGTACCCCTAAGGCGTTGTCATGGCGAGCCCAACTAGGGGCCTTGCTGAATAAAGAGTTATTCAACGAATCAAAAGCTACAACAAAAAAGAGTTACTTGCACTTCTAACTTCAAAGACTAAGACTCGACTGTCAAACGTTACGGTGCGCGTAGAACGTGTGCGTCAACCCGAAGAAGCGGTGCGTCGGTCGATTAGGAATGACTGATCCCACGTATCGACCAATCAGCGGTGACCAACTTTTTATGAGCGATACTTCAACGAGCAGTTCCGAGTGTTCAACGATTACTTATTTAGACGATAAACAAACAACGAACGTCGGCCACATCCACGGACCATCTCGTGTCAGCTGGGACGCCGATTATATCAATTGTATACAACCAACACATCCCAACACGGACAACATGGATTTGTCTTGTATTTCTGTGTGCCCTCCGAGTCCAGGGATGACGCCCATCGTTCCAGAACGTCTTATCGACCGGCTGGATACAGAACCAATGCAAAATATTATGACGCAACATGTGCGTTCACTGGTGGAAGATGTACCAAACGTCAATCCTGATCAAACTAATGCGGTACCAACACCGATAATACGTCCCCGAGCTCAGGAAGTACCCATCATGGATGCGCCTGTGCCGCAATTTGAAGCCTTTTTCCGGCAAATGGCCGAGACAATGGCAAATACATTCAAGCAAACAATGGCAAACGCTGCCCAACCAATCAACCGACATGACCGTCTGTTAAGCGCCCCAACTTTTTCAGGACTGGACCACGAAGACCCGGAAGGGTTTATTCAACAAACAGAGGAATATTTTGCTCGGCAAAATATAAAAGAAGATCGCGACAAGCTGGCAGTAATCTCGGATTTACTACGTGGCGCGGCTAAAAAATGGCACGAGCCTTATAAAACCATTTTACCCAGTTTTCGCGCCTTTGAGGAAAGGTTCTTGAATAATTTCAATTCAGTATCGCGTATCACACGCGTAATGACGATACTGTACGGTTCGAAGCAGATTAAGGATGAACCCGTAGGCGTGTTCATTACAAAAAAAGCCAATTTGTTTCAACGAGTCGACCCCTACAAGCCTGAGGTATTACAGCTCGAAGTCATTTTGGATCAGCTGCTTCCAGACATTCGTTCGCGTCTGCGTGGGCATCAACTGCGCAGTCTGGACGAATTAACCAGCATAGCCACATTGATTGAAGCTGACCTCAGCGAAGTGGATGTCACTAAGACATTCCGCTCAACAAAACCAGCGACAGATCCCCCAGCTAGAAATATGGTCACCAATAGGAACACTACTGGACCCCCATCTCCGTGCAGGTATTGCCCCGGAGAACAGTGGCATTTCTACAAGGACTGTCCTACAAGGCAACAACGCTATTCCCAAGGGAATCAGCGAAATGCCAATCAAAATTACAAGGTATCGGGAAACTCCGAAGGGGCCCGGGGAGCCACAGCCTCCTTACCTCCCCCAAACGGCCCGAACACAGCTCCCAGTCAGCACTAAACGAGTCTTCCCCCCTTGGGAGGGAGAACTCGGAACCAGTTGGATCCACACCCCCTTTGCTCGGATCGCCAGCCACTAGGGAAACGCTCTACGTCGAACCTGCGATGATTCATCAATGCGGAATGGAGTCAGCAACCCAGCCACTGCCTAAGCAGTCAGTTGCACCCATCTACCCGTTGTTAGGATTGCCAGCTACTAGAGACACACTCTACGTCGGACCTGTGACGACTCCACAAGGCGGAATGGACTCAACATCCACACACCCTTTGCTCGGATCGCCAGCCACTAGGGAAACGCTCTACGTCGAACCTGCGATGATTCATCAATGCGGAATGGAGTCAGCAACCCAGCCACTGCCTAAGCAGTCAGTTGCACCCATCTACCCGTTGTTAGGATTGCCAGCTACTAGAGACACACTCTACGTCGGACCTGTGACGACTCCACAAGGCGGAATGGACTCAACATCCACAACTACTAGCTTGGACCCTATTGCTTTAACTCACCCGTTGTTAGGATTGCCAGCCAATGAAGACACACTCCACGTCGGACCAACGGCGATTCCACGATGCGGAATGGAGCCAGCAACCCAGCCACTGCCTAAGCAGTCCGTTGCATCCATTTACCCGTTGCTCGGAATACCCGCCACTGGAGAAACGCTTCATATGGAACCTGCGATGATTCAACAATGCGGAGGGGAATACGCAACTAGGCCATTGCCTAGAATAACCATAAGTATTGCTGGCCATGAGTGTCAAGCACTCATCGACACCGGCGCTACTGGTAATATAATCCGATCAAGCCTAGTGAACATGGTCATTAATGACAGGGCTCATCCGACTATCACACTAGCCAACGGAGACAAAATATTATCAGTAGGAGAAACGGAGCTAGCAGTAACGATACAAGGTGTTTCTACAACACATAAGTTTTTCGTACTACCCAATCTAAGCGAGGAGGTCATGCTTGGCGGCCCATTTTTACAGCAGGAAAATGTCATCATTGACTATGCTCGACAATGTATAAAATTTGGACGACAACAACGACTGACCGCGTATTGGAATCAGGCTGTGCCAAAAACTGAAATATCACAAGAACTACATCCCGAATTCGCAGATCTATTCGCGGAAGTTCCAATTCAAGTCACAACATCAACAATTACTAGCTTGGAACCTATTGCTTTCACTCACCCGTTGTTAGGATTGCCAGCCAATGAAGATACACTCTACGTCGGACTAACGGCGATTCCACGATGCGGAATGGAGCCAGCAACCCAGCCACTGCCTAAGCAGTCAGTTGCATCCATTTACCCGTTGCTCGGAATACCCGCCACTAGAGAAACGCTTCCTATGGAACCTGCGATGATTCAACAATGCGGAGGGGAATACGCAACTAGGCCACTGCCTAGATTAAATGACAAAATACGAAAACCACCCGATGAAGATCGGATACTTATGCCCAAATTTACACCAACTCTGAAGGTGAATGCTGTAACTCACGCAGCCTTAATGCAAGATGTATCCCGTGCACAAGGGCGTTCACGGCAGATACGATCCAATCTTGACAGATGGGAGCGGATTCGAGATGCAGAGCAAGAACCCGAAGAGGAGGAAGAGCAAGCGTTCTACGCTCATTATCTGGTACAAGACGACCTATTATGGAGGACAACTAACGAGGGAAAACGCCTTGTGGTCCCCAAAAATGCCATAACAGAAGTCATTAACCACTACCATGTTCGTGAAGCAGCTGCTCACCCAGGCATAACCGAAACTCTTAGACAAATCAAGCGGGGTTACTATTGGAAGGGCATGGATAACCATGTCCGGAAGCAACTCCGGGAATGCTTGGTCTGTAAGACCGTAAAGGGAAGGCAATTGCAGCCGCATGCCCCTTTCAGAGCAACATCGCCGCAACATGCATTTGAAGTACTCAGTATCGACATTCTGGGGCCCTACCAGGAAACCCATCAACGAAAAAACCGTTATGTCATCATGGTGGAAGACATATTGACTCGGTGGACAGAAGCCTCTGTATACCCCGCAGTTAACGGACCAACGGTGGTTGGATTCTTGGAGAACTTAACAGCACGATATGGTACCCCCAGAAAGATTTTATCCGATAATGGTGGTCATTTTAAAAGCAGAGAATATGTACTCTGGTGTGCCGAACAGGGAATCCGCATACAGTACGTAGCTGCTTACCATCAACGGGCAAATCCTGTTGAACGCAAAGTACAAGATCTGAAAAAGGTGATGAAAACTTTGTTATTAAATAAACCTCCCAACACTTGGGACTTGTACGTGGCACCGGCCCTAAAAGTGATTAGGAACCGGCAAAATGCCGCTACAAAACAGACACCAGCTTGCCTGATGTTTGGCTTCGAACCCCCAGCGCCTGGCGACTGGGATACACCAGTATACTTAGCCGAGCGCGAACGTTTAGCTGGAATCTCCCCACAGGATCGCCTGGAACAGGCTCGACGAACCCAAACAGGCTATCAAGAGCGATACGCCCCACGAGACAAAGCGACCCCAATTCAGTTTCGAGAACACGACCAAGTCATGGTGAAAAACCTTCGACCTCACAAAAACACTTTTGAGCCAGATATCACAAGAACTATATCCCGAATTGGAGATCCCAGCCGAATACGCCAGTGAACTAAAACCATTATTTCACGAATTCGCAGATCTATTCGCGGAAGTTCCAACTCAAGTTACAACATCAACAACCACTAGCTTGGAACCTATTGCTTTCACTCACCCGTTGTTAGGATTGCCAGCCAATGAAGATACACTCTACGTCGGACTAACGGCGATTCCACGATGCGGAATGGAGCCAGCAACCCAGTCACTGCCTAAGCAGTCTGTTGCATCCATTTACCCGTTGCTCGGAATACCCGCCACTGGAGAAACGCTTCATATGGAACCTGCGATGATTCAACAATGCGGAGGGGAATACGCAACTAGGCCACTGCCTAGATTAGATGACAAAATACGAAAACCACCCGATGAAGATCGGATATTTATGCCCAAATTCACACCAACTCTGAAGGTGAATGCTGTAACTCACGCAGCCTTAATGCAAGATGTATCCCGTGCACAAGGGCGTTCACGGCAGATACGATCCAATCTTGACAGATGGGAGCGGATTCGAGATGCAGAGCAAGAACCCGAAGAGGAGGAAGAGCAAGCGTTCTACGCTCATTATCTGGTACAAGACGACCTATTATGGAGGACAACTAACGAGGGAAAACGCCTTGTAGTCCCCAAAAATGCCATAACAGAAGTCATTAACCACTACCATGTTCGTGAAGCAGCTGCTCATCCAGGCATAACAGAAACTCTCAGACAAATCAAGCGGGGTTATTATTGGAAGGGCATGGATACCCATGTCCGGAAACAACTCCGGGAATGCTTGGTCTGTAAGACCGTAAAGGGAAGGCAATTGCAGCCGCATGCCCCTTTCAGAGCAACATCGCCGCAACATGCATTTGAAGTACTCAGTATCGACATTCTGGGGCCCTACCAGGAAACCCATCAACGAAAAAACCGTTATGTCATCATGGTGGAAGACATATTGACTCGGTGGACAGAAGCCTCTGTATACCCCGCAGTTAACGGACCAACGGTGGTTGGATTCTTGGAGAACTTAATAGCACGATATGGTACCCCCAGAAAGATTTTATCCGATAATGGTGGTCATTTTAAAAGCAGAGAATATGTACTCTGGTGTGCCGAACAGGGAATCCGCATACAGTACGTAGCTGCTTACCATCAACGGGCAAATCCTGTTGAACGCAAAGTACAAGATCTGAAAAAGGTGATGAAAACTTTGTTATTAAATAAACCTCCCAACACTTGGGACTTGTACGTGGCACCGGCCCTAAAAGTGATTAGGAACCGGCAAAATGCCGCTACAAAACAGACACCAGCTTGCCTGATGTTTGGCTTCGAACCCCCAGCGCCTGGCGACTGGGATACACCAGCATACTTAGCCGAGCGCGAACGTTTAGCTGGAATCTCCCCACAGGATCGCCTGGAACAGGCTCGACGAACCCAAACAGGCTATCAAGAGCGATATGCCCCACGAGACAAAGCGACCCCAATTCAGTTTCGAGAACATGACCAAGTCATGGTGAAAAACCTTCGACCTCACAAAAACACTTTTGAGCCAGCGTGGCAAGGGCCACACCCCGTCGTTCGTAAAGTCTCTGACGAGATTTACACAGTGCAAAAGGGACGACATCGCACCGATGTACATGTGGACCACTTGAGACCTGCACCAAAGGTTCCAGAGAGGGATATTCATCATGAGACTGAAACCAGCTCCCCAGACACATCGTCTGATGAGGATCTTCCGTTACCGGAACCTCCTCCAAGCCCAATTCCAACATTGGCATCCCCCATTACAAGCCCAATTCCAACATTGGCATCCCCCATTACAAGCCCAATTCCAACATTGGCATCCCCCATTACAAGCCCAATTCCAACATTGGCATCCCCCATTACAAGCCCAATTCCAACATTGGCATCCCCCATTACAAGCCCAATTCCAACATTGGCATCCCCCATTACAAGCCCAATTTCAAAATTGGCATTACCCCTTAGAAAACCTCGCCTAGACCGAGTAACAACACGACCTGGCTCAACTTCAGAGTCAGGAACCGTAGAGTCACAATCAGAGTCATTACGTCCACTACTAAGGGAAGTAGCGCGATGTCGTCCTCAACCACAATCCGCGAGCCAAACACTTAAGTCTGGTTCGTCGGCACCTAGTCAGCCACAATCCGAGAGCCAAACACATATGTCTGGTTCGTCGGCACCTAGTCAGCCACAATCCGAAAGCCAATCGCTTAAGCCTGGTTTGTCGGCAACTAGTCAGCAACAGATGTCAGTTCCAGCACGAATGCCTATTCGGCGAAAACGACGTACTAGGATTGTCATCAAATCATCGGACTTCGAATAGTCCCCATATAATGTCGGTTACGCTAATGTCCAAATGAAATAACCGCGAGTTCTCATATTTAGTAGGGCTGACATTCTTATATAATCATTAAACAGTTAGTTCATATATTTAGTAGGGTTTAAAATTTTTTAGATCCGACCTAGAATAAGCTAATCTTAAGTTTTCTTATATATTACTTTTTAAGCTCATCGATTTCTATCCAACAGCCAAGGATAGCAAACGCCATCGCCAAAAGCCAATCTCGGTGGGGGGGTGTTATGTGCCCACTGAGGATTAAATTATTACAGCCACATCATGGTGGGGGGGTGTACTAGACCCCCATACAAAAATTTTAAACAAAAAGTACAGGAGACTTCAGTTATAGGGATTTTAAGAAAAATTTTATTTAATTTTTATCACGTGACAGGGGCCTTTTGAAATTATTTACATTTAAAACCTTCTAGAACAAATTTTCGTTCTGACTTTTACTATAAAAGAAAAACCAAATTTTGGGAATATTGAGTCCCCGCCGAGCATTCATAACATCAACGTCGGTTCTTCTCCCGAAACTAACTCGTCACCAGTAAGCGTCGGCGTAGTAGTTCCGAAACTTCATACGTGTGTCATCCATCGCGAGTGCCTACCTTGTGCGTGTGTGTCTGCTGTGAAGTGTTTCTAATCTTAATCAAATACAACTCATACGTGTAATAACCAACGCGAGTGCTAACCTTGTGCGTGTGTGTTCGCTGTGAACTGCTTCTTACAAACTCGTCACCATTAAGCGTCGGCGTCGTTTAGCTTTGAACATTCATACGTGTATCATCATCTCGAGTGCTTACCTTGTGCTTGTGTGTTCGCTGTGAAGGGTATACAACATAACCCTACTTTAACTCATTCGTGTGTAAACCATCGCGAGTGTGAGGTGTTTATAACCTACCACTACACTTTACGAACCTTTCTATACATATACTCGTATTGACCGTGTGTGTCCGTAGTCAGGAATTTTTCTACAAATACTCGTATTGACCGTGTGTGTCCGTAGTCAGGAATTTTTCTACATATACGCGTATTGACCGTGTGTGTCCGTAGTCAAGACTTTTTCAATAAATACTCGTATTGGACGTGTGTGTCCGCTGCCGAGGATTTTTTCGAACTTTCAACAAATACTACTGTGTATCTAGTGCGTGCTTCTTTAAACCAATACTTACGTCGTGTTAAGCCCTAGTGAGTCTTCTGTAACGCTCAGGATTATCAAAGCGAGACGTAACCTTACTCCAAGAGGGTAAGAGAACTATTTATTGGTTGTTGAATTAGAACATTGACATTGCCGCCTGGCATAAACTGTATCGCGATTGACTGATACTGTTACATTGGCTACTTATAGAATCAAAGAGCATTTATTTTATATTGTTAATGACTTATTGTATTAAACTGTTTATGTTGATGTGATGTGTAACTGAAGTAACCCGTCCAACTTTCAGGTGGTCAAGGCCAAATATACTAACATCAAACAGAGCTAGGAATTTATTCCAATATTTTTTACTAGTCCAGTCATTAATGGTGAACCCTTCCGGTTACACCGGTTGCAATTCATATAAAGCTCAAGTGCCAGTGCTATTATTTTTTAAGTTCACCTTAGACCTTCATTATAAGGTAAGTGCAAGTACTATAACTCCTTTGTTGATTAAGCAACACACCCTGAGATCAATCACATTAAGTACGACCCGGGATCGAGATCTAGTTAACACGCTGCCACTGGCGCCCAACAACTTTTTTTTAATATACAAATTTGTGGTGGTCACTTAACTAACCCCAGCCAGTATCCAGGCACCTTCGGGGAATTTTTCCAAACACTTTCAAATCTCGTACCCCTAAGGCGTTGTCATGACCACCTCATGAACTTAGTTTTCTGATCCCTATATTTATTGAGCCATAGTAACGACCGGTTGTCTGTCCGTATCGTGAAGGGTTTGTCCTGTAAGTAGATCGCGTATTTGGCCACGTACGTGCTAAGGCATTCCAGTTCATTTATATGATACCGGCGCTCAGCCTTACTGAGTGTGGAGCTGGCGTACGAAACTATTCGTCGCTCTCCCTTGTCACCCAGTTGGTATAGTACGGCGGCCAATCCGACAAGAGACGCGTCCGTCTGAAGCACGAATGGTCGGTTGAAATCCGGTCGGTGTAACTGAAGGGGCTGTGAAGCGGCCTGTTTCAGTTCGTCGAATGCCTTCTGACATTCAGCGGACCAACGAAACTTAGTGTCCTTTGCCAGAAGTTTGGTCAATGGTTGTGTTAGTAATGACACGTTGGGCACGTATTCGCGGATCCAGTTAAAAAGACCGAGAAAGCTCTGCAGCTGTCTCTTAGTCATGGGAGGTTGAAATTCTTGAATGGCTATAATGTGCTTGTCTTGTGGCGTAGTTGTGCGTTCGCGGATTCGGTGTCCTAGATAGTCCAGCTCTTGCGCCGCGATAGTGCACTTACTCGGTGACACCGTGAGGTTGTGAGTTCTCAGTCGTTCTAACACGAGTCGTAAATATCGGGCATGTTCAGTTAAGTCTGTACTGAAGATAATGATATCATCTAGGTACACCTGCACGAACTTGTGAAGGTAACCCGTCAGTACGTCCCTCGTCATTAACTTTTGGAAAGTAGCTGGAGCGGACTTAAGTCCAAAAGGCATGACCCTAAATTGGTATGCCGCACCATCGGGCGTAGAGAAAGTAGTATAAGGTTTACTGTCCGGGTGCATCGGCACCTGCCAGTATCCACTTTTTAAATCGAGCAAGGTAAAGTACTTGGCATCACCAAAGTCCTTTATCGTGTCGTAGATTTTTGGCAGAACCGAGGCTTCGTCCAGTGTGACTGCGTTTAGCTTACGGTAGTCCACACAAAACCTCGGTTTCTTCCCAGTCTCTCTATGATGACCGGGGGAAAGCTGTATGGCGAAGTGCTGGGCTCAATCACGCCTGCCTCCAGCATCTCCTCAACCTGCTCGTTGAGAATCCTAGCTCGTTCCTCGCGGTCTCGGGATCGCCTAATTGGTGGAGCTGTTCTCCGGGGGTCGACCTACTCTATGGCGTCCTGGAATTTGGGTACCTGGTAGGGGCTGAGAGGGTGCCTTCCGGCCGAGTCGGGCCGAAGGATAAAAGAAAGTTGCCTGACGGATTTAGGCTTGGTGGGGGTGGTGATCGCCAGTTCGCGGACGGGATAGTGCCCGGACTGGTGGTCATGTGACGGTCTCCTCCGCCTGGAATTGACGGAGTTGGACTCCATAGTGGGGTCCTCGCCTTATAGCGATTCCCTTCCTCGTCATCTGATGAGGAGACGGGATGCGTTTCTGGCGATGCCGCCCTCCTGTCGGGTCCGACCGGGCTCGCACTGATGGATGTCGCGTTGGCTCCACTGTCCTCTGTTATTATTAGTGCTAAGAGGAGGGGCTTGTCGGCCGTCTCGTCTGGTTACTTGTTGATTTTGCCTCCATGGGCTATTTGGGTAGTCCCTGGGGTAGTGCCACCGTTGCCCGGGGCAGTAGCGGCAGGGAACTGTCAGTCCACCCCCGGCGGCAGAGGCGGCCGGACGCGGAGATTCGGCGTTTGTTTGGCGCCGCTCGACTGCGACGCTTTCGGCTGCTCCTTGATCGGGCTGGGTGCGAGCTGTCCTCGAGGGAGCTATGTCCCCCAGGTCAGCCTCGACCTCTGAGGAGGCGGAAACCAACTCCTCAAGGGAGAGAAACCTGGCTCCTCTCAGCTTGGATCGCACTTCTGGGCGTAGCTGAGCCAGAACAATGGAAGTGGGTAATTCTTCCGATTTGTCTGGGTCAACCCGGTTAAACAAACACATCTTCCTCGTTATGAAGACCGCGGCGTTCTCGCCGGTCTTCTGCCTTTCGCCATATGGGCATGTGGTAGCCTGAGAGATACTCTCGGCCGATTCGTATCTCTCCATCAGTCTCTCGACAAAAGCGTCATAATCGCTAATGAGGTACTTATAGGGCTCGTACCACGCCTTTGCAGCGTCCCTTAGATGCCCCTGAATTAGCGCAAGCTGGGACGCGCTGTCAGTAACTCGTAGCCTGCGGAAATGCTCGTCCATTCTCCCGATGAACCCTCGGGCACTTTCGTGTCCGTGTCCTCGGAACTCAGGTAGAGGCAACTTATGTTGCGCTTCCGCAGCTGGTGTTACTCGGTTTAACGCCGATACGAAGGCTTTCGTCATGGATGAAAACATTCCGTCCATGCGCGCCTCCCAATCAGAGGGCGGCTGCGCACCTCCGTCTCGTACAGCGGACGTACTGTGTGGCATCGACGTGTCTACGTCGATGGCAACACAGTGCTGTCCCTGTCTCTGGATGGGCGTCGAGGTCACGCGCGAACATGAAGGTTCCGCGAGACCCTGACCCTTTGCCCCAACTCTGTACTCGTCCGACCCTACGGACGTTTCACTGAAAAGTCGGTTGTACCTGTCCATGTCGGTCGATTCGACAGAAGGGTACGTACTGGATACTTAGTTTCAAACAAATATAAAAAAAAATTACAAGAAAAAAAAAACGAGAAACAAAACAAAATAAAAAATTTAAATAAAAAAAATAAAAAATTTAGAAAAAATATTACGCAAAAAAATGATAATAACAATAATAATTTTAATTTAAAAAAAAATATAAGAATCCCGTGAACTCAACGAATCATCAGTGTGGCCCCACGTTGGGCGCCATGTCGACGGGCGCTCCCAGAATATATTTTAATCCGGGATCGGAAGGCCCCCGCCTATGGTTGGAGGGGGGCAGAGGTTAACTCCGACACAAATTTATACAAGAATGGGCGCCAGTGCCGGAGCTAAACGAAGTCAATTACGCCTTCGATTGTCGACTCTCAGGGTGGTTCGTCTTGGAGTACAGAGCTGGGCTCGTGAGGATACCCGTTGCAAGTGGGAGTTTAGAGTTGCTGACCCTATGTCCCAGACAAGGTGTCGATGTGATGGCTAATAACAATATCATCCGCATCGACAGTAAATAAAAAAATAGAAGTATATATTTATTTTAAACGGAACGCCACTGGTAAAAAAAATAAAATAAAAAAAAATGAATAAATTTAAAAAACAAAATAAAAAGAAATAAATAAAATAATAATAAGAAAAATTAAGGATCTGAAATGAATTGAATTCCACTGGTAAAAAAAATTTGAAAATTGAAAAAAAAAAAAAATAATAATAAAATAAAATTAAAAAAATTATATATATATTTGAAATATGAATCGAAATGAAACTCCAGTGATTGGTTAATACATTTATTTACATTCAAAATGGTGGACAAAATTAACCACTGTGGCGCAATGGCGCGTGACCAATTATAAAAACACTAGCAATAAAAAGAAAACAATTTTACCCGTGTGGCACTAACTTAAATTCTGTAAGAAAAAGTAGACAACCATGGAAGGCGGCTTTTTGCCGGACGTGGGGTAAGGTTCGTGGCTAAAACTACCTGGGTAAGTTCGCGTAGGGTGCGAGCCCTTACTGTATTGCACACGGGTGTTTACACCGCGGTGCCTATCAAATTTAGGTACCTCTATGGGTCATGCACATAAAATTATAATAAACAATAAAATGTATGCAGAGAGCAATACACGAAATAAAAGCTGATTCAATTATAGAGGAACAGCCCGCACATCTAATATTTCGGGGAACGCGTATGACGATGGACGCCTGCTATAAAAACCCGAATTTTAAATGCCAGTACATTCGTACATAAAATAAACGAACCTTTAGGTACGCCTCTGATGCGGACCTGAGGTGCTAAGCTTAATTCGGTCACCCAGGTAGCTGCCTGATGCGAATGTAATGAGCTATAGTGTACCCTAATCTGTCAAAACCCCCGCCCAGTGGAGAACCACAGTTCCACGATGTCTCTGTAGTGGTTGAAACGGCACAATAGAACAATAGGGCACGTGCTCGAAGCAGGTAGCCGCTGGCCGACGTCTGATGCCGGACCCGTTTGAAGCACAATAAAATAAAACAAAATAATGATTTATGCCTTACTCAAAAATCTGGAATGGACGTAATCCTTTTAAGGTACTCACACCTGGGTCTCACACACTTTGCTTACACTCGCAGAGGATAAAGAAAAAATATAGCGGATTATTTTAGCACACTCCGGGTATTAATCACTTTAGTAGGTATCCACTTACGAATAATATTAATAACTGATTAACATATAGCAAAGGCCAAAACTGAATAATTAGAACCCGGTGTTGAAGCGACGCCGACGCTAAAAGATGGCTGCTCCACTCAAGTGTTGTTGGTTTTGTCAACAGTAATTCCGGAGATTCAAAAACGACAGAAAAATATAGCTCTCTTCTAATTAGCGAAAAAATTTAGCTCTACAGCTGTAACAATTGACGGCACACACTACCGATTATAAAATAAACTTTTAAAATGAATTTGGAGCAAAAATTTATAATAAAAAATCACGACGGGGTCCGTGTCTGTCTAAGAGAACCGAAACAACGAGACTTCCTTGTTTTTTGCCAACTACCTGTACTTATACCTTCGGGTGCAACCCCCAAGCCAAGCTCTTAAAATTCTGGCAAGTGTCTGTCATCCCTTCGGACGCCAAGAAAATTTTCCACTGCATTGCGTGTCGCTTGTCTTGCTTGCCGTTCGGCTTGCGTGTTTTTATGACACGCGAATCTTCAAGGCAATAAAAAAATTACTCCCCATGCAGGGATTTTTATGAAATTAGTCTCGTTCTGACCAGCAGATCCGAGGTTATATTTTTGCAACTTTTGGCTGCTTTACTATGGAAGGCTTGGCCGTGACTTGCGTTTCAATTGGTCTCCTTAATTGGCGACGCTCTCCAGTGTTTTTTTCTGGAGCTACGTCGCCTGAGACTAGTTTGGGGAATTGGGGACGTTCCGTATAGTAACGGCGACGTCGCGTCCAACCCCTAATTCGCAGGTGTGCGAGAGAAAATTTACCTGTTGCCCGATGACGGCAGACTACTTTATTCGCTGTGTTTTTGGCATGAAGGCGTTAGTGATATGCTGGGACCGCTTTATATTTTCATCGGTATCCCGCAATAGGTTCCGTATTATTGTGGGAATCCTTATATTAACAATAAACTAAGTTTGTTAATCCTAATATTTTAATTTAATGAAAGAGTGACGTTTAATAGGGTTAAATAATACAAGAGATAAGATAATGCCGCAGACCCCAAAAAAGAAACATGATGCAGCTACGGACACGTGTTTCGGAGTTATTGCTCCTCGTCAGCGTAGCGTAGCTTAAACAATGGATCTGTGTAATAAGATCAGAACAATAACTAAAGGTTAGAAAGCACAGTACACAGTACTCAAATTTGTGCTTTCGTGCTTCATGGACCACGATTGCAGCCTCAAATGACAGCAGTCGGCACATTGAGCTCTATGCGTACTGCTCTATTTCTACCTAGGCAAATACAAACAAAAGAGTGACGTTTAATAGGGTTAAATAATACAAGAGATAAGATAATGCCGCAGACCCCAAAAAAGAAACATGATGCAGCTACGGACACGTGTTTCGGAGTTATTGCTCCTCGTCAGCGTAGCGTAGCTTAAACAATGGATCTGTGTAATAAGATCAGAACAATAACTAAAGGTTAGAAAGCTGTAGCTGCATCATGTTTCTTTTTTGGGGTCTGCGGCATTATCTTATCTCTTATTTTGATTTAATACCGATACCGCCACCTACGTGTGGGCGGTCAAACGTGGGCTTACCCGGACCCTAGCCAGGTAGAAATTGGCTTCCCTGGAAGGAAGCTCTATGAGAGGGCGGTGTGAGTACCGTTCTTACAATTGATTTTAGGTGAGTTTGACGCACGTTTTGTGACGTCCGTCAACAGTCCCTTTCACCTGAATATAGTCATTTTGTATTGTAATGGTCCTTTTTCCTAGCGCGGTACTTTCGGTCAGATACTTACGTAATCTCTTTATTTCTACGGAAATCTCGGGCGCCAGCCCTTCAATTTTTAAGTGCGAAGGACGACACTTGTCTTTTTGGTTCTCCTAATTGGGAGAACAACCCTGAGTAGCAAAACAGTGGATGATACGGAATCGCCAGAGGTCTGAGCTGGAGACTATATCTAATGGATTTCGGTCATACTGCTCAAACGGATTAATCAGAAAATAAAATTACAGAAATAATAACTCGTGAATTTTACCTCTTTAAAATAACGTGTTTATTCAGAAATAAGGATGAATAGATTAATGTATTCTCAAACCTCCTCGACTAGACTGTCGAGTATGTATAAAACTATTTTTAAAATAATTACAAATCAGGCAAGCTGGTAATCAAGTATGTACGCGATTTTACGGCGGAATTTTGGATACGTGAGATTGATAAATTGTAGTGTACGACAAGCAAACGGACCTTTCCACTAAGATGGTTTTAGAAACGGCGGGCAATCCGTTAGCTATAGATATTTACGTTTATTATTACTATTTAAATAAAAATACGGCGAACTACCGCCACAAACGTAGAGCTATGGTTTAACTGATTATGTCATTTACAACTAATTTACTAGTCACCCTGATGCATTGGTACCTCACAGATCACCCGACGAGAAAATCTAATCAGTGGATGCACTTTTAGGAATGACTTTTTACTTACACTGGGTTTTCCGAAAACCCTTGTACATGACAGCCTGTCGGATTACCCGACGAGAAAATCTGACCAGCTGGTGTACAATTTATGCAATGATAAAAGAATGAACCAACGGAGATATTATGAATTAGCTCTAGTTTACTTTGGTAGCAAAATACAGCGATACTCACGGACAATCAGGACTCTAAATATCTATACTTAACTGAAGGCAGTACCTACTAAATATAGCAGGTTGCGTTGAATTCTTACCAAGCGGATATTCAAAGAAATTTACTATAAAACTCGGAGCGGCGGTACGGAAATAATAACGGCTGTCGGCTGGATCTTTTCCTGCTGGCGGTGGATTGGATCTGATGTCGACGGGAGGGCCACTTGGCATTTTTATTACCTTTCTGACGTAGCTCTCGGTCGTGTCAAAAAGAGAAGTGGTCACCGAGTTGAAACGACGGACTCAAATGCATCACCCGGCGTACCTTGCAGAGATGCAGCGTTTATGCAGCTACGCGCAGCAACTCGAAATGCATTTAACCGGGAATGAGTTACTTGTAATTTATATACCATGTTGCAAAAAGAAACGGATTAAAACGGACAAGGATTAACAATTTTAGTAACGAATGGTTTGTATTTCCGACTCGGTCATTATTTATAATAATTCTCGGATTTTAATTATACGAGGGATTGTCGAAAATTAATCAATTAATTACTTGATTGCTTGTTTACCAGCGGACCTTTTTAACAACTCATTTATAACTTAACTAGAACATAATTCTACTACTAAAACAGCGGCAGGGTGTATCCAAGTGACAGTAATATTTAAAGCAAAATGAACATAACTTGATCGAAAAAATCACTTCGTTACAGTATCTGCAGGGGAACCTTCTAATAAACAAATATATAACGATTTAGTGTCTCGTCTTCTCATTGAAGAGGAAAGAATGACCAAAGATAAACCCATGATACAAAAACACAAGATATGATATCAAAGCGTTCAAATTTCGTCCGGTTTGCGCATGACGTCACACGGTGAGTAATTTTTAAAATCTATGTGGCGCTTTCGAATTTAATATCAAATTTTGTTAGTTAGGAACTCTGTTTTATGGCTTTTATTCATAATAAGGGTTCACTGATTATAGTGTAATACTAAGTTAATGACGGGTTGTTACGGTTCAAAATAACAGTTTTAACTTTATTCATTTTTTTTATAACTAAACAATATAACAATACCAGAATTATAAAATTTCCTCTGAATAATTTCTTGTAATTTCAGATTTCATATTTTTATTAGCTTGTCGTAAAATTTTGTACAATTTCATTATCTTATCCTTTGTAAAGAAAAATATAATAAGGTTTGTTATTCACAATACAGAATACAATACCGTGGGTTGCATATCTTTCGGTAGGAAATTATTATATCCAATAATTAGCCTGTGACTGCCATCTATACTATAAAATCCCAAAAAGCAGGTCGATCAAGTCGTTAGATTCTTAGTAGACAATAAAACAAAACAAAAAGTTTATTATAGTAACCAAGAAAGGTCAGCCATATTGTGTGTGACGAAGTAGCGGTATTTCGGTGTCTTTTGTAGCTGTCTGCAGTTTTGGAATTATTCCAGCCTTAATAGAAGGGATATACTGCTAATGGTCTATATTTATTGATTTCATGCTGTTAATGGTTGCATAGTGCATTTAATGGTGTAGCGAGTAGTTGATATCGATTTTCTTCGACAGAAAGATTTATTTACAAGGACGAGTCGCCGACAACACTGCTGTCAGAAAAGAAACCCGCTGGCTGAGGTAATAAATTTGATTTAGGTTTTATTTGTCAATACATTTTTTTTGGGTTTATTTGTTACTAATAAGGAACAATTTCCTTTTAGGGTTTTTGTATATAGGTGAAGAATTATTTTATAACAAATCCAATTTATGGAGTAGGTAGTATTACAACACAGTTAGGTGCTTCAGATTTGGCTGTTCAGATTTAACCTCCAGGACCTTGGTTCAGTTCGTTTTTCAGACAATTGTGTTATTTTCCCTTTTATGGTTTCCTGCATGGTTGAATGGTATAGTGAAGAAGTAACAGAGAATTGCTGAATCCTAAGGAACACGCAAGTTTAGATTATCTTTGAATCATACAGTGAACAATTATTTTATTTTGTTTAAGTGAAAATTTCTCTGTCTTGGTACTTTTGATATATAATTTTTTTTAATTTTTGACAGATAAAATTATTATAAAGATTTTGTTAGGCGGAAATTAATTGGTCAATAAATTAAATCTTTTACTTATATACTATACGTATATAGCGCCCGCTTACGTAAAGGTATTCACATATATATATATATATATATATATATATATATATATATATATATATATATATATATATATATATATATACACATGTAATCCGGCATTACCAAGCCCGAAACGCTATACTTCACGGATGTTACGAAGCCCGCGGCAAATTTACGAAGCCCGAATCGGGCTTCCTAAAAATTATTGCGTATATAAGTCTATCAGGGGTAGGTGACTCCATCTGTAGTTGTTTCAAAAAATCAGCCGGGCTTCCTAAGTCGGTATTATATCTCAATATATACACCTTTAGTTCAGTGTGATTGCCACCAGAGGGCCGCCACGCTCTCTGTATATACACTGTCTGAGTTTCACGGATGATAGGAAGCCCGCTATGTTTCGCCGTGTATAGGAAGCCCTTAATTTTGGCAACTACGCAGTTTAGCTTCCCTAATCACTAATTGAACACTTTTATACCATAGAAAATTAAAAAGATAGGTTCGATTTTTACTTGGCTTAGGTAGGTAGGTACCTAAGATTAAATCAAGTAGGTACTTGATTTAATCTGTATTTCGATTTTAATACACATGAATATTATTTATTAATTCCTTTATAGAATTTGTTTCAATCAAATCTGCTATTGACAAAGGGTATGTTAATTTAAATGGAATTTAATATTTCTTGCCTTAATTTTAATTTAATTGCAGTTACATAAATAAGTGAATTATTATTAATTTGAAAAAAATGTGTTAGGTACTATAAATTTGTTTCTCTAATTCTGTTGTAATTAATGTAAATGGTACAATACCTAATTTATTGATTTTTATGAGATTCAATAGTTTTTAATTACATATTTCAGTAAGATATTGACTAAATTTAGAAATAGGTATACTCTGGCTAACGAATGTTAGTCGTTGCGTCACGACTGATTGAATGTATCACAGACATTGCAATCTAAATGCTGTCTTTATTCAACGCGCACTGTTTATCAAACTGAAATAGGCCCGAACGTCGCCGGCATAACGCCACCTACTGAACAGAAATGCGTCTCTCGCACGCTATGCGTTAGACAAAGGTGGATGCAAGTTTGTCTGAGCGTTTACGACGCGGTACTGGTTTCACTCATAGACGTTCCTTTGTGTCAAGAATAAGCAGGCTATATTTTTACAGTATACAAACAAATTTGAGGTCCATATAAAATAAATTGTTATTTTCAACATCTATAAGATTAATTTTGCAGTTTTGGACAATAATATTTTTTTTTACTAATATGAGATTGTAAAGGTATAATGAAATATTTTGTAAGTGGAGGATGACAATCATATCATCAACTTTTCATCGCCGGCACTGGTATAATCGGCCGCCTTGGCCCGTACGATCACCAGTGATGACGCAACGACTAACATTCATTAGCCAGAGTATAGCTGATAATATATAATTATTTAAATTAACAGTTACTTTTATTAAACTCTTTTAGAATTATACATCTTATGCGTTTTACAGAGTAATATTGTAAGTTATTAATTTGTTTATGTGGACCTAGATGACTAATGTATAGTAAGGCACAAATGTCAGTTACCCCTCTACTAACTTTTGAATGATTTCAAATGTTTTTTGGAGATAAGATAAATTTGCGACTGTTTGACTCTAAATAAAAAAATTGATATTCCAAAATGGCGTCTGGTCTCCATATTGAATATTTCTCTACTGTCGAGCCGAGGTGTGTGATCAAGGCTTATAGACTTTGTACAGGTTGCCTCAATGAGCAGCATTAGGGCGAGGAAAATGCGGGGTGAGGAAGAGCTGGCGACCGCGATTCTATATGCTTAAAAAGAGACACTAATACTGCTCTGCTGTTGTAGAACAGAGAACGACGATCCGGGCCTGCGGTCGCCGAGTGGCATATGTTGAGTAGGTCAGGTTCAGATGGGGTAACCTTTAGAGTTTACCAGCCTTGGTGTGTGATACCTTAAATTAAAGGTATATTCGTCCATAGTAACTTGCCTTAGGTAATCCGGTGATGTATAACAAAATGGTAGCATTACAACAAATTGAATGTTTACACAGGGCACTAGTTTCTTTACCTGGTTTTTTGACTCAATAATACCCGATTGTTAATCCCAGTAAGCATTTGAATTGAACATAATGAAAGTTTGTCAATAAGACAAGTAAAATAATGTTTGAAATACATTTTTTCATTATATAGTTAAGACTTTGCAAATTTTAGTGACTAAGTACCTAGTCAAATGAATAAATACATTAATTTACAGGACAATCTATATCTATATCACTAAAGCTCATCCTGTAAAAGGAAAATAATAATGATGTGCCTTGAAAATGTGGAAATAAATTTGACAGTTATTATTTACCCATTATTACATACTTTCTCTACCTACATAAAGTGACTTATAATAATCATGCCGCGAATTTTAAATGATAAATCGAAGCCGCTTTGATATTTGACGAATAATTGAAGAAAAGAAATTACCATAGAGCTGTCTTTAACACATCTAGAAGTAGCATAAGGCTCAGAAGTGTTCGCGAAAAATTTATAAAACGGGTTTGCTGTTGTGAACAAAATGGAACTCACTTCGAGTATTTTTGCTAAAGTAAATAAACGTACTATTTATTATATCTAATTAATAAGATAATAATATTTGTTTAAATATAAAAATTCTTAATAAATAGTAAAAAATTGCATTTCAAACATCATTTTACATTATATTCAATTCAAATGCTTACTGGGATTAATAATCGAGCATTTTATTGTCATCGCATTAACTCGAAATTTGGGCAAGTTAAGATTAGATCTTTAATTTAAGGTGTCACACACCTCGATCCGACATTAGAGAAATATCCAATATGGCGACCAGACGCCATTTTGGAATATCGGTTTTTTTATTTAGAGTCAAACACTCGCAAATCTATCTTGGAGTATAACCCCAAAACTCCAAAAAATATTTGAAACCACTCAAAAGTGGTTTCAAATATTTTTGGGGGGTAACTGACTTTTATTGCAGAATCCATTACATTTAAAGCAAAACGTAAAACATTTAAATGGATTCTGCAATATAATTCAATGCTGTATGTGACATATTATTATAGTCCTGCAGAGTATTTTGTTTTTGCATTGTTCGACAATAATAACGTTCTAAATTGTTTTCAACGATTTTTTTTGAATTCAACATAATTTATATTTGCATGTTCAGAAATGGAACATCAATAAATATATTAGATAATTTTGTTATTATTGGGCCAATATAAGGCTTGAATAAGGTTGTTTATACAACAAGTCTCGAATAAAGAGAGGAAGAGTATTTTATAAGAAAGCATGAAAATGTAGGCGGCATTAATTATAGAAATTTGTTTTTTATGGTTACATGACAGTTTATTAATTGTAAAATGTAAGTTCAAGTAAATCATTTTGTTTTTCGAGATTAATCGTCTACCTGATGAGCTACAAATAGCGAAAGAATATGTACATCTTCTTGTGGACTTCGTTTTTTAATTGGTGACCATAATATAATCAAATAACTAAAATAAATATTTATTGAATAAAACTCTAATTAACAATAATTTACATTTGTTATGTAGTTGCTATTAAAAAAAAAATTAACAAGATACATTAATTCTCAATTAAATTATTAAAATATATATCGTCAATAACAGATTCAATATAAATAAATTGCACAAGAAATTGATAATGGAATTAAAATGATATAAAAATATGAAGTATTCTTTATATACTACTGAAGAGGAGACAGGCAAGGTAAACGGAAAATAAAAAAGAAAATAATTCCGGATGCATTAACTACCATTATTAACTGATCATGAATCTGATTCAGCTTTTAGCAGATCTGGTAATTTTATTCTGTTAGTACCTAGACTTATATTCAGTTCTTAATTTTTGATTATGTGATTATTGACTAGTTACAATTATTATTATTATTATTATCTATTCTATCTATTCTATTCTGTATTCTATTCTTTTTATCTATCTTTTATATCTATAAATATTAAAATGTGATAAGGCTATGTCCGTCTAATTCGGGAGCGGTTTTTCGTGTACTTTGCGCCCGCAAAGGCTTTTTTCACGGGGGAGATTAGCTTTTCGTAGGCGGAATCATATCGGGAAAATCCCAACGTCGATGTTTCGTTGCGATCCTTTGAGTATTAAGAAAAGTTATTAGCCGTTTGGTAGCACCGTGTCGGAGAGGTTTGTAAAATTTGAGAAATTAAAAAGAGATACGAGACCAATGGCCGCCAGATGCGCGCGCAGGTCTTGACAATACTTAAAAATTACAACGTCAATGTCAAAGCGCCGCTTTTAGGTTATCTCGAAATCTACAGTGCGTTGCGATAAAACTTTTAGGTTACGGTCCGAAATTGACGTTTCCTTATTATCAGCCCCAGGACGGAACCGATCGCAGTTTCGGGATCCGGACGTCCTCGGCGCCCCGAAACCGTTCTCGGTTCGTAGATGGCGCCCCTCTCTCCCTTTGACATTTAAACGTCACTTTGACAGTTTTTTGACAACTGTCAAAAAAATTTTAAAACTTTAAACCAGATACAACTAAATAACATGAATCGTTTAACGAAACGGCAAAGCCAATAAAAATACGAGACACCTCTCATCCCTGAACCTTATTTCCTTTCATGTAACAATTCCGTCGGACTCTACGCATGCTTTCCGAGATATTTAAACTGGATCCAACTAAATAACCCGAATCATCGCTTAACTTAACAGACACGCCAGCGAGAATACACGAAACCCTTTATCCCTGAACTTTCTTTCTTTTCAAGTGATATCCCTGTCGGACTCTATATGTTCCAGAGATCTTTAAACCGGATCCAACTAAGTAACCCGAATCATCGCTTAACTAAACAGGGACGCCCGCGAAAATACACGAAATTCTTCATCCCTGAAATTTATTTCCTTTCAAGTGGCATTCCAGTCGGACTCTACATGATTCCCGAGATATTTAAACTGTATCCAACTAAATAACCCGAATCATCACTTAGCTTAACAGAGACGCCAGCCAGCGAAAATATACGAAACTTTTCATCCCTGAACCTTCTATCCTTTCAAGTGGCATTCCTGTCGGATTCTATATGTTTCCGAGATCTTTAAACCGGATCCAACTGAATAACTCGAAACATCACTTAACTAAACGGGGACCAGCGAATACAGGACACTCTCCATCCCTGAAATTCATCTCCTTTCAAGTGATAATCCCTCTACATGTTTTCTGAGATCTTTAATTTAGACCCAACAAAATAATTCGAAACAACACTTAACTAAACAGGGACGCCAGAGAAAATACACAAAACCCTTCATACTTGAACCTTCTCTCCTTTGAATGGACAATTCTGTCGAACTCTACATGATTAACTTAACAGAGACGCCGGACAGAGAAAATACACGAAACCATTCATCCCTGAACCTTCTTTCCTTTCAAGCGGCATTCCTGTCGGACTCTATATGTTCCCGAGGTCTTTAAACCGGATCCAACTAAATCGAATCATCACTTAACTAAACAGGGACGACAGCGAAAATACACGGAACCCTTCCTCCTTGAAACTTATCTGCTTTCAAATGACATTCCTGTCGGACGCTAGCGGAAATACACGAAACCCTTCATTCTTGATTCTCCTTTCTCTTCATGTGACATTCCTGTCGGACTCTACATGTTTCCCGAGATCTTCAAACTGGATCCAACTAAATATCCCGATTCATTATTTAACCAAACAGTGACGCCAGTGAAAATACACGAAACCTTCCATCATTGAACCTCCTCTCCTTTCAAGTGACATTCCTGTCGGACTCTACATGTTTCCCGAGATCTTTAAACTCGATCTAACTAAATCACCCGAAATATCACTTAACTAAACACGGACGCCAGCGAAATCAACCCGTTATCCTTGAATCCACTCTCCTATCAATAGACATTCCTGTCAGACACTACATGTTACCAGAGACCTTTAATCCTGATCCAACAAAATCATCCGAATCATCACTTAAATAAACAGGGACGCCAGTGAAAGTACACGAAACACTTCATTTCTAAATCCTCTTTCCGTTTGTGCAACAATTCTGTCGGACTCTACATCTCTACATATTTAAACCGTATCCAACTAAATAAATTGAATTATCACTTAATTAAACAGGGGCGCCGACAAAATTACGCAAAACCCTTCATCCCTAAACCTTCTCCCTTTTCATGCAACAATTCTGTCGGACTCTACATGTTTCCTGAGCTCTTTAACCGTATCCAACTAAATAACCCGAATCATCGCTTAACTAAACCAGGATGCCAGTGAAAATACACAAAACCCTTCATCCTTGAACCGTCTCTCCTTTCGGGGGACATTTCTGTCGTACTTTACATGTTTCTCGGGATCTTCAAATCGGAACGAACTAAATAACCCGATTTAACACTCAACTAAACATGGACGCCAGCGACAATACACATAACCCTTCATCCTTGAACCTTCTCTCCATTCAAGTGACATTCCTGCCAGACTCCATATGTTCCCCGTGATATTTAAACCGGATCTAACTAAATAAACTGAAACATCACTTAACTAAACATGGGCACTAAAGAAAACACACGAAACCCTTCATCCCTACACCTACTTTCCTTTCATCCAACAGCTGTGTCGGACTCTTCATGTTCCCGAGATCTTTAATCGGATCTAACTAAATAACCCAAATTATCACTTAACTAAACATGGACGCCAGCGAAAATAAACAAAACCCTTATCCCTGAACTTCTTGACTCTCAAGTGACATTTTTGTCGGACTCTACATGTTTACCGAGATCTTTAAATTGGATCCAACTAAATAACCCGAATCATCAATTAGCTAAACAGGGACGCCAGTGAAAATACACAAAGCTCTTTATCCTAAACCCTTCTCTCCTTTCAGGGGACATTCCTGTCGCATTCCACATGTTTCTTGAGATCTTCAAACCGGAACCAACTAAATAACCCGAATCATCACTTAACTAAACAGGAACCCCAGCGAAAATGCGCGACACCCTTCATCCTTGAACCTTCTCTCCTTCCAAGGGACAATTCATGATTCCCGAGATATTTAAACCGGATCCAACTAAATAACCCGAATCATCACTTAACTTAACAGAGACGCCAGACAGTGAAAATACACGAAACCCTTCATCCCTGAACCTTCTTTCCTTTCATCTGTCATTCCTGTCAGACTCTATATGTTCCCGAGGTTTTTAAACCGGATCCGACTAAATCGAATCATTAACTAAACAGGGACGCAAGCGAAAATACACGAAACTCTTCATCCCTTTTTCCTTTAAAGTGACAATTCCTGACTGACTCTACATGTGTCCCGAGAAATTTAAACTGGATCCTACTAAATAACCCGAATAATCACTTAACTAAACAGAGGCGCCAGCAAAAATACACGAAAATCTAGGGTTTTACGTTGCAGTCCTGTACGTTGTATGAAAAAATGTACCACAGGCCACAGCCCATAATATAAGAAAAAGTTTTAAAAAAAATTTATACAAATCTAACCTGTTCCTGAAAAAATATTCATTAACTAAGAGAAGGCAGTTGTGTAGAGCGTAAAAAATGCATAATTATCGAAGTGTGAATTTTTCACAATAATATTTTTTCTGGTATGCAATAGATTATTCAACAAAGAAAGCAGAGGTATTCTATTTTTCGTTAAGGAAAAACTAGGAAGCAAATTATAATATTTCAAATGCACTAAGAAATATATATTACGTATTAAAAAGGGACTATAAAAACATTCCACACTTTACAAATATAGAATGCAGGAAAAAAATGTGGCACTCTTGAATGAAAAAAATACACTGTGAAAAATTATTTATTATTATTGTTGTAGAGCTTTAGATATGTTAATAAAGTATTATTATCATACCTCCCAAGATATCTATTTCTAACGGCAACACCGCCGGGCTTCTTAACATCCGCAGGCTTTATTTTGTTGAAACACTAACTGACAAATTTTAAAATAATGTACAATATTCACTGCAATCCCCTACCTCTCAACCCGGGCTTCGACTTGCCTGTGATATTTACCGGGCTTCGTATCATCCGTAGGCTATGTATATATATATATATATATATATATATATATATATATATATATATATATATATATATATATATATATATATATATATATATATATATATATATATATATATATATATATATACATATATATATATATATCTATACGCGGTATGTTGTCACCTCCACTACATGGAAGAGGCGACCTCGCCTCCGGGTCTCCCCGTTCAACTAGAGAAAAAAAAATTTCATATATGGGGTGAGGAGAGGGTCACGAATCTGTATTTCAAAAGAGGGGAAGAGAAATTTGACTTTTAAGGAGGTCATATATGGAAACCACATAAAGTACTATGTGACCTCCGAAATCTATATATAAGCGCTCACGTTAATAACGTTGTCGGCTCCGACAGTGTTGTCACATTATCGGAGGTCACAAGGACACCTCTGTATCCGTGCATTATAAGGGCGTGTTTTTAATATGAATATAAATTCAGTTTCAGAATGTTTTACTCATGAAATATTACTTATCGAAATATTAAATAAAATGGGATAAATGAGGAACATGACTTTTGTAAGGTAGGGAAGGACAAGGAAATTGTGGTCAGTTAAGGAGAACTGTAAAAATCTGAGTCAACAAAATATATTTGTTTATAAGTACGTTTGTTTAGTTATAAAATTTATTAAAAACATGACAAAGAAATATAATTTTCTTAATTTAAAAGTAAGTTGTTTTGACTCGCATTACCCAAGAAGAGATAATCAGAACGGTACAAAACTAGTCAAAAAAATATATTTTTTTAACCTTAGTTATTACATTTTCGAAAGCAAATACGTTTCTTAAGCTATAAAATTAACTTATTAGCAATTTAATAAAAAATAAAATGTAATATATTACATTTTAATATATCACTTTAATAAATTACTTTAATATATTACTTTAATATATTACTTTAATATATTACTAATAAAATATAATATATTACATTTTATTTTTTATTAAATTGCTAATAAGTTTTACAGCTTAAGAAACGTATTTGCTTTCGAAAATGTAATAACTAAGGTTAAAAAATATATTTTTTTGACTAGTTTTATACCGTTCTGATTAATTCTGGTTAATTTTCTTAAAAAGAAGTTGTTTTGACTCCCATTGCCCAAGATCGTGGTACCTAATCATGATTGGGGGTGATAAGAACCAGAGGAATTAAGATATAAAACATAAGGAAAATAACAAACTACTCCTTTAGGGACTTAAAATACACAATAAAACATTTCAACTATTGTGGTTTATACATGGTGTCCAGGAATGGAATTCCCTTTTTAAAGGCTAATAATAAATTTGCTTGAAGTTTTAAAATAAATTTATTACTGCAAAAATACACACAATATAGGCGGATTTTATGTTTTAAAAATTATATTGTCGAAGCGCCTTCCATTTCGGTCAAAACACTCCTGCAATACCTTCTCCATGTGATTAAAAACTGCTAAACACATCTCAGGTGGAATTCTATTAATGTCTTCTCATATTTTTTGTTTTAATTCTAGCAAAGTCATAGGCCTATTAACATAAACTTTACATTTAATTAGTAATTACTAATAAAATTGTCCTATTATTATTTTTTGCAGTAGCGCCCTGGAAGCGATCATTTCAGCATAATTCTATTATTAATTAGATACTAAGTACCTAGAGAACTGTGCATCCTACTCGTTCCGTTGTGATTTTTTTGTGATTATTGTTTTCCAGAAACTCAAATAACTCGAAAACGGTGCGCCATATCAAAGTACAACTAGAATACCTTTATTGCAGAAAAAACTCTGGTATTCCATAACTTGCTACCAAAATTTGGAAAAACTTACATGCGAAAAAGTTGTGGGGCATTTTACTCCACCCCCTCCCTGTTTGACCCACCCCTGAATGAAATTTTTGATTCATTTTTACACTACCTTATTGGTCATAAAATGATTAGTAATTGACCAAAATTTCATGTTTTTAGTTTCACCGGTTTCGGAAATATTAACTAAAAACCATCATCAAGGAAGCACTTTTAAAGGGTTGTAGCTCCCTTAGGAAGCCTTTCTGTGGCTATATTTGTAGGAACTTCTTGCCTTATTTTTGAACAAGCTGGTAAAATGATGACCACTAATTTCGGGACACCCTGTATATGCATAATAATTTCACTCCTGTTAACTTTTACCTATTAAGAAGACCTTCCATAAGTACAAAGTCGTGCCCAAATTTCATTCCGCCAGCTATAGTCACTTTCGAAAAAAAAAAAAATCAAATCACTTTTTGGTGCCCCCTTTTGAGGAGATCTAGCGGCTCAAGGAGGCCGTTCTCGACTTTACTGTACATAAGAGATTATATTTATTTCTTGATGAGGAAATACCCTTAAGAGGTTTTCACGTTATTTCGGGACACCCTGCAGTTTTAATTTTGTAGATTATTAAAAATAGGCAGCTAATTATAGATTGGATTTCCAACCAACAAAAACAATCTTATTTTATTAGATTAAGGCAAATAAAACTTCATTAATAATGCACTGAACAAGATTTTAGTTCATAGTACAGGAGCAGAAATTTTGATAAAAGCAGCATATTTGAAAATCGTAAAAATTACATATTTTTGAGGTTAGTATTGTGACGTCACGTGCACGAACGAATTTATTTGGACTTTAACCAATAACGAGACCGTCCGTTTTTGACGTCATTAATGGAAAACTGGCGAGACTTTTGAAATTGATACAACTTATTAATATTTAAAGCAACTGTAAGAATGCTATATTATTGGAATTTATTGCATTATTATATTTAATATGTATTCAACTTTGACGTAAATCTATTAAAAACCTTTAATTCAATTAAGGTGTAAGAGTTTATTGTCAAAAGATTAAACTAAACAGACATTTATATTTATAATTAAAATAAGTCGTCAATTTAATTCAATTTTCCATTAAACAACATCTTGCCAGGTTTCAAGTTTTTATACATTTCTAATAACAAATAGGGAAATAACTCAAAATCAAATACATTATGGTTAACACTTGTAGAGACCTAATTTACTTAGAATTGACAAACGATTATAAAAATTATTATAAATCTTTAAAAAAACCCAGACGCGTCAGATCAGATCAGATGGCCCCGATTTGTATGCCGCTGGATCTTGTGTTAATGTTAAGGAGCACAAGAATGAATGTGGTTTTGTCCAAAACTATCATATACCAAATTTGACTGAAATATCTTTTACCGTTTCAAAGATAAAAAATAAAAACACTTGGTATCTCACAAACTAAGCAATTTTGAGGATATGTTTATATAACAAAATTTTATTATTATTATTCGTTTGCGTTTATCCCATTAAAACTGATTCACCCTGTATATGTATTGTATATTTGATCCAACCTTTTTAGTCCATACGGCGGCAGGTCGAAAAAACCCACAAAAAAATACAAATTGATAATACATTTTTTTTTCTTAATGATCTTGTTTCAGAGACATAAAAAACATATCAAAAGTGTGATTACCCCCGATGTCGGCGACTACCCTTAATTGTGCGATTTATGTATTAAAATCTGGTTTTTTAACGATAAGGTGCTTCCTATTCACCCTACGAGAGAAATAGTGGTATACAAAATTGAAGACATTAAAATTCTCTATAAACTTTACATATTTTTGCTCAGACCAAAGGTTTTCGCTCGCTGTGACCGTCACGAATTTTTCAATTTTGTGCGGTTAGTATTAAAAAACCGTTGGTCTGAGCAAAAATATGCGTAGGGCATCTTTTATAGAGAATTTTAATATTTTCAATTTTGTATACCACCATTTCTCACGTAGGATGAATAGGATACCAGTTATTGCTAGAAAACCGGATTATTGTACCTAAATTGCAAAATTAAGGGTAGTCTCCGACCTCGGAGGTAATCACACTTTTGACATATTTTTTATGTCTGTGAAACAAGATGCTATTATCAAATTGTGGCGAAAAAATACTTGCCGTTTGGCCTAATTGCCCAATAGACATCAAATATCAATGTCTGCAAAATAAAAAGAATCAATTTTGCCACGAAAATTTTATATTTTTCTACTTTATTTTATTAATTAAATAGGAATTTTTGAAACATGTTACGTTGCACAGATGATCAGTTCAACATCAAAAACATGCGGTTTTCTCCGCGATCCAATTAATTATGTGAAAATATAGGAGGCGTCAAATCAGTTTGGTCAGAAACAAAAGCATTACTATTTTAGTTTGATATTTCTCTTACTAGCCCTAGTTTTGGTGGCTACATTTTTAAGTCAAAATGGTTCTTGTTCAATCGAATAAAAAAATGGCATTATTGATTGTTATGTGGCATGTGGAACACCTTTTCATAAAATATGTTTTTTTTGTAAAAACATGATTTACCTAGTATAAAATAACAAAATAAAATGCAGAATGGTATTTCTAACCAATATAATTTTCAAGGCAACCCTGTTTTTCTACATATTTTGCAAAAATTTATATTAGAAGAAGTTGAGCAGAAAGTTGAGCAAACATACAATACATGTACCGGGTGACCACGAAATGACGCTCGTCCCTATCTTCTTGTTTTGACAAGATATGAATTTCAAATTAGGGCACGTCAAATAACGGTTAAATATGCATTATGTCGACTGATTTTTCATTTTCTGTCACTTCCGGTTTTACCGGAAATGTGACTAACTTTGGTTTTTTAAATGGAACACCCTATATATTTTTACATTTTTATATTCAGGAGGTCATTTTGGATACAGTTATGGCATATTGAGATAAGAATATTACTGGCAGACATTTTTATGAGCAAACTTAATTTTTCATCCAGGCGGCCGTGATCTCAAAAATATGTTTTATTTTGCTTCAATAATTAATCAAAAAATGCAATTATGGTATTATATCATATGAAATTTGTGTTATAAGATCTGAAATATTTTGAAAGTAATTTTTTCAGGATAACTATTTTTTTTTTAATGGCACCATGATGGATTTGTTCATATTATAATACATAAAAATACATAAGAATAATATAACATTCAAAAAAAAAAAAAATGAAAAAAAAAACTCATATTTGTGGATCTCTAGCATCTGACCTGCTGAATAAAAAATGTGAAAATATACAGGGCGTTCCATTTAAAAATCCAATGTTAGCATAATTTCCGGTGAAACAGGAAGCAACGGAAAATGATAAATTGGTCGAATTAATAAATATTATTCAGCCGTTATTTGACGTGTCCAAATTTGAAATTCATATCTTTTAAAACCAAGAATATGACCACAAGATGTCACTTGCCTCTATCTCTTCTTGGTTTTACAAGATATAAATTTCTAATGTGGGCACCTCAAATAACGGCTAAATATGCATTAATTCAACAGATTTAACATTTTTTGTCGCTTCTGGTTTCACCGGAAATAATGCTAACTTTGGAATTTTAAATGGAACACCCTGCATATATTTTTACATCTTTAGATTCAGGAGATCAAAGGCATCTGCTTGATAAAGATCCACTGTTAAATATTGACTTTTTTTCATTTCTAGTTGAATGTTATTCTTATGTATATTAATGTATTACAATATAAAGATATAGTGAAGTCCTTGGTACCAAGTAATCGGTAATAAAATGCTTTATTGAAATAACGTAGTGTATCACCATGGTGCCATTAAAAAAGGATAGTTAATTTGGAGAAATGATTTCCGAAATGTTTAAGATTTTTTAACACAAATGCCATATGGCATAACGTCATAATTGTATTTTTTATTAATTACTGAAGCATAACAATAGTAATTTTCGTCACAAGTCCGGAAGGTGACTTGTTACAGTCGAGTAGATATTATGGACGAGGCGACGTCAGGAGCCGAGTCTAGAATATCTAAACGAGGCTGGAATAACACCTTACGGACGTGTGTCGAATGATATTTTATTTCATCCCGTCATTTCTTGTATATTAGCATTTTTGTATAATTTGACACTTGGTTACTTTATTATGTCATTTGACATTTGACACTATTTTTTAATTTACGGTTGATTTTTATATGTCAAACAACTGTCAAAAGGTATAATAACAGTTTGTGATTGGTTCGTAATAAGTTTCCGGTGGTTTCCGGTACTTTGCCGGCTCTGATACCGTAATGTCTCATTTTCCGGCCTCATATGAATACTGTACTGTTGTACTTTCCGGACGGGATGAAATAAAATATTTTTTTGGGATTACGGCCGCCTAGTAAAAAATTTAATTTGCTCATAAAAATGTCAGTATTAATATTTTTATCTCAATATGCCATAACTACATATATCCAAAATGACCTCCTGAATCCAAAAATGTAAAAATCTATAGGGTGTTCCATTTAAAAAATCAAAGTTAGTGTCATTTCCGGTGAAACTCAAAGCGACTGAAAGTAAAAAAGCGGTCAAAATAATGCATATTTAACTGTTATTTGACGTGCCCAACTTTGAAATTCATATCTTGTAAAACCAAGAAGATATAGAGACGAGCGTCATTTCGTGGTCACCTGGTATATCGTCGGAATCGGGATAATGCGTAGATTTCAAAAATATAAAAACATACAGGGTATTCCATTTAGAAAAACAAGTTAGGTTTGTATCTCCAGAACGCCCTGTATAATTGTAATTTCGATAAGTACGGTGAGATCGCAGGAAAATTTCGCACAACTTTTGTATTTACCATTATTTTCTTAGAAGAATAAAAATGTCATAATTGGTTAATCTTTCGATAATATCCCTGTACTGGCCTGTACAGTCTGACTCGTTCTCACCCACTTTTTAGTCTTACATTACATTTTACAAAGAATCTCCAGATGTGCATGAAATTATACGTCTTAAGCTAAAAGTAAGTTACATTGTTTTATTTCTCCAAAAATATATAATATATTATACTTAATATCTATTCCAATCATATCTTGAAATATAGCTTCTTGAATTATGAATTTCAAAGCTGATATATTGTATCATTCCGGTTTTCTGCAAAAATTTTCAGTATGCCACGTAAATAAAACAATAACTATAATTTAGGATGTTCAAATGACATAATTGATGACATATTTAAATTATCACTATCCAATCTCATAGGGCGAGTTGCTTTATTCACCGGTGGATCCATCAGATGTGTTTTATCTCGTTCTATGTCCGAGGTTAGAACGAGATAAAACACATCTGGTGGATCAACTTGTGAATAAAGCAACTCGCCCATAATATGCTGAAATGTCCTGCGACGTTGCCTTTTTAAGGAGGCGGGAACGCTACGCTTGTGACAAAAAATTCAGCTTTATATATCAGGAGGTGACAACGTGCTCTCATTGAATACTGAATGCGACATCAGCGCCAGCGTTATATATAGGAACTAAAATATTTATTTGTGAGTATGGAAGGTACTTTGTCGCCTCCGAACAAATTTTCGTTTTTGAACTCTAGATGTCACCTTCTTTCCAAAACCGATGAAAAATAGGAGAAACGTTGTCGCCTCCGAAATCGGAGGCCATAACGTTATATATGAGGTGACAACGTATCTTTGGTATCTACTTTGGAGGCCACAACATACCCTTTATCAATATATATATATATATATATATATATATATATATATATAATTAGTCAAGTTTATACGTTCATATTTTTGTTAATATTGAAGCAATTTCAATAATTTTTTTATTGTGGATAGGTCATTTCTTCTGCAGTTTAATGCCGTATGTTCGATTTAACTACGAGTTTTGTTATACAGGGAAACGCGAAAAGTATGAGGGCATGTAAATTCCATAATATTTCAATTTGATCTGTGGCAATTAGGAGCCTATGAAAATTTATTTTTATAAGTGTTTCGGTTACGGCCTCTCCTATTGTACTCACTGCGCCAAGCAATTTGCCATACGGTTCTTGGTAAATAAAAAATTGGCAATTCTTTGAAAATTTTTCTGTTGCCTGTTAAGACTAATTTTGTTGGAGGCCTGGTAAAAAGTCGATCAAATGTTCATTCGAGATTTAATTTTAAGTATGTTCAATCGATGCCAAACTGTAGTAAATGCCAGTGAAGGTAATACCCGTTATTAGTTTGCATTATTGCTTAGTTTTTTGTTATTGTTATCGTTATTTTTCCTGTTAAATAAATTTATTAAGTTATTTTTATTCCAACTTGTATTATTAACCTCGATATTGGTTTCATAACTCTTTAATGAGAGGAAAATGAAACAAAATCCACTAAAATTATTGTTTTTTAACAGTTATTGGCAACAGAACAATTTTCAAAGAATTGCCAATTTTTTATTTACCAAGAACCGTATGGCAAATTGCTTGGCGCAGTGAGTACAATAGGATAGGCCGTAACTGAAGCACTTATAAAAATAAATTTTCATAGGCTCATAATTGCCACAGATCAAATTGAAATTTTATGGAATTTACATGCCCTCATACTTTTCGCGTTTCCCTGTATAACTAAACTCGTAGTTAAATCGAACATACGGCATTAAACTGCAGAAGAAATGACCTATCCACAATAAAAAAATTATTGAAATTGCTTCAATATTAACAAAAATATGAACGTATAAACTTGACTCATTTTTTTACCTATTTCATAATTTATGTGCGAAGTGTATATATATATTTTTAGGATAATTTAATTTCTGCTCCTTAGATTTTCTTATACTATAACTAAATCATATACTTTGCTGGTGTTATTCAGCGTTCATATTGCATAGTATCTACGTACATTTCATAATTCACCTTATGTATGTCATTCACTCTATTATTTTTGTTTGTATTTGATCAATATTAAAGACATTTTTATAATCAGAAACAGCGTTGGTAGTTATTTCACCAGGGGTGTACTATTGAAAGTAACGTAATTTAGTAAATTTATTTAGTTATTAATCTAGGGTATTTGGCGCGGGTCTATTAAATTTACTTGGCGCCCATTTCCTATCATTCATTTATTTATAATTAAGAACCTCGACCATCTCCACTGTAGTCGGCCGGCAAATACCGTTAGTACCATCGTACAGCGGACCCATCTTGTACGTCTAGAGAGTGAATTGGACGTAGCAGGCTATTTAAATTATTACATTTTAGATGAAATTTATTAGAGCCCAGAGATAACACTGATTATTACATTTGATTTATTTTATGCAGATATTTCTATATTATACGTGAATATAAGTATAATAATACGAAATTAACTCCCAATTTATATTTTTCGTAGGCATGTATTTCGATTTGTAATTGTTGAATATGTCTGGCCCTACAAATTAATAATTTTGGGGTTCTTGTTATTCGAAGTTTTCAAAATTACAAAAATGGCAAGTCAAATGTAAAAAAGGATAAATTAACCATATATACATTCAACATATTTGATATTTAAGAATTTTGAAGAATGTTTTTACGTAAAAATACAGTGCGATTGCCAGACAGTATGCAGCATAATAGAAAACTTATTTATAATAAATTTCTTAAAAATTGTTTCTTGCCGAAAGTTTAGTAACTAAGAGAAACCAGTTTTGACCTCAAATTTTACCTTTAATATGTAGGAAGTTAAAGAAATATAAAAATGTTAATAATTAAGGTAAAAAATGTAAATAAACTTTCTCTAAACATTTTCTAGTTACTAAGTGAATTAATGCTAAATAGTACATTGTGTGCCTAGTAGGAATAACTTTTAACATTCCCGGACGACCGTGCAGATTGCTTATCGAGGCGCAAGCAACACGGAGTTCGAAAATATGCTTTTACTACGATGATACACATACTATTTTTTCTGAAACCGCGTTTCCATTCACTCTACATTTTTTTTATTTCAGGGGCCTTATTCTCAGCCAGTGGATATCAGCGTTCCTATGAGAAAATCCGCCATGTTTCTACTGAAATCTAATAAGCCGTATTCTCGACCATTCCCTTCCTACGAAATTTCAGTAGAATACGAGCAATTTTGTTCTCCTGCTTTCCACCAAGCGAATTTTATAATTTCAAGAGAATCGCATGCGCATATAGTGTGCGCAAGTGTAATTCACTTTGCATTGTAGGCACAGATTAAGAAAAGTTGTAGGTTAACGAGGAGCGTTCCCATTCGTGTGAGAGAAGGTTCACTTCTCTCGATTTCGTCTCCTCGATGAGAATAAGCACCCAGGGAACTAAAAAACGTTATATCCCAGTAAACACATGATGTGTGGCATTCTGTTGGCCCAGTAGAGTTATTGATGGTTTTGTGATGTTACTGGTTAAGCATTAATGGCCCATTACAAGTTGTGTACAGTCCTACCAGTAGTTTATGAGTGACATTTTGCCATTTTAGTACCAATAATGGTTTACTGAGTTCTACCGAACCATTTCCGTACCAATAGTGGTTCGGTAATGGCCCAGTAGAGTTAAGCTGATGGCAAAATCTATGATGGCCGGTGGGACATATCTTTTCCGGGCCAGTACTGCCAGTTATGGCAGTTTGTACTTTGCCATTACTGGGCCACATATGCTGTGTTTATTGGGATCGTGCGTAGAATCTCGTGATTGATTATCAACATCACAATCGTACACAGCACATCTCATTTTCGACGATTTTTTAACTTTTAAACACAAAAATATCCGGAACAACTTGACAATTCTACCTGACACTCCTGACAGCCGGGCGTTTAATGGCGTCCTAGCTCACCGACTGACGTCACGAGCTGCGCGATATCTTATCTCTTATTTATTGTATCATGAGATAAACCCACTACTTCTAGCAATGAAAATGATGCAAAATTTTGAATTTTGTGATAAATGTGTCCAGGGAAAGCAGCATAGACTCCCTTTTCAAAGAAGTTCCACTGTTACCACTACACCATGTGAAATTGTGCATATAGACTTAAGGGCCAAATTATTAATAAGCTGTTAAAGTCCATGATAAAGATATCTCCCTGTTAGTATAAAAATGGAAATTATAAATACCCTGTTAGCGGTAACTAGAAGATAAAATGTTGCTAACATGAACATTATTTAACAGCCGCTTCATCTGCCTGTTTGTATTTAATCTGCCAGATATATGTGAAATTATAACCTATAACGTCAATTTTATGTCATCCATTGGACAAAGCTTGTTAATATTTTGGATTGTATTTATAATGGATATTCCAGGAAACATTTCTTTATTGGATGTGAACATTTTTTCCGATTCATCGGACTCTGACAGTGATCTAGAGGATTATGTAAATATTGTGTTCAGAAAACCTCGTACACTCCACCAAAGAGCGGATCATCTAAATTATTAGGACGATTTAGATTTTTTTAACAGATTTCGGCTTTCCAAGAGCACCGTACAATTTTTGTTGAATGAAATAGAATTATCATTATCACTGAACACCAATGCCTACTGTAGGGACTATTAAAAAGGTGAGTACTAGGCACCAAAAATGAATATTGTCAACGAAGTAATTAATAATTAATAAGACATAAAACATAGTTTTGTAACTTAGAAACGGACGCAATCAGGAAATGTCACAACAAAAATACGGTGTTGCCAAGTTGTGATGTAGATAGTATTCTAGCTATGACATACCTCACTAAAGGATAGTAAACGGCAAGTTAATTTTAATATGATAATTAGAATTTGTTTTTAACAGAAGGATAAAATTTATCTATCCGCTAACAAACAGTCACTTTAACAGCCTATTAATAATTTGGCCCTAATGGACCAATGGAGACTGACAGTATTGGTGGTTCCAAGTATTTTTTGTTGATAAAAGATGATTATTCACATTATAGATGTACATATTTTTTGAAGAGCAAATCTGAAGTTGTCGATAAAATTAAAATTTTTCTAGCTAGCTCTGAACGAGATACTGGTAACAAAGTAAAGGTGTTAAGGTCAGACAATGGAACAGAAATTGTCAACTACAAAGTTAGAAGTTTACTTCAAGCCAATGGAATACGACATCAAAGAACTATAGCTTATACACCTGAACAAATGGTAAAGTTGAGCGCGAAATGCGCACAGTCGTTGAATTGGCAAGAACTTTGATATGTGCTGCAGATCTTCCTTAGAAATTTTGGGCTGAAGCTGTTAATACTGCAACATATGTCTTGAATCGTACCGGAATAAGTTCGATTCCAGGTAAAACTCCTTACGAGTTATGGTTAAAGAAAAATGCAAACATTGATGACTTTAAATCTTTTGGTTCACCAGTACATGTGCATGTCCCCAAAGAAAAACGTAAAAAGTGGAACTCTAAATCCAAGAAAGGGATTTTCGTGGCTAGGAGGCGGCATGCTTGAAAAAAATGCCTATCCGATTGTAGCTGTCATTACTATATGATTGATATTGTTAGTGCATTTTCTGTAATCAAAATGAAATACTCAATAATTAGTGACAGATATGATATGATTGAAATGTTTATTTTAATGGAAAAAATGCAAGAGCTGCAAGAAGCCTACTTCAACGAATTTAAAATAAACATTTCAATCATATCATATCTTTCACTAATTAGCTGTGTTTGGTGACCCAGTTCAGAACGTCCTGGACTAAAGTCAGTGAATTATATGAACTGAACTCGAATTGCTAGAACTTTAAAAACTATTTTGTTCGGTGTACAAACATGTACACTCGGGATTTTTACGTTTGATAGTTGTTGTCAAAGTGATATTTATTTTAAAACTACAGTGGGAAGTTGTAACTTTTAGTTCGGGACGTTCTGGACTGGGTCACCAAACACACCTATTGAGTATTTCATTTTGATTACAGAAAACGCACTAACAATATCAATGATATAGTAATGACAGCTACAATCGGATAGGCATTTTTTTCAAGCATGCCGCCTACTACAATAATTTAAAATCTGTGTATTTAATATACAGATTCCCACAAAATTTTATGTGCAACTTGAAAACAAGAACAGAGAATATCAGTAATGAGAATAAAATAAAGACAGATTAGAGACAGAATTCTGATTGGTACGTAGGTACCACTTCGAAGAAAAAAAGCAGCCAAGAGACACGCCTCTCTCCCCACAGGCATGAGCCGCGGCCGCTCGGCGCGGTGTTATACTCTTTCTATTTCAAACTGAAACACCTAAAAACTTGGGCAAAAAACGCCGCCAAACGAATTTAATAAGGTATCACTTACCCGTATGTTGCAAGTCGACCACATGAGTAACCGGCATACATAAAACGATATTTACTGATGCTTTCATTGACATAGCATATGACCCAGCATTGTCCATTAAATTCGTTTGGCGGCGTTTTTTGCCCAAGTTTTTAGGTGTTTCAATTTGTAATAGAAAATAGCTGTCACTCTCCGTGTGGGCGTTACACATTCACCGTTCGTTTTCTCTTTTTAATTCACGCTTTTCGTACTATAAACCCGTCTTTGTTTCCAAGTTGAACATAAAATTTTGTGGGGTAGGTACTGTATTGTATTATGTATCATAAAATTTGAATTTTGTGAATTATTTCGCTTATAAAATGGTGAAACTATGATGTTTTATATATCATTGGATTCGTAATCGATAGAATTATCTGTAATAATTAAAATATACAGGGTTAATAAAAAATCGCTATAAATTGTAAGCACTTCCGGCCAAACCGGAAGTTAGACACATCAATGAGTATCATGTGTATGTCTATAATATGTTGCCATATCATTTTATGCAATAAATATACAGGGTGAAATTTTTTAAGAAAATCGTATTTTTATTATTATTATTTTAAATTGGCATTCAATTGTTTTTCTGAATACATATTCGGATTCTGCAGGACTTTCTACATATATATACATTTGAAAACAATCAAATATATTAACAGCAACCGAATTATTTATGATGAAAAGAGAGTTATGGATCACCCTGTACATTGGATGTACACATCTTTTTGGACCTACTACATCCAATGAATGTACAAGTACGTACCTTGACCGTACCTAGGGCCTATATTTAGGTCTCTACTACCACCAGTAGACGTACATGGGACGTAGGTAAGACACACATATACATACTACGTCCAGCGAGGTACCATTTTAGTGTGATTGTACATACTTTGGACAGATATTGGACGTACAAGTACGTACATATATGTCCAGTATTCGTCCAATGTTGTGACACCGGGACGTCCATTGGACGTGAATTGTAAACAATTCGAATCTAATACGGATGAACATTGTACGTACATTTTACTACATTTTAAGTACATTGGATGTACGTGTGCTATTTGGGATTTAGTTAAGTGTGTTTATAGCGGATTTTTGTTCATTTTGAAATAATAAATAAACTTTTAGAACATATAAAGAATACCTACAAGTAAGTATAAATACAATAAATAGATTATTTATGTATAATATTCTACAATTTAAGACCTATTATCGATGATGGTACAAATTCGCCTATTTTTTTAAAATTATATATGTTCATATTGTTTGTACCACTCTGTTACATTTTTCTCTCCAAATTTTTGTATGTATTGTAATAATTTCTTAATAAATAACGACTAGGTAATTATATTTTAGTCTATATATTTTATTCTTTACAGAACTACACAATGCCTGGAATGCGATGTACTATAGCAATCTGCAACAACAGCAGAGAAAATGTACACAAATCAGGAAAACAAATTTATTTTTAGCGCTTTCCAAAAAATAAACAACTCAACTCCGACAAATTTGGGTTGAAAGATGTCAAAGACACGGAACATGGAATCCCGATAATTGCCGCGTGTTCTGACCAATTTTGCTTAAAAAATCAAGTGGCCTTAGAACCCAATCAAAATGGGTCTTCTCACAAAAATATAATAATTTTAATACCTATACAGAATATTTTCGCTAAAATTAAAAAACTTACTGTTATATCTGAAGAAACCAGAACTGTACGCAAATGAACAGGTAGACATCTCAAAAGGACATTGCAAAATGTTTCATCCGACAACGAACTTTCGTAAGAATTAAATATAAGCTGCTTTCGTTCGTGTATGAAAAGTAAATCACTGTTCACGTGAACATAATCTATGTTTTCTTAATCATTGATTATGTCAACAATCGAACGCGTCCCTACATAAAAGTTACGTTCACGATCCAAATACAAAACAAAAACATAACCACAATCATCATGGTGCATGATAGAAGACACTCAAAATCTGTAATTTATTGCATTCTGTTAAGAACACATTAAATTTAGTATCATTAGTAGGATGTACAAGCTCTACTTCTTATTTGGAATCATTCATTTTTACTTTACCGGCTTTGACTGACAAATGACAAATAATTTCGAGGTTATAAGTAAATGAAAACAGGATTACTTAAAAATGAACACGAAAAATCCATGATTCGAAGAGGTAAGGGGATTGCTGAACATGATTCTAAAAACGAGAGAGGGAGAAAACAAATCAGAACAAACGAACATGTAAATATGAATCATGATTACCTTGTTCACGTATGATTAGCACGAACGAAAGCAGCTATATTAATAAAAAAACAAAAGAAAATAAGAACAGTTAAGAGACGCCGTGGCTTTGAGACACATGACAAGACAAAGAACATAAAAAATGAGAAAAACAGTTAATTAAGAATATATTTTTGTTTAAATGTTATTTGTGGAATTTCATAAATTATTTCTTTTCCTTTTCTTTTTTGGGATTTATTTACCACATTCCTTGAGATTCCTACCCAAAAAAAAATCGATTTATCTATTTATATTATTTATATTTTTGTTTTGTCCCAAATAAAGTATTTAAACTTTTGTAATATATATTTTTTTAATTTAAATAGTTATATGAAGAAAATTTTTTGCATTATTGATCAGGGATCCGGACCGAAATGATATAACGGTTCCGGTTTTTATGAACAAAAAAATTTCGGTTTCGGTTCGGCATTAAGGCCCTGAGCCATACAGCCAGTCGCTACAAAATGAATACCTATTTCTGGTAATAGCCGCTTTACACTTCGCAATTTTCATTGCTGGCAATACAAAGTGCCGGCAAGGGATTGTGGATTTGGTTTTGCCAGTTCACTTTACACTTGGCAATTTTTCTTGTTCCGAAACAGGTATACCATCTTAAGAAACTTATAGGTCGTTGATTATTAACCGATCAAACGAACTTACCTGAAGTGAAGTTCGATCGTAAATATATGAAGCGCCTCGTTCGAGAAGATCAGATTACATGGTAGTGACGCATTTTGCGTGACTTGGTTCACATATTTTTAAAGCTAGTAAAAAGAAAGAGATGTGACGGTAGCCACCACTTTAGCGGCCACCTACTTTACCGACCGCGCTTCCAAACTCATTTTAGTTTAAAGCCATTGAAAAAATACAACTATACTGGGTTATTCAAAAAAATAAAAACCCATATTTTTAGAGGGTGTGGAGGGACTGATCTTCATCTTCATATAATTACGATCGAACTTCACTTTAGGTAAGTTCGTTTGATCCGTTAATTATATTTCAGCGCCTCGTTCTTCGAAGATCAGATTACATGGTAGATGTTTAAAGTTGAAGTTGTAATTTCTCAACTGTTCATCACCATAACTTGTATATTAGTAACTTGCTTTACGATTATCTCAAAAGAACTTTATTCTATTTCTATCCCTCCAAGAGGATTTATTATAACATTAAACCTATGTCCTATGCTATACATATAGCCCTAACTATAGGCGTAAACATTACTAACTGTTTAACACTGCTTTAGCCACATCTAAAGTTTTTCTTATCGGTCTGTTGTAAAAGTTGGCAAATACGTTGGACTTTTCACTCCATCCCGCTGTTCTTCTGATTTCAATCAGCAGTACACCATTTCTATAAGCTGCTGATGTTGCTGCATGCCGTGTAGAGTAAGCTGAGAAGACGTTTGTATCGATCCCTGCTTTATTTAACATTTCCTTAATCCAGCGACTTATCGTGTTTGTAGATGCTGTTCTGTGAGGCTTCTTTAAGAATAGGAAATCTGTTCTTCATTGCGAATTTCTGAAGACCTCTCTATATAGTGCAATAAAACTGATGCTACACATAAGTTGGGCTGGTCGTTAAAGAATGGGATATGCAAGCAGGGCTGTTCACTTCTTAAAGATGTGGTTTTTATCTGATCCGATATAATTATCTGAATTCTGTTTTCAAAAATCACAATATTTTCCACCCTAATCAACACCAATGTCTGCAATCTATGTGCTGTTATCAATGCTAATAAGACAGTCGCCTTCATTGACAATTCTTTTAAGGATAAATTAACATTTGGACCCATTTTTTCTATATAATCAAGTAGAGTTTTTGGCTCCCATATATAATTATATTTCCTTTTTCAACCTGAACACACCTTTTAAAAATCTCTTTAAAGGTGGATCCAAGGTTATATTTTCACCAAGAATTAACGACAGTGCAGACCGGTGTGCATTAAATGAACCATATTTTGTCATATTTGTGTTAAATAAGTTTTGCAGGAACTTTATTATTAGAGGTAGGTACTGATTGAGTATATACGTCTTGGTTGTTTTCCTGGCAAAAAATCCACCACAACTTGTACGTTGAATCATACTGTTTTAATGTGGCTTTAGACAGGGACTCTAATAAGGTAGGAATGCTCTCCTCTGGCATATCTCTTTTAAGGTATGACTGCCTGATAATTTCCCGGCAACCAGGGTAATCTTTTTTGCGAGAGGATGGTAAGATTGTCTGCAAGGTAATAAAAGAGAATTACTGCAAGGTTTTAGTTCAATTGGGTTTTCAATGAGCATTTCACAAAACTTAGGATACCATGGCTGGGTTGTCCATTTAGGTACCACCACAATGCCCGTAGCATTGTCCGTTCTAATTTTTGTCAACACTCTTAAGGTGGGTTTACATTGGTATAGTAAATTGTTAGTTACTTGCACCAGTAACTTGCACGACAGTAACTAACCTAATGTAAACCACATAGGAAAGTACTTGTACTAGTACTGGAACAAGTAATCAGGACAGGAAAGTGAATAGCTATCTAGGCTATTTACTTACCACTTGCAAAGCCACTGTCCTTCCCCTACCAACGTCTACAGCACCTGTTACCGGCTGCCGTGTCTACTACATCAATGTAAACACTTGCTCGCTAGTATCTGCGTTGACAATAAACATGATTTCGATTATAAAGAAATTTAGCAATGAAAAGGTGGTCCGAAAGAGATACTGTAAAGTTTGTAGAACTTTATCGCCATTATGAGAGTTTGTGGGATACAACAAAGAAGAAGAAGAAGAAGAAGAAGACGAAGAAGAAGTGCTGATGTTCCTTTTGAATCCCTTCTGCTGATCCAATCCCCTGACCCATATTCTTTTTGGACGGCCATTTTCCTCTTCAATTTCACTGATAAGTTCTCGAATAGCAATTTGCATTACTCGCACAAATATTTTTCTTAATTTTTCATTGTGCAATATTCTAGAACGACGAGAGACATCCTGACAATGTGACCGCAGTACTGGTACTAGTGCACATAATATACACTTTCAAGTGTAGACATTCACTGTCTTGTGTATGCGACAGTAGGCTAGCCAGGCTAGCTACAAGTGCATGTAACTGGGCTTAGTAACTATACCAATGTAAACCCGCCTTTAATATCATATTGAAAGGGGGGAAAGCATAACAAAAATAGTGGTTCCAATTTATGCTAAATGCATCAACTGCGACAGAGTAAAGGCGGGTTTACATTGGTATAGTTACTAAGCCCAGTTACATGCACTTGTAGCTAGCCTGGCTAGCCTACTGTCGCATACACAAGACAGTGGATGTCTACACTTGAAAGTGTATTTTATGTGCACTAGTACACCAGTAGTGCGGTCACATTGCCAGGATGAATCCTTTTCATCGTCATGTCTCTCGTCGTTCTAGAATATTGCACAAGGAAAAATTTAGAAAAATATTTGTGCGAGTAATGCAAATTGCTATTGGAGAACTTATCAGTGAGATTAAAGAGGAAAATGGCCGTCCAAAAAGAATATGAGTCAGGGATTGGATCAGCAGAAGGGATTCAAAAGGAACATCAGCACTTCTTCTTCTTCTTCTTCTTCTTCTTCTTCTTCTTCTTCTTCTTCTTCTTCTTCTTCTTTTTCTTCTTCGTCTTCTTCTTTTTCTTCTTCTTCTTCTTTGTTGTATCCCACAAACACTCATAATCGCGATAAAGTTCTACAAACTTTATAGTATCTCCTTCGGACCACCTTTTCATTGTTAAATTTCTTTATAATCGAAATCACACTGTTTACTGTCAACGCAGATACTAGCGGGTAAGTGTTTGCATTGGTGTAGTAGACACGGCAGCCGGTAAACAGATGCTGGAGACGTTGATAGGGGAAGGACAGTGGCTTTGCAAGTGGTAAGTAAATAGCCTAGATAGCTATTCACTTTCCTGTCCTGATTACTTGTACCAGTACTAGTACAAGTACTTTCCTATGTGGTTTACATTAGGTTAGTTACTGTCTTGCAAGTTACTGGTGCAAGTAACTAACCAACTATACCAATGTAAACCCGCCTTAAGGATCTGGAAGCCAAGAAACATATTTGTCACATTTAGCATTAACCTTTGATGCAAATAAATCTATTTCTGGGTTTCCTAATGCAGACACTATACTTTTAAATAATCTTGGATTCAGTTCCCACTCTGTTTCTGTTGGCAATACTCTCGATTCCTCATCAGCAATATTGTCTTGGGATTTGATGTAGGTAGCATAAATCCAAATATCCCTTTTTTCACACCACTGCCATATCTCCTTTGCAAGTTTGTTGAGAGAGGGGAATTTAACACTGCCCATTTTATTAATATATGACAGGGCACTGGTGTTATCTACCCTTAAAACAATGTTACATGAGTTATAATTGCTTGCAAAGCAACGTAATGCATAAAAGGCATTAAGTAATTCAAGATAATTTATATGATTCAATTTTTCTTCAACTGACCACCAGCCATGGGTCCTTTTACCTCTACAGCAGGCCCCCCAGCCTGTTAAAGAAGCATCAGTAAAGATTTCTAGATCATATTTATCTTGCCTTATGTTATTTGGTCTACCTGTGATTGACTTGACCCACCATCTCATGTCAGCAATCACATAGTCGGGAATCTGCATGATGCCATTGTAATTTTGAGTGTTTTTTAACAGATCATTAAACTTGGCCCTTTCAAAACTTTTTGTATACAAGAAAGAATACTTAATGGCAGGACATGCTGCAATAAGGGTGCCTACAAATTTTGCAAACACCCTAATCTTACATTTTTTGATAGACAACATCCTATTAATAAATGACAGTATCTTTTGTTTCTTTTCCGCAGGTAATCCAATACTTAAATTTCTACTGTCTAGAACAAAACCTAAGAATTGACATGATGTACTTGGGTACAGTACACTCTATTTATAATTGATTATGAAACCCAACGATATCAAAAGCTCTAATGTTACCTCAGTGTCGAATACATTGATCTTTATTGCTCCCCAAAATTAAAAAATTATCAAGATATATTACACATAATACTCCCTTTTCTCTTAATCTAGCTACAATAGGTTTAGTAATTTTCGTGAATACATATGGGGCTGTTGCGAGCCCCATTGGTAGACACAAGAACTCATATAGGATACCTCTTATTTTAAATCGTAGATACTTTTTAGATACCCTATGAACAGGAATAAAAAAATAAGCACTCTTAATATCAATTTTCGCCATATAATATCCCTTTTCAACCAACTTTACTGCCGTTCTTATGTCTTCAATTTTGAAGTGATTTGAAATTATATTTTTATTCAACATTTTTAAGTTTAAGATAAAGCGTTTTGTATTGTCCGCCTTGGATGTTAAAAACTAGGGCGACAAATATTCGTCTTTTTGAGCACAACATTTCTGAATTACTTTTTGAGATTCTAGCTCCTTGACGTAAGTACATAAACGTTTCACTTTCCTCAGTTTCTGACAAGTGATACTGAGGTTCCTTAACTTGCTGGGGTTTGATACAAAATAGCTATTTATAAAACTAGTTGCAAAATGAGCGTGTTTTTTGCACTAGATGTGAAGATTGGACCATGAGAGTAGCGAGTGGTCCAACTCATCGTGTGCAAAAAACACGCAGTTTTGCATCGTGTTTTATACAATATTTTTTGCAATTTAGTTGTTACGAAAAAACTAAAATTTTTGTTATGTTTTCTTTACGTTTAACATAATATAATAAATAAGATAAGTGTTTTCTCAATAAAAATGTTGTACGTTTAATATTTATGTTGTATTCTTAGTAAAAATAAATGGATCTGTCGCAATATCTGTTAATGTGACTAAACTCATTTTAGCACAAGCGTTAAAATGAAAACTCATTTTAGCACTTGTGCTAAAATGAACCACTTTTGACAATGACAATCAGTGTCAAAAAGATGACTTTTCGTAACTAAATTGCAAAAAGGTATTTTATATCCTTGTATCCACTGTAAAACTCTTACATCATTGGTAAGGCATTGCCATTTCTTCAGGAGCAGCTAAAGATAGGAATGGGCTCCATGATCTACGCATGCGCCACATGCCAACGTTGCCAAGGCCAAGTGTACAGAACGTGTTACCCGAAACCTAACTTATACTTTCTTTACTCACAATTTGTCACTGGGTAGATAGCCTAGCGGAGACGTGGTCGGCTTGGCAAGCAGAAGTTCCGGGTTCAAATCCCACACGTTCTTGTTTTTTTTTATTAGATTAAAGGAATTTTTTTTTTTATGAAGAGGTTTATTGCAAGTTAGAAGCCGGAGGCAGGTTAGATAAGTGTGTTATTCCCCTGATAAAGGAATTTGTTTTATTAGATTAAAGGAATTTTTTTAAATTTAATATCCTTTGACATTAAAACACTTGGCACACTTGAATGTGGCGCATGCGTAGATCATGGAGCCGATTCCTATCTTTAGCTGCTCCTCATTTCTTCACCCTTGTTCTCTCGTCCTGAGGGTAGGCCTTTTTCTGCCTCGTCTCCCCGTTTTGTGACGAGACGGCCCCTTCCAGTTTTCCTGTTTTCTTAATTGTGGGGTTGGATTACTCGGTTTTTTGAAATTATTTGTTACTGTCCTTAAGGGTCTCAATTCCTGTCCAGATTTCTCCATTATTTTTGCAGACTTATATCGTTCCCCGAAATCTGGCCCAGCTAAAAATTTTTTAATAGGACTTGATTCTGCAACTTCTTTGGCAGTTTTTCCTAACTGATTAAAAGTTATAGCCCTTCTACCTATGGACATATTGTAATGCAAGTCAGTAAAAATACGACATGCATCGCTTAACGTTTCAATTGTTGGTTTATTGTTTATGGGTAAACCGTTTAAACATTGTGTAATTATTTTTCCTACAGCTATAATATCAGCTCCTAGCTGATCTTGGGCCACTACTTGGTACTCATCCCGAGCTAAGGATCTTTTTGTAAGAACCCCCTTAAACTCGGGGTTCAATATAGGTGCATTTAAAACCTGGCAGCTCTCCGTTATTGGATATTTATCTACCAACTCCTTTCTTATATTACCCTCAAGGCCTTTCCCTACAATTTGAGTCCACCTCGAAACTAGTTCTGAATGTACCACAATATTACTGTTGTCTTTTACTTGGGGGTCCTCCCCCAGACATTCTAGCATGTCTTTATCTAGTACAACATCATGGTCCAAGTCTAAAATATTCTCCTGTGCTTGCGGAGTGCCTGAAACCTCGGACCTTGGACTAGAAGAACTGCTTTCTCGTTTCTCCTCTATGGGGCTTCGGCCGTCTAAATTTTCAATAGACATATTATATATATCGTGAAGAAGAACCTGATAGAGTTGGATCTCTACAGTATCTGGACGAGCTTGCCTGGGAGCTAGAGGTCCTGGATCTCTCTCGGCTTCGACTTCGTCTCAAGGAAGGGCTTCTGTTATAAGTTATAACTATATATAAAGTAGCTCTTAGTTTTTTCAAAGCGCCTTCCAACAAGTTCAGTCTCCTCTCCAAGCTCGAACGATGAGATCTACGATGAGATCTACTATGAGAACGTGACCGGGATCGTTTTCTCTTATGTTTGCCTCCCATTATTTCGTCCAAGAAACCTAAAATAAAACAAGATTAGTTAAATTGACGTGAACGTAATCACACAAAAAAGCGTAATGAGTTTGGAAGAGCGGTCGGTAAAGTAGGTGGCCGCTAAAGTGGTGGCTACCGTCACATCTCTTTCTTTTTACTAGCTTTAAAAATATGTGAACCAAGTCACGCAAAATGCGTTACTACCATGTAATTTGATCTTCGAAGAACGAGGCCTGAAATATAATTATGATTTGTATAAGTAAAGATTTGAGATTATGGTTATTATTTACCTTTTCAAGAGATGAATAAAATGTTCACGGCGAATAAAAGGGCTAAAATTGTAGCAGCATCATGTGCGTATGTGAAATTTCGAGTTTCTATTCCGTTGGCTACACGTAAATACCCTAAAAATATCACTAAATTGCGCCGCATGCAACTAAAATTAGGACCGGTTCTAATTTCTGCATAATAAGGAAAATTGCAACAGCTGATCAAAAGACGTAGTAGTGCGCAAACGCGCATTATGTAATCCAATTAAAGTATTATCAGTTTACATTGCGTCATTTATCTATGATAAGTAAATAGTGCAACCTTTCAAGAAACTGTTGCTTTGCATTTTTTATACCATATAGTTTTAGTCTAGAACTCACCTCTGAACGAACAAGTTGTTGTATTTTTATATCGTTTATAATAAATACACGTTCAATAGTATTTGTGATTGTTTTTAAAAAGGGTGTTTTCCATCTTCAACCCCTAATTGGCGCAGTCGGTGGGATAGCGAGGGTAATTTATTGCAAATTTACCTTTCTATTTCTATAGAAAAATCGCTATTCGAAAAAGAGGAAACTTCGCAGTGCTACCCAAAAGAGTTCAGTCTCCAAGAGGTTGTTAGAAGACTACAATCAAAGTAAGTGTCTAATATTCCTTTTGCTCCTTTCCCAATTTCTAAATCAAATAGATTTTGTTGAAAGAATTAGTTAGGCTTGTTCATTGTGAACATTCTTGTAGTTATTTCATTTGAGAAATTATTTACAAGAGCGTAACATTCTTGTTACATTAGTTTGTAAGAAAACTTGATTTTTGTTGGAAATAAAACGAGAGAATTTTATATTTCAACGTATTCTGATATTATATCAAATACAGCTAATTATTTCAATTATTTGATAATTAATTGATTAACTTAACATTACACTTAAGTATTTTTAATTTTTGCGTTAAACGAAAATTGTATTCTAAACATCTAAAATGGCAAAAGAAATAGATTCAGGTCTTTATCGTATCTATTCTGATAACATCCCTCCATTTAATGGCGATAAATGTATGTTACCATCATTTTTGGGAGCTTGTGATGACCTTGTTGCTAATTTTGAAGATAAGGCCCATCCAAATCATCAAATAAACCGAGCTATTGTTAGAACTATAATTTCTAAATTACGTGGACACGCGTCAGAGTTAGTTAGCCCCCAAGAAGAATTAAATTCATGGCCGTTAATAAAAAATTTCTTAAATAGTGCTTTTGCAGACAGACGGAGCGAACAAACATTGCTCAATGATTTAATGACCGCGAGTATTAATAAAAATGAAACATCTGCCGAATTTGGTACTCGTCTACAATTAATTAGAAGTTTATTAGTTGCTAAATTAAATGAAACAGGTGCTTATGCAGTAATGAAACAAATTAAAATTACAAATTATGAACAATTAACTCTCGCAACATATACTAACAATTTAAACAAGGACATTAAAATCATAGTAAAATGTAAGTCCCCAAATTCATTAGAAGCTGCTATGCAAATAGTTGCAAACGAAGAATCAGAACTAGAATATGACAGAAGAACACAAAACCGTCATAAACAAAATTTTCAAAATTCACAATCTCAAAATCAAAGAGATTCATTTAAAAATCAAAACTTTCAATCATTCCAATCTAGAAAATATTTTAATAATCAACAAGTTTTTAATAAACAGCAAAAACCATTTTATTCACCATTTAAAAATTATAATGTTTTTAAACCTGATAGAAATTTTATACCAAAAAATGAACAAACACCAATGTCTACTCAAAGTAAAGTACCCTCATTACAAACCGGAAGTCATTATCAAAACCAACCACTATCTCAATCTCAAGTTCAAAAGAAATTTCCATGGTTTAAACCGACAAACTTACCTAAATATGTAACTGAAGAATTACATAACGTAGAAAATGAACAAATTGAACCTAATTTTAACTTAGATGATCCTGAAATTCAACAAACAATTAATGAATTTCCTTTCCTGAATATTATTCTGAAGATTTTTTTGAATATTTAGCTAGTGACGATCAAAGTTCAAGTCAGCAAAATTTTCAAACAGCTTGCGTAACATTGCCCCTGACATAACGTTTAATGCCTATGTAAACGCTTTACCATTTATTACAATAAAGAATCCGAACTTGAAACAATTAATAGACACAGGATGTAATATTAATATGATAAGACCTATAGTTGCTGAATATTACTTTCCAGAATATATTGTCAAAAGCCCCTCTGTTCTTAAAACTCCGCTAGGAGATTAAACAGTACTAGGAAAAATTACAATACCAGCATTCCCAGAATTTCGAGTAAACAAAGACATAGAATTTCCATTGTTTCCATTTTCTGATTATTTCGACGGTATTATCGGATTAAAAGAATTGCATAAATTAGAGTTAATAATGGACTTTAAAAATAAGATTTTATATAACAAATTTAATATTAAAATTCCATTTCAATATCGCTCTGAAAAAACACAAAATCAATTTACAATTGAAATACCTGCATTTTCAAGCCTTCAGCAAAGATTCCCTGTTAATGTAAACTATGGTGAAATTTTAATACCTGATATTAAATATAATGAATTATGGATCCCGGAAACTATTGCTCTAGCTGAAAATAATAAAGCTATTTTTGAAATTCAAAATACAAGTGACCATACAGTATGTTACACATTTCATGAACCATTCCATGTAAAATCTTTAATTCATGAGGAAATTGAAATTTTTAATATTGAACAAATGATACCCACGTATCAAAATGAAATAGATAATAAAAATGAAATTTTAAAACAGATTCGTACTAATCATATGAACTCTGAAGAGAAAAACGCTTTACTAAAATTAATTTCAGAATTTTCAGATTTATTTCACGATAATGATTCAAAATTAACTTTTACTAATAAAACAAAACACGAAATTCGTACCACGGATGAAATACCAGTACATACAAAAACGTACCTTTCTGCCATAAAGAAGAGGTTAATCGTCAAATAAATAAAATGCTTAATGATGGAATTATCCGTCATAGTCAAAGCCCCTGGTCCAGTCCCATCTGGATAGTACCGAAAAAAGCAGACGCGAGCGGCAAAAAGAAGTGGCGAATTGTAGTCGACTATCGCAAAATTTACGAAAAAACAGTAAACGACAGATATCCGATTCCCAATATGGACGATATTTTAGATAAACTTGGCAAATGCAATTATTTCTCTACATTAGACCTTGCGTCCGGCTTTCACCAAATAGAGATGCACCAAAATTCTATTGAAAAAACCGCTTTTAATGTCGAAAATGGGAAATATGAATGCTTTCGTATGCCATTTGGACTTAAGAATGCTCCAGCTACCTTTCAAAGGGTAATGGACCATGTTTTACGCGATCTCCAAAATAAAGTATGTCTTGTATATATGGATGATATTATCATCTTTTCAACTTCCCTTCAGGAACATATTTCAAACTTACGATTAGTATTTAAAAAACTTAGAGAAGCAAAATTAAAAATTCAACTAGATAAATCAGAATTTCTTAGACAAAACGTAGAATTTTTAGGTCATGTAATTACTCCTCAAGGAATAAAACCAAATCCGAAAAAAATAAAAACTATTTTTAGAATTTCCCGTTCCGAAAACCAGTAGAGATATAAAATCTTTTCTTGGTATGTTAGGTTTTTATAGAAAATTTATAAAAGACTTTGCAAAATTGACAAAACCACTCACTCAATGTTTGAAGAAAAATGTTAAAATAATACATGATAAAAAATTTTTAGATGCATTTAATCATTGTAAAACCCTATTATGTAATGAACCTTTACTTCAATATCCAGATTTTAGCCAGCCTTTTATTTTAACGACAGATGCTAGTAATTTCACTATAGGAGCAGTGCTCTCTCAAAAATTTAATGGACAAGAAAAACCCATTGCTTTTGCTAGTCGTACATTAAACGACGCGGAGAAAAATTATAGTACGGTTGAAAAAGAATTACTAAGTATAGTAAATTTTACAAAGTATTTCCGCCCTTACTTATTCGGAAGAAAATTTAAAATTATTACCGATCACAAACCGCTCCAATGGATTAATAACCTAAAAGAGCCAAATTCACGCCTCATGCATTGGCGTTTAAAATTGTTAGAATATGACTATGAAATAGAATACCGTAAAGGAAAGGACATTAAAGTTGCTGATGCCCTTTCTCGGATTGAATTAAAAAATGACGAATTAAATGCTATAGAAAATGAATCATTAATTAATCAAATTGACCCGGACGAACAAAATAAAATTGAAACTGACTTTCCTAACCTAGATGATTTAAGAGACCTAGAAATGGAACCCATGCAAAAATTAGAACCGCAACCGTCTACCTCGCGAGTTAATATTATTTCGGACGTTCAAATAATGCCTGCAAACGAAAAACAAGTAGATGAAAATTCTACTAATGAAACTCATTATATAATCCAATTAAAGTATTATCAGTTTACATTGCGTCATTTAACTACAAGGTCCGGCAACAGGATTGAATGGTTTTGAAAAGGTTGCTGTGGAAATACTGTTTATTTGACGTCAAATAGTGATAAAATTGTATTTTATTATGGAAGGTTTTGTGTTACAATGGCAAATTGGCCGATTAATCAACGGGTCTCTGCTGTAAAATCATTTATCCTAACCTTACTCTTTTGAAGAAATCGGCCACATCGTTACGGTCAATTCATTTCGGTACGTTGAGATGTTGGAAACATTTGTGGCTGTGGAACTTCAAAGAATGCACCAACAAGACGGCGCCACGCGCATACAGCTAAAGGGTCCAATGCTGTTTTACATCGTATGTTCCCGTCCCGAATCGCTTAATTTCAAGGTTTGGCGACTTTGCATGGTCCGCAAGATCACTGGACCTGACGGTCCCGGATTTTTTTCTGTGGGGTTTCTTAAAATCCAAAGTGTACTCTACCCGTCTCCAAACACTTCTGGAACTCAAAGAAAGGATTCGTGAAGAAAAAAATTCGATAAACGAATATGTACTCAGACGCGTTATGGTCAATTTCAGAAACAGATTGCAGCAATGTAGAGAAGAAGACGGTAGTAGTCATCTTAGGGATGTGATCTTTGCAAACTAAAAGTGTCATAAGAAATTTCCAGAATTGTGTGTTTACTTGTAATAATAATTAGTCCAAATATATTCCTTGTTTCTTAAGAGTGACCTATTAAAAACTGTTCAATCCTGTTGCCGGACCCTGTATGATAAGTAAATAGTGCAACGTTTCAAGAAACTGTTGCTTTGCATTTTTATACCAGATAGTTTTAGTCTAGAACTCACCTCTGAACGAACAAGTTGTTGTATTTTTATATCGTTTATAATAAATACACGTTCAATAGTATTTGTGATTGTTTTTAAAAAGGGTGTTTTCCATCTTCAACCCCTAATTGGCGCAGTCGGTAGGATAGTGAGGGTAATTTATTGCAAATTTACCTTTCTATTTCTATAGAAAAATCGCTATTCGAATTTGAGAAAAAACTTCGTAGAGCTACCCAAAAGAGTTCAGTCTCCAAGAGGTTGTTAGAAGACTACAATCAAAGTAAGTGTCTAATATTCCTTTTGCTCCTTTCCCAATTTCTAAATCAAATAGATTTTGTTGAAAGAATTAGTTAGGCTTGTTCATTGTGTAAGCACCCAGACTATAAGCTTACCGCCCAAGCACAGAGTTCCGAAAGTTTGGTCTATACACTGATCGGCGTCCAAATGGAGCTCGACTCCGCCCCATTAATTTTAGGGCAGCGCAGAACGGTGTACGCAATAGTCAGTTTTACACGATGGAAATTAATGAAAGTTGTGATAGCTTCAACAAAATTTGTTATTATACGTGTTACATTTTCTACTACAGCTGTACTATATTTTTATAATGTTTATACCCATTAAAGCTTCTATTATACATCTTCAATTTTGGACTTTTAAAAATAATACTTTATTCCCGCAAAAATTTAAACGTTTCCTTTATTAGTCCGCACTGCGCAAACTCAAGATACTTTTACTCGGCCTCGGCCAGCTGATTGCCTGGTTTGTTTACGTTTGTATTCGTTTTTAGGTTAGGTTCTTTCGCGAGTTATTTCTCCATACTTTAAAGAACGTCCGTTGTTATTTAATTCAAAAAAGTTTAGTTTGTGATTTACTATAACAATTTACATAGGTTACTTCACTGGATAAACCCATTGAGTATAAAGTAATATACTCAATGATAAACCCCAATGCAAAATACTCAAAAATAGTCATATCTGCTAAGAGTCGTTTACTTTTCGGTTTTCACATGTCCAAATAAATAAAACGTGTTGTTTACCTACCTATTTTGTCTTTATTTTCACAAGGTTCTACTACAGTTCGTTTAAGGAAGTTACGAGAGATATAAATATAATATAAAATAGAATGCTTTATTCATCATTTTAATATATTTGGTAAATCAGTAGAAAAAATAGACTTTCAAAGCCATACGTATTGCATATAACAAATTTGTAAATAACATAACAACGATAAGTAATATAATTCTTAACGAAACCGTCCTCGGATCCTATGTGGTGGACTATAAGATGATTTTCCTTGTCCGATGTATTTTTTAACCCCATCGTTAAACATTGGATGAAAACCTGCCTTGGAATCAGGATTGTTGTGTCCTTCCATACTTTACTTACAGTATGGCCAGCGTTCACCTAAGTCACAGATTAGTATAGTTAATCTGTGCCTAAGTCTCATCTAAAAAGTACAACTTCTTATGCTCTTCCCGGTATTTTCTGATGTCTCGCAGCAATCTTCGCCTCCAAGCGATATCTTATTTTTTTCCCTTGGGCACTATTTAGTTAAAAACCTATAATGCCAAACACAATTACATTACAACACGAAGAAATAAAAAGTCCGTTTACTCACTGAAAGCCAATTTCTGTTCATCGCCTTCAAAAAAATAATGGATTATACGCTTGAGAGCACTTTTAGTTCCTTCATCAATATTGTCCAAAACACACACTTTTGGTGGTTGAAGTTGGTGTGTTTGTTTGTATTCACCAAGAATATTATAAACACTTGCAACACTCACACCTGCTGCCGTTGCAGTGAACTTTATGCCTTCCATCTTTGGTTCCTCCCGATTTTCCCCATCGTACGCCTTAAAAATGTTCAGCACGCTTTCCTTGTCTTCCACCGAAAAATGTCTGGACGTTCGTTTTTTCAGTGGAGAAGTTGGGTCCGGGCCCCCTTCAGCCAATTTCCGATTTAACCTTAAAAAAAAACGAGATTTTAACATTTTATCAATGATCATTTTAATCGTTTGCATTACGTAACTTAATACTTTATACACCGAGAAAAAAGGTGACTAGTTACAATTAAAATTTTAATATTGGCAAGTAAAAAGTTCATCAGTATATGGGACTACTCCACCACTTCTTTGGTACAAGTAAACTAGCAATCCTGACACAAACTACTAATAGGAATTAAACCATTTTAGAGTAAAAATTACTACTTTCCATTAGTAAACCAGTGTACTTATGACAAATGTAGGAATGTATTTATGCTTAATAAAGTATAGTCCCCGTTATTAGAGAACAGTATATTTACCATCATTAGCTTGGCATGTTTTAACAAAGAAACTGATTACTTGTGTCGAATAAATATCTTAAGGAGGTTTAATAAAGTATTTCTCTATCATTAGTAAACAGTGTATTTATCGTCATTAGCTTGGCAAGTTTTAATAATGAAACTGACTACTTGCACCAAGTAAATACTTTATTTGAGAAGGTTTAACTTACCTTAAAAAATCAATTGTAATAAATTGTTCCAGTCATTTCTAGCTAATGAACTAATTAATATTCATCAATAAACAGTTAACTTGCCTTGATCAATATTTATTCTAGCTATTATTAAACAGTTTCATTAATATACAGGGTATGCCGTTTACCGGTCCTCTGTTTTTACTTTTAATGGGCAATATCTATATACAGGTCAAAAGAAATGGCGATAAATCTTAAAACATGTTAATAAAAGTTGTATGCATGACGAGAATAATTTTTTATTCTTAACATGGCAATTTTTCCTATTTTGGATAGCAAAATTTAAAAAAAAAAATTGTTATCCATAATAAAAAATAGAACATTATTTTTTATTATATACAACTTTTACTACGGTATTTTAACATTTATCACCTTCTTTTGACCTGTAGTATTTATTACCCATTAAAAATAAAAACAGAAGACCGGCAAACACCGTGTATATTAGATGGATTACAAGATTTCATTGGCAACGTTGGTGGGTTCGGTTGTTTGTTTCTTGTAAATGTAACCCCCTCCCGAACAGCTCTAGCTTTGTCTGATTCCCTTTGGATATTTATGATATAATGATATAAAAGAAAAAAGACAGATAATACTATAATTTTCATTTATTAATATGAAAAAATATAAAATACATACATATATAGGAAATAAAAAAAAGCTGGACAGTAATGCCTAACCAAAAAGAAATAAAAATATATACGTTCGTTATAAGTTTTGTATCCTTAATTTTGGAAACAACTTGCATAAATGGTGAAAATATAGAATTACTAAAACATTTTTTAAATTAAAGCTTTTATTTATTTTGAAGTCTAAATTTTGAATTGTATGTTCTTATTGTGTTTATCTTTTTAAGTAGAATTTGTGAAAATTCAAATTAAAAAACATTGTAAGTTCCACAAGTGATGCACAACACCTTACCGGGCACGCACACTGGAACAAATGAACCGCGAGAACCGCATCATCGGGCAAAGAGAAAGTCCCGAAGCGATTGTTATCTCGCGGAAATTGCCGAAGACGGTTTTTTTTCTTTCAAGTTTAATTATTTTTAGTCACTGAATGCTTAATGGTAGGAAATTGTCTACTATCAGGAAAGATTTGCCTGCTTACTGCTAGTAAAAAAAAGTCATATGCACTATTTAATTACCACAAAGACATCAATGTCCGTGCATAAAACAACTGATGATTACTGAGAAGTAAACTATTAATGCAAGTGTTCATTGTATATCGGGGTTATTTAACTACTTATTAAGGATTATTTGCTTCATGTCAAAACTTCTGTTTTATTTATTACAAGTACTATGCAATATTATTAGAGAACAAACTAGGCATTTGTCTTAATGAAAATTGTGTCAGGATCACTGTTTACTTGGAACGTTTTTCTCGGTGTACACAAAACATATGTTAATTTGGTAATTCTTATACGTACCTTCACAAAAACGAATGTAAACTAGAAATTTCAAACATCAAAACACAGACAAAGAATAATACAGCAGTTGAGAGTGAAGCTGGCTCTCCATTTATTCGCGTTTTCCATATGTTTAGCGTTTATACGTTTCGCGACAATGATAACATATGCTGATTGGTCTGTTGCCAAAATACGTAAAAATTTAATATATGACGCGACTATTGTAGAGTCGGCCTTCGTCAAATTTAGTGGTTGCTTTGTAATTTGGGTCGACCAAGAGAAGTTCCATTCAAATGTTGCGGGCATTTTTGGGGAGGAGTCTGTGTCCATTTGGACACCGAACTGTGTATAGGGTTTAGCTGATACAGTGATTTTGGATGATGGATACGCGGCACACAGGAATAATAAAGCACTGTAATAAATATATAGAAATCGAATATAGTTAGTTAGTCTTGCTTGTTCCACGAATGTAATTAAATGAATTACTATTTGTCTGTGAATATTGATAATTGAGACAATAAACGCATATTTTTAAGTAGTGTGTGTGTTTTTCTACATCAAAAGGTGTCCTAGTTTATATCAGAATTGGGATTTAGTGACATTTTTGGTCAACAAAGTGTTTATTATTGTGTTATCATGGGGAAACGAAAACATCGGCGTCATCACCGTAGCCGCAGTGCTAGTCCCTCCAGCAACTCGGACAGTCCTAAAAGAGCTAGAACAAAGGAGAACGTTGATAGTGAGCGTTCTTTTACTCCAGAATTACCGTCTACAAGTGCAGGGAATGCAAGTTTGAACTCAGGTTTGCTAGATATAGTTAATATGCTAAAAAATGAACAGCGGCCCAAAATAGGAATGTCCGTCCAAGATATCGATATTACTGACTTTAACCCGATGTTGCAAAAATTGATGAACACGCAGTTATTTATAATTGGTGTGATATTAATATCTGTCACTTAGCCATAAACAAATTAAAAGGGCCCGCGTATACATGGTACAAAAGTTTACAAACTATACCGAAATCGTGGGGCGATTGGAAGGTTTTGTTAGTGGCGATGTTTCCGTCCACTCGTGATTTACATACCTTAATGACAGAAATGTTATCTTTTAAACCTAAAGCTAATCAAAGCCTATATGAGTACTGTTTTGAAAAGTTGTCGTTAATTCGCAGAATGAACTTAAATTTAAAAAGTAGTGACGAAGTAAATCTCATCGTAGGTAGTCTAGACAATCAAAATTTAAAATTTTCTGTTAAAGCAGCCGGAATAGCAGATCCTTCTAAGTTAGCTGTTTATTTGAAATCATTTGATGCGGAGACACCCTCCATTATAACTCAAAAATATAATAATCGGGCATTGCCTTTTAAAAAGAGTGTTAGACAACCGTTAGATGTTACTAGCAGAAACGAAGGGAATAGGATTAGTCTGTGCTATAAATGTAAACAACCCGGACATAAACAATATAACTGTCCACATAATGTTACACCAGCTGATTGTAGTAAGTTATATTGTAATTACTGTCGCAACAAAGGACATACCATTGATAACTGTTATAAAAAACTTCGAAAGGGGCAGGATACTCAGTCACGGCCGGGTCCCAAGAACTCTAGAGATAATAAGCAGGTATACTTGATATCAAGGGATGGCGACAAAAATAAATTTTATAAACTGTGTAAAATTAATGAGACGATCGAAATTCAGTGTTTCATCGATTTTGGTAGTGAATGTTCGCTGATCACTGAAAGTTTGGCCAAAAGATTGAATTTGAAAATCGTGATTCTCTCGAAACCTATAGTATTGACTGTGTTCGGAGGATTAGAAATCGAGGTTTCCTCTATGGTATCATGTAAGCTTTCAGTCGACTCTGTCTGTCTGTCAATCGATTTACTTGTAGTTGAGAAGTGCATCCCGGGTGTGGAAGTAGTCATAGGTCAAAATTTTACAGAAGATTATCAAATTAAATACTCACGTATAGGTCACAAATTGCTGTTCACTAGAGTTTCATTAGACGTCAACGTTATAAGTTCCGCACAAGAACCCGATGACTGTTAAATTATTAGAATGGGTATTGACAATCCGAAAGTTCAATCTCGAATCAAAACTATAGTTGAAGGTTTTCCGACATGTTTTCCGGGCAAAAACTCTAAGTTGGGTTGTATTTCCGGTGTGGAAATGAACATTAAGTTAAAATCAGACACTCCCATAATTCAACGGCCTTATAGGTTAGCTGAGGCCGAGAAAGTTGTACTGCGTGAACTCATTGACGAGCTCATACAAAACGAGACTATAAGACCATCACAATCACCTTACGCCAGTCCTGTGATAATGGTCAAGAAAAAGACAGGGCGCTCAAGGTTGTGTGTAGACTACAGGTTGGTTAATAAACAGTCTGTAAATTTTCCCAACATGTTAATTCTTTAATATCTAAGGCTTATGGTGCATTAAAATTATTATATGCTAGCAGACAACTTTTAGATCTAGATTTAAGAAAAAAACTCAGCGAATCGTTAGTACTATCGGGTTTTAACTACTGCGATGTTGTGTACGGTAATTGCTTAAATAATTTTGATAAACTGCGCATTCAAAGATTACAAAATACCTGCTGCCGATTTATTTGTGGCCTGAGAAAATTTGATCACATATCTCATACATATGTTCGGCTCAACTGGTTAAACATGGATAATCGCCGAAAATTACATTTTCTTGTGTATGTTCACCGAATACTTCAATCTTCTACTCCTTTTTATCTCTTTACTCGTCTTAAATCTAGATCCAGTATACATTCAAGAACTATTAGAACCTCTCATTTATTACATGTTCCTAGACATAAGACTGCATTTTTTAAAAAAAGTTTTTCTTATTGTGCTGCACATCTTTACAACAAGTTGTCAGATGAAGTTAAAAATTTATCTGTCAACAGTTTTAAAATTAAAATGAAAAAGATCTTGTTAAATGAGCAATTTAATTTAATTTAATTTAATTTAGTATAATTTAACTGCTTGTTAGTTTTAGTTTATTTTCAAAATTGATATTTTTGAAGGTTATAATACGTCTGGATACATATAAATAAGTAGGTATTTAATAAGTAATTTTCTTAGTTTATAGTTTTCCATTATATGTAGTTTCTCATTTTGTTTTATTAAGTTATTAAATATATTACTAATTTACCGGGTTAAGTGTAAGAGTAGCCGGGTAAAACTGGCTAAACTTCGCCCATTGTATTAGTATTCTGTATACTTTTATAATAAAGTCGTTTATTATTATTATTATTATTATTAAAACTACCCTCTTCCTATAATTGAGGACTTAATAGACAGGTTGGCTGGCCAAAAATATTTCACTAGCTTGGATTGTCGGTCTGGGTACCATCAAATTAGACTTGCTGAAGAATCAATTTCGGTCACCGCATTTATTACACCAGACGGAAAATATGAATACTTAAAAGTGCCATTTGGGTTGACCAATGCACCATACGTTTTCCAGCGCAGCGTGCTATGGATACGATTTTGGGTGATTTGAGATTTAATAAAGTTCTTGTATATTTGGACGACATTTTGATTCCCTCAACGACTATTGACGAAGGCTTGGAGACCTTAGAATTGGTTTTAACCCATTTGGAGGAGCATGGAGTTAGCTTAAACTTGGAAAAATGCCACTTCCTCACCGAAGAAATTGAATACTTAGGGTATATTGTGGAAAATGGTCTAGTAAAACCAAGCCCTGCTAAAATAATGGCAATCGAGAAATTTCCCGTACCAAAGGACATTCATCAGATCCGACAATTCTTGGGCTTGATAGGTCATTTCAGAAAGTTTGTGCCGCACTTTGCGGAAAAGGCCAAGCCCCTCACCATGCTGTTGAAGAAAGGCAAACAGTGGATATGGGCGGATGAGCAACAGAAATCATATGAACGCCTCAAAGTATATATGACGTCATCTCCCATTTTAACCATTTTCGACAGTCGAAAGGAAATTGCGTTATATACAGATGCTAATCGAGTCGGACAGGAATGCTGGTCCAAATGGATGAAGGAAATGAAACGGTTGTCGGTTACTACAGTAGAACCACATCTCCAACCGAACAACGGTATCATTCTTTTGAGTTGGAAACCCTTGCCATTGTCGACTCAGTGAAAAGGTTCAGGCATTATTTGATCGGGGTTACCTTCAAGATCTATACGGATTGTTCTGCTGTGAAAAGCGCTATGACAAAAAAAGACCTAAATCGAAAAATAGGAAGATGGGTGTTGGATCTGCAAGAATACGATTTTGAGATTTAACACAGACCAGGGACGCGCATGGGTCATATGGACGCCCTGAGTAGAAACCCAGTGGTTGACAGCAATAAAGGTGTATATGCCACCGTTCTTTCTGAAAATGATTGGATGCTGGCATCGCAGGAGGCAGATAAAGATATAAGTAGCCCTGAAGAAAATACTTCAGTCTGGCAAACGTCATTCAAATAAATCGATATTTAAGGAGTATGATTTGCGTAGAGGATTAGTGTACCGTCGAACCGAATATGGGAACCGATTAGTGCTTCCTAAAGCTTGCCGATGGCAAATCTTGAGGTACAATCATGATGATATTGGGCATTTTGCTTTTGATAAAACCTATGAACGAATCTCCAGTAGTTTCTGGTTTAACAAAATGAGAAAATTTATTAAGAAATATGTCGATGCGTGTATCAATTGCATGTACCATAAGATTCCGTCAGGAAAAAAACCTGGGTACTTACATCCGATACCCAAAATCCCACGTCCATTTCACACGATACACATCGACCATCTGGGACCCTTCTGTAGAAGTAAACACGGCAATAGCTACGTCATAGTTATGGTAGATGCGTTTACTAAATTTTGTTTCATTAAGGCTGTCAAAAATACTAAGACCAAGTATGTTATTGAAGAATTAGACAATATCGTAAAGGTATTTGGGGTACCAAAACGTTTCATTAATGATAGGGGTAAGGCTTTTGTCTCCAAGGCATTCAAAGCATTTTGTGATGGAAAACAAGTACAATTACACCTTAACGCTGTCGGAATGCCACGTGGTAATGGCCAGGTAGAGCGGTATCACCGCACCGTTCTGGATTCCTTAGCGACAATGGGAGCAAACAAAGGTGACGATGAATGGGACGAGAATGTAACCAATATCCAGTTGGGCCTGAATAACACTTTAAACAAAGCCATTTCGACAACCCCTGCCGAGGCGTTGCTTGGTTATCGGGCAGGTCCACAAAATATTGGATTTGTGGAACCAGAAGGGAGTGTCGATGTCCTGAATCTTCGCAAAATGATAACGGAGAAAATAGAATTCAGTCAACACCGTCAAAAGACCAGATTCGACTCACATCGAGCAAATCCGAAATCGTTTAACGAAGGTGAATTGGTGCTCGTGAAGATTTCATCTCTTGTTAGCTCAGGCAAGAGTCGCAAGCTGGTTCCTAAGTGGAAAGGGCCATTTAGAATATCCAAAGTGCTCGAAAATGACTGGTATGAAGTCAATGATATTCCTGGTTCAACCAGGTCAAGGACGACTTATACCGGAGTGTACGCTGTAGAGCAAATCAAAAGATGGATCACATTTGACGGTGTTCAGTAAGGTAGTGTAATGACATCAGATTTACATTCCATTGTCCCACAGTAAGCCGTCGGGATATTTACATCCCTGGGCATCGAAAGCCGTCGGGATATTTACATCCCTGGGCACCGAAAGCCATCGGGATATTTACATCCCTGGGCATCGCAAGCCATCGGGATATTTACATCCCTGGGCACCAGAAAGCCGTCGGGATATTTACATCCCTGGGCACCGAAAGCCGTCGGGATATTTACATCCCTGGGCACCAGAAAGCCGTCGGGATATTTACATCCCTGGGCACCAGAGCCGTCGGGATATTTACATCCCTGGGCACCAGAAAGCCGTCGGGATATTTACATCCCTGGGCACCGAAAGCCATCGGGATATTTACATCCCTGGACATCGAAAGCCGTCGGGATATTTACATCCCTGGGCACCGAAAGCCGTCAGGATATTCACATCCCTGAGCACCAAAAAGCCGTCGGGATATTTACATCCCTGGGCACCAAAGAGCCGTCGGGATATTTCCATCCCTGGGCACAGTAAGCCGTCGGAATATTTATATTCCTGAGCACAAAAAAAAACGTCGGGATTTTTACATCCCTGGGCACCAAAGGCCGCTGGGAATTGAAGTCCCTGGGCCCTTTTCATTGCCATCGGATTACCATCACTCTCTGGGTTTTAGACCGTCGGAGTGATGTGGACCCTGGGCATCCCTAAGCTTAGTACTGTTGGGAGCCTGAAAGAAAAAAAAAGCAAAAGAAAATTCTTATACTACATAATTTGTTTCAGGTGCTCAGCTGACCATCATCCAGTCAGGAAGGCCGAATGTAAGCACCCAGACTAGGCTTACCGCCCAAGCACAGAGTTCCGAATGTTTGGTCTAGGCTTTAGCTGATACAGTGATTTTGGATGATGGATACGCGGCACACAGGAATAATAAAGCACTGTAATAAATATATAGAAATCGAATATAGTTAGTTAGTCTTGCTTGTTCCACGAATGTAGTTAAATGAATTACTATTTGTCTGTAAATATTGATAATTGAGACAATAAACGCGTATTTTTAAGTAGTGTGTGTGTTTTTCTACATCAAAAGGTGTCCTAGTTTATAATTGTGAACATTCTTGTAGTTATTTCATTTGAGAAATTACTTAGAAGAGCGTAACATTCTTGTTACATTAGTTTGTAAGAAAACTTGATTTTAGTTGGAAATAAAACGAAAGAATTTTATATTTCAACATATTCTGATATTATATCAAATACAGCTAATTATTTCAATTATTTGATAATTAATTGATTAACTTAACATTACTTAATTATTTTTAATTTTTGCGTTAAACGAAAATTGTATTATAAACATCTAAAATGGCAAAAGAAATAGATTCAGGTCTTTATCGTATCTATTCTGATAACATCCCTCCATTTAATGGCGATACATGTATGTTACCATCATTTTTGGGGGCTTGTGATGACCTTGTTGCTAATTTTGTAGATCAGGCCCATCCAAATCATCAAATAAACCGAGCTATTGTTAGAACTATAATTTCTAAATTACGTGGACACGCGACAGAGTTAGTTAGCCCTCGAGAAGAATTAAATTCATGGCCGTTAATAAAAAAATTCTTAAATAGTGCTTTTGCAGACAGACGGAGCGAACAAACGTTGCTCAATGATTTAATGACCGCGAGCATTAATAAAAATGAAACATCTGCCGAATTTGGTACTCGTTTACAATTAATTAGAAGTTTATTAGTTGCTAAATTAAATGAAACAGGTGCTAATGCAGTAATGAAACAAATTGAAATTACAAATTATGAACAATTAACTCTCGCAACATATATTAACAATTTAAATAAGGACATTAAAACCATAGTAAAATGTAAGTCCCCAGATTCATTAGAAGCTGCTATACAAATAGTTGCAAACGAAGAATCCGAACAAGAATATGACAGAAGAACACAAAACCGTCATAAATAAAATTTTCAAAATTCACAATCTCAAAATCAAAGAGATTCATTTAAAAATCAAAACTTTCAATCATTCCAATCTAGAAAATATTTTAATAATCAACAAGTTTTTAATAAACAGCAAAAACCATTTTATTCACCATTTAAAAATTATAATGTTTTTAAACCTGATAGAAATTTTATACCAAAAAATGAACAAACACCAATGTCTACTCAAAGTAAAGTACCCTCATTACAAACCGGAAGTCATTATCAAAACCAACCACTATCTCAGTCTCAAGTTCAAAAGAAATTTCCATGGTTTAAACCGACAAATTTGCCAAAATATGTAACTGAAGAATTACATAACGTAGAAAATGAACAAATTGAACCTAATTTTAACTTAGATGATCCTGAAATTCAACAAACAATTAATGAATTTCCACCCTATGACTTTCCTGAATATTATTCTGAAGATTTTTTAGAATATTTAGCTAGTGACGATCAAAGTTCAAGTCAGCAAAATTTTCAAACAGCTTGCGTAACATTGCCCCTGACATAGCATTTAATGCATATGTAAACGCTTTACCATTTATTACAATAAAAAATCCGAACTTGAAACTATTAATAGACACAGGATGTAATATTAATATGATAAGACCTATAGTTGCTGAATATTACTTTCCAGAATATATTGTCAAAAGCCCCTCTGTTCTTAAAACTACGCTAGGAGATAAAACAGTACTAGGAAAAATTACAATACCAGCATTCCCAGAATTTCAAGTAAACAAAGACATAGAATTTACATTGTTTCCATTTTCTGATTATTTCGACGGTATTATCGGATTAAAAGAATTGCATAAATTAGAGTTAATAATGGACTCTAAAAATAAGATTTTATATAACAAATTTAATATTAAAATTCCATTTCAATATCGCTCTGAAAAAACACAAAATCAATTTACAATTGAAATACCTGCATTTTCAAGCCTTCAGCAAAGATTCCCTGTTGATGTAAACTATGGTGAAATTTTAATACCTACCTGATATTAAGTATAATGAATTATGGATCCCGGAAACTATTGCTCTAGCTGAAAATAATAAAGCTATTTTTGAAATTCAAAATACAAGTGATCATACAGTATGTTACACATTTCATGAACCATTCCATGTAAAATCTTTAATTAATGAGGAAATTGAAATTTTTAATATTGAACAAATGATACCAACGTATCAAAATGAAATAGATAATAAAAATGAAATTTTAAAACAGATTCGTACTAATCATATGAACTCTGAAGAGAAAAACGCTTTACTAAAATTAATTTCAGAATTTTCAGATTTATTTCACGATAATGATTCAAAATTAACTTTTACTAATAAAACAAAACACGAAATTCGTACCACGGATGAAATACCAGTACATACAAAAACGTACCGATTTCCTTTCTGCCATAAAGAAGAGATTAATCGTCAAATAATAATAATAATAATAATAATAATAATAATAGGTCTTTATTTTCGATAATTTACATATACATATACCTTTGTAATTTGAAACAAAAAAAAAAATCGGAAAAAAAGCCGAGGATCAGGTGGTTATACATATGAAATGCACAACCTCTGTTGTTAACCCTAAGCTACAATAGATGTACTTGTGTGAAGTAAATATATATATAAGTACACACAAATAACTAAATAAATAAATAACTCAATAAATAAAAGTATGGGATGATGGACATGAGAAAAAAGCCAAATAATGATAAAACTAAATCCAGTCTGATTTTAATCGAAGGAGTAGCCAAAATTTGTCTGTGAACTGTGGTAAAAAAAGCAAAAAAAAAGAAGAACAAATCAAATCAATGTACACTCAGTTGCTTATGTAATTAACTGTAATAAGTTAATGAGGCACATTTTGGTCAACTAGCATTTTACATTTTAGCAGATGCTTAAATTGGAGAAAATTTTTTGTTTTAAAAAGTTGTGGAATTTCGTTGTAAATTTTAGTAATTTGGTAGGAAAAAGAACGCTTGAAGAGCTCGGTATGATGTAGGGGTGGGGTTAAAGTGCCTTTTGATCTTATATTAAGGTTATGGACATCTGTTCTGAATGAAAGCTTTTCATATAGATACATGGGAGATTTATAAAGTATAATTTTGTGACAGAGACAAGCAGCGTGTAGTTGCCGACGATTATACATGTTAAGCCAATTAATTTCAGATAATTTGTGAGTTATATGTTGATGTTTTCTAATGCCGAAAATTAGTCTTAAACACGAATTTTGAACCGTCTGAATTCTACGAGAGTCCACAGCATCAATGCTGGAGCCATACACAAAATCGCTAAAATTAAATTTGGATAGAACTAGAGATTCACACAATATTTTTTTAACTTTCTGAGATAAAAAGTATCTACTATTGTATATCATTTTCAAGTTGTAATATGCTAAACGAATGCAGTTATTAATATGTGGCTTAAATCTCAAACATGTGTCATATGTTAAACCTAAATTTCTAGCTTTATCTGAGGGAGATATCTGTTGCCCATCGACAGTTATTTGCATATTGGAGGAAATGATAGTTCGGTCCTTTTGTGGACCAAACACGAGGACAACAGTTTTTTTTGCATTAATATTTAGGGCATGGTCTTTAGATATATCAACTAAACTGGTCAAGTCTTTATTTATAACATTTATCGATTCTACGCTGTCACTAAGTGGGAACGATTAATAGAGTTGCGTGTCGTCAGCATAAAAATGAGTGCTACATTTTTTGATGATTTTAATAAAATCAGAAGTATATAAAGTGTATAAAGTTGGAGCTAAAATTGATCCCTGAGGAACGCCTTTTGATACCAGAAGGGGTGTCGAAATGCTATCCCCTATTTTGACCCTCTGTATTCTGTTCTCTAGGTAATTATGAAAGAAATTTATACATTTTTCGTTTAAACCGATATAATGAAGAATAGCAAGTAAAATCTGATGGTTGATCGTATCAAATGCTTTAGAGAAGTCAATCAATACCAAAACAGTAATTTTTTTATTATCCACGCCCCTTAAGATATCATCTGTAATGTGAAGCAAAGCTGTTTCACAACTGTGCATCGCTCTAAAACCCGACTGTACATTTGGTAAAATTTTATTTTCCGACATATGCTCACGCAATTGCTGATCAACCACTCGTTCTACAACCTTGGACAGCGTGGGTAAAATAGTAATGGGCCTCAGATCTTTAAGCTCCTCCGGGTTATTGCATTTGGGTATAGGTTGAATAATACCTACTTTCCAGGAATCCGGGAAAACGCTGTTTTGCAAGCAAAAATTGACTATGTGAGTAATATATGGCAAGATATACGGGCAACATAATAACAGCATTTTGATATTTAAGCCATCTGAGCCTTGAGAATTAGTTTTTATACGATATAATATTTTTTGAACCTCATTTTCCGACACGATCCTAAAGTTAAAGTCTCCAATATTATCTTTGACATTATTTTGATAATAATTTATTATATTCTGGTTAACAGGTAGATTTGGAATGAAATTTATATAATAATAGTTGAGCTTTTCAACATCGTTTAGATTTTCAGGAATGCTTTTATCCTTTTTACGTATATTCAACAATTCTAAATCCTTCCAAATTCCATTAACTCCACTTGATCTATGTTCGTAATATGCTTTTTTTTCATTTTTACATGCCAAAGTTGTGTAATTTCGTAACTGCTTATAGTAGTCATAATGTTCGCCTTGCTTAGAACGCCGCCATCTGAGTTTAGCTTTATCCCTAAGTGACATTAATAATTTAACATTATCTGTTATCCATGGAGCGTAATTTTTTATATTCTTTACAGGTGCATGATTATTAAATATTTCAAGTAAGGTAGTGTTAAGAAAAAGCAATTTATCATTAATAGTTGTCATTTCATACATAAGTTCAAGTGGAGCTAATTTTAAATCAAGTGAAAATTGTTCATTATTAAAGTGCTTAAAGTCTCGGATTGTTTGGAAAATGGGCTGTTTAATTTGGTCTTTTAATTCAATATTTAATTGGAAACTAGTTAATTCATGATCCGAGATTTGATGTCCAAGAGATATTACATTAACTTCTTTTATAATATCTACATTTGTTGTTAATATCAAATCAATAATAGTTGATGAGGTTAAGGTAATACGAGTTGACAAATCAACAACTTGACTCAAGCTGTAAGATTCAAGCATAGATTGAAATTTGTTATAGGCTGAATTTATATTTAACATATCGATATTAAAATCTCCCAGGCAGAACAGTTCATCACATGTTGGTAATAAAAATGCTACACTTTGTTCGAATAGGTCAAAAAATTGTACATATGAGAAGTTTGAAGGTCTGTATATAGCACCTACAATAAACACCTGTGTGTTAATACAAAGTTTTATCCAAAGCTGCTCGATATTAGTTTGTAACGGAATGACAGAATATTTCATTGAATTTTTTTTATAGACACATACCCCTCCTCCTTCACGATACCTACGGTCATTTCTGACTAACTTATACCCTTGAATTGAAATCATCTCATTACTTATCCTGGGTGAGAGGTGGGTTTCAGATAGACATAGAATGTGGTATCCAGTTGCCAAAATGTGCTCCTTTAAATCATTAAACTTGGGGACTAATGATCTTACATTAAATTGTCCAATTAACATAATTCACTCAGCTTCCACTAAAAAAAGATAACTAGACAGAACATACATTAGAACGGTGTTATCAGCTTATTAAATACAGAGAAAAAATTAAATTAAATAAAAATAAGTTAAGCGGCAGACAAGAAAAAAAAACAGTAGGTATATAAAAACAATATTTTAGGATTTAGCAAAAATAATACGGAAAAGAATGGCTTAGCTAAGGTTTCTGCCCAAAATCTAATACTTTTCATAAGAATATATAATTAGGTGGTAGATATATTATGTTATATTTGCAACACAAAAAAAGAAAGTAAAAAAGAAGTAAATAAGAAGAGTATATCTAACTACTCCGTGATTTCTACTAGTGATAAATGAAAAATATCCTACATTTTTGTTTTTATGTAACAACAATGTTTAACTGTTAAGTGATAAATAAACTATATATCAGTACCGTGAGTAAATAATGAGTAAGACAAAAAACAAGAAACCTTAATAATTTAATTTGAATACATATTATATTGCTTTATAGCAGCATATTAATATTACTGTAATTAATGAATGTGGTAATTAAAGAGATAGGTTATAGAACAAGTGCAACTAGGTATCAAAGATATGTATAGAAAACAAACTTAAAACTATTTTCCACACAAAGGGAAGAAATATTTATTAAGTATATGATAATTTGACGAGAAAAAAAAAATAAAAAATTTAAGTTTGTAGAACAAGTACAAATAGGTATAGAGTAAGATCCCAGGGCCCCCAGACGTAACTTATATTCTGATTAAGTTTAGTTTGGGGAATGAGTAGTTCTGTAGTGTGCTTAAAATGTATGTATACCGGCTAGCTTAGGTAGGCGGTCCTATTACAGGTAAAAGATGAGAAAGGTACGTCAAAATATTACTCACTTTTCTTAAATTCTAATTGCTGATTTTTACATATTTTCTACAGAATATTGTTATAAATCAATTTTCAATATTGCCAGACGCTTCCCTTTGGCGGTAACTACCGCCAGACGCTTTACAGCCAGCAAAAAAATATCAGAAGTTTACTTATAATCTAAGTCTCAAATTTTATATATGATGACTTAAGGGACTATTTCAATACCTTTTGTAAACAGCCAGACCAATCCGAAGGGCCAAACATACCCCCAGACACAATAAAAGTTCCGCTGTTAGTATGAGCGCGAGGACATTCTGTGAGTCGGATGAACACCCAGGTACTTGGGGAGTCAACCAAACTACCTCCCCTCCTGTTTTCGAGGATGCTGAACATGATGGTGATGTTGGTTCTGCTCCCCGAGTTAACCCTACCCCCCAAACGGTCAAAAACCACACCCAAAGGGGTATCCCGTATTCGTCGTCTTCCACCGGCAAAACTTATGTTACCCCCCGTTTTTGAGGATGCTGAACACAAGGATGTAGTTAGTTCTGCTCCCCGAGGTGAACCAATCCCTCGAACGGCCAAAACCACCCTCCCAGGGGATGAAAAATGTGTTTCGTGCTACAAACGAGAACACCCGCGTTATCTTTCGATTTTAAGTATGCTGGACAAGAGAAAAATATTATAGTCATCTCAACCCCCGCAAGCCCCTCGAATGGGACACAAACTACCCCTTTGATGCGTGGTTTTATAAAGTAAGTGCATGGGTGAATACGTACCGGATGATGATGATGATGACAGGTCTCTTGATTGACTGTTTAGCTGAAAAAAAAAAATGGACGCATACTTTGTGGCTAGGTGGGAAAATCAGGTAGGTATATGGAATCACTCGCACCATTTCATTTTTTTATTGTGTTAAATCATAAACATTTTTATTGAGGCATAAAATAACTTATTTATTATGTATAAATATAAAACATACTCGTAATATAATTACTTTCCAGTGAATCATTGATTCAATCAATATATTTTACGTAACTTACAAGTGGAATTTATACAGATAAGTCCAGGATGCTTCGAGCACGACAGGGATTGGGACGAATATACGAGTGGCCAACAACTCGCCTCAGTTTGAAATTTGTACATTAGGAGGAGGACGCGACAGTGCGCTGCGGCCACTCACTGCTCGCTCAGCAGTCAGCTGAGTAGACTGTTGTTAGTATCTTATTAAAGGCTTAAACACAATGAAAAAAATTAAAGATAAGAAAATGGAATAAGAAATAAGATAAATAATTATTCCAAGTTTTAAATACAGAATACTCTGGAGTTCTTATTCGATTTAAAATTCAACTGTTCAAATTGTTCCTTGATTTTCGGATATCATTATTTGTTAATTCTATTCCATATTCTTTATTAAGAAATTTGATTTACGTTTCGAAATTTTTCTAACTTCAATAATTCATCCTAGATAGGATTAATTATTGTAATTTAAAAAAAATCTCAAAACACATTTAAATATTTCCATTGTTTGTTTTTTCGCAACAAAAATGTGATTCTACAACATAAAATTAAAATTAATTGTCGCTGCACACCTCGAGTGTTGTAGGTGTCAATAAAAATTATTATAAAAGAATCAAACAAGGAACAGTAGACGCGAGAGCCATCGGCTACAGCGCGGAGATCCACGATTCCCACCACTGTGTCCGCTTGCCTACAACGGGCACAAGTAAATCGCGCAAACTAATACCCATGTTCGAACCTCCTCAGTCTTTACTGTATAATAATAATAATAATTTATACTCTCATCAGTTGCAGTTAATTAAAAAAATATGCAAAGTAAGTGTAGTTTTTGGCCGTTGAAGGGGCTAGCGGGATCGAGGTGACTTGGTAATATTTTTCTCTTGTCCAGCATACTCAAAAACGAGAGATAACGCGGGATTTCTCGTTTGTAGTACGAAACATATTTTTCACCCATTTGGAGGGTGGTTTTGGCCGTTCGAGGGGTTGGTCCGTCTCGGTGAGCAGAACCAACATCATCTTCGTGTTCATCATCCTCAAAAACGGGGGGTGACATAAGTTTTATCGGTGGAAGACGTCGAATATGCATTTCCCCCCTTTGGGGGTGTTTTTTAGCCGTTTGAGGGGTTGGTTCGCCTCGGTGAGCAGAACCAACACTCTCGTGTTCAGCATCCTCAAAATCGAGGGGTGACATCAGTTTTGCCGGTGGAAGACATCGAATACGCGATTCCGCCCCCTTTGGGGGTGGAATTTAGTCGTTTGAGGGGTTGGTTCGCCTCGGGGAGCCGAACCAACATCACCATCATGTTCAGCATCCCCGAAAACAGGTGGGGAGGTAGTTTGGTTGACTCCCCAAGTACATGGGTGTTCATCCGACTCACAGAATGTCCTCACGCTCATACTAACAGCGGAACTTTTATTGTGTCTGGGGGTATGTTTGGCCCTTCGGATTGGTCTGGCTGTTTACAAAAGGTATTGAAATAGTCCCTTAAGTCATCGTATATAAAATTTGAGACTTAGATTATAAGAAAAGTTCTGATATTTTTTTGCTGGCTTTAAAGCGTCTGGCGGTAGTTACCGCCAAAGGGAAGCGTCTGGCAATATTGAAAATTGATTTATAACAATATTCTGTAGAAAATATGTAAAAACCAGCAATTAGAATTTAAGAAAAGTGAGTGAATATTTTGACGTACCTTTCCCATCTTTTACCTGTAATAGGGCCGCCTACCTAAGGTATACATACATTTTAAGCACACTATAGAACTACTCATTCCCCAAACTAAACTTAATCAGAATATAAGTAACGTCTGGGGGCCCTGGGATCTTGGACTAGTACCAAAAGCATAGAAAACAAACTTAAGACTATTTTTCACATAGAAGAAATAAGTTCTAATTCGACGTAAAATACTATGTAACATTATTGAGAAGATATCTAGTTTATTTGAAAATTAATCATTAAATTAAAGTTCTTTTGTTCACTGGAAACAATAAGAATTATTAGTAACAAATAAACAAATGTAATTACACAACATAGAAAAAAGAAAAACTAACCTAACATGTTATTTTCAATTAATATTTTATGTTTATGGAAAACAATAATCATATTATTGTATTAGGACACAATGAAAAATTTCGATATTCGATAGTTCATAGAGAATTAAGAAAGAAAAACACGTAATACTGACCATTTCACAACAAATTGTTAAAATAAATTACTGTTTAATTTTGGTTATGTCCTGCGCGCTTCGGATTTCTTTCTTCCCTTGATCTTCTAGAATATAAATGCGTCCTCCCATCGTCCAACATAGGTTGCCCTTAATGCCTTTTACTTCCATAAATAGTTTTAATTTTGATTGTGTAAGTTTCTCGGTGATTAAAAAGTTAGTTCCTTTTAATTTCTTTTTGTTGCTGTAAACATCGTCTCTAATCCAACGTTGACAGAATTCGACCGCTATCGGTCTTGGTTTTTTAGAGTTAATTTTTTTTTTGCCCAGTCGGTAGCAGTAGCTGATATCAGACTTTTTTATTTTACAACCGATTTTAGAATGGAAAATTCTTATAATATTATCATATATGTCTATTTCGGGATTTTCTTCTACACCATGTATTAAAATATATTTATTATTAATCCATTGCGTATTTTGTTCACACTGATTCTCTACTGTTTATAGTTTATTCTGTAGCGACTCAATATCATTTTTTATAGCTTCTAATCCAGAATTCACAACCTTTTCAAATTCTTTAAATTGCAAAATAATATTTTCAGCATTTTGCGGAGCATCAGGATTTAAGTTTAGATCGTTTAGCTTGTTAGAAAACTTACTCAGACCATCTCGCCAGTTCTTCCATGCGCGTGTTCAGCTCTTTCATGGTTTTGGCCATTATCCGAGCACTAATTTTATAGGAAAACTTATAACCGTAAAAGTACTAATACTTGTTTCACTTTTAAACACAATATACAGGGTGTCCCTAAACTACGTTCGGAAAATTCGGGAGGTGATTGCATGCGCAAAAATATGAAGAAATGTTCCTATGGACATGGGTCCGCAAATGGCTCCTACGGCCCCCTGAAGTTGGCGCCCCAAATATGTTTTTTTTTAAATATCTCAGGAACTCTTTGAGCTACTGACATAAAATTTGGCATGCTATCTACCGTTAGTAAGGGTTATGAATCTGCATTATCAACAATAGAAAATATTAACCAGAGGCGTACTAAACTCCTATATTTTTTCCACTAATTTTTTTGTTTGTCATTTTCTTGCATTTTTGATATCGGAAATGAATTTCCTGAAGAATTTTACGTAAGAAAGATCCCCTTGTTGGAGAGCCGTAGGACGCACCGTTTTCGAGAAAAATGGGATTATGTAAAACGGTGTTTAACTTACGTGCAGGTAGATTTTGAAGATAGGTAATTAATTAAAATCTAGTGGGCACCTGTCAAAATCTGATAGACTTTTGTCAATTTTATTATTAATAATTCAAAACAGTAGTTAGTTGTTGATGGTGCTTCTTCTGTTGAATTTGAATTAAAACTCAAAAATGGAGGCATACATTGGGGCGCCAACTTCAGGGGGCCGTAGCTCACTTAGGAGCCATTTGCGGACCCATGTCCATAGGAACATTTCTTCATATTTTCGCGCATGCAATCACCTCCCGAATTTTCCGAACGTAGTTTAGGGACACCCTGTATATTAAAATGGAGTTGTAGGAATTAGAAAATTTCGTAATTATTCACGGAGCAACTAGGAGCTCAACTGATACGCGTGACAAGCGACATCTATCTATAAATAAAATGCTTAATGATGGAATTATCCGTCATAGTCAAAGCCCCTGGTCCAGTCCCATCTGGATAGTACCGAAAAAAGCAGACGCGAGCGGCAAAAAGAAGTGGCGAATTGTAGTCGACTATCGCAAAATTAACGAAAAAACAGTAAACGACAGATATCCGATTCCCAATATGGGCGATATTTTAGATAAACTTGGCAAATGCAATTATTTCTCTACATTAGACCTTGCGTCCGGCTTTCACCAAATAGAGATGCACCAAAATTCTATTGAAAAAACCGCTTTTAATGTCGAAAATGGGAAATATGAATGCCTTCGTATGCCATTTGGACTTAAGAATGCTCCAGCTACCTTTCAAAGGGTAATGGACCATGTTTTACGCGATCTCCAAAATAAAGTATGCCTTGTATACATGGATGATATTATCATCTTTTCAACTTCCCTTCAAGAGCATATTTCAAACTTACGATTAATATTTAAAAAACTTAGAGAAGCAAAATTAAAAATTCAACTAGATAAATCAGAATTTCTTAGACAAAACGTAGAATTTCTAGGTCATGTAATTACTCCTCAAGGAATAAAACCAAATCCGAAAAAAATAAAAGCTATTTTAGAATTTCCCGTTCCGAAAACCAGTAGAGATATAAAATCTTTTCTTGGTATGTTAGGTTTTTATAGAAAATTTATAAAAGACTTTGCAAAATTGACAAAACCACTCACTCAATGTTTGAAGAAAAATGTTAAAATCATACATGATAAAAAAATTTTAGATGCATTTAATCGTTGTAAAACCCTATATTATGTAATGAACCTTTACTTCAATATCCAGATTTTAGCCAGCCTTTTATTTTAACGACAGATGCTAGTAATTTCGCTATAGGAGCAGTGCTTTCTCAAAAATTTAATGGACAAGAAAAACCCATTGCTTTTGCTAGTCGTACATTAAACGACGCGGAGAAAAATTATAGTACGGTTGAAAAAGAATTACTAAGTATAGTGAATTTTACAAAGTATTTCCGCCCTTACTTATTCGGAAGAAAATTTAAAATTATTACCGATCACAAACCGCTCCAATGGATTAATAACCTAAAAGTGTCAAATTCACGCCTCATGCGTTGGCGTTTAAAATTGTTAGAATATGACTATGAAATAGAATACCGTAATGGAAAGGACAATAAAGTTGCTGATGCCCTTTCTCGGATTGAATTAAAAAATGACGAATTAAATGCTATAGAAAATGAATCATTAATTAATCAAATTGACCCGGACGAAGAAAATAAAATTGAAACTGACTTTCCTAACCTAGATGACTTAAGAGACCTAGAAATGGAACCCATGCAAAAATTAGAACCGCAACCGTCTACCTCGCGAGTTAATATTATTTCGGACATTCAAATAATGCCTGCAATCGAAAAACAAGTAGATGAAAATTCTACTAATGAAACTATACACTCAGCTATAGAAAATCCTATACTTGAAATACCTATTTCAGAAAAAGCTATCAATACTTTTAAAAATCAAATATTTTTAACTATTTCTCACGATGCTATTAGATCAAACGTACAAGTTAGCACACCTCATGGAAAAAATAAACGATACAATATTGTAATAGCCGGTAGGGACCCCGAATTCCTAAAATCTGAATTATTACGAATTTTCAAAGAATATATAAAACCTAAATTTGTTCATGGACTATTAATAGATGACCGCAAAAAAAATATTATCATACCTCTTACAAAAATATTTTAATGAAAGAAGTTTCAAATTAATTCAATCAAAAACTTATTTGACTGATGTCCAGGAATCAAATAAACAACAGGAAATTATACAAAAACATCATGTTCAAAAAACAGGACATTCAGGTATAACTGGAAACAATAAGTGATATACAAAAAACATACTATTGGCCAAATTATGCCAAGGATATACGTGACTATATTAACAACTGTGGATTATGTCAGAAAAATAAATATGAAAGACGACCTAATCAAATTATTTTAAAAAATACTCCCATTGGCGAAAAACCCTTTGAACACCTAAATGTTGACACATTTAGCATAGATAAGCAAAAATTTGTAACAATTATAGACAGCTTTAGTAGATTTGCCCAAGCTTATCCTTTGACCTCACAGTCAGGACTAGGTATTATCGAAAAATTAATAATTTTTATTTCACACTATGGTATCCCTCATAAAATTACTTGTCATGACGGATCCGAATTTAAAAATAATTTAGTTACAGAATTTGCCAAACTTTACCAAATTAATATACATTATACCACGCCACTGAATCCTAACAGCAATTCACCTATTGAAAGATTTCATTCAACCATTATTGAAAAATATCGATCTATGCAACAAGAAGATAATTTATTAAGTAATCAGTTCGAACATGAACCCACAATAATAATGAAACTTAGTTTATTAGCTTATAATAACTCAATTCGTTCGTCAACAAAATTCACACCATTTCAAATAATAAAAGGAAACCTCAATTTAGAAACGAATTTTGAAACTACCGAAAACAAAATTGTTAATGATTAGGTATCTTAATAGGCAAGCAGTCAATTTCGAAATAGTCAATAAAATAATTAACGAAAATAACGAAAATAACGAAAAATCTCGACAAATAATCGAGAAAAGAAATGAGAATATTGAAAATGCTAATTATTTCTCAAAGAAAGGTAAAACCATTTTCAAAAAGTTAGACGAAAGAAAAGCTAAACATAAACCCTTGTATACTCCTGAAACTATGCATACAGATCTTGATAATAAAATAAAAACTTTAGAAAAAACATATCATAAACGAATTTTTAAACCTCCTAGACAAATATCTAAACAAAATGTTGTTTCAGATGAAGCTGATAATGATGCTGATCAGCCTGGCAGCAGCACAAATAGCATTAATATCAATCGATAATCCATTATTACCATTTCTAATCAGTAAAGCCCGAATAATAAAATCCAAACACACGTATGTGAAATATATCGACTTAGAAATATTTTCAAGCCCTCTCGAATCAATGAAATTTAATATAGAGTCATTAGAACAAAAAATAAAAACAGACGATGACTTTTTACCACCATTAACCGATATTCTTTTACATTTAAAATATTTACATACAAAAGCTAGTACTTAGTAAACTTCAGAACCTGAAACCAATACATAGTCAAACGCGTGGAATAATAAACCCTATTGGAAAAATATATAAATGGGCATTTGGCCTACTCGATTCCGATGATGGCGAACGTTTCGAAAAAGCAATAGAAACATTAGAGAAAAATCAGCAGCAAATTCATCATGATACGAAAAACATGTTAACAGTAACGAAAAACTTCATGAATGAAACTAGCACAGTTATTACAAGAATATTCTCTAATCAAAATCAGTTAACAGAACAAATTAAACTTTTAGAAGATAATTTAAATAAATACAACTTATTTTTAAAGATACAAAACTGGATAGATGTTATGATTACAGATTGTCAGAATATAATTGAAATTTTGGACATTTTAGAAAACAGTGTGTTATTTGCAAGATTAAACATAATAAATAATAACATTTTAGACGTATCAGAATTAGATGAAATATTAAAACCCCTAAGGAAACTATACCCTAATGAAATAATTGATTTCAACTACAAACAATCATATCTAGAAATTATTAAAGTTGAAACACAATACCTGAATAATAAAATTCTTTTTAAATTTCACGTACCTCTAGTAAAAGAAAATCTATTTGATTATTATCAATTGTTTCCAATTCCAAATAACAACGAAATCCTTATACCACCCGAAAATCAGAATTGTGAATACTCACGATCAGTTATCCCGAGATGCTTTGTACCTCACCACACAATAGACCGAGCGGTCGCAGTGGAGGGTCTGATCAACAGCCCACTCACAATTTACCAATTACCAATTATACCACCCGAACCTTATATAATATTAGACAGAGAAGAACAGTACTTTCTTCATGAAGCCTGCCAAATCATTGAGGAATATTGTGTATATTTCAACCGAAATCCAGTTAATCTCGAAAACTGTATACCACAATTATTACGTGGAAATCAAATACAAAACTGCAGTGTGATAATGATCAATAACATTCAAAAAACATTAATCGAGCCAGTCAATCTTGCAAACATAATTATCGTTCCTGCTGAAAGTGAAAAGATCATTAAACAATGTCCCCATCAGGAATACATCGAAATTAATCGACCCTACTTAGTAAAAATTCCCCATGGATGATGGATGCCAAATAATGGTAAATAATTACACCTTCTTGAATATGGAAGTAAACATCAAATCCAAACAAGTAGAACTACTACCTATCAAAACGCAAGTACAGATGTCTTCGAGAAATTCACCTTTAACCCTCCAAGACGTACACACGGACAGACTTTCCGAAATTGTGAAAAGTGCTCAAAATATACACATTCATGACTTAGAAAGTGTAAAAGTGAAAGACACAAGTATCAATGTATTATTATATATAACTTTAACCATATTATTAATCTTATGCTTAATCTTTGTATGGAAATATTGTATGAAAAACAAAAAACAATTAATTCAGTTATTTGCTAACAAAAATATTGAAAAACAGGAATAAGACATTCCTCTGCAAACTGATAACACAAATGAAAATAAACTTCACCCTTTATTTTCTATCTAATAGGGGAGGCCCCAGCAAACACCAATGATTGGCCCATTGTTAATAAACTGCATACATGCCTTTACTGCATCATTGGCAGAGTACTGGCAAGAAATGCTAAATTAATGAATAAAGTGAAACACCGGCCAGCGCTCGGCCACGGAACACTTTGCCAATGATGGCTGTGCAGTGCTTTTTTTACACTTATTCTTTACACGACATGAATGAAAAGTACGATTGTTTTGCCATTACAATATATGCAGTGGGGACCATTGTTGGCACTGTATCGAATATTTAACATTTATGTGATGAGAAAGTGAATACTCAATGGTTTGCCATTACAATATATGCAGTTGTGGCTACTGGAATTAGAGAGACCTCCACCCATATGCTGTTCCCTAATACGGAAATAGCAAATATAATTAAGGCTGACATTTATTTATATTACACCATCGTAATTAATGAAAAACTGCTCATAATTTTATTAAGATACCATGGATGGTTTATCATTGATTACCATAAATTGAAATTTTAATGCTATTTTCTCTTTCAAGTAAATGTCAACCTCAGTTATATCTACAATTCCTGTATTTTGGGACAGTACGTGCAGGTGCAAGGCCTCTCAAACTCCGATAGTCACTATACTGCATATACATACCTACCTTTTTTTAACCAAAGGACTGTTGTGACAATAACGTGCAAAAGTTTTGGAAGATTTTTTTATCGTTAAAAAAATACCAATAAATTTTAAACAGCAATGATTGGGCGCCTAAAGAGACACTACATACTATCGAACCCAACGGACCCTTAGCAGTAGTCTTATTGTTTTTTTTTTCTGTTTGAGATAAATTAGCTAATTTGATTTGATAGTTGTACAGTATTTCAGTAGGGATAAGTAAATAAATAAAAATCCCTAAAACTTTTGCAACATACGTAATTTTCATACCTACCTTGAAACAGTGTTGTTTTTCTGTAACGACTTGACAGCTGATCTTCTATCATTCTATGCAGGCTACTTCTTATTAATGCTCATTACCACCAAACGTAGGTAGTATTAATAAAGGATAAAGGATACATCTTTTAGTAAAAATTAATGGTTACCTATTATTATTTTTTTACAATTTAGTTGGAGTTCTGGATTTAGCTTAAAATAGTTCAACATACGATTTCAAAGAAACACCTATACTATTTCCATTTTCAAAACTGTATTATTCTTCTCAACTTTCATAAAAGAAAGAATAATTACAGTCAGTCTTCATAATAGAAAGTTATTTTTTCAAAACATTGACGGTTTTTTTATTTTCATAATTTGTTTTAATAGTATATTATTTTAATTCTTCAAGTGAAAGGTATAATGTACTTATTAAAATATTTTTCAAAAAGTCTATACAAACAAAATTGAAGAAAAGCATATGTAGGTATTTAACATATAAACCTATTAGGTGATGACTAATGAATAACGCTAAATTGTCGGTATATTAAACTCATATAGGTACTGAAAGATAAAATATATATATTTTTTTTATTAACAACAGAAGTATAACTGCCAATAGACTTACTTATTATTAAATAAATAGTAATGAAACCATAAATTAATTCTAATTATCCATCTCGTCTTCTTAAATTAGTGGTCCTATTTGTACATCCTCCTTCGCGGTCCATTGAACCCCGTAACCACGTTTTTATAATATCTTTAATATTTTTTGTTGGATGAATCTTTACACAAAGGATTTATTCTTACGGAATCTAAAAAAAAAAAAATTATGTAACAGTTAAGGTGGTGCATATAGGCTTCAAATCACAATGAAAGAAGGTCTATACCTTCACATAACACCCAACAGGCAACAATCATTCTCTAATAGAACACGAAAGACAAAAAAAATCAAGATTAACGTTAATATACCTAAGAATTTCTCAAAGAAAAGTATTACAAGGTATTATCTCAAAATAAAAACGTAAAAATATAAGCCCATATTTTAGGTAACAATTCCTAATGTTTTATAAATAAACTAGTTAAACGAATGTTTTTTTTAATTAGGATGTTAAATATTATGACACAAAGAAATGAAGAATCCATATTATTTTTGTGTTTGATGAATTATCTTAATAAAATATAAGGCGACTTTTATATACCTACCTATATGCCATTTTTTTTTGAGTAGATGACATCCTTCGACATGTAAAACTTTTCTTTTCAATTACATCTGCACTATTCCACAAAACACAAACGCACAATAAATGAGGAATTCAAACTAAAATAACCACAAAACTTATATGATTTATATGAATATATATTATTTAAGCGTGCCTTCACCTTCTCGGTTCTCGTCTAGCTGTCAAATGTCAAAAGTTTCGCTGTTCTCATCGCGGGAATTTTAAAAGTAAGGTTACAACACGTTTTGTAAATTGTAATGCACTTTTAATTCGCTTTTTTTGTATTAACAAAATATTACAATTACATTCGCAAGAATAGAATAATGGCCCATTGATACATTTACTGTATATTGGTTACTATGTATCCGGCCAACAATGAATTATTGATGGCAAATAACGATATAATAAACGATTTTTTACATCACTTAAAAAACGTTGGTTTGTCGCAGACAAAAAAGTGCTTTAACTTGTTTAATGTACCAGCAACGTTAAAGTGATTCCAACTACCCAGTAACAGGAAGGGCATATTTAACACACAAAACCATCAATTCACCATTACAACACGGAGGTTATAATGGTTAGACTGTACTCTATATTCACTTTCCAAGTATTGGCAAAAATTGCCATCACTCTACCAGCAATAACTGTAATGGCCCATTGTTTTGCCAGACATTTTGTGTTTGCTGGGGCATTATGTAATCCAATTAAAGTATTATCAGTTTACATTGCGTCATTTATCTATGATAAGTAAATAGTGCAACCTTTCAAGAAACTGTTGCTTTGCATTTTTTATACCATATAGGCCCGGTTTTTCAATCGCAGGTATACTGTTAGTTAGCCGATAACCAGTGGTTAACTAGAAAATTTGGTTTTTCAATACGTGGTAAACCAGCAAATTGTTGGTTTACTTGTAGTTAAGTTTACCGGTAGTTGAAGTAGAGGTATACTGTTGGGCAAAGTTTACCAGTACCTACCTATTTCTTAAAAGTGCTTGTTATTTTATTATTTTTGAAAATACAGCGAAACTGTTTTTTAAAATACCTATATACAGGGTGTTCCAGTTTTTTGTAGCAGGGGTTTAACAGTCGATAGACATTTGAAAATTATTAAAAAAAGTCATATCAAAAAGTGCCAAGAGACATTAAATTTTTGTTTTTTCTTGCTTTATTGAATTAAACTGGAAACATGGGAAAATATCAGTGGCGTACTACTTTTTTGTAAAAAAGAGCCTTAGAAAATCCATATATCTATACGCCCATGGTTAAGTAAAGCAGTACTTTGTTATTCTAAAATAGGCCTCTAAATTATATGTAAAGAATTGGTAAGTTTGGATTCGATACTTATTTTTAGCATCTGGAAATATAAATATAAATCCATGTTTATTTTCAAACTTTAACACCCTGTATCTCGAAAACGAAGCTTTTTTCAACCTGTTTATATGAACTTTTTTTAATTATTTTCAAATGTCTATCGACTGTTAAAGTCCTGCTACAAAAAATTGGAACACCCTGTATGCGTTATTTAATACAAATATGTACAGGGTCATCACGCGAAAATGTCCTTTTTTGAAATAACTCAGCCATTTTTCATGTTATGACATAGATGTAAAGACATTCTTAACTAGTTTTTTCCACAGAATCTAAATTTTCAATCAAAAAAACAATAACGCATCGCATTTCAGAAATACGACTTAATACTTTCTCTTTTAAATAGAACACTCTGTATATTTTGAAATATTTTGATTCTGCTTCTCTTTCTGAATTCAAAAATGTCAACATATCTTACGTTATCTCAAATGGTTTTTGAGATATTTAGATTTGATGATATTTTGATGATATTAAAATCTGATATATAAATTTGACGATATTAAAAGAAAGTGACCGATTTTGTTAAATAAATTTTTAAAACAAAGAAAAACATTAACCATAATGAGAAAATGATTTCTGTAATTGTTTGTTAATATTTTTTATTTTTTTTATGTTTGTTAATATTTTCTTTGTTAAATAAATGTATGAAATCAACATTATATGTTTCTCAGAGATCATTTTCTCATTATGGTTAATGTTTTTCTTTGTTTTCAAAATTTATTTAACAAAATCGGTCACGTTATTTTAATATCGTCAAATTTATATATCAGATTTTAAATATCATCAAATATAAATATCTCAAAAACCATTTGAGATAACATAAGATATGTTTACATTTTTAAATTCAGAAAGAGAAGCAGTATCTAACTGTTTCAAAATATACAGAGTGTTTTATTTAAAGAGAAAGTATTATGTCGTATTTCAGAAATGCGATGCGTTATTGTTTTTTTATTAAAAATTTAGATTCTGCGGAAAAAACTAGTTAAGAATGTCTTTACATCTATGTCATAACATGAAAAATGGCTGAGTTATTTCAAAAAAGGACATTTTCGCGTGATGACCCTGTACATTAATAATGGATATAATGTATGATGTAAACACATATAATAGCCATGACGAAATTGATTACGAACTGCGGAGACCCAAAACAATTAGGTATAGAGTGAATCATTTGGAAGAATGGGAAGAATATGACTTTTTGTGTACATTTCGGGTTTCAAAACGAACCTTTGGAAATGTTCTTGAGGAAATTAGAGAAGTAATTTCATATCTCACAAACCGGTAGGTATGTTAATCTTCAACACAGAAGGTCGAATTTAGCAAAATAAAATGTTCTTTTTCTTTACAGAAATGACTGCTTATCGTCTTCGAACCAGTTACTCCTAGCCCTTAGATTTTATAATATAGCAAGGTTTCCTATTATATTTCTCCTTTAATTTTTTTAGGGATCGATAAAAATTACGTTCAATTCGACTATTAAATTCTTCTTCTAGTTGTTTCCAGGCCTTCTCTTTCTCGGACCAAGTTGTTGCTCCACTCTTTTTATATTCGATAGTGTTTTTGTATTTTTCTATTAATTGCACTAGCAATTGCTCTTCCTCAACGGTAAAGCTTGCTGACCTTCTGATATTAGACATGCTTGAACAGAAATAGCGGTTGTTCTCAATGTTCTAATGATAAAAATTCGATTTGTATCTGCTCAAGTCTGCTCTAATTTAAAGGTTAAATTGTCCATTACATTTTCCATACCTGATTAATATCCCGAAAAATCGTACCAACATAATGAAAATCAAATCAAACTAGTGGTTTCATAACCGCTACTTCAAATGCTATTGAAAAACTCACTTCACAGTTAACTAACAGTTAACTTGAAGGTAAAGGTTACGAAACTAAATAGTTTACCAGTGATTGAAAAACCGGGCCATAGTTTTAGTCTAGAACTCACCTCTGAACGAAACGAACAAGTTGTTGTATTTTTATATCGTTTATAATAAATACACGTTCAATAGTATTTGTGATTGTTTTTAAAAATGGTGTTTTCCATCTTCAACCCCTAATTCGCGCAACAGTATTTTTATTGCCAGCAATGAAAATTGCAAAGTGTAAAGTGGCTTTAATACATGATATGATACATATGTACCTAGCTATATTGATTGGGTAGAGGAGGAACAAGGAAGGAAAGGTAATGGCTAAGAGGCATTTTTAACTGTTTTGTGCAAGTTTAGAGGCAAATTTTCATTCCACGGGTATTACATAACACAGAACCCGTCCGGCGAGGCGACAAAACAAAAACAGCCGACGCCTAGAGGAACAGGAGAGGGGATAGAGAGTAGAGAGATACACAGGCTGTGCTAGAGTAGAGACGAAACAAAATATGTACATAATCATAATACAAAAATAAAAGATTACTTAAATTGAAAATTGCAATTGCCCGACATGAAAAGCTAGGAAAATATGGTATCAGGGTCAAAACCGAAAAGAACCGTTATATAATTTTAAACGCTTCCGGTTCGGACAACGAAGTTGGCGTCTGATGAAATAAGGGTTTCGGTTCGGTTCCGGTTCAGAAAAAATTTCTGTTCCGGTCCGGTTTTCGGTCCAATAAGGGTTCGGTCCGGATCCCTGTTATTGATAACTTAATGCCCCTTTTCCATCATATAATAGGAATTCTAGGTAAAAACCTTTCTTATTTTTACGTTACATTAAATAGGTCTAGCTATATATATTTGTTTTAAAACAAATTCAGTCATTCAATAAGTCATTATACTTTTTATCTGATAACTTATTTTGGCCAAATTGTTTTTATTTTCCTTCTACATATTGTGTTTGTTGCCAAATTTTATTAAGAAATTAGTAATTAAATAAAATACATTTAATGTTCAGTACACATATATAAATTATCATAATTAAATAGATGCGGATGGTCTATTCATTAATAGTTATTTTTATTTTACGTGCTTTAAAAAGAGACAATACACTGATCGACTGATCAGCTGTTGTAGAACAGAGGACGACGATCCCGGTCTGAGCGCGCCGGGCTCCTTGTGACGTACGATATGTTGAGATAGGTTAGGTTCGGATGGGGTAACCTTATAAGTTTACGAGCCTTAGCCTTGAGTTTTGACAGCGTTAGAAAATTAAGTTTTACACCTTGGGGCTCGATTCTCCACACTGAAAATTTTTCAGGAATTTCAAGGTCATTGTGTTTTACAAGTACCCCAAAATTTGTATTAAACTCTACATTGACATTAATAAACGTGGCTTTTTTAATGCCTGTTCATTGCGCGAGATAAATTTTTAAGATCGTCATATCCAGATTTTGACCAAACATCCCGATTTGAAAATAATACACAGGGCCAACAAAATAATTTTTTTAAAGTTAAACTACCAGTTAACCAATTGCATTTATCCGAGCATTTATCATACCATGCATCAATGAAACCACGAGATTGTTTACCTTGATTAATTAAAGTTTTACTTAGATCTGGTCGTGATACTCCACATGTTTATGTAACGCCCGCGTAATATTTAATAAATCCGTGAATCCATCCCTATTCCAAACTAAGTGTTTATTAGAAAAGAGCAAGCAGGGCCAGCAAAACATTATTTGCGAAATGTCACTGGTACATAACCATTTATACTCCGAAAACCAAGAAGATTTAAAATTAATATTATAAGACTTGCCACTTTTTTTAATTCTTTTTTGGCAAAAATCGACAGAACAACCGTAGGTCGTCCGTTACTTAAAATATCTCGTTTGTCTTCGTCTTTCCAACGACTAAATGGTGTTTCCAACAAATTGCAAACAATATCGTTAATTGGATTCATTATTGCCACCACACAACACACACACTACGTTTAATGTCTAAACACACAATACACATCAAGTTAACATTTAAAAATTCGTAAACTAAGATATAATAAAATAATAAAAATGTACGATGCACAATGCACATAAATATAAATCGCCAACGGCGTTTGCGAAATCAAAATTGCATAAGCTTATGACAACCCGAACCGAAGCACACTGCCACATGATGAGTATGATGACCGAACACCGAACTCTTCACTTGTGCATGCCAAGGAGTGGGAGTTCGTCCCTTCTGTGAAACCGTTGCCATGGCAACGCACTGTGCTGGTGCAGATTTAGCGGTTTTGACTCGACGCTCTTCACCACAAACAAAGTCGGCTATGTACGTACACGTACAGGTCTACCTACGTCTTATTCTTTTTATATTTCGCAACGCTTACATGTGTGTAACGTGTGATAAATATATTAATAATATTAATATTAAATATACTTATTATTATTATATTACGATTTACGTTAGTAATTAAGAAAATGTATTTTGATATCTCCGATGAACGAATACCGAGTTAAAAAAATAATATTGAATGAATATTTTTGGTGAAGAGGCACTTCACCTACTTCACCTGAATAGCCGCCACTGGAATATATTCACTTGGTGTTTACCAATGATTAGATATTTACTCTTTGGTGTTTACCCATGGGAAATGCATATTCTATTAGGAATTCGTACATCTCTCATGCTCTGCTATTGTAACGTGTTCGAGGTTATGTTTTGATTTTGGCAGAGATTCTGGTTTTAAGTCCCATAAGCCTTTTATTTATTATTTGTGTGTATTTTATCCAGAGCAATGGATGAACTTATCCTTTGAAATGAATTAAATAATATGGAAGTCTGTAATAAACGCACCCGTCGTATATAAAAAAAAAAAATTAGTCTGTGCCTATGATATCGAGGGTGCGGTTACTTTAAAAGAGGTAGCGTGTCGCTGCCACCAGATCAGGATTTATTTTAGTGTCCCCCTGATCATAGAAACAATAGAAAACACCTATAAAGCAAAATCAGCTAGCCACTGGTATGAGAATCCCTTCAAAGGCTAGAGTCCGGCCACGGCTTAACATGCGTGGTCTTTTGGCAGGGGTGAATAGTGGTGGAATAAAAGACTAGCAATTAAGAAAAATAAAAGCGAATATATTACTCAAAATTTATAAAATCAAACAAGGCAAAACAGAAAAATAAATGGTAAAATTTTAGAATGATTGGTACTCTAACCACACGTACAAAATTGCCGTAAATATTTTCCAAAATAGGCAAAACAAGTTATGATTACATACAAAATTACAGAAATTTAATTACTGCAAAACAAAACAAAACGTTACGCTCAACTATAGTAATTTACTTCCAAAACAAACAAGAGGTTACTAAACAAATTACAGTACTTAATGTAATTACTACAAAATAATGCGCGCTCTAGGACCCCTAAAATTATTAGCAAAGAAAATCTTACATACCCTATCTGGGTCTCTCTATATAACTGTATTATATGTAAGCCACCCTTTCACCTCAAAGTGCCAATACGATTAGGTATTTATTTTTCTAATACCAGAAAACCTATTTCAGGTTCACTCGCAAAATGAAACTTATATGGGGTTAGTAAACTCAAACTGACTTACCCAAAAACTTCTAAAATTCTATTTCACAAATACCTTCACCAAAATTAAACGTCGGAGCTATCACTTTAAACACCCGTTCACTGTATCACGTACGCACTTTGCGGCGCTGAAACTAGCCCCTAGGTAAAATCGCCAATTACCGTCCCGACGTCCCAGACGCTGCGCTACCCGAACAATTTTCCGCGCTCGGACTCTGACTTCTCGTGGTTCCGTCGGGCTGAGTCTCTCTGCGTACTCTCCCGGCTAAGGCGAAACTCTCACTTCCCGCGGCTAAGGCCGAACTGTCTCTCTTCCGCGCTCCAACTTAGTGGTTCGACGGTACCTCGCTGTTAAAAAATGCTGATCTCAGCCCTTTTTTGCCCAATATACGTTCAGGCGAGTCCATCTCACGCAATATCGTCTACCCAGCAATTTTCTTGGGAATCGACTCGCACGGTCCGTTCCCATCGAAATTTCTTGACTCCCGGCGATAAGACAAATTTATCTACATGATTTCCGTTTGCCGCAGACATAAACAAAACCGCAATCAATTACTCCTTATATACCCCGTGGCACAAATTAAAATTAATTTTTACATTAGTAATAGCTATTTTCTTCGTTTATAAAATTTATACCCCCGATTTGCTACAAGTCCAAGAACATGATGTGCAAAATCCAGAAAGGGATTTTTGGTCAAAGTGGCAGAAAGGAGGCCCTTTCAATCTAATATCCGACAAACAAATAATAAAACTGTTTAGATTATCTAAACTTTCAGTTTTGACTTTGTTGGATGATGTAGACGAATATATAACTCCCCCTTCTAGGCTATCGGGTCTTTAAAAAAGAAACAAAAGTATGGCATTAAATATGTGAGGTTAGGTGGTCACCGTCACGGAAATAAAATGCCACGGGTCAAGGAAATAAAGCAGTGGCGCTAACTGAAGGAAAGTGAACATCAAAAAAGCTTAAATTTGATTGGTTGAAATAAAATTATTTTCAAGACTATCTCAGACATACCCTTTTATTTTTTCCCATAGGAAAATACATTCTAGTAGTAGTGGAGAATAGAGATTGACATACCCATGGGAATAATTGCATGGGAAAACAATACTACTGGAATATTTTCCTACCAAGTCGAGAATCGAGCCCCTGCCATTTTGAATAATTTTAGCCTGGCGTCAGAAATATGAACTACAAGTGTTGTGTTATGTTGGTCATGTGTGTGGTCATATTACAACACACCTCAGCGGCTGAGCGTACGATTTGTTTACGGTGTGTAAGGTTCAATTTACGCAGGTGGCGGAGAGTGCGATTTCAGCTATTTACGTTAGTGATCGTAAGTAATAGTATATTACGTAATGAGAGTTGTAAATAGCATATTACGCACGAATGGAAAAATTGCGCACGACGCAGCGTAGCTGCGAGTGCGGCAATTCCATGAGTGCGTAATTGCTTTACAACTCGAATTATGTACTATACTTTACCTACGATCGTATTTATTGATACTAAAACACAATTTTGTATTATTTATTGCTTATGTCAGTTTTGACAGCGTTAGAAAATTAAGTTTTGTACCTGCCATTTTTAATAATTTTAGCCTGGTGTCAGAAATATGAACTACAAGTGTTGTGTAAAGTTGGTCACGTGGTCACATTGCATTGCACCTCAGCGGCTGAGCGTGCGATTTGTTTACGGTGTGTAAGGTTCAATTTACATAGGTGGCGGAGAGTGCGTTTTCAGCTATTTACGTTAGCGATCGTAGGTAAAATTGCATTTTAGGTATTTCGCTAACTCACGAAGGGTTTTAAAAAACATATGGTCGTAAATTTCACCCCAGGCCGCGAAAGTTTTACTTTCGTAGCTAGTAACGCCTTACTCGAATGTTTACTTTTGTTATCGCGCGTGTTGCTAAGGTTCATTTATATAGACGGTAGTAGCACAGAATAAGAAGCAATGTGGTAGTAGAAAATAGTTATTTATGTATCGAGGGTTCGAAATACTTCTTTGGTGACCGACATGGTTGAGATATAAGATGGTTTGTCACGGCGCACATTTTGACTACCGCTAGGACTACGTCATCAAGTAGAAATCTTGGCGCGAATTTTAAAAGTAGATTAATTGGATAGATTTTGCTGTTTCTAAATAACATCTAATCTTGAAATCAAATACCACAAATTGAAAATCTACGATTTATATACACGGTTACAGAAATTACAGAAATTACAGAAAAATTAATTTATTAAAGAGTCAAGAAAACAATACTATTTTTATTTTACAAAATTGTTTGTAATATTTAATAGGAGTTTAAATAACCGGACATTTTTCTGTAATTTTTTTACGAGTGTACAATTTAATAATAGCGTCTGGATTACAATGTTGCTTGCAATTATTTTTCCAAAGCATACTGGATTTTATAAATTATTTTTACATTAATTCGAATATCAACATGTTTTTAAAAAATCAGTCTATTTTGGTGACATAGGTGAAAAGAGAATTATTTTCTCTAACTAATGGTGTAAAAATCCAATATGGCGGCCATAAGAAAAAAAAAAGTTGCCTATCGTTGCTCAAAATCTAGAAGGCTTAGAAAATTTCTATCAACGCCATTCAATTGGTAGTGGTCAAAAATATGACCTTGCCAAATTTCATTAAGTTCGCATGAATGGGATAGAAGATTAATTTTGTTTTGAAATCACAATTTTCAATTTTTTCAGGATAAACCGCGAGCGAATCGAGATATCCAGCATTTCTTGGTAGGGAATTGTAGAGCATAAAATAGCGCATCTTTTTTCTAATTTAACCGATCCTCTATATCTTATAGTTTCCGAGATACCAATGGTGGGCATCGAAAAATTCACCACCGTGTATAGATCGTGCTTATTATCGTGGTGTTTACCTGGAATCCACTTATTAAAAAGGATATGAAACACAATAATAACTACATTAATAAAGCATAATATAACTATTTTTGAATCCTGTAAATTTTGGGATCTTGTTTATTCTTCTAGTTATCTTGTATTTTTCTGTTGATTTCTTGAAGACCATAGAGATAGAATATAATAGGGAGACGGCATCACGTGGCAAAAGTGGTTTCATGTCCGCCATATTGCTACGACGTTTTTGTCAAAAATGTCAAACTGTAGTGTCATTTGTTGTCAGTTTATGTTGAGCAATATTTAGCATTTCATTTGTGTTTTGAGAACTATCTAGTATTTTTTGTTAGTTTGTCTTGTGGTGTGCGTAGCTGCTGTAGCAGAGACGGCGTCGATAAAAAGATGTCGGGAATAACATTTCATAGGTTAGTATAAACAATAAACAGAACCGTACCTCCAAATTATGGTACATATGTAAATGCTATTATTGGTAGTGTACTTTATACATGCTACAGCGTTGGACAAAGGCGGTAGACAAATACAAGCATCTTAGAAGGGAAGGAGAAACGCGTATACCTATGAAACGCGACAAGAAAGGTTTTTAAACCAAGAACTAATATCTGTAGAGACAAAGGAAGAAACTTAATAAGCAATAAAATATATATTCTATATGGATGGACAGAACATTTTCAAGAGCTGCTGACGGGAGGACTAACCCAAATGAAACACTGAAACCATTCTCTGAAGCCCACCTCGGAGAATATCAGTCAGGATTCAGACCAGGTCGCTCAACTACCAACCAAATGTTCACTTTGCATCAAATCCTAGAAAAATCCAGAGAATTTGACATTGGTATAACACTGGTATGCACCACTTGTCATCTACTTTAAAGCAGCGTATGATAACATTCTTAGGTCGAAGTTGCACGAAGCTATGAACGAACTCGGAGTACCAATGAAGCTAACTTGTCTGATTAAAATGACCATGGTTGACACCACGTCCGCAGTTAAACTTCAGAACGACATAATATAGGAACCGTTCGAAATACACAAGGGACTCCGACAGGAAGATGCGCTGGTGTGTCGGTGATTGAATATAGCCCTGGAGAAAATCTTCTGATTGGTACGTACCACTTCGAAGGAACGTGGGCGTTACACATTCACTGATCGTTTTCTCTATTTAATACACAATTTACGCTTTACGTACGATCATGCCGTCTTTGTTTCCAATTTGGCTATAATTTTTCTTGGGGTACTGTATATTTATGTATTCTGAAACAATGTATAACATGGGTGTATAAATTAAAGATAATTACTTATTTGCCTATTGTTTTACTTTCCATATACACCATCATCCACACACCCAATTAAGAAGCTGTAGGAATTGGTACTATTGAACTAATAGTGCAGTTTTCCTTCAAAGGGACCTATAAGCCCCATAAAACTAGTTCCACTAGATTAAATATCTTGTCTAAAAAGAACCAAAAACTTCACCGTCTTTAGTTGATTACGAAAGTTGAAAGTTGACCAACTAAAATCGAATCGTGAGAACGCGCTTAATCCAACTCTGTTAAAGCCGCCATATTGCTACTACATTAAGCTCCGCCCGGTAGTACCGTTATTTCTTTACCTATTTTCCTATTTATATCGTATAGCATCTCCTTATATTCTATCTCAATGTCGAAGACGAATGTAAGTTCTTGTCCAAACAATGAGTAGCATAGCTGGCAAGCATCTTTTGCTATCTTGTCAAAGATTTGATCCTCATCAAATTCTCGCGGTGGAAACGGTTAAAAAAGTCGGCGAGGGCCGCGCGGGCTGTGCCTCGCATCGTGCCTAGTTAATTTCCACTTCATTTTACCAGGTCGAAAAATATACCATTCGATGCAGAAAAATATGTAGAACACGATTGTTGAAAAATTATGTGTCTAAATTGTCGGCCACTGTGCAAAAAAAAATAAAAACCATAAATGAAATTGGACGCCGCCGGCACGTTTAACTCGAAACGCTGCTAAAACCGTTCGAGTTATGAAAAAAATTAACATAAACAATTTTATAGAGAACTAAATTTCCTATAAAAAAGTCAGTGGTGGCATTAGTCTATCTTTAATAGTTTTGGTGTGAGGGAGCCTCAAATTTGCGCGCTGATCTTTTGTTAAATTAAACTTATCGTTTTCCAGCGCACAACTTTCAGCCACCCTCACGCCTAAAAATATTCAAGATAGACATATGCCGTCACTGACTTTTTTATAGGAAATTTAATTCTCTATAAAATTGTTTATGTCCATTTTTTTCATAACTCTAACGGTTTTGGCAGTGTTTTTTTAAAATGTCAAATCGGAATAATTTTTTGTAAGAAAATCATTACTTTTAGCAATTATAATAGTAATAATACAATTCTGAATGTAAAAAACTGTATTTATTTACCTTTTATTACAACACAATTATTGTCACAAGCAATGAAAAATTTATGTTTACATTTATCTGTCACCTCCGCCTACAACAAAAATCGCCGATTTAAAAAAAACAGTTTTATAAAAGAGAATCCCAGACAAAAACAAAATTGTTTTCCAATAAAAAGAAGGAATCTAGATTGCAATTAACCTGATACTCTATTATAGGTTGATTCAATTTACCACATTAAATTTCTGAGCACATTGCAAGAGATTTAAATTAAAATTTAAGAATCAATATAAATGTGATTAATAGTTTTTTCTCTTTTTTTTTGATTTTGGACAATAAAAATATCTAAGTAGGTAATAATGCTTTATGTTTACTTAACTTGAATAGTTATTTAATTTTTGAATAAATAAATAGACATTTTTTCGTATACCTACATTATATTTATTTCACTCACGTATCCCTTATTATTTATTCGTTATCACATCAAAATATGTATACTACTATTTTTACTTTATTTTCAATATTAAAAATATTATTGTTAAATAAATACCTTATTGTTACGTTCCCTACTTAGGGGACTGTAGTTATCATTAATTAAACACTTCACCTTCTTTACATTTACTTTATTATCACAGTTTCTATCACGTTCTATACAATACAATGCACCCGTACTTTACTCTATGAGAGCCGTCAGCAGAGAGAGTCAAGAATGTTCTCGATCTGACTTTAGGGATTCACGCATGCGCGTATTGTTACGCTCCTGACTTAACACCCCCACATTTAAATTTACAGCTCTTGTAAATGTTTACCTACGCTAATTTGCTTACAGAACAATTTCTTAAATTTGTGCCCTATGGTAGATGCGACAATTATTCCCCGGTATGTACCTTTGTTTAAAAACTTGTAAAATACTCTATTGCGACTCTCTCCCCCTTAAATGCCTGCCTTCAACTTAACCTAGATGCCTTACATTTAAACATTACACAATTTTATATGACATTTCTCTTAACTAAATATTATTTTGTAATAACACTTTTTCTTTTCTTCCTACATTAAAGTTTACATGTACAATTGACTATTGGTGAGTCCATAATGTAGTCGTTGAATTTGGCCGGCCTTGTGGATGGCCTGGATGAATGTCTCCGGCTCCTGGGTGATGTGACCTCTTGGTTCCTTAGGTCCTGGTGAGCGGTCCCGACCTCCTGGTCTGTCTGGAGCGGACTCTCCGTCGTGCTGTGGAAAGAGTTATTATGAGCTATATTGTCACTACTAAGGGTAGAGTCATCCAAAGATGACTTGTCAATAGTTGCAGTGTCTTTGTCACATTGCAATGTTTTGTCACTAACACTATTTGCGCCCCGTTCAAATGGACACATGGACGTTGAGTCAGTTAAGGGTTTGTTAGCACCCGAGTCATAATGTCTCTCTGGTGTTGCACTATGGTTACTTACTTTCGTTTCTCCTGCGACGGTTTCTGCGTCGTAGGTTATTTTAGACGCTGTTACCTTTTGCCCTCGACCTGTACTTGCTCTTTCCACCTGATCTGCTGTTTCCCTATTTATGATTTGGTTATCGTGCCTTTTCCAAATGGTCCCCGTGTCTCCTACTTGGCATAAGTATGTTGATCTCCCGATTTTCTTAATAATTTTAGCCTCTGTCCACGCTTTCACGTTCGCCTTCCGGAAATCTCGGATCATTACTCCTTCTCCAACTGCGAGTTTGCGAGCTCTTCCTGAGCTATAGTTCTTCCTTTGTTTCGCCTGCGCTTTTTGGATGTTCTCGGTTATTTTTGTTGGTATGCTTTCCCCTCGATTTTTGAGAAGATCAAATCTCATCTTTAAGGATCTTCCCAACATTATTTTTGCTGGGGTCTCCTTAGTCGTTTCGTGAACTGTATTTCTATAAGAGAGTAAAAATCTAGAGGTTAGCGTAGAAAGTTTCTCATGTCTATTTGCTTTGTCCAACAAAGCTGCCTTGATTTTAGCCTTAAAGGTTTTCACCATGTTTTCTGCCTGGCCATTTGATTGCGGATGTCCCACCGGTGTCGTCACATGCTTAATACCATTCCTCGATAGGAAGGTCGTTAATTTGCTTGAAACTAGCTGTCGGCCGTTGTCTGTCACTAGGACTTCGGGAATTCCGAATCTACTGAATGCATCTCTCAGTTTTTCCTCTGTTACCTCTGCCGTCGTGGTTTCCATGGGGTAGACTTCTGGAAATTTGCTATATGCATCAATTAGGATCAAGAACATGGTGCCATTAATTGGACCTAGAAAATCTGCATGAACTCTTTTCCAGACGGTCGATTCTGCCTCCCAAGGAGAATACTCCGCTTTGGGTGGATCGGCACGTTGATGCAAACATGGCAAACAGGACTTCACTAGGCTCTCTATGTTATCATCGATTTTAGGCCACCACAGGTAACTTCTTGCCAGCGATTTTGTCTTTGCTATGCCTAGATGTGCGGTGTGGAGTTCACTTAGCAATCTAGGCCTTAACTTTGTGGGAATTATCACTCTATGCCCCTGTTATGTGCCCACTGAGGATTAAATTATTACAGCCACATCATGGTGGGGGGGTGTACTAGACCCCCATACAAAAATTTTAAACAAAAAGTACAGGAGACTTCAGTTATAGGGATTTTAAGAAAAATTTTATTTAATTTTTATCACGTGACAGGGGCCTTTTGAAATTATTTACGTTTAAAACCTTCTAGAACAAATTTTCGTTCTGACTTTTACTATAAAAGAAAAACCAAATTTTGGGAATATTGAGTTCCCGTCGAGCATTCATAACATCAACGTCGGTTCTTCTCCAGAAACTAACGCGTCACCATTAAGCGTCGGCGTCGTTTAGCTTTGAACCTTCATACGTGTGTCATCCATCGCGAGTGCTTACCTTGTGCGTGTGTGTCTGCTGTGAAGTGTTTCTAATCTTAATCAAATACAACTCATACGTGTAATAACCAACGCGAGTGCTAACCTTGTGCGTGTGTGTTCGCTGTGAATTGCTTCTTACAAACTCGTCACCATTAAGCGTCGGCGTCGTTTAGCTTTGAACATTCATACGTGTATCATCATCTCGAGTGCTTACCTTGTGCTTGTGTGTTCGCTGTGAAGGGTATACAACCTAACCCTACTTTAACTCATTCGTGTGTAACCCATCGCGAGTGTGAGGTGTTTATAACCTACCACTATACTTTACGAACCTTTCTATATATATACTCGTATTGACCGTGTGTGTCCGTAGTCAGGAATTTTTCTACAAATACTCGTATTGACCGTGTGTGTCCGTAGTCAGGAATTTTTCTACATATACGCGTATTGACCGTGTGTGTCCGTAGTCAAGACTTTTTCAATAAATACTCGTATTGGACGTGTGTGTCCGCTGCCGAGGGTTTTTTCGAACTTTTAACAAATACTACTGTGTATCTAGTGCGTGCTTCTTTAAACCAATACTTACGTCGTGTTAAGCCCTAGTGAGTCTTCTGTAACGCTCAGGATTATCAAAGCGAGACGTAACCTTACTCCAAGAGGGTAAGAGAACTATTTATTGGCTATTGAATTAGAACATTGACATTGCCGCTTGGCATAAACTGTATCGCGATCGACTGATACTGTTACATTGGCTACTTATAGAATTATAGAGCATTTATTTTATATTGTTAATGACTTATTGTATTAAACTGTTTATGTTGATGTGATGTGTAACTGAAGTAACCCGTCCAACTTTCAGGTGGTCAAGGCCAAATATACTAACATCAAACAGAGCTAGGAATTTATTTCAATATTTTTTACTAGTCCAGTCATTAATGGTGAACCCTTCCGGTTACACCGGTTGCAATTCATATAAAGCTCAAGTGCCAGTGCTATCATTTTTTAAGTTCACCTTAGACCTTCATTATAAGGTAAGTGCAAGTACTATAACTCCTTTGTTGATTAAGCAACACACCCTGAGATCAATCACATTAAGTACGACCCGGGATCGAGATCTGGTTAACACGCTGCCACTGGCGCCCAACAACTTTTTTTTATATACAAATTTGTGGTGGTCACTTAACTAACCCCAGCCAGTATCCAGGCACCTTCGGGGAATTTTTCCAAACACTTTCAAATCTCGTACCCCTAAGGCGTTGTCATGGCGAGCCCAACTAGGGGCCTTGCTGAATAAAGAGTTATTCAACGAATCAAAAGCTACAACAAAAAAGAGTTACTTGCACTTTTAACTTCAAAGACTAAAACTCGACTGTCAAACGTTACGGTGCGCGTAGAACGTGTGCGTCAACCCGAAGAAGCGGTGCGTCGGCCGATTAGGAATGACTGATCCCACGTATCGACCAATCAGCGGTGACCAACTTTTTATGAGCGACACTTCAACGAGCAGTTCCGAGTGTTCAACGATTACTTATTTAGACGATAAACAAACAACGAACGTCGGCCACATCCACGGACCATCTCGTGTCAGCTGGGACGCCGATTATATTAACTGTATACAACCAACACATCCCAACACGGACAACATGGATTTATCTCGTATTTCTGTGTGCCCTCCGAGTCCAGGGATGACGCCCATTGTTCCAGAACGTCTTATCGACCGGCTGGATACAGAACCAATGCAAAATATTATGACGCAACATGTGCGTTCACTGGTGGAAAATGTACCAAACGTCAATCCTGATCAAACTAATGCGGTACCAACACCGATAATACGTCCCCGAGTTCAGGAAGTACCCATCATGGATGCGCCTGTGCCGCAATTTGAAGCCTTTTTCCGGCAAATGGCCGAAACAATGGCGAATACATTCAAGCAAACAATGGCAAACGCTGCACAACCAGTCAACCGACATGACCGTCTGTTAAGCGCCCCAACTTTTTCAGGACTGGACCACGAAGACCCAAAAGGGTTTATTCAGCAAACAGAGGAATATTTTACTCGGCAAAATATAAGGGAAGATCGCGACAAGCTGGCAGTAATCTCGGATTTACTACGTGGCGCGGCTAAAAAATGGCACGAGCCTTACAAAACCATTTTACCCAGTTTTCGCGCCTTTGAGGAAAGGTTCTTGAATAATTTCAATTCAGTATCGCGTATCACACGCGTAATGACGGTACTGTACGGTTCGAAGCAGATTAAAGATGAACCCGTAGGCGTGTTCATTACAAAAAAAGCCAATTTGTTTCAACGAGTCGACCCCTACAAGCCTGAGGTATTACAGCTAGAAGTCATTTTGGATCAGCTGCTTCCAGACATTCGTTCGCGTCTGCGTGGGCACCAACTGCGCAGTCTGGACGAATTAACCAGCATAGCCACATTGATCGAAGCTGACCTCAGCGAAGTGGATGTCACTAAGACATTCCGCTCAACAAAACCAGCGACAGATCCCCCAGCTAGAAATATGGTCTCCAATAGGAACACTACTGGACCCCCATCTCCGTGCAGGTATTGCCCCGGAGAACAGTGGCATTTCTACAAGGACTGTCCTACAAGGCAACAACGCTATTCCCAAGGGAATCAGCGAAATGCCAATCAAAATTACAAGGTATCGGGAAACTCCGAAGGGGCCCGGGGAGCCACAGCCTCCTTACCTCCCCCAAACGGCCCGAACACAGCTCCCAGTCAGCATTAAACGAGTCTTCCCCCCTTGGGAGGGAGAACTCGGAACCAGTTGGATCCACACCCCCTTTGCTCGGATCGCCAGCCACTAGGGAAACGCTCTACGTCGAACCTGCGATGATTCATCAATGCGGAATGGAGTCAGCAACCCAGCCACTGCCTAAGCAGTCCGTTGCACCCATCTACCCGTTGTTAGGATTGCCAGCTACTAGAGACACACTCTACGTCGGACCTGTGACGACTCCACAAGGCGGAATGGACTCAACATCCACACACCCTTTGCTCGGATCGCCAGCCACTAGGGAAACGCTCTACGTCGAACCTGCGATGATTCATCAATGCGGAATGGAGTCAGCAACCCAGCCACTGCCTAAGCAGTCCGTTGCACCCATCTACCCGTTGTTAGGATTGCCAGCTACTAGAGACACACTCTACGTCGGACCTGCGACGACTTCACAAGGCGAAATGGACTCAACTTCCACAATTACTAGCTTGGACCCTATTGCTTTAACTCACCCGTTGTTAGGATTGCCAGCCAATGAAGACACACTCCACGTCGGACCAACGGCGATTCCACGATGCGGAATGGACACAGCAACCCAGCCACTGCCTAAGCAGTCCGTTGCATCCATTTACCCGTTGCTCGGAATACCCGCCACTGGAGAAACGCTTCATATGGAACCTGCGATGATTCAGCAATGCGGAGGGGAATACGCAACTAGGCCATTGCCTAGATTAACCATAAGTATTGCTGGCCATGAGTGTCAAGCACTCATCGACACCGGCGCTACTGGTAATATAATCCGATCAAGCCTAGTGCACATGGTCATCAATGACAGAGCTCATCCGACTATCACACTAGCCAACGGAGACAAAATATTATCAGTAGGAGAAACGGAGCTAGCAGTAACAATACAAGGTGTTTCTACAACACATAAGTTTTTCGCACTACCCAATCTAAGCGAGGAGGTCATGCTTGGCGGCCCATTTTTACAGCAGGAAAATGTCATCATTGACTATGCTCGACAATGTATATATTTTGGACGACAACAACGACTGACCGCGTATTGGAATCAGGCTGTGCCAAAAACCGAATTATCACAAGAACTACATCCCGAATTGGAGATCCCAGCCGAATACGCCAGTGAACTAAAACCATTATTTCACGAATTCGCAGATCTATTCGCGGAAGTTCCCACTCAAGCTACAACTATCACGACCACACATCGGATAGTTCTCAGGGACAACGCTCCCATTATAAATATTCGTCCATACCCGATGTCGCCGGAAAAGAAGCGCATTCTATACGACCAGGTGCAAGAGATGCTCCAGGCCGGAGTGATTGTGCCTTCCACATCGGCATACTCATCGCCACCAGTTTTGATCGAACGGCCGGGAAAGAAGCCGCGCTTCTGTATTGACTTCCGTCGTTTGAACGAAATCACACTTGATGAATCTTCTGTCCTGCCAAAAATCCACGAGGCCTTGAAGAATCTTGGAGAGGCAAGGATCTTCACGGTTTTGGACTTGCGAAGTGGTTACTGGCAAACACCGATGGAGGAGGAGTCAAGAAAATATACCGCGTTTTCAACACCGGACGGAGCAGCTTATGAATTCAGGGTGATGCCTTTTGGGCTCAAAACGGCACCATCAACTTTTCAAAAGCTGATGACAAAAGATGTGCTTACTGGATACCTTCACCATTTTTGCCAGGTGTACCTAGACGACATTTTGGTTTATAGTAACAATTTGGAGGAACATGTATGCCATCTGAAACTTGTGTTTGAGAGGCTAAGAATCCATACCTTACAAGTCTCGCCAGAGAAGTGCCAGATCGCGAAACCGGAACTGGACTACTTGGGACATCGTATAGTAAATTGGACAACCACGCCTCAAGCCAAACATGTATTAGCCATCAAAGATTATCCGGCTCCAACAACAAAACGTCAACTCCAGTCATTTTTGGGACTGTGTAATTGGGTACGAGAGTACGTCCCAAATGTTGCACAGATTACACAGCCATTAACCCACTTATTGACTAAGGATACTCGTTTCATATGGACGCCTGAAACTGATGACGCTTTCGAGAAATTAAAGACAGCCATAGGACAACCGCTTTCCTTGCACCGACCCGATTTTAAGAGAAGGTTCATACTCCAAACCGATGCCTCCATGTTAGGCCTTGCAGGAGTCTTATATCAAATTGGTGATCAAGGCGAGAAGAGGATCATTTCCTATTCGAGTTCGTCGTTAACGAAAGCTGAATCACGTTATCACGTAAATGAGCTTGAATGCCTCAGCGTGATGACCTATTTAAAAAAATATAGTCTATACTTAATAGATCAGCCATTTACTATCGTCACAGATAGCCGCGCGCTATTATGGCTCAGCCGGTTTAAGGACACCAAGGCTAAACTAACTCGGTGGGCCTTATTACTTCAAGAATATGCCTACACGGTAGAGCACTGCGCCGGTAAAGAAAATTTATTAGCTGACTATTTGAGTCGCCATCCACAAGATGACGAAATACGAGAACCACCCGATGAAGATCGGCTACTTATGCCTAAATTCATACCAACTCTAAAGGTGAATGCTGTAACTCACGCAGCCTTAATGCAAGATGTATCCCGTGCACAAGGGCGTTCACGGCAGATACGATCCAATCTTGACAGATGGGAGCGGATTCGAGATGCAGAGCAAGAACCCGAAGAGGAGGAAGAGCAAGCGTTCTACGCTCATTATCTGGTACAAGACGACCTATTATGGAGGACAACTAACGAGGGAAAACGCCTTGTAGTCCCCAAAAATGCCATAACAGAAGTCATTAACCACTACCATGTTCGTGAAGCAGCTGCTCATCCAGGCATAACAGAAACACTTAGACAAATCAAGCGGGGTTATTATTGGAAGGGCATGGATAACCATGTCCGGAAACAACTCCGGGAATGCTTGGTCTGTAAGACCGTAAAGGGAAGGCAATTGCAGCCGCATGCCCCTTTCAGAGCAACATCGCCGCAACATACATTCGAAGTACTCAGTATCGACATTCTGGGGCCCTACCAGGAAACCCATCAACGAAAAAACCGTTATGTCATCATGGTGGAAGACATATTGACTCGGTGGACAGAAGCCTCTGTATACCCCGCAGTTAACGGACCAACGGTGGTTGGATTCTTGGAGAACTTAACAGCACGATATGGTACCCCCAGAAAGATTTTATCCGATAATGGTGGTCATTTTAAAAGCAGAGAATATGTACTCTGGTGTGCCGAACAGGGAATCAGCATACAGTACGTAGCTGCTTACCATCAACGGGCAAATCCTGTTGAACGCAAAGTACAAGATCTGAAAAAGGTGATGAAAACTTTGTTATTAAATAAACCTCCCAACACTTGGGACTTGTACGTGGCACCGGCCCTAAAAGTGATTAGGAACCGGCAAAATGCCGCTACAAAACAGACACCAGCTTGCCTGATGTTTGGCTTCGAACCCCCAGCGCCTGGCGACTGGGATACACCAGCATACTTAGCCGAGCGCGAACGTTTAGCTGGAATCTCCCCACAGGATCGCCTGGAACAGGCTCGACGAACCCAAACAGGCTATCAAGAGCGATACGCCCCACGAGACAAAGCGACCCCAATTCAGTTTCGAGAACATGACCAAGTCATGGTGAAAAACCTTCGACCTCACAAAAACACTTTTGAGCCAGCGTGGCAAGGGCCGCACCCAGTCGTTCGTAAAGTCTCTGACGAGATTTACACCGTGCAAAAGGGACGACATCGCACCGATGTACATGTGGACCACTTGAGACCTGCACCAAAGGTTCCAGAGAGGGATATTCATCATGAGACTGAAACCAGCTCCCCAGACACATCGTCTGATGAGGATCTTCCAAGCCCAATTCCAACATTGGCATCCCCCATTTCAAGCCCAATTCCAACATTGGCATCCCCCATTACAAGCCCAATTCCAACATTGGCATCCCCCATTACAAGCCCAATTCCAACATTGGCATCCCCCATTACAAGCCCAATTCCAACATTGGCATCCCCCATTACAAGCCCAATTCCAACATTGGCATCCCCCATTACAAGCCCAATTTCAAAATTGGCATTACCCCTTAGAAAACCTCGCCTAGACCGAGTAACAACACGACCTGGCTCAACCTCAGAGTCAGGAACCGTAGAGTCACAATCAGAGTCATTTCGTCCACTACTAAGGGAAGTAGCGCGATGTCGTCCTCAACCACAATCCGCGAGCCAAACACTTAAGTCTGGTTCGTCGGCACCTAGTCAGCCACAACCCGAGAGCCAAACACATATGTCTGGTTCGTCGGCACCTAGTCAGCCACAATCCGAAAGCCAATCGCTTAAGCCTGGTTTGTCGGCAACTAGTCAGCAACAGATGTCAGTTCCAGCACGAATGCCTATTCGGCGAAAACGACGTACTAGGATTGTCATCAAATCATCGGACTCCGAATAGTCCCCATATAATGTCGGTTACGCTAATGTCCAAATGAAATAACCGCGAGTTCTCATATTTAGTAGGGCTGACATTCTTATATAATCATTATATAGTTTAGTTCACATATTTAGTAGGGTTTAAAATTTTTTAGATCCGACCTAGAATAAGCTAATCTTAAGTTTTTTATACATTACTTTTTAAGCTCATCGATTTCTATCCAACAGCCAAGGATAGCAAACGCCATCGCCAAAAGCCAATCTCGGTGGGGGGGTGTTATGTGCCCACTGAGGATTAAATTATTACAGCCACATCATGGTGGGGGGGTGTACTAGACCCCCATACAAAAATTTTAAACAAAAAGTACAGGAGACTTCAGTTATAGGGATTTTAAGAAAAATTTTATTTAATTTTTATCACGTGACAGGGGCCTTTTGAAATTATTTACGTTTAAAACCTTCTAGAACAAATTTTCGTTCTGACTTTTACTATAAAAGAAAAACCAAATTTTGGGAATATTGAGTTCCCGTCGAGCATTCATAACATCAACGTCGGTTCTTCTCCAGAAACTAACGCGTCACCATTAAGCGTCGGCGTCGTTTAGCTTTGAACCTTCATACGTGTGTCATCCATCGCGAGTGCTTACCTTGTGCGTGTGTGTCTGCTGTGAAGTGTTTCTAATCTTAATCAAATACAACTCATACGTGTAATAACCAACGCGAGTGCTAACCTTGTGCGTGTGTGTTCGCTGTGAATTGCTTCTTACAAACTCGTCACCATTAAGCGTCGGCGTCGTTTAGCTTTGAACATTCATACGTGTATCATCATCTCGAGTGCTTACCTTGTGCTTGTGTGTTCGCTGTGAAGGGTATACAACCTAACCCTACTTTAACTCATTCGTGTGTAACCCATCGCGAGTGTGAGGTGTTTATAACCTACCACTATACTTTACGAACCTTTCTATATATATACTCGTATTGACCGTGTGTGTCCGTAGTCAGGAATTTTTCTACAAATACTCGTATTGACCGTGTGTGTCCGTAGTCAGGAATTTTTCTACATATACGCGTATTGACCGTGTGTGTCCGTAGTCAAGACTTTTTCAATAAATACTCGTATTGGACGTGTGTGTCCGCTGCCGAGGGTTTTTTCGAACTTTTAACAAATACTACTGTGTATCTAGTGCGTGCTTCTTTAAACCAATACTTACGTCGTGTTAAGCCCTAGTGAGTCTTCTGTAACGCTCAGGATTATCAAAGCGAGACGTAACCTTACTCCAAGAGGGTAAGAGAACTATTTATTGGCTATTGAATTAGAACATTGACATTGCCGCTTGGCATAAACTGTATCGCGATCGACTGATACTGTTACATTGGCTACTTATAGAATTATAGAGCATTTATTTTATATTGTTAATGACTTATTGTATTAAACTGTTTATGTTGATGTGATGTGTAACTGAAGTAACCCGTCCAACTTTCAGGTGGTCAAGGCCAAATATACTAACATCAAACAGAGCTAGGAATTTATTTCAATATTTTTTACTAGTCCAGTCATTAATGGTGAACCCTTCCGGTTACACCGGTTGCAATTCATATAAAGCTCAAGTGCCAGTGCTATCATTTTTTAAGTTCACCTTAGACCTTCATTATAAGGTAAGTGCAAGTACTATAACTCCTTTGTTGATTAAGCAACACACCCTGAGATCAATCACATTAAGTACGACCCGGGATCGAGATCTGGTTAACACGCTGCCACTGGCGCCCAACAACTTTTTTTTATATACAAATTTGTGGTGGTCACTTAACTAACCCCAGCCAGTATCCAGGCACCTTCGGGGAATTTTTCCAAACACTTTCAAATCTCGTACCCCTAAGGCGTTGTCACCCCCACAACAACAGTATACCTTCGCTGGCCGTAATTTCTTCTCGTTTTCTGAAATACGATACCAGATTCCCTTCTACTTTGCTTGGCCATTTATCTCTTTCAACATATTCCAATATTCTTTTCAATTCTGCATCTCTGCTTGTCTCTTCCTGTACCGCCACATTGTCAATTGGCCATTCGGTACCACTACTTTTGACAAAATTCAAAAATTCTCCTTTTCCTTCATATTCTGCATCGACCACGTTTACTTTGGTTGGGGCTCTGGACAGGTAGTCCGAAATTATATTTTCCTTGCCCTTAATGTGCTCTATGGTGTAATTAAAACTCGATAAGAATAATGCCCATCGTTGCAGTGTACTCGCGTACATTTGAGGGATTTGACGGTGCTCCCCTAAAATATGTACTAACGGCTTATGATCCACTCTTAAGATGAACTTATGCCCCCATAAATACTGCTGGAATTTACGCACTCCATAGATGACTGCGCGGGCCTCTTTACATAACGTAGCGTACTTCTCTTCAGCTGGCATGAGGGTGCGAGAAACACATGCAATAGGTCTTTCCATTCCGTTCTCCAAATGGAATAATGTGGCTGCGACCCCACTATTCGAAGCGTCAGTGGGTAAAATCAATGGAAGATTTGGATTGAAATGGATTAAGGTTATATCTTCGGCAATTTCCTTCTTTATGTCCTCGAACGCTCGCTCTCACTCCTCTGACCAATGGAAAGGCACATTTTTCTTAAGTAGGTTATATATGGGCTTTAGCTTGGAAGCCAGGTTTGGTACAAATTTGCTGTAATAGTTTACTAAGCCTGCAAAAGATCTTACTTCGGATACATTGGGGCCTTTATGATTGCCTTTACTTTATCGTCCGTTTTTCGCAGTCCCGCTTTGGAAATGTTGTGACCCAAATATTCGATCTCGTCTTGTAAAAAACGACATTTTTCTTTCTTCACCACGAGGCCTGCCTCTGACAGCTTCCCCAACACACGTTCGAGGTTTTCGAGATGTTCTTCCTCGTCCTTCCCTTGATGTAATTTTGCAAACAGCGTGGCAATGTCAGGCAAAGGATACGTCATGTCCACCAAGTACTTGTTGATCGTTGACTTGTAATCACCACAGACACGAAGTGTACCATCCGTCTTGGGTACCAACACCAACGGCGTCCCGTATTCGCTGGTCTCCACTGGCTCGATGATACCTAGTCTCTGAAGTCTACTTAGTTCCCCTTCTAATGCTTGTTTATAGGCTAATGGCACGGTTCTTGGTTTGCAAAATACAGGTCGGGCTTCAGGTTTTAGCTGCAAAGAAATTTTTTTGTATTTAAAAAGGCCAATTTCTTTATTAAAAACATGTTTATATTTTTCTATTAGGTTTAGAATTTTGGGGTTTAAACTTCCGGAGAGGTTGTTGACCGTCGATAGTTTGATATTGAATGTATTTAAAAAATCACGCCCTCCGATCATAGGGCCACCATTTTTTATAACGTAAAAACGAACTTTTTTAGTGATACTGTTTAACGTTAGATCACAGAAAAAATATCCAAGTGGTGTAAAGTTTTGACTCTGAATATAGCCTTTTAACACTGTGAAGTCTGTGTTCAACGGGTACTTATTGAAAAATGTTTTATAAGTCTGTTCGCGCCGCAGTCGGCTTCCAGCTTATGTTTAATACTGTCTATCATAATGTCTAATTTAAAGTCATTATTATCGCGATTCGATTTAGTGATGGCAAAAATACTTTCAAAATTGTTGTCAACCATTTCTGTGTCTACATCAAGGTAATTATAAGATTTTTGCTTCATTTTACAGACTTTTGCCAAATGCCCCCGTCTCTGGCACCTATTACAATTAAAATTTGCATACTTACAGGGTGCTTGATGCTTTTTACCACATGAACCACATGGCTTATATCCAATTTGGCTATTACCACCTTTGTACTTTCCTGTTACTCCTGCTGCTCCCTTACCCCCTCTCTATTTGATAAAGTCTAAAGTCATCTGGACTCGAGGCCTCCGGTACACGCCTGATATTTTGTTTACTTCTACTACACGCTGGGCTTCAGCTTCTTTCTGCATACCCAACTTGACCATGTCGTTCAAGCTCTTCGTAACCTCTTCTTCGCACAGCCGATCTAGCACTTTTCCACTTCGTAATCCTGACATTAGCTTATCTTTCATGACGTTTTCTAAACGAACTCCGAATTTGCAATTGACTGATAAACTTTTTATTCTTGCATAAAAATCGGGAAAGCTCTCACCAGTGTCTTGTTGAGCAGAATAGAACTTTAATCGTTCGCGCCATTTAATCGTTCGCGCCAGGTCGACGAATGGTCTGCAAATTGCTGACTTAAAATTTCGCACCATGCCTCATAAGTTTTATCTTTAGGTAAGTCCGGGTATGATAGATCTCTCACCATTTTGTAAGTACTGCCTCCAACCAACGACAGTAAGGTAGCAACTCGTAGGTTTTCTTCAATTTTATTTACCTTCATATAGGATTCCAGTCTTTCCTGCCATAATTTCCAATCCTCGGTTACATGGTTAAATTCAGTAATACAGCCAATTAAAGACATTTTGTGTTATTTTTACTCGTCAAGTCCGACAGCCTAACCAACAATAATCGTCATCCAAAAATGTCAAAAATCGATCAAATAGGCTCCTACTTTATCGGCCCTTCATTATCGCCAACTTGATGGTCCAATAGTCCTAAATACCTGTTTCCTGTTTCACGATTCCGGAGGAAGCTGCGCAACTGCCTGCGCCTTGCACCCACAATGTTCCACCTCACCACGTGAATATTTTCCTCCAACCTGTTTTACGGTGTTTGGTTTCCGCGTTTCCGTTTATTCTCGTCGCCAATGTTATGTTCCCTACTTAGGGGACTGTAGTTATCATTAATTAAACACTTCACCTTCTTTACATTTACTTTATTATCACAGTTTCTATCACGTTCTATACAATACAATGCACCCGTACTTTACTCTATGAGAGCCGTCAGCAGAGAGAGCCAAGAATGTTCTCGATCTGACTTTAGGGATTCACGCATGCGCGTATTGTTACGCTCCTGACTTAACACTTATCATTATTATTATTTATTGCTTGCAAGCTATAAATGATTCTTTCAATCAATGATATCATCGACATAATATAAAAATCATTACTTACTACAGCTGTTTTAATTAAATTCTATAGGTATAGTGTAAAAATATTGTTTCGTTTTTAATTAGTAAAGTTAATTATTTAGATATATAATACTAGAACATTTAAAAAGAATTGCTTTAGATTTTAAACAGCTCCATACTCATACAATGAGCCCGAATCACGGTAAAATATGCGGCCACCACTCTACCATCTCTCTCTATTCCCAGCGTTAACAAATCGACGACGGGGTCGGCCGGCTTGTAGCATCCCCTAATTGTCTTACACCGTGGTTTACGCTCAAGAATAATATACTAAGAAGGATGGTTTATTCCCATAAGACCCTATGTTGGCTCTACGACCGTCACGTACCGTGTGCATGTGTCGTCACCTCCTGACCTAAACTTTCAGTTTTCGCTTGCTTTTACGTTTGTTCTGCTGTGTTTAGACTGTTTTAAACTGTTTCTTTGTTGAATATAGACTTAAAAAGTGGATGTTGTGATTATTGTGTTTAGTGTTGTTTATTGTAAGTTTTTTCGTTGCTTTAAACTTAATGGATAACTGGTAAAAACTTAATTAAATAATTTCAGAAACCGGGAAGTTATATAGAAATATATATGCCTATAAGGTGTGCTACTTATGGCTGCAATAATAGCAGGATAATTATGAAAATCAGCAATTGTATATCACTGTTATCCTAAAGGAAAATATTTTGTTTCCAAAACTATTTCTGAAAGAATGGATTAATTGCTGTAAACGTGCCGATAAATTTAATCCTGATACAAGTGCGATGTGTTCCGTTCAATGTAATTATTTTGTTCAATAAAATTTAAAAAAAAAATCGATTTAATTTGACCGTAGAAAATGTGGTGTATCTGTTGCACTCAGCATGATTGATGATGAAATTTCATGCCTCCTGCAACAAATATACACGCTTTTTACACTAGTTACACAACACTATTTTTTAACCTTAATAAATATTCATAAAAAAAATTATATTTGTTTTTATTATAGTTTATAGCTTTTTCATAATATGTATATATAATAATAATTAAGTTTTTCAATTTTGTTCAGGCTTTTGCAGTCTCGGTTTGAAAAAATGAGTACACTCTTTTTTCTAATTCAAGCTTTCGAATCCATTTATTGATTCTTCATCAGGAAAAACTACAATTTAAATTATTTGTATTTACAACGTTAAAATAGTGAAAAGGTACTTACGATAGTTGAGGTTAGGTCAGAAGCCTTGTAATTTAAGTAACAAACATTCATCACTATCATGATTAAAATTATAAAACAATGTGGATTAACCAGTATATTAAAGATTAAACTGTAAAATGTACATAATTAAAAGGATAAAACTAGATATAATGTAACATGTTAAAAACTTTTTTAAAAAACATGAATGCAGCAGAAATAGCAACCAGCCTTTTCTTTAGAAGAGGAAGAAACTGGTATTATAAATGTAAAACAATTTTATGTTGTTGCCAACTGTTAAATTGAACTGATCTGAGCATCACTGATCAGTTCAGATCACTTAAATGTAAGATAAGGAGAAAATAACTCACAAAAATATAAACAAATCAGTTAAGTTGTTGTTAATAATTATTATTACAAGGTGTCACCGAGATCACCATCGTTGAGTCTATTTTTTTTCTAAACTGAGTAAATAAGTATAAATAATGCTAAGACGTTCAATGTCTGTTCTAGCATTCACAGTGTTGGGTTCTTTGAAAATATGTGCCATTTCTAATGTAATAATATAATTATTCAAATCTCAGATCACAAATACATATTTTAACTACCTACTTAATAGAGGTAAGTATAACTATTTATGTCTCAAGGACGCAAAATAATTTTATATTACCAAATTTTTACAATCCCGCTAAAAAATGCCATTGATCAAAGCACTGTACAATTAATCTTGTAAATAGGCATTGAAAATAACAATTTCTTTTAAATTAACAAAAAATTTCGTTACCTATGTCATATTTATGTGCACGCGCTCTTTCGGTGGCCTCTCGCGCCTACACCATTCAAGTTAGATATATGCCATCACTGACTTTTTTGTAGGAAATTTTGTGCTTTACAAATTTGTATAAGTGAAATTTTATTGTATCTTGCACCGTTTTTGCAGCGTTCGTGATGATAGGTCGCAAATCGTGAATCTCGTGGGTAAAATATACATATATTTTTTTGTAAGAACGAGTTACACTTGAGGTTTCATATTTCCACAACATTTAGCCACTTGCCACTTGCTTTCGATTTTCAATATGTTAATTTTCTCCCCCAGCAGTAGTTTAAATTAATATCACAATTTCTTAGCATATACGGTCCCTTGCAATAATGATTTCTAAATTCTGGTCAGGAGTCTACGTCATCGTAGCCACGCCCACCGCCGACAAATTAGCGTATTTGAACTATCCTTCTAGTATACTATTTTTGGTTTACGCCATTGAATTTAAAACAACAGGAAGGAGGGTGTGCTCTACTGGCTACAGTAGAAAATGCGACGGAAGTGGCCATCTAGAACGACCAAGTGTGACTCATTTAATTGTTGACAATTCAAGTGGTTGAGTGTTAGTAAAAGTGCATAAAACGAACAATTATGGTTAGTTGTGCAGCTTGTGCTTGTTCCAAAACTGCGAAAAATAAAAATTTGGGAGTTACATTTCATAGGTGAGTATATTCTTTCGTTTAATTTAACTAAATATTGATGTATTTCAAAATATTTGATTGTAAACGTCATTCAAGGTGAAAACAAAGCACACGAGACAGATCATGGGCGTAACATAGGTACATAAAGCCGGGTTCATGCACTCGCGAATTGCGAAAAGCGAAATGCGATTTCCACAAAAGACAAAAAAGTATAATTTTTGCGAAATTCGCTATTCAGTAGACTTTGTCTCTATTTTTCAAAACTAGACATAATTTTTGGCGCATTTATTTTAATTTTAAGTTAACGTTTCGCAGTTCGCTTTTCGCAATTCGCGAGTGCATGAACCCGGCTTAATAAGAGGTTTGGGTATTTTTAGTGTAAAATGTTTTCAAGTATCTATATGTATATTTTTTGTTCAAGATCACCAAGCATTTCTTGGATTACTTACATACGTTATGTAAATAGTATTGTTGTGAAAAAAAGTGTTAATTTACCCTGTGATTTTTTCAGTTTTCCCTAAGATGAAAATAGAAGAAAGAAGTGGATTAATTTTGTGAATAAGCCAGAGTGGATACCAAAAGGCTCAAGTGTCCTGTGCTCGCATCATTTTACTCAAGATTGCTTTGATCGAACATATCAGTTAATAGTGAGACTGCTACCAACGGCCCTCCCTACAATTGAAGTGGACCGATTAAAATATGAAAGTACCTTTATATGAGCTTAATCGCATATACAGTGTAAAAATCGGTAAAAATAATAATACATTCATTTGAAAAGCAAAGGTAACCTTCCGAAACGGTACGCCACTGGCCAAACCGGAAACAGTCATCCGCCATGTGCAACGTCCATTCCGGACGCATATTCATCTGGTAAATGCTCCTTCCTGTTGTTTTAAATTCAATGGTTTACGCTAACAAATCAGGAACAATGGATGCCTTGGAAGCCAGAGACATAGAGTAGGGAGAATGATCTTAGAACCTGCGCGAATGGCTAATCACAATGGTCGCCATTTTGAACATAATGGCAGGCAACCTAAATGATATTTGGGGATTTTTGATATGACATTTGGGGATTTTTAATGCAATACCGGGCAGCTGATTTAAAATGACGGAAACATTCTTAAATATTTCTTTATTATAGTAAAATAATATAGGTAAATACATATTAAATTGGATGCTAACATCGATAAAAAAGACAACTGGATATATCGCTTATAATAAAAAATATAAAAAACCATTTATTTTAGGAATAAAATTTATACGTAAAATATAATTTAATCTTATAATATTGCTTTGAGCATAAGCGCCAAGTGCATATCACTTTAAATATTTTCTTGTATTCACATACCTGTAATGGGTTCATTTAGGAAAATTTTTTTAATTCATATTTCGAAAGTACCTACTACTTGTAATTATTAGTAAATGTGCAAAATATTACATTTTTTTTTTCAACTGCTTCTCCCTCAAAATAAATAATGAAAATAGAGCGCTGTGACGTCACACCACTCGTAGCAGTCGGCCGCTCGCTTGTTTCCTATAGTTTCATACCGGCGAGTTACCAGTAGAGTCGGGTGGTGTGACGTCATAGCCGTTTCAAATTTACGAATTTGAAATCAAATATTGTTTATTGTTTATTGACATGATTAGGATATAAATTACAATTATTACAATTACATTACAATTAGGTATGTGAAATTAAAATAAATTTATTTTGGCACCTAGGTGAGAGCACCTGGTATATATACATACATTTTTTATTTAATCTTAACGATTATATGATATATATGAATATTAATAAATACTGTAAAGGTTATTACGTATACAATAAAATACAAAAACTTATGTGTATAAAATGAAAGAGTGAAAGCAATGTATGCAAGTGAAAGATAAAGCTATCACTTCACTATTATAATATAATTTTGATCAGATTTGTGATATTTTTAAAAATATATACCTTGCTAGCTCTATTAAAATTATAAGATTTAGTAAAAAGTTTAACATTAAGAGGTAAAGTATTATAAAATTTTGGTCCTAAATAATTAATGCAATTCTTAAAAAACTCACTATTTGGCTTAGGAACCTTGATGTGCATATTGAAAGCAATTCTAGTATTGTGCCGATGATCTATACGTTTCTTTAAAAATTCGTGTTTATGTATATAACAACATGCTGTGTGTATGTATGAGCATCTAATATTTGAGATGTTTTCATTATACAGTAAATTCACTTTTCAACCAAAGCACTTTGTGAGTGAATAGGAGAGAATAAAGCAAGAGCGCTAACATTCTGAGATCGACATGCAGTCACGCATGTGTAGTGCTCTCGCTTTACTGCTATCTCCTATTCACTCACAAACTGCTTTGGTTCAAAAGTGAATATACTGTATAATAGCACAGTGGGGTATAATTGACTTTTCTTAAAAATTATTTTTATAATTTTATTTTGGATAACATTCAATGGCTTTAATGTTGTTTCATACAGGCCTCCCCATACCAATATACCATAACGTATGATGGACTCTATTAAACGCTGATATATCATTATTAGTAGATTGCGATTAAGAAATTGTCTTAAAAGGTAAAATTTGTAAATAAGGATTCTGAGTTTTTTTGCTATATATGTTATATGAGAATTCCACTTTAAATTTTGATCTATAATAATACCTAAGTATTTAAATGTATTAGTCTCAACTATATCGGAGTCTAGATTATGACATCTTAATTTATTGAATTGTGGGCGGTCAGCTGATGTTTTGGAAAATGCAATATAATTTGTTTTATTGACATTTAATGATAGTTTGAAAATATCTAACCAGTTTTTGACGTGATCAATTCCTGATATGGCTCGTAACTTTACAGTTTCCCAATCTTTGTCAGCAAAGACCAGTACAGTATCATCTGCATAAGATATTACTTTACCTTGAATATTAATTTCAGTAAGGTTTTTTATATATAGATTAAATAAAATGGGCCCCAAAACTGTGCCTTGTGGTACTCCAACGTGTACACTCGGAATTACTAACAGTTTCCATAATCTTCACCTTCTGTTCTCTATTTGTTAGGTAATTCGTGAAGATCCTCAACACGATACCCCTCACTCCGTTTTGCTCCAAGACGCTCAGAAGTTTCTCATGTGACACCGTGTCGAAGGCTTTTGCTAAGTCGAGGAAAACAGCAATACACTTATTATTAACATTCATCTCGTTGGCAATGTGTGCTATCAGCTCATGCATAGCATCACTTGAGTTAAGTCCCTCAGTGATTGATGCTTAGATAGCAAGTCATTGGTTGTTAGGAAGTCTATTAATCTTTCTTTTAGGCATTTCTCGAACATCTTTGCAATATTGCTAATTAAACTGATTGGTCTATAGTTTCCTATTACATTTGGGTTACCAGCTTTATATATAGGGGTTATAATAGAATTTTTAAATTCTTTTGGCACGATTCCAGTGCTAAAAATTAGATTTATTATATGTTTTAAAGGTTTTATTAGGTATAAATGTAGTAGTTTTAGATGTTTAACTGTTATACCATCAAACCCAGGAGCACTGCTACTTTTTAAACTGTACCTATATATGTTTAATTATATCATTTTCACAAACTGGTTTTAAGTACATTGATTTGTCAATTACATTAGTGGGAAAAACTGCATTGCAGTTAGTTATCCGTTTATACATTTTTAAGCCAATCGAGGAAAAGTAGCTATTACAATAATTTGCCATTTCTTTATCATTTTTAAACTCTTTATTTTGATCATTAACAATATGCAACTGCATATTCTTTTTCTTATAACTTTCATTAGTTGCTTCTGAAATTAATTGATATGTTTTCCGCAGGTCGTTTTTGTTGATGTTTATTTCATTTTTATAATAATCATTTTTAGTTTTCGATATTATTTTATTCAAATGGTTCCGGAAATTTTTATAATTTTCTTTTTCAGCAGTGTGTTTTTTTTGTAGTTGTTTTTTGAGTTTGTCTCTTGTTTTTATTGAATTAATTATTTCATTTGTTATCCAAGGTTTTATCTTTTTTTGTTCTTAAATTTTTTTATTTATAATAGTTTTACATGTGTCAACAATATTAAGGTAGTTGATATAAAAATTGTGTGTTGCTGTTTCCGGATTATTTTCATTATACACGTTATCCCAATTTTCGGCCTCAAATTTCTTTATTAGAGCATCCATGTCGATTTTAGTTATGGTTTTATATGTGTTTCGTGATGTAATATTTTTTTTATTATTAGGCAGTGAAATATTTAACATAATAGGATCATGGTCAGTCATGTCATAACTGATTACATTTAAATTAATCTTTATATTTTCAGTCTTTAAATTATTTCTAACAAATATATGATCTAAACATGTCTTGCTTTGTGGTCTCGTGATGGTATTTATGTAAGACAAAAACCCGTAAGAATGTAGAATTGCTTGGTAGTCATTCATTGTATGACTTTCCACATCTAAGAGGTCTACCGGGTGGCCACGAGTCAATGTACGCCCCCAATTTTTTGGTTGTTTTTGAATTTAAAAATTTCGTTTTTGGTATACGTGAATAAGACAAAAGTGGGCTATTTTTAGACTAACAGGAACGAAAATATCACTTCCGGTTGAAACGGAAGTGACATCAACTTTTTTTTCTTAAATGGAATGACCATGTTTTTTTTGTGGTGTTTTATAAAACATGAAATTCTAATTGCAGCAGTTTTTTCGAATTTCAAAAATTTTAAAAATAAGTGAGATACGAACGATTTTTTATTTTGTACAAAATGGCCGCGCAGGCCGCGTCAGATGAATGCGACGTAAGAAAATTACTAGGTAGGCTATGGAAATTATTAGCAAGGTAGCAAGCTTGTCTGTAAACAATAAAATAGTTATTTAAATTACTGATAGATACGACTATTTTTAGGTTTTTCTCAAAAAACGGAATTTAATTTTCATTTTCATTTCCGTAGGGGTCTTATGGAAAATGTTTAAATGGGACCATACTATTTTCTTTTATTATTCGGACATAATGATTCATGAGCTTTAATTTTTTCGCCAATAATAATTTCGTAACGAGATCCTTTGTAATAATAAAAGTGTTTTTAATAGGTTCATTCAAATTATTTCTTGTTAAATTTGTGCTTACCTTTTGAATACACTTTTATTATTAAAGGATCTCGTTAAGAAATTATTATTGGCGAAAAAATTAAAGCTTATGAATCATTATGTCCGAATAATAAAAGAAAATAGTACGGTCCCATTTAAAAATTTTCCATAAGACCCCTACGGAAATGAAAATGAAAATTAAATTCCGTTTTTTGAGAAAAACCTAAAAATAGTCGTATCTATCAGTAATTTGAATAACTATTTTATTGTTTACAGACAAGCTTGCTACCTTGCTAATAATTTCCATAGCCTACCTAGTAATTTTCTTACGTCGCATTCATCTGACGCGGCCATTTTGTACAAAATAAAAAATCGTTCGTATCTCACTTATTTTTTGGAATTTTTGAAATTCGAAAAAACTACTGCAATTCGAATTTCATGTTTTATAAAACACCACAAAAAAACATGGTCATTCCATTTAAGAAAAAAAAGTTGATGTCACTTCCGGTTCAACCGGAAGTGATATTTTCGTTCCTGTTAGTCTAAAAATAGCCCACTTTTGTCTTATTCACGTATACCAAAAACGAAATTTTTAAATTCAAAAACAACCAAAAAATTGGGGGCGTACCCGGTATATTAATGTCCCCTATAATTATTTCAAGATTGTTGATTAAATAAGTAGGTATAAAGCTTTCAATGTCTGTAATAAATGAATTGACGTCAGTTTGAGGAGACCTGTATACCACATTAAACCCAACAGTAAAATTGCTGATTACAAAATTTACCTTAGTTATACTTACACCTGAAAATTCAAGTTTGATTGTATTTACTTCTACATTAAGTTCCGACCTGACCATAATCACAACACCATCATTTCTGTTAATGTCACTATTATTATAGTATGTATTATAACCATCTAGATTGAAATTAGCAGTAGATTCTAATTGGAAGCATTCAGTTAGTATTATTATATCACAAAATTTAATTTGAAAACTTTCTAAAAATACTATTAATTCATCAACATTTTTTTTTATGCTTCTAATGTTAATGTGTAAAGCGTTTAAAATTTTATCTTCCAAATTGATTTTGCTTGCTATGTTTGCCACATCAATAGTTTCATTGATCGTATCACTTTGAATAGCATTTATTAGATCATTTTCTTGTGTAAAAGCCATTTAATATTAATGAATTTTTTTGTTTATCTGTCACACTATTTCTCTGTATATTGAGTTTTATTTTGCAGTGCAATTTTATGGTATAGTAAGGAAGGACAGATCGGATCCAACGTAAAGTGTTTACAATTATTGTGTGGAGTATTAGGGTTAATATTAACGCTAGCGATCTAATTTTTTCACTATATACTTAGAGGATGAAATACTTACGGAAAATGCTAAAATAAATTAAAAAGCAAATATCACTAAATGAGCCCATTGTGTACAGTTTGAATATACTTTACACGTTTCCTCTTTGTGCTGCTATTAGTACTTGCCGAAGTACGATAGTGGCGCGGAATCTATGTTATGCATAAACTAATGTTCCTTCTTTAACATAAAAAGATACTGCAATATATTTTTATCGTTTTATCTCAAAGAAGGAACATATTAGTTTTATGCGTATTCTAGATTTCAAACATTACAAGTTCCGCGAATAAAACGAATATGTTCCTTCTTTGATATAAAAATATACTGCACCCGCCCGCCCCCGGGCGGGCGGGTGCAGTATATTTTTATATCAAAGAAGGAACATATATTCGTTTTATAGTTTATACCGTACCCTAGATCTTACGGCACTATCATAACCTCGAATGATCTTAGTGTTGTTTGAAATTTTAGGTTATGTTTTCATGGCTTTTATAAGAAGGTTCAAAAAATAGTTATTGATTGGAATAAATGTGTTGAAACTATTTAAAAGTGTTTAAATAAGTCTGTATTAGAGGTGTTCATAAGCATAAAATGAAAAATTTGGTGAAAATAAGTGATTATGGCAGTGGAGAAATACGACTTTCAGAGACTTTGGGGCCAAATATCTCGAAAACTGTTGACGAGCGGCGATTTTTTTTTAGATATTATTGTTCAGGAGACAAAACTACGTATGCTAAAAGCAAAAAAATTACGAAAATCGGAGATTCCGTTATCTCAACATTTACCGGGGTGTCTACTACCTCGGCCTCGGCCCGATTTATCTTGGTACAGCATTAAGTTTTAGGCGAATTTGATAATCACTTTTTATAAAATCTGTTGCTTTAAAATTATTAAAGCAAACAAATTTATTCTCTGACCAAGTGTATTCATCACTCAACTCTCCTACCACTTGTTAAACATGTCACCTCTTGAGAAACTAGAATGTTATATTGTTATAAACGGCTGCAAAACTAATTCATGAAAAACCTTATTGGTGAAATGTAATTCCTTCAGGCTTAAATCGCATTGCGTTAGAAGTGTTAGAACATCCCCTTATAATACAGGACATAAAAAAATAAGCAGTTGTAAAAGCAATACAATAATGATAGACAAAAACGTCCACCGCGATAACAAAGTCTAGAAAATAACAATAAAAAAGTCCACACCGTGTTAAATTAGTTTATAGAATAAATAGAAACATATATGCAGTCCGTAGGGTTTATAAATAAATATAATTAAACGCACACCAAAAAATTTAAATAACTTTAACCTCACTTTACTCAACACTTTTTACTGTTGCAGATAACAAACTTGAACAAACCACGTGATCATGTTCAAAATGTCTGCCCCATGGTGTCTTAGGAAAATTTGATGCGCAGAAGGTCAAATAGCGTTCTCCCCTCTCTATTTCTCTGTTGGAAGCCAACATTGTTCGTGTGAAGCCGGCGCCACACATGCGGCATTCGGCAAAAGGCGAACGGTTACTCGGCGAAAGGCGAGCGGTTACTCGGCGAAAGCCGCATGTGTGTAGCTGACGCTCGCCTATCGGCTTTCGCCATTCGCCATTCCCGCTTCGCGTCGGTAAATTGACGCGAATCAAAAAGGATTCGCGCGTCATAAATTCGATCGGTACACACATTCGCCCAATGTTTGGGATTGTTTTTTGCCAGTCTTGACACTTCACAGCGTTTGTGTTGGTTTTCGATAGTTGTTTAATAAAATGGAGTGGTTAAACGACGCTCGCTTATCAAAGCTTTCGCCTTTCGCCAAATGCCATTCGACGAAAGCCGCATGTGTGGCGCCGGCTTTACATGACATACGGCCACCAAGGCTTGAAGACGTACAGGTTACATCAATGACTAATGAGCAGCATTAGGGCGAGGAAAATGCGGGTTGAGGCAGGGCTGGCGACCGCGGTCTGTCATTTATTTTACATACTAAAAAGAGACATTAAACACTGCTCTGCTGTTGTAGAACAGAGATGGATATACCGACGGTCGCCAAGTGACGTATGATATATTGAGATAGGTCAGGTTCAGATTGGGTAACCTTAGAGTTTACCAGCCTTGTACGGCCACGGCCACCATTGCTCAAAAAATTACCCAAAAATGGACTCACAGAATGCGCTCCGTTAATATCCAAGGATTGTTAATATTAACAATCCTTGGTTAATATCAGCCTCAGTGGCCATATGCCTCAAACCATTTTTAAATATTAATGCCATGTATCGATCTTTCAAATAAAAACAGATTTTTGATCATAAGTTAATTTTTGTGGTATTTATTCAAGTTAAAGTTCTATCGTGCAGCGTGCTTAAAAAAACACCCTTTAACCAGAGAAGAACGATCACATCTTCTCTGCTTTTACCATGGTCTCAAACTATGGAAACCAATATGGTTTGTCAATATGTCAATAAACATTTTTCACTCATAGATAAAACCCTCTTTTCACTGACGTTTTTGATATTGTGAGTGTTAAATATTGTGAGTTTTTAAAGTAAAATAATACATAAGATAATTAATGAAGAGTTTCGAAAGTGAAGATGATTTATCCTATACCCCATCAGAAATATCAGATGCAGCCAACCTTGTTACACTCTTCTACACTCTACTGAGTCTACAGGAAAAATTGAGACGGCAGTATGAACAACAGGTAAGTGATGTGCAAATTCAAAATAGTTTGCACGATATGCACCGTGGTAGATGTACAATACAGTTTATGTACAGATTTGGTAAAACTTGCGGTGCATCAATAGGTATTAGCATAGCCATCTACAGTTCCAAGCCATGAAGGCAACATCGCATTTCCTGTCAATGGTAGTCCTGTTTGTAATTCACCCATCCCTTACTTTCATGCACTGATTTAAGGATTTTGTTTAGGAAATAAAGTATAAAGATCCCAAAACTTGTGCTATAAATTTATTTCGCCAAAATGAATAATTACAAATATATAATTCTAGAATATACACTTAATAGGGTAAAATCCACTCTAAATTGCTTGATGGCAATTCATGACTATTTACAAAAACACTAACATTAAAATTGACCGATCAAACGAACTCCTGAAGTTCGATCGTAATTACACTAAGCGCCTCGCCGAAGAGATTACACAAATATAGTAGTACCGCTTTTAGGTGCTAAGGTGAACTCACAAAGTTTACAGTACCAACGGAATATTTTAATTTTTGTGTGGTACGCCTGAGGGCTTGTAGCCAACTTCATTACGTTTAAAGTCCCTGCACAATATTTTTAAATATTTTTGGGTGGGAATACACCGAATGGGTGGGTGTAATCTCTTCGGCGAGGCGCTTAGTGTAATTACGATCGAACTTCAGGAGTTCGTTTGATCGGTCAATTACACAACAGCGCCTCGCCTTCGAGATTACACAAATTTACTATGTAGATTTTCAAAGATGAAAAATATTGTGCACCCTTGAGGAACAAAACAAAAAATTGTTTTGAGTACTAGGTATTAAAAAACGTTCCTATGTATGCTTCCAAAACTAAAATTTTTTTTTTTTTTTTTTAATAATTAATAATATGTTATTGGTATAATTTACCTACTACATGTCATGAATCATTTTAATTTGAAAATAGAATTTGCAAAACAAAATTTTTCTCCTAATGGACGATTATAAAATCTCGCGAATGTAGATGAATCCTTGGTCCAGCCAGCCGATTTTCTTATTATATCCCATGAAACTCCCCCTCGGGCAGCTGCTGAAGTAGCAGCGTGGCGCGTAGAGTAGGCTGAAAATGTATTTATGTTTATTCCTGCTGCTCCTATGGTTTGCTTTATCCATCTACTTATTGTTGCTTTACTCGCCCGGCCATAAGGTTCTTTACAGATTATGAATAAGTAATCATGGTCATCATTTGACCTAACAGCTGCCGTTCTCTCTATATACGACAATAGTGCAGATGCCACGCATAAATTTGGATTTTCTAAAAAATATGGTAGTTCTAAGACAGGTTGGCTTCCTCTAAATCTTGTTGTTTTTATGGGTTCTGGAATAAATATTTGAATACCTTCCATATTAAAAACAATATTTTCTACCCTAATCAAATGAAGCGTTTGTATCCTGTGCCCTGTTGTAAGGGCTAACAGTGTGGCTACTTTTTTAGATAAAAGTTGAAGAGGTAAATCTTCATTTGATTTAAAAGAATTTATGTGATCCAAGACTATTTTAGGGTCCCATGTTACGTCGTATTTTGCCTTTGGGGGCCTTAATCTATAAATCCCTTTTAGAAATCTTCTAATAAGGATATCTCTTCCTATTTCACCAGGTAAAATAAGCGACAATGCAGATCTATGCTGGTTGAAAGTGCCATACCTTAAGGCTTTAGTATCAAGCTCATGCTGCATAAAACTCAGGACCATTGAGCTATCAGCAGTGTAGGGGTCTAAGCTTTTTGACATACAAAACTTCCACCATGCTTGATAAGATGAATTGTATTGCTTTAATGTTGAATCTGAGATAGACTCGATACTTGTACCAACAGTTTTCTCAGAGTAACCCTTTTTTATGAGTGCTTTGCGCACAATCTCCCTGCTACCAGGGTAAGGCAGAGATACAATGGGTGAAACTTCCTGAAAGAAGAGGAAAGTAAATTTACATTTGGTTTAAAAATAACAAGGTCTGATATTAATAATTGTTTAAATAAGGGGTACCATGGCTGAGTGGGCCAGTCTGGCACAACGACAATACCCTCAGCTTTATCGGTAACAATTTTATTAAGAGTTCTTAGAACTAACGAAAAGGGGGGAAAAGCATAGAAAAAAATGTTTGACCAAGACACAGTAAATGAATCTACTGCTGTTGAATCTGGGTCTTTAAACCATGAGACATACTTATTGCATTTTGCATTTGCTTTTGAGGCAAATAAGTCCACATCTGGTTTTCCTAATATGTTACATATTCTTGCAAAAGCATAATCTGCTAACTCCCATTCTGTTTCAGGAGATAATATACGAGAACCTTCATCAGCTTTATTTTCCTTTGAACGAATGTAAGATGCCCATAGCCACAAATCTCTAGCTTCACACCATTGCCAAATCAGTCTTGATAGGTCATTAAGCTGTACATACTGAACACTGCCCATCCGATTTATGTAGGATATGGCTGTTGTATTGTCGACTCTTAAAAGAATATTGCAAGATCTTAAATCTGCAGCAAAGCATTTTAAACTGTAAAATACTGCCCTTAATTCGAGAATATTTATGTGCTCAGCCGATTCTAAACTCGACCACCAGCCCTGGGTGGTCCTACCTTCACAATAGGCTCCCCACCCAGTTTTTGAGGCGTCTGAAAAAATCTCTGTCTGAAAAGAGTCCTTTTTAATTTCCTGGTTGCTATTCACTGCTTTCTTCTTCCACCAATCTAAGTCTAGTTTTGCTGTGTCAGATATAGTCATAACCCTGTTATAGTTCTGGTTACATTTTTGTAACGCCATGTATTTATCTCTTTCTAACATCTTTGTATACATTTTTGCGAATTTTACCGCTGGGCAAGCCGATACTAACAAACCTATAACCTGAGCAAAGTGTCTTATTTTAATGCATTTTTTATCCTGAATTTTATTAATTGAATTGATTATTTTTTGTCTTTTTTCATTTGTTAGTTCGACAGACATATTCTTTGAATCAAAAATAAATCCCAAATATTTACATCTTTGGGAAGGTTCAAGACAACTTTTTTCATAATTTATAATAAAACCAAGTTCCTCAAGTTTATTTACAGTAAATCTCACAGAGCATTCACATTCCTGTTTTGTTTTCCCCATTATCCAAAAATCATCTAGATATGCTACACAAGTAATGTTATTCCTTCTTAGATGACTTAATAATGGTTTTATCACTTTTGTGAACAGTGAGGGGGCTGTACATAATCCAAAAGGAACACAAGTAAATTCATAAAGCTGATTATTGAAACAAAACCTCAAATATTTTCTACAATTTTTAAGAACTGGGATTAGAAAATAAGCATCTCTCAAATCAATCGTAGACATATACGCATTCTTCTCTATTAACTTCATTAAAGTTCTTGTATCCTCCATTTTAAAATGTAAGGGATTAATAAAAGAGTTCAAGTATTTTAGATTAAGAATAAACCGGTTGTCGCCATTTGGTTTTTTAACCAAGAAATATGGCGAAAGAAATTGACCAGTTATCACATTACATTTTTCTATTGCCCCCAATTCCAAAAGTCCATTAAGAACCTTATTAATAGCCTTATGCTCTTTTTGGGAAATGTTTGTTTTGAACTTATGTTGCCTAGGCTCCTTACTAAAGGGGATTTTATAACCTTTAATATGGCTTTTGATTGTTGCTGAAACTTTAAGTTTTTCCCACTGGCCATAGTACAACCTTAACCTTCCTGCAATTTTACTTACCTTCACTCCCTTCTTCTGAATGTCCCCTTGTGTCTTTGAGTTTGAGGGTAACGCCCCTCCTGTCGAGGTTCCCTCTTGTACCTCGACGGGCCCCTGTAGTTTAAAGGACGATTTGTCCCTGACAACTCTTTGGTGTTTGCATTATCCTGCTTTTTGTAATTGTAACTTTTTAAATTGTGAACTTGAGAGGGTTGCTTTAAGTCCTGTCCTGATCTCTCAACTGCTTTTGCTGATTTTATTTTTTCCCCTAAATTTGCGCCAAACAATAGTTCCTCAACAGGAATATTTGTTGTTACACTTTTAACAGTTCTATTTAAATATGGTGTGATCACTGCCCTTCTTGTTAAGGACATGCGAAAGTGTAAATCAACTAAGATTTTTCCAGATTCATTCACATACTGTAAAATTTGGTTTCTTATATCTGTAGATTCAATTGAATTAGTTTTTAGCAACAAATTTAATGCAGCCCCTAGAGATGAAATACCTTTACTCAACTGTGTTTGTCTAGATATTTGGAATCTTTCATTTTTAATGGCTGAACTAGGTAATGCTGCCAAAATTTCGGGGTTCATCTCCGGTGCATTTAAAGTTTTTAGGTTTGAGGGAACAGTATGCTTTTCCAACAAATCTTTTCTTTCATCTTTGTCTAAACCTTGGCTTAAAATGGTATGCCATCTATTTTTTAAAACTGTATGGATTTCAAATGGCTTTGCGTTCTCTTTCTCTTCTCCTAAAAGAGTCAATAATTCCTCGTCTAGGATCTCCTCATTTAAAATCAAGATTCCTGTATCCTCCTGCCCACGTTTGGTTTCAGGAAGGCTTTCCGTAGTTTGTTCTAAACTACTTAAAATATCATCATGTGAATCTGAACTATACGAGCTTGTGCTATGGGATCGTCTTTTATTAGACCTGCTCCCTGAAGCACAATCTGGGGAATTCGAGCTCAGGCTTTCATTAGACCTGTTTAAACCACGCTCTGGGGAATATGACCTCCTGTACGAGCTAGTGCAAGGGGCTTGAGCCAGTGGCTCTTGCCTGCCCTTTACTTTTGACATTAAAGCCTGTTTTACATTTTTACTTCTAACATTTCGAGACATCGAGGAATTGCTACGTTCCCTTTTGTGTGAACGTGTATGGCTACGTCCTTGAATTAGCTTTTCCTTTAATGCCGAAATTTCATTTCTTAATTCTCGGCGTGACCTTTTTGTGTACCTTTCCGGTGAAGAATCACTAGATTTCCTATGTCGTTTCCTGTGTTTTCCCATATTTTACTCTAAAAAACAAAGAAAGATCTCTGAGATTAGATAAAACGTGTATATTCACCTTTGCACAAAGAAGCGTAATGAAGTTGGCTACAAGCCCTCAGGCGTACCACACAAAAATTAAAATATTCCGTTGGTACTGTAAACTTTGTGAGTTCACCTTAGCACCTAAAAGCGGTACTACTATATTTGTGTAATCTCGAAGGCGAGGCGCTGTTGTGTAACTTTGATTTACGCTAATACTTGACACTACTTTTACTTCGCTACTATCAGTATCAGATTCTTCAGTCGTAGTCAATATTTAAAATGTAAAAATACAAGACATTGTTCACACACACTTGTAATTCCACTTAATGAAGCATCATTTTTTTGGCACAGCCTGCACAAAATATTCAAAGCTTGATATGATGTCATCGGCAAGAAACTGGTCAATATCATTATTTTGCCTTTAGCATCTTGTCTTCTTTCTTCAGGATTACGTCGAGACACTGGCTTAGTTGTAGAAAGATACTTCGGTTGATTGGAAAATATGTGAAGAACTGCATCCTCATTTAAACGAGGATATGTTATTTCTCTTCCTTTTCTTTTTTGGGATTTATTACCACATTCGCTTGAGATATGTTAGTTAGCCTCGTGCGTATTACCTATCTTTATAAAGCTCCATGGTTGTAACTTCTCTGCCTTCAAAATGCAAACTGCAAATAGCTGAATTTTTACTAATGCAGTAGTCCTCTGTGTGTATAGCTCTAAGCCAGAGTGGTCTACCTCAGGGCCTGATATTCCCGTATACAAAACTCGTTCGCTTTGCGCATGACGTCAGCAATTGAGTGATCGTAGTTAATACAGTCATTTGATGCCAAAAGCTAATTCTATAGCTGATTGTAAATTTCTTTTTTTTGCGGATTCTTAAACTTTAGGGTCTTAACTTCAAATATTAAAAAGGAATAGATGAGCTTTTACCCCTAAGAGGGTAAAAACCACCCTTTAGTAAAAAAAATCAATAATTAACGAAATTCTGAGATTATTTTGCCGCTAAACGAGCAATATCGTAATTTGCTAAAACGAGGCGCACTCCTGCTTATTTCGGTCATATCTCCTTTGCAATTAACGCCAAAAATCATCTAAAAAAAGCGTTTAGAAGGTCTTTTAATGCTCTTTAAGGTCAGGTAGATCAAAATAGTACAAAGCTTGTAAATTTTTCTATATTCATCTTAAATGCCTCAATTTAAAAAAATAAAAACATTAAGAGTTAACTTCAAACACTTCTACCTCCTAAGCTATTGCCTTTATCAAAACAATAAAAATAGTAGCATTTTCCTTAGTTTATTGCCATCATTTTTTGTTTGCGATAACATTCAGCTAAGATTCTTCCCTGCTAAGTTATTTAACCGCAAAGCCAAAGAAATTCGTTACTTCAAAAATTAATAATAATAATAATAATAATAATACTAATAATTGATAATAATAATTCATTTATTGGTGCATTATAGACGGAGTATTTACACAAGTCAGAAACGGAACAAGGAAAATATGAATACAAGTAACACTAATTTGTGTAAGAAATATGACTAGATAAAATATGATGCATCTACGAGCAGAATGTCTAGAAAAATACATTATAATAATAATAATAATAATAATAATATTTATTTATAAAAACCTATAGATACAATTTAGTGACTTACATAGTAAATATTTGTTTTATAATAATTTAAATAAATAAATAGGATTTTTTGCATAAGCTCTCATGAGTTTGTAGCAAAATTATAATTTTTTTCTAGACAGATATCTTATATTTATAATATGCACATAATAATTCAAAATTTTGATTAGTGTTATTCTCTAAGTGTCGCGAAAAGTTAAATTAAAATTTTACTTGCATGCGACACACCAGAAAATATTTAGTTTTAATAGATTTATATACCTTCCTGTACAGATTTATTATAAACAACAACTATAATTGATAGATACATATATACACTATACCTATATACACACATATACTAATGTGAACAGGTAGAACATACATCCATATACACGGTATACATTTCAAAATTACATAACATGTTAATAAGTAAAGAATTACACACATATATGAGGGAAATAAAATACACAAATTTATTCATATAATAACACAACATAATTTCACAAATAATAACTTGTTTTTGGAATCTATTACCAGAGACTTCCAGTTTCAATCAATGTTTCTATGATTTTATAGTTTTCTTTTAACAGCCAATTTTTTACTTCACGTTTGTATTTTTTCGAAATATTTATATTTCTTATTGTATTTGGTAGCAAGTTATATAGTCGGGGAGCTAAGTACGTAAAATGTTTCATGCCGATTGTTTTTTGTACTACATTTACTTTCAAATTTTGTTGCATTTTATTTCTTGTTGCGTATGTGTGATTTATTTTTTGTTCTTCTTTAAAATGCTTGTAGTGATGAGATAAAATTGCTTCACTATAAAGCTGTCGTATGTTAAGAACTTCAGACTCTTTGTATAACAACTCTGTAGAATATAGACGATTTCTTTCATACATTATTTTAAGAAAGCGTTTTTGTAATTGTACCAAAGGCCTAATATTTGTCTTATTTGCAGCACCCCAGCTAATGATTCCATATTTTAGTATTGACTCTATCATGCCACAATATATTACTTTTATATGTGTTTTATTTTTAATAATATGTTTTACTTGTACGAATTTATGAAGCAGTGATCTGAGTTTTTTTGTCGTATTGTTAATGTGATAGTTCCATTTTAAATGTGAATCTAAAGTTATGCCTAGATAGTTAATTTTTTCACAAATATTTATATTAAGATTTGTATCACTAATGTTAATTTCAGAGAAATTGGGTAAACTATTTTTATATGAGCAAAAGGGCAAAAAAAATGTTTTTTTAATATTTATTGTTAATAAGTTTTCGTCAAACCAATCCTTGATTATTTTTATTTCGATGTGTATGGTACTTCTTAGTTCTTCCCAAGAATTTCCGTAAAAAAGTATAGCCGTGTCATCTGCGAAAGAAGTGATATTACCTTGGGTATTTAGTTTTAGTAGGTCATTCAGGTATACTATAAACATGATCGGAGCAAGTACAGTTCCTTGGGGGAGACCGCAGCAGACAGTTTTTGGATCACTCAAAGTGTTACCTATTTTTACGTACTGAGTCCTGTTGTTTAAATAATCTTTGAATAAATCAAAACAAACACCTCTGATTCCGATATTTTCCAACTTAGTTAACATATTCTTATGACTTATTGTGTCAAATGCTTTTTCAAGGTCTATAAAAACGCATATGGCAGGTTTAGTATTTTCAATTGACTCATATAATTTGTTTGTTAAATATGCAATGGCATCATTTGTTGATGTTTTTTCTCTAAATCCGAATTGATTTTTTGACAATATTTGGTGTTTTTCTAAATATTTTACAACTCTGTATTTCAGTGACTTTTCTACTATTTTTGCTATATTGGATGTAAGTGATATAGGCCGATAATTTTCAACTAGGCATTCATCTCCTCTTTTATATAGAGGCTTGATTATTGAATTTTTTAAACATATGGGCCATATACCTGTTTGGAAAATTTTATTTATTAAACTTTCTAAGAGTGGTGCAATTATATTTTTAGTTTCTTTAATCATTTCTGATTTGATGCCGTCAATGCCAGGTGCTTTATTATTTTTTAGTTCATCAATGTAACCCATAATTTCTTTACTATCTACTGGTGTCAAAAATATACTACTATTCAGTTTGTTGGTTGGAAATGTTCTTTGTGGTTTTTTAATGGTGTCGGCCATTTTCTTTCCAATTTCTGTATAGTGTGTAACAAATTCATTCGCTATTTCCTTTTCATCTTTTATAATGTTATTATTATTTTTTTGTTTTATTTCGTTAATTCTACATTTTTTATCAATTGAGTTTGTTAATTGTTTCGTAATATTCCAAAGTTTTTTACTACAGTTTCTACTATTTTCGATTTGGTTTAAAAAAAATTTTTTTTTAGTTTTTTTGATGAGAGAATTTAACTTATTTCTATATTTTTTATAATTTTCTTTAAGTTCAATATTTGTTGGGTCTTTAATTAAATCTTGATACATTTTGTCTCTTGTTTGTGTAGATTTTATTAGTCCTGCCGATATCCAGGATTTTCTTTTTTTAGTTCTCATTTTTTTTATAGTAGTTGCTTTCTGAATTGCATTTTTAAATTTTTTTATAAATATGTTAGTGGCTAATTCAATATCATTTGTTTCTAAAAAGTAACTCCAATTGTCTTGTGACAGGTTCTCTCTGAGTGAATCGTAATTAATTTTTTCAATAATATATAAATTATTATTTTGTATTCTTTTTTGTTCAGAATGATCTATAAAATCAATATATGAGATTGTTGAGTAATGATCGGTTATAGTAGATGTCAAAATTACAGGGGTTATATTGTCTATTTCTAAGGTTCTTGATTTTAGAAAAATATGGTCTAGACAACTTTTGCTATTATTTTGGACTCGTGTATAATCATTGATTAGAGAAATGAAACCAGACTCATATAAAAGATCTAAATAATCATATACAATATTTTCAGTGGATAATATGTCAATATTAATATCTCCCATTATAGCTACATAATCTGCATTTGCTAAGTTATTTAAAAATGTGTTAAAATCGCGTAAAAAATCATGTACGCATAATGAGGGAGGACGATAGATACCAATGATTAAGACTGACTTATTTTTTATTGTAATATTTACTTTAATGACTTTTAATACTCCTAAGTTTACTATTTCTGTTCTATGTTTTAGGTTACTCTTTACGTACATTAATACACCATCATTTTGGTTTACATTTCCACTGTTGTAATATACATTATATTTTTCTATACTAAAATCATTTTCATTATGTATTTTAAAAGTTTCTGTAAGACAAATGCAATCGAACATATTTAATTCATTTATATATAACAGTAGTTCATCAAAATTTTTTGCTACACTGCGTATATTATTATGAAATAGTGAAACAAGAGGGTTTTGTTTTATAAGATTCTTACAATCTTGGGTTGTACTTACTGTTGTTGTTTTTACTTTCAAATACTGGAAATCTCTAATAAAAGGATCCATAATTTTTTTTGTTTTTTTTTTTTTTAATTTATTACAGTTATTACTTACAAGACTAATACCACGATTACTAATTATTTTTTGTCTTATTCCTGTTTTCTTAGTATATATATACACATAAATACATACCATACATACCTACACGTATACACACAAATATAATATAAACTAAAATGCATCTGTATGAATTAATTTCTTTTAGCGCTTCTGTATCGCTCTCCTGGGGCGCTCTGTATTTAGTGGACCTTTCTTCTTGTCACTTTTGTCGTTCCTTACATTTGGTTCAATGTTTTCCTCCTGCACAGATGATGAACTATGGAAACTATAATTGTCTTCTTCCAAAATTTTGTAATCGATTTCTTCTCCATTTACTATTAGCTTTCTTCCTTTTATAACTGCTTGCAAATTATTACTTCTTGCCTCTTTCAATTTACTTCTTAAGACTTTATTTATTTTTCGATCATCTTTGGACATATCATTAGTTATAACTACTCCTGTATTCTTTAATTTACTAAGATTTTTATAAATTTCTTGTTTTTTGCGATACGATACGAACTCTACTATTACAGGTGTCTTTGAACTTTCATGCTTAGATTTATATATGTTGTCAATTTCGTTTTCATTAACTTGTATTTGTAGAGTATCGGTTAAATAATTTACGGTACCCTCCAATAGCTTATCTTCTTCAAGCTCAAGTCCAAAAATTGCTATGTTGTTTCTTCTTAATTTTCTATCAAGCGCTTCTACCGTTTCCTTTAAGTCACTATTTTCTTTCTGAAGCACACCAATTTGAGTATTTGCTATAATTAGTTTTTGCTGTAAATCCTGGGTATTACTATCAATTTTTTTGGTAAGCTCTTCGAATTTTTCATCTATCTTTTTGGTTAAAATTTCCAAAACTTGGTTATTTGAGATCTCTGCGGGCATAGTAATTATGTAGGAAGGCAACGAAAGGCAACCAAATATATGTCTCGATTTTAGATTAGCTTAGTTCCTATTGCTTATAATGTTTGGCATGCCACTGGTTAAGGAGCTAATGTCTATTCTTATCTCTTCTACTTTTTATATTTCACTTTTTTTCCTCTTGAATAGAACTACTTTTTCTTCATTAGTTTATACTAGCCAATAAGTGCATTTTGTCCTTAACTTATTTATATTAACAAACTTTTTTAACAAAGTTTCACCACTGATAATTCCGTCCTTCACTACTTTAATGCACAATTTTTCACTTTTTAATGTCCATTATTTCCCACAATATTACTTGAATTTATGGAGAGCGATATAAACACGTTATTGCTACCAGAAGTATATATACACTATGTAAACATAGATTGTTAAAATAATAAATAAATAATATTAAAATTGAGAAGACAGATACTAAAATATTAACATACAACTACCAATATAAACAAATATACCTATTAAATACAACCTTAACAATTACCAATTATTAAAATCAGTATACAAGAACTCCTCAAATTAGTGAAATGCATTTCTAAGCAAAACACTCTTCACAATGTTTTTGAACTTGTTCAAGTTAAGTTGCTTCACATGCGTTGGCAGGGCATTAGGTATAAAACAATATACCATAATAATTTACACCATTACGCGTTTATATTAACCTTAAAAAATTTATATTTATTTTATCTCGATTTCGTATTTGATGATTGTGAAGTTGATTGTGTGTAGTGAAATTTTGCTCATTCTCTTAAACATATAATACTGACTGCAAGATAAATACACATGGCAGTGTAAGAATATTTAATTTAATATATTCCGATAGTAAAACACATTGTGTAAAATCTTTTAGGTAATGAATGCATCCATCACGGTCAAACAAATTTGAGCGTATACATAATATTAATGACTAACAAAACACAATTTAGATTTTTTGGTACGCAGTTTAACAATTTATGTTGTAGATTTACTTTATAGTCAGTTTCCACGAAATGTTTTGAACACACACAGGCCGTTTGTACGTTTAATTTGTCTTTTCGCTTCGTGGCGTGGACCCACTTTTTACACAATAGTTCATTCTTAGGGAAATGAAAAAACTTTCTCGGAAAGATTATTCTTTGACTGATTGTCAGAATTACACGAATATACCGCACAACGCATATTTATTAGTGGTAATAATTTAGATTTTACACTTTGACACTATTTCAAAATCAAATATGGCGCATGACGTTTGAACTTATACTCAATTGCTGACGTAATCGCTCCGCCCACCGTGCGCAATATCTTATCTTTAAATTTATGTATCGTGGGTCTACCTGTCGCGTTGCCAGATGTCAAACTTCATGGCTTGGAACTGTAGAAGGCTATGGTATTAGGTATTTGACATTTGACGATTTGACAGTGAAATTGACGTTTCTTTGTTTCTTTAATTCTTACCTTGTCAAAATCATTTTTACTTACGGTCCTTACGGACCCTAAGGACCCTTAATATATTTTAGAAAAACCAAAAACCTCATGAAAATTAATCACCTCTCGGTCCTACCGAGACCAGAGAGAACATACTGATCGAGACATTTCAGAATTGAAATTTGAAATATTTTATCACCCAACGCACAGACACAGACAGGCACAGATCTTAATTAATTTTTCTTTAATCGGTTATCGGTTCAGGGATGAGGCAGAAATTTCTTAATAAAATAAGGAAGTGCTGATTTTAGACAAATCTAACCTATGTTTCCGCCCACCATTGATTGTTTGAAATGTTGGAATGTATATACTTTGCAAGGCTTGTACTTTGTACCTCATTATTTTTATCTACTATGCGGTGAAAAGTACTTGTGAACTTTAGATCATAAAACAGCCAAAATTAAAATAAGGTAATCTAGAAAAATAGTTTGAAATTATTTATTATTATTTTATTAATTATAACAAAATTTACAGGTTAAGATGAGTGCACTGAAAAGGTTTTATGGAAAAATTGCTATTGTTACTGCGTCAACTGATGGAATAGGATTTTCCATAGCACAGAGATTAGCTAGTGAAGGAGCTAAAGTTATCATTAGTAGCCGAAAAGAGAAAAATGTAGCAGAAGCTGTAAAAAGACTGAACAGTGAAGGACTTGAGGTTAAAGGATTAGTTTGTCACGTGTCGAATGCCGATGACAGGAAAAAATTGTTTGAAGAAGCATATAAATTTGGTGGTCTAGATATTTTGGTGTCAAATGCTGCTGTGAATCCCGAGGTCGGAAGCGTCCTTGACTGCTCTGAAAGTTCCTGGGATAAAGTGTTTGATGTCAATGTTAAATCATCATTTTTGTTAGCAAAGGAAGCAGTTCCATTGCTAAGAAAGAGCAAAACGGGTAGAATAGTCTTTATTTCTTCTATTGCTGGTTTCCAACCATTCGATTTGTTGGGTGCCTATTCTGTTAGCAAGACAGCTTTAATTGGATTAACAAAAGCAGCTGCGCTACAACTCGCTATTGATAATATTACTGTGAACTGTGTTGCACCTGGAATTGTAAAAACTAAATTTTCAAGCAATTTAACATATAATGAGGAATCTGCAAAAGAAATTTTATCACATGTTCCTATGCATAGGTAAATGAATGTTAAATTGAAAAGTTTTTAACATTAAATGAATAATATTTTTAGGTTTGCTACAACTTCCGATATTAGTGGTGCCGTTGCATTTTTGGCTTCAGATGATGCTGCTTATATAACAGGAGAAACTATTATTGTAGCTGGAGGAATGGCTTCTCGATTGTAAATTACATACAACACTACTAGATCGTATAATAAATGGAGTTGTTAGGCCGACCCTAGACGCTACTGTGCACTTGTACGGTATGCTTGTGCAAGTGAATCGTTACCAGCAGAACTGAGCGTGTAGAAGAATAGTTTGTGTAGTTATGCAGTTCAAAAACAGTTGGCGCAAGTGTCTACACTCGCAGTTCTGCTGGTAACGATTCACTTGCGCAAGCATACCGTACAAGTGCACAGTAGCGTCTAGGGTCGGCCTTACATTCTTCACTTGAAATGTTACGTCTGCAAGGATATAGATGGTGAAATATGACTTAATATATTTTCAATATATTTTATTGGATGGTTAATAAGAAATAGATTGTTTTATTTTATAGCATTCGATTGATTAGTTACTATTGCGACTGAAACCTTATTAATGAAGGAAATATTTATTAGAATGTAGGCACACTGAGGGAAAAATTTAATAATAGTAAATAAAAATTTACTTGTAACAAATAAAAAGTTGTGTACTATTTGGGACAAGAAAACGCTTTAATTGTTATAGACAAAATGGAGTTGTTGATCCTGTTTAGTTGTCACAAATAAAATGTAGTAAGTGGAAGTTGTTTTCCATTGTAAATAAATAGTTTCTTAATGAGAAAAATTCCTTTTATTTGTTACTATTAAACAGTTTAACTACAGGAGTTAATCTGAATAAGTGGTAGTAGTAGCTATATTTTCTGCACTAAATAAATTAATGACTTACTGGAAATTTGCACGTTAATTACAATAGGTAGTTTTATTTTATGAATATATTAAATAACTTACCTGCAAGAACTAACCCGAAATACTACTACAGACAAATATACTTACTGTGGTAGGTAGGATTTTCGGACCCATGTTTATATGAACTTTCTGTCTTAAAATCACTCAAATAATCATCTGTTAAATTTATTGTACATACTTAATGAACACCCTGTATACTAAAACTACTACCTACATATATTATATTATATTTAAATAGTATACTGCAAGTGTACTATAGACGCAGTAAATCATGCGGTTTCCATATTGCACAGATTTTTTTATTTTACTCAAAAGAAAAGCAATAAGATATTATCTTCATTTACATAAAACTGTGTGCATCTGAAAATGGTAATCATATTAATGAGAACTATATATAAAATATAAAGATTTATTAAAAAAATTTTAAGACTGGTTATTATATACTATTAAAAATAAAATAAAAATAAAGTCTGCTAAGAACAAATGACATATTAAGTCTTATAATAAACAGTTTTAAAATGATTAGCAAATCTACCTGTATAGTACTTTTTTAATCAATATAATTACTAGGTCTATTTCCTTTTCTAATGCTGCAAATTGAAACAGGTGATAGGACAAACAATTTTTTATAAAATCGAAAAATATTTCATCAGGGAGCTGTACAGTAGGTCTTCAAAGAGATACTTTTATTAATAGTTTTTCCTCAATATAGTTCGCAAACTGTTAAAGATAAAATTACGAAATTTGGTACACAAAATTTTAATCACATCAGGCATTCTAAATTGGGGTGGTGTAGGGTAAAACGCCCCCTTTCATTTTGATCACAGAACTATATATATACAGTGTGTCTCACTTTTCACCACTACACCCCAATATCTAGGCCATTTGTTGATCGATTTAGATCAAATTTGGTATACTTCTTTTCTTTCAGATTGTGATTAAAAAGTTATTAATAAAAAATTTTTTCAAACTTAAATACGCCTACTATGATGAAAAGAAATTGGCAAAAATTAGGAATTTATATTAGCGATTGAGATAGGCTTTTTGTTTTTACAGATTCTTGTTCAGCATGACCTAAAACGCCTGTATACCAAATTTCGTTAAAAAATATTTATTCTTTTTTTTTTTTTAAAAGTAATAAAAATCTAAGATTTCAATAATAAAAGTTGAGTTATTTGATATTTTCTAAAAAAAAGTGTCCTAATGCTTAATTAGCGTCATTATATCACCCGACTACCAAGTTATGTAAATATCCGACAATAAATAACTGGAATATTAGGGTGATTATTATTGAAATCTTAGATTTTTATTACTTTTTTTTTTGTGAAGGAATGAATATTTTTTAACGAAATTTGGTATACAGGCGTTTTAGGTCATGCTGAACAAGAATCTGTAAAAACAAAAACCCTACCTCAATCGCTAATATAAATTCCTAATTTTTGCCAATTTCTTTTGATCATAGTAGGCGTATTTAAGTTTGAAAAATTTTTTTATTAATAACTTTTTAATCACAATCTGAAGGAAAAGAAGTATACCAAATTTGATCTAAATCGATCAACAAAAATGGCCTAGATATTGGGGTGTAGTGGAGAAAAGTGAGACACACTGTATAAGCCCCTAGGCCCCAGCTGTTTAAAATTTCTTTGAAATCCATTTTATTGCACTGAACACTATACAGGGTGATTCACGCAAATCGTTCATTAGAAGTATAGGGACTTGTAGCGATAATTTAATTCTGAAAATTTGGCTACTTACATAGTTTTTTATGCTCTTTTCATTAAACATATTTTCAAGGTCATTGCACTTCCGCTTATACCGGAAGTTACCATCAACTTCGTTATTTTAAATGGAATGATATATTTTTTACTGCATTTTTGAATTCTACTAGTCATTTTAATAGGACTTTGATCATACTACCCTATCCCTAAATCTAACCCTACTCGAGATATATTGACTTTTCTGATAATTATTGTCTTGACATCGAGTATTTTGAAATTTGCTGTCTCTAACATAATGAAAGTGAAAGTTACCATTTACACAACACGAATAGTGGAACCCTTAAGCTTTCTAATCATGCTTTCAAATTAACCTAATTGCTTACAGGGTGGTCAGAATTTACTGCCAACTTTGGCAAACTTCAAACGTCAAAAAGTATATTTTTTTAAATGGAACACCCTGTATATTTTTACAGTTTCTGATGTAGAATTTTATTCTGCACCAATTTGTATTAAGGTTCCCTATACTCACTCATCTTTTATAGTTTTTGAGTTATTTATAATTTTGTATTTTACTGCGCGAAATACATTGAGGTATGTGTTGCTCTTATAATAGTCGGCTACGAAAATGGTATTTGTTGCAACTATTAGCATCTATCATACGAAGTTATGTTGCTCTTATAATAGTTGGCTGTGAAAATGACATTTGTTGCAATTATTATTACCTATCTATCAAACACGATTTTATAAATAATAAGTTTGGTAAAGGTTATCAGTCATGGAAAATAATGGAAATGGATATTCAAACAATGATATTTTAAACTTATTTTTTATTCACAGAGTATACGACAAGTTCTGCTAATAATTCTGTGACATTCTTCGTGAATAAAAAATAAGTTTAAAATATCATTGTTTGAATATCCATTTCCAATATTTTCTATGACTGATAACCTTTACCAAACTTATTTATAAAATCGTGTTTGATAGATAGGTAATAATAATTGCAACAAATGTCATTTTCACAGCCAACTATTATAAGAGCAAATAACTTCGTATGATAGATGCTAATAATTGCAACAAATACCATTTTCGTAGCCGACTATTATAAGAGCAACACATACCTCGATGTATTTCGCGCAGTAAAATACAAAATTATCAATAACTCAAAAACTATAAAAGATGAGTATAGGGAACCTTAATACAAATTGGTGCAGAATAAAATTCTACATCAGAAACTGTAAAAATATACAGGGTGTTCCATTTAAAAAAATATGCTTTTTGACGTTTGAAGTTTGCCAAAGTTGGCAGTAAATTCTGACCACCCTGTAAGCAATTAGGTTAATTTGAAAGCATGATTAGAAAGCTTAAGGGTTCCACTATTCGTGTTGTGTAAATGGTAACTTTCACTTTCATTATGTTAGAGACAGCAAATTTCAAAATACTCGATGTTAAGACAATAATTATCAGAAAAGTCAATATATCTCGAGTAGGGTTAGATTTAGGGATAGGGTAGTATAATCAAAGTCCTATTAAAATGACTAGTAGAATTCAAAAATGCAGTAAAAAATATATCATTCCATTTAAAATAACGAAGTTGATGGTAACTTCCGGTATAAGCGGAAGTGCAATGACCTTGAAAATATTTTTAATGAAAAGAGCATAAGAAACTATGTAAGTAGCCAAATTTCAGTAGCTAAATTATCGCTACAAGTCTCTATACTTCTAATGAACGGTTTGCGTGAATCACCCTGTATACACAAAACACGTACACTGGCATACATCGGCACCAGCAGCAACCAAAACCATATTGAGAGTAATGAGACCGGCCGCGGTGGCGAGATGCCGATGCCGCCAAAATGATATCGTACGAGCCTATACCGAATGAGACTCGAAGACGCACGACATAAATAAATTTAATAACCATAAGAATTTGAATACCTGGAGTAAGATTAAGTTGTTGTGCCACAAATGCCCAGAGTAGTAGTTACTAATATACATTTTTAGGAAACGTGAGTTAAATTACTTTATCGATGAATTCTATTTTTAAAAACAATTTTTATTTCTAAAATTCCGAATTGTTCAATATTATAATTTACAGAGTTTAGCCTCCGGCCACAAGACTAAGACTGTTCTAGCTTGTGCCCGTTTACATTATTATCGTAATTATGCTGACTTCGGCAGTTGTCTCTAGGATAGCTCAGGGTATGTGGTATATAATTCCTCCCTTCTTAGTCTTTGACGTCCTCGTCAAAGGGTGATTCGACAGCTTGGAGATTCTTGAGCTCTGCAGGGTTAACTTGCAGAATGTGTTTCTTGGCACATAACAATTGGTAAAGTCTGTGCCTAAAAATGTACAGAAAGACAAGTATACAGATACATAATATAATCAGGATAAATGTTGTCGTCACATGAGCGGCATTTAGTTGAGGGTTGTTCAGTATACTTTCGTTTTCCAGGGGTTGCAAATCTTCTTTTATTTTTGAGATGTCTTCTAAATGGTATGTTTGTAATTGGATTGATTGTTTTGGTTGTGTTCCAATATAACTGGGAATATCCATTACTGGGATGCTAAATGTATGGTTGACATTTATTGTAATTAAATTGTTATCCATTATGATTGCACATGTGGATAATATTATATTATTTTTGACTATGGAATGTCTGGTGACGGAGTTTTGGCATTTCTCTATTACTTCCTTGGGTTTTGAAAACGTGGTTAATAGGCCATGGGATGTGAGCATGTAGGCGTCGACATTTATTGTTTTCATGGCTTCGCATTTATCAGGTTTTGATAAAATACATCTGCTTGATTGGCAAGATTGACATATAAAAAGTTCAATAGTGGGTTGACATCGATCGGCCCATTTGTCCTCTTGATCGCCTTCCAGGTAGTACTTGGTAGGTGGAATGAGTGCGATGGCATCTTCATTAGGAATAGGGTGAATTCGGGAGATATTATAATAGGTGGGATTAAGGATGGGTACCTTAAGAGCCATTACTATTAGGTTATCAATTGATACTATTCCTAGCTTTGCGTTTTGTAGAATTTCAAAGGGATGAGTAGAGTCATATGTTATTAGAGTATTTTTATCGTGATCTAATAACAATTCTTTTTGAATTTCTGTTAACTCAGAGAATGTAATAATTTCTAAATTGGGTATTTTATCGTTAGTAAGAGTGATAGTTCTAATAATTACATCTAATTGATTCTCAAAAGATTGAAGGTAATCTTTATGAATTTGTAAAAAGTAGAGTTGCTCAAATCGATTTGTATAAATACTAATCATTGAGGCAGTATAATTCTGGTTTCTTTCGATTATTTTTAATTCGTTATAGAATTTATCTGTAACCTTTGAAAATAATGTAATGCTTTGTGATATTCTTTGGTTAAGTTTGTTTTCATTTTTTGAAAGAATTTCAATGTTTTTATTAATATTGTTAAGGTCATCTTGATCTAAGTTTCCTGTAATAAATTTTACAATACTACCTAGTCCATTTATAAGGCCTCTTTTTACTTTAGTTGGATTGATGATTTTATGTAATTTATGTCGTATAGTTTCAATTTTGGTTTCAATTTGTTCTACAATCAGTTGGTTAGGCTGAGCACTTGATAATTTGCTTACCGTTAAGATTTTTTCGGTATTAATTTCGAGTTGATAAAAATGATTATTTAATGTATTAAGATTATATGAGAAATATATTTTGTGATAGTAGTTTAGAGTTTTGGCTAAACCTAAGGGCTCTTGGTAATATCCAGGTGTTTTAATTGGAATTATTTGTATTGTCTGCACCGTCATTAGGGTGGACCTGCAAAGAAGGTTGTTTTCTTAGTCTCTTTATTTTAGATATATTTCTAGTACATAAATTTCCGTGAGGAGTTTTTATTTTGACTGTGTTCTCATTTTTGTTAACTAGTGTAGCTTTATTAAAAATCGCTTTATGTTTACTTTGGCTGGTTGGTTTTGCTACATATAGAGAAGTATTTTCAGGGATATTTGCTACTTGTTCCCTGTCGTTATTTATTTTGTCAAGAACATTTTGTTCCTTTGTTTTTGTTTTCTGATAAATTTGGTCTAAGAATGGTTTAAGTTCATTCTTACGTTTTAGATTATAATTTTCGTAAAGTTCTTCGGTCATTGAAAAACTTAATTCATGTTGATAGGGACCATAGAGAATTGAAAAGGGTGAAAATCCCGTGGATGCATGAATTGATTGATTGTATATCCATACGGCAGTAATCATTTGATTACTCGGTTTTTCACTAGGGTTTTTTATATTAATTATTCTTAGTTTTTCTAACAAAGTTGAATGTAATCTTTCTATGAACGAATTGGAGTTAGGATTATAAGCTGTGGTACAGTGAAATTCAATACCTAGCATTGTTAAGTATTCCTGGAAAGTTTTATTTTTAAATTAAGTACCTTGGTCAGTAACTATACGTTTAGGGCGGTCATGATGAGAAATGTAGTGACGTAATTTGTTTAATACTTCGGGGGCGGTGGCGCTTTTCAATAAATAAGCTTGAGCGTATTTAGAAAAAGCATCAATGATAGTTAAGAATTTAGAAGATTTATAAGTAAATGTATCTATGTAAATAGAGTCAAAAGGTTTACAAGGCATCATTGGTCCTTTTAGTTGAGGTTTATAAGGATTTCTGTCGTATTTGGCTCTTAGACAAATGTCATATTTATTAATATGGAAAGTGACTAATTCTTGTAATTTAGGGAAATAATACTTTTGCTTTAGATGTTTTACGGTTTCATTAATTCCGTTATGGGTTTCGTTATGGTAAGAGGAAATGATTTCTTTTTGGTCATTTTCATTTTGTACATCGTCTAAAAGTTGGCTAGATATTAACATGTGTACAGAGTTATTCAAATTTTGTTTGAAAATTCTTAAACAGATGGTTTTTACTTCTTCCTCTGGTATATATAAACATGTGTTTACATTAGGGCCTATGCGAGTTCTGCATATTTCTAATAAATGTTTTTCTATATTATTGTTAGGGATATTTATTGTAAGTCTTACTTTGGTTTTGTTAAATAAATATTGCTGGGATGTAGACATTTCGTCTGCAGTATTGTCTGTTAGTATAATAAGTTGATTTTTATATTGGTTTACGGGGTGTTCTGTAATTGGTATTACTAGACCGTTATCGTCATTGTTTATTGAATGACAGGTGTTTTCTAAGTCTTCGAGAGCTTCATCGCTAATAACAGGTAAATTTTGGGTATTATTTAGTAAGTCATTAATAATGTCGTCAATTTCGTCTGGGTTAGGATTTTCTGATATTTGTGGTATTATCGATTCGTTTTCGTTAATATTGATTTCGATTCGGGAAAGAGCGTCGGCTACATAATTTTCTTTTCCCTTTTTATACTTGATGTTAAAATCAAATTCGTCTAGTTTGAGTCTCCATCGTACTAAGCGCGAATTTGGTTCTTTTATTTTAGATAACCATACTAATGGGTTATGATCGGTTTCGATAGTAAATGTCCTTCCAAATAGATAAGGACGGAAGTGTTTACACGATGCTAAAATACTTGTGAGTTCTTTCTCGATAGTGGAGTAGTTTTTCTCAGCGGAATTAAGGGTTCTACTATAAAAAGCTATCGGTTTACCATCCTGACTCAATACAGAACCAAGGGCTATATTGCTAGCGTCTGTAGTTAAAGTAAAAGGTTTTGAGAAGTCAGGGTATGTTAAAATAGGGGCATTGGTTATTGCTTCTTTAGTGATACGAAAAGCTTCTTTGTACTTGTAGTCGTTAAGGTCAATTTTTTCAGATTTTCTAAGACATTTTGTCATTGGTTGTGTTAGTTTCGCGAAATTTGGAATAAATTTTCGGTAGTAACCTACTAAGCCTAAATAAGATTTTATTTCTTTCGTAGTACGGGGTAGAGGATATTTTTGTATCGCTTCGATTTTTATGGGATTTGGCGTGATGCCTTCCGGTGTAATAACATGACCTAAAAATGACACTTCTTTTCTAAGGAACTCGCTTTTGTCTAATTGTATTTTAAGATTAGTTTCACGTAATCGTTGGAATATTTGTTGCAAATGAATTAAATGATCTTGGAGAGACTTGGAGAATATTACCACGTCGTCCATGTAAACAAAACAATTTTTGTACTGATATTCACGAAGTACATTGTCCATCATTCGTTGGAATGTGGCAGGAGCGTTTTTTAAGCCGAATGGCATCCTAAGATATTCAAAATGGCCGTTATTGACTGTAAATGCGGTTTTTTCTATACTATTCGGGTCCATTTCGATCTGGTGAAAACCTTGAGCAAGATCAAGTGTGGAAAAATACGTACATTTACCCAAATTGTCTAATATCTCTTCGATTCTAGGTAAAGGATATTTGTCCTCTATTGTCTTTTCATTTAGACGCCTATAATCGATAACCATACGATATTTTTTCTTTTGCGACGCGTCAGTCTTTTTTGGAACGATCCACACAGGTGAGCTGTATGGGGAAACACTCGGTCTTATTATTTTGTCTTTAAGTAATTTTGATATTTGTCTTTGTATTTCTTCTTGCATATTGTGTGGGTGTCTGAAAGACTTGGTAAAAATCGGGTCATTGTCTGCTGTGCGTATTGTATGTTTAACTTGGTTAGTAAAGCTTAAGTCACTGTCCTCTGTATAAAAACAGTCTTTATATTTATAACAAAGATTTAATATTTTTTCTTTTTCCTCGCTATTTAAATGAGGTGTACGAAAATTTTCGGAAAATTTTATTTTTTGAGGATTACTTTCAGGATTTGTCTGTTGGAAATATTCACACGGAATTACAGATATTCTTTCTTTAAAATTGATTTCAATTTCATTAGGGTTGTTACATGGTAATTTTGCTATTCCATTTACAGTGGTTAAAAAACATTCAGGTATTATAATTTGTTCTAATTCAGTTTCTGGAATATAAATATCTCCAGTTTCTATGCTAGTTGGTATTTTAATAAAATGTTTATCATTAGATATTAAGTTCACTTCGTTATCATTATACTCTAAGTAGAATGGTATAACAACGTCGTTAAGTTGTATTATTTTATCTTTGTAATTTATATTAGCTTGCAGTTTATGTAGGTCTTTAGACCCTATGAGGATATCAAATCTTTTATGCCAAGGAATTACTCGTATTTTTATATTTTTATTTATACCTAATTCTTCAAATAATTTTAATTTTAAATTTTTATTTGATTGTATAGTTCGGTGTAAACCAGTAACTTGAAAACTTTCAATGAAAAGATTATTTTTGAATTGTTTTATTTTATTCGGGTTAATAATGGAATCGGTGGCTCCGGTATCAATTAGGATTTTTAAATTTTTCTCCGGTAGATAGAAGAATGGAAGTTTGGAGCCATAGCTGATATTATTTAAATCAATGGGGGTGGATCTGAGGCTTGTGTCTGAAAATTTTCTTCTTGGTAATCTGGAGGATATTCTTCATAATATTCCTGTTCGTCACTTTGTGGGTCATTACAGAAATCTTCGTTTTCTTGTATGGAAAGTTCCGGTGTTACTTCGGTATTATGCAGTTCTTTGAAAAGGAAATTTGGTTTACCATTAGATGTGAACTGTCTTGAATAGGGACGAACACTATTACTTGTCTGAGTGGACATTGGTGTAGGTTTGAAGTTTTGAGACGAAGTAGAAGGTCTCATTTGACTTGGTTGATTAAAAACTTGGTTATTTGTGAGCGGTATATTTCTTTGGGGAATAGGGCGATTTATATCTCCGAACTGTTTAGTGGGAGATTCATAAAACGAGTTTTGTAATGGTGTTTGATATTTCGTGCCGTAATTGAACTTGTTGGGTTCATTTACTGTACGTGCATTAAACTGATATGATCTTTGATTATCTTGTTTTATTGGTAAATGACTTTTATTTGGGAGATTATGCAATTGACGAATAGCGGTTTGGTTATTGTCGTATTCGTGACATTTTAATAAAGCTTCCTCGATGTTTTGAGGTGGAGCATATGAAAGTAAGGACCTATACGGTTCTTTAATTCCTATTTTAAATTGTTCAAGACCTGCATTTTTAATTTTTTGAATTTCATAATTTAATATTTCAACACTTGCACTATGTAATTGTGCATATTGGATTAAGGCATTTTGAGCTTCAATTACCTTATGATAAAACTGTAAACAGTTTTCATTTTGATTTTGACGAGTTTGTTTTAAGTTGGAATTTAAAAGATTTTCATTCCGATGATCACCGTAATATTTTATAAGTGCTAATTTAATATGTGTCCATTCACTTGTATTTTCTAAAAAGATATTAGTCGCGGCTTGACCTTTAATTTTACTTAATATTATTTGTGTGATTAAAACTTCTTGAAACGCTGTTAATGTAAATAGCCTGAGAGTTTCTAGAACTTTCTCGACTTTTGCTATAAAGAGAGGCAAATTTTCGTTAGGTTCAAAACAAGGTAGTGTTTGTAATAATTCAGATATATCGTTAGTTGTGATATTCATTTTTATTGTAGTCTCCGGAATTATACTCTCTAAATGACTAATTTGTTCTGATGTAAAGCTAGAAGTTCCTTGAGCAGAATTTAAACTACTTTTTCTAGGCGATTGATATGGAGTCTCACGATAAGTTTTATTTTCTATTAATTCTACACTTAGTTTATTATTTGACATTACACAATATTAAAACAGAGTGTTTTAATTTTTCGAAAAAATTTTGTTGGAAAATGGCTCTTAAGACTAAAGCTTAATTATGAGATAGGATGATCGTACTTACAGGAAGATGGAAAGATGCATTTCACTCAATTCTTCTGCGAATAACTGATATCCTTTGTCACACACTCGAGGTTGAGTCGTACCAGGGGGATGATCCTTAAGTTGATGTCCCACTGATTGTTCAAAGATTGAACAAGGCCGTTTTTGTCGATTGTTCACAAGAGATTGAAATCCGCCGTTACCGTGAATCACTTCGATTGCAACAACGTTGAACAATCCTGTTCGCAGCGCCAGTTAAATTACTTTATCGATGAATTCTATTTTTAAAAACAATTTTTATTTCTAAAATTCCGAATTGTTCAATATTATAATTTACAGAGTTTAGCCTCCGGCCACAAGACTAAGACTGATCTAGCTTGTGCCCGTTTACATTATTATCGTAATTATGCTGACTTCGGCAGTTGTCTCTAGGATAGCTCAGGGTATGTGGTATATAATTCGTGTGTGTGTTTTAGTTCAGTCAATAAAGGAGGTGTAGAGTGCGTGAGCAGGGACCTAAGCGGTTCCTTCAGAAACTTGTTCCGGGTGCTTAGGGAGTTAACATACTAAAAGTCCTGACGTATAGGAGGTGAGCCGGAGGAGGGGGGGCACTTTTGGATCTTTCGCTTATATCTCGAAAATGATGCGTCGTAGGGAAAAATTTTACTGGTACTGGTACCATGAAAGCTCATGAAATTCTTTACAACTTTCATTCTATATCCTTTTTTCGAATTCGCAACCGTTTTCGAGCTACACGCTCCGAAAAAGTGAAAATTTTCGAAAAACAGATTTTTACGTCACATTTTTCACAAACATTCTTTCATTCCGTCATATCGTCTAAACTGTTCATCTGAGAAAGAAATTCCATTTGAGGAAGTTGTAGAGAATTGAATTCCCTTTAGGAATATATATATACATACCCAATCTCCAACCGGTTAACAGTTACACCAATTTTAAGATTTTTCGTAAAATTTCGTCATTTTCAGAAATAGTAAGTATATTGTTTTATTAGGAGTAAAAGTGATACTTTTGTGACAATTTGGTAGGTTTGTCACAAGAAGATTTTTCGCCTAATCCTACCAACAAAGTCAGTTCATCTCCTTACAACAGGATAACGCTTCAGGAGAATATACAGACTCCCACTACCAATAATCGTGATTACTTCTGTGGAACAATTCACTCGCAGTTCTGTGGCTGTCGTTGGTGAGGATGTGGGCCCCACTGTCCTTTTGATAGCTTCCACTCCTCCCACCCACGACATCTTGCTGCTGAAACCCGGCCGAGGGAAAACCAAAACAGTGGCACTGTCCACCCAAGAGATGCAGCAGCATGGATTTGAACACATCCTGTTCTTATATTCATTTACCGGCTGTGACACAACATCTGAAACTTTAAGGAGAAGCAAAGTGTGTTTCTCAAAATTGTACTTGACGTCAGAAATAATCAAGGAAGCGATAGTGTTTTTTGATAACCCCTCCTCCATTCACGGCGAGGTTGAAGAGACTGGGAAGATTTTCTTCCTCAAATGGTATGGGGCACCAGTAAGACAGACCTCCCTCAACCAGTAGGTCCCCTTCCAGTCGTTCATGAGGCCACGAGGCCAGTGACAAATATTAAGCCTGACATTAGCTCCCTTCCACCAGCTGAGAGCGCAGTTAAACATAATTCCCGGCGCACCTACTACCAAGTGCAGCAGTGGCTCGGGAATGAGCTGCCCTCTCAAGAGTGGAGGTGGAAACATGTAGGAGACACCCTGGTGCCAATTACAACAGAAGATCCACCAGAACCGAAGATCCTAGTGAAAACGATATCATGCAGTGGCTCGGGAATGAGCTGCCCTCTCAAGAGTGGAGGTGGAAACATGTAGGAGACACCCTGGTGCCAATTACAACAGAAGATCCACCAGAACCGAAGATCCTAGTGAAAACGATATTTTGCACAAAGGATTTTGGTGTGGCAAATGTGGATGCCGGAAAGCAATGCTGAACTGTTCTGCGACGTGGCTAACCTGCCAAGGGAAGTACCTCAACGGCGTGTCTATTTACGACGAGGACAACGTAGAGCCGTTCAGCAAGAACCACTGAGGATGAAGATGCCTCTCACGTCCAAAGAGTATGAAAACATGAATCCAGGGAAAGTTGAGAGTTTAACATTGAGAAATTATTGACAGTGAGAACAATAGAATTATTGAAATCGAATAAAATTACTCACAATATGTGACTTTTTTAATCACTTTTAAAATACAATTTTCCACTATTCAGCTAATATTTTTTTTTCGAAAATTTTCACTTTTCCGGAGCGTGCAGCTCGAAAATGGTTGCGTATTCGATTTCATTTGGTATACGAAAATTTTCCCTACGATGCACCGTTTTCGAGATATAGGCGAAAAATCCAAAAGTGGGACCTTCTTTGTGCCCCCCCTCCTCCGACTCACATCCTAGGCGTCAGGACTTTTAGTAAAGATAGGGACCTCAGCATTATTGGTGGCCTGGGGAGTCTGTATCCCATTCTCCTGAAGCGTTATCTGTTGTAAGGAGATGAACTGACTTTTGTTGGTAGGATTGGAGAAAAAACCTTCTTATTTCACAGGTATCGATGTGTTCCATGTCAATTTGATGTCAGCCAATCCTCCTCAGTCTGTATCGTCACAGAATTAACAGACCAGAAGCGACGTTTAAAATGCCGACTTTGATGTTGATGTACCAAATCTACGTGACCTTGCGCCATTATTTTGTAGGTACTGTCAGGCGCGAAATTTAAATTTAATTCAAATGGTAGCATAATTTTATAATGAAAATTGTTACACAGTCGATTTTAACTATTAATAATTAGTTTAACTAAGAATTGTATTACATATTAACTTGTGTATTATCAATTATTTGGATATTATCGATATCTTGTCGAGTATTTCAAGTTTTTACAATATGATTTATCCAATTGTCCAGAATTTAAATGTACTTATAGATGATTACATAGTGGTTCACGGATATATTTTTAGTATTAAAAAATATAAACAAATACGTTTACGAAAATGTAAACATCAAATAAGCAAAGAACTGATGTGTGTTTTTACCTTTTAAGTTACGCATAAACCTCAAAATTTGTATTTTTAGAAATTGCTTAGGTAAATGTGATTATACTGGATTTTACCCATTCTTGCGGAAAACTTAATAAACAATGATTTCATCGTAATTGGAGAATTGGACTTCAACTAATACAACTAGAGAATTCAGTTTACTAGCCTGATATCGTCAACAACTAGACATTTATGTATGTTATTGGGTTTGTTCATACATTTATTATATATATATATATATAATAAATGGTTCATAGAACCGATTTGTGATAGTTTTGATCCTTATAGAAATCTGAAATTTAAAAACATTTCGACTTCATATACGCAACAAAAATGTGCATGCCTCAGATGATAATTAAATCATAAATGGCTTTATTTAGGCTTTATACAAGCATAATAATAACAAACATATATCCAATTTGATATACTTATATTGATGTTTCATCTCTAAACATACAGTTATTAAATTTATTGGACCTTCTTTAAAGTCGCATAAACAATGCATATCAAACAAAGAAAGAGAATTGTAAAATAATAATTAAATGAATCGCACACAAATATACACATTAACGACAATGTTTTCCAAATACTCAAATTTCAAATAAAATTAGAAATTTAGTTACACTGATTTTAGGTTAAGCGGTTGAAGTACCTACATAATAATGGCGGCTCCGCGCATGCGCATTCAAATTTAATTTTGACGCGAATGGGGAACGTCGCTTCTGGTCTGTTACTTCTGTGGTATCGTCGCCTCTGTTCTTGTGACAAATCTACAAAATGGTCACAAAAGTATCACTTATTCACTCCTAACAAAACAATATACTATTTCTGGAAATGACGAAATTTTACGAAATATCTTAAAATTGGTGCAACTGTTGACGGGTTGGAGATTGGGTAGGTATATATATATATATATTTTTAAAGGGAATTAAAGTTAGTAGTAGTATGTTAACTCCCTAAGCACCCTGAACAAGTTTCTGAAGAAACCGCTTAGGTCCCTGCTCACGCACTCTACATCCCCTTTTGGGACATTCGTTGACTGGACTATTTGCTGTGGTAGTTTTATGGTTATCTCCACCTAAATAGCATATAATTGAGGCAATTATTATTAAACAAATTTATTATCCTTTGATTACTTATAGTAGAGTACGTTAATAGGAGCAGATATACGTCTTTAGAAATGTCATTTTAAATAGTCTAGTACTTAACATCTGACGAAGCCACTGTGTGGCGAAACAATTATGTAGTTTATATAATTTGTGAAATATATAAATATAAAAGATTTGTGGAAATCATAAAACAGTTAAGTTTTATTTCGTTCAAAATGTCATTTTATTTATAAGAAATATTGCAGCAACTTGTCCTATTTAAAAAAACAGTTGTTACAATTAAATTATTGTTAGCAAAAAAAAGTACCTAGCCGATTTTTCTCAGTGCAGATAAAATCTAGCGGCATCTGTATGGGGGACCACAGATTGTATTATTGGTTCATTTAGATATATTTGTTGTACTTAAGGTGGGCGAAAATAAAGGTTAGATTTGCCGAAAACAAGGACTTTGTAGTTCGACAATTTCTACTGCATCCCTGAACTAATCCAAAAAAATTTTTGACAGGTTTTTAGAAAAAACTAGAGAATAGTATAACTGACGATTCTTATTTACTAAGATGCTAAACTACATTAACTTTGAACGTAATTTTGAAATTATAAGAAAAACTTATGGTCGCAATAAAATAAATACTGGTCTAATCTATTACGCTATATTAAACAAACATTTTGAATTGCACAAATTTTGTCACCTGATTTTAGCAAGGCTTATTCTTCTGTTACATACAGGGTGATTCACGTCGACCGCCTATTAGAAGTATCTCGAGAAAGAAAAAAGATATCGATTTGAAATTTTGGTTATGGTCCTAAGTGGGTAGGATCTATTTAATGAAAATATTTTCAAAATGGTGGCATTTCCGGTTATACCGGAAGTTGACCCTAACTTTGTTATTTTAAATGAGATGCCCCCATTTTCAATTTTTTTTTAGATTCCACGGAAAATTTAAAGGTTGTATTTTGTTTCGTCCAAAGTCAAAGCATACTATTTAGAAAACGGCGCTGTTCAATTTTCATCGATCAAATTAGAAAATCGCAAATATCTAAAGAATCATACATTTTGGGTATAGGAACATGATACATGCTTAGTGCGCATTTTTTCTCGCTATCGATTGGTGTATTTAATTAGATATGGTTCCATTTTAAAAAAATTACATTGCTGTTTCTATGAGGTCGATAGATATCGTTAATTTTAGAAACTGTGCAGTTGAGATTTTGACAAATTTATTACATGATGGATACCTTCAATACCTTGTCTTACCTCAATAAAAAATTCAACGTCTTATCATTAATTGTTGCTGAGATATTGATTTTTACATTATACAACTATTCTGTCAATATTTTGGGAAAAAAATTAATATCTCAGAAAATATTCATTTTAGACATAGGGAACATCTAATGAAGTGACCTTAAAATTTTCCGTGGAATCTAAAAAAAATTGAAAATGGGGGCATCTCATTTAAAATAACAAAGTTAGGGTCAACTTCCGGTATAACCGGAAATGCCACCATTTTGAAAATATTTTCATTAAATAGATCCTACCCACTTAGGACCATAACCAAAATTTCAAATCGATATCTTTTTTCTTTCTCGAGATACTTCTAATAGGCGGTCGACGTGAATCACCCTGTATGTAACAGAAGAATAAGCCTTGCTAAAATCAGGTGACAAAATTTGTGCAATTCAAAATGTTTGTTTAATATAGCGTATAGATTAGACCAGTATTTATTTTATTGCGACCATAAGTTTTTCTTATAATTTCAAAATTACGTTCAAAGTTAATGTAGTTTAGCATCTTAGTAAATAAGAATCGTCAGTTATACTATTCTCTAGTTTTTTCTAAAAACCTGTCAAAAATTTTTTTGAATTAGTTCAGGGATGCAGTAGAAATTGTCGAACTACAAAGTCCTTGTTTTCGGCAAATCTAACCTTTATTTTCGCCCACCTTAAGTACAACAAATATATCTAAATGAACCAATAATACAATCTGTGGTCCCCCATACAGATGCCGCTAGATTTTATCTGCACTGAGAAAAATCGGCTAGGTACTTTTTTTTGCTAACAATAATTTAATTGTAACAACTGTTTTTTTAAATAGGACAAGTTGCTGCAATATTTCTTATAAATAAAATGACATTTTGAACGAAATAAAACTTAACTGTTTTATGATTTCCACAAATCTTTTATATTTATATATTTCACAAATTATATAAACTACATAATTGTTTCGCCATACAGTGGCTTCGTCAGATGTTGAGTACTAGACTATTTAAAATGTCAAACGGATAACTAGGGAAATAAAATTGTCACTGTCGAAAAGTCATCCATAAATAACTATGAATAAACTTTCGTTGTCTAGTAACAAAAGTGCAAAGAGTAAGTTATTTTTTGCACTGTAAATAGTGCAAAAAGTTAATTAACTTTTTGCACGATCGTAGAAAATAGTAATTTGTGTAACTAGTGCAAAAAGTGTATATTTGTTGCATGAGGCGTGAAGTTTGCAGAACGAGCGAAGCGAGAGGTGTAATTATGCCGAGTGCAACAAATACACTTTTTGCAAGTGTTACACACAATATTTTTTCTACAATCGATTTATAAATAGATTTTTTAAAAGTTTATTGAACAGAATAGTACTTTAACATAAAATATTCAAATGTCAAAGTTAAACTGACAACTAAATAAATTGTCACTGTTCAACACCATCCATAAATAACTATGAATAAACTTTCGTTGCCTAGCAACAAAACTACATTTTGCACTAGTGCAAAAAGTAAGTTACTTTTTGCACTAGTGCAACAAAATATTACTTTTTGCACTGTAAATAGTGCAAAAAGTTAATAATTTTTGCACGATCGTGGAAAAAGCATTTTTATAATAGTGGTCTTGATCTTATATTTAATAAATAATCTCTACTTAAGTAGACATTAAACATGGTGTCAGGTAATTAAGAAAGATTATTTTTCTGAAAAAGGTGACTGAAGTTGTAATAAATAAATAAAAAGGAAAGTAAGGTTAAACAGTCGGAAGGAGTTAATATGGATTTTAAACTACCAGCTCCGTTAGAGTTCATAGGAGACATTGGTAAGAATTTTAATAAATTTAAACAAAAAAATAGACCTGTATTTTAAAGCGGCTGATCTGCAAGGTAAATCAGATGAAAGAAAAATTTCGATATTCCTAAGTGCAACTGGAGATGAAACAATAGAGGTGTTTTAAGTTTTTCACTAGAAAACAACAAGAAGGTGAGGGCATTGACCATTTCATTAAAGAGCCGACGATTTTGGCTAAAAGTTGTAATTTTGGAGATCATGAAAAGTCTTTAATAAGAGATATAATCATAATTGGAATAAGAGACGTATAGAAAAAGTTACTGGGTATTGAAGGAGTTTGAGTTAAGTAAAGCGGTACAAGTATATAGGGCATCGGAAGCAAGCAATCTACAAATGAAAGGGTTAAAAGGTGAAGAAGTAGATTTGTCGAAGAAAGATGGGCTAATTAAAAATTGACCATGGGCGAAAGAAAACGAATATGATTGTTTCAAATGTGGGCGTAGACATATAAGAGGGAAATGTTTTGCTTATGGTAAAAAGTGCAATAATTTTGGTGAAGGACATTTTGTGATAGGTTGTAAGAAAAATAAGCAAGGTAACAAAAACAAGATTAATTTTAATAAAAACAAGGCTAATACGTCCAGATATGTGAACGTAGTAGATGATGATAGCGAGAGCGAAGAAAGTTTGTTTATAAATAACATAACTGTAAATAACATGAGGGTAAATAATTGTAAAGATTTGGGAAGAGAAGGTTGTTTTAGATAATGAATTTATAGATTTTAAAGGTTCGGGGGCACAGTGTTGCCTTATTTTTGGGTTAAGAAATTAGGTAGGGAGACTTGGGAGAGAGAGATGGAAAAAACTACAGAGGTTTTATAGAGACCATGGGGGTGAAGCTTGTATTGGAAATCGAGCAGCAAAACTCGTCCTGCGCAGTAGTGATGCCAGTTCAATGAGGGGCAAAGGGATGATATTTTTGTATTTCCCGCGAGTGTCAAAAATGAAGATAGAATTCGAGATGGAATTTTTGACAAAAATGGCTGACTGTTGTTAATGTGCATCAAAGTTTACATTTTTTTATTCTGAAGAACTTTTTTAAAAAACGTGTCTTTGTATCTCTTAGAAAAAAGTTTCCATTGTGTTCTGTGGAAAGAAATTAACACTAACCTGAAAAAAGTGCCTGTTCTCCAATTTCCAAATACGAAAATTCGTTATTTGAGGTAAGTAATATTACGTATTATTTTATTATTACTGATTGTTTGGTTCTTGGTTCATCCGTACTAAACACAACTCATCATTCGCCGGTTTTTTTTAAGAAATACATGTTTTGATATATTGTATATTATGTAATAAAGACCGACTGCCCATACCTCGGACAAATGTTCTGAGATTCAAACTACCTTTTTATAAGATGTTTCTTAAATTATTAAATAGCACTTAAACAATTTGCCAGTATTCGATGACTAGCATAATTCGACTTTCCAATCTTACGTTACGTAGTTTCAAAAATACATTCTAAATATTTCTAAACTATTGGTCACTTGTACGTTGTACGGTACATGTACAATCCACAAATTAACCGATATAGGTACACATGTTTATTATAAAACAAAGGGTGAAAATTATGTGAACTAACATGACCATGTGTTCATGAATACCTATTCTTCGATATTCTGTTTGTTAAACACTGTATACCTATTCGCTATGTGCAAGGGTTCTAGTAGCGCCGCTCGTGGTCAAATTTTTAATATTTGTACCCCTAAACTGTCAATGTCAGTACATGATTGTCAATGTCACGACATGACAGAATAACATAAAATAATGACGAATATAATTTTGTGTACCAAATTTAAACAAATTACGCATTCCAATAAATTTACCAAATGTGAGAGATGTATTAGAAAAAAGAAAGAAATTGACATTTTGTCATGTGAAACATGTAGAAGAATATGTTGATATCAGATGCAATAATAAAACTACAGCAAAGTGCGTTCAACAAAGGGCTGCAACAGATAAGCTTTATAAACTTAATTTAGAGGTAAATACATTATTTTACTTGACTCTTTTCAAAGCTTTGATCCACTTCTCGCATTATTTAAGGTTGTGTTTCCGCACAGGAAATCTGTAATATTCTATAAAACTTTATTTTATAGAAAATGTCACTAACACGACAGCCTAGAACACAACATTTATTTGCAGGTCGCTTAATTTTTCCCATGCATGTTTCGTTTATAACCGAAAAACACTATTAAATTACAACTCTTCTCGTACAAACAACAATTATTATTATTTGACACTACACACTATTTGACAGCACAAAACATATGATCTTGACAAATGGGAAAATTGGGGGTTCAAAATTTACAATTATGGCCACCGCAAACGCTCGCGTCGGATTTAGTAATAGCTCCGCCCCCTTGCACATAGTCAATAATTTTTTTAAATATGCAAAGACGCTTTGATTCCAACTTGTTTTAAAGTAGATTTTCTTTATTTCCACACGATTAACATAATTCTTTTGTTTAATTTTTAATTTTGTAATTATAAATTTAATTTTATATAAATTTTTTACAGGTAGTTACTTAATTATTTATGGCTGCCGATGGATATTCCTACAGTAAAAATAAGACGACGTGCCGAATGAATCTTCTATCCAACCATGTAATAGCAGTGCCTACAACGGGTCTCAAGGGATAGGATGCCTTACTTTATGTCGACAAATAACATTGCTGATATTCGACAGTCTTTCTTGATGGAGATGCTCAAAGCCCGCCATATCTATTTTCTATTTTCACTATAATATGTATATGACTGTTAAAGATGGTTATATATTTTATTTATGAGATGTATCTCTAAACTTAATTAATTATTAATTATTTAATCATAGCTGACCAAAGATCATGTTTGTTATTATGTATGATTTATTTTAATAAAATTCATTATAATCATTTTTAGTTTAAATCTATGTATATAAGTAGGTAATCAATTTAGTATTTTCCTTTTTATTGTACATATTAAACAAACAAGCATGATCTCATATTTTAAATGGTTTACCGTTTTCATTCAATCTAAGATTTATGATATGAATTGTTTCTTATTTTTGTTGTTAGGTAATAAGTTATTCTCGAATAAAAAAATATACAAGCATATCCTTATTTGAGGCAAACTTAAATTCTAATTTCAGAAATATGTAAATATGTTTTTCCACGTCAGGGAGTAGAAATCGATTTTTATGGTGTCGAAATTGAAACAGAAGTGAAACATTTTTCCTCTCGGTAATTAAAGTGGCCATAAATTGCTCTAGGGAGCTTTTATTACTTTATGTGAATAGAAATGATCCGAAGGTTACTAATATAGGGTTAATAAGTGTTGTCTTCTATTTTTAAAATATTGTTTTTTTCTGTTGTTTCTACTCCCTGTCGTGGGAAAAAGTAGTTTATATAGCCCATGAGAGAAGCTATTGTTCCTCTGTGTATTTGTAGCCCTCGGCCTTTAGAAAGAATAACGCGTTGCTCTCTCTTGCTATATAATGTAAGTAAGTAAGTAAGTAATTTATTCATGTTGGATATACATAGAGTATTTACATACGTCAAAAGATAGTACACATAAGGCGAGTTGCTTTATTCACCGGTTGATCCACCAGATGTGTTTTATATCTTGTTCTAACCTCGGAGATAGAACAAGATAAAACACATCTGATGGATCCACCGGTGAATAAAGCAACTCGCCCATAATATAAAAATATAAAAATAGTCATAAGATAATAAATAGTATAAAACAGATAAGTACAAACACCTTAAATTTATACCATAGATGGAGAAAGCACAGTATGACAGACAGGTAATAAGTATATTAGAAATTAAGAATTTTACACATTGAATAGATCACAATTTATAAATTCTTCGAAACTATAAAAGGCATTTGCTAGAAGGAAATCTCTTACTGTAGTTCCAAATCTACTCATTGGCATTTGTTTTATATCTTCCGGTAGCAAGTTAAAGAATATGTGTCCATAATAGTTACGTCCATGTCGGCTGGCGTTTAACCTTAACTATGGTGTAAGACAATTAGGTGATGAAACGCCTCAATTAGAATGTCCAAACTGTTAACGCAAGAGACGCGAAATCGTAAGACAAAGAGAGAGAGTCGGTGGCCGCGAGGGCCGCGCGGGCTGCCCCTCGCATCGTCCCTAGTTAATTTCCACTTCATTTTACCAGGTCGAAAAATATACCATTCGATGCAGAAAAATATGTAGAACACGATTGTTGAAAAATTATGTGTCTAAATTGTCGGCTACTGTGCAAAAAAAAATAAAAACCATAAATGAAATTGGACGCCGGCACGTTTAACTCGAAACGCTGCTAAAACCGTTCGAGTTATGAACAAAATTAACATAAACAATTTTATAGAGAACTAAATTTCCTATAAAAAAGTCAGTGGTGGCATTAGTGTATCGCGTCAACCGTTTTATTAATTGATTGCATTGCTGTATAGTTTATAAACTAGTTAAATATGGTAACAACACTTTAAACGCACTTTTAATTTTAAAAATCACAAGATAAATTTAAGAAACCCGCGAACTGACAGTGACAGTAGTGACAGCGGTTTGTTGTTCACTATGAATGACTCATCATATTGAGATTGCGCCTAAAAAGATAGATGTCGCCCACTCCGTGATTTTCGCGATTAGAAGTCGCATTTCTCTACCTTTATGTTCTGTGATAGAGACAGAGCAGAGAAATAGAGAGGGGAGAACGCTCTTAGACCTTTGCGCATCCAATTTTGCTAAGACACCACGGGGGCAGACATTTTGAACATGATCACGTGGTTTGTTCAAGTTTGTTGTCGTGCAACTGTTAAAAAGTGTCGAGTAAAGTGAGGTTACAGTTATTTAAATTTTTTGGTGTGCGTTTAATTATATTTATTTATAAACCCTACGGACTGCATATACCTATGTTTCTATTTATTCTATAAACTAATTTAATATTTAACGCTGTGGTGTGGACTTTTTATTGTTATTTTTTAGACTTTGTTATCGCGGTGGACGTTTTTGTTTATCATTATTGTATTGCTTTTACAACTGAAAATGCTTGTTTTTAATTATGTCCTGTGTTGTAAGGGGATGTTCTAACGCAAGGCGATTTAAGCCTGAAGGAATTACATTTCACCAGTAAGGTTTTTCATGAATTTTCTTTGCAGCCGTTTATAACAGTATAACATTCTAGTTTCTCAAGAGGTGACATGTTTAAGAGGTGGTTGGAGAGTTGAGTGATGAATACTCTTGGTCAGAGAATAAATTTGTTTGCTTTAATAATTTTAAAACAACAGATTTTATAAAAAGTGATAATCAAATTTGCCTAAAACTTAATGCTGTACCAAGATTGGAGATGTATCAGGCCGAGGCCGAGGTAGTAGACACCCCATCTACAAGCTTAGTTAGATCTGTAACTTCAGTTCAGAATATGGCCTCATTTATGTCCTCTTCAGATGATACGATAGAGTTGCCAAGAGATGCTAAACTGAAACGACACCGTGGGTAATATTACTTGTTAATAATATATTTTTTTTAAAATCTTGAGATAATAATTGTTTTGTTTGAAGTTTGATAAATAAATATAATTTCAACAAATCGTCTAGGCAAGATACTTCGGCAAGTACTAACAGCAGCACAAAGAGGAAACGTGTAAAGTATATTCAAACTGTACACAATTTCAGGTATGTGAATACAAGAAAATATTTAAAGTGATATGCATTTGGCGCTTATGCTCAAAGCAATATTAATAAGATTAAATAATATTTTACGTATCAAATTTATTCCTAAAATAAATGGTTTTTTATATTTTTTATTATAAGCGATATATCCATTTGTCTTTTTTATCGATCTTAGCGTCCAATTTAATATGTATATACCTATATTATTTTACTATAATAAAGAAATATTTAAGAATGTTTCCGTCATTTTAAATCATCTGCCCTGTATATTGCATTAAAAATCCCCAAATGTCATAAAAAATTCCCAAATATCATTTAGGTTGCTTGCCATGGTGTTCAAAATGGCGACCATTGTGATTTGCCATTCGCGCGGGTTCTAAGATCATTCTCCCCTCTCTATGTCTCTGAGACAGAGACGTAGCCTCCGGGAATACTAGAGGCCTCCACTAAGGAATCGTGACGTCACGATACCCGTCCGTTCGATAGAACAGTGTATATGGACATTTCGATGTTTATACAAGTAAAAATTAGTAAAACCCGGTATTTTCACTTACTTACGATAAACTAAATGGAAAGAGGTTTCCACACCACCCATGGAGATACTCTAATCGATGCGTTGGCTCTTATAGGAGGCTGCGCCAGTAGTTTCATCTCCATTAAAATAGATATAAATTGATTATTACCTAACTAGGCATGAAATTTCATTAAATTTCTATTTGATTTAGCTTTATTCTGAGTATCAATTTCATTGTTCATTAATTTTGAGTAGTTATTAAGAAATATATTGGAAATAAAATGACTGGTTTTAAATAGTATTGCGTTGGCTACGACAGAGGCGACAATCAAGGCTGGTAAACTCTAAAGGTTACCCGATCTGAACCTGACCTATCTCAATATATCATACGTCACTTGGCGACCGCTGGGTACATCCATCTCTGTTCTACAACAGCAGAGCAGTAGTGGAATCACGCCGTATCGCCACAGAAGTAACAGACCAGAAGCGACGTTCCCCATTCGCGTCAAAATTAAATTTGAATGCGCATGCGCGGAGCCGCCATTATTATGTAGGTACTTCAACCGCTTAACCTAAAACCAGTGTAACTAAATTTCTAATTTTATTTGAAATTTGAGTCCTTTATTTGGAAAACATTGTCGTTAATGTGTATATTTGTGTGCGATTCATTTAATTATTATTTTACAATTCTCTTTCTTTGTTTGATATGCATTGTTTATGCGACTTTAAAGAAGGTCCAATAAATTTAATAACTGTATGTTTAGAGATGAAACATCAATATAAGTATATCAAAATTGGATATATGTTTGTTATTATTATGCTTGTATAAAGCCTAAATAAAGTCATTTATGATTTAATTATCATCTGAGGCATGCACATTTGTTGCGTATATGAAGTCGAAATGTTTTTAAATTTCAGATTTCTATAAGGATCAAAACTATCACAAATCGGTTATATGAACAAACCCAATAACATACATGAATGCCTAGTTGTTGACGATATCAGGCTAGTAAACTGTATTCTCTAGTTGTATTAGTTGAAGTCCAATTCTCCAATTACGATGAAATCATTGTTTATTAAGTTTTCCGCAAGAATGGGTAAAATCCAGTATAATCCCATTTACCTAAGCAATTTCTAAAAATACAAATTTTGAGGTTTATGCGTAACTTAAAAGGTAAAAACACACATCAGTTCTTTGCTTACTTGATGTTTACATTTTCGTAAACGTATTTGTTTATATTTTTTAATACTAAAAATATATCCGTGAACCACTATGTAATCATCTATAAGTACATTTAAATTCTGGACAATTGGATAAATCATATTGTAAAAACTTGAAACACTCGACAAGATATCGATAATATCCAAATAATTGATAATACACAAGTTAATATGTAATACAATTCTAAGTTAAACTAATTATTAATAGTTAAAATCGACTGTGTAACAATTTTCATTATAAAATTATGCTACCATTTGAATTAAATTTAAATTTCGCGCCTAACAGTACCTACAAAATAATGGCGCAAGGTCACGTAGATTTGGTACATCAACATCAAAGTCGGCATTTTAAACGTCGCTTCTGGTCTGTTAATTCTGTGGTATCGCTTTCTATTTCAGTGACGTCACATGTAAAAGTCGATTCGAAGCGGTTTTTTATGGAACGCCGTTTTAATATCTACTCACTATTTATTCATTTCTACTGTTAATTAGAGATATCACTAATTTAATTTCAGATATCTGGAATTGAATTAGAGACATCTCTAATTCTAATTCAGATATCTGAAATTGAATTAGAGATCTCTCTAATTCTATTTCAGATATCTGAAAATAATTTATTATGTGTATATACATATTATTAATAATTTAATTATATCTATATAGATATAATTAAATCAATTTGAGATATCTGAAAATAATTTCTGATATCTGAAATTAATTTCAGATATCTGAAATTAATTCATTATATGTATATACACATTATTAATTATTTAATTATTTCTATATACATATAAATAATTCAATTTCTGATATCTGAAACTGAATTAGAGATGTCTCTAATTATATTTCAGATATCTGAAATTAATTTATTATATGTATATACATATTGTTAATCATTTAATTATATCTATATAGATATAATAAAATCAATTTCTGATATCGGAAATTAATTTCTGATATCAGAAATTGATTTCCGATATCAGAAATTGATTTCCGATATCAAAAATTAATTTCCGATATCAGAAATTAATTTCCGATATCAGAAAATGGCGCCATCTACTGAACAATAGGTTAACAACTATAAAATAAATACTTGGCAACACCGTAATTCTTAACTGTTTCATGATGATAAAAGAGCGCGCTGTTAAGCGATTTTGCGGTTGTGTTATCAACATTTGTATCGATTAATTAAATGGAATAAAAGTTTCTTGTAAATTTAAACATTTATTATTATACAAAAAATAATGTAACTAACAATACAAGCATAAAAAAATACAACAGCTTAAACCTTAAACTAGGAACTACAAGTAGTAAAAATATATAAAAATTTGTTTAACGTTTAAAGTTTCTTGTATATTTAAATATTTATTATTATAAAAAAATAATGTAATGTTGACAGTACAAGCACAAAAAAAATACAACAGCCTCTAAACTAGGAACTACAAGTATGTAGTAAAATATAAAATATATATAAAAAATTGTTGTTTAAAGTTTCTTGTAAATTTAAATATTTATTATTATAAAAAAAATACTGTAATGTTGACAATAAAGGTATAAAAAAATACAACAGCTTAAACTAGGATCTACAAGTAGTAAAAATGTATAAAAGAATTGTTATTTAACGTTTAAAGTTTCCTGTAAATCTAAACATTTACTATTTTTCTCTCCCTTTTCTTTTTTGGGATTTATTACCACATTTCTTCAAATTTCTATCCAAACAAATTGATTTATCCAAAAAATATTCAAATTAAACTGGGAAACTATATGTTTTGTGCTGGGAAATAACCTCTACGCCTTTGACGTTATGTCAACGGAACAGTTAGATGGTGTTTTTTGACGACTACTAGGAACTAAACGAGGAACTAAAACAATACAAAAACACTGTACTGACGGACAATTATGCTATTTTTTTATCGCATGTGTCATTTCCTTCAAATTTTCTGCTACGAGAGCAATATTTGCATTTATATTTCTTAATTCGCAAAGCAGATCGAAATGCATATTTTGAAATGCTTGTGTTGTATTTTCAGCTTTATTTCTTGTATTTTGTCTTTGTTTATTAGTTTGTCTACTAGTGTCACAGTCAGTAGGAGTTTGCATCTTTGATGTACAGGGTTTAAGTGGGGTAGATTCTAGTTGTCTAATTTCTAAATGCACTTTAGGCGTCTCTAATTGGTTGGCACTTCGGAAGGAGGTTAGTTTTTGGCATGAGTCTTTAGGTTTTGGTGGCGTAAAAGTGGGAAGAATTTTATATGAAGGAGTAAGGGTACCGGGAAAATTATAAGACTCGTTTGATGTAGATGGTAATGAATATGAAGACATATGCACTTTGGGAAAATTTGAGTGTAAGTTAGATAAAGGAATAATGTTATTTGTCATGGTTACTGTTTCGTTTTCTATGGGTACTTCATAATCCATCAAAATGTCATTAGTTACTGTAGCGTCTTCTGTAGTCGAATCTGTAGTATATGTGTGGTCTGTCATGTACGAATGAACAGCTGCAGTTTCTGGTTTTGTAACAGGATCTTTGTGGCATTCCGACTACAAATAAATTATATTATCACTTTAGTTGAACTGTTAAATAAAAATATATTATACTTACAAATAGTTTTCTTTTTCGAAAGCCCATCTCAATATTTTGTGGATTACCTTGGTAAGAGGTTTTTCCCATTAACGTTAAGAGACGTTCTTCGTACGTTGTCAATATTATGCTACAGGACGTACCACCTCCTGTTTTATTTAAATGGGTGTTTATAGCTCCAGCCTTTGCTTTCGTTTTTGACTTCCAGTCAGTTAATGTCTGCAATATAAAATAATATAAACGCATGACCTATGCATGTAGTTTCATATAAAAAAAGTTTTATATATATGTAGGTACCTATATATACATGATACTAAAGTAGGTTTTAGTATCATGCTATATATATATATATATATATATATATATATATATATATATATATATATATATATATGTGGGTATATATATATAACCCTTGTAAATGTATACATATTATACAAAGGATATATATTACACAGGTGCCACATAATCATTTTTTAAATTTTTATGTATGATTTAGCTAGATAAGATAACTTTACAAACCTTTTTCCACCCTTCCACAGTTTTTTCACCAAACCCAAGAGAATTTAGTTTTACACTTAACTTTTTCCACAGTTCGGCATTTCACTTCTACCCCCTAAACTGTTAAATTTATTTGTAATAATTTGCGGATTTTTTTCATAAAAATCCAAAATAACTGCCCAATGGTCGGCTTGTACTCTCATTTTATTAATATAATTTTGTACGATTTGTAATAGGTATCTTGCGCTTAGGCCACAAATAAAGAAATGAATTTTAAAAAGTAATAAAATCTGGCGCGTACTTTCCAAACATTTTTCAAACAGATGTTTCTCTATCTCTGTTTGACACATGTAGTAAAACCAATTTAAAAAGTGTAAATTGTCTGCATAAAATTGGTTTCAGTACAGTCTACAAACCTTGGGCGACAATAGGTGGGCAGCATTTTGATTGGTAGTAGAGGTCACGTGGTATAAAATGAGGCTAAAATTTTTTAAATAGATCATATTGTCGTGAATACGTGAAATATTTATCAGAAATTTTTACCATAAGGTCATATCTTATACATATTGCACTAATATATTAAATATAACTGCCCCAGAATTCACAAAAGTAAACAATTTTAAAAAAATCACTGAAAAATTTTTTTATTCGTATTCCGAAAGTACACCTTGTAATTAGTAAATGTGCAAAATATTAAATTTTTTTTTCAACTGCTTCTCCCTCAAAATAAATAATGAAAATAGAGCGCTGTGACGTTACACCACTCGCAGCGGTCGGCCGCTAGCTTGTTTCCTATAGTTTCATACCGGCGGCAGTTAGGTACTATACACACGGCGGAAGTGGTAATTTCGTTCATCTTTTAAGTGCTTCGTCCTTGGTACAGCCATTGTTTATATTACTTTATAAACAATGGTACAGCGAAATCTAAATACCATATATCCGCATAGCTCATGATATTTATTTGTATCATGCGCATAACTCATAGAACCAGTGGATGAGTCGGGTGGTGTGACGTCATAGCCGTTTCAAATAAGGGTGTCTCAATAAGAGCGCCGGATTTAACGTTAGAAAAAAAAAAAAACTTTTTTTTTAAAATTAAGCGAATATTTATATTTCAACGTGAAGGGGAATAGTTGCGATTAAACATGAAACACGACATCCGGCAAATGGCCACCACGAGACCTCTGGCACACGGTCAATCTCTTCATAAAATTCTGGATAACTTTTTCGCATACCTGTGGCGTTATTTATAACGCGCTGACCGCGCTGTATCGTATCTCTTCTTTTAAGGCGTTCAATTGTTTGTGGCCTATTCTCATACACCTTATATATCCTTCAGATAACCCCAAAGAAAGTAGTCCATCGGCATTAAATCACAAGACCTTGGTGGCCAATGTTGATCGCCAAACCGAGAAAAAACAAACACGGTGTGGAAACTTTCACCACTTTTGTAGTGAGTTTTCACAATAATTAATAGTGATGGGATCATCCGGATGAAAAATAATCGGTCATCCGATTATTGAAATACTCGGAATATTCCGATTACTGAGAAATATTTCGGATGATAATCGGTCCACTGATTAAACCCTCAAATGGCACCATAAAGTTTCATTTGTTTCGGCGGGCGATCGTGGGTAAATTGTGATTCCTTTGAAATAATGCCAGACGGACCTGGCAGATTCTTTAATAACAATAAAAAAATAAATTCTAATTTAAAGACGTCACTTTACAAAGCGCAAACATAACCTAGAAAACAAATAATGATAATTTTGACACTGACAAGTTTATCTACTACGTCGTAGTAGTAAAATAGAGAGAGATAGATACATAAGGACTGGATCGGCGCCTAAAGCCAGCGCCACACATGCGGCATTCGGCGAAAGGCGAGCGGTCACTCGGCGAAAGCCGCATGTGTGTACCTGACGCTCGCCTATCGGCGTTCGCCATTCCCGCTTCGCGTCGGTAAATTGACGCGAATCAAAGGATTCGCGCGTCATACATTCGATGATAAATAATAAAACTCTACCCAAATATTCGTGTTTCCCACATTAGCTCGTCATTCGACAAATAAACAAATGTGTGTATCAAAGCGTTCGCCTTTCGCCAAATGCCATTCGACGAAAGCCAAACTTCGCCTTTCGCCGAATGCCGCATGTGTGGCGCCGGCTTAACGCGAAGTCGGTTTACTGTTTGTTTAGTGTGCTACCGATGAACCATCGAACCCAAACTACGTAGATACTTCATATTCTGTGGATACTTCACAATTTTGGGTTTTGACATTGACAACTTATAGTATATATACTGCTTATGTATACCCTATATTTTGAATTTAAAAAGCCTAATGGTTCGGATCGAGACAGTCGAGACTCCAAGCATGAGCAGTTGCCAATTACGCGTCACTCTCGGCTTTCACACCACCCGAGAAAATTGCGGATGATATTCGGATGATCATCCGATTATTGAAATATTCGAACCCTGACTTTCCGATTATTGAAATCATCCGATTTTGCCCATCACTAATAATTAAATGTTGCTCGTTTGAATAGTGCTGCATGACTTCTAATCGCGTGGTTTGTACATGACAACTGTCAACAAATGAAGACGGAACTAATCGCACAAACCAAATGGCAGCAAATTCAAATCCGGCGCTCTTGTTGAGACACCCTTTATGTTACGAATTTGAAATATTAGGGTTAATATTAACGCTAGCGATCTAATTTTTTCACTATATACTTAGAGGATGAAATACTTACGGAAAATGCTAAAATAAATTAAAAAGCAAATATCACGAAATGAGCCCATTGTAAACAATTTGTTGTTCACGTTTTCGTCATATTTTGACGTTAGTCACAGCGCTATCTAGCGATTCGTGATTTTTCCAATTAAATATTCACAGCGTGACCCAATGACATGAATTTCACTCTTCTTCTTTTAGCATAGATTAATATTATCTTTTAGTTAGACCAGCATTAGACCTTCGACATTCTGTGTTCTGTGCCTTCGACCCTTCGACATTTATATCTTATTGTCCTATTCAAAGGTCCCTGTTCTAGAAGAGTTGTTATCAAAACCAAAAATATATGTATATGAGTAATATAATATACGTTTTGCGAAGACTATTAGTCTTTTTAGATGTTATGTGACTAATTAAACAGAATTGATATGTTAACGATTAATTAAAAAAATACTCAACCATGTCTAATTCGGATGTATATAACGATTTAACTTTGTAAGTACTCACAAAAAAATTACTAGCATTGCGTTATTAATGTGTTCTGTAAATTATTTAAGGTATATCACATCAGAGAAATTTTACATTGAACCGAAGACAGGCGACCAGTTGTTAATTATTGATAGACCATCTGAGAGTATAACAGTACAACGAAATGTTGGTCAAGTTCCAGCGGTCAGTGCTCGTAAAGATTTTTGTGGTTTATTAGGTTCAATTAATTTATTAGCAGGTTGCTATTTGGTAATTGTCACACAACGTGAATTAGTAGGATATATTGCAGGACATGCAATATGGAGGTTAGCAAAAACTGAACTTCTTCCTTTGTGCAAAAGCATGTCTCACTTAAATGCAGAACAACAATCGGATAATAATTTATATCTAAACATGGTAGAACGAGTATTAGCTACACCGTTTCATTACTTTAGTTATAGTTATGATATTACACATTCCATACAACGATTACATGACATTAGTCCAGATTTTTGGCAACAATCTCTGTGGGATAGGGCTGACCAAAGGTTTGTGTGGAATGGTCATTTATTACAAGCATTTAAACATTTGGAGCAAAAAAATTTTTGTTTACCCTTACTTCATGGCTTTATATCGATTAATCAATGTGTTATTAATGGACACAATATAACTTGGGCTATTATATCTAGAAGGAGTATATTAAGATCTGGAACAAGATTATTTAGAAGAGGTATAGATAAACACGGTAATGTAGCTAATTTTGTTGAAACGGAACAAATTATAGAATATCAAGGTGATAGAGCCAGCTTTGTTCAAGTAAGGGGTTCAATACCACTCTTTTGGCAGCAGAATCCTGATTTAAGGTATAAACCACCTCCAACATTATTAGAAATTGACCCACAAGAACAACATAATGCTTGTTTACTTCACTTAGAAAATTTAGCCGAATTATATGGGAAACAAGTAATAATCAACTTGGTTGATCAAAAAGGTGCAGAAGGAGCTTTGGAAAAAGCATTTAAAAATGCTATCAATTTTATTTCTTATCCTTCAGTACGTTATGAGCCATTCGATTTCCACTCTGAATGCAGAAAAATGAGATGGGATCGTCTGTCTATATTAATTGACAGAGTTGCTCTAGATCAAGATGAAATGGGTTTTTTTTTAATTTTGAGGTATGGGTCTCTATCTCTTTTGCAAGAAGGTGTTTTCAGAACTAATTGTATCGATTGTTTGGATAGAACAAATGTTGTTCAAAGTATGTTGGCGCATCGTAATTTAGAAACTGTTTTAAAGAAACTAAATATTCTACAACAAAACCATAATTTAGAACAGCACCATTCCTTTGAATTGTTGTTTAAAAATATATGGGCTGACAATGCAGATGTAATAAGTACCCAGTATTCAGGAACGGGTGCCCTTAAAACAGATTTTACCAGAACCGGAAAAAGAACAAAAATGGGATTATTTCGAGATGGCATTAATTCACTGACAAGGTATTACAAAAACAATTTAACTGATGGTTTTCGACAAGATGCTATCGATTTATTCCTTGGAAATGGTAATGTAGTGTCTCCATTAACAGTTGAAAAAGGCTGGAGATATGTAACATTCCCATCCGTTTTATTAGTAGCGGTTGCAATGTTTGTAGCTTCTGCTGTATTTCCTTCAGAGTACTCTACTGAATCTTTATTGTATTTACTTTTCTGGGGATCAATGGTTTCAGCTACAGCTCATAGTATATTTAGATATGGAGTCGAATTTGTTGATAAACCAAGACTAACCCAAGGTTAGATGAATCTAATATATTTTTTAATTTACTTATGTGCTTCTATAGGTGTTTGTAATTGTATATAGTGATCATTTATTTATAATTATAAAATATATTATTTACATAATAGTCTTAAATTACTATGCCTTTTTGTTATGACTGATGGTCGAGATGGTAGAGTACCTGCCTCTCACCCAAAAGTCCCGGGTTCGAATCCCGGTCGTGGCAATGGAAAATACTGTGAGAGGGATTTTTCCATTATACATGGATATTGGATGTGTGTCCCTTGTCTTTAAATGTGTAGCCCCCTCCCGCACAAGGCTCAGCCTTCTGGGATAAAGGGGGTCGTAATTAAATGTGGTGTATTTATATTTATTTATTTATAGATACACAAAAAACTATAAATTTGTTATCTGTTATGCCGTACGCCCAACTCAATAGTTGATCATTGTGTTATGATTGCCTTCCTTATATGGATATAGTCCATACGACTCCATGATATGCAAATATGTTTTAAGTTACATAGAATTACATTTGCCCCGAAACTCTCTACAACTAATGACTATTTCGGCTGGTATGCACTTGTGCCACTCTGTTCGCATGGTAATGACGTCATACACGCCACTAGTTTATCAAAATGATTTAGTGCAATTTTTGCCCGAACATAACAAGAATAATCAGTGCAGTCGTGAAAGCGGGAAACGGATGATTTTCAAATGTTTGGTGTCTGCCAACTGCAAACTGCAACCTGTCCATAACCTAAACGTGTCGTTTTGTGCGTAGATAAGTTCTTACCTTAATAGGTTATTTATTTTTTATGCTTTTGTGTTTCCGCAAAAAATATCAATTCTCTTTTAACTATATTGATTAACAATCAACATATTACATTTTTAAGATTGAAGTTGATGAAGAAACTTATGATCTAATACGTAAGTGTGTGCTACAGAAGTAAAATTTTGATGTTTGTTTATTCTACCTATTTATTATAGCTAATTCTGAAGTGAACTATAAAGATTTAATAACAAGTAGTAGAGTCATAGATGAATAATTAGAAGTTGAAGTTGTTCAATATGATTTTTTATTTTAGGAATTTTCCGTTTTTTTTTAGTTTAATATAACAGTTTATAAAGTCTTCCTCGTCACTATTACTTGTTTCACTTTCAATAAATTCAATAATATCATTGCCATCACCGATATTATATCGATGATTGACATATGTTTATTTACATCTCGATGATTGACATATGTTTATTTACATCTGCCATATTGCACTTTGCGGGATGAGCTCTCAGACCTCAGTCATATTCTTTTCAGCTGCCCCGGTGCCCAGGGCACCAAAATGTGCATTCTTTTGACTGCCCTATTGACGTAATGCTTCACCAGGGTTACCTCCCCTACCTTCCCAAGCATAACCAGCTCTGCAGTTGGGTATGCTTGGGTCAACTTCTAGGTACTGGGTTAGCTTGGCAATTTGATGATAACAGTAATACGTTAACATATGAAATTAAAGCACAGGGCACAGGTTAGGTTATAGTTTATAAATGACTGTTTAGGATTTATACAAGCATAATAACAACAAACATATCCAAATTGATATACTTATATTGATGTTTCATCTCTAAACATGCTATTATTAAATTCATTGGACTTTCTTTAATACATGATGAATACTGGATTAAACGTCATATAACATCATCATGTTAAGGACTATACAAGATGCACTAATACAAGCTCCACCTTAATTGACTATGTAGTAACAAATGCTGAAGGAGTGAATGCTACAGTTCATAATATTCCAAAAATAAGTGACCATTCAGTGAGCAGTGTTAATTTTAGTTCTAAGCATTCAAATATTAAAAATAATGTCATTTATAGATCATTGAATGATGATGTCTTTGAGAAGATTAACTTAGAACTAATTTCATGTGATTGGCTTTACGGTAATGCTGATGTAAATGTTGTATATGAAAATATGTTAGAGCAATGTAAAACCATTCTAAATAATAATACTCCGATTATAAAAAGAGAAAATAAACATAATCAAGTGCCTTGGTATGACACTGAAGTAAAAAATAAAGCGCGTGAAAGAGATCAAGCATACAAAAATTTTAAAAACAGTTCTGTAGCCACCAAAAATTTCTGTTGGGTGATATATAAAAACAAAAGAAATGAGGTTGTTAATTTACTTAAAACTAAGAGAGTTCAATATTATGAGAATAAAATAGATGGTCATAAAAATGACAGTAAAGAAATGTGGAGGACTTTAAAAACCTTAATAAATGGTGATAGGCATTTTATTAATTTCAGAAACATAATATTTCATGTAAACGGTACACGTTCCGTGGCGGGATCTGAACTTGAAGCAGCAAATAATTTTAACAATTTTTTTATTGACAGCATAGTTGATATTTCAAATAATAATGTTTTAATGGGAACGTGGTTACATGATGGTCTAAATATTATCGATTCACATTTCAATGAATTTAAAATATTACATCCTCAAGAATTAAAACTATAGTGACTAAAATGAAATTAAAGAACAATATTGATGAAGTTTTAACATCCAATTTTATCAAAAAAACCTTTGTTACAATGGGATATGGATACCTAAATTTTATAAACACCTCACTGGAATCTGGTAACTTTCCTTACAAGCTTAAAACAAGCAAAATTACACCAATACCGAAAATTCAAGGAGCAACTGAACAAATTGACTTTCGTCCTATTAATACTCTTCCTGATATAGAAAAGCTGTTGGAACTTGCAGTTTACGAACAGCTGTGGGAATATTTTAACTCAAATAATTTATTTTTGGGATGCCAGTCTGATTTTCGGGAAAAACACTCTTGTGAAACAGCAATTCAGCTTACAGTTACTAACTGGAAACGAGACATTGACGCGAACAAATACGTTGTTGCTGTTTTCCTTGATTTCAAAAGGGCGTTTGAAACAATCGATAGGCAAATATTGTTAGAAAAACTGTCCTATTATGGTATAAAAGATAATGTACTAAAATGGTTTCAGCAATATCTCAGTAACAGGTTACAGATTACGAAAGTGGGTGATGCTATTTCTGAATGTAAATCAAATGATATAGGTGTACCTCAGGGAAGTATTTTAGGACCACTATTATTTATTATATATTTGAATGATATAAATTACATAGAATGTGATTTTATGAATTTATTTGCGGATGATACTCTAATATCATGTAGTGGTACGGATGTTGAGGAGACAATACACCGAATGAATAATATATTGAATAAAGTATGTGAATATTTGAAGTTAAATAAGCTAACGCTAAATGTTAAGAAAACGAAAGCTATGATTTTAAATACTCAATACAAATTAAGTAAAATCAATACAGAACTATTTGCACTAAAAATTAATAATGACAAAATAGATTGGGTTCAGGAAATTAAATACTTAGGTGTAATTTTAGACAGTAAGTTAAATTTTAAAAGTCACTTTGAATATACAAAAAAGAAAATAACAAAAAAAATGTACTTTTTATCAAGAATATCTCCACATCTTTCAATATTTACTAAAATGACAATCTTTCAGACAATTATTCAACCTCATTTCGACTATTGTTCTACAATGCTGTACCTTTTAAACAAAAATCAGCTCCAATGTTTACAAAAGCTGCAAAACAGAGGAATGAGGATAATTTTAAAATGTAATAGGTACACACCAATAAAAAGTATGCTTGAAACTCTAAACTGGCTTATGGTGGAAAAAAGGATATATTTGAGGTGTATGACCTTTATTTTTAAATTAACTAATTAGTTGTTACCAAGTTACTTTAATCAGTTTATAACAACAAACAACAGGATACATCAGCATTATACAAGAGCAAGAAATGATTTTCATATATCTAGAACAAAATATGTAAGTTCAATGAAAACATTATTTCATAAAGGATTGAATGAATTTAACAAATTACCGGAAGAGATTAAAAGTAGTATTAGCATAATGGTATTAGTGTAAATGTGTTCAAACGAAAATTAACCTCATACTTAAATGTTATGTAAATTCATTATGACCTATTAGCGTTACAATTATTTTACTAGATAAATGTTTATTTTATTATTTATTTATAAGGGGTAATATTGGGATTCTTGGGTACCATATTTTTAATTTTTAATTATTACTAACTATGAAGGATAAATTTTTATTTAAATTTTTGTATAAGTATATATATAGAATAGAATAGAATAGAATAGAATAGGCATTTATTCACCATAAAATTCTGTTACATGAACAAATATCGGTTTTGTCACAGTGTATAACTAAATAAACATATGTGTCATAATAAAGGTGTATAAAACAGACAAGGCTACACAAAATGACAGATAAAAATACAAATGGATGTATATGTCGTCGATGAAATAAAAACTAACTAAAAACATGAAAATTGTATAGATACAATAGTTATAAAATACGAATAATAGTAAATATGTTTGTAGCAAAGACGGTGTATAATACAATCAAGGCTACGAAAAACAAATAAAACTACAGATAGACAATATAAAGGCTAACAATTTATTCGATCAAGTCACGCTTAAGGTGCAGAATTCATCTGTACTATAGAACGCATGTTCTATTAAGTAGTTTTTTTGTTCACTTCGAAATAGTTTAAACGTTTTTAAAATTTTCAATTTATTAGGAAGTGTGTTGTAGAGATGAGCACCCGCATAATAGGGAGACTTTTTATATTTACTAAGTCTGTAGTTATTAATGTGAATCTTATCTGCAGTGCGAGTTTTATATTGATGCACATCTGTGTTAAGACAAAAGTTTTGTTGATTATTAAACAAGAAACATAAAATTTTAAATATATAAATACAGGGTAAGGTCATAATTTTCTTTCTTTTGAAAGTGTCACGGCAGGTCTGTCTGTAGGAGAGATTAAATATTATTCTGATTATACGCTTTTGTATAACAAAAATTCTATTGACTTCCTGAGACTGACCCCATAATAATATTATAGCTAAGTCTCGAGTAAATTAAGGAATAGTAGGCTGTAAGTAAGCCATGTTCATTAAGTTCCTTTTTGAGATTTATTAAAGCATATGAACTCTTTGCTAAATTAGAACATAAATTATTTATGTGACTAGAGAAACCCAGTGCCGAATCTAGAATAGTGCCAAGAAATTTTGTCTCATTACTAGTTTCTATACAGTTTAGAGAGGGAACTGATTTAGGAGACGAACTATAAAAATGTACAAAAACAGTGTTGCTGGTGTTAACGATAAGTGCATTTTTCTGACACCAGTTCTCAAATTGACGAATAGTTGTAAGTGCCTTATTTTCTAACTCGTGAACGCTTTTAGCATTTATGACCACTGATGTGTCATCTGCGTACATAAAAGTATCTCCCTCGGTTAAGGATGATGGAAGGTCATTTATAAATATTAAGAACAGTAATGGACCAATGATAGACCCTTGCCCCACACCAATATCCATGTCATAAGTATCGGAGATTTCTGAGTCCAAAGAGACAAGTATTTTTCTATTATGTAGGTATGACATTATCCAGTTTAATATGTTGCCTTTAATACCCAGATTACTTAATTTCAATTTAAGAAAATTAGCATTTACACAGTCAAATGCTGCTGTCAAATCAAAAAATAATGCTGCAACTTTGTTACCCAAGTCCAGGTAATCATAAATTTTTTGTGTGAATTCTAGGCTAGCTAATTCTGTGGATTTTTTTGTGCGGTAACCAAACTGACAATTGGTAAATAGCTGGTTGATTTCTAGGTAATTGTATAATCTTGTAGATACTGCTTTTTCAGCTATTTTTGAGATATAGCTTAGAATTATTATAGGCCTATAATTTTCTAAAAGCTGGGGATCCTCTTTTTTGTACAGAGGAACGATTTTTCCTATTTTTATTATATATTTTTTATTATATATATATATATATATACAGGGTGATTCGTGAGGAGAGGGTCGTACTTTACCAACAGATAGGGAACATTGAGGTGATCTTAAATCCCCATATAGTAATGGCTATAGCGGCTTCGTTTCCGAAATACAGGGTGTTTTATATTTTTTGGAAGAATTTTCTTTTCGCCATATATCTGTAATGCGTAAACGGAATTCAATGAAATTTTGTATTTTTGTTACAGTAGTCATTCACCATCAAATGCGTGGGATATTATTAAAATATCAGGGCCGGACCCAGAATAAAATTATTTTTAAATTATTCCTAGAAAATAACACTCTGTATACTGTTTATGAAATTCTTGATATTGAAATATTAATTTACATCTAGAAAGATACAAGATCCCATAAAAAAATACTTTGGCACCATTTCATTGTTTAAGTAAAAAAATTAAATTGTTGAGGAATCAAATTTTTTTTTGAAAAATTGAGAGAAAATAGTCACTTCAGTCCTGTTGCATGGCCCCCGAGATCACCAGATCTCACACCCCTTGACTATGTTTTGTGGGGTTATTTAAAACTGAGGTATACAAAGAAGAAATAAACACCAGAGAACAGCTGTTTGCAAGAATTGAGCACTTTTGCAATGAAATTAATAACAATTTAGAAATTGTTAGAAAAAGCATAAATCAAATGACAAATCGATCAAGAAAATGTATCGAATTTGGCAAGGTGGTCACTTTGAAAACAGACTGTGATTCAAAAAATTTAATTGTATTTAGTAAATTTGACTGTTAAATTGTTAATTTTTATTATGTGTTATTTTTTTAAGATTATTAATTACACAATCATTACAAAATATTTTTATTATTTTACTAGGTACCATGTGATACGAATAAAAGATACTGCAAACAGAGAAGAAAAAAAATATATGTTACTGATATCTGAAGTGACTATTTTCTCTCAATTTTTCAAAAAAAAATTGATTCCTCAACAATTTAATTTTTTTACTTAAACAATGAAATGGTGCCAAAATATTTTTTTATGGGATCTTGTATCTTTCTAGATGTAAATTAATATTTCATTATCAAGAATTTCATAAACAGTATACAGAGTGTTATTTTCTAGGAATAATTTAAAAATAATTTTATTCTGGGTCCGGCCCTGATATTTTAATAATATCCCACGCATTTGATGGTGAATGACTACTGTAACAAAAATACAAAATTTCATTGAATTCCGTTTACGCACTACAGATATATGGCGAAAAGAAAATTCGTCCAAAAAATATAAAACACCCTGTATTTCGGAAACGAAGCCGCTATAGCCATTACTATATGGAGATTTAAGATCACCTCAATGTTCCCTATCTGTTGGTAAAGTACGACCCTCTCCTCACGAATCACCCTGTATATTCTTTTTTTTTCTCTTCTTTTTCTTTTTTGATTAAGTTCTATTAAGGTTTAAGATATATCAGTACATATTATACATATATGGATAATGTAAATCAATGTTTGTTTGTATATTAGGTTTCCTATTTAAATAAAGCTATCTATCTATCTATCTATAAAATTCAAAACGTCTAAAAACAAATTATTAAAAAATTTTTTTTAACTCGCCACAAAATAATTCATTCATTATGGTCACCAATTAAAAAACGAAGTCCACAAGAAGATGTACATATTCTTTCGCTCTTACAAGCATGTTTAGAGATGAAACATCAATATAAGTATATCAATTTGGATATGTTTGTTGTTATTATGCTTGTATAAATCCTAAATAAAGTCATTTATAAACAATGCATATTAAGCAAAGAAAGAGAATTGTAAAATTAGGTTCTAGGTTATAAATTTCATTAAAAACAAAACAAAAGCAAAAATATTAATCTTGAAATTAATGGCATCAGGCACTCGAGCAGATGAATAGAATAACTTTGAATTTGGCACTTTTTGTGACGTCAAAATGACGTATTTTACCACCTCCAACTGCCCTAAACAACTGCACTAGGTGAAGCTGGGCAGGCCCAAAAGAATTTGGCTCTCGTGCCAAAAACTGCCCACTCAGTGCAAAACTGAACATGTTCGCACCAAATATCCCAGCCAAACAACTTCTCTGTTTATAGTGCAAGAAAGTGTACGTAGTTCAGTGCATCCAGCCAAAATCAATGGTCAAAAAATGGATCACGGAAGCCTTCCCATGGTACTGGTCGACACTTTTGCTTCGTAATTTGTCACAAATATTTAAAATTTGATGGCTAACAAAACCTTGTGGGGGGTAATGGGGTAATTACCCCCCCCCCCCCCCCCCCATAAATCAGAGCTTGGCCAAAATCGTCATTAGTTTATTCTTCCAGGTTTGCTTATAAAATATCTCAAATCTTTTATTTATTTTGTTTTATTATGCAAATTACAAAAAAATATTAGTTATATCATTCTAAAAATTGTAACACGTGTTACCTTTTTTCCATCTATTTAGGACTTATTATAATACAAGATGTTAAGAAAAAGTATTCAAGCTGTTAACCACAGATTCTTTGAACGAAAAAATGCGACATTTATGGTGTGATTTTTTATTTTGGAACGTAGTTTTCCTTATACAGAGTGTTAAAGTTATTATTATTAAATTATTTTTATTAATAATTCTGTTATTTTCTAAGATTTTTACCTGAAATTTTGCACACATATCTTATTCACGTCAATCAAACGCTTTTTGTGTAATTTTGGTCAAAAATGTCAGAGCAAACGGGAAAAAGGAGAATTGTGCTGTGGTACCGTCAACCGGGGTTATATCGGACGATATTTTCAATTATCTGCCTGTATTTCTTTTGTTATGCGAAATTAAAGCTAACAAATGCATTCCATAGTGAGAAGTTAACATAGTAAACATATTCACAGAAATAAATCTTAAATAATTAATTGCCACCGTTATTATTTTTTTTTTTTTCATAAAGTGTCGTCCGATATTACTCGGGGTTTGGGGTAATATCGGACGATTGAATTTTTACATTGAAACAGTACGTTTTGAGCATGGTATCTGATATAGTTTGGTCAGAAACCTTTATCGGATATTGTAATGAAAAAAAAATTTTGGGGGGGTCATGCAGGGTACAGTGTGCTGTAATATAATCGATACAATAGAAATAAACGTCTTTATTCATAAAACAAATGTATAACTTCAAACATTAGATACATAGCCTGTTTGAATGAATAGCGACCGTCTATACCACTGCCAACAATGCATTTTCCATGCTTTCTTGGGAATAGTTGCGCCGGTAAGGCGTTCCTAGCTTATGACGGTGTGTGCGTGGCATGTCCGATATTGCCCCTGAAAAAACTATTTTCTGTTATTTTCGATTTTTTGCGAAAAGGAAAGACGTGAAAGGAACTTCGAGATTATGGGAGTCTCGTAAAAACTGTAAACAAATATTAATCCCATTGCACCATGTAGCTATCATGCACAGGGTTCGCAGGCCAGAGGACACTATTTGACTGTCTCAATTTTAGCGAAAAAAGTGACTCTAGATATTAAATTTTTGTGAGCTTACCTTGATTGTCCGATCGAGCGCGAAACACATGTGGAATTGGCAGGTTATCTGTCAATCTACGGATATTTTTGTTTAGCGAACTAACTGTCACCCAACAGGTGTAGCGCGCAAAAATTGAAATCTTACCATATGGTCCGATATTACCCCTGTGATCCGATATAACCCCGGTTGACGGTACATATTGACCCCCTTTTTCATGCGTACTCCTATGGTTTCTAGATTATTTATTATTTTTATATTAAATACATATTTCCTTAACTTTTCCTACTCATAAAATTTTAATTTAGGACTTGGTTAACAATACCTAGTTGTATTATTTTGAAAAAAAAGATATAAGATATTCCAATAAATTCAAATGTGTAGTAATATTAACCACTACCGGCAGTCGATGTAGGTACAAATTTTTGCTGATACGAATTTCACAAAAACGTCTTTGGAATGATTCAGTTCAGTAATTATGTTTCTATATCACATCTCTAACCAAATTAGCACTTGAATTCAGGATAAAAATTTTTTATTTTTAGTTTTTACGGAGTTGATAGATTTTGTTTATTCGGTTCCAATTTTAAATGAGCATTATTACGAGAACGAGTTGTAGAAGGTGCAAGGCAATTTAAGCAAAAATATTTTCTAGAAATTAGTCTTTTTATTTGCTTTTTTACCTACGCCAGTGGTTTAGTTAAATCTGAAATAATTTATAGGTTTTTATAATTTTTATTTTATCGAACTTTTCTAAAACTATATGCACAACAAAAAAGGTCCTTAGTATTTTTTACCTAAAAGTAATCGATTTAACGAAAACTAATGGTTACTACAAACAACAATAATAAAAATAAATTCCGATAATAAAGCCGGCGCCACACATGCGGCATTCGGCGAAAGGCGAAGTTTGGCATTCGTCGAATGGCATTTGGCGAAAGGCGAACGCTTTAATTGATACACACATTTGTTTATTTGTCGAATGACGAGCGAATGTGGGAAACACGAATATTTGGGTAGAGTTTTGTTATTTGTCATCGAATGTATGACGCGCGAATCCTTTGATTCGCGTCAATTTACCGACGCGAAGCGGGAATGGCGAACGCCGATAGGCGAGCGTCAGGTACACACATGCGGCTTTCGCCGAGTAACCGCTCGCCTTTCGCCGAATGCCGCATGTGTGGCGCTGGCTTAAGATATTGAAAATGAATCTGAATTTATTAGTACATCTCGTTCCAAGTCCTACTTTAAACATTTTAAGAAACAGAAGAAAACAAAATGACGTTATTCTAGACTGCTTGCAACGTCCACTTCGTTGACCTTGAGTAGCATAAAAAACAGATTATGATCGATCCTGGTAGAGTATTGGCAATATATTGACTGCGTTCGGTTTTTACATATCTGAAAGCTCGCTTTGCTCGTTTACCTCATTTGCCGTTCGGTAATAGACAATGCATGCTCTTTTAGATCTGCTCTGCGTTCGGTAAGCATAAATACGAGCGGTCAGCGCTACCTCGTTTAGCTCGGCTTCAAGACGTCGAGCAAACAGATTTTTTAGGGTTCTTCTGTGATCTGTGTATCAGTACAACCAAGAAGACTGTTCTCTAGGTTTCTTGAGTACAACATAACAGAACACATAGATTAAATAAACTGCATTGTTTTTTCTGAGTGATACACCAAAATAAAAAAATAATAATAATTTATGGGGTTATGTTTTATGTTCCTCCTTATTATCCGTTCGGTAATTAAATTAGGCTCATTTGCCTCGGTGATCACGTGTGATAAATCTGTATCTGCTCGCTCGCCTCTGGATTTTTAAAACCGAACGCAGTAATTGTACAGCACAGGCCACAGACCTATTTTAAGTTCTGTGCACAGGGCGAGCTACTTTCTGCGGCGCTCATCTTTTGGTGCCAGAAGTCCATCAATCTTTCCCGGGTTATAATATATAGCCACTCATTTCACGACATCGAAATTATTTAGATAACCGCAATAATAATGCATCTTTTTAATTATGTGTTTACTGGACAAATATTTCAAATTAAAGTTGTATGGCTAATTTTTTTACATACGCTGGTGACTGTGGAATTTTTTTTGCTACAATTTCATTGCTACGTTCAACTTTAAAAATTTTTTTTTGGAACGCACAGATTCTGCATGTGTCACCATAAAATTTTCATATTAAGGGAAATTTTGAGCAATATGAACAAACAAAACGAAGACTTTAGAAAAATTAATATGCCCGTGTACTTATTAATGGTCCACCTTATCATGGCATTGGACTAAAATAAGCTACCTACTCACTTCCTCACATTGGAATAATGGTCGAGAATTATTTACTTTAATCTTTAATGTTTTAACAAACGGGGAAATTGGGTGTAGAGGAAGTGCAGTAGCTGGTCACCTGATTTGAAGTAGGTAAATATCTACAATATCTATTGATTGGCAGGATAGTTAAAAGCGGTAACATAGGTATAGGTAAGCAAAACTTGAAGTAAGCTACGGAGTAATTAGGGAACTTGGCAGTGGCGTGTAAAAATTACAAAACAGATTTTTTTTTTGTAAATTTGTCTCATTTTTAAATCCATATATCACATGGTTCGAAAGAAAATTATAAAAATATTAATAAATATAAATATAACCGTCGAAGGCCCTGTACTATTATTTCCTATAAGCCTTTATAAAAAACCAAGCGCCTAGTCTATTTCTATTTACGGATGGTTGAGAGTTCAACCTTCATCAACGGTTCAACTGGAATAGGGCATCGCGAATCAAAGGCTTGTAGACTTTGTACATCAATGAGCAGCATTAGGGCGAGGAGAATGCGAGGTGAGGCAGAGCTGGCGACCGCGGTCTGTCATTTATTCTACATACTAAAAAGAGACACTAATAAACATTGCTCTGCTGTTGTAAAACAGAGAAGGACGAACCCGGCAGTCGCCAAGTGAGTTAGATCAGGTTCAAATGGGGTAACCTAAGTAACCTTTAGTGTTTACCGGCCTTGATCGCAGATAATTCTCTGTATAATGAATGTTTGCGTGTGCGTCATAATCAACAACCATATGAATCAAATCAATTCAAGGTCACTCTTCTCTTCAGCAGTGGTGTGCATGAGAAAAAGAGAAATTACTTTTTACTTCTGCTCATCACCCAACAACCAATGAACAATTAGAAACATTTTTTTTTCCGTAGATACTCTTGAAATGACAATTTATTTTGTACAATAATAACAGATATAATTATTTACCACTGATTAATTATAAAAAAAATGAGATCAGAAGTCTATTTTCATAAAATGATTAACTGTAACCAGCTACATTTTTGCATCTATGATGTTGACACCACGTTACTTACCAATCAGCTGTGATTTGACACTCGAGTGAGGTTACGTTGAAAATATACGTTTACGCCAGAGAAATAGAGAGGGGAGAACGCTATTTGACCTTCTGCGCATCCAATTTTCCTAAGACACCATGGGGGCAGACATTTTGAACATGATCACGTGGTTTGTTAAAGTTTGTTGTCGTGCAACTGTTAAAAAGTGTTGAGTAAAGTGAGGTTACAGTTATTTAAATTTTTTGGTGTGCGTTTAATTATATTTATTTATAAACCCTACGGACTGCATATATGTTTCTATTTATTCTATAAACTAATTTAACATTTAACGCTGTGATGTGGACTTTTTTATTGTTATTTTCTAGACTTTGTTATCGCGGTGGACGTTTTTGTTTATCATTATTGTATTGCTTTTACAACTGAAAATGCTTGTTTTTAATTATGTCCTGTGTTGTAAGGGGATGTAAGGGATGTTCTAACGCAAAGCGATTTAAGCCTGAAGGAATTACATTTCACCAGTAAGGTTTTTCATTAATTTTTTTTTGAAGCCGTTTATAACAGTATAACATTCTAGTTTCTCAAGAGGTGACATGTTTAAGAAGTGGTTGGAGAGTTGAGTGATGAATACACTTGGTCAGAGAATAAATTTGTTTGCTTTAATAATTTTAAAGCAACAGATTTTATAAAAAGTGATTATCAAATTCGCCTAAAACTTAATGCTGTACCAAGATTAGAGATGTATCGGGTCGAGGCCGAGGTAGTAGACACCCCATCTACAAGCTTAGTTAGATCTGTAACTTCAGTTCAGAATATGGCCTCATTTACGTCTTCGATGTCCTCTTCAGATGATACGATAGCGTTGCCAAGAGATGATAAAATGAAACGACACCGTGGGTAATATTACTTGTTAATAATATTTTTTAAAATAAATCTTGAGATAATAATTGTTTTGTTTGAAGTTTGATAAACAAATATAATTTCAACGAATCGTCAAGGCAAGATACTTCGGCAAGGAGACTAATAGCAGCACAATGAGGAAACGTGTAAAGTATATTCAAACTGTACACAATTACAGGTATGTGAATACAAGAAAATATTTAAAGTGATATGCACTTGGCGCTTATGCTCAAAGCAATATTAATAAGATTAAATTATATTTTGCGCATCAAATTTATTCCTAAAATAAATGGTTTTTTACATTTTTTATTATAAGCGATATATCCTGTTGACTTTTTTATCGACCTTAGCATCCAATTTAATATGTATATACCTATATTATTTTACTATAATAAAGAAATATTTAAGAATGTTTCCGTCATTTTAAATCATCTGCCCTGTATACGCTCATTTAGTGAAAACGTCATCTGACAGATAATTGGATGCAAACAATAAGGGTTTTTTGGCGACTTAACCGCTACGCGGTTTAGTGTGGTTTGCAGCGGTTAGTCATTTTGGCGAGAAATTAAGTTAACCCGGTTATGTCGAGTTTGCCAAACCGGCAAACCGTGCTTGGGAGATGAGTTTGAATGAGATATGTCTCTTTCTAATTGTGTTTGGTCCCGCTCGTTTTGTCTATGATTTTAGATGATATTCTTATTTTGGCCTATTTTAAGACAGTTTATCAAACTATCCACAATTTATGCACTATATGGAACCTATTTGCAAAGTACTTTTGTTTAAATTAACAATAAAAAAATTGCCATGGTATGCCATCTAAACCCATCCAAACCAAAAGAATTTTCGCGTGATTTGCCCCTTGCTAACTCTAACTTCAAACATAAGCAAACCTAAGCTAACCGCGTTTGATATGGTTTGGGTCGCCAAAAAACCCTTATTGTTTGAAGTTAGTAAAAGCGATAATAATTTAATTAAATAAAAATATTTAAGCACTAAAAAGGTATGTATATGATTGATTTACCAGTATTTTATAACCTGTTATAATATAACGTAAAATAAAGATTTAAATTTATAAACAAAAATAAAATAGTCTTGTACAATGTACATACCTTGCAAATGGTTATTTATAAATAAATACAGTTTATTTGATCAATTTTACAAAATTACACGTGTTTATATTAGTAGATGTTATAAATTCATAAATTGTTTGCATCCAATTTTGACATTACATGACATATATGACGCGCACTAAATGTGCGTATTGCATTAAAAATCCCCAAATGTCATATCAAAAATCCCCAAATATCATTTAGGTTGCCTGCCATTATGTTCAAAATGGCGACCATTGTGATTAGCCATTCGCGGAGGTTCTAAGATCATTCTTCCCACTCTATGTCTTTGGTTTACGCGCTTATCATTTATTATATACAGGGTGTATTCTAAAATCACCGACAAACGGCAACTGGAGATTCTGTGATCCAAAATAAGACGAAAGTTGTTATAAATGTATGTCCGAAAATGCTTCCTAACCGAGCTACAGGGTTTTGAAAAATTTTTTTTTTTAGTTTTTTGGAGTTTTTTCAAAAACTGCATAAGATATTATATTGAGATTTGGTACACTCGAATGTCTTACTGAATACAATTAATGAGGTGAGTTTGAGTCGATTGGCTCAATCCAGTGGCGTAACATCGTTTAAGTTGCCCCCTCAAATCACAAAAAAACGTACGCCACTGCATTTTTTTTTTGAAATGTTTATTTTTAGATTCACTGTTCTATTCTGCAAATAAAATCATACTTTGTGTTTTTTCGATTAGGCACTCCGTTTTTGAGATAATTGGTTTAAAGTACGACCACACATTTTAAAAAAAATTAAATTTGATTTTTATTTAAATAAAATTTATCAAAATAACGCAGTTAACTATTACGTAATAAAAATATTTCATTGAAAAAGGAATTATTAATTTAAATACTGTTCAAAATGTCCTGCGAGGGTCTTGTTGGATGCAAGCTTGAGCTCTTTTAAGTAAATTAAACCTAACACGCTGGAAGATTTGTGGCATGGATCTAATTTCATCACATGCCGTCTCTATGCGATTCCATCCCGTGTGTATACTGTACAAATTAATAATTTATTGCAACTGTGGAATCGCATAGAGACGTTATGTGATGAAATTAGAGCCATGCCACAAATCTTCCAGCGTGTTAGGTTAAATTTACTTAAAAGAGCTCAAGCTTGCATCCAACAAGACCCTCAGGGCATTTTGTACAGTATCTAAATTAATAATTCCTTTTTCAATGAAATATTTTTATTATGTAATAGTTAACTACGTTATTTTGATAAATTTTATTTAAATAAAAATCAAATTTAATTTTTTTTAAAATGTGTGGTCGTACTTTAATACCAATTATCTCAAAAACGGAGTGCCTAATCGAAAAAACACAAAGTATGATTTTATTTGCAGAATAGAACAGTGAATCTAAAAATAAACATTTCAAAAAAAAAAAAAAATGCAGTGGCGTACGTTTTTTTGTGATTTGAGGGGGTAACTTAAACGATGTTACGCCACTGGATTGAGCCAATAGACTCAAACTCACCTCATTAATTGTATTCAGTAAGACATTCGAGTGTACCAAATCTCAATATAATATCTTATGCAGTTTTTGAAAAAACTCCAAAAAACTTAAAAAAAAAATTTGTAGCTCGGTTAGGAAGCATTTTCGGACATACATTTATAACAACTTTCGTCTTATTTTGGATCACAGAATCTCCAGTTTCCGTTTGTCGGTGATTTTAGAATACACCCTGTATATAATAAATGTGCTTATCTACCTATTCGCGAAAATCACAAAGGGTGCGACATCTCTTATGTAAATATGCAACCAGTATAGTGAGGAAAACAAATATTTGACGTTTTAGATTACGCGGTAATGTTATCCAACAAATAGTAATGGTTCATATTTGAAAGTCTAAAACTGTTTAATAACATCAATTATGAGTTGTGAAATTAATAGCAAATGCAAAAGATTCTGTTTAGTGCCTCAGTGCGGTACTTACAGCTCAAAAGTAGTGTCCGCATGCACTGGTTTCCGAAAGACTCAAATAAGTACTTGTAATAAATGGAAAAAGGCTTTAAAAATTGCCATACCAATAACCAATTTGTATGTGTGTATGTAGCCAAGATTTTGATTTTATTCTTGATGATTCTTTCATTAGTAAGTAGGTACCTATTATATGCATATCAAATTACCTATAGGTATCTCCTATTTTATTTTCAGCTACCTGATATTTTAAATAGTGACAAAAAGTTGTTGTATTTCACTGGAGTTGACCTTGATGTGATAAAGTGTTGTGAACAATGCCTTAAAAATATTAGAAAATATAAAAATCAGCAAATTGAAATTTTGTTTGTCTGTTCTTTCACAGTTAGGATCACACGTTTCTTTTCAGGATGGCAAGACTTTAGGAGTCCTTCACACTTGGATTCCTTGAATGGCAGAATCTGATTCCAGAAACGCGCTGAAACTTTCCATACATTTAAATAGAGTCTGTTCACACAGAGATTCCGTAGAATGCATCTAAGTATATGCATTCTACGGAATCTCTGTGTGACTTTATTTAAATGTATAGAAAGTTTCAGCGCGCTTCTGGAATCGGGTTCCGGAATGCCATTCAAGGAATACAAGTGTGAAGGAGTCCTTAGAAATTGGTTCAACTACATACACCATTTTCAAAGCTTCTTTTTCCTTACCCCATGCCTGCGTTACATCTGTGCAACTTAGCTCCTCTTGTGAAGGAGTCCTTAGAAATTGGTTCAACTACATACACCATTTTCAAAGCTTCTTTTTCCTTACCCCATGCCTGCGTTACATCTGTGCAACTTAGCTCCTCTAATTCCTCAATCCTCATAACTAATATGTATTTTCAGAATAACTAAATAGTAATAAGTATAATAAATACAAAAACTACTGAATTATTTTATAATTTAACAAATCTTGCCAGTTTATGTAAATGAGCGTGGAGATTATATGCTTACAAAACCCAGATTGACCCGCTTTGCAGCTGCATAAGCATTGCAATTTATTGAACTCATCTCGTATACATATGAGGTGGAGAATTTAATGCAGATGTTTGCAAACACAGGGCAAATATTTGTTGCTTGATGACATCTTCAACCTGGCAGAGAATGATATGACCAGCTTTAAATACGGCTTCACCTTCTTTCATGGGTCCTACTTTTGGTTCCAACATAACCAAAAATGTCGCTCAATTCTACTATAACTTTCGGCATGTCTGAAAACTTTTCACATAAATAGTTATTTATACGAAAATAATACACTTCAGGTTATGACAGCTGCAATGTTTTCCTCACTATGTCCGACATTTTGAAAATTCACTAGCGCCATCTGTTGAGCATGATTTTCGCGAATTGACAGTACTAACAAAATGAGAAGGTAAATAGGAAATTTTAAGACTAATTTACAAAGGTTTGCCTACTATCCGGTAAGTTGTCTGTCTTTGCTTTACATCGAGGCACAGAAGTAACAGACCAGAAGCGACGTTCCCCATTCTAGTCCAATCATTAGGTACTTTTGTGGTGCAAAAGGTTGAGGAGTTTTGAAACTTGGCAGGATTGTAGACTTGGGGGCCCTAAGTATGACACTAAGTTTGCGACCTCTTGCCACCGCCGCTCGCACCGCCATCTTGGAAGAATGGCGCCCAAAACTAGTTTTTGGCATGTAACTCCGTTCCTGTAGGTTTTAGAGAAAAAGTTTCCTATTAAAAGTTGTAGAGGACAAAATTTGCTACAAAATTGCTTTTATACATTTTTTTCTCAGACTAATACTTCCCGAGTTACAAGGCCGAACAATAAAGCCAATTTTTTTAAATCGCAGAAAAGCGGCAATCCACACTCCAAACTTACATGCGCGTTTTCTGTCGCTTTGCACTACGCGACGTCCCTGGTTCACTATGTTCACTATCTTTAGAATTCCGTTCACCTCCCGTCTCCTCCAATACCCACTCCAAAGGATCAAGGACGTCATCAGCCTCATATGGGTTATGGGTCTTCGGGGTCTGAATCCGCTACCAAATCTGGAATGTTTTCACATGCTGTCCCATTACAATAGAGATACAGCACCGAACACTTTAAGCCGGTTTTCTGACATCCACGCGCTCCTGCACAGCCTTTTTTACATTTACAGGATATCGATTTTAAAATGGTGTCCGGGTCTGCTTCTGACGTAGCGCGAACAGCATCGAGCACATGCCTCGTTTTCTGCTATATTGCTCAGGATCTTTTTCACTGCCACACCACATCGCGACTTGGTGGTACGCTCGCAGGCAATGGTACCTTGCAGCTTTTCTTGTTGGTGGCAGGGACGCGAGATTAAATTTGTTCTTAGACACAGACTTCACAAAATTTTGGTAGCGAAGTGAATTTAATATTTCCTTTGCAGACGAGCCGCAGTACACTGCCAATAAGACCGCTGCAGCGAGAGCATCCACATCTGCTTCGAGGTCCTGGAAATTGCTATACTGTCAAGCAACGAGTCGTTTTTATCCAGCAGACTGAGGAACTTCAATTTTCCTTGGTTAAAGAGAGCAGAGGTGGTGTCACAATCACTAATTGCATGTTCTACGTGCATGCTGTGTCTCTATTTTAATGGGACAGAATGGGAAAACATTCCAGATTTGGTAGCGGATTCAGACCCCGAGGACCCATATGAAGCTGACGACGTCCTTGATTCTTTGGAATGGGTATTGAAAGAGACGGGAGGTGAACAGGATTCTGAAGATAGTGAACATAGTGACTCACTTTAGCGATCCGACTTAAAAGAAAATTTCTATATAGTAACATCAAACAAGTCTATATAGTTATTGGATTTCTCTTTGAGACTTATTTTCGAAGATTGCAACTAAAGGGATCGATCCATGTTATTAGTGCTGCAAATATTACTTTTACAGTTAACGATTCGTTCAGCAATAAAAGAAGAATGTCTAAGTGTATCCATTAAATTTAATTTAATTAAATTCAACGGATAAACCAGAAACATCGCGTAGTGCAAAACGACAGAAAACGCGCATGTAATGGAGTGTGGATTAGGCATACCAGGGATACCACGTTAAAAAAAAATGCGCTCCTCAACTCTACCTCATAAATGGTGTGGAAACGAGTTGATAGAAGTATTGATTTTTATTATTTACTACATTAAACTACTTTTGATATGCTAATTGGCAGATAATTGGTAAAAAGTAGCGCGCTAATGCCGCGTTTCTGCGATATAAAAAAATTGGCCTTACTGTTCGGCCCTGTAACTCGGAAAGTATTAGTCTGAGAAAAAAATGTATAGAAGCAATTTTGTAGCAAATTTTGTCATCTACAACTTTTAATAGGAAACTTTTTCTCTAAAACCTACAAGAACGGAGTTACATGCCAAAAACTAGTTTTGGGCGCCATTCTTCCAAGATGGCGGCGCAGCGGCGGTCGCACGAGGTCGCAAACTTAGTGTCATACTTAGGGCCCCCAAGTCTACAATCCTGCCAAGTTTCAAAACTCCTCAACCTTTTGCACCAAAACACCTTTTTTATGTCTCTAATGATTGGACTATTCGCGTCAAAATTAAATTTGAATGCGCATGCGCGGAGCCGCCATTATTATGTAGGTACTTCAACCGCTTTAACCTAAAACCAGTGTAACCAAATTTCTAATTTTATTTGAAATTTGAGTCCTTTATTTGGAAAACATTGTCGTTAATGTGTTTATTTGTGTGCGAATCATTTAATTATTATTTTACAATTCTCTTTCTTTGCTTGATATGCATTGTTTATGCAACTTTAAAGAAGGTCCAATAAATTTAATAACTGTATGTTTAGAGATGAAACATCAATATAAGTATATCAAATTGGATATATGTTTGTTACTATTATGCTTGTATAAAGCCTAAATAAAGTCATTTATGATTTAATTATCATCTGAGGCATGAACATTTGTTGCGTATATGAAGTCGAAATGTTTTTAAATTTCAGATTTCTATAAGGATCAAAACTATCACAAATCGGTTCTAGGAACAAACCCAATAACATACATGAATGCCTAGTTGTTGACGATATCAGGCTAGTAAACTGAATTCTCTAGTTGTATTAGTTGAAGTCCAATTCTCCAATTACGATGAAATCATTGTTTATTAAGTTTTCCGCAAGAATCGGTAAAATCCAGTATAATCTCATTTACCCAAGCAATTTCTAAAAATACAAATTTTGAGGTTTATGCGTAACTTAAAAGGTAAAAACGCGCATCAGTTCTTTGCTTATTTGATGTTTACATTTTCGTAAACGTATTTGTTTACATTTTTTAATACTATAAAAATATATATCCGTGAAGCACTATGTAATCATCTATAAGTACATTTAAATTCTGGACAATTGGATAAATCATATTGTAAAAACTTGAAATACTCGACAAGATATCGATAATATCTAAATAATTGATAATACACAAGTTAATATGTAATACAATTCTAAGTTAAACTAATTATTAATAGTTAAAATCGACTGTGTAACAATTTTCATTATAAAATTATGCTACCATTTGAATTAAATTTAAATTTCGCGCCTGACAATTACCTACAAAATAATGGCGCAAGGTCACGTAGATTTGGTACGTCAACATCAGTGGCGGCTCGTGGTGTTTAAGGCTGGTAGGGAAAAAAGCTGTGTACACGTGGCAAGAGCTGCAGGGGGTGCGGGGGGCAGCAGCCTCCTGCGTAGCGCCGCAGGCGAAAATTTTTCAGGATTTTCTGGGTCATTGTGTTTTACAAAAGTACCTCAAAATTTATGTACTTACATTTAAATATTTTCAAGATTGCTTTGTTTTTCCCACTTTCGTTTGACGCAACTGTTTTATTAAAATTTTTGAAATCCTTTGAAAAAATTCTGTTACGTTAAACATTTTATTTATACCTAGCTCTAGTTTTTTTTTTTTTAATATGAACAGTATAATAAAAATTCACCATCAGTCCTTTGGTAATTTCATCCAAATCCAAATAGAACTAAAACTAGGTACGATTTTTGATAACAAAAGAAAGTTTTATATATAGTAGTGGTCGTAGTACCTAGTTTCTTAAAACATACGTACAAAAAAAGAATCTACACACTACACAACATAATAACATAAAAATGTTATTGTTTTATCATTTTATTTCCCAAAAAGATAGAAGACTTGAAAACCATGAAAATTACACCATGCGATTGTAAGGGAACTAAACTATAGTAGAACCCCTCCTGCCTTCTCAAGATAAGAGAAGCCGAGAATTTCCGGAGAGCACGAGGGCCGGTCCATACATTCTAAAAGCTGGCGGGTCCTTCCGTGCTGTTTTCAATTATAACAATACCTATGGGCTAAAAGTAATAATAAATGTTATGTTATTTATCGCTTCACACAGATTTCCATATTTAAAGTTAGTAAGTATATTATCTATAATTTCGCATTTTGCATTAGTGATTACGCGTGTTGACTAGATTTTTATTTTCTTGAACGAAAACTTTCTTGCGTTTGATCGCGCCAACGGGCCGGCCCCGCTCATTCACGCTGAGGCAGAATAGGTACGCGAGATACGCTGTGCATAATATTAAGCGGAATTTTAAATTTGGAAAGCAGGGATATTAGGCATTATCTCGAATAGTTTCTAAACTTCATTTTTAATATTTTTCAACATTTCATTGTCCTATATATAAATAGAAAGCAAATGTACACCAATTTAAATCACAAAAAGAAAACAAAAAAAAATTATTTCGATAGAGTGCGAAACAGGAAACAGTTCTTAATTTTTTTCTGGGTGGGCCCTGCCCAACCTGCCCACCCTGACCAGCCGCCACTGGTCAACATCAAAGTCGGCATTTTAAACGTCGCTTCTGGTCTGTTAATTCTGTGATCGAGGCTTGTATTTTATTTTGTTTGAAGCTTGGGCTCTATGAGAAGATGTTTTGATGTTGCAAACCGTACGCAAAATATGTACAAAGCATCTGCAACGCGTTGCAAAAATAGTTTTCAATAAACTGAGAAGTTTTGATAATTATATTCTAATTTACCTACTGGACTGCATTAACAGAAATTAAAGGGCCCAAGTTCTCTTTTTCTCATGAAATAATCAAGTAATTTCGCAACAAGCCCTCTTGCTTGCGAATTTAAGCGTTTGTCAGGCATTTTGAGGTTAGTTCTTATAAGAACTAATTTCATTTTCTCTCTTATTTGTAAGTCTTTAAAAAAGCAGAACCATTTTAAAAGGAATCGATTACACGTATAATTTGTCTATAATAACCAGAAATAAAGGCAGAGGACAAAAAAAGCAAAAATACATCTACGTCACTGAATTAAAATGACAGTTAACCGTCAATTATTCTTATCGACATCTCTTTTTAATTCCGATTGAATTTATCGGTCGGATGTCTTAGTTAGTAGTTGCGATTAAGAAGACATTCTTAACTACATAACTTGCTCATCTAATGCGTTTAGCAACCGCACGTAGGTCATACCTTATTTCATACACGCGCAAACATTCATTTTAGTGTGACGTCACATAATTATGCAACTATACGTACTACTGTCATGACAGACGGGTCGCGTTCAATCTCACTGGAAGTTGACCTTTAATGCGTATATGTTCATAAGACCGCACATTCTTTGGGATAGAAACATAGCCTGGAATTTTATTTTATTTCTCCTGTGGAAGAAATATATAAGAACTTTCAGTTACGATTTATCATGCACAAGATATCGGAAAATATACAGAAGTATAAAGCATTACGAAAACTTTATTATTAATAAAATAAATCAATATTAAAATAAAAGTTTACATTGCTGCTAACTTCATTATACTTCTGAGCAATCTTCTTAGTTCTAAAGGTATGTACAGACTTGGATACAATCGTTGGCAACATTGTCAGCCGACTGTATATGCTATTCACATTTTATTTACATGAGGGGAGGCTATGATATGTTTTTCTTAGGTTGTCTCAGGGTTGTCTACTATTGACAAAATATTGAAGTGTCAGATTTAATTGATTGTCACTGTCATTCATTTTTGACTGAATTGCCAAATTTTTTATTGATGACATTGCTGTGCTTTCTTTAGGGTCTCATTGTGGCAAGACAGTACTAATTGGACTTACGTTGCAGCTGTCGGTGTACACGAAATAAGAAATATATTGTACTATCTTGATTCACGATATAAAATGATTTTGTGTTGTGACTACATCTTTTTATACTTGGAATATACACTAATTACAACTACAATTGCATTATACCACTCCAATTTGTCAAATTTGTTTTTCTACGAAACGAAACAATAGACAATAGACATTACAAGTATTTCCTGTATTGAACATTTCCAGAGCTTTATTGAAGCAGCGCCGATTGACTATGTAGAACCAATTTGAATTTGTGGTTATGTTTTTGACTTTTCAACATAACCTCAGTAATTAAAACAGCCATTCATACCAACAGAATTCAGATTTTCCAAGGCCTCCCCTCATGTATAAATAAAATGTGAATAGCATATATATCTTATTCTAATCTACTTACGGACCGATTTTTATAAACACAAATGTATCCTTCCACATCTGAAGTTGGTAACTTGTTAAATAAAAAATGGCATCCAAAGATGTAGTAATAGCTGCTGGTGTTTGCGCTGCATATTTAATTATAAAAAGTAAAAAAACAAAAAAAAGACGATGGTGGCAAAGAAAAATTCTACATTGGCTCCATCAATTATGGCAATTGTTTAATAAACGTCTTAAAATTTGAAGATGGAAATGGTTTCCGTAATTTTTTGATAATGTTAATCTAAATTAATGGGTGCAATTAAAATATCAGGTTTAAAATTTAAAAAAAAAAATGTATTAAATCGATGTATCTAGTCGAAAAACTTATACAGACTTGGCGATGTTTTCCACTTATTACCTAGCGCCAATACATACAGGGTGGTGAAAAGAAAGTTGATTTTTTTAAATGGAATACCCTGTATATTTCTTGACATGTTTGTACTACCTACTTGAGCTGATTTCAAAAATGTATAACTTCCTTGAGTTTAAATCATAATCAGTCGAAGATATTCAAGGATAAACATGAGAAATATTTGTTTTCACACTTTCGAGGTGGCTTGGCATTCTGACTTAATTGTTGACTTTTAGCTGTCAAAATAATGTTCCTTATTTAGCAATAAATATCAAATACTTAAAGATCTCTCTAAGATCAAACATGTATTTTATTAACAAAGAAAAAATTTTTAAGAAAATATAAAAATAACAATTAAGAGAAAAATAATTAAACTTCACATAATTTAACAAAATACAAAACAAAAACCATCATGTTTTACTCGAAATTTATTATACACATTTTTGAAAGTGTTTTGCAGGGACCCGAAGTCTGGGGAGTCATCTAACAAATTTCCTATATGCTGCAGCTTGATTTTTATTCCACAAAAGATAAATTTCGACCATTGCACATTTTTCTTCTACAGAATATCCCATTTTGCCCGTTAATTATATACAAGTTAAATACAACAAAACATTACATATACAGGGTGGTCCGGTATCCATGGCGGAAACTTCAGGAGACAATAGAGTACCAAAAAACAATATGACTTTGCTTATAAACATAACCTTCTAAACGTACCGTTTTTGAGATACAGGGTGTTGAAGTTTTGATTTTTTTAAATATATTTTTAAATATCTCTCGAACGAACAACAATATTAAAAAACTATTTGGTGATGTGAAATATCTCGCAGAGCACTAGTATTTCACCATTAGAAAAGTTTGCGAACATCACCAGTGGCGACGATCTGGGGCATTGTGACCCTTTTTCCTATCAGAACTTCTACGCCACTGGTCTTAGACACCAATTCTATCTTGTTTTGGATTTTCTAATGTTCTTTGCACAAAAAGTCACTCTTGTAATTTTTTCGTAAGATGCACCATTTTCGAGTTAATAGCATGTAAAGATATTAATGTTTAAAAAAAAAATTGGTAGCATTATTATTATTACAAATTTATTAACATTATTACATTTTATTAACAATTTTTGAGCTCTAGTTAGGAAGAAAAACATCACAAAAATAACAACAGATTTAATAAGTTTTTTAATATTGTTGTTCGTTGGAGAGATATTTAAAAAAAAAATCAAAACTTCAACACCCTGTATCTCAAAAACGGTACGTTTAGAAGGTTATGTTTATAAGCAAAGTCATATTGTTTTTTGGTACTCTATTGTCCCCTGAAGTTTCCGCCATGGATACCGGACCACCCTGTATACATTCACAGTCAATTATTTTCACAGCTAAAAATCAACAATCAAGTCACTAGTCAGAACGCCAAGCCACCTCGCCATGTTTATCCTTGAATATTTCGACCGATTTTGATCTAAACTCAAGGGAGTTATACATTTTTAAATCAGCTCAAAGAGTACTACAAACCTGTAGAGAAATATACAGGGTATTCCATTAAAAAAAACAACTTTTTTTTCACCACCCTGTATGTATTGGTGCTAGCTATTTAATTTTGAATATTATATTTGAAAATTTCGGAAAATGTCTGATAAGGCTACATTTTAAAATATCTTCACAAATAAGGAAATAGAAGGGGGGGCAAAATTAGAGTTGACACCCTGTACAAGGCTTTAGCCTTTATCAAAACAATAATTTTGACGTATGTACAGGGTGTCCCAAATTGCTTGATTTTGGCTGGTTTTCCTATTTCCAGACCAGGTAGAGAAAAACTGACATATGAGTCTAGAGCTCGATTTTTGTGAAACACCGATTGGTGAAAACCACATTTCGATATCTCTAACCGTTTCCGAGATATCGGCAAAAGTTGACATATGACAGATTCCGAAAAACTTTTTTTAACGTTAAAAAATGTTATTTTTAAAGAGAAATTTGTTATATTGGCAGCAAGGATGACTAGACATATCTTGGCATATATATTTTTGGAAAGCTTATTTTTTTCCTATTTTCTAAAATCAAAGACAAAACTATGGTTTCCATTTGAAATAACAAAGTTAGCTTTGATATCAAACAATCGAAAAGCGATATATTTTTTTTGACAGATGCATCTTATTCTACGTCAAAAAGTTTTTACCGTTTGAAAAAATATCCAAAAATAAAAAAGTTGACAATTTTTCGGAATCTGTAAAATGTCAATTTTTGCCGATATCTTGAAAACGGTTAGAGATATCGAAATGTGGTTTTCACCAATCGGCGTTTCACAAAAATCGAGCTCTAGACTCATATGTCAGTTTTTCTCTACCTGGTCTGGAAATAGGAAAACCAGCCAAAATCAAGCAATTTGGAACACCCTATATATGATTTTCTGTTTCAGTATTTATTTGTTTTGTTTTGCTTTAATAAAAACTGCGTTGTTGTAATATATAAAAAAAATGTTTAGAACTCGAATTCGTGGCCTTCAGTTTAGAGCGTTTGACCTCGAGAAATTTAAAAATTTTCGCCTGCGGCGCATTTTGTGAGAGACAAAGTTTTCATTTAAAAGGTTATGTCCTTTATGTTGCCTTCCCAAATATCGAAGGTACGAGCCGCCACTGTCAGAACAATCACGTTCTGTGGCAATATGGCGTTTAAGGTGACAGCATAGAGATAGAATATAAGGAGATGCTATACGATATAAATAGGTAAGAAAATAACGGTACCACTGGGCGGAGCTTAATGTAGAAGCAATATGGCGGTTTTAACAGAGTTGGATTAAGCGCGTTCTCACGATTCGATTTTAGTTGGTCAACTTTCAACTTTCGTAATCCACTAAAGTCGGTGAAGTTTTTGGTTCAAACGTCTTTTTAGACAAGATATTTAATATAGTGGAACTACTCATAGTTTTATGGGACTTATAGGTCCCTTTGAAGGAAAACTGCACTATTAGTTCAATAGTACCAATTCCTACAGCTTCTTAATTGGGTGTGTGGTGTGTGGATGATGATGGTGAATATGAAAAGTAAAACAAAAGGCAAATAAGTAAATTTTTCTTTAATTTACATACCTATGTTATACGTTGTTTCAGAATACATATATATACAGTACCTACCCCAAGAAAAATTATAGCCAAATTGGAAACAAAGACGGGATGATCGTACGTAAAGCGTAAAGCGTGTATTAAATAGAGAAAACGACCAGTGAATGTGTAACGCCCACACTCCTTCGAAGTGGTACGTACCAATCAGAAGATTTTCTCCAGGGCTATATTGAATAACTGACACGTCAGAGCATCTTCCTGTCGCAGTCCTTTGTGTATTTCGAACGGTTCCTATATTATGTCGTTCTGAAGTTTAACTGCGGACGTGGTGTCAACCATGGTCATTTTAATCAGACAAGTAGCTTCATTGGTACTCCGAGTTCGTTCATAGCTTCGTGCAACTTATGACAAGTGGTGCATATATACCAGTGTTATACCAATGTCAAATTCTCTGAATTTTTCTAGGATTTGATGCAAAGTGAACATTTGGATGGTAGTTGAGCGACCTGGTCTGAATCCTGACTGATATTCTCCGAGGTGGGCTTCAGAGAATGGTTTCAGTCTTTCATTTAGGTTGGTCCTCCCGCCAGCAGCTCTTGAAAATGTTCTGTCCATCTAGATAGAATATATTTTTTATTACTTATTAAGTTTCCTCCTTTGTCTCTACAGATATTAGTTCTTGGTTTAAAAATCCTTCTTGTCGCGTTTCATTCCTGGATAGAATTTTCTAGTGCCATTCTCGTTTTGGTGACTTTCAAGCTGATCTAAAAGTTGGTTTTCCTTCTCCCGTTTCTTTCGTTTGTAGTTATATGCGTTCTCTTCCCCTCTAAGATGCTTGTATTTGTCTACCGCCGCCCTTTGTCCTACCCTGTAGCATGTATAAAGTACACTACCATTAATAATAGCATTTATGTACCATAATTTTGTAGGTACGGTTCTGTTTATTGTTTATACTAACCTATGAAATGTTATTCCCGACATATTTTTATCTACGCGGTCTCCGCTACAGCAGCTACGCACAGTACAAGACACCATAATTGTTTTTAAGAAACTAACAAAAAACACTTATACAGGGTGTATTAAGTATGAGTACCGTTATTTTAAGGGGTGAAACATTGGCCTAAAAGAAACAAAAAAACCTTATACAACATGTGTCGAAAATTGAATGGTTTTCCCAAAAGAAATAATTTAACTTTGCTTTTTGAAGGTATATTTACATGGAAAATAATAGAAAATAAGTTCTAAAAGTTTATGAGAAGGTGCCGGTGGAAAATTGTAATGCGAATTTTTTGTCCGGTGGAGGGTTTTGGTGAAATAATTTATTGTATTTTAATAAATTTTTAAAAAGAGGCATATGACAACGTCGCATCATATGGCAGTGGGCTACACTGTTACAAAGGAGTCAAAGGAGTAAGGACACTCAGCACTCAGTTGCCTTTGTTATCGCCGTGGCCGTGCGAGTGTTTTAAGTCGGTAATTAATGTTTAGTGCGTTTTACTATTTTGTTTTCGTCAGTTCATTTTGTTGTTTTGACTAGTTTGCAAAATGCCACATTTCACTGTTCAAGAACTGCCTACATGATATGTTGCTTATTATGGAGAAGCTCACATGAATTCAGACGTCTTTATGAAGAACGTTTTCCGAATCGAAGGGTTCCTTCCTAACCGCAGAAGTTTTGTTCGCATATCAACGTTTGTGAGATACGGGAAGTGTAGTTTCGCGTGTACAAAACCGGGGACCACAACGACCGACATGCGGATAATTTGGTTATTGAGGAAGAAATTCTGGACATAGTTCATCGAGACCCAATTATTACTATTATTTCAGAGATTATTTCTCAATAACATAATGTAATATTTCGCCAAGAACACCTTTTTTGGCACATTACAGTCGCCTGAGTAGAGGATATTGAGGTAGGTTAGCACAAGTTATTGTAGTACTGTAGTACAGCTGATCGTTGCGCTATGTTGCTAGATGCGATGAAATTCTAAATATTGCTCAACATAAACTGACAACAAATGACACTACAGTTTGACGTTTTTGACAAAAACGTCGTAGCAATATGGCGGACATGAAACCACTTTTGTCACGTGATGCCGTCTCCCTATTATATTCTATATTATATTATATCTCTATGGGTGACAGACAGTCGCAGATTTTGCGACTTTATGAAACTAAAAGGTGATTTATAAAGGGAAGATTAAATGTGCCCTCAAGTAGAGAAGAAATTATGGGCACAACTTGCTTTACAGGGCTCAGGGCTCGCGGGAAAGGACAGTGGAAAAATGGCAAAAGGTTTGTAATGTGACGCTCTTTTTTTTATTCGGACGTCATTTGTGACGTCCTTTCTCCTAAATAGTGAATTAATGTTACACAAAATGACTGTCGCTAATATTATTGCCTCGGGCGCTAATCCCTTGTTTAACGTGAAGGAATGTCACTTTGACCTATCAACAGTATGATAGGGCCAGATAACTTCAGTGAAGACACGGTATGTCCGGGTTCTAGGTTTGCTGGTCGCCGCTCTACTGGAGCGTCCCGACTGCTGACTGTATAAACTTTTAGAGTTAGAGGCTAATACTGATGTTATTATAAGGTATAGCAATGTTAGTGATATAGAAAGCATAAGCTATTTGACAAACCAGATTTATTACATTAAACATTTATTGTACATCGTTTGCTACACGAAAAGAAAGCAAATCAACGTGGTAGGTATAAGTACGGCTAATTTACCACAAAGCAGTATGTAAGCAACTAAATATGTATTCCAAAACATCTATAAACCAAGCAACAAATAACTACAACAATACTTAAAGTATTTACTACAAAAATAATTAAATCAAAATTTATTTTACTCAAAGGAACTATTTAAAATTAACTACTCAAAAGATAACTCTCAAGCGGAGGTGTGTAAGCAAAGCGGATGCAAAAATAACTACAAGCGGCAGGTTCTAGTTTTGAAGGAACTAAACGACCAGAGTTATGGAAAGTACTAAAGCGGGTAAACGGATGTGCAATTACGGTATTAATCTAGAATTAGTCGGATGCAGGTATCTAAAAAGCGGTAGCAGTAGTAAGCAAGCGGCAGGATGGTTAAAAAACGGTGACGGATCTAAGCAAGACTTGAAGTAAGCTTTGGAATAATTACGGTAGGTACGTGTTTTCAAAACTATCTGTTAACATGAATCAATTTTATTTCAAAACGGTAAACGTGTGTGTTGAAATGTGATAGTCCAGTAAAAGAAACGGCAATAAAAACTTCCAGCGGTAACAAAAGAAATTACCAAAAAAAAAACCTAATCAGTAATCTCGTACTATAGCAAGTCGGATTTTCAGACTAAATATTTAATTTAAATAATTGTACAAGTAATTACTACAATCGGGTTGTTTGTGTTAACCATGCCATCCAGACGCTGGCTAGCGCACTCACGACAGGATGTTTTAGGTTTCTACCCCTGGCAACCTGATTGTCCATTTTAGCTAATCCCTATACAACCACCTCAGGAATAATTTTCAAACCAGGTTTATTCGTGTTAATCTAATCACCCAGACGCTGGCTAGCGCACTCACGACAGGGTGTTTTTAGATTCGTACGCCGGCAACCTGATTCGTTTATGTCAAAACCCAACTTGTTAGACACTGGCTAATTCGCGCTCATCTCCACAAGGTTTTGGGGTTTTTACCACAAACTATTATTCTGAGTAGTTACGAACAGATCTGATTAATAAAACACAACTGACAAACCTCTGAACCTGAGGGGAAGATTGTGTTAGCCCTTGCACTATCAGTTGTTGGCAAGTTCGCTTTCTCAACGGATAAATGCGTTGGTATTTACACACCTCCTTCGTCTCGTATTCTATCGGGCCACGCCACCACACAGACAGACGGACTACTAAATTTATTTAATTAAATTAATTACGGAAATGACTAACTTTAATACCTTCTATCACGTTTCAAAACCAATAAAATATTTTATTCCTTACTTAAACTTAAAACACGCAAATACACAGTGATTTATTATAAATCAACTGAAACGCACGGACTGAATTTATAATTAATTCTTTCTAATAATTGACTATAAATTTCTCTATCAAAATATTGAAATAATTCGCAAATTATTTCTAAGTCGAAAAGCAAATAATTAACGCAGTTTTATCTTTTACTTCAAGTAGGTACCATAAATATGCCGAGTGCTTAATATTTACCTAAACAGAACTGGAACGCTTCGATCGTCGATATAGACTGATTTTTTAAATCAATTCGCGGATCGTACTAATGTCGGTGCGGCCGCAGCGTCTCTCTTCACGCGCTGATAAAGCGAAGCTATGTATGTTTCTCGTGGCTAGCCATTTAAGTCGCTCTGGCTCATTTATTTATCAATCCCGAACGGAAATTGTTATTAACAATTTTAGTTCGGACTCCAGTATCGGCGGAATAGCTTATACTCATTTTTCTGAGTATTACAGTGAAAGAAACGAAATTAATAACGTACGGATTACTTAAATATAAAAATAAATAAGTTTATTTATTTATAACACGTTTAAATAAATTGAACGGCTGTACACGGACCGGTTTTATAATAACACAGGTGATTACCTGAATACTTACTGAAATTACTCTACCCCTTTATACAGGGTGTACCCGAATTTAACTAAATAAACAATAAATAAATGTATTAACTGCAAATAAACAGAACGCGGAATTTTAGGTTCAATAATCCGTATATTTTTACTAAACCGGTTATACAGGGTGGACTCAAAAATACTAGCGGATAAAATAATAATAGTAACGAGTAAATTATTATCTGGTAGGCTTAAAAATTTGCTTCGTTACAGTAACTATTTACAACTGCAGTTGTACAATTTATATTTTTGTTTTTTAGACATGGAAATACTCATTAAAGAGGAAAGCAAGTGGCAGGGGGACCTAAAGATGTCGTCTGATATAGAGGAGATATAATTCTTAATTTATAAGAGAATATTAGGGAATGTTGAGATATTAAAAAATAAAAAACAGTATACACTACTCCGACCTTTTATTTTTTTCAATCATTTATTTTCACATAACGTGAAATATTTATCAGAAATTTTTACCATAAGATCCTATCTTATACGTATTTCACTAATATATTAAATATATCTGCACCAGAATTCACAGAAGTAAACTATTTTTAAAAAACCACTCACTTTCCATTGTAAACTATTTGTTGTTCACGGTTTCGTCATATTTTGACATTAGTCACAGCGCCATCTAGCGAGGAGTGATTAAGAACATAATTCTCATATGATTTTTCCGATTTGTTCAAAAAATACCGACGATACCACTCCGGAATCGTTATCATTGTCAATTTGTATACGATATCGAGTTTGATGTCGTGTCGTCGAGCTGTATCGTATCGTTGAACCAGAATCCCACTGCTGTTAAATGCGGGTATGGTCGACTTCAGATTTGTAAGACACATAAAAAACCGGCGGCTTGTTTGATGCCCATAAAAACTTCAAACAAGCCGGCTCTTTTTATGTACTGTATAGATATGACACAGACTTTATATAGATGATCCGTTAAAAATATCCCATGTGAATACGATTTATCAATTTTAACTTAACGGAATGTTAAAAATCAAAATATTAACAGGTGTGTTAATTTTAACGGACGTGAATGAGAATAGACCCAAATATCTCTTATTTATTGTATCATGGATGTACTATGGATCATAGATAAGTAGGCTATGGATATCCTGAAATGACGTAAATTTTATAAAGTCCAATAATGCATGTGGCTAGCATCAGGCTACGATCCAGTAGATGGGGCTGCTTGTAGTTCGCAGATTTAGTTCTGTACTACTCGGAAATGTTTTAATCCTGACTTTTGCGGTAAAATATGACCACTTGACAGCGTCGTAGCTAAGATCATGATTCATGAACGTCCAGGGCAAGATTCGAATTTTGTGCCCCTAAAAAAATTCGCTCTCCTCTCGCGTTTTATTTTTACTGCGTTCGGTTTTAAAAATCCAGAGGCGAATAGCAGATACAGATTTATCACACGTGATCACCGAGGCAAATGAGCCTAATTTAATTACCGAACGGATACCAAGGAGGAACATAAAACATAACCCCATAAATTATTATTATTTTTTTATTTTGGTGTATCACTCAGAAAAAACAATGCAGTTTATTTAAATCTATGTGTTCTGTTATGTTGTACTCAAGGAACCTAGAGAACAGTCTTCTTGGTTGTACTTAGATAGTGTCTGATACACAGATCACAGAAGAACCCTAAAAAATCTGTTTGCTCGACGTCTTGAAGCCGAGCTAAACGAGGTAGCGCTGACCGCTCGTATTTATGCTTACCGAACGCAGAGCAGATCTAAAAGAGCATGCATTGTCTATTACCGAACGGCAAATGAGGTAAACGAGCAAAGCGAGCTTTCAGATATGTAAAAACCGAACGCAGTATTTGTGTAAGAGCAAATTTTCCCATCAGTGATAATGTAAATTTATGAGAGGCTCATATAGGTACACGGTGCATGAGCTGCAGGGGGTGCGAAAATTTTTCAGGAATTTCAAGGTCATTGGTTTTTTTGGGGTCTGCTGCGCCCGTGGCCAGCCCCTAGCTACGACGCTGACTTGAAATAAACTTACCTGAAAGATAAACAAGAATTCCCGAAAATCACGGAGTGGGCGACATCTATATTTTTTGGCGTAATCTCAATATGATGAGTCATTCATAGTGAATAACAAACCGCTGTTACTACTGTCACTGTCAGTTCGCTGGTTTCTTAAATTTATTTTGTGATTTTTAAAATTAAAAGTGCGTTTAAAGTGTTGTTATTATATTTAACTATTTTATAAACAATATAGCAATGCATTCAATTAATAAAACGGTTGACACGATACTTTAATAAAAAAAGATTGTTACTCGAATTAACCTCTAAATTTATCGTAAATGTCAAAACACTGTCAAAGGTTTGTTGTTCGCCACTTGAGCCGTATTTTTTGATTGAGCGTCTTACAGCTGCTGCAAGACATTTCTTTTTTTTGACCAACTGATGACGTCAGTCTTACCAAATCTCACAGCTTTTATAAGCGTCCTCTGGAGAACGCTGTAAAAATAATTAAGGGTGGGAGAGAAATGTCAAATCAGAATGACAATGTTTTTGGAGGTTTAAAGCAGTTAAAGTTTGAATTTGTTCTGTGGTTTCATTACGGCAGAGTCTCTGATTACGGTTTGATTAATAATTATATAACAGTCATGCCCCCGTTTTTTTGTGCCTTTGTGCCAGTTGCTCATCATGAGTGGGCTTGTAACATTTTCTCTAAAGAATTCATTTCTGTTAATAATTAATCCTTAATTTTTGTCTAACTAAACATGAAAACAAAACCTTTTAGGTTATGTTTACCAATCTTACCCGTAGATAAACATTTCCCAAATCAGTAAGACATTTCATTTTCTGGAGCATGTCTAATCGATGACGTCACTGGTAAGACGCTGTTAGATATTGTGGTTAGACGCAGCGTACAGAAAAAACGGCTTTTGTTCATACATATACTAAATTTTCAGCGCCATCTCGCGGTACGTGATTTTCGCGAATACATTTTTGCTTTGCCGTTATTTTCAATTGTCTTTATATAATTATTGTCACTACACTAGTGTTATCTAGGTATATAGCTAAACTTCAAATTCTTCTGGTTGAGCATATCTCTGCTAATAAAGTCAAAAGTTGACGACCCACAGACAATTTTTCCAATATTCTGTATATTTCAATTTAATTTTTTTGAAATTTATACGAGCAAGATGACAAATTCCGGTAATGATCCAAGACAAAATTTTAATTTGCAGCTTTTTGATCCTTTGTAGCTTTACACACATATGCTAATTCAGTAATAAAATTATTTCAACTTCCAGCCCTGATAACTAGAAAAATCATAGTTTTTGTTAATGGAACAGAATTGGTTGAAGGTTTGTTCTAGGAATTTCATTATTCCCCTCTTACAGCCGTATTCACCATTGCCTGTTAAATTAGTATCGGAGAGTTAAATTTACAACAGTTTGATAAAGTTACAATGCCGTATTCACCATAGACTGTACACTGTTAACAGTCGGCATTGCGTAAATAATAATAAAGAGGCACAACTGTCAAGGTTTCGAGATTTTAGTGTTGCATTTTCTAGCCAATAACTACAGAATCATCTTCAATATTTAAAGGTATGCAACCGAATTACAAATACCTCCCCATAATACTAAAAATTTATGACAATCCTGAAGGTATTTGCAAAAACATCAATACTAAAATTTTGAAACCTTGACAGTTGCGCCTCTTTATATTATTCCTTTACTAAATGCAGTCGGTTAATTCCTTTGTTATCTGTCTGTTATCAAACTACTACATAAGTTGAAAATGGTGAATACTGTTGCCAATATTAAACGGTATACCAAATTCCATCTCTAATTTTATGGGTATCTGACATAAATAAAAACTAGTGCCAGGGAGTTCTTCTTAAGGGGCTGTAGCTCCCTTAGGAAATATTTTCGAACATAAGTTATACAGGGTTCCCCATATTAAACTACCCATTTTATTATTCGAATAAAATCCTTTTAAGTCGAGTAAAAAAATCTTTTATTACACTAATGTACAGATAATTGTATGGGATTTATTATACGTACTCAAGATTTGTTCAACTTTTAAAAATTATGTCTTCTAAATGCCCTCCATCAACTTGAACTTTCAATTCTGAATGCAAAATTGTTCATCACCCGGCGAAAAAAATCTCCAACTATCCCTGTAATTTCTTTTCGATGCAGTCTTTCAAGTCCTCAATTGTTGCAGGGCGACTTGCGAAGACCTCCCTTCAAATACCCCCACAGAAAAAAATCGGGTGCCGTTATGTCGGGAGACCTAGGGGGAGGCAGGGCAAATTTTCAAATCGAGAAATTATACGGTCGCTAAAAAATTCTCGCAGAATCCTCAAGGAGTTTCTGGCTGTGTGAAGCTCATACGGGAGAGGTCTTTGCAAGTCGCCCTGCAACAATTGAGGACTTGAAAGACCGCATTCGAGAAGAAATTACAGGGATAGTTGGAGATTTTCTTCGCCGGGTGATGAACAATTTTGCATTCAGAATTAAAAGTTCAAGTTGATGGAGGGCATTTAGAAGACATGATTTTTAAAAGTTGAACAAATCTTGAGTACGTAATAAATCCCATACAATTAGCTGTACAGGGTTATTCATTATAAATTACCCACCCTTTATCAGCGTTATTATTGCCTATAGAGAAAAAAGTTTTAAATAAAAGTTGTGTGGTTATGACTGAAATTTGTTAAAATGCTATCCAAAGTACAGTGGTGTGCAGATTTCAGGGGATACAAAAAAATAATATATTTTCTTAAATGGGATACCCTGTATATTATATTTTTGGAATGATCCTTTTTTCCTGATTTCAAAAATATACCATATGTTACCCCCACCATATACCGTTTTTGAGTTATTAAATGTCGAATATATTAGTTAAACTAGTTACTGTAAATATGGAAAAGTTAACATTGTTAAAGTGAGCTTTGAAAATGACAACTGTTATGTTTGATAAATGACATTTCTTTAATGAAATTATCAAAATGGTTTACAGTGTCATTTTCATAGCTCACATTAATAATGTTTATCGGTTTCAGGATATTAATCCTTTGTTTACATATGCAAAAGTAGGCTGGTAAATAAGTCATAACTAAAGTTGTACAGTTATATTTATTGCTTGTACGGTAATATTACAATACAGATCTGTCAATAACTGTCAACAGATGAAATAATAAATAATGAAACTATAGGGCTATTTATTAATACAAAGAGACAGAAAATTAAATACTGAAATCCAACTGAAATGTATTTTCAGGCAATCCAAGGTCCATTTTTATGTAGCCATTGTGACATTAAAAATGTAAACATTTATGTAATATGAAAAAAGGTAACAAATAAAAACAAACAAAATATAACTGTAACCATGGCGACAAATCAACCCATACAGACTTGACCAACTAATGAAATGAAAACGTTATTAATAAGAGAATATCAAAAGGTAATATATATTAATAATGTCTTTATTTTCTGAAACTGATAAACTATTGAACAAATCACGGATGTTATGAATCATAACAGCCTTAGATGTCTTAAAATCCTCGCTCTACGAGCTCGGATTTCAAATCGACATCTGCGGCAGTTATGATAGTCATAACATTCCTTGATATGTTAATAGCTATAACTTTTCCATATTTACAGTAACTAGTTTAACTAAGATATTCGACGTTTAATAACTTAAAAACGGTATATGGTAGGGGTAACATATGCTATATTTTTGAAATCAGGAGAAAAGGATCATTCCAAAAATGTAATAATATACAGGGTATCCCATTTAAAAAAATGTATAATTTTTTGTATCCCCTGAAATCTGCACGCCACTGTACTCTTGATGGCATTTTAACAAAATTCAGTCATAACCACACAACTTTTATTTAAAACTTTTTTTTCTATAGGCAATAATAACGCTGATAAGGGGTGGGTAATTTATAATGAATAACCCTGTACATTAGTGTAATAAAAGATTTTTTTACTCGACTTAAAAGGATTTTATTCGAATAATAAAATGGGTAGTTTAATATGGGGAACCCTGTATAAACTGTTTCTTTGTAATAAATAGTAACCGGTACTATTTGCCGCCCAATATATTTCCTCTTCCTCTTAGAATGTCGCAAAAATAATTTTTAATTTTTTTTTTTGATGGTTTTATTAAGGGCTTTAAATAAAACAACCAAATTCGCGCACAAGATACAAAATATATCAACAATTATATTCAGAATTTTTACAGTAAAATCTTGGCGCTTGTATGGTAATAAAAAGTTTTGATTTTTATCATAAACAAATTTTTTTACATTTTTTTTTAATTTGTACTTAAAATGACTTAAGTTTATTCTTATTAAAAACACTTTTAATAAGATTACACAATATAAATAGACACTCGTTCTTAAAAACTATAAACTAATATAAATACTTAAACCTATTAACAAATTCACATAAAAAAATTTAACCAAACTTCACAAGTTCATTGTATTCCTGAGGAAAAAAATGTCCAACTTAAACTTTAAAATAGAAAACAAAATAAAAATGTTTTATTTTGAGTGGAATAGTCAATAAACATGGAAATAATAAAAATAAATAAAACAAATGTTGTCACAACTGATAGTCACCAAAATATACATTACAGAATCGTTTAAAATCAAGATGTTAAATGGTTTGTATATTTCGGTGGTACAAAATCTCCCATTCTTATCCCTGAATATCTTCAAAAAGTCCATTCACTTAATTATCAATTATATCACAATATTTTTACAATTATCTTTACAACTATGTACACTGTTAACATTTCAAAAGTAATGAATTTGAAAAACACAAAAGTTTTATTTGAAGTTAAATTTTTAATTCAGTAAATAGAGATTTATATCCCAACCAAATGATGATCAAATGTTTTTGAATTAAAATGAACAAAACTTTAAAGGCTTTGAATAAAATGACAGTCCAAATACTATGCCATTGTGGATGGCCTTAATGACTAAATATGAACTGATTTCTTGAAACTTGATTACTTTATATATGATATAATTAATTACCAGTTTATTTAAAGTATATTAAAAATGATTCTTTAATTAATGTATTCTGTTAAAATTTAATGATTAACTCTACTGACTGAATTAGTTACACGTTTTGTATATTACAAATTTTAATAAACAATCATATTGCACCACAACAATTTATAAAAAGCAATAAAAGATGTACATCTTTTGTCAGAAAATGAATGCAATTATTGAAAGACTTTAAAAAGCCTATTCTAAATATGCCTAATGTTAGTATTCGTTGCAGATAATTTCACCGGTATCTAAGAGTTAAATTAAAATATTACCTTTAGTAGTCATATATTTCACTTTGTTCCCAAATATTATCTATTTCTAAACATATATTTTTCAGCTATTATAATAATGTAATAACCATGAAACTCATATTTGGTGTAAATAATATATTCTATCAATATAATACAAATGAGAGAGTGGGATGAAAAGAAATTATGGTATTTATCAGCGGCGGCTGGTGAATTTTCGATGTTCGATATTTCAATTTAGAGACATGGGGCCTATATCAAATTATAAGAAGTTTCATTTGGGATCGAAATGAGAATATTGGAGGAAAAAAAATTAAAAAATTCGCGAAAAAATTTCCAAAAATCCCTGAATCTCCCCTGGAGTCCTGAAATTTTATAAATTTGATTTTTTTTTTAAAATACCTTAATAATTTTCGATACATTCTAAGACAAGGTTTTTTGTTTGTTTGAAAAAATATTAATTTTTGGAAAAGTTACCAGCATTTGAAATTTTTAACAGCTGGATTTTAGTTTAAAAAAATTTCAAATGCTGGTAACTTTTCCATAAATTAATATTTTTTCAAAAGCAAAAAAACCTTCTCTTAGAATGTATCGAAGATTATTCCGATACTTAAAAAAAAATTTCAAGACTTTCCAGGGGAGCTCAGATTTCGAAATTTTTTTAAATTTTTTTTCGCCAATAGTCTCATTTGGATCCCAAATAAAACCTCTTATAATTTGGTATAGGTCCCATGTCTCTGAATTTAAATATCGAACTTCGAATATTCACAAGCCACCGCTGGTAGCTGGTATTTACATAAATTGAGGGTCAAGGTACTTTAGATTAAGAATCATAATACAACCATTTTTTTTTTTTGGTTATTTCTTATTAGTGGCTGAAATTCGATTGTTAAGATATGACTAATTTAGTTTAAATACGAATCCATACATTGTGAATGTTGTTGACATTTTATTAATTTACTCAATTTTCATTAAGTTGTATTATGTAACTTGTATTCTGAATTGAAATAGTATGGAAACTATTCTCATAAATTTAAAATGGTGTCCTTCTTTTCGAAAGCGGAAAAAGTTTTCATTACATTACTATTTTTAATGCATTACCTATATAATTTGATGATTATATGTGGTATATCAGGTGTAAAAAAGCCCCCCCCTTTTCCTTCATTTTTTAAATATGGAAAATCAAATATAACCATCGGTGACCATATCTTGGTTAACCGGTGTCAAAGTAATTACTTCCAGCATAACAGGAAGTGCTCTTAACTTTCTTATTTTAAATAGAGTCCTATATATTTAAGTTACTTTTCTCAGAAAACTAATTTCTCTTTTCAGGGGTTTTTGCAATATAAAATCAGAGTACCCTAAAAATAATATTTGCTATTTCTAGTAGGAACAAATTTACGAAAAAAATTAAATGTAAGGTTACGTAATAAATGCGAAGATGAAAAAATTATTTCTAAATCCAAACAAGTGAACGAGACAGTTCAATTTCAGATTAAAGGTGTTAAAAATTAAATATCCTTTTAATGATGCATAGCCTATTTCTATATTTTTTAAATTTGTTCACTATTTTTATAGCCTTTTCAAGGTTATTAGGAGTCTGATTTTAAATTGTAAAAATCGCTGAAAGAAAAATTCCAGCTTTACGAGAAGTGACTAAATTATATAGAGCTATATGTAAGTTGGGACCACTCCTGTTATGCCAGAAGTATTTTAGTTGATCAGTTGGTTATGATGTGTTATATTCACTGTTTTAAATTTATCATTTTATTTTAAACACAGTAGAAAATAGTGAGGACGAAGGTACTTTCAGTTGTATCCGATAACTGTATTTTTTCCTTCAATTTTAATAAAGTTTTTGAGACAATTTGGGACAGTGACTCCAAATTAGCTCAGACTTAGTAGTAGGTATCAAATAGTATACAGTACATGGAACAAATATTTCTTAAGACGTTCGAAATGTGATAACGACTTATGTGAAATTATAATGCCTTGCAAGATTATTATGGATATGTTGAAATATATTTATTCATGCTAATGTAAAACCACGTGAAATATATTAAAATTTAATACGTAGGGTACATTTACTGCTGCTCTTATGTGAATCTGAAACAAAATGCTTGTTTGGATTTTTAACAAAAATGATATACTCTTATTCCAGTGATATAACATAGCAGGCTCAGTGGCTGTATTTCCTTTACTTTATAACTTATCAAAATGAAATCTAATTAGTAAGTATAACTAAAGATGTATTTCTGGATACTCAACTTCCACTTTTTAAATAGAACCTTTTACTTTTACATATTTCAAATCAGAGCCAAATTTTCAGCATACTTCACGTCTTGTAAATTTTTAAATCAATGTTTAATTCTTTCAAGCATTTTAAAATTTATATCTTGAATGCCTTCTACAATTCCAAGAAAAAATATTGTTATTCCTTTTATTTCACTATTATCTTTTTAATCAGTTAATAAGTTCAATTCGTAATAATCTGTACTAATTGAAATCCGTCGACACAATGTGAAGATGACGCTACACACTATTATTAAAAATTTTTAAATGTGTAGGTAGTCACTTAGAAACCATTATATTACACATTTATGTCTGAATTAATTGACACTCATCATATCCTATTATATCTCTACGATTTATTTTTTAATTACATTTTATTCAATTTAATAACAAAATCGATTTTTAACATATTTATTAAATTTTGGCCATTTATTTTTGTTATAAATAAATGATATAAGATAATTATACAGGTTATCGCTGTTGAAAGCTTTTTTTTAATAACTATTAGGCTCTAAGGTAAATTATCTTTTAGCTTAAATAAAAATTTTGAAATTTGATTTTATGTTAATAAATTGATAAAATACAATTAAAAAATAAATATCAAATATATGATACGGATATTAATAAATTCTGAAAAAAAAAAAAACAATTTAATAGTCATTATGGAATAAATAGATACATTAAATTTTTCCCTAGGAACATCTCGTGGAATAAATTTTGAATTTACAAAGCAATTTAGATGGAAATCTTTAAACGCTTCAAAAAACTGAATTGTCATTAAAGGTTTAAAAATAAAAATATACAGGTTTGGGAAGTTTTAAGTAACAAACCGATTTTTATATATAAACAATTTTAAACTAAAAGTATTTAGATGAAATAATAAAATTAAATGATTTCTTCTACGTTATGTAAATGTAGCATAGTTTCTAGTCACAAATGGCAAATAGAAATTATCAAAACAGTGATATCTCAACTAAACTGTAGAAGTACGTATTACCACAGTATAAACAGAACCAGAAGATATACTCTCCCGAATATTTTCATATATACAGCAATTTGTGCATATTATCAGCAACCTATCATCAATTAGTGTAGCTGCAAGATTGTTTAACTATCGACGCTAGCAACTAGCATCAGTGGCTAAAAAACATCAAAGTGCCGACAGTAGAGTGATTCTGCTGGATCTATTTATACTGTGACATTATTATGAAAAAACATTTCATAACGCTCTGATAATAATTTTAAATGTCCTAGTAAATAGTTGATTGATAACTCAAATATGTATGTAATGCATTATAACTTTTTTATTAAATAAGTAGGTTGCAAGATTGAAAAAAACAATAAACATAATTACTAAAATAATAATTTGAATAAAATAAAGTTGATGTAAAACTTAAAAATACATCGGTAACATTTTATATTTATACAATTTAGATTTGCTTAGATGAATCATAATTTTTTTATATGCTATTACCAAAAGTGTGTAAAGCATATAATTTTTTATGCGCGTCAGATGATAGGGAGTGTTTAATTTAAATTTGGTTATGTAAAATTTGTTAAAAGTTTGCAGTTCATGAAAAAAATGAGATTGTCAATGAGGTTTAAAATGTCATGATTTAAATATTTATATTTTATATAGTGGCATTGATTATTTATTATTAAATTCACTTCCCATAAATTTACTTATCGATGGTAAGGAGTAGTTACTTCAAATTCTTAGTTGGTGGCAAAAGCATAACATTACATAAAATAATAACATAACATTACATAAAATAATAACATAACATAACATTATATTATAATATTCACACATACATTTAAATTCTGTGAAAAAAACTTATTTATGATAAACCTCAAAAAACTACTAAATATGTATAAGGGTTAAATGTATAAACGAATATTCTACAAAAAAATACATTAAAGAAAGGCTAATGACGTAAGTACTTCGTAATCTGAATGCTAACTAATTTTTCTTTTCAATAAGAAATTTGACAGTTTTTTAAATATATACTATTATATAGATATGCCCATCTGTACACTTTTTTGTAGAAAATATATTTTATGTAAAAAAATTTGTAAGTATTTTGCTTTATTTTTTACTATCATATTTAATGATATTTTAAATTTAAATTTTACTCTATCAACTTCACCACTTGTGATTATTTCTGATTTTATGGTGCCACCAACTTGGAATTACCTAAACAAAAATGTAAGAAAACCAAAATGGTACAAAACTTAAGGAAATTAGGTGATAGTCTCAGTAGATAAAATTAAAAAAGAAAAGTTATTAATGAAAATATAAAAACTTGACTCCTGTTTTGTATAATAATTGCAGTCTTCTTTGTCATGACAAGTTTGATAAATATTATTCTACTACTAAAACAAAAGGCATATTGAAGGATAAATGAAATAGAGTAACTGCCAAGTTACAGCCTAACTTACTACTAATTTAAAAACGCTATTATTGTTTTGATTGTTTTTTACGTTTTGTTGTGTTTGATTGATAACTACTGTGATTGTTATGGCTATTATTACTAGTATGATTATTATGGTTGTTGCTTCGACATCTTCCTTTACTATTCCTCCAACTTAAGTTACCTTTTTGTGGTGTGTGACGTTGTGGAGCATAATTTATATTTGGCGAATTATCACGAGATGGGGCATCAGATCCCTAAAAAGAAAATATATAAATCAATTGACTTAAAGGTAAACAGATCAATTCTTATGCAAGTTTGTATAGCATTTTTATCATAGTTGCATGTTGTCATAGATTAAATAAGTATTATTTAATCTATGATGTTGTATTTAGTAGAAATTAATTAATTTAAGATATATTTATTATTTGGTCTTCGCTAATGTAATATTTCCCAAGAGCCTAGAGTATAACCAGTAAGATAAAAAAAATTCTTTTTAAGGCACATCTAAGTAAGTTCATTATGTAGTACAATTACATGATCTCTGAAATACACTTCTAACCGTCTCAAGGTAGCAACAAATAACTATCGGGGTTTTAACTCTACAAATGGCACAATTATGCCAAGTAATTTAGAAACACCCTGTATGGGTGATATATTATTATGGATGATGTATCCATGTTTCTAAATTGCTATGCAGTAATTCTGAAGCTAATTCTACATGTGAAAATAGGAATAAACGTTCATACAAGCATATGTCCAAATATGCTTCCTAAGGGAGCTACAGGTCCTTAAAGAGAGCGAAAAACCCGTTTCAGGGAGCAAATATTACATCATAACTTTTTAACAAATAAATATCGAGAAAAATAGAATTTAGAAAAAACACTCGAAATCAAAAGACCTTCAAAATGATGTAATAAGAGTGGTATGTTGCTGGAAAAATAAAAATTGTGGCGTCGCGCCTAGCACATTTATTTTATATTTCTATCCTAGTTTTTAGTAACAGTCGGTAGGAATATACTTTTTACAGAAAATAGTTTCCATTAGCCGTTTATGAGAAAAACGCATTTCCCCTGATAAAAGAATCACCCTGTATATAAGACTTATTTTCCAACAGTTGGCTCATAAACAAGAGCTATAAGCCTGAGCCGGTTCTCGTGGCCACCCGGTACAGATAACTATCAAATTTAAAAATTAATAGGCGAAGAGTCATTTCACTTACTTCACCTGAATAGCGCTACTGATCCACACTTTTATGTTCTACAGTTTGCTGTAGAAGGTTCCAAATAAGAACAAATAAAATAATAACTTGAATAATGAAATGGATAATGAACCCTAACGCTACAAAATCAAAACTGGTAATAATCAATAATTATCAGCTATAATATCCCTAAGACGTTGATAATGTACGAGATAATTTTATGACAATCGAAAGCACGTTGCTTGGTAATAGTCCGACACCGAAGGCGGAGGGCTATTACCAAGCAACTTGCTTGAGGTTGTCATAAAATTATGAGGCATTTGTCAATGTCTGAGGGATATTCGGTCAGAAAATTTTTTGAAAAAATAAAATCAAAATGTCGCAACACAACAAAACAATTATTTATTTAACGTAGAATTAATCCCATGTGGGTTGTTCATATTGAAGAAGAAAAACACAAAGGTCTTGTTCCCACAAAATTCTTTTTTATTGCAACCGGTTTCGTGATCAATATACAGGGTGTTTCAGTTTTTTCGTTCATAACTTCTGTAAACGATAGAACATATCAAAATAATAGGAGTCTTTCCTATAACATTTTTCTCTAAATCGTTTCGTTTTCAAGATACAGGGTGTTAAACTTTTATAAAATGATTACTATTTATTCATTATCTCCTAAACAAATAAAGATTTTATATTCAAATTTTGTACACTTTAGTCATAATAAAAGACCAATTTTTTGACGTTCCAAAAGTTTTTCTTACAAAATCAGTGGCGTAGTTATGGGTTTCCGTCCGTATTTAAACCCCCTGAACTTCTACGCCAATGATCAGGAATTATATTTTTATACAAATTGTAAAACTTTGATGTATTTCCCATAAAAAAGTTCTCTTGATAAAAGTCGCTAGGAGGCTTTCTGTTCGAGATATTTAGATTCTTACTAATCAGGGGTATCCTATGCACTTTCTATTGACAGGCTATTTGCTAAGCAAATTAAAGAATTATTTTAAATACATATTTATTTAAAATGATAAATAATTAATAATCTACAATAAATGCTCAAAATGATATCCATTTTTTTATGTTTATGTTGTGAATAACTGCTAATGATTTAACGCTTACTTAATCCTGTCATTTTCAACCAAGATGTAATTCCTTAATATACCCCTGATTAGTAACCTCTATTATTATTGTTATATAGAGATTTAATAAATAAATTTAATGATTCCTTTATAGATTTCTCTTTTGATACGTCAATGTATTGTGTCAAAGATTTTATAAAATGTCAAATATGCCTTTAAAACCATGTTTACAAAGACTAATTTTACAAAAACCAGTATCACTTGATTAAATATCGTTGAAAATTTTCTGCTTTCAAGTAGGTGTTTTCTGTTGATGTTGACTTGCTTATTTAAATGTTGTATTATTAGTATTAATAATCGGTTTCAGAAGGAAAGTTCCGATCGAAAATCAAAAAAGTCTCAGGGTCCTGAAGTAATCCCGAGTCCGAAAATGTAAAAACGTATTCATAATAACAGTGTGGACTTTTGGTTACGTCATCGGGTCTCGATCGCTTAAAAAATTCAGTGCTCGGTCGCGGGTGGAGTGGAAAGAAATTTTTAGGGACCCGAGAGGAAGGATGGATCCTAGCTCTCTTGAAATTTCTGTCGAAAAAATCCTCCAGTTAAAAAATCTATACACGCTCTCCGGAAAAATATAGCTTTTCAGCAAAATCGACCTTTTTAAAAAATTCGTATCTCGGGTAATATAAAAAAAGAATTTTTCATTTTTCTTCTTGCCCACTGTCCAGGTCCCGATTCTCTAAATCCAAAGGGAAAGACTGTGTCTCGTTTCTAAAGGGGACATGTTGAATATCAGTACTTTTCAAAAAAAATTATAACTTTCTTAGAAAGCAAAATCGATAAAAACGATCTCGCTCTGCGATTTTTTAAATTTCTGAAATATCATCTAGTTTTCAAAAAAATATTCGATTTTCGATAACATCTGACATCACAGTCATCACACTGACATTTTGTTAAACATAACTACACCTAGTTACAAAATGAACAAAATTCCCCCAGAATTGCAGCGTTGCCAATTTGCTTCCTCTAATCATTTCCCTTAGTTATGTTTTAGTTAAAGCCGTACTAATATTTAGTTTTAAATTTCTATTAATACGGTGCGGCTAGTAGCCAACTAAAATTCATTAGTAGCGACTAACTAGTCATTTTCTAGTAACGTATTAGCGATTTAACTATGAATAAGGCTGTAAGGGCCAAATTATTAATAAGCTGTTAAAGTCCATGATAAAGATATCTCCCTGTTAGTATAAAAATAGAAATTATAAATACCATGTTAGAGGTAACTAGAAGATAAAATGGTACTAACATGAACATTATTTAACAGCCGCTTCATCTGCCTGTTTGTATTTAATCTGCCAGATATATGTGAAACTATAACCTCAATTTTATATGTTTGTCATCCATTGGACAAAGCTTGTTTATATAATAGTTCAGATTGTATTTATAATGGATATTCCAGGAAACATTCCTTTATTGGATGTGAACATTTTTTCCGATTCATCGGACTCTGACAGGGATCTAGAGGATTATGTAAATATTGTGTTTAGAAGACCTCGTACACTCCACCAAAGAGCGGATCATCTAAATTATTGGGACGATTTAGAGTTTTTTAACAAATTTCGGCTCTCCAAGAACACCGTACAGTTTTTGTTGAATGAAATAGAATTATCATTATCACTGAACACCAATGCCTACTGTAGGGACTATTGAAAAAGTGGGTACTACCAAAAATGAATATTGTCAACGAAGTAATTAATAAGACATAAAACATAGTTTTGTAACCTAGAGACGGACGCAATCAGGAAATGTCACAACAAAAATACGCTGTTGCCAAGTTGTGATGCAGATAGTATTCTAGCTAAGACATACCTCACTAAAAGAGAGGCAAGTTAATTTTAATATGATAATTAGAATTTGTTTTTAACAGAAGGACAAAATTTATCTATCCGCTAACGAACAGTCACTTTAACAGCCTATTAATAATTTGGCCCTAAAAGTATAACAAGAGCAAAACATTTACAGGGTAACTTACAAAAACGAAGGGACCAATACATTGAATGCAATTAAAATAATACAGTGAAGTCGAACAGTAAGGAACAAATTCATTATCTTCAAAGCGCCCAACTTTTTGGGAAAATCGCTCGGACAGGTCAATTTTGATTTTATATTAGGCCTATTTTAAAAATATTTTTTATTCTACAAGGTATCCTTTTTTAGGATAAAAAGTATTTTTAAAATAGGCCTAATATAAAATCAAAATTGACCTGTCATAACGGTCATATAAAATTCGGTCGTCCATATGTATTGTTCAATTTTTCTACTGGACGACCATTATTTTCATATTTTAGAGAGACTACTAAACTCATATGGTCATGATTGTTCATTCACTGCAAAACTCCAACAGAAAAATAACATTGGGGTGGCATACAAAAGTATTCCATTATTAATTATTAGTAAATATAAACTTTGGAGAGCAATGGATTGGGAAAAGTGAATCTATTACTAAGTGGTTGGTCACATAGTATGACACCACTGGACTTTTATTTAAATTACATCTAAATGGAAATAATATACTCCATATCAGACCAAGAGCCAGCGACGGATTTCGAATAGTCATTTCAACAATCGTGAAAATGTAGGTATTGAATCTTTTATACCTGCTGAACAGTCGATTCTAGCAGTCCCGCTCCGGTTTCGGCTCAGGAGGAGTGAACAAAAAAGTACAATTTTGACGTCTATCGTTCTGAAAACGGCGACCATTTTTTTCTAGTAGTACAAACGTATGATAACTTTGCTTCTCGAAATTTCATTTCATAGTTTTTTTATCGACCTCACCACGTCAATAAAGAATTACCTGGTTCTTAAAACCAGCACATTAGCTCATAGAATATTGTTGTAATCCTGATTGCTATTAAATAATAATAAAGAAAAACGTGCCCTCTATAGAATTATGGAATCAACGAATTTGCCGTGCGTATTTTGTAAAACAAATTATGTAAAACATAAAACAAAACATGAAAAACAAAATGTACTTACACTAATTTACGATACAAGTAACTTTAAGATGCTTTTTAAGTTACGAGAGAATAGTTTAACATTTTCGACTAACGTAAAAAGCAAATAACGAGTACCCAAAGTTACTAATTCTGGTGGATGCAAGGCCAAAAAATTTATGTTTATTAGGATTTACGTGTTGCGATCTTTTTTTGTTTAGAAATTGGACATTGAAATCACCAGACGAAAATTAGCTTGTTACTTTTTGTCAGTATATCTAATGCCGTTGATATCTTTTCGACAAATATGTTGATATCACCATGAGCTATGCAGTTAATACTATCGTGACAGTATAGCATAATGTAAAAAAATAAACGTTACTTTCATTAAATTCTATTTTTTTTTTTTAAATAAACGAACTTCCAGCAAATTGTTGTACGTAATAAGATATAGAGGATCGGTTAAATTAGACATAAGTTTCGATATTTTATGATCTATAATTTCCTACCAAGAAATGCTGGATATCTTGATTCTTTCGCGGTTTATCCTGGAAAAATGAAAATCGTGATTTCAAAAAAAATTAATATCTTCTATACCATTCATGCGAACTTGTTATATTTTTGACCACTACCAATTGAACGGCGTTGATAGAAATTCTCTAAGCCTTCTAGATTTTGAGCAACGATAGTCAAGTTTTTTTACTTATGGCCACCTTATTGGATTTTTAGAGAGAGAAAATAATTCTTTTTTCACCTGTAAAAAAATAGACTGGTTTTTTAAAAACATATTGATATTCGAATTAATGTAAAAATAATTTATAAAATCCAGTATGCTTTGGAAAAATAATCGCAAGCAACATTGTAATCCAGACGCTATTATTAAATTGTATACTCGTAAAAAAATTACAGGAAAATGCCAGGTTATTTATCTCATTTTGTTTGCTCTTTGTTACGATATGATATAAATATTAGTAGTAAGTAATTTTTATACTTGTCTATGTGGTGGCATGGAAGAACGTATATACGAATGTCACCTTTTGTGTTTGTATAATGTCTTTGTACATATATAATTCACAATAAATATTTTTTCTATTCTATTCTATTCTATTCTATTCTATTTATATTCCTGGTAAATATTACAAACAATTTATAAAATAAAAATAGTTGTTGTTTTCTTGACTGTTTAATAAATTAATTCAATACTACCATTCAATTGGTAGTGGTCAAAAATATAACTTGTCAAATTAAATTAAATTCACATGAATGATAGAAGATATTAATTTTTTTTTTAAATCACGATTTTCAATTTTCTTAGGATAAACCTCGAACGAATCAAGATATTCAACTTTTTTTGGCAGGAAATTGTAGAGCATAAAATAGCGCAACTTTTGTCTAATTTAACCGATACTTACTCTATATCTTATAGTTTCCGAGATACTAATGGTGGGCATCGAAAAATTCACCACCTTGTACTTATAATGTCTACACAAAATTTTAAATGATATAAAACACTTTGAACAAATCGTTCGCTAGCCCTTTGATTAGAGAATTAGAAATAGAGAAGAAATACAATGACAATACTGAAAAAAAAATGCCGTTTTCAGAACGATAGGCGTCAAAATTGTACTTTTTCATTCACTTCTTCTGAGCTGAAAATTGGAGCGATGTAGTTCCAAATTGGACCCTCTACCTTGGATTTCTTATTAGAACGTTTTTTTCGTTTGGAAATAGTGTTAGAAGTTTTCGTGTTTTTGCAATTTCTTTAATTTCTTGCAATCTGAAAAATTATAAATCACTTTACCGCACACGCAGGGGACTGCCAAAATCGACTTTCATTGTTCAGCAGGTGCACAAGATTCAATACCTAGTTTCGTGACTGTTGAAATGACTACTTGAAATTCATCGCTGACTCTTCCTCTACATGGCCTAAACAATCTGTCATTAAGAAATATGCTCTAAAGAAATCTATTTGTCTCAAACTAAAGACAATGGAAAATGCTACTGTTACCCAATATTTTTCCCTTGTCATTCATGAAAGAAGACAACATAAATTGTTTATTTAATCAGAAAGAAATAAATTGTTATTTAATCAGAATGAAATAAATTAGTAAAACTAAATCAAAATTATGGAAACATTAAATATTAACAATTTTGTAGAAGACTATAATAAAATTACAGCTTTAATAAACATTTCCAGCAAAATCTTGAAATGCAACTTTTAAATTTGTTTATTGTTTATAGCGTTAAATACCAAATTAAGTGGCACTTTACCCATTTTGTATAAAACCTCACCTCAGAATTTATTTACAAAGTGGTCTAAAGTTTACCTTTAAAACTTCAAGCTATGATACTGGATGGCGCATAAGTCACGCATTGGTTTGAATAATTCATACCTTATTTTTTATTTTGTAATATTCTTTATATATTTTTCTAGACTCTTAAAGGACACATAGATAATTTATCATGAAAAAATTAAGCACCATGAATTAATTCATAAGACCATAAGCGGCGAAGCTTATATTCATCTAAACGGTTTTGTGAACAAACAAAACTGCAGAATATGGGCCAGTGAAAATCCAAGAGCTATTCAGCAATGTGAATTGCATCCAATAAAATGTATGGTGCGGTGTTACATCAAAACGAACTATTGGTCCATACTTTAAACGAGGAAGGCGTCACAGTAACCATAAATGGAAAGCGATATTAGGATATAATCGAGCACTTCTTGAGACCAGCTGTTGAGGATACTCCGAAACTGTGGTTTCGGCAAGATGGAGCCACTACTCACACTGCCAGATGAAATATAGCACTTTTGAGGTTCATTTTTGGCGAGCGTTTAATAAGCAGATTTGCTAATTTCAACTGGCCTTCACATGGATGTAACAGCCCCAGAGTACTTTCTTTGGGGGTCTCTCAAGGAAAGAGTTTACCTGAACAAACCAGGAGCAGCTCAGGAGCTCAAGATCCATCTCCGAGGAGGAATCTGAGTTAGGAAATTCTTAGGAATGTAATATAGTGATTTTCCTTTTCTTGGCCATTAATATCAATTAATTTAATGTGTAAATTCCTAGGACTTTCGGCCATATAATTACTTAAAAAACTATTTTTATTTTCTGCCATTTTGGTTTTAATACGAATCTTCAGAGAGAACTTATTTTAATAGTACATTAAACAACAAGTTTAGAAAAGCAAAGTTTTACTAAACGAAAGTTCAAACACTATATAAGTTTAGTAAAACTGCTTTTCTTACGAGATTTGTGTATACTATTTTTTCGCATTTTGAGTTAGTTAATTAATAAGTTAATTAATTATAAGCAAATAGTGATAGATATAAAAGCATTACAAAGTTTGAAATTTAAAAAAAGTCATAGTAGGTACTTGTTTCCGTAACCATAGTAACTGACATGGCTTTGTTTATTTATATAATAACAGTTAAGTATAATTTTTGTGAGTCGAATTGATTTTAAGTTATACAGGGAGTGGCAGAATAGACTTTACAATTTAAAATTGCTCTAAAATCAATATGCATTTTTTAAGCGTACAATGTTTCTATCCATTAAATAAAACATGCTTTGGAGTTTTTTTGACAAGTGTCAAAATATTGGATCGGCAGAATTTACTCTACAATTTCAACTGGAAATAAATATTTTATTTGTGAAGTATCAAGATTTAACAAAGAATTTTAGAAAGAGAATGTGAGTTATTTTTAAGAAAAAAATGTGTGGGTTAAATGGCCCCCTTCCATCACCATACACTCTTCTAACCGATTAACAAAATTACTCATTACGGCTCGTAACACCGCGCCAGGAATTTCATGAATTTCGTCGCTAATCGCTTCCTTTAATTGTTCGATATTTCGTGGCTCTCGTCGAAATACCCGACTTTTGAGAAAACCCCACAAAAATTAATCGGGTGCAGTCAAATCGGGTGATCTGGCGGGCCAGCTTATGTCACCACAGCGTGAGATTAGACGTAAAGGAAAAAGTTCTCTAGAGGCAGTTAAAATTACATCTTTTGATTTTTTTTTGCGTGTTTACTAATCGCGGACGATCTGAATGTTTAGAGTTGACAACGGATCCTCCAGTTTACCATTTTCTGACCCAACACATAATTGTTGGACGTGACGGAACATTTCTCACATCAAAAGTTCTACTAAAATCACGTTGCACTTGAATAATACTATTATTTTCTATAAAATTATCAACACAAAAAATTCGTTAGTCTAGATGCCAGTCATTCATTTTGACACCTGTCAAAGAAACTCCAAAGCATGCTTTATTTAATGGATAGAAACATTACACGCTTAAAAAATGCATATTGATTTTAGAGCAATTTTAAATTGTAAAGTCTATTCTGCCGCTCCCTGTATATTAATTATAAAAATGAATCTTGCTATTGAAAACAATTTAGAAAATTGTTCTGAAGACATTTTAAATGCAGCTCGAGAAGCAACTATTTCTCTCTTTCAACTCGTATTTTTCCTTGGATTTTAAAGGAAGTATGCTCGAATACTTCCTTTAAAATCCAAGGAAAAATACGAGAAGGTATGTGAAATATTTTCTGTCAAACTGTTTTTTATTAACACTGATATTACTATAACAGTAAAGTGACATTTTTATGTGGTAAAGTGCCACTTTATTAAACGATTTTGAATTTAGTAAAATAGCATATTATCGGTCAAAATGCGAAAAAAATTGTTTATACTGATTTACATTGTGTACTTACAATTTTTCTGTTGAATTACATGTTATATAATTTGTATGACTGCTTATACATATATCTTTAAAACTGAAGAGTAAACTATTTTAGTTCTTGGTGGTTTGAATGTGATTCCTCGGAATCTACACATCTAATTAATAGGAATGTAATGAAAAATGTTTTTAAAAGAGCCCATCTTTGTGAGGCCGAAAATGACGGTCAATTGCAGGACATCATTTTCTGTAACTAGTGTAAAACAGTTTTCAAATTATTATGTTTTATTTTTCAGAAAATATTAAATTTATTTGAAAATAAAAGTTAAGAATTATTCAAACCAATGCATGACTCATACACCACCCAGTAGATGAACTTAAAAATAAGTAAAAAAGGTCCTATGAATTCGTGTCCTTAGGTGATACCTAACAAAGATACAGGGAGTTGAATCACTTTTAATTTACTTTGTATTTCCTGTGAAAAAATATTTTAAAATATACAACTGAACTGAACTATCTGGGTAATACCCCGACAAAATAGCCCCGACAAAATAGCCTCAACGAAATAGCCCATACCATAGCCCTCTACAATTTCAAGCCATGAAGTTTGAAATCTGGCAACGCGACAGGTAGGCCACTCTGGTCGTGTTGTTTACCAGCGGTGTTTGTTTAGTAATTACTTTTTAGACTTTGTACTGTTTGTACTTTAGTACTGTGTTATTAAGAATTATTATTAATAACTCATTAACTTCGCTTATTTGAAGTTTTTAAACTGGTCAAAGGTAAGAAAGCATTATATACGGTCATTTAGTGAAAACGTCATCTGACAGATAATGGATGCAAACAATGTTTAAAGTTAGGAAAAGTGATAATAATTTAATTAGCAGCATCCGCCGTTGAAAAGCCGCGACAAATAATTCAGCAGTGCACAAATGGTTTATCACTGGAAGCAGCCATTCATATACCTTCCTACGTAACAGCCTAAAGGACTATCGAACGAGTTAGAAGATGAGAAAATCAACCTTATCCTAATTCTAGAACTGTGGCTAATATTGAATTCCGATTGCCCTACAAGTCACTTCAAGGAACACAAACTTCTTGTTGTGGGATTCTGGTCTAGATGATTCTCGGCGAATACTGTTTGGTACGGAAAAGAATTTAAAAGTTTCACAAGAAAAGGGGAACTGGCATGTAGATGGGACGTTCAAAGTTGCACCAGAATTATTTTTGCAAGTATTTACCATTAATTTATGTTCTCTTGCAAGATAAGAGTGAGGAATCATACATACGAGTATTTCAAAAGCTGCTAGACTTAAAACACACTTTGAATCCACGTAGTTGCTTATCAGATTTCGAGAAAGCAATCCAAAATGCTTTTTCTCGTGTGTTTAATGGTGTGGAAGTTGTGGGGTGCTTATTTCACTTGGGACAATGTCTGTGGAGAAAGGTTCAAGAACTTCATCTTGCTGAAGATTACCGTAACAACAAAAATTTACGACAACACATTAAAATGTTGTTGGCATTGAGTTTTGTCCCGAAGGAAGACGTCATTACAGCGTTTGACGGATTAATTGCCATCTGTCCTCAAAAAATGGATTTGATCATCTACTACTGGGAGGATACATACATTGGACGACAAAGGCGAAATCATCGAGCAGTACCTAAATTTCCAATATCAATATGGAACGTCCACGATAGAGTCCTTAATGACCTACCACAAACAAACAATTCAGTTGAAGGATGGCACCGTGCATTTCAACAAACTTTAGATTGCCATCATCCTTCTGTTTACAAACTCGTCGACCAATTTCTAAAGGAGCAAAACCGAGTTGAAATACAACTGGAGTGTGCGAACGCTGGAATACGATAACCAGAAGCATCGAAAAGCAAGTACATACAACTAAATCGACGCTTAAAAGTCTTAGTAGAAAATTATCATAATGAACATATTTATGATTTTCTTCGTGGAATTACTCACAATCTCACATTGTAAATAATGTACCTGCATATTCATAAATTATACAGGGTGATCTACCACGAGTGTGCCAAACTTCAGAGGCTGGTAATTTATCAAAAATAAATGGACTTTCATTAATAAACATATGTCCTAAAACGCATAATAAGGGAGCTACAACCCCTTGAAGGGGGTTGATGAATATCAATTTTTCGATTATAAGTCCGATATGGTGGTGATTAAAATAATGAAATTTTCATACATTACGGCCTCGAGGTAGGCGCATAAAATTACAAATTTCGTAATTAACAGCTTGCTTTATTGAGGTAGTTTTGGGGGGTGAGGGGTAGTTTTTTACCCCAAACTTTTTTTGACGTCACTTCCGAAGCAAAACTTTTACATAACATTATTTCCCATGCAATGACTCAGAAAAAAGTATTTTTCAAAATTTCTGTCACACCAGCCGTTTTTGAATAATTTGCGTTTTCATGTGAAATATGCAAAACTTAATTCGATCAATCTTCAAATCAAGTGGCTTGAAGTCACCTATGTTTAAAAACAATTGATATTTCTGATTTGTAGTATTATGTCATTTACATTGCTTAAGCGAAAAATTGATATTCATCAACCCCCTTCAAGGGGTTGTAGCTCCCTTATTATGCGTTTTAGGACATATGTTTATTAATGAAAGTCCATTTATTTTTGATAAATTACCAGCCTCTGAAGTTTGGCACACTCGTGGTAGATCACCCTGTATATTTCACAAAAAAATAAATTTAAATTTTGAATGTTGTCTATACTATTTTCAAGTTTACATAAGTACCATAACTTTAGAAACCATTTTGAAGTATTTTATCGGGAATTTTCTATATGTAGGCTATTTTGACGGGACTATTTTGTATGAAAATATATTGTCGGTGAGCTATTTTGTCGGGGTAGTTTTATCGGGATTATTATGTCGGAGCTATTTTTACGGGGCACTGGGTAAAATATTATATTCTTAGGGCAAAAATAATTAAGTCATCTTGTTAACTATAAATGCAAGAAATGAACAAACATATAATAGAAATATAATTACCAACCTCTGAACTCACAGCACTTTCTTCAGCACTAGATGTTGATCCAGTACTTGATGAGCGGGAAGGTTTAAGTCTTATCGTGTCCTCCACCCTCTGTCTCTGTTGGATAACTATATCACGAACTCTAACTATTCTACCTAATATGGACGAGTATGCGCAATTGCTATACAAAGACAGAGGGTGGACAACATTAGTTAAAACTGTGTAAGCATATTCAAATGCACGTTTTACCTGTAAAAGAAAATATATTTCAGTAAAAAAAGATATCTTCAAAAAGTTTTATATTGGAATGAGAAAAAGCAGGGATTTCATTTTTAGAAAAATATACACGGTGTTCTATTTTAAAAAAATCCAATCCATGGTTGCTGGCCCTCCATTTCTAAACCCTCTGTATTTTAAAAATTAAGGACAAATTACTCATTTTTTCCACAGATTCTTATCTCTCAAATATTAACGGAGATAAAAGGGGGGGGGGGGGTCCATTCTCAATCAATCACCCTCATTATATAAGCCAATTAAAGTATTATCAGTTTACATTGCGATCTATGATAAGTAAATAGTGCAACGTTTCAAGAAAATGTTGCTTTGCATTTTTATATCATATAATTTGAGTCTAGAACTCATCTCCAAACGAGTAAGTTGTTGTATTTTTATATCGTTTATAATAAATACATGTTCAATAGTATTTGTGATCGTTTTTAAAAACGGTGTTTTCATCTTCAACCCCTAATTGGTGCAGTCGATAGGATAGCGAGGGTAATTTACTGCAAAATTTACCTTTATATTTCTAAAGAAAAATCGCTATTCGAATTTAAGTGAAAACTTCACAGTGCCGCCTAAAAGAGTTCAAGTTGTTAGAATACTACAATCGAAATAAGTGTCTAATATTCCTTTTGCTCCTTTCCCAATTTCTAAATCAAATAGATTTTATTATTTTATTGAAAGAATTATTTAGGCTTGTTCATTGTGAACATTCTTGTAGTTATTTCTTTTGAGAAATTATTTACAAGAGCGTAACATTCTTGTTTCATTAGTTTTTAAAGAAACTTGATTTTTGTTGGAATAACAACGAAAGAATTTTATATTTCAACGTATGTATTTTGATATTACATAATATATCAAATATAGCTAGGTAATTATTTGATAATTAATTGTTTGAAGTATTTTGAATTTTCACATTAAACTAAAATTGTGTTTTAAACTAAAATGGCAAAAGAAACAGATTCAGGTCTTTATCGTATCTATTCTGATAACATCCCTCCATTTAATGGCAATAAATGTATGTTACCATCATTTTTGGGAGCTTGTAATGACCTTGTTGTTAATTTTGAAGATAAGGCCCACCCAAATCATCAGATAAACTGAGCAATTTTAGAACCATAATTTCTAAATTACGTGGACACGCGACAGAGTTAGTTAGCCCTCGAGAAGAATTAAATTCATGGCAGCTAATAAAAAATTTCTTAAATAGTGCTTTTGCAGACAGACGGGGCGAACCAACGTTGCTTAATGATTTAATGACCGCGAATATATATAAAATTAAATCTGCCAAATTCGGTACTCGTTTACAATTAATTAGAAGTTTATTAGTTGCCACAAGTAAGGTTTCCGAGAAGGATTCATTAGAGGCTACTAGTTGCAAATGAAGAATCAGAACAAGAATATGACCGTAGAACACAGAACAGTCATAAACAAAATTTTCAAAATTCACAATATCAAACTCAAAATCAAAGAGGCACAATTTTTAAGAATCAAAATTATAAAAGATTTTACACGGAATAGTGTAAAATCTTTTACCTACGACCACTACTGTAAATACTTAAAAACACACCATCTGCGATCAATGTAAGATTCCTATCACGCACGGTAAAGAAATCGCATGACTTGGTAAAAAAAAACGCACAGTTTTCCTAGCAACCGCCTAGCAACGGTCAATACAAACAAACTTATTCAATAACTGTCATAATCTTAAGCGGCTAGTGCGTAATTCTATGAGTGCATAATTGCATTACAACACTTACTACGTAATATACTATTGTATGTGAGGGTAATATTATAAAGTGAAATTAGTTTGATCACATAAAAAATGTCGAGCGACAGTGAAATAGAAAATTTAACTCCACCCAATATTAGTGAAATTGCAGAAGCTGCTAAAAACAACTTGTTACCGGCGAAATCTGAATATCGATAGAAATTTACTTTTATGGAATGGATATTAAAAAACGACGTTAAGTCATTTTCCGAGAATGTAATGATGGCATAGTTCCAGGAACTATCAAAAACTATGAAACCTTCCTCACTTTGGTCAATTTACTCAATGTTAAAGGCCACAATTAATATAAATCACAATGTCGCTATTGCAAAGTACTACAAATTACAAACTCTCCTGAAGAGAAAATCGGACGGCTTTAACATGTTAAACGCCACAATACAAAATATTGATAAAGTTTGCCTGGCCGTTTCAAATTTTTTGTTTTTTTTACTCTTGGTTTCTTTTAAAGTAGGCCCGTATAAAAAGTCCTTAAATTTGGTGAGATGCCCATTGACATGACGCAGCCTGATTGACAAATTTAATGGTTTAGGCCGTGAGTAGCCGTATGTTTGAATTATTACCGTATGTTTGAATTATTACCGAAATAAAGTCTAGCATTGTAATATTTATTTTATTTGGTAATAATTATTTATAATTACCTCGCCAAATAAATTATAATGATTAGATCACATTTTTCATATAGTTGCAGTATAGGCAACCAAACCTGCATGTTGGTATTGAAATTTTGCAGGCCGAAATCACTATTGGGTTCATCAGGCCGTAAATAATGATATTCCTATAGAACACCGTATAGCTGTGAAGTCAGCGGGCACCACAGTACCGCGAAAGCAAACATGACTGAGATGCCACAGAGTATCACACGGCTTGGTAAATCTATTTTTTGAGATACCCGCAGGCATCTCATGGCGATTAACGTGTTAAATTAAAAAAATCCAAGATTTTGACAAGCAAAAATATAAACGATTTTCTAGAAAACGCACCAGATGATAAATATTTGTTTATGAAGGTAATATATTGAGCTCAATATAATGTTAGATATGTAAATTTATTTCAAATCGTCTTTTAGGTTGGTCTTATAATTGGTATAAGCGGTGCGTGCAGGAAACAAGAGTTGCGTAATATAAAACTGTCAGATATTCAAGACAGGGAAAAATCTAATTATTAATATTCCCGATTCAAAAACTAAACGGCAACGTTCTTTTGTGGTATCAGAATATTTTTACCCCACGGTTGAAAAATATATAAACTTTCGCTCTGCAGCAAATACAGCTTCAAATTTACCTTTTTTTTCTAAACTATATAAACGGAAAATGTACCAGACAGTGTGTTGGTATTAACAAGTTAGGAAAGATTCCAACACAAATAGCCATATATCTGGGACTACCAGAAGAAGTGACTTATACAGGACACTGTTTTCGACGCTCGTCCGAGACTATTCTTGTTGAAGCGGGTGGTGACTTATTAGATTTAAAAAGACACGGCGGAACTAACAATTCGTCTAAAATATCATCTGCAATAGCAAGTACTAGTAATAGTACTAATAGTATTAATGCAAATTCCATTGTGGCAACTAATAATGTAAATCTTACTTATGCTTCAACAAGCAAAACAACCGATATACCTTTTGTCTTCAATAATTGTTCTGTAACTATAAATAATTATTATAATAAGAATAAATAATATAATAAAAAATAACAATTTGTAAATTTAAATAATCATATTCTGCCATTAATGTACTACTATAGAATTGTTACAATATATACCTTCTTGTTGATGTTATCAAGTTCTTAAATTATTAAATTATTGATATTGTTACCAGTTCAGATGGAGAACTAAAACTAAATGATTTTGTATGAATAAGTAGGTCGTAGGTAAAGTATAGTACATAATACGTGTTGTAATGCAATTACACACTCATAGAATTACGCTCACGCACTCGCCGCTGCGCGGCATCGTAAATTAAGATGCCGCATACCCTTCCTAACAAATCCTGTTCATTGGAAGTACGACACTACCGCTTATGCGTATGCAATTAAAAAAAAAAGAAAGTGCAATTTAACCTTTCCACAGCAAATATTGATTAATTGTTATTTTTTATAGCCGTATTTAACTCACAATAACGTTTTTAATACCAATAATTACATAATCTGTTCATTCGTTTGCAAATAAATCTCATATAATTTTTTTTAAATTACGGAACAGCCGTGGCGAATTAAACCTTATATCACGAAATAAACATAACTCTTAGAATTTGGATTTGTAATTTTTCTATTCGTGCGTAATATGCTTTTTACAACACTTATTACGTAATATACTATAATTAATGAGGAAATTGAAAATTTTAATATTGAACAAATGATACCAATCAAAGTGAAATAAATGAAACTATAAAAGCAGATTCGTACTGATCATATGAACTCTGAAGAAAAAACGCTTTACTAAAATTAATTTCAGAACTTTCAAACTTATTTCACGATGATTCAAAATTAACTTTTACTAATAAAACAAAACATGAAACTTGTACCACGGATGAAATACCAGTACACACAAAAACTTTCACCAAATAGATACACCAAAATTCTATTGAAAAAACTGATTTAAATGTCGAAAATGGGCACTATGAACGCCTTCGTATGCCATTTGGACTTAAGAATGCGCCAGCTACCTTTCAAAGGGTAATGCACCATGTTTTAAGAGATCTTCAAAATAAAGTATGCCTTGTATACATGGATGATCTTATCATCTTTTTAACTTCCCTTCAGGAACATATTTCGAACTTACAATTAGTGTTCAAAAAACTTAGAGAGGCAAAACTAAGAAATCAGCTAGACAAATAAGAATTTCTTAGACAAAATGTAGAATTTCTAGGTCATGTGATTACTCCTCAAGGAATAAAACCAAATCCGAAAAAAAATAGAGACTATTTTTAAATTTCCCATTTCGAAAATGACATAAAAATCTTTTCTCGGTATGTTAGGTTTTTATAAAAAATTCATGAAAGGCTTTGCAAACTTGACAAAACCACTCACTCAGTGACACTAATTATAGTAGGTACGGTTGGAAAAGAATTACTAAGTACGAGTCCAAACAACTAAATATTCGGGCATCCATAAATTTTGTGCAAACAGTTCCATAAATTAATTAAGCAAGGTTCTAAACTTATAACAAAACTTTTATTGAAAGATATACATAATAGTAACTATTTACAATAGTAATACCTATATTTTCTAATATATTAATTCTAAGCAAAAAAATAACTTGTTAAATCGCCTTTTGCCTTTAATTACCGCCTGAATTCTTGCAGGCATAGTCTTAACTAATGCTTTACTATTTTCGTTCATAAACGAATTCCAAATTTCTTGCAGTTTTGTACATAGTTCAGGACTTGTTCTCTGCGGATGGTTTCTCAAATGCTGTTTCATTTTATGCCAGACTGTCTCTTTTACATTTAAATTGGGACTGCTGGAGGGCCAAAATAGGGCACACACGTCATGATCGGTACTTTTAGCAGTGAGGCATGATGCGTCGTACTGCTGATAAATGCAGTCTCTGTTAGGATACAATTTTGCTATGGAAGGCAATAAGGTACTTTGGAGTATTTGTTGGTATTTATCAGCATTCACTGTACCATCAATAAAATGGAGACTTCCCATTTCACCTGTAGACATGCTGCTCCACACCAAGATACCCTTAGGAAATTCCACTATATGTTTAATACAGTCTTTGTGGAAGGGTTCATTTTTTTTTCCAAGAGCGCTTCGATTTTGCCCAAATTAAACGTTTTTGTTTTTGGATTTTAGTTAGAAGCGGTTTTTCTTTAGCCTAATTAAAACAATAATTTTTCATGCCCTTCTCGCATAACAATATTATGATACATACCTTATGAAATCTGAGCCCAGATTTACGAATGTATTTGCGACAGTATTCTTGTGAAACCTGCATCCCACACTCTCTATTCCATTGACTGGTTATTTCCCTCAAAGTATTTCGCCTTCCAGATTTGCAAATTTGTACCAAATTCTTTGATTTCGTGCAGTTACAGTTTTCGGTCGGCCTGGACTTTTACCTCGGACGTCAGTATTAGCGGTTTCACAGTATTTTTTTACAATATCGGCATTAATAGATTTAGGAATAACAAGATCACTTCCTATTTGGCGTATCGATTTGCCTTTGGAAAATTGCTGGATAGTAATTTTCTTCACTTTCTCGTTAGCCGCTAGACCTCGCACCATTTTTGCACAAATGTAATTTAACAACAAAGGCATACACACTTCTAACAATGTTTACAATATGGTATTTTGACGTTACTACCGTGTACATGTTTTTTAGCAAAGCCTACTTAGTGATACGCTTCCTGACCTGTCCGAACATTTAGTTGTCAGTATATTTTGCAATATTTTTAGTGTTTCTTTTTTTATTAGAATTAATACAGGGTGTATTCTAAAATCACCGACAAATGGAAACTGGAGATTCTGTGATCCAAAATAAGACGAAAGTTGTTATAAATGTATTTCCGAAAATGCTTCCTAACCGAGCTACAGGATTTTGGGGAAAAATTTTTTTTGTAGTTTTTTGGAGTTTTTTCAAAAACTGCATAAGATATTATATTGAGATTTGGTACACTCGAATGTCTTACTGAATACAATTAATGAGGTGAGTTTGAGTCGATTGGCTCAATCCAGTGGCGTAACATCATTTAAGTTACTCCCTCAAATCACAAAAAAACGTACGCCACTGCATTTTTTTTTTGAAATGTTTATTTTTAGATTCACTGTTCTATTATCCAAATGAAATCATACTTTGTGTTTTTTCGATTGGGCACTCCGTTTTTGAGATAATTTGAATTAAAGTACGACCACACATTTTAATAAAAAATAAAATTTGTTTTTTATTTAAATAAAATTTATCAAAATAACGCAGTTAACTATTACATTATAAAAGTATTTTAAATACATTGAAAAAGGTATTATTAATTTAGATACTGTTCAAAATGCCCTCCGTCTTGTTGGATGCAAGCAAAATCCTGTAGCTCGGTTAGGAAGCATTTTCGGAAATACATTTGTAACAACTTTCGTCTTATTTTGGATCACAGAAGCTCCAGTTTCCGTTTGTCGGTGATTTTAGAATACACCCTGTATATTAGAAAATAAAGGTATTACTTTTGAAAATAGTTTAAAGTTGCTGATGCACTTTCTCGAATTGAATTAAAAAATGATGAGTTAAATGCCATAGAAAATGAATCAATCACATTGACCTGGACGAACAAAATAACATTGAAATTGACTTTCCTACCCTAGATGATTTAAGAGACCTAGAAATGAAACCCACGCAATCATTAGAACGTCAACCGTCTACTTCGTGAGTTAATATTATTTTGGACATTCAAATAATGCCTGCAACCGAACAAGTAGATAAAAATTCTACTAATGAAACTATACAATCAGCTATCGAAAATCCTACACTCGAAAACCTATTTCAGAAAAAGCTATCAATACTTTTAAAAATCAAATATTTTTAACTATTACACTAGTACAATATTGTATTAGTCGGTAGGGGTCCCGAATTCCTAAAATCAGATTTATTACAAATTTTTAAGGAATATATAAAACCAAAATTTGTTCATGGAGTATTAATAGATGACACATACACAATGAAATGAGACGGATTTTTATTAATTTCATTATGTTATAATTAATGAGGATTACTTAATATGTATTTCTAAAACCTACATAGTTTGTATTTGTTTGCCTCCAGACCACAAGAAAATATAATTACAGGTCCGTATTTACGACTACAATAACAACCAATAAGAACACCAATAAAAGAAATAAAAACCGAATTACTACGAAGAAACTACAACCGCTCAAAATGACCTCTATATTTGGGCGGAAGAAAAAAAACAGCTAAAAAGGCAAATAGAGACAAACTTCCTTGCTTCCGTCAACTGCCTTAAGACGAATTCGAAAAACAGAGAGTATGCCTCTAGACTATTAGAAAATGTAATTATAGGTCCGTATTTGAGACTACAAGAACAACCAATAAGAACACCAATAACTTCCATTTGCTACAAGGGAGACCCATTCACAACACAAATTTTCATTAAACGTTTGGTGCGGCATCTTTGATAATAAGTTAATCGGATCACATATTTTCCCTCATAGACTGATTAGAGAAGTCTATTTGGATTTTCTCAGAATATTTTGCAAGTGTTGTTAAATCATTCAGGCGGTGCAAATGTAGCCAGAATACATTTTCACTATGATGGTGCTCCACCACATTAAATAATAAAATAATAAACACACCACAGAAATTAGACAACCCAGATAAGATAGGCAGTGTGACCAGAGTTATGACTATCACTCATACTCTAGCCCACTAAGCCATCGGTGGCATTATAGGCTTATTATTAAACAATTTTTAAACAAAAACTTTCCAAACATGTGGATAGGTAGAGGTAATTCTAATGGCCCCCAAGAATACCTGACTTTAATCCTTTGGATTACCAAATTTGGGGATATCTAAAATCCAAAGTATATTCCACTGACATAAATAAGTAGGGCAGAACTTCTTCAAAAGATAGAAGATGCATGTGAAGAAATGAGAAATAAATCGGATGTGATTAGAATATCTGTTAACCATATTAAAAAAGGGCAAAAAAATGCTTCCAACAAAATAGAGGTCATTCACACGCAGATACTGAATGCGAGATACAGTATGCGGGATACAGAATCGCGGTCAAAGTTTTGCCGGCGACTATATCAGATCCACGGGCTTTTAATTCAGTCAGTGTGAAAACAATTCCAGTGCAATACAGTTATGGATGTTAAAGAGTGCGTTATGCTATCGAATATTTTAAATAAAAAGAAAAAAGTAAACCCACCATGTGGGTTCATGCTATAGTAGAATTACGGGAAGCCAGGGGAACGTATAATTATTTATTTTATCGAGATTTATTGGATGACTCAACAAAGTTTTTTTATTGTTTAAATGTTATTTGTGGCATTTCATAAATTATTTCTTTCCTTTTCTTTGTTTGGGATTTATTACCACATTACTTGAAATTCCTATCCAAAAAATTTGATTTATCTAAAAAATATTCAAATTAACCAGTTTAAAACTGGGAAATAACCTCTACGCCTTTGACGTAATGTCAGAGGATCAGTTAGAGGGTGTTTTTTGACAACTAATAGGAATTAAATTAATACAAAAATACTGCGCTGACGTTTCGGAAACTATATCCGTTTCCTTTTTCAAAGTTTAGGCTTTAGATTTTTATGTAACGTGTAGAATAACACGGCATAAAATAAAAATTGTTTATATCATTTCCATAGATACTTACCATAGAAATGTTGAAAAATATACTAAATAATATTAATTTTATTGAGTTCTTCTCTCAACATAGGTAACCAAGTTGAACAAAATTCTACCGAACAATTTGATACGCATTTATCTTCCTTAAGTAAAATTATTGCAGATTCTTTGATTTTTTTTTTTTTTGAAGAAGCAGACAACAAAAAAAGAAAAATGAAAGAATCTGCAATAATTTTACTTAATGAAGATAAATGCGTATCAAATTGTTCGGTAGAATTTTGTTCAACTTGGTTACCTATGTTGAGAGAAGAACTCAATAAAATTAATATTTTTTTTTATTGATACCCTATTTTGCTTGTTTAAAGTACGCCTCAGCGTGTTCAAATCCAATTTTCAAAAACGCGGGTTTTTGAAAGTTACCATGGCAACACCAATAACCCGAGAAACGTGAAGTGTAAATGTCAACTTTTTAATTATTGATCTGACAGAAGTACCTTGTAACGTCAAATAAAATATTACTGACAAATGTTTCAAAAGCTTTAACTGTGATGACAACAATTAATCTTATATGACAGATATTGCAAATTAATTTTTGTTTTTCTCATTTCGATGACAACATTGACAACTAAAGGTATTTTACATTATTAGTTCTTATTTCCATTTTTTGAAGTAAGTATTTATGATTTCAAAGTGTAGCAATAAAAAAAAATAGCGTAAAGTATTCGTGGATAACTGGTCTTTAAAACACTTGCTCTATTTCGAGCACTCCGGCTGCGCCGTCGTGCTCGAAAAATCGCTCGTGTTTTAAAGACCTTAATATCCACTTATACTTTAATATACTAATTTAGTATATTTTTCAACATTTCTATGGTAAGTATTGTAACGAAGTGATTTTTTCCGATCAAGGAATGTTCAATTTTGCTTTAAATATTACCGTCACTTGGGTACACCCTGCCGCTGTTTTAGTAAGTAAGTCCTGTTTTAATTAAGTTATTAATGAGTTGTTAAAAAGTCCGCTGGTAAACAAGCAATCAAGTAATTAATTGATTAATTTTCGACAATACCTCGTATAAGTAAAATCCGAGAAATATTATAAATAATGGCCGAGTCGGAAATAAAAATCATTCGTTACTAAAAATGTTAATCCTTGCCCGTTCTAATCCGTTTCTTTTTGCAACATAGTATAGAAATTGCAAGTAATGCATTTCCGGTTATCGACGCTTTGAACGAATACTTCTAATTGCATAATCCGCTTGCACTTTGCAACGAACGTCGTGTTGAGCACACGATCCCATCGTGTAAAGTCGGTGACCACCTCTCTTTTAACACGACAGATACGTCATAAAAGTTTACAAAAAGGGGAAGCACAGTCACTTCGCTCTCATTCCAGCAGTAGATTCATTCCGAAATAGTCCGCATCAGATCAGATCCGATCCACCTTCAGAAGTGCCAGATCGAACCAGCCGTCTACAGTTTCGCGCCGCCGCTCCGAATTAAATAGCAAATCCTATCAGAACGTGATTCCGAAAATTATTTTGGTAAGAATACATCGTCGTGCACTGTATTTTGCAGGTACTGCTTTCAGTTAAGTATAGATATTCAAAGGTTCTTGTGTCCGCACGTATTGTTGTATTATACTACTCAATCAAACCAGAGCTAATTAGTAATACCTCCGTTGGTCTTTTGTTTGTTAATATATGCAGCAGCCGCTGAGGTCTATTCGCTAGGGTCACCTCAAAAGTTCCACTGCATAATAGGTTACCGGAAAACCTACGATAAATCTAATAGCCATTATATGCATCAACTGAGAGGAATTGTTCGCTAGGGCCTTCCAAACGGGTGATCTGCATAGAACTGGCTCGCGAAACTTACGTAATAATATAATAATAATATAAGCATTAGCAAATCGCTCTACGTTTGTGGCAGTAGTTTGCCGTGTATGTAAAAATTCCGTATAGCCTAGAATATCTATAGCTAATCGATTGCCCGCCGTGCATAATACATCCGAGTGGAAAGGTCCGTTTGCTTGTCGTACATCAGAATTCATTAATCTCACGTATCCGAAAATTCAGACGTAAAATCACGTAAAAAATTCTTGATTGCCAGCTCGACTTATTTTTATCATTTTTGAAATAATTTTATACACACTCGACTGTTTGTACAGTCGTGGAGGTTTAGAGTAAATTAATTTGTTCATTATTATCCTTGAATAAATCCGTTATTTTAAAAAGGTAAAATTCACGAGTTATTATTTCTGTCATTTTAATTTCTGATTAATCCGTTTGAGTAGGGGTTGAAGTCCTTTAGACAGACCCCCAACTTGCGACCTCTGGCTATCTGTATCTCCATCTGTTAGCTACCCCGGATTGTTTTCCCAAATAGGAAAGCCAAAAAGTGCTGTCCTTTGCACTCAAAAGTTAAAGGGCTGGCGCCCGAGATTTCCGTATAAAAGATTACGTAAGTATCTGGAAAAGAGAGGAAGACATTACAAAATGGCGCCCTAGAGCAGGAACTTTATTACGTTAATCAGAAATCCGAAAGTGTAAAATTTGTCCAGAAAACGGAGCCGCCGAAAAAAATTACAAGTCTTGTGTGAAATACGCGTAGAATTAAATAAATACCGAAACACTAGAAATTTGCAATTAGACGCCGATTTAAAATAAAATAAAATACGTGAAGCCTGTTTTTTCAGTCCGTCGAAAACGCTAGAATTTTTTATAAATTACAGTTTTTTTTATTGATAAGAAATAAAAACTTGTTGTTCGCCGTACACGAGGGTTTTATCAATTTAAAATTTATAAAACCAAACAGTTTTATTTCTGGTAAAGAAATAATATTCCGTTATCAGGCGATTTAAATTAAATATCGTCTGTCCGTCTGCTAGATAATAAAAACATTTCCTATTTAACTCGGAGGATTTAAACATCGAAATAAACTTGAAATAAATTACTTCTAGGTTTTACATCCGTCTGTCTGTCTGTCTGTCTGTAACCTAGCCAAGTGATTGCAACTTAACTTGTTAATACGTCCCGATTGCAATTACAACCGAAGGTGGTTTATTTTAATTTTACAAACAGCTGCTTGCATAAGTACTTACTTCCGCGAAATACTCAAGCTGCTATAGCCGCTGTATACCGAATCGTTAGAGGATTTTTCAAATTATTTTGACTTTGCCCTTGGGGTTAACTCCCGCTACTCTCTGCCATGTTGAGTGGAAAGGCAACGTCAACATAATTGAACCGATATTATACAGGGTGTGCCTACTTTACTGATACAGCATACCTTACTGTTACAGTCTATTAGGGATTTAAATAATTTTAGCATTATTTTGTTATTTTTGACGCTGTCATAGGGGGCAGATACCGCTGTTGCCCTATGCCGAGTTGTTAAGCAACTCAAAACCTGAAAATTATTCTCAGATAACGTGTTGTTAGGTACTCTAGCTGACAACAAATTATTTTGACGTGACCAGGGTGTGTTTTCACCAGTGTTGCTTTATAGCAAGTAAGTAGGCAATTTCCAAAAATCTGCAACGCAGATTTACCGTTTTCTGTTAGCATCCAACTGCCCATCCGCTGGGTAGTGCAGCGATCTGTTAGGTTTTTTGTGAATTCGGCACGCAACGAACGCAACAAAATTTCTACTAGCCGCGGTAAATAAGCCTGCGACGTGTCGATTCTGATTAAATCGAACCTGAAGAACCGATTGCGACTACTTACATACCGATTCGAACCCTATGAAAGAAGTTACATATAACTTTGACGCGACACAACATTGAAGCCAGACCGAGTTTTACGTTATTAATTTACGTGACGAGGAACTACGATTACACGTTCCGAATCGAATTACCGTCAGTTGTATCCAAGGGCATCCAGAAATACCCAGGTACAAGCTAGCCTTGTGGGGTATCCTTTTTAGGGTAATCGCACCCTAGGAACCGATTGGTGATACTTGCAACCCGATCTGAAGCACCGTTGCTGAAAGACGCCTACCGTCGCGGCGCCTGAGGTTGAATATCATCACAACCTGCAGTTTTCCGTATCCGTGACCGTCATACAGCATCCGTGACGCCTCTTACTATTTTACCGGAGTTTCACCGGAGTATTTCGTGACTCCGGGGTCAGAATTTTCCGAGGGTGTGACCCCTCATTTAATAGTAAACCGAGGACGCTAAAGCGATTGCCGATAGTTTCGACGCGATATAACCAGCCCTTCCAGACTTAGGATTTTCCGACTCGTATCGTCCGTTTGATTTGACCTGAACTCGTTTTGCTGACATCTTTGGGAGGTAACACAATGCCTACCGAAGGAGATAAAACCGACACACCCGTATTACCCGTCGACGAGGCCGCGAACCTTGATCTGGGAGATATTCGGCTAGGCTGGATCTATAAATTAAAGAAGGAACAAATAGACGATCAGTTAGGGAAGTTTGGTCTACCCGTAACCGGTACCGTGGACGAGAAGAAGCGCCGTTTGGTCAAGTTTATCAAAGAGGGGTGCTCTTCGCCTAGACCAAATACCGCGCCACCTGTTTTTCCGCCGCCGGTACCGCCACCGTTACCACCGCTGGTAATACCTCAACCGCCCCACAATATTGCACCAGGACAGACGCCATTAGACCCCGTACAGATACGCAAATGGAACATCCATTTCAATGGCACTGGCGATCCAGCCGCGTTCCTGGAGCGCTTGGAAGAAGTTTGTGGGTATACCACCCTCCGTCCCGCGCAGTTACTTCCGGTCCTACCTGAGCTACTGCAAGGCTCCGCCTTGCTCTGGTACCGCAATAATAAAGCCCGCTGGACCTCCTGGGAACAATTCCTAGCAGATTTTCGTATTTTTTACGTACCGGTTCACTATCAGGAAGATATAGAAGCAGAAATTAGCCGTCGACTGCAACGCCCAGAGGAGTCAGTGATGACGTACATCACCGACTTGCAGACTCTCATCCGCCGTCATAGAGGACTTTCCGGGGAACAAGAGTTACGATGGCTCTACCGAAATTTGTTACCCGATTTTCGCCAGTACATTCGTCGACAAGACTTTACAGACGTAGCAATATTAATCGCGAAATGTCGTGAATATGAAACGCTGAAGCAGGAGGTTGACCGGGTGTATAGCAAACCACCTCTCGCTCGCCGTTCCACCAGTACACGTCAGTCCGACGATACTTCCGGGACGTCTCAACGCTTAGGCCCGGGAGAACGTACTTCCAACCAACCGTCGTCACCACCTCCGCGGTCAAGCAGCGACCAGACACGGACAGCGACGCCCTACGAGAGGACGCGTGAAACCCAGGAAACTCGAACCCGTCCAAACCAGAAACGTAACGGAAATAACAGTTCCGCATCCGCAGACATCCCTACTGACCGAAGTACGATCTGTTGGCGTTGTGGCAAGACCGGTCACTTCCGCAGTGAATGTCGCTCGCCACCCCGCCTATTTTGTTCACGCTGCGGCCGTCAGGGCACAATGACCCGCGACTGCCAATGTAATACAGCGGAAAACTAAACCGGAACCGCACCGTACCGAGGCCAGTTTGGTTCCGAAATATTACCGCCTCGCACCAGGAACTGACACCTGAACATGACAACCGCCCACATATCCCCGTACACATTCGTAATAAGACCTTCTCCGCCCTTGTGGATACCGGCGCCGTCCGTTCGTACGTCGGTAACCAAATACATGAATTTTGTACGCGATTGGGGATTAAACCGCAAACTGTTACCGCACCCTCTGCCCGATTGGCTAATGGCAACTTGGCTACCGTCACCCAAGCATATTCGCTAAAATTTACCATCGGCCGAACACAATTCGCTGAAGATCTATTGTATCTGGAAAATCTCTCGTCCGACATTGTCCTGGGAATGGACGTAATGAGCAAGCACGACTTTCTCATCACTCCAAGAACCGCTTCCGTTTCACTGAATGGCCATGTGGTCTCTCGACCACGAGTCACGCCCGCTAGCCCGTTAGGCACAGTTTCCTTGACTCTCACTACAAGTGAGGAGCATCGCCTGCAGAACTTTCTTGATAACGAGTTACCAAGTTTTCAAGAAATCCGTGGTACTACCGACCAGGTACAACACCACATCCGTCTGTCGCATTCCGAACCAATCAAGCAGAGGTACCGTCCACAAAACCCGAAAATGCAGGAGATCATTAATCAAGAAGTTGATGAGATGCTAAAAAATGGGATCATCGAACCGTCTCACAGTCCGTGGAGTTCACCGGTAGTCATAGTCAAAAAGAAAGATGGAAAACCCCGGTTCTGTATAGACTTTCGAAAAATAAACGAAGTTACCGAAAAAGATGCATACCCGCTACCATACATCAACCATATTCTCGACAAGTTACGCAGAGCCCGATATATCTCTAGTATCGACCTGAAACAGGGATACTGGCAGATACCTCTCTCCCGTTCCAGTAAACCCATCACCGCGTTCACCGTTCCGGGCCGTGGACTGTTCCAGTTTAGAGTAATGCCGTTTGGACTGCTCTCCGCCTCCGCCACTTTCCAAAGACTACTCGACAGCATTATTGGACCCGATTTGGAACCCCACGCGTTCGCCTATCTGGATGATATAATCGTCCTAGGAGAAACATTCGAGGAACACCTGACCAACCTGAGAGAAGTTTTTCGCCGTCTCCGAGCCGCGAACTTACAACTGAACCCTGCAAAGTGTGAATTCTGTAGGAAGTCACTGAAGTATCTGGGACATGTCGTTACGTCCGAAGGAATATATACCGATCCCGACAAGGTGGAGTCTATTCGTCAAATTCCGACACCACGTAACGTCCGCGACGTACGCCGATTTTTAGGCGTTGCGTCCTGGTACCGTCGATTTGTGCCTGCATTTTCGCAAATCGTAACCCCCCTGACGCGACTGCTAAAGAAGAATCATCGATTTAAATGGACTGCCGAGCAAGAGGACGCCTTCAACCGTTTAAAAGGCTTTCTGACCGAGGCCCCCGTCTTGACGTGTCCGGATTTCTCTCAACCATTCACTCTGCAAACAGACGCGTCCGACCAAGGCCTTGGGGTAGCGTTAACCCAGGAAATAGAGGGTCATGACCGGGTGATAGCATACGCTAGTCGTACTCTCTCACCCGCCGAGAAAAACTATTCTGTCACAGAACGAGAATGTTTAGCGATTGTCTGGGGAGTAGAAAAGATGAGACCCTACCTGGAAGGCTACCGTTTTACCGTGCTAACCGATCACCAATCTCTCCGTTGGTTGCACTCGATCAAGAGTCCGGCAGGACGCCTCGCTCGATGGAGTATCTTTTTGCAACAATACGATTTTGAGATTAAGTACCGAAAAGGCACCTTGAACCGAGTAGCAGATGCCTTATCAAGACAACCCTTACCGGGACCGTCGTCCGCCCCAGATTCCGAGGAATTGGGATCTCTAACTGAAACAGCTGACTGCTCCTGGTACAACCGGAAAAAGGCCGAAGTGGAAAAAAATCCCGAAGCCTTTCCAGATTATTGCATCCGAGACAACCGTCTGTTTCGCCACTTCTGGGATGCACATGATCTGACTGAGCCGGAGCTGTCTGACCCCTGGAAGCTATGCGTACCCACGTCTCTCCGTCCTACTGTATTGGCCGAAAACCATGATGCTCCGTCCGCTGGACATATGGGAATAGCCAAAACTGTGGCACGCATGGCTCACCGGTACTATTGGCCTGGTATGTTTCGCGATATCGCCAAATATGTCAGAGGATGTCTACAGTGTCAAAGGTACAAACCGTCACAACAACAGGTTGCAGGGAAGATGCAACCTTCCGCAAACCGAAACCCGTGGGAAACCGTCAGTACAGATTTGGTCGGTCCCCTGCCACGATCCAGTAAAGGGAATAATTACCTTGTGGTTTTTCAAGATCGCTTTACTAAATGGGTCCAGTGCAAGCCGCTCCGAAGTGCTACAGCCCGTACTGTAAGTCAAGCACTGTATGACGAAGTTATCACCCGTTTTGGTTGCCCCCGCACCGTTATCAGTGATAACGGCTCTCAGTATGATAGCCGACTGTTCCGTCGCACCCTGGAAGAATTGGGAATACAGCACCGTTTCACGCCTCCGTATACGCCGCAAGCCAATCCCGTGGAACGAACCAATCGGACAATCAAAACCATGATCGCCCAATATTGCGAACAAGACCATCGTAAATGGGATCAAAACATCACCGATTTCCAATTGGCGATAAACAGCTCAAAACACGAGTCAACCGGATTTTCGCCTGCGTTCCTCAATTTTGGGAGAGAATTGGACTTACCCAAGTCGCTGTATCGCACAGAAACCCGACAGCAAGGGGAAGAAATAACCACCGACTCTCTCAAACCCGCTGACCTGAGTAACCGGTTAGAAAAACTGCGTGAAGTTTTTCAGCTGGTTCGAATAAACTTAGCCCGCGCGTTTTCTACACAAAGTCACTATTACAACTTGCGTAGGCGGGAATGGCGCTGCCACCGTGGTGACCGCGTTATGAAGCGAGAAAACCCGTTGTCCTCCGCCGTTCGCGGATTTGCCGCTAAACTAGCTCCGAAATTTTCCGGACCGTACACTGTCACCCGAGTCATTTCACCCGTCGTTTACGATTTGAAAAGTGATACCGGCAAGCAAGTGCGACATATCCACATAAAGGATTTAAAACCAGCCTCGCACGCGGCCCCGCCGCCCATTAATGTGTAATTTGACTTTATGTTACAGTACTTCTTCCACATGGACAGTCCCATACTGGAACTCCTCGGCGACCCAGCCTCAGACTTCGAGTGGGAGCTGATGGAGGCCTGTACTGAATCCCCCGAGGACAACAGGAAGGAGGAGGAAGTAGCCCGTCCGAGCCGTCCGGAACTACTGGAAGTAAGAAGCCATACACCGCCCCCTTTGGTCCGTAGCCCGACGCCGACACCACCTGCCACCGACTCCGAACCCCTGCGGATGACTCGCCACGAGAGCCCATCGAAGACGCCCCAGTCTGGGTTATGGAGACGTGAGCCGTATCCGCCGCAGACCTACCTACCTGTCGAGCAGGATCTCTGTTGGAGATGTGGTTATCCGGACCACAGCAGAGACCGTTGTACGCGGAGGAGGATTATATTCTGCTCCAGATGTGGGCTCGTGGGCATGCTATCCCGCGATTGCCGGTGTAGTACCGCGGTTATACCTCCTAACCCCACCCCGAGGGCAACCCGTCGACCGAACCTTCCCCGCAAGACCCGGACACAAGGGATCCAAACCGACCCGCTGTATTTGCGAAATAAGCGAGCTTGTCCCGTGTGTGACTGCCACTGCCACTACAAGGCCTGAGCTCGACGTCCAAAAATTCCGCCGACGTTCTACATTTACCGCCGTCAATTAGCTTCACCATAGCTAACTGCTTTTTGTATCTTCAGAAGGACCAGCCCCTGACCATGGTCGGCCCAGTTGAAGGACCCCCCAGGGAATACTGACCACCCTGGAACACGTTAAGGCCAACTGGTAAGACGCACCGAATGAAGACCCCCAGAGGTAATGACACCGGTCCCGGGAGGCTGTTTAAAGTTAATTTTGTTTTTTTGCTAATTTAGAATTTTGTTCTGTAAATACTAGATTAGGGAGCTTTCCGTTTTCAATTAATTTTGCCTTTGTTTACCTGGAGCCTCCCAGGGAGAAGAAAAAAAAAATGTATAATGAATTATTATTTTTTTTTACCGAAGTAAGAGGGGGGTGTAACGAAGTGATTTTTTCCGATCAAGGAATGTTCAATTTTGCTTTAAATATTACCGTCACTTGGGTACACCCTGCCGCTGTTTTAGTAAGTAAGTCCTGTTTTAATTAAGTTATTAATGAGTTGTTAAAAAGTCCGCTGGTAAACAAGCAATCAAGTAATTAATTGATTAATTTTCGACAATACCTCGTATAAGTAAAATCCGAGAAATATTATAAATAATGGCCGAGTCGGAAATAAAAATCATTCGTTACTAAAAATGTTAATCCTTGCCCGTTTTAATCCGTTTCTTTTTGCAACATAGTATAGAAATTGCAAGTAATGCATTTCCGGTTATCGACGCTTTGAACGAATACTTCTAATTGCATAATCCGCTTGCACTTTGCAACGAACGTCGTGTTGAGCACACGATCCCATCGTGTAAAGTCGGTGACCACCTCTCTTTTAACACGACAGATACGTCATAAAAGTTTACAAAAAGGGGAAGCACAGTCACTTCGCTCTCATTCCAGCAGTAGATTCATTCCGAAATAGTCCGCATCAGATCAGATCCGATCCACCTTCAGAAGTGCCAGATCGAACCAGCCGTCTACAGTTTCGCGCCGCCGCTCCGAATTAAATAGCAAATCCTATCAGAACGTGATTCCGAAAATTATTTTGGTAAGAATACATCGTCGTGCACTGTATTTTGCAGGTACTGCTTTCAGTTAAGTATAGATATTCAAAGGTTCTTGTGTCCGCACGTATTGTTGTATTATACTACTCAATCAAACCAGAGCTAATTAGTAATACCTCCGTTGGTCTTTTGTTTGTTAATATATGCAGCAGCCGCTGAGGTCTATTCGCTAGGGTCACCTCAAAAGTTCCACTGCATAATAGGTTACCGGAAAACCTACGATAAATCTAATAGCCATTATATGCATCAACTGAGAGGAATTGTTCGCTAGGGCCTTCCAAACGGGTGATCTGCATAGAACTGGCTCGCGAAACTTACGTAATAATATAATAATAATATAAGCATTAGCAAATCGCTCTACGTTTGTGGCAGTAGTTTGCCGTGTATGTAAAAATTCCGTATAGCCTAGAATATCTATAGCTAATCGATTGCCCGCCGTGCATAATACATCCGAGTGGAAAGGTCCGTTTGCTTGTCGTACATCAGAATTCATTAATCTCACGTATCCGAAAATTCAGACGTAAAATCACGTAAAAAATTCTTGATTGCCAGCTCGACTTATTTTTATCATTTTTGAAATAATTTTATACACACTCGACTGTTTGTACAGTCGTGGAGGTTTAGAGTAAATTAATTTGTTCATTATTATCCTTGAATAAATCCGTTATTTTAAAAAGGTAAAATTCACGAGTTATTATTTCTGTCATTTTAATTTCTGATTAATCCGTTTGAGTAGGGGTTGAAGTCCTTTAGACAGACCCCCAACTTGCGACCTCTGGCTATCTGTATCTCCATCTGTTAGCTACCCCGGATTGTTTTCCCAAATAGGAAAGCCAAAAAGTGCTGTCCTTTGCACTCAAAAGTTAAAGGGCTGGCGCCCGAGATTTCCGTATAAAAGATTACGTAAGTATCTGGAAAAGAGAGGAAGACATTACAGTATCTATGGAAATGATATAAACAATTTTTATTTTATGCCGTGTTATTCTACACGTTACATAAAAATCTAAAGCCTAAACTTTGAAAAAGGAAACGGATATAGTTTCCGAAACGTCAGCGCAGTATTTTTGTATTAATTTAATTCCTATTAGTTGTCAAAAAACACCCTCTAACTGATCCTCTGACATTACGTCAAAGGCGTAGAGGTTATTTACCAGTTTTAAACTGGTTAATTTGAATATTTTTTAGATAAATCGAATTTTTTGGATAGGAATCTCAAGGAATGTGGTAATAAATCCCAAACGAAGAAAAGGAAAGAAATAAAGTTTTTTTAATTCTTTTCGGATATTTATTAAATCATTTGAAGAACTGTATAATATTTTGGAAAGTAAATTAACTAAAACTCATTCTGCTGAACTGCCATCATTTCCTCTAAATTAGAGCACTCTTGTTTGCAAAGTTCCACCTAAAACTGCAGTTTTTTATGTTTACAAAATACCTAGTCGGAGTGGACTGTTTCCCACCAAACAAATTTTTCTTTGTCGAAAACCATACACTCCATGATTGAACTATGGAGTAACGTGCTCATACCTCATCCACTATTAACAAAATATCCTAATCCTACCCCTACATCTATAATATGATGGGTTCTGCGTCTCTAAAGTATGCGTGTCTGAAAAGGTTCCTATGATATACATGATAATTTACTATTCACCATTAAGCGAGATACACAATTTGTTGCCGGCGGCTGGATGGACGAGATACAGAAATTTGTATCGGGATACTGTATGCGTCGTGCAGCACCATGTGAAAGGCTCCATTTGAACGCATGGTTTGTCGGTATCTCGGATACGCGTATCTCGCATACAGTAACCAAAAGAGCTCTAATTGTTGTAGTTTTTTTGTAGTATTCCTTTTCTTTAGTTATTGGGGTTCTTATTGGTTGTTCTTGTAGTCCTAAATACGGACCTATAATTACATTTTCTAATAGTCTAGAGGCATACTATCTGTTTTTCGAATTCGTCTTAAGGCAGTCGACGGAAGCAAGGAAGTTTGTCTCTATTTGCCTTTTTAGCAGTTTCAAAAAGATATCTTAAATAATCAACTAAATCACCATCCCGCTTATTCCTGCTCAACTGTAATACATAACAGTTTATCTTCCTGTTCATCTTTTTCTTTCAATAGACTCTTCATTCTCCCGCCGTTCTTTAATTCGATGAACAGTGTTTTACTTAAATTAAATTCTACAGCTATCTTTATAGATAAGCCAGCCTCAATTTTGGTAATTATGAGTAATTTTTCAAATATTACTTAATTATCTTGGCATCGTTATAAGTAAGTCGAACACGATTTATATTGAAGGAATCACATTTATATGCTGCGCAAGAGCCGTGCAGTGTACTATTTAAGTTGATAAGTACATAAATTGATGACATGAGCGGCAACATTCTTGATTTTAACTATATCACACGGTGATTCATGGTGGATGGAATATTAGAAGTATATTGAGAAAGGGTAAACATATCTTTTGAAAATTTAGATACCAAGGTAACAGAGTATGCTCCATCAGCCTAAAATATTATCGACAGCATGACGTTGCCAATTGTAGGTAAAACTGGCAACATCTTCGTTATTTCAAATGAAACACCTGTATATTTTCCAATTTTTAGAATCTACATCCAATTCCCTATTCCTAGCCATTTCAGAGATATTAATTTCCATATTTATTGAGCAAAATCTGACATTTAATAAATCGTGATATCTGCCTATTCAGAATTTGCCGATTTAAAGTCTATGAGAGGACAATGTATGCAACATAGATCTTCAGCGTTGATACTTTTTTAATAATTATAATTCCTATAATTAATGTTACCTAATTTATAATGTTTTTATTTTCATGTATGCATAATACACTGATGTTTAAAATGTATTATTCATGTTAAGTAGTGTTAATTTGTTTAAAAATATATAGAACCGGACTTACGTTAAGTACCTAGGTGAATGCCAATTCCCCCGTTTTCAGTAATATAGGGGCGCCAACTTTTGTTTTAATATTATTTTTATTGTTATTATTAATTGTAATATCTTTCTGTTATAATTTTTGTTTGGTTGGCGAAACGTGCGTTGAGTGTGTGCAAAAGTATTTTGGTGTGTGTGGAAAACTACTCCAAGTGCAAGTTCTACACCTAAGGTTCCAACCCCTCTTCAGTCATAAATGTAATTTTTTGCCCGCGAGAGCTGTCAAGGGATCGGTGCGGCTTAAGGCGGAGAAGCGGTATGTGTCTCGACTCGATGTGAGTACTCACCTCCTATACTTAATACTCGCAAATTTCACATTAAAAATTCTGGTTAGAAATACGCAATTGTGCAACCCCCATATACAGTCCACCACTACAGAAGATAGGGTGCCGTGGGTAAATCAAAATTTCTTGGCAGCCGACAGTATTTTCATCATTTCATCTCGTTATTTGTGTAATCGATTTAATTATTTTATTAAAATTTCCATGGTCCATTAAGGTCCACCGCATATTGCAATTTTGTTATTCTTATTTGTCCTAATTATTGTTGTCATCAGAAAAAATATGTATTTTTTTGCTACCATTATTTTTGTAATGATGTTTATAAAATGGTTTATTAAAAAAAGAACCAAAAACAGTTACATATCCTTATTTGTGCATCCTGTATACGGGCGCGTTTCAAATGAAAAGACAAGGGTGATGTTTCAAGCGACTCGTGAATGTATTACTACGGATTATGGGTACGCGCCATTGGTCACCACGAAATGAATGTACTCATTACAAAAGAGGTAGTCCTAGGGAGTTACAATCACACAAAATTCAATAAGGTCTAGTAGCACAAATACCTAAAATTTACAGGGTCTTACAAAAAAATTGAAATTTCACGAACGAAGAAGGATATCAAAAATTTGAGAAATCAGTTTTTTCCTTATATACAAGAGACCAACAATTGCTAACCAAAAAAATTTTTGTGGAAACCCGGTACTTCGAAACTTTGGTTAAAGAAACATACTTTTCTTTTACCCCCTGTAGACAGCAAGATGTTTGAAACCAAAAAGATCGGAATAAACAGGCTTGTTCAAAATTAAATTCTCTTTTAAATTCTGCAAACCGCGCATCGATATCTTTATCCGTTCGCAAAATATTTGACTTCAAAGTTAACCTAAAAATTCGCTTAGTTCGCTTCAATTGTTCAGCAGTGTATATAAACTTTATAATATATAAGATTTAAAAAAAAAAGTATGTGAGCTTACTTACTTGCAGTACACCATAACTACTTCTACCAATATCATTGGATGGTTGGAGGGGGTCTTCTATGCACAACATGCTAGGCCTATGTCCATCAATCATTTCTTTCTGCATATCTTCTTTATTTATGTACTTTCCACCATCTCTTATCCGAATTCCTGTATTGATATAATTGAACTTCCTACCATAAAGTTCAAAGAATTCTATTAATAACACACCTAAATTAGCAGTACACTTTCTTAGGCTGTCTTGTCTAGGATGTAACTGCAAAAAACTTATACACATCAAAATCAGACTATAACTTGAGATACCGCCCGTGAACACTTCATTTAGGTCTCTTTCTAATAAGAATTGTTTCAGAACATACACTAATTTAGGTAGCACTGGAAATTTTTCTATATATGTCTTTATAAGTTCGGCCGATTTAACACCATTACACATATTAAACGAAATGTCTACTTTTATATCAGTTTTTTTATCTATTAACTTTACTATCGGAACTGAAGCTTTATCTAATACTTTTATACTATTTTCAACTGCTATATCTTTTTCTAAAAATTCTTGCTCCAGGGTGCGAAGAGGTAAATTCGTCCATTTGCCTGCAAAGGAATGACGTTATTTTAATACAGGAGCCATCAGCGAAAAAGGAAATTTTTAAAACTTGGTCAATCATTTACTGTTCGGGTAAGCTATACTTTATTACAAAGTGTTAGTTGTTCAACGTCATTTAGTAAACATGGAACAGTGATACATTTGTTGCTCATGTTATATCCAACCTAATCGACTGGACCATGGAGTAAACAATTACTGCTCCATGACAACTACAATACCTTAATTGCCAATTTATTATTATGAGTATTGATTAATAAAACTCAGTTAATCTCTATTTCCACCATTAAGGATAATTCAATAAACCTACATACATTAGATATATCCCTAATAGTTAAATATTAAGAAATTATTATCTTTTAATTCAGACAAAATCAAAAAGTGATATTTACCATGCTTAATACATTAAGAATAAATTAAGAATGGTTTACAAACAAGTGGTTCCCTATTTATTAAGGTTCGATAGTATTAAAATAAATCATTCAAAATGAAATTCTGTTACAGAGCAAGAAAGTGAAACGTAAAATAAAATCATAATATTGCCGTAAAAGATTAAGTACCTACTTGGAAGCTATTAATTTAACATTAAAATCTATTGTTCTATATTTTTAGCGAATAGAGGAGTTCCCACGAGTACTTTTATTGAAAAATATATTAATCAAATCAAATTTTTTATTTTTCTTCAAACATACGAAAAAGCATTTAATTTTGTTTTAAAAAGACCCTCGTTAGTTCTGAACTCATTAATGTTTATTGCGTGTATTATATGTCAAAATCTCTCCTTGAGGCTTCCTTCGGCTTGAGGGTCGAGTATAAATACGGGCATAAGAGTAAAACAAAAGGTGTCTATACTCATTTTTGGAAGAGAATTTTTATGACAAGAATAAAAAAGAACAACAAAAAATGTCTATCAATAGAAACATCTTTCACCTACTGTGTCAACCAAACTGATCAGTCAATGACAGTGTATGTGTAAAAGATGTCTAGTCAGAGCTACAGTGACCCTAATAGTCACTGTAGTTAGAGCTGGCAAACGGCTGGTGTGTGTAATGGCCAGTTTCATGAACGAGGATTAACACACAATACTGGCTTGACACCAGTGTCCAAACCCCAGCGTGTTTCATAGAACCGTGTTATTGCGTCAGTGGTGCCATTGATTGAACCGTGGCGAACACGGGTTGAACACCACGACGACGAATTAATAAAAAAATTTGTAGGTTAGTTCATGTTCTGTATCTGCGGTTCTTAGTTCTGTCTGCTATCTGTCATACATAATAGAGGTTATAAGTTTTAGGATATATTTATAAACTAATAAGACGCATACCGCACGCCTATTCGTTTTACATGAAAAAACTATCAGTAAAGTTGTAATTTTAATTATTGCATATAAATTTTAGTTTTCTTGAACCTTTTTGTTTATAAATTTCAATATTTCTTGGGTTTATAGGTTCGAAATAAAAGTATTCTATTTTAATACATAATTTATATTAAAACACAGGAACAATAAATATGTTGACGTTTCGCTGACGATTATCAGCTTTTTCAAAATTAAAATAGAACAATACATGGTCATGTTATTATAATTATTTTTTATAAAATTGAGAGCATATGATTAAAACTGGGATAAAAACACAAATAGATAAACAAAAGGAATGTGTACGTACCTAAGTTAAACACTAGACTATCTTACTATAATAGAATTTGTTATTGTAAAACATATTGTTTATATACCGGGTGGCCACGAGTCAATGTACGCCCCCAATTTTTTGGTTGTTTTTGAATTTAAAAATTTCGTTTTTGGTATACGTGAATAAGACAAAAGTGGGCTATTTTTAGACTAACAGGAACAAAAATATCACTTCCGGTTGAACCGTGACATCAACTTTTTTTTCTTAAATGGAATGACCGTGTTTTTTTTGTGGTGTTTTATAAAACATGAAATTCTAACTGCAGCAGTTTTTTCCAATTTGAACAATTCCAAAAAATAAGTGAGATACGAACGATTTTTTATTTTGTACAAAATGACCGCGTCAGATGAATGCGATGTAAGAAAATTACTAAGTAGGCTATGGAAATTATTAGCAAGGTAGTAAGCTTGTCTGTAAAGAATAAAATAGTTATTTAAATTACTGATAGATACGACTATTTTTACGTTTTTCTCAAAAAACTGAATTTAATTTTTATTTTTATTTCCGTAGGGGTCCTATGGAAAATTTTTAAACGGGACCGTACTATTTTTTTTTATTATTTGGACATAATGATTCATAAGCTTTAAGTTTTTCGCCAACAATCATTTCTTAACGAGATCCTTTGTAATAATAAAGGTGTATTTAAACGGTAAGCACAAATTAAACAAGAAATAATTTGAACCGGAAGTGATATTTTCATTCCTGTTAGTCTAAAAATAGCCCAATTTTGTCTTATTCACGTATACCAAAAACGAAATTTTTAAATTCAAAAACAACCAAAAAATTGGGGGCGTACATTGACTCGTGGCCACCCGGTATGTTCTGTCCTTTTTGGGTATTTATAACTGTATCCATACGATATTGTAAGCTGTTTTTATTTTTATTATTTTCTAGGGCTCACTTAAAACGTATGATTAAGACTGAAATATATTACTAAAATTGGCGAGTGAAATACTTGAGATATGGTGTGTTCTGAAACAGTGACACGGCATTATTGTCCGCGTTCCTAATGTTATATTTGATAGTTTATATTATTAGGTTATAGTAAATTTGACTTAGATTTTGTATGTCAGTGTGGTCATTTACACTGTTTTTTTTTTGTATATAAAACATTTTTTTTACTATTCTTTTGTTATAATTTTTTTCGTTGGCTAGAATTTTAGCTTGTTGATAGTTAAAAGTATGGTTTTGTCATTGCATATGTTTAGTGAGAGCTGTTTGATTTTTATTGTATTTGTGACCTTTTAATCTATTCTCTAAGTGGTGTGACGTCATTCCTACATAGTTACTATTACAATTATTGCAAGGTATTGAATATATTACGTTAGCTGTTTTCATATTTATTGTTCCTGTGTTTTAATATAAATTATGTATTTAAACAGAATACTTTTATTTCGAACCTATAAACCCAAGAAATATTGAAACTTAATTATTGGTTTTTTTATTAAAAATTAAAGTTGCTCTTTGTCCTATATTTTGTCTATTGAGTAGTCACTAATTTCTGGATAAATTGCCTATTTTACACTTACTTTCTTCCAAGCATTATTTTTGTCTTTAATAGAAAAGCCATCTGTTATTTCATTCTCTATTATATTTTTTTATTATTTTCAAAACATCTATTTTCTCTATATGTGTAATAATTTCTGCTATCCATTATATCAGGCATCCACTTTATATCACAAAGTAAACAACAATTTCCTACATCTAAATAATAATTTATCGGCGATTGTTTAAATAAACTAATTTAACGTATTTTTTAAATTTAATTAGTTTTCACAGGTTAAGATTGACAGCTGACACCCGCTATTGACAAAAGTCCTTAAATAAACCGGATTTGTTTAGGAAGCTACTAAACAGCACTGTATTCGTAAATCCGCGTGTTGAACTCTGTGCTCAACACGGAGTTGTTGTCTATGAAATGCAATGTTGTAGAAATCTAATGTTAACCCTTGATACAGAGTTCGTCAATCCTCGAGTTGAACACTCGTTCAACCGGCCATAAGTGTTTTAAGGATTAGAATAATAATAAATGTTCTTTATTAGATAAATTACAATAATATAAAATAAAATATCCAAATGGCTATCGACCGGAATGCTTCAGTCAATTGCTGTTTTAAAAATAGATACTATTTATCCGTTGCGGATTAGTGAAGATATTACCTCAAACATCTTTGGATATTTAAATTTAGATTTTCTGTTGGAATTTCAAGTATGGCACAATAATCTAATAAGCTGCATATCGCGTATTATTATTGCTTATTACCGACTTTACCTGTTAACATTTGAAGTCAGCTAATGATTGGAGTGATGTGGGTTTTCTCATAAGGCATGATATTAGATGGATTGTGGAAGTGATTGGTTTGGAAGTATGTCAAATAGTTATAATACATAGTGAAGGAGTTGTTTTTAGCGGGTCTTTGATAATTAACAAATGATCGTAATTACAATATGGGTAAAAATATAGATCTATTTATATCACTGATTGTTTAGTCGATATATTTTCATTTTCATAAGGAAGCACTTTAAAGTATTTTTCTCGAATTTTTATAGTTAATTTAATTGTGCAAAATATTGGTTAAAATTTAGTTTATGTTTCATGGTAATAATAATTTATTTAATTTATTTATTTAACTTTATTTACAGGACTTGCCCATTAAATACACACAACTTAACAAGAGAGACAGTAAAGTTTACCATAAGCATTTCGTAAATAAATTATAAATTACATAAATGATGGTATAATTTCATTACCAAGAAAAAATTAAATACAAAACCGACTTAATACAAACTTAAAATAAATAAATTTACAGTATAAGAAACCATGACACTTTAAGTTACATTAACTGTTTTAACTTTCTTATGAAAGCTTTTGGTGGATCAAAAAAGTCAAGCTCGTTACAGTACAAGTTAGCTAATCTAGTGCACCTAGGGATGTAAGAGTTGAAAGCATAATTTGTTCTGTGAACTGTTTCGTGAAATGTATAGGCCGAGCGAGTAGTCCTGGGCGGGACAAACAACCCAATCCTAGAGAGGAGGTAAGGGCACTGAACATTATTATTCACAATATTATATAGGAGTTTTAGGTCTCTGAATTTGCGGCGGTTCACTAGAGAAGAGATATTAAGTTCAGATTCTAATACATCATAGGTGCGAGGTGGAAGAGTTGGGGTTTTAAATGAAATGCATCTCAGAAACCGATGTTGAATCTGTTCTATATTACTAATGGGAATGGCATAATAGGGATTCCATACCGTGGAAGCATATTCAAGATGTGGTCGCACTAACGTGCAGTAGAGAACTTTGACTGAGGCAACGTTGGTGAAGTCCTGCGAAATCCGTTTTATAAAGCCAAGCATTCTGAGAGCTTTAGAGATAGAAGATGAAATGTGAGGGACAAAATTAAGTTCAGAGTCAAGAGTGACACCTAGGTCCTTAATGGTGGAGACCTTCTCTAGAGCAACATTATCAATCCTGTATTCAAAGTTAATAGTCTGATTATTCCTAGATCAGGAAAAAAACATAAAGTGGCATTTATTTGAGTTTAATTTCATGCCATTGTGCTCGCACCACTTTGTAAGGTTATCAAGATCTGATTGTAGATTCACACAATCATTTAAAGTGGATACCTTCATGTATAATTTGAGATCGTCAGCAAAAAGAAGAAAATTACTGTGTGCAAAGCATTTATGAATATCATTAACGAATACATTGAACAATAATGGACCGAGATGTGACCCCTGGGGAACACCGGAAGGAGTTTGAATTTCAGATGATGAAAGTTGTTTATTCGAACAACTTGTGTGCGGCCTAACAAATAGCTCTCAATCCATTGCAAAAAAAGACCATTGACACCCAAAGACTGGAGCTTTTTAATAGAACTTGGTGGTTAACCCTGTCGAACGCTTTGGAGAAGCCTGTATAAACAGAATGGACCACTTATCCATCCTTCAAAGCGTCCGACAGGAAGTCAATATAAGTTAGCAGGTTTATTTCAGTTGATTTACCAGACTGGAAACCAAACTGTTGATCGATGCAAGAACCAGAGAGCTCTGAGGTTAAATATTCAGTAACTATACTTTCAAATAACTTGGGAATTACACTTAGGGCCGATATTTTCAGTCTGATTTAACCCTGATTAAGTTTAACCATTGATCAATTACCTTGGAAATAATTGTCGAGACAATTGTTTCCATGGTAATTAATCAATGATTAAAGTTAATCAGGGTTAAATCAGACTGAAAATATCGGCCCTTAGAATACAAATCGGTCTGTAGTTCTTTATATCTGCTTTATTTCCTGATTTGTGTATAGGGGTGATAAAACCAACTTTCCAGAAATCAGGAAAGTGACCTGATTGCAGAGATAAGTTAAAAATAATAAATAGCGGTCTAGCTAATACAAAGCTACAGTGCTTGAGTAAACTAGGAGGTAATCCGTCCGGCCCAGGACCTTTATTACTATCAAGTTCAACAAGTTTCTGATAAATTTCAGAAATAGATATAACGCAATTCGTAATGTTCAAATGATTTGTGGATGGATTGCCTTGGGTATCACACTTCACGTGGGTGTAAACACTTGCAAAATATTCAGCAAATAAGTTGGCTAGTTCGGGACCAGAAGAGCAAGTCAGATTATTATAGTACATTTCATTAGGAAGATTACTTGTTTTACGCTTACAGTTGACAAAATTCCAGAAGGATTTGAGATTACTTGAAAGAGCATGTTCAGTAGATGCTACATAATTGATGTAACAATCTTGTGATAGTCTCTTACAAATCGATAATAATAATAAAATAATTTATTCATAACATGAAATTCCATACACAATAGAGTATACAAAATTTATCGGATGCAACAGGTATTCAGCAGGAGCAGGACATAAAGTAATGCCAAGTAATTTCAAAATTCATTCATCAACTGCAACAGGATGATTAACTTCGTGGCCTGGTAACCAAGTCTTAGTATCACGAAGCCGTTACACTGCACCCGAAATTCTTTTATTTGGTTGGCGCGTGTTGGAAAATTTTCTTGCGTATTCTTGTACACAGGCTAACAACGCTTTCATACACTACCCCATATGTTAAAATCATATCACAATATTCCCGTAGCGTAAACACTGGCATATTGAACAGTATCAAACTAAGAAAAGAATTTTAAAATTTAAGGATATGCTGTAAACGAAAACCGCAGACACACTAACTGAATAACCGGAACTATTAACACGTTGACTGTGTTACATATCCCCAGCGCACTGTACTTCTTATTACCACGGTGCGACGCAGAAAACTACAAAATAAGTTCTGTGTGGATGATGTCGATAGATAGCATTACTTTATACCGTGCATACATATCCCTGGAGGCCTGTAACGCATGGCTGGAAAGATGATTTACATATCGCGGACGATATGTAACGCAGTGAAAGACAAAGTATGGTTTTATGTTGCCGCAGTCAACTTGTTAAAGGTAGCGGGGTGGTGCAAGAACAATTTAAAAAGTCATAGAGGAAGGGTGGACTGACGAAGTTGATATTGCTTATGCTATCAGTGGCATATCTTTTCAGGTTTCAACGTAAAAAATACAATAAATTATCTCGGATTGCTCTAAAACTTGCAAGGGCTTTCCCATATTGAAGACTAATGCACCGTTTTATTTTCCACATGTTGATGTAAATCACCCTGTACAGGGTAGTCATTTTATCTTGATAACATTTTGATCTGATATAACTTTTTTATTTTTAAAGTTATTAGTACGAACCAAAAACCAAACTGCAGGGTTGTTTCCAGGTTTTTTTTTGTCATCAGAAAAAATAAAAGACTGTCAATTATTAAAGATATACACATAACTTGTGTTTTTTTAAATGGAACACCCCATATATTTTTGACCAGTTGGACAGCATATTTTGTTCTGATTTCAATAGTATATCACACTATATTTTAATCCAGCTGTTTCCAATTTATTCGCAAAAAATGTCAAGTATTTATCACACCTTTCTTGAACATTAAACTGACGGAATATCATTGTGAAAATAATAATCAATTTAAATATATCTACCAAAAAGCACAATAAATTTTATGCTACACCAACGCGCCATATTATAGTTTGTAATTTCTTTCTGTTCTTATTTGGGATTTACGGCCACACTTCTGAACAGAAAGAAAATACAGAAAGATGCCACAAATAACTTTTAGACAATAGTTTGTAATATGTAAAAAATTACTAATTAGCATTAGTTTATTTCCACGGCACGCTATATCATCCAATAAATATTTTACATTTTTGCCATGGTTGAGATAAAATATGGTTAGTTTTATCTCGGCTCTATTTTCGTACTGAACTGCGCAAATAAAAAAAAATTGTTGGATGCCACTGTAGCCATATATTTTCGGCTAAGTAGGAACTGTCAACTGTCTGATAACAAATTGTCAAATTTGCTACACGAAAATGTTTAAGTTTTATTTTATTTGAATTTATTAATTTAGTCTGGTGGTATCAGTTTTAATTGAAAAATGCACAAATATGATGGAACACTCTTTTAACCATTTCCACGGCGAGAAATTATTTGAAGACGATTAAATCTTTGATAAGGTATATTGCAAAATATGCTTGTCAGCTATGCTATTCATTGTCTCTCATACTTACATTCGACTACGAGAAATCAACAGAAACATACAAGATAACTCTAGAAAAACAAACAAGATGACAAAATTTACAGGATTAAAAAAGTAGTATTATGCTTTATTATGTAGTTCCATGTCCTTTTTAATAAGTTGAGTATCCTTCATTACTTTAAACTATATAATATTCTTTCGTTAAATGTTAAACAAATACTTATGTAAACATAAATAAAAATAAATAAATAAGTCTTCTTTTCTAACATTCATAATATTCAGTGAAATTATTATTTTCAATTAAGTCTACAAATGTGAAATTGTGTCAACTTTTATTTATTAGAAATCATGATGAATTTCTAAATTTATTTCATGTTATGTCAAACACGTTTTAATTAAAAATACAGATAGACACCACAATAATAAGCACGAGCTATATAGAAATCGGTAGATTTTCAATTTGTGGTACTTGTTATTTATAAACAGCAAAATCTATCCAATGGACCGTATTAGTGTGACGTCACATAATTATGCAACCGTACGTACTACTATCATGACAGACGGGTTGCGTTCAATCTCACTGGAAATTAACCCTTAATGCATATGTGCATAAAGGCGACATTTTTTGGTACAGAAACATGACCTGGAGTTTTATTTTATTTCTCCTGTGGAAGAAATATATAAGAACTTCAAGTTACCATTTATCATGCACAAGATATCGGAAAATATACAGAAGTATAAAGTATTACGAAAACTTTATTATTAATATAATAAATCAATTATTAAAATAAAAGTTTACACTGCTGCTAAGTTCATTATACTTCTGAGTTGTTACAGCTGTCGTTAGTGTCAGTGTCGCTGACGCAAACTTTATAACCTCTTATCTTGGTGTCAATAATACAATAAAAATCAATTAAACCTATTTAAAAAAATATAGAATATTAAAGAAAGCACAGGTAAGTATTTAAGCATTATTTTGTCTTTACAATTTACATATCCCCATATTTAAGAAACGATAATCAAACTAACATACACACTCTTTTATTTTAATTTGGAATCCTTTGGGAAACTAAACATTTTACATCCAGTTTTATTGATAAGATCACACTCAGGTGCAAAGCACAAACCCACATTTGAAATTAAGCACAAAAACGAGTTTATTAGAAAAAATAGTAGAATAGATTTGAAACTGAGAGAAAACTTAAGTTAAACGTTAAGTTCATTGTCAAAATGAACGAACATGAATTAAATGTTTGAAGTTAGCGCTGCAAACTCATAATTTGAATTTTTGCATTCTTTATTCCTATTGGAGGAAGCTTCCGCCGATTTACATATTAATTTATAAAACTAAAATGAAGTTTTTATAAATCATACGTGAATACATATATTTTAACATATTTCTTAAATGTGAAATAGGTATTGGAAGTCCTTAAATAGTCTCTCAACATACAGAAATACTATAAAATTCCCGACAATGTTTTAGTACTATATATTATAGTCCTTATGGACAACGCAATACGGGTCAGATTCCCGTATTACAGTTTCGGCCATAAGCTTGTATGCCAGTAGAAGTGGGGGTCGTGACGTCACAACTAATGGTGTCTATTATTCTACTTTATTATTTAAAATTCGCGCCAAAATTTCTACTTGATGACGTAGTCCTAGCGGTAGTCAAAATGTGAACCGTGACAATCATTTTATATCTCAACCATGCATTTTTGCTAATAAATTGGAAACTGCTGGATCAAAATACAAAGTGTGCTATACCATTGAAATCAGAACGAAATATACTATCTAACTGGTTAAAAATATATAGGGTGTTCCATTTAAAAAAACACAAGTTATGTGTATATCTTTGATAATAAAATTGTGTCTTTTGTTTTCTCTGGAGACTGAAAAAAAATTTGGTGAGCAACCCTGCAATTGGTTTTTGGTTCATAGTAATAACTTTACAAATAAAAAAGTTATATCATATTCTATGGACAAAAGCAATATTTTTGTTTTAAAATAACTAATCATAATTACCTATGACAACCAGATCTATATCACTAGTGGGTAAATAAAGTCCTGTGCGATATGACCCAAAAATTTCAACTTTTGCCTCAGACCACTTTGAAACAATAATTTTTTCAATTCGGGCTACAACTTCTGCTCGGATCTTATCTTCAGCATCAGTTGGACTCATATAATGGTAGAAATGTTCAATTTCTTGATGCAACCTAAAATTAAAATAACTAAATTAAAATAAAAGATTTAATAATACTTAGCTTCTAAAATCCACTTCTCAACAATTCTTTATGTACAGGGTTTTGTTAATGTAAACCCCCCATTTTTATCTTTGACCGATTCAAAAAATAAAAAAACTGGTCTTACACGTTTTTTATGTAGATTCCACTCCTGCTAACTGATTGCCGGCAGCAGCGTTTAAATGTACAGGGTACGCAAAAAATGTTAGGCTTTTTAAATGGAGTACCCTGTTGTATATTTTGACAAATTTCAATTCCTCCAATCATTCTGATTACAAATATATACACATATTGTAAAATCGGTTTGCTGGTATTTGAGTTTTTCGTTTGAATTTTATTAAACATTGTTTGAAATGTATCGACGTTATAGGTGGTTATGTTGAAAATGTTATATAATTTGTTTCACTAATTTTTGTTTTGTTTGTTGATTTACTTTATTTATTGATTCATTATATGAGTTTATAAAATAACGCTTTTGTTTCGACGTATCCATAATAAAGTGAAAATAACTCAAAAAATCAAAAACCAGTAAACCGATTTTACAATATGTGTATATATTTGTAGTCAGAATGATTGGAGGAATTGAAATTTGTCAAAATATATAGGGTGTTCCGTTTAAAAAAACCTAACTTTTTTGCGTACCATGTATATTTGAAACGTTACTGCCAATCCGTTCCCAGGAGTGAAATCTACATAAAAAACCGTGTAAGGCCAGTTTTTTTATTTTTTGAATTGGTCAAAGATAAAAATAAAAATGGGGGGTTTAACAAAACTAACCCTGTACACAAATTGAGGTCTTATAACAGTAATTAAAACTAGGATCGGATTGAAATTTAAAGTGAGATGATCACTCTTGTATTTTCTTTCTTGGTTAGAATATAGCGACTTGATTTAACACTTAACATATACCTAATGATAGTAATAATGATGGTCAACATTTTGATTCGTCAAATTCAACTTCAGTATGTGCAATTGTCACTTTACTGGTCATTTCAACGTAGAAGTTAGGTTCATTTTAAGATTATGGGGGTCATTTCCAGAGAAACTACCTCTTGCTCTTTCTTCACTGATACTACTAAATAAAAGTATTTGATACATTTATTGGACTAACTTAATATTGAATTATGTATTATATATTTTTTCTGAAATCGCTCAGGAATGTCTACTTTCTCGGCGCAATTTTAGACCCCAAAATAGCGTATTCTATTATTTTAGTCCATTGCTAAGCAACCATCAAAAAACGAGTCCGGGAAAGTACTTTCCAGGCCTAGGCCGGGAAAGTAAGTTTCCCCGACTCGTTTTTTATCTACATTTTAGAGAGTAAATAAATATAAGCAGACAAATTTAATTATTGACACAGTTCATCATGCGACACGCACCGGCCACACCAAATATTAAGGCAACCTAAAAAGTAAAAACTACATAAATATCTAGATAGTTTTAAAATTATCACATTTTAAACGTATACCTTATTCATTAAGTACATATGGTCTGGTGCTTGAGTAATAAATATTTCAAGTTGTTCATTTGACAGAACTTTCGGCTCCTTTGGTTTATAAATTGTTAACTTGATTTCCGATTAACCAACGGTTTATCAGTACTCAAATACTACGAGCATATGACATACTTCTGTCACTAGCTTCAGTAATCCTAGTATTGATTACGAGATGGCTTACTTTTGAAACTTGAGCCTTATAATAATTTATATCAGTTATACTTAACTATCCTTTACGTATTGTTAGACGTCGAGTCGCAAAAAATCAACATTGTCGTCAAATTATTTTATACTGAAAACATCATGCAAGTTAACGAAAACGAAAACATGAATATTTCAAAATATAGAAAGTGTCACACATTCTTGAGACTCGGAAATAGATCAATGGACAGAGAAAATCAAAGATTTTGGCAATGGATAATGTCACGAGGCTTTTAACTGCTGCTTCTGAAGATTCTTTTAGCATGCCAGTGTGAGTAGCTACGCAGGTTGAATGTTACCAACATTGAAGACACTGGATGTTGCTTTGATTTTTCAATTTAATAGATTTTATCAGCATCGACCAGCAACATATGGGGCAAGGCGCTTAGAATAATTACGCAATCTGTCTATTTCTATTAATATTCTAAAATCACGTCAGTCGAATTGAAATCAAACTTCTAACACTTTATAGTAGTTAGGTCGAGTTAGGTATTGGATTTGTAATTCGAACAAGTTTTAATATTTTTCGCTGGTCAATAATCATGGGATCACAAAACGTTAAAATATACTAATGGTGGACTGGTGCTCAATTACAAGAAAATGCCAAGTATGAAAAACAAATATTGAAAATTTTTCTTTTTCAATACTTATTTAATTTTATCATATACGTTGATATAAAAGATCCTTACAGACAGATTAATTAAACTAATACAGTTCTTCAGAAATTAATATTTATACAGTGTGTCTCACTTTTCATCACTACACCCCAATATCTAGGCCATTTGTTGTTCGATTTAGATCAAATTTGGTATACTTCTTTTCTATCAGATTGTGATTAAAAAGTTATTAATAAAAAATGTTTTCAAACTTAAATACGCCTACTATGATCAAAAGAAATTGGCAAAAATTAGGAATTTATATTAGCGATTGAGATAGGCTTTTTGTTTTAACAGATTCTTGTTCAGCAGGACCTAAAACGCGTGTATACCAAATTTCGTTAAAAAATATTTATTCTTTTTTTAAAAAAAAAAGTAATAAAAATCTAAGATTTCAATAATAAAAAATAATAAAAGTTGAGTTATTTGATATTTTCTAAAAAAAAGTGTCCAAATGCTTAATTAGCGTCATTATATCACCCGACTACCAAGTTATGTAAATATCCGACAATAATTAACTGGAATAGTAGTGTGTTATTATTGAAATCTTAGATTTTTATTACTTTTTTTTTTTTGTGAAGGAATGAATATTTTTTAACGAAATTTGGTATACAGGCGTTTTAGGTCATGCTGAACAAGAATCTGTTACAACAAAAACCCTATCTCAATCGCTAATATAAATTCCTAATTTTTGCCAATTTCTTTTGATCATAGTAGGCGTATTTAAGTTTGAAAATTTTTTTTATTATAGTCTGTCTCACCAACAGAAATAAATAGACTCCTCCCCAAAAATGCCCGCTAAATTTGAATGGAATTTCTCTGTTGGTCGTATTTATAGAACCCGAATTACAAAGCAACCCCTAGATTTGACTGACAAAGGCCGAATCTACAACATACTCGCGAACGCGTTAAACTTTTACATCTTTTGCACCAGACCAATCAGCTTATGTTATGATTGTCTCGAAACGCATAAACGCTAAACGTATTAAAAACGTGAATAAATAGGGAGCCCGCCTAACTGTCAACTGTCATATTTGTTTTTGTGATAATTATTTCTTAATTTATGTCAGCTGTTTATGTTAATGAATTCGTTAAGATTTATCTTATAGAAAGATATCTTACTTTGCAAATTAAGGTACGTCTATGAATTAACCTTATATGTTTTGCGTATTTTAAGTTAAGTATTAAGGTATGTAATGCAAACGATTATATTATATGATTAAATGTTAAAACGCTTTTTTTTAAGGTTAGGTTTTCATCGAAATCTGATGGCTATCACAGCTTTCATTAATTTCATTAAGTAAAACTGACTGTTGCGCACACCGTTCTGTGCAACCATAAAATTAATGGGGAGGAGTCTATTTATTTCTGTTGGTGAGACAGATTATAATAACTTTTTAAACGCAATCTGAAAGAAAAGAAGTATACCAAATTTGATCTAAATCGATCAACAAATAGCCTAGATATTGGGGTGTAGTGGTGAAAAGTGAGACACACTGTAGATACATTTTTGTCAGCACAACAAATTAATTTTTAATATTCTTCTAAATCGTGATTTATATTTTTATATACTTTGAATGTTTTTTCCTAATAGGAGTACAATAACTATACCTCGATCAATGAATTAAAATTCACTCAATATCATGTTAATCTAAAGAAATAAAAAATGCTTTCATTTAGAGACGCAGTAGCTACAAGAACATTACTCTACGTATAATTAAATTTATAGTCTAATAATTTTTGTAAATTAATGTAATGTTCACTGACTCTAAGCATAAATTTAAAAAAAAAATGTATTTTCATTCAATTAATTTTATTAATTAAAAAATCAAATATTTCTAACCTAACATGGCAGTCCTGAAATTTATTTGATAAAAAACCAAAATGATTGTAACTACCGATATTTTTACAAAAATTATATTATAGAATAAAAGAGCTCATGTTTGGTGTATATAGTTACTTTATTATTAGTTATATTACTTATATTATCCAAATTGAAAACTAAACGTCAAAGCCGACATCGTGAAGGGACATCTCATGACAGTCGCCGGAGTTAATTTTAAAGAAATACAAGACCACAATTTTTTGGTTAGAAGAGCACGTTTTTTTTTAAATTAAGCACTTACCCCAAAACTCCATTCTGATAAGGAAATTTATGTTGCCTCCAGGGGCATCCTCCACAATCATTTACAGATCTACGATGTACAGATATGGTGCTAGGACGATTATCTTTTCGCCTTCGCTGAGCAAAATTGTTGCTTTTCTCAGTTTTTCCATTCATAATTGTATTATTGTGTGTGTTAAAACCGTTTGTAATAGAGTCTATTTCACTGTCACCTTCTTTTAAATTCATATTATCCAGTTCTTGTTGAGTTTGCCAAATTCGAAGCCATACAATTTTGGCAGGTCCCTCTTGCTCCGGTTGGAACCAAGATATGGTGGGATCCATTCAAATAATTGAAAATCTTATTATAATATCACAACCATTGGGTTACTTTTATTAATTGCATCAATTTGTTTAAAGTACACACGCTAAAGTCACACCTTGTGCATATCACACGACTAAGAAAAAAACTGACAGGTTGTAATTCACCCGCTAGATAGCGATACAAATTTCTGTTTTAAAATTGACATACCGCGAAATTTAAATTATTGATGAGTCAACTTTAGTTTTAAATACATGTCTGAAGTCTTCTAATCTCGTCTCAGTCTAATCATCTAAAAGTCCGAGGTAGACTACCAAAAATTAATCTTCATAGGTATGAAACGTATGCTATTTAAGTAGACACCTATCATACAGGGTCCGGTTTCCATGGCGGAAATTTCAGGGAATGATAGAATTATAGAATTAGAACATCGAAAAATAAATATATAAATTAAATACATAGGCATAAACACCAGAAATGGATGATTTGAGGTTTTTTTGTGGTTGTATGCTGTATAGGCAGGTACTTGTTTTGTCAGTTGTACTTGAGGGTTTATAATTTAAATTCCTATTTCGCGCCATATTCGGTTTTTTTAATTACATTTTTAAGCTCGTTCCCAAGGCTGGCTCGTTTCTTCTTACATAGTTTAATAAAAACAAGTTGGGATCAAGGATTTTAATATTGATTTTAATTATAAAATCCTTGGTTGGGACCATATATTATATTCTATCTCTACAGAAACGTACGTTTCCCGCGCTTTTCTAACCTGAGTTAACGTGGAATCAGTTGCTTTCGAACGACCCGCGTGTACCTATTATTTAATTTCGAACAAACACATTCAATATATTTAGTTCACGATAACTTTTCATCTAAAAATTTGGTGGTCTGAGAAAACTGAATACTATTTATCTAAAACTTAAAGTAGGTTATTAGGTACTATAATCGTTTTTCGTTTATGAAAATGCATAATACAGGTTGTTTCTAAATCACATGTAAATGTCTGAACCACGACATAAATAAGACGAAAACTTTCTATAAACATAGGTACCGGGTGTAAACGAATAGTGGGCCACCCCTGTAATTTCCTCGTTTTTAAAGAGATCAGGATAAAATTTTGTATGGTGAAATTAATTAATTAACCGGAAATGGCCCCAATAGTCTTTTCACTCTGTATGTTTTTACATTTTTTAAATAAAGATCACATTTTGGATACATTTATGCTATTTTGAACAATTTATACAGGGTTGCACGAAAAATAATTCGAATTTTAGTTGGCAATCAAGATGGCTGCTAATATGTTAAAATTATTTGTGTTCCAATGTAATTCATATAAAAAATACGAAAACGTCAATATGTCCAAAAATACATCATACAGGGTGCTCATTAAAATCACATTTTTCAAAATAACTTTTTTTTTAATATTATGCATGGGCCACCCGGATATTCAGAAAGCTCTATATATTTAGTATAATATGCTATTCACATTTTATTTACATGAGGGGAGGCTTTGGAAAGTCTGAATAGGGTCCTTGCACAATTTTTTTTTATATGGTAAAAATGATTCTTTATATCTAAATATCACCTCCGCAAAGTATTTTTTTAAAGCGTTTACTTATAATAATTTTATAAGCAATCTAAGTTTGAAATTAAATCGGGCGCGCCAAAACGAGGCGTGGCCATCTCAATGTAGTGTGACGTCACGTGGCAGGTTCCGCGGACGTCATATAGTCTAGACAGGGGTACGTTTATAAAGGCTTACAGAGTACACTTTTCTTACCGCGGTAACGTTAAAGTAGTTCAAAATTGAATCACGGTTTTCCAAGGTAATTCATGAAAGTGTTCAAAAACGGTTCCAGAGTAATCCTTTTGTTACCACGCTTTAGACTGCGGGAACAGTTGCCGAGTATACGCAGTGAGTAGTACACTACGCTTCCATAATAGTGAAATGCATAGACTTATTATAATAGACTCCAAGATAAATCATATCCTTGGGGCCAGAATAGTTACGACGATATGTTCTCGCTCCGTCTCTTTTTATAATGTAAGATGCGTATAAAGCTATCTTTCTTTGGGTAACTGCCATGGTTGAGATAAAACATAGTTAGTTTTATCTCGGCTCGATTTTCGTACTGTACTGCGCAAGTAGAAAAACTTGTTGAGTGCCACTAAATAGGTATATGTTTTCTGCAAAGTTGGAACTGTCAACTGTCAAATAACAAATTGTCAAATCTGCAAGAATGTTAAATTTGGTTATTTGAATTTATTAATTTAGTCTGGTGGTATCAGTTTTAATTGAAAAATGCACAAAGGTCATGGAGGACTCCTTTAACCACGGCGAGAAATTGAAGAGGATCAAATCTTTGACAATGTAGCAAAAGATGCTTGCCACTCTTGCCAGCTATGCTATTCATTCTCTCATTTGGGCAAGAACTTACTTACATTTATCTTTGTCTACGAGAAATCAACAGAAAAATACAAGATAACTCTAGAAAAACAAACAAGATCACAAAATTTATAGGATTCAAAAAATAGTTATACCTATAGTATGACTGATGGTCGAGATGGTAGAGTACCTGCCTCTCACCCAAAAGTCCCGGGTTCGAATCCCGGTCGTGGCAATGGAAAATACTGTGAGAGGGATTTTTCCATTATACACGGATATTGGATGTGTGTCCCTTGTCTATAAATGTGTAGCCCCCTCCCGCACAAGGCTCATCCTTCTGGGATAAAGGGGGTTGTAATTACATGTGGTGTATTTATTATTATTATTATTTATTATTATGCTTTATATTATGTAGTTATTATTATGTTGTCCCATGTCCTTTTTAATAGTAAGTAGATTTCAACTTTGTTGAATATCCCTTCATTACTTTAAATTATATATTCTTTTAGTGAATATTATGAACAATTATGTAAATAACATTATCTAACATTCATAATATTCAATGAAACTATTTATTATTATTAATTATAATTATATTAAATTATTTTCAATTACTAAAGTCCACAACTGTGAAGTTACAACTTTTATTTATTAAAAATCATGATTAATTTCAAAGCTAATTTCATATTATGTCAAACACGTTCTAATTAAAAATGCAGGTAAACACCACGATAATAAGCACGGGCCATATATAAATAGGTAGATTTTCAATTTGTGGTACTTGATTTCAAGATTAGAAGAAACGGCAAAATCTGTCAAATTATTCTACTTTATATTTAAAATTCGCGCCAAGATTTCTACTTGATGACGTAGTCAAAATGTGCGCCGTGACATACCATCTTATATCTCTACCATGGGTAACTGCGAGCCACAGATAGTTGACTCTCAACATAAGTATGTATAGTTGGTTGTATAAATATATCAGAATATTGAATGTTAGAATAAGTATGTATTGTTAGTTGTATAAAATTACAGTAAGCTACGTAGTTGATTATAGAAAGCTGAAAGGCATTTATGTATGTACAGGAAAGGAAATAAATTTTATGTTCGTTCTTTTCTAATATCCAGTGTTTTGTAAAAGGAATATCAGCTATTACCCATAGACAATAAGTATGCTAATACCGAATACACAGAGGCGTCGTACGTCGTAGCACATACCTGAAACAATAACCCGAAAGAGAGATGGAAGATACGAATTATATTGTAGAGAAAAGCGATAAGGCTAAAAAGTCATGTAGTTACTCTGAAGACAGGTTTTTAAGTAAACGTATAGCATCTTGTGGTCTATTATATTACGTCTATGGTGAAATGTGAATTGTGTTGTCAAATATTGAAAGTCATCGACGTTATAGTGAAAATACTAATTTCGTATCGCAGTGAGATGGAAAATTACCATAGACTTATTATATCTATGAAAATTACACGTTTCTTAGTACCAACGGCGGTCCTGTGATAAACGACGATAAAGTAAATGTCAAATGTCAAGTAATGTTACGATAGGCGTTCACAAATGTTGAGTACAAAGTAGTCCAAGGGTAGTACTTTTCTGATTCCATTACAGAGTAATGCATTACCATGACCAAGTGAATATGAACGCACCCCTGGACGGACTTTGGCAAGGCTTATAGACTTTATACAGGTTGCCTCAATGAGCAGCATTAGGGCGAGGAAAATGCGGGGTGAGGAAGAGCTGGCGACCGCGATTCTATATGCTTAAAAAGAGACACTAATACTGCTCTGCTGTTGTAGAACAGAGAACGACGATCCCGGCCTGCGGTCGCCAAGTGGCATATGTTGAGTAGGTCAGGTTCAGATGGGGTAACCTTTAGAGTTTACCAGCCTTGGGACTTTGGGTAGTCAGCAGCGCAAGCCTTGCCAGTGTTTGACAGTCGAAATTGACCAAGGCTGGTAAACTCTAAAAGGTTACCCCATCTGAACCTGACCTACTCAACATACGCCACTCGGCGACCGCAGGCCGGGATCGTCGATCTCTGTTCTACAACAGCAGAGCAGTATTTAGTGTCTCTTTTTAAGTTTATAGAACCGCGGTCGCCAGCTCTCCTCACCCCGCATTTTCCTCGCCCTAATGCTGCTCATTGATGTAACCTGTACAAAGTCTATAAGCCTTGGAAATTGACAGTTCAATGTTTTGAGGTTATTAATACTTTTATTAATCTTTTTTTAAAGCAAAAAGTGATTAATTGTTAAATTTCAAACGTTATGCACTGAAAACTTAAATTAAATATTTAAATCGAAAATACCACCCTATACATGTAAATTTCAATTCAGGTTATCCTTTAAAGTAAACAAATATTCAGCCAATATGTAATGATGCATAATAACGAGCGCTGAGTCCTTGCTTGTTTTAGGAGGTGTTGATTGTTTACACTGGACGGTTTGCACGTTGTTTTATTTTCCTAATTTTCTTGAATGAAATTGAGCTGTGTAATCCTCATAGAGCGTCATATTGAAAGACAGAGGTTTATCGATATTGCATGGTACCCGATTGTAAAAGTACTACGATTTCCACACCAGCAAAAACATTTATTAAAGTGCCATTAGACGAGAAGCATCAAAAAACGTATATGGCGACCTGCTTCGTGACATCACCACCAATGGCAAGGCGTTTTCGTGTGACGTCAATTTAAAGATCTGTGTTTGAATTTTAAATGGAAAATTAGATTGGAAATTTTCTTTTCTTTTCAAAAATATATGCGAAGATGCTCTTAAATTTACTAAAAGATGTGGTTTATTAGCTTTTGGAAGTTAAATAATTTATATGCAAGGTCCCTATTCTGTTGGTATGAATGACTGTTTTAATTACTGAGGTTATGTTGAAAAGTCAAAAACATAACTGTAATGTATTGGAATTATCTGTACTTATGTAATGTTGTGTATGACTAATAAACAATCACCGGATGCGAAGTGGGGCTGTGCAACTGATAACCTAGCAGGGTAGTTGATGTTGGACAGCGGCACGAGTAGGTCGGTGGTGTGAAACTAAAGCAAGTGTTTTATTATAAAGTGTTGATCAAGTGAAGTGCAAGCAGGCATCTTTACAAGTGGCGACGAGGATAAAAAAATATATATACCTATATACAGTTCAAGTGAGTCCCTCAACCAACAATAATTGGGGAAAACATTAAGGAATTTTAAATTCTCGTACATTCAGCCTTATTCTGGTGGCCGTTGAAAACAAAACAACGTTCAAATGTTCCCAATAATTGCCTATTTCTCAACGTTGTGGAACATTTCCTATTCAGATGACCAAAATGCATTGAATAATGGTCAACGTCTTTTTAAGTTAGCGTTGAGTATTTGGCAATAAGCTTTACGACTTGCCACGGCACTTTTCAACGTTGTTTGGCTGTTTATAGGATAAAAAGTTAGGTTAAAATTTAAAATTACAAAACTAAAAATCAATATAACTTCTATTATTTTATATACATATAGATGCTTTTAATGTTCGTAGGCACCTAGGTAAACGGATTATCGGTTTTAATATAATTTTATTATATTTTTTTAAATCATAGTGCCTAATGGCGAACCATATGGGTTTCCCTTTGTCTTAATTGGGGGCTTCTTCTGACGGGCCCATCGCCGTTGGCATTCAGTTCTGCAGTCATTTCCTCCCAAATTTTTATGTCCTTTGGGTCGTCTGACGGTTTTAATTTTCCTGTTTTTAACGAGTCGCTGGACCCCAAGAACGGTAAACTGGAGAGGATAGCTAGATCCCTATACTGCAACGTTCGCCGCTTTGCCGGAAGTCTGTGACGTAGCGATGATTATCAGCTGTTCTTCAATCAGTTTAGTGGTCTTGTATACGTTCAAAATATTATTATTTCTCAGTGTTTGGTGGTGTTATTATTTAGTTTTATCTATCGTGTTTATTGTTTTTGGTTGTTCGTGTGTGTTTTATAAGTTTTTTAACTTATAAAACTATTATTTAGCCTAGAAATATAGAACAATGTCCGGATCAAGCTGTGCGGTGCATGTGTGTAAAAATAGCTATTATAAAGCTAGAGGTCAAAATGTAATTTTCCATGATTTTCCAAAATCCAAAGATTTATAAGTGTCCCAAACCATAAGAAGTGAATGGATACACAGGTGCAGAAGGAAGAATAAGTTTAACCCAGATACGGGTAGAATTTGTTCAGTTCATTTTGTGCAGAATACACCTAGGGCAAATGGGCCAGTAGTCGACCAGTTAACTGATATCTGATAAATAATAACTCATAAAAATTATCAAGTTAGCCAATTCAAGTTTAAATTTCCTCTAGCATCTTGATTCATTATTATATTTACAAATTATTATCATACGTCATTGATATCTTGCATAGAAAATTTTATAAAACGCCATAACCTCAAAATTACCATAAAAACTAGTAGTCGACCACAAGAAATCTAATGTCGACCTAGACTTAACCAGAAGTCGACCAACTCATTAGTTACCTACTGTGACTCTGTGGTTTGACTCATGATTGGCTATGGTTTGTGACATAAAACTAAGGATTTTAATACAAACTATAAAATCCTTGCATAAGACATAGTAGATATGACGGGTTTTTCTATGGTATGACAAATGACAGTTTTTATCATTTTCTCAGAAAATTAGGCAAATTTTCGCGTTACTGTTATCATGATTGGTTATTCTCGTTCTTATTTCCACTGGCAGCCTAGGACAGATAAAGCAAATAGCCAGTTCCTTTCCTAAATAATACGAAAAGTTGCCGATTTTTAAATGACAAAAAAAACTGATAAATAAATCAAATACTTTTATTGAATAAATTATGTGCAATATAAACAAATAAAATCTTTTGTTTTTATATCATCGTATGTCATTCCAACAAATTCGGTACACATTAAATGGTACCATCTAACGCATTTGTCGCAACCAGCATTTTTCAAATCGTCTTCTTCGGCTTCGCTGTCTAACTCATCCAAACAACTGGCACATTTTTCTTTCTTGGAAGATCCTGCGGTTTCAGTTGGATGTTTGGCTTTTATCTTCTTTCTGACTTGGATGGCACTATTTTTCTCTCCTGCTTTCATTTGTCGAGCTTGCTTCCTTCTCTCTTTCTCCTCTGCTTCTTCTTTTTGCCTATTTTCTTTGTCCTCTAGAAATTTGCGATATGAAGCCGATGAAATTGCCGACGGTAGCTTTTCTTTATTTGATTTCTTCCCCTGATATTTTATTGGAGCTGGCCAAAACAAATGATCCTTGAAGTTAATGATATTTCTTTTTTCTTTATCTGAAATATTATCCTCAAATATATTCTTTTCTGCTAGCGGTTCTGTAATATTTTTCTCAATGATTTCTTCTGTAGATCTTTGACCCTGACTTTCTTCAACTTCCATTGTATTTCTTTCATTATCGGAATTTGCCGACATTGTTGGCTCAGGTTGTTTATCACAGTTTTCTAATTCTCTTATTGCATTCTCTATATTACAAATATCTTTGGTTATATCACAAATATCTTTGGTTTCATAGTTCCTAATATCTTCATTTTGCAAATTAAACTGTTCTATAGATTCCTTATCTAAGTTTTTATTACTTGTATTCCCTATAGGAGAACGACCAGAATCAGAATTGTCTCCAACCAAACCTAAAATAAGTTTGGATGGCGATAGCTCAATTTGTTCTTCCAAATTAGTAATCTTGATATTAGTATCCTCAGAGTTAACATTAATCAACAGACCATCATTCTCTACTACAAATGTTCCTAATGGAATTAGAGTCTCCTCAGGTACGTCATTATTTTGTGTGTTTGTGTATATATTTCGTAACGCTTCTATGACAAGATTAGCGTCAACCCCTTGTACTAATAACTCATTTTTAATATTACTCAAAATTTCTTCAGTTTTCTCTAGTTCTTGAGCGGAAATTGATTTATGCATATCCGGTTTGGCATTACCTTCCAACTTATTTTGTATACATTTGCTGTAATCCACAGCATCAGGATTCATGGGATATAGTCCGCACCGTTTAAATCCGTTGATTATTGCACTGGGTAGAGACGGCATTTTCAAAACTTCTGCCAGTAGAGGACAGAATGTATTTTTTGTCAAAACACAGCCAATGCTTTCCGGTTTCGCCTGCCACTCCCGTACTGTTTTTTTCCATTCACTCTTTAGCGGCTTGAAAACACTAACATCGGCCGGCGGCATTATATGAGTGGTGTTAGGTGGTAATGCGTATAAAACTATCCCGTTTTCATCACACCACTTGCTTAATTGCAAAGACAGGTAAGATTTATGTCCGTCGATAAATAAAATTACAGGTCTGGGAACTTCATTTTTTGTGAGCCAGTCGTTGACTCCATTTGCTATGTATTCAAAAAATATGTCACTTTTCATCCAACCTGAATCAGATCTTCCTAGGTACCAGTGCTCTGGCATGGATTTTACGACATTTGGTGGAGGTCTAATGTATGGAAATACGACCATCGGGTACACTGTTTCTCCTGCTGCTGAGAAGACTAGTAAAACAGTGAGAGTCTCCTTCTCACTGGCCTTTTTTAGTTCGTAAATGTTTTTCCAACCTTTTGGGGCCAGCACTTTTCCAGTTTTCGGACACATTGAAAAACTGGTCTCGTCACCATTGAGAACTCTTCTTGGATCATTTAAAACCTCTTCAAGATTCTGCTCAGCGACATACTCTGTAAGTTCTCTAAACCACTTTCTGAGATATTCTTCTGTTATAACTGCTCGTGATCTTGTAAGACCTTCTGGCTCCCGTAGAGACAGATTTGGATGTCTTTTCAAGAAGCTGGAATACCATTTCTCGCCAGGTCTTCCCTCTCTGAACGGTGTTTCTCTTTTTTCACTGATTACGATCTTTTGGACGGTATTGAGAAGATCATTCTTCTTTTGTGGAAATCCGGTCTTGGCTAATTCTCTTAACCAATTTACCAGCTGAGTTTCCTCAGCATTGCTTAGGATCGTTGGTGGTCCCATTTTTCGAACCCCTTCCTTAACACGTCCATGAACTCTATCTAAGATTGTGGTTTTTGGCACTCCAAATTGTCGAGCAGCTTCGCAAATAGATATACCACTCCGTACTGCTGTTAGAGCGGCTGTCAGTGAGGCTTCGGGATACTGATGTATCGGTCGCTTCTTAATTGGTGCCATTCTCTGTCAACAACAAGAAACCAATGTTTCTACTAACGAATTTTGTAGTTTTAGTATGTATTTAAATGGGAGGTCGAGTATCGGTTACCAAGAACCTATATTCGACCGCTACTTTGTTTAACTCGGTCGACTACTGGAGATTTTGAAATGTTTACCGTTATTCAGTTATTCTCTCAATACGTCGTAAATTGCTTTATATCATGGCCAAATTTAGTCCTTATTGGCCGTATACCGCCAATATCTAGTAGTCGACCGACAGGTCGACTATTGGTTTTTCACTAAAATCTGAAACCAGTACTCGACCACAACAAAATAAAAATGATTAATTAAAAATTTTTTGTTTCTATTATTGAAAATGCTTTGATTAATGAGTACTGAAACTATATAAAAAGATAGATGAATTGAAATAAGTTGTTTAGGTCATAGATACGCTAATTCCTAACTACCGGTTTGTTAGCAAATATCAAGATTTTACTTACCAAATCGGAGCGTCGTGAACATTGGCACAAACAAATTTTAACGGATTTACACTGTTGCCACTATTTTCTGGAATACTTTAGATTAGGAGAAAGGACGTATGGTCGAGTATTGGACAAGAATTTGTACAACATTGCATTTGCTCCATTATTTATTAAATTAATTTATTTAAAGAAGTGGTCGACTATTAGACGTGGTCGACTTTAGGCGCATTCCAAAGATTTATAAGTGTCCCAAACCATAAGAAGTGAATGGATACACAGGTGCAGAAGGAAGAATAAGTTTAACCCAGATACGGGTAGAAGTTGTTCAGTTCATTTTGTGCAGAATACACCTATTTTAATTTGAGTTTTTCGTTCATACTGCGATTGGTATTAATTGTTAAATAAAACTATATTTGAGTTTATTGTTTATTTCATTTCATTATAATATTTTACTATACAGTGTGTCCCAGATTGGGGCCCGATGCATTGCTATCTCGCTTATTAACGGAGATGGAACGATGGTTAAATGGGGAAAGTTTTGCAGATTTTAATGGCCATTTCGAATCCGTTTTCAAATTTTATGTAGCACCCATAGTTTTTGAGTAATTTTCAAAAAACTGAAAGTTTGCTTTTTTTTGTTTCCTCCATAACTTTTTAAGCATTATTTATGCAGGTTGGAAACTTGCACATTATTAGAACACTTTTTAATAATACATCTAATAGTGATAGCAAAATTTTTCTACCGTCACTTGTTTTCGAGACTGACACATTAACTTTTGTTTTTCTTATGGGCGCCATATTGGATTTTTATTTCATTAAATAGCATTTTTTATGCGCTTTTCAACGATGTATCACAATCTGAAAAAATTCTATACTGAGGTAGCAACGTAATAGAAAAACAGGTTTTTTAATGGTAGGCTATGAACAAAATTGGCAATTGTTCATAATATCTGTTTTCTCCTCATTAGAAAACCTTAACGCCATATTCTTATTTAAAATTATTAATACCTACTCTTAAATAAACTAGTGAACCCAAAAAAATAACAAAAAGGAACTCTTATTGTGTTGTTACTTTGTTTATTGTTGTTGAGTTTCATTGTGAGTTCCTTTTTGTTATTTTTTTGGGTTCACTAGTTTAGTTAAGAGTAGGTATTAATAATTTTAAATAAGAATATGGCGTTAAGGTTTTCTAATGAGGAGAAAACAGATATTATGAACAATTGCCAATTTTGTTCATAGCCTACCATTAAAAAACCTGTTTTTCTATTACGTTGCTACCTCAGTATAGAATTTTTTCAGATTGTGATGCATCGTTGAAAAGCGCATAAAAAATGCTATTTAATGAAATAAAAATCCAATATGGCGCCCATAAGAAAAACAAAAGTGTGTCAGTCTCGAAAACAAGTGACGGTAGAAACATTTTGCTGTTACTATTAGATGTATTTTTAAAAAGTGTTCTAATAATGTACAAGTTTCCAACTTGCATTAATAATGCTTAAAAAGTTATGGAGGAAACAAAAAAAAGCAAACTTTCAGTTTTTTGAAAATTACTCAAAAACTATGGGTGCTACATAAAATTTGAAAACGGATTCGAAATGGCCATTAAAATCTGCAAAACTTTCCCCATTTAACCATCGTTCCATCTCCGTTAATAAGCGAGATAGCAATGCATCGGGCCCCAATCTGGGACACACTGTATACAATATGTACAGAAACAATTCAAAATGCCATACCTACGCCCCAGTTAATTATATCAATAAATTGTGTTTGCATTTGTAATGATATCGCTATTTAAAGTTTATAGGTATCTGTTTATAAATAAATTTGTTTTTATATTTCAATCAATAATAAATTAATAAAAATTGTATGATAATAAAATCTTACCTTGAAATCCAAAATTTTATACTTATTCCTTTGCTTTAAATAACTTATCCTCATATAATTTGAAATTAAAATATTAGTTATGAATATTTTATAATTTTGAAGTTATAATTTACATTCGTAATTTATTTCTTATTGTCTTTACACTAAAATGTATTTTATATCACCCTAGTCCTATAAACCACAACATATTCTTTTCTTTGTATATAAACTTTTTATTCTTAATCTTCTTAGGTGCGCTTCTATTATTTTTATTATATATAAATTATACCATTTTATATTTCCATTTACAAATTATTTGTATTCATTCTTCTTTTGTATTAACTTCATATAATTATATTAATTCATTAATAAAACTTCTATTTTTGAATATTCTCTTCCTTTTACAATTTAAAATTTCCCTCTTGTCATAGCCGCCAAAATAATCTTATTATAAATTAAGATTATTACGAAAATTATGTTCCGCTCCATGCGTTTTAAACGGCAGCGCGCTGGACGAATAATCATAACTACGTCACAGTAATGGCGGTGCCGTGCGGACAGATTTGCTCGATGTAGCTATCCTCTCCAGTTTACCGTTCTTGGCTGGCATTGAAAAGTAATTGAAAACTTGGTTTGCCTTTGTTATTTGTCTTTTCAGCTACCTGTGGCACACTGATGAGAACATAAAGAGTTCGAAACCGGTCTGTGTCTGGTGGAGAAAAGACAAATAACAAATTTGGCTACCAATTTTGGATTTATAGGTATAATTCAATGGGAGTCGGGGCCTTTGCCCGTCCAGTAGTTGTTTCCTATAATTCTATTTATTAAGCATGTTTTAGTCCATCAGGGCTAGAGGTCGCCGCTCTTGGTGCTTGCTTGGCAAGCCGCTATCGGTCACTAGACATCTTCGATGTCTTGACTGGTAGTAGCAACTGACCACCAGAGGGATGTACTTATCTCTCACAGTTACTATGTTTTCCATGTAGATGACGACAGTTTAATATCTTGCAAAGTGGGAGGCGTTACAATTGACAAGATTATCGATTCCGGAAGCAAATGTAATCTAATCAACGAAGATACTTGGACACACCTAAAACGCCACCAAGTAAAAGTTTGGAATCAACAGAAAAATCCAGAAAAAATATTCATGGCTTACGCTAGTAGCAGTCCGCTTAAAGTATTAGGGTCGTTCGAAACAAGGATGACCATTGATAACAAATCGGAAACGGCAAAAATATACGTTATAAAAAATGGTTCAAAAAATCTACTCGGAAAATCAACGGCAATAGCACTGGGAGTTCTAAAATTGGGAGTGGGAATTAATTCAATATCGACATTTCCAAAATTTAAGAATGTTATTATTGATATTCCTGTTGATGAATCCGTTAAACCCACTAGTCAACCATATAGAAGAACCCCTATACCGCTGGAACACAGAGTGAACGAAAAACTAAAGGAATTAGTCGACTCAGACATCATCGAGGAAGTTAACGAACCCTCTAAATGGGTTTCACCCATGGTGCCAATCCTAAAAGATAATGGGGAAATTAGAATTTGCATCGATATGAGAAGGGCAAATGTAGCAATTCTTCGTGAAAATCATCCCTTACCAACCATGGACGAATTGCTACCCCAAATCAGGAAATCGAAAATATTCTCGCGACTGGACATAAAAAATGCATTTCACCAAGTGGAAATATCCCCTAGTTCCCGAAATATTACAACATTTATAAGCAGCAAAGGCCTGTATAGATACAAAAGGCTAATGTTCGGCATCTCATGTGCCCCGGAAATATTCCAGAAAGTTCTAGAGAGAATGCTGTCAGCGTGCGAGGGTACCATAAACTTTATTGACGACATACTAGTTTTTGGAAAAGATGAAATCGAGCATGACAGAAGGCTAAAAATAACAATGGAAACACTGAGAGATAACAACGTCCTATTGAATAAAAATAAGTGCATTTTCAAAACGCCGAAGATGCAATTTCTAGGACACATGCTATCGCCGGACGGGGTAAGGCCGTTATACAGCTATATACAAGTAATCAAAACATTCAGACCCCCAAGGACAGTGGAGGAAATACAAAGCTTTTTAGGCCTGGTAAACTTTATTGGGAAATGGATAGCAAACTTAGTCACACTGACAGAACCATTCAGAAAATTGTTAAGATTGAAACTAGGAAAAAACGCTAACATTGAAAAGTTTTGGGGCTCGGGCCAACATAGAGCGTTTCAAGAATTAAAGGAAGCTATGACCAATTTAAGAACTCTGGGATATTATGACCCACATGACAAAACTCAAGTTATAGCAGATGCTAGCCCAGTAGGTCTCGGCGCGGTATTAATACAATACGATTCAAAAGGTCCTAGAGTAATCGCATATGGAAACAAAAGTTTAACAGACTGCGAGAAAAGGTACTGCCAAACAGAAAAGGAAGCACTAGCGCTAGTCTGGGCCATAGAACATTTTAAAATATTCCTGTACGGGAAAAACGAATTTGAACTCGTTACAGACCATAAGCCGCTGGAAACTATATTCGCACCGAAGTCGAAGCCATGTGCAAGAATTGAAAGATGGGTACTTAGGCTACAAGCATACAAGTTTAAAGTTATATATCGACCCGGAAAATCCAATATAGCAGACCCTCTATCTAGACTGTGTAGTTACAGATATCCAACAAATTCGTTCAATCAAGAGGAGAATATCAACCAAATAATTGAACAATCCCGCCCGATAGCAGTAGGTCTCGGTGAAATCAAAAGGCACTCTCAATCAGACGAGGAAATCCAAATGGTTAAGAATGGACTATACACTAATAAGTGGGATGATACAGTGAGTAATTACAAAATCTTCCAAATTGAATTATGCTTCCATGAAGAAATACTGCTAAGAGGTCATAAAATCGTCATCCCACAAAAACTTCGACAGAGGGTATTGGACGCCGCGCACGAGGGACGAGGGATAGTCTCGATGAAAAATAGATTACGTACCAAAGTGTGGTGGCCTTAAATAGACAGTGAAGCTGAAAAAATGGTAAAAGCCTGCAAAGGGTGTACATTAGTATCGGCCCCAAATCCACCAAACCCGATGAAAAGGCGAGAATTGCCCACAGAACCTTGGATAGACGTAGCAATAGACTTCATGGGTCCGCTACCATCAAATGATTACATTTTCGTCATAATTGATTACTTCAACAGGTACAAAGAGGTAAAAATCATGAAAATTATCACATCAGCGAACACAATTAGAATCCTTCAAGACGTATTTTCCAGACTTGGTTTTCCAGCATCCATAACATGCGATAACGGAAAGCAATTTGTCAGCGATGAGTTTAAAAGCTTCTGTAACGAAAACGGAATATTACTATTTCATTCCACCCCATATTGGCCTCAGCAAAATGGAGAAGTGGAAAGACAAAATAAGGACATCTTAAAAAGATTGAAAATAAGCCAGTCGTTAAAAAGGAACTACAAACAAGAGCTTTTAGACTACATTACAATGTACAACAGTACACCACACTCGGGAAAAACACCTTCTGAATTGTTTTTTTGACGACAATTTCGAGATAAGATTCCCTGCCTCCGAAATGACGAAAACATAATCATAGACGAAGAAATGAGAGACAGAGACAAAATAAGCAAGCAAAGAGGAAAGGAATATGGTGATAAGAAAAGGAAAGCTGAAGAAAATACATTGAAATGTGGAGACAAGGTTTATGTAAAAAATATGACAAGAAGCAATAAATCAAAACAAACGAGGGCGACATCCATGTTAGAAACGACCAAACGGGACAAGAACTTCGGAGAAATGTCGTCCACCTGAAGAAGATCGAAGGAGAGTGGAGGATCCAGGACAGAACGGAAGAAGACCACTTGAAGGCATCGAATGAAAACGGGAAATAACAGTGTAACATTAGAAGTTTTGTAAAACAAAACCAGGCATTGTAATAAGTAGGTTAAGTACAAGTATATAAAGTAAATTAAGAGTTTTTGTTGATTATTTACAATTATGTTAATTGTACCATTAGGATACTTTGTCTTAGGACTCTTAGGTTAAGAAAATTATGAGGAAAGAGAGATGTAGTGTATTGGAATTATCTGTACTTATGTAATGTTGTGTATGACTAATAAACAATCACCGGATGCGAAGTGGGGCTGTGCAACTGATAACCTAGCAGGTTAGTTGATGTTGGACAGCGGCACGAGTAGGTCGGTGGTGTGAAACTAAAGCAAGTGTTTTATTATAAAGTGTTGATCAAGTGAAGTGCAAGCAGGCATCATTACAATAACCACAAATTCGAATTGGTTCTACATAGTTGCCAGAGTGATACCCTAAAGAAAGCACAGCAATGTTATCAATAAAAAATTTGGCAATTCAGCCAAAAATAAATGACAGTGACAATCAATTAAATCTGACACTTCAATAATTTGTCAATAGTAGATAACCCTGAGACAACCTAAGAAAAACATATCATAGCCTCCCCTCATGTAAATAAAATGTGAATGGCATATAGGGGTTAAACGGTACCAAAAGTTTCGTAATGTGTAATCGTTACCGGCAGGAATGACAATTTTTCTTAAGAAATTTATGATTTATATCTAACTTCAATTAAATTTTGATCCACCCTGTATATTTGTGTTAATATTTTATGATATGCAACAAGAATGAGCCAGGCCCATTCTGATTAACACAAATATACAGGGTTGATCAAAATTTAATTGAAGTTAGATATAAATCATAATAAATTTCTTAAGAAAAATTATCATTTCTGCCGGTAACGATTACACATTACGAAACTTTTGGTACCGTTTAACCCCTACTAAATAGAGCTTTCTGAATATTTAAAAAAAAAATTATTTTGAAAAATGTGATTTTAAGTTTAGATCACCCTGTATGATGTATTTTTGGACATATTGAAGTTTTCGTATTTTTTATATGAATTTATTACATTGGAACACAAATAATTTTAACATATTAGCGGCCATCTAGATTGACAACTAAAATTCGAATTATTTTTCGTGCAAAACTGTATAAATTGTTCAAAATAGCATAAATGTATTCAAAATGTGATCTTTATTTCAAAAATGTAAAAACATACAGGGTGGTCCATTTAGAAAAGACTATTGGGGCCATTTCCGGTAAAACCGGAAGTGACACATATGGCACATGGATCTCAAAAAGTTGGAAATCTTACCTAATTTCACCATACAAAATTTTATCCCGATATCTTTAAAAACGAGGAAGTTACGGGGGTGGCCCACTATTCGTTTATACCCGGTATATCCGGAATCGCCTCCTAAGGAAGCTGGAGGCACCCCAAGATGAGACTTAAAAAGTATAGGTAAGTTTTTTAACACGCTTTTATTAGCTTCACCCTTCACCTGTATGTTTGTTTGTATGTATTATGTAGTTGAAAGATTCCGTTACATACCTAGGTACTGTATGTAAAGGAATCTTTCAACGAGACTTTCATCCACTTCAAAACGTCAGATTAAACTGAAACTTTGCACACTTATCGCAAGGATCGGTGACAATACAATAATTTTATTACTTTGTTCTAATGTTGTTACCAGGACCATCAGGATGAAATAAAAATAATTTTACAGGTTAAGCATATGCCATTACAGAATGACGGTAAATTTTATCCCTCCTTTATCAAGCTTTTTTACAATAAAATTATTTCTTGCCAATCACTTTATTCTTATTTTAAACTTAATAAAAAGCATTTAATTATATTGAGTTAGTGGAATATTTATCACTGTTGAACAAAATCTTAATAGATAGATAAGCATTATTTTTTACTTTTTAGTTCGGTTTCCCTTTAAAGCGTGTTTTTTTAGTTTTTTACTATAATTTTTTTGAATTATGTCGCAAAATGACGTAGCGAATTTTTTCCATATTTGAAATATGCAATTAAATAATGGATTTGTCTAAAATACTAAAATTTGATCAAATTCAGTCAATTCCAAATACATTTTTCAGCCCCCACAATAAATAACATTTTTTATCAGAAAAAACACTGCATTAAGAGTAGCCAAATTATTCTCTATTTTTAAATAAAATAATTCAATATCAGACTTTTCCTTCTTCTGTAAAATTTTGCTTGGATAGACCGTTTCTGAAGAAATGTAAGAAATCCACTAGTAGTTCTGTTCAGCAAATTATCAACAAATTTGTATTTTATATCAAATCAGTTTACGGAAAGTCGATATGACTAAATCCTACCTACTTATTCTATGGATATGACAGACTGTCGATTCAATCACAGAAGATCGACGTTTAAGGAAAACTAATATTTGACAATAATTAAATTTTATGTGCGGAAGGTACCTATCTGAGAATGGATAAGAAGCAGTATTATTAATATTTTCTCATTCTAGTATCAACAAGTGTGGCTGACCTATATTATTAATAACGACAGATTTGTCAAAATTCAAAAATTATTCTCTATCCTACTTTGTAAAAAGTCTAATTTATTTGTAGACTTCTTTTTTATTATCCCTTAAACGACGATCCAATGACACAAAACTTTAATGATTAAGTAACCTCTAGGGAGTAATTCCTGATACCTACTTCCTTAATTTTTGCCGCTCAGTCATTTCTCCTGCAATCGCCATAAATTAAATGCATTCAGATAATGAATATTCATTTATTTCACCTCGTCCAGAAAGTACAACATTACAGTACTCATATGCGGCCGGGAAGTGAAGTATTACGGTATAACATCTATGGGGGTGGGCATATATGTTTATTTAATTTGGTGCGAAAATAGCTAGCACTTGCTTTTGGCGAGTCTATTTTTTTCTAATGCACACCAAAGAGAATTGCCGCTATTAGCTTTATAAAGGGTAGCGTTTTTGCTGCCACCAGGTCAAGACACTTATATTCCGCTTGACCTCGGAATTTTTGAGCTGAAAAAATACCTACATTTTTGCAAGCAATGAAAATAGATATTTCTCCGGCAACTGGTTGAGAAGACTCTTCGGACGCCTGAATTCGGCCGCGGCTTAATGTGATATGCACGGTCTTTATGTAGGTATAATAGGAGATTAAAAAAAAATCAACAAACTACTCCGTGAATAAAATTAGATTTTATTACCACGAAAACAAAGCTTACAAAACAATTATCTATAGAAAAATTTTGTCAGTGACGTAATGAACAAATAACTCAAATAATAAATCTATAGTGATCTCAATTTTTAAATCTAAGATGGGGTGGCTCTTTTCGCTTTACTATCAAAATACAACACCCGCCAAGATAGACGTTACTTTTTCTTTATTTACGACAATTTACGTTGCCTTGAACTACGGTGAACTAAATTTAGATGAAGTCGCCCCCGACCTCAGATTTGTTTGTATCTCTTACAAACACTATGGTTAGGACCTTTAAGCCTTAAATTATATAATATATAAAACTAAACACCACAAAACATACAAAATATCGACACGAAAATTTTTTAACCTCAACCAGTGGCTATTTTAAATTTACTCAATGCGCCTTTTTTAATAGGGGTTAGTGTAAATGTTTTTCAAACTACACTTACAACGTCTCTGGACTTTGTACCTGAATTACTCCCAAACATAATTATTACACTTGTGCACTTTAATTTGTTTTTCACCTAGAACCCAATTTTGTCAACTGATTTGTAACGCTCAGTAAACCCCTGATTTACTCGCCGTCACGAGATTCGCCCGTCGACCCGATTTAACTATATCTTTATCTTCCCCCTTGAGAAACTTAAAAACTACCGTTCACGTTTTCTTCTTTATAAGAAGAAACACAGTTTAGACGTTAAACGACAGCCCTGCTGTACGTCTATAAGTAAGGCACTCCACGCCCAATTAAACTAAAAAAAGGTCTCCAAAACCCCAACGAATATTTCACTTTACAAATTATTCGAACGCCCCGACACTACACCGTCCCGTAGGTGTACTTGCGCTTTTTCGCCGACGCCGATGTGCAACTCTTGCTAATTACCGACCCGAAGTCCACTCTTGACTCCTCGCGACGTCGAAGTTAAGTCCGCAATCTATGGCCTCTCGAAGTGAGGTCTGTTCTCCGCGCGACGTCGAAGTGCAGTCTTGCCCGGCCCGAAGCGAACTCTCCGCGCTCCCACTTAGTGGTTCGTCTGCCACGGTACCCCCTGGTAAATCGCTGAGTGAGCCCTATTTTTGCCCAATATATGGTCAAGCGAGTCCATCTCACAATTTCGCGTAGCTAGCAATTTCCCTAGGAATCGACTCTTGAAATTCTTTCCCATCGAATTTCAACTCCCTGATAAGCCAAATCTATACAAACATAAATTTCCTGTTGCTGCAGACATAAACAAAAACTCAACCATTTACTTCTGATATACCCCGTGGCACAAATTAACATTTTTAAATTAGTAATAGCTATTTTCTTCGTTTATAAAATTTCTATACCCCCGACTTGCTACAACGGTACTAGATACTGTAATGTGCTGGAAGCCACCGGAAATTCATTACGAACCAATCACAAACTGTTATTATACTTTTTGACCGTTATTTGACATATAAAAATTTATCTTAAATTAAAAAATAGTGTCAAAACTGTCAAATGCCAAATGATCTAAGAAAGTAAACAAGACAAATAGACAATTAATGACGGGATGAAATAAAATATTATTCGATACACGTCCGTTAAGGTATTGTTCCGGTCTCGTTTAGATATTCTGGACTCGGCTCCTTCGCCGCCTCGTCCATAATATCTAATCGACTGTAACAATTCACCTTCCGGACTTATAACGAAAATTACTATTAGTGCCATTTTTATAATCAACAATGACGAAAAAAAAAACAAAACAACAACAAATTTTGATTGAATTGACAGTCTGTGACATCGACTTTCCATAAACTGATTTGATATAAAATACAAATTTGTTGATAATTTGCTGAGCAGAGAGCTACTGCAGATTTCTTACATTTCTTCAGAAATGGTTAATCCAAGCAAAATTTTACAGAAGAAGGAAAAGTCAGATATTGAATCATTATATTTAAAAATTTAGAATTTTTTACTTTTTTTTGCAATACAGTGGCTTTTCTCATAAAATATGTTATTTGTGGGAGCTAAAAAATGTATTTGGAGTTGAATTTGATCAAATTTTAGTATTTTGGAAATAATTTAAAAAAACTACATTTTAGGTGTCATCTTGGGGTGCCTCCAGCTCCCTTATAGGAGGCGATTCTGGATATAAGTTTTTGTCTTATTTTTAAGTGAGGAATATGTGGTTCAGAGATTTACATGCGATTTAACACCCTGTAACTGTTTTTGTGTCATTCAGGATTAGACGATTACATTGACACTAAAGTATTCAGTTCATCACCCATAAATCTTATGTTTTCTGCCAGTAGCTCAGGACTTGCACCAGAGACTGTAATTATTGGGGTATCATCAGCTAACATAGTAACACTACCTTTACTGATGAATTCAGGCAATAAATCATTCACATACAGCATGAATAAGAGAGGGCCCAAAACTGACCCTTGCGGAACACCAAGTGTGACATCTTGCAACTCTGAATTGTGATATTCCAGTCTTGTCCTGATTTTTCTGTTTTAGTAAATTATTGCCAAGTATACCGATATTATACAATTTTCTTATTAGTATCTTTACATTTACAGTGTCGAATGCCCAGGATAAATCAAACATTAGTGATACTACGTAGTTCCCCTGATCAAGTTCAGCAGAGTACACGTAGTTTAGTACACGGTCGCTGATTCTCTCGATTTACTTGCTCCAAAAGAGCAAAATATTTACTCTTTGACTTGCTCTAAATCCATGCTGAGCTGATGTTAATTTTAGTGTCTAAAAACAATGTTATACAATTCTATCAATTAATTTTAAAAAGGTACTGAGTAAAGAAATTTGGCGGCAATTTTCTATGTTAGTTGGATCTTTGTTTTTATGACTTTATGTAAAGGTCGTAGTTTTTAGTGTTTCAGGAAAGACGCCTTGTTCGATGGACTTATTGAATAGATAAGTCAAAGCTGCAATGGGGATCGCGCACATACACTTCGCACAAAAATTATGGACTATGTAAAAAAATAGATCAACTTTCCCAATAAACATTGTAATGGTGCCACTTGCAACGGTGCTCTCTTTCAATATACTTACGTAAACTTTCTAGACGGAAAACTCGGGCGCCAGTTCTTTAATTTTTAAGTGCAAAGAACAGAACTTTTTTGGCTCTCCTATTGGGAGAACAACCCGGTATAGCGAAACAGTTGAGGATACGGAATGTCCGGGGGTCGTAAGCTGGAGATCTGTCTAATGGACTTCGACCACTGCTCAAACGGGTTAATCAGAAATAAATGACAGAAATAATAACTCGTGAATTTTACCTCTTTTAAACCAACGTATTTATTTAACAACACATTAATGAACAAATCAATTAACTCTAATATCTCAGCGACTGTATAGTCGAGTATGTACAAATTTTAAAACGATTATAAACAAGCAAACTGGCAATCAAGAATCTTTACGCGTGGATACGATTTTATTTCGGAATTTTGGATAACAGATGACAAGCAAACGGAAATTTCCAACAGGATGTATTATGAACGGCGGGCAATCGGTTAGCTATAGATATTGTAGTCTATACTGAATGTTTAAAATACGGTGAACTACTGCCACAAACGTAGAGCTATTTATTACAGACTATTCTGATTAACGTAGGTTTTACGGTCACCTTTATGCATTGAGGCTTTATAGATGGCCCAAGTGAACAGATCCAACCAGCCGATGCATATATTAGAAAACAAAAGACCAACGGAGGTGTTACTAATTAGCTCTATTTGATTTAGTAGTATATTACAACGATACTTACGGACAATAAGATGTCTGATACTTAACTGAAGGCAGTACCTACGGATTGTAGCGGACCACGGTGTATTCTTACCAAAATTATATTCAAATAAGTGTATCAATTTATTAATTTAACTCGGAGCGGCGGCGGTGACGGTGAATACTTCGGATTGATCTGGAACTGCTGACTGTAGATCGGATCTGATGCGGCGGAATGTCTCGGACTGAACCTGGACTGCTGCTGACTTTCTCGGAATCAACCGGAGTGAACGCTCCTCTGACCCTTTCTTACTTTTAGGACGTATCTAGATGGCGTGTTAAAGGAGCGGTCACCGACTTGAAACGAAGAACTTACAACGTTACTTCCTGAGGTCGCGCGGATTATGTAATTAGCAAGATAGCCTCAGAACATCAATAACCGGAAATGCGTTACTTGCAATTTCTAGACTATGTTGCAAAAAGAAACGGATTAAAACGGACACGGATTAATATTTTAACGGGTTTTAGTAACTAATGATTTTTGTTTCCGACTCGGTCATTATTTATAATAATTCTCGGATTTTACTTATACGGGGGATTGTCGAAAATTAATCAATTAATTACTTGACTGCTTGTTTACCAGCGGGCTTTTTTACAACTCAATTCTAACTTAACTAGAACAGGACTTACTTACTAAAAACGGCGGCAGGGTGCACCCAAGTGACGGTAATATTTAAAGTAAAAATGAACATTCCTTGATTGGAAAAAATCACTTCGTTACAACATTTTTGGTTATATAATAGTAACTGTAAATTTGCCATCATCAAACTTAAATAACTTTAATTGATATAATATAATAACAAAAATATTTCTGTTACCCTTATGAAACCATTAAAGCACCCTAATGGAGCAGATTATAAAGGTTGCCAACACCTTGCTTAAGTAACAGTACATAACTTTAAAGTTTGTAACCCAGGTTGAGTTGAGTAGCTCAGGTTGAGTTGAGTAGCTCAGGTTGAGTTGAGTAGCTCAGGTTGAGTTAAGTAGCTTAGGCTAGACTCCGCCTGAAATAAAGTCATATTATTATTATTATTTATTATTAATAGCAACAGAAACATTTTCGTTACCATTATATAACTTCTTATATAATCGCGGAATAATTATAGTTACCTTTGATGATAAAACGCAGTTATACAAGGTGTTTTAAATTGACTACCATAAATTTAAGAACTTGTAGAGAACGTTAAAATAAAACTAAAACCTCTATACAGTTTCGTCGAAAAACGCTTCGTTTTCAAAATACAGGGTGTTATAGTGTCGACTGGCAGATCAGTTATTTAGCTATATCTCTAAACAGAGTAGGCAGAGGAATCTACATTTTTGTGAACGAGTGTTACTTAAGACTACCGATGACTGTATAATATTTTAAATCTGATACCACCATTCAGTGGCGTAGAAAAAGGGGCAGCCTAACACTTTTTTGTTAATAAAAAATTTGCTGTCAGATATTTTGTACATATCGTCCCATTTTCAAATTCCCCAATCAAAATGCTATAATAAAGATGCTCTTATTAAATATCTCTAGAGGCGTTCGTTTTCGAGATATTCTCGGTTTTATGTGGCAATACTCATGTGTTTAATAAAACATTTTTTTTTTAAATCGGCATTAAAGTACCTCAAAATTGTCATTAAAATGAAAGAAATAGTCAATAAAGTAATCCATTATCGTACGAATTTTGTAGTTGGCCGTGGTGACAGATAAACGTAAACATTAATTTTTTATTGCTTGTGATAATAATTGTGTTGTAACAAAAGGTAAATAAATACAGTTTTTTAAATTCAGAATTGTATTATCCTCGGTATTATCACTATTATAATTGCTAAAAATAATGATTTTCTTATAAAAAATTATTCCGACTTGACATTTAAAAATAATTATGACATTTCCTAAGGTCACTTAAAATTTTAAATAATTATGACATTTCTTAATGTCACTGAAAATTATTAAAAAAATAGAGTTAATTAATCTTAATTTCATAGTTTTTGGATTAAAAAAAAAATGTAATATGCATCTCGGCATTAAAGTTCCTTTTAATCACTCATGTGGCTTATTTGCCTCGGCCCTACGGACCTCGGCAACTAAACTCCACATTCATGATAAAAAGATTAACTTTAATGCCTTGATACATAAATAACTATTAATGTATTTAGTCAATAAAATAGCAAGGCAGAGATAGAATATTTTAATAATGTACAAGATAAATAAAAACTTCCGCACATGTGTAATTTACCACTTTACTACTTTTTATAAAATATTGCTACTGAACGATTAATCAAAAAAAGGAAATTTTCAATATGAATTTGTTAAGAAGTGCACCTTTGAGATTAAAATGTAATTTCTTGACATTTAAGCAGGTGTGAGTTGCATTTGTTTTTGTTTTTATCTACCTTGTGATGATTGCCCCTTTTTAATGTTTTTCGCAAATTAGGTATAGGTACCACATAAAACCGAGAATATCTCGAAAACGAACGCCTCTGGATATATTTAATAAGAGCATCTTTATTATAGCATTTTGATTGGGGAATTTGAAAATGAGACGATATTTTCAAAATATATGACAGCAAATTTTCTATTAACAAAAAAGTGTTAGGCTACCCCTTTTTCTACGCCACTGAATGGTGGTATCAGATTTAAAATATTATACAGTCATCGGTAGTCTTAAGTAACACTCGCTCACAAAAATGTAGATTCCTCTGCCTACTCTGTTTAGAGATATAGCTAAATAACTGATCTGCCAGTCGACATTATAACACCCTGTATTTTGAAAACGAAGCGTTTTTCGACGAAACTGTATAGAGGTTTTAGTTTTATTTTAACGTTCTCTACAAGCTCTTAAATTTATGGTAGTCAATTTAGAAACACCTTGTATATGCGTTTCAGTTACCTATACACTATTGGTAACGTTTAATCTTGGAAGCCGATATAAATGCATCAGACGGAGATAACTTAAAGCATTTACAAGTTAAACAGACAACGCGCTATCCCCTAACTCCCACCTTCCATTCTTTACAACACGCGGTCGAAGGGGACGACGGAATCGGGCGAATGTGTCGAGCGGCCGCGGTGTCGCGGCACAGGTCACCTGTGGGCCCTGTGGCACGGCTAGGTCGGCTGAGACGATGTCGTCGAGCGCGCTACACGCACATCCCCTCTTTAGTAGGAGTGTAGGAATGGTTAGGCATCTCTTGTTAACTGAAGGCTTTGCCTCTATGTACCTTCTCTCTTAGTTGCATTACAGATTTCGCATTCCAAAGTCGAAGCTTGCCAACAGTGTATGTATAAACTTTGCATGCAAAGGTGTTGGTACTATTTATGTTACGAAATTACTATGGGCGAGTTGCTTTATTCACCGGTTGATCAGGAGCAGCTAAGATAGGAATCGGCTCCATGATCTACGCATGCGCCACATTCAAGTGTGCCAAGTGTTTTAATCAAAGGATATTAGTTTGCCTGATGCATTTAATAAAAAAAAATTCCTTTAATCTAATAAAAAAAATTCCTTTTTCAGGGGAATAACACACATATCTAACCTGCCTCCGGCTATCGCCTCCGGCTTCTAACTCGCAATAGACCTCTTCATAAAAAAAAAATTCCTTTTATCTAATAAAAAAAAATTCCTTTATCAGGGGAATAACACACATATCTAACCTGCCTCCGGCTATCGCCTCCGGCTTCTAACTCGCAATAAACCTTTAAAAAAAAATTCCTTTAATCTAATAAAAAAAAACAAGAACGTGTGGGATTTGAACCCGGAACTTCTGCTTGCCAAGCCGAGCTCGTCTCCGCTAGGCCATCAACCCACTGACAAATTGCGAGTAAAGAAAGTATAAGTTAGGTTTCGGGTAACACGTTCTGTACACTTGGCAACGTTGGCATGTGGCGCATGTAGATCATGGAGCCGATTCCTATCATTAGCTGCTAATATGGTTGATCCACCAGATGTGTTTTATCTCGTTTTTATCTCGTTCTAACCTCGGAGATAGAACGAGATAAAACTCGGAGATAGAACGAGATAAAACACATCTGATGGATCCACCGGTGAATAAAGCAACTCGCCCTATTTTTTGTCTTTCTCTGTAATGCAAATATATGTTTTCTCCCTTGGGCACATATTATTATACTCTTTTTTTCTCACATGGAAATTCTAAATTGACTCGTCATTTCATGCAGTGAAATAAAAATGGAAGCATAATACAATTATTATAGCCATTTAGTTTATAAAGTTTTTGCATACGCATAGATCAAAATTCTATTGTGAGAGATTTTTTACTGCAAACATGAACAAGATGCCTTCAAAAATTGCAGAGGCCTCCCTAAATACCATTGTGGGGGAAACGCGTAAAATATAAAAATATAATTTCCCTTGAAATAAACGAATCAGCGAGAGAAAAGATGGACTGTAGTAATTTGCTGATTTTTATGACAAATATAATAAATATAAACAGTGAACGACAGAATTCGAGATATCCCTGTACTTAATCGACTTACCCTTTATCCTAGGGATGAATCCGTGAGGGCCCTCTCTATCTTCTTCGTTTCTGGAGAAAATGGTAGTAACACTTGCGGTGATACAAATAATTCAAGAAGCACACAGTGGTGTAATTATTAGTTATTTTTTGTTTTTGTTTTAAAAACACATAAACGTGAAAGCGAAAAGTTTATTTAAAGCGAAGCGAAGCGATATATAGCGTTCGTAAAAGAATACTGCTGCTATGCTGATACACTGGATATGAAAGGGATTTTTTCCTATATTTCACGGGGTTTTTGTCGATCAACGTGAGAATACCTCGAATGTGATTGATATACCCGGAAACATTCATATTATATGGGAAAACAGTAAATTTAGTGGCACACACAAAATTAAGAAATTATAATAAGTACTTAACTAAAATTATATATATAACTAAATTAACTAAAAACTAAACAACCATATAATAATCAATTCAAATTTACAAATCTGAAAATTGCATAAATCTGTTTTTTAAAAATCATCAGTATAAAAACTCGATAAAAATGTTGCTCCTATAAGATAATGTCAAATAAATGTATATTTTGGCCTCAAGCTGGTAAAAATAAGTTAAATAATAAGTTCTAATAAAGGCCCATAAATAGCGTCTCCTTCATTTTAACAGCATCGAAGACAAATATGAGTACCTACGCTTATAAATAGTGGAAACTGGAAACTGTAATATTACCCGTGGTGTTCTTAAATAAACAAAAGAAATACTATATACCGTCAAACGGGGGAATATGAGACGGCGGGGTTATATGGGACGAAGAGGCAATATCATAAGAAAGGCGACAATTAAAATTCGTGTGTGTGTAACTGATTGCATATGATACAAGAGTGTTAACAAACACATACATATTTAGTCACGCAATCTACGTGAAATCACATTGAAAATACGGTTTGGTATTGTGAGTATCTCCGGTTGATTTCTAGTGAAAATTTTGTGTAAAAATATACGTTACAGAGTCTCGTCTGTGGCAATAGAGTAAAGTAAGTAAAACTAATCTTGTATTTAAATTATTAGGGGTTATAACCTTATGTAGCTAAACACACGATTGTGTTATTTTGTATCCAAATCTTGTATATGAAACAACGAGATTTACAAAAAACTGTACTTTATAGGGTTATAGGGGACAATGTCAATAGGGGCGGAAGACATATTTTTTATGAAAATATCATATAATAGAGAGTAGATAGGTAACATTTCATAAAACACGTTTTGTAGTGGAAATAAAATTTATTTTAACATTTTAAATAAAGGTGACTAATTATTTGTCTTTTTACCCCAAAACAATAAATAGGTAACGTATATATATTTTTGCATGTTAGTGTCCCATAAAACCCCTCGAGTGGGTATATTCAAACAAGATTGTCATTTTCATTAACTATATATGCTAAAAATGTATATGGTTCCATAACCCCGAGGGCGGGGTAATATGGGACACCCACGTTTTTTTTTAAAACAATTAAACAGACAAAAAATGTCAAAAGTTTTTATATATTTTTAATAGAGAAAACAAACTCGCATCTGACAGAAAAATTAGTTCTCATAAATCTCAACGGGTTAAAGAGATATTTTGGAAAAGGTAATTTTATCGTCCCATATTCCCCCGTTTGACGGTAACTTTAGTGTTATTATAAAATTGTAAGTTCGCTATAATACTTTTAAGAATATAGTGATTCTAAAAGTGTGAAAATACTACACTACACAGTTTGAAACGAAGCATATTCAAGTTGTGCTTGCTGCCGATTGAAAATTAATCTTAAGAGTTATATTAGTTTTTCTCTTAATGTGAATTTTATTCTTATTAGTAGATATATTCTATTTTTTATAATAATATGTGCTATGCAATTTATTTGTAGTTGTACATTGTACATGCGCAAAAAGACAATTCCCATATATCATTTTAGTTAATATTGTCGTCAGTAAGTCACATATTTGAATATTTTTCATATTTTGTAATTTCATTGAAAGTTAACCTTTCAACGCGGGCGGTATGCTGCTTGCACTCATGGTGAACCGTTCATGTTCTATATACTATATCCTATATTAAATTTAATCAAGGGGTTGTAAAAACCATAGTAAATGTTGTAAACAAAAATTATATGTAAACAAATTATCTTTTTGAACGAAGCATTTTTATTATCATTATTAAACAAAAATAGGGTCAACCCCAACATAACTATTGATGTTTAAGATGTAAGATTTCGTCACTTTTAATTTCGATGATATTTTCCCGTCAAAAATTCCTAGACTCGGGGGCCCCCAAGAGCTGGAGGTCCCTCGCATCGCGGGCCCTGTGGTCCCGACCGCTACGCCACTGTACACGAGTGACTTGGTATCCAGTTGAGTTCGACATTGTTCACAACTAATGGAGTTAGTCTGAACTGAGTCAGCTCGAGCTGAAAATGTGGGCTAGCTTGGTTCATGATACAAATGACGAAAGGTAGAACATAGCGGTCTCAAAATCGTCCGCCGCGCAGTGACGTCATTGCGAGAGCAATTATTCTAATAATATCATAGTAGTCCTTATTACAACCATCACCTAATAACCAAAGAGGTTAAAAAAGATAGAGGTAGGTAACATAATTTTACAATGCGCAAAGGCTGTCAGTTTTCGGTGGGAGGACTTAGATGGGGAAATGCCACTGCCACAAACTGTTGTGACAACGTGACCGTGTGACTGGCGAGGCAACGAGCTCGTATTTTAATTGGTGGGTGAGAGGAGTGGGAAATTGGCAGGATGCAGGCAGGATGCGCATGTTGTATTTGATCTATCAATCTAGTCGTCTTAACTCTATGCTAATAACCCACTGAATCCTTCGCCCAGAACCCGATCAAGGGCCTTTTGGGCCTGAGGCACAAAAAATACTTCGGGCCCCTTTCCCCTTCTTGATATTTTTTTACTTGTTATTTTTTGACGTCATTTACGTGTAAAAAAAAAACGCAAACCGCATATAATATACGAACAAAGTATACATATATTTCATAAAAGCAAACAAAAAGACATTTCCCATATAATACAAAATGAATGCAAAAAAAAAATTAAAATTATAGGTGCAGCCCATTTGACAACAATAACCCGGCCTTTGAAGCCCCTAAAGACGCCTCGACCTCTAGTATTGCATTGTTATATAGCGACTAATAATGATGAAAATATGGATATTAATATGAAAGATGTTATTTTATCTTAGGTCGATTTATTTCAGCAATTATTTTTGTATTTAATTTTAATATCTCAATTACGAACTTAATTAACGTTTATCAAATAAAGTTAATCTAAATTTTTCACAAAACAATATTTTTTGAAGGCCCGAGAATAGGCAAGTTTAACAATTTTTTTTTGAAAGAGCACACTGAATTTAGTGGATATGCAAAATTTTATGATTTTCTGATGCTTATATTTACTCCGTAAAAAATTACAGAAGTCCGGAATCGAGCTCGCTAGTTGTAACGTCACCGGCTCTATATAGAGTCGAGTTTGGACGCACGCTGAGTGACACTACGTCGCCCGCCCTGTCACAAACGGCCATAAAATATTGACACAGTACCATCACGGCAAATAAAACTATTTGCCGTGGTACCATATTTACTTCTCAACCTATCGATCAACGAATAAAAACAAATCTAAATCGCGACATCGGAACGCGGAACTATCGCAATACGCTCGTGAGAGCCGGTGACGTCACGTCGACAGCACGCAACAAGCGCTTTTTATACCCCAATATTTTGGTCAATTAACAGATTGGAAAAAAAATTTCTTTGCTGCTTTAAATAAAGAGTTTTTTACCGCAATTAAATAAAAACAGTAATTTTGGAAATGTTACTAAATGAGCCTATTATCAATAAAGCCGGGTTCATGCACTCGCGAATTGCGAAAAGCGAAACGTGTTGCTATTGGTCAATTCGAAATTTTAAAGTAAAATGAACCAATAGCAACACGATTCGCATTTCGCTTTTCGCAATTCGCGAGTGCATGAACCCGGCTTAATGCGTAGACTCCGGCCGCTAAGCCGCCAGCGTCATCAAAGAATATCTGCGCGGTCCTTCGACCATATAGGAATAGACCCCGTTTGTTTACGTTTTGGGTCTACAATCGTTGAAGGGAACAATAGCGGGTCGAGGGAGACGGGTAGAGTTCGATTCCATGGGTGTGTATCATTTATACCGGGTGACCACGGATCATGGTAAACCCCCGCCATTTCCACAATTTTTGAGCTATCCAAATGAAATTTTGTAGCAGTAATGTACGTCCAAAAAGACTCATTTTGGACCATCCGATTTTTTTTTTCGACGTCCGGTTTCGACAGAAGTGACCTCAACAATGGAATTTTAAATGGAACACCCTGTATATTATTGCTTTTTTGGAATCTGAGTAAGAAAACTATTTTGGGGACTCTTTAAGCCCACTTGATTTTTTTAGAGCCAATTTCATTTATTAATCTAGAGTGTCATGATTGGTGTAATTTGGTTCAAATGTACTGGTATAACTACCAAAAAATTAGATCGACAAAAAAAATATAAAAATGGCGTCTTGGCGTGCATTCAAATTTGACCAAATCACTTTTTGTCCATTTTGACCATTTTCCCAAAAGATATTATAATGGTAAACCGATACCATAAAATAATACATTTTGTATGGAATCCAATGATGTGCCCATCCTTGATAAATCTGCAATGTGCAAGCAGTAATAAAAAAAGGGAAAAAATCATCGAACACAACACGCCATTTTATATTATTTATTACACTAGCCATGGAAGAAACTATTAAAAGACGTAACTTTAACAGGTGAATGAGTTTTATTGGACGTACATTACTGCTGCAAAATTTCAATTTAGTGGTGGAAAACTATCGATGGGACTATCGATGGGACTATCGATAGTATCGATAGTTTTGGACTATCGAAACTCGAAACTATCGATAGTAAATTTCACTATCGATAAACTATCGGTGCTTTTTATGGTTCGATTTTGTTTTTTTATTATAGTATCGATAGTTTTGGACTATCGAAACTCGAAACTATCGATAGTAAATTTCACTATCGATAAACTATCGGTGCTTTTTATGGTTCGATTTTGTTTTTTTTTTATATTATGACCTGGCAACAATAATTTCGTTTGCAAATAAAACAGAACAGTATAATAGGTATATATATTATTATAATATATGTACTAAATGTATATATATTCGCCTTTATCCCTCTGAAACCCACCTGCCCACCTAACAACAATTAATTTGTAATTAATAAGTAAATACAATTTACTTTGTACCCTTTACTGAATAAAGTAATAAAGACGATTTATTATTATTATTATTATTATAAATAAATCTTAATAAATATAAGATTTAAAACCAAGCCGAGACCAACAGCAATTCTCTGGGCTATTATATGCCCCAACGAGCGCTGCATTACAAATCTCCTGCTTGGCCGCATTTTGTGTAATAATCACATATTACCACAAAAATGCATTGATTGCAGCAAACACCAGCAGAAAGAATTATTTCTAATAAGAAACTCTCATGCCAGTCGTGTTGCACCACTTGTGGACTAGTTTCGTGCTTCTTGGCACTTATCAGCACAAGCTAGGTGTGTGCCCGCGGAAAGCAGGCCACTTCAACACGACTGAGATGACGTTCCTGTTCTCATAGGATATCTCTAGGTCGTTTATAGACCATGAGATACAAAGAAGCTCCATCTACCGATGCCCACTACAATCAATCAGTTAGTCCCCGGTGCGTCGGTTAAGGCTGAAACAGAATGGGTTGCAGTAAAACTTAAGACTTAAAAAGTATTACGTAACCAACACATGCTGTTTAATACAGTAATACACAATAGGTTATAGAAACTTAGGTTGTAAAACTTAACAGTTGGAATTTCCAACCGGTTGGGTTTTTACGTCCTTCGTCTTACGGAGAGCCAATCAAATTGAAGTATATTTAGTGAGAAATTGCCACCAACAATTGAATAAAATATTACCTAGCGGAAACTGTGTACGGTTTGTTTACTTTTGGGGCTATATAAAAATATGAAATCTCAAATTTGTTGTCTTTTTCGTTTGCTCTGTGAAAGTGACTGTCATAGTTTAAAGTTTATTAAAATGGATCACGGCTACGCAACAACCTCCTATGATGTATTAGAGGTAGAGAGTGAAAACATTTTCGAATATGATCAAGAAATAGTAATTTTCGTCACAAGTCCGGAAGGTGACTTGTTACAGTCGAGTAGATATTATGGACGAGGCGACGTCAGGAGCCGAGTCTAGAATATCTAAACGAGGCTGGAACAACACCTTACGGACGTGTGTCGAATGATATTTTATTTCATCCCGTCATTTCTTGTATATTAGTATATTTGTATAATTTGACACTTAGTTATTTTCTTATGTCATTTGACATTTGACACTATTTTTTAATTTACGGTTGATTTTTATATGTCAAACAACTGTCAAAAGGTATAATAACAGTTTATGATTGGTTCGTAATAAGTTTCCGGTGGTTTCCGGTACTTTACCGGCTCTGATACCGTAATGTCTCATTTTCCGGCCGCATATGAATACTGTGTGTTGTACTTGGAGGAAAAACAAGGAGACGAACTAATGATAGATGTTATCAAGGGCTATCCTCACTTATTCAATAAGGCAGACAAGAATTACAAAGACCAATTAATGAAAAATAATTCGTGGCAAGAGATTTCTGAAGTAATGCAAATGACTGGTAAGTAAAGTTAAAGCTTTAGAAAAGTGTGATAATCACATGGAAAAAATCTACCACTTTATGTTAATTTCTACATGCACCTTATATTTTTCATTTATTTTTTGTTTTAGTGGATGCATGTAAAAATAGGTGGTTACGTTTGCGTGAACGATTTGCACGTGAAAAACGTTTAATAGACCAGGAGACGAGAAGTGGTAGTGGTAGTGCTACAAGGAAGATATGGGCATTATATGAACATATGCGTTTTCTAGAGAGACATATTTTAAATAGAAAGTAAGTAATAGACGATGAGAAGTAGAATAAAAGTAATGTATTTTCGTTTTTCAGTCGATTTACCAATACTAGGTCTCCCATGACGAATTTATCAAATTCAAATAAATTATCTAGTCCATCTTGCGAGGCAACTGACAACATTAATTTTCCGGAGAATATAAATCCATCCACATGCGGATGTACAGAATACACCGAAGTCGATGAAAAGAAAACAGCCAGATCATTTGGAAAGAACATTTATTGAGATGAGTGGTGCAATAACTAGACAATTAAACAAGAAAACAGAAATAAAGAATGAAGATGTTGATGAACAGTTATGCAGATACATTACCGCAGAACTAAAAAGGAAAGACGAAGAAACGAAGAAAGAATTAAAAAAGAAAATTTTAAGTTTATTTTTTGATTTTAGTACATGAAGTGAAGAAAATTTTAAGTTTATTTTTTGATTTTAGTACATGATTATATATTTTTTTATGTTTTAGTAATAAAACCTCGAATAAAACAATAGATGTCTTAGCAATTACGATTTATTTTTCTGTGGAACTGTTGGTAGTAATTTGGTAATTTAGTAGTATATAAATTTACTGCACTAATCAAGAAGTGAAACACCTTATTAATTGTCTATCATTTAATTATAAATTTAATTTAGTATATTGTTGTTTCTGTTCTGCCCTCTTCGTATATAATCAAATTCCCAAGGAACTTCTCCATGGGATGTTAAAAAATATGAGGCTAATTTATCTCTTAAGAAATAGGCTTGTCTTGCAGCCCGGTTTGGTCCATTATTACCACTGTTTCTCATGCAATTTGGTAAATTTCTCCATTCACCTTCTATAATTTGCCCATTTTCACCTTCACGATCAACAAATGATGATGAACAGTATTTTTGTTGTTGAGGTAACTGTTTATCATTTTCAGTAATTAAAAAATTGTGTAAGCACACGGCAGCCAATATTACCTTGTCCACTGTAGAAGGCTGTGAGCAAATAGGTCTGCGAAAAACTCTCCATCTTGATGCTAAAATACCAAAAGCATTTTCTATTGTGCGCCTAGCCCGTGAGAGTCTATAATTGAAAATAGTCTTATGTTCATTCAGGTTTCTTCCTGGATATGGTCTCATTACATAAGTTGACAACTGAAAAGCTTCATCGCCAACAAAGAAATATGGCATTTCGATGTTAGAACCAGGTAAGTTTTTCACTTCGGCAGGTATCTGAATACTTTTATTTTCAAGAGCATCACGAAATGCTGATGAAAATATTGCACCATCATTATTACTACCAGGAGATCCGATATCCACTAGTGTAAACTTATAATTTGAATCGCAAGCAGCCATAAGTACTATACTAAATGTTTTCTTATAATTAAAGTATTCACTTCCAGAATTTCGAGGTGCCTGAATGTGAACATGTTTACCATCAATAGATCCTATGCAGTTTGGCATATTCCATTTACTCAAAAATTCTGTGGAAATGTTTTTCCAGTCTTCCTGATTAGGTGGACATAAATATACTGGTCCTAAAAGTTCACTTAAAACCACACAAGTTTCTTTAATGATGGCATGGGCAGTTGAAATACCAATACGATATGCAAATGGAATCGATGTTACCTGGTCTCCAGTAGCTAAGTATCTGTAAAATCATTTTATTTAAGATTATATTAAAATTGTATATCTATGAGTGTTGCACCCGGATAAAAATTGTAGCAGACTAATAAAATCCAACATTATCAAAATAACGTTTACCTCAATGTAATAGCAAGACGTTGCTCAGGTGACAGTGGAGTACGTATACTGCGTTTTTGTAACTTTGAAGATACGATATCCAATAATATATAAAAAGTTTGTACATTCATTCTTGTATACTTAAAAAACATATCATCATCTTTCTTTAACTCCTGAAATAAGTGATTCCAATCACCTTGATCATCTCTTTCACAGTTAATTGGTCTCACCCACAATCTTCTGTTTATCCATCTTTTACTCCGTCTCCTTATGATACAAAAACATACCTACATTATTTACGAATTACCCAAGCAAAATACCTAGTTTTTAAATTTATATTCATATTCTCCTTGTAAACATGCTAATATAAAAGTATTTGGTAAAAATAGCTATATACTAATAAATACTTTCTATTAAAACAACTACCTCAAAAGGCAAATTAGGCCTGCCTGCATGGCACACATGATGAGTGTTAAAATTTCGTCGTCCATCGTCTCCAACAAAGGTATCTTAAAATTTTGGGTCTAGAAAAATGTTTGATATGATAAAAATAAAATATACAATTAATTTGGAAAAGTAAGGTTAATGTTCTGTTCCTATTTTGACGTTTCTAACGATGTTTTTCATTGGCTGCGTATAGGAAAGGGTTGTCTCAAAATGTTAAGTTTTTCGTGTATTGTGTATTGGACACAGTTTATTAAGTTTTAAGTTTATTTAAGTCTAAAGGGGACATTCCACCGGCTACGGCGGCGCTGCATGCCGGACCGGCGGTGCAGTGAGATGCGTCGCGGCAAAAATTTTATTTACATTGTGGCATATGAGGCTCCTTCCACCGAGTCCGACGCAGCAATACGCATGCAGTTATGTACGGCGCGGCGCTGGATGCAGTGAATTGAGCATCAGTTGGTTTGGATTTGCCGGGCGACGTGGATGTTTATTTTATGCATTATTAATTATCTGGACTCTGGACAATTGATAAAATTCTCAAATAGGTGCTCATTCGGAAATACCGAAAATATCTTCCTGGATATAATTCGAGTTCCAGGCACAATCGGTGATATTCACCACACTCCACCCTTATCATGTTAAATGGATGTACCCAGTATTAATTCTGCACGCCGTTTTCTTCTTTTTCTCAGTAAAAGTAGAGCCCTTTTAGACGTTCGTGACAGCACCATGTCAATGACTTTACAATACTAAATAATCTAAAAATACGACTCTATATAGGTAGGTACTGCACAAACTGCGCTGCAGTTGGTGGAATGTGAGGGTGCGTTCTTTGCTGCTGCAGCATTTGCTGCAGCATGCCGGACGACGGTCCGGCATGCAGCGCCGTAGCCGGTGGAATGTCCGCTTTAAGTCTTAAGTTTTACTGCAACCCATTCTGTATCAGCCTTTACGGTCCAACGACTTATCGCGTAGCCCCTGCGCTTATCGTTCTTTGGTCGGGTCGTGGCGTGGTTGTCAGGACGGTTGATAAAAATAAAAATAAAAAATCTATCAAGAGCATAATATAAGGAGAATGGTATGTCAGGTTGCCGTCCAATTTGTGTATCTACTGTGCATTACGTCACTCAGTTTAAAAAACGTCGAAAGTCATAGTAATCTCGCACGTTTAATTTTTATTTTAATATTTTTAATAGTGTTAACGAACAGCAACACGCCTGCTTGTGCTGTGGCTAGGTGTAACATTATTACACGAAGACAAAAAGGTACTGACATCAGTATTTTACATTTCTTCGCGCTGAAAAGCTCGCAAAAGTATATGGATCAACAATAAATTACAAGATATGATCGATAGCCGTCCAAAATTCGTCTGCTTTGCGCATGACGTCACCTGGAGCCACAAATTTAAATTAATGGCATTGTAGTTCATGATAGGATGTTTATTGTATCATGATTATAAGCGTAGGATCTTCATTTTCCGATAAGTAATAATGTAAATATGATTAGGTTCAAGTTGTGCAAGTCAAATTTGCGTCATTTTCAAATTATTGTTAAATAAAATTGCAAAAAGTATGTTTTCCGGTCTTTAACTCGAAGCGCTGCCAAAATGAAGCTAGATAGAGGAAAATTGCTTAGGACCTTTTATGTAGAGCATTAAATTTCCTATAAAAAAGTCGGCGATGCCATACCTGTACAGTCCACCTTTCACCGGTCACCGATCAAAATCTCGCGTTGATTAGCTGTTACCTGTTACCGCACCTTTGTAATGGCCGCGTGATAAACGAGTTTAAAATAATCCGATTCGAGGTGCATCGCAATTTGATTTTACCTTCGAAAACGAGCATTTTTCCCTTAAATCATTTATTACATTACAATTTTATTAGGTTCATGATATAAAAAAAATGTATTAAGTTTATTTATGATTTTAATTAATTATAATCGCTTCTGAACGGTGGACTATGCAGGTACGCCGTCAATAAGATTACTTTTAGAAATCTTGTGCCGTCAAGGCTTCTATTGTAGGGAATTTAATGCTCTACAAAAAAGGTCCAAAGCAGTTTTTCTCTATCTAGCTTCATTTTGGTAGCGGTTCAAGTTATAAAGACCGGAAAACATACTTTTTGCAACTTCAATTAACAATAATTCGAAAACTCCACAAATTAACTTAATCATAAGTTCATTATTACCTACCAAAATGAAGATCCTATGCTTCCTAAACATACCCGGAAAATTTGGTTTGATTTTGTGTCTAATTCTGCACTTGTAGCTTATTTAGATAAATAACCTTATTGAATATTTCTGTATTTTTGTTTGTTTTTATGTCTCTATTTTAAGTATTTACCGCAATAAAAAAAAGAATTTTGTGTATTTATATTTAATATTTACAATTAATTACATGACAATATTTAACATAATGGCATATTAAAACAAACAAACAAACAAAAAATAAAAATATTAAATTGTGGCAGAACTGCAAAAAAGAAGATATTTTTCCTGTAAAACAATTATGACTAGTTTAATAGGTAAGTACTTTTTTGATACAGAACCATACAGGATCGATATCCTTCATATTGTTATTCTTATAAGATTTTAAACATTACCAATCTATAGGCCCCAACATACAATAGACTGCGTTCTTTTTTCCGCTCGGGTAAAACTGTACGGGTAAAAAGCAGTCACAAAACTGAGGTGTGTGACTGAAAACCGTCCTTCTTGCAGGCGCTGGGGTTCAATATCTGCCAACTGTTGATTTTAACCATTTTGGACGTGCTCGTGTAAGTCGGCACGCAGGTAAAACGACGATTATCAGTGTCGGGAGTGTCCACGCCGTAGGGTGATTTCTTTTGTTTCTTCGTCCATCCGCAGATAATTAAACCAACCACCTGGTTCTATAACTCATTTGATAGAGTCTTACGTGGGAAAATTGTCTCCTTGTTTAAGCGATCACTCTTCAACCCATTTTGAACGTTTTCTGTTTGATTAATTATGAGCCAATGCCGCCGCCACCACTTGGTTTGATTGCTTATTTTACAATTTGCCACCGCACAATACATATTTATCAATAATTTAAACACTTTTTTTAAGATATAACCACTCAAAGCACGCCAAAATAATGAGGAACAATAAAGTACACAGCAAGACACGTCACCAGGTGACGTACGCCAACTGATCGCTTGGCTCCTCCCACATGCGCAATATCATATCTTTATTTATTTGTATCATGCTTGAACAGTTATCGAATTGATGTCCGTATCAAATATCCACTGGATGTACACTATAGACATATCTAGTAAATGTCCATGAACACACTTGGACATCCAATTGATAAACCGAGATATGTGGCGAGCATCAGTAGTACTTGCAATTCGCAGACTTAAGGTAAGTTCATGCACTCGCGATTTGCGATATGCGATTTTATAACGATTATTTCACTCAGAAATTATTAACCAATGAAACTACTACAATTTTTAAATTTGGACCAATGACAGCAGTATTATATCGATAAAATCCCTGAAACAGTTTTATCGCGATAAAATCATTCTTTATGTCAACTGTCACTTAATACGTTTCTTTGACATTTCGTCGTTAAAGATATGTTTTTGTATTTAAATAATTTATTCGTGAAATATTCTCCGCAAATACCATTCGTGCTTGAAAATTTTACCTATAAATTTTTTCTCGAGCGATATTGCCAACAGTAATATTACTCGTGTAAATTGGTCACTTTATTATCAAAAATTAAATCCCTCGCGCTAAAGCGCTCGTGATTTAATTAGATAATAAAGTGGCCAATTTACACTCTTAATATTACTAGGCACAAAGATCATGTATACACTAGATAGTCAGACCTATTGTTTAATTTTATCGCTCATAAATGGACCCCAACTTAAGCTTCATCTCACTTTAACTCATGATACTGCAATACTTCTCTGTTATTTGGCATCCAATTTTGCATGTGTTAGAGAGAGAAAATGGGGCGATGAAATAAACAGTGGCTTTGACTATCTAGTATATGAAATGATCTTTGCTAGGCAATATCGCTCTCGAAAAAAAATTATCGATAAAATTTTAAGCACTTATGATATTATATACGAATATATACCTCTATGATAACAAGTAAATACCATGAATAGTGCTTATGTGTTGAGGCTTTTACAACGTAGAAGAATAATTATAACTTAGTATTCAATCAGAAAAAAAAAATACTGATATTAGATATTGTGCAGTGAGAGAAATTTTTATGAAAAGAAAAGATCGGGGCTTAAATATAAACAAAATATAGTTCATCGGTATCAGTAGGCATTGGGACACTTGAGACTGGGAACTTTTTTGGACACCGTGGGAACTTTTTAAAAGGGCGCGGCACCTTTTGTCGGCGAACATCAAAGGAACATTGGACAGGTGTTAATTGGATGGAATTTACCTGAACACCCCCGCACCTCACCAGCTCATCAGCCCCGTCTTTCTCCCCCCCGCGACCACTTTCGGGGCGTATTTTAAATTTAATATGTATTTAAAAAAGTTTGAAGTTGGGTGAGATTCGAACCGCCGACCTATGGGCTGGTACGAAGACGTCTTACATGTTTAGCTACAGAGTAACTAGTTTACGAGTGTAATTGTGTATTCGAGCCTGATAGAAAATTACCGCACTGGAAAAAAAAAAAAAAAAAAAACGTGCGCGATAGAAAAAAACATGGTGGTGCAGTAGGTAAGAGAAAAAAACATGGCTGCGTAGCAGGTATGAGAAAAAAAAAAAAAAAAAACAATTTCCGGTCTTCTGAAATACATGATGTGGGGTATCAAATGAATCATCTCAATGTCTAGAGTACTAATTTAACAAAATTTTCATTCTAAGTGTGAAAAAGGGGTTTGGGGCTTGATAATTGAATTTAAAGTATATAGATATGTTCCCCAACTCGAAACATGCTAGAATCTGTCATAAAATAACAACTTCCGGTCTTTACTTCCGGTCTTCTGAAATACATGATGTGGGGTATCAAATGAATCATCTCAATGTCTAGAGTACTAATTTAACAAAATTTTCATTCTAAGTGTGAAAAAAGGGGGTTTGGGGCTTGATAATTGAATTTAAAGTATATAGATATGTTCCCCAACTCGAAACATGCTAGAATCTGTCATAAAATAACAACTTCCGGTCTTTACTTCCGGTCTTCTGAAATACATGATGTGGGGTATCAAATGAATCATCTCAATGTCTAGAATACTAATTTAACAAAATTTTCATTCTAAGTGTGAAAAAGGGGGTTTGGGGCTTGATAATTGAATTTAAAGTATATAGATATGTTCCCCAACTCGAAACATGCTAGAATCCGTCATAAAATAACAACTTCCGGTCTCTACTTCCGGTCTTCTGAAATGCATGATGTGGGGTATCAAATGAATCATCTCAATGTCTAGAGTACTAATTTAACAAAATTTTCATTCTAAAATGTGAAAAAGGGGCTTTGGGGCTTGATAATAGAATTTAAAGTATATAGATATGTTCTCCAACTCGAAACATGCTAGAATCCATCATAAAATAACAACTTACACTAATGAAGCTCAAAGATGGCGTCAGATGTTGAAACTGCAGGCAATTAAGCTTTCAATATATATTTCAAAAATGAGTAGTACTGTTTATTATTTCTAACGAATTTCTAATAAGTTTTGATTATTGTCAGACAGCAAAACGTTCGTGTACCAAAAAAAAAAAAATAAATTATTTCTAATTTGAACTGATGACTTTTTGGTTTCTCGCGCTGGACAGTCAACAATTGAGACGCTCGTGCGTATATACCTGGCTCTTTTTGTGGTGACAGCCCCTTTTGTACAGTCGGTCTTACAGACACCAAGAGTCGGTACTGACCCCATGCAGAGGTGCATTGACGAGCAGAACTGTCGACTTTTTACACCATCTTAGTAGATAGATAGATAGATTTATTCAAATAGGAAATCCTAATTTACAAAACTACTGTACAATATATATAAACTTCAATATTAGCATAAACAAAGCTATAGTAGTATAAGAATAAACAACAAAATCAAAAACAAACGTAGAAGTCAAGATTATTATAAATAGCATAAATATGAATATTTGTATACACCAAAAATAAAATATCAAATATTAGTATATTACATAAAATACTGGTAACATTAATAAATATACGGCAGTATTCAAATAGAACCTCAAGAATTATAAATACCTGTTTTTATATGCAATTTTAATAATTTTTTAAAACTTTCTGAATTTTTTGCATTTACAACATTACCTGGTAATGTGTTATATTCGGATAGACCATTTATTATTATAGATTTTTGTCCAAAAGATGTTTTTCTAATCTCTATATAACCATAATTTTTGTTTCGTGTATTATGTGAATGTATGTCCCTAACAAACTTTATTAATTTTGCTAAATACTTTGGTACTAGATTGTTTACGATTTTATATAAAAATACCATTGTCTGAATAAATATAATATTATTTACAGAGAGAATCTCTAACGTATTTAGCATTAATTGTACCGATGTATACCGATCACATTTCAGTATGGTTCTCATACATTTGTTTTGGACTACTTGTAATTGTTGTCTTTCACTGTCATTAATTGAATAAAAAATTGTAGAGCAGTACATAAAATGCGGCAATATTATTGTTTTATATATAGTCAATTTGGTATATGTAGATAATTCCTTACCAATTCTTTTTAAGAAATAATTTTTCTTGCTAACCTTTTTACATATATAATCAACATGTTCTTTAAATGATAATACACTATCAATTATAATACCTAAATATTTGTATTTATTAACCATTTCAATGGGTACACCATCTAACTGTATTATATTACCCGATTTTCTGTACTGTTCTACTCTCGTCCTTGTCGATATTACCATACATTTGCATTTCATTGCATTAACCTTTAATTTATTGTTTTTAAAATAATTATCTAAATTATGTAGATCTTTATTGATTTTATCAGTTAATACTATGTGGTCGACTCCGCTAACTGTTAATAATGCATCGTCTGCAAACAAGTATAATGTACAATATTCTAATACTTGTGGCATACTATTTACATAAATTAGAAACAGTAATGGCCCTAAAACACTGCCTTGCGGTACACCAAAATCATTATCAATTTTGTCTGATACAATATTATTAAATTTAACTGTTTGTTTTCTATTCGTCAGAAACGATTCAAACCACTTAATTACCACCCCTTTTACACCACATAATTTTAACTTGTCAATAAGAATATCTCTGCTCACAGTTTCAAATGCTCGTTTAAGGTCTAGATAAGCCACTAATACTGTTTCACCTTTATCAACTTGCTTCCTCCATGACGTAATTATAGCTTGAACCGCTGTTTCACAAGAATGTTGTCTTCTAAAGCCGGATTGATTTTCATATAAAATGTTGTTATCTTCAAAATATGGAGTTACCTGGTTATACACAACACATTCAAGAATTTTACTCATTATCACTGGAACATTTAAAGGACGATACTCACTGGCATTCAACGTATTTTTAATCTTCGGCACCGGATTAACAGTACTAATTTTAAATTTATCAGGAACTTCACCTCTCTCTAACGATGTATTTATTATGTTAAGAATAACTTGGCCTGAGACTTCAAATATACCCTTAAAAAGTTTTACATTTATCACTTCGTCTGCACTTGATTTATTTTTTAATGAGATAACTATTTTTCTCAACTCACTCATCGTTAACAACTTGAAGACCTCCATGCCAGGATATTGTGTTACATTATTTATTGAGGGTACTATATTAGCATCCGGTATACTTTTAATAATGTCCTTTATACTATTTACAAAATATATATTAAATGTTTGGGAAATGTTTTCATCTCCAGATATTACACCTTCAGGAAAATGTATTTCTGTTGATATTTCATTTACATTTTTATTATTAATTAGTGTTTTTAGTACGGCCCACATCCTCTTAGTATTCCCTTTTTCATCATCTATCCTTTTTTCATAATATTGTCTTTTCTTTAAACTTATCAGTCTTGTAACTTCATTTCTATACCTTTTGTATAATATCCAATTCTCTTCACTTTTTGTTCTTACATAGCTATTATACGCTGAATCACGAATTGTACGTTTATCTTTAATATCATTATCCCACCATTCATTATTTTTGTTAAATTTTACATTTTTTAGGGGTATTACATCGTCTATAATTCTGGTAGTTACCTCAATAAATTCATTATATATATAATTAATATCAGTTTTGTTTAAGTCCCAGGAGATGTCAATTAATTTTTGTTGCATTTCATTTATTTTATCATCATTTATAGTCCGGATCGTATGAAACTTATCTGTCTCATTCAACATTTTTTTGGTTTTCAGTCTAATATCAATAATATCATGGTCGCTAATTTTAATTGAATTTAATACTTCAGCACTCAAATTATGTTGTTTATTTGTTATCACTAAGTCAATAATAGTAGCACTATGTAAATTAGTCCGCGTTGGTTGTTTAATTAATTGCACCTTTTGACAATTTTTTATTATAGTTGATATTTTATTACTATAGAATGTATTTCTGCTAATGTCAATATTATAGTCGCCTGCTATGAAAAATTCTGTATTCATAAATTCCGCCCTGTCCAATAAATTTTCAATATATTCAAGAAATTCATTCATGGGAGATTTAGGTGATCTGTAAATTACACCGCTATATACAATACCGTTGTTCAAATGCAGTTTCAATACTAAAATCCACCATTTCTTATCTACATACTCATTAATATGCACATTACATTTTATGTTATTTTGTACATACGCCATTACTCCACCAGTATATCTGTTTTCAGACGATAACCATGCTTGAATTATATTTCTTAGGAAATTATCAATTTATTTTTAGTAAAAATTTAATTATTTTTTAAACTTGCTGAAGCTTCAGCCCAATAGACCACCTACAGTGGTATGTAGCATCGAATCGGAACTATGCCATCAGAGTGCCAAGGGTAAAGCTTCTAGCAATAAAAAAATAATAGATTTTGCCAAAATTTTTAAGAATATTGCTTCTGCGTACAAAAACGACAACGTATTGAATATTTCATTAGGTGCATACATTATAATTCGCAAATATAAAAAAAAAATAATATAGTACGTAAAGCTCATTGGTAATATTTTTGTTTTAAATACGTTGAAGACGGGATTACTTACCCCAATATACTTACCAACTCCTTGTAGAAAGATAGTAAGAGGAATTTGTATTGACGGAAGAAAAATCTGCAATCAAAATATCATTCTTAAACTTCATTCATGTCCTGTCTACTCGCATAATCGATATTAATAGTCGTTGCTTTATTATAAAATTAGCTAGAAAGTATATATTGCATACCTAGTATGTATAATAAATAATAACCGGTCAACCCTCCATATCATGGCCCCCGCTACAGACTGCAGGTAGTTAGCTTTCTGTGCTGCGGGCGCGCTACTTATTCTTTTACCGAAATTCAAAAAACAAGAACAACCACCCAGAGAGACGTACTTAATGTTAGTGGCGCGATTTCTGGAACACAAGGGCATATATTGAGCGCGTAGACGACAGAGTCTTAGAAAATAAACAGGTTAAGACAGGCAGTAGACATCGATGCGTTATCCGCTGTTGCCATAAAATATGAAATAAAAATCTAAATTATTTTAATAATAATAATTAACGTCAACATAACATGTCGTGTGCCCACAGAATAAATATAAAGTGGTATTTCTTTTTATTTTTGTATGTGTAATGTGTATAGGTACCTATTTTTATTTCTAATCTCCTGTGAATATTTATATTAATGTTTTTCAATTTCATTATTTTTTGTATTTTTAATTCTCCTGAACAAATGATTTTTAATCAAAAACTAAACCGAAAAAATTAGTACTACTAACCTGATGTAAGTACCTACATTAAAATAGTAAGAACATCTCCGCATATAACTCAAGACATGTAACAAGAAAATAGATATGTAATTACCAAAGTAACATTTTCCACAAGTCTAGTTAAAGGCCGCAGATAATGCAAAAGAAAGAAAGAACCAATCCTAAAACTTTTAGAAATAACATTTTTAATAGTATCGAGTATTAAAACATAAATGTATTATTTTAAAAAGGTACCTAGAAAACCAATGTATACCAATGGCTTCTAGCATAGATCTTAGACCTATGAAAATAGGTCCTATAATCAAGAGAGGTGAGAGGGGCATGCCAAGGGCTGTCCGTTAAGATTTTTTATTATGAGTTATGAGGGTGGAGCTATGCAATTTTAAAGATGTCCGACATGTAAACAGCTATAGTCGTAATTAGATGTGAGTATATCATACCTGTAGTCTATTGCTATAAAATAAAATTGTTTAACTAATTAAATACTGATTAAATCGTTATTCCGTATTAGCAGATAAAATTCCTTATATTGGCGTGTCGAAATGTAATTTCTATTTCCTGTAGTACCTAACACGTCCGAAAAATGCATAAGCAGACAGTAAATTTTTATTACAATTGAACATATGATAAAACGAAGTTCTTGTAGTAGGTACACCATACCTGTATACTAGTCTATTGTTATAAGAATTAGGTATTGAATTATTTAATTACCAAATAAAATTGTTTATTATATGGCATATTAGTAGATAAACTCTGTATGAAATATCGACATGCCGGAGAGATACTTAATTTTCAGAAACCAGCAACTTGCACCTAGTATAAATAAAACAATATCTAAAATGCATTTGATGGGTTTTAATACTATAGAGGAGATTTAGAGGGTAATAAAAGGCATTCATCATTCAATTTGATGTAAAATGCTTCTTCTGATTGTAATTATATGCAATAATAGATGATTGTTTTATCAATCAATGGATGATTCTAATATATTATTTTTAAGTATTTAATAAAATTAACGGTAGGTAGTTATTTTTAAGCGTTCAATTGTAAAGTAATAGATCGTTTTTTTTTTTTTGATATATTAGATGTTAAATGTATTTGTAATTCATAATGCATGAAATACTCAGATGTACACATCACGATGTAAGCAAGTTGAAACTAGCCCAATAATTTAAGCTGACATCATATCTAGACGAATCCAAACAGGTAGATTTCACAACGATCCATGCATGACCGCAATATTAAATTTTAGCTCTACTAGGTACATAATATGCGAATAATTGAATACCTGAATTATTATAAGAAAATATGACTGCTTATCAATCAATGACTTGTTCTAATATAGTTTAGATGCTTTAATTGCTAAACGATAACGAAAGAATCATCTGTATGAAATGCCTATAATGGGCGAGTACTCATTAAAAATAGACATAATATATACGGAGGGGTTTTATACAAGCACAATTCACGAACATTGTAACTAGTTTTAATGTATAAAAATACTATATACGAGGCGCTATACGAAGACATTTAGCAAGCTTTATTTACAAAACTAGTTGATGTGAAGATCTATCTATCTAAATAGCAATAATACATAATTATCCTAGACCATCAGACCAAGGTGATGAATGTCATCGAGTTCTCCGAGCATGTTGAAACAGAAATCTTCTTGAAGAACGATGGAAAACGAGCCGAATACTGTGATTCTCGAACACGAGGACCAAGTGATATTCCCAGACTACTCTATTAAGATGTCAGAAGCTATATGAATTTTGTACGTAATTTACAAAAATTGAAAGAAGACATTCACACAAGTTTTTTTTTTTTTTTTTTTTTTTTTTTTTTTTTTTTTTTTTTTTTTTTTTACATAAGTTGAAAAATGTCCACATCTAACAATCGAAAAGATGATTCATTTCGATGAGGAGGAAAAACTTAAAATACTTATATTATTTTATAATACTAGGCATATGCTTACGGGAATGCTTGAAAAGTGATTGGATGCAAGAAGTGACTGATCGAATAAGACTTCAAATGAGAATTTTACGCTGTGCCGAAATAATAAATCCAGAAATTATGCATTATATCACAAGTTATTATATATATCCTCTTTTTATGTAACATATAACATGTATTGAATAAAGAAATATGAATTATAATAGACATAACGAGTTCTATTACATGTCCACTGACTCTCGTATGAAAATTTTTTAATTACATGTACATGTAGTATAATTAGATGTTAATTATGTGCAATAATAGATAACTGTTTTATCAATCAATAGCAGGTTCTAATACATTATTTCAATTATTTAATTACCGATTAAGTCATAAAAAATATGGTCACTTATCAATCAATTATGCGTTCTGAGATATTCTTAAGAGTTCAATTGTATGCAATAAATCAATTTTTCTATATTAAATGTATATTTTTAGTTTATAATTCGCGAAATACTCAGATGTATCACAATATTACAATAAACACGTTAATACTAATTAAATAATAATTAATCTGATGTCATATAAAATTTCAACGAATTTAATAAGATTTCGCCACAGCTCGTATACGAATGTAATATTAATTTTAGTTCTACTAGATATGCAAATAATTTATAATTATATGAAGAGCTCCTAAAGTCTAGAGCCATCAAACAACTTCCAAAATTATTTTTTCGATTGTACTTCATAGAAGGCAAGATATCTGACGAAGATGAGTATAAACTATTCATTTAAATAAAGTATGGATAGGCATCGTCTTTTCAAAAGAATGTTCCTCAAGAATCATGAAATCAAGGTATATTTATACCCCTTTTTATCACGCGTCGGTTTTTAGGAAGGTAGACGGCATAAGAATTGATAAAAAATAATATACTGAGGGGCTTTATACAAGCACAATTCATGAAGTTTTAATAGAAATAATATATCAAACGCTATAACTATAGATTCTCTGAATTTTAATGTATAAACATACTATATACGAGGCGCCATACGAGGGTAATTAGCGTACTAAGATATGCCTTATGCACACGCTTTGTTATAAATAATAATAATACATAGTTCTCCTGGGCCATCAGATCAAAGTGATGTATGTCATCGAGTTCTCAGTGCATGTTGAAACGGGAACCGTCTTGAAGGATAATGGAAAACGAACCAAATATCCTCGAACACGAGATCCAAAGTGTTATACCCAGGCTACTCAGTCAAGATGGATGTTCTAATATTCGTGGTACTCAAAGGTATAAAACCAGCACGCCGTTCTACGCATTGAAAGTGAGTCTAGTACATCAAAACATCAACAGAGCGGACGGCAAGCCAAATACAGAAAGCAATCAACCTGGAGAGTCTACCTCTGTTAGCTTAGAGGTACACCACTCTGGCATCTACAGCCACTAACCCTGCGAGGTGGGGAGAGGTAGATTATTCACGGATGTAGTCTCCGTAAGGAGTCTGAGCCCATGAGGAGACTGTCCAGCATAGAGGAACCGGAGAAAAATAATAATTTAAATATATAAATACATATTTTCGTTCGCAGCAAAAATAGCATGTTATAGTGTTTCAAGATCTTCATTCAAGCGTTATTAACTTAATATTATTAATAAATAAAAATCAGATATTAATTAAATACATATCATTTAAGTATGTAATATATTATGCGAGAACAATAGCTTAAATGCCTACTGGAAATCATAATTTTTTGATGTAATAAAGTACATTTCATGAGTGCATAGTATAAATACAGACTTGAACAGCAGAACCGTATAAAATATCGAGAAATTTTTACTAATACACTGCATTCCTCAAAAATATGTTAAATATGAAAAAGAAAACGGTGGTGATCTAATTTACATATATTGTAATAATAAACAATTTCAATATACACCATTGAAGCATGCGTAGCAGTGTTTTATTTCTCAAAGAAATTGGCACATGCCTAGTAAAAATCTTAGTAGAACCGACTTAGGCATTAATGTGGTTAAGATATATACACCTCTCTTCTTATTTTTCACTGAATAATTTGACTTATTGTTTATAATTAAACGTCGATTCTCTTAAGATTTGAAACCATTAAATAACTTTCAAAATAATGTTTCCAATTGTATTTCACAGAAGGGTAGATACCCATGGAAGACAAGTACCTATAAACTATTCATTTAAATAAAGTACGTAACAAATATTGTGATTCCCGAGCATGAGCTCCAAGTACTATACTTAGACTACTACATCAGAATGTCACTCTTAATAACCGAGGTACTCGCAGAGCTGATGCAGTTCTACATATTGAATACCATCCTAACCGATCAAACATCGTCAGAGTGGATTGTAAGTCAAATGCAGAAAGCGGTCAACCGGGGAGATCCTACCCTGTTAACTTAGAGGTACACGACTCTGGTATCTACAGACACTAACCCTTCAAGATTTAGGACGGCGGTTGTAGATTATCCACGGGAGTTCTTTCCGTAAGGTGACTATGCTCAAGAGGAGACCGTCCAGCATCAAGAAACCAGAGCGAAATAATAATAATTTAAATAATTATAAATACATATGTAATTTCTTTCGCAGCGGAAAAAAAAAAACACCATGTAATAGTGTTTCAAGATTTCCATTCAAACGTTATTAAATTAAGAGGGTGCCTCGATTTTTAAAAAAAATAATGTTAAGGACGATAAAAGCTTATAGAAAGCCGGTCATAAGCTGACAGAAATCGATTAATAGGATGATAAAACTGACCAAATCCGATAGATATCGGCTCATAAGATGATAAAAAGCTGATAGAGGTGATAAGAAAGTCGGTCATAAATTGATAGAAATATGTTCATAAGATGATGAAAAGTCTATAAAAATGGGTAAACGTCGATAGAAAGCGGCTTGTAAGAAGATAAAACTTGTAAAAGAGGATAGAAAGCAATCCAGAAGATGATAGAAAGTTGATAGAACTCGACTCAAGCCGATAAAAACGTCTATAGAAAGGCATTTTACGATAGGTTTGATAGGAAGACTAAATCTGATAGAGTCGGACGCAGACTGATAGAAAAAAAAAATGTTCATAAGATGATAAGAATCCTATAAAACAGAAAAAAGTTGACAGAAAGAGGCTTGTAAGAGGATAAAACTTGTAACAGAGAATAGAAAGCTGTCCGACATCACCACCAATGGCAAGGCGTTTTCGTGTGACGTCAATTTAAAGATCTGTGTTTGAATTTTAAATAGAAAATTAGACTGGAAATTCTCTTTTCAAAAATATATGCGAAGAGACTCTTAAATTTACTAAAAGATGTGCTTTATTACATTTTTGGAAGTAAAAGAAATTATATGCAAGGTCCCTATTGTCACTGTCTAGAAAATATATTATTGTATCATTATGAATAATTAAGGATAATTAAAATATAATTAAGGATAATTAATGATAATTAAGGGTAATTAAGGATAATTAAGGATAATTAAGGATAATTAAGGATAATTAAGGATAATTAAGGATAATTAAGGATAATAATTAAGGATAATTAAGGATAATTAAGGATAATTAAGGATAATAATTAAGGATAATTAAGGATAATTAAGGATAATTAAGGATAATAATTAAGGATAATTAAGGATAATTAAGGATAATTAAGGATAATTTATTATCCTTAATTATCCTTAATTATCCTTAATTATCCTTAATTATCATTAATTATCCTTAATTATTATCCTTAATTATCCTTAATTATCCTTAATTATCCTTAATTATTATCCTTAATTATCCTTAATTATCCTTAATTATCCTTAATTATTATCCTTAATTATCCTTAATTATCCTTAATTATCCTTAATTATCCTTAATTATCCTTAATTATCCTTAATTATCCTTAATTATCCTTAATTACCCTTAATTATCATTAATTATCCTTAATTATATTTTAATTATCCTTAATTATTCATAATGATACAATAATATATTTTCTAGACAGTGACAATAGGGACCTTGCATATAATTTCTTTTACTTCCAAAAATGTAATAAAGCACATCTTTTAGTAAATTTAAGAGTCTCTTCGCATATATTTTTGAAAAGAGAATTTCCAGTCTAATTTTCTATTTAAAATTCAAACACAGATCTTTAAATTGACGTCACACGAAAACGCCTTGCCATTGGTGGTGATGTCGGACAGCTTTCTATTCTCTGTTACAAGTTTTATCCTCTTACAAGCCTCTTTCTGTCAACTTTTTTCTGTTTTATAGGATTCTTATCATCTTATGAACATTTTTTTTTTCTATCAGTCTGCGTCCGACTCTATCAGATTTAGTCTTCCTATCAAACCTATCGTAAAATGCCTTTCTATAGACGTTTTTATCGGCTTGAGTCGAGTTCTATCAACTTTCTATCATCTTCTGGATTGCTTTCTATCCTCTTTTACAAGTTTTATCTTCTTACAAGCCGCTTTCTATCGACGTTTACCCATTTTTATAGACTTTTCATCATCTTATGAACATATTTCTATCAATTTATGACCGACTTTCTTATCACCTCTATCAGCTTTTTATCATCTTATGAGCCGATATCTATCGGATTTGGTCAGTTTTATCATCCTATTAATCGATTTCTGTCAGCTTATGACCGGCTTTCTATAAGCTTTTATCGTCCTTAACATTATTTTTTTAAAAAATCGAGGCACCCTCTTAATTTAATAACGTTTGAATGGAAATCTTGAAACACTATTACATGGTGTTTTTTTTTTTCCGCTGCGAAAGAAATTACATATGTATTTATAATTATTTAAATTATTATTATTTCGCTCTGGTTTCTTGATGCTGGACGGTCTCCTCTTGAGCATAGTCACCTTACGGAAAGAACTCCCGTGGATAATCTACAACCGCCGTCCTAAATCTTGAAGGGTTAGTGTCTGTAGATACCAGAGTCGTGTACCTCTAAGTTAACAGGGTAGGATCTCCCCGGTTGACCGCTTTCTGCATTTGACTTACAATCCACTCTGACGATGTTTGATCGGTTAGGATGGTATTCAATATGTAGAACTGCATCAGCTCTGCGAGTACCTCGGTTATTAAGAGTGACATTCTGATGTAGTAGTCTAAGTATAGTACTTGGAGCTCATGCTCGGGAATCACAATATTTGTTACGTACTTTATTTAAATGAATAGTTTATAGGTACTTGTCTTCCATGGGTATCTACCCTTCTGTGAAATACAATTGGAAACATTATTTTGAAAGTTATTTAATGGTTTCAAATCTTAAGAGAATCGACGTTTAATTATAAACAATAAGTCAAATTATTCAGTGAAAAATAAGAAGAGAGGTGTATATATCTTAACCACATTAATGCCTAAGTCGGTTCTACTAAGATTTTTACTAGGCATGTGCCAATTTCTTTGAGAAATAAAACACTGCTACGCATGCTTCAATGGTGTATATTGAAATTGTTTATTATTACAATATATGTAAATTAGATCACCACCGTTTTCTTTTTCATATTTAACATATTTTTGAGGAATGCAGTGTATTAGTAAAAATTTCTCGATATTTTATACGGTTCTGCTGTTCAAGTCTGTATTTATACTATGCACTCATGAAATGTACTTTATTACATCAAAAAATTATGATTTCCAGTAGGCATTTAAGCTATTGTTCTCGCATAATATATTACATACTTAAATGATATGTATTTAATTAATATCTGATTTTTATTTATTAATAATATTAAGTTAATAACGCTTGAATGAAGATCTTGAAACACTATAACATGCTATTTTTGCTGCGAACGAAAATATGTATTTATATATTTAAATTATTATTTTTCTCCGGTTCCTCTATGCTGGACAGTCTCCTCATGGGCTCAGACTCCTTACGGAGACTACATCCGTGAATAATCTACCTCTCCCCACCTCGCAGGGTTAGTGGCTGTAGATGCCAGAGTGGTGTACCTCTAAGCTAACAGAGGTAGACTCTCCAGGTTGATTGCTTTCTGTATTTGGCTTGCCGTCCGCTCTGTTGATGTTTTGATGTACTAGACTCACTTTCAATGCGTAGAACGGCGTGCTGGTTTTATACCTTTGAGTACCACGAATATTAGAACATCCATCTTGACTGAGTAGCCTGGGTATAACACTTTGGATCTCGTGTTCGAGGATATTTGGTTCGTTTTCCATTATCCTTCAAGACGGTTCCCGTTTCAACATGCACTGAGAACTCGATGACATACATCACTTTGATCTGATGGCCCAGGAGAACTATGTATTATTATTATTTATAACAAAGCGTGTGCATAAGGCATATCTTAGTACGCTAATTACCCTCGTATGGCGCCTCGTATATAGTATGTTTATACATTAAAATTCAGAGAATCTATAGTTATAGCGTTTGATATATTATTTCTATTAAAACTTCATGAATTGTGCTTGTATAAAGCCCCTCAGTATATTATTTTTTATCAATTCTTATGCCGTCTACCTTCCTAAAAACCGACGCGTGATAAAAAGGGGTATAAATATACCTTGATTTCATGATTCTTGAGGAACATTCTTTTGAAAAGACGATGCCTATCCATACTTTATTTAAATGAATAGTTTATACTCATCTTCGTCAGATATCTTGCCTTCTATGAAGTACAATCGAAAAAATAATTTTGGAAGTTGTTTGATGGCTCTAGACTTTAGGAGCTCTTCATATAATTATAAATTATTTGCATATCTAGTAGAACTAAAATTAATATTACATTCGTATACGAGCTGTGGCGAAATCTTATTAAATTCGTTGAAATTTTATATGACATCAGATTAATTATTTAATTAGTATTAACGTGTTTATTGTAATATTGTGATACATCTGAGTATTTCGCGAATTATAAACTAAAAATATACATTTAATATAGAAAAATTGATTTATTGCATACAATTGAACTCTTAAGAATATCTCAGAACGCATAATTGATTGATAAGTGACCATATTTTTTATGACTTAATCGGTAATTAAATAATTGAACCTGCTATTGATTGATAAAACAGTTATCTATTATTGCACATAATTAACATCTAATTATACTACATGTACATGTAATTGTTATCATGGGGTTATCAAAAAAAAAAAAAAAAAAAAAAAAAAAAAAAAAAAAAAAAAAAAAAATTTCATACGAGAGTCAGTGGACATGTAATAGAACTCGTTATGTCTATTATAATTCATATTTCTTTATTCAATACATGTTATATGTTACATAAAAAGAGGATATATATAATAACTTGTGATATAATGCATAATTTCTGGATTTATTATTTCGGCACAGCGTAAAATTCTCATTTGAAGTCTTATTCGATCAGTCACTTCTTGCATCCAATCACTTTTCAAGCATTCCCGTAAGCATATGCCTAGTATTATAAAATAATATAAGTATTTTAAGTTTTTCCTGCTCATCGAAATGAATCATCTTTTCGATTGTTAGATGTGGACATTTTTCAACTTATGTAAAAAAAAAAAAAAAAAAAAAAAAAAAAAAAAAAAAAAAACTTGTGTGAATGTCTTCTTTCTATTTTTGTAAATTACGTACAAAATTCATATAGCTTCTGACATCTTAATAGAGTAGTCTGGGAATATCACTTGGTCCTCGTGTTCGAGAATCACAGTATTCGGCTCGTTTTCCATCGTTCTTCAAGAAGATTTCTGTTTCAACATGCTCGGAGAACTCGATGACATTCATCACCTTGGTCTGATGGTCTAGGATAATTATGTATTATTGCTATTTAGATAGATAGATCTTCACATCAACTAGTTTTGTAAATAAAGCTTGCTAAATGTCTTCGTATAGCGCCTCGTATATAGTATTTTTATACATTAAAACTAGTTACAATGTTCGTGAATTGTGCTTGTATAAAACCCCTCCGTATATATTATGTCTATTTTTAATGAGTACTCGCCCATTATAGGCATTTCATACAGATGATTCTTTCGTTATCGTTTAGCAATTAAAGCATCTAAACTATATTAGAACAAGTCATTGATTGATAAGCAGTCATATTTTCTTATAATAATTCAGGTATTCAATTATTCGCATATTATGTACCTAGTAGAGCTAAAATTTAATATTGCGGTCATGCATGGATCGTTGTGAAATCTACCTGTTTGGATTCGTCTAGATATGATGTCAGCTTAAATTATTGGGCTAGTTTCAACTTGCTTACATCGTGATGTGTACATCTGAGTATTTCATGCATTATGAATTACAAATACATTTAACATCTAATATATCAAAAAAAAAAAACGATCTATTACTTTACAATTGAACGCTTAAAAATAACTACCTACCGTTAATTTTATTAAATACTTAAAAATAATATATTAGAATCATCCATTGATTGATAAAACAATCATCTATTATTGCATATAATTACAATCAGAAGAAGCATTTTACATCAAATTGAATGATGAATGCCTTTTATTACCCTCTAAATCTCCTCTATAGTATTAAAACCCATCAAATGCATTTTAGATATTGTTTTATTTATACTAGGTGCAAGTTGCTGGTTTCTGAAAATTAAGTATCTCTCCGGCATGTCGATATTTCATACAGAGTTTATCTACTAATATGCCATATAATAAACAATTTTATTTGGTAATTAAATAATTCAATACCTAATTCTTATAACAATAGACTAGTATACAGGTATGGTGTACCTACTACAAGAACTTCGTTTTATCATATGTTCAATTGTAATAAAAATTTACTGTCTGCTTATGCATTTTTCGGACGTGTTAGGTACTACAGGAAATAGAAATTACATTTCGACACGCCAATATAAGGAATTTTATCTGCTAATACGGAATAACGATTTAATCAGTATTTAATTAGTTAAACAATTTTATTTTATAGCAATAGACTACAGGTATGACATACTCACATCTAATTACGACTATAGCTGTTTACATGTCGGACATCTTTAAAATTTCATAGCTCCACCCTCATAACTCATAGTAAAAAATCTTAACGGACAGCCCTTGGCATGCCCCTCTCACCTCTCTTGATTATAGGACCTATTTTCATAGGTCTAAGATCTATGCTAGAAGCCATTGGTATACATTGGTTTTCTAGGTACCTTTTTAAAATAATACATTTATGTTTTAATACTCGATACTATTAAAAATGTTATTTCTAAAAGTTTTAGGATTGGTTCTTTCTTTCTTTTGCATTATCTGCGGCCTTTAACTAGACTTGTGGAAAATGTTACTTTGGTAATTACATATCTATTTTCTTGTTACATGTCTTGAGTTATATGCGGAGATGTTCTTACTATTTTAATGTAGGTACTTACATCAGGTTAGTAGTACTAATTTTTTCGGTTTAGTTTTTGATTAAAAATCATTTGTTCAGGAGAATTAAAAATACAAAAAATAATGAAATTGAAAAACATTAATATAAATATTCACAGGAGATTAGAAATAAAAATAGGTACCTATACACATTACACATACAAAAATAAAAAGAAATACCACTTTATATTTATTCTGTGGGCACACGACATGTTATGTTGACGTTAATTATTATTATTAAAATAATTTAGATTTTTATTTCATATTTTATGGCAACAGCGGATAACGCATCGATGTCTACTGCCTGTCTTAACCTGTTTATTTTCTAAGACTCTGTCGTCTACGCGCTCAATATATGCCCTTGTGTTCCAGAAATCGCGCCACTAACATTAAGTACGTCTCTCTGGGTGGTTGTTCTTGTTTTTTGAATTTCGGTAAAAGAATAAGTAGCGCGCCCGCAGCACAGAAAGCTAACTACCTGCAGTCTGTAGCGGGGGCCATGATATGGAGGGTTGACCGGTTATTATTTATTATACATACTAGGTATGCAATATATACTTTCTAGCTAATTTTATAATAAAGCAACGACTATTAATATCGATTATGCGAGTAGACAGGACATGAATGAAGTTTAAGAATGATATTTTGATTGCAGATTTTTCTTCCGTCAATACAAATTCCTCTTACTATCTTTCTACAAGGAGTTGGTAAGTATATTGGGGTAAGTAATCCCGTCTTCAACGTATTTAAAACAAAAATATTACCAATGAGCTTTACGTACTATATTATTTTTTTTATATATTTGCGAATTATAATGTATGCACCTAATGAAATATTCAATACGTTGTCGTTTTTGTACGCAGAAGCAATATTCTTAAAAATTTTGGCAAAATCTATTATTTTTTTATTGCTAGAAGCTTTACCCTTGGCACTCTGATGGCATAGTTCCGATTCGATGCTACATACCACTGTAGGTGGTCTATTGGGCTGAAGCTTCAGCAAGTTTAAAAAATAATTAAATTTTTACTAAAAATAAATTGATAATTTCCTAAGAAATATAATTCAAGCATGGTTATCGTCTTACTAAGATGGTGTAAAAAGTCGACAGTTCTGCTCGTCAATGCACCTCTGCATGGGGTCAGTACCGACTCTTGGTGTCTGTAAGACCGACTGTACAAAAGGGGCTGTCACCACAAAAAGAGCCAGGTATATACGCACGAGCGTCTCAATTGTTGACTGTCCAGCGCGAGAAACCAAAAAGTCATCAGTTCAAATTAGAAATAATTTATTTTTTTTTTTTTTGTACACGAACGTTTTGCTGTCTGACAATAATCAAAACTTATTAGAAATTCGTTAGAAATAATAAACAGTACTACTCATTTTTGAAATATATATTGAAAGCTTAATTGCCTGCAGTTTCAACATCTGACGCCATCTTTGAGCTTCATTAGTGTAAGTTGTTATTTTATGATGGATTCTAGCATGTTTCGAGTTGGAGAACATATCTATATACTTTAAATTCTATTATCAAGCCCCAAAGCCCCTTTTTCACATTTTAGAATGAAAATTTTGTTAAATTAGTACTCTAGACATTGAGATGATTCATTTGATACCCCACATCATGCATTTCAGAAGACCGGAAGTAGAGACCGGAAGTTGTTATTTTATGACGGATTCTAGCATGTTTCGAGTTGGGGAACATATCTATATACTTTAAATTCAATTATCAAGCCCCAAACCCCCTTTTTCACACTTAGAATGAAAATTTTGTTAAATTAGTATTCTAGACATTGAGATGATTCATTTGATACCCCACATCATGTATTTCAGAAGACCGGAAGTAAAGACCGGAAGTTGTTATTTTATGACAGATTCTAGCATGTTTCGAGTTGGGGAACATATCTATATACTTTAAATTCAATTATCAAGCCCCAAACCCCTTTTTCACACTTAGAATGAAAATTGAGATGATTCATTTGATACCCCACACCATGTATTTCAGAAGACCGGAAATTGTTTTTTTTTTTTTTCTCATACCTGCTACGCAGCCATGTTTTTTTCTCTTACCTACTGCACCACCATGTTTTTTTCTATCGCGCACGTTTTTTTTTTTTTTTTTTTTCTCCAGTGCGGTAATTTTCTACTTAGCCGTTTGGCTCAGGCTCGAATACACAATTACACTCGTAAACTAGTTACTCTGTAGCTAAACATGTAAGACGTCTTCGTACCAGCCCATAGGTCGGCGGTTCGAATCTCACCCAACTTCAAACTTTTTTAAATACATATTAAATTTAAAATACGCCCCGAAAGTGGTCGCGGGGGGGAGAAAGACGGGGCTGATGAGCTGGTGAGGTGCGGGGGTGTTCAGGTAAATTCCATCCAATTAACACCTGTCCAATGTTCCTTTGATGTTCGCCGACAAAAGGTGCCGCGCCCTTTTAAAAAGTTCCCACGGTCTCCAAAAAAGTTCCCAGTCTCAAGTGTCCCAATGCCTACTGGTATCTCTATGAAGAAAATCCCATGCAAGTTTAAAAAAATTTCGCGATAATCGCGAAAAATAGAAACAATTTCAATTTTCCCGCCCCCCAAATTTAAATTTTGCGATTCTCGCAATAAATTGAATTATGACTGTTTTACATTAACAATTTATTCATGAATAAATTCATGAAGTCGCTTCATGAAGAACTTTTACTAATGTAAAACACCAACTTGGACGTTCAAAAAATTCACCAATTTATTCATGAATTTCTTCACGAATTAGAACTTGTTCTATTTTCTCGTGAAGTTACCTTGAACAAAGATCATTTCATATACTAGATAGTCAAAGCCACTGTTTATTTCATCGCCCCATCTTCTCTTTCTAACACGTGCAAAATTGGATGCCAAATAACAGAGAAGTATTGCCAGTATCATGAGTTAAAGTGAGATGAAGCTTAAGTTGGGGTCCATTTATGAGCGATAAAATTAAACAATAGGACTGACTATCTAGTGTATACATGATCTTTGCCTTGAATAACGGGACTACCAACATCAAATTTTTAGCAGATAAGCATAAACACTTGAAAAAGTTAGGTTTTATTCATTTATTTTGTTGTTGACGTTTTATTTCACTGAGCTAGGAGAACTGAAATTATAACGAGTATGTAATGGTCGGCGAAAAGTATTTTGAAAACCTCAAATATTTTGGAATTCGTCAAATTTCAAATTGGTAATTGACACAATTTCTTCAGTGACAGTATTGTAAAATAAATTCATGAATTTCTTCACAAGTGTAAAACAAAACCAGTTCTACAAGAAATTGGAGAATTAATTCATGAATTTCTTCATGAATTTATTGATAAAGAAATTGTTAATGTAAAACCCACATTACAAATAGTTGTGTCTAACATTTTTTAAACTAGCCAATCAAATTAAATCCTGAAAATCGCAAATCGCAAATCGCGAGTGCATGAACTTACCTTTAGATCTGTTCCACTTTGATGAGAACTGAGAACTTCGCTTTGATATTTATTCATAGTATCTTATACCATGATATTTATTTAAAAATATGGTTGTTTCTGAAAAATATTCGGGAATGCATCGCTTTGTTACCCTACCATAGACTATTTATTATTTATAGAGTAGCACTTCGGCTTCAGCCCATTTATTATTAAGTTCTGTACAGTCTCTAGGTAAGTACCTACTAAGAATTTGAAAAACAGCCTACTGCGATGTGCTCGATGTGGATGTCCAAGTCGTAAAGATGAGATGATTATTCCATTATGGATTTATTCCGTGGTATAAGGAGAAGTTTATTCTGTACAATCAGCCTTATTCTGGTGGCCATTGAAAATAAGATAACGTTCAGAAGTTTTCAATTACTTTTCAATGCCGTTTACCAACGTTGAGTATTTAATCCTATTCAGGTGACATCAAATTCTCAATGTTCACATTTTTTCAACGTTGAAAAGGACATACCTGTGAAGTTGCCAATTTATTTGACATAACCCTTGTTCTGTGCAAAGAATCTTTGCTTCTGTGCTTGTGGCCTCTTATAATTTGTAAAGGAGTTAACTTCAGTTTATTATAAAATTAATATTTATTTCTATTCTACGACGTAATTCTGGGTGATTCTGGTATGGAACGCCGTTTTAATATTTACTCACTATTTATTTATTTCTACTGTTAATTAGAGATATCACTAATTTAATTTTAGATATCTGGAATTAATTGCTGATATAAGAAATTAATTTCAGATATGAGAAATTAATTTCAGATATCTGAAATTGAATGAGAGATATGGCTAATTGGATTTCAGATATCTGAAATTAATTTCAGATATCAGAAATTCAATTAGCGATATCTCTAATTCAATTTCAGATATCCAAAATTGAATTATTTATATGCATATAGATATAATTAAGTAGTTAGTAATATGTATATACATATAATAAAGTAATTTTAAGTATCAGAAATGAATTTACAGGTACATTTACAAATTGTAATTTCAGATATCTGGAATTAATTTCCGATATCAGAAATTAATTTCCGATATCAGAAATCAATTTCTCTTAATATATGTGAAATACCTAGGGTCCAGCGACTTGTTAAAAACAGGAAAATTAAAACCGTCAGACGACCCAAAGGACATAAAAATTTGGGATGAAATGACTGCAGAACTGAATGCCAACGGCGATGGGCCCATCAGAAGAAGCCCCCAAGACAAAGGGAAACCCATGGTTCGCCATTAAGCACTATGATTTAAAAAAATCTAATAAAATTTTTAAAAAATATAATAAAATTATATTAAAACCGATAATCCGTTTACCTAGGTGCCTACGAACATTAAAAGCATCTATATGTATATAAAATAATAGAAGTTATATTGATTTTTAGTTTTGTAATTTTAAATTTTAACCTAACTTTTTATCCTATAAACAGCGAAACAACGTTGAAAAGTGCCGTGGCCAGTCGTAAAGCTTATTGCCAAATACTCAACGCTAACTTAAAAAGACGTTGACCATTATTCAATGCATTTTGGTCATCTGAATAGGAAATGTTCCACAACGTTGAGAAATAGGCAATTATTGGGAACATTTGAACGTTGTTTTGTTTTCAACGGCCACCAGAATAAGGCTCATTATCTGGAATAAGTGTTGGTGTGAGGGTATAAAATGGATTCTTTATGGCTATCCAGAGAAAAGTTTTTTTTGGATGTCCGTATTATGTAGATATGTGGATATCCATTATGGATTATTTTTGTACAGTCTATGGACTGAGAACGAGTGTGTGGATATCAAGTGGATTACTGATGGCTATCACTATGCGGGGCTAACATCAGATGGATGTCCATTTTTATGATAATGGATATCCGTTATGGACCGATTCTGTACAATCTATGGACGTGAGAAGTTGTGACATCTGTATCTCCATAGGACATCCATCGGAATCTATCGGGATTTGAAACGGATAACTTATGGATACCCAGAATATCCAGAGCCACCGTCCATATTATATCCATGGGACGAATGTGTGCTATTTGGGAACAGAATCAACAAATTTTGAAGTTCCTTTAATACAGCAGACGTTGTTATATGTAATATTCTTCCAGAAACAGTAGAAAATTAAGATATGATGCAGTTTCAACTCTGTTAATATTCCTGTTGCTGTTTCTTGACTGTCGTAAAAGGAAAATAAATTGTTATAGATAGCTTATTAGGTTGGAAAAAATATTAAAAATAGACTACTAATTTTAGGTTAGAATTCCAAGTACCAAATACAAGTTCAGGGAGGTTCAAGTGAACGGCCGATCAGCACTGATCTTGGTTCAGAGGAGAATTGGTTGTACCAGGATATTAATCGACAAGTTCAGTTGAACTGCAATTAGCCTTTTGTTGGTATTACTAAATGAGATTAATATCCAGATGAGTTCGATAGAAGAAGAGGAATTACATATTTTTATCTATTCTCGATGATTGTTTAGCTGACGTTAGAAGGCTGCATGCACAGTAGTGACAGATATGGCAACCAAAAAACCGCCAAAGTTCAATCGTACAAAGAATTTTACGGCGTCTGAAGAACAAGTACTGATTACGTTAGTAAATAAATATAAAGAAATAATTGAATGCAAAACCACGGACGCCTGTACACCAGAAAACAAAATTTTGCCTGGGAACAATTAGCGAGAGAATTTAACTGCAACAGTGGCCAACAATTTAGGACTGTAGAGGCAATAAAAAGAAATATGAAAATATGAAAAAAAGAGCTAGGCAAATATTCTTTCTATTATGAATCTTACAATAGGTTTTGATAGTCTGAACCTTGCTAGAAATTCCTCATCGTTCCATTTCGCAAAATGGTTGACACGCGGCCTATAATTTTGCTGCCGTCTCCTATTCAACACAATATTCATCAAAGTCTTCATCATCAGTTAAAAATTCCATTTTGCGCTGCTTTTAATCATAAAAATTTTAAATTCACTTCAGACTGACAACACACCAATTTAAAAATTGAGATAGGTCATGTTTCACTCCTTAAATCAGTGGAATTATATTTTCTATGCTCTTGAACTTCCTTGAACCGTCCCAAATGACGGTTCAAGAAAAGTCGTTCTTGATCCGCTTTTGAACTCTTGAACTACAATGGTACAACTCAAATTTACTATCTGATCCAAGTTCAACACCGAACCTTCGTTCAAGAGTATGGTACAACTGGCCCTAAGCATCTCATTTTATTAGATTAAGCCAATTAAAACTTTATTAATAATGCACAAACAAGATTTTAGTTGATAGTACAGAAATCAAGTAGAAATTATAATAAGTGACATAATATTCGAAAATTTTAGAAAATATATATTTTTGAGGTTAATTGTGACGTTTTTTAAATTGAGTGACGTCACCGTGCAAGCGCGCTGGCATACCATTCTCCTTATACCATGATCAAGAGTATCAAAATAGTATATTATATACCGCGAGACTGAAGTAGTACTTTTAATCCCGAAGGTAAAGTTTACCTGAGGGATTAAGAATACTACTTCAGTCCCAAGGCATATACAATACTTTTCGCACTTCCGGAACTGAATGCAAATGTTAAGAAATAATGAAAATTGTTGTGTTTAAAAAATTTCCGATTTTGCGATTGCGAAGTCTCTCTTAAAGAACACTAGAACACTAATAGAAGGTCTTCATAAACGTTGCCGTAGAACGTTTCTGCAACTTTATCGGAACAAACGCCAGTTCAATATGAAAATGACGTATCTAGTTATGAATCAAGTAGGTATCTTTATCTGCTGCATTAACCCAGCAAAAATTAGTTAATATTGCGAATTGTAATAATGTTAATGTAAATATTAACGTACATTACCATTCTAAGTAATTTTTTTCAATAAAATACATATTAAAATTATTTGTTAGTAATTTCATTCTACCGGGATTTCTGTCATTATTTGATCCCGGAGGGATTAAATGTGATACTTCAGTCCCTATCAAAATGGAGTGAAGTTGTTACTTTATTCCCGGAAGTGCGAAAAAGTCCTTTATCTGGTGGCATGTCATAATGACATCATTATGTCATTTGTTTATAGTGACATTAAGTTAATTATGATACTAGTATTATAATGAAATTCCAGAAAGCACTAGTGCCATAATGAGATTCAAAAAGTAATATTACAATAATTTTATTTGACTTGTGTAAAAATTCTATATCTTTACCATCAATAAAATAAGTTTAGAAGAAACCATATGGGTAAATGTTGAGATAACGGAATCTCCGATTTTCTGAATTTTTTTGCTTTTAACATACCTAGTTTTGTCTCCTGAACAATAAATTCTAAAAAAAAATCGCCACTCGTCAACAGTTTTCGAGATATTTGGCCCCAAAGTCTCTGAAAGTCGTATTTCTCCACTGCCATAATCACTTATTTTCACCAAATTTTTCATTTTATGCTTATGAACACCTATAATAGAGACTTATTTAAACACTTTTAAATAGTTTTAACACATTTATTCCAATCAATAACTATTTTTTGAACCTTCTTATAAAAGCCATGAAAACATAACCTAAAATTTCAAACAACACTAAGATCATTCAGGGTTATGATAGTGCCGTAAGATCTAGGGTACGGTATAAAACGAATATGTTCCTTCTTTGATATAAAAATATACTGCACCCGCCCGCCCGGGGGCGGGCGGGTGCAGTATATTTTTAAGGAACATATTCGTTTTATTCGCGGAACTTGTAATGTTTGAAATCTAGAATACAATACGCATAAAACTAATATGTTCCTTCTTTGAGATAAAACGATAAAAATATATTGCACCAGCCCGCCCGGGGGCGGGCGGGTGCAGTATCTTTTTATGTTAAAAAGGAACATTAGTTTATGCATAACATAGATTCCGCGCCACTATTGTAATATTTTTAGGTTATGTTTTCATGGCGTTTATAAGAAGGTTCAAAAAATAGTTATTGATTGGAATAAATGTGTTGAAATTATTTAAAACTGTTTAAATAAGTCTGTATTAGAGGTGTTCATAAGCATAATATGAAAAATTTGGTGAAAATAAGTGATTATGGCAGTGGAGAAATACGACTTTCAGAGACTTTGGGGCCAAATATCTCGAAAACTGTTGACGAGCGGCGATTTTTTTTTAGAATTTATTGTTCAGGAGACAAAACTACGTATGTTAAAAGCAAAAAAATTCCGAAAATCGGAGATTCCGTTATCTCAACATTTACCAATATATGTGCTAGATCAAAAAATTTTATTCAAAATACAATTTAACTTAACTAATTATTATAAACTGTAAAAGAGCAATTAAAACTGAACCTTCATTTATCATATTCTTCGTGTTCTTACTGGTACACCATTCCTCATAACGAGCAAACACAGGTTCATATACAAGCCGTGATTTTTCAGGCAAAAGAGAGTCCACGACAGTTCCTGCAATTTCTTCCAAATCGGAGGGTAAACTTTCATCATAATCACCAATATAATGTTTTAATTCGTTCAATACATATTCAATTTGCTAATTTGCAACTTATAGCAGTGTTTGACCAAGAACGATAGACAATAATCGTTGGTGTTTGACAGCTAAATAAATAATTTGTTGATGCGTTGTCAAGGAAACGGTAAGGCACAGGCACAGGCATAGCCATCTACAGTTCCTACAGTTCCAAGCCATGAAGTAACAATGGCAACATCGCATTTCCTGTCAATGGTAGTCCTGTTTGTAATTCAATCATCCCTTACTTTCATGCACTGATTAAGGATTTTGTTTAAATAAAGTATAAAGATCCCAAAACTTGTGCTATAAATTTATTTCGCCAAAATGAATAATTTACAAATATATAATTCTAGAATATACACTTAATAGGGTAAAATCCACTCTAAATTGCATGATGGCAATTCATGACTATTTACAAAAACACTAACATTAAAACTTTGATTTACGCTAATACTTGAAACTACTTTTACTTCGCTACTATCAGTATCAGATTCTTCACTGTCGCAGTCAATATTTAAAATGTAAAAATACAAGACATTGTTCACACACACACTTGTAATTCCACTTAATGAAGCATCATTTTTTTGGCACAGCCTGCACAAAATATTCAAAGCTTGATATGATGTCGTCGGCAAGAAACTGGTCAATATTTTGCCTCTAGCATCTTGTCTTCTTTCTTCAGGATTACGTCGAGACACTGGCTTAGTTGTAGAAAGACACTTCGGTTGATTGGAAAATATGTGAAGAACTGCATCCTCATTTAAACGAGGATATGTTATTTCTCTTCCTTTTCTTTTTTGGGATTTATTACCACATTCGCTTGAGATAATATGTTAGTTAGCATCGTGCGTATTTGGCGTATTACCTATCTTTATAAAGCTCCATGGTTGTAACTTCTCTGCCTTCAAAGTGCAAACTGCGAATAGCTGAATTTTTGCTAATGCAGTAGTCCTCCGTGTGTATAGCTCCAAGCCAATTTATTGCAGCACTGGATCCTTTAGGAAAGGATAAGTACCTACTATTTGAGGATTCAGTTTTTAAAGTACTTGCATAGTATACAGCAATGTCGAGGCATCTACAATATAAAAAATAAACGCATATTTAGTGCGCGTCATGAGTCATATTATGTGATGTCAAAGATGAAAGAATTGGATGCAAACAATTTATAAATTTATAACATCCACTGATAGAAACATGTGTAATTTTGTAACATTTGTCAAATAAACTGTATTCATTTATAAATAACAATTTGCAAGGTGTACAATACTATTTTATTTTTGTTTTATAAGTCTATATCATTATTATATTGTTATATTTATAACAGGTTATAAAATACTGGTAAGTCAATCATATATACATACCTTTTTAGTGCTTAATAGCTATTTATAAAACTATTTGCAAAATGAGCGTGTTTTTTGCACTAGATGTGAAGATTGGACCATGAGCGTAGCGAGTGGTCCAACTCATCGTGTGCAAAAAACACGCAGTTTTGCATCGTGTTTTAAACAATATTTTTTGCAATTTAGTTGTTACGAAAAAAATAAAATTTTTGTTACGTTTTCTTTACGTTTAACATAATAAAATAAATAAGATAAGTGTTTTCTCAATAAAAATGTTGTACGTTTAATATTTATGTTGTATTCTTAGTAAAAATAAATGGATCTGTCGCAATATCTGTTTATGTGACTAAACTCATTTTAGCACAAGTGTTAAAATTAAAACTCATTTTAGCACAAGTGATAAAATGAAAATTCAGTTTAGCACAAGTGTTAAAATGAAATCTCATATTAGCACTTTAAAATGAACCACTTTTGACAATGACAATCAGTGTCAAAAAGATGACTTTTCGTAACTAAATTGCAAAAACAATTTTGTTTAATTAAATTATCGCTTTTCCTAACTTTAAACATTGTTTGCATCCATTATCTGTCAGATGGACGTTTTTACTAAATGACCGTATATAATGCTTTCTTACCTTTGTCCAGTTTAAAAACTTCAAATAAGCGAAGTTAATGAATTATTAATAATAATTCTTAATAACACAGTACTAAAGTACAAACAGTACAAAGTCTAAAAAGTAATTACTAAACAAACCCCGCTGGTAAACAACACGACCAAAGTGGTCTACCTGTCGCGTTACCAGATTTCAAACTTCATGGCTTGGAACTGTAGAAGGCTATGGCACAGGTAACTTACTATTTTTTAAATAAATAACTTTAAGCCGGCGCCACACATGCGGCATTCGGCGAAAGGCGAACTTTGGCTTTCGTCGAATGGCATTTGGCGAAAGGCGAAAGCTTTGATAGGCGAGCGTCGTTTAACCACTCCATTTTATTGAACAACTATCGAAAACCAACACAAACGCTGCCAAGTGTCAAGACTGGCAAAAAACAATCCCAATGTGTGTACCGATCGAATTTATGACGCGCGAATCCTTTGATTCGCGTCAATTTACCGACGCGAAGCGGGAATGGCGAATGGCGAAAGCCGATAGGCGAGCGTCAGCTACACACATGCAGCTTTCGCCGAGTAACCGCTCGCCTTTCGCCGAATGCCGCATGTGTGGCGCCGGCTTAATGCACCTGTCATCGTTTCAAAAATACAAAATTTTAAATTTTTAGAAAAATATAATTTTACATTGATATGCCACACAAGATAAAAATTTTTATGTAATTTGGATCATAATACAGGCATTATGAGCTGCTTTCCATTTGTAATTCTAATTGTTCAGTACTGTACCATTCTATACTGTACGTTACTGTACTTCGATCTGGTCAAAACACAGAACATAAAGGTCAAAAGGAACACACACTCGACGCAAGTTTACTGTTGATGAACAATTATTTTCCATATTTTTATAAAAGTAGTACTACGAACGAAAATAAGCACAACGCATAACATAACCTTTATTACGTGACAACCCGACACAAACAAAACAATCAAATTTCGCACTTGTATGGCGCTACTGCGCTTGCTGGTACAGAACGTCTCAAAAATCCGGTAAGGACATTAGGGGACGGGGGAATATGTAATTTTAGTACAGTCAGGGACGCTTTGTATTTTTCAAATGGAAAGCGTAAATCCAGTTTAGTACAACTCGATACCGTACATTACAGTACTTTATGGCAAATGGCAAGCAACTATGGTACACGCCGTGTCATCAGACTCGGCTAAAGCCTCGTCTGATGATATTCACGGCTAGTACCATAGCTTGTCTTTATGATCCTTATTACATAAATAACTATTATATATTCTGTGCTATCAAGGGCACAGAATAGGTACCAAGGCACCCATTCACATACAGACCGCCTGCAGTCCGTCGCCTCAAGGTGTCATGCCTTGAGGCCAAGTATGACCACACACTTGCCGGCCGACGACAGGTGGAGACCTGCAGTCAAATGAAACTGCATAGTGTGTGGCGATTTATCGTCAGTCCATGCCCGAGGATCTGAACTTCTATTCAGTTTGAAATTCGCCTTCGGGTCACAGTCGTTTTGTGCGTTTTATCTTTTTATCTAACTAAAAATGAGTGACAAGGGATGCAACCAACCTGAATTCATTACAGGATTGATAGAGTTTTGAAACGACTCATCATTCGTGCGAAGATAATTCTTCAAATCCTTTGTATTTGACTTTTGAGGTTTTTTAATAAGTTTCATGTGAGACAACTTTTCCCTTTCAATAAGCCAATCTTCCATCCAAAATCGCTTTCTCTGTCTAACCGGTCTCTCTAATAATAATAACAATAATAATAAATAAATACACCACATGTAATTACGACCCCCTTTATCCCAGAAGGCTCTAGAGCCTTGTGCGAGAGGGGGCTACACATTTAAAGACAAGGGACACACATCCAATATCCGTGTATAATGGAAAAATCCCTCTCACAGTATTTTCTATTGCTACGACCGGAATTCGAACCCGGGACTTTTGGGTGAGAGGCAGGTACTCTACCATCTCGACCATCAGTCATAATAGTAATAGAAGTATTAATAAAGACGCCAGTTTTCTTCTTTTTAAAAGTAATCATATTGGTATTGGTTGACACTCGTATTTACAACCCACTTTATATAACGTCGTCTTCGGATCGACTCACAGGATCGACTGAGCGTGTGTGGTGAACTATGAGGTCACCTGCCTGCAGTCGGCGGCCTATCCGGCCGATACCTGAAGAATGTGGCTGAAGACAGACACAAACTCAGATTCGAGAAACGAATTTTTACAGCGGACCAGTTCGTTAATGCAAATAAACAGAATTAGTTTGAAAAAAGTAATTTATTTGAAATTGAGATGTGACTGTGCACTAAATGAGTAGTGTACATTACTAAGTGGGTCCTATTAAGAAACTAGGATTGTTTAAAATGATTTAAATTGTTAACACATAAGGTAGGTATATGAAAGAACATTATTGAGACAAAAAAATATTAACACTTTACAATTGATTGGCAGTGTCTCATTGAGGACCTCCAATAAAGTATCTAATCCCGTGGATATGGAAAAATTAGGAGTCTACGAGGGTGAAACGATTTTTTCTATATCAAATATAAAAAAATTCACACCACGTGCAAATATAATTGTCACGGATTTTCCTTAATAATGATGATTTGTAGGTGTATAAATATTTAGAAAACACGATAGAATCGGACAAATTCAGGGTGTACGAGGGTGAAATGATTTTTTCTATCTAAACTATTAAAAAATTCACACCATATTCAAATATAATTGTCATGGATTTTCCTCAATAGTGGTGATTTGTAAGTGTCTAAAGATCTAGAAAACACGATAGAATCGGAAAAGTTCAGGGTCTACGAGGGTGAAATGATTTTTTTCTCAAATATTAAAAAATTCACTCCATATTCAAATATAATTGTCACGGATTTTCCTCAATAATGGTGATTTGTAAGTGTCTAAAGATCTAGAAAACACGATAGAATCGGAAAAATTCAGGGTCTACGAGGGTGAAATGATTTTTTCTATCTCAAATATTAAAAAATTCACTCCATATTCAAATATAATTGTCACGAATTTTCCTCAATAACGGTTATTTGTAAGTGTCTAAAGATCTAGAAAACACGATAGAATCGGAAAAATTCAGGGTCTACGAGGGTGAAATGATTTTTTCTATCTCAAATATTAAAAAATTCACACCATATTCAAATATAATTGTCACGGATTTTCCTCAATAATGGTGATTTGTAGTTGTCTAAAGATCTAGAAAACACGATAGAATCAGAAAAATTCAGGGTCTACGAGGGTGAAATGATTTTTTCTATCTCAAATATTAAAAAATTCACACCATATTCAAATATAATTGTCACGGATTTTCCTCAATAATGGTGATTTGTAGTTGTCTAAAGATCTAGAAAACACGATAGAATCGGAAAAATTCAGGGTCTACGAGGGTGAAATGATTTTTTCTATCTCAAATATTAAAAAATTCACTCCATATTCAAATATAATTGTCACGGATTTTCCTCAATAACGGTTATTTGTAAGTGTCTAAAGATCTAGAAAACACGATAGAACCGGAAAAATTCAGGGTCTACGAGGGTGAAATGATTTTTTCTATCTCAAATATTAAAAAATTCACACCATATTCAAATATAATTGTCACGGATTTTCCTCAATAATGGTGATTTGTAGTTGTCTAAAGATCTAGAAAGCACGATAGAATCAGAAAAATTCAGGGTCTACGAGGGTGAAATGATTTTTTCTATCTCAAATATTAAAAAATTCACACCATATTCAAATATAATTGTCAATGATTTTCCTTAATAATGGTGATTTGCAGGGGTCTAAAGATCTAGAAAACACGATAGAATCGGAAAAATTCAGGGACTACGAGCGAGACTACGAGGGTGAAATGATTTTTTCTATCTAAAATATTAAAAAATTCACACCATATGCAAATATAATTGTCACGGATTTTCCTTAATAATGGTGATTTGTAGGGGTCTAAAGATCTAGAAAACACGATAGAATCGAAAAAATTCAGGGTCTACGAGGGTGAAATGATTTTTTCTATCTCAAATACTGAAAAAGCACAATGGAATACAATTCTTGGAAAATATATAAATTGAATTTTTGGAAATATACCGGGTAACCACGAAATGACGCTCGCCCCTATAATAGGTTCTTGGTTTTACAAAATATGAATTTCAAATTTGAGCACGTCAAATAACTGCTAAATTTGCATTATTTCGACCGATTTGCCATTTTCTGTCGCTTCCGGTTTCACCGGAAATGATGATTACTTTGGATTTTTAAATGGAACACCCTGTATATTTTTACATTTTTTAATTCAGAAGACCAAAGGTACCTACTTGATATAAATCCACTGTTAAATATTATGATTTTTTTTCATTTGTATCTTGTTAAATATGACTGATGGTCGAGCAGTAGCGTACCTGTCTCTCAGCCAAAAGTCCCATGTTCGATTCCTGATCGTGGCACACCAAATCAGCTGAACTTTCGCTAAACCACTTTTATACAACTGACCCTTAGACCGCTCGGTCAACCTGACTTATTTAATTCAGTAAAATATTTTACTAAATGTTTGCCCCCTCTCCCTCATCAATAATAGAATATAAATTCATAACAATTTAAAAAAAAACCTTAGTGTGTTTATAGATATTACGATGATAGCTTCACAATTTATAGCTTTATAAGCAATTTTTCAAAGTTTTCTTTTTATACAACACCCTTACACCGCGAAAGAAGTGTTTATATGCTTCGATAGTAATGGAACCCGAAATGAGAGCTGGCCTTCTAAATGGGGAAGAATGGAACCGTATGCAGCCACTAATGCAGCAACCCTCAGATATCCAATACCCACCAACAGTACTATGTATAAGCTAAAACTAAGAAAAGGTAATGATTCCACTCAAGATTCGGAATGGCTGGAACTCTATAGCAAACCCCCCACCACTGTTAATAATAGTACAAATACTGAAATGAATCACGACATAAATCATTTTGTAATTTGGTACATAGCAGTTTGTTGTTCATCGCTCGTGCTTAAATTAATACATACAAGTGTTTTAAAATGTCTCAAGATCTGACTTGTTCGAATTGTCTAACGAGGGAGTTGATAGATAAGCATAGGAATGGTAAAAATTTGTATGATTTTACTGAGGAAGAACTTCGGTATTTTCCACTGCAGTATCTAATTGAAAAAGTTGGTCCAGTTGAGCTTCTGTATACATGGCACAAACTACCACGGGAACACACACAAAATTTCAAACTCGAAATTCAACTACCTTGTTTTGTACATGACAATCGTCCCGAATGGCATAGCCATGTAGACGGTCGTCCATGCCGACAATTTAAATGCCACAAAGTAGCTACCCGTGACCTTGAACATGGACATGAACTGAACACAACTGAACACGCAGCTCTGTCATTACTTATCTACTAATCCCTCTTACGGTATTCGCCATTGCCACGATCAGGAATCGAACATGGGACTTTTGGCTGAGAGACAGGTACGCTACTGCTCGACCATCAGTCATATTTAACAAGATACAAATGAAAAAAAATCATAATATTTAACAGTGGATTTATATCAAGTAGGTACCTTTGGTCTTCTGAATTAAAAAATGTAAAAATATACAGGGTGTTCCATTTAAAAATCCAAAGTAATCATCATTTCCGGTGAAACCGGAAGCGACAGAAAATGGCAAATCGGTCGAAATAATGCAAATTTAGCAGTTATTTGACGTATTCTATCGTGTTTTCTAGATCTTTAGACCCCTACAAATCACCATTATTAAGGAAAATCCGTGACAATTATATTTGCATATGGTGTGAATTTTTTAATATTTGAGATAGAAAAAATCATATCACCCTCGTAGACCCTGAATTTTTCCGATTCTATCGTGTTTTCTAGATCTTTAGACCCCTACAAATCACCAATATTAAGGAAAATCCGTGACAATTATATTTGCATATGGTGTGAATTTTTTAATAGTTGAGATAAAAAAATCATTTCACCCTCGTACACCCCGAATTTTTCCGAATCTATCGTGTTTTCTAGATCTTTATACACCTACAAATCATCATTATTAAGGAAAATCCGTGACAATTATATTTACACGTGCTGTGAATTTTTTAATATTTTAGATAGAAAAAATCATTTCACCCTCATAGACCCTGAATTTTTCCGATTCTATCGTGTTTTCTAGATCTTTAGACACATACAAATCATCATTATTAAGGAAAATCCGTGACAATTATATTTGCACGTGCTGTGAATTTTTTAATATTTTAGATAGAAAAAATCATTTCACCCTCGTAGACCCTAAATTTTTCCGAATCAATCGTGTTTTCTAGATCTTTAGACACCTACAAATCACCATTATTGAGGAAAATCCGTGACAATTATATTTGAATATGGTGTGAATTTTTTAATATTTGAGATAGAAAAAATCATTTCACCCTCGTAGACCCTGAATTTTTCCGAATCTATCGTGTTTTCTAGATCTTTAAATACCTACAAATCATCATTATTAAGGAAAATCCGTGACAATTATATTTACACGTGCTGTGAATTTTTTAATATTTTAGATAGAAAAAATCATTTCACCCTCGTAGACCCTAAATTTTTCCGATTCTATCGTGTTTTCTAGATCTTTAGACACATACAAATCATCATTATTAAGGAAAATCCGTGACAATTATATTTGCACGTGCTGTGAATTTTTTAATATTTTAGATAGAAAAAATCATTTCACCCTCGTAGACCCTAAATTTTTCCGAATCTATCGTGTTTTCTAGATCTTTATACACCTACAAATCACCATTATTAAGGAAAATCCGTGACAATTATATTTGAATATGGTGTGAATTTTTTAATATTTGAGATAGAAAAAATCATTTCACCCTCGTAGACCCTGAATTTTTCCGTTTCTCTCATGTTTTCTAGATCATTATACACCTACAAATCATCATTATTAAGGAAAATCCGTGACAATTATATTTGCATATGGTGTGAATTTTTTAATATTTGAGATAGAAAAAATCATTTCACCCTCGTAGACCCTGAATTTTTTCGAATCTATCGTGTTTTCTAGATCTTTAAATACCTACAAATCATCATTATTAAGGAAAATCCGTGACAATTATATTTGCATATTGTGTGAATTTTTTAATATTTTAGATAGAAAAAATCATTTCACCCTCATAGACCCTGAATTTTTCCGATTCTATCGTGTTTTCTAGATCTTTAGACACCTACAAATCATCATTATTAAGGAAAATCCGTGACAATTATATTTGCACGTGCTGCTGAATTTTTTAATATTTTAGATAGAAAAAATCATTTCACCCTCGTAGACCCTAAATTTTTCCGAATCTATCGTGTTTTCTAGATCTTTATACACCTACAAATCACCATTATTAAGGAAAATCCGTGACAATTATATTTGAATATGGTGTGAATTTTTTAATATTTGAGATAGAAAAAATCATTTCACCCTCGTAGACCCTGAATTTTTCCGAATCTATCGTGTTTTCTAGATCTTTATGCACCTACAAATCATCATTATTAAGGAAAATCCGTGACAATTATATTTGCATATTGTGTGAATTTTTTAATATTTTAGATAGAAAAAATCATTTCACCCTCATAGACCCTGAATTTTTCCGATTCTATCGTGTTTTCTAGATCTTTAGACACCTACAAATAACCATTATTGAGGAAAATCCGTGACTATTATATTTGAATATGGTGTGAATTTTTTAATATTTGAGATAGAAAAAATCATTTCACCCTCGTAGACCCTGAATTTTTCCGTTTCTCTCATGTTTTCTAGATCATTATACACCTACAAATCATCATTATTAAGGAAAATCCGTGACAATTATATTTGCATATGGTGTGAATTTTTTAATATTTGAGATAGAAAAAATCATTTCACCCTCGTAGACCCTGAATTTTTCCGATTCTATCGTGTTTTCTAGATCTTTAGACACCTACAAATCATCATTATTAAGGAAAATCCGTGACAATTATATTTGCACGTGCTGCTGAATTTTTTAATATTTTAGATAGAAAAAATCATTTCACCCTCGTAGACCCTAAATTTTTCCGAATCTATCGTGTTTTCTAGATCTTTATACACCTACAAATCACCATTATTAAGGAAAATCCGTGACAATTATATTTGCATATGGTGTGAATTTTTTAATATTTGAGATAGAAAAAATCATTTCACCCTCGTAGACCCTGAATTTTTCCGAATCTATCGTGTTTTCTAGATCTTTATACACCTACAAATCATCTTTATTATGGAAAATCCGTGACAATTATATTTGCACGTGCTGTGAATTTCACCCTCGTAGACCCTAAATTTTTCCGAGTCTATCATGTTTTCTAGATCTTTAGACACCTACAAATCACCATTATTGAGGAAAATCCGTGACAATTATATTTGAATATGGTGTGAATTTTTTAATATTTGAGATAGAAAAAATCATTTCACCCTCGTAGACCCTGAACTTTTCCGATTCTATCGTGTTTTTTAGATATTTAGACACCTACAAATAACCATTATTGAGGAAAATCCGTGACAATTATATTTGAATATGGTGTGAATTTTTTAATAGTTTAGATAGAAAAAATCATTTCACCCTCGTACACCCTGAATTTGTCCGATTCTATCGTGTTTTCTAAATATTTATACACCTACAAATCATCATTATTAAGGAAAATCCGTGACAATTATATTTGCACGTGGTGTGAATTTTTTTATATTTGATATAGAAAAAATCGTTTCACCCTCGTAGACTCCTAATTTTTCCATATCCACGGGATTAGATACTTTATTGGAGGTCCTCAATGAGACACTGCCAATCAATTGTAAAGTGTTAATATTTTTTTGTCTCAATAATGTTCTTTCATATACCTACCTTATGTGTTAACAATTTAAATCATTTTAAACAATCCTAGTTTCTTAATAGGACCCACTTAGTAATGTACACTACTCATTTAGTGCACAGTCACATCTCAATTTCAAATAAATTACTTTTTTCAAACTAATTCTGTTTATTTGCATTAACGAACTGGTCCGCTGTAAAAATTCGTTTCTCGAATCTGAGTTTGTGTCTGTCTTCAGCCACATCTAATCAGTGTTGTACAGTGTCCGATATTCATCGGATCCAAACTGAGATACATTCGATATTTACTACGCTAGAATTGTCTTCACTTGGGATATCTCTGATATACTCGTACCAAACCTGTACAACACTGATGAGACCTAACAGGTCGAAACAATTGTGTTGTTGGTAAAAGTGTAATATCTAATTAACAGTAGAAATGAATAAATAGTGAGTAAATATTAAAACGGCGTTCCATACTAAAAGTTACCTAATCAAACATTAAGAAAAATATAAATATAAATCAGATCACATTAAAACAATACAATTACAATAATATAGGTATTTAAAATATCTAAAATATTTGATATGAGCCATATAGATGTAAATAAATAAAAAGGACAAGAGTTGAGTTATTGAGTTGAACTAAAACTCCTGAAAGGAAGTGTAACTGAGATATTCATTTATAGAGTAGAAACTGTGCTCAATTAAAATGGCACGAACAGATCTTTTGAAAAGATGAATATTATTAATTTCTTTAATAGATTTAGGAAGTTTATTATAAAGCTTGATTGTCAAGACAGTGGGACCATTTGCCACTATTGATAATTTATGATTGGGGATAGTCAGATTACGATGGACCCTCAGGTTGTGGTCAGTAAAATTATCCCTAGGAGTATAGTTGTTATAATGAGATTTTACATAAGATACACACCTGAGTATTGCTCAGTAGTGAGTATGTAGATAGATGTAACCGTTAAGATGTTGAGTTCCTTAAATAACGTTCTACAGGAATGACGTATATTTTTAAAGGTCATAGTGCGCACGATCTTTTTTTGTAATATAAGGACTTCAGTAATGCGGCAACAGTTACCCCAACACATAATGCAATAGTCGAGACTAGATTGCACATAAGCATAATAATATATACATCATTATATCAATAATAAAGAGAGTATAGAAACTATATTGTAGGTACGGTGTGTTCATTTTAAGTGTGAATGGTTTTAAAAGGTTATTACGAGATTATTATTATAAAGATAAGAATGATATGGGACAAACTAATGTCGTGTGTGAGGATTAGAAAGTTTTTTATGCATTAAAGAGAAAAAAACGAATGATGCCCATTTTGGAAAATATTAATGTTAGGCGTGTTTATTTTTATAAAACTGCCTATATATTTTTGCACCATTTAATAGACGTATTTTTTCTGAATACAATGATGTGCATAATGTGGTAGGTTGGACGAAGTTATATTTAATAGCTAAAAAACTATTGAAATTGTAGAAATTACAATCAGTGATATTACTGAAAGATAGCCATGACTTCAAAATTATATATTTTCGAAAACGGGCTTCATTTGTTTTTGTCTTTTAATGCATGCAAAACTTTTTTTTAATCCTCTCACATGACGTTTGACCCATCATTCTACCTTTAATAATAACCTCGTAATAACCATTTAAAATCGTTCAGTGTTCACACTTAAAATGAACGCACTGTACAAACCACAAAGGAAAAAGTTATATTTTTGTCACAAAATAGGAGTGAGCTTCATTTGATATCCTGATTCTGCACTCTGTTTTACACGTTTTATAAACCGTTTATTTCTCGACTGGTTTCAGGTGGTAATTTATATAACCAGCCCAACATCCACGCCTAGCATCAACAAGGCATGTAACAATTTTAAAGTAAGAAATAATATAACCATAATTAAATATTTGCATAAAACTATAATCTATAGAAGAAATAAAAATCTTCTGTGTGTAACTGCTTACAGATCTAATTATGCTGGTCAAGATGCTATACTACATATTTATATATTAATGTGTATGTAGGTAAAATGCAGTATGGTAAATATAATGTTTATTAAACTTAGAAATATAACACAATATAATATATAATAATAATATATATTTTTGGTATATTTTATATAATTATTATTTGTAAATTTAAGTTAAGAAAACAAGAAAAATAATACTATTATTTAGTTATTTAGTTATTTTTTTGTGTGTTCTGAATTTATAACTTTAAAAATACATCAGACTCCTTATTTAAAAATAACAAATTAAATATATCATTATAAAAATCTGGATAATAATCACAAGCTCTTTTACAATCGGGAGTAAAGTTGATTTCCAAGATTTTAGGTTGTATTTTCTTGTTTTCTGTCCATTCCAGCATGAGATCTGCAGCATAAACGGCTCTTGATTGTGGACTCTGAGCGATACCACAAGGTGGTTCCTCCATTGTTCCACATTCTAAAATATCTCTTAACATTTCTAAAATTAAATCTTGAACAGATGACCATGGATAATCACTATACTGTTGACACCATTTAATTTTAAATTCCTCACATTTCATATGTTTTAATTCAGCATTTTCTGTATAATTCATAACAGTAAAATGTTTTTCATAGTTATCAAAATCATTTAATTCAAATGGCTTATTTGCAAATCTTAAAAAAAACTCTGTGTATACATAAGCCTGTAATGGTTTAATGCTCTTCAACAAAATTACATATCGTATATCAAATTTAACTCTTCCTTTACATTCTGGTCGATAAAATAAAACTGGATCAGTAATGTACTTTTGTACTATTTTAGGTCCTGTTATTGCGATTCTCATGATGTAATTTAAATTGTTAGTAATATGTATATCTAAACCTCTTGCTAAATTGTAAGGTTTTACAATCCAAAAGTTATCTAATTTCTCACTCTGCCTAAATTGAAAACAACTTACAAAATAAGCAATTTCTGTTGATAAATTGTAGGTAACCGGTAGCCACTTTTCAGAAGATTTCTTTCTTCTACATGTTATACAGAGTAAGTCTTTTACTGTTAAAACATACTCAAAAGGAAATTGGTTTATAAATTTAAAAGGGGTTTTACTTAAAATTTCAAAATCTTTAAAATGGTCAACATACCACAAAATATCAGCATCTTCTTCATTTTCAACTAACTCGTATTTATTATTAGTCAAGTAATTTCTAATTAGACTGTACTGAGTAAAAACTTTCAAAGTATCCTTCGCCATTTTATTCTCCGAAAAATTAGATAAAATGGGCAAACTCTCTTTTATATGGCCACTTAAGAAATAATCTGGTCCTGGAAATATCGAAATAGTAGTGTTCGTATGTTCAAATGATTTAGGAACCCATGGGATTAAAAGCGCTGATCTTCTTTCGGGGTCTGTTATTCCTTCTGCAAAATCACGATAAATCAAATCTTCCTTGTCAATATCTTGAATAGGAAATAAAATTGAATAAGTAACTTGTTCATTGATATACACAAATGGAATAAGTCGACAATTAGGATTATCATTATGTAAAACAGCGGAACCGATTTCGTCCATAATATACCAAATCGGTAAACGATCCTCTACATTTTGTACATTTGCAATGGAATAAGTATTGTTTATCTTCCAAGTAAAATCAAAAATATTTTCTATCAATTCATCTTCCAACATGGAACTACTTAAATCAAATATGTTACGTAAGCGATCCCTAAGCGACTCATGTTGTAATAGCAACTGCTTCGCATTTCTTACTCTATATGTCCAAGCGTGGTCAATAAGATAAATTTGGTTACGATCTAATCGATCTATATTTGACAATGCTTGTAATGCCCATATAGGTTCGTGATCTTGTCGTTGCTTTTCATACTCAAGCTTAAGTATTTGGAATATATTCCCCGCGTCAAACGTTTGGTTTACCAATTTTTTATACAAAGTGTGCCAGAAATGCTGGGGTACGTTAGATGTAATAAGTTGATCTCTATGCATATTCAGGAATGCATCCAATGTTGCAGCGTGTCCCATAATAAATTAATTCGTGTAGCTATTCTATTAGATGAGTTTCGCCCTAATTCCAATGCAAAATAAATAAAAACACACGTCACACAAGACAAAATATAATTTGAGGTTATTACTGTTACTCATTCATCTTCTTCTTCTTTTATATGTAAATTACAGACGACACTTATACCTCGCGAAAATCAAACAGATGAATAACTCGGTGATTTACCAGATACAAACAAATTCACGTGTAGTGAAAAGTTCGACTGGAAAAGTGTGACGTTTCATCCCCACCTTAATGTTTCCATACCCTATTAATGAGCGCTTTCTTTTCACGATCATGAAGCCCCAGGGTTTGAGAACCTGAGCTCTCCTAGGCGGCTCCTGAAAAGAATGGCCAATAAAGATGTTATTACGACTTGCGTTGACTGTTATTATTATTGTGTAAACATAACATAACTTATTTTTGCAGTGATTGTGGTATTTCAACAGTTAATATGTAATTTTTTACAATAATTATGGATCTAGAAAGCGATTTGATACTAAAGGTAAGAATTTACATTATCTGTATCAGATTTAATACAGTTTTTTGTTTATTGGGCTTCTTTACTAACAGCTAATCGATATTTAATACCACTTTCTGGATCCTCCAAATCTATCAATGCATTATTCTCCATTTTTTACTGCAAAGTGCAAACTTCAGCTCTGGAACGTAACCGTAACATAACCACAAATTATTTCAAGTCTTCAAGCCCTACCAAAAAGGTTGGTCCTCGAGGGGAAAGGGGAAAGTATCATTTGCGGTTCTGGTGCGTCAAGCCACAAGTGAAAAGAACACGAGTAATCACGACCTTGGGCGCCTCTGGACAGCTCTAAGCAGTGAAAAGAAAGCGGTCAATAGTGAACCTTAGCTGCTTTCCAGTGTCACCGGTACAAAGTGCATCAAGCCCCGGAACAGTTCAGGTGCTAGGCACATCAGTGAGCTTGCCACTGGAACGCCCAAAATTGTAAGGTTTATGATTATTATAACATAATCTCTGAAAGCAATTATAATTTGAGGTATCTGGTATATATGCTGCATTTTTCTGTGAAACTGACGATGTCTTAATGAAGTTATTGATATTGCGCCTTATTTGGTGCATCCTTAATTATTAGTTATTTATTTCCAATAAATTGAAAATACCCAATAACTATACGTGTGCACTGTAATAAAGATGATGGTAAGAATGATAAAATGTCATTGGCATTAGACTAATTTTTCATTCATTTTAACTGTATTTATTCGCTATGTGCAAGGGTTCTAGTAGCGCCACTCGTGGTCAATTTTTTAATATTTGTACCCCTAATTTGTCAATGTCACTACATGATTGTCAGTGTCACGACATGACAGAATAACATAAAATAATGACCAGTATAATTTTGCGTACCAAATTTAAACAAATTACGCATTCCAATAAATTTACCAGAGGTGAGAGGTGTATTAGAGAAAGGAAGGAAATTGGCATTTTGTCACGTGAAACATGTAGAAGCATATGTTGATATCAGCTGCAATAATAAAACTACAGCAAAGTGCATTCGACAAACGGCTGTAACAGATACGCCTTAAACTTAATTTAGAGGTAAATATACATGATTTTATTTGCCTCTTTTCAAAGCTTTGATCCACTTCGCGCGTTATTCAAGGTTGTGTTTCCGCGTAGGAAATCTGTAAAACTTTATTTTATGGAAAGTGTCACTAACACGACAGCCTAGAACACAACATTTGTTTGCAAGTAGCTTAATTTTTCCCATTTTTCATTTATAACTGAAAAGCACTATTAAATTACGACTCTTCTCGTTCAAACAACAATTTTTATTACTTAATGACAATCTTGACATTCTTGACAGCACGAGCACAAAACATAACCATACCTTGACAGATGGGAAAATTAGGGGTTCAAAATTTACAATTATGGCCACCGCAAACGCTCGCGTCGGATTTAGTAATAACTCCGCCCCCTTGCACATAGTCAATACGCTTTAAAACTCAATAAAATTCAAATTTGACATTCCCCCTCCCGTTTAGTACATTAAACACCAGAAAATTCTTGGTGCTTGAGGGGACGGGGGTATGCAGACCTTGAACAGTTCAGTTCAGATACGTCAAGCCCAAAATCACTGGAACGCTTAGCAGGACTGCGTTCAGGAACGCTTACCGAGTACACACAGTGTACCTGTACTCGTTCAGAAATAGTAAAGTTACTCTTAGGTCAACTACCCTACAACGTTCAGAAATGGCTTAGTAAGTCGCCAAAAGTAAACCATGATCGCCGCGCTCCGGAGCCCAGCGATAATCGCCGCACATGCGTAGTATAAAAAGTGAATTAAGTTTGAAAGGCAAAAGCTATATCTTTGTTTGAAGTGAGGTTATATAGAAAATATTTTTTTATTAACAATTAACAATCTTTAACTTTTTCTTAAGTAAATGGGAAGCATGTTCTCAACATGGGTCAGATTTGTCTCCAAAATGTTGTGTTTTATAATTTTATAAGATTTGAATAATTTGATCGCCGTAACGCGTTCATAAACGAACATCGCCTCGGTACACTACGCAAAGTTTCATTGTTTACCATTACCCCGGTATTACTTTCTCTTTCTGAACGGGCTCCAGCGGTACAAAGCGTTCCTGGAGCGCTCCCGAGCTACAGGAGCGCTTCAGCGTGGCACTGGAAAGCAGCTCTTATTGTCTCTTTACATAAGACCACACAAATTTTCATTTTAAATTTTCTTATTGAATTATCGTTATTTAACCATTGAACTATTTTTTTTATTTATTACCAATACAGTTTGCTTTTTTTCATAATAACATTTTGCCAAAAAGAGTCCTAGAAAAAGATTTAAAATATTATAAATTTTACTACGCTTGCGTATCAGAATTCGGACGTGCAACCCCAGAACAAAGTTGTTCTGGGGTGCAACGTAGCTTGGTTTGTGTTCTTCCGACCTCCGAGGCAGAATAAAAGAATAACTGTATTTCTGAGTAACAAACGGTTGCTGTGCAGTGTGAGGTTATTGTTAAAATTAAAGCGAGAAAAAGTGTCTTTGTTTTACAGTTATTGTGTAAATTGTGTTATTTATTGTTAAGAAAATGTCTGAGAAGCATGTTATAAAACTATCTTCAATATAAAGATTTTTTAAAGACGAAGAGAAATTGATCAGCCGTGGAGAAAATGCTGTTAAATCAGGCCATGTAGCAAATATGACTTTTGATGATGAATTAAAAATGTTAAAAGGCTTGTGTACTATCGTGGCCGAAAAAAAGTAATCAATTTTTTATCAAGTAGTATGTTTTTTCGAAAAATTTTCCTTTGTAAATGGGAGTTTTTACATCAGTTATGTCAATTAAATTATTTTGACAAGAAATCATTGGTGGGGTCGTAGTTATTAAAAAAAAACTAATAAGAAATAAGTTGTTAATATTTTTTAATTATAAGAAAACTGTTAATTAGTATGGTTTTGAGAGAAGCAGAAAAAGGCTACATCATCGCCAAACTTGGAGAAGTATGGTCTTAACAACGCATAGCAAGTGAAATTAATTGCAGCAAAGGTACAATTCAAAAACTAAACAAAAAGACAGACTGCCTTCCGCTATTATCTGTTTTTTGCAACTATTCTTCATTAAACTTATGACCCCTGAGACGGTAAACTCGCAGTTGACCATTGTAGCAGAATTGAAATATCTTTTCGTCGGAAAAGACCACTCGCTCCCATAACGATCGTTTTCATTAATAAAAGTATTTGCAAACTGCTTTCTTGCCTCTTTATTAACATCTGTTAGTCGGGGCTTTTTAGCACTGGCACAGTTAAATAGACCTTACTCTCGCAACCGTTTTCTTGCTGTCCTAACAGACGCTGGGAAGTTGGTTTGCTCATTGGCTTCAATAGAATTAGAAAATGGGTTTAAATTCACATATTTAACCAGGGTATTGTCGTTTTCTGGAGAACTCTTTCTTGGCCGCCCAGAACCCACTGCCCTGCTCAGATCATGAGTTTCTTTCCACTTTTTGTTTAGTTTTTGAATTGTGCTTTTGCTGCAATTAATTTCATTTGCTATGCGTTGTTGAGACCACCCTTCTCCAAGTTTGGCGATGATGTAGCCTTTTTCTTCTTCACTCAAAACATGATAAGGCATGATTAAGTAATAAAAAATTTATTTTTGCTTAATATGACAATGACATTGACACTAATAAAAAAAATATTGGAATTGATGCGACACTGAATAGAACCATAGTTACAACGGGAAAATCAGTCGATTACTTTTTTTCGGCCGCGATAGTACATGCTAGTATGCGAGACAGACAGTATAAAGTGGAAGTAAGTTAAATTAAATTGTATAACGCTCTAGTTTTTTAAGAAATCTGTAGGTAATATAAAAAATATACCGTAGAGCGGTGTTACTTTGCCGAGGTTTTGACACTTTTCTCGTTATATCTTTTTTATTTTTTAACGAAATTGTCCCAGCATAAAGTATATACTATTTTAACCTTTTAGCTATCGATTCTACTAATAAAATATGCTAAAAATTATATGCAACATTTTTTTTTATTTATCAAAAATTTGGCAAAGTGACCCGCAAACCGGTGTGGCTTTGCCAACGCCTTTAAAAGGCGTATTATGTACATTTCAGACGGTGCTATTGGTGAGTTTGCCAACAGAATACGTTTTTAAAAATATTACAAAAATTAGAAAAATGCAGAGGCATCGGGCTCAAATAAAACAAGTAAAATAAAAAGATATATATTTTATTGTTCTAACAACATAACTTAACTAGTAAAAAACATCTTAAAATAACTATACTTAACTAAAAAGACACTCTTTGGTAAAAATGCAGTCTTGGTTTACAAAACAACCTAAAAAAACAAAATAAATCATTTATTTTTAAATATACCCTTGTGGCAAAGTTGCCTGAAAATCTACACCAATGGAATAATTTCACTATATCTTTTAGCCTGTTGGACCAAAGGCGTTGAAAATTTCAGTACATGGCCTTAAATAGATATAAATTACTTCATTGTCAAGTAGTTTCATCTACTACTTCTTATATTTTGCACACAACCCTTAGCATATCGCATTTTCCAAAACGTAAAAATCTTACCTGATCACACCACGCACTTCCTATCGATTCCAGATGTCGACTGCATGTTTCAACTGCTCACAACTTGTTTGAAATTGTTTTGGTTAACGAATCCCGAACTCACCGTTAGAGGGATACTACCAACTTTAGAAAAAAACATTAAACATTAGAACACGGACCGCATTGGCAAAGTCACCTTGATTGGTAAAGTAACACCGCTCTACGGTAATAGTTATTTATGTAAGCAGTTTTGAAAAGACTAATTTTATTTGACAAATGTAATATTTGCAAAAACAAGCGAGTGAAGCGAGCGAGTTAAATAAAATTAGTGTCTTCATAACGTGTTACTTAAAAAATTGTTTCTAACCCCGCTTTAAAATAGAAAAGAAATGGCAATTTATTTTATTATTATTATTTACATCATGCAGTTATGGAATAACTGATAGTTATGAAAAATGTGATGTTATGTAATGTCAACAATGCAATTAAAATTTAATTTTTCACAATGGGGTTTGATAAAATAATTTTTTTCTTACACTGCCTATATATTTTCAGGTTACCTTTGATTCAGATTGGGCGATTGAAAATGCACATTGCACCTGCCCAAGAGGACAATTCCGATGTCATCATATGGCATCATTGGCTATATTTGGACATTACAATATCTCTGTCACAGATAAGATCTGTTCTTGGGCTATCAAGAAGCCAGTAAAAGAGGACGTGAAAAAAATTAAAGATATATATCCGCCAAAAGTGCACAGATCCACAAAGAGAGATGCGAGCGAGAATGAGATTGAGGAATTACGAAAAAAATTGGAGATTTTTGATGGCGCAGTAGGGTTTACGTGGTTGCTAGCAAAAGAAAATGTGACAGAGGAAAGCATTGTTGTTGATATTGAAGATATTTTATTTTGCGAAGAATTTCTTTTAAGTAAAAATAAATGTAAATATTTTGAGGAGAAAGTCACAGTCAATCAAGACTTAATTTTTGCAGTGGCCAATTTAACAATAGGTCAAAGTAGAAATGAGAAATGGCTAGTATGCAGAAAGAACAGGATTACAGCAAGTAACTTTGGGGTAATTTTGTCCGCCTGCCGCAGAAATAGATACCCCCCTTCATTATTTAAAAGACTTGCAGGTATACAAATAGCTAATACATACTTATAATGAAATATAAAGAGTGTAACCATGTCTAGCATATTTATTATTCTTATACTTATAAAAGTAACCACATGAACATTTTATAATGGATAAAATACTAATGTAAAAGTTATTTAGCGTATAAAATATATATTATTGTTTTAAAAGAAATAATTTTTTTTAGGGATTTATTATTTGGATCATATTAAGGCTATTCAATGGGGAAGGGATCATGAGGAGAAGGGGATAACGGCATTAGAAAATGCATTAAATATAAAAGTTACTCCCACTGGACTATGGCTTCATGAATGTGGCTACTTGGGGGCAAGTCCTGATGGCCTAGTGGGAAAACATGCATTGGTGGAAATAAAATGTCCATATAAATATAGAGAATCTTCAATAATGGAGGCCATAAAACAAACTAGGGATTTTATTCTTATAGCCGATAGTGAAGGCACAATAACAATCGACAAAAACCATGAGTATTATTATCAAATACAGGGGGAGTTGGCCTTTACAAAAAGGAGTACTTGCCATTTAGTTGTGTGGACTCCAAAGGAAGTAATTATCGTTGATATAGAAGTAGAAGATTTTTCGGAAAGCATAGAAGTCATGAAAAAATTTTATTTAAATCATTATATACCATTTTTAGTTGGTGAGAAGAAAGTTAGTTAATAATCAAAAAAAATTTCATAATAAAAAATTGTTGAAACTATTTTTTACTTGCCAAATTTTTAACTAGTTTCATCCTATTGTAAAATATCAATAAAGTGAAAATTTGACAAGTAAAAAACAGTTTTTCAAAATTCACAATTTTTTTTTTATTAGAAATAGATTTTCTCTATTAGAAAGTTAGTTAAACATTTATGTTTCTTGAGAAGTAAAATGGTATTTTTTTATATTTACATCTTTTATACCTATAGTCAAAGACGATATGTATAGACCGCTCCATCGCGTGCTAAATTTTATTAACACTCTAAAACCCAGTCAAACCTCCGAGTGATGTAGTTGTATACCAGTCAACACGAGATGTCGCCCAAAAATGTCTAGAGTTCTACCGTTTCATAACTAATACATGGAATTCTGGCCTAGCAATGTTGCCATATTATTTTATAATACTCGCGGTGGTCGAAGTCGAAACATAATGATATATTTATTTTTGAATATATTTCATAATATACAATATATTTATTTGAATGCATTTCTTTGACATTATGATATGAACTTACTTTAATTATTGTTGTTTAACATGTAGGTATTTACAAAATTACGTTTTAAAGTGTTCTTCATTAAAGTAAATGATGACCACCTGCTATTGTCAGGAGATACAATTTTTTATTAGTTGCAATTTGTTAAGTATTTCCAATTTAGTGCTTACGAAATTTTTGTTGAGTTGAGTATGTGCTGCAAGAATAGCTAGGCGGATGAATATTGGCATTCTATCCTTTACTATCCTATAGATACTAACCAGTGTGCAACAGTGGGCGAAGATTGCTTCACCCCTATTCTTGTCGTACTATACGCTTGCAAATATTATTTGAGTAGGTACTGTGTGGTTTTTATGTTGTTTCTTAATTAACTTATGATTTTATTTTTTATAAAGAACATAATTTCTGTGTAAACCGGAAGGGATATTTAAAATTTACTTGCATTTTTTTACTAACCTTTATTAGTATAGTCACTTTTGCTTAAAACTCCACAAAACTTGACCTTCTCTTTTATTATAATTATATTTGTGAAAATACTGTAAGTTTTAACTCGACCTATATATATTATTATAAATAAGAAAATAAATTAATTATTGTGTAAGAAGTATTAATTTTTGTGGTTTTTATTTGTTTTACGTGGTAAAGTCCGGCTCATGAATGTTTGCCTTTTTGCCTATGACTTATTATTTACTGAAGGCATACACGCTCTCAAAAGATAATCAAATGCAAAAATTATAAAAAAATTTAAAACAAATAAATATACATTTCACGTGGTACAATGACGAATTTGACTAAAAATGCAAAATACCATTATAAATTTATGAATAATATGAATTTGCATATTTTTGCAAAAAAACTTACTTGTTTAGGTAATCATAAACTATAAAAAGTGTTATACTTGTTGAAATCATGAGAGAATAAGGATTTTATAAAAATTCAATATGGCGGAACGAAAAATAATTGACAAATATATCATTAATATTTATAGAAAATAGACTAAAAATGTAAGTAAAAGCAAAAAAGGTTAGTGAGAGAGATTTAGTCATCTAATTTCAATCACGTATAATATTTGTGTATCAGAAATCAGAAGACAAACGAACACCACATGAGCGTGGCCTTAAAGTGGAATCTGGGCAACTATTATAAAAACTAAAATTGAGAGACACTACATGAAAGGGTTCCGACGCTTAGTGAAACGACTGATTCACAACAGAGAAATCTATGTCTCTGATTCACAAGTGCTTTACTGCTCGTACATGTCCGTCCTTGGTCGCCGTATGCTAGCATCTCGAACTGTTTACAGATTAGAGCTGCGATACTAAACAAAACTAAGCGGCAAATTTAGGTCCTATGTCAAGATGAGGACTTTCGCAATCTGTATATGACTTGCGATGGTCGAGATGGTAGCGTGTACCTCTCTCACTTAAAAGTCCCGGGTTCGATTCCCGGTCGTGGCAGTGGAAAATACTGTGAGAGGGATTTTTCCATTATACACGGATATTGGATGTGTGTCCCTTGTCTTTAAATGTGTAGCCCCCTCCCGCACATGGCTCTTCTACAGCCTTCTGGGATAAAGGGGGTCATAATTGCATGTGGTGTATTTATTTATTTATTACCTTAATTTAAGATTTCCAAAATATTTCCTTACATTATACCGGGTGACCACGAGATGAGGTTACACTCTATAACTTCTTTGTTATTAAACCGATTATTAATTTGAAATTTACAGGTGAGGCATAACATCTAAATGCGCAACTTTTGACACTTGGTGGCTTTATTTCTTACTTCCGATTTAGCCGGAAGTGATATTAACTTTCTTATTTTAAATACAACTCTACCTGTTTTTGTAATGTATCTTATTCGTTATAAAATTTACAATATAATGATATGTCACACAATGACATTTCATTTCAAAATGGCCGAAAAATTAAATTTTTTCAAAAATATTAAAATGTCAATTAAAAGATATTGAAAAATAATTTTTTCCCAAAGTTGGCCGTGAAATCAAAAGAGTAATGAATTTGACATGTTTAATTTTTAATTTGTACAAAAATTTCGTTTTGGCAGAAAGATATTAGGAAAATAAGATAAATATTTTTCTGCAATTTTTAAATACTCAAAACTATTTTTTTTTAAATACACCTACCTGACTTTTTTAAATTTTGCAATTGCTTGTTTCTTCTCTTTGATTTAATGCCATTAACAAACCGAATTATTCACAAAATATAAAAATTAAATAAAAATTTCTCCTAATATTTATTTTATTTTTCTAATATCTTGCCGCCAAAACGAAATTTTGATGCAAATTAAAAATTAAACATGTCAAATTCATTACTCTTTTGATTTCACGGCCAACTTTGGAAAAAAATTAATTTTCAATATCTTTTAATTGACATTTTAATATTTTTGAAAAAATTTAATTTTTCGGCCATTTTGAAATGAAATGTCATTGTCTGACATATTGTATTGTAAATTTTATAATGAATAAGATACATTACAAAAACAGGTAGAGTTGTTATTAAAATAAGAAAGTTGACATCACTTCCGGCTAAATTGGAAGTAAAAAATAAGGCTACCAAGTATCAAAAGTTGCGCATTTAGATGTTATGCCTCACCTATAAATTTAAAATTAATCGGTTTAATAACAAATAAGTTACAGAGTGTAACCTCATCTCGTGGTCACCCGGTATAACGACAGTGATGTCATCAACGCTTTTTTATAAAAATAACTAGTTTTTCACTGTTTTAAACTATGTATATTAATTTTTATTATATTTAATTGTTTTCAACATGTGAATTGTTGGAAATGGAAATACTCAAAAATGAATGTAAATGTTAAAAAGTACCAATTTCAAGTCCCAAGAAATTAATCATGAAGTTAAAGTTTTCCAAAAAAATATTGGGCCATGAAGCCCATTATAACAGGTATTGATTTTAAATCGACGAGTTGCAGGCCATGAAATGGTCCCAACTCCCTTAAGACGCATTTACAGGCCTATATTTATAGAAACTTCTTTTTATATTTAGTCACGGAGAATCAGCTTTATTGGCATGGATTTCAGAAAAACCCTGTACAATAATTCTGTGCAAATGTGGACGACGATTTTTTACCATCACAATACTTTCGTTATATTAGGTATACATAATATTATTATACAATCATAATAATATAACAAAGTAAAAATTTATTAAGAAAATATGCATGTTTTTATAATACCAATGTTACACCTATATTTTGAAATATTTTGATATTTTCATTTAAGACAATTTCACCTCCTCTGCCGTCGCCGTATTTATTGGCTATTTTTTCATAACTAACTTGGCGAATATACACATAATATACCTACCAAATCTCATGAAAGTATATTAACGCTCTCAAGTTATCATGACAGACTACAGACAGACCGACCGACCAACGGGCAAGTATTTTATAAATTGTTATTTGGATATTTGTTACTAGATTTTTTTTCAGAATAACATAATTTTTTAAAGAGAAAAGTTTTTAATCAAACCGTAGTTTTTTTTAAATAGATACAAAATTTACGTATGTTATTACTTTTATTCACGTTTTTTAAATGATTTTAGATCAATTATTTTTAGGCAAATACGAAAGGAAAGAAATTTAGTACCTAAATGAACGAATTACTAACAAGAAAATTATTTATAGACAAAAAATGATTTCTACTGAGTTATTCAGTTACAAAATATTCCCGTGATGTAAAATAAACGAACACGTGCGGCGGATCAACTAGCTACTGGTGCTAATTCATTGGCCATGCCATGCGCGTTGAGATACACATTTTATATTTGGCAACAACGGAATAACTACTAATGATCTTTACAGGAGATTTGCTTTCAATTCCAAATCACACCCAAATAAGTGAATGCTCATGACATCTGTAGGGAATTACGCGTTTTAAAAAGTTATTAAGTGTCCTGCCATAGGAATAGAACAGTCTATACATATCGTCTTTGCTATAGTTATTTCACATTTACTTTGCATATTACATAATATTATATCTTCTCGGTTGCAAAGGTCAATATTTATTCCAGGGCGAGTCCATTTATTTTATATAAAAACACTATTTCTTTTAAAGATTATCAAAAATGTCTTGAAATGAAAACTGAAATATACACAGAATGCAACGATCTGTACAATTTTATTTGCATAATGTTTACTCGGTTGGACAAACTAAAATTGCTCTCAGCCCTTATGATGGAAAACGATATCTTTTAAAAGACTCTACCGATACTTTACTTTGGGGCCACTACTAGATTATAACAGAATAATTTTTGTTTTAGTTATAATACCGATACCAAACAATGTAAAATAGTTAGGATTATTATTATTATTATTTATTTATTTATTTATTTATTTATTTATTTACATAATCACTTAAGCTGTTGAGAAACAGATGTGAACATCATTCAAATACAAAATAATGCAATACCTACATGTTAACAACAAGTAACGGACATTTCAAAAAATTAACGTATAAAAACTATTTTAATAATAAAACATGGTACATTGAAACAGATTAAAATTCATTGTAAGAATAAAAACATTTTTCAAGTAAAAACTGTTTGAGACTAGATTTAAATTTATTAAAGTTATCGATATTTTTTATCTCACTTGGCAATCGGTTGTAAAAATCAATACCAGATAATGAGACTTTTCGAAAAAAGTAGTATTATGATGAGGTAATTCCAGTATATCATCATGGCGAGTGTTGTAATTATGATAACTGGCATTGGTTTTAAAGCAATTAATATTACTTTTAATGTATTTTAACACTGAAAAAAGATAAATTGACGGAACAGTTAAAATTTTGTGACTTTTGAAGGTATTCTTACAAGAAGTTACGGGGGCAAGACTAAAAATCAATCTTACAAGACGTTTTTGACAGACAAATACTCTTTGTAAATTAGTGGCGCGCCCCCACAATATAATATTATATGATATATGGCAGTATGCCATAGAGTAGTACACATTTAAGAGTGCTGAAGTGTCTTAACGATTCTTTTAGTTTCCGTAGACAATAGTAAGCTTTATTAAGTTTTTTGCATACTGATTCGATTTGAGCGTCCCAGCTTAGTTTTGCATCAATTGAAATTCCTAAAAATTTAGTACACAGGCTACACGGTATTACAACATTGTTGTGGGTAATTTTAAAATTATCGGGTAAAGATTTTCTCTGAGAAAAGTACATACACACTGTTTTGTTGATATTTACCTACAACTATTTTTCTTGTAATAAAGATTTATGTAACCTGTTTCCGTTTTGTATTTCTATGTATAAAGAAAATAAAACAGTTAAATCATTATTATGTATTTTTTATTCTTTATGATATAAATAATTAATTAATAACAGCTCTTTATTGGTAAAATACAATGAGAGTAGGTACCAATTGGCCATCGGCCGAAGTCCTTCAGCCAATGTTTTACAATAGTAAGTATATTTCATTATAAACATTTGAGGGAAGATGTGTGATTTACAATATTAATTAAAAAAAGATATAAATATTTTCAAGAAAGAAATGATATTTTGCCTATACAGGGTGTTCATTAAGTATGTACAATAAATTTAACAGAAGATTATTTGAGTGATTTTAAGACAGAAAGTTCATATAAACAAGGGTCCGAAAATGCTTCGTTTTCAAGATACAGGGTGTTAAACTTTTTTAAAAAATTTGGTTTTTCGTAAATATCTTAAATATCCGTTACCCAAATTTGTTGTAATTTGGCAATGTTATTTGTAGTGTTAAGGGGCTAATTACGCACTAACTTGACAAAATTTATTAAGTCCAGTGGTGTCCCGAGCGGCACCTTAACGAATATTTTTGACAAAAAAATGTACGCCACTGACTATTTTGTAATTTTTATATTTTTTTTTGGGTTAAGCAACTGAAAATACAACGTTTATGTCTCTTGCATTTTTTTTCGGACCTTGCTTAGTTTTCGAGACAGAAAATTAAATTCAATTAATTGCATATCCGTGGACCACACAAGAAACATGGGGAAACGTAGGAAATAATCAAGGGTTGCATTGGAAAACGATTGCAGCATTTGGCAAACAATATGACAGCTGTTGTCAATTTATTAAGCTATTAAATTGTAATTTTTGTAAAAAGTATTTTTGGTGAAATTTTTTAAAAAAGTTTAACACCCTGTATCTTGAAAACGAAGCATTTTTGGACCCATGTTTATATGAACTTTCTGTCTTAAAATCACTCAAATAATCGTCTGTTAAATTTATTGTACATACTTAATGAACACCCTGTATATAAATCATCATTTATCAAAAGTAACTGAACAATCACTACAACAAACTATGTTTGCAAGGCATAAAGACCACAGACAGTTCATTTTCTAAACAAACTTTACATAACAGTTTATAATCACAAGTTTGTTCAATTTTAAATGGCGGATCAAACAAAAATTATTTGAAGTTGACCTGTAAAAAAGTAATATCGAGTTATATTTATCAAGACAAAGTGAAATAATATAATGTTTAATGGCATGATACCTATATGTAATATTTATTGAATAATAACTTCGCCTTATTTTAATTTACTACACATATAAAATTTCCCAAACTAATTTTAAATACTTTAATAAATGGTAAATAAACCAATAACCCAATAATTAGAAAACAATAATCGAATCCAAGTATAGACATACCGACATAAATCATGTTGAGCGGCAGCTCAGATGAAGCGTCGGGAGAAATGACAGTTTAAATACACAAACGTTGTCATTAAAGACAAGATTATGAATGGAATGCGTGCAATACAGACGTGTGGCAAAATATATTGAAAAAGAATGAAAAATTTTAGAAAATTTATGACTGCTCTTTTAATTGAACAATTCATAATTAATTTGTAATCATTTATTTTGTTATTTAGCATATCATAGAAGTAAAAATTATTTAAGATAAATTTATTTTCAAACTCGTATAGGTCAATAAATAGAGAATCGATGTTCATATAAACTTTTTCGCTTGAAATAAACTGAACAACATGCTCATGGAGTACCGGGAGAACTGTATACCCTCTATTTGTACTTTTAATCAGTTCCATATAAATGTTCCACTTCTGAAATTAGTGGAAACTGGAAATTAGTTAATGCTCCACACTAGCTCTAGCGATCGTTCTCGTTTGTATGGCTTGCTGTGGTGTAAATTGTGATGTACTGAGAAATGGCGGGATATTTAAATTCACACCTGGGGGGAGAATATCTTTAATTAAAAAACCCTTATCGGCTATAATAAGATCTCCAGGAACTATTTTTTCTAATGTGCCACAGTCTTGCACTATTTTCTTGTCTGACGTGGATCCAGGATAAAGGTCACTCATGAAGGTAAGAACACCATTTGGGGCAACTCCAACTAAACCTTTGAAGGTGTTCTGATGTTTATAACTACTATATGTAAGTCTTTGTGTGTCCATAGATGATTGTTTAACGCACTTAATTTCTGTACAGTCCAAAACAATTCTGCAATTCATAAAAGTGCTGAAGCATGCAGGCATGCAGGATTTGTTTTTATTTCTTGAAGGAATATCTTTCATCAACTGACAAAACAGGACTTCATGTAATGCCTATATCCAAGTACACACAACATTACTTACGGTTGTTGCACTACAATTAAATCTACAAATGTAGAAGATTTAGCCGAAGCTTCATTAACGTTAAAAATAGTTGATCTTTTTTCGATATGTTACCGACATTCCACCCTAAATAATAATTTAAATGTATATTTTCGAATAAACCAAATAATGCATCGAAGAGGTATCTATTTGGGATGCCCGTATACATGTTTATTAATTTGTCATCGTGCTTTACATGTTCAAATGAAAATGATGTGGTCAATTTATTTAATTTTTCTTGCAGCCCATAGATATTTTTTTGTAAAAAATACATTCCTGCCTCCTGTTGGGCAGTTCCACTACTACTTAGCGTAAGATCACCAAATTCTTTCTGTAGTCTGGACGAACTGCGACTATCACTATCTGATGCTTCTTGTCTCGAAGAACTGCGGCTATCTGTTGCATATCCTTGCAGCACTGATGAACTGCGACTTTCTGACGGTATCACACTTTCCTTCTCAACAAGCTCCACTGCTTTAGATGTTGATGGAACATCCCATAGTAATGGACGGGTCACTCTAGATGCTGATGTAGATGGAAGTTCATATGATTTTCTAAGAAATAATTTTTCTTACTATATCTGAATGTGTGGCCAGTCCCTAAACGAACTGGAAGGTATTTACGGAAATGTTGTATATGTATTATATAAAAATTATAATTAGGTACTATTCTTATAAAGCATACCTTTGTTTCTTTTTTTCTGGAGAGTGAAACTTGAATAATATTCTCTTTATTGTGGTCAAATATTGTTGGAAGATTATTTCTATCTCCATTTAAAAAATGGCAACTGCAAATCAAGGAATTTACTGTAGCATCTTTGTCGGCACGCCTAAAAATAAAATAAAACAATCAATTAATATACCAAATAATTGCTTTAGGTAACTACAAACTCTGCTCTTACCTTATCAATGAAATCCATTTTGTTTTTACAGCAGGGTCTTTTGGAAACCTAAAGAATTTACAACTTTGTTTATCACTATAATGTTTACAGTCTGGTACAAAGCACATCACCATATTTGAGACTGTCTCTTAACACTTCTTGTAGAATTTTCTAATTTTCACAAATTTCAGGAAATTTAACCTCAACTAACAACATCGACAGTCAACACGTGGACACTTGACACAGAAATTATATTCTGTGCAGAAATTAATCCAAGAGCGACGTTCCAGCCGTCATTTACATTCTTCTCGTACGCATGCGTAATCAAGGCTAATATACATTTAATCCTTTTTTTAATTATATTTCGGCGCTTCGTCCGAATAGATCACTGTTTAACTATGTAGTACCGCTTCTGGGTGCTAGATGGCGCACACAGTCTTTAGAAAAGTTTCTATCCCCACCCCATTACCGGCAGGGCTCCACGCTGTCTCGGCCATCATGCTCCTCGTATGAGCAACGCCAACGGCATGAAAGTCGAAAACGAGGACGAAGCCCTAACAGTCCGACATCCTCGTATCATAGTTCGCATCGTGATCGAAGTCTGCCGAGTCTGCGAGATTCGACAAATGACGATAGCAGCGAGGTGGATCGTAATCCGCGAGATACGGCGGTAACCTCCAAGAACGGTAAACTGGAGAGGATAGCTAGATTCCTATACTGCAACGTTCGCCGCGTCTGTGACGTAGCGATGATTATCAGCTGTTCTTCAATCGGTTTAGTGGTCTTGTATACGTTCAAAATATTATTATTTCTCAGTGTTTGGTGGTGTTATTATTTAGTTTTATCTATCGTGTTTATTGTTTTTGGTTGTTCGTTTTTTAACTTATAAAACTATTATTTAGCCTAGAAATATAGAACAATGTCCGGATCAAGCTGTGCGGTGCATGAGTGTAAAAATAGCTATTATACAGCTAGAGTTCAAAATGTAATTTTCCATGCTTTTCCAAAATCCAAAGATTTAGTGTCCCAAACCATAAGAAGTGAATGGATACACAGGTGCAGAAGGAAGGATATGTTTAACCCAGATACGGGTAGAATTTTTTCAGTTCATTTTGTGCAGAATACACCTATATTTTAATTTAAGTTTTTCGTTATTCATACTGCGATTGGTTTTAATTGTTAAATAAAACTATATTTGAGTTTATTGTTTATTTCATTACACTATTTTACTATATACAATATGTACAGAAACTATTCAAAATGCCATACCTACGCCCCAGTTATATCAATAAATGTGTTTGCATTTGTAATGATAGCGCTATTTAAAGTTTATATCTGTTTATAAATAAATTTGTTTTTATATTTCAATCAATAATAAATTAATAAAAATTGTATGATAATAAAATCTTACCTTGAAATCCAAAATTTTATACTTATTCCTTTACTATAAATAACTTATCCTCATATAATTTGAAATTAAAATATTAGTTATGAATATTTTATAATTTTTAAGTTATAATTTACATTCGTAATTTATTTCTTATTGTCTTTGCACTAAATTTTATTTTACAACACCTTAGTCCTATAACCACAACATATTCTTTTCTTTGTATATATAAACTTTTTATTCTTAATCTTCTTAGGTGCACTTATTATATTATATTATTTTTATTATATATAAATTATACCATTTTATATTTCCATTTACAAATTATTTGTATTCATTCTTCTTTTGTATTAACTTCATATAATTATATTAATTGATTAATAAAACTTCTATTTTTGAATATTCTCTTCCTTTTACAATTTAAAATTTCCCTCTTATCATAGCCGCCAAAATAATCTTATAAATTAAGATTATTACGAAAATTATGTTCCGCTCCATGCGTTTTAAACGGCAGCGCGCTGGACGAATAATCATAACTACGTCACAGTAATGGCGGTGCCGTGCGGACAGATTTGCTCGATGTAGCTATCCTCTCCAGTTTACCGTTCTTGGGTAACCTCAGCTCAGATTCAAGGGACAGACAAACATGGACGCCACCTTCACGTAGTTCGCCAAATATCGACTCAGAAGCTGAAGCGAGAGCTGAAGATTATCACGGTCTAAGTGATAATGAGGTCGAGGGAAACATGGAGGGCAATGCTGGCGATATACCCAACGACACTCTAGAGGAGGATGTCCTTGTTGCGCTCGGAGAAGACCCTGGGCGTCCTGAAGTCAATAATGTCGAATTACATAGCGCAATCCAGAGTAGATGGACTCACATTTTAAGCAAGGGCTTAAAAAATGAGGTTAGATCAGAACTTCTAGCAAAATATTCTTTCCCAGAGAACTGTCCAGGGTTGAACGCTCCTAAGTTAAACCCAGAAATAATAGCGGCTGTAAGCCAATTTTCAATAAGAAAGGACAAATATCAAGTCGAGGCTCAAAATCAGTTAGGTCGGGGTTTGTCAGCGTTAAGGAAAGCCACACACTTGTTTCTAACAGACAACCATGCAAATACCTAAAAATTCTGTTAATTGGAAACGTGCTAACATCGCTGAGTGACGCAGGCAGAATTTTGTGTGACCTACACCATACCTTGTCTCTTACAAGACGAGCATTTATTACTCCCACATTAAATAAAACTGTAAAAGACCTATCTGAGTTATGTGCCATTGATGAATTCTTATTTGGGGCAGACTTTGGAGAGCGTTTAAAAGCTACTAAAGCTCTTGAAAAATCTAGCCAGGATTTAAAACCTGCAATGTCCTTGAAAAATAGCAAGGTGAGCCCCCAAAATCCCAAGCCTTTAAACTACAGGGGCCCGCTGCGAGCAGGGAGGCGCTCACAGCAGAGAGGGCAAGCACCTCGAATGCAGCACGACAAGGAGAGGAAGTTTTATTGGAAAAACCACAAACAAAAGTAGTAAGTATGAAAATTGGGGGACGAATAGAAAATTTTATTGACAATTGGAGAAAACTCTGTACAAATAACCACATAATTCAGTTTATAAAAGGTTATAAAATACCCTTTATAAAAAAGCCAAAACAAACTAAAATCCAAAATTGTAAGTTTTCCCTTGAGGAACAAAAAGAGATGCATGCAACGATTGATCGTTTATTGAGAGAAGAGGTAATAAGGCCTTGTGAAGCCAGGGCTGATCAATTTATATCACCATATTTTTTGGCTAGAAAGTCCAATGGCAAGAAAAGATTTATTTTAAATCTAAAAATGCTTAATAGCTTCATCTCTCCGCCACATTTTAAACTAGAGGATTTTAGAACGGTGGTTAAATTGGTACAGCCCAAATATTTTATGACAAGCATTGATCTAAAGGATGCATATTTTTGCATACCTGTAAATAAGAAATTTAGGAAGTACTTAAGATTTTACTATGATAATATACATTATGAATTTACTTGTTTACCAATGGGCCTCTCAATTGCACCATATGTTTTTACAAAAATTATGAGGCCTGTTATATCCTTTTTTCGCTTAAAAGATATTCAGTGTTGTGTATATTTAGATGATTTTTGTTTTTTTAGCAAAACAGAGGATCTTTGTCGGCAACAAACCAGGCTGGCTGAAAGAACATTATTGTATCTAGGTTTTATTATCAATTATGATAAAAGCTGGTTAGTGCCGACGACCACGTGTAGATTTCTAGGTTTTCTGTTTAATAGTGAAAACATGACGGTAGAACCTCCTTTTGATAAAAAAGTAAAAATCAATGAGGCCATACAAAATATAAAAAACAAAAAGTTATGTAAAATCAGAGAATTTGCAAAGCTCATAGGTTATTTGGTATAGTTACGCCGGCTATAAAATATAGCATGCTATATGTAAAAACCCTTGAAAGAGAAAAATTTCTAGCCTTGAAAAAGACAGGAGGTAATTACGGAGACAAAATGTTAATAAACCACAGGGAAATAGAGGGGGATTTAAACTGGTGGGAGAAAAATATTTTTTCTGGAAAAGAGGAAATACGTCGGGATAAATTTGATATGGAAATATTTACTGATGCATCTACAACAGGTTGGGGTAGCTGGTGTAATAATAAAGATGCATATGGATGGTGGAACGAAAGTGAGAAAGTAGAACACATAAATGTTCTAGAGTTGAAAGCTGTAGAATATGGGTTAAAAAGTTTTGCTTCTAAACTTCACTCAGTTAAAATCCTTATTAGAGTAGATAACACAACAGCCCTGTCATATATTAATCGCATGGGGAGTGTTCAGCATCAAAAATTGAACCTCCTCTCAAGAAAAATCTGGCAGTGGTGCGAATCCAAAAATATCTGGATTCATGCATCGTATGTCCGTTCTCAACATAATAAAGCTGACCATAATTCGAGGATACTCTCTGCAGAAACAGAATGGGAGCTATCTAATGTTGCATATCAAAAAATTGTGAAAGCATTTGGCTGTCCGGAAGTCGATCTTTTTGCCTCTTACGCAAATAAGAAATGTAATAAATACATATCTTGGTTTCCAGACCCAGGCTCGGCAGCTGTTGATGCATTTACTGTTTCATGGCATGATTATTTTTTCTATGCATTTCCGCCTTTTTCTCTTATTTTAAGGACAGTTAATAAAATAAAAACTGACTCTGCAGAGGGTATTCTCGTTGTGCCTTTTTGGCCTTCACAATCATGGTTTCCTTATGTCAAAGAATTAGTTGTTTCTAAACCTTTGTATTTAGGACCTGAAAATAATCTGCTTCTTTCTCCTTTTAGAGAATCACATCCCCTGTCCAGCCAACTTACCCTGGTTGCAATGAAATTATCAGCGAGGCATTTAAAATAAGAAATGTCCCAGAAGAGAGTTTGAGAATTTTACTAGAGTCTCTTTCAGTGTCGACAAAGAAACAATACAATTCAGTTTATAAGGCCTGGTGGCACCACTGTCTACGAGCCGGAGTGCCCACATACCATGCCAATAACCTTCAGGTTTTGTATTTTTTGCAAGAACAATTTAAAACGAAAGCATTTCAGTATGGTTCCTTTAATTCGATTCGTTCCGCCTTGGCTTTAATATTACCAGGAGATTTGGGTCATGATCCTCTAATAAAGAGATATCTTAAAGGCATAGCAAGAGTTAGACCTCAGAAAAGGAAATACAACTGTATATGGGATCCTCAAAAAGTGTTGGAGTATTTAGCTGACCTCCCCTCCGATGAGGAACTTTCTCTGGCTGATTTAGCTAAAAAAGTTGTGACATTAATAGCATTAACTACAGCACAGAGACTACAAACATTATCATTAATTAAAGTAGAGAACATCATTATATCAGAGGTTGGCACACAGATATTAATAAGTGATAATATTAAAACTTCAGCTCCAGGCAGAAACCAGCCTTGTCTCTTTCTGCCTTTTTTCAATGAGCGCCCTAATATTTGTGTGGCTTCTGCCTTGAACACATATGTTGAAAGAACTGCCGACTTGAGAACAACAGATCAAGAATATCTCTTCCTGGTCGCAAAACCTCCACATAGGGCGAGCAGCCAAACGTTAAGCAAATGGGTAAAAGAGATATTATCAAAATCGGGAATTGACACAAGGTTATTCGGAGGGTATACAACAAGACATGCAGCTACGTCGGCAGCATGGAGGAGCGGTGTTTCGTTAGACACGATTCGCAGAACTGCAGGGTGGACTGGGAAATCGGAAACGTTTGCAAGGTTTTATAACAGACCCTTAACAACCCAGGGCGACTTTGCGAAGTCGATACTGAAATAAATTATGTAACAATTCTTGTTGATCAGAATAATAAAATATCTTTTATAAAAAAGAGTTTTATTGAAGGCAAAAAACACTTTGAACATCTACATAGTTAAACAGTGATCTATTCGGACGAAGCGCCGAAATATAATTACTAAATCAAACGAACTTACCTGTGAAGTTCGATTGTAATTATATGAGGCGCTTCGTCCGAATAGATCACTCCCACCCGCCTCAAAACAATTAAAGAATTGTTTCCCTGAAGTTTTTTGCCAATTTTAAACTACATGACAGCGTGGAGCCCTGCCGGTAATGGGGTGGGGATAGAAACTTTTCTAAAGACTGTGTGCGCCATCTAGCACCCAGAAGCGGTACTACATAGTTAAACAGTGATCTATTCGGACGAAGCGCCTCATATAATTACAATCGAACTTCACAGGTAAGTTCGTTTGATTTAGTAATTATTGTGAGAAATTAAACATTTTTTACTTATAGAACATTAATAAAGATTAATTATAGTTCCATAATCAAATGGTTTCAATCGTTAAATGTGGAAAATAACACAAATATATCCATATTTAGAAAAGTGTGGCCCTTATGTTGCGGCTAAATAAGGGTCATAGCAAAGTGAGCTTGGAAACCAAATCATATTTTACCGGGTTTGGGTGACGTCACAACTTTTGTTGTCCGATGTTCTACCTATCTTTTTACAATTGTTTTATTAATAAAATTATTTGCATAGATCTTACATCCTCGACTGCGCCATGTCACATCGTTGTGCTTCGGTCACGTGGAGGGAGAGGAAGGGATGAAGGGAAACTCTCTACTCGACGTCTAGATGGCAACTGTTTATTCTTAGCCTAATCACAGGCAGAAAGAATCGGTTATTTCCATAGACATAATGTCTATGGTTATTTCACTGGTGTCCACAAAACTACACTGCGCATGATCAACTCGTGGGGTAAAATGAACCGTAAATTCGTTTTCGACGCAATTTACTACGTTCACATGTAGTGTTGTACTTGTTAAAAGTGTTAAAACTTACTTTAATAATACTACGTTCACTTGTGGTATTGTGCATGTTATAGACTGTTTATTTGCTTTATTTAATAATTAAAATTGTATTTAGTGTTTTTATAATAACTGTTATTGCGAATTTGTAAAATAATTCAAGATATCTGGTAGAGGAATAAAATGTTGTGTTTTATGTCGTAAAAATAGTAGAGACAATCACTTGTATCAGAGGACAAACGAACGTAAATGGTATGAGACAAACGAACATCATATGAGCGTGGCCACAGAATTAATAACAATCAGAATACTAACTCCTATTGGCGGGAAAAGTTCGCGCACCGTCTTCGCGCACGTTAGTCCGCCATGTTCTGAAGAAGGGAATGTGCCAGGCCAGTATTAGCGACAGTACGCCGCTAGTATAATTTTTATACAACTAGTGTTCGCAAGTCTCTAGACAATTTCGTCAATCTATAATCAGTTATTTAAGTGTTTGGTGTAATAAAAGTGGTGGTAGAATGAACCAATTCAACTATAAATTAATTTTAGGAAAATATTTTTCATCGGTAATAGTGTTTCCTAAATAGCAAAACCCTGATATCTATTGTGTATGAGTTGAATTGAAGTGCCTATGAAAAAAAATAATGCTAAACGGAGGAAATGATACAATTATATAAGAGCTGCAAATTATTCGAGTACGGCCCTGAACGTTTTGACTAAGAATATGGCCGATGTATATTGAAGGTCACCGAGTCTGGCTACAAATGATAAATGGTGAAAACTTTGAGTTTGGGTTCTGATTGTTATTAATTCTGTGGCGTGGCCTTAAAGGGGAATCTGCGCAACTATTATAAAAACTAAAATTGAGAGACACTACATCAAAGGGTTCCGACGCTCAGTGAAATGACTGATTCTATTTAGCCTGTGGCCTAATATCACACTCACAGTGTTCCCAGTACCGTTACAACCAATGTGTACTAACTACGTCATAATAACATATCACACATCTGAAATTAATTTCTGATATCAGCAATTAATTCCAGATATCTGAAATTAAATTAGTGATATCTCTAATTAACGGTAGAAATGAATAAATAGTGAGTAAATATTAAAACGGCGTTCCATAGGTTAGCCAATCAGAGCAACCACTAAATAGTAAAAAAATTCTGTGAGAGCAACCCACCTAGTATTTTATCCTTGTCTTGTAGCCAATTAGATCATCCTCCTTAAAGATTAACTCTCCGAGCTCGGCATTGTTGCTCGGAGCAAAAAGATTTAGCTCGAAAGCATCGCCGAGATTAAAAAAGAACACTAGCAGATTTACTCTTTCTGCTCTCTATGTGATAAAAGAACGACAAAGGATTTAAAAGAGCCAATCGAGCGAATTTAAGAACGTAGCTATTTATAAGTAGGTACACTTGATTTCAAAAAAAAGTAGTACAGCTCTTAGATAAGGAAATGGGAAATGGCCATAGACGTATAATAAGTCTATGGAAATGGCCTATTTCTAGTTGTCTAAATTGTTTTTTTGACAGTAAATTATTGAAATTAACTTAATAATGAAAATATAGATGGCAGTCACTTGTAATTACGTAAGTTTATACTGGTAAATAAATAAATAATCCTATTTTTAGTAGAAATATATTTTAAATATAACATTTTGAATAAAAATTTAAAACACAAATAAACAAATTACAACATAAATAACAGTAATTAATATTGAGTCATTGCTCTATCCCCATCTAAAATTGCTTGTAGCCTCCTCCTAGGCATTGATAAAACTAAATCTTCTGAAATTTGGGTATTACATAAACTTTCCCATTCATCTTCAATTATGGCACGAAGTTGTTCCGCATTTTGATGACGATAGATAATAAGATTATAGTTATATATCCATCATTACACGACTGGAAAACTTTTGCGTCAGAAAATATGACTTTTGACCAAAAGTCTTCATTGTTCAACAATAATATTATGTTAGAGTGCAAAAATGATCAGTCCTTGTTTTTTTCCTCCGTTAATTTGTATTTTCTAGCAGCACACTTCAGAATGCTATTTTTAATTCTTCTACAGGCAGTAGATCTTGATGCAGGAAAATTTGTTTCCAAAACTGCATTCACTAATTTATAAGGGTTTCATCTTGTTGCTCATTACTTCGTTTAGGCCTACCAGATCCATGCTTGGGGGATAGTTTCTTTAATTTTCCCATATTTTTTTAACTTTCATCATAGTGGATTTATTTATGTTATATTCAGAAGCAATTCCGCTATTCCGCACCATCCATTTTCCAATTTGGAAACAATACCTAATCTTCTGAATTTCTGTTAGTTGTAAATATTTAAAATTTTCAAGAATGGTTCCCTAATCAAACTTGAATATTAATAAACTTCAACTTAAAAAATGTGACAGTTGACTTTTAGATGACTTATAAATATTTTTGCAAAAGTCATGTTTACATTGCTAAAATAACGTGTACTACTTTTTTTTGAAATCAATGTACTGTTGTTTCGGTATGCATATTCACATCCTTTACAGTCGTACGGAAATGGCAGTATTTGGCGCAATCTCATTGGCCGTTTCAAGGCCACGACTTGGCGCGGACGCCAAATGTCACATTTAAAAACAAATTTGGCTTTAATTATTGAGTAAAAAATAATAAAGATGCGTAACTGTCAAGGTTTCGAGATTTTAGTGTTGTATTTTTTTACCAATAGCTTCATGATTGTCTTTAATTTTAAAGGTTATACAGCCACATTACAAATACCTTCCTGTAGCACTAAAAATTGATGACAATCATGAAGTTATTGGCAAAAAAATACAATACTAAAATCTCGAAACCCTGACAGTCGCGCCTCTTTATTATTTTTTACTCAATGCTTTAATCTAATAAAAAAAATTCCTTTATCAGGGGAATAACACACATATCTAACCTGCCTCCGGCTATCGCCTCCGGCTTCTAACTCGCAATAGACCTCATGTCATGCCTGATGCATTTAAAAAAAAAATTCCTTTAATCTAATTTAAAAAAAATTCCTTTATCAGGGGAATAACACACATATCTAACCTGCCTCCGGCTATCGCCTCCGGCTTCTAACTCGCAATAGACCTCATGTCATGCCTGATGTATTTGATAAAAAAAAAACAAGAACGTGTGGGATTTGAACCCGGAACCTACTGCTTGCCAAGCCGAGCTCGTTTCCTCTAGGCCATTGCACCACTAACGAATTGCGAGTAAAGAAGGAATAAGTTCAGTTAGGTTTGGTTAAATGTGACATTTGGCCTTGAAACGGCCAATGAGATTGCGCCGAATACTGCCATTTCCGTACGACTGTAAAGAATGTTAATATGCTTTCGGGATTGTCTCCCAAATGCCAGCCAAAGTCATATTATGCAACCCTCATATCAAAACAAATTTTATAGCATTTCATTGGTTCAATTTTTGTGTAAACAAAAAGTGTGTAAAAATGGACGGCTCCTTGCATGCGCCAATGGATGCGCAGAGCGTTCATAATCAGTCTAATTATTTTAGGTCTGTGGTTCATACACAAACTAAATTTTCAGCTCCATCTCGTGATACGTGATTTTCACGAATTCAAAGGAAACGATATAAGAAGAAGTAGAAGAACGTACTCCTCCAAATCACAGGCCAACTGATGTTCTGTCTAGTTATTTCGTAGTTATTTCCATAGATAAAACCCTCCTATGGTTAGGTTATTTCAACACACAGAACATAACATCTATCACTCTTTAAAGGAGGAATTATTTCTGTGGTGGTTGTTTGTTGTTTATTTTTATTATTAATTTAAAAATATACGTTCATTTTCGTTTGGCGTTATGGGAGTATGGATTGATGTTCTGTTTTAGTAAAAAGTTATAATGTTAACTTTATTTTAGAGAAAAACAGCTGCTAGCTCTGCAAAAAGTAAAGAAAAACGAATACAACGAAAGGAAGAGCAACACAGGATAAGTCAGGCTATGGCGGTTGTCGCTAAGGCTAATAACTTGGTAGACCCCTTAGATGCATTTCCAGTTTTTCAAAAGTATAATAAGAATGGAATAGATGCTGAATTATTTGTTCAACGTTGTGCCAATTTAGATAATACTGTTAGACAATGGGCCTTTAATTTAACAAAAAGAAATATGCAACTTAAGTAAGATAATATATTTGCAATAATTACGAACAGTGTTCCTTTTTGCTGTGTAACATAATCTAGTCCGTTTGAAGTATTTTCATCTAGAAATTTTTTGGAAAGTTTATATCCTGTAAACCCTAGTATGTATGTGTTCAATGTTTAGGTCATGCTGTTTGTATTAAATTTACGTGTGGTGCTGGAAGGAAAATACTTTTTATATAGATGCATATTGTGTGTTTGCCATATGGGAACTTACGCTTTAGGAGTGGTGAAACGATACATTTAGTTAATGTAATTTCTACAATATCTTTATTATGTTTCTGTATACTAATAAATAAGCAATAAATAATTTTTGTTTTTTATGGATTAATAACAGATCAGTTATCTTATTCTTGAGAATCGAACTCTAATTTTAATAATTTTATTTACTTACCAAATGCTTTTAGGTACTAATAAAATGATATTTTTTAGATATGAACAATGTTCTTGGGGATGGAGTGACGAAAAAAAATTAGAGGAATTGTCTCATGATAAAGCTTGGTATTTAATAGCAAAATCTGTAGATGGTAACTTGTTAGGATTTTCTCATTTTCGTTTTGACATGGATGAAGGCATCGAAGTTCTTTATTGGTGAATTAGTTTGTTTATTAATATCTTTTATTTTAAATATACAGGATGTCTGACAATTCCCGAATTTCCCTTAAGGTGCTTATTCTACGTGCAAATTAAGAAAACTTCATATAAACTTTTTTCCGAACATGCTTCTTAAAGGAGCTACGTCCCTTTGAAGATAGCTACTAAATGTAGGATATTAATGATGGAAATACTTTTTAGGCAACTTTATGAAACTTTGTTCATGATTTTGCATTATTAATGCTTACTTTTGTACAGTATGAACCAAAATTTATTTCATCCATAAGGTGGAGAAACGAGGACTAGATAAAAAAACTTGATTCGTCAATATTTCGTTTGAAGTTCTTTTCATTGAAAATGGTTTGCTGCACGGCCAATTGTCAAGAGCGTTTTTTTATGTAATATTATCCGGGAAATCATAATAAAATCTTAAAAATCAAAATATTTTAATAAACAAAAAAAAATTGAAGAAAAGGGTAACTATCAAGAAAAGGGTAACTATCCCTCGTTTCTCCTATGAAATATGGATGAAATAAATCTTTTTTAGTACTATTCAAAAGTAAGCTTGAATAATGCGTAATCGTGAACAAAGTTTCATAAAGTTGTCTCAAAGTATTTCGAAGATAATCATTAAAAACCTACAGGTAGCAGACATATTTAGGGGGCCATAGCTCCTTTAGGAAGCATTTTCTGAAAAAAGTTTACATAAAGTCTTCTCACTATACTTATTTGCACGTATATACGACTTTCAGAGAGTTTGGGACCAAATATCTGGAAAAGTATTGCCGAGCGCCAAATTTTTTATTATAATTTTTTTATTTAGGAGGCAAACCTACGTATGTCAAAAGAAAAAAAATTATTTTATTATTAGTCTTATGTAATGAACAAAAAAGAAATGCCATGAATTTTTAGAAAATGCACAATCAGTTTTGGCAAAATTTAACTCAAACAATTTGTTCACTTATGAAAAAACTAAATATTTGTGGATAAGTGATTTCACTTAAAATTGATACCTATATAGTGATTTTAAATGACGCTCTTTACAATGGTGAAACCGAAATTTGAATAAAAAAATCCCTAATACTTTTTTTTGAAAAATCAACTTTTCAAACCCCATAAAATTGCACGCTCTGACTTGTATCACATATATTACTAAGTTCAAAGAATCATCTTATCGATTATGATTCTTTGTTACCACCAAAGTTTGAAGTTAATCAAGCATCAATTACCGGGTATACAGGGGTGTTGCGATCTTAAGTGTGTCACACTGTAATAAAACAAAAATAAGTAAATGACATTGACATTAAATAAACAGCAATTATGTATTAAATACTAAGGGCCGGTTTTTCAATGTTGAGTTAACTCTAACTAAAGGATAATATCCAAGGAGACCATTGTTACAATAATTGTTTCCTTGGATATTATCCTTTAGTTAGAGTTAACTCAACATTGAAAAACCGGCCCTTAGTTTTTAGGTATTCCTTTAATTTACTTTTAAAACTTGTTAAGTTGTTTAAGTCTGTTATCTCCACCGGTATCTTATTATATGCAACTCATTTATCCCATTACAAAAGAGTAATTTTCTTAACATTTCTTTTTCTCATAATTGTATTTTTCCCCATTCTTTTTAACATATCATCCAGTCCTGACTTCACTAATCCATTATGTATTTTGTATATAACACACACATTGTACTTACTGAACTGTCTTGTCTTATACTCAACCAACCCAGCTTCTCTAACATACTCTTTATTAGTAAAATGACCACATCCCAGAATAGCTTTCATGACTATTTTGTAATATTTGTAACCAACTTTATTAAGTTAAAAAGGACACCCTATATATTATTGCATATTTGATAATGGAGTATTAGGGATCATCAAGAGTTTTCCAGTGAACTTCCATGATGTGTACTGTGTGCTTCTTTTCAGTAGTTTTTGAGATATTTGAAATTTTGACGGATAAGCACCATTGTGATAAACGTATTTTTTAAATTTATAATAACTTTAAATTATTTATTATGGCAATTGATTAACCTAGGAAAGAGCTCTCAAACCATTTATACGATTTGGAAAGTCTACAGGACGTTCATAATTTTATGGTGAACTTGAACGTTTAAAAACCCTGATACCTTTGTTATTTCAAATGGAACATCCTGTATATTATTTCTTGATCTGAAAGCCCTTTTGCTACACATTCCACTGATACTAGCTGAGAACAGTAGTTATTTACTAATTTGAGATCAAAATTGAAAATTGTTTCATATCACGATTTTACACCAGTTTTTTATATTATTAATATGAATTTGAGTTCAAAATCGTATAAGTATTTTTTTGCCAATGGCTACTAAATGTAGGATATTAATGATGGAAATACTTTTTAGGCAACTTTATGAAACTTTGTTCATGATTTTGCACATGTGATATTTTCCGGTTAGTCATTTTTAATAAAGTTTATTTTTAATGGGTTCTTTCAGTATTGTTTGTTATTTCAATTCCGAAGTACACAATCATTTGATTTTTCTGTAAGAACAAAGGGTGCCATGGAAAAACAATCACTTATTTTAACTGACATTTTCTTTCTAAATGTTATAATTAGTGTACGTTACAAGAAACTAATTTACAACATAAATTTTTCAAGGCAATAATTAATAGATATGGTTATATTTTGGGTGAGTGTCATAATAGTTATTTACGATACAAGTGCGATAACGGGTTTATTAGTATACGTGTGTGGAAGTTTCACGGCAAGTACGTAGCACGAGTCTTGTATCCACACAAGTATACTAATAAGACGTTATCACACGTGTATCGTATAAAATGTTATCTACGCTACTTTAAAATTAAAAATTTGAAAAGAAATACCAGTGCGATAAGAAGAAATAGTAGTGAAATAAGAAATAACCAGTGCGATAAGTGGAAATACCAGTGCAATAAGAATGACCAGTGCCTTAATGAGCTTATTATCACAACGCAAAATCCGTGTTATAAGTAGCTCTTAGTGCACTGACATAGATAATAGTATATTATATAACAACGGACTTTAAGTATGTCTTTTAATCCTGAGTGTGAAGTTTGTTTGCAATAATCACATGAGGGGTTAGAAGGCTCTTTGATCCCGTGTTATATACGCTAAAACCTCATCTTATCCCAAATTTTAATACAAATTAAAAAAAAAAAGAAATCAGTACGTGAGTGTTACGCTTTATTAAGTTTAAAAACTAACGGGAATTCTAGTATGCAAGGACTTTGACATATAACTTAAAAATACACACAAAACGTCGTTTAAATTTGTATGTATGCTTAAATTTAAAAATGAGGGTTTTTAATATTGAACAAGCTGCAGAAGAGGCAGTAAATGATTTAATAATCAAAAATAATGTTAATATTGCGAATTATGCAAGACTTAAACCATTTCTCAAAATAAAAATATGGTTATAAACCTAAAAAAAATCTATTCTATTTCTATTGTTTTACTTTTATTCCTGCAGAGATTAAAAATTTTTTTATTCCCTGAGGGAATAAAAGTGGCACATTAGTCCCTATAATCTGGGACTAAAGTATTAGTTTTAGTCCCTGCGGTGCAAAAAAATTCTTTGTTAGCCAGTGAGTGGGGCCTATAGAGAGCGATATCCAGAAAGGCGATGCCCGAGAGAAGAATTATCCTGGAGCCTTTTTGAAAGATTGAGACAAAAAAACGACATTAACTAAGGAACAATTTCCATTACTATGCCGATCAAAATCCACATTTTTGGCGGGCTGTAAATAATCAGCATAGATGGTTCATTAATGTATGGGGAAGAGTATTTGGTGAATTTCTAATTGGTCCATTCCTTTTTTGTGGTCCAAGATATTTTATATGGCCCAATAATAACAAAATTATCCAATATATTTATTGATGTTCTATTTCTGAACATGCAATATAAATTATGTTGAATCCAAAAAAATTGTTGAAAACACTTTAGAACGTTGTTATTGTCGAATAATGCAAAAACAAAATACTCTGAAGGACTATATGTCATACAGCATTGAATTATATTGCAGAATCCATAACATTCAAAGCAAAACGCAAAACATTTAAATAAAAATTATTTATCTTCATAAAAATTAATATAATCTAGTTTTAGTTTAATTGTGACGTTAAAAATTCCCAATTTTTAATTTTATTCTGACATTTACATTCAAAAAAATATAACCTCATTCTAATGTCAAATTGACATTAATGAAACAAATTGATATAACCTAAATCCAATGTCAGTCTAACATTAATTGACATTGATGTCAAAAATAAATCAAAATAAACTAGTTCTATTCTATCCTGACGTTGATATCAAAAATTAATTAGTAATAAAATTATATCACTCTCTTTTAGATAAGGCCTATTCCTTTATATCTTGTTTTACAATTCTCTTTCTTTGCTTGCTATGCATTGTTTATAAATGACTTTGTTTAGGCTTTATACAAGCATAATAACAACAAACATATCCAAACTGATATACTTATATTGGGCATTTACGATAATTGGAGCGCTACATACCGCAATGTATCAGAGCGTTCGATAATAAGAACATATCTACCGAACCGCGTTCGGTAAATGTATCGAATGTATTCGCTACATCTACCCGATCCAAAATTTATGGATCGACTACATCGGTTGGTAAATGCGGTACAACCTTAAAATATGATTAAAAAAACTTAATTTTTGACATTTTGTGAGTATTTGAGAAAAATGAAACCCATCACTGTCGAAAATAATGAAGTAATTTTAGATGAGGATGGAAACATTTATGTATATGTATAATGAATTAAGTAAGTAAGTAGGTATACCTAAATATGCAATACATATAAATGTTGTTTTACTTTCCATTTTGACATGGCGAGCAGTATGGACTTATGAATAAGCATAAAATAAAAAAGTAATTCAATTTTCAATTATTTATTAATTAGTCAAGTAATGCTTTAGGTTACATTTGAAATTTTGCGTTCGGTAATTCTTAGCTCGGTAGATGTATTGACATAAAACAGCTGATTACCGCATTGTACCAGGATACATTACCCGCTCCAATTATCGTAAATGCCTATTGATGTTTCATCTCTAAACATGCTATTATTAAATTCATTTGACTTTCTTTAATACATTTAATAATTAAAGTATTAAAGAAAGTCCAATGAATTTAATAATAGCATGTTTAGAGATGAAACATCAATATAAGTATATCAGTTTGGATATGTTTGTTGTTATTATGCTTGTATAAAGCCTAAACAAAGTCATTTATAAACAATGCATATCAAGCAAAGAAAGAGAATTGTAAAATAAAATCTAATAGACTTGTTTTATGTCGTGGATAACAGAATTTATCTTTATGCCTTGTATTAAATGTGCATTCACTCATGTAGTTATTGAACAGTTTCTTGTTTTTAAACACGAAACAGATACATTCATACATAAATACACCTGTCAACGTAAGGAGATTCAGTTTTTTAAAATAACCTCTAAACGAGTCGTGTAGATTTAAATTTGCCATTATCCTGACTGCTCTTTTCTGCACTTTGAGAACATCCAAACTGTGTCTTGAATTGCCCCAAAATAATATACCATATGAGACAATGTTTAAATTTTATCTCAAATTACTAAATAACTGCTATTCTCAGCTATATCAAGTAAGGTATCAGTGGAAAGTGTAGCAAAAGGGCTGAACCTCACTGGCTCATGGAAGAGCGCGAGATTGAATAAATTGAGAAAATAAAACTAAAAATACGTAATTATCGACTGTCAATAAAAAACGTTTAGGACTTACTTGATGTTAACTGCCCTTCTGACTCCTCTTCTTTGTGGACTGTATATTGAGGCGAAAACTGCACTGATTTACGGTTGATCCCAATAATTATTCCAGGAAAAAATGCACTTATTATATTACTAGCGAGAATGCGAAGCGATCGAGAACATTGTCTGTTCAGATATATGGTCTCACCCACACACCTCTCTATTCTCCGGTAAGTCACGAATCATTGACAGTTCGCGTAGACAATAATTTCAGGGAGTTAACTCAAAATAATTATATGCGAAAAAACTACACTATCTATAACTAAACATGCGGTTACTTAACAAGGGCTTTCAGATCACGAAACAATATACAGGGTGTTCCATTCGAAATAACAAAGTTATCGAAGTTTTCAAATGTTCAACCATAAGATTATGAACATTCTGTAGACGAATTTCCAAAATCAGATACATGGTTTGAGAGCTCTTTCCTAGGTTAATAATTACTATAACAAAAAATTTAAAGTTAGTATAAATTAAAAAAATACGTTTATCATCTGACAAAATTTCGGAAAAATATCAAATATGCAATAATATACCGGGTGACACAAGAAGTAGTTACCCCCCCATTTTTGTTGGCATTTTCATAGATGAAAATTTCAAAATTTTATGGTGAAATAAATACACAGATTCTCATATTTTGACATAAATCATGTGTTAAAACCACTTCCGGTTTAACCGGAAGTGGTATCAACTTTCTTATTTTAAATGAGAACACCAATTTTTTTTCCAATATTTGAAATCTACATAAAATTCCCTTTCTAATGATGTATAACACAGTGACATTTGCTTTCAAGATGGCGGCGAAACATTACTTTTATACCAAATTTAAGTTGGCCATTGATTCGCCGCCAGAAAACAAAACGTGGTTGGGAGGCTGTGGAAACAAAAAAATGATTTATTGTTGCTTTGCTGATAGCATTATTTGCAAACATTTGACATGCATAATGTCTACTAGGATCATTTTCTTTTTTTCGTGTATTTGAAAACAAAAGCTGAATGTTTCACATTTTTTTTAAATAGGAACCTATGTTTTTTATGTGATGTGTGAAATCTACATCAAATTATCTTCATGATGATATACGAAATGTTCCCTTTTATTTATTCATTAGCAGCCAAATTCATCTTTGTCTTATTAGAATTGTGAATTTTAGTTTCAATTCTATTAAGACCAAGATGAATTTGGCTGCTAATGAATAAATAAAAGGGAACATGTCGTATATCATCATGAAGATAATTTGATGTAGAATTCACACATCACATAAAAAACATAGGTTCCTATTTAAAAAAAATGTGAAACATTCAGCTTTTGTTTTCAAATACACGAAAAAAAGAAAATGATCCTAGTAGACATTATGCATGTCAAATGTTTGCAAATAATGCTATCAGCAAAGCAACAATAAATCATTCTTTTGTTTCCACAGCCTCCCAACCACGTTTTGTTTTCTGGCGGCGAATCAATGGCCAACTTAAATTTAGTATAAAAATAATGTTTCGCCGCCATCTTGAAAGCAAATGTCAAATGTCAATGTGTTATACATCATTAGAAAGGGAATTTTATGTAGATTTCAAATATTAAAAAAAAATTGGGTGTTCTCATTTAAAATAAGAAAGTTGATACCACTTCCGGTTAAACCGGAAGTGGTTTTAACACATGATTTATGTCAAAATATGAGAATTTGTGTATTTATTTCACCATAAAATTTTGAAATTTTCATCTATGAAAATGCCAACAAAAATGGGGGGGTAACTACTTCTGGTGTCACCCGGTATAGAGTGTCCTATTTAACTTCACAAAGGCCCGCCATAGACGAGCTGCTTGAAGCAATCGGGGCCAGCTGCACGAGTGCAGTCAACTCCCACCGCAAGCCGACTGCATTCGTGCAGCTGGCACCGACTGCTTCAAGCAGCTCGTCTATGGCGGGCCTAACGGGATAAAATACAGCGGGCACAGGGGCACAGACACGCGGAGAGAGGCCTGGCGAGCAGTTGACAAGCTGACAGCTTGAAGCGGTTAGTCTACGGCGGGCTGGGCAGCTCTTTGCTGCCGGCAGCATGGCAATTCTCGACTGCAAGCTGACTGCATTTTTTTGCTACAACCGCAAGCGAACTGCTTGAGAAGTTCGTGTATTGCGAATGTCTAATTTTCTATTAATTTTGTATTGAAACTGCAGATCGCCCAACTGCGACAGCTTGAAGCTGTCGGCTCCGACTGCTTCAAGCAGCTCGTCTATGGCGGGCCTAAGTTTTACTGCCCAGCTTAAATGGAACACCTTGTAAAACACAATATTTTTGAGATATACAGTTTTGAATACTAAACAACTTTTGTATAAAAAGCTTTTTTCTATGACTTCTAATAAACGAGATATCTTCCGTTCAAGCGCACTATTGTCTCACCCTGTATATATAAATAACGTGTGTACCATTTTAGCTATGAACTGCAACTAGAAGGTACCGTACAAAGGAAAGGATTAGGAAAATTTATGATGCAAATATTAGAATTAATAGCCTTTAAAAACAACATGAAGAAAATTGTATTAACAATTCTTAAGAATAACCAGTATTCAAAATTTTTTAAATCAATGAGGTAAGTAAATGTTTTCAGTTACTATAGTTTATTCACGTTAAGACTACAATGCTGGGTGTCGATTACTGAGTTTGACTCACACACTAATGTATGGCTATTTCGTGTAGAATTATAATAGTTATACAAAAAAAAACCATTAGATCGTTGCTAGAAGCAGAGCGGTGTGTGAGTCAGACCCAGTAATTTACACCCATCACTGCAGTCTTCACGTCAACAAACTTTTGAGTCCTAATACATGCAAACATACCTCCAAAAAGTAGGTACTAGCTACGGTTAAAACATTTAAACATTGTAATGCATTTCTGCAAGATTGTTGCGAATTAAGTTCACAGATCATTCTTAATGCGTATTTCTGTAATATAAAAACCCGGCTAACTTACATGCTAGTACTCCAGTTTAGTATCCCATACGGCATATGAGAGTTAAAATTAGCGTAATACAAAACTAAAAGAATATGCTGAGAGACATGTTCAGACATGAAATGAAGGGCGACACAACTGCTTCGTAGTTTTGCGCAGAGATAAATGTTTATACAAAAATGTTGAGCTTATAAAAGGGCGTATCTCCTCTAATAAAAGAGATAGTAAAGTGAACTAAAAATGAAAATTTAAGATGAAGCTACAGTTTCATTTCAACTGCGATATGTTACGGTTGCTCATATACGTCACAGGGTGGTACGAATTTTCAGAAAAAAACATTTTTATTACACCTGGTACTTATAAAAGTAAAATTAACTTTTTACCAAAATAACGAGTACAATGGCATTATCAAGGAATGAACCTACCTACAATGAAAGATATATTCATAGGACCAAAAGTAGCATTGTAACGAAGTGATTTTTCCAGTCAAGGAATGTTCATAAATATCACCGTCACTTGGGTACACCCTGTTTTAGTTAAGTTATTATTGAGTTGTTTAAAAGTACGCTGGTAAACAAGCAGTCAAGTAATTAATTGATTAATTTTCGACAATCCCTCGTATAAGTAAAATCCGAGAAATATTATAAATAATGGCCGAGTCGGAAATAAAAATCATTCGTTACTAAAAATGTTAATCCGTATCCGTTTTAATCCGTTTCTTTTTGCAATAATAATAATAATATTTTATTGGTCTGGGAAACAATACAGTTTATAGACATGTCAGTAGGTTAGATTCACAATTTAGAAATATTTAACGTTATAGGTATTTAAAATTTAACAAATAAAATTATTAATAATTACACATACAAATAGTACAATATAATATATATTACAAATGCACAAATATGAATAAATTAAAAATATTAAAGACATATTACATAATTAAAATAAAAAATTTTAAAGATAAATTACACATCAGACGTATAAGTATGGCAGAATGAATAAAAATCGTTTATGTTATAGAGGCAAGCACTTATCATGAGTTCCTTTAACTTGTATTTAAATTTTTTTGGACCAAGGGTTTTTATATTTGGAGGCAAGGCATTATAGAATTTTAAGCCACTATGTTCAGTTTTCCTAAGTCTTGTGTGGGGACATATCAAGTTTCCTTTGTGTCTCGTGTCATGGTCATGTATATCACTAAACATGGGGAAGTCATTAATGTGTTCTTTTATATAGCAATGTTTTCAAAAATTATCAGGGAGAAAATCGTCATTATGTTTAGTTCTTTAAATAATGGTTTACAGGATTCTCGATAGTTTTTCTTAAGTATTGCCCGAACTGCTGCCTTTTGTATGATTAGGATTCTTTGAATGTGGACATGGGCTGCATTTCCCCAAGTTTGTATTCCATATTTCATTACAGAGTAAAAAAGGGCATGATAACAGGTAAGTGCGGCTTCTTTATTTATAATAGAGGTTATTCTCCGAAGCATAAATACTACAGAGGACAGCTTTTTACATAAGCTGTCTATGTGGATAGTCCATTTCAATGACTCATCAATGTAAATTCCCAGAAACTTGGAGGATTGGCTGTTGCTTTTGTTTACTGCAAATGACATAGCACAACTTCACTGATGTCTTCAATTCTTGAATTTTGAGGTGTTTTAATGGTAAGGGTGGTATCGTCTGCATACATTAGTGACTTTAAGTTAATGCCATTTATTTCCATGTTATCCGGAAAATCGTTAATGTAGATAATGAAAAGGAGGGGACCTAGGATAGACCCCTGGGGAACTCCTCGTCTTACAGTTAGTTGATGACTATTTGCTCCATGGTAGTTTACTATTTGTGGTCTGTCTTGTAGATAGGATTTAAGTAGTTGAAGTGCTGGTCCTCGTATTCCATAATACTCGAGCTTTTCCTCTAAAATTGAGTGTGATACACAATCGAAAGCCTTCGACAGATCGGCAAAGATAGAGTGGCAGATTTGTTTTTCATCAAAGGCATTATATATGTTTTCCATGAATTTTAAAATTACATCTGTGGTGTTTTTATTTTTTATGAAACCGTATTGTTGTGTGGAGAAATATTTGTTTTGATCCATGTGTTTATAAATTTGTTTATAAATTGCTAACTCTAGAATTTTTGATGGGGTTGGTAATTGGGCAATTGGTCTGAAGTTATCCGGAACTGAGGCATATAGTATAGAAATTGCAAGTAACTCATTTCCAGTTATATACGTTCTGAATCGATGCGCCAAATTGCATAATCCGCTGGACCTCTGCAAGTTACGCCGGGATGTGCATCCGAATCCTTCTTTTCAAGTCAGTGACCGCCCCTCTATCACGCGACCTAGATACGTCATAAAGGTTGCAAAAGGGAGAGGAGCGCTCATTCCGCTCTCTTTCCGAGAAAGCCGGCAGCAGTTCATGTTCATTCCGAGATACTCCGCATTAGCTCATTCCGAGAAAACCGCCAGCAGTTGCAGATCAATCCGAAGCCGTCAACATTTCGGTACCGCCGCTCCGAGGTTTAATAGTAAATTTATTTGAATATAATAATGGTAAGAACACACCGTAGTCCGCTGCAATTTGCAGGTACTGCCTTCAGTTAAGTATAGACATTCAAAGGTCTTTTTGTTCTCAAGTATCGTTGTATTACACTACCCAATCAAACCAGAGCTAATTAGTAATACCTCCGTTGGTCTTGTGTTTGCTAATATATGCATCGGCGGCTGAGATCTGTTCGCTAGGGCCATCTTAAAAGCCTCCATGCATAATAGGTTACCGGAAAACCTACGTTAAGCCAAATAGTCATTATATGCATCAACTGGTTGGATCTGTTCGCTAGGGCCATCCATAAAGGTGATCTGCATAGAGTTGACTCGGAAAACTTACGTTAATCAACATAATCATTAACAACTAGCTCTACGTTTGTGGCAGTAGTTTGCCGTGTGTTTAAATATTCCGTATAGCCTACAATATCTATAGCTAACCGATTGCCCGCCGTGCATAATACATCCTAGTGGAAAGGTCCGTTTGCTTGTCGTACACAGTAATTTATTAATCCAACGTATCCGAAAATTCCGCCTAAAATCGCGTAAAGACTCTTGATTGCTCGCTTGACTTGTTTTTAATCGTTTTAAACAGTTTTATACATACTTGACTGTACAGTCGTGGAGGTATTAGAGTTAATTAATCTGTTTCCAAATATTGCTGAATAAAACCGTTATTTTAAAGAGGTAAAATTCACGAGTTATTATTTCTGTCATTTATTTCTGATTAACCCATTTGAGCAGTATGGTCGAAGTCCATTAGATAGACCTCCAGCTTCAGACCCCTGGCTATTCCGTATCTGTTTGAGCAGTATGGTCGAAGTCCATTAGATAGACCTCCAGCTTCAGACCCCTGGCTATTCCGTATCTCCGCTGTTTTGCTATTCAGGGTTGTTCTCCCAATAGGGGAGCCAAAAAGTGTAGTTCTTTGCACTTAAAAATTAAAGGACTGGCGCCCGAGATTTCCGTATAAAAAGATTACGTAAGTATATTGACAGAAAGCACCGTAATAAGTAGGCACCATTACAGCATCAAATTTGTATGGTGATGTGTTAGGTATTTTGTCAGCTGTGTCAAATTTTAATTGCTGTGTGTCAAATTTTAATTGCTGCGTTGTGAAATTTTATTAGGTGTATTCTTTTCATATATAATTTTAGGTCATTTTGAGAAATCTGTTATTTTTACACTAATTATTTCAGTAATCGAATGCACCCATCTCTAAAATATTTCTAATGTGACTATGACATCGATGACACATGACGAGAGTTTAAATATTATATTGGTATATAAAGTTCTGGTTATTGAAAATTAATTAATAATGCCCAAAATATGTCAGCAGACAAAAAACTTAGCATTTCAAACACGACAAGCCAGACTTAAACAATGATGCTATTGTACATAAACTGATGGACATTTTCAGTGGAAGTACAATTAATCTATTTTTAATACAGACCACACAAATGTTAACAACTATCGTCCCATTACACTACTATCTGTCCTAGGAAAAAATTTGGAAAAAATCATAAAAATTTTTCTACACGAAGAAGTTGGGCATGTTATCCCAAGATATCAATTTGGGTTTCGGGAGAAGTATTCCACTATTCACCCTCTAACAGTCATCACATCCAACATTCAGACTGCAAAACTTAGTGGTCAGTGTAGTGCTGCCATCTTTCTTGACATCCATAAAGCCTTCGACAGCGTTTGGCATCGTGGCATATTATATAAACTAATGGTAATCAACTGCCCCAAACATTTGCTCTTCCTAGTCAAAGACTACTTGTGTGGAAGAACCGTACAAGTGAGAATTAACGACAATCTCTCACAAAACATTGCAATTCAACAAGGTGTTCCACAAGGTTCTCCACTCTCGCCCTTGCTCTACAATATATATTGTTATGATATATATAACTTTACCCTGGAACCAGAATATCTAAACCTAAATTTGTATACTCTCCAATATGCCGATGATACCGCACTTGTAAGCCATAACAAGAACATCTATAAGACAGTCGAAGCACGTCAGCAGTTGATGGATAGAACATTATCATGGTTCAACAAATGGCGAATGAAACCAAATCCTCTAAAATCACAATACATTGTGTTTAACCATAATATTTCCCCAAACACACCAACAATAACTATTGAAAATAACACAATACATTGTCAACCTGAAATAAATTATCTTGGAGTCACAATAGACGATAAGCTTAATTTTAATAAGAATACAAAACTTATTAAGAAGAAATGCATTGCAAGAGGCAGACATTTCCGAAGCCTAACATATAAAAACAGAGGAATCAACAAACAAACTGCTGCCCATATTTACAGTACAATATGTCGACCGATATTAGAATACAGCCATCCGTTATACCTTAACACAAGAAGACCAGTCATTAAGAACTAGAAATAGCAGAAACAACAACATTACGATCGATTACCAAAACCAGACACCCCAGAAATCCTCTTTATAACCCCCCTAACAACCTGCTATACCAAATCACAAATATTACACTTATTAACCAAAGACTACAATCCCTATCAACAAAATTTGCTAAAGAAGAAAAAAACATACAAATCATCCAACCCCTCTGCAAAATTAGGGAACAAGGAACACCCAACAGAAGGAAATATCCAGAGCTAACGCTGTGGGAACACATCACCGTACTTAATAATCAATGAGATTCACATAGCCTATTCATTGTTTTTTTTTTTCTTTTTTATATATACATATATTTAAGACAATACCCTATAATGACACAAATGTTAAACAAAAAAAATGTAAATAATTGTAACAGGCTGAAGGACTTCGGTCGATGGCCAATTGATAATACCAATAAAATACTTTTATTATTATTATTATTATTATTATTATTATTCTATTTTTAATAAATCATTTTGTTTGGAATGTAATTTTAATTTTTAGGTAGGAAGATCCGTTATATAAATAAATACACCACATGTAATTACGACCCCCTTTAACCCTTCTTGTGCGGGAGGGGGCTACACATTTAAAGACAAGGGACACACATCCAATATCCGTGTATAATGGAAAAATCCCTCTCACAGTATTTTCCATTGCCACGACCGGGATTCGAACCCGGGACTTTTGGGTGAGAGGCAGATACTCTACCATCTCGACCATCAGTCATATACGAGATAATACTGGATAAGGCAGGGGTATACAGGGGACGGCGGTGTCTAAAAAACTGAAAAATGGAATTATTTTTATAAAAGGGATCTGGTCGAATTTTTTTTGGATAATTTGTTAGAAGCTGCGCGAAATTTAATAGAATATAAGGGAGGGAGAACTACTTTATATAAAATTCTAAAATCAATAGGGCTTAAATACAAAATTGCGAGAACAATGACAGAGACTATCACAAGACCATGACTGGAGACTTTTTTCAAAAATGGATAAAAGACCAACTTATTCCTGCATTGGCACAGCTTAAATGTAAATGTGTGGTGGTGATGGATAATGCTCCTTACCATTCCATGCTATTGGATAAGCCACCAACATTTGCTTCTAAAAAATGCGAAATGCAGAAATGGTTGACTGACAGAACTCAAAAAGACCATCAAAATTTAAATAAAAAGGAACTGTGGGAGTTAATAAAACCCTTTCAGCGTGATTTATGTAGTTGACGAACTATTAAGACAGCAAGGACATGAAGTCCTTCGTTTACCACCATACCATTGTCAGTTCAACCCAATTGAAATGGCATGGCACGTAACGAAGGACTGTTATAACAAGAATATAAATCTTCAGTCTTCTATGAAGCAGACTGAAGATTTATGGCTTAGGTCCTTGCGTCAATGTACTGCTCAGACTTAGAAAAATTGTTGTGTGCATTGTGAAAATCTGGTGAGGGAGGATTGGGTACGGGAAATGGGACAAACATCTTTTGAAGATATGCCTCCTTTTATTATTTCACTAGCAGAATCTGATTCAGATTTAAACGAAGAAGAAGATGATTAAAGAAGATTTATAAGTCAGATCCAATTTAAAAAAATCTCATTTTTCTGTGTATTATTGCTCTATTTAGGTACTTATAATAATTGAAATAAGAAATATGCATTTAATTAAATTTACATCCAATATACATGGTAACATGGATACGAGTATGGATATAAGTACTTATGTATACACACTTATTTCGTATTAAATATAAATGCTCCACTCCTAATAATTATTTTACTGCTATAATTAATTTCTATATTGTATAATTATTAGTCTTTATAATAGCTTTGTTCGTAGAGTAGTCAGAAACCATCAGAAACTGTCCGACGCATGCGCATTTGGTTGTAGAGTTGCGCGTGTTAAGTCAAAGCACTTTTAAATTTCAGAGCTCTATTAAAAGTCACATGTGAAAATTAAAATTAATTTAATTAAGTCGAATTCGGACAACACGCACTATATCACAAATAAACAAATAGATACAAATATTCAAACCAGCAATCGAGAAACACAACTTTCAAACATTTCCTGTACCTTTCAAATAACCACAGAACACCCAAAACAGCAAATAATTGTTCCTTTTATGAACAGCTAAGAGGAACTCGCGGCTACAAGCGCATGTGCTTGAAGCACATAAAAGGAACACAGTAATTATTGTAATAATTTTTATTTCATTCCACAATTACAGAACCAATGAGAATTCTATAAATTTCATAGTTACAAACATAGAACATATAGGGTCAGACTGTGGCTAATAGAAATTTGAAGAAAATGACGCTTTCTTGCTAAAATATGACTGTCGGTATCCATAACCTTAAAATAGGTATTTGATATTGTCAATCATTATATAGAGTGAACCATTATGAGAAATCACAGCCTCCACTACTTTTTTACAAAGTGAATGAACTGTACCTAGCATGTTCTTATATGTATATGGGTGTTTCATTAAAATTATCGAAGTAATTTCAGTCTGAAAGTGATTTTTCATAGTGCTACCAGTTCAACCGGAAATGAAATATTTATGAATTTTACTCGCCAAAAACTTAAGGATGTTCAAGGGTTTCATCGTCGGGACAGAGGGGAGTAGCGGGACGGGGGAGATCCCGGGGGTGCGAGAAGGCGTAAGAGGTGGCAACACCGCACATTTCCCCTGTGCTTGCGTTTTCTTTCTGCTGCATACAAAACCCAGGGAGAAGAGCAAGCAATCAAACTGTTGCGTGGTGAATAGCCGGGCACACACACAGAGGTATATCTGTGGACTTTATCCAGGGCAGTTTAGGTCTGCGCTATTTCGCGGACTTGGTATGTAACAGACTAAATATTGCCACTCCACTAACTTAAAAGACATGCCCGTAGATAATTCTGGCGTACTTTAATCGCTCGCAGACAAAACTGTCTGTTGATAGGTGAAGTCTTTAGACTTATGTGAAGACTTTACCAAAACTGCGGAGTTCGGTCTTGACAAAAGTTTTTAGTGGAAATCTTTAACTTTTCTGGTTATATTTTGTAGTTTTGTGTTAGTGAGAAAATGGTCAGCTAAAATATAAGTAAAGAAACAAGTTGCATTGTGTTTGGCTATAATTTACATACATCTTATGACTTGTGACCTGCATTAGCCTTAGGATGCACTTTTTTACAATACTGAATACTGGTGGTGTGTGTATTTGATTTTTCATAAAGTTGGATGACTTTTATAAATGTATCAATTCTTTCAGCTAATCTTTTGAATAAAAATATTAAACATGCGGATTTAACCTGTGGGAAAAGACTGTGCAAATATGGCATCAACAGACTTAACATGTGGTTTATGCCTTCAGATAAGTCTGTACATGAATTAAGACTGGTGTGTACTCACACACTAACGTACAGATTTGCCAACAGACTTTGACTGTGCCGGGTAAAGTTCACAGATAAACCTCTGTGTATATGCCCGACTATTGTGATGGAAAACCACAAGTCATAAAAACCAAGAAAATATTAAAAAGCATTCTAGAGTACCTAAAAAGTTTGCCATAATATATTCAAGAACTTCATTTCAGCTTCACTTCGAATATTCCTAGTAGTTCTATTCTCCGATAAGAATATTTTACATTTATTGTTATGTATGAAAGTCTATTTGTTCTTATTATCTGACATGCTTGCATGAAATATATTTTGATAATTTACATAAACATGATTTGATTGTTCTACTTGATAAAAAAAGTAAATTATTTTAATGAAAAAGTCAATAAATTGTTTGACGTTTGACGTTATAAATTATTTTCAATGCGACGTTGCCGTTGTTACACTTCATAAGCGTCTGCTGAAGCACGGCATTTCCGAAAAAAATGCTGTTTATTAATCAGAATGCATTGCAACCGTCCCCTTTTTCATAGACAAAATCTTCCTTGAAGTCTCTTCTATACGTTGCATAGTTTTTTTCCATTTTCTCTGCATTTTCTCCTCAATATTTTAGTCTGAGAAGGTCTCCGAACATGGGAACATGCAATCTCCATAAGACTCCATGTTAAAATCATAGATTTCAATTTCGATTTTCTCGAAAACTACGTACAAGAAGGTAATAAAATAACAGGGACCGGTTCATCTCTATATCAAAAATAACATATTCAACTTTCAGCGACTTCTCTGCATTTTTGCGAAACCCTTGAACATCCTTAAATAACCATAACAGATTTGTTCCTACATTCATTTGTTTTATGTGCATATAGAATAATTTATGATCGATATGATATAGGGTGTGCTACAGTTTTCTACAGGGTTAGTTTTATTAATGTAAACCCCATTTTTTTTAAATTCTTGACCGATTCAAAAAATTTAAAAACTGGCCTTACACGGTTTTTTATGTAGATTCCACTTCTGCTATATATTTAAAACGCTATTGCCAATCCGATAGCAGAAGTGGAATCTACATGAAAAACCGTGTAAGGCTGGTTTTTTAATTTTTGGAATCGGTCAAAGATAAAAATAAAAATGGGGGTTTACATTAATAAAACTAACCCTGTATCTAGAATTTCTTGAGCAATCTAAATTTTGAATAATATATAGGGTATTGCCTAAAAGTTATTTTTGGCATCGTTCAATTTTATTTCTTATTTGGGATTTACTACCATACATTTAAATGATCAAAAAAATATCTGGACTTTTAAAAAATAACCTTTGCGCCTGTGACTTTGCGTCAAAGGAATGATTAAAAGTTGGTTTTCTGACCCATATATTTTTCCAAGAGTGCCACATCTCTTCGATAAATTTATGAAAATTGGAAAAAGAAATATGTGTAAGATCATAAAAGCTTCAAACTCATCAGATTTCGTGAATCTACTTCACACAGTTGCAGAAATATTACAGAAAACCCCTTTTTGGGGTCTCCATTTTGGGGGATTTAACCTTCTTAGGAAGCATTTTTCGAGGCATGTTCATATAAACTTTTCGTCATATTTTGTCTAGTGCAACCTGTCTGGAAATATTATCCACTAATTTTGGGACACCCTGTACAGGGTGTCAACTCTAATTTTGCCCCCTCTTCTATTTCCTTATTTGTGAAGATATTTTAAAATTTTAAAATGTAGCCTTATCAGACATTTCACGAATTTTTCAAATATAATATTCAAAATTACCTCGTATCAATACATGCAGGGTGGTGAAAAAAAAATTGTGTTTTTTTAAATGGAATACCCTGTATATTTCTCGACAGGTTTGTAGTACGCTTTGAGCTGATTTCAAAAACGTATAACTCCCTTGAGTTTAGATCAAAATCATTCGAGATATTCAAGGAGAAACATGAGAAATATTTGTTTTCACACTTTCGAGGTGGCTTGGCATTCTGACTTAATTGTTGATTTTTAGCTGTCAAAATAATTGACTATGAATGTTATTGTGAATGTAATTTTTACATTGTTCATATTGGTTGGTTGGTTGCATTGAGATAGAATATAATAGGGAGACGGCATTACGTGGCAAAAATGGTTTCATGTCCGCCATATTGCTACGACGTTTTTGTCAAAAATGTCAAACTGTAGTGTCATTTGTTGTCAGTTTATGTTGAGCAATATTTAGCATTTCATTTGTGTTTTGAGAACTATAAGTATAAGTATTTTTTGTTAGTTTTCTTAAAAACAATCATGGTGTCTTGTGCTGTGCGTAACTGCTGTAGCAGAGCCGGCGTGGATAAAAAGACGTCGGGAATAACATTTCATAGGATAGTATAAACAATAAATAGAACCGTACCTACAAAATTATCGTACATAAATGCTATTATTGGTAGTGTACTTTATACATGCTACAGCGTAGGACAAAGGGCGGCGGTAGACAAATACAAGCATCTTAGAGGGGAAGAGAACGCGTATACCTACAAACGAAAGAAATAGGAGAAGGATAACCAACTTTTAGATCAGCTTGAAAGTCACCAAAACGAGGATGGCACTAGAAAATTTTATCAGGAATAAAACGCGACAAGAAAGGTTTTTAAACCAAGAACTAATATATGTAGAGACAAAGGAGTAAACTTAATAAGCAATAAAAAATATATTCTATCTGGATGGACAGAACATTTTCAAAGGCTGCTGGCGGTAGGACCAACCTAAATGAAAGACTGAAACCATTCTCTGAAGTCCACCTCGGAGAATATCAGTCAGGATTCAGACCAGGTCGCTCAACTACCAACCAAATGTTTACTTTGCATCAAATCCTAGAAAAATCCAGAAAATTTGACATTGGTATAACACTGGTATGCACCACTTGTCATCTACTTTAAAGCAGCGTATGATAACATTCTTAGGTCGAAGTTGCAACTACGACTACGACATAATATAGGAACCGTTCGAAATACACAAAGGACTGCGACAAGAAGATGCGCTGGTGTATCAGTTATTCAATATAGCTCTGGAGAAAATCTTCTGATTGGTACGTACCACTTCGAACGAGTATGGGCGCTACACAGTCACTGATCGTTTTCTCTATTTAATACACGCTTTACGTACGATCATCCCGTCTTTGTTTCCAATTTGGCTATAATTTTTCTTGTGGTATATTTATGTATTCTGAAACAATGTATAACATGGGTATGTAAATTAAAGACAAATTTACTTATTTGCATATTGTTTTACTTTTCATATTCACCATCATCCACACACCCAATTAACAAGCTGTAGGAATTGGTACTATTGAACTAATAGTGCAGTTTTCCTTCAAAGGGACCTATAAGCCCCATAAAACTAGTTCCACTATATTAAATATCTTGTCTAAAAAGACTTGTGAACCAAATAAACTTCACCGACTTTAGTTGATTACGAAAGTTGAAAGTTGACCAACTAAAATCGAATCGTGAGAACGAGCTTAATCCAACTCTGTTAAAGCCGCCATATTGCTACCACATTAACCTCCGCCCAGTGGTATCGTTATTTCCTTACCTATTTATAATATAAATATGATAAATATGATTTGTGTAAATTCTTCGGAAGTAATATTATGTGGTGATTTGAATGTTGACCAGTTTAGTTCATCAAACCATAAAAAAGAATTAATAGATATATTGTCATCATATGAAATAAATAATCTAGTAACTGAGCCTACAAGAATATCTAACAATTCATCTTCTTCTATTGATTGATTACATGTGTACTAATTCTGTAAATAAATATAACCAGTGTGATGTTGTGCAAAACGCACTATCTGATCATTCAGCTCAAATATTAACATTTAGTATGACATGCCAAAGTAAAGGTGAATTTGTAGACGACTGTTTTTATTCGAGATCCTTTAGTAAACAGAACTATGAAACTTTTTTGTCATATATAGGAAATGAGAGTTGGTATGAGATTTATGCTGCACAGTCTGTAAATATTGGTTTTAAAATATTTATTGATACATTAAAATAAGATATTGATATCGCGTTTCCACTTAAAAAATGTACACAAAATTCTAACAAAAATTGTTACAAAAAACCATGGATTACTCCAGGAATATATGTCTCATCACAAAAAATTAAAGAATTGTATAAAGATATGATATACAGTAAGGATCAGAACAAAATCAGCTTTTATAAAAAGTATAAAAATGTATACAGGATGGTTATCAAAGAGGCGAAAAAAATGCACAACAACAATATATATTACTATATTGTATTGTTTTATGATTTTACTTTAATATAACTTTATACTTACTACTTTCAGGGAATTATAGTCGGTTCTGCAATTGATATACCAGCAAACAACTTTATTTTTCTTTATATGCAATAATAATTCAATAAAATTAAAATACACAAATAGTAACAAATTATTTATTTAAATAAACCAAATGATATTTTGAATGATTAAATTTTAATATCAATATAAATAATTTACTTGTCAACCTCTTCGACACCTAACTTATCAATTAAATTTCTTATATGTTATACAATTTGATTTCTTATTAAAGTTCTAAATATTACAATAGATGTAGTAATCTAAATTATAAAACTATACGTCAATGTCAAAATAATGTTTATGTTTATTGACGTTTATTAAATTTTGATACGTTATAAAATACCTTTCCTTTATTTATTAATTTCAATATGTGAACTTGAATATTTCAATTGGGAATCTTCTATCTATCATGTATGTATTTCATTACCATTAATTGTTTCTATAACTTCAATTTGATTTATCAATGTTTTATACTTTATATTACTTTAACTTCCATAAATTTAAGTTTGCTGCACCAATTTGAATTCTTCTGTGTCTTCTATAATTAAATTTTAATTCACCATACATTTATTTATTACATTCCACTTTGATTTATCAATTCCATAATTTAATTTATCTCTTCCAAATTATTATTATTGTTAAATTTATATTTTCCTTATTTATTCTTTATTAACTTATGAAAATTTGATATTTATATTCATAAAATATTTGATTATTAATATATTTTTGCAATTTTATCAAGAGCAAAATCTTTTCGTGTTCAACCAAAATTATCAATTTCGTAACCAATCAATAATCTTTCTTCCCTCCCATAAAACAAAACTCTTTTATTTTAAAAACATTTGATATCAAACAAATTTACTTTTAGGTTAACATTTACTGTCTAAACAGTTTATGTCAAATTTAACATTTTAGGTTATCAACCTTTCATAAGTTTTAACAATACATTTCAATTATCTTAATTATTACCTTAATACTATTAAAATTCAATCATTCAACTCTATTTGCAATAGTGTATAATATAGCAATATATATAAATTCAGGAAATAAGTCAAAAGCTGCTTGGAGTATAATAAATAACAGTGTAGGGAATAAAAACAAAAATTTTAGGCATATAACTGAAATACGAACAGAAAATGGTAACATTGATGAAAAAGAAATTTCAAATTGTTTTAATTCATATTTTGTAAATATACCTGTTAATATACACTGACGATCAATTGAAGTGACCCAAGAAAAGTTTGCATCAACTTCCAACTCATATATCTTTTGATACAAGAATCGCAGAGCGATAAATCTTTTTAGGTATTATAGATACACGCCTCAAGAATATGTGATACATTTTGTCCTTGTCTCGTTTATTTTTGGAGGTGCGGTGATGAAGGTTGAGCTATGTTTTTCTGCCAAAGTTTAAGGTCGTGCATGGAGTGTCCCAAACCGTTTTCGAATATGACAATATAGTAATTTTGTACCCTCATTCATTGCGTTCATTTTCATTTTTGATTGATTGTGCTAACTTAATTGTTGTTGATTTTTTGAGGATTTCTATACAACAGTACATTTTTTGACTTTTTGACAGGGGGGAAGAACTGAATTGATAGTTTTCGCAAATGAAACTGTGAATGCGCTGGATAGGTACCTCAATCAAATTTTGCGGCCTATTGTTGCCTTTTGCGAATCAAAGAGATCCTGAATTTCTATATATGCAAGACCACATCGTGTTCGAGTAGTAAACAATTTTTTCGAAGAACATCACAAGAATGGTATTGCCTTCCTGCTCGCCGAATCTTAACCCTATCGAGCATGTCTGGAACGCACTTGGAAGACACCTTTACAAACGAATGGTAGGTACCAGCTATCAATTTGGAAGAACTTGCTGTTGCGGTTTCAGAGGAATGGCCTCTTGTGGATCAGCAAATTATAGATAATTGCATTATCAGTATGTCCAGACGGTATCAAGCTGTTATAGGAGCAAGAGGTGGACCAACTCGATATTGACATTTAATTTTAAAAATTTTTATTTGTGTATTATGTACGTGTAAGATTTAATTGTACACATTAAATAAAGTAATCATAAGTCAAAAAATGTCCTGTTGTATAAAAATTCTCAAAAAATCAACAACAATTAACTTGGCGCAATCAATCAACTTCGAAAATGAACGCAATGAATGAGGGTACAAAATGACTATATTGTCATATCCGAAAACGGTTTGGAACACTCCATGCACAATCTCAAAATTTGGAAGAAAAACATAGCTCAACTTTCATCACCGTATCTCCAATAATAAACGAGACAAGGACAAGCAAAATGTGTCACATATTCTTGAGGCGTATGTCTATAATATCTAAAAAGATTTATGGCTCTGCGATTCTTGCATCAAAAAATATATGATGGAAGTTGATGCAAATTTTTCTTGGGTCACTTCAATTGATCGTCAGTGTAAATGGAAAATTGCCACAAAACTGTAACCATACCAGTTTAGATGCAAATAAAAATTATCCAACTATGTTTATAGATGCTGTTAGTGAATCAACTGTTTTCAATATGATTCAAGGTCTAAGAAAATCGAATTCTGTTGGTGTAGATGAGATAAGTGCCAATATTTTAAAGCACTGTGTCAATTTTATATTAGCTCCCTTGACTTATTTAATAAATTGGTCACTATCTGAAGGTATATTTCCAGAAATACTAAAAGTAGCTAAAGTGATACCAATATATAAAAAGGGTGATGCAAATAATACTGAAAATTATAGACCTATATCTCTGTTATCTACAATATCAAAAATTTTAGAACGTGTAATATTTAACAAAATGTTATTATTTACTACAAAATATGACATACTGCACAGCGCTCAACATGGGTTTACTAAAGGAAAATCTACAGAAACAGCAATTTATAAATTTTTAGATAAACTATATGAACAATTAGATAAAACCAAGAATACTCTAGCATTATTTATGGATTTGAGTAAAGCGTTCGATCTGGTGGACCATGACATACTTCTAAATAAATTAAATGCATATGGATTTAGAGGTAAAATTAATGACATAATTAGAACTTATCTAAAAGGCAGATCACAAATAGTAGTTGAAGTAAATAAAATAAGATCAAATAGTTTAGAAATTAAATATGGTGTTCCTCAAGGGTCCGTATTAGGACCCTTGCTATTTCTTTTATTTGTAAATGATCTGCCTGATATAACATTTGAAAATAATTTGGTAATGTTTGCTGATGATAATAGTTGTATACGTGCTAAAGATAGCAAAATTGATGTAATAGAGAATACGCAAACTATGTTACTTAAATTTGTTTCGTGGTTTAATACCAATAGATTGTTTTTAAATACTGATAAAACTGTATTCATAAATTTCATCCCTAGATCCAAGGTAATTACTGAATCATTATTAATAAAAAATAACAGGAAAACCATAACTCAAGTCAGCACTGTTAAATTTCTAGGTATACACATGGACAATAACTTGGGATGGGAAACACATGTTGAAGCATTGTGCAAAAAACTAGCACCAGCCTGTTATGCTATATATCAGTGGCGGCTCCTGGTCTGTAACGTAGGGGAGGCTCAGGGCTAAAAAGCTGTGTACACGGGGCAAGAGCTGCGGGGGGTGTGGGGGGCGGCAGCCCAACGCGAAGCGCCGCAGGCGAAAATTTTTCAGGAATTTCAAGGTCATTGTGTTTTACAAGTACCCCAAAATTTGTATTAAACTCTACATTGACATTAATAAACGTGTGATGATTTTTAAATTTTGAATAGGAGAAATTATTTATTATTACAATAAATATAAAACACTACTTGGCCAATAGGTATAATGTATTAAAAAAATAAAAAATATAAGTATATCAAATAATTAATAATACAAAATATTGCCCAGCAAGAAACAGCGAGGAGGTGTAGAGTTTTTATATACCTACATATATATAAATAAGTTCCTTATATACCTACATATATATAAATAATAAATGTATTCTCAATAAAAAATAAAAATATCACTTTTTAAAATTCTGTACGCTATTATCTGCCATTTGATAGGAGTTACGCCGGCACACGTAAAAATACAATAACAAACAACAACCTCGGGCGACCGCGTGAGTGCTACTCTAACGTAACAGCGACAGCATTGCGGCTCACAAGTCGAGAGCCTTTTTACATGCTAAAATTGCATTTAAGAACAGCGCGGGTCAGACCGAAGTGGCCCGATCTGCCATGCCAGTATCGATGGACCGCGGCTACAATATTTGTAGCCATCGCGCGACAAAACCGGGATTGGACTGAGAGCTTGTGGCAACCATCAACGGAGAAAGGAAATGAAGCAGTTGCCTGCTAATACACGAGCGTAATATGGCATGGGATATGATATTCTTTAGAAGAAAATAGATAAAAAAATGTTATATTAAGAGATTGTTTAGCCTAAACTAAAATATTTCATTTGTTGTTTTTTCCTCCTTTCTTCTTGGGAGGCTCGAGCCCCAGAGCCCCTGTGGACCAGCCGCCACTGCTATATATAGACTTAGTGAGTTAAGTAGTAGAGACATTTTGATGTCATACTACTATGCTCAATTCTATTCTAGATTAAAGTATGGTATATTATTTTGGGGATGTTCTCATCATTGGGTTAGAGTTTTTAGGTTACAAAAGTGAGCGGGTAGATCAATTATGGGCGTTTTGCCGTTTACCCCTTGTAGAGATTTATTTAAAAGATTAAAATTATTATGCTTGCCATGTTTATATATTCTAGAGATTTTACTATTTGTTAGGAAAAATCAAGATAAATTCAAAACAAACAACTATTACCATAACTATGCTACAAGAAGCGGTGAAAACTATTGTTTACCTGTACATCACCTTACAGTTTCTGAAAATCATCCTGTATATATGGGAATAAAAATGTATAACAAATTGCCTGAAAATATGAAAAATGTTCAAAATTTTAATTCTTTTAAAAAAATTGTGAAAGATTTTCTTCTACAAGAATGTTTTTATAGTATTTTGGAGTTTCTAAATTACTGATTTTATTTGTGATATTTTATGTTGTTTTAACCTAGGGATTGTATAAATTTTATTTATGTGTTCTGTTGCTTATATGTGAGATTCTCATACATAAGCTTGTGACATGTCCTATACCAAATTTTGTATGGTCAGAAGGGATCAATAAATTATTATTATTATTATTATTATTCATTGAACTTAATTCTGGGAATCACGCCAAATTCTAAAAAATAAACTATCCGCCACAAATAAACTACAAACAATATTATTATTATTATTATTTATATCGTATAGCATCTCCTTTTATTCTATCTCAATGGTTGGTTGGTTATGGTTGGATGGCTTTGGCGGTATACCAATCAGCCAGACTTTTCATTGTTCATATTTTATATATATGTATAATGTTTTGTTTATTTAACTTGTATATAATTAACGGGCAAAATGGGATATTCTGTAGAAGAAAGATGTGCAATGGTCGAAATTTATCTCTTTTGTGTTGTAGCGTTCGTGCTACGATTTTTGATATTTTTAGAATTCCTCGTAAGATTTACATAATATTTATAGTAATAGCCTTTATCAACCCCGGTTATATCGCCTTCGTAGTTGGTTTGGTTTTTGTAGGTAAAGCCAGCTTACAACTTAGATGTTAATCATGTTGTGTAAACCTTTATTATTATAAATTTTTATTCTTATGTAACTAGTTTAGGTATTCCATACTCAGTCTTCCCTCAACACACGCTGGTTCCACCAATGTCACATTCTTTCTTGGTCATCTTAAAATAAAACAATATTTGATTAATTTATTACCATTTGTGCTATACATAAATGTGAGGTTATCATAATTTATTGTTCATCATATTTAGCTAACTTAATTCATATTAATATATACCTAATTAATAACTCTAAAAATGTATAACAACTTACCTGTGATATCCTTTGATTAACAATATTATTGTGCTTGGTATAAAAATAAAATATTTATTTGGTTAATGACAATAATAGATAGGGATCGATAATCATCCATATTTATTTTATTTAGTAAAGTTTAGAACTCAAGATAGAAGAGTAATCTGTAACATTGACTAGGAGCAGTTATTATATATATAATTATATACCTATAATTCATTCAGCCATTGATAGGTGGCGCTAAAGCCTTAGTTTAGGGGTTTTATGTTTCTTAAAATTTATAAGATAAAACTGCTTTAAATTTAGATTGGCAATATGGTTAAAATAAATTCAATTTAAGTTTACCTCATTCTTGGAGACTAAAAGAGAGCTCATTTTCCTTTCTACCTTCTGCACTGGTTCATCAGGCAAACGTTTAGTGAGATTTTAATAGTGTTATCGAAGCACCATCTGCAAATCCACATTTATCGCAATCATCCAACCTTTATAAGGTAATTTGAATTAATTAAACTGTTATTAATGAAGTTAACTTCTATATTTAATTGATTAATTTCTCGTCAAGAAATTTTTCTTAATTTATAAATTTGTTTTTTTTTATATATAGCCTCAGAATTTGTGAACACATGATAATAATAATTTTTCTTTTCTTCCTCTCATGGCACTTCAGTTCGACCAGTATATATACAACGTGCGCCACACGAACGGGCGATTATGAATTTTGTTTCATTTTCAAACCGATAACGATAGTAGGCTGCTGTCACTTTTGGAATGTTGTCAATTAGTTACAATTTTATGAAAATGCCACGGGGACGGCGGAACACCGGGCATTTGCCGTAAACACGTTTTACAAAAACAATAGCTATATTATTAACTAGACGATTGTTCCGCAATCACTTTAATGTAAATCGTAACGATGCACTTCCTTCAGACCACGCTTTCAAAATATAGGTTAAAAACTTTGAAGAAACCGCGTCTGCACTGAAAAAGAAAATCAGAAAAGGAAAGATAGGTTCGAACACCGGAAAATATCGAGTTATGTCCAAGAACGGAAACATCTTTTGGCCCCCGAAAAGGCCCGACTTGACAGCATGCGATTATTTTTTGTGGGGATACTTGAAAAGTAGAGTGTATGCTCATCGCCCTCAAGATATCGGATATCGCTCAGTTAAAACAAACAATTAGGGAAAAAATAGACCGTATCCCAGTAGAAATGCTCCAAAATGTGATGAACAATTTTCGTCTTAGGTTAGAAGAATGTTTCGAGCGAAATGGGAGGCATCTTGAAAATATTATCTTTAAATCCTAAAAATGTAACTCGTTAGCTGTAATTTGAAGTGAAAGTTATTTTTCTAATCTAATCATTTCGATAATTTTTCGTGGTTTTATAATCGCCCGTTCGTGTGGCGCACCTTGTATAAAAGCATACATATATAAAAGCATATAATTATAAAAGGACATAATTATTAATTATTATAAAATTATAATAAATTATATAAAATTAATATATGAGTACAAAGTAGTACAATTCATATATAAAGTACTTTACGTAGCTTACGTAGTAAAAGTAATTTACTTATAAAACTAATTGACTTGAAAGTTGAAACTTAAGTAAATAAATATTAATTAGCAAGATCTAAAATTTTGGAAAAGCAGAAATATTGAATAAATTAAAGTCATGGTTTAATTTGTATCATCCACTCAGGAATCTGATTTTGTATTGCAATTTTTTTATTTTTACTTCAATAAAATCTTAAACAACTGAAGACGAACTGAACGGCCAACTTAGGACCTCGACATTGGGGGGACACCAGGAGTTGATGGAGAACTGAGGCGGACGCACCACTAAGATTACCGGATAACCAAGACACCGACATCAGAGTGGTAATATTTTCTGTACTGGTGTAATTGATTTTTATGCATTTATCTGATAAGTTTTGTGATACTGACATTTAACCTTTTGAGAAATTAATAATTTTCTCCATACTTGGATATACAACTTTATTTTAAATTTATTGCGTTGCTACTTTTCTTAATAACTTTTGTACTATTGACATTGTCAACTTTGCTGTATTTGGTGGTTTTCGTGATGTAATAAACATTCAATTGTTTTATCGAAAAAATTTTACACGTTTTATTTTATATGTTCCTTTTCACCCACTTTCGAACCTATCTATAGAGGTTTAAATAATAATGGGAGGATAAGAAGGCAATATTTTTTCTTAATTTTTCTGCTATAGATGGCGCCGGGTTAAACAACCATTAATTAACTGCCTCCTTATCCGCTCAAATAAATATCAACTAAGTGTCACAGATTTATAAAGGTAGGTTTTCTGTTTTTCTTGCCCACAACCATTCTCTCCGCAAAGAAACAGCTAGCCGTTAGCATTGTAGGGCTGGGGTTCTTCCCATAAAAAGGAAACTTTTGTGGGGCGAAGTTCAGATCTTACAGTGTAATAAAAATCAAGCTGCAGCATATAGGGAATTTGTTAGATGACTCCCCAGACAAAACTGCAACACATACTTTCAAAAATGTGTATAATAAATTTCGAGTACATCATGGTGGTTTTTGTTTTGTATTTTGTTAAATTATGTGAAGTTTATTTAAGTGTTATTTTTATATTTTCTTAAAAATCTATCTTTTTTTCTTTCTTTTGAAAACAAATATTTCCCATGTTTATCCTTTAATATCCCGACAGATTTTGATCTAAACTCAAGGGAGTTATACATTTTTGAAATCAGCTCAAAGAGTACTTACTACAAACCTGTCAAGAAATATACAGGGTACTCCATTTAAAAAAATCAACTTTTTTTCACCACCCTGTTTGTATTGGCGCTAGGTAATTTTGAATATTATATTTGAAAAATTCGCTAAATGTCTGATAAGGCTTCATTTTAAAATTTTAAAATATTTTCACAAATAAGGAAATAGAGGGGGGGGGGGGCAAAATTAGAGTTGACACCCTGTGTACAGGGTGTTTCCTATAAAACTATACCCCCCCTTATTTCGGTCAATTACCACCAATTTTAATTTTTCAAAAACCTGTCTAACACAGAATTTTCTGTAGATTTTGAATATGCTATTACTTTTTTTTCTACTTCAACCGTATAGGAGGGGCAGAAAAGGTATGGTTTATTTAAATGGAACACCCTATATATTTTTACATATTTGGATTCGCCTCGTCCTTCTGATTAACAAATATATATATGACACATATATTTGCTATAATAATGGCGTAAATAATTGAATTTAAACTTAGGGCGTTTCCTTCAAAACTATACCCCCCCTTATTTCGGTCAATTATTAACGATTCAAAATTTTCAAAACCTACACATAGAATTTTTTTCATATATGCTATTACTTTTTTTCTTCCTTCAACGGTATATGAAGGGTGGAAAAAGTATGTTTTTTTTCATGGAATGCCCTGTATTTTTTTACATATATAAGTATTATATACAGGGTGTTCCAGTTTTTTGTAGCAGGACTTTAACAGTCGATAGACAATTGAAAATTAATAAAAAAAGTTCCTATAAACATAGGTTGAAAAATGCTTAGTTTTCGAGATACAGGGTGTTAAAGTTTGAAAATAAATACGGATTTATATTAATATTTCCGGAATGCTAAGAAGTATCAAATCCAAACTTGCCAATTCTTTACATATAATTTAGAGGCCTATTTTAGAATAACAAACTACTACTTTACTTAACCATGGGCGTAGATATATGGATTTACTAAGGCCCTTTTTTACAGAAAAGTAGTACGCCACTGATTTTTTCCCATGTTTTCGGTTTAATTCAATAAAGCCAGAAAAGACAAAAATTTAATGTCTCTTGGCACTTTTTGATATGACAAGCCGTTTTCCAGAAAATTTACATTTGATGCACGCATCTGGACGAATTTTAGACAAACTTGAAGTCGCTCAGAATTTCACCAAATTTAATGGTACGAAAAGTCTTTTAAAAAGAAAGAATGAAACATCATTAATGATGCTTGTAATGAAGTAAGACACTTTTACATGTTGCTAGCTTTTGTGTTTGTGTTTCTAATAATTTATTTTAGTTCAACCGTTGCGTTTTAATACATTTGTGTTATAAAAATTTTGATTTACATGATAATGAACTTTTACAATAAATATTTTAAATGTTTCATTCTTTCTTTTTAAAAGACTTTTCGCACCATCAAATTTGGTGTAATTCTGAGCGACTTCAAGTTTGTCTAAAATTCGTCCAGATGCGTGCATCAAATGATTAAATGTAAATTTTCTGGAAAACGGCTTGTCATATCAAAAAGTGCCAAGAGACATTAAATTTTAGTTCTTTCTTGCTTTATTGAATTAAATGGAAAACATGGGAAAATATCAATCGCGTACTTCTTTTTTGTAAAAAAAAACCTTAGTAAATCCCTATATCTACGCCCATGGTTAAGTAAAGTAGTAGTTCGTTATTCTAAAATAGGCCTCTAAATTATATGTAAAGAATTGGCAAGTTTGGATTCGATTCTTCTTAGCATTCTGGAAATATTAATATAAATCCGTATTTATTTTCAAACTTTAACACCCTGTATCTCGAAAACTAAGCATTTTTCAACCTATGTTTATAGGAACTTTTTTTAATAATTTTCAATTGTCTATCGACTGTTAAAGTCCTGCTACAAAAAACTGGAACACCCTGTATATTTATAATCAGAAAGGTAGGGCGGATCTAAATATGTTAAAAAAATACAGGGTATTCCATAAAAAAAACCATACTTTTTTCCGCCCTTCGTATACCGTTGAAGGAAGAAAAAAAGTAATAGCATATAGAAATCTACGAAAAATTCTTTGTAGGTTTTGAAAATTTTGAATCGTTAATAATTGACCGAAATAAGGGGGGGGTATAGTTTTGAAGGAAACGCCCTAAGTTTAAATTCAATTATTTACGCCATTTTTATAGCAAATATATAAGTGTCATATATATTTGTAATCAGAAGGACGAGGCGAATCCAAATATGTAAAAATATATAGGGTGTTCCATTTAAAAAAAAAAACAACTTTTTTCTGCCCCTCCTATATGGTTGAAGTAGAAAAAAAAGTAATAGCATATTCAAAATCTATGGAAAATTCTGTGTTAGACCGGTTTTTGAAAAATTAAAATCGGTGGTATTTCACCGAAATAGGGGGGGGGGGGGGGGTATAGTTTTATAGGAAACACCCTCTACACATACATATGTATACTAGTGATTTATTTATTTATGCTAAATTTATATTACTACAGGTTGAAGAACCTCGATCAATTGCCGATTGAAATTTATTCCAATAAAACTCATTTAGAATAGAATAGAAGACAATAGAATACCATTTATTGTGCTGCGGTGCTGCTCCGGTGAAAAATAAAACTAGACCGGGGACATTTAAAAACCCGAAATTTAATTATTTGCAGAATTTAATTATTTACGCTACGGGCAACGGCTAACCACGTTAGTGAAACGGCTCTCGGCCGATCACCGAGGTAAAGCAGCGTTGGGCGCGATTAGTACTGAGATGGGTCACACCACTCGGGAAGACCGCGTGCCGTTGTCTGAAATAAATATTAAAAATACATGGCACTGTGCTAATGGTAACATACCAAAGCCAAAAACCCCGAAATTAAAAAAAAAAAATAAAAAAAAATTATTTACGCTGTATTGACTATACACAATTTGCTATACGTAAGAGCATTATTTAATTATTTGCACTGTATTGACTATACGTAAGAGCATGATATCGTGTCATATGTCATAAGGTTATGAAATTGTAGTAGGGAGTAAATAGTGTGAAACTGTCTGATTGTTAGATTATGCTTGTAATGGTCCGATAACATTATTTGAATATACCACTACTACAGCATTACAGCAGAGTCACAGATTTAGACTTGGCTGTCAACTGTGACTGCATGCTACTTTGTTTTAGCAGTTGTGTTTTAGTTTTGGTGATAAATATGAAATGAAAATGCCAACACGATTTAAATTGCTTGATGAAAACCAAATATTTAATCTATACACTCGTACTCTGACATAAATTCTCTTTGCATTTGTATTATTAACGGAATTTCTATACTCTGCCAAAACTGTCTAAAGCAATGTATGTAATGCAAATATATTTTTAGACTTAAAAATATACATATACAGGGTGTACCGTTTTTCAATGGGATAGTATGGGTAACTCCTAAACCGTAAGAGTTAGAAGGTCGGTTAAATTAGAGAAAAGTTTTACATTTTAAAGCTTGTTAAGATGCCCTTTTCAGACGTGAAAAATGTCCAGTAGTTTTAGAGATATCCTGAAAATAGTACAAATCACCATTTTTAATTGTTGCCAATGACACACAAATGATAAAGTTTAGAAAAAAAAAATTAAACAAAAGTTCAATTGCCTATTTAAAATTCTCAAATTTGTATTTTTAACAGTTGCGAGACTATTTTGCATTTATTTTATTATTGAATATTGTAACCAAATCAAATTTTAAACAAGACAAATTGACATTTCTACAAGCAAAAACACTTCTAGAACAGTTAGTTGTCTATAAACATAACATAAACATAATCACAAAGCTGTTCAGAAGAGTTACACATTAGAAACACACCGATAAACATCCATACCCACCGATATTGCCAGTGCCTGTCACTAGCCCGCAGCGCTACCGAGTCGGTCATCTTTACATGGCATACTTTGCTGTACCGCCAGTACCTATGAAGTCAAAGGCTCAAGAGTGATAATAACACTTGTACACACACATCTACTAAAAAATATGGTTATTTGGTGTTAAGATGATGCCAAATCAATTTTTTTTTTGTCAGGCATCCATAAGAAAAACAAAAATTGGGCGTCGAGGCGCCTACAGTTGAAACGATAAAATTACAAATTTAATATTTTAAATAGGCAACTGTGTTAAAATTTTCTTAAATTAAAATTTAAAATAATTTGCGTGTTATTGACAATAATGAAAAACGGCAATTTGCACTATTTTCAGGATATTTTAACAAGTTTTAAAATTCGCAACTTTTTTCTAATTTAACCGACTTTCTATCTCTTACGATTTAGGAGTTACCCAGACAATTCCATTGAAAAATGGGCACCCTGTATATATTGAGATTGTTTTACCGTTCTTTTTTTTTTTCAGTTATGATCTAGACGAATCTTCACCTGTGGATGATGAGGATGAAACATTTCCGTATGAGATTTTGAGTAAAATAAATAAACGATTAGCAATATCTGTGCCACTTTCTGCAGTTAACGGAAAAAACTATTCAAATGGTCATTGCTGTTCAGGTCACAGTAATCACTGTCACTGATTAATTATTACATTTTATTTTGTTATGGTAGTTAATAAAACAGATATAAAACAAAGAACACCGATCCATTATTAACAAAATGAAACTTAAATTATGTATATTATTATATGTTGTTTAATGAAACGCCAATCATGGGTAACTTTTATTTTAACATTCTACAACTTCAGCCATCAGCTTAAAGATAAGAAGTAAAAACAAACAAAACTAAATGTTTCTTTGTTTCTTATATTGTTGAGTGAGTCATGGGCGGTATTATCCCAATGATGTCTTTTGTTTAACATTCGGCAGTCCTGGATTGATGGTCACTGCTTTAATCCGTCCCTATAAACAAAACTTTGAGGTAACCTTTTGTACGAGCTAAGTATTGTTCTGCTTACATTTTATGCTTTCATCCTTATAGTTAAACCACATCCGCCATCGGTCGTCCATGGGCACATAACTTCACAAAATAGCTTCATCTGTGACCAAAACACTGAACCTTCTGGATGTGATAAGGATATAATGAGGTTATAAAAAATAAAATCAATATATAACTTTTTTTTATTAGAAATAATTGCCACAAACACAATGGCGTTTATTTCATTTTAATACGTTAAGTATTTACAGAGATACAAATTTTTTAATTTTAATACCGCTCTATCCTGTTCGTGCCTTCTCGCTGATACTGTATGGGACACATATGTCCCGTAAATCCCTCTTTATTTTTTAGAAAATTTAAATGTGAAAAATTATTTAATGTTAATGAAAATTGACATGTGTTTTTAAAATGAATATCTTTGGGATATCATAAAAAAATGAATTAGATAAGCTTTTCTAGAAAATCAGAAATTATTTTTCTAAAATCAACAAGTTCTTAGTGGTAATCTGATTTATTAAAACAAAAACAGTGTAACTTATGCATACACATAACATTATTATATGTTTATACACATTTGAAGAAAAAAATAGATTAAAAATGTGTGGATGATTTTTTGTGCTTCATGATCCTTGTTGCAACAACTAAGAAAGTAAATAGGATTACCCAAAATTTTTGTTGTAACATCAGGACACAATTATTATAATTATTATATAATTTCAAATGAAAATTGAAATAAATCATATTTAGAATAATATAGTGTTCATTATAATTTTTTAAAAGCCTATCTATCGCATATCTCGAGACATAATTTGTTCGATGAGCTACTTTTAAGAATAATTGTCTTTGGTGGGTTAAGCGCTTAGGAAAACAGAATTTGTTCTGTACACCCTCAAGACAATTTCTGTGACACAAGTAATAAGGAGACCATATTATACTTTTATACTCAAGGGTTCTACGGACTAGTGCATTGTATAAAGACTTTTAATTAATAGCATTAATATCGGAAATGTACTGGCAATTGCGGCACACAAATCCAAGCATTCTATAGCCTTTTAAAATGATGCTATTGACATGATTATTAAAATTCATTTCTACAGAGCGACCCATTTGAAAGTGGGCCACTCCTGAAAGTGGCTATTTTTGGCCCCATTTTGATCAACTTTTTTTTAGATTGTTGTTCATGGAAAAATACATTTTGTGGCAAATTGATAGATGTCTATCACAAAAATCAAGGCCTACTTTACAATTTTTTTAAAGCGAAAATTCGAGAGATCATATTAACGATTTTTTTGCGTGAAAACTAAGTACGCCACTGTGTTCAGCGTCCCCTAAAATGGGTCTGTACCAAATTTCATCCAAAAATATCACATGTTAAAAATTGATATTATTACTTTTAAAAATTAGTTTATACCCGGAAATGCATTGTGAACATCAAGTAACTCATGAAATAAGTGAATAAACGCAACTCATAAACAAATAATTTTATTGAGACGGTTATTTGAACATTTCTGGGTATAAATTAATTTTTAAAAGTAATAATATTAATTTTTAACATGCGATATTTTTGAAAGAAATTTGGTACAGACCCATTTTAGGGGACGCTGAACGCAGTGGCGTACTTAGTTTTCACGTACAAAATCGCTAATATGACTTCTCGAATTTTCGCTCCAAAAAATTGCAAAGTAGGCCTTGATTCTTGTGATAGACATCTAATTTGCCACAAAATGCAGTTTTCCATGAGCAACAATCTAAAAAAAAGTTGATCAAAATCGGATCAAAAATAGCCACTTTATAGGGGTGGCCCGCTTTTAAATGGGTCACTCTGTATGTCAAACAAAACACCGAGGTGGTTGACGCTCGATACATTTTATTATGTATGTTGAAAACAAAGGTTTTTTAGAACAGTAAAAACTCATAACTTTATATTTGCTTGTGTTTAGTTCTAGTTGATTATTGTTGCACCATGTAGCGTATTCACCTACATCTTATTAGGTTTTTACTGTAACTATCAATTATTTATCGTAGTTATCAATTTTTATCGTTTTATGTTTTCTTTTTGTGACTAAGAAAACAGAATAACAAAAAAAAAGATTTACCAATATCAAAAATATATAATCATAAATATTCATCGATTCTAACAAATATACAATCGATCATTATATATATGTATACACCTGCAAATATTGTATTGTATCTGAAATGGTAATGAAATTATAATACATTAATCATAATGCAAGAATTTTAATTTTGTGGTATCCCCACACACCACTCCACTAGGTTATTAAGTCAAATTGAATTAGGTCACTTTGCTCTTTAGATTGAACCACAGAATAAAACTTTAAATCATCTGCTTACAGAAGACACTCACAACATCATTGAAGAATAGTATAAATAAAACCGGTCTCATGTGAGAACCCTGAGGAACTCCCGACATCACAAGAATTTCACATGACATTACACTATTAAGTTTTACAGCTTTCCGTCAGTCTGTAAAATACGATTTTATCCAGTCCAGATATGCGCCACATAGTCTAATTGATTCAAGAAGTATATGTGAAACAATATCAAAGTTCTGACACTTTGCATGTCTCTGGAAAATCAGATGTGACAAGCGGTTTTTGAAAAATTATATATAAAGGCTCTCGTAATGCTATTTCATATTTTTTAATAAAAATACAGCTGGTATGCCATCAGGCCCAGTACTTTTATTTATGTCTAACGCCCTAATTTTGTCTGAAACTTCCTGTAGGGTAAAAAGATGATAATAATAAGACTCACAAAATTTTCAGGAATTTTGGGAGTGATCTTTAAAGCATAACTTAAAGTGATCTGTGAATGTGTTTACATCATTAGTGTTTTCTGTAGTTTCTCCGTTGTATTCCATATGTTTGGGGATACCATCGTCTTTTCGAAGAGATTTAACATAAAACCAGAAAGCCTTAATATTAGTGATATTAGTTGGTATGATTTGTTCAGTGTTAGTTACAAAATTAGAAGTAAATTAAATATTTTGTTTCTCGCTTCAGTTCGGTGTATTTCATATAGTCTGACTGTAGTATGGTTCTTCTAAATATCTTATACCTACCATTTAATCTTTTGATTAATTCATTTCTTGAGATTAGAACTGTATCATCTAGGATATTTACATTGTTTTATGGTTTTAGTTACAAACCCAGCTGCATTGATAATCTCATAGAGTTAAATACTAACAATTCGCACACAAGTTGACCATTATCCACTCACGGTAAAACCTACATTGGAGCTCTCATGAAAGTGACAATATGTACGGTTAGTACAGAGAACTTGGACCTTCTCTCTTTCTGTTAGTTGTTTTATGCAGTGTTTATTTTAAAACAGTTACGAGATAGTTCAGATACCACAAGTCGTCTAATGAAATACGTAGTTCAATAAATTACCGTTTATACAGGGTGTCCCTAAACTACGTTCGGAAAATTCGGGAGGTGATTGTATGCGCGAAAATATGAAGAAATGTTCCTATGGACATGGGTCCGCAAATGGCTCCTAAGTGAGCTACGGCCCCCTGAAGTTGGCGCCCCAATGTATGCCTCCATTTTTTAGTTTTAATTCAAATTCAACAGAAGAAGCACTATCAACAACTAACTACTGTTTTGAATTATTAATAATAAAATTGACAGAAGTCTATCAGATTTTGACAGGTGCCCACTAGATTTTAATTAATTACCTATCTTCAAAATCTACCTGCACGTAAGTTAAACACCGTTTTACATAATCCCATTTTTCTCGAAAACGGTGCGTCCTACGGCTCTCCAACAACGGGGTCTTTCTTACGTAAAATTGTTCAGGAAATTCATTTCCGATATCAAAAATGCAAGAAAATGACAAACAAAAAAATTGGTGGGAAAAATATAGGAGCCCCCTCCAGTTTAATACGCCTCTGGTTAATATTTTCTATTGTTGATAATGCAGATTCATAACCCTTACTAACGATAGATAGCATGCCAAATTTTATGTCAGTAGCTCAAAGAGTTCGTGAGATATTTAAAAAAAAACATATTTGGGGCGCCAACTTCAGGGGGCCGTAGCTCCCTTAGGAGCCATTTGCGGACCCATGTCCATAGGAACATTTCTTCATATTTTCGCGCATGCAATCACCTCCCGAATTTTCCGAACGTAGTTTAGGGACACCCTGTATAATTTTTATTAATTTTTAATTTTAACAAGTTTTATCTCGTTCTGTGTTGGACTTTCATTAAAAATATTAAGTAGGTAATCAACTTCTTATATTAAAGGTGCGTGTATGGTTAAAATATTCGGATATAACACCCTATGCCTATACACGGTGGTGAATTTTTCGATGCCCACCATTGGTATCTCAGAAACTATAAGATATAGAGGATCCGTTAAATTAGATAAAAGTTGCGCTATTTTATACTTTACAATTTCCTGCCAAGAAATGCTGGATATCTTGATTCGTTCGCGGTTTATCCTGAAAAAATTGAAAATCGCGATTTTAAAAAATAATAATATCTTCTATACCATTCATGCGAACTTAATGAAATTTGGCAAGGTTATATTTTTGACCACTACCAATTGAATGGCGTTGATAGAAATTTTCTAAGCCTTCTAGATTTTGAGCAACCATATAGTCAACTTTTTTTTTCTTATGGCCGCCATATTGAATTTTTACACCATTAGTTAGAGAAAATAATTCTCTTTTCACCTATGTCACCAAAATAGACTGATTTTTTAAAAACATGTTGATATTCGAATTAATGTAAAAATAATTTATAAAATCCAGTATGCTATGGAAAAATAATTGAAAGCAACATTGTAATCCAGACGCTATTGTTAAATTGTACACTCGAAAAAAATTACAGAAAAATGCCAGGTTATTTAAACTCCTATTAAATATTACAAAAAAAAGCCAAAAGTAAACCATGATCGCCGCGCTCCGGAGCCCAGCGATAATCGTCGCACATGCGTAGTATAAAATATTAAATTATTATTATATTAATATTATATAGATATCCGAACGGGACAGATTTATTTTTTTCGTCTAAATCTCCAATAACATACCGAGCTGGGAGGTGCTTCATTAATCATTACAGCCGCGAGGGTTGATATCAGACAGAGGCGCGTAGCGCTGAGGTCAGATGTAAACGCGAGGCTGTAATGAAAACGACCAGCGAGGTATGTATACTATTTTATTCACAATCATTGTATAATAACATAATATCAGCATACAATTTTTTTATTTAATTGAATAAATAGTGAATGAGAATTAGGAAATTATGCAAAATAAGTGGTAGGCTGCAGTGATAAAAGTTGAGCGTTGCTAGGTAACGAGCATTAAGGTTCTTCTGTCAAATAAATTAGGTTATTTCCACAAGTATTTATTATCAATAATTTCTGTTAAATTCGCTCAAAATTCTACAACAAAATGTTTGATTCTGATCATTTGTGACTTAGAGAGTGTACTTCACCAAATTTTAAAGCTGCTGCACAAATGACAACCATAAGATTTGCTGCCGCAAAGTGTGACGTTTAACTAGCCGGTAAAGCTACTTTACCGGCTAGCTAGCTAGCTGGAAAAGAAGAGTGAACAAATAAATGCCTGCCTCCCAACTCTTTATAAGCTGGCAATTGAAGCATTACACATATGATTGTGAATAATAGTACATTACATACCGAGCTGGGAGGTGCTTCATTACAGCCGAGGGTTGACATCTGACAGAGGCGCGTAGCGCCGAGGTCAGATGTAAACGCGAGGCTGTAATGAAAACGACCAGCGAGGTATGTATACTATTTTATTCACAATCATTGTATAATAACATAATATCAGCATAAATTTTTTTTATTTAATTGAATAAATAGTGAATGAGAATTAGGAAATTATGCAAAATAAGTAGGTAGGCTGCAGTGATAAAAGTTGAGCGTTGCTAGGTAACGAGCATTAAGGTTCTTCTGTCAAATAAATTAGGTTATTTCCACAAGTATTTATTATCAATAATTTCTGTTAAATTCGCTCAAAATTCTACAACAAAATGTTTGATTCTGATCATTTGTGACTTAGAGAGTGTACTTCACCAAATTTTAAAGCTGCGGCACAAAAGACAACCAGAAGATTTGCTGCCGGAAAGTGTGACGTTTAACTTGCCGGAAAAGTGACGTTTAACTAGCCGGTAAAGCTACTTTACCGGCTAGCTGGAAAAGAAGAGTGAACAAATGCCTGCCTCCCAACTTTTTATAAGCTGGCAATTGAAGCATTACATTATATGATTGTGAATAAAATCTATTCCATTTTACTCGGATCTGCGATGTAATTACCGAACACGGCACTGTGTCTGTAAACTATCGCGGCCGAAAAATTTTCAACGATTTTTTATCTGTGGTGATTTTCATAAAATTCTAATAATTTGTGTATGAATGGCTTTTCATCAAATGTCTGTCATTTTAAGACAGTTTGTATCATTGAAGTATCAAAGGGTAATTTAATATCAAATTAAATATAGGTACCTAGGTATATAGGTATTAAATAATATACATATGTATACCTCCACATTTAGAAATGGGAAAAGAATAAATTATTTATAATAAAATGATAATAGAGGTTTATTAATCAGAACATAAAAATACAACATTTATTTGCCATAGATAGACTGGACTGGTGGTCGCTGGAACTTGGAGTAGATGCTATTAATTGCAACAAAACCGCAATTTTTCATTTAAAAAGTACGTGCAATACGTGCATACTTATGTACGCATGATGTCAACAGGAGATAAAAACTCATAAATACAGGGTGTTCCAGTTTTTTGTAGCAGGACTTTAACAGTCGATAGACATTTTTGAAAATTATTAAAAAAAGTTCATATTAACTTAGGTTGAGAAATGCTTAGTTTTCGAGATACAGGGTGTTAAGTTTGAAAATAAATATGGATTTATATTTATATATTATCAGAATGCTAAGAAGTATCAAATCCAAACTTATCAATATTTTACATACAATTTAGAGGCCTATTTTAGAATAAACTACTAATTTACTTCACCATGGGCGTAGATATATGGATTTACTAAAGCTCTTTTTTACAAAAAAGTAGTACGCCACTGGTATTTTCCCATGTTCCCAGTTTAATTCAATAAAGCAAGAAAAAACAAAAATTTAATGTCTCTTGGCACTTTTTGATATGACAAGCCGTTGATCAGAAAATTTACATTTAATCTTTTGATGCACGCCTCTGGACGGATTTTAGACAAACTTGAGGTCGCTCAGAATTTCACCAAATTTGATGGTGCGAAAAGTCTCTTAAAAAGAAAGAATGAAACATTTAAAATGTAAAAGTTTATTATCATGTAAATCAAAATTTTTATAACACAAATGTATTAAAACGCAACGGTTGAACTAAAATAAATTATTAGAAACACAAACACAAAAGCTAGCAACATGTAAAAGTGTCTTACTTCATTACAAGCATCATTAGCAATGTTTCATTCTTTCTCTTTAAAAGACTTTTCGTACCATCAAATTTGGTGAAATTCTGAGCGACTTCAAGTTTGATTAAAATTCGTCCAGATGCGTGCATCAAAAGATTAAATGTAAATTTTCTGAACAACGGCTTGTCGTATCAAAAAGTGCCAAGAGACATTAAATTTTTGTTTTTTCTTGCTTTATTGAATTAAACTGGAAACATGGGAACATATCAGTGGCGTACTACTTTTTTGTAAAAAAGAGACTTAATAAATCCATATATCAACGCCCATGGTTAAGTAAAGTAGTAGTTTGTTATTCTAAAATAGGCCTCTAAATTGTATATGTAAAGAATTGGTAAGTTTGGATTCGATACTTAGCATTCTGGAAATATAAATATAAATTTATTTTCAAACTTTAACACCCTGTATCTCGAAAACTAAGCATTTCTCAACCTATGTTTATATGAACTTTTTTTAATTATTTTCAAATGTTACCGTTAAAGTCCTGCTACAAAAAACTGGAACACCCCGTATAATTCATTAACACAAAATATATTAGAATATAATTAATATATAATTGTTGCAGCTTTGAACTAATATTTAATACAACCTCCATTAACTTCCAAATCACTTCTTAATCTTCCACTTGTTTTGAATAGCTCCAACTAGTTAATCTCTATTTTCAGGTCTGAACTAATGTGGTTAGGCATAGGCATTCTTTATATGCTATTCACATCATTGAGTAAAAATAATAAAGAGACGCAACTGTCAAGGTTTCGAGATTTTAGTGTTGTATTTTTTCACCAATAGCTTCATGATTGTCATCAATTTTAAGGGCTATACAGCCACATTACAAACCTTCCCGTAGCACTAAAAATTGATGACAATCATGAAGTTATTGGCAAAGAAATACAATTCTAAAATCTCGAAACCTTGACAGTTGCAACTCTTTATTAGTTTTTACTCAATGATTCACATTTTATTTACATGAGGGGAGGCTATGATATGTTTTTCTTAGGTTGTCTCAGGGTTGTCTACTATTGACAAAATATTGAAGTGTCAGATTTAATTGATTGTCACTGTCATTTATTTTTGGCTGAATTGCCAAATTTTGTATTGATTGCTGTGCTTTCTTTAGGGTCTCACTGTGGCAACTATGTAGAACCAATTTGAATTTGTGGTTATGTTTTTGACTTTTCAACATAACCTCAGTAATTAAAACAGTCATTCATACCAACAGAATTCAGATTTTCCAAGGCCTCCCCTCATGTAAATAAAATGGGAATAGCATATATAAATTGAATTGAAGTAAAATATGACAATGACATTGAATTGACATAAATAAAAAATTTGACTGATGGACATGCAGGCCACTGATGGCTGGTCCCCATGGACGGAAATAGCGTAAAAGCGGAAAAAAATAGATGATCGACTGGTTTAACTGAAACACATTTATTTTGGGCGGACTTACGAGGCGGTTCCGCCGAAAGTTAATTTAGTTTCAACTTTTTAACGTAATTTAGTTTTGGTGTTCGATTGTTCAATTTAAAACTGTTTATAATCCATCATTTTCTATTTACCTACTTATTTGAAATATAACTGCGCTGCTTTGCACCTGAGCACTTATCATTAATCACATTGAAAAATGCGCAACACGAATCACCTATTAAGGCCGGTTCAGACGCAGCCAGTGATTTATATAGTAGATATAAGTAATTTAGTCGAGTGAGTTTACTGTTCACACCTTTGTTCTGTGGTTCACACAAGTGAAGTTTTTTAATAGAGTTAGCTTAAACAAGTCGAGTCAAAACAATCGTTTACGTTTACACCACAGGCTAAATAGAATCAGTCATTTCACTGAGCGTCGGAACCCTTTGATGTGGTGTCTCTCAATTTTAGTTTTTATAATAGTTGCGCAGATTCCCCTTTAAGGCCACGCTCATATGATGTTCGTTTGTCTCATACCATTTACGTTCGTTTGTCCTCTGATACAAGTGATTGTCTCTACTATTTTTACGACATAAAACACAACATTTTATTCCTCTACCAGATATCTTGAATTATTTTACAAATTCGCAATAACAGTTATTATAAAAACACTAAATACAATTTTAATTATTAAATAAAGCAAATAAACAGTCTATAACATGCACAATACCACAAGTGAACGTAGTATTATTAAAGTAAGTTTTAACACTTTTAACAAGTACAACACTACATGTGAACGTAGTAAATTGCGTCGAAAACGAATTTACGGTTCATTTTACCCCACGAGTTGATCATGCGCAGTGTAATTTTGTGGACACCAGTGAAATAACTGATTCTTTCTGACCTGTGTTTACACGTAGCCAGTTTTTAGTTGAAATCAATTCGAGTACCAACTAGGTGTGGTGAATTTAAAAAAAAATGTGATAATGAATCGTCACATATTCTTCCACAAATTTGAAGGTGGTATCTTCCGACCATCTTATTGCCATTATTAAATAATTAATAGTAAAAAGCAAAAACACTGAATACTTCAGCTTCAGTAGGTAAGTACCTTCCCATACCTCGCACAAAATTAATTTATTTGTTGCCTGTCCACACGGGTTTAGTTGGTGCGCTAGTTAATGGAGGGGGTTGCTACTTGCCATAGAGATAGAATATATTCTATCTCTATGCTACTTGCCCAGAAAAATAGGATAGAGTTGTATTTACTAAACTTGACCCCTGACTCGACTAGGCCAGTAAACTCGACTAAAATGAATGAGTTCAGACTGGTCGAGTACTAAATTACTCGACCACTCGACTAAACTACTGGCTGCGTCAGAACCGGCCTTTACAAAGGGAAAATACGTCGTTGAATATTTTTCGGCCGCGATGCAGCACAATTACAAAACGGTCGGGTCGGCGGTCGGCTGGAAAGCGGCTCGGTGTTCGGAATCGGATCGTCTTAAAATATGGTTCTGTGCGTTCAAGGCTTATTCAACCAGAGACATTAGGCATTTACGATAATTGGAGCGCTACATACCGCAATGTATCAGAGCGTTCGATAATAAGAACATATCTACCGAACCGCGTTCGGTAAAAGTATCGAATGTATTCGCTACATCTACCCGATCCAAAATTTATGGATCGACTACATCGGTTGGTAAATGCGGTATAATCTTAAAATATGATTAAAAAAAACTTAATTTTTGACATTCTGTGAGTATTTGAGAAAAATGAAACCCATCACTGACGAAAATAATGAAGTAATTTTAGATGAGGACGGAAATTTAACATTGTATATGTATAATGAATTAAGTAAGTAAGTAGGTATACCTAAATATGCAATACATATAAATGTTTTTTTACTTTCCATTTTGACATGGCGAGCAGTATGGACCTATGAATAAGCATAAAATAAAAAAGTAATTCAATTTTCAATTATTTATTAATTAGTCAAGTGATGCTTTGGGTTACATTTGAAATTTTGCGTTCGGTAATTCTTAGCTCGGTAGATGTATTGACAAAAAACAGCTGATTACCGCAATGTACCAGGATTACCCAGTTCATTGATTATTAAACATTTTTTGTTAATTATTGAATGCGCCATATTGCACTCCACGATCGCACGAGCTACAGAAGGTCGTGGGAAAATACTGCACTAAGTGTGCACTACACGAATATAATTTTACCAGTGGACCATAAGAAACTGCCAAAGTTTGTTTTATTTTCTCAGTGGAACATACAACCTGCACTCAGTCCGCACGAGTGCAGTCAGTGGAAAACGCTATTAAACGAGCCTTGCTGTGCGTTTACTTTTATACAGATATTCTGTTGCAGAAGATTCGAAGATTCTGTTCTGTAATCTGTGACTGTAATAAATATGGTTTTGTTTTGAAAGTTGTTTTGCACTACTACACCCTAATCTTTAATTACAATGTTTATAAATGATGTAAATAAAAGAGAAGAAATTAGAAATATTGCAATTAAGCACCTACGGAAGTATGGTATAAAATATAGGGATAAATCTCCTAGGCAATTTGTACAGGTTAGATTTTTGTTTTATTTGAAGACAAAATAATTCATTATTATATTTAAAGGCTGGCAAATGTAAAAGATTTTTTAATACTCCACTACAAAATCTTGAAAATGAAACGGTAACATTGAAGAATGGGCAACAATTACTTATTCCAAAACAGCTTTGTGATTTATGCTCTTTTATAATCACCAAAGTAAAAACGGAAGGATTATTTCGCAAAGAAGGTTCTAAATCAAGGCAAAATGAGATAAAGGTTAGTTTTCTTTGTTCCTTTATTTGGGATTAGTTTTGTTGTTAAAAATCCAGATTAGTTTGTTGATGGTATTTTAATCATATTATTTTTTAGTGTTATATCTGCTATTTATTTTAGATACATATAAACTGCAAAGATATGGAAATACTTTGTATTGTAATGTCCCTATATAAACCTGAAAAAATTCGTGAACCTGAAGTGTATGCATGGTAGAGTAGCATTAAGTGTGGCATGTAACATCTTCAGGTGCTCGAATCTACTCCTAAGGGGTAGTAACAAGTCTTGAAACCATAAGAGTAGGCGCATTAGTGTTTAAAGCAGGCTACGGAGTACGGATGAACCTAGTCTCGTACTCGACTTCAGTTGAAGAGTGTGGCGAGATGCTGATGCAAAATTCAAGCTGCCCATCAGAAAAAACAGAATGCGAGTCCTTTCCTCTAATGTCTTAAACAAGTTTAAGAACATAAAATTCTTTTCATAGCTATTTGCAAAATTTTACATTTAAATGATTTTAAATATCATGTACTACGAATGTAGAAAGCAAATAATTAATATTGCAATAAGCGCCACCAGATGGATTAATCCGAGAAGGACTCTTCTGTTGTTGGCAAAGTACAGGGTTCCCCATATTAAACTACCCATTTTATTATTCGAATAAAATCCTTTTAAGTCGAGTAAAAAAATCTTTTATTACACTAATGTACAGCTAATTGTATGGGATTTATTACGTGCTCAAGATTTGTTCAACTTTTAAAAATCATGTCTTCTAAATGCCCTCCATCAACTTGAACTTCCAATTCTGAATGCAAAATTGTTCATCACCCGGCGAAGAAAATCTCCAACTATCCCTGTAATTACTTCTCGAATGCGGTCTTTCAAGTCCTCAATTGTTGCAGGGCGACTTGCAAAGACTTCTCCCTTCAAATAAATGTGTGAGCTTCACGCAGCCAGAAACTCCATGAGGATTCTGAGAGAATTTTTTAACGACCGTATAATTTCTCAATTTGAAAATTTGCCTTGCCCCCCTAGGTCTCCCGACATAACAGTACCCGATTTTTTTCTGTGGGGGGTATTTGAAAGGAGAGGTCTTTGCAAGTCGCCCTGCAACAATTGAGGACTTGAAAGACCGCATTCGAGAAGAAATTACAGGGAGAGTTGGAGATTTCTTCGCCGGGTGATGAACAATTTTGCATTCAGAATTGAAAGTTCAAGTTGATGGAGGGCATTTAGAAGACATGATTTTTAAAAGTTGAACAAATCTTGAGTACGTAATAAATCCCATACAATTAACTGTACATTAGTGTAATAAAAGATTTTTTTACTCGACTTAAAAGGATTTTATTCGAATAATATAATGGGTAGTTTAATATGGGGAACCCTGTACGATACCATTTCTAGTAAACAATGCCTCATCACTAAACATTATAATACCTAAAAAGGCAGTTTTTTTTTTACTTTGTAGCGCACGTCTACAAAACGTTACACGCCTTTGGTGGTCTTCGGGCAACAACTCCTGATTTCTCTGTATGTGATAAGGATGCATTCCTTGTCGTTTTAAAAGGCGAAAAATTATTGATTTTAACATCAAAATGTAGTGTGCTGTTCGCCTTAAAATTTGCCGGGGATTTTCATGAAAATTATCCAAAATTGCTTCTGGGGTGTGTTGTAATGTTGTCACGTGGCCTCTCTGACCATACAGCATCTTTGTAGATGTAGATGTAGATGTAGAAAATCAGAATTGTGAATACTCACGATCAGTGAACATATTACAACACACTTGTAGTTTTTATCGCTGCCGTGCCCAATTAATTTTCTAACTCTGTCAATATTGACAAATGAAAATGAAATATAAAATTGTCTTTTAATTTCAATAAATACGATCGTAGGTAAAGTATAATACTATATATACTTCGAGTTGTAAAGCAATTATGCACTCATGGAATTATCACACACGCGGCTCGTGTGTAATATTTCCATTCGTGCGTAATATACTTCTTACAACTCTTATTACGTAATAAGTATACTATTTACTATTACATAATATTATGAATAAAGCAATTATTATTTTACTTAAAAGAAGTAAAACGTCATAGCACACTTAAATGGAAAACTAAAAATTAAATTAAAATAAATATTGATGTTTATGTCAGTATCATTGGATTCAAAAAATTATGCATAATTCAAAAATGCAATAATATGTAGGGCATTCCATTTGGAATATGGTAAAGGTTGATTCTCACTTACGCTACACTCAGCTCGGCGACGCGATGCTGCGCTGCAAAGAATCGTGACGCTGGGGGGTATTCTCATTACAACGACTGACAGCGACACGACACTACGCGCTGTTAGCAAAGAGTGAAGTCCACAGTTGACATTTCTTTGACTTTAAATTAAATAGGATTTTAAAAATGTCTAGTTTTTTATCGAGTACTGATGATGACATACATATTCGTGTTAGTTATGTGCCAAATATTCTCTTTTCTTTGTCGATTATTGTAGTTTTTGTTCGTTAGATCGTAAAGTTCTACTGATTCAGCCACAAGGATGATTAATGCCTGCCCTTTCATCGTCCAAAGCAGACATTTTTAACAAAACAGCATGTGAACCGTATACAATTAGGATTGAAAAAAATGCTCACGGAACAATTCCAACACTGCCGCGCGACGAAGCGACGCGGCGCAAACTGTAGTGCAGCGCAAGTGAGAACGTATCCATTTAAAACTATGCAATCATTATCTAGCGGCAATTTGTAGCATAGCGTCGCGCCGCGTAGTCGAGCTGAGTGTAGCGTAAGTGAGAATCAACCTTTAATGTTTGCAAGTGATACTTGAACATTGTGGGATCCTCGGATATACAGGGTGATTCGCGAGCAATGAGCCATAGCCTAATGGCAGATAGAACACTCCAAGGCAATGGTAGATCAACAAGGAAAACATTTTTTAACTACTCGTTAACACATTCATTGCCGCGCTGGACCCATGGGACCAGAAACGAATGTTCTAAACTGACCGTGCTGGTCCCGCAACTCTGCTACGCCGCTGGTCATCATGAGCTGTATATTCTCAGTATGAATGAACCAGCGCGGCCCAGGGGTTAGCCGTGTATAGTTGGTTGCGATTTATTTTTTTTTACAAAAAGTTTAGCATTTTTTTAACTTCTAGCTACAAAACATAATATCATTTCTTATTCAAGTTAACCTAGCATAAATGGCTTGGTAGAGGAAACGTCAAAATTTCGATGGCAGTTAACGTGTTAAGAAGATACAGAGTGTTTTATGCATTTGGTCTGACAAATCAAAGAGCTATTCTTCTGCAATGGTTGGAGGTAATCGAATGAAATTTTCCAGTAACATTCCTCACCTGGTACCTGGCCTACTTGATTTTGAAAAATCCAGATCCGGACTTGGTAAATCAGCCCTCTTCGTTTTTGACAGAAAAGTACATTTTTCTTTCTCATTTCTGGAAAACTATTAGCGGATTCGGAAAGTTCAGAAAAAATGCTATCAGAATAGCTAATCAATTTTGACGGCACACCTATACTGTTTCGGCAAAAAAAAATCACAAAACAATTTAGTGCATCACGATTAACACTTTGACCAGGCATTATTTATGGAACAGTTTAATAGAGTCTATCCAAATGCTTCAGATCCATATCTCTTCTGAGACATAGCAGAAACCTTCCTATCTAATCTATGGATGCCTGTGTTGAGATTATTAGTGAACGGACGTGCTTCGGAGTGCTCCAGAGAAATCGCCAAAAAAAACGGTAAAAACTTAAGTAAACGAGGTAAAATTTTACTGAACTATAGATTAAAAAATTCCGCACAAAAGTCCATATCTCAAAAAAAAAACAAGTTAATATAAAGTTGGTATTAAATAAATAGTGATTAATTATCAAGGAATAACATTCAAGTAGGTACGCAAACATCTGGTCAACACGTGTAAAACAGAAGGGACAAGGGCCAGTGCAACCTGAACCGAAGAGATATACCTACTTTTATATTGTGGCGTAGCTTTCATATAACTGTTAAATAAATAAAATTACGTTACATCTACAAGATGCCACCCAATACCGTATTTTGTGCATGTTGCAATAAATCGTATGAATCCCATTTGATGGTGAAATGCTGCATATGCAAAAAATCCTTTAAACATTCTTGTGTTGATATAAGTGTAAATGAAGTCCGTATACTCAACGGTAATAAAGGTTATGACTGGTCGTGCATGAATTGCAGGGAAATTGGGAATGATATAAAAGATCTGAAGGCTCTTATTCTAAATCTACAAGATGATATTAAAACCTTAAAGTCTGAAAGTTCTAAGATGATATCGTCCGCTAAAGATGTTGATTTCGAGGAAATTGTAGAAGAGATTAATGAACGTAATAGACGTAAATGTAATTTAGTTATTTTTGGAGTGCAGGAGCAAGATCAAGAACAACCTGTTGTCACTCGTATTGATAATGACAAAATTAAAGTTGTTGATGTGTTACACAAAATTACACCGGATTTTAATGATGATAATATTAAACCTATAAGACTTGGACATTTTGCAACTGGAAGAAAACGTGCTATTAAAATAATCTTAGATAGCGAACATGAAGTAACGAAACTAGTCCGCAAAGCCTACCTACTAAAAAACAGTAGTATATCTATTTCCTTGGACCGTACTCCTCGCTAAATTGCCTACTACAAAATGATTAAAAATCAACTATCAGAAAGAGAACAAAACTTAAAGATTAAATATGTCAATGGTGTTCCAAAGATAATATCTTTAAACTAGAGCAGCCCAACAGTGCCAGAGACCTAATATGCAGTTATCAAAATGTGAGAGGACTTAACACTAAAATTCAGATGCTGTTCTCTTCTTTGAGTGTTTGTGAATTTGATCTAATAGCTTTAACTGAAACTTGACTCCATGATGGAGTACGTAATAGTGAACTATTCCCGGCTGAATACCATGTGTATAGGAAAGATAGGAATTTTCAGGCGACTCATAAAACGTGTGGTGGTGGTGTTTTAATAGCTCTGAAGGATTACATTAAGGCAGAAATCATTAATCTTCCATATTTTGATCTAAATTTTCCAAATATCGATATATTAGCTTGTAAGTGTTTTTTAAATTACAAAACGTTTTCTATATTAGCCCTATATATACCACCTACAACAACATTTCATGATTTTGAATTGTTTTTTGAATCTGTTGAACAACTAGAATTTTTACAATCTGGAAATGTTGTTGTAATGGGGGATTTTAACATCCCTAACTTTGTTAACTTAGATATCATTGACAGAAAGACTACTGTAGTTAAAAACTTCTCGCATTTTTTAAACTTAGATCAAGTTAACAAAATACTTAATGACTCAAATAGATTACTCGATTTAGTATTGTGTAATATACAGGGTGACCCATTAAGAATGGAAACACTCGCGTACCAAACTTGTTTGTGGACCGAATTGAATGGGATTTTTTTTAAAAGACAGATTTTGTAAAGCTCTATCTTGGTGCAAAATTTGAAGACGAAATTTTGATGTTCAAGGCCTACTATGAATTTTTTTTTAAGTGAAAAATAGCAAAATTTTGTTAGCGATTTTTTTATAAAAAATCTGACTACACCACTGGATTTAGGAGCCCCTCAAATGCATCTGTCCCAATTTTTGCAAAAAAATTGTCATCCCTAAAAAAGTTATAACAATATCAGCATTATCAGTGTTTGCCGTTGTCGGTAAACTTATTCCTTCATAAAAACCGGATACAACCCAAACACTGGTGTAATTATTAACAAGAACCATTGTGCAAACCAGTATACACAAAACAACCAACAATAATTACTCTAATGTACACAACAATTGATAAAAAATAACGATTAAAACATTACAATTTAAAAAAAGAAAAAGGAGTCAAATTAATTAATATTAACCATTAAATTTAAATTTTTGTATCTTCCACTAATTCTCCGTTTAATGCTATACATTTTTCATAACGTTTTTTTACATTTTTTTTGTTTCTGTTTGGGTTCTATCCGGTTTTTATGAAGGAATAAGTTTACCGACAACGGCAAACGCTGATAATGCTGATATTGTTATAACTTTTTTAGGGATGACAATTTTTTTGCAAAAATTGGGACAGATGCATTTGAGGGGCTCCTAAATCCAGTGGTGTAGTCAGATTTTTTATAAAAAAATCGCTAACAAAATTTTGCTATTTTTCACTTAAAAAAAAATTCATAGTAGGCCTTGAACATCAAAATTTCGTCTTCAAATTTTGCACCAAGATAGAGCTTTACAAGATCTATCTTTTAAAAAAAATCCCGTTCAATTCGGTCCACAAACAAGTTTGGTACGCGAGTGTTTCCATTCTTAATGGGTCACCCTGTAGACTGTGAGATATTTAATGATAATGCTCCGCTTGTGCCAATAGATGATTTCCATCCTGCATTAATTGTCTGTTTTCATAAAATTGGTAGAAAAGAAGCACAACTCATACCTAATAAAAACCAAAGATCCTACAATTTTAAGAAAGCTGATTTTCCATCGTTGTATAACTCATTATTGCATATGGACTGGTCATTTTTAACAAATTTTGATAACGTAAATTCAGCTGTTGATAGATTTTATCAGAGCATATATCAAACGTTTGATTCACATAGTCACCTTACTTCAGATCATTTAATATGTTAAAACTTGATGAAATACGTTTTATTCATTATATTGTATTAGTTACTAATATAATAAAGACCAAAGCTCCATCCTACTTGGCATCAAAAATTGAATTCAGACAAATGGCTCATGACAGAGAGCTTAGGCAATTTAATAATGTTACGTATCCTATACACAATACAACAGCATTTGAATCATCCTTCTCTTATCTAGTCCCATACCTTCTAAATAATATATCATCTGACGTTTGGCTAAGTTGCACGAGAAGTATAAAACAGAAACTAAAGTCAACTATTATTATAGAGGAAGATATATTTATAGAAATTAACAAATTTTAATGTGTTTGTATAATAATGTTTAATTGTTTATGTAAGCTATTTGTATTGTTTTAATTTAATTTTGTATTTTTATATATTTGATTGTAGTGTTTAGGGCAGGGTTGTAAAAATCATGTTTAAATGTATCTTGTCCTTTTGTTATATACAATAAATATTATTATTATTATTATTATTATTATTATATTCCTGTTTATAAAAATCATAAGCGACAATATCCAAGTTGGTATACATCTGATATTATCAGAAATATTAAGATAAAGGCTAAATTTTTTAGGAAATATAAAATAAGTCGTAATGAGGGTCACATACAAGAATTTAGAAGATTAAGACGTGTAATAAAAGAACAAATAAGGGTTGCGTATGCTAGTTATGTCCAAAAGATTCAGTCATCAATTAATAATAATGCTCAGTACTTTTGGTCGTTTATACACTCGAAAAACAAATCTTCTAGAATTCCTGGAATTGTATCATATGAAAATGAATCATACACGAATCCTCAGGATATTGTAAATGCGTTTGGTAAATTTTTTGAAAGTGTCTTTCTGCCCGCCGAACCTGAAGAGTTTGATGTATTGAATATAATACCGAAATTTGATAAATTTGATAACTTAGATAATATAATGATTGAATCTATAACGGAGAACGAAATTTTAGTAGCTGCAAAAAAATTAAAAAACAAATGGACGTCAGGTCAGGACAGTATACCATCATTTATAGTTAAGGATTGTATAGGCACTCTTGTCACTCCGTTGAGTATATTGTTCAATCTTGCCTTAAAGACAACTAAGTTTCCGGATCGATGGAAGGAAGCCAAAGTGATTCCTATTTTCAAAAGCGGTGATAAATCTTATGTCATTAATTACAGATCAGTATCAATTCTGTCCAACTTTTCGAAGCTGTTTGAGATAGTTCTGTATAACCGCATCTATCCTTTAGTTCGCAATTTAATATCTCCATTTCAACATGGCTTCATGAGCCACAGATCTACCTTGACAAATTTGGGAATTCTTTCTCAATATGTAATCGTGGTCAGGTAGATGTGGTATATACAGATTTTTCAAAGGCATTCGATAGAATTGATCATATCATTTTGCTTGAAAAGTTGGGACAGTTTGGCTTCAATGACAATATGAGACAATTATTCAAATCTTATTTGCAGATGAGAACTCAATATGTTTCTTACAGCGGATTTAATTCTTCTAAATATGTCGCTACTTCAGGAGTCCCACAAGGGTCCAACTTGGGCCCACTTTTATTTGTTTTATTCATTAATGATTTAAATTATGTCATCCAATGTCAATAACTCCTCTTTGCAGATGATTTGAAGTTATTTACTAATGTGCATACCCTGGATGATTGTCAGAAGTTGCAGACTGATCTAGATCGTATTCAAGTTTGGTGCTTAGAAAATAAGTTACATTTAAACCCTGACAAATGTAAAGTTGTAAGTTTCACAAGGAAACAGTCAGATCATGAATATGCTTATCACATCAATACAACTATATTAGCTCGCTGCACTTCTTTCAAGGATCTAGGTATAACATTTGATTCACAATTTACTTTTGTCGATCATGTAACACAAAAAATATCAGAATCAATGAAGTTCTTTGGTTTTATTGTCAGGAATTGTCGAAGTTTTACAGATGTCAATGCCTTGAAAATCCTATATTATTCATACATTCGTTCTAAATTAGAATATGGATCTTTAATTTGGTATCCTTTCTATAATTGTCATAAAGAGGCAATAGAGCGAGTTCAGAGGAAATTTCTAAAATATTTAGCATTTAAAATTGATGGAGAATATCCTCCAAGAGGCATAGACTATAACCAATTAACAGTAAGGTTTGATATTGTCAGCTTAGACATAAGGAGGAAATGTGCCTCAGTAACTGTATTGTATAAGTTACATGAAGAAATTGACTGTTCTGATTTGTTGGCTCAAATTAACTTTTATGTACCTAGACTGCAATCCAGGCAAAATGTTGTTTTTTATAATAGTAGAGCTAGGACAAACATATTGCTAAAGTCCCCAGTCTATGTAATGTGTGACAATTTTAATCATATTTGTCATTTATGCGATATTAATACTTGTACTTTAAAAGAGTTGACCAAACAAGCTGTAAATTTTTTTTTTTTTTAATGATCCATATAACTAAATTAAAACCACTGTTGGGCAATAAAGCTATTATTATTATTATTATTATTATTATTATTATAGGAAGAGACAAATGCAATATTATAAGAAAGATACATATACAGTTTTATTTTGAAATTGAAAAGAATAATAACCTATGATATTTGACAATACCTTGGCACAAGCCTTGACATTACTATTTTGTCTATTTGGTTTTCTAATTGTTCCACGATTTCTTCACGTTTCAAGATGCCTAATCAGTTTATTAATGCTGAATTCGCTGATATCATGTATGTGTATGGGTTTTGCAATGGCAATGCAAGGGCTGCCGTTAGGGAATATCAGCGAAGATTTCCTGATCGACGAGTACCGTCGTGCCACACTTTCACCAGATTTTTCCAGTTCTCTCGGCAACATGGAAGATTTCCTGGACTTCATGGAAATGTAGAACGAGTAGTTAGACCGGCAGAAGAAAACATTGTGGAGATTGCAGAACAAAATCCTTCTACAAGCACTAGAATAATAATAGCACACGCGCTAGGTGTTCCTCAAACCCATGTATGGAGGGCATTAAAAGTGGAACGGTTGTATCCTTACCACATTAAAAAGGTCCAACGTCTCCATCCAGGTGATGAAGTTGCACGTCTTATGTTCTGCTATTATGTTAGCTATTATCATTTTGTATACATTTAAAATTTTACAAGTAGCACCCCGACTTTTTCTTGCAAAGTATGCTTTTTGATATGTTTTTTGCTATATCTCAGAGGGGATGTAGATCTGAAGCATTTGAATAGACTGTATCAAACTAATCCATAAATAATGCCAGGTCATGGCGTTAGTCGTGATGCACTAAATTGTTTTGGGATTTTTTTGCCGAAACAGTTTAGGTGTGCCGTCAAAATTGATCAGTCATTCTGATAGAATTTTTTCTGATCTTTCCGAATCCGCTAATAGTTTTCCAGAAATGCGATAGAAAAATTTACTTTTCTGTCAAAAACGAGAAGGGCAAAGTTTTACCGAGTCCGGGCCTGGATTTTCAAAACCAAGTAGACCATCCTGACAAGTCCCAGGTGAGGAATGTTACTGGCAAATTTCATTCGGTTACCTCCAACCATTGCAGAAGAATAGCTATTTGAATTCTCAGACCAAATGCATAAAATACCCTGTATCTTCTTATCGAGTGATCAAAAAATGTTTTCCTTATTGATCCATACTTGCCTTGAAGTGGTCTATCTGCCATTAGGCTATGGCTCATTGCTCGTCAATCACCCTGTATAATGACACTATAATGTCGTATTATATATACCTACTTACCGAATAATAACATTTACAGATTAAAAATGCTTTCAATTCTGATTTAAACCTTGACATTTTTATATTACTATCAATTTTTTTAACTTAGTTAACTGATTACATTTTACCACCTATATACTTTGGGTTTTGTTGGCCTACCGTTAGCCTGGAGAAGGGCGCGTCCTTGTCATTTTTTGCGCGAGTATCGTAATCATGAATATCCGCATGTTTTTTTTACAGAGCTTTGCTGCTTTTTTGTATGGATTATTAAGGAGTATAATAATATGTACTATAGAGATGGTAGCGTTATAATATCCAATCTTTTAAAATGATCTCTACAGAAAGCTGTACTTGACAAGCCCAACATATACCTAATAACTCTTTTTTGCATTATAAAAATTTGAGGTGCATCATGTGCTTGTCCCCAGTAAATGATTCCATAAGATGTAGTGGATTGCACTAAACCAAAATATAAAAGTTTAAGGACTTCATTTGAGGCAGTCCCCCTAACGTTTCTAACAATAAGCACTATGAGCTAAACTTGGACATGACTTTTTCGATTTGTATACTCCAAGTAAGTTTTTGGTCTATATACAGACCTAAAAACTTGGTGTTGGTAACATTAGCAATTGACTCGTCTTCTGTTTTTAGTAGTAAACTGACATCTATATTTTTGTTCTTTGTACAAAATTGCATCGCCATGGATTTTGATGAATTTAACTTTTTGATCGATTGATTGATTAATAGCGGGGTTGGGTCAAACCCAAATTGCACTGCAGCTCAGTTGGCTTATTGTACATCCCCGATTCTTACATGAGTTCCATCCCTTTAATGAGGTTTAATAGCTTCTTTGCAAGATTTTCATGCGGAATATTGTCCCCGCATTGTAAATCACCGGAAAGAGCAAATTTCCTTCGGCCCAGTGCTTCGCAGTCGTACACTATGTGTGAGGAGGTTTCTTCCTCCTCTTCACTTAATTTAACTTAATACCATTATCTTTACACCAGCTATAATACAGTCATTTGGTGCTCAAAAAGAGGGTTCCTGGAAATTTTTGCTGGGAGTTTTGATATTTGGTATTTTTATAGATTTTGAGGTGTTTTTTTCGAATTTTCACATTGTCACCTCGTATCTTTGCCGCTCGCGCCGCCATATTGGAAAAAAAGGCGCCCATAAACAGTTTTTTTTATAATGTATCCTTTCCGACTCAATTACAGATGAAAATAGTTATGCGATAAACTAAACTAAGAATTTCCTATAATTCACATACGTATTAATCTTTTTTTTTGTAAAATAAATAGTTTCAGCATACGAGCGCCGCAAACCAACATACATCTACACTAATATGCGTATTTACGAAAAATACTTTACCACACGTTGTAAAGCCGGTCTATGGTCAAAAGAGTCTAGGGATCGAACCGCACAAGTCAAATTAAACATGCGCACAGATAGTCATGCACACTTTGCATAATCGGAGTATCCAAGTTATCCCTTGCCCTTAGTACTTTCCAAGTTGATACTATGATCTATTGGAAGCACGTAGTATTGGCATTATTTGCACGAATTGCAATGGTGTCTGTGATAATATGCAAGTTCCACTACAAGATAGCAATGAAAAGGAAGAAACCGAATCTGTTCTCGAGCAAACACATGACGAAATCGAGGCAGAAGATGATTACATAGAAGCTGATAACCCTTTTGCTGATAATGTGAAAGATCATCTGCTGTGAAGATTCGCTCAGTTCTCAAGATGATGAACTCGCAGAACCCGGTCCATCAGGTACAGTGGAACGAAGGAGAATGCACATCTCATAATTAGTTCATTACATGTGACGTGGCTCGTAGCGCTGAAACTATTCATTTCGCAATAAAAAAAGGTTAGTATATAAATTATAGAAAATTTTCTCTAGTTCAATTTATCACATAAATATTTTCATTGTAAAATGAGTCGGAAAGGAGTTATTATCAAAAAACTTTTTTTGGGCGTAATTTTTTCAATATGACGACGCGAGCGGCAAAGATACGAGGTGGCAAAGTGACAATTCGAAAAGAGCACGCCGAAATCTATAAAAATATCAATTAGCACACTTTCCTGGTAAAACTACCAAATTACTGTACTACTAGACATTGTTATACCTATTAGATTTGGTATATATATCTCATTTATGTATTGATACATAAGCACGTTTGTGTCATCTGCAATCTGCATAGATTACTGAAACTCCATAGTTTTCAAAAGTGGCGTGCAACTCATTAATAAACACATTAAACAGAGTTGGTGATAAGCATGACCCTTGAGGAGTGCCTGTTGTAAGTTCTATAATGTCTGAGCGTACAGAGTTGATCTCTACCTGTTGATTTTTTAAAGAAAAAAAGTGTTGAAATAAAACACAGATTTCTCTGACGATGGAAAGTGTAATAATAAAATTATTATTTTACAAGATATTGGTATGTATATTAGTTTATAAAGGGTTATTCCATACATTTAGACAGCGTATACCTCGCTTATTATAAAAGATAGAAAAAAAAACTTTAAATACAAAAGTTGTAGGGTTTGTCCTAAATCGCCAGAAAGTGTTGCGCATTATCACGAATAGATATTGGAAAGTTAAAAAAAACACCAAGTTGGTAAATTTCTAATGGAAATGCAAAAATCTCGAAAACGGCTTAACCAAATATCAACATATCATATATTTTTGATTTCAGATGAAAAAGATTTATTTGATTTTTTGAAAGTATATTCCATTAGAAATTTACCAACCCGGCTTGCGTTGGCTAACCATTTGGATTTGTAGGTATAATACAATGCAATCCGGGGCTTTTGTCCGTTGAATAGTTGCTAGAGGTCGACTGCTCTTTGGTACTTTAGTAAAGTTGCTATCTGTCACAGTTAACATTGTATGTCTCGACAGTTAGTAGCAACTGACCACTAGAGGGATAATTTTGTCCGACACCGGGATAATTTTATACTTCGCTGTTATGAATTAGTAAGCTCCCCGCCTATCCAGTGAAATGTCTATAATAGTTCCCTTGTGTATGTATGTATGTCTAAAATGTCATTAATAATTTAAATAGAATATAATTTAACTTTAAAGTCTGTTTGAAAAGAGATTGCAGTGGTGAAAGGGACGACAAAAGCCCGTACTTTGATCTTATTGGTTACAGAGTCAGGTAGGTTTACAATGGCGTTTACGAATACGAGTTGACAGGTCATTAAAATTTGCGTGTATCGACTGTCAAACTCACTATTAAGTAATAAATGTGTATTATCCTAAATTTAATATTACAAATTATCAATTACAAATAATATAAAAGGTATTGTAGTATTCCCTTCAACTTTTAGCAAATAGATGAGTAATAAATCCAATAGTAGCCCCTCAACAATGGCGCACCTCATAGAAGTTGAGGCTTAAACTGCGGCAGTTAAAATAATTTGAATTTCATTGCCACTCTTTATAAAATATTTTGAGCTGAGTAAACCGCTCTCTGCCCAAGCCATGCCCACCACTGCAATCTCTCATCAGACAGATTTTAGTTTGTCACAAATGCTAACTTTTTGTACAGGGTGTCCCACGTTAAAGTAACCACCCCCTTTTCTCCCGAGTTTTTAAGATATTTTTAAATTTCAAAATGCTAGCCTCTGTATTTTTTCCCGTAGGTTTTGAATATGCTAACCAGAGTTTTCTAAAGCCAACGGTATACAGGGTAAATAAAAAAATGTACTTTTGTCTTATGGAACACCCTGTTAATTTTTACGTATGTCGATAGAGCGATCTTTTCTGATTACAAAAATATATGATACTTATATATTTAGATAAAAAATGGCGGAGCTATTCAAAGTCGAAAAAGAAATAGGCTAGTGATGATTTTAAATTTAATTTAAATTAACAAAAATATTACACATTTAACAAACATATTAAAAAACAAACCTATTCCTATTAAATGTCTCACAATTTAAAAAATAACATTTACACACAAAAAAATTAATTTACTGATACATATCATGAAATCGTTTAACATGATTAAATTAAATTGTTATGAGTGACGAACAAAATAGGATGCCATGAAGAATTTGTTTTATACTTTTTGTTTGTTTTTTAATATGTTTGTTAAATGTGTAATAATAATAATATTAATAAAAGTATTTTATTGGTATTACCAATTGGCCATCGACCGAAGTCCTTTCAGCCTGTTACAATTATTTACATTTTTTGTTTAACATTTGTGTCATGATAGGGTATTGTCTTAAATATATATATAAAAAAGAAAAAAAAAACAATGAATAGGCAATGTGAATCTCATTGATTATTAAGTACGGTGATGTGTTCCCACAGCGTTAGCTCTGGATGTTTCCTTCTGTTGGGTGTTCCTTGTTCCCTAATTTTGCAGAGGGGTTGGATGATTTGTATGTTTTTTCTTCTTTAGCAAATTTTGTTGATAGGGATTGTAGTCTTTGGTTAATAGGTGTAATATTTGTGATTTGGTATAGCAGGTTGTTAGGGGGGTTATAAAGAGGATTTCTGGGGTGTCTGGTTTTGGTAATGGATCGTAATGTTGTTGTTTCTGCTATTTCTAAGTTCTTAATGACTGGTCTTCTTGTGTTAAGGTATAACGGATGGCTGTATTCTAATATCGGTCGACATATTTTACTGTAAATATGGGCAGCAGTTTGTTTGTTGATTCCTCTGTTTTAATATGTTAGGCTTCGGAAATGTCTGCCTCTTGCAATGAATTTCTTCTTAATGAGTTTTGTATTCTTATTAAAATTAAGCTTATTGTCTATTGTGACTCCAAGATACTTTATTTCGGGTTGACAATGTATTGTGTTATTTTCAATAGTTATTGTTGGTGTGTTTGGGGAAATATTATGGTTAAACACAATGTATTGTGATTTTAGAGGATTTGGTTTCATTCGCCATTTGTTGAACCATGATAATGTTCTAACCATCAACTGCTGAAGTGCCTCTACTGTCTTATAGATGTTCTTGTTATGGCTTACAAGTGCGGTATCATCGGCATATTGGAGAATATACAAATTTAGGTTTAGATATTCTGGTTCCAGGGTAAAGTTATATATATCATAACAATATATATTGTAGAGCAAGGGCGAGAGTGGAGAACCTTGTGGAACACCTTGTTGAATTGCAATGTTTTGTGAGAGATTGTCGTTAATTCTTACTTGTACGGTTCTTCCACACAAGTAGTCTTTGACTAGAAAGAGCAAATGTTTGGGGCAGTTGATTACCATTAGTTTATATAATATGCCACGATGCCAAACGCTGTCGAAGGCTTTATGGATGTCAAGAAAGATGGCAGCACTACACTGACCACTAAGTTTTGCAGTCTGAATGTTGGATGTGATGACTGTTAGAGGGTGAATAGTGGAATACTTCTCCCGAAACCCAAATTGATATCTTGGGATAACATGCCCAACTTCTTCGTGTAGAACAATTTTTAAGATTTTTTCCAAATTTTTTCCTAGGGCAGATAGTAGTGTAATGGGACGATAGTTGTTAACATTTGTGTGGTCTGTATTGGGTTTGGGGATTGTGATTAAGATTCCCTGTTTCCATTCGGGCGGGAAATAGTAGTGATTGAGACAGTATTCGTATGTTTTTTTAATGTGTAAGTGTATTTCGTAGTTGAGTTTTCTTATTATGTTTTTCGTGATGTTGTCATATCCTGGTGCTGTATTTTTACCTTTATTGAGCGTTTCAAAATAGGTTTCTTCCTCTATCTCTTTTGTGTCTGGCACTGGGTTTTCCGCGAAATATGCCTCATACCAATTGTTGACTTCTTCATATTGTATATCGTCAAATTGAGCATTGTTGTTTTCCATGTAGGTTTCTCTAAAATGTTCTGCAAATAGTTCAACTTTCTCAGGGTCAGAATTATACATTCTATTATTTTTCTCAAGGTAAGGTAATCTGTGTTGTGGTTTATATTGAGTCAGTTTCTTAATTTGTTGCCAGTAGTTTTTCCCTTGCTGCTTATTTATTTCATTACACGTTTCCATCCAGTTGTTTTCTTTATATTGCCTGATAAGTTTTTGAATGTCCTTGTTGTAGTTATTGATATGCCTCTTATGATCATCATTTGGGTGGTTTAAATAATCTCTATACATTTTCCTTTTGTTCTTTATCATTCTAATGATATATGGTGGCAGTTTATATGTGAAGTATCTCACTCGTTCTTTGGGTGTATTTTCTAAGATTGTTGTCATCAGTTTTTCGTTAAATTGTTTGATTGTGTCCTTGTTCATTGGTACATGTTGCGTGTCTTCAATGTATTTCGTCATAATACTGTTCGTTTCTTCTATATTACATTTGTTGTAGTTAATTCTTTTTTCCTCTTTGTCCTCAATATTCCTGATGAGGTTAATAGATATCTCTATTGCTGAGTGATCCGAGCCAATGTCTGGGTGTGTTTCTATTTTCTCGATGTTGTTTTTAAGGTTATTTGTATAGAGTATTAGGTCTGGTGTTGTATCTGGATTGTTTGGCATGTGAAAAGTAGGGGGCGTATTTGCTTTCATAAAATTGGAGTTTTCTAGAAAATTCTTAATGTGTTTTTGCTTGTTCCTGTTGACGTTGAAATCGCCTATAATGACAGAATATTTGTATAATGCTGCTTTCGTGAATATGGTTTGCTCGATGTTTGCTGTTGGGTGAATGTATACTAAAAATATGTGTAACTTGTCTTTCAGAAACGGTATGGTGAAATGGGTTGCTTCGCATAAGGGGTTATTTATTCTTGGTGGATTGTCTTTGGTCATCTTTAAACCAGGGTGTATTTGCACCAGGCTACCTCCTCTCATATTATTGTTGACCATGTTACCATCAAACTGCAGGACATCCCAATTTTTATATTTTGTGTTACTGGTGTTTTTGGTCTTTGTTTCTACAAGTAGTGAACAATTGATACAATTTCTTTCTATAATATTGTTAATAATATGTTTTTTTGGAATATAGCTGTTGACATTGGCGTATAAAATTTTAAATATCGACGTGAACTTGAACATTATTAATTCCTTGTAATGGTTGAGTTGGCGATATTGTCGAGGGTTGATCGAGATCAAACATCAAAACATACATTCTGCTTCCTGAAAAATGTGTAACTGTATCTATATTGTATTGTGCTACAAATCGTTTTCTAAGCTTAGAAATTAATTCTTCCCTGTCTGTGTACTTTTCTTTATTTAGTTTGTTTAGGTAAGTATTGATGATCATATCGTGAACTGTAATTGTGGAGTGTATCTTTGAGTTTTTGGTAATTTTTGGAATTTCGCTTGATTTCTTATTCTGGGATTTTATTTGATTATTTGGTATGCCTTCAATTGGTTTCATTGGTCTTTTCGGGCACTTTAATGACCATGCTGTATGATCTTCTGCTCCGCATCCTGTGCACTTTGGTGGAAGTTGTGTATTACATTTAGTGTGATGGTGTGGTCCGTTGCACTTGGTGCATTTTATTGGTGTAGTACAGTTATCTCGCGTATGAGTAAATTGTAGGCAGCGAGAGCAAGGTTGAGGTATTGGAGCTGGCGGTAAACTTGGGTAGACCGGATAATGTCTGTGTTTATAAAAGAGGCCCTCATTTAATAATTTTTCTGATGAGCTCATGCACCCAGTTATGATTCTTATGAGGTAGGTGGCTTTATTAGTAGTTTTTGACACAATTCTTTTGCAATACCTGTGGGTGATATGCGATTGCGTAAGGAATTCACCAATTTCTTCTTCTGAGATGTCGTGTTCTACAGATCCGATGACCACACTGTATGAGTTAATAGGGGCATTAGTGTTTGTTGGTGTAGTTGAGAGTTGGGTTTCTTTGTAATTTAATATGTTTTTCGCCGATAAGCTTCCTTAGTGTCTGAGCTATTATGTTTTTGTCTTGGTTAGTTTTAAGAAGGAATCCCATTTTTGTTTTAAGTATCGTATCGTCGGTATTCGGGTGTTCATTATCCCAAATATCTGCCATCGCTTTTCTTGTTATTGTCTCGGGTGCTTTTATATAGAATAGTGTTTTAAAAGGTTTTTGCGATATTTCTTTAATTTTTGCCGAGATATTTTTTTGTCTGATGTGTCTTTCTTTTTGTGTGAAGGTCTCTTCATTTAAACTAGTGTTGGGCAGTGTATATGTGTTTGTATTAATTGAATGTTTTTGATGTGGAAGTTCTTTATCATTGTTCTTGTTTTTGCTAGAGTTTATGTTTTCATTATCTCTGTCTTTTTTACTTGTTTTTTGAATACTTGAGTTTTCTGAGCTTCCTGCTTGTTGATGTCCTATAATAATATTATTTATTTCTTCTGGTGAGAGGTGTTTGTTTTTTTTTGAGATACTTCCTAATCTACTCCTTGCCTTTCGTTTGTGTCTCACTTTTTTCCATTGACCATCATCACATATTTCCATTTCACTATAATAACTTCCATCACTTTCACTAGACATTTCAAATTATTTACTAACAACTTGACTTAAGAGCAAAAGATAAATAGGTGTTAAGGTTGGGATTTTGTAGAGTGATAGAGAAATATACGTATTTATTTTGGTTTATTATGATTAATGAAAAAAACAAATATGGTGTGATATTTATAATAGTTTTAGGTTTTTAGTATTGTCCTAAAGATTTTAATAATACCAATTTCTAAATATAAATTTTTATTATAATGAAGTGGTGTGCTCTCAAAGCGAAGACAGACACTTTTATTTCTAGATCCCACACTATTTTCACTTTGAGAGCACACCACTTCATTATAATAAAAATTTATATTTAGAAATTGGTATTATTAAAATCTTTAGGACAATACTAAAAACGTAAAACTATTATAAATATCACACCATATTTGTTTTTTTCATTAATCATAATAAACCAAAATAAATACGTATATTTCTCTCTCACTCTACAAAATCCCAACCTTAACTCTACCACTGTTGGAAAGAGACTGAATGTGTAATATTTTTATTAATTTAAATTAAATTTAAAATCGTCACTAGCCGTATTTCTTTTTCGACGTTGAGTCTCTTGCAGTAATTAAGTCTACTAATATTCATTAATTAATTAGGCAATTAATAAAATAATTATACTCATCTATAATCCAAAATTGCTTCGTCTGTCTAGTTTTGTTTTATACTTTTTGTTTGTTTTTTAATATATTAAATGTGTAATATTTTTGGTAATTTAAATTAATTTTAAAATCATCACTAGCCGTATTTCTTTTTTGACGTTGAATAGCTCCGCCATTTTTTATACAAATATATAAGTATTATATATTTTTGTAATCAGAAAAGAACGCTCTATCGACATATGTAAAAATATACAGGGTGTTCCATAAGAAAAAAGTACATTTTTTTATTCACCCTGTATACCGTTGCCTTTAAAAAACTCTGGTTAGCATATTCAAAAACTACGGGAAAAAATACAGAGGCTAGCATTTTGAAATTTAAAAATATCTTAAAAACTCGGGAGAAAAGGGGGTGGTTACTTTAAAGTGGGACACCCTGTACTATGGTCCAATTAATTCTCTTTTAGCCAAAAATTAATCAATTTTGCAATTGGACCTGTCTATTATGTTTTTACTATCTCCTGTAAAATTTTATAAAAAAAATGGCAGCTTTTCACTCGACATCAATGATATGACGCCTCATTCTTACTCAAACCTACAGCCGATCTTCCGAGTAAGACGTAATGCGCAGAAATTGTCAAAAATACGGCCCCTTACCGCCACACCATTATACTCACACCACGATATTATATATATATATATATTTCTAAACATACCGGACAAATATTAGCAATCGTTTCTTTGCAGTTATTATTAGACAGAGGTTGTTTATTAGAAGATGATCATCATGAAATAGATGTTGCAGTTGTTTTAAAATGTTTTTTAAGACAATTGCCTGAACCACTTATTCCATATTCATATCACGAATTGTTTTTGAGATGCTCTTTAATCGAAAAAAAAGTTGAAGCAATCCTGCTAGCCTGTTTGCTGCTACCATCTGAACATTTAAATGTTCTTTCATTTCTAATGCAGGTATGTACTAGAGCGTAATATGTGGTAACATGTCAGATACAAACAGTCCATTTTTAGTTTTGGAATGAAGTTGCAAGTCAATCAAATTTCAACAAAATGAACAGTTATAATATTGCAATTTTAGTAGGACCAAATATATTCCCTATTAGTGAAAAAATTGCACCCAAAAATAAATTAATGGTGACAAGGGCATGTGATATAATTAAGGTAAGTCTCGAAAGATTATATTATATTCTTAAAAAAACACTAGACACTATACTTTATATCCCATTGATATAAAATGTTTTTTCCACTCCCTATATAGTACACACACTATTTTGACATTGTTTTAATAGAGGTAAGTGAAATTTACTGGAATAGGTATTGGTTACCATTGGCGATGGGAACTTAAAAATGTAAAAACATATCTATAGTGTAGGCAAGTTGGCAGTTAAGGTTGATATAATCATATACAAGTAATTTTCAACGAAAATGTACTAGGAAAAATGTCTTAAACCACATAGTAAAAGTCCCATCAAATATGTCTATGGCAAGTTGCAAAAAACGACAGCCATTTTGTTTTTTTCATTTTATTGTAAATATCTCAAAAACTGTGGGGTTTATGAAAAAAAGTCAAGAGATCTTTTTTACGTAAAATAAGAAAATACATAAGATATACTACCTAAATCTAAAAGATTTATTTAAATAATTGACAGAAAAATCGGTTTTTTTAGTTTTTAACATTACAAATAATAATTATGTTCAATTTTCGTCTTCGTCATTTTCAAGTACGATGCAGGGATTGCAATAAGCAAATCCTAAGCATTGATCACATTTGGAGGAACATCTTAGTCCAAGTTTTTTGCAGGAACAATGATTTGCCACATGAACCTTCCTTGCAGTTACAGGACACCATTTTTAGTATATCAGAGGGAGCAATTTCTTTTGTTATGGATATTTGAACAAGGTGTCATTCTATATCTAATTGTCATCCGTACAGTAAAGGGACTAATCATAATTAGGTACCTGATAATAAACTATTAAAACATGTTATACAGCAGGGTCTTCAGTTGGGGGAAGTGGTGATGCCAAATTGAAGTTTGCAGATAAACCTTGACGAGATGTCACTCAATTGACTAAAGTGTACCTTCTTTATTATTCTTGGGTCGGTATAACTTGGTCGTCTACTTCTATTAACTGTTTTTCATTTGGACTTTGTTGGTAAAATATAAAGACTGTCACATAAAGGTTTATCATTTTTTAACAACTGTAAACAGAAGTTCTTTTTTTTTTTAAATGAACGAGGTTGTGTCGCAACCTGATATAGCATTAAGGAATAATATGCATTGTTTAATATGCTATAATTTTTCTTTAAGTTTCAATATGTTCGCCACTATATCAGCATCACCATTAGCAGCTTTTCCTGGTCGAAGCAATAGCAGTTTATCATACTGTGAATAATAAATCAACAGAACCGAAACATAAGTGTATTCAGATACAACTACAATTGCTCTACCACAATTTCAAAGTTCTACTGCAGTATTAACGATTAAACAGTTGGCGTCGCTTGTACTCTGTATTTCTTCAACACCTATTATTATTTCGTAGAAATTCCTCTTGTGGCACAGCAATTGTATTTTCTAATTTTACTGATATGTTTACCGCGTTTTTTTATTTTATCTGTTGCAAAGCATCCTTAGTTGAAAAACAATTGGAACTATATCCATCAAAAACCACTGCATAGTCCTGACCATAAACATGCGTAGCATAATTAATATATTGATCACAAATTTGATGGAACGTAGCAGGCTTCTGCCATAACTTGTGAAAGAACCGTCATCAACTAGATATTATATTGAATTTTGTAGATTCGGTGAAGTGGGTGTAGCTAAAGCCTCAAACCCTTTAAAGAAGAGAGTTTCTGCTCCTTTTCTCAAAACTAGTCAAAACACTATCCTTAGGGAGAGACAACGGATATGGAGCTAACTCAAATTTGAAACAGTCCCTTATTTCTTCCGAGGTTTTGTTGGAGCAAATAATTATGTTAAATAATTGCGCATAGGTGATACATTAACATATGTTTTATCAATTTTAATGTTATTGTTAATTTGAGAAAAATTTTTGATTTGATGTGTTTGTTTGCAATTAATATCTGTGAATATTTTGCCTACATTCTTGTTTAGTATTTTTCTTTCAATTTCATCTGCTAAATCGCAGTTAATATCGGATTTTGCGATTCGCCCAGAAAAGACAGACATGAACTCTTTACATATAAAAGGACTGTACTCTTCTAACCAATTTAAAAATTTTCGTAAATCAGTTTTATCACGTTGTTTGCGTGAACGACTTAACTCATGCTGTTCTGAAGAAATTGAGAATAAAAGGTGCGATAAGTTTTATTCATGAACATAACTGTTTGAACGCCCCGAAAATTATGTTTCATTAATAATCGTGTAAATTCACAATTTCGAGTTATAAAAGGTAAAAGGTTGGCAATTTATTGATACTTATAAAAACAATTGGAACAAAGCTGTTAAAATTATGTTAATCGATGCATTTTTCCAGTCTAAGAAAAAAATATCTCTTGAAATTTAATCGAAAAACTATTAGTTTTTGAGATACATGCAATAACTTAAATAAAAACAAAATAGCGTCAATTTTTTGCAACTTGCCAATGTCAGAACCTTTGGGACTTTTAGTATGTTATTTGGGGCTATGTTCCCCGTACATTCCCGCTGAAAAACGTCCGTATATAATTTTTTCAGAGTTAGCCCCTAAATTCCGCTAATTTGGCTACATAAAAAAGAACTGGCTGGGTAGCTTCTTCTAATAACTAAAAATATTAAAGAAAATCTTTCCGGATTTGCATTTGCAACTTGTTTATTCATAAATCTTTACTAAAATCAAATAATAATATACCGGACAGAAATATTTAAAGAAATGTCAAAATAAAATAAATAAAATGTCAGAAATTAAAAATGACCTATTTATTTAATTTTTAATTGGGGAGTGGGAAAAATATTATAAACAACACAGGAAGTAGGTAATCTTGACCAGTTTCGGTAGTCTTGACCAGTTTCGGGCTTTTTTACCGTCCTCAATTGGTAAGTAACACCTATTTCCCTTGTTATTTAAATAACTATATTCTTTGTCTGCCAGGTTATATCTTAGATTATTACCTGTTTCGAACACATTTGTTTCAAACATGTTTAAAACATATCTTTTATACGTTTTAACCTTAATTTATGAAATACCAATAAAATTATATTAGTACCTATTAAAAAGTATAACATAGATCTTGTGAAGACTTTTGACACCGTCCCCCACCAAAATTTTCTTAATGTATTGTCACATTATGGAGTTTGTGGGACAGTATTGGAAGTATTCAAGTCATATCTAAAGGACCGTGATTTCAGTAAATCTCAAAAAATAATAATTAATATGCCGCAAGGTATTATTCTTGGTCCAATTCTTTTCATTACATACAGTCTGATTGATTATAGGCCCCTGGCTATAACTATTTTACTTTCTTTCTGACACCCAATAAAGTATACCGGATGTAAACGAATAGTGGGCCACCCCTGTAACTTCCTCATTTTAAAGATATCGGGATAAAATTTTGTATGGTGAAATTAGGTAAGATTTGAGACCTATCCACCATATTTGTCACATCCGGTTTCACGGGAAATGGCCCCAATAGTCTTTTCTAAATGGACCACCCTGTAAGTTTTTACATTTTTGAATAAAGGTCACATTTTGTATACATTTTGAATACATTTATACTATTTTGAACAATTTATACAGGGTTACACGAAAAACAATTCGAATTTTAGTTGTCAATCTAGATGGCTGCAAATATGTTAAAATTACTTTTGTTCCAATGTAATTCATATAAAAAATACGAAAACATCAATATGTTCAATAATACATCATACAGGGTGCTCTAAACTCATTAAAATCACATTTTTCAAAATAACTCTTTTTTTCAATATTATGCAATGGGCTACCCGGATATTCAGAAAGGTCTATTTAGTAGGGGTTAAACGATACCAAAAGTTCCGTAATGTGTAATCGTTACCGGCAGGAATGATTTATATCTAACTCAGTGGCGTATCCAGAGCTTTGCTCTGGATGGGGTAATAACCAGTGGCGGCTCGTGGGTTCAGAAATGCGTGAAGAGCTCAGAGCTAAAAAGCTGTGTACACGGGGCAAGAGTTGCAGGGGGTGCGGGGGGCGGCAGCCAGGAATTTCAAGGTCATTGTGTTTTACAAGTACCCCAAAATTTGTATTAAACTCTACATTGACATTAATAAACGTGGCTTTTTTAATGCCTGTTCATTGCGCGTAATAAATTTTTAAGATCGTCATATCCAGATTTTGACCTCGATTTTGATTTTGATCTCGATTTGAAAATAATACACAAGGCCAACAAAATAATTTTTTTAAAGTTAAACAACCAGTTAACCAATTGCATTTATCATACATGCATCAATGAAACCACGAGTTTGTTTACCTTGATTAATTAAAGTTTTACTTAGATCTGGTGCTTCCAACGACTGAATGGTGTTTCGGACCACCTCTAATATTATAGTAACAGTAGTTGTCCTCTTATCTATGGTAACAGTGGCCGGTGACCGGCTGAGAGAGAAGCGTGATTGAGAGGCACACGCGGCGACATGCGCCGTAAGTTATAATATTGTGACATTGTCGCATCGCTCTTGTCTGTTGCCTCGCACTCCACGTAGACACAAATTAATACTCACTATCACAGTAAATTAATTAAATTGTAAATTTCGAAGGAATTTATGTTTTACAGGAGAATTTTGATTTTTGTTAATTGTTACAATTATTATTGTTACCTTTGATTATTGTTACAATTGTTATTCTAAGCTCTGGGGGGGGTAATTACCCCCATTACCCCCCCGTAAATACGCCACTGATCTAACTTCAATTAAATTTTAATCAACCCTGTACATTTGTGTTAATATTTTATGATATGCAACAAGAATGAGCCAGAAGCCCTTTCTGTCTTCTGCGGAGGGTGGCGTTCTTCGAGTTATTCTATTAATTTTATAAATTTTTGAATGAATATGAGTTTCCTCCGATGTTCTTGCATTAAATTTAATTTAATTTAATTTTAAGTAATACATAAATAAGAATGGGCCTCTGGCTCATTCTTGTTGCATATCATAAAATAATAACACAAATATACAGGGTTGATCAAAATTTATTTGAAGTTAGATATAAATCATAAATTCCTTAAGAAAAATTGTCAATTATACATTATGGAACTTTTGGTACCCAACTAAATAGAGCATTCTGAATATCCAGGTGGCCCATAGCATAATATTAAAAAAAGAGTTATTTTGAAAAATGTGATTTTAATGAGTTTAGAGCACCCTGTATGATGTATTATTGGACATATTGACGTTTTCGTATTTTTATAGATAGATAGATAGATAGATAGTTTATTCGGTTAAAACAAAATTACAATTGTGTCCACTCGTCAACAAAATATAAAATTTAAAACTACATGTAGGTATACACGGTGGTGAATTTTTCGATGCCCACCATTGGTATCTCGTAAACTATAAGGTATAGAGGATCGGTTAAATTAGACAAAAGTTGCGCTATTTTATGCTCTACAATTTTCTGCCAAGAAATGCTGGATATCTTGATTCGTTCGCGGTTTATCATGAAAAAATTGAAAATCGTGATTCCAAAAAAATAATATCTTCTATACCATTCATGCGAACTTAATGAAATTTGGCAAGGTTATATTTTTGACCACTACCAATTGAATGGCGTTGATAGAAATTTTCTAAGCCATCTAGATATTGAGCAACGATAGTCAACTTTTTTTTTTCTTATGGCCGCCATATTGGATTTTTACACCATTACTTAGAGAAAATAATTCTCTTTTCACCTACAAAATAGACTGATTTTTTTAAAACATGTTAATATTCGAATTAATGTAAAAATAATTTATAAAATCCAGTATGCTTTGGAAAAATAATTGCAAGCAACATTGTAATCCAGACGCTATTATTAAATTGTACACTCGTAAAAAAATTACAGAAAAATTCCAGGTGATTTAAACTCCTATTAAAAATTACAAACAATTTATAAAATAAAAATAGTATTATTTGTTTTCTTGACTCTTTAATAAACTAATGGTGTAAAAATTCAATATGGTGGCCATAAGAAAAAAAAAGTTGACTATCGTTGCCATTCAATTGGCAGTGGTCAAAAATATAACCTTACCAAATTTCATTAAGTTCGCATGAATGGTATAGAAGATATTATTATTTTTTTGAAATCACGATTTTCAATTTTTTCATGATAAACCGCGAACGAATCAAGATATCCAGCATTTCTTGGCAGGAAATTGTAGAGCATAAAATAGCGCAACTTTTGTCTAATTTAACCGATCCTCTATATCTTATAGTTTACGAGATAGCAATGGTGGGCATCGAAAAATTCACCACCGTGTATAGTAATTCATAAAAGAGAACATATTAAAAAAAATTTACATATAACACTACAAAAAATATAAATATATAATACATTTAAAATATAACATTATTATCCAGATATTCAGATATATTATAATATGCTTTTTTTATTAAAAATTGTTTCACTTTAAATTTAAAATTTTTCAAATCTAATGATTTGATCTCTTCGGGCAGTCTATTAAAAAATAATGGTCCATAATGGTTTACTCCGTTCTTCGATTTATTGAGTTTTTATAGGCTCTTTTCGCTATATTGGTTTTATTGCGGGTGTTGTATGAATGTATATCGGTGTGACATTTATAACTGTTAATGTTTATCTTCACATAAACAAGACATTCATATATATATATACAGGGTAATGTGAGTATTTGATACTGAATAAAAAAGGGTCGGCAGTGTGTTCGACTATTTTTCCCCGCGATTATTCGCACAGCTGCTTTTTGCATTCTAAAAATGTTATCTTTGTTGGCACAGTGGCCCCAGATTATTACGCCATATTGAAGGTGACTATGAAAGAAGGCAAAATATGCTGTGCGAACCATATCAGGGGTAACAGCACAACTTAATTTTCTTAGTAGAAAAGTGCTGGATGCAAGTTTTTTCGACAGATTAGTGGTATGAGCATTCCAAGTAAATTTACTGTCGATATAAAAACCTAAGAGTTTTACTGGATCTGAATTTACATTAACTGTTTTCAGACTTATTGTAATTCTTTGGGTTTTATCTGTGTTCATTTTTAGTTTTATGGAAGCGAAAAACTCCTCAGCTTGGCGTTCAGCCTCACTTGACATGCTCTCGACTTGATTTGCATCTTTATTCCAATTTATCAATGTGGCATCGTCCGCATATAGGACTAGATGTGTGTCTATGCTACTGCTTGAAAGATCGTTGATATACATTATAAAGAGGATCGGTCCTAATACGGATCCTTGAGGTACACCATAGGTAATATCTCTAAGGGTCGACCTTCCATTGTCCATTTCAACGAACTGGGTTCTGTTGGACAAGTACGTGCGAATTATATTTAACGCATTTCCCGCAATGTTATAGTGTTTAAGCTTATCCAATAGTATATCATGTACAACACAATCGAAAGCTTTGCTTAGGTCACATAACGTGACACAAGCAAGAGAGCCTTCCTCCAATGCCGACAATATCACATCAACAAATTGAACCATTGCCGTTGTAGTAGATTTGCCTTCACGAAAACCGTGTTGTTCATGTGAAAACAAATCGTTTAGTTCTATATATTGCAAGAACCGTTTTTTAATAACCGCTTTTAATATTTTAGAAAATATTGGCACAATCGATATAGGACGATAATTTGATGTATCATCTATGTCGCCCTTTTTATGTAATGGAGTCACTTTGGAACATTTAAGACATTCAGGAAAAATTCCATAATAAAGACATAGGTTAATCAAGTATACTAACGGATCTAAAACTGCTTCAATAATATGTTTAACCAGATTATTACTAAAGCCATACATATCTTTTGCATGTGAATTGCTCAAGTTTTTAATAATGTCAACTAATTCACCTTTCGTTACGGGTTCTAAATTGTAAAATGAAATATTCTCTGGCACAATTTTTTTTTTTTTTAAATCTGAAGGCGTCTTTTGAACAGACTGAACCGTGCTGCTAATGTTTCCAGCGATATTCGAAAAAAATGAATTGAACTCATCTGCTGAGAAAGCATTATTGCTTTGCATAGGTTTTTTTGGCTTATAGTTTTGTTTTATAATTTGCCAGGCAGCTTTGCATTTATTATTTGAATTAACAAGAAAATTGTTATTTGCCAATGTTTTTGCTTTTTTTATCTCTCGTTTATATAGAGAGCGAGTAGTAGTTATTTGTTGTTTAATCTCATTTGAATTGCTAATTTTTGCCCGATCTCTTAGGAAAAAAAGAGTTTCTCTAATTTTGCGTAAATCGTCATTATACCACTGAATTTTCACTGTTTTATTGTCAATCATTTTTGTACTTTTTTCTGGAAATGCATATTGATAATGCTCAGTAAGTTGTTTTAAAAATATTTCAAAATTTTGTTCTACATTATTATTTGTAAATAAACAGGTCCAGTCAATTTTGAAAAGACTTTCTAGAAAAGCGGCTTTACCTTTTTGCGTTATAGGTCTGGTTTTTCTATAGATTGGACATTGTTCATTTATTACTCGTTTACTTGAAAATAGTTGACCATAGTGATCTGAAATATTTATTTGTAAAACACTCGCAGTATAGAAATCATTTACATTGCTTAAAACATTGTCAACACATGTTTTACTGAACTCTGTAACTCTAGTAGGTTCTTTTATGGTTATTGTATAACCATAAGACACCGTCAGATTTTGAAAAACTATTACCTTCTCATTATTGTCCTTAAGAAAATCTAGGTTAAAGTCGCCACATATAATAGTATCTTTTTTCATGCTATCAAGGATTTCCATTAAATTTGAAAAAATATTATAAAAAATATTAAAATCCCCCAGCGGGGTTCTGTAAATACATACTATAATAATATCTGAATCTGGAAGTTCAATTGCTGAAATTTCACATTGTTGCTCTATTGATATATCATTAATTTCGCTTAAATTTTTTGATGTAATGTTTTGTTTCACAAAAATTGTTGTTCCACCATGTTGGGAGAAATTACGACAGTAACTACTTGCAACATAGAACTCCTCAAATTGATATAGGTTTACTTCTTCTTCCTTCGTCCATGTTTCTGATAAACACAAAACATTTAGTTGTTTATAGTCATGTAGGAACACTTGAAAATTGTCTTGTTTATGTTTTAAACCTTGGATGTTAAGATGGAATACTTCTAATTTATTGTCTCCTATTTTTTTGTGCTTGCAAGGATCCTTCTGGCTGGGTTTGTCACTTTCTTAGAGAAACTGGAGCATTCCTCTGAAAATTTCGTGTGCCTTTTGGTGTATAAGGCCTAATAATTGTCTTCGCAGGCCACATTTCTGCAGTGAACATTTTGGCTTCGTCAGATTGATTTACTCCAACTTTAAAAGCCGTGATATCATTTGAAAATGTCTTAAGTTTGGAACATTGAATGACTTTAACATCGTAATCTACTAGGTAGCTCCTCACATCTTCTACTGTTGTATCTGGTATCTGGTATATGAATTACATTGGAACAAAAATAATTTTAACATATTCGCAGCCATCTAGATTGACAACTAAAATTCGAATTATTTTTCGTGCAACCCTGTTAGTGCATTCTGTGAGTCGGACGAACATACAAATATTTGGGGAGTCAATCAAACTACCGCTCTCCCCCGTTTTCGAGGATGCTGAGAACGATGGTGATGTTTTTTCTGCTCCCTGAGTTGACCCTACCCCCCAAACGGCCAAAAAACCACCCCCAAATGAGGGGAATCGCGTATTCGACGTCTTCCACCGGTAAACTTATGTCACCCCCCGTTTTCGACGATGCTGAACACGATGGTGATGTTGGTTCCGCTCCCCGAGTTGACCCTACCCCCCCCAAGGGCAAAAAACCACCCCCAAAGAGGGGGAATCGCGTATTCTACGTCTTCCACCGGCAAAACTTATGTCACTCCCCGTTTTTAAGAACATGATGGTGATATTAGTTCTGCTCCCTGAGTTGATCCTACCCCCCAAACGGCCAAAAAAACCCCCAAAGGGGGAGAATCGCGTATTTGACGTCTTCCAACGGCAAAACTGATGTCACCCCCCTGTTTTCGTGAATGCTGAACACGATGGTGATGTTGGTTCTGCTCCCTGAACTGATTCTACCCCCCAAACTGTCAAAAACCACCCCCAAAAAGGGGGAATCGCGTATTCTACGTCTTCCATCGGCAAAACTTATGTCATCCCCCGTTTTTGAGGATGCTGAACACAATGGTGATGTTGGATCTGTTCCCCGAGGCGAGTCAACCCCCCGAATGGCCAAAAACCACCCCCAAAGAGAGGAAATCGCGTATTCTACGGCTTCCACCGGCAAAATTTATGTCACCCCCCGTTTCTGAGAATGCTGAACACGATGGTGATTCGGGGGGTTGATTCGCCTCATTCGCCTCGGAGAGCAGAACCAACACCACCCTCGTGTTCAGAATCCTCAAAAACGGGGGGTGGCATAAGTTTTGCCGGTGGAAGACGTAGATTCCCCATTTTTGGTGGTGGTTTTTGGCCGTTTGGGGGTAGGATCGGCTCTGTGAGCAGAACCAACATCACCGTCGTATTCAGCATCCACGAAAACGGGGGGTGGCATAAGTTTTGCAGGTGAAAGACGTAGAATACGCGATTCCCCCTCTTTGGGGGTGGTTTTTGGCCGTTTAGGGGGTAGTATCAACTCGGGGAGCAGAACTAACATCACCATCGTGTCCAGCATCTTCGAGAATGGGGGATGACATAAGTTTTGCCGGTGGAAGACGTCGAATACGCGATTCTCACCATTTGGGGGTGGTTTTTTGGCCGTTTGGGGGGTAGGGTCAACTCAGGGAGCAGAAAAAACAACACTATCGTGTTCAGCATCCTCGAAAACGGGTGGGGGAAGTAGTTTGGTTGACTCCCCAAATACTTGTATTTTTCAAGGTTTTTTCCGACTCACAGAATGCACTATGTATAAATTGTTCAAAATAGTATAAATGTATTCAAAATGTGATCTTTATTTAAAAAATGTAAGAACATACAGGGTGATGCATTCAGAAAAGACTATTGGGGTCATTTCCGGTGAAACCGGAAGTGACACATATGGCGGATAGGTCTCAAAAAGTTGGAAATCTTACCTAATTTCACGTTACAAAATTTTATTCCGATATCTTTAAAAATGAGAAAGTTACTGGGGTGGCCCACTATTCGTTTACACCCGGTATATATTCATATGTGGCACGTTATTTTCTTTGTATTAAAATGCAAAAATGTTTTTTTGTTTACATCGCATAGAAGCGATGACGTCACTGGACATTTTTTTAAATAGCACGGTAATATTTTTTTTACTGAATGTGGTAGAAAGCTTTATATATCTCCTTTCAAACATATCAAATTTGTATATCCTTACATAAGGAAATTTTCAGTGGTAATACCACAAGAGATTGAATTTTCGCGATAAGTCTGTCGACAGACTTATAAGATAAATTCAATCACGAGTGGTATTTTATTAGACTATTTCACGAACAAATATTTTGGTTGATAACTTCACTTGAAGTAGCACCGAAGAGACTCATTTTGACGTCTGTCTCTATAATTAATTTTTATTAAACTGTCAAACTTTGCTTTGCCATCCGTATCCATGGTTACGGCCATCCGTATCCATGGTTATGTCGTTGAAAACACCACGCTGATAGACCAATTAGAATTGAAAGACAGTCGGTGTTTTCGCTGTAATACAAGCTGTCTTTGGTTTGTCATTGGTCAGATTATGTGATAATTTTAAGGTGAGTGAAATAGTCAAGTAAATTCAAAAAATCACATTATGCATAATATATTAATTTGACATACTAACGTTACAGTCTAGCAGGCAATGAATTAAAAAACAAAATAATAGTTTTATATCAATTTATCATATTCCAGTTGGTTTGTCAATTTTTAGCATTTATAAATATTAGCGTCGTCGCTCTTCACAACAACATGAATAATATTATTGAAGAAGTCGATATGCTACAGGCTTATTATGAAAGTAGAAATAATAATGCAACAGCTTTGCGCTTATATTTAGTAAACTAAAGTCTGTCTGATGAGAGATTGCAGTGGTGGAAGTGACGACAAAAGCGCGCGCTTTGATCTTATTGGTTACAGAGTCAGGTAGGTTTACAATGGCGTTTACGAATACGAGTTGACGGATCATTGAAGTTTGCGTGTATCGCATGTGTATCGACTGTCAAACTTGTGAATATTAAGTAATAAATTTGTGTATTATCCTAAATTTAACATTACGAATTATCAATTACAAATAAATATAAAAGGTATTGTAGTATTCCCTTTAACTTTTAGCAAATAGTTGAGTAATATATCCAATAGTAGCCCCTCAACAATGGCGCAGCACGTAGAAGTTGAGACTTAAACTGCGGCAGTTAAAATAATTTGAATTCCATTGCCACGCTTTATAAAATATTTTGAGAGCTGAGTAAACCGCTCTCCGCCCGAGCCACGCCCACCACTGCAATCTCTCAACAGACAGAGTATAGAAACAAATATGATAGATAGAAATAAAACTATTGTTTTGTTTTTTAATTCATTGCCTGCTAGATGTAATGTTAGTATGCCTTGTAATTAATATAGGCACAATGTAGTTTTTTGAGTTTACTCAAAAATTTCCTTATGTATTCTAATGTAAGAGTTTGATATGTTTGAAAAGAGAAAAGAATTCTCTATCAAGTTCAGCAAAAAAATATTACCATGCTATTTAAAAATATTGGCAATGACGTCATTGCTCTTATACAATGTAAGCAAAAAAACATTATTCTACAACTGTCAAAAAAAGGCTATGTTTGCGCATTAACGTCAGTGTCTAAAATGAGACATTTTTTCATTGACATTATTTTTTTTGCGTCATCATGACCCCGTGCGCAAAATATTTTACACACTAGGTTGCAAAATATTTTGCACAACATACCTATTGTTCATACTGCCGTTTGAATTTTTCTGGTAGAAGATTGAGTGTAATAAGGTGGACTGCATCTGATATTTCTGGTGGGGTATAGGATAAATCATCTTCACTTTTGAGACTCTCCATTATTGTCTTATGTATTATTTTATTTAAAAAAATTCACAATATCAAAAACGTCAGTAAAAAATATTTGTTGACAAACATAATGGTTTCCATAGTTACCTGTGACATCTGCTACTATTTCTTTTTAAATTAATTTGCATTAAATATTATAATAGAAGATATCGTTTTATGGTTTTAGTTTAATCACATTAAAGTCATAGAAAAAATATTGTTTGCAACTCGTGTCCGAAATTCTTTGGTCATCTCGAACGATTTTTTGACTCGGCTGCACCTCGCCAAAAAACTTTCGCTCTCGATCACCATAGTAGTATTTTGCACCCTAGAGACAAAAATAACTATTTTGCATTTTAATACAAAGAAAATAACGTCCCATTTAATATACAGTAACTGTACAACAATTTATAGAGTGGAGACACGAGCACTGGCGTCAATTTGCGTGCGCTGCAACTCGGTTGCTCATTTATTTCACATACAAACCCGGGCCTATGTACGTATTTGGCTGCCATTTACTGTATATACTTTGTTGGGTGTCTGAAAGAAAATAAAAGAGTTAGAGCCAGGGGCCTTTATAATCAATCAGACTGTACATAAATTCATTATTAAACATTAAGATTAAGGGTAAGACCATACATAGCATAAGCTGATGATATGGCACTTATTTTCACTGGCAGTACTTGGGAGGAAACCAAAGAAAGTGTCATAAGAGGCTGTAAAGTAGCAAAGAATGGGTTAGACAATTTCAAATTGTCTTTGATATTAAAAAAAAACTTGAAGAACGATTAGCACAATATTGTACATTGGATCTTGTTAAATATCATATCAATCATTTCAATTTCCTGTGGAATGTCACTGCATATCCATATAGATCAATCAGACTTACACCAAACTTACACATACTTTCACACAGTTCCAATAAACTTTCATTTTAATTCTCCACTTGTGGTAGACTTCTCGAATTTTCATGAAAGTTTCAAACTTGTTTGAGATTTTTGCATAGTAAGTTTTAAGTTGTTCCTCTATTACATGAGAAATTTAATTTCGTAGATCTGGCATAAATGTAAAATTTGCAGAAGCCAGTGCTGGTTTAATATTTTCTTGGGAGTAACAGCTTTTAGTTTTGGAGGTTATCATTGCGCAATGTTGGCACAGCCCTGTGTTACAGTTATCATATACAGCAAGCGCCCTGTGTCAAATATTTCATTATATTTTGTGTGCATACTGAATATCAGTGAGACACCACACATATGCATATACATTCAGGTATGGACTCCACTTTCATAACTGCTCACCACATATGGAGCGAGCAAGAGTAGTGTCAATTTTTGGGTTGTAAACAATATTTTGGCTTTTACTAATTTAATTAGGTTTTATATTTTTTGTATCACTTTGCTATTTGATAAATAAAAAATCATAAGCAATCAATGTTTATCCTGTAAGTGTGACTCTTGACTAACAGGTCTTCACAATATGTTTTTACATTTTAGCTGATGATAGAGAACTCAAAAAATATTGGATTAATACCAGATTACATAATAGAACAAATAGGAAGTTTACCAACAACAGAAGTAGACGTTGTAGACAAAATTAAAAGAAGAAGAAGTGGATCTTTAACCAGTATGTATTTATTTATGTTGTGATCTACTAAACAATTAGTAGGTACAAAAACCGCATATTTTTATACTTCGCAAATATTATAATTGTTAAAAGATACATTGATTAAGATAGTAAGGTAAATTTTACTTAAATATATGTTCCGGAGAACAGAATGTTCAAAGAAGTATAGATAATAAGCATAATTTTTATATGAGGGAATATCAAAATAAAATTTACAGTGGAAACTGCTGTATTCTTTAACTAAAATATTGTATTATAAAAAGTTGTTTGGTCTGCGACAACGGATATTAAAAATACATTTTCATTGGGTAGAGCATGTATCTCGGCATGCATAAATAGAAAGTTCAATCTACCACCAAAATAAAACAACTTTTAAAAGATATTTTATAATTAAAATTGGCATATTTTTGACATTTGGTGTCGAGTTAGTACCTAGTTTGAGAGTCTGTAAACAATGATTAATTGTGTACATGGGCGTCGTTTGGGGGGGGGGGGCAAGGAGGGGCATGTGCCCCCCCTGGCCTCGGCAAAAACTAATGCCTAAGAATTATATGGACCTTATATGTTATATATTCCTATTAAAATACATATGTTTTTGTTTCTGATTTTATTTTTTTCTGCATTTGCCCCCTCTTGGAAAATTTTGTAACGACGCCCATGATTGTGTACCTTGTGTAATTTCACACACTTCATAAAGAAAGGGGAAGAAAATAACATCGGTAATTAGTAATTACATACATTTTCTATTTACCTATCCTTAATACTAATTTAGTTGAAATAAGTATGAATAAATACTGTATAATAATAAATATAAATACACCACACGTAATTACGACCCCCTTTATCCCAGAAGGCTGAGCCTTGTGCGGGAGGGGGCTACACATTTAAAGACAAGGGACACACATCCAATATCCGTGTATAATGGAAAAATCCCTCTCACAGTATTTTCCATTGCCACGACCGGGATTCGAACCCGGGACTTTTGGGTGAGAGGCAGGTACTCTACCATCTCGACCATCAGTCATACATACATAATGCATACATAAACTAAATATTACATGTAGCAAACTAATAATTTCATTTAATATAATTATATACAATATATAATTGGGATCTTTTGATATATATACAATATTATATACTATATCTATATCTATATCTGTCTATCTATAAAGTATCACGTTTTGACAGTTTATAACTCGAGAACAGAAAGAGCTATCGAGATGCGGTCTTCACTAAACTTCTTAGATTTTCTTCAAGTTTTTCTTACCATTGTTGCCAATTCTTAAATGTTATCAGAAATTATCAGAAAAAAATGGCCTACTTCAATCCAAAATTATGAGCTTCCTTTAAATGGAACACCACCTATTTGTTACGTCCATCTTAGAGCCCGATTCTTTTCCATTAAGAATGTGTACATTGTTACCATTCAGACAAGGATTTAAGGATATATTAATTTTTTTACGAAACCATGTCAAAAGAGCTTTCTAATAAAATTACACATTTTAAATTGGGCAAGGAGGGCGACGCCCCAGAGCCCACCCGCACCGGCTGCCACTGCCTAGGTACTTTATTCTTAGGCGATTTAAGAGTGGAAGATCGTCTGAGAAATTTAGTGAAGACATGATACTCATTACTCTTTTAGTTCACTAGTTATAGGGTGTCTCAGAAAGCCTAAGTCAAAATTTGCAGGTGATTTCTACATAAAAAAACAAGGTTCTTTTGTTTAATAAATATGTGTCCTAAGATACTTTGTTTCAGAGTTACAGGGCGTTTAACTTTTGTGAAAAAAAAATATGATTGGCCATATCTCTCAAAATAATCAGCCGAATTTTTTCAAATTTTATATGAGAGGTGTTACTTTCAAGATCTATTAACTGCCAAAATTTCAGGTCGACCCCTTGAGTCAGTGGCTTACAACGGTGGTTTGTAGCCCCCTTTTATAAAAAAAACATCACTGATTTTTTTTGAAAATATGACAGCGGATTTCCGTTCTTCTTTAAATAACGCATAAAAAGCTATATTGTACATTTTTAATAAAATGTGCCGTTCTAAAGTTATTTAGCTTCAAAAATTTAACATATGAGGTTAGTAAGCAAATCAGTGAAATAATTATTGTAGTTGGCTGAAAACCAAATGTCAGTTAACGCTGTCACAAAACCTGTTATAATCATTTGCTGCATTGCTGCCAACCATATTTTTTTCCCATGAAAATTAAACACCCTGTAACTCTGAAACGAAACATTTTAGGACACATATTTATTAAACAAAATAACCTTATTTTTTATGTAGAATACACCTGCAAATTTTGATCTAGGCTTTCAGAGACACCCTGTATAAACCATTAAAATGTTTATTTTTTTTAGAAATATATTTTGGCATGGTTTCAAAATACTACACAAAGAAATATTCGGTAAAGCTCGTGAGTCCAAAAGCAATAGTGGTGATATAGCTAGAAAATCTTATAATGCTTTGTATCTGTGATAATAACCTTTATGCGTTTTGACAATTTTCCAATAATAGTAGTCATTATCCTTTACAAGGGTTTATGAACTCATAACCACCGACTACTGACCAGTCAGGAACTCCCAACTTTCATAACCACCAGCCTCTAGCCAATCAGAAACCCACAATTTCTATATTCACTGGGTTTAAATTTTCATGTCACACAAAGTAGGCTAAAGACGAATGACATTGTAAAATTAAAAAAAGTTCCTCTGGCAGTTCTGACAATTCTTCACGTGTTTGTCAGTAATTTAACGTGTTATAGTTATTTATTTAAAATATTTTCACGAAGTATAAGTCATGAAAAAAGTCATTACCTACTCATTCAGTTTACATCTCTCGCCCTACGGGCTCGGGACGTAAACTATCCAAATGAGTTATGGTTTTATAACTCGCTCGTTGAACAATATACTATTTTTCCTTTATGAAACATTTTATTATCAGTAACAAATTACTGAGTTCTATTGAACCATATTTCTTTAATATACATTTTTTTACTATTTTCTATTTTATTTATATCGTTTAAGTATTCATTTGTACCCAACGGTTTTTCTATACAAACTAAGGCTGGGAATTTTATGGATTTCAAAATTCGAATATTCGTTCCAATTTCAGTTCGAATATTCGAATTATTCGAATATTCGAATTATTCGAATATTCGATTATTCGAGTATTCGAATATTCGACTATTCGACTATTCGATTATTCGAATCATTGAATAGACTAATGTTCGAATATTCGAATAGTCGAATAAGTATTCGAATAGTTGAATATTCGATAGTTGAATTTGAAATATTCGAATAGTGGAAAATTTGAATAGTCGAGTATTTTACAAATTACTATTTGAATATTCGATGAAGTTCCCAACACTTACAAATTTTTTTTTATTTTAAATTTTTCGAAGAAGTCATTCTTTAATAACAGAACAGAATTTTTGTGGGTTATGTGCTTATATTTGTTACCCACCTATAATTTGAGCATGTAGAGATAATATTATTATAGAATAAATGAACAATTAACATTTTGAACAAAACTACGTTAATGTTAATGTATTACGACACGACTACGAGTATAGTAATAGTGTAGTGTTAGTTGACATATTTTACACAATATATTTTCTCTTCCTAAGGAAACCGACCCTAAGTTCAATAGTAGATCATAGAAAATATTAGTTTATCCAATTTATTATTATTCGATCACTTATTCAGATTTAAGATTCCTACCTACCCACATTTCCTACTCGTATATTCGAATAGTCGAATATTCGAATAGTCGAATATTCGAATATTCGATTAGTCGAATATTCGAATAGTCGAATATTCGAATAGTCGAATATTCGAATATTCGATTAGTCGAATATTCGAATAGTTGAATATTCGAATAGTCGAATATTCGAATAGTCGAATATTCGATTAGTCGAATATTCGAATAGTCGAATATTCGAATATTCGATTAGTCGAATATTCGAATAGTCGAATATTCGAATATTCGAATAGTTGAATATTCGAATAGTCGAATATTCGAATAGTCGAGTATTCGAATATTCGAATATATGAATAATTTAGTTTCAAACTTATTCGAGTTTCGAATATTCGACTATTCGAATTATTCGAATTCAATTCCCAGCCTTAATACACAAGTAGAACAAGTCACAAAATTGTTGATTAGATTCATACTTATAAATATTAACATACATTATTGTTCTCTCGTTACCATTACAAAACATGTTGATCAGATCAAACTTTTTTTGTGGAAAGGTTTGTGATTATTTTTACTTTTGACGTTTGTATTCCAGTACTACAACAGCTAGTAATTTCGCGAAGTGTATTATCTTTATTTCCAGGAAAATATACATATTCTCTTGGAAACAAAAATCTTGGCTACACTGGCTAACAATGTGCAATGAGTTTGCTTGTACACGTATTTAAGCTATTATAATTTTTAATTTAATTCGGCAAGTTATAACAATAATAATAATAATAGTAATAATAATAGGGGTGCAAAATTCGGATCGGCAACATCTCCGCGGTGCACCCCGGACAGGGAGGGGCAACCCTCCCTGACAAATGTCGGCCGTGGGTCTTCAGGGCTAACCATCCTGGGGACTCTTTTCCTCTGGTTTTCGACCGTGACAGAGGACAGGCCCCTCACAATCTACCCCAGCCGGATGGGGGTGAGAGACAGATGGGAGGGGCCTTATGCACCCGGAGTATCGCGCCTTCTCTCAGCAACATCTGAGAAATCAAGTATCCTTCCTGCGCAGAACAGGTTTTGTAAGGGTACCTCGTCAGCATGAGGAAGTGCAAGCTAAAATCATTATATAGTCTTAAGTTTATTCTCACGGACAAAATTAAATACAAATTGGTTGAAGCACTGATTTGTCCACAAATTGATTACTGCCTGACTGTCTACTACAGCTTCTTAACGGTTGAAGTTAAAAATAATATTCAACTCGCTCTAAATTCATGCCTGCGATTTGCTTTTAATTTTAAGAAATATGACCATATTACACCGGCGTATATCAACAATAATATTTTAAAAATTGACTATCGTTATAAAGCACTATTTGGAGCATATCTTTTCAAGATCTTTCACAACAGGGAACCAAGTTACTTATGTAATTATTTAATTCTCAGACGTGAAATACATAACCTGGGACTCAGAGATATTGTTAGGTATGACATCCCCCAGCATAGAACGACAAAATTTGAAAGTTGTTTTGCATATTTAGCAGTTGATTTACTCAATAATCCGGTGTTCTATGAGATGTTGCAAATAAGCTCTGTGCACAGTTTTAAGAAAACTTATAAGCAACTGCTGTTAATTGAGCAGAGTAGTCAGATTTAACTGCCTTGTGTGGTTGGCTGTTTAACTTGTTTAACTATATTTTACTATATCTATTTATAATTTTAGCTCGGTGTTTTCCTAGTTTATTGTTTTTGCTCATTATTGTTGTTAAATAGACTTTATAGTTGAAGGTGGTATGGAAGAACGTACTTGCGAATACCACCATTTGTGTCTTCATATATATACCTTTTTTTTTATACACCTTTGTATCTCATCATGTATGTATTTCTCTTAGTTTTTTTTTTTTCTTTTTAAATCTGTTATTTTATTTATATGAGGCACAATAAACAGTTTTTCTATTCTATTCTATTCTAAGTGAGGAAGTGCCAGCCGCACTTCCACCACGGCAAATACCAGCTGACGAAGAACATCCTCCTCAGTACACCGATATCATTTTAAGGACGAGAGTTAACCTTAACACCAGGGTTAACCCAATGCCACAAGACCTGGCAAGAATGGACTCGTTGATCAATGAGGAGCTTCCAGAAGATGCCAACATAAGGCAGATCAGCAGTGCTGGTTACGCCGCCGCTAAGGAACTCGTCTCACTACCACGCCTGGCAAAAGCGGTAGACAGGGTCGAGAAGACTAAGCGACGCGTAAATAAAATCGAGGCAAAAATCCAATCGGCGAGACAACACACTTCTCGAATCCAGAGTGTGGTGGAATGTATAATAGCAGGCAGGGCGTATACATCCAAAGTTCGGCGTGTGGAGCCAAACTAAGACGCCAACACCATACTCTAAATCGGACACCACTGCAGACCATCAAGCAGTATTGTCTAGATAGGATTCGACCACTTATGACAATTAAGAAGACCTTGGTCAGGTGAATGCGGAGTTTGGAAAAAAACAAACTGTTCCAAAAAACTCGTCTCGCCTGTTCCAAGAGCCAGAGAGTGTTGTTGAAAATCCGCCGACTATTGACAATGTCGAAGCCCTCTGGAAAGTAATCTATGAAATCACGAGTCTATTCGATAATGACACTCCAGCTATAGCACGTTTCGAGGCTCTATGTCACAGAGTTTTAGAAGAGCCAGACAAAGTGTGCCTGGCGATCAGTACAGAAGATATTCAACAAACACTTGTTGGAACCAAGAACTTCGCTGCCCCGGGTCCAGATGCTGATGGCATAAACAACTGATGGTGGAAGAAGTTTCCTTCTACTCACCGCCATCTGTTTTCAACTCATGGTTGAACAAGGGGCAGCAAATTCCGGACTGGTTTGTCGAAGGGCGAACTGTGCTAATCCCCAAAAAGGGAGATCTGTCTGACCCCCGATTACCTGCCTCAACTCCTACAAGTTATTTACTCGTATCTTGTGTACCAGGATGTTGAGGTCTGTTGATCCGGTCTACCAACAGATAAATGAGCAGCGTGGTGCCAAGAAGGGCCTGGCAGGTTGTAAGGAAAACCTGCTGATAGACCGCTGTATTACACAGGATTCTGTGCAATACAAGCGGAATCTATCAATGGTCTGGATTGCTTATAATAATAATAATAATAATAATAGATCTTTATTTCCAACAGGTTACACCCATTTACAGGAAACATAAGGTATAGTAGCGGAAATGTATAAGTTAGAAGGGACTGAGGCGCGCGACGGGAAAGAACGCAGATCCGGATTTAACTTTATTGTACGCACGTTTACGATTTCAATTTTGATATGTGTGCTCAGTTCAGCTAGCAACAAAATAAATAGTAATTTAAAGTATTGGCTATACAATAGTTACAGTATTCATGTTCATATTCATTAGCTTGTCTCTGTAAAAGAGTATTATACACATTTAAACAAATTTGTTTCGCTTGATTATTTAAAAATAGCTTTTTTTTTCTCGGTGGAACCGCTGTTGGAATTTCATTTTCTTTATCACTGAAATCACTGTCACTTTCAAATTCATAACCACAATGAGATGTATAGTTTTCCCTTGATTGAAACATTTATTTACATAAATAAGTTAATCTTAAATTAATTTCAAAAACACACTAGCAAACAGACAAATAATATAATAACTATTACTGATGAATATAATTGCACTTACCCGATGCGCGATACTCCCTCCGATGATCCTAGACTAGAATACTAAACATTCTAAAGTCCGTTACTGTCTTGACTGGAGAAATCTCCATCCCAACGATTGTGTGTGAGTGCGCTAATAATACGGCAATGACCTTATCTCTCGCTTTAATGCAAGCTATATTTGAGACGGAAGACGTAATATGGTAGAAAGAGCAATGCGCTTATACACACAATACGTCTTGCCGCACTTCACCCTTCTCATATATCGTTTTCCGCTACTATAACATCAAATATAATATAATAAATTTATATATGAGACAAACTTTAATACAATAGACAATAAATTACGAACATTCTAAGATCTAGTTAAACTTATCAATAATAAGATATTTTATTTCTTACTTCATCAATACAGTACAAAATGATACAAATTATAATTTTCAGTATTGTACAATAGATAATATAAGAATACAATACAAACACTACAAACAAAACATTATAAAAGCAAATACACGTATATACAATATACCTACATCAAATCAAATTGGAATATATGATGTACAGATAAGGGTAAGAAGCAATTTTGGTACCTAGGTAATTATGAAACCATAACTGCCCGTATGCACCATATATTTAGCAAATGATTAACTTAAAGAATCAAAAAGGAAAAAAACTTCATTTTGTTTATAATTATTCATTCATAGTAAAAAGGTAGGCATTTTATACAGAAGAGACAAAGAAAATGAACATAAATAATAAAAAAGCTAATATACAGGGTGTTTCATTTTTAAATGTCGTCCTTTAAGGAGGTGATAGAGCATCGAAAAATAAGTCGACCTGCCCCAAAAACCTATATCAAAAATGCATAATAACGAAGTTACAGGCCTTCAAAGTTGGAATAAAAAAATCGTTTTTTTGTCATAACTTCTAGACCATACAACCGATTTTAACCAAATTTTGCACAGGCAGTACTGAACTACATACCTACAATCCTATATGAATAACTCATGTCAAAAATCACCAGTGGCGTAGATACCGGGGTGACGCCCTCTATTTCTCACCCTATTTCCCACGCCACTGGATATTTTTTTTTTGGCTGGTCGACTTATTTTTCGATGCTCTATCACCTCCTTAAAGGACGACATTTAAAAATGAAACACCCTGTACAGGGTGAATCTTAGAGTGGGGGCCATATTTATAGGAGGCGACACCGTTCACTATGGGAACACAAATCTACAATTTTTTTTTTTTTGCGCCATGAAAAATGAATATTGTTTAAACCCTTTTTATTTGAATTTGGGTACCCCGCCAGTGGAATGCGCTAGCGAGAGTTTTATATCATCTACACTTGGCAACACTGTCGACCGGTCACACGTAATGCAGTAACTGCTTGCCCAGCGGCGCCGGAATTACAGGAAACTTGAATCGCGAATTTTTTTTAAAAATTCATAACTCGGCCATTTTACAACTTACAAAAAAAAAAATTCGGATTCATGTTCATGACGACTAGTACTATTAACCCCAAAAATATGGCCGCCACTCTAAGATTCGCCCTGTATAAGACCAGTAGAACTAACCAGAATATAATACGCTATTTTATGAATCGTTCTCAATCAACACCTGTCGAATATAACCTAAGGAGTTGGTATTAATATCGCATAATTCTGAGATAGTGTTAAAATTATTGGACATCAGAGATAGTGGCGATCTACCTAGAACATTCGTTCTAGCATTATCACTATAGAAAGTAAGAGAATATCGAGCCTCAAATCTAGGTATAAAGAAATTGACCTTATTTAGGAGACTAATGCAATCAATGTTATTATGTAACAAATTATATAAGAATGATATAGAGATCAGAATTCTCCTTGATTTCAAAGATATAAATTGAAGCCGGTTAAGTAGTATCGAGTATTCAATGCCCATTACCGGATAAGTACCACTGATCTTGTAAGACAAATATTTTAAGAATTTTCTCTGTACTGACTCTATTGCATCGATGTGGCATTGGTACAGTGGATACCATATCAGTGCGCCGTATTCTAATTTAGACCTAACATAGGCAAAAAACAGTAACTTTAATGACAGAGGATTATGAAAATGTCTACAATTTCTCGTAATAAATCCTAACATTCTATTAGCCGATGACACTATATTGTTTACATGTGTAATAAAATTAAGCTTTTGATCGAAGAGCAAGCCAAGATCTTTGATTTCAAGGGATCTGATAATAACAATATCGTTAATTTGGTATTGAAATTCAATATGTTCAATTTTTTTTTGTGAATGATGTTATGGAGCATTTAGATATGTTTAAGTTCAAGTTATTTTTTTTGCACCACTGAGTTATGTTGTTGATACAATTTTGTATGACTAAGCAGTCCTGAAGTGTGTATATTGTATTAAATATCTTCAAATCATCCGCATAAAAAAGTTTTGGAATGTTTACCATATGAGCTAAGTTGTCTATAAATATGAGAAACAGTAGTGGGCCTAAATTTGACCCTTGAGGGACTCCTGATGAGGGGGTAATATAATGTGATTGAAGTCCTTCGTATTCAACAAATTGTCTTCTTTCAAATAAATAGGATTTTAATAGGATTAGATAGCTGTTAGAAATGCCAATATTCTCTAGTCTGGAGATAAGCACATAATGGTCAATTTGATCAAATGCCTTTTGGAAGTCCATATATACTACGTCGACTTGCAGCTGCTTGTCCAGTGCCTCTGAGATATATTGAGAAAAGCATGCCAAGTTTGTGGTACATGAACGCTTTTCGACAAAACCATGTTGGTCTACTGAAATTACATTTTTTGTAGAACTATAAATGACATCATACAATATAATTTCAAGAAGTTTGGAGAAGTTACATAGGATGGATATAGCTCTATAGTTTTGCAGTACACCTGGATCTCCTTTTTTTAATATAGGGCATATACGTGCGATTTTCCATAATTCTGGGAACATTGAACTGTTGATGATAAGATTGAATAGATATACTAGTGGATCAGCTAATGCGTAAATGCAATCTTTAACTATACAACTAGGTATGCAATCAACACCTGATGTTAGTTTATTTTTTAATTTTTTAGAGGCTTTGATAATATCTTCCTTCGTTACATAACTAATGTGAATATTAGGTAAGTTATTAGGTTGTGACTCATAGATGAGGGATGGGTCAGACACTGTGTATACACTTTGAAAATAACGACCAAAAGCATTTACAATTTCTTGAGGACTATCATAGGTAATATCAATATCTGTATCTCTGATTATACCAGGGATTTTTATTTTTTATAAAGGTCCAGAATGCAGACGGCTCGGTTAAAATATTATTTTCTGTCCCATTGACATATCTCATATGCAGTGTCGATTTCAGTTTTGACAACAGCTCTCAGTGAAGTAAATTGATTTCGGTAGTAATCAGTTTTATACTTCTTATAGTTTTTATGTGCCTTTTCCTTTTTCTGAATGTTGGATATTAATTCACTAGAGAACCACTGTGGGTAATGACGTTTACGATTTAGTTTTAGGGAACCGTTATGGTAAATATATTTTTTAGCTCATTGGTTATGTATTGAGTTATGAGATTAACATCTTTAAATTGCGAGTCCTCTCCTCTTCTGCATCTCACTGCTGTCGCTGATGTAGAATCAGTTACTGAGCTTCCACCTAATCGTCTGACAGCCCAAATCAAAGCTGCCAAACAGAGGAACCTGTTCAGGCAGCACGTCGATAAACCCATGCACGGTATTTTCTATAACAACATAGAAGCACAGAGTTTTTCGAGAAAACTTACCTTTGCATTTGTAAGGTCAGCAGGGTTGAAGTCGGAGACCGAGGGATTCATTGTGGCCTGTCAAGATCGTGGTATTAACACCTTGGTCTATTAGTCGCTTGATGGGTGTAGAGGTCTCTGATATCAACTGCAGGACCTGCCGTCAGGCGCCGGAGACGCACATGCATTTATTGCTGCTTTGCATCACCAGAGATGTCGAGTTCGTTGTCGAGAACCAGAAATGCTGGATTTACTGGAATTGCTCGTTCCCGACCATAGGCTAATTCAAGCCAATAAGCCTGACATAGTCCTCCTCGACCATCAGATGGCGATGTATGTTATCGAGTTCTCAGCACCTGCTGAGACAAACATCACCTTGAAGGAGGAGGAGAAATGGACCAAATACAGAGATCTCCGGTACGAGCTCCAAGTGCTATACCCAGGCCACTCTATCAAGATGGTCGTCCTGATAATCGGTGTACTCAGAGGTATGAAGCCCACGCTGGTCTCCGCATTGAAGACCATGCCCGCCTGCTAAAAATCGGCAGAGTGATTGACTGGTCAAATGCAGAAAGTGGTCATCCTGGGATCCCTCCGCTTGCTTAGGGTACACGAGTCTGGTATCTACAGTCACTAACCCTGCGGGATGCGGGGAGTGGCTGTAGATTATTTACTGATGCTCTCTTCGTGAGGTGTCGAAGACTACGGAGAGACTGAGAAAAAAAAAATTTATTGTATATTATTAACACGTTCGCGGACATTAGCGAAAAATGGAGACTGCCAAAAACGCATTACAATATTTAATGAACTAGACAAGTGTATATTTGGTCGGCATAAGCCGCTTTGTCCCTGTACTTGGGGCGGCATATGCCGCTCTGTCCTCGAACGTGTTAAATTCATTTAATCCTTTGAACAATAACATTTTCAACGAACTAGTATATTCTGGTATATATATAAAAAATGGTAAAGTGCCTTTACCGCTAAACCAACAATTTATATAGGACGAACTAACCTTATTTTGTACCCTGATGGAAGGAACGCCGTTTTCGACAAACATTTTTATTTATTAATTTAAAGTTCTAGACGGTAAATTGTTTACAGTATAAGTCAAAATATCACATATTTGCTTTGGTCTGATCTAAAGTTATACATCCTTCAAATTCATTTGACCAATCTATTTTGTAAATAAGACGAAAACATTTTGCTTCTTGCAGAAAAATTGTGAAACAATAATTACAGAAAACCTAGGTAACTGTTTAATTTTACTTTTAAGGTTAATATTTCCATACTCTACTACTTATTATATTTATTTCTATTTTAGGAATTTTTAATGGACTGAAAAAAATTGTTGGCAATCGAGGAGATGAGGAAATTTTGAGTAAAACTGTGACACCTGATTTACTATTAACACCAGCAAATGACCTCAAAAAAATAAAGTACGTATTCTTTTTTCCTGTACATTCTACTCGTAGCAGTCGTAGCTTGTAGCCATATCCATTACGTTTATAAGATTTGTTAAGTTAAAAATTTTCTAGAGAACATTTTGAGAAAGTAGAAATGTCCACAGTGCTATTAACTTAATTATTTTTGACAGTTATTATAAATTTAATAATCAATTTCTACAAAATATAATTATCTTAAATTTGTATCATTTGAAATTTTATTATTTTTTTAAACTCCTTATATTGACATCCTAACCGTGGTGTGAGTATAATGAAGTGGTGCACATCTCGTGACGTCACGCTCGGGACCGAATATACTGTCGGGCAGACTCGCTTTAATTTCGGGCGAGTTTTTCATGTACTTTGCTGTTTCAAAGACTTTTTTCTAGGAGGGTTCGGGCGCGCCACTATGTATTTGGCGGGCGCTTTCGTGTCAGGAAAATCTTGGGCTATATTTGGTAGCGATCCGTCCAGTATTAAGAAAGTTATTAACGTTTTATTACACCCGTGTCAGAGGGTTGTATAAAATCGGACGATGAGAAAGGAATGTGAGAATAATGACTGCTTCAGGAAATTTCCAAATTTTTTACTCAAAAGTAGTTATATCTGTAGATAGTAGATGAAAGAGTAAAAAGGTGCTCCTGTTAATTTGTGAAATTTATTGTGCAAAAGTGAAAATAATAATAAGTGTTTTATATTGCTGTGTAGATAAACATGTGCACTACCGTTATATGTTTTTATCTCTGCATATTCTATTACATAAACTGAATTATTGATACATATTTAATTGGTGGTGAATAGTAAAATACTTTTTTGAATAACAAAAACTCATTTGTCTCCAGGTAAAAACTAACTGATAAGAAACTCCAAAACAAATAATAAAGAAGTAAATAAACCAGGTCCGGCTTTAATAAAAATATAGCCTTAAACATGACGTGTGATGTTTGTGAAGAAATTAAAGAAGTGACTGCAAAATGTGATGGCTGTTTAAAATCAATATGTAAAACATGTGCAAAATTAACATCTAGTGAAATAAAAGTTATAAATCTAAATAATAGAGTTATGAAATTCTACTGTCCAAGATGCTTGCAATTAGACGGTATTACACTTCTTCGTGAAATTATAGACAGCAAAAATAAAATTATAGAAAATAATGAGAATCTAATTCAGAGAGTAAAGAGGAAATAAATGATAAAAATGTTGGAAAAACTCCTATAATTTCATACAGTCAAGCAGTAAAAAAAACAAGGGAAGCAGTATTAATAGTGCAACCAAAGGATCCTAAACAAGAAAGCATCAAGACAAAACAAGTATTGGAAAATAAAATTAATCCTGAATCGTTGGGAGTTGGTGTCTCGCGAGTAAAATTTGTAAGAAATGGAGGAGTTGCAATAAGCTGTTGTGATGATCAATCTATCTCTGATGTATGTAACAGTATGAAACAAAAATTGGGGACTGATTACGAAATAACAATTCCAGACAAAAAAAATCCAAAAATAAAGATAATGAATGTTGATAAAAGACTAGTAGATGATGAAAATGAACTTATTGAAAAGCTTACTATACAAAACTCAATAACAACAGAAGAAGAGGAACGTGTCATGAAAATCATTGATAGTCATAGAACTAAACAAGGTAGAACAGATGTCATTCTAGAAATAGACCCAAGGACTTATGAACAGCTGAAGAGAAGGGAAGTAATTTACATTGGTTGGAAAACGTGTCGATATGTAGACCATTTAAATGTGATACAGTGTTTCCGTTGCTGGAAATTTGATCACCAAGCAAAAGAATGTGGGAATCCAAAAGAAGTATGCCCTAAATGTACAGGTGAACATAAATCAGATAATTGCACCTCTGATATTGAAGTTTGTATAAATTGTAAATATGCTTCTGAAACATTAAAATTACCTAACATAAATTATCACCATACAGCGTATAATAGACAATGTGAAGCGTATAGAAGAATACAAACTCAATTACAGCAAAAAATAAAGTATTCAGTTTTACCTCAAATCCAAAATAAATAGCATTCAAGCTCATGTCTGCTGTACCTTAATATTGAAAGCTTACTCCCTCACAAAACTCAACTGGAATGGATTATAAATAAATGGAAACCATTAGTTGTATGTCTAACAGAAACTCATATTACTGCAGAAATTGAAAATTTAGAAATAGATATTGAAGGTTATAAAGCAATTTGTTCGTACTCAACAAGTCGTCATACTGGTGGAGCTCTGATTTATATCAAAGATGAGCTTCAATTCACACAGATAGTAAATGAAACCTTACATATGAATATGTGGCTAGTTGGAATAGAAATAAAAATTAAAAACCATAAATATTCAATTTTTAACTTGTATCATTCACCAAGTTCAAGTGATGCAGATTTTCTAAATAGATTTGAGAATATTCTGGGGGAATCTGTTGAGAACACTAATACACTTATTATGATTGGAGACTTCAATATAAATATGGCAAAGAACACATATTATTCAAGAAAATTCAAAAACATGATAACAACTAATAGACTTCAATCATAATACCAATCGAAAAAAAAACTAATACAATCAGAAGTGAAGAACACAGACCAATAAACATGGTGCCCTCATATGAAAAACTACTTGAAATTGTCGTAAACCAACAAATTGTTAAATACATAGAAACAAATAACATACTGACAGAATATCAAGCGGGATTTCGTAAGCAGCATTCGTGTGAAAGTGCATTGCAAACTATTTTAGCGAATTGGAAGAGTGCTCTTAATAAAAGGCTTATGATAGGTGTTGTTTTTCTGGACTTTCGCAGAGCTTTTGAGATCATAAACCGACAATTACTTTTGTTAAAATTAAAGACTTATGGGTGTGGACCTATAATTTTGCAGTGGTTAAGTGAATATCTCGAAGATAGAAGTGAGGTTACCAAATATAATAACAGTGTATCTACGCAGAAACAATCCACATATGGAGTACCGCAGGGGACAGTTATGGGCCCAAATTTATTCGTAATTTATATAAACGATATCGTCCAGTGCATAAAAAAATGTAACATTCAACTCTTTGCAAATGACACTTTAATTTATGTAGTTGGTGAAAACGTTAACAATATAATATCTGTGATAAACGAGGAAATAAATGCGGTAATGTCATGGTTAAATGACAACAGTCTTCAAATTAATATTGACAAAACAAAGTGTATGATCATCAAAAATAAATATAATACTGTTGATACTTACAATGTTGGTGGAATAATAATAAATGGAGAAAGGGTAGAGCAAGTGAAAGAAATAAAATACCTGGGAGTACTTATAGATGAAAACCTGACAAGTTAACCTATTAGGACGTGTTGGAAGTGATCTCAGTTCATGGACAAAATTAACAATTTATAAATCAATTATATTGCCTCATCTTAATTTTTGCTCCTCCATTCTTTTCTTATTAAACAATACAGAATTAGATATCATCCAAAAAAAGCAAAACCAGGAACTACGTATAATTCTTAAATGTATGAGATATACTAGCATCAAATCTATGCTCTGTACTACTGATTTACTTAGTGTTAAACAAACAATATTTTTGAATACCATGACATTCATTTTCAAAATGCTGCTGGGTCTATTACCAAATCATTTATCAAAATTCTTAGTTTATGTAGAGGACGTACATAATTATAGCAAAAGATCAAGAGGAAATTTCTATGTGGAAACAGTCACATCTTCCTACAGTCAGAATAACCTATTTCATAAAGGATTGCTTCAGTACAACAATCTACCTAATTACGTGAAGAACTGTATATCTGTACAAAAATTTAAAACTGCGTGTATTGAATATACAGGGTGTTCATTAAGTATGTACAATAAATTTAACAGAAGATTATTTGAGTGATTTTAAGACAGAAAGTTCATATAAACATGGGTCCGAAAGTGCTTCGTTTTCAAGATACAGGGTGTTAAACTTTTTTAAAAAATTTGGTTTTTCGTAAATATCTTAAATATCCGTTACCCAAATTTGTTGTAATTTGGCAATGTTATTTGTAGTGTTAAGGGGCTAATTACGCACTAACTTGATAAAATTTATTAAGTCCAGTGGTGTCCCGAGCGGCACCTTAACGAATATTTTTGACAAAAAAATGTACGCCACTGACTATTTTTTAATTTTTATATATTTTTTTGGGTTAAGCAACTAAAAATACAACGTTTATATCTCTTGCATTTTTTTCGAATCTTGCTTAGTTTTCGAGACAGAAAATTAAATTCAATTAATTGCATATCCCTGGACCACACAAGAAACATGGGGAAACGTAGGAAATAATCAAGGGTTGCATTGGAAAACGATTGCAGCATTTGGCAAACAATATGACAGCTGTTGTCAATTTATTAAGCTATTAAATTGTAATTTTTGTAAAAAGTATTTTTGGTGAAATTTTTTAAAAAAGTTTAACACCCTGTATCTTGAAAACGAAGCATTTTTGGACCCATGTTTATATGAACTTTCTGTCTTAAAATCACTCAAATAATCGTCTGTTAAATTTATTGTACATACTTAATGAACACCCTGTATAAAGAACAATATTGGTATTTAATTTCTATTTCATTCAAAATACTATATGTCCTATATTATATATATATATATTTTTTTTTTCTCTTTTTCCTACTTAACAGTGTGTGATATTACTTAAGGGCGGAATCATTGTGTAAAAAAATTGTAAACGTCTTTTTAATCCCTATGTGAATATGTTTGTATTATTATCTGTATTGGTTAGCAAAGGCTATTAAATAAATTACTTACTTACTTTCGTTTTTTGGTTTTAGTCAAAATTCCACTTTTGGTTCGCTCCTGCTGCCTCGAAAATCGCAGCGAGACCATGCGATTCACGATGTAGTTGCAAGCTGGACCCTCTACCTCGGATTTCATGCCAGTACGGTGGCGATTTTTCGTTGGAAATAACGTTTGAAGTTTTCGTGTTTTTGAAATTTGTTCAATTTTACAAATTTCCCCAAACACGCATCCGGTCCGAGCTTGATAACTCGCGTCTCCTTCGAAATGAACTAGCGGGGTATTTTTTTCTGAAAACTAGATGAAATTTAGAAACTCCCAAGGCATAATAATTTTTCTCGATTTTGCGTCCTAAAAAAGTTATGATTCTTTAAAAAGAGGCGATTTTATCGATTTTGGTGATTCTTCCGACATGCATTCTTTAGAAACGCGACGCAGCCTTTCCCTTTGGATCTAGAGGATCCGGACCCGGAACGCGGGCAAGAAGGAAAAATGAAGAACTCTTTTTTTTTTTTTCGCCCATCTCCGATATTAACCGAGATATGAATTTTTTTTAAAGGAAAAACCGTACTTTTCAAACCTACAGCCGATCTCCCGAGTATGACGGCATGCGCAGAAATCGTCAAAAATACGACCCCTTACCGCCACACCATTATACTCACACCACAATCCTAACAGAATTTACCATACATTATTTTACTACTCAACTGGGGCGCACGCACAATACAACTAATCCCTGGGACATTGACACTTCAGATGAGATTTGCAATCAGAAGATTTGCAGTTGGCCCCGGTTCCCTCACAACCGTGATATAGTTCACTGTATTATCGACTTGCTAAATTTTAAAATGTACAGTATAACTTCGATAGTTCGGACACTCGCTAGCCCGGACACTCCAGTAATTCGGACACTCTTATAATTCGGACATTTTGAAAAATTTACCTCTGTAGTCCGGACTGAAATAACAAAACAAGAACTTTCTCGTCTGGACAAGCAAGCAATACGTTTTCGCGAGGCGTGTATCATTCTGCAATAGGCAACGTAATGGCTCCAAGCAAAAGAACGCATAAAACACTTAACCTCGCTGATAAATCTAAAATATTAGGTTGTCTTGATGAAGAACAAAATATACGTCGAGTTGCGGTGAAATATCTATTGATATATACGTCAACAAAATGTAGGATTTTCCGATTATGTACATAGTACATATTCTATATTTGAAAATTAATGTTTTCGTTTGACATACTATGTAGATGATAATAATATTTTATGAGAATGTACTGATTTTTTTTCATGTTCTTGATTTATATATATAAAAGTCATGATTTTCACGTACTCCCACCCAAAAAAAAAATACGAAACAAAAACATAAGTAGGTACCTCCAGTAATCCGGACACCTCGGTAATCCGGACATTGGGCGGAACGTAATGTGTCCGGACTATCGAAGTTATACTGTATTTACTTTATTTTTTTGATCTATTAAAAACAGATTTGTCATCATTCATTACTTGGTAATGATGCTTTAATATTAAGACATGGCTCAACTAAATTTCACCAGCCACCTACGTATGAGAAGTACAGTCCATTCACTTTTTAAAAAAATAGTGGAGGCTGTGATTTCTCATAATGGTTCACTCTATACAGGGTGTTTCATTTTTAAATGTCGTCCTTTAAGGAGGTGATAGAGCATCGAAAAATAAGTCGACCTGCCCAAAAAAAAAAATATCCAGTGGCGTGGGAAATAGGGTGAGAAATAGAGGGCGTCACCCCAGTATCTACGCCACTGGTGATTTTTGACATGAGTTATTCTTATAGGATTGTAGGTATGTAGTTCAGTACTGCCTGTGCAAAATTTGGTTAAAATCGGTCGTATGGTCTAGAAGTTATGACAAAAAAACGATTTTTTTATTCCAACTTTGAAGGCCTGTAACTTCGTTATTATGCATTTTTGATATAGGTTTTTTGGGTAGGTCGCCTTATTTTTCGATGCTCTATCACCTCCTTAAAGGACGACATTTAAAAATGAAACACCCTGTATAATGATTGACAACATTAAATATTTTAAGGTTATGTATACTGACAGACATATTTCGGCAAGAAAGCGTTGCCATTTTCTTTAAATTTCTATTAGCAACAGTCTGACCCTATATGTTCTATGTGTGTAACTATACAATTTTTAGATTTTTTATTGGTTCTGTAATTGTGGAATAGTCTGGCATAAAGTTTATTAAATTAAAATTATTAAAATAATATATGTTTATTGACATTATAGAGACTAATAAATATACAACGTAGTAATTAATTATAGCAATAAAATAGATAATTATTAAGAGTGGAGCATTTATATTTAATACAAAATAAGTGTGTATACATAGATACTTATATCCATATTAGAAACATATTGGAGGTAAATTAAATTAAATGCATATTTCTTTCAATTATTATAAGAAAACAAAACAATAATCAGAGAAGTACTTAAAAATTAATTTTCTTTTCTTTTATCTCTGTCATCTTTATTGCTTCTATATAGAACCATCTTTCTTCTCATCATACGAATGCTAATCACTCGAATTGGAGATTCAGGCTCTAGTGAACAGTGGGATCGGGGTTCGCCGACGCTGATGGTTTGTCTTATCCATAAATGCATAAATCAACATTCTTACAGAGAGAGTTGGTACATCCCACTATGTATAAAATATATGTGGCGCAGTCGACTTCACATCTATTCTGTCTAATTTTTGTCACATTCGGGATATCTTGCTTATATTTGTATAAAATGCAAATATGATATGACTATAATAACGGTCGAGAGGCTAACGCACTCCTAAGGTCCCGGGTTCGATTTCCTGTCATATTGGATGTGTGATCCTTTACCTTTAAACTTGTACCCTCTCCTGCACAGCGTTAGTTCAGGGATACATGCAGGGGTTATAATATATGTATTTTGTGGTGTTATTATAAGATACGAATTAAGTAAATTTTCGACCATATTTAAACAAGGCGCATTCTTTCAACACTGATCACGCGTTTTGATCTCAGAAACGCAAGTCTTTTGGCACTTATTTTCCCAACTGTTTGTTCGCGTAACCGAAAAATGAACGCATATTTTCGATGATCCTTACAAACAAGAATCAAGATTGTTACTAAAGAATGCACCAAAAAATGAAAAATGATATGATTCTTTTAAATTGGATCTGACTTATAAATCCCCTTTCACCATTTAACTATCAGAGTCTGATTCTTCTTCTTCGTTTGAATCCGAGTCAGATTCTGCTAGTGAAATAATAAAAGGAGGCATATCTTCAAAAGATGTTTGTCCCATTTCCCGTACCCATTCCTCCCTCACCAGATTTTCACAATGCACACAAAAATTTTTCCATGTCTGAGCAGTACATTGACGCAAGGACTCAAGCCATAAATCTTCAGTCTGCTTCATAGAAGAAGACTGGAGATTTATGTGTTTGTTATAATAGTCCTTCGTTACGTGCCATGCCATTTCAATTGGGTTGAACTGACAATGGTATGGTGGTAAGCGAAGGACTTCATGTCCTTGCTGTCTCAATAGTTTTTATTTAAATTTTGATAGTCTTTTTGAGTTCTGTCAGTCAACCATTTTTGCATTTCACATTTCTTAGAAGCAAATGTTGGTGGCTTATCCAATAGCATGGAATGGTAAGGAGCATTATCCATCACCACCACACATTTACATTTAAGCTGTGCCAATGCAGGAATTAGTTGGTCTTTTATCCATTTTTGAAAAAGGTCTCCGGTCATAGTTTTGTGATAGTCTCTGTCATTGTTTTTAGAATTTAAAAGGAAATCACACCCTCCCAACCACCCAAGTTCACACCCCGCATGCAAAATTGTATAACGTCTCCCCTCATTTTTAACTTTAGACGGACTAAATTTTAAATCTGCGTCGTGTACCCAGCGACGAATTGGAGACCCGTTCTGATAAATCCAAGTTTCGTCCAGGTACACGAACATGTAATTTTCACTAGAATTTTGAAATTGAAGAAATTTACGACAAAATATGATTTTTAAAGTTTTGATGTGTTTCTGTTCACACAGAATTTTCCTATCATTCGCAATTTTGTATTTAAGCCCTATTGATTTTAAAATTTTATATAATGTAGTTCTCCCTCCCCTATAATCTATTAAATTTCGCGCAGCTTCTAACAAATTATCCAAAGTAAAAAATTGATTTCTTTCATTATATCCACTGATAATTTCGACCAGATCCCTTTTAAAAAAATAATTCCATTTTTCAGTTTTTTCCCTAATAGACACCGCCGCCCCCCTGCATGGCCCCTGTCTTATCCTGTATTATCCCGCATATAACGGATCTTCCTACCTAAAAATTAAAATAACATTCCAAACAAAATGATTTATTAAAAATAGATTCATTGTACTTACACTGAAAATGTCCACCAGTTTATTTACAATAGCATCATTGTTCAAGTCTGGCCTGTCGTGTCTATAATGCTTATAACATTTCAAAATGCTAAGTTTTTTGTCTGCCGAAACTATTTTGGGCATTATTATTTAAATAATTTCACTAATAACTTTGACAAAATATAATTTAATATTCGTCATGTGTCATCCATGTCACAAATGTCACAATCACATTAGAAATAATTATAGAAATGAGTGCATTCGATTATTGAAATAATTACTGTAAAAATTACAAGATTTCTCAAAATGACCCAAAATTATGTGTGAAAAGAATACACCTAATAAAATTTTACAACGCTGCAATTTAAATTTGACACACAGCAATTGAAATTCGACATAGAGCTGACAAAATACCTAACCTTAAAATATTTTATGTTGTCAATCTATTATATAGAGTGAAATGTCACGAAAAATCAAAGCCACCCTTTATTTTTTTTAAATGTGAATGGACTGTAATGATAGGGTTTTACTTCCTCATTAAAAGTGAGGAAGGTATATATTGGGAAAAAAATTTTTGAAAATATTTATTGCATTTCTGGACGAATCTTAACGAATTATGATGATACACAAAATTTCAGACAAAAAAGATTTTCTGTGTGTGAGTGCGTGTGCGTGTTTATCGACATGAATCAAGTAAACCTTATTTTTGTGAAATTAATCTCTGTATCATAGTGCTTAATCATATGGACCAAAATAATAATAATAAAAAAATTGTGATAAAAGATATTTAAAAATAGCTGCCGACAGTGCCCCCCTACAATATGTAGACATGCTTATATCCTCATAATACTCGGATTCCCTTAAAGTATAGGTGAATTAATTTCCAGCCTGATCGATCGTTTTGTTCATGAAATATACACAAAATATAACAAAAAAAATCTTCTTTAAGGCCCTACAACTACTTAAGGAAGCACTTTTGGGCTAAGGTATGTTTGGTTTAATCGGTCTCATTTGATGTCGGAAAGCTATACCTGAGCTGGGTCCCATTACTTTCCGGACACCCTATATATATACAGGGTGAATCTGAGAGTGGAGGTCATATTCATAGGGGTGACACCTTTCAACTATTGGAACATGAAACTACAAATTTTTTTTTTAAACGTGCTATGAAAAATTAATATTGAATAAACCCTTTTTATTTGAATTTGGGTACCCCACCAGTGAAATGCGCTAGCGAGGGTAACGACTAAACTAAGCTGACTACACGTGTTTTGAACAGTGTGTGTTGTTGCCAAACTTTACGATTCGAATAAAATACGGGGAATTAAATAGTAAGGCAAATTTCCATACCACACACGAGGTTCTGCTTTTTGGCGCATATCAACTTTATCTGTACATCGTTTTTTCTAATACACTATACCTACTTTATCTTAAATGCCTCTAAAACATCACTAAAATAAAACTACACACACATCATAGAAGGTACACCTCACTTAATTATTATCACTAAACAAACATTTAAATTTCACTAAAAACTGAGACATATTAAAAATACACGATCAAATCACAATAATAGGTGTTCCACACTAGCTTTCTGTCTTCTGTCTGGCCGTTCACTATACTCGTGGATCGTGTATGGGCTGCTATGAACGATTTTTTGTTAATGTATCTGCTGTAACGAGGTCAGTGTCAGCAGTTAGTAAAGGAGCAGCATCCTGTGGTTCAGTGACTCTTAACAGCTAACTGGCCAAAGTGATAAAAGGTCATGAATCGAATTCTGTTTTTAAAATCTTTTTTATTTTATGTAATGATAATTATGCAGATTGTGCGCCGGCTTTTTTATTTTGTTTTGCTTTACAATTTTCATTATGGAAGTTAAAACTGCGTAAGTATTTAAAAAAACCTATTTACACATTTTTGTTTATTGATTGGGTATCTCTGGAATAATAATGATAAGTGAAAATGTAAATATTATTGATTGGTTTTAATTAAATGGCAACACTGTAAATCTGCCACATGTAAGTGCAGGAAAGGCTTGCCCAGCGGCGCCGGAATTACATTTGGACCGCAAATTTAAAAAAAAAATTCATCGGCCATTTTACAACTTCCAAAAAAAAAAATTTGATTCATATTCCTGACGTCTAGTACTATTGCCCATAAAAATATGACCTCCACTCTAAGATTCACCCTGTATAAATAAAATGAAAGCCCTAGATTTCAGAAACATGAAATATCACTCACATAAAAACTACTACTAATGACATAGTACAAAATAGTAATTTTTTAATAGAATATTTATAAATTGTAACTAAAGTTATATGTTTTGGAAGCATATTAAAGTAACGTAAACATTGATAGAAACAGCCTTTTTCTAATAACGGCGTCTTATGTTTCGGTAAATAAAAAATATCTTTCATTCTAGTATTATGTCCATGTTCTATAATGTTATCTGCAAATTTTATTTTATTTTTGAAGACAAAACATAGGCACTCATAGACAAAGACACCTGGTGCAGTTAATAAATTAAATTTCCTGAAGTGGCCTCTACATGATGCAGCCAATTTCAAACCTGCCATAGCCCGAAGAGACCTTTTTTGTACAACAAAGACTTCTTGAATGTGTGAGCCACCCCATATTAAAATAGGGATCACGCACATATTTTAATATCAATAAAATTAGATTCTCTATTTGTTTTAATAACACCTTCAATTATTATTATTTTTTTAAATATGTTGGTATAAAATTGGATTTAAATAATGCTATTTTAAATTATCCAGCAATACGGGTTTGACGTCACGACCCCCATGTTATGATATCACTTTATTTGTTTACTTTTTTGACATTGACAACAGCGGTGTAAGAGTGACAAGAGCGTGATTGTTTACTGCCCGTTTACTGTTTATTACTCGTAAATTCGTTTCAACTTTTGATTTACTATACGAAAAACCTGATTTAAAATACTCTAAATATTGCTTAGTGCCACAATGTGAATCAACATCTATTAGAACACCGGGAAAAATATTTATTTTATTGCCAGTGGTATCAAGTGCTAAAGAAAAAAGAAAATTGTGGTTGCGAGCTATGAGACGAAATGAAAATGAGATATCTGAAAATACTAGAGGATTTGTTTTTGAAGATCATTTCAATGTAATTAATTATTTACCTAATAATAAATAAAATGATAGTGAGAAATATTTTTGTTAATAAATAAAAGGTTAGGTACCTATGTTAATGGTCTATCTAATCTATTGAAAGTAAAACATATTTTTTTGTTTTTCTCAGCTAACATTTATAATTAAAAAATAATAATTCCTATAAACTTGTATTTGAATATACGTTGTTTCTATTTCTTCTAGAGAGTTCTTTATTTTTCTTAACTGGTGATATAACGAACTTTTCATCACCAGTTAGGAAAAGTGTAATTTTATATGTCAAAATTACAAAAAGGCATTTATTAGTGTATTACCTATAGTTTGTATTACCCATACGGTCGATCCCTATATACAACACAGTTGACCTTAAGTTATTTTTAATACATTTTAAAGGAGAAAATGGTCTTTCTGCAGAGGCATTGGACACGGTAAAGGACTCGTTTATCAATTTTTTTTAATTGCAAATTCTGAGGAAGCACACTGAATTTAGGGGGGTTTGCAAAATTTGATTATTTTCTGTTGCCTATTTACACTAAAAAATTACGAAAGTCCATGTATCGAGCTACCAGTTGTGACGTCACCGGCTCTCTAGTCGGGTTTGGCCGCATTCTGGAGTGACGTTTCGTCGCCTGCCCTCCCACAAACGGCCATAAAATATAGTTTATTCTACGTAAGCTGAACGATTTCGACAGAATGACAGTACAAATATAGTAACTTTTTAATCAATATTATTGGTCACAATGATCACTGACCTCGACCCACCTCGGATCCCATCCTCTAATAAAATAGTTCCTCCAAATTAAATGAATGTTAGCAGGCAACTCATCAGACTGACTGTTTCAATTGGAAATAGGAAGACCATACAGTTAAAGACATAAAAACGAAAATACAGAATTTAAGAAATGCCTTTGGATACTTAAAAAGATTGAAGGAAGTATGAGACACTTCCAGCAAAGTATAAGACAGTTCCAGCACGCTAACAAACACTTTTTGACGTGAGATTATAAACTGCCGTCTAAAACTTGTGCAGAAATCTTGGCCGTTTGTGGGGAGCGACCAGTGTCGCCAATAGGTACCATACTTATCAGATTTTAACATAATTTTCATCGAAATCTGATAATTTTCCCATAATTTTAAATCATTTTTAAAACGAATATATATTATTATGAGTTTGTAAAGGCGCTGTGTGAGGTGCAACAGTTCTACTAGAATCATACCTACTATTTTGTTAGTAGGTAGGTACAGGATCATCACGTGAAAATGTTGGATTCTACTGTAACTTAGTTGCTTTTGAATTTATCGGAAAAGTAAAAACTGCTTTACTGACTAATTTTTTTCCAGGAATTCAAAAATTTTATACAAAAAAACAATCGAGCATCACATTATAGAAATATAGCTATTAACTTCGTTTTTTCTTATGTGACATCTTATTTTTATATCATTTGAATCTTTGCTTTTTCCAGATTTCATCGATATAAACATGTAAGCTATTATCTTTATTTTTTACGAGATATAGATAATTTGGAAAAAAGATATAAGTTATATGTAGAAAAGCAAGGAAAGCAGTTTGAACAATATCTATAAAAAATTATTATATATTAATTGTTGCAATTTAAATCATGTAATTATCTATATCTCGTAAAAAATAAAGGATAATAGCTTACATGTTTATATCGATGAAATTAGGAAAAAATGAAGAAGATGTAATACAGGGTGCTACATAAGAAAAAAACAATTTCTATAGCTATATCTCTGCGATGTGATGTTGGATTGTTTTTTTCTATAAAAATTAATTTCTGGAAAAAAAATTAGTCAGTAAAGCAATTTTTACTTTTCCGATTAAAAAAAGGCAACAAAGTTACAGTAGAATCTAACATTTTCACTTGCTAACCCTGTACTAGGGATTTCCTCCATGGTCACACAAAATTACAAAGAATTGCTACTACCTACCACACAATTAAAGATTTCCCCGAACAAATATTGGTCTAATAATTTTACGTAATTCGTGCCTGTTTATTTTTTTTGTTACATCAAATTAGTTCACATCTTATTTGTAACAATATTACAAAAATCTAATACAGTTTTTATGCAATTTGTGCTTACACTAAAAATGTTTATTTCTCCCTCTGGGAGCAACATTCCTGGCGCGTGAAGTTCCAAAACGGAGCTTCTTCTTTTCGCGCACCTGTAAATTTTTTATACAACTAAAAAACATATATATCCGCACCTCAATCCCTAATATAACAGGGTGATTCGTGAGCAATGAGCCATAGCCTAATGGCAGATAGAACACTTCAAGGCAAGTATAGATCAACAAGGAAAACATTTTTTGACCACTCGTTAAGAAGATACGGAGTGTTTTATGCATTTGGTCTGACAATTCAAAAAGCTATTCTTCTGCAATGGTTGGAGGTAATCGAACGAAATTTGCCAGTAACATTCCTCACCTGGGACTTCTCGGAATGGCCTACTTGATTTTGAAAAATCCAGGTCCGGACTTGGTAAAAATCTGCCCTCCTCGTTTTTCACAGAAAAGTACATTTTTCTATCTCATTTCTGGAAAACTATTAGCGAATTCGGAAAGTTCAGGAAAAAATTCTATCAGAATAGCTAATCAATTTTGACGGCACACCTATACTGTTTCGGCAAAAAAAATCACGTAACAATTTAGTGCATCACGACTAACACTTTGACCAGGCATTATTTATGTAACAGTTTAGTTTGATAGAGTCTATTCAAATGCTTCAGATTCACATATCTTCTGAGACATAGCAACTTTCCTATCTAGTCTATAGGAAGAAGCAAAAATAATATTATAAGAAAGATACATACACAGTTTTACTATTTTGTCTATTTGGTTTTCTAATTGTTCCACGATTTCTTCGCATTTCATAGATGCCTAATCAGTTTACTAATGCTGAATTCGCTGATATCATGTATGTGTATGTGTTTTGCAATGGCCATGCAAGGGCTGCCGTTAGGGAATATCAGCGAAGATTTTCTGGTCGACGAGTACACTTTGACCAGATTTTTCCAGTTCTCTCGGCAACATGGAAGATTTTCTGGCCCTCATGGAAATGTAGAACGAGTAGTTCGACCGGCCGAAGAAAACATTATGGAGATTGCAGAGCAAATCCTTTTACAAGCACTAGAATAATAATAGCACACGCGCTAGGTGTTCCTCAAACCCATGTATGAAGGGCATTAAAAGTGGAACGGTTGTATCCTTATCACATCCAAAAGGTCCAACGTCTCCAACCAGGTGATGAAGTTGCACGTTTTATGTTCTGCTATTATGTTAGCTATTATCATTTTGTATACATTTAAAATTTCACAAGTAGGACCCCAACTTTTTCTTGCTAAGTATGCTTTTTGCTATATCTCAGGAGGGATGTAGATCTGAAGCATTTTGAATAGACTCTATCAAACTAATCCAATAATGCCAGGTCAAAGCGTTAGTCGTGATGCAATAAATTGTTTTGTGATTTTTTGCCGAAACAGTTTAGGTGTGCCGTCAAAATTGATCAGTCATTCTCATGGCATTTTTACGGACCTGGATTTTCAAACTCAAGTAGGCCATTCTGACAAGTTCCAGGTGAGGAATGTTACTGATAAATTTTATTCGATTACCTCCAACCATTGCAGAAGAATAGCTCTTTGAATTCTCAGACCAAATGCATAAAACACTCTGTATCTTCTTAACGAGTGGTCAAAAAATGTTTTCCTTGTTGATCTATACTTGCCTTGAAGCGTTCTATCTACCATTAGGCTATGGCTCATTGCTCACGAATCACCCTGTATAAGAGAATTTGCATCTATCTAAAAGAACTGTCTCTTTACACGTCAACACTGCAAGAAAAACAAAACAAGAGATCTTTACGTTTGTGTTTAATGAAATATCCAATTTGCCCCAGGCCGGATCGACGAAAGCGGAATGACGGATTTGATAGGCGGGAAAGATCGCTTATAAATCCCTCTTGTGTGTGCCTGGCTTATCTGGCATAAACCTTGACTTTGCACAGGGGCTTTGTTTATCTGAACTCTGATGAGATCAAGACCTGAAACGCAAGTTTATGGTTCATGGTTCAATGTCTATCATCTTATTTTTATATTATTAGGTTGTCTTCTCCAGTATCTCCTGGTTATTTTTTGAACTACCTGTTTCCGTTACAATTTATTTTAAGACTTTTTATACTCTGCATTTGCACAATATTACAGGCTTAACCAAAACTAGATCTTTACATCTCTGTCATGATTATTGTTTAAAATAAATAACATTTTTATTTAATTTTAAGAAATCTATTATAAAATGTATATTTATATAATGGTATATATTTATTTCAGTCAAGAACATAAACTACATAGACGACACAGGGTAAAAGATGACAAAACTGTCAATAGAAGAGGCAGCGTTAAAACAGGTCTTGAGCGAAGATGGTCAGCAATTACTCAGGTGACAAGCTTTAAAAGACGGAAGACGAACTCATTGATTGATTTACCAAATAATGAAGCAAGTAAAATTGCAAGAGATGATAAGAGCTCATCAAAAACTGAATATGTACAAGTTTCAAAAGTCGAGTATGAGGAAATAAAAAATCGAGTGTCAGCTATTGAAAAACGTCTTTCCATAGAATTTGAAAATGTACAATCAACAATTATTCGTGACAATACTAATATAAAATTAAATAATATCATTCAAAATATACAATCTGCATATGAACAAACATTAGTGCAAGCAGAACCATTAAACTCTAGTACTGATCAGTTAGCTAAAAGATTAGGTAAAGAACTTCGAATAAGAAATTCTGAACAAAAAATGATACGATCACCAAGTGCTAGGAAAATAGGAAATATGAGGAGACGTTCTCGAGAATTAGAAAAACCAAATAATAAAAATATTGAAAATCAGACTCTGCAGTTTGTTAAAATGAAACCAAGTAGCTCAGAATTAATCAGACGTGTTTCATCACCTGCACAATATAATATTCAAAAAGTAAATAACAACATTAAAAAAAAATCAATAGAAGGAAAGGTTAAACGCATAGTTTCTTTTCAAGGTAGATATAAATCTACACATATTTCCTGTAACTCTAGCATGGCTGTATGTGTTGACTCATCCAATCAGCCAACTAAAACTAGTGCCATAGATATCCTTTCAGACTTAAAATTACATAATGATAAAGTTATTAAATCCAAAATCGAAAATCAAAATGTAGAAATATTTCAGAAAAATGGAATATCATTTGACAATAAGCATGATGATGTTTCTTTCCAAAATGCAATTTCTGCAGAAAATTTAACTACAAATTGTATATTTTCTAATAAATTTGAACATAAAATAGGTTCTATAAGGAAATCCGAAAATAAAATTCCTCAGAAAATCAAAACATTAAAAGCAAAAGAAAACAGAATAAAACAAAATATATCTACTATAAATAAAGGTACTAATCTAAAACAAAAGGAAAGAAACAATGAAAAACTTTTCATGGAAATGAAACGTCTAGGAAGAAGTAATAAAGAAAATGGTTTGGTGCTTCAGGAAAATATTTTTTATACACCTACAAAAGAAACTCATCTTATAGAGAAGTATACACCAAAAATTGTTCCCCACATAAAAAAACCAATAATTATTAAATCTCCAAAACGTCTATGCAGAACTCCTCAAAATTCTTATAGAAATACTCCTCTGAAAGTATTATCTACTTCAAAATATTACAGTCCAAATGTTTAGTCATTTTTTTTTCAAAGAAAAAAATATAATTTTAATTATTAGAAATTGTATAATTATTGTACAACTATTATTATAAAATAAATATTCTTTTACTGGTTGTATTTGGTTGAAATACTTTCAAGTTGATCAAGACCACATCTTAAATGACTTTCCGAGGTGTTCTCTCTCACTTTTTCCCAATCCAGTTAGTGTAGATGAAGTTAGGTCTGCCACAGTGAGTTTAAGACTAAAGAGTAAAGACTAACAGTAAATTAATGAAATCAATTGTCAGTTAATAATATTATTTCTTGACGAAAATCCATTATAGTACAGAAAATTTAATTGAAGAGAGAAATTAAAAAGTAAACCAAACTTTTTAATTATAATCCTTTTTATTTCTGTACAAATATTTTATAGAAACCCAAATAATTTCGGCTACATAGCCATCATCAGGGGAACAATTTTAATAGTAAGAAAACTTGAAGTAAAAAGGTTAAAAAATGTTTGTCACGTTTTACATTACTGTTAATATAAAACAAATAGATGTAAAAAACAACACATTACCTACTCGGTATATCTTCTTTAATAGCAAAGATAAAAAAGTGTACCAAAAAATCAAATGTTAAGAAAAGATGAAGCTACAATTGGGTCTGAATTGGAGTTTAATTTTGCTGCTGCCGATTCCCACAGGGTGTTTTGAATTTTTGAAAAAAAAACAGCTTTATTGTTACGCCCTACAGGGTGAATCTTACAGTGGGGCCTTATTTTTGGGGTTAATAGTACTAGTCGTCATGAACATGAATCCGAATTTTTTTTTTGTAGGTTGTAAACTGGCCGAGTTATGAATTTTTTAAAAATATTCGCGATCAAGTATAATTCCTGTAATTCCGGCGCCGCTGGGCAAGCACTTACTGCATTACGTGTGGCCGGTCGACAGTGTTGCCAAGTGTAGATGATATAAAACTAATCAATTACATTTTCACTTTTCATTAATAATCCAGAGATACCCAATCATGAGAGAGAGATAAGCGTACCTAGTGAAAATGAAAAATTTATTCAATTGGATAAACAGGTTTATTGAAATACGCAGTTTTAACTTCAAATACGGAAAATTGTAATACAAAACAAAACGAAAAAGCCGGCTAAATAGTCTGCATAATTATTATGACACAAAATGAAAAAGATTTTAAAAACAATTCTTTTATAGGACTTTTACCACCCATCAGCTGTTAGAGTTGCTGAACTCTTTACAAGCTATGACACTGACATAGTTACAAGCAGGTAAAATAGCGATAAAAAATAGGTTCTCCTGAAATGCAAAAGACACGCATGGCTATCACGGCATACGGCGAAGCGTGCCAGTTCGTGGTCGATGTTTTTTTAAGTTTTAGTTTTTACAGTGTTAGTGAACGGCCAGACAGCAGCTAGTGTGGTAGTGTGGTTTATTGTGATTATAAAATAAAATAGTTTAAGTTTTTAGTGAAATTTAAAGTGGAAGTTTTGTGTTTGTGTTTAGTGATAATAATTGAGTTAGGTGTACTTCTACGTGTGTGTAGTGATGCGGCAAGCTGCAGCGTGTTTGGAAAATAACGGAGGACAGTTTCAACACCTGCTATGAGAAATGCCGATCCAAGATAAGTAAAGATTTATTGTTATTAGAAGAAATAATTTTCTGTTCATTATTTGTTACTATTAAGTTTTTTAATTATTACTTTTTTTATTGTTACACTCACGGATAATAGTTTTTTCTTTGTTATTGTTTAGATAGTACATTTTATTTAGTTTCTTGTTGTGGATTGTATTTTTTTTGTTTCTGTGGAAAAATATGGCTCCTGGCGTGGGTGGTGTGGAAATTTGCTTTACTATTTATTAAAATTCCCCGTATTTTATTTCAATCGTGAAGTTTGGCAACAACGCACTGTTCAAGACACGCGTGTGCGTCGCAGTTATTAGACGTTACTCTCGCTAGCGCATTCCACTGGTGGGGTACCCAAATTCAAATAAAAAGGGTTTAAACAATATTCATTTTTCATAGCGCGTTAAAAAAAAAAAAAATTCGTAGTTTTGTGTTCCCATAGTTGAACGGTGTCGCCTCCTATAAATATGGCCCCCACTCTAAGAACATGAGCTGGGCTTAGACCGTCGCGAGGCAGGTTAGTTTTGCCCTCATGATGACGAGGAGTTGCGGTAGTAATCCGCGAAGTCGAGTCGGTACCGCTCCGACGCCCCTATCCATCCATCCATCCATCCATCCATCCATCCATCCATCCATCCATCCATCCATCCATCCATCCATCCATCCATCCATCCATCCATCCATCCATCCATCCATCCAAATTTTTACTTAAAATCGGAACGGCTATACATTCCACAAGAGTTAACCTACAAAACAAAAAAAAACATATTAAAATCAGACAAACGGTTTAGAAAAAAATCAAATTCAAAATCATGGTAAATTTTGGGTGGTGCGTTCATTTTGGTCGTCAGTGTATTATGGGGTAACGGGGTAACTTGTCACATTTTGTAACATTTTTTCGACAACAGAAATAGATGGTCAGATGTAGATTATCTTTATTAAAAAAAAAATATATATGAAAAATGTTCCCGCATACTTATTACTTATACATTTATTTCAGTTTATTAAAAATACACAATAAAAAAGATAGTTATGTTATGATACTTATTTGACTTTTCCTTTCATGAATACAGTAGGTATTAGACCATCTAATCTATTTTAACGTTTCAGATATGCAGTCAGTAAAAAATGTGCAAATCTGTATAATATTCTGCCTCTTAAAATAAAACATTTAAATTATAATAAATTTAAATCTAGCGTTATAAGACATTTATTTTATCATTGTTTTTATTCTGTTGATAAATATTTAAATTTTAAACACACCCTATATGATGATATTGTATACTTATACAACATAACATACTGTATTATATTATTTTGTTCACAATGCTGTTTTACTATATTTATGTAATTAATTAATTGTGTTTTTTATAGATTTGTATGTGTATTATGTGTGTATTTGTGGATATTATAGTATTATATATCATGGATATTTTTTGAAACTGCTGACCTGTAGAAATATATTTTAAGATTACTGCTTTCTTTTCAATTTGTTCTCTGGTAAATGATACTTAATATCCAAAATTTTGACAGTCTATGATGATTTACAGGATTATTGGCTATAGAAATACAGCCATTCTTGTCTTTGAATAAAGTTATTGGTTAGGATAAAGTTATTGGTTAGTTTAATACTAGCTTATATAGAGATTTTAGCCACAAGGCTTCTCTTATCCCTTCAAAAATGGCTACCTATATATTTAGCATTTCTTGGGCATTTTGGTTATAAAATTATGTAAGTACAGTTTATAAATTGTAGTCTCTGATGATGGTTAATAAACCAAAACGTTAGACAAAAACAGTTGTTTATTTATTGATGACCGATATGCCCAAGAAACACTAAAATAATATTAAAAAATGGCCATATATTCAACCTCAGTAGATGAGGTTACGACTGAATTTTTTTTTTTAGTATTCCAATGAATTAGACAGCTAAGTATAATATAGTAATAATAATAATAATAATAATAAACATTTATTTTCCTTTAAGACATATTACATGTATAGGAATCGTCACATACAAATACATAAATAAAACCTAAGATGTATAAAAATCATTCATGGTATAGTACGATTTGTCTAACAAATACATCTTTAAATATTTTTTAAAACAATTCATCTTAGTTATTTTCTTAAATAATCAGGTAATCGATTGTAGGTATTAAGACCAATACAAGCAGGCGAGTTCATTGATATTTTATACTTATAGAAAGGTACATGAAAATCACTATTATTGCGTGTATTGATATTATTATAGTTTTTATTTATGATAAACTTTTTTTTATTACTAAAAACATAAATACATAATTCATAAATAAAAACCCCCACCAGCGTCATTATGCCATATTCTTTAAACAGATTCCGGCATGTACGGTCACTTGGAATTCCAGCAATACATCTCAATATCCGTTTTTGAACTATAAATACGTCCGGTGCTAGAGCGGAATTACCCCAGAAACATACACCATATCTAAGTCTAGAACTTACTTGAGCATGATATACACTTATAAGTTGGTCAGTTAAGAGAACTGATTTCAAATTCCTAAATAGATAGCAAAGTGAATTTAATTTTAATATTAAGTGATTACAATGTTCCTTCCAATTCAAACATTCATCTATTATTATGCCAAGAAACTTGATATTTGTTTCTTTATTAGATAGGTAGTCATTATTAATTTTTATATTTCACTTAGCACAACATTTCTGCCTATTGTGAAATCTGATGTATTGTGTTTTTTGAGGATTGAAGTATAATGAATGATCATAGTACCAACTACCAATATTACTTAAAACAGTATTACATTTATCTTCCAACATATTATCTGATTTATCGGACAAAAGTAAAGATTTATCGTCAGCATACATAACAAAAGATGCATCAGCGGTCAAAGTGTCAAGTTCATTAGTATACAATAGAAATAAAATAGGCCCCAATATTGAACCCTGTGGGACACCCATATCAATGCTCCTACACTCTGAACAGATTCTATTTACAACGCCATTTGATGAGTGTGTAATACTGACATATTGGGTTCGATTTTTTAGAAATGAAGATACCCAATTCAATGCTACTCCTCTTATACCATAAGAGTAGAGTTTTGACAACAGTTTCTCATGATTGACACAGTCAAATGCTTTGCTCAGGTATTCAATGAGCTTTTCATAGAATGAATACATTGCTGTATGAGTAGACATACCTGCACGAAACCCATGTTGATTTTGTGTAAGAATATCATATTTATTTAAGAACCTTATTAATCGATCTTGATAACAGTATTCAAAAATTTTAGAAAATCCCGACGGAACCGTAACTGGTCTATAGTTATCTATGTCCTGAGGGTCATGTTTTTTAAAAATAGGTACCACTTTACCTGTTTTTAGTCGTTGTGGAAAAGTTCCTGTCACAAAAGATAAATTTATTACGTACATAAGAGGCATTACGATTAAAGAAATTACTTTCTTTATTATGAAGACTGGTATTTCGTCAGGACCTGCTGACTTTTTATTTTTAAGCTTATTATTTAATAAGGTTAATATTTCATCACCACCAAATGGCTCAATAAAGAAAGAATGCTGTTTATTGGGAATATATTGCTCATATGTACTATTTTTGCTGTTTTAACTGGTATTTGACGGATTACCTCATGAGGTGCATTGATAAAATAATCATTGAATGAAGAAGCCACCAATGACGGATCAAGGCAAGAGCCATCATTAGTTTTTAAGTTTATATTTTTAAAATTTTTAGCTCTGTTAGACATTTCGGAAACAACAGTCCATGCCGCCTTGGCGGGATTTTCCGAGTTTATGATTTTATTTTGATAGAATTGCTTTTTAGTTTCTTTAACTAGTATAGTATGATCTATTTTAGCAGCTTGATATAGAGGAGTAAGTTCGGGATATGCATTTTTTAAATTATGTAGGTCCTTCAACTTAATACTTGACACTTTTACATCATTATTTACCCACCTTTTGTCACAGATGCTGTTGTTTTTATAGAACTTTCGTAATGGAAAATATGTGTTGAAATAATACAAAAATATATCATGAAAATTTTCGTAAGCATCATTTATATCATTCGAGTTATAGATACGGCTCCAATCCTCACTTTCTAGAGCTGACTGAAAATTATTCACCGCGTTATCACTATAGCTTCTCCTAAAATATGAGGTTTGGGAACATGTATTTTTTTGCACATAATGTATTTGAAAGAGTATCGTTCTGTGATCCGAAATCTCATTGTCTACTACACAAGTTAAACTATTGTCCGTTAAATTAGTAAAAACATGATCAATGATGGTTGAAGAGGAATCTGTAACTCGGGTAGGCCACTCCACCACCGGTTTAAGATTGAAACCCGCTAAAATATCACACAACTTTTTAAATAGATAAGAATTTTTAGAGCCAATCGATGAATCTAAATTAAAATCCCCATTTAAAATTACATTTACATTTGAGACAAACAGAAAGTCTAATACATTAAAAACACTTTCAAAGAATATACTTAAATCTCCAGTAGGGGATCTATAACAGGTTAAAATTATTGTTGTATTAAAAGTATTTACTGTCCATGAAACTGCACATACTTCAAAATGTTTTTCTGTACAAAATCTATCAAGATCTATTTTTTTTACATTCAGATCACACTTGGAAAATATAGCAACCCCTCCCTTTTGATATACAGTTCTGCAATAAGAACTTGCTAAACTGAACCCACTTATATGCTTATTATTAATAGAATCTAAATTTGCATGAGTTTCAGTCAAGCACAAAAAGTTTACATTTGTATAGTTAGAGATGTCACATTCTAGAAAATTTATTGACTGCTCATTTAAACTTTGGATATTTAACAAAAGAACGTCCGGATTAAATATCATTTTTCTGGAACAGTTTTCTTTCGTAAATGAAAAAACCTACTTATGCATGCGCCGTCAGGCCAAACCTTGGGATTCATTGCTGCCATAAAATTGTCCTCAAATAGAGTTACCTTGAATGACGAATACATATGTGGATGTTTTGGTGTAATAGATTCGCAACTTACTTCAGGGAAATTCGTTTTCAACAGTTCCTTTAAGTCATTTGTAGTTGTTTGAGGGTCCACCCTGTATACATGTAATGTCGCAAATTTTCTTACTCCCTTTATGGCAATATCCTTGTTATTACCAACAACCATATTACGTTTTTTTCCTCGTTTGTGAGTTACTTCTTTCCACTTTTCATTACTGTTTTGCTGAACAGAGGAACACGATGTTTGTTGGTTGGTACAGATATTGGTTTCAACATCGTTAGGGTTGGTGTTTGCCAGATTAATTATTTCTTTGCATTTCATCTCGGTTTGAATTTTCAATAAATCAGCTGATATTTGTATTCCTTTAACACCCGAATTATTTATTTTCTTGCTGTCAGTTTTTATATTGCTACTTATTTCAATTTTTTTACCAGTTTGTTTTTGGATACTTTTATTGGGTACTTGTTTTATCTCGTGTTTTATAGCTCCTATTTGATCTTGTTTTTGTTGTCCATCAATTTCTTTGTTCTGAATCACTGTCACTTTATTTATAAGTTCAATATGATTATTTAATAATTTTATTTTTTCACGTAGCTCATGAATATCTTTTTGTTTAACAATATAGGAAAAAATAACATCTGCTTTTCCGTTAGAATTTTCAAGTTCCTTCACGGCATGAAGAAATGCCACATCTAAATCCGAATTAGTCACATGTTCACTCTCACTATCACAACAAATTATTGTTGTTTTGTCATCAGAGAATTTAACATTAGCACACAATTTTGCACAACTTGTATGAAAATGATTTGAACACTTTTTACATTTCACACCATTAATTAGTTTTGATTTACATCTTTTACAAGTAAGAGCACTCGCACTAACGTCTGCTCCGGTCAACATCTTGTATAGTATACATCTTGTATAGTATAGTAAGCAAGACATGCGTTAGCAGAGCTCATACTTAAAAGTGTCAAAATACTGCAAATTATTAAGAAGAAAATTGTGTAAACAGTGAGATATAATAACACTAGTGGCAAGTACCTACTATTCTGAATTATACTGTAGGCATTAGGCATAAAGTGTTTCATCTAAAATATTAAATTTAAGACGGCTCGCACCATAAATAAACCGTTTATCAGTATACTAACGCTGATAAGATTATTTGTATACAAACTGCTAAAGGTAGCCATACAGGGTGTCTTATATACAAGTGTTATTAAAACAAGTACCTATACGTAATGCAAGACGAAACAGCTAATGATAAGAGTACTGTGTCAAATGAGGATATATATAAACTATTACAAGCAATAAATGTAAAAAATGTTGATATAGAGAAAAGGCTTGAACGTATTGAAGCAAATTTCTGTAAAGAAATACAACAAATTAATAAAAAAGTGGAGACTCTAGAAGAAGAAAATGAACAGCTAAAAAAAGATCTACTGGAAACACAGAAAAAACAAAAGAAATTTAATATAGTAATATATTGAATTAAAGAAGAAGAGCACGATTTGTACCAACACGTTCTTAAAGTTATAAACACGAAAGTGGGAATATCTTGTGAGCACAGAGATATTAGAGATATTCATCGTTTAGGAAAAATGTAGATAATAAACCGAGGCCTACACTTATTGAACTAGGTAGTATCTTATCAAGTAAAAATACAGATTTTAAAGAATGCGCCTAAACTCAAAGGAACAGGACTCTACATAAAAAATGATTTAACACTAAAAGAAATAGAGGAAAATAAAATATTAGTGAAACACCTGAAACAAGCTAGAGAAAGGAAATATAATGCCAGGATTTATAAAAATAAATTGATAATTAATGGAGACTCTTATACTTACTACTGAAGATTTAATAGGCGGTAACGTGCAATTAGATGAACAAGAAATAGCAACTACATGCACACTTGGAAGAAACTCAAACAGTGCACCAGCTACTCCAGATGCAGGGGGACCTGAAGAAAAAGGAGGCAGAATGTTAAGAAGCAATTTACAGACCATTAAATTTACAGACAAAAAGAGACCGAACACAACAGATACCAGAGAGGAGAAGGACGTCAAGAAGAAGAAAAATTAGATTGTATGTGTTCAAATTGTTTTAATTTCATAAATTCATAAATATTATATATATATATATATATATATATATATATAATTTCGTAATACAATTAAATAATAAAATTCATAAATTATATTGATATTTAGTAATAATATTAATATTGAATATGGATAATTACCTAAGAGATTTTAAATTAAATAGTGTTCAAAATAAATCAGTAGGAACTCTTGGTGAAAGCATGTATATATTGGACAGGACTAAAGGAGAACGCTTTAAAATATATCATAACAATATTCGTAGTTTGTCAAAGAATATTGATGAAATAATGGTTATTCTGGAAGAGTATGCATTTGATTTTCAAATAATTGTGCTAACAGAGACATGGAGGTTATACAACACAGATATATCTCATATTGATGGGTATACCTTAATTTTTAATGAGGGCCGGGTAAATCGAAGCGATGGTGTAGTAATATATATTAAAAATCAAATGAATTATGAATACAGTATAATTAAAATTGATAACCATGACGTTATAATAATACACACATATTTTCAAAATAAGAGCATACAGATAGCTGCTGTTTATAGGTCTCCATCCTTTTGCCCTTTCAGTTTCAACAGGGGGTTATTTAACTTCTTAAAATCCTGTAAAAAAGAGTATGACATTAATATTATTATAGGGGATATTAATATAGATATTCTTGAGAATAGTGAATATTCTCAGGAATATTTAAACATTATGAGTGAAGAGAATTATACATCTATGATTAACACTTATACAAGAGTTCAAGGAGATAGTAAATCTTGTCTTGATCATATTTTTCTTAAAACTAAACTTCCACAAAATTCATTTGTATCGCTTGTTCTAGAAACTGACGTTACTGATCACTATTCTACTATATTACAATATACACATAACACTTTTTTATCTGGACATTGCATGGATATCAATAGTAATAACTTCAAACAATTTATTGACTACAAATTATTAAATAACAATCTAAAAACAGATAAATGGTTAGATGTATATACAGAGGAAAATATAGATCAGGCCGCACAACATTTTGTTAATAAATTGCAAAGCAAAATAAATGAATGTACAAAAAAAGTGAAAATAAAAAAATGTGAACAAAAAAGAAGTATTTTCTACAAAAATATTTTACAAAATAAATATATATATAGTCCTATATGTCCTCTAATAGAATGTCTTAAACAACGTTAAGAACAATACACGCGTTCAGGAATAAAACAAATTATTACAAAGAACGCTAATTTTCCAATAAAATAACAGCAGGGAATATTATGTTTAATTTATTATTTATTTATTTATTTATTTTATTTATTTTATTGGAAAATTAGCGTTCTTTGTAATAATTTGTTTTATTCCTGAACGCGTGTATTGTTCTTAACGTTGTTTAAGACATTCTATTAGAGGACATATAGGACTATATATATATTTATTTTGTAAAATATTTTTGTAGAAAATATCCTGCCTCTATATACTTAATTTAATATACTTTATGTATATTTTAGTAAAAAAGAAGTAAATGGATAACGACTGAACTAATCAAATCAATAAATAAAAAACATCAAATGTACAAGGAAGTAAAGAATAACGCTGATAACTTCAATTTAAAAAATAGTTACAAAAAATATAAAAATAAGCTGACTGATTTGATAAAAGTTACGAAAATAAACTTTTACCAAGAGCAAATAAATAAAAATAAAAGCAATTCTAAAAATTTATGGAAAGTAATAAACAAAATAATACTGAAATTAAAACCTTAAGTATTGATGGCAAAACGTGCATTGATAGTTTAGAAATGGCAAACTCTTTTAATGAATATTTCAGTGAAATAGGAGAAAATCTTGCAAAAAAAATTAATCAATCTGTAGAAACAAAAATAAGAAGGACAAGACTAAAAAATTCTATTGCGATTTCTGATGTCGACGAATCATGTGTAAAAAATATTATTAATCAATTAAAACATAATAATAATAAGTCCCCTGGTATTGATTCAGTTAAATCAGAAACCCTAAAAATAATTGCGGATAATATCGCGACACCTTTGAGGTATCTAATCAATAAATGTTTAAACGAAGGTAAATTTCCCAAAGTTCTCAAAGTTGCCTTCATTAAGCCCTTATATAAGTCAGGCGATCAAACTATCATATCTAATTACAGACCCATATCACTGATATCTAATATAGCCAAAATTTTCGAAAAAGTTATAAAATTAAAAATTACTAGTTTTATTGAAAAATATCATATAATCTCTGATAAACAGTATGGATTTAGAGAGGCTAGATCAACACAAGACGCAATTGCAGATCTTACTTCTAAAATTTATGCAGCTCTAGATGATAGCAAGCCATCGCTCTGCGTCTTCGTTGATTTAGCCAAGGCATTTGATACCGTGAGCCATCCTGACTTGTTAGAAACTTTAGAGAACCTTGGGTTTCGTGGACATGCATATGATTTGATGGAAAGTTACCTAAATAATAGATATCAATGTGTACAAATTACAGATAAAGTCAGTAACATGAGACCTGTGAAGTATGGTGTGCCGCAAGGAACCGTATTGGGTCCAATCTTATTCACACTTTACATAAACGATGGCTTTAACTTACCTACTTGTGGCCAAATTGTGAGTTTTGCTGACGACACTGCTGTTTTTTATCAAGATACATCTTGGATTTCACTAAAAAAGATGGTAGAAGATGACTTCAAGCTGATCATAGAATTTCTTAACAATAAACTTCTTACCATCAATGTACAAAAAACCTTTTATGTCCCATTTACAAGCTATCAATCCAATTTGCCGAAGTTTAATTTCCTGGAAATAAATCAAAACTTTGTAATAAATGCTAAAGATTCCTTAAAATATTTAGGTATTGTGATTGATTGTCATTTAAAGTGGGATGTGCACATTCAATATACAGTAAATTCACTTTTCAACCAAAGCACTTTGTGAGTGAATAGGAGAGAATAAAGCGAGAGCGCTAACATTCTGAGATCGACATGCAGCCACGCATGTGTAGTGCTCTCGCTTTACTGCTCTCTCCTATTCACTCACAAACTGCTTTGGTTCAAAAGTGAATATACTGTATAACAAAAAAGCTTCGATGTCTCCTGCCCAAATTCAAGTATTTTAGAAATATATGTAATATACAACAACTAAATATAATATATTATGCACTCGCACAATCACATTTGACCTATGGTATAATTGGATGGGGAGGGGTAAATAACAACTATCTAAAACAATTAGAAATAACACAAAAGTGGTTAATTAAAATAATGCACAAAAAAAATTATACTTTCCCATCCGACGATTTATATGGTGAGGCCAAAATTATGGACTTGAGACAATTATATGCTCGAAGTCTTCTGTTACGGCAATATTCTGAAAAAAATAAGATTGAAAACAATGCAAACGATTGCAGAATCTATAATTCCAGAAATAAGGATGCCATAAAAGTACCAAAAGCTTCTAAAACTATTGGTCAGAGATGTTATAACTTCCTTGGTCCCACATTATATAACATTTTACCACCTGAAGAAAAAAATATAATTCATTTAACATTTTCAAATCAAAAATAAATAACAAATAAAGTCCAGAACATTTATACATAGTATAAATGTTTAATCCATTAAACATACAGTTTTTTATTTATCTCATAAATTAATTTTCTTTCGTAAAACATTCAACAGGGTCAACAAAATGCAAATACTGCATCTTCGCTGACACAGTTATGGGTGTAACAGTTCAAATGGAATGCAAGTAATCGCAAAATTTGCAAGCCACTGCATTCTTTAGTTTAGCATTCTGTAGGTCAAGTTTTTACGTTTACATGTATAATTGTTTTAAATATTGCTTATTGTTATTATTGTTGTAAATAGTATAAATAGAATCGTATTTTCTTAAATAAATCAGTTCTCAACTAAACCTTGTTGGACTCACTAATCAATCTTTCCAAGCCTAATTAGGAGGTGAGGCTGCCTCCAGGATTGATTATACCCACACCAAAATCTCCCTACAGTCCACTGGTCCCAGAGCCAGTACAGTACCTAATTACCTTTAACTGCATATTACCACAGCAGTTATTTCTACGCTTTGCCATTGATCCGTTCAAGTCCCGAGCGTCATTGGTCAAGGGCGTACATTTGGTCCTTCGAGCCGGATCGTACATTAGGTCCTTCGAGCCGGATCGTACATTTGGTCCTTCGAGCCGGATCGTACAATAATCGATAGAAAGAACTACTATTCATAACAAAACTAATATATATACCTATATGCAACTAAACCGTATCTTATTATTAAATTTACTTACCTTTATATACTTAATTAATAATTTTTTACTAATGTATTTTAATCCGTTTTTACTAAAAATTTTACAACTTTTATTACTAAGTTTTTATTACCATTTTCTTTTGTATGTTATATGTATGTTAGTCATGTATTTCATTTTACCATTGCAGTAATTTATAATTTATAAAGAAAACTGTGCTATAGCAAATTATAGAAGAATACATCTATAAAATTAATTTGAAAGACTAGGATTCTCAACAAGGATACTTTATGAATCCTAGTTCTTCCTACTCAAATTATGGTAGCCATCGTATGTATGTGTAGTGTCGTCGCTTTTGAATGATCGCGATATCATTTGAAAGCGACGATACTGTACAGGGTGTTCAACGTAACTTGCTACCCCCCATAATTTCCTTATTTATTAATAAAAAACCGTTTTAAAAAATAGAAAATTTCATCTTATTGCATTTTTCACATACTTTTTAAATATGTTATCAGATCATATCGATGTCAAAAAATATACAGTGGGTGCGAAAAAATGTGTTTTCTTTAATGGAACACCCTATATATTTTTACATATTTGGATTTGCCTATTTTTTCTGATTTCAAAAATATATAATACTTGTATATTTCGAGTAATATTAAGGAAGTTATTAATAAAAAACCGTTTTAAAAAAAATACACCACATGTAATTACGACCCCCTTTATCCCAGAAGGCTCTAGAAGAGCCTTGTGCGCAATAACAGATAAATTATATTTATTTTATCTTTACAACAATCATTATTTGAAGAAGACGAGATATGATCTGATAACATAATATTTAAAAAGTATGTGAAAAATGCAATAAGATGAAATTTTTAATTTTTTTATTACAGTACAAATAAGGAAATTATGGGGGTAGCAAGTTACGTTGAACACCCCGTACATTGTTATAGTCTACGTGCACATTGCACACCCATCTTTTGTTTATTTATGTATCTTATATTCATTGTTCCTGTAATTAATTGTTTATTGTAAAAATTATCTTCATAAATAAACTATATTATTATTATTATATATTATGATTAAGTATCGAGTTATTTAAATAAATAGTCGGTAGTACTTTTTCCGGTCAATTTCATTATTGCCCCAATCAATCAATGATTCTCAAAACTCTTTTCAGGCATTGCCATAGCTCTTTATTTTTTTAAATCTTGGTATAGACTCAACAAATTAGAAGCTGTGCACAAATCAGGACGGGTGCGTAGCGTAGCATATATTAGGCAACCGATTAAGTTTTAAGTTGCGGCAAGGAGCATCATAATACTCTAGAATTTAATGCAGCATAGTCGAATTTGAATGGAAGTGGTCTATTAACAGCTTTACAATCACTCATATTGAACTTATTAAGAACTGTTTTTAAATATCCACTTTGATCTAACGAAATTTCATTTTCGCTTCTTTAAATTTTAATACCTAAAAAGAATTTTATTTAATGTAGGTAAGTTAATCTCATATGAGTAAAATTACCTTTATTAACGTGACTGGTTTCGTGAATAATCAATTTATCAGAGTCTGAAGATGTGAAGCAAATTGAATTTCCTGTGTGAGGATGTGAATCAAATTGATTGTTCATGAAACCGGCCATGTTAATAAAGCGATTTTATAAGAATTATTCTTTTGTCTTCTCAACAAGAATTTTGTTTCTTTAGATTAACCATATTAAATTGCTCTAGTATAGTAGATATTTTTTCAAGTTTGTTAATATACTCGTGTTACCATTATTAATAATTATCAGGTCATCTACATACAAGATAATATATTTTTTTGCACACGACCCTTATCAAGTTACATAAATGACGGTCGATGGGAAAGTCTTTAAAAGTATTAATATCTCATCAAAGAGTTCAAACCAGCAACTTGCTGACTGTTTTAAATCTATAACTTATTTAATTTACATAAAACATTTTCCCTTATAGTTTTTACTTCTTCAGGTACTAACGTGTATATTTCTTTCTTTAAATATACCGTTTAACATCTATTTTATGAACAAATTGGATTGATTAGCAAAAACTAAAAGTACCTACTCTAAATATGGATATCCACGCCACTGGCGCGAAGTTTCATTATAGTCTAACAAACAAATGTCTTAAACACCCCTTGCAACTAAACTAAACGTGCTTTATATTTTGATGGGTTTCTACGTTATCATATTTAATTGTAAAAATCTCATTTACAATCCACGATATTTTTATTTATGGGATTAGAGGTCATTATGTATTGTGTAATAGAGTTAATTTCATCATTAATCGCTTCTTCCCATTTATCTATATCATCGTTTAGTTATTTCTAGATAACGTGACAAAATTTGTAAAACAGGGTGAATCTAGAGTGGGGGTCCTATTTTTTGGGTTAACAGTACTAGTCGTCATGAACATGAATCCGAATTTTTTTTTGTAGGTTGTAAAATGGCCGAGTTATGAATTTTTTTAAAAAATTCGCGATTCAAGTATAATTCCTGCAATTCCGGCGCCGCTGGGCAAGCACTTACTGCATGACGTATGGCCGGTCGACAGTGTTGCCATTTCAATAATTATACTGTAGATGTAAAACCAATCAATTACATTTTCACCAGAGATACCCAATCACGAGAGAGAGATAAGGTACCTAGTGAAAATGAAAAATTAATTCAATTGGATAAACAGGTTTATTGAAATATGCAGTTTTAACTTCAAATACGGAAAATTGTAATACAAAACAAAATGAAAAAGCCGGCTGCATAGTCTGCATAATTATTATGACACAAAATGAAAAAGATTTTAAAAACAGAATTCGTTTATAGGACTTTTACCACCCATCAGCTGTTAGAGTCGCTGAACTCTTTACAAACTATGACACTGACCTAGTTACAAGCAGGTGCATTAACAAAAAATGGCGACAAAAAATAGGTTCTCCCAGAGATTATAAAGACTCTAGATAGTTACCGTCAATGTATTTACTGGACGCGGCAAAAATGGATGCAGAACTCAAGTAATTTGGAAGCAGGCCACCTAAACTTAGTCTGGCGCAGATGATGTTCGTTCATAATGTGCGTCCAGTAAATACATTGACGGTATACTCTGGCTAACGAATGTTAGTCGTTGCGTCACAACTGATTGAATGTATCACAGACATTGCAATCTAAATGCTGTCTTTATTGCACACGCACTGTGTTTATCAAACTGAAATAGGCCCGAACGTCGTCGGCATAACGCCACCTACTGAACAGAAATGCGTCTCTCGCACGCTATGCGTTAGACAAAGGTGGATGCAAGTTTGTCTGAGCGTTTACGATGCGGTACTGGTTTCACTCATAGACGTTCCTTTGTGTCAAGAATAAGCAGGCTATAATATTTTTACAGTATACAAACAAATTTGAGGTCCATATAAAATAAATTGTTATTTTCAACATCTATAAGATTAATTTTGCAGTTTTGGACAATGATATTTTTTTTACTAATATGAGATTGTAAAGGTATAATGAAATATTTTGTTAGTGGAGGATGACAAAAAAAAACGCAACTGATGAAAGTGTAATGCTAGCGTATTTTGAAGGCTAAGGCTATTTTTATACATATTTTAGTTTTTTTCATACAATAATTGTACTTTTAATGTATATAACAATTAATGGTTCCAATATTTAAATGAATAACTTTCTGTCAAACTGTTTTTTATTAACACTGATATTACTATAATAGTAAAGTGACATTTCTATGTGATAAAGTGCCACTTTTCTAAAAGTTAATTATTTGTGGCATCTTTCTGTATTTTCTTTCTGGGTAATGTTCAGAAGTGTGGCCGTAAATCCCAAATAAGAACAGAAAGAAAGTGCCACTTTATTAAACGAATTTGAATTTAGTAAAATAGCGTGTTATTTGTCAAAATGCGAAAAATGTAATTTTTAAACAGTCTAAAACATTAGAACAATTAGAACAAACGTGAAAGCAAGTATACACTGAAAGTTTAGGTCAGGAGGTGCCTGCCCATAATATTTCTCAACATTTTATACGTATTTGCTCTCCCAAAATAGCAATACGTTAATTAATAATAATATTTAGTGTTTAATAATTTTACCATTTAACTTTTCATCGCCGGCACTGGTATAATCGGCCGCCTTGGTCCATACGATTAGCAGTGATGACGCAACGACTAACATTCATTAGCCAGAGTATAACTATCTAGAGTCTTCATATATAATCTCTGGTTCTCCTGAAATGCAAAAGCCGCGGCATGGCTATCACGGCATACGGCGAAGCGTGCCAGTACTGCCAGTTCGTGGTCGATGTTTTTTTTTGTTTTAGTTTTTAAGTGTTAGTGAGCGGCCAGACAGCAGCTAGTGTGGTTTATTGTGATTATAAAATTAAATAGTTTCAGTTCTTAGTGAAATTTAAAGTGGAAGTTTTGTGTTTGTGTTTAGTGATAATAATTGAGTTCTACGTGTGTGTAGTGATGCGGCGAGCTGCAGCGTGTTTGGAAAATAACGGGGGACAGTTTCAACACCTGCTATGAGAAATGCCGATCCTAGATAAGTAAAGATTTATTGTTATTAGAAAAAATAATTTTCTGTTCATTATTTGTTACTATTAAGTTTTTTAGTTATTACTTTTTTTATTGTTACACTCGCGGAGAATAGTTTTTCTTTGTTATTGTTTAGATAGTACATTTTATTTAGTTTCTTGTTGTGGATACTTGATGTTTTGTATTTTTTTGTTTCTGTGGAAAAATATGGCTCCTGGCGAACACCCACTCAATAAAGTAACGCGCCAAAAAGCAGAACCTCGTGGGTGGTGTGGAAATTTGCTTTACTATTAAATTCCCTGTATTTTATTTCAATCGTGAAGTTTGGCAACAACGCACTGTTCAATACACGCGGGTGCGTCTCAGTTATTATTAGACGTTACTCTCGCTAGCGCATTCCACTGGCGGGGTACCCAAATTCAAATAAAAAGGGTTAAATAATATTCATTTTTCATAGCACGTAAAAAAAAAAAATTGTAGTTTTGTGTTCCCATAGTTGAAAGGTGTCGCCTCCTATGAATATGACCCCCACTCTAAGATTCACCCTGTTTAGACTGCAAACACATGAGAATTTCTGTATCATTTTCTTGGCATGACATTTTATTACGCGACATTTAAGTTTCTCATTACGTCAGAGAGATCAGTAGCTGGAGTCTCTAATTAATTTCTGGTGTCTTCTATTAGTAACTGGGCTTATATTATCGGTTTCACTGACAGTTTCATTATTATTATTACCTATACACGGTGGTGAATTTTTCGATGCCCACCATTGGTATCTCGGAAACTATAAGATATAGAGGATCGGTTATATTTAGACAAAAGTTGCGCTATTTTATGCGCTGCAATTTCCTGCCGAGAAATGCTGAATATCTTGATTCGTTCGCGGTTTATCCTGGAAAAATTGAAAATCGTGATTTTAAAACAAAATTAATATCTTCTATATCATTTATGCGAATTTAATGAAATTTGGGAAGGTTATATTTTTGACCACTACCAATTGAATGGCGTTGATAGAAATTTTCTAAGCCTTCTAGATTTTGAGCAACGATAGTCAACTTTTTTTTTTCTTATGGCCGCCATATTGGATTTTTACACCAATAATTCTCTTTTCACCTATGTGATTTGATTTTTTAAAAACATGTTGATATTCGAATTAATGGAAAAATAATTTATAAAATCCAGTATGCTTTGAAAAAATAATTGCAAGCAACATTGCAATCCAAACGCTATTATTAAATTGTACACTCGTGAAAAATTACAGAAAAATGCCAAGTTATTTAAACTCCTATTAAAAATTAATTTATTAAAGAGTCAGGAAAACAAATAATACTATTTTTATTTTATAAATTGTTTGTAATATTTAATAGGAGTTTAAATAACCTGGCATTTTTCTGTAATTTTTTTACGAGTGTACAATTTAATAATAGCGCCTGGATTACAATGTTGCTTGCAATTATTTTTCCAAAGCATACTGGATTTTATAAATTATTTTTACATTAATTCGAATATCAACATGTTTTTAAAAAATCAGTCTATTTTGGTGACACAGGTGAAAAGAGAATTATTTTCTCCAATTAATGGTGTAAAAATCCGATATGGCGGCCTTAAGAAAAAAAAAAGTTGACCATCGTTGCTCAAAATATAGAAGGCTTAGAAAATTTCTGTTAACGCCATTCAATTGGTAGTGGTCAAAAATATATCCTTGCCAAATTTCATTAAGTTCGCATGAATGGTATAGAAGATATTTTTTTGAAATCACGGTTTTCAATTTTTTCAGGATAAACCGCGAACGAGATATCCAGCATTTCTTGGCAGGAAATTGTAAAGTATAAAATAACGCAACTTTTGTCTAATTCAACCTATCCTCTATATCTCATAGTTTCCGAGATACCATGGTGGGTATCGAAAATTTCACTCCATGAGTAATAGGGAAATTGTTTACCGATTTATTAGATATTTTACATCTTGGAAGTTATCTGTTTCAACCCCTTCATCAAGTTCTAACTGAAGTCTTGATGTTTCATTTTGTCAAATATTACATAACGGGACAGATTAAATGTGATAACGGGCCGTAATAAATTTATTCGTTTCTACAATAAATATTTTGTAACCACTAAGTTTATATCTAACCAGTAATACCAGTATGCTTTTAATGATTTTTCTTCAATTTCCTTTTACTAGTTTTATTATGGATATAATAGCAGTCCAACCAAAACCTTTTAAAAAGTCTAATCTGGGCCTTTATTAAGCCACAGTTCAAAAGGTCTTTTTGTGTGTACTTGCAAATTCAATAGATATGCAGCAGTTAAAATTGCTTCATCCCACAAAAAATTCAATCATTATGATAGGTACCTATAAATTACCAAATTGGACCATTCTTTAAAAAACAAACACATAACTCATTAATAATTTAATTGGCTGACAACTATGTTGGCAAATAACTAATATTTGGAAACTGGATAGCCTCTGAATGTTATCAAAGGCAAATTCATACTGGGATTGGTAAAAAGAAATTACAGACGACCCCCATTGTTGATAACTGCTATTTCTTCCTCATCTAAAGGGCGTCTTTTCCATCTAGATGGTATTTGGAAGTCCCAAATTGCTTCTCCAGTTTGACTTAAACTCGCCCCTGAAACCTGTTGTCCAGGAGATGGATTACGTGAAGTTTGTTGTCTAGATCCATAACGAAATTTAATTGATTTTGTTCTTACTTTTGAGGTTAGTGACAACATTCTCGTTATAGTGCATATCATTTTCAATTTGGTACAAGCTGAAAACATGATATGTATCACAATATATTTAAAACGATAATGAATACATACACACGTTTAAATTATTCTTTTTTCTTGCGCGAATTGGGCGATGCGATGCGTTAATTATTTGCCAATGTTGCCAACAGCACAACGAACAGCAGTGCCAGCGCCAGCCGCCCACGGTCAGAGACGTATTCTTTCGAAGCAAGTGTTCCGATCAAGTGAATCATGATTTTGAAAACAGGATCTGAAAAGTTCTTGAACAGGATCCTCATATTTTTGATCATAGTATAAGGAGAATGGTATGCCCGCGCGCAGGCAAGGTGACGTCCAACGACATAAGAATAGGTCCAGTCCTTTGTTTATAGTGTAGTGGAATCACAGTGGAATTTACACTACACTTAAGTCAGGTGATAATTCGGTGTAGCTAAAAGCAACGGAATGAAAAAGTGTAATAGATGTCAAATTGAAATTGTGTAAGTTCGAGATTGTAGGTTATGTTATGTTTACAAAACAAATACCTGGCAAAAACGATGGAAGAACTTGGACGCGAAATTTGTCAAGACGACTTAGAGGATGAAACCTATCGATTGAGTTTCAGTAGTTCATCTAGTGATAATGACGATGAATTTGAACTTTTAGCTGTTTATTAGAAAAACATAAAAGGAATTTATTTCCTATATATTCATTTTTATAATTACCATTTCTGAGTCAAGTAATTATTTCTGGATTATCTTTCAAGTTTACAATTTTACCACCAATTTCAAACTTAATTTCGTGCTCCATTTTATCACATCACCAATTGCGCATGTCGAGTGTAATTCACACCTGCCTTCGACGAAGTGGAGATAAGCTACACCAGTGGATATTACACCGTGCGAAGGAATATATAAGTGTAGTGCATATTCCACTATTTTCTTACAAAGGAACGACATTGGACTATTCAGTGTAATCCAGTGCTACACTTTGCGTGCAAAGGAATGGACCTATAAACTAAACAAGTAATGAAATGGACTCGTCTACGTACTCAGCGTCTCATTGGTTACAAACACGTGGAGCACCAATGAGACGCTGAGTACGTTGGACGAATGCAAACAAATCGGAATCATTACTTGTCTAGTTATTCTTATGTCGTTGGTGACGTCACTCAGTTTAAAAAGTGGCAGGGGTGACATCACAATTAATCTCAAAAATATGTATTTTCTAAAATTATGTATGTATGTAATCTGCACTAAGATAATATGGCGGACTGCGCGAAGTGCAGTGTAAATAAAAGGGATGGATTAGTGGGTTGTGAGGGGTCTTGTAATAAGTGGTTTCACTCTTCATGTATTAATCTTAGCGATAATGAATTTAAGTTGTTAGATAAGTGCAAAAATTTGTTTTATCTTTGTGATGCATGTAGAAAGAAATGTGAGGTTATGGAGAAGTCTGTTATATCAAAATACACCAAAAATGTTCAAGATATTGATGGAAATTTAGCGAAGTTAGTAGAGTCTGTAAGTCAGGAATCCCTTAAAAATACACTAAAAAATGTTCTTACTGATATGCTTCAAAAAGTTGATACTATGTTTGCATCACATAAAAAAGAAGTCGAAGATCTAGTGTCATCCAAACTTGAAGATTTAAACAAAAATATGCAAAATGGTGCAACAAGTATACAGTGTAAACCCTCGTATGCAAGTGTAACTTCAACAAATAAATCTTCATTCATGTTAAAACCTAAGAACTCTGAGCAGTCTCTTTCAACTACTAAATCGGATATGATGCTTAATTTAAATCCAATTGAAGCGAATATTAACTTAAGCAAAGTACAAGGGGCTCGCAATGGAGGTTTGGTTATTAGTTGTGATACTGATGAATCGTCTAAATTCAAGAATCTAGTCAATGAGAGGTTAGGAGATAAATACGTCGTAAAACAGCTTGCTTCGTTCAACCCCAGAGTAAAAGTTGTAGGCATCTCGGAGAAACTTGAGGATGAAGTGCTACTAAATTATATTAAGGTTCAAAATAAATCACTTATTTCAGCTACCAGTGAATGCAAATTAGTTAACCTAAAACCTGTACGTAAAAATCACAGAATATATCAAGCTATTCTTCAAGTTGATAAAAGTACCTATGATAGAATGCTAAACTGTGGTAAGTTATTTGTAGGTTATGATTATTGCTCAATTTATGATGCTATTGATATTAGGAGGTGCTTTAAATGTTGTGGTTTTCATCATGTTGCCAATCAATGCACTAATAATACACACATCTGCCCAAAATGCTCTGGAAATCACACACTAAAGGAATGTAATGCAGATTTTGTCAAATGCACATTATGTATGAAACTAAAGAGTTCACTTAACAAAGATATCAATGTAAATCATGCGGTATGGGACTTAAACTGTACTGTTTACAAACAAGCTCTTCAAAAATTCCGGTCTAATGTATTAGGTACAGAGTAGCAATTAAATATGTCTCTTGATATCACTGATGGACATCATAAAATTCATAAAATTAATAATATGCGCAAGTCTAACCCTCTCTCATTTCGATGTTACTATCAAAATGTGAGGGGGCTACGCTCGAAGACAGCCGATCTATTAAATTCTACTTCAGCGACTCAGTATGACTGTATAGCGTTGAGCGAAACATGGTTAAATGATGGCATTTATAATTCGGAGATATTTAATTTAACTACGTACAACATATTCAGATCTGATCGAGATTTCTCTTCTACAGGCACCAAGAGAGGTGGGGGTGTATTGCTCGCATTAAATAAAGATTTTAAAGCTGCCCAATTAGATATTAAATCGATCTGTGATAAATTCTGTGATATTAGCTTCATTGATGTTTTAATAGTTAAAATTAGTATAAATTATCGATCTGTCTATGTAATTGTACTTTATATACCGCCTGTATGTAACTTAGAAGACTACTGCAAGTTATCGGATGCTCTAATGTCCCTCTATTGCATGTACGAATCAGATATTTTGCTATTAGGTGATTTTAATATACCGGATTATATTGTCTTTTCGGAAAACAGTAATTATCAAAATAACAATGTTAGGACCATTTCCAATCTGGCAATGTTTTTTAACCTTGACCAGTATAATAGCGTTTTAAATATAAATAATAGGATACTGGATCTTGTATTTTATAGTAGATGTTGCAAAGTTACCAGAGCTCCTGATGTTCTTTTAAATGAAGATTTGCACCACCCTGCTCTACTAATTGAAAGTGAGCTGGTAAAGCCAAACAATGAAAAATTTGCTTGCAAAAATAATGTATTAGATTTCAACTTCAAAAAAGCTAATTATACTTCGTTGTATCAAAACTTAGCCAATACGGATTGGACTTTTCTGGATCAATATTCAGACGTAAATTTAGCGCTCGAATCATTCTATAACGAAATAAATAACATTTTCGCAAATGATGTTCCTAGGAAACAAAAAAGTTCAGGTTCTTATCCTCCTTGGTTTAATAAAAGAATTATTGATAAACTCAAGAAAAAAAGTAAGGCGTGGGCGAATTATAAAAAAAATGGTTCTGAACAAAATCGTGAAAAATTTGTTCAACTTAGGAATAATATTAAACAAGATATAGACCGCTCCTATAAACTGTATATTGAAAATATTGAGAAAGAGATAACTAAAGAGCCTAATCAGTTTTGGTCGTACATAAATTCTCTAAGGAAATCGAACTCTATTCCTTCATCTCTTAGATATGAAAATCAAAGCATTGACAATCCTCAAAACATCGTAGACTCCTTTGCATTGCACTTCTCTAAGTCTTTTACTACGTCAAACAATGCTGTTATCGATAAGTACTCAAGTATAAATATAAACTCCTTAAATATAATTTCTGTTTCCGAGGAAGAAACATTCGAGGCGATAAAAAAGTTAAAACCTAAAATGACCATGGGACCTGATAATATTCCAGCTTTCCTAATTAGAGATTGCGCTGCAGTTTTTGCCAAACCTCTTGCAATGATTTTCAATTTAATTTTTAAAACATCTTGCTTCCCCTGTATATGGAAGAACTCTCGAATATGCCCGGTTTATAAAAAGGGAGACAAAAGTGATATAGGTAACTATAGGCCCATAACAATAATATGTAACTTTGGGAAAGTATTTGAAATATTTTTGCATTCCGTGTTATATAGTCACGTCTCAGGAATGATATCGATCAACCAACATGGATTTATGAGGGGCAGATCCACAGTGACCAACTTGACTTGTTTAACTCAATTTTTATGTGAGTCACTCGATAAGAGATGTCAGGTAGATGTAGTTTACACTGACTTCTCGAAAGCGTTTGATAGACTTGACCATTATTTGCTACTAAAGAAACTAGAAAGCTTTGGACTATCTGATTCGCTCATTATGGTGGTTAGATCTTATCTATGTAATAGGTTACAATATGTACAACATCGTGGCTTTAAGTCTTCAAACTTTTTACAACAATCAGGAGTCCCTCAGGGTTCAATATTGGGTCCACTATTTTTTAACATGTTTGTGAATGACATGTTGTCTAATATTGATGTATGCCATCTTCTTTATGCTGATGACTTAAAAATTTATGGTACCATGACTTCACTGTATGATTGCATAAATCTCCAAGTGAACCTTGACAGGATAAATGACTGGTGTAAAAATAATAACTTAGATTTAAATGCAAGTAAGTGCAACATTATGTCATTTAGTCGCAGCAGTAATATTTATGTATTTAATTATAACTTAGATACTATTGTTCTTAATAGGCCGGACTTTATTAAAGATCTTGGGGTGATTTTTGACCCAAAGCTAACATTTAAAATTCATGTGCAAAAAACTTGTTCATCAGCTTACAAAAGTTTGGGGTTTGTGCTACGAAATTCTAAGAGTTTTAAAAATGTCAGCACTCTCCGCATGGTTTACACTGCATTTGTTCGGTCACGACTTGAATATGCCTGTATTGTGTGGAATCCAATATATAATGTAAGTATTGATGCACTCGAAAACATTCAGAGACGATTCGTAAAGTATGTTTTTTATAAAATAGAAGGTTTTTATCCTCCAAGAGGCTATCCTCAAACCGCGTTATTAGATAAATCTAATTTGTGTAGCTTAGATAAAAGGCGAGCGATTCACTCGATAATATTCCTATGTAAGGTCGTTAACCATAATTTTGATTGTAGTGAGTTTCTTAACCTAATTTATCTGAAAACACCTAGACTAAATGCACGTAAAAGTAATATATTCCACCTGCCTACTCCTCACACAAACATTCTTGAAGCATCGCCATTGCATCAAATGATAATAAATTATACTCAGATTGAAGAAAGTGTTGATATATTCTGTCTTAATTCTAATTCTAATTATAATAATATTATAAATGCTGTCAACAGTATTTAAAACTTATTTTTCACCTATTTTATGATTCACATAATATTATATAATTGTACTTCCTTTATTTACTTTCAATATATGTGTTCTTATATAAGTGTATGTGTATGTGTGTATATATTTTGAATATATATATATGTATTTTTTTTTAAGTGTTTGGTATGTTGGTATCTATTTTGTATTCTTGAGTACTTATACATACTTAAAATTTAAAATTTAGTAATGTCTAGTCTGGACATTTAGTTGTCGAAGTTCATGGTTTATGTATTTTCTTTTTATTATTTTTTTTTTAATCATATTCTTAATATTTGTATTTCAATTCATTGTGTACCTTATCCTGTAATTGGGAATTTCCTGTTGGATATTGTAAATCAATAAATAAATAAATAAATAAATAAATAAATAAATAAATAAAATTATCGAATATTATGTCTATAATTTTATTAAAATTTCTACTTAATTTCTGTACTATCAACTAAAATCTTGTTCAGTGCATTATTAATAAAGTTTTAATTGGCTTAATCTAATAAAATAAGATGCTTTTTGTTAGTTGGAATTCTAACCTAAAATTAGTAGTCTATTTTTAATATTTTTTCCATCCTAAGCGATCTATCACAATTTATTTTCCTTTTACGACAGTCAAGAAACAACACCAGGCATATTAACAGTTGGAACTGCATCAGATCTTCAATTTCTACTGTTTCTGGAGGGAATATAACATCTGCTGTATTAAAGAAATTTCAAAATCTGTTGATTCTGTTGGGTTGAAATGTACAGAAGAAATACGTGCTATAAACAGACAATAGGTAATAAAAAGGATAAACCGGCGAAATAAAAAATTAACTTGCTATTTTTCATATTAATTTTATCGCTGATCCATATACTTTCGCGAACTTTTCAACGCGGAGAAATGTAAAATTCTTGATGTCAGTACCTTTTTGTCTTCGTTTAATAGTTGTTACACCCAGCCACAGCACAAGCAAGCATGGTGCTATTCGTTAACACTATTAAAAATATTAAAATAAAGATTAAATGTGCGGAATCACAACTGACTTTCGACGTTTTTTAAACTGAGTGACGTAATGCGCAGTAGATACACCAATTGGACGGCAACCTGACATACCATTATCCTTATACCATGGTATGAAGCCGGCGCCACACATGCGGCATTCGGCGAAAGGCGAACTTTGGCTTTCGTCGAATGGCATTTGGCGAAAGACGAAAGCTTTGATAGGCGAGCGTCGTTTAACCACTCCATTTTATTAAACAACTATCGAAAACCAACACAAACGCTGCCAAGTGTCAAGACTGGCAAAATACAATCCCAATGTGTGTACCGATCGAATTTATGACGCGCGAATCCTTTGATTCGCGTCAATTTACCGACGCGAAGCGGGAATGGCGAATGGCGAACGTCGAGGCGAGCGTCAGCTACACACATGCGGCTTTCGCCGAGTAACCGCTCGCCTTTCGCCGAATGCCGCATGTGTGGCGCCGGCTTAAGGAGAATGGTATGCCCGCGCGCAGGTACGGTGACGTCACTCAGTTTAAAAAGCGGCAGGGGTGACGTCACAATTAACCTCAAAAATATGTATTTTCTAAAATTTTCGAATATAATGTCACTTTTATCCAAATTTCTGCTTAGTTCCTGTACTATTAACTAATATCTTGTTCAGTGAATTATTAATAAAGTTTTATTTGGCTAATCTAATAAAATAAGATGCTCTCTGTTAGTTTGAATTCTAACCTAAAATTAGTAGTCTATTTTTTAAATTTTTTCCAACCTAAGCGATCTATCACAATTTATTTTCCTTTTACAACAGTCAAGAAACAGCCCCAGACATATTAACAGTTGGAACTGCATTAGTTCTTAAGTTTCTACTGTTTCTGGGGGGAATATAACAACATCTGGCTGTATTAAAGAAATTTCAAAATCTGTTGATTCTGTTGGGTTGAAATCAATAGAAGAAATACGTGCTATAAACAGACAATAGGCAATGAAAAGGATAAACCGGCGAAATAAAAAATTAACCTGCTATTTTCCAAATTAATTTCATCGTTGATCCATATACTTTCGCGAACTTTTCAGCGCGAAGAAATGTAAAATACTTGATGCCAGTACCTTTCTGTCTTCGTGTAATAATTGTTACACCTGGCCACAGCACAAGCAGGCATGTTACTATTCGTTAACACTATTAAAAATATTAAAATAAAAATTAAACGTGCGAGATTACAACTGACTTTCGACGTTTTTTAAACTGAGTGACGTAATGCGCAGTAGATACACAAATTGGACGGCAACCTGACATACCATTCTCCTTCTACTATGCCTTATACTATGTTTTTGATGAGAGAACGCCGCGTTTGCCCTTTTAATAGAATGTAAAAATCTTTTGATGCTGGTAGTGTTTTCTCAATAAAAAAATAAAAAAAAAAAATACGCCCCATTTTCCGCACGATTATAATCTTCACACGTTACCATAGCAGTAATTATACGATTGGAATTGTTGAAAAGATTCAATTCTTTCAAAATATCGTTTTCTCGTTTTCCTTCCGCTATAGGCGCCATATTTAAGGTTATGTCAGAGACTACTGTTTCAGTTTGTATATTTTACGATCGGATCACACAAATCATTAATTTTATATGTTCTACAGGGGCAAGGGGAAAACGGAACAAGAGCATTTGCGGCACGTGACCTTAGGGGCGTGGCTAGTTTGCTTGGAGGTAAAACAAAACAAAAATAACCTGTCAAAATAACCTCAAAACCTGCTGTTATGTTGTGTATTTTATGCCAGGCTCGATATTATGTAAAACCTAAATTGTAATAGGTACTTGGCTTCATTGTGAATGACATATTTATTTGGATTATTTGTGTTTTTTGCGTGTGCTCCAAGAAAATTTGACTTTCTGTGTAGTGATTATTACACCTTGAATGCTGAAAATGCTACCAGATACAAAGAAAAATCGTCATAATTAATGGAGAACCGTACTTAATAGATATAAAACAATGCAGCAGAACATTTTCCAGACCATATATCTAGATATCGTTAATTACAAGTAACTGTATACTAAAAGTGCGTAGACAATTTTATTTCCACGTGATGTCGCTGAGGTTAAATACACATTCAATATTTTTAAAATTTTATTCTTCAAATAGGTATTCGCAGTCGGCAATGCCCGATTTTAATTTTCTTTTGTTTTGTATAGAAGTTTATTCAAAATACCTTAATAAAATTTTAAAGTCAAATAGGTAATATATCACTGAATCTACATAGAGTTTGTTGGACAAACACACCGTATAGTGCAGTTTCGATATCTTGTTCGTATTTTTATGTGCTTAATCGAAAACCTTGGTAACATTTTGCTCAGGCTTTTTTAATTTGATATTTGAATTCAGTGTGTTATAGGTATAAATGCATTAGTACGTATTTACTTGGTTGCAAAGATCGATAATCTTGGAGCAAATAAAAAATGTATTGAATGATTTGCCTCGGATTTAGATGGAGAGAGAATTATTGAAGCCCTGAATGTGGTTCGGACTCCACAATAAAACTGTAGGGCCTCGTCTCTCTTTACTTACACAAACTTCTAGGATTTTCTGGGGGATACTTCGGTGACTTGAGGGGCAGTTAAGAAAACATTAATTCAATGACCTATACCTAATATTATATGTACATATTTGATGCATAGGTATAACACAGTCATAGAAAATGTGAAGTATACAATATCTGTTATCTAATATTTAAAAGTTATTAATTCCTAGAAAATAAAATAAAGCATGTTAAACCTGCAACCTATGTAAAGAAAATGTGGTTAAATCATCCCTTATTTAGAATCGTCCCTCTTCAAAACATTTGTCCAAGCCCTTCTTCTGTCGCACAATAGTTGAATAAACTGTTTGTGATTATCAAAGATCTTTTTGCGTTGCTTCCACAATCAACCACAATACAAAAACTCTACATTTTTACTCAAAATGTAACAAAATAAAAATTAAAGCAGTTCTTTAAAGGCCGATATTAATATAAGGAACTAAAGTGAGGTTATGATGTTTTTATTTGTTTATCCTCCAGGCAAGGACCTTGAAATATGTGACGTCACGTGCAAATGCCTTATAACCGCGGTGGTGGGAGTTAAGAGTTAATGACATTTCAAGAGAACAAACATTTAAGGATCCTGTTCAAAAAAATCCTGTTTTGTCCGAACATTGATGTCGAAAGAATACGGCTCTGTTAACTAAACACTAAACCAAACCACAGGTCAGAGAGAATCAGTTATTTCACTAGTGTCCACAAAATTACACCGCGCATGATCAACTCCTGGTAAAATCTCAGAACAAAAGACGTAGATAAATAACACAATACAAATGACTATACTTTGCTTGAATGCAACATATGGCTGACGCGCACGTGACGTCACAACTAACCTAAAAAATATGCATTTATCTAAAATTTTCGAATATTACGTCAATTTTATCAAAATTTCTGCTTGGATCCTGTACTATCAACCAAAATCTTGTTCGGTGCATTATTAATAGTTTTAATTGCTTTGATCTAATAAAATAAGATATTATTTGTTGGTTGGAATTCCAACCTATAATTAGCAGTGTATTTTTAATAATCTACAAAATTGAAACTTTATAAATCTGCTGTCTGAGAGAGTTTTTAAATGTTATAACGGATCCAAGCTAAAATTACAAAAATTAAAATTAGAATTAAAAATAAATTTGCAAAAACTAAAAATTTAAGGTTATGTTAGTCATATATGATGTGCATGATCAATACAAACCGTTGGCTAATAAGATCGAACGACTACGAGCGAAAAGTGAGAGGGCAAGTGCAAGTGACCAATAACACCTGCGACCGTATAAACAAACTCATATTATCATTACTTCAAACAACGACGAGCTGTTGCTGTTATTTATCTACGTCTCTTTGTTCGTCTGAGGGTAAAATGAACCGTAAATTCGTTTTCGACGCAATACGCTTTATTAGTGATGACGTATATAGCGGCCATTTTTTGTATCCAAACAAACTATTTTTTCTACTACCGATCCTAAAGTACTAACTTTCCGCACGCTGTAGAGTGCGTAAAGTTAAACTTTACGCACTTTACGCACTAGTGCGTAAAGTGTTTTTACCTTACGCACTAGTGCGTAACATGCTAAACAATTGCATACCTATTAGAACACCTATAATAATCATATCTTTTTAAAAACGTTAAATGTGGTTAATTTAATTTTATGTAGTCCATTTATTTAATATCACGGTATTATCAATGACAAATGTAAACTATAAAGACATGGAACGACATTGTTGTAATTGAAGCAAGAAAATGTATAAAATGCGGTTGGACACCGCCAGAGGGCGATACTGTTCTCTCTCTGTTTCTTTACTGATACTACTGGTTTTAAATATTTAATACGTTTTTTGGAATAACTTTATAGCAATATTGTAATATGTGTTTTAAGGATACTATTAACAGAGTAAGAAGAAAAATTTAATGTCGCCCTCTGGCAGTGTCCAACCGCATTTTATACAATTTCTTGCTTCAATTACAACAATGTCGTTCCATGTCTTTATAGTTTACATTTGTCATTGGTATTATTATAAAACACACCACCTAATTTTCAGTATTCTTTAACAATAATGATTGAATTTTGAAGTTTCATTTATATTCTTGACATTGACATTAGACAAAGAAATAATAGACATTGCTTGCGTCTATCCCACTTCAGCGCTTAAAGCCGCTGTATATTTTTTACTTAGACGGTAGCGCTTCTTGCATCCGCTTCACACAGCCGCTTTGCTAAAATTTAGCCAAATAAATTTGGGCTTAAAAGCTGGATACATTTTCAGCGAATTCAATTTTGAGGTTATGTTAACTGCATATTATGTCGGAAACGACGTTTATTGTCTGATAAAATGGAAGACATGCACATCGAAGTTTTCACAGGCTAAAGGGCAGTGCAATCTGATCATCATTAATGTCATTTGCATCACAAACATAAAAAAAGATTGAGGTTAGTATTATTTGCAGCCATTCAAATACCCGTCTAACCACATAACCATATTTTTGCGCTAGCGCTGAAACAGCTTTCGCTGACAGGCTGGAATGGGTTAGACACGAGCATTGCTTGCGTCTAACCCACTTCAGCGCTTAAAGCCGCTGTATATTTTTTACTTAGACGGTAGCGCTTCTTGCATCCGCTTCACACAGCCGCTTTGCTAAAATTTAGCCAAATAAATTTGGGCTTAAAAGCTGGATACATTTTTTCAGCGAATTCAATTTTGAGGTTATGTTAACTGCATATTATGTCGGAAACGACGTTTATTGTCTGATAAAATGGAAAACATGCACATCGAAGTTTTCACAGGCTAAAGGGCAGTGCAATCTGATCATCATTAATGTCATTTGCATCACAAACATAAAAAAAGATTGAGGTTAGTATTATTTGCAGCCATTCAAATACCCGTCTAACCACATAACCATATTTTTGCGCTAGCGCTGAAACAGCTTTCGCTGACAGGCTGGAATGGGTTAGACACGAGCGATTAATTTCACTCATTTAAAATTAAGTGGGCTATAACAGTATTGTGATTTTTAAATGACATATGAAGTTTTGACGTAATAGGTAAGTTTTGACGAGTCACATTATTATTAGAGAATTTCGGTAGTAGAAAAAATATTGTATGCAATACGCGCATTTAGTGCGCGTCATATAAGTCATGTAATGTCAAAATTGGATGCAAACAATTTATGAATTTATAACATCTACTGATATAAACACGTGTAATTTTGTAAAATTGATCAATTTATTTATAAATAACTATTTGCAAGGTATGTAGAGGGTTAGTTTTATAAATGTAAACCCCCCATTTTTATTTTTATTTTTGACCGATTCAAAAAATTAAAAAACTGGCCTTACACGGTTTTTGACGTAGATTCCACTTCTGCTAACGGATTGGCAATAGCGTTTTAAATATACAGGGTACGCAAGAAAGTTAGTTTTTTTTAAATGGAACACCCTGTATATTTTGACAAATTTGAATTCCTCCAATCATTCTGATTACAAATATATACACCTATTGTATAATCGGTTTACTGGTTTTTGAGTTATTTTCACTTTATGGATACGTCGAAACAAAAGCGTCATTTTATAAACCCATATAATAAATCAATAAATAAAGTAAATCAACAAAAAAAAATATATGTATTATTAAATCAAATTTCAACATAATCAACAACCATTAACTTCGATGCATTTCAAACCACGTTTAATAAAATTCGAACAAATTTTTCGAAAAAGTGCTGCATCCAAATTTACCAAAGTTATATTTTTCACAATTTGATTTTTTTATTGTTTAAAATTTTCCACTGGTTCACTGTAAGTTTTTTCTTTGAGCGTTCCCCAAAGAAAATATGAAAATAATCTAATGGATTCAGGTCTGGACTCCGTTCGAATTTTATTAATTGTTTGAAATGTATCGAAGTTAATGGTGGTTATGTTGAAAATGTTACGTAATTTGTTTTAATAATTCATATACATATTTTGTTTTGTTTTTGATTTATTCCATTTATTGATTTTTTATATGAATTTATAAAATAACGCTTTTGTTTCAACGTATCCATAATAAAGTGAAAATAACTCAAAAACCAGTGGAGCGATTATACAATATGTGTATATATTTGTAATCAGAATGATTGGAGGAATTCAAATTTGTCAAAATATACAGGGTGTTCCATTTAAAAAAACCTAACTTTTTTGCGTACCCTGTATATTTAAAACGCTATTGCCAATCCGTTAGCAGAAGTGGAATCTACGTAAAAAACCGTGTAAGGCCAGTTTTTTAATTTTTTGAATCGGTCAAAAATAAAAATAAAAATGGGGGGTTTACATTTATAAAACTAACCCTGTACAAGACTTTTTATTTTTATTTATAAATTTAAATCTTTATTATATTACGTTATATTATAACAAGTTATAAAATACTGGTAAATCAATCATATACATACCTTTTTAGTGCTTAAATATTTTTATTTAATTAAATTATTATCGCTTTTACTAACTTCAAACATTGTTTGCATCCAATTATCTGTCAGATGACGTTTTCACTAAATGAGCGTATTCGTGCGAAAAGTGCGTTTTTTCACTCATGAGATTGTCGCATTCGCCTACGGCTCATGCAACAAAATTCCCATTCGTGAATTAATCTCACCTTACGCACTTGTTGCATAAATAACTATTTTCTACGACTGCCCTCGAAAATGACAAAAAAACCACAGCAACCACGACCCGAAACTATCATTTTTCACATGATGTGTGCAAAAATCCGAAAACACAGTACTGTCATGTTTTTCACACAGTCCTGTCAAAAACAGAACGGATATCTGTTATTTGTATTTTTTTAGGTAGGCTAGGCTTATTCAGTTTCATAGTAACCGACTTGTAATTTTAATTTTTAATGTAATTGATTTTGTTAAATAAAAATATCTATCAAATTGTTTGTTTTTCTTCCAATCCTGTCAAAAACAGAACGGATATCTGTTATTTGTATTTTTTTAGGTAGGCTAGGCTTATTCAGTTTCATAGTAACCGACTTGTAATTTTAATTTTTAATGTAATTGATTTTGTTAAATAAAAATATCTATCAAATTGTTTGTTTTTCTTCCAATCGTAGAAAAAATATTGTAAACAACACGTTTGAAAACATCTTTTCACACTCATTTGACTTGTGGGCCTCGCCTTCGGCTCGTCCCACCAAACTGTCTCACTCGTGATTCGTTTTCAAAACTTGTTGTTTAAAATACTATTACCTTTGTTTTGTATATTATATGATGTTTCCGTTTGTGAATTTTAAATGTATTAAAAGCAGTTTTGACAAAAGTCGAGGAATATAACTATCAACGCTAGGTATCTCCTTTTATAAAATATTAAAATCTTCATAACCTTAAAGTTTGTTTGGATACAGCGGCGACTTTGACGTCACACTACGTACTTACCGAGCTACTACTAATACTACGTTCACATGTAGTGTTGTACTTGTTAAAAGTGTTTAAAACTTATATGCCATTCACATTTTATTTACATATAAGGGGAGGCTATGATATGTTTTTCTTAGGTTGTCTCAGGGTTGTCTACTATTGACAAAATATTGAAGTGTCATATTTAATTGATCGTCACTGTCATTTATATTGCCAAATTTTTTATTGATAACATTGCTGTGCTTTCTTTAGGGTCTCACTCTGGCAACTATGTAGAACCAATTTGAATTTGTGGTTACGTTTTTGACTTTTCAACATAACCTCAGTTATTAAAACTGTCATTCATACCAACAGAATTCAGATTTTCCAAAGCCTACTCTAATGTAAATAAAATGTGAATAGCATACTTTAATAATGCTACATTCACATGTGGTATTGTGCATGTTATAAACTGTTTGTTTGCTTTTATATTTAGTGTTTTTATAAAAACTGTTACTGCGAATTTGTAAAATAATTCAAGAATCTGGCCGAGGAATAAAATGTTGTGTTTTATGTCGTAAAAATAGTAGAGACAATAGCAATTTAAGTTTTTTTTTTAGATACCTAAATGCAAGTGGAACGGTAAGATAAAATTAAATTTTAAAATAGTGCTGGGGTTATAAAATACCGTTATTATGTTTTTATTAGGTACTTTTACAGATGTTTCCTTTGAAGACGTAATTTAAAACTCCATGAAACTTGACCTCCTCTTTTTATACTATAAGTTTTAAGTCAACTTATAGATAAAGAACAAGTATCTATGTTGATTGAAAGTACACTTGGCCAAAAAATTAGCGCAACACCTAAAATTTCGGACATTTTTTTTTGTCTTTTTTGTGGTTAGTTTTCATCCGATTTTCAAAACCTTTTTTTTGTTTGAAAGCCTGTAGTTTTTCCTATTTAAAAATTAATTTAAACCCGACTAAGAATGGTTCACATACAGGATGGTGTAGAAAACCTAACATTCTGAATTTTTGTTAAAAAGTGAAGCACCCTGTGGGATTTCTTACAAGCGGATAACCAAAACTAATGGACCTTAAGGTAACCCTGTGGTATTGTTTACCACCACTCAAGAGCATAATTATACACAGCGCCTCTAAAAGAAAAAAAAAACCAAATTAAGAAATGCGGTTTTTCTTTTCTGGTTTCAACTAAATTTAAAATTAAATCATTTTGCATATGATTGTGATGGTTACAATGGTTACTATGGTTACTAAAAAGATGCATAGACGTAATAAGAGCCAGGGGTGGGAAAACTAGATATTAGAGTATTATTGTAAGTTTTGTTAATGTATTGCTTATTTATTTGGCGACTTTAATTGAATTAAAATTGATTAAATTCTTAATTAGTGTATTAAGTCTTTGATTAATTAATTTATAATCATTTGTAAACAAACAACCGTTTCCATAGTAACCATCGCAATCACATGTAACATGATTTAATTTTAAATTTAGTTGAAACCAGAAAAGAAAAACCGCATTTCTTAATTTGGTTTTTTTTTTTTTTTTTAGAGGCACTCTGTATAATTATGCTCTTGAGTGGCGGTAGACAATACCACAGGGTTACCTTAAGATCCATCAGTTTTGGTTATCCGCTTGTAAGAAATCCCACAGGGTGTTTCACTTTTTAACAAAAATTCAGAATGTTAGGTTTTCTACACCATCCTGTACATGGACCATTCTTAATCGGGTTTAAATTAATTTTTAAATAGGTAAAACTACAGGTTTTCAAACAAAAAAAAGATTTTGAAAATCGGATAAAAACTAACCACAGAAAAAGACAAAAAATTACCGCAATTTTAGGTGTTGCGCTAATTTTTTGGCCAAGTGTATATAATTCAGTCAGTTATAGTATTTACAAATGTATTTCATTATATTACATAATGTTGAAAAATGTACTTGTAAATAAAAAATTTAAATGTTATTCATTTTATCAATTTATACATGCGGTCTTATTAAATACAGCACAAAAAAAAATTACTGATAGTAGGGGGTTTGTAAATGTTGAAGTTCAAAAAGTAATAAATTAACAAATAAATGTGCATGTTGATATATGGTACAATGACGAATTTGACTAAAAATGCAATAATACCTATCATTATATAAATCCATGAATAATATGAATTTGCATATTTTTGCAAAAAAAACTTACATGTTTAGGTAATCATAAGCTATAAAAGGTGTTATTTATACCTATATATACAATATTTATAGAAAACAAATTAAAAAGGTAAGTTAAAAAGCAAAAAAGGTATGTGAGAAAAATTTGGTGATATAATTTCAATCACTTGTATCAGAAGACAAACGAACGTAAATGGTATGAAACAAACGAACACCATATGAGCGTGGCCTTAAAGGGAAATCTGCGCAACTATTATAAAAACTAAAATTGAGAGACACTACCACAGAATTAATAACAATCAGAATACTAACTCCTATTGGCGGGAAAAGTTCGCGCACCGTCTTCGCGCACGTTTGTCCGCCATGTTCTTAAGAAGGGAATGTGCCAGGCCAGTATTAGCGACAGTACGCCGCTAGTATAATTTTTATACAACTAGTGTTCGCAAGTCTCTAGACAATTTCGTCAATCTATAATCAGTTATTTAAGTGTTTGGTGTAATAAAAGTGGTGGTAGAATGAACCAATTCGACTATAAATTAATTTTAGGAAAATATTTTTCATCGGTAATAGGGTTTCCTAAATAGCAAAACCCTGATATCTATTGTGTATGAGTTGAATTGAAGTGCCTATGAAAAAAAATAATGCTAAACGGAGGAAATGATACAATTATATAAGACTGGTTTATGAAAGAGCTACAAATTATTCGAGTACGGCCCTGAACGTTTTGACTAAGAATATGGCCGATGTATATTGAGGGTCACCGAATCTGGCTACAAATGATAAATGGTGAAAACTTTGAGTTTGGGTTCTGATTGTTATTAATTCTGTGACACTACATCAAAGGGTTCCGACGCAAGAAGTCTATAGTCGTTATGGTTCCGACGCTCGTGAAATAGTGCTGAGCACGGGTATGAAACCAATGAAACCATCGAGATGGGAGAATATAGTATAGAGATGTAACACTGTATAATTCATTGAAGCCTATTTCGATGTCACAGGGCCGACTAAATATGGCGGATAAACAGGATTGGATTCAGGAATATCTTCTTAGAAACGTAATTTCACCACTATAAAATATTATTTAAATTAAAAAAAAAATGATTGATAGAAGAAATTTTCTCTAACGTTAATATAGGTATATATGTTATATAGACCGATTTTTTATGTTCTTAAAAAAGCCTTTGATAAAACAATAAGATATACCCATGATGTGAATGATTGAAATTATATTCAAATACAATGGCGGATTTAGTATTGTGTTAGTGGGTCCAATTATTGAATTTATGCAGTATTAAAATGAAGGATTTTTTTGGCTTGCTTGTTTTCTAAAAGCGTAAATATTTTAGAATTTTTATATTCATGGGTATATTCATCTACAAGTATAGGAACTGTCTTGTAGTAACTTTGTTAAAGTGAGGTTGGACCTACTACCACGTTACCAGTACCAAGTCAAATTATTACTGTCAAATGAAGATCATTTAATTATCAAAAAATGTTCAAGTACCTACGTGATAAGGAAGGAATGGGAAAGAAAAAATATTTCAATTAATACTCGTGTTCTTTTTATTTTATTCTAGATGTAAATATAATCTATCCATATTAACAAATATTTATATAAATATATAATCTATCTAATTATTCAGGAGATAGTATAGGTCGACTTTCGTTTGATGACGAAAAAAAAGTGAATGATGTACTAGGGCGACTCTCAGGAGACAAAAAAACATCACTTCTCGTAATTTTGACTCTTCTCTTTCCTCGTACTGTCGGTGCTCCTAAAATCATTTGTGCAATTAAATAACTATCAAGCAGAATTTCAGAAACATTTCATTATTATTATCATTTCAGTTAATATCACTGACAACAACAAGCATATAAAATATATTATAATTTTATATGTGTACTCTGGACCAAAATATTCAATGAATAAGTACCTAATTGTTTAGAATATAATCTATAAATATGAGCTTTTAGTGATAATTTTAGAAGAAAGCAGTATTGAAAACCGTGGAGAAATCATTACGACCTTACCAGATCGAAATAAAAATAATACATTTTATTTACAAGTTCCTTATCGTATACACATTTTTATAACCACTAACCTGTGTAATTATTAATGGCACTATTCAGACACGACATGCTTCCAAAGTTATTTACCTTTCACATGTTCAGGAATGAAATCCACAATAAAACTTCAGTCAACTAAACCAAGAAATTTTTGAATACGTACCTGTGATATGAAATATTCCTTCTAGTTTTACGATCGCTTCTATTTCGGCAACCCACAACGCTGCAGTTTGGCATTTATATATCAATAAGTCTTTCACAAATAAATACACTGTGTAAAGTTTGAAAATAACTACAATAAACATAGAAAATCACACTTTAATAACCACTCAACTAGACATAACCTAAGCTATTGACACTAGTGACAGAGTGACAGGTCATACTAAATATGGCGCCTGGCTTCACGGTCGCAATTCGTATGACTGATGGTCGAGATGGTAGAGTACCTGCCTCTCACCCAAAAGTCCCGGGTTCGAATCCCGGTCGTGGCAATGGAAAATACTGTGAGAGGGATTTTTCCATTATACACGGATATTGGATGTGTGTCCCTTGTCTTTAAATGTGTAGCCCCCTCCCGCACAAGGCTCAGCCTTCTGGGATAAAGGGGGTCGTAATTACATGTGGTGTATTTATTTATTTATTTATATTTATATGCCATCTATACTATATCCCTTCCCACCTCGATGTATGAAACTCACATTACACAGAGGAGTACGTTCATAAAGGCTTACAGAGTACACTTTTCTTACCGCGGTAACGTTAAAGTCGTTCAAAATTGAATCACGGTTTCCCAAGGTAATTCATGAAAGTGTTCAAAAACGGTTCCGGAGTAATCCTTTTGTTACCACGCTTTAGACTGCGGGAACAGTTGCCGAGTATGCGCAATGAGTAGTATTACGCTTCTATAATGGTGAAATGTGAATTGTGTTGTCAAATATTGAAAGTCATCGACGTTATAGTGAAAATACTAATTTCCTATCGCAGTGAGATGGAAAATTACACGTTTCTTATTACCAACGGCGGTCCTGTGATAAACGACGAGACGATAAAGTAAATGTCAAATGTCAAGTAATGTTACGATAGGCGTTCACAAATGTTGAGTACAAAGTAGTCCAAGGGTAGTACTTTTCTGATTCCATTACAGAGTAATGCATTACCATGACCAAGTTAATATGAACGCACGGTCAACAATTTTACTAGGCAATAGCGCATTTCAAACAAGCATTTGGTTACTCCGGTCGCAACTGTTTTCATACCGTTTTGTATTTTGCTCTTAAGTTTGGATTACAAATAACGCTTTTTTACATTCATTATTTGTTTTCCGTGTTCATTTAATTTTACAGAATTGAAATATTAAGGAATAATTTATATTTCCTTAAAATGGTAGCTACCAGAAAGACGACTCTAAACAATCATATATCATAAACGAGCCAATAGGATTAAAGCATTTTGTCCTGCTCAGAAATCAGTATTATTGACAGACAACTTTTAAGAAATCTTTACCCGTTTTCTATTTTAAAATTTAGTCAAATTTAATTGAAGCTTGTTGATATGTTTTGTGAAATTATTATATTTGTGAGTCATGTTCAAGCAAAGAATAATTAATCGTAAGTATTGCACTGGATATGATAGGTTAGACAAATAACTGAATCTGATTAAAGCCAAGTTTCATTTTAATTTGCTAGGATCTTTTGTCTTCTACTTCTATACATCGAGGTCTCTCACCCTCGATGCTTCTATATGAATTGCATGAATTGTATAACAAATGAAAGTATTTAAAAATGTATAAAATAACGAGTAGAACAGCGTATATATTTTCTTCTTTTTGCATTTTTATGCCCTAAAAGCATCTTTATATCTCTATCCTAAGTGTGTTAATCATAATAAAGATACACCGAAGACATACAAGTGCAATGAGAAAGAATAATCGTTGGTGTACTTTTAAAATTTAAATGGAATATTCGTTTGTTTTTTAGACTGCCATTCAAACTGCCGACTAATACCTAACCTAAGAGGATTATAAGAGCACTTTGAAGGTCCCCTGTGAAGGGAAAACAATTGCGAAGAAGGTTACTTTAGAAGACCTAGGTCTATTTTTGCAATGCCACTCAAAAGAATTCTAATTCAACAGATTCGAGGATAAATGAGTGTTGGTCTAGATCTGAGAGATGACTTTAATGAAGACAGTTAAGCAGCCAGTGTTGTTAGTTATATTCTTAAAAAAATTAATGTTAATGTCTAATTTATTCTTTATAGTAGAAAGCATTTTTATATAACGTTTAAAGAATTCGATGACAAAACTTTATTTTATCTAAATGTAATGTAATTTATTGGTATCGCCAGACCCTAAATTGTATATTATCAACAAATTTTGTATGTAAAAAATATTCTCGATTACAACTTTCTCTTCAAAGGAAAGGTAACAATGTAGGTATATTTGGTGGAAGATTCCATTCAGGACAAACAGAAATTGTCTGGAAATCTTGTATATATGAATGAATATATTAACTAGGTACGTTAAATTAATGTAATACCTAATTAATTTTTTCTCTGCCTCAAATATTTTGTCATGGTGAGTAAATTATTGTTCCTTACTTTCAGGTTCTATTTGGTTTTGATATATTTTCTAACAGTTTCTATTAATACCAATGCAAATGTAATTAATTTGTTTATAATTAATAAATAATAAGTATAAAATGTTGTATTTCAGCCTTTTCCTTCAAAGAACCATTGTTTAAGCAGCAAACGCAATTTTGTTATAAGAAATTGTGTTTGCCGTTTAAATGCTGGTTTTGACCAAACTGAAAACATTAATTTGAATAGGAAGTGAAATTCAAGCAGCCCGCCTCTGTTTGTAGTTCATTACTAAGCGAGTAGGTGCGCCACATGTCACCTCTTGTCATTGCTGTTGCCTTCGCTTTCTTAGGAGCTCTCGTTTCTTATTCTATATGTTTTGTGGTGCTGAGTGAAATAACTGATTCTTTCTCACTGTGACTAAACTGACCGTGCCAGCATTACCTTCCAGCCGCCCAACGATTATTCTTGTCTATCGTTCTTACCTCTTTGTTCTTGCCATCCTCCAGCAGGAGCAGCTAAAGATAGGAATCGGCTCCATGATCTACGCATGCGCCACATTCAAGTGTGCCAAGTGTTTTTTTAATGTCAAAGGATATTAAATTTAAAAAAATTCCTTTAATCTAATAAAAAAAATTCCTTTATCAGGGGAATAACACACATATCTAACCTGCCTCCGGCTATCGCCTCCGGCTTCTAACTTGAAATAGACGTCTTCATAAAAAAAAAATTCCTTTAATCTAATAAAAAAAAACAAGAACGTGTGGGATTTGAACCCGGAACTTCTGCTTTCCAAGCCGAGGACGTCTCCGCTAGGCCATCAACGCACTGACAAATTGCGAGTAAAGAAAGTATAAGTTAGGTTTCGGGTAATACGTTCTGTACACTTGGCCTTGGCAACGTTGGCATGTGGCGCATGCGTAGATCATGGAGCCTATTCCTATCTTTAGCTGCTCCTGCCGCAAGCGTGAGCACAGAACATCATAAAGGTCATAGAGGTACACCACAGAACTTAAAATTAAAATAGGAGAAGGTTCTTTTAAGCCTAGCTACTTGCAAATAAGAGACCGCCATTTTTACATACTTGGAAGCAGGAATTTTAAAAAATAACATCGCAATCGTAACGGAAAGTAGTTTTGAGTCAAGAATGTTATTGAAAGCATAACCACATATAACTAATATTTTACTATAATTAGTTTTAAATGTGCCTTAAAAATAATATTAGGTAATAGGTAATAACACATTATTGTGAAAATAGTTATATACCTATGCAACAAGTGTGTAAAGTGAACTTTTTTCGGAAACTTTATAATAATATAATGGACTACATAAAATTAAATATGTAACCATATTTAACGTTTTTTAAAACACGATATGATTATTATTATAGACGATTATATGCAATTTTTACTTTAAGCACTACACAGCGTATGTAAAGTTAGTACTTTACGCACGGTAGTAGAATAAATACTTTATTATGATGTTGAAATAAAATAAACTTACTCAGTTCTTTTCTAATATGAATGCCCGAAATAGAAAGGTTGTATAAGTACTTCTTATAACTACGTTACAAAATCAAATTTTTCAATAATAGTATATGGATGACTTTGGTAAATTCTTATATACACATTTCCGTTTGCTTACAAATGTATTTCATGCCGATGAAAAGTTATTTCTAGAAGTTTTTCAACATACTTACAGTTGCATATAAAGGACTAAAAAAAGTAGAAGGTACTTTAGAAATTAAAATTCCTCTTAGTTTATATTTAATTACTAGTTTTGAAGCCCATAAATTTCTCAAATAGAATATATCTATGTAAAAACTACATAGAGGACATACAACGTACAAAACTACTTTCCCCTTCTAAGTACTATTGTTTGGGATCGTCTCCCAAATGCAAGCCAAAGTCATATTATGCAACCCTCACAACAAAACAAACTTGATAGCATTTCATTGGTTCAATTTATATGTGTAAACAAAAAGTGTGTAAAAATGGAGGGCTCCTAGCTATATTTGCATGCGCCAATGGTTACGCAGAGCCAAGGCTGGTAAACTCTAAAGGTTACCAAGGATTTTTAACCTGACCTACTCAACATACGCCACTCGGCGACCGCAGGCCGGGATCGTCGTTGTCTGTTCTACAACATCAGAGCAGTATTAGTGTCTCTTTTTAAGCATATAGAACCGCGGTCGCCAGCTCTTCCTCACCCCGCATTTTCCTCGCCCTAATGTTGCTCATTAATGTAACCTGTACAAAGTGACAAAGTCTATAATATAAGCCTTGGCGCAGAGCGTTCATAATCAGTCTAATTATTTTAGGTCTGTGAGGTACACGGATAGAGGTAGAGTGCCATAATCGCCATGATAGGTTTTCAAACTTATTTAAGGTTGGTACTCATAGACCGATATACAGGGTGTAGGGTGTCCCAGAAGTCATGATCCAAATGAAAGTGCGCGATAGACGGATTTACGATCAAAATAACCCCATATGTTGTTATCCCATTGTTAGTCGTTTAAAAGTTACAGTATTTTTTTCCGTTTTTTTAAGAAATGCCGACTCGCCGTTTTCGAAAAAATTGATAAAAGAAAATTGACAAGTTGTTTAGGTTTGTTGTTGTTGTTGTTGTGCTTACTACTGATGTGTCCATATAGTGAAACTGTTTTCATGAACTTATATCTTTCATATTACAATAATATAACGCAAGTTTTTTGTATATTTTTTTATTTCTTCAAAAATAAGACGAAGATTTGAATGAATAAGTTTATTTAAAAAATAATTACCAATAAAAATGAACCAGCATACTAAAAACTTATATGTACAGGCTGTCTTCTAAAAAACGGCCAAAGCCATAACTCAGTGAAAATTTAATTGTTATTTTTTTTAATTGGGGAATATATATTGGCCCACGAGACGCTCTTTTCAGCATATAAAATATGGAGGTACTACTTCCGGTTTTACCGGAAGTGACATTTTTTTAAATAGCACCCTATACATTTTTTTCGAAATCTCTACTAAGCGTAAAATTCCCTTTCCGATGATGTGTCATAAGTCAATATTTCAATATTTTCCCACCAATAACCCCCTAACAACTTAATTCTTCTCGAGGTAAGAGAAATTGCTATTAAATTATCAATTGTGCCGTGAAGAACAAAAACAAACACAAATGTCAACAAATCGACATTTAACATTAGTGTCACAGTTTTTTTGCACTTTGTTTTGTTTTATGATGTTATAACAATAAAATATCTTTCCATGGCACAGCTGATAAATTTAATAGCAACTTGCCTTACCTCGGGAAGAATTAAGTTAATTGTTAGGAGGTTATTGGTGGGAAAAATATTGACTTATGACACATCATCGGAAAAGAAATTTTACGCTTAGTAGAGATTTCGAAAAAAATGTAGGGTGCTATTTAAAAAAATGACAATGAAGTCACTTCCGGTAAAACCGGAAGTAGTACCTCCATATTTTATATGCTGAAAAGAGCGTTTCGTGGGCCAATATATATTCCCCAATTAAAATATAAAATAATTAAATTTACACTGAGTTATGGCTTTGGCCGTTTTTTAGAAGACACCCTGTATAGTTCATAGTTCATTGATATTCTTTAATTAAATAATAGTTATTGATAGTTTTTAAAGCAGAAAGGAGACCGTCAACAATATAAAGGCAAAAGTATTTTAGCATTTCTTGCGTATTTTATTCTTACAAAAAGGTGTTCGAAATGTCTTCCGTCGGTCATAAATACATAATACATCGTTCTGTAGCCACATTATGGCCTGTACCTAGCGAACATTTTACAGAAGCCCGTTTAAGTCCTCTACTGCAGGAACTGTAAGTATCGTTGACCGTTGAACTTTTAGCGGCAGCTCAAATAGTCCAATGAACTGATGTTGGAAGCGGTGGTTCCGTATAACTTTCGGCTCATTGCTCATTGTACAACACCTCAGTAATACAATTGCTAGATAGGGAAAGGGAAGAGTATCCGCTGACCAGCATGCTTACCAGATCTTATCCTGGACTACTTCGTATAGGGGCACTACAACGATATCGCCTACAAACTACAAAGAGAGTCAAAACGAACAAGAGCTACGAGATAAGTTGCAAACTGCAGCAGTTCGGAATTAATACAACCATCGAACCATCGTGAGTTGATAAATCTAGGAAGAAACTTCTTAAAGAGATGTCGTTTGTATATTATATATGCGACTATTTCGAATATCTTTTGTAAGAGAATACGCAACAAATGCTTATTAATACATTTGTGTTTTTATTATTGACCATCAGTCAGACCATCCTACATTAAAAACTACCAACAACCATTATTATAGGTATTTAATTAAAGAATACCAATGAACTATTATAGGTACCTTGCTGGAATCGGCATGAATTGCAGAAGTTTTTAGTATGCCTGCTGGTTCACTTTTTAATATGCGTACCTAATTATTTTTTAAATAAACTTCGTTCAAATCTTTTGTTGTCTTTTTGAAAAAACAAAAATTTACAAAAACCTGTTTTATTATTGTAATATGAAAGATAAAATCATGAAAACACTCACTATAAGGACACATCAAGAACAACAACAAAAAAAATCTACAACTTGTCAATTTTTTCGAAGACAGAGTCGGCAGTCGGCATTTCTTTAAAAAACGGAAAAAGTACTGTAACTTTTAAACGACTAACAATTGAATAACAACATATGGGGTTATTTTGATTGTAAATGATCTCACCTATCGCCCATTCCTTTGGACCCTGATTTCTGGGACACCATGTATATCGGTGGATCTTACGAACCATGCGGGTGCATGCGGATCAAGAACGATAGACTCGATGCATTGCGTTGCGGATAGCGATTAGCGGGCCCAAGAGATATCAAAGTTCACTCATTCCGTTTAGTAAAGCGGAGAACACATACGCGCGATCTCGGCCACGATCGCGATGGCGGCTGAACGCGTCCTAAGGAAACAAATGGACCCGCACATATCTATTTGCAGCGATCACCGCTATCGCCATCGCGATCGCGATGGCGATGGCGGTGGCGGCTGAACGCGGCCTAAGGAAACAAATGGACCCGCACATATCTATTTGCAGCGATCACCGCTATCGCCATCGCGATCGTGGTCGCGATCGCGCGTATGTGTTCTCCGCTTAATGCTGCCAGTGCTGCCACTGCAGGGATATTATATTACTGCCACTGTGACATAGATCGTGTATCTGACACTTTTCGACATGCGCATAATAATAAATTTCCAGACTTCTGACGTTTGTTTTGTAGGTGGCACAGGCCGTACACCTAAATCTGTCATTTATGAATTCTTTATTTGGATTTTGTAAGAAATAATTTGTAAAATGAGTGCAAAATCAGAAAAAGATAAAACCAAGCAGTTGCAAGATAAATGTCAGTCGGTTTTAAACAATTTACTAAGGGATGAGGATAACAAATACTGTGTAGATTGTGATTCTAAAGGTAAGTAATCCATTATGTTAATTTTCTTTATTTTTTATAAAAACATTTTTAATATAAATTTCCCTAAGATAAATATGTCTGAATATTAATCGATCATCTGAATTTTATTTTATTTGTACACATCACGTTTGAAATACCCACATGAGTAAACTGGTAAAAATTTATTTTAGTATTTATGGGTATATCTAGAAATGATTTAAACACTTAAAAAGAATTAATTTCTTTCAAAATAATTTATTTTCACCAAAATATAGACTAATATTACTATTAAGTTTTTTCATTATTATTTACCTTAATAGAACATATTTTTTTAACAGAATGTGGAAATCTTTATTTGTGTAATGTCGCTACTTTTCAACTTGTTTACTGATGCATGATGCATGCGTATGTTATTCCATACTTGTTTTGCAATTATTTAATTCCAACTATAATAAAACATTGAAAATAACATTAAAATGCCCGCGGTAGGTATAGAATCTTGTGAATTCTGACCTTTAATGAAAAGAGGAACTCGCATGTTGTTGCTTAGTGGTGATGTTTCCATTAATCATTAAAATGATTAATCATATATCATTGGCTGTCTATTCCTTGAAAATAACTCAAAAATGGTTATGTTTAATTTTTTTAATTTATACTCTTTACGCGGATAAACACAACAATCTCCCTTGCTGGCGAGTCACTGCAGATTGTAGAGATAGGATGAGTTTGGCACAGTCGAGGATAGAGACTTGATTTAATTTAAACAGTTTATTGTCGAATACGGCAATATCTCAAAATGAGAGGGATTTAGGTACCTATAGGGAATGCTAATATCAATCGAAAGAGAATTAAAAACTGCATTGAATAGCATTATAAAACACAGGTTGTTCTATTTAAAATAAGTGAGTCGTGACCTTTGAATTGGACCCTATTAGCCGGTATTTTTTTGACTCCCTGTATAACTTTCAACAAATTTCGCATATGGCAGATACATTTTAATTATTACTCATCAAAAATTTGAGCCCTCAAGATTAAGAACTAATGGAGATCGAACCGATTATGTTCAAGTAAGTTTTTCCCAGAATTTTTTAAAAAGTCGAGATATTTAAAAAACGATTATAATTTAAGGATAGGGTAAGTTTGCTTATAAAACTTACCGTAAATTTCAATGTAGAATCCAAAAATGGAATAAAAAATAGTACTTTCCATTTGAAATAAGCGAGTTGATGCCAACTTCTGGTAGAATGGGAAGTCCCATCTCAGCGAAAATATTTTTATCGATAGTGTGTTACCCCTGTATACAAATTTTCAGAATTCCAGTATGTGTAGTTCTCTAACGGCTAATAGAAGGTCTTCGTGACACACCCTGTATACATAAAACCGTAATAGATAAAAATAGAGCATGAAATGTAGAAATATTGAATTCATGAAAAATTGGCTCGAAAATTGTTCTACATGAATCTCGGTTAACGTTATTGCTGATTATTCCTAATTTCCTAATACTATTTTCCGCAAATCAAATACTCGCTTACAGTCAGTACAATTACCCCATAATATAACTCCATAAGAAGGTTGAGACTGAAAGAACCCTACATATGCCAATCTACTTATTGAATTCGCTGCCTACTGCAAAAACGTTCTAAGTAAAAAATCTTCTGACAACTTTACTTTCCCATTTACCAATGTTAGTTCTAAAAATAAATAACATAATTTTATCATTGACATGGATAGGAGGCTCCGTTATTAACGTGGATGCATTTTAATCATGTTACTGCTAATAACAAAATGAAATGAGCATTATTTTAAAGAATAAAAAACAAAAGGAATATGCTTATCAACAGTAGTGCTTAGATTATACGTACGTATTATGCTTAAGTCAAATATGCCTAGTTAATGAGATACAGGGTGTTGAGCACATTTTTTAAAATAATTTTTCTAGTATAACTCGAAAACTATTTGACATATCAAGTTTAAAATCGGTACAGATAGGTTTCTTGTGAGAAATCATAATTTCTTATTAGTTTTGACCTCAATTAAACAGGTCGTCACATACAATGCATGAAATGAAAAAGATAAAAGATGTGTACTTTTTTTTGAGAATAGCTGAACGGCCATCTTTATTTAAAATTATAATGTGTTCGCTAATTCTAAGTAAAAAAGTTATCTTGTTTTAAGTCACTAAAAGCAACCATTTTTGAGTTATTTAACGATTAAAAGTTAACTAAATTACATAAATATTACATGGTAATTTCATTATGTTATTCAGTTAACTTTTAATCGTTAAATATCTCAAGAACGGTTGAATTTAGCGACTTAAAACTACATTACTATTTTACTTAGAATTAGTGATTATATTATAATTTCAAATAAAAATGGCCGTTCAGCTATTCTCAAAAAAAATTGAAGACATTTTTCATTTAATGTATTGTATGTAACGCCCTGTATAATTGAGGTCAAGACTAATATGAAATTATGATTTCTCACCACAAGAAATCTACCTGTACCGATTTTGCGCTTGATACGTTAAATAGTTTTCGACTTATACTAGAAAAATCTCTTAAAAAAATACACTTCAACACCCAGTATCTCATTAACTAGGAATATTTACTTAACACGTTCCCTGCCGAGGCACATTTGCTTGTTTTGACTATCAGGCCATGTAATTTTTTTATTGCAATGTTGACATTGCATAAAGTACAACAAAACTAAATGAATACTAGTGAAAATTTTGAAGAATTACTCATATAGGACTAAGCATTAATTTTTTTCTCTCTCGGTCCAATAGACTGAGTCGGCGTTGAGCGATTTCAATTTAGTTTGCGCCGACTCGGTCTGGTATGCGGTCTGAGTTGATCTGTCGTAACTTGTTTACCACATAGTTGCTTTATTATAATTTTTTATTAATTTACCGAGAGATGTTTTTTTAAATAAAATTACAACACAGAAATCTAAAAATTCGACTCAAGCTCAAATCGAGCGCACCCCAATATACGAATTCCAAAGTCAAAACTGTATGGGAACTTGTCCCACACGCCAGCTCGGTCTGTTGCCGTGTTTATTCTTAGGAAATAACAGACTTACGGCGCTTGGAACCTTAAAAATTATTTCGGTCTTATGGACCTAGTTGGCGCGTGGGACAAATTGTATTTGTTTTTAAAATTAGAATACCTACTTCTCGGTCTTATAGACCTGTATGGCAGGGAACGTGTTAAAATTAAAATGAGTTATTGGTATTCACCCTGTATAAACGTGTATTATGTTATGATTGATATGGAATTTCAACAGATAAGCTCAAGATTTGATTTAAATATCATTGCGTTGTTAGAATTGATGGGTCTAAAAAATTTCTATAAAATAAAACATGTTCCATTTTAACGATTTGTTAGTTTGTTAGCGGAGCATTTAGGATGATCTTTATCGAGTATCGTGTCAATATGCGACACACTGTGATGACTGCTATATGCTATAGCATCAGAAATGTCACAATGAATCAGGTGCTGATAATTCTCAATCTTTAGACGTACAGTTGACAGTTGACACTGATGTCAAAAGACAAGCAAATGGCAGACTGTTTCTCCATTGACACCCATATACTCATTTTATGAGTTTTAGTAAAAAAAATATTGCAGAATCCATAAAAACTTGATACACTTACTTAACATAGGGACATGGCGCTTACGCCTATCGATAATTTACTATATTGTTTGGCGTAGGTGCTATTTATTTCTAACTCAAATTTAAGTGTTAAAAAATCCGTAATTAACATTTATTTTACTGAAAATGTATTCAGGTCATTGTTTTATATCATAATCACAATTAATACTTACATTACACGTAAAAAGAAATTAATTATAAACTTAGAAACACACCGTGCTGTGGCTATAGATCAACTGGCGCTAGCATCAAAAGAAACAAAATAGACGAGTATATTGGCGCTTGCACAACATTTAAACCAGTTTATTTTATTAAATAATTTTTTCTAAATTATACCAGTGATACCAAAAAATGCAGCTTGAAAAGACGCTTACGTTGACGTGCCTAACTCATTATTGAATAATTTGGCGCTTACGCCGTTCCGCCTTATTAACGTCGACATAGCCACTGAGGTCAATGTAGTCCACTCAGCCCCTGGCAATATTTTTGAATATGTATCCATATGCATAATGCTTTAAATTTTACTGTTCATTTAATTTTAAAACCACTTTTAGGTCCAAGATGGGCATCTTGGAACATAGGAGTTTTCCTTTGCATTCGTTGCGCTGGAATACATAGAAATTTAGGAGTTCATATTTCAAAAGTGAAGTCAGTTAATCTAGATGCATGGACACCAGAGCAAGTGGTCTCCTTACAGCAAATGGGTAATTCTAGGTAAATATGGTACTATGAAAATTTCAATTATTAGGAACAAACAGGGGCGAAATTATAAAATTATACTCAATCGGCCGTATTACGGAAACATGTAGCTTAAATGACGATGTCATTAACTTTTAACTTTTAGCGTTAGCTTCAGCGACTTATCCAAAAAAACCTATTATGTATGCCTAATAGTTTAAAGAAACTCGATCGTTAAATAATTAACCACCATCACTAAAAGTTCCAATGAAGATACAGTTCACAGACTAAACTGCTTCTTTAAATTTGACAAAAGAATGTAACCTAACTTTTGTTAAGGAAGTCGGGTTGGTACAATCTGATTTTTGATTCAGAGGTTATGTATATTCCACTTCAAAAGTTAGGCTATGTTTTGTTATGGTATATTTTCGACTTTAAATAAAAGGCATATTTATAAGCATTATTCGGTAACTTTTATTTAGAGATTAGGGACATATTCATATAGTTGTTGTTTTAGCAGACTTTAATAACAATCGCTGAGAGTTTAAGGTCAAAATCTCTTAAGGTTTCGCCGCCCCTTTTGTCTTGGTTACGTTCGTTAGCTTTTTCATCTCTCGTCTGGTCTTCAGTTATCTAAAAGAGGTAATAAATTAGGTTGTATATTTTTGTATATAGTAGTTAAGTAAGGTAGGTAATAGTATGTAAGTGTTGGGTGTAAATAGTCGATGAATTGGGGTGTACATGTGTGTGTATGTATGATGTAATCTTACTCACCTTTTTGTAAAGAACTTCTTTACTTCTGAATTTTATTTTGGCTCATATTTACGGATAACATTAGACGTCAATAATCGAAGTCTTGAAATCGCTGGTGGTCCTACAAGATACTTTTGTGTAAGCATCAGGTTATTCCTACGAATTTATATTTAAATAACAATGTCAAGATTACTACAGGTAAATAAGTACGACTTACCTTACGACGTTCGGCTTAGTAAAATGTGCTTTCTATGTTCATAGTATTTACAACTTAATAGTCCTGGCTATTGATTTAAATAATCGTTAAAACAATATTTATTAACCTCTCTCTCCTTGTGTTTACATTCTGCCAATCAGCTGTCAGAGGACACGTGAAGTCGTGGACATTTCACACGATACATGAAACCTTATGACCTAAGTTGAGACATACGCGCCTGAGTCAAGAGCTTAATAATAATTCGAGTTTGTGTGTTATTAGTAATAAATTGCATAATTTTAGTTACGATTTTTTCTAAGCGTCGTCTGTCAAATTATCGTAAAACTCTGTAGTAGACTAAAATGTTTTGTAGTTAGCCATCTAGCGTCCGGTAGCTTAAGCTTGACGTCGCGTTGAATGTTTTCTTAGATATATCCTATTTTATCGGAATTAATTTTGTAACTAATTATGGTAAATTGGGCCGGTAAAATTCAAAAAAGTTGTTTTCCACCGTGAGTTACTTTCCATAAGTAGGTTTTTCTGGATATAAGAATTTTTCAAGGGAGTGAAATTAGTATTTTGGTAAACGTAGAGTGACATCTGTGGTAAGGTATGTGATGTGTCTATAAAGAGAGTTTTTGTGGAATTTTCAAAAAAAAGGAGATTCGTCGATGGTTCATTTCGATATTGGCGTTTGACGGTGATTGAAGGAAAAATTGATTTGCAATCATCCGATTCGGGACTAGTTCTTTCACCGTTATAAAAGTGATTTTCTGTTCGTTTCAAATTGGAATTTGTAGTGCAGTTGATATTTTGGGATTATTTGCTATATCGTAAGTACCACACGTGTTGTCTCCTTATATTCACATTTTCATTAGTTTTTCTTTTTATTTAGTGAAAAAGAATACCTCCACTTATTGTGCCAGACAAATAGATACTGCGGGTGTTCTAGTAAATTTATCAAATTTTTGAAGATATTATTTGAGAAAGACCCTTTTTGGAAAAAAAGAGGTAATATATGCTTTTTATATGTACAGGGTGGCCCGTTTAACTTGGGCCTATACCTTATCTCAGCAACTATAGGTGTTATGAAAAAAATGTTAAAGTAAAAGTTGTTCGAAATGAAATGAACTATTATATTTTAATAAAACGAGATCTCTATCTTGCTTTTATACAGGGCGATAAGTTAAAGTTGTATTTTTTTAAATGGAACACCCTATATATTGTTGCAGTTTTAGATTCTACGTAAAATTCTCATCATCGTCATATATAGTATCATGTATCAAAAATGCCTATTGTTTGAGTTACAAGCATTTAAAATAAAAAATTGACAAATTGGGATCAACTTTGAAAAATTGATAATTCCGATACTAGATATTATTATTATTTGCAATTTTGCACAGACGATTAGCACATGTCATTGTGTAGAACAGTCGCAGGAAAATTTGAAATTTTTTGTACAGGGTGGTTGTAAAGTCGCTGTCAATTTCCAAAGCTTTAAACCTTGATAAGTCAAAAATCTTAAATAGAACACCCCGTATATTATTCCCTAGATCGATGTAGAATTAAATTCCCTTCAAGATGGTATATGGTTTCCCTATACTTAAAGTTGCTCGTTTTGATGATATTTGACATTTACATACAAGTTCACCATTTTTACTTACTTACGAATTCCGAAACTGACTAAACATTTTCACCACTAAATAGTTGACAGTCAATAAGCGGTGATATTATTCTTCTCGTTTTGATAATCTTTTACTACTCCTTTAAATTATTATTAGTCGATCAAATTATATAGTAGGTAGATCACACATGATTCATATTCTAATTTTTACTAATTCTAAAAAGAGTATTCTTTGCTTCAATAAATTATCGCAGGTAGCAATGAAAGAATAAAACAAATAATTCACATAGCACTTTATTTGACATTTCTCGTAGTTTATTTTTAAGTAGTACTTACATACTTATCTATTTGGGGTACACGGTGCTATTAAATTTCTTGTACTATTTTTAACCCCGCAAAACATCACTTCCTTTATTTTAGCTACGCTACGCTGACTAGGAGCAATAACTCCGAAACACGTGTCCGCAGCTGCATCATGTTTCTTTTTTGGGGTATACGGCGCTATTAAATTTCTTGTTTAGTTTTTTAGATTTTATATCAGTAAAAAGTGTTCGTGTAGAAACATTGTTAGTTGTTTACCGAAAATGCACGACTTTAATTTTTTTTCTATTTCATAGTATCGATTAAAAAATTTTCGTCTTTCTGTTTACGATTTTGATTTATTATTCTTAGCAACTTTGCTGCCTCAATTTGAATATTGAGTTTTTATAATGTGCATTGTGACATTTTGACAAACCATAAGAAATGTAAACTTGTAAATGTCAAATATCATGAAAACGAGCAACTTTAAGTATAGGGAAACCCTATACCAGCTTGAAGGGAATTTAATTCTACATCGATCTAGGGAATAATATACGGGGTGTTCTATTTAAGATTTTTGACTTATCAAGGTTTAAAACTTTGGAAATTGACAGCGACTTTACAACCACCCTGTACAAAAAATTTCAAATTTTCCTGCGACTGTTCTACACAATGGCATGTGTTAATCGTCTGTGCAAAATTGCAAATAATAATAATGTCTAGTATCGGAATTATAAATTTTTCAAAGTTGATCCCAATCTGTCAATTTTTTATTTTAAATGCTTGTAACTCAAACAATAGGCATTTTAGATACATGATACCATATATGACGATGATGAGAATTTTATGTAGAATCTAAAACTGCAACAATATACAGGGTGTTCCATTTAAAAAAATACAACTTTAACTTATCGCCCTGTATAAAAGCAAGATAGAGATCTCGTTTTATTAAAATATAGTAGTTCATTTGATTTCGAACAACTTTTATTTTGAAATTTTTTTCATAACACCTATAGTTTCTGAGATAAGGTATAGGCCCAAGTTAAACGGGCCACCCTGTACATCCTATCCTATCGTTGTTTAAAGGTGTAGGAAATAGTCTAAATGTTGTGATGTCCATTTGAATTAGTAATTTTGGAAAAGTTCAGTGATTTTTGGCATTTATTTAGGGTTTTTCTGGTGGGCATAAGATTCCACATCACACGTGCACACGTGTTGTCGATATTTAGCCTACCATATCGAGGATCCTGTCTTTTTCATCTAGAAGCGAGTGCCACTGGACTGATTTCCTGCCTGTTGTTTTTTTTATTTTGGGATTTTTCCAACTGGACTTTGTGCTTCCGCCAATTGCAGGGATATCACCAGACACGCAAGTTTTAAAACCACACTAGTTACCTTTGTTAATTGCTTAACGTTATTGAACCAGAGGGAAACTTCATTGGAAAATTATTAGAATTATTCTTAGACATAATTTAATAGAATTTGACAAATCAGTTATCATTATTACGTCTTTAACTTCATAATTAAAGGGAACAAAAATTGTACCATTAATCGTGTTACTTATTGTTCTCCTATACAAGGTGATATATATTTATTTATTTTAAATACGAATATTCATTTTATACCAACAAATAGCAATAAGATTACTACATTTTTTTTAGTTAGGTAGGTTGTACAATTGTACATTTAGGTGGAATAATGTGCGGCGGAAATTAGTATTTTTTTTATGCTGTCTTTTCTTTAAAAAGCATGACCTATATTTATTTTTTTTAGTTGTTCGTTTTATATGCGGGTACTTAAGCTTGAGCTACACAATATAAAACTGCAGTATTTAACTACGTTTTTTTTATTTAGTCCTACTGAATTTCTGCTATCATAATAAACTATTGATTATTTGATTTTTTTTTAAATTTTATGTACAGTACTGATAAGGAATAAACCCTGTATATTTGGTGCAATCACATCTGTATTTGGTTTTTTTTTTTTTTGCTTAACGCATTGCGAATAATTGTTGTTTACAGGGTGTCCTCTAATTGGATAGGTATAATTTACCAACTTAACTTACCAAATTTATTTAGTATAACAGACCAGGTTCCTACTATAGTGCAACTTAGATTGATTATTAAAAAGCTATTTTTGGAGCGTTAACCATGGCTTATTGGTTCGTCGCCGGCGACTTTCAGCCTGCAAGAGTTGGGAGGAAGACATTTGACCAGGTGAAAAAGTACACATTTTTCCATAAAATAAGCCAGGGTTGATTTGATTTGACCATGCACAATGACCGGTCAACCCGATTTTCTAGCGTACAAATCGAGTACAAATTTTTTCATGTAATATTTACTTATATTAGTCTAAGAGCTGGTAAACAATTTGTTCAAAGTGTTTTATACCGGTTGATATTTTGCGTAAAGACATTATATAAACCAGATATCGCTAACTGGCAGAGCAACCCCTGTCCTAAAACCACCCTTATGATTTTTCAAATTGCAAAAAATTGACAAAATTGAAAAACTGCAAAAACACGAAAACTTCAAACACTATTTCCAAACGAGAAAACGCTGCCGGAGAGCCGTTCTGGTAACTTTTTTATATGTTTTGCAGACACGTATTTATTTATATTTATACTTTGTTTATAAATAGTTTTAAGTTGTTGAAAATATCGGTATCGTCGTTGTCTGCGGGAGTCGTGTCGACAAGTGTGAAAACGCCCATACAGTCACCCATCCAAGTGCCGAACTCGACCAACGTTGCTGCACTCGCTTATTGAATATCGGCAATTGTGCGTATGAGCGCATGACCCTATTTCACCAATGCGACGTTGCCAGCTTTTAGGTTAATAATTCATTTACTACAATAATTAATTTTTTTCCCAATAATGAATCTCCTAATAATTCTAAAATTTTGCACACAAGTTTAAATAGGTTTACCTGTTTACTATGCAAAATTTCAGATTTTTGGCATCATTTTTCATTGAAATATAACTATAAATGCCCATTTCCCATAAGAGTTCATGAAATTTTGCCATGCATTATAATGCATCTCCTAATAATTCTAAAACTTTACATACATGTTTAAACAGGTGTACCTGTTTACTATCTATGCAAAATTTTATATTTTTAGCATTATTTTTCGTTGAAATATGACTATAAATGTCCTATTTCTAAAGGGTACATGTTATTTTGCCATGCATTATAATGCATTTATCTCGGCAACAGGCTTCCTATTCAACATGAAATTTTAACTGATTTTTTTTTAAACTAAAAGCTATCCAATTTTGTTGGTCTCAACTGGTTTTCATCATTTTTTTCGTAGCAACCGAACCTCCTTAATAAAAAATTTGAGTAAATGTTTTTTACTTGTCAAATTTCCACTTTATTTTGTTATTCTACAACTAATTTTATCCTATTCGGACGTTTTCAAGTAGGTAACTGAATACATGGGTTTTAAGATTTTTAACTCTCATTTAGATATGAGGGTTGAAGGATCTGACATGCACTTATTGATGTATAACAGATGTCTTAAGATATATAGAAGTATATAGAAGATTTTTTTTGGTCTATTGTATTGGATTGATTCATTATATTTAAGAGGGGAATGATGAAATATCCCGAAAACACGCCTACAGCCAATTCTGTTCTTTTCAAAAACTATACAGTTTTTGAAAAAACTGAAATGTGATATATCTAGATAAGATATTGAGCTAGGAGTTAATAGATTTTTATTACTAAATACGGCATATTAATGAAGATATAGAGGATCAAAAGGCAATAACATTTCAAAATTTTGGGTCACAGATCATTACCAAAATTTGTCATCTCCCTCACACAAATTTCAATAAACGATTTCTCGAAAATTAAACTGAAACACGCAGAATTAAAGGCACAGAACAGAATTTCCTGAAAATTATTATTTGACAGCCATAGTTGACACAATATTTTGATGCTATTAGCGATGATATGCACCGAAGGGAAAAATTTGAAGTTTGGATATAATGACATAGATGGCTATAGTAACAATTTTTAAACTTTGAAATTATATGCTTTATAGAAATCTGTACCACTTGAAATACTGAATTTGACACGGTGAGCCAAAAAATAAAACTGGTCTCTAAGAAGAATTGAAAATAACAGCAAAAACACATAAACTTCAATTTATTTCTGTGATATCGAATTGTATATAAATAACCCTAATTGTTCTATATAGGACTTTTGGATTGTGGAAGCTATAATGAAATAAAATATCAGGACATTTACCTGTAGCAAGTAATATTTTGATATTGCAGGGTGGATTTTCTAGGGAGAATGACCTTGATTCTGCACTAAATTTGAAATGAACTGAATAGAATTTATTGAACATGAAATTTATAACGTAACTTTTTAAATTGAAATGTAGGGTTATACAGAGACAACTATGAGACTGTTCAAAGCACAGGAAAAACGAGGAACAAGTTTGTGCGCATGTAAGTCGAGTACGGCGCATGGTGTCGTTTAGACGAACTAGAGAACTGAGAGTTGCCAATCCCGTACTACAGATGGCACCAAGTTCGCAAGTGGCGACCGTTTTGATAACGTATTGTACTAAAAGTAAAAGGCTCTTCTGTCGGTCATAAAGATCACGCCAAGAACAGCTAAGCCAAGGGCGGGTGATTTAAAAATTATATGCGTACAGGTTGTTTCGGGAGGAAAGGGAACTATTCTAAGGACATATTCTAGAAGTCAAAATAAGAAAAAAGTTCCTATAAATAAGAGTCTGAAAACGCTACCTTTTTGAGATACTGGATTTCAAAAGAAAAGAATAAAATTAAAATACGTTTTTCTGCATGCGTTTTCTAAAATAACTAGTCCAAATTATTTTTTTTTCACAAGTTGACTTTGAAAGGTTGAAAAGGGGTTTTTGACAAATATTTCAGAAAACGCTTGCAGTAAAATGAAATTTTAATTCTTTTTTTGACACACTGAATCTCGAAAAGGAAGCATTTGGGAAGTCTTATTTATAGAAACTTTTTTCTTATTTTAACCTCTACAATACGTCCTTAAAATAGTTCTTTTTCCTCCTGAAACACCCCTGTATATTCAGTTTTTTTATTACCAATAATGTAATCATTAGACAAAAGTAATTACTTTTGTCTAATGATTACATTACATAAAGTAACTTGATTGTTGATGTCTAATAAGCCGCTGCTAAACAAAACCTAAATTTTGCAAGCCAAAGAACAAAACATAAACACACCACATAAATGACACAATCTGCTAATTGAAAGCTGTCCAGAACAGAAGGTAGTTACACTTCGTATATCACATTTCACATTATCTATTACTTTGATTGCTATAAATATCATTTGGTTTTTCAAGCATGTTTATGTTTCGTGTTTGTATTTTTGACTTGATACTTTATGAATTATGACATTTGACAGTATAGTTCAACGAAAATATTTAAACTAGTTCGTCTAAACGACACCATGCGCCGTACTCGACTTACATGCTCACAAACTTGTTTCTCGTTTTCCCTATGCTTTGAACAGTCTCATAATTGTCTCTGGGGTTATAACAACGAAAATGAAAAGGTACATACTTGAAAAATGTATTGGTGTTTATTACAGTTTATCCTTCAGGTAAGCCTTATTACAAGTCATATTTTTTATGCAAGTCAGAATTAAAACTTAATTTCAAATTTGTCAATTCAATTTGATTAAATAGCTCAATAAACATTTTGTGTTTGAACACTAACTTTTTTTAACAAATTTGTAATCATATAAAACAGATTTTAGGTATCAAAATTGCACAAATGTAACCTAGTAACCGACACGGCTTTTGTTTATTTATGTAATAACAGTTATGTATAATTTTTGTGAGTCGAATTGATTTTAAGTTTCCCTATTAGGAAGTGACTACTGCACGGTCCGACCGCTCTTTAATTTATTATTGCAGACCGGTCCGACCGTGCACGAAGCTTTCTTTAAAACACGGTCCGACGCTGAACTTATTCTTGCTTTACTCGCATTTTGTCAGTGGTGCGATGGCCTAGCGTCGACGAGCTTGGCAAGCAGGAGGGTCCGGGTTCAAATCCCAGACGATCTTGTTTTTTATTATTATTAAATGTATCAGGCATGAGGTCTATTGCGAGTTACGAGTAGAAGCCGGAGGCGATAGCCGGAGGCAGGTTAATTAGATTGTTAGATATGTGTGTTGTTCCCCTGATAAAGGAGAGCAGTTGAGGAAGAAGAAATATCCAGACCGTGTAGCTATTATTTTAACGGGAATGGTTCTAATCGTTGATTTATACCTATTTTTATTACACATTAAATATACTACTATGCTTCTAAACACAAAACACATCTTAACAAGAACTCGAATCTGATGACTGATATCTGACAGTCTGACCCGCGCAATCCACAATCTACGACCCGCCCGTGTTTTAAAGAAAGCTTCGTGCATGGTCGGTCCGTTCTGCAATAATAAATTAAAGAGCGGTCGGACCGTGCAGTAGTCACTCCCTATATATTATTTATAAAAATGAATCTTGCTACTGAAAACAATTTAGAAAATTGTTTTGAAGACATTTTAAATGCCGCTCGAGAAACAATTTCGAGCTTACTTCCTTTAAAATCCAAAAAAAATTACGAGAAGGTATGATTAAATATTTTCTGTCAAACTGTTTTTTATTAACAATGACATTACTATAATAGTAAAGTGACATTTCCATGTGGTAAAGTGCCACTTTATTAAACGATTTTGAATTTAGTGAAATAGCGTATGATCTGTCAAAATGCGAAAAATACTTTTTTGATACGCTGATTGGGCAACTTTATTTCGCTTCCTAGAGTACAATTGACCAGTTCAAAATTATATGGCCTCATATGCATTTACTTTGCTGGACTGCTTTTTTAATATACCAATGCGTACCTACGTGAACGTAAACATTTTTTTTTGTTTCTGAAAGGATTATGATGAATTTTCCAGGTAATAATTAAAGTTGCAGAATGTAAAATAAAATAGAATATTATTAATTATTATTATTAGTATTACATTACGTGTACGATGATTAAGGGTTTGTACAGATTTAGAAATTAATAATATTAAAAAAAGTAGGTACCTACCTATTACTTTTTCTTGGTGAATATGGTTGACAGCAACAGCAGATTTAATGTGTAACCCACAAATTTATGAAAATCTTCAAAATGAAATTTAATTGTTTTCCCATCAGTATTATTTGAGTTATCATGGATATACCCACAGACCCTCGGAAGGACGGACAGGCGGACGGACGGACGTATGTGTTTTTATCAGTTATTAATACACAAGAGGTCGTTTTTTTTAAATCGACCTCGTCGGTTTGTAAAATTTGTGAAATTAAAGAGAAATGCGAGACCTGAAGCTTTTGAAAAAAAGGCCGCCGGTTTCTGATCGATAGACGTCAAAATCGTCTAATTTCGTTCGCATCTCTTGAGCTAGAAACCGCAGCGGAACCGCGCAATTCACGATGTAGTTTTAAGTCGGACCCTCTACCTTGGATTTCGTGCAAGAAGGGCGGTCCAGCGGCGATTTTTTATTTGGAAATTCTGTTTGAAGTTTTCGTTTTTTGCAATTTTTTCAATTTTGTGAAATCTCCAAGTCACATCCCTCTTCCGAGCTTAATAACTCGCGCCTCCTTTAAGATAGACTTACGAAACATTTTTTTTGAAAACTAGATGAAATTTAGAAAATGCTGGGTGAAATCGTTTTTCTCGATTTTGCTTCCCAAGAAAGTTACGATTTTTCGAAAAGAGGCGATATTTCAGATTTTAGCGAATTTCCCGGCACGTATACCCTTTAGAAATGTTCCGGAGCCTTTTCCTTTGGACTTAGAGGATCGAGACCCGGACGGCGGGCAAGAAGAAGATGTAAGCAATACTTTTTTTGGCATTATTTCATGCTAATTAACAAGTTCGCGAAAGGTCAACGAGAAAAAAAAATTTCTAATAATTTATTGCACGTTATAAACGCTCCTGATAACAGAAGTCCTAGAGGTGCGTTCTAAGCGGTCCATTTTCGTGCCACACATAACTAAATTGAAATAAATATTACTCGTAGTAAATGAACGACGAGCAGATGGTCATTTTTTTACTGTCGCTAGCTCTCGGGCTAATTACACATGATTAATATATGATTAAAAAATATATTATGCAAAATAATTATTAGAACAAGAAAACTGTTTATTTAAGGTTTAAAAAATTACAATTTATAAGGTTTGTTCCAACACAGCAGTCGGGCGAGTTTGAAACCGTCAGAAATATTCGCCTAGTTAAGTATTAATGTAAATGCAGTGGAGCTTACCATATAAACTGGGCTAATATTTCTGACAGTTTCAAACTCGTCTGACTGCTCTATTGGAACTAACCTTAATAAAAAATAGAAACTTTTAGTAATGTTCCTTATCACGCGAAATGTCAGATTTTAACAATTTCAATGACTTTTTTAGTTTGACACATGGTTACTACGAAAAAAGTAGGTAACAGCCATTTTTCTCGATTTTTACCACTGATCGATATCCGCTTTTATCACTTTAAAAAAATCCTATTGGTCGATTTTTTTTTGAAAATGTACGTTTTGATTGGTTAATAAAGTAAGAATATATTAATTAATTAAAATCTCAGAGTCGAAAAAAATCATGTTTACTATAGGTACTTCTATGCTTATACTTTAAACAAAAAGTACAAGAAAGTAAAAACGAAAAATAACTAGGCTCTTGTCTGTAAATACTAATTTGGTGTATGAAGATAATGTATTAAAAACATTTCATTATTGCAAAAACATAGGTACTATTCTCATCATCAGTTAGTTATTATATTAAACTTGCACAAATCCTATTTGTATATTCTTGGAATTTATAGAATATAGTTTTTGGCTCGCTGTGTAAAATATATAGTAACAATTTACGGGCAACCTTTGCGCCACCTACTGACTGGAGGTTATATTAGACAGCGTTGTTGCTAAGATGGCGTAATGTTATATAGATTTGTCATGCAAACAAATTCTAAGAGGAAATAAAGAAAAGGACATTGTGCTGCCATCTAAGAAGTGTTATGACATTAGCTCTTTTCACGCCCGCTTTAAATCTATTTATTTGATCATTAAAATAAATTATAATTTTAATTTCTATTTAATTTATTTATTTCTAAAGCTAATATCTCTTGCCATTTCTCTAGTAAACTGGAAAAAGCTTTTAAACATTTCTTCTGGCAATTCGAAAGGGTTCAAGCATTATGAATTCTCAACATACATATTCTCAATTTCTTCTATATCTTGAACAATTAAATTATCATAATAACAATTCTAAATGTCATTTTTCTTATTAGCGACCGACGTTAAATTTTAACAACATTAAAATAGGTGTCTTTAAAATACATTCAATAAGCGACTATATCATTGGAATACATAATAAGGTTGTGTAAATTTTAGAGTTAAACGTGTTTTAACCACTCGCTAAAATTAGCGATAACGTTTCGTAATACGGCTGTATATTTTCTTAAATATTTGACAAATGAAAAAATTATAATTTTTTAAATCGGCATTAGTGTACCTCAAAATCGTCATTAAAGTGATAGAAATCGTCATTAAATTAATCCATTATTGTACGATTTTTGTAGCTAGCAGAGGTGACAGACAAACGTAAACAAATTTTTCATTGCTTGTGACTTGTGACAATAATTGTGTTGTAATAAATGGCAAATAAATACAGTTTTTTAAATTCAGAATAATATTATCACTATTATAATTGCTAAAAATAATGGTTTTCTTACAAATGTCACTTAAAATTTTAAATAATTATGACATTTCTTAATGTCACTGAAAATTATTTAAAAAATAACGTTAATTAATCTTAATTTTACAGTTTCTGGATTAAAAAAAAAAAATTAATATGCACCTCGGCATTAATAGTATATTACGTAATGAGAGTTGTAAATAGTATATTACGCACGAATGGAAAATTAAATTGAAATTAAAATACAATTTTGTATTTCATTTTTAATATTTATCACTTATGTCAGTCTTGACACTCTTGACAGCGAGTTTTGCACTCGCTATTTTTAATAATTTTTGCCTGGTGTCAGAAATATGAACTACAAGTGTGGTGTAATATTGGTCATTTGGTCACATTACAACACGCCTCAGCGGCTGAGCGTGCGATTTGTTTACAGTGTGCAATTTACGAAGGTGACGGAGAGTGCCATTTCAGCTATTTACGTTAATGATCGTAGGTAAAGTTCCTTTTTATCACTCATGTGGTTTATTTAACTAAACTCCACATTCATGATAAAAAGTTAAACTTTAATGCCTTGATACATAAATAACTATTGATTTAAAATTTTTTTATTCATTTCTTGTGAGAATTTGCGCATGACAATTATTTTGTATGCACAAGATTAATTTTATATGCAAATAGCTAGTTCGTCGTGAAAAGCTACAAATTAAAAGACATAATAACTCAATAAACAACCGCACAGATATAGAGAGTATAAGTGAAACATATTTTAATTTATTAATTAAAGTAAACTAAAAGGGGTAATATATAAAATTCACAGGGGGGAAAATAATAAGAGAAAAATTTTTACCTTTCCATCAATGCAACAAATTAATTTTAAATTATCTGAACTTAAAATTTACGCCACTCACTCTAGTACTAATAATCTCATAAGTTACACCTTATCAAGTGTAACAAAAACATTCCAAACTACCAGGTACTAAAATAGTTTAACCTTGTTGTTGTTGTTTAACCAGTTGTTTCTAAGATCTCTGCAGAAGCAGTTTGTAAGTACACACAGTAGGTTTGTTCGGGTTTGAATATTCATTACCATCCAAGAACGACGCAAAACCGTATGCGCTCTAGTGGAATATCCCGAACTGTTTAAGATCTTCTCTGAATTTGATAAAACCAAAACACTTTGTTGTAGAAGTAGTTACTTATGTTGTTACTAGGTGGCACATCAATCAATTTTACCTACCTAGCTTCCTACTTACCGCCACCGATACTGTCAGTTTCAACAACTGCATATGATGTTTATTTACTTCGAGAAAGTTGAAAAGATTATTTTAAATAATAAATAAAAATAGACCAGTTACAAAATGGTACCTAAGTACTTATGGTCGACTTCAGATTTGTAAGACACATAAAAAACCGGCGGCTTGTTTGATGCCCATAAAAACTTCAAACAAGCCGGCTCTTTTTATGTGCTGTATAGATATGACACAGACTTTACTAAGTATTTGTTTAACTTCAATATTTCCATATATTCGAGTATAAGGTGCACTAGCGGCGATATTTACTAAAATAACTCGAATGTAATTGATAATGAAGATAAAGTACCTTCTCACAATTTTCTTGAGTCGAATGAATTTGAGAAAAATGATAAAAATTTCTTTATTAGAGAAAAAGTTAAATAATAATCAATAATAAATCGTTAAGTCAAATCACCAAATCAACACTGTCAACTGTCACAAGTCCACTAAAGAAAACTTTCCTTTCATGTGCCGCGTGCCGGCGCAAGATAATTCAAAACTATCCTGAACCGTACTTGCTGGAGAGTAGGTATTGGTTTGGACGATTCTGAACAGTACTGGATAGACCTCCAAAAAAACCAAAACATCGAACTACCTAATCCTGAATTAGTTCTGAAAAAATCCGAACACTAAAATCGCTATGCGCAGAATCCTCTGACAGTTCTAAACTACTAATTTTGTAAACCCGAACAAACCTTGTAAATCATTATAAACGATTTTTAAAGTAAGTGCAACTGCAAAAATAGTCCTGAAGATGGTTATTAAAACCCAAACGGTAGAAAATCAAAAATAGTTTTTTGTTTTGGTTTATTATTGAAGGGGTGAATATCATAATGTCAATTTTTGATTATAAGTCCAAGTGGTGGTAAAAAAAAATTTTCATGCATTACGACCTCGATGGAGGCGCAACTTTCAAAGTTCATAATTAACAGCTTGCTTTATTAAGGTAGTTTTGAGGGGAGTTTTTTTACTCCAAAATTTTTTTGACGCCCCTTTCGAAGCAAAAGTTTTAAACAAAATTATTTCCCGCAAGTAATGGACTTTTTGTCACACCAGTCGTTTTTGAATCATTTATGTTGAATGGCAGTAGGGTTTTTCAAAACGGCTGATGACAAAAATTTTGAAACATGGTTTTTGAGTCATTGCATGGGAAATAATTTTATTTAAAATTTTTGCTTCGAAAGTGTTCTCGAAAAAAGTTTTGGGTAAAAAACTACTCCTCACTTATCAAAACTACCTCAATAAAGTAAGTTGTTAATATGAAATTTATAATTTTATTCGCCTACATTGAGGTCGTAATGTATGAAAATTTCTTAAATTTTTTTTTTTGTAGTCACTACTATAACACGTTCGCTGCGATACGAGACATATGTGTGGCGGCAATTGGCTAGACATATCTAGCTCATATGGCGAGCAAGATAGACGCTACTTTTTAATAAAACACATAAGGGACATATGTACCCCGTATCGCTAGATGGTGCGCACGACTACGGGATTCTATAGATCCGTATCGCTCCCACAGCAAAACGCAAATATCAGGTAACGTAGCGAACGTGTTAATCGAAAAATTGATATTCATCATCCCTCTTCAAGGGGTTGTAGCTCCATTATTATACGTTTTAGGACATGTTTATTAACGAAAGTACATTTATTTTTTAATAAGTTAGCGACCTCTGAAGTTTGGTGGTAAATCACCCTGTAGTATATAAAAATGAAGACCTGTAAAAATATTTTCCAATCTATTTTATCTTTAACTTTATTAAATGAATCATTCATTGTTGTCTGATTGAAGAAAGAAGACCTGTGGGAGGAGCAGTACGTGTGGATGCAAAAGATTACAAAAAATTATAACACGCTAATTAATTTACTTTATTTACGCGTTATAGGAATAGAATACAAGAAGTCACATTCCTCTACAGGCCCTCTTTTACCAATCATTATATCATGTATATCATGTAATTTATTTTACCTACGATCACTAACGTAAATAGCTGAAAACGCACTTTGCGCCACCTATGTAAATTGAACCTTACACACCGTAAACAAATCGCACGCTCGGCCGCTGAGGTGCATTGCAATGTGACCACGTGACCAACTTTACACAACACTTGTAGTTCATATTTCTGACACCAGGCTAAAATTATTAAAAATGGCAGGTGCAAAACTTAATTTTCCAACGCTGTCAAACTGACATAAGCAACAAATAATACAAAATTGTGTTTTAATTTCAATAAATACGATCGTAGGTAATGTATAGTACATAATTCGAGTTGTAAAGCAATTACACACTCATGGAATTGCCGCACTCGCAGCTACGCTGCGTCGTGCGCAATTTTTCCATTCGTGCGTAATATGCTATTTACAAGTCTCATTACGTAATATACTATAAAAAATAGTAGTTATTATGCTGTAGTATACACTAAAAAAATATGAATTTTAAATAATAAAATGAATAAATAAAACAAAGGCATCAATCTCGATTTCAGAGCAAGAGCAGTCTATGAAGCCAATTTGCCGGACAATTTTAGAAGACCCCAAAGTGATTCCACTTTGGAATCATTTATTCGAGCTAAGTATGAACATAAAAAGTATATTGCTCGTGAATGGGTACCTCCTGCTTTACCAAAAGTTAATTGGGAGAAGGAAATAGATGATGAAATTGAGAAACAAAAAAGAAAAAAGAAGACGGTAATCGAAAAAAAAAATTTAGGATCTGTGGAAGTTCCCCAACTACCCAAACCCACTAATCCGAGTCCAAAACCTGCTAGAGTTGTCAGCAGTAGTTTAGATGTCCATGATAAGAAGGAAAAGAAAGATGGAGATCTCTTAGGTACTCTATTATTATTTCTTGTCAACTGCATGTGAAATAATTTGGTCAAACCACACCAAATTATTTAATGTATTTATTTTGATGAGTTAGTATATTGGTATTTTTGACCGGATTAAGTTATAATCCATTATAAGGGTGTTCCAGTTTTTTGTAGCAGGACTTTAACAGTCGATAGACATTTAAAAATTATTAAGAAAAGTTCATATAAACATAGGTTGAGAAATGCTTAGTTTTCGAGATAAAGGGTGTTAAAGTTTGAAAATAAATATAGATTTATATTTATATTTCCAGAATGCTAAGAAGTATCGAATCCAAACTTGCCAATTCTTTACATACAATTTAGAGGCCTATTTTAGAATAACAAACTACTACTTTACTTAACCATGGGATATATATGGATTTACTAAAGCTCTTTTTTACAAAAAAGTAGTACGCCACTGATATTTTCTCATGTTCCCAGATTAATTCAATAAAGCAAGAAAAAACAAAAATTAAATGTCTATTGGCACTTTTTGATATGACAAGCCGTTTTTCAAAAAATTTACTATTAATCTTTTGATGCACGCCTCTGGGCGAATTTTAGACAAACTTAAAGTCGCTCAGAATTTCACCAAATTTGATGGTACGAAAAGTCTTTTAAAAAGAAAGAATGAAACATTTAAAATATTTATTGTAAAAGTTTATTATCATGTAAATCAAAATTTTTATAACACAAATGTATTAAAACGCAACGGTCGAACTAAAATAAATAAATTTTAATTCTGGAAATATTAATATAAATCCATATTTATTTTCAAACTTTAACACCCTGTATCTCGAAAACTAACTAAGCATTTCTCAACCTATGTTTATATGAACTTTTTTTAATAATTTTTAAATGTCTATCGACTGTTAAAGTCCTGCTACAATAAACTGGAACACCCTGTATAATCCATTGATAGTTGTTGATACTGATATATCTATCTTATTTGAGTTTTTATAGCAGCATCTGATAAATTTAAGTATAATGTACAAGAGATTATTTTTAATGATGTGTGAACTATTTTAAGCTCTCCATTTGAGGTTGAGTCAAGAATTTATCGACACTATTTTCATTGCTGTAATATTCTTCCCCGTTTGTAAGAGGGAGATGTCTAATTTCAAGCTCATATCCAATATAAATTGCATACATTTGAGGCGCAATTTAATTCCATAGAAACAGATATATTTATTGAAATGCAATAAAACAGATCCTTTTTGAAAAATGTGATTTATGACTGTAATATACACCAGTTCGGACAAAGTTTGTTTTTTACTATTTTACACAAAAAGTTGTATTTTCAATAATACTTATTACTTAAAAAATATTATTGGCAATTTTGACCCACGTTACTAAAATCTATAATGTAAATTGGTAAATAAATTTGTATTTGTTTTCATTGAATAGGGCATTGCACAGGTAATTCCATTAAAACTATTTAATTCAAGCTGTACTTCTATATGTTTTAAAGATATTTTACTTTTACTTTTTTTGAGTCGCTAGGAGTTTATTTAAATTTTCACAATATTTATCTACCGAGTAGTAGTTGAATCAATGAAACCTATAAATCGGCGAACCTTCGGAATTCTCAGGAACAGTACCGATTATAATGAAACTTTTTTAAAATATGTCTTATACCACATTACTTGAAATCATAAACATTTCGGTGAGCGCAATAAAATTTTCGAATTCTAATTTTGAAAATTGTGATTTGTTTCTTTATCCTTTGAATAATTCATAAATTTCATTGATGAAACATTATCTATGAAATTTTACAGACAGTTTAAAAAATTAGAGGAAGAGAATTCTTGTTTCATACATTTTTTTCCAAAGAAAATTAAATGTAGAGGATATTCCAGTTCAGAAGTGGAAAATTTGGAATAAATGGATTTGTAACGAATTCGGCTAAAATATTTTTGAACATTGATATTTAAATTTTGTTTATTAATGTCAGAAATAATTTAAAAAAATATTCTGAACTATAGTGTTTTGTTGTTGGTTCTGTAATATAAATAATAAAAGATGTTAAAAAATCTTTGAAATGCGTAGGTATAGAAAAACCTGAAACTTTCATGTCGGTTCATCAATACATCCTAAATTAGCTAACAAAACCAAATTAATATTGGATAATTATATATAAAACGGAAAACATTTAATCACTTATATAAAGCGTATTTCAGAGTAGAATTTGCTCTCAAACAGAAAATAATACAAAGAACAAGCTTAACACTTCGGAACAATGAAATAAATGTATTTTGAATGATTCTGAATAATTGCATAAATATTTAATATACATTTTGAGCACAGTTAATAAATTCGCGACGAACATATCAACGAGGCTCAAAAAATTAAATGAAACAAACAACTGTAAAATAAAAAATATTGTATGTACCTACTATTACGAGCAATAAATTTTCAACGGTTCGTTTTAGCTTTGTAAATAGGAGAAAACGCAGTGGCGACGGATGTCACTCTATTTTGTTAGTGACTGTCAGTGTCACTTTTGTCTCATTATGCATTTTTTAAATTTTAAAACATGTCGAACCACAAGCTTACAGACGTCGAATTTAGGGATTGTAATGGCCAAATTAAAAGCTGAATAGTCCTTACAACGTATGGCAGATGAGTTTACATTGTCACAAAACAACAATATTTTACCTAAAGCGCAAGTCGCAAGTGGACACAAAATGGAAATCTAGCTCGTATGCCGGGGTCTGGTCGTCCGCGTCTTCTAATGTGGAAGATGCTGCTTTGGTGGAATATAACACAAATTATCTCTTTTCGACAGCATTAAAGGCTAAGGAAGAAACACATTTTCCAGCATCTAATTCAACTGCCCCATAGAAGCCGTAGAAGAATTTAGCAACATTGGTTTTTAAGTTTTACATATTGCTAGTTTTATGTTAGAGTAGTGTTGTATTTTTTCGCTTCAGCTTCAGGATTGTCATCTATGTATAGTGCTACTGGAAGGTATTCGTAATTCGGCTGCATAGCTCTAAATATTGTAGATAATACTGTAGTTATTGGCAAAAAGATACAACACTAAAATCTCGAAACCTTGACAGTTGCGCCTCTTTATTATTATTTACTTAATGGTTATATAGAGATTTAATAAATAAATTTAATGTTTCCTTTTTAGATTTCTCTTTTGATACGTCAATGTATTGTGTCAAAGATTTTATAAAATGTCAAATATGACTTTAAAACCATTTTTACAAAGACTAATTTTACAAAAACCAATATCACTTGATTAAATATCGTTGAAAATTTATTGCTCGCAATAGTACATAACGGGTTTAAATTTTTAAAGACTTTAGATCGATATGTCTCGAATTAGCATAAATAAAATAATAAACAATAAAAATTATTGATAAATATGATTTACAATAATAATAATAATAATATTTATTGACCAAAAAAGATACCCAAAGTACAGTCGGCGCCAGCCAAATGTGAACGCATTTTAGTTGTCATGGAATTTTCTTCTGAATTTCATTGTAGTAAGTCAGACTTTGTTTAGTGGCGTAACACAGAGAAGATATATTGACAGTAAATAATATTACTTTTATTATTTTCTGTTACCATAATAATTGGAAGAACGAGGGCCGATACGAATAATATAAAAGAAGTTAGCAAAATAATTAACTAATATTACCTACATGTTAGTGGAAGAAGGTTAATATTAATTATTCCTTTAATTCATTTATGTATAACGATTGTGAGAAATAAAATGACACAAACTAAGCGTATTAACAATAATTAATATATTTCAACACATACCTAATAATTCATAATTCAGAAAAACATTAATAAAATTAAAATGGTAAAAACTAATCTTTATATTTAAAAATCAGCAATTCGTCAGGCTTAAGACGTCTTTGTGCTATTCTGAAAGACCCTGGGAATAATGTTTCTTCTTGAGTTTTGACAGCGAGTTTGAAAGGATTCTGATGGATAAATTCGACCAGAGCACTGTCTTTATTCTCATTCCTCATTCCCTATACCTTGCCGTATAGATCTTTGCAGTCTTTGTTCTTCTTGCCAGCGCTTTTTTTATATAAAGTATACAACTTTTACCAACATTTAAATCAGCAGCCACTTCACTCAAAGACTTATTTTCTTCCAATTTAGCTATAGCCCTCGCTTTTTACGCTTCAGTTAAATGTCTTGGCATAGTTATCTTTCTTTTACTTTTGACAAATTATGACAAATATATTTGACAACTATTTTCAAATTTTACGGCGACTATGATTTAAAGTGCAAATTACACTATACAATTTTGCCGTTCACAATTGGATGGCGCCGACTGTACATAATATGGCCTGTCAAAGAAATGCTTTATAAATAAATATGTAAATAAAAATACATATCAATCAGTATTTATATATGGACATAACAACGGAGAAAAAAAATGTTAAAGATTTATTCAACATAGTCCAGAAACTCACCTATGCTCTAAAAACATCCATTTATTAGAATATTTTTACATTTATTTTTAAAAGATATGAAATTATTAATGTTTCGAATGTCCACTGGTAATTTATTAGGGTCCGGTGGGGTAAGTGTAATTTGGGGTAAAAGGATACAGTGTTAATAACTTTTTGTCGGTTGGTAGTCCTGGCGCGCCATATTCAGTCTTAAGTAGGTTGGATAATAGGCTAACAATAGCGCGATAGTGCTTGATAGCGACCATGTTTCCATCTTTTTGGCGCTAACGGTAAAAAGTAAGTAAAAATAAAACTTCTTTCCTTTTCTCGCTCTTGTTGACTTAATATTTAATATCTTTACGTTAAATAAATGTAGAGTTATCTACTTTGTGTGGATTTTAAACTCAGACTTTTTACTTCCAAAGTTAGGTTATGCGCTTACAATTCTACTATCCGAGTTGAAACATATTGACGTGTTTACACATACCCCAAATAACAAATGTATTGGGGAAAATGGATACAAATTACCGGGGAATGTGTAGCACGTGGGGTATGCGTAGACATACATATGACGCCGTGTCATCCATAGCGTCTAAGTGTAGACATTACAGTAAGTAAGATGAAATGGCATCAACCTCCTCAGGAAAGCGGTCCCTCCTAGATGCATTTTTAAATAAAATGAGATCTGAATTCATTCCTCCGGAAAAAATTAAAAAAAAACCGATTAGAGTAAAAAAAGATTCGTACGGAGAGGTACTGACAAGCAAAGAAGTGTTGATATGTCTGCAGGAGGAGGAAGCTGGCAGAATTGCGAAGAAATAGAAGAAAAACGTGAAAAACCTTAAAGTACCTAACTCAGAAGAAAATAGTCGACAAAAAGAAGGAAAAGGATAACCAAATCAAACAAATTTTCGTCCAGCAATCTTCATCAAGTGAATCCGAAAATGACGTTGAGATTATCTATGAGGAGGAAACGGCCCGGTATCGACGAGGTTAATAAAGACTCATAATAAAAGATTCAATTATTGTCCACCTAGCAGTTGACGAAGTTAACTCAAAGATTTCTGTATTTCCCGAACCAAAAGACATAAATAAGATGTGTAAAAAAATTCAAAAAACTTTCTTAATTTGTTTTAAACCAAAATATTTATTTTTTTATACTTCTGTGAACAAAATTGTTTATTTTTATTACTTTTTATATATTCAATTTGAAGAAAATAAAAGTTTATTGCATCAAAAGTCAATTTCTTACTGCTTATTGTTGAAAAACTATATATGTTTCGCATACCGATGTGTAGAGTAAACTTTATACTTTGGTATACACTTACCCGCTTTAGATTATTATTGACCAGTACGAAAAATATGGGCTTGTATCCAATTGCCCCAATTTGAGGGGTTAGTGTAGACAGTGACAGGGTTTTTAAAAAAAATTGTAGCACTATAACGGCACTACGTATTGATGTTGCATTTATCACATCGATAGACCAATAATCACTCTTAATGCTGATTCACTGTCTATCCCATAACTATTACCATGGCCAAGAAAATCGGTGTTGAAAAAGAAACGTCATTTTCCGTACACACTTACCCCACCGGACCCTATACCATGTTATGCAATTGTAAAAAGGAGATTTTTGTAGGTGGATTTTTACTGATTTTAATACTTATATGAATAATTATTGACTATAGCGATATTTTTCGTGTTTTTAATTATTAAACATAATCAATACAATTATTTTATTTACAATAATGAGAAATCACATATATCATCTTTTCCATCGTTTTTTTCACTTCTTGGCAAAAATAATAATTTTTTAGTAATAATCTTAATTGTTTATATATATTTTCACAAATATCACAAATTTTCAACAATAAAGACACCGTTTTCAAGAAATTTAGGACACTAAAAACACGTACACACTAAAAAGCATGGAAATACTGGTTGTATTCAAAGTGGAAACAAGGTTGGATCGATTAGAATACCTGATGTTTACTAGTTACTACCTAAAATATCTTTACGAGATAGTCTACATGCACAATAAAAGGCCAATTTCTATTAGGGTGAAGTTGGTCTTAGCAGATGTTGAAAAATCTATAACATATATCTTTATTCGATAGTCAAGAAGGACTGTCAGGCTTATTGGCATGATTTAGCCTGGCGGTTGGGAATAAGTAGTTTCCATAAATTCGGCAGGTTTTGTTCTCGACAATGGATGTAAAGCAGTACTAATGTTTGGTCTACCTCGTACGGATGGCATACATAGTAGTACTCTTGTAACACTCATCTTGTAGTTAATATCAGGAATTCCTATATTCCTCGCGCAGTTACTGCAGACTAAAATGTTGACTTAAGCCCAGCTGACCTTAAAAATGAGCTACAAAATAGAAACAATGTATTTTTCCGAAGAGATGCATCTATTATAAAATATCCAGAGTATGTCAAATTTTTGGGAAAATATTTAGATCCCTGGTTAACTTGGTACTATCATATGGATAAAGTTCGTAATAAAATATTGTCCATCTATTTTCTTCACGACTTATCAAAAAAGTTTTCATACTTGCTCTAGTATGAACTCATTTAACCAAAATAAAATAGTGTCTCTTCAAAAACTGCAAAATCGGGGTATGAGAATTATACTTAAATGTAGTAGATACACTAGTATTACGCTTATGATGGACATGCTACAATGGACTTGTGTCTCTAAAAGATTCTATTATATGGTGATGATATTTATTATCAAGTTATTAAACAATCTCTTGCCTTCTTATTTTGATGAATTTATTGTATATAATTCAGAAGTACATAATCACAATACCAGGAATATTAATAACTTTCATTTGGCTAGGTGGAATTACTCTAGTACTAGGAACTCTATATTCTACAGGGGTCTAAATGAGTATAATAGATTACCTGCATCTGTTAAAATGTGTAACAAATTAAGTCAATTTAAAAGATCTATTATTAAACATATTAACTCGATGTAATAATATTCTTTCGTGATGTGTGTGTAAATATTTGTTTGTACGTAATTATAAGTGTTTGTACGCTTTACTCATCATCTGTAGTTTGTATAACTTATATTAGAAAAATTCTAAATAAAGATTGTTGTAATATATAGTAACTGCATTTCATGTCCTGATTTAATCAAAACTATCATATGTAATACTGACATGGAGTCGTGAATTCTTAGTAGAGTTTTTGCACTTCAATGAAAAGCCGTCAGGATAATGTGTAGCATAAACTATAGGGATGATTGTGTGAACAGTTACATTCAAATGCACATTCTCACGGTCCCATCTATATTAATTTTTTATACAGGGTGTTTCGAAAACATTGGGACAACGCTTAACAGCAGATTCTGCACATCAAAACAAGTCGATTTAACCCAAAAAGTAGGAATCTATAATCTGTCTCACCAACAGATATAAATAGACTCCGCCCCAAATATGTCTGCTAAATTTGAATGGAATTTCTCAATTGGTCGTATTTATAGTACCTAAATTACAAAGCAACCGCTAGATTTAACTGACAAAGGCCGACTCGGTTTTACACATTTTGCAACAGATCGGGTCAGAACGCATAAACGCTAAACATACGAAAAACACGAATAAATGGGGAGCTGGCTTGACTGTCAACTGTCTTATTCGTTTTTGTGACATTTTTTAATAATTTATGTCATCTGTGCTGTGTTAAGTAAGGTACCACGTAATGCAAACGATTAATATTGAATCTTTTTTTGAAGTTCTATTATTATATTACGAGTATATTGATATCTCTCATAACTTTCTTATACAAGTTGTAATAGAACCTTGTGAAAATAAAGAAAAAATAGGTAGGTATGAGTTGTTTTATTTATTTGGACATGTTAAAACTTATAGTTAAGTTCTCGCCTTCTAACAAACGATAGGGTTTTTAAAGATTTTTCTCAATAAAAATAAAGCAAGATGTAGGTATAGTTTTTATTGCTTGAACATTCCACGACTATTCGCAAAAAGAACCGAAAGTAATCTTACGATAGATATTAATAAATAAACATGTACATTTCATCATGTAAAACTGACTATTAATGGGGCGGAGTCTATTTATATCTGTTGGTGAGACAGATTATAACTCTTTTCGTGTTCATGATACAGGGCAATTAATTAAAAAATATTATAAAATATATATTTGTATTTTGTCTCTATCTTGGAGACTATTATACGTATCTACTTCAAATTTGGTAACGACATGTTTTTCAGGTCGCCAACTTCAATGGTGATATTGCCGATGTAACAATTTATAGAGGGCACTAGTTATAGTACTATTATATGACAGTTTAAGCTATAACTTTTTTTGAGGTTAGGTTTTGGACATTGTCTTCTATTATAATCTAAACGCAATTTAATTTCCCAAAGAAAAGGTATACTTGTTGAAACGTGATAAAATGCACCCTTTCTGAGAAATACGCGATTTACAACTTTGTCACACACCAGCTCGAAGAAAGCCAATTGTATCATTGTCTTCTATTATAATCGAAATGCAATATAATTTCCTAAAGTAAAGGTATACTTGTTGAAATGCGATAAAATGCACCCTTTCTGAGAAATACGCGATTTACAACTTTGTCACACACCAGCTCGAAGAAAGCCAATTGTATCTAAAAGCGGTTTTTTATTTAATAGGTCTGCGTCAAGTACGATATCTTGAAATCATCAATAGTGCCTGTGTCAAACATTGTAACATTATCATACCAAAATATACCAACATATTCTACATTAAGACTTACTTTGCTTAATATCACGTAAAACAATTTTGTATGAAAATACAGTGTTAGTATAAAGATTACGACGAATTTTGATTTTACATAAAATAGAAAAACACATTAAAAAGCAATTTGTACAAAAATGTCCTGGATACTGAGAGTCAGTATTTTTGAATTAAATATTTAATATTTAATGGCATAATGTTTATTACTAAGTGTATAAGAATCAATATAAATTAGTCCAGTTTTTATTCATGCATTTCATGTATTACATGTATTAAGATATTTTTAGTAACATTGCATCATCATAAATTAGCAAGAACAAAAAAATTATTATGGCTCAAAAATGTACAATCTCCTGGCTCCATCTGTGAAGTTGCTTCCAATTGCAAAATTTTAAAATGTAATAAAAACGTATTTAATTAATAAAGAGTTTTTATTCAACTAACGATTCTTTTAATAAGAATTTTAATGATCTAAGTACGTCATTTTTGCTTTAATTTCAAAATTTTATATGTTTTAAAATATTTATTATTATTATATATTATGTACTGTATTTTGCTAATGATCAAAATTATTTTAGGTTTACAGAATGGAGAAGACAATTTTAGTAATTTTATTTCTGCACCAACATGTATAAAACAAGAAGAAAAGAAAGCAGATATTGAATCTGCCAAAAATGAAGAAGAAAGTTTCTTTAATCAAGCTATACCAGCAGAAAAGGAAAAGGTTAAATTAGATAAGGATAGCATTTTAGCATTATATGCTAATACTCCTAATAATTTTAATCAATATTCAAACATTCCACAAGTTTCTTATCAACAACAACAACAACCAAATTTGTCATGTACACAGAACAATTTTCAAACATTTGGGGGTTTTCCACAGCAGCAGCAAACATATTCTATTCAAAACGGCTTGCTACCGGCCCAATGGCCCTCAAATGTTCAACAATGGAACAAACAGGGACAATTTTTACCTCAAAATAATGTGCAATATGTAACTAACCCCACACAGTTTCCTATTCAGAGTCAGTTTAGCGGTCAATCTCAGTTAATTAGTTTTCCACAACAGGCTCCTGCAAATCAGTTTTTACAATTCCAACAACCCAATCCGCATTCAACAAGTTTTAACCAAACTCCAAATCCATTTTTTGCCAATCAAAACTTGCAGCAGCAATTTAATAACTTGAGTTTAAGTAGTCAAAGTACGAATGCCCCACCTACAGTGGCTACTAATATATGGCAGTAACTAATAATTTTTGTAAGTGTTTTTTGTTAGTTCATATAAATTTTCCATCAGTGAAATAAATATGCCATATAATTTGTGACAAATATCTTTTCTACATTATATATACAGGGTGAACTTGAAATACACCGAATTTTTTTTATATGTAATTTCTTATAGCCTAATAATGTCTACACGGCGTTTTAATTTTAAAATTATATAGATAATGTTTCATAAGAAAAAGCCCTAAATCTGTCCCGTTGGGGAAACACCGACCGATTACCTTGCCACCGAGCTTCACACAAACAAATACCTCTACGCTGTATTCGCGGTGTTGCCATGTTTCCATAAAAACAGTAGATATTACTATTACTTAACTACATTTGGTTGATTGACACGTTTATGTAACAGCCATTAACAAAATTCCTGGCGGTGAATATCATCATCTGGCTGCAAAGTTGGCACTTTCTGCACATGCTAAGGATGCACTCTGTAGCATACAACAAACGACAAACTGTGACAATCAAATTTGACGAGCCAGTTTTGCGCGCTTAATCCTTGCTGTTCCTCTACAGCATGTAAAATTTGGGGATCCATATTTAATATGCTGCGAGCGGGTTCGTCTTCTGATGCAGGTTTGAAATTGCCACAATGTCGTAAAAAACCCTTACTGCATTCTGCACACTGTACTACGGCACTATGGCAGCTACGCGCTGATCATGAGTAGTAACGGTATGTGCATTTCTGTAGGTACAAACATCAGCTGCTCTGTCCAAGGACGTCATGAATATTTTAAATGAAAATTCAATAATTTTTTTCTTGGCTGTTTTGCACATATTTTACAATTGACAATTTTTAAGAAATTTTACTCGGAGCTTAACGGATTAAAAAAATTTAGTGTATTTTAAATTCACCCTGTATATATAAATATATATATAAAAATAAGTCGTATGTGTGATATATCTATGTGAATATGAAAGCGCATACGTGTTGATATTACAAGAATTTCATTTTATTGATATATCTTGGAAAATAGCTTATTTATTATTATTATTCAATGTTATGTACATTCACCCTAATATTAAAATATCAGTACAAGAGAGAGTATTAGTTAGGTTTACAATCTTTCCAAAATCGCTTTCCCCCAATTTTCTTCCACTTATTGTGTGTCTTAAGTTGTTTGTTAAAAGGAAAACGTTAGTGCTTATTATTTACAATATTTCCCTGATTTGTTTACTATCAAAATTATATTACCATTTGTGATGGTTAACTTTATTTTACCGCATAAAACTACCTGGAATAACACGTTTAACTCCTAGGCATGTGACTTCTGTGACTGGTGGTTTGTAGAGGTATATAGCTAAGCCAGTTTAGTAGCCATGATAAAAAATATTGTATTGTTTTATCGGCTTCAGGATATTAATCCTTTGTTTACATATGCAAAAGTAGGCTGGTAAATAAGTCATAACTAAAGTTGTACAGTTATATTTATTGCTTGTACGGTAATATTACAATACAGATCTGTCAATAACTGTCAACAGATGAAATAATAAATAATGAAACTATAGGGCTATTTATTAATACAAACAGACAGAAAACTCCAAACAATAATAATTAAATACTGAAATCCAACTGAAATGTATTTTCAGGCAATCCAAGGTCCATTTTTATGTAGCCGTTGTGACATTAAAAATGTAAACATTTATGTAATATGAAAAAACATAACAAATAAAAACAAACAAAATATAACTATAACTATGGCGACAAATCAACCCATACAGACTTGACCAACTAATGAAATGAAAACGTTATTAATAAGAGAATATTAAAAGGTAATATGTATTAATAATGTCTTTATTTTCTGAAACCGATAAACTATTGAACAAATCACGGATTTTATGAATCATAACAGCCTTAGATGTCTTAAAATCCTCGCTCTACGAGCTCGGATTTAATAGCTATGGTCTATAAGATATAATTTTAACTTCTGTTACACCAAAGTTAATTTTAAAACTAACTTATTTTCAAAATAATTTTTCTTATTCGATATGATAAAACTATTAAACTGCACATACATAAATAATTTAAAATCAAAGGGAGGAAGTTTCATATAGCAGTAGGAAAAAATATTTTATGCACATTCATTGTGATCAACTGAGTTTTAGAATAGTGTTTTTATAATTAGGAATTTGCTGATCTACCACTTCTTTTTATTAATGTGATTATTATTCATAATGAATGTGTGTATGAATTTATATTCGGATACAACTGAGCCGTTTTCTAGCGACGCAGCAGTTTGAACTAGTTTGAAGCGCTTTTAAAACAAACCATTCTTGCATTGCAGCGATGACGTCATAGATGCAAATGGTTGAAACAGTTTTGAAATGCTGTGGCCAGAGGTGTTTAAACCACGATTGCGCATTTTAATGTTTCTGTTGCCTCCAAAAGCAAAGTAATTGTATAGTTATGTTGTAAGTTGGCAAATATTTTATTTGAAAATCGAAGAATAATTTATTTAATTACTGTTTCTACCTGAATTTCACAAAGGTAGCACATTTGACAAAAGCCAATTAAAAGTTAGGTTATGTTTATGTTATAAGTACAACGATTTAAAAATTTGCGTTCTTGCGCCTATCTTATCTATGACGTAGCAGTTCAAACTGGTTCAAATACATCAACCAACACGGTGTAAAATTGTGTGTCGCTAGAAAACACCTCTGAATTCAAGTCTTAAGTCAAAAACATTGGTGGCAATTTCAAATTTCTTATTACCATATAAGGATTCGCATAAGGTAAAGTCGGGTAAGTGGCAACGGGTTTCTTTTGATAAGTTTAACTTATAAAAAATAAATAAAAAGTATAATGTTCCTCGCATAGGTATCAAATTTGACAAGTTGACGCTTTAGCTTGTTTATGAATTACCTTTAGATTTTGTGTAAATTGATCATTTTTTAAACACGTTATTTTTTTTAAATTGATAGTGATTGTACTTTCCTGAACTTGGTGGGAAAGTGCATTGTTAGTCTCCAGCACCGGCTCCATGCTAGATGGTGTAAATTGTAAAACATTTTTTAGCAACCTAATTCTTGTAATATTATTAACAAAAACGTACACTATAATAAGGCAAAAAATGAAAAATCTAAATTATAGATACCAAAATGTATCTTCCATGACTTAAAGTATAGACATTTTTAGAACCCTTAATGTTTTTTTTTCTTAAAAATAAACAACTGTGTCTTCTCTCATTGTCAGCTAAGCATTCAGCATCACTGTCAAATAAACTATAACTTCATTCTTGGGCCTTATTACTATAGCTACATGATTGAGTGGGTTTTGTGATACCATATTGAATTCTTGTTTCCTAATTATCTGTCTTGACTTTTATCGTCAATTCCAGTAAGGGATGTGCTGGAAATATTGTCACAGTTGCTACGACAAAAGTCACCTTTATTATTTTTTAACACTTTCTAGAACCTTATAGGATTCGGATCGTAGAGAGATTCCGAGATAACATTTCTGTTATAAGGGATAATACCATCTTTATAAAAAAAATTTCTCATCATTTCCTGTGTTATCCCTGAAACAAATATAGAACAAGTCAGGAAAATTCCTAAAACACTAATTGCATGTACTCATTTTGTTTTTTGTGGGGTCGGTGCAACAAGATGACTTCTATCCTTGAAATAGAAAAAAAAACAAAAACTAATTAAACTACAAATTATTTTCATTACTGATTAGTAGCTCCAAAAATCATTGTATACACTAGATAGCAGTGGCGGCTCGTGATGTTGATTTATGGGAGGACGACAATTTTTCTGGAAATTCAAGGTTATTGTATTTACAAGTACCTCAAAATTTGTATTACACGCTACATCATCGTTATTAAAATTAATAATTATTGTCATTTTAAATGTTGGCTAAAAAAAGGAATTATTGCAATCGCGGTTTAAAAATAATCTTTGTTTAATTCACAAGGGGGTATATTATTATGTTTGGCGGTATCTTTTAGAAATATATTATACAACACAACTAAAACAAGCAAATTTTTAATTACATTCATATTCAAAGTTAATTAACCGTTTGCAAAAAAATGTTTCCTTATCCTCCTTATGCTATAGTTTTATATACAAACTCAGCTCATCATTCCTTCTGGCAAACAAATACTTCTATAACTTGATCATTAAAATTGTTTATGGTTGTAATCATCTCTTTTTTAATTGACAGCATAGCCAATGCACAAAGTCTGCCCTGACACATGGTGCTCCTTAAAAATGCTTTTATTCTCTTTATAGTTGAAAAACTTTGTTCACTTTCTGAAGTTATCATGGGAATTGTACACATAATTATTAGATCCAGGATTTTTAGAATTTAAAGATTCATTGTGACTTCGCAAAGCCAACTCAAACGCACCACAAATTTTATACATTCTATTATTTTGTTCCAATATATGCAAGTTTTCCTTAACTTTTTCATTGTGCTCTTTAATAGAACGACAATGTGCTGAATCTAATTGAAACTGAATATCACGACCCAGTAACATAAATTCAATAAGGTCATCCCCCATATTTTTTATATTAAATTATAAAATTTCATAAAAAATAAACACCCAAATTTTTTTATTTTCTTCTATTGCATCGTTTAATATAAGAAAAAAAAAGTTGAATGAAACATAAATCAAAACTCGCCGTCTTTGTGACTTAGTAAATCTTGAGTCGTTCGCATTGGTTATCGTTTGTCAATAAGGTAGATACTGCGGACCTTCGTTGTGATTGATTGAAATAAATTCCTATTTAAAAATATACCAATCACGAACTAAACTGGAGTTTGTGGTTTGGTACGCCAAATTATGCTTTTTGTTTGTCCACAGTGTTTTAGGTTATGCTAGTATTTTGAGTTTTGCGATTGTTGTTATGAATTGAAAATTATTATGATTAAACATTACTCTGCATCAATATGTACAAATAACCTTAAGCCTGCCTAACCCGACAAGTTATTTATAAACAGAACCAGTAGATAAAACTCGGCAACCGTCGTGGTGCGATTTTACGTTTCTCAACTCCGCGCTAAAAAATCGAAATTGTTCATGTAAAATTTGTCTATCGTGCATGAATCCACTTTTGGCAAGTTGTCCACTGAGTGCTGGAATTCAAAAGTATTTAGTGCTAATGCAAATTTCAAAATTTAAAATAAAATACTAATAGGCGATAAATCAAGACTTTGTTGCTGTTTTTATTAATTAAAACTCCTAAGCTATTCACCACAAGTATTAGAATATCACGATTTTAATATGAGGGATGATCCTATTTCTCCATGTAAAAGAGATTCACACATTCATTCAACCTTTGGTTTAGTTAAAACGCACACAAAACGGCATTTCTCATTTCACAACTACACAACCAACTCGCATTTTTATACATAACCTTTAGTTAACTTACCAGCTATAAAGTTCGGACATTTATTCAGCATTTGCCTATTACAACATTTATCATAAAAACAAAAATTTTCCAATACTCCAAAAATCAGTATATCTATATTGCGGTTGTACATCTGACGACTGACTGACATCATCTATAAATGTATTTTGGTCATAGACTTAATAATGGACCGAGCCTAGAGAGAGAGGTGATGAGGACGAGACCTCGAGAGAGACGTCGATATATTATCAACTGATTGTTATAAAACGAGCGCGTGTGTGGACTGCTATGTTTTGTGGTTGACTTGACGTGTGAGCTGTGTTTTACGTATTTTCTTAAACATTTTAAGTTAATTTTCTGTAAAAGAGGACATGGTTGTGTCTTGCTGTGCTTATGGGTGCAACAATAAGTATAAAAACGGCAATGAAGTTTCATTTCACACGTAAGTTTCTTGAATAAAGAATAAATAACCTATTTTTGTCCTGTCATTGTATACGTAGTTAATCGAATATTAGGCTATTTCTAGCTTAATATTATATTAATAATATGTCATTTCATTTAATAGGTTTCCTAAGAATGATGAACTGAGGAAAAAATGGGTAATATAGTTCTCAAAAAAGAAAATACTTTTCTCCAACTGCGAGTTCAAGGTTATGTATTTTGTTCCTACACCTTCTTTAGGTACCTACTTATTTATGCTTAAATATCTGAGATGCATCTATTTTTATACTTCACCGACAAATTGTACGTATTATAATCAAAACCTCTAATCACAAACTTGCTAAAATATATTTATAAAGAATCTCGGCAAAATGTTTCCATCCTCCGCCAAAAAAGTAACTTGGCCACGTGACTGTTCCTGTTGAAGTAACAGTCACGTGGTCTCAAATCTTACTATCCTTGTTCGACGCACACAATTTATATCGCTCTATCTCTCTTCAATGTCGTCCTCACACTGGCGAACGGAAAGTGGCACAAGGCTCCGTCCATACGTTAGTATTATTAAGTCTATAGGGTTTTTTGGCGACCCAAACCGCTAACTCCGGTTAGCTGCGGTTTGGCTCGTGATTGGTGTATTTTTAAAATAAATTTGTTTCAACCAATCACAACTCTAACCGCAGTTAACCGGAGTTAGCGGTTTGGGTCGCCAAAAAACCCTTTATGATTTTGGTTTAGAGATGAGCTGTTTCATTTTATATAGAAATGTGCGCAACTGTCGCCATACTAGCCTAGCCTAGCCGCCCATGGGTTAAACTTCTTCTCACTTTAACTTATCGTACTGCAATACTTCTGTTATTTGGCATCCAATTTTGCAGAACAAATCTGGTAGCCCCCAAACAATTAATTTATGCCAATATTTCAAAAGGAGTTTTAAGATATACCGTATGGTTGCAATAAATCCAATTTTATACTTATTACCACCCTTTACCCACTTTTATTTGCATTTTTTTCTATATTATATATAAATGAAAGCAAAGGAAGATCTTAATGGTAGTATTATTTTAAATTTAAAAATATCTGACAATTAAATTGTATCCTTTCACTGTGCGTTGGTTTGGGAATATTTTCCTAAATCCCCAATCTGGAATTCTTACTCCCTTCCCCCTTCTCTCTATTTCTCCCCTCTCTCTCTCTCTAATTCGTCATAATATTTGTGCTATATTTATAAAAAAAAATTACATCCACCAACAAGGCTAATCAGGATCTAATTTTTAATTCAATGCGAGTTATCTCGTCAGGAGTAGTTAAATCTTGGAAATTTTTAGCAGTGAAAGGGTTAAAATAAAATAAAATTGTCATAAAAGTTTTCCCTTCAAACGTTTATTATTTACAGAAACGACCCCGTACATTTCTTATACTAAACATTTTTCCATTAAAATATTCAGGATTATTTATATTTATTTTGGGTCACTGATCAAAAGGATTTACCGTCGGCATTAGCACAACCCAAGGGATACCACATGGAGGTTTTTCAACAGTGACCCTCCGAGTTCATATTCTAAGTATAAATTTTACAATTTGAAAGCCAGAATAATCATACCATTTGGTATAAGTTACTTAAAGCTAAAATCAGTAACGAAATAAATGTTTTTAATTAATATTTCTACTGTGACTGCAGGAAATTAGTATGGTTGAAGGTTAGAATTTCGCCTCTGTGATAATTGTGGTAAGTCAGAACATTTGAACAGTTGATTTTTGAAAGTTGTGTGCTCATGGACAGTTTTGGTCAGTGGCCTAAGATCTATAAAATACAAAAAATACAGCTATTTAGTGGAAAGACATTTTGGATAAAAAATGTGCGGTGTGTATAAATATAATTAATACTGAAGTGTGTAAATCGCAAATTATTTTTTATTCGAATGTCTCAAAAAATGACGTTTCTCGGTCAGAAGACAAAAACGAAAGGTAGAACTTTTATAGCTACTTCAAGTAAACGACCTGAAAAGACTTTTCAGGCCTCGGCCTGAAAAGTGACAGACAAAAAGATTAAGCGTTTTAGTTACCTACCTATTAAAATGCTGGCCCTTTTTTCTACTGTAAAATGGTAATTCACTTGTAAATAAAACTTCAATTCAAGCAATTTTAATTGAATAAAATAAGAGATTTCTGAATTTTATTTAATTCGATACTAATTTCAAGCAAACTGATATGACAGCAGTTGTGCAGTTGTTATTTATTAATATCTGGCCTTATAGTTCACAGCCGTCTACAAACAAACTTGAAAATTGTATCATATGCGGGGTAGCAAAGTAAATCTTAAGAACATAATATTTTAATTTTCCCTATCATTTTAATATCCATAAGCACATTCGAATAAAAAATATTGTGTCACACAGACGAAAAACCGTTTTTCGGACTCCTACGAATTGCCAGCCTCGACTGCGTCTCGGCTGGCAATATTTCGTAGTCGCCCGAAAAACTAGATTTTTCGTCCTTATGACATAAACTACTATTTCAGGTTACTGTGTATTTTTACATATGGCACCTTAATTTTAATGACTTTTTGCCATCTATTTGTTGTGAATGTCATACCTTTTTCGAAAGATCTAATTATTAAGTACCTACAGGGGCAGAATTATAGTCATTACCATTAGTATTGTCGTTTTTGTTATAATACTAAACCTGTTTATTGTTTAATAAATAATGAGGCAAACATTTCGCTTTTATTGTGCTTCATTCTTTGTTTATTTATGTGAGAGGTAGGCACTTTTAAAGCCACAAAAATTTTTTATGTCTAGTAAAATTAATCAAAGCTTCAAATAAAAAATAAATGTGGACATGTGCAATATGTGCGCTGACAACCAATAAATTGCTGATAAATTTGTGTTTACTAACTGAAAAAATTGTTTCTATCATTAGATGAGTAAGAGATGAACCCCTGGCATATCCTCAAAAAAACAAATGTGTAAGAATTAAATTGTAATCAACATTGTCAATATAGCCCTCGAAAAAAAAATATTTTAAGGCTATGAAGTTAACAGTCGAGCAGGTGTTGCATCATGAATTTTATTCTGTATATGTGTGGTGCTACACGAAAATGCAGTGGGATGTACTTTTGTAAAGTTTGAGGATGTTATATTGCAATAAATTATCAAGTGCATTAGTATGTATTTTTTTAATATTATTATATTGACGAGACAAAAGAATAATTCTCACAAAATTACTTTGTGTTACTGGTTCTGTGAACAAATATGCTTCACATCCTTAGACACATATGTGAAACATATTTGTTCACGACCGGTCACACAAATAAAGAAATTTTGTGAAAATTATTCTTTTGGCTCGTCAATATGAACAATTACTCACATGGGATTAACCTACCTACGTTATTTATTATTACTTCCTCATCTCGCAATGAGTGTTTCCTTATATATCTGAGCCCTACTGTAGTAGACTCATTTAAGATCGATCTACTTCCAAAAATATTGAGCATTCAATTTGAATGCAAATACAAAAAAGCTGCAACTGGTATGGAAACAAATTAGAAACAAGTGAATTATTGTGAAATCTTCTAGAGGAACACCTAGATTATTCTAGAAGGCATATCTTTAGCTATATAAAGGCCAGGACGGTTGCGCCTAACAGTAAACTTTCGCATCTAGTAATGTAAATAACTATTTCCGGCTAGCTGGAAATAAAAATTAAGAATTACTTACTTCCCAACTTTTTATAAGCTGGCAATTGATGAAGCATTAAATACCTATATGATTGTGAATACAATTTTTTCACTCCCTAAGGGAGTAAAAGTGGCACTTTAGTCCCTAAAATCGGGGACTAAAGTACTAGTTTTAGTCCCTGCGTTGCCAAAAAAATATATGTTCACAGTTCACCTTGCTTAAAAATTTGTAATCTGTCAATTGACTATGTGCAAGGGGCGGAGCTATTACTAAATTCGACGCGAGCGTTTGCGGTGACCATAATTGTAAATTTTGAACCCCCAATTTTCCCATTTCCCATTTGTCAAGATCATATGTTTTGTGCTGTCAAAAGTGTCAAATAATAATAATTGTTGTTTGAACGAGAAGAATCGTAATTTAATAGTGGTTTTCGGTTATAAACGAAACATGCATGGGAAAAATTAAGCCACCTGCAAATAAATGTTGTGTTCTTGGCTGTCGTGTTAGTGACACTTTCCATAAAATAAAGTTTTACAGAATATTACAGATTTCCTGTGCGGAAACACAACCTTAAATAACGCGCAAAGTGGATCAAAGCTTTGAAAAGAGTGAAGTAAAAGAATGTATTTACCTCTAAATTAAGTTTATAAGGCGTATCTGTTGCAGCCGTTTGTTGAACGCACTTTGCTGTAGTTTTATTATTGCAGCTGATATCAACATATCTTTCTACATGTTTCACATGACAAATTGTTGATTTTTTTCTTTTTTCTAATACATCTCTCACCTTTGGTAAATTTATTGGAACACGTACACGTAATTTGTTTAAATTTGGTACACAAAATTATACTCGTCATTATTTTATGTTATTCTGTCATGTCGTGACATTGACAATCATGTACTGACATTGACAATTTAGGGGTACAAATATTAAAAAATTGACCACGAGCGGCGCTACTAGAACCCTTGCACATAGCGAATAATGTAAAAAAGTTTTGCACTACCCAACATACTACCTACTTTACCTATACCTATATGTATTTTGGGACGCTGAAACCGAATCCGAGGTCAGCATTGACTCATAACGTTAGAAGTTTTACAAAACGTCAAAAAAAAAAACGTTAAAACCAGTCAAAAATGAGGTAAAAGTAAATTAAAAACCCAAATGAACTAACCACTTTCCCTATATTATGTATTTTGGGGCGCTGAAATTGAATCCGAGGTCAGCATTGACCCATCACGTTAGAATTTTTACTTAACCTCAAAAAAAATCGCTTGCTCTTCCACTATAATCTCCTAGATTTTCAAGAAAGATCGATATGGGACGTAAGTAGTACAATTTTATGTTCATTAGTACGGAAGCACGGTCGTGCAGTCTGGGTTCAGAGTTCCCTGTTATTACGTCACATCTCGGAAATTCTGATTTAATCCGTCAGCGTCACAACTCGGATTTCGGAATTTCCGAGTTCTGAGTTCCCAGTTGTTACGTCACATCTCGGAAATTCTATGCGTCACAACCCAAGTAACAATTTAAATGCTTTTTGGCCAAGTTCTCGTTTTATAATGATTTTATAAAGGATGTTTGTAGATATATAGTACAGCGGATTAGCTAACCCACAGCCTTCTGATATTAAAGAAGGCTGTGGCTAACCTATTGTGCACTTTTTGATAAAAGCACCAAATTTGGCACAGAGGTAGACCAATGTAATAGGAACAATTTTGGATGTGGAGCCATCGGCCAACTGCCCCCTGGCGGCCGTGGCGGCCATTTTCCAAAATGGCTGCCAGTGGACACCCGAAAGACAACAGAAGTTAGATAAAATTTTCTGCTGAAGGTTTTAGTGAACGTTTACTGAATGTTTTGAATGAGAGATAGTTTGTAAGTTATATACAGGGCGAGTCAATAGTGCGTATTTCTTCTGTATCTCCTGTCTCGTTAGAGATAGAGGCATGGTTCAAAATTTTAATTAAATTGTGAGAAAAAATTGTAATGGACTAAATTTTTGCATGCACCTTAGTATTAGGGTTCTTAATAATGTGTGAGAGTTCCTTATCGATTTGACCGCCACGGGGCCAAAGGTCGCGTAAACAGTATTTTGCAAATATCTTGAAAATGGTGAACTTTTTGGAAAAAACATAATTTAGGTATGTACCTATACCCTATACCTACTAATTCGTAGCTGAGATTTGCTACAAAAGTGACTTTTGTAGCAAATTTTTTTTGTAGGAAAAACCTTTCACGACTATCTGCAGAAAGGCGGAGCTTACCTATTCGTGACTACTAGCGCTCGCGGCGGCCTGTTCAATAAGTTTTGTACTGGACCTTTCAACGTAGCTAATATGCGAAATATTTGCTTTTATTCATTATTTTATTATAATCGTTTTGTAAGTTTTTAAGTTCATGAATATTATTAACTGTAAGGTAAATGAGAAGTGTTGTAGACGACACATCTTGATTTATCGTCGGGCGTATATGCGGTACAGTGTTTTGTGTTGTGCGACATAACCCCACGCTCATAATATGAGCAAACGCCGTTCATATGGAAATGTTTGTGGTCAATTGTGCAAATAAGCAGAATAATGCCGAAAACATACGGTTTTATTAATTTTCCACAAAACCACAAAGTAATTTTTGCGACAAGTCTCCTCTCTCTGAGCGAGAACATTTAAAATGTATCCTCGATTTTTTCGAGAAACACCGCCGTTCAATCCAGCGAAAGGTCGACAGAATGTTCGAATTTCTTCGCCGATTGGCGAAGTTCGGTATTGTGTTGTTTCTTTCAACAAGAAGGAACGAACGAACGAACATTCCGCAGTCGATCCGGTTCTATATAAAACGATATATGGATATTTGTACGGATGTGAGACGAACGATGCCCGCGGACCAGTCGGCGATCCTCCAAAAACTTGGTGGGAAGCTTCCGAGAAACCAAAGCTTTTGGGTTCCGGGGAAGTATGGTTGCAAAGCGGAAAGTAATTGACGGAAGGGCACCACCAGGAGTGGAGCCTGCGACTTAATTCGACGCAACACGAGAAACCTCACTAGACCCGGAATGATCGACAGATTGAGAGTTCTTTCTTGATTCGGTGGGTGGTGATGCACGGCCGTTCTTAGTTGGTGGAGCGATTTGTCTGGTTAATTCCGATAATGAACGAGACTCAAGCCATGTTAACTAGGCGTATTTCCATATCCCAAAAGCCTGCCGCTCCGGCTTGGGGCTCTGGTCTCTTTCTGCGTGCTGTTTTTACTGTTGTTCAAAATTTTCTTAGAGAGACAGGCGGCTTCTAGCCGAACGAGATTGAGCAATAGGTAACAGGTATGTGATGCCCTTAGATATTCTATACCGCACGACGCTACACTGAAGGAATCAGCGTGTCCTCACTGGCCGCGCGGTCTTCAATGCATCTGTTTTTACACGTGTATCGCGTCGCGGTTCCTTCATTCGGCCTATTCGCAGTCGACGATACAGCCGAAGATGACAATGTTCCGTTAAGGATTAGCGTTCCAGATTTCTCAAAGAGACACGGGATGCGTTGACGTTTTTTGAGTCTTGCCTACACCTAGTTTCGAAATCGACGTGATATTCTCGTCTTAATGATGTCAGAAATCTTCAATTATTGTCGTTGTCTCTTTTTGGGTTTCCCTCACGTGCGTGAGGTGATTAGATTTTATTAATTTTTCAACTTTCCTCTTTGTTGACAGGTAAAAATCAAAATTAAACTCTATTTCGAAAAAATCTGGTTTTCAAAATGACATGCAAATAATATTCCTGAAGAGGGGTTGGAACCTTTGGTGTAGAACTTACACTTGGAGTAGTTTTCCACACAAACCAAAACACTTTTGCACACACTCGACGCGCGTTTCGCCAACCAAGTTGGCATCATCGGGAGATGATTAAAACTAAGCTTAACCTAACAATGGGACCTATTTATACCTAAAAATGCGTTACGCTTCGACGAACAATTACCGCGATAGTAACAAAAAAGGCGGGTAAAATATTTAGCTTCGTTGAAGCGTTAACGCTTGACTAACATAAATAGCGGGCTATTTGGAATGGGCCCTTTGTCACTATTCATACTATGTTTACATTTGTTAATTTCCAAGCTTTCGAATGCATCTAGTTGTCTAGAGTTTGTTACATTTCTAATCAACCTTAAATTATTAATATCTATTTTATGATTGTTATCAAAAGCATGTTGGGCAACGCTAGACTTCTCTATTCCTCCGTATTTTAGATGAGCCATATGCTCCTTAAACCTCGTCTGAATAGAGCGTCTTGTTTGTCCAACATACTTTTGGTTGCATTCCTTACAGCTAATTTCGTAAATCCCCGACCTTTCGTTCATTCCAATTTTATCCTTAGGGTTGCCTAAAAGTTGTAGTTTATTTCCTGATCGATGAACCACCGTCATATCAATGTTGTTGAAAATTCTACTAAGACCTCGGGTAAACCGGGGTTCATATGGAATGGATACAAATTTTGAATTTTCTTTCTCAATACGAAAGGTCGAAGAATTTCGAAGTGCCGCCCTAAATTTACGCTTCCTAATTAATTTATCAATCAAATTAGTAGAAAAACCATTACTCAAAGCTATATCCTTAATTAACTCTTTTTCTTTTTCAAACCTCTCTTTAGTTAGCGGAAAACTTAATAATCGACTAATCAAAAAATTAAAACTTGCCATCTTAGCTTAGTTTTAATCATCTCCCGATGATGCCAACTTGGTTGGCGAAACGCGCGTCGAGTGTGTGCAAAAGTGTTTTGGTGTGTGTGGAAAACTACTCCAAGTGTATGCAAATAATAGTTATTTATGTATCAAGGCTTTAAAGTTAATCTTTTTATCATGAATGTGGAGTTTAGTTAGGGTCGAGGCAAATAAACCACATGAGTGATAAAAAGGAACTTTAATGCTGAGGTGCATATTATTACATTTTTTTTTTAAATCCAAAAACTATGAAATTAAGATTAATGAACTCTATTTTTTAAATAATTTTCAGTGACATTAAGAAATGTCATAAATATTTAAAATTTTAAGTGACCTTAGGAAATGTCATAATTATTTTAAAAAACGTCGTCGGAATAATTTTTTATAAGAAAACAATTATTTTTAGCAATTATAATAGTGATAACACAATTCTGAATTAAAAAAAACTGTATTTATTTACCTTTTGTTACAACACAATAATTATCACAAGGAATACAAAATTAATGTTTACGTTTATCTGTCACCTCGGCCAACTACAAAAATCGCACAATAATGGATTACTTTAATGACTATTTCTATCACTTTAATGACGATTTTGAGGTACTTTAATGCCGATTTAAAAAAAAATCATTTTAACAGTTTTAATACAAAAAATAAATACAATGCTAATGAAAATTATATTTACTTTGTGAAAAAGTGTATGTACTCACGATTAAAAACCGTTGGAAGAAGAAAACCTCGAAGGAAACAGTATATTTTTTATTCCAGAAAAAATAAAAACCCAATTTGACGCATGTAACAATACGAAAGTCACAGTACAAAAATGCGGAAAAATTCCACGCATGGCGCTAGTAGACATTTCGCAGATAGTCTATAGCTTACCAAAGAATCGAAAGCGTATATGCTATTCACATTTTATTTACATGAGGGGAGGCTATGATATGTTTTTCTTAGGTTGTCTCAGTGTTGTCTACTATTGACAAAATATTGAAGTATCAGATTTAATTGATCGTCACTGTCACTTATTTTTGGCTGAATTGCCAAATTTTTTATTGATAACGTTGCTGTGCTTTCTTTAGGGTCTCATTATGTTTTTGACTTTTCAACATAACCTCAGTAATTAAAACAGTCATTCATACCAACAGAATTCAGATTTTCCAAAGCCTCCCCTCATGTAAATAAAATGTGAATAGCATATAGGTATAGTAGAGGTTGTGTAACAGTTTTTTTTTTTTTTTAAATCACTTATTTAACGTCGGCCTATTTCCGCTACGGAGGCCAATCACCGACGCCTGGAGACGAGCAACCCCCAACCTGGAAATTTTGCCGAACCTCTTATCTTACTAAGAGTAGGGATTTTTTACTTGCCTAACATTTAATAGACAAGGGACCGACTGCTTTACATCCCCTCCGAAGGATGGTATATCCTCAATACACCTCTCGCCTACAGTTGTATTGCTTCTGCAATATAGCTGATATACAAGCCGCTAGAAGTAGGGAAGCGAGACCGCGTCTTTCCGTGGATAGTCCCCATTCATGTACTACACGCGGTAAATGTTGCTTTACTCCTAATCGCTATGAAGTGAGTGAAGTCAGTCGCTGCCCGTTTTTTTTTTTTTTTTTTTTTTTTTTTAATGTGTGGTATTCACACTTCTCAGTAGGCCTCTGATCTGCGATGTCCTCATATGTCTAATTATATTGTCATAACTTTACAATTTATTTAGGTATTTATTTAATGAATTACATAATTCATAGTTTCATTATCTTCATTTTCTGAATCTGATTTTTCAATCTCCAAACATTGGATGAGGAAAGATAATGGATCCATATCATCGTTAATTAATCTTGCTTCTCGTCATCCTCAATTAGATTAGAACCCCAGCCTTTCTTGCAGTTACAAAAAATTGTAACTAAGATATTCAAAATTTATTCAATCATCAAAATTCAATAAAGCTGTGCAATTATCTATATAGTGGAGTCAATAGAGGCTGAAAATATGCATTATTTTGGAATAATTACGGGAGGCTTCGATTTTCCTAAAACCTTTTGGTATAACTTTTACATAGCTTAAAATACAAAGTTATAAACATATAATTGTGAGGAAATTATTTATTTAGTTTAAACAAAAAAAAACTTTTTTAAACAAAATTATTGTAAGTTGAAAAATTTTAAGGCAATTTGATTCAAATTGACATATTAGGTGTTTTCGAGGTCACTGAAACAGATTATGATGTCAAAAAAGGTTATTCAAAAAGGCTGATCCAATATGGCCGACTTTTCGATCAAATTTTCATTAAAAATAATGTAACTCGATGTTCAGTCTCACTAATAATATTAAGCAAATAATACCCATTTTTTTCTCCTTGTTGTACAGCCGGAAACTCCGGTTCCTTATTCTAATAAAAAAAGAGTGTGTATATTAATCATTATGATATAAAAAATATATGACTTGCAATTATTAGTTCTTAACATCGAGTTTTATTCAAATATAAAATTAAAATACAGTCCAACAATAAACGAAAAGAAACATGGTCCATTGCGAGCCTGATAAGGAGCTATAAAGTCAGTGATTAAAAAGTTTAATTCAAAAACTGGGTACCGACACATCGAGCATTTCGCATAGACACAGGACAAGTGGATGTTGGATGTGCTGATTCAATCCAGATCCAAGACAACCATATCAAGTTCAGCCAGGTCTATCAAAACAAGCAGTCACCTGGCCATTTGGTAAACTAGACGCATGCCGTTCAAGCAGTAACAAGGGCGATTCTATATTTGCGTATAGGTAGACAATTTTATTTTATTATTTCATTTTCTAAAGTTATTTAAAATAAGCAAACACAATGACAGAACTAATTTCAAAACTAATTAGAAAACGAGGGTCTATTAAAGCAGTGCTGACCATTTTTTCAAAATTTATTGAAACCATATAGGGCAAACAAGCTTTAAGTGATGTAGAAAACATTCAATTAGAAGATAGACTTTCCAGTTTTGAAAATATAATTCTAAATTATAATGAAATTCAAAATGAATTAGAGGCTATTGTTGATGACGTGAAAGAACAATACTTAGAGCGCGCAGAATTTGAGGAAAAATATTATTCTATATTAGCCGTAGCTAAAAATATCCGAAAAAGGTTAGGCAATAAATCAAATGATGCATATCACAACATATAGTCAGGAATCTAGCATCTCGAAAGACGCTCCTAAAAAGTCACACCCACCACTCGAAGATATAGTTTTAAAAAAATATGTACATTGTCCGGAATGACCTTGCGCATCTAAATATAGAGGGCGCCATTTTGTTCGCAATTGCAAAAAGGCGTAAAAAAAAAATTCCGAAATTTTTTAGATTACTGAAAATTTATTAATTTTGTCTTTATACCGCATTCCCAGGCTTATTTTTTAATATTTCTTAATGATTTTCAAAGCAATTGAAAGTTTGTTCTTTCTAGATTCAGGTGTTGATAAGTTATTCTCGAAATTTTCATTAACAAATGCTACATAAATTGTTTAAACAATGCGTGTCAGAAAAGTGCAATGTAAATTTCAGCATTGAGTGATTTTGAAAACTATTACAGATAGATGCATACTTCTATGATACGAAATATGCAGAAAAGAATGGAGCAATTTTTAGTCAAAGAAATATCTGCCTTGCTTTATCCTCATAAGAAATATGATTATTTTTGTACAGCGCTCCGTTGTTTTCGCTACCGTTTTAAAGTGTGTGCAATATCCAGTCACGTCAGCGCATTGCGCGCGCTCTGGATTACTGACTATTGATGATATACACTGTGTTTACTAAACCTTTACAATGCTTTCTTTACCTATTACTTTTTCGTAAATATTATCATTTTAACATGGACAATAAAACAGAGACATTTAAAGATTAATTTACTTGGGAACAAAAATTATTATAACAACTTAAAATATTTAGGTAGGTAAGAGGCAAGAATAATATACTAAGAAGGATGGTTTATTCCCATAAGACCCTATGTTGGCTCTACGACCGTCACGTACCGTGTGCTTGTGACGTCACCTCCTGACCTAAACTTTCAGTTTTCGGTTGCTTTTACGTTTGTTCTGCTGTGTTTAGACTGTTTTAAACTGTTTCTTTGTTGAATATAGACTTAAAAAGTGGATGTTGTGATTATTGTGTTTAGTGTTGTTTATTGTAAGTTTTTTCATTGCTTTAAACTTGATGGATAACTGGTAAAAACTTAATTAAATAATTTCAGAAACCGAGTAGGTAGTTATATAGAAATATACCTGGTAGGTGTGCTATTTATGGCTGCAATAATATCAGGATGATTATGAAAATCAGCAATGCAAGCATTGTATATCACTGTTTTCCTAAAGGAAAATATTTTGTTTCCAAAACTATTCTGAAAGAATGGATTAATTGTTGTAAACGTGCCGATAAATTTAATCCTGATACAAGTGCGATGTGTTCTGTTCAATGTAATTATTTTGTTCAATAAAATTTTTTAAAAAAAATCTATTTAATTCGACCGTAATAAATGTGGTGTATCTGTTGCACTCAGCATGATTGATGATGAAATTTCATGCCTCGTGCAACAAATATACACGCTTTTTTACACTAGTTACACAAAACAATTTTTTAACCTTAATTAATAAATATTCATAAAAAAAATTATATTTGTTTTTATTATAGTTTATAGCTTTTTCATAACATGTATATATAATAATAATAATATAATTATTCAAATACATATTTTAAATACCTACTTAATAGAGGTAAGTATAACTATTTATGTCTCAAGGACGCAAAATGATTTTATATTACCAAATTTTTACAATCCCATGTTGCTAAAAAATGTCATTGATCAAAGCACTGTACAATTAATCTTGTAAATAGGCATTGAAAATAACAATTTCTTTTAAATTAACAATAAATTTCGTTACCTATGTCATATTTATGTGCTCGCGCTCTTTCGGTGGCCTCTCGCGCCTACACCATTCAAGTTAGATATATGCCATCACTGGCTTTTTTGTAGGAAATTTTGTGCTTTACAAATTTGTATAAGTGAAATTTTATCGTATCTTGCACCGTTTTTGCAGCGTTCGCGATGATAGGTCGCAAATCGCGAATCTCGTGGGTAAAATATATATATATTTTTTTGTAAGAACGAGTTACACTTGAGGTTTCATATTTCCACAACATTTAGTATTTGCCACTTGCTTTCGATTTTCAATATGTTAGTTTTCTTCCCCAGCAGTAGTTTAAATTAATATCACAATTTCTTAGCATATACGGTCCCTTACAATAATGATTTCTAAATTCTGGTCAGGAGTCTACGTCATCGTAGCCACGCCCACCGCCGACAAATTAGCGTATTCGAACTATCCTTCTAGTATACTATTCTTGGGTAAGAGGTATGTAAGAAAACAACTAAATGAACTTAAATGTACTACTTGGGTGGGCTTAGAAAAATGACAATATAGAAGTAATATACAATACATTATGCGTGTCTAATAATCTGAATTAACACCTAATATTAGTACATTAAACAAGTTTAGAAGAGCAAAGTTTTACTAAACGAATATAGTGTTTGAATACGAGCGAGCGAGTAACTCAAAAACTAGGTATATGAGTTTAGTAAAACTGCTTTTCTTACAAGATTTGTTTATACTATTTTTTCACATTTTGTGTCAGTTAATTAATTATAAGCAAATAGTGATCGATATAAAAGCATTACAAATTACCAAAGTTTTAAATTAAAAAAAGTCAAAGTAGGTACTTGTTTCCGTAACCATAGTAACTAACACGGCTTTGTTTATTTATACAGGGTGATTCATAAGTAATGGTACACAGACCAGCAGCAGATTTCGAACGTAAAAATATTGCGATTTGGCCAAACTTGCCTTAGTCCAAAAGTTAATAATAACAACAACCAAGATACAGTTAAAATTTATTTTTTATTTTCTTTTGTAAATTAATATATAGTGCTTTTCTTTTCTTGACCGTTGATATCAATTAATTTGATGTGTATTTTCCTAGGTTTTCGGTCATGTGGTAAAATAAAAAACTATTTTCTGACGTTTCGGTTTTATTAAACCATCTTCAGAGAACTAGATAGAGAACTTACTTTAAAAACTTATTTATAATGAATTCACAGAATATACTTAATTTAGGTGGTAAAAATTATATAATAATTAATATTAGATACATTTTTATGTCTGTTATGGTTGAGATCTTAAAAGGAACTAAATGCTAAACTATTTTGTGCCTGGTGTTTTGAGATGTTTATGCTATCCTTGATAAGGTGTAATTTATGAGATTATTGGTACTTAACTAGAGTGAGTGACATGAATTTAATGTTTGGGCTATTTACAATTAATTTGTTTTGTTGATGGAAAGATGTAAACATTTTTTTTTATTATATTTATTATTAATTTTTATTTGTCAATTATTATTATTACCCCTTTTTAGTTTATTTTAATAAATTAAATAAGTTTCGCTTAAATTTTCTATGTCAGTGCGGTTGTTTATTGCGTTGCTGTCAATGCTGTCTTTTAATTTGTAACATTTCATGTATAGTTCGTCGGTGGTAGTTTGGTTCTTTATTTAAAATTTGTATATTGTTAAAGTTAAAGTTATGGTTTTGTTCTAGAGCGTGTTTTGTTAGTGCTGTCGAATTTTGGTTAAGTGTTTTTATATTATATTTGTGGGTGCATATCCTTTTGTGGAGGTATTGTTTTGATTGGCCGATATAAGTGCTGTTGCAGTCGTTGCAGTCTATTTTGTATATTGTATTAGTTTCGTCTTTTGGTTGTAGTTCAGGTTTAAGTCTTGTGAAAATTTTTTTTGTAGTATTATATGGTTTATGTGCTACTGTTATATTGTGTTTCTTTGATACGTTTGAAATATTTTCAGATACTTTAGGTATGTAAGGCATGGATATATATTTGCTGTTGTTTTGATTTGATTGATTTGTTGTTTTATTGTATAATGTGTGTATTCTTTTCTTTATTTATTTTACCACATGACCGAAAACCTAGGAAAATACACATCAAATTAATTTGTAAATTAATGAATTTTCATATTTTTCTTGTGAAAATTTATGAGTGGGGATTATTTGGTGTGTGAAATCATAATACACCTTCAATTTTGGTATAACTCCTAGAGGACGCTACATATGCTGCGTTTAATGTGTAAAGATGACCGTAACTTTTTTCACTTATTAATTTCTTCTATCATTTCCTAATAAAAAATGTATACTTGTTTCAAGTCTCTAAATACAACAGTTTTTGAGAAAAGTGCAAATCAAAAATTCTGTGCGTATTCATTATGCACTGTAAAAAATTATTTTTAAAAGCAGGCGTTGAGATACAGCATTATCAGAGTAAATAAAGATAAATATTTATCAAGCATGCATAAAAACAAAAAGTACCTGTCAAACAACCAATCTTTTAAACATTAATTAATTGTTGTAGAAGTGTTGTGTTTTTTATTTCTTTCTAATTTTTTTTTAATACCTAAAAACTGATCGCCACATATTTTTTTCGAATTCTGAAAAGAGAGAAGTGATCAAGTTGAATATTTATTGTAGTATTTGTTGTTATATGTTGTTGTTATTATATTTTGTGATGCATTGTTTACCATGGAATAAAATTATTTATGCCTACTAGTTAAAATTGTTTTGTTGTAATGTCTGAAATTTTTAGAAATTGTTTAACGCCAATAACCACTTAAACGGGATTAACTATATAAGAGAAAACTACATTTTCAACGAAAAATTGTCGAATTTTGCCGCCAAAATAATAAAAATAATTTTTTCTCCTACCATAATGGAAAGTACACACTTTCCTCCCTCATATGAGGGAGGAAAATGTCACTTTTCCTCCCTAGGGAGGAAAGTATTTTCTTCCCTAGGGAGGAAAGTATTTTCCTCCCTCTTAGACGTAAATACCAGTGCAAAGTTCGCTGGACCAGATCGGAACATCCTGTATATCGTACATAATCATAAAATTTTTATACAGATATTACTAATAAAGATGCACACCAAATTTCACTTTAGTATTAACAAAACCAACCTAAATATCTAATTATTAATAAAAATGAGTTTAATTAAAAATACTTTAGCATGCTATGATTCGCTGACAGCTGTCACGTTAAACGCGCAACAATTAGACACAAGGTCCAAAGCAGCTGTTTCAAACTGTTATTTGTTTGTTAAAATTAATTTTCAAAAAAATGGAAAGTGATTCAAGTGATTCTGAGTTTAGAAATACTCCACCTGTGATTTTGGAAGAAGCGAACACTGCATCATTGAACTTACTGCCACAAAAATCTAAAAGTAGATATGAAAAAGAGTATATGCAATACAAAGAATGGGCCCAAGAGAAGGAAGTAAGAAATCATTCACATAGCATTCTTATAATAATAATAATGTCGAGAATAATGTAGTTAGTGAAAATATTTCACATACTGACGCAATTGCTTCACTTTCTTCTTTGCATGGTGTCCTCATAAGTGCCCAGAATTGCACATTAAATATAAATATAAATATAACGAATAATTCCAACATATAAAAATAATGTATTTAAGATATATTTAAGGATTTGTTTTTATGTCTACTCAATAAATAGTTTCAATAAAATCAAATAATTGATCTATTTACATATATAAGTTAATTATACAGGTAGGAGAATAAATCATATGTATTACACGGGATTAAAGTGCTTTTGCCTCCCTTGGTGATCACTGCCCTCCGCTTCGCGTCGGGCAGTGAACTTCACCCACGGGAGGAAAAGTGGCACTTTCGTCCCTTGTGATACAAATAGCTATTTCACATCTCATAGTGAATTTGCATGGAATTTTTGATTTGCACTTTTCTGAAGACTTAAAACAAGTATGCATTTTTTATTAAGAAATGATAGAAGAGAAAAATTTTTAAGCAAAATCTGCCGTATGGGTGCGGGTAAAAAGTTACGACCTTTTTTACACATTAAACGCAGCGTACGTAGCGCCCTCTAGGAGTTATACCAAAATTGAAGGTGTATTATGATTCCTCACACCAAATAACCCCCACTTATACATTTTTACAAGAAAAATACAAAAATTTATTAAATTGCAAGAGAAAATTAAAAAATAAGTTTTATTGACACCCTGTATCTTGGTTACCATTAACTTTTGGACTAAGGTAAGTTTGGCTAAATCGCAATATTTTTACGTTCGAAATCTGCAGTTGGTCTGTGTACCATTACTTATGAATCACCCTGTATAATAACAGTTAAGTATAATTTTTGTGAATCGAATTGATTTTAAGTTATATGTATATTAATTATAATAATGAATCTGGCTACTGAAACACAATTTAGAAAATTATTCTGAAGACATTTTAAATGCCGTTCGAGAAGCAACTTCGAGCATACTTCCTTTAAAATCCAAGGAAAAATACGAGAAGGTATATGAAATACTTTCTGTCAAACTGTTTTTTATTAACACTGACATTACTATAATAGTAAAGTGACATTTTCATGTGGTAAAGTGCCACTTTATTAAACGATTTTGAATTTAGTAGAATACCATATTATGGCTCAAAATACGAAAATAGTATATTACGTAATGAGAGTTGTAAATAGCATATTACGCACGAATGGAAAAATTGAGCACGATGCCGCGTAGCGGCGAGTGTGGCAATTCCATGAGTGCGTAATTGCTTTACAACTCGAATTATGTACTATACTTTACCTACGATCGTATTTATTGAAATTGAAACACAATTTTGTATTATTTGTTGCTTATGTCAGTTTTGACAGAGCTAGAAAATTAAGTTTTGCACCTGCCATTTTTAATAATTTTAGCCTGGTGTCAGAAATATGAACTACAAGTGTTGTGTAAAGTAGGTCACGTGGTCACATTGCATTGCACCTCAGCGGCTGAGCGTGCGATTTGTTTACGGTGTGTAAGGTTCAATTTACGTAGGTGGCGGAGAGTACGTTTTCAGCTATTTACGTTAGTGATCGTAGGTAAACACATTTACCCTCACAATAGCAACCTATTATGGACTACCATTTATAGTTATTAATTTAGGGATATATACATTATTCTTCAACTCCCAACCAAAATCATTTGGATTGGGAATTTCTGGATTTACCTCAGTCGCATTTTTCCAAACAATTATTTGATACGCGGCTCATAAAATTTGTTGATAAAAAGAATCCTCGGTTGGTGGTAAATTTCATATATCAACGCTTTAGTGCGGGCCTTCTAGGCAGGTACTCATTCGGTTAGAGCGCGCGAGATAGGTATTGTGGCATCCAACCACTAGAGGGCACCACAGAAAGGAACGACAGGACCGGCAGTCTGCTCGTACCCGTCTCGAGAGATAGAGGCGCATAGAAGACAACTGTGATAACCGATTGTTGTAACATATCTATATTGTTTAAATATATCTACATAAAATATAAACGTTATATACCTATATATATATTGTTTGTGTTAAATCGAATGACAGTAATAAGAAGGTAGAATATAACACTGGCGACGAGATCAAAACGGATTATAAACGCGGACATTGCAAATAGTGAACGTGCACATGGCGGCATCCAGCAAATTCGGACCTTTCAACCCAGAAACCAAATTGGACAATATATAGCGAGCAATTAGAACAATGGTTCATTTCAACGAAAACTACTGAGGCAAAGGAAAAGGTAGCAAATTTATTAAGCGTAATAGGAACGGAAACGTATACCCTCCTTAGGAATTTAACATTCCCGCACCTCCCAGCAAACAAAACGATCGCTGAACTTCTTAACCTCCTGGGAAAGCAATTCTGCATCCCAAGAAATGAGTGGAAGGAAATCAGAAATTTCATGGAAGCAGCCCAAAAGCCCGAGGAAAGCGTACAAGAATGGAGTGCGCGGGTAAGGAAACTAGCAGTCAATTGTAGTTTCGGCGACAATTTAGCATATATGTTAAAATCAAGTTCGTAACGGGCATGGCAAAAGGAGAAGTTTTCGATAGACTCATGGAGGAAAAGCAAGGTGAGACGTTAGAAAAGTTAGCCAATATAGCAGTTCGGAAGGAGCATTTAACTATCGAAGAAAAAACGGTGAACTACGTGAAAAACAGGAATTCGAATTTCGCCCAATCACAAAATGAAAGGATACAGCAGCGTCATCGCAGTCGACCCCCACCACCGATGTCAAATTCTAGTTCCAAAGTACGACGGCAGATACAACATGGCGGCTACTCCCAAATGTCATCCGCATCGGGAAATACAAGGAATGTCACGAAGTGCCGATGTTGTGGGAAGAAGCATCCAGGAACCTGCAAATATAAGGACTACCAGTGCCAAAAGTGTGGTAAAGTAGGCCATTTAGCAAGGGTATGTGCAAAAAACGTAAACTTCATCGAACAGGACACAGGGTATGTAGACTTAGTTTGTGAAAATAGTGATGGTGGTCCTGTTATCGAACCCAGGAGATGCTGTGAAAGTAGTTTTAAGTAAAAGATCCCAATTAGACATAAGCACACAAGCTAAGGCTTGAATGGTGTATGTGGAACATCTGTTCCATGTACACCATTTTTTTATCAAAAATATGTCGAATTTCAAGTCAGTTCCTAAACCCAAAATTCCTTCTTTTTGCCTGATATGCATGAATCCATGCATATCAGGATTTTTTATAAAATTTATAAGACGATTTTCAGTACAGTTTCCAAAATTCCCTTTATATTTTTCGGCCCATATCTCATGTTTGAACGAACGCATCCAGGCACGATGCAGCATGTAGAGACGACCAAGGACATGCATTGTCCTCAGCCAGTGCCGATTCCTCGAAGGACGGACTGCGCCACGACAATGGTCATAGCGCAGATGATCATTGTCATAAGCCGGTCTAACGGATCACAGGAATACTCCACAAAGGCGCGAGAGTGAATCTACCGTAGATCGGTAGCTCTTGATCTGATCTATCATAGACTGATCCACCTTCGTGGTCGCACTGATCTACGGACCCATAGGTTCACTCTACCCTCGCGTTCTGGAATTCCTAGTGAGTCCGTGACCTACGGCTTCCAAGGATGGTTGAGCTGGCCTCGCCTACCCATTGGTCATCGTCTCTACCGGGATCGTGTCTGATAGCACCATTTTGAAATTTTAGGAACTGAATAAAAATAGGAAATAGCGGAATTTTGCGACGCCACGTGGCGACATGAAGTGGTCTCGGGTCTTTTCCATATCTATAGTGGGAGACCTCCCGATGATCTCGCAAAATGGAAATAAGCTATTTTTGATTAAATCAAGCCAGGATAAGCCTCAGTGCGGTACGCACGGGTACCGGGGGCTTTCCCCATTATTACCAGGTGACCGCCTTGTGAGATAGCATTCGAAGAGATTTCCCCTTTCTGAAATATCCACAGACGTCTAACGGCATATACCCCTTTTGGAGAATATTACCTTAAATTTTTAGTCTATAATTCTAACAGTAAATCTATAAAACCCACTCACTAAATTGCCAGTCACGTCCATGTAATAATTCTCTTTCGGCAATCGATCACTCGTCTTTAAGCGCGGCCGTCGCGGTCGCTGACCCCTTGTGGGGGTATCGTGGTTATGGTGGCAGACCTTGCTAGGTGAGGCTCTATATGTATTATGATGATTGTTTAATATATACCCTTATTTATTATCCATGTCTTCTTATTGCGTTCTAGTAATAGTCTAGTATCTGTGTTGACCCCATAGCTAACGACCCTCGCAATTGCGTCGGTTTGACCATTCGGCTGAAGCCAAAGAAGAGTGAACGAGCAAGACCTGTCTGGGCAGGTGTCAGAAGTGAATTGTGTATTGTGCAAAGTGTTTAGCCAGTGTTGTATCTTTAGTTCAGGAAGTTGCGAAACCTGTATACGAGGACGCATTCATTGTCGACAGTTGCCGTTAATCTATCGATTTCGAGACTTCGATATATTAAGGGTTTGCCACGACCTGCGTTGAATTCAACGGCCAAGAGTTAAATCAGATGTAGTGACAGCGGTTGGTTGACTTAATCGAATATCGGTCGTTCCCTCCTACTATTACTGGTTATAACGAATGGTTAACTAACGTTGACACAGCCTTAGCAAATTAGTTTAGTTATTAAACGTTGATAGTCCCACCATAAAACCGTTATTTAACATTGAGTCAGAAAAAGACAGTCAGAAATACAGTAAATTACCATTTAATGTGAACGATAGTATTGGTAATAACTTTAAAGTAAATGTCAAAATCTTGGACAACAATTTTTCATTTCTTATTGACAGTGGTTCTTGTATATCAGCCATAAGCCAAAATACTTATGAAAAATACTTTAAAGATATTAAACTAAATTATGATTCAACCATTTTAAAAAGTTATAATGGAAGCACTTTCAAACCAATGGGGTTCATTGTATTAAACGTTTTATACTTGAATGTTTTTAAATATATAAAATTTTATGTGATATCAGATGGGGAAACGAATATATTAGGCAAAGACTTTTTAAATATTTTTAATATAAAATTTCAAATGATTAATAATGTTAGCAAGTTAAATAACGAAATTGAAGGTATAGTAAACAAATTTCCACAAGTTTTCAGTGAAAAACTGGGCGTCTTTAAGTATGTTAAAGTTGCATTACATTTAAAATCTGAATCTAAACCTATCTTCTGTAAACCCAGGTCCATTCCATTAGCGTCTCGTAAACCAATGGATGAAGAAATCAACAGATTATTAAAGGAAGGCATCCTGAGCCCCGTGGAGACCAGCGAATGGGCAACACCACTTGTACCAGTCATCAAAAGCGATGGAACACTTAGGATCTGCGGAGACTACAAATCAACTGTAAACAAATACCTCATGGAAGAACAGTATCCACTGCCAAGAATCGACGAGATTTTCGCCAAGCTTCATGATGGTGAGCATTATTCTAAACTAGATTTATGTCAAGCTTATAATCAATTTGAATTAGACGAACAGGCAAAAAAGATATTAACCTAGTCGACTCATAAAGGTCTTTTTGCGGTAAACCGCTTGCCATTCGGAATTAGCCTTGCAAGCGGCATTTTCCAAAAATATATTGAAAATTTATTCACGAATGTAGATAATGTCATAGTTTATCTTGACGATATTTTAATCACTGGTAAAAATAAATAGGAACATTTGGAAACTTTAACCAATGTTCTTGAGATTCTTAACGAGGCAGGCCTTACTGTACGAAAAGACAAATGTGAATTTTTCAAAACCAAAATAAACTATTAGGGCACGAAATTAGTAAAGAAGGGTTGCGAAAGAACGAAAAAAAGGTTAAAGCGATAAATGAGGCACCTTGCCCACGTAACGTCACCGAGGTAAGAAGTTTTTTAGGAATGATCAATTATTATAATCGTTTCGTCCCTCGTTTAGCAGAATTGTTAAGGCCAATTTATGATTTACTAAAACAAAATTCAAATTTCAATTGGACAATAAAATGCCAAGAAGCATTTGTCAAAGTAAAAGACATAATGGCAACTGAAACGGCGTTAACCCATTTTAATCCTAATTTGCCGTTAACGCTAACAACCGATGCCAGTAACCTTGGTATTTCGGCCGTCATCTCTCACACCATGAGCAAGGGGCAAGAACAAATAGTAAGTTGTGTCTCGAGAACTCTACTTCCAGCGGAAGAGAGGTATTCCACACTCCATAAGGAAGCGTTAGCCATATACTTCGGAGTAACTAAATTCCATAATTTATTAGTAGGGAGAAAGTTTAAAATAAGATGTGACCACAAACCACTAATAAGCTTATTCGGAGAGCATAAACCCATACCAAAAATGTATGAAAACCGGTTGCAGAGATGGGCAGCGTACTTGTCTGGCTTCAAGTATACTATAGAATACATACGGGGTAAAGAAAATGTTATAGCTGATTATCTTTCCAGATCTCCACTCAAAGCGGATCCCAAGGACTGCGAAGAACCAAAAATCAGTTTTTTAAATTTCACTTCACTATCAAAAGAGTGGCCCATAGACAATGAGGAAGTCAGGAAAGCCACCGAAGATGACCAAGAACTGCAGACTGTCATTTGTTATGTAAAGCAAGGAAAATGGCCCAAGGAAGTAAGCGAATCTTTGAAGTACTATTATAATCGACGGGACGCACTTTGCTATGAAAGCGGTATACTCCAATGGGGGCTAAGGATTGTAATTCCCACGAAGCTTCGAAAAGCCCTGCTTAAAGAGCTCCATAATGGACATTTTGGAATAGTCAAAATGAAAACAAAAGCGAGATCTCTTCTCTGTTGGCCAAACATCGACCAAGATATTGAAAACATGACAAAGACGTGCAGAGCATGTCTAGTAAACAAACCAGCACCATCCAAATCCAACTTGACACCATGGCCTCTAGAAGTAAAACCATGGAACAGGATCCATATTGACTTCTTAGGACCATTAGAAAATAAAACATTCCTAATAATCATAGATGCATATTCAAAATGGATAGAGGTTTTTCCCATGAGAAATATCACAACTGACGAAACCATTGAAAAATTAAGAGAGTCCTTCGCAAGGTTTGGAATCCCTGCAGTAATTGTAAGCGACAATGGTCCCTCCTTGGTATCGAATAAATTCAAGGAATTCCTAAAACAAAATGGTATCAAGCACGTAACATCACCTCCTTATAACCCTATAAGCAACGGCGCCGCAGAGGGAGCCGTTAAACTCTTCAAAAACAAAATAAAAACTTTGGTTACAGAGGAAAACAGTCATAACGGTCTTTCCACCTTAATTTCCAGATTTCTCTTGCAGTACAGAACAACACAACACAGCTCCACCAAGGAGACACCATCGAAGCTGATGTTCGGTAGAGAGGTAAGGACCAGATTATCCTTAATACAGGAGGAAAAAGGAAATCTGAACGAAGGAGTACAGGAAAACATGAAAAAGGCCCAGGAGAGGCAGATTAAGCAATATGGAGGAGGGCAAAATAGAAAGTTCAACGGAGGAGAGGAGATCATGGTCAGAAATTACAACGAGAATGGCAAGGACTGGATAAAAGGTACTATAAAAAAGAAAATCGGAAAATCTACGTACCTATGCAATGTGGAAGGTAAGACATGGAAAAGACATGGCAATCAACTACTAAGGTTTGGCACCGAAGAGGTTAAGAAGGTAGGGCAGGATCACGCGGCGCATGTAAGTCGTAATTTAAATTCTAAAACAGAAACAAAGTACTTACCTTCAAAGTCGAATAAAAATTTCAGTTTTTATCAGCCTATTCCCCCAAATGATAATTTTAATGATGATCTTACCATTGTAGGTAATATGTTAGATAATAATGATCTTACTATTATAGATAATGTGTTAGGCGAAAGCTCGACACAAGGCAGCTCTGAGTACAACTCTATCAAAATGTAAAATCTATTGTTTCGGATATAGTGGTGCTACCACCAGGTCAAAATTTGGCACAAAAGGGTACAAGGCCAGAAAGATCCCGAAAACCCCCCAGTCGTCTAAAAGATTTCGTGGTGGGATAAACGGTAGCAAGTACAAACTTTAAAACCAACACCGTTGATCAGGTTGTGCCAGGTTTTGAAATGAAAACTTCCCAGTTTCTAAAATTAATGTCTGCACATGATTTGATCCTAATGTACTAAACATAAAACATAAATCAGACAAAATTTTAAAAACAGGCCATTATGGTATAAATTATGAATGTGAAAATAACACTGTAAACAAAACAAACAAACAAAAAAAAAATGGTTACATAACTTAAAGTGAATTGTTTATAAATGAATCATTACAGAAATATGGACAAAGGTCTTAGGATGGGAGTGTGTGGCATCCAACCACTAGAGGGCACCACAGAAAGGAACGACAGGACCGGCAGTCTGCTCGTACCCGTCTCGAGAGATAGAGGCGCATAGAAGACAACTGTGATAACGGATTGTTGTAACATATCTATATTGTTTAAATATATCTACATAAAATATAAACGTTATATATATATATATATATATATATATATATATATATATATATATATATATATATATATATATATATATATATATATATATATATATATATATATATATTGTTTGTGTTAAATCGAATGACAGTAATAAGAAGGTGGAATATAACAGGTATGTTACAATTATTCAGCGCAACAACGCAATGCCGCCGTGCAAAAAAAATCGTATCTTTTATAACATTAAAGCAATGTAGATAATTCTTTGACTAAAAATTGCTCCATTCTTTTTTGCATATTTCATATCATAGATGTATGCATCTATCTGTAATAGTTTTAAAAATGTCCCGATACTGAAATTTGCACTACACTTTTCGGGGACGCTTTGTTTAAACAAATTCTGCAGCATTTGTTAACAACATTTTCGAGTATAGTTTGGTAGCATATGAATCTAGAAATAACAAGCTTTTGATTGGTTTGAAAACCATTAAGAAATATTAAAAAATAAGCCCAGAAACGAGGTGTAAACATAAAATTAATCAATTTTCAGTAACACAAAAAATTTCGAAATTTTTTTTTTACGCTTTTTTGCAATCGCGGACAGAATGGCGCCCTTCACATTTAGATCCGCAAGATTATTCTAGATAAGGTACAATTTTTTTCAAAACTATATCTTTGAGTTCACCCCCTATGAACGAATTTGCGACTCCTGATTCCCGACTAATAGCACGTCACAAGCAAGCGCCTCTGGTACATTTTTAAATAATGTAAAATTACCAACCATTCAATTACCTAAATTTGAGGGTGCCTACGAGTCGTGGCTAGAATTCATAGACACTTTCGAGTCCCTAATTCACGAAAATGGTTCCTTAACTAAAATTCAAAAATTCCATTATCTAAGGGCTTCCTTGGAGGGACGTGCGCCACAGGTTATAAAATCAGTAGAATTTACTGCAACAGGCTATAGTGTTGCTTGGAATGCGCTTTGTGATCGATATAACAATACAAAACTACTAGTACACAATCACGTAAAGGCGCTATTTTCTCTAGAATCCATACAAAAGGAGTCATCCTTTAAAAGTAGAAAATTGATGGACGATTTAACCAAGCACTTAAGATCTCTAGAACAGTTCGGTCATATAACCGAAAATTGGGACACTGCTTATTTTTATGATTGCATCTAAATTAGACAATCAAACCTACCGAGAATGGGAAAAGCATAGAGCCAATATACCTAATTTATCAACTCTTAATGACTTAAAAATATATCTAAAGGGTAGGGCGGAGTTATACTTGAAGCACTCGAGTTTAAAAATAATGAAAAACGGCACGTCAAGCAGCATGATGTTAAACAAACATCTAGGGGACTAGTAACAACTGCTTATTAGTGCAACTATTGCGAAAAAGACCATAGCATATACAAGTGCGAAGAGTTTCTCAAGTTATGAATAAATGATAGATTAGAATTTGTAAAAAAATCAAAACTACCTATGTGAAAACTGTATAAGAAAAGGACATAACGCAAAAAGGTGCAAAATGGGACCGTGTAGAAAATGTAAGTTATGACACAATACTCTTTTACAAGGCGATGTGCAAGTCAACAATAGTCCGCGTGAAAATAGCGAATCCTCAAATGCTCTAAATAGTGCTGCTGTTAACTTTGTAACGGTTCGATTTTCCTGACTCCGTTGGTCCATAAATATTCCGCAAAGTTAATAATTTAACATTATTTTCTGTCTATCGCCCCAGACGTAAATTTATAAATAATTGTCATATAGATTTAGCTTAGTGCGACCCTGTTTAAAATTGGTGCGCGCGCGAACTAACCCAAGCGGCTTAATGAGATGTGAGGTTTTTGTGAACAGCAACAGACATTTGAGACATTACGAGCCAAGCAGCGGAACGAGTCGGAGCTTAGCCCTGGAAGAGAGCGGACGGCGGAATTTGGGTCCGTCCACGCTGAAGATTACGAGCCAAGCAGCGGAACGAGTAGGACGAAATAGAAAGTTCTAGTGTTTCACGATACGTGCACGTTGCTGTTCTCTTGTTAGGAGTTGTAAATTTCGGCTTATGGAGTAAGAGATGCTATATGTTCCTGTTTCTGGAGTAAGACCTTTCTAATTTGATGATGAATTTAAATTAAAACAAGGTGGCGCTCAACAAACTTTGCTTATGGCTGTACCGTTACCTCAGTGATTTGGTAGTTGAACGAGTTGCGTTATTTTGGCCCGATGGCTATAGCACAGAGTACCTATCCCAGAGACGAAGGCTTTGGCGGCGCCTTTGATATTTGGTGGTTCAATATCCGTGACCTTGAATACAAATATAACTTCACTCTACACTGATAAAACAGTGTGTTTCAAACTGAATAGAAAACTACGACATTTGGAACTTCCTGTTATAATTTGTATTACATATTATTAGCGTATACATACAGAAAAATTTCTTGAAATTAGGTAGGTATTCAAAACACCAGTTTGTAAGTAAAATTTTAAAATAAAATACCAATGTTATCAAATAATAAAACAAAAAAATCTGCTTGTAGGATGTAATTAATTCTTTGTCATTTGACTTTGGCTAGAGCTTCGAAGGTTATTAGCACATAATTATTCGATTATAATACAAAGTATTAGCATTGACTGTAATAGTAAGTAAGTTTAATAGTATTTTAAATAACAAGTTTTGAAAACGAATCTTTTCACACGAATGAGACAGTTTGGTGGGACGAACCGAAGGCGAGGCCCACAAGTCGACTGAGTGTGAAATAGCTATTTTAGCTACAAGTTGCGAAATAGTGGTGTTTTAGGCACGCGACGTGATATTGTCAAACGAGGCCGTAGGGTGAGTTTGACAACACCTCGAGTGCCTAAAATACTATTTCGCGACATGTAGCGAACAAGATTTTTCGTAAAATCGTCATTATATTTATTTTAGTACAAGAAATAATTAATAAATTAAATCGTGTCGAAAAGATCTTTTCGTAAAACGTTTTGTAATAGTGACTTTCGATTGTCATTTTGACATCGAAAAGACTGTCTTTTCGATACGATTTTTGTGTACATGTAACAATAGCAACCACCTAGTAGCCATATCTGTGGTAGCCATCACATTTTGCAGATAACTGGGATACGTAGGCCAACCGCCAACATAACTTCCTCTGAAATATTAACTACCTTCTTTTCTTCACACCAACTTACAAATTTTTCATAGGATTTATCGTACAGTCTCTTCGATTTTTTCGAAATTAGCGCGCTTAAAGTCTCCTCTGCCGCATTTTCTATTTCAGAATTATCTAAATCACTTAACTCTTCGTCATCATACATTTTTCGCTTTGAAATACCTAAATAATTCAACACCTATCTTTAAAAATGTACAGCTTCACACAACGATTTACTTACGTTTAATGTTTGTATACATGAAACAATAGCATAGCAACCGTGTCTATGGCAACCATGCCTAGCAACCATGCCTAGCAACCGCCTAGTAGCCAACTATATGTATACAATGATTTAAATAAATTTAAGGCGATTTGTAAGGAAATATTATTTAATTCTTGTACTAAAATAAATATAACGGCGATTTTACGAAAAATCTTGTTCGCTACATGTCGGGAAATAGTGTTTTATTTTAGGCACTCGACGTCTTGTCAAACTCGCCCCACGGCCTCGTTTGATAATATCACGTCGCGTACCTAAAACACCACTATTTCGCAACTTGTAACGAAAATAGCTATTTCGACACGCTTTTTAGAAAGCGGTCCATTGGTTCATTAATAGCTATTTTCGCTACAAGTTGCGAAATAGTGGTGTTTTAGGCACGCGACGTGAGATTGTCAAACGAGGCCGTAGGGCGAGTTTGACAAGACGTCGAGTGCCTAAAACACTATTTCGCGACATGTAGCGAACAAGATTTTTCGTAAAATCGTCGTTATATTCATTTTAGTACAATAAATAAATAATAGTTTAGTTCATTTCCTTACAAATCGCTTCTTTTTTTTTTTTTAATCACTTATTTAACGTCGGCCTATTTCCGCTACCGAGGCCAATTACCGACGCCAGGAGGCGAGCAACCCCCAACCTGGAAATTTTGCCGAACCTCTTATCTTATATAGTGGGGTCGGATAGCTGAAAATTATGCCAAAACATTTCACATCTGGCAACCAATGCGCCCCTTTGGATTCAGATAGTACATGGGTAGACGAGTCTAAAAAGCCCGGGACACAAATTTTCCTGGCCCTCTAGCGGTGTTAATGACGTAATCAATATGGTCGCCAAAGTTTTGCGACACGCTTCTACATTTTCTTATATAATTCGGGTTTGTATTTTGATATTAACCTATGTTATTAGTGATTATTAATCAGGAGAAAACGCGCTTTCCAATGGTATATTTGATATCATTGTTTAGGTTCATAACACCAGAAATATTTGTAACTTTATTAAAATGTTTGTTTTTTATTTTGGTTTTTCGAAATATTTTGCTAAATAACTTGGAATCCGTTACATGTAGCTGAAAAAGTGTCCTGTACTTTATTGTTCGTCAACAAATTGGCTTTCGAACATACCATACGATTTCTATTTTATCGCAAACAGTTGCTGAAAATTTGCCAAAACAATGTAGCGTTGCACAGCGAGTCGTTATGGCAATAATGTAATTTATAAATTACATTTATCATCATATATGAGATCCGGAAAGTAATACAGCGGCTTAATAACTGTTTAAGTAGCAAATGTAATCATTGTAATTTTTTATGTATATGTAAATAAATTCTAGCTTTTTTAAAGGGTATTTTTCTAAATAGTAGCCTCCCTCGAAATTTAAATTTTGGGGGGCAACTTCAAAACTGTAATAATATATAAAATAGATTAAATAAATAAGATTCCATTTAATATTATAGTTCTCCACATTAAAAATGCCTTACAAAACAGAAAGGCGGTCTCTTTACCGATTCAATGGAACCGCCGCACGTGCTCCTTTGTTGACAATTTTTTATGTGCCAAATAAACATGTGGAGAACTATACTAAATGTGTGTTTCTTTTTCAGGCAGACAGACAGAAATTACTCAATCATGTCAACGAAGAGGAAACATGAATTGGTTGATGCTACGACTGACCCAGTGGTGGCTCCGTTTGAATAGGATCTGTGTTTGTCATGCCAGAAGCATTCAAAAGACCGCTTAATCATTCCGAAGAATCCGAAGTATGAAGGTTATTTAACAATGGCGAAGAATCTTGCAATTTTTGCTGAACATGGTGAACTTCCAAGTGCTATAAGAAATTTGGATCAGGTGGACGATGAAAGTGGTCTTTCACAAACACTAATAGCTCATGCAGCAAAATATCACAAATCTTGCAAGAACAAATATGACAGTCAAAAGGCGGAAAGACTATCTGGTGAAAAGAAACAGAAAGGACGACCCCATTGCTCAGACCAAACTCCATCTACATCAAAATTAACAAGATCATCATTATTTTGTTCAGATGTGAAAAAGGTGTGTCTGTTTTGTGATGAAGGAGAAGGTAGAGACAAACTTGTGACTGCATCCATGCTGGGTATTGAGCCTATAATTCATATAGTCATGTTACACAATTACAAGATGAAAAACTGTTGAAGAAGTTATCGTTAACAGATTTGGTACCATTAGAAGCCAAATACCACATACTATGCTATTCTCGCTTTCTAACACGAATAGAAGATTACCATAATCCCGAAGAAGTTATGGTACGGTTTTAACGGAATTGGTTGAATACATGCAGGATTTGTGCTCATCTAGCAGTACTTCTCCAGTGTTTAAACTTTCTTATCTTACGTTCCTTGAGACGTGTTCTATTGATATTCTTTTCGTAAGTTTGTATTCCCATGTCAATCATGCGTTGAGACACTAATTTTGTAAGATAAGAAAGTTTAAACACTGGAGAAGTACTGTTAGATGAGTACAAATCCTGCATGTATTCAATAATTCCATTATAGTAGGACCGCATAGGGCCACAAATAGGGGGTTCGTGGGAATTAAATGATTAAAGAATGGCATCCATTTTATATGTTAGTATATGCATATGTCAATAGAAAAACTTTTCTTACCACCCCCAATTACGCGTCCCTCACCCTTGACGCCCCTTAAGGGGTAAAATCTTTAATAGGCTATATCTCTTGAACCCTTAAAGATAGCAAGTTAGTTTTTTTTAATGGACTGTCAATCTTTTACTAAGGAACAGAAAAGGTCATTAGCACTTTCGTCCAATTTTTATTCCTAACAAAGTTATTCAAAAAAATAACTTTATTTGTCGATACCATTGTATTTTATAATCGATTTTGTCTAATAAAACTCACTCGATCACAAAAATTGTTTAAATAAAATTTGGTCCCTAAAGTTTTACCTATCTAACGGCATAATCAATTTTACCATTACGACACTTGTGTACCTTAAAATCTCACTAAATTGGTTGAAAGCAGACCACGCGAAATGCATTTGCCGTTTTTTAGCCGTTAATTAGCCGTGAAAGGGAAAATTTTGTCGCTATTATTTTTTAAAAAGTATGAGATGACCTGCTAACTTCATATGAAGTTAGCAGGTCATCTATATAAAAAATTATTAAAAATAAATTTAGTTAGCTTAAAATTTGCCGTTTATTTGCCGTAGAACAATGGCTATAGGCAAAATGTCGAAGGACTCAATTTATAATCGGGAAACTTATTTTCTCCATTGTAAATTCCCGAGAAGAAAAAAAGAAGGTTTGAGATAAACTTATACATTTAAAAAAATAAGCTAACGCATCTCGTCGATGATTCTTCAGAATTAGAGTTGGTCCGACTGAAATTTTGTTTAAATAATTGATTTTCAGTTCACCCGACTCTCAAATAATTTTCTCAACTCTGTCAATGCGAGATGTTCAAGACTATTTAACCATGCGCATCAGTTGATCCAACTAAATTCTGGTTAGATCAACTAAAATATCCGGCAATGCATATGTGCGGCAATATCCGGCAATGCATATGTGCGGCAAGTAACTTGAGAAAAGATATTAATGGCGATAAACAATTTTCGAAAAATATTATTCTTCATAAATAAATCGAACAAGTCGAGCGGCAAATTCCTAGGTAGAAAACGAGTCGAAAAAATAATATTCAAAGCGGGGAATACTCGGTTACCTTGCTAAAGCCCCTGGATTTTTCTACCTAGGAATTTGCCGCTCGACTTGTTCAATTTATTCGTGAAGAATAACATTTTTTCAGAAATTGTTTATCGCATAAATAAACAAAAAATTTTGATTCCACGGACTGAGCAAGGCAACCGAGTTTCTCGCTTTGAATATTATTTTTCCGACTCGTCTTCTACCTAGGAATTGCCGCTCGACTTGTTCGATTTATTCGTGAAAAATAACATTTTTTCGGAAATTGTTTATCGCCATTAATAAACAAAAAATTTGGAATCCACGGACCTCAGCAAGCCAACCGAGTTTCTCGCATTGAATATTATTTTTTCGACTCGTTTAACGATTTAACGTTTAGTGAGACACCGTCGCCGTATCCGAAAAGCTTTGTTTATTGTGTAACAATAGTTACCGATAATTCAGTTTTTTTTTTATTTCCGAGACATTACATGAAGAAACTTTCATTGCATTTTAATTATTCCAAGTGCGTGATTTGTCAAAATACAAAAAGGAATTTTATTTATGTATAAAATGTAAAGTTCCGTTCAATGTAAAATAAATTTATTTCGACAACAAACCGATGCAATTTTGTAAATATACACATACTCAACCTATACACCAGCTAACATTTTCGATGATTTCTCGACCTAGGATTGTTTTAAAATGGGAAGTATACAGGGTGTTCCAGTTTTTTGTAGCAGGACTTTAACAGTCGATAGACAATTGAAAATTATTAAAAAAAGTTCCTATAAACATAGGTTGAAAAATGCTTAGTTTTCGAGATACAGGGTGTTAAAGTTTGAAAATAAATACGGATTTATATTAATATTTCCAGAATGCTAAGAAGTATCGAATCCAAATTTGCCAATTCTTTACATATAATTTAGAGGTCTATTTTAGAATAACAAACTACTACTTTACTTAACCATGGGCGTAGATATATGGATTTACTAAGGCTCTTTTTTACAAAAAAGTAGTACGCCACTGATATTTTCCCATGTTTTCAGTTTAATTCAATAAAGCAAGAAAAAACAAAAATTTAATGTCTCTTGGCACTTTTTGATATGACAAGCCGTTTTCCAGAAAATTTACATTTAATCATTTGATGCACGCATCTGGACGAATTTTAGACAAACTTGAAATCGCTCAGAATTTCACCAAATTTGATGGTGCGAAAAGTCTCTTAAAAATAAAGAATGAAACATTTAAAATATTTATTGTAAAAGTTTATTATCATATAAATCAAAATTTTTATAACACAAATGTATTAAAACGCAACGGTCGAACTAAAATAAATTATTAGAAACACAAACACAAAAGCTAGCAACATGTAAAAGTGTCTTACTTCATTACAAGCATCGTTAACGATGTTTCATTCTTTCTTTTTAAAAGATTTTTCTGGGTCAGTCGTAGCATCAATCAATTCATGTTTCCTTTTCGTTGACATGATTGAGTAATTTCTGTCTTTTGTTGACGGACGTCACAAAACGTGCGTCAAACTCACCTAAAATAAAGTGTAAGAACGGTACTCACACCGCCCTCTCATGGAGCTCCCTTCCAGGGAAGCCAATTTCTACCTGACTAGGGTTCGGGTAAGCCCACGTTTGACCGCCCACACGTAGGTGGCGGTATCGCTATTAAATTAAAATATTAAGATTAACCAAACTTAGTTTATTGTTAATGTAGTGTACGCAATAGTAATAAGTATTTTGATACCAATCGGAAATGTACAAATATGAATAAAAAGATAATTAAGGCTGTTACCTAACGCCGGACTTCGGATAACCCAGGCACTTGTGTGTAGAGCCTGGTAGAAGCAAGACGTACAAATAAGTTTATAGTGTATCTTAAATAATAAATAGAAGTACTCTGTTAAAGTGAAGTTTTATTTCCAAAACCGTACAGTGGCGACGAGGAGTATTTTGGATAACATTTATTGATAAGGTAAGAGTTAATATTTTTAACAAAAAGCATGCAAATTGCAAATATAGCGAGCAGAGAGGCATATAGGCAATATTGACCTGAGTGATCGTTATTAAAATAAGTGAATCACGAAACAGTGTTGAACTAGGATGTTTGGAACACAAGATTCCATAAAGGAGGAAAAACCTCCCATCATTCCTAAACCTAAAATTCAAGGCAGTAGATTTTACAAAACCATACATTGATAATAATGAAATATTCCTTATATAATAAATCAAGTTAATAATAAAGGGAATGAAAATTATCAGCCTTAAGGATAAGGATAAACTAGTTCAAACTGGGGGTATTGGCCTGTATGTGCATCGCTAAGTTATATCAGAAAAAATTTAAATGACGTTTATCGTCTACAGGGCATATAGGTATACACCTATATAATGGCAAACCTAATAGCCATGCCGCCCTTCGAATGTGAAGGCGAACCAGCTTCTGTGGGAATCAGATGGGAGAAGTGGTTGCGATCATTTGAAATATATCTAGAAGCATCAAACATCGATAACCCAACCAAGAAGAGGGCAACACTCCTACATAGCGCTGGTGCGGCACTACAGGAAATTTACCATAATCTTCCAGGTGCTCACGTTCAACCCGAGGATGAAGCGGTGGACATATATAATATTGCTGTATCTAAACTTAACGAATATTTTCAACCAAAACAGTCAAAAATTTATGAACGTCACTTGTTTCGCCAGACGAAACAAGAAGAAGGAGAAAAATTCGAAAAATTTCTTGTTCGACTTAGAAACCAAGCGGCCAAATGCAAATTTCCGAACATGGATGAACAACTGATTGATCAAATTGTGGAGAAATGCACTTCAACAGAGCTTAGAAAACAAATTCTGGCTGCCGGCGACACAATCAACCTTGATGGAATTATTTCAGAAGCCAATTCTTTGGAAGCTGTCAATAGACAGTTGGAAGGCTTTGTGGAGACTAAACAAAAAACAATAGAATTAAATCATATAGCTCGATCTAACAAATGTACACGCTGTGGAGGGAATCATGCACCTAACTTCCAAAAGTGTCCCGCAATGCTGAAAACGTGCAAAAAGTGCGGATATAAAGGACACTTCCAAGAATATTGTCGAACAAATCCAAGGAAACGACGTCACAATAACGAAGCTACAATAGGTAACTACAAACAAAGGCCAGAGATGAAAAAAAGAAATACATTTGGAAATTCTTCAAAACGAGAGACTAAGGAAGAACAGATTGATTATATTTTTCAAATCGACGATGACAGCGTAATAAAATGTAATCTTGGAGGTGCAGCTATTGATATGTTGATTGATTCTGGAAGCAGAAGTAACATTCTGGACCATCACCATTAAAACGAGATAAAATTAAAGTGTGGGATCAAATTAAAAATCCAGAAAAACTTCTTTTTGCATACGGAAGTAAAATTCCCCTAAAAATACTGGGATCATTTAAATCAACAATTTCCATCGGAGAAAACAGCGAGGTAGCAACATTTTATGTAATAGAAAATGGTTCTAGATGTCTCCTCGGAAAAGAGACAGCTATTGCTCTAGGAGTCCTCAAGATTGGTTTAGGAGTCAACGCTATTGGGCAATTTCCAAAATTTAAGGACGTGGTTGTCAACATCCCAATAGACGAGTCAGTTACACCGGTATGTCAACCATACAGGAGAAAACCGATACCGTTAGAGTTAAAAGTGGAAGGGAAACTTCAAGAACTAATAGAATCTGATATTATCGAAGCAGTAAAAGGACCTGCTAAATGGATTTCGCCAATGGTACCGATCCTTAAAGAAAATGGAGAAGTACGAATTTGCATTGACATGAGACGAGCGAATGAAGCAATCCAAAGAGAAAATCACCCTTTACCAACAATGGATATCCTTCTTCCCCACTTTAGAAAAGCACAAATTTTCTCAAGGTTAGACATAAAAAATGCTTTTCACCAAATAGAAATCTCCGAATCATCTAGATACATTACGACGTTCATTACAAATAAAGGCCTATTCAGATATAAAAGACTCATGTTCGGAATATCTTGCGCGCCAGAAATATTCCAAAAAATCTTGGAAAGGATTCTTTTCTCTTGTGAGGGAACGGTTAACTTCATAGACGACATACTGGTGTATGGCCGAGATAATTCCGAACACGACGAGCGACTCGAGAAAACACTACACGTACTTAAGGAAAACAACGTCCTTTTAAATAAAGATAAGTGCGTGTACAAGATAAACCAAATTACATTTTTGGGCCACCAGCTTTCAAGAAAGGGTATTAAACCGTTGGAGAGTCACGTCAAAGTAATTCAAAATTTCCGATCCCCAAAAACAGTAGATGAAATTCAAAGCTTTTTAGGGCTCCTAAATTTCGTGGGAAAATGGATTGCAAATCTAGCAACACTGACAGACCCTATTAGGAAATTACTCCGTTTGAAATTAGGCAGACATGCTAATATTGAAAAATATTGGGGAGAGGAGCAAAACAAGGCATTTTTAAAACTAAAAGAGGCTCTAATAAATATTAAATCATTAGGCTATTATGACCCCAACGATAAAACACAAGTAATTGCAGACGCTAGCCCAGTAGGCTTAGGAGCTATCTTAATACAGTTTGATAATTCAGAACCTCGAATTATTGCATTTGGGAACAAAAGTCTCACAGATTGTGAAAAGCGTTATTGTCAGACCGAAAAGGAGGCGCTTGCATTAGTTTGGTCGGTAGAACATTTTAAAATATATCTATATGGCAAAACTTTTGAACTAATAACAGATCATAAACCGCTTGAAATAATATTTGGAAAGAAATCAAAACCTTGTGCGAGGATAGAACGTTGGGTACTTCGGCTGCAGTCATTTGACTTCAAAGTAATCTATAAGCCAGGAAAAACTAACATCGCTGACGCACTATCCAGACTTTGTACCCTGGGGTTACAAGACATAACAAACAATGATGAAGAATATATACAACAGTTAGTGGAATATTCAAGACCAAGGGCAGTATCACTCCCAGAAATAGATGAACGTTCCTCCACTGACAACGAAATTCAGAAAGTGAAACAAGGACTCTTCGAAAATATCTGGGACAGTACGGTATTGAGTTTCAAAATATTTCAGACAGAGCTGTGTTTCTTCAAAAACGTGCTATTAAGAGGAAACAAAATAGTAATTCCAAAAGAACTGAGACATAATGTTCTACAAGCTGCGCATGAAGGTCATCCTGGAATCGTAGCAATGAAGAGAAGACTGAGAACAAAAGTTTGGTGGCCAAAAATGGACGACGACGCAGAAAAGTTAGTAAGGACATGCAACGGATGTACATTAGTCTCTGCACCAAATTTACCAGAACCAATGAAACGTAGAGAACTTCCATCAGCTCCATGGGTGGACGTAGCAATTGACTTTATGGGTCCTTTACCCAGTGGGGATTACCTGTTTGTTATAGTTGATTATTTCAGCAGATATAGGGAGGTAAAAATTATGAGAACCATATCAGCAGTTAACACAGTGAAAGTGCTGCAAGAAATATTCTCAAGACTGGGTTTCCCAGCTTCAATAACCGCGGACAATGGAAAACAGTTTACGTCAGAGGAATTAAAGAGATTCTGCAAAGAGAGAGGAATAACGATTTTTTATTCGACCCCATATTGGCCCCAGCAAAATGGCGAAGTAGAGAGGCAAAATCGAGATATTCTTAAAAGATTAAAAATCAGCCAAGTGACAAAAGATGACTGGAAACAAGACCTAATGGAGTATCTAATGATGTACAATAGTACGCCTCATTCTACCACAGGACAGACACCTTCGGAACTATTTTTTCGCAGAGCATTCCGAGATAAAATTCCCAGTTTAGAAATATCAAACCGATTCAGTGATGATGCAGTTAGAGAAAAAGACAAAATGGAAAAAGAAAAAGGGAAACTATACAGCGACAGGAAAAGAGGAGCGATAGAAAGTGATATAAAAATAGGAGATAAAGTCTATGTTAAAAATATGGTGAAACATAACAAATTAACACCAACTTTTGACCCCGCACCACATGTAGTTGTTACAAAGAATGGAGGAGATACCCAAGTGAAGGATGTCAACACGGGACGAGAATCCAGGCGAAATGTAATCCATCTTAAAAAAATAGGCAACGAATGGAAAATCGCAAGTGACAATCAAGAGCGACCAGTAGATAGTGACGCCAATAACGAGAATCATACCGACAAATAAGTTTACATTTTTATATACGTTTATAAAGTCTGATAACTTATACCTTGTTACTTTAAATTGTTACTTTACTCCAAGAATGTATTAGAATCGACCATATATGGTCACTGTTATTGTTAGGCTGTTAATATTATTAAACTAATGTACTAAAAGATATTCCTTAAATTATATTGTAAAATTAGTACCATATTAATATAGTTTACGCTAGGATTGTATTGAATGAGGTGTTATTTTTCATTGATTATAAAAAGGAAGGGATGTAGTGTACGCAATAGTAATAAGTATTTTGATACCAATCGGAAATGTACAAATATGAATAAAAAGATAATTAAGGCTGTCACCTAACGCCGGACTTCGGATAACCCAGGCACTTGTGTGTAGAGCCTGGTAGAAGCAAGACGTACAAATAAGTTTATAGTGTATCTTAAATAATAAATAGAAGTACTCTGTTAAAGTGAAGTTTTATTTCCAAAACCGTACAGTTAAGATAAAGATTCCCACAATAATACGGAACCTATTGCGGGATACCGATGAAAACATAAAGCGGTCCCAGCATATCACTAACTACCTGTATCAACGCCTTCATGCCAAAAACACGGCGAATAAAGTAGTCTGCCGTCATCGGGCAACAGGTAAATTTTCCCTCGCACACCTGCGAATTACGGGTTGGACGCGACGTCGCCGTTACTATACGGAACGTCCCCAATTCCCCAAACTAGTCTCAGGCGACGTAGCTCCAGAAAAAAACACTGGAGAGCGTCGCCAATTAAGGAGACCAATTGAAACGCAAATCACGGCCAAGCCTTCCATAGTGAAGCAGCCAAAAGTTGCAAAAATATAACCTCGGATCTGCTGGTCAGAACGAGACTAATTTCATAAAAATCCCTGCAGGGAAGTAATTTTTTTATTGCCTTGAAGATTCGCGTGTCATAAAAACACGCAAGCCGAACGGCAAACAAGACAAACGACGCGCAATGCAGTGGAAAATTTTCTTGGCGTCCGAAGGGATGACAGACACTTGCCAGAACTCTGAAAGCTTGGCTTGGGGATTGCACCCGCGGGTATAAGTACAGGTAGTTGGCAAAAAACAAGGAAGTCTCGTAGTTTCGGTTCTCTTCGTGATTTTTTTATTATAAATTTTTGCTTCGAGTTTATTATAAAAGTTTATTTTATAATCGGTAGTGGAAGTCTCGTAGTTTCGGTTCTCTTAGACCGACACGGACCCCGGCGTGATTTTTTTAGTATAAATTTTTGCTGCAAATTCATTATAAAAGTTTATTTTATAATCGGTAGTGTGTGCCGTCAATTATTACAGCTGTAGAGCTAAATTTTTTCGCTAATTAGAAAAGAACTAGATTTTTTCTGCATGTTTTTGAATCTCCGGAATTATCGTTGACAAAACTAACAACACTTGAGTGGAGCAGCCATCTTTGAGCGTCGGCGTCGCTTCAACCCCGGGTTCTAATTATTCAGCTTTTAACCTTTGCTATACGTTAATCAGTTGTTAATATTATTCGTAAGCGGATACTAAAGTGATTAATACCCGGAGTGCGCTAAAATAATCCGCTATATATCGGGTGGTCCAAAAAAAACCGGAATTTCCATTTTACCTTATAACTTTTTTATTTTTTCAGCGATTTTCAACTTTTTGGATTCGTTCGACAGCTAAAGCTTTTAGCTAAACGATTCTCTGTCAGAAGCTGATATTATGATCATAAATGTCAAGGCAGACGTATTTAAACTTGAGCAATTTTTAATAACTGCTGGAATTTTGTTGAAATGCCGAATTCACAAACGGCTTGTTTCATCATCATGAGTGGTCTAGTGGCAATATTTTGATGGGTAGTTTTAAAAAATCGGTCAAAGAACTACGGAGCTGTACCAAAAAATGTAGAGGCGTGTTATCAACGTCTCGGCAGCAATGGTAAAAACAGACATTTTTATTTTCCCTTATAACTTTTTTGATTCCTTACCGATTTTAATTTTTTTTGGATCATTTAAAACCCAAAGCCTTCCACTACAATATTTAGTGTCATAAATTGACGTGAATCATAAATCCAATATGGCGGAAGTGGTCAAATTTACCTAATATTCAGAAGCCGCTGGAATTTTTTTTAAATGGAAAATTAAATGGCTTTTATTTTAATCTGGAAGCCTTATTATCTTCTAGAAACATTTTCACGCATAGATCACGAAAATCGGTTAAGAACTTACAAAGATGTACTTGATAACGTAATCATGTGCCCCATAAGAACAGTATTAAATTAATTCTTAACAGAGTTACCTATACTGATCGTCATCACAAAACAAATGAACATTGATACTTAACTGTCACTTCGGCTGTTTTTAAAAAGTGTTTTGTGGTACCTAGTTTTGTTAAAATGGTGTTGTCAAATGAAGACAAGATTTTCATTAAGAATTTATTGATTCGCGGCTATAAAGTTTCGGAAATAATGCAACAATTCCCAGGCAATAACTTTAAAAAAGTACTATTTACGACTTTGCACGAAAGTTTCAAGCAACAAGGAACTGGAACGAATCAATAAATTCTTAATGAAAATCTTGTCTTCATTTGACAACACCATTTTAACAAAACTAGGTACCAAAAAACACTTTTTAAAAACAGCCGAAGTGACAGTTAAGTAGTAAGTATATCAATGTTCATTTGTTTTGTAACCATGACGATCATCGGTATAGAATCGTTTAGCTGAAAGCTTTAGCTGTCGAACGAATCCAAAAAGTTGAAAATCGCTGAAAAAATAAAGAAGTTATAAGGTAAAATGAAAATTCCGGTTTTTTTTGGACCACCCGATATATATATATATATTTTTTTTCTCTTCGAGTGTAAGCAAAGTGTGTGAGACCCAGGTGTGAGTATCTTAAAAGGATTACGTCCATTCCAGATTTGTGAGTAAGGCATAAATCATTATTTTATTGTATTTTATTGTGTTTCAAACGGCTCCGGCGTCAGACGTCGGCCAGCGGCTACCTGCTTCGAGCATGTGCCCTATTGTTCTATTGTGCCGTTTCAACCACAACAGAGACATCGTGGAACTGTGGTTCTCCACTGGGCGGGGATTTTGACAGATTAGTGTTAACGCTATAGCTCATTTCATTCGCCTTAGGCAGCTACCTGGATAACCGAATTAAGCTTAATTAGCACCTCAGGTCCGCATCAGAGGCATACCTAAAGGTTCGTTTATTTTATGTACGAATGTACTGGCATTTAAAATTCGGGTTTTTATAGCAGGCGTCCATCGTCATACGCGTTCCCCGAAATATTAGATGTGCGGGCTGTTCCTCTATAATTGAAGCAGCTTTCATTTCGTGTATTGTTCTTTGCATACAATTTTTTTATTTTTTTAAATTTTTTATTATAATGTTATGTGCATGACCCATAGAGGTACCTAAATTAGGTAGGCACCGCGGTGTAAACACCCGTGTGCAATACAGTAAGGGCTCGCACCCTACGCGGACTTACCCAGGTAGTTTTAGCCACGAACCTTACCCCACGCCCGGCAAAAAGCCACCTTCCATGGTTGTCTAACTTTTCGTACAGAATTTAAGTTAGTGCCACATGAGCAAAATTGTTCTTTTTGACTGTTAGTGTTTTATAATTGGTCACGCGCCATTGCGCCACAGTGTTTAATTTTATTTCACCATTTTAAATATAAATAAATGTATTAACCAATCATTGGAGTTTCATTTCGCTTCATAGTTCAAATATCTATATATATTTTTTTATTATTTTTTTAATTTTTATTAATTTATTTTTTTAAATTTTTTATTTCAATTCTCTAATCTTTTTTTTTACCAGTGGAATTCAATTCATTTTAGATCCTTAATTTGTCTTATTATTATTTTTATTCAATTTTCTTTTTATTTTTGTTTTTTAAATTTATTCATTTTTTTATTTTTATTTTTTTTTTACCAGTGGCGTTCCGTTTAAAGTAAATATATACTTCTATTTTTTTTTACTGTCGATGCGGATGATATTGTTATTAGCCATCACATCGACAGCTTGTCTGGGATATAGGGTCAGCAACTCTAAACTCTTGCTTGCAACGGGTATCCTCACGAGCCCAGCTCTGTACTCCAAGACGAACCACCCTGAGAGTCGACAATCGAAGGCGTAATTGACTTCGTTTAGCTCCGGCACTGGCGCCCATTCTTGTATAAATTTGTGTCGGAGTTAACCTCTGCCCCCCTCCAACCATAGGCGGAGGCCTTCCGATCCCGGATTAAAATATATTCTGGGAGCGCCCGTCGACACTTTCTATGAGGTAGACGAAAGCAATATCTTCTTTACAGGGTGAAGTTCCTCACATAACGTCTGCCTGAAAAAACACACATTTAGTATAGTTCTCTACATATTTATTTGGCACATAAAAAATTGCTGACAAAGGAGCACGTGCGGCGGTTCCATTGAATCGGTAAAGAGGCCGCCTTTCTGCTTCGTAAGTGCGGCATTTTTTATGTGCCAAATAAATATGTGGAGAACTATGTTAATCAATGGAATCTTATTTATTTAATCTATTTTATTTATTATTACATTTTTGAAGTTGCCCCCCAAAATTTAAATTTCGAGAGAGGCTACGATTTTAAAAAAGCTAGAATTTATTAACATATACATAAAAAATTACAATGATTACATTTGCTACTTAAACAGTTATAAAACCGCTCTATTAATTTTCGGAACTCATATAAATTACATTATTGCCATAACGACTCGCTGTGCAACGCTACATTACTTTGGCAAATTTTCAGCAACTGTTTGTGATAAAATAGAAATCATATATACCGTTCGAAAGGTAATTTGTTGACGAAAAAAGTATAGGACACTTTTTTAGCTACATGTAACGGATTCCAAGTTATGTAGCAAAACGTTTCGAAAAAATTAAAATAAAAACAAACATTTTGATAAAGTTACAAATATTTCTGTTATTATGAACCTAAATAATGATGTCAAACATACCGTTGGAAAGCGCGTTTTCTCCTGATTAATAATCACTAATAATATAGGTTAATATCAAAATACAAACCCGAATTATATTGGGAAATGTAGAAGCGTGTCGCAAAACTTTGGCGGCCATATTGATTACGTCATTAACACCGCCAGAGGGCCAGGAAAATTTGTGTTCCGGGCTTTTTAGACTCGTCTACCCATGTACTATCTGAATCCAAAGGGGCGCATTGGTTGCCAGATGTGAAGTTTTTTTCAGCTATCCGACCCCACTAATAAGAGTAGGGATTTTTTACTTGCCTAACATTTAATAGACAAGGGACCGACTGCTTTACATCCCCTCCGAAGGATGGTATATCCTCAATACACCTCTCGCCTACCAGTTGTATTGCTTCTGCGATATAACTGATATACAAGCCGTTAGAAGTAGGGAAGCGAGACCACGTCTTTCCGTGGAGCCCATCCACGTACTAAACGCAGTAATGTTGCTTTACTTTTATATCGCTATGCGCTATGAAGTGAGTGAAGTCAGTCCTCCGCTCGCTGCCCCTTACAAATCGCCTTAAATTTATTTAAATCATTGTATATAGTTGGCTAATAGGCGGTTGCTATGCATGGTTGCCATAGACACGGTTGCTATGCTATTGTTTCATGTATACAAACATTAAACGTAAGTAAAGTAAATAGTAAATCGTTGTGTGAAGCTGTACATTTTTAAAGATAGGTGTTGAATTATTTAGGTATTTCAAAGCGGAAAATGTATGATGACGAAGAGTTAAGTGATTTAGATAATTCTGAAATAGAAAATGCGGCAGAGGCGGCTTTAAGCGCGCTAATTCCGGAAAAATCGAAGAGACTGTACGATAAATCCTATGAAAAATTTGTAAGTTGGTGTGAAGAAATGAAGGTACCTAGTTAATATTTCAGAGAAAGTTATGTTGGCGTACGTATCCCAGTTATCCGAAAAATGTGATGGCTACCACAGATATGGCTACTAGGTGGTTGCTATTGTTACATGTACACAAACATCGTATCGAAAAGAATCTTTTCGACACGCTTTTTAAAAAGCGTATCGAAAAGAATCTTTTCGTAAAATCGTTTTGTAATAGTGACTTTTCGATCGTCATTTTGACATCGAAAAGACTGTGTTCTCGACACGATTTTAAAAAGCGTGTCGAAAAGATTCTTTTCGATACGATTTTTGTGTACATGTAACAATAGCAACCACCTAGTAGCCATATCTGTGGTAGCCATCACATTTTGCAGATAACTGGGATAGGTACGTACTACGTACGCCAACATAACTTTCTCTGAAATATTAACTACCTTCTTTTCTTCACACCAACTTACAAATTTTTCATAGGATTTATCGTACAGTCTCTTCGATTTTTCCGGAATTAGCGCGCTTAAAGCCGCCTCTGCCGCATTTTCTATTTCAGAATTATCTAAATCACTTAACCCTTCGCATTGAGGAAAAAATAATAAGAGGTGCAACTGTCAAGGTTTCGAGATTTTAGTATTGTATTTCTTTGCCAATAACTTCATGATTATCATCAATTTTTAGTACTACGGGAAGGTATTTGTAAAGTGGCTGTATAGCCCTTAAAATTGAAGACAATCATAAAGCTATTGGTAAAAAAATACAACACTAAAATCTCGAAACCTTGACAGTTGCGCATCTTTATTATTTTATTTTAATCAATGCCCTTCGTCATCATACATTTTTCGCTTTGAAATACCTAAATAATTCAACACCTATCTTTAAAAATGTACAGCTTTACACAACGCAACGATTTACTTACGTTTAATGTTTGTATACATGAAACAATTTAATAGCATATAGCAACCGTATCTATGGCAACCATGCCTAGCAACCGCCTAGTAGCCAACTATATACAATAGTAGGGGATCTAGCTTGCCGTACGATGCGTTTTAAAGGTAGGGGGGTCAACTGATATGTATACAAAAACTAAAAACAGTTTTCTATGTAAAATGTTCTGCCGAATTCGAATTATGAGTTCACCACTAAATTCGGAATTGCGAAATTGGAGAAAAAGTTGTTTATTTCCAAAAGTAAGAAAAACACTATAAACATTAGTATTCCCATTCCCCACTCGATATCTTATTTGCTGGTAAAAGTATCGATCTGAAATTTTAGGAGAATAATCTTTTAACTTTCTTGGGCTCTGTATAGAGCAATATTATTTTGTCAATATAATTTGTTTATTAAAAAAAATTATAGTCCTACATGTGGCACAAGAATTCAAAAATGTATTGCAAAATATAGTATGTGAGAAACTTTTTTATAAGTAGAGATAGAGGTATATTTAATCGACAAAATATGATGACAGAAGACCAAAGAAGTTTTTGCATTTGAAGATATTTTTATACTTTGGCTTAATAGTGAAAAAATGGAGATTATATTTGGTTCAGCGCTGGCGCGCATGTTGGCCCGGCCCGGTCTTAATTGGTCTAGCTCGGTGTTTACATTTCATTGTGTACCTATCTATTATAAGATAAAAGCGTCCATATTAGTAAGAAAAAGGCATAGGGTCTGTGCTTTAATGAAGCATATTTATATTGTGTCAGTCCGATTAAAAAATGTTTGTATTTATGTAAATAAAGAAAATTACTAAATTTATAATTGGTTTAATTTCGCACAAGCAACTTTTACTACATTTTACTTTCGCACTTAGACATCGACAGCGACTGGTACAAGTGTACATTTTACATTTGCAATATGAATTTAAATGTATATTCTCTGGTTTTTGTGGTTTACTCATCATTATCGGTATAATGTCATTATTTAGTTTGCTCCAGCCAAAATAAAAAATATTAGGTAAATGTGGCTTAATTTCACGGGTTTCTTTGTATACAGCTGCTTGCAAAAATGCTCTTTTTACATGAAATAAAAATGCATTTTCGGTTGGACGAAGATGTCTGAAATTAAATGATAATAAAAATAATTAAAACAGTTACCTTATATCTGTCTTACATGAAGTGAATAAATGTACTAGTAGCTCATACAAATTTCGTAGTAAAAGTAAAGGTCTGCCATAAAGAGCCTTAAAAAATAACCTACGGGAATCGAATACACTATCAGTTAGTCCATAAGTTCCATCTTGGTGCGCTGCGCCAAAATGTGTTAATTCTTCAACATATTTAACCGAGTATTTAAACCTTTCACGTAATATTTTTACTACTGTCTTTTTGCCTTTCAAAGGGATAACTAACAGTATCATCTCAGAGAGGCAGTAAACAGCTGGTAAAATGTTGGACAGATTTCTTTTGTCGAAATCAAATGTACTAGGTAATTGAGTAATCACATCATGACAAGAAATAAAAGAATTTTGCCGTTGAAGCTATATTTCAGTGTTATAGTTCAGTTCATATCTGTTCAGCATATAAAAAGAGCCGGATTGTTTGAAGTTTTTATCGGCATCAAACAAGCCGCCGGTTTTTTACGTGTCTTACAAATCTGAAGTCAACCATAAGTATAATCGCATAAATACAATGAAAGAATAAAAATATCAGTGTCCGTCAGTATACCGGGTGACCACGAAATGAGGCTCGCCCTTATATCTTCTTTGTTTTACGGAATATAAATTTCAAATTTGGACACGTCAAATAACGGTTAAATATGCATTATTTCAACCATTTTATCACTTTCTGTCGCTTCCGGTTTCACCGGAAATGATACTAACTTTCGTTTTTTAAATGGAACACCCTGTATATTTTTACATTTTTGGATTCAGGAGGTCATTTTGAATACAGTTAAGGCATATTGAGATAAAAATATTATTGACAGACATTTTTATGAGCAAATTTAATTTTTGGTCTAGGCGGCCGTGACCCCAAAAAAATGTTTTGTTTTGCTTCAATAATTAATCAAAAAATACAATTATGATATTATGTCGTATGACATTTGTGTTATAAGATCTTAAACATTTCGGAAATCGTTTTTTCAGAATAACTCATTTTTTTAAAATGGCACCATGGTGACTCACTATGTTATTTTAATAAAGCATTTCATTACCGATAATTTGATACCAAACACTTCATTATTTGTTCATATTATAATACATAAAAATTACATTCAACAAGATATAAACACTGAATTTCTATCAAATAAGGTGCCTTTGAAATGTAACGAAAGAAACAAATGAATAGTTTGACAGCTCAAATGATATTTAAATCTATGAGAATCAGGTATTATTTTGCTGCGTATTAAAAAATTATGGTTTATTCACAAACTGACAAAGTGGATATGCTGGTGATATACGGGGAAAGTCGCAAAAATAATCTGGCAACCCGTGATTTATATGCAGAACGCTATCCACTAAGAAAATGTAGAACGGGAGCGGGAGCTGAGACAAGAGAGAGTAACTCAAGAACACCACTTTGTCAGTTTATTTTCATTTATATCTTGTTGAATGTAATTTTTATGTATTATAATATGAACAAATAATGAAGTGTTTGGTATCAAATTATCGGTAATGAAATGCTTTATTAAAATAACATAGTGAGTCACCATGGTGCCATTTAAAAAAAATGAGTTATTCTGGAAAAACGATTTCCGAAATGTTTAAGATCTTATAACACAAATGTCATACGACATAATATCATAATTGTATTTTTTGATTAATTATTGAAGCAAAACAAAACATTTTTTTGGGATCACGGCCGCCTAGATGAACAATTAAATTTGCTCATAAAAATGTCTGTCAATAATATTTTTTTCTCAATATGCCTTAACTGCATTCAAAATGACCTCCTGAATCCAAAATTGTAAAAATATACAGGGTGTTCCATTTAAAAAACGAAAGTTAGTGTCATTTCCGGTGAAACCGGAAGCGACGGAAAGTGATAAAACCGTTAAAATAATGCATATTTAACCGTTATTTGACGTGCCCAAATTTGAAATTAATATCTTGTAAAACAAAGGAGATATAAGGGCGAGCGTCATTTCGTGGTCACCCGGTATATGACTGTTCTAGTGCATTCATTTCTAAATAATAACAAGATAGCAACAGTTCTGGTATCTGCTTCTTCATGATCGGAAAAATGTAGGGATTCCATGATCTTCACATTATTTTGACATAACACATAAAATAGTTTTGCTATTTTCTAAAAACATACCTGCAATAATAATCTGAACATTTTGGTCTATTCTGAAATGACTTTCTCACTTTCTCGTTTATTATCAGAATCAGAAATAAAATTTTTCCAATTCGGTATATCGACCCCATCGTTTACCTTATACTGACACTTTAGTCCGTCGATTCTTTCAAAATTTTTTATGCTTTCAAGTACACAGACAATTAGGTTACACCCTTTTGGTCTCATGCTTATAACTAATTTCAAATATTTTTCAAGGAGTTCCTTGAATTGAACAGCCATAGCTTTGATGCCTTTGAATGGGCTCATTTCGGAAATTTTTTTTAATTCATATTCCGAAAGTACACCTTGTAATTAGTAAATGTGCAAAATATGAATTTTTTTTTCAACTGCTTCTCCCTCAAAATAAATAATGAAAATAGAGCGCTGTGACGTCACACCACTCGCAGCGGTCGGCCGCTAGCTTGTTTCCTATAGTTTCATACCGGCGGCAGTTACTACACACACGGCGGAAGTGGTAATTTCGTTCATCTTTTAAGTGCCTCGTCCTTGGTACAGCGAAATCTAAATACCATATATCCGCATAACTGATAAAACCAGTGGAGTCGGGTGGTGTGACGTCATAGCCGTTTCAAATATGTTACGAATTTGAAATCAAATATTAAGGTTAATCTTAACGCTAGCGATCTAATTTTTTCACTATATACTTAGAGGATGAAATACTTACGGAAAATGCTAAAATAAATTAAAAAGCAAATATCACGAAATGAGCCCATTAAAGACATGATGTCAATAATAAAAACAGTTTTTTTTCGGTTCAACTGGTAACTGACAAACTTCCAGTGGTTCCCTGGTCCTTTTTTTATAACAAACTGAGAGATCTCCTATATTGAGCATGATAAACAGGTGTCATACTTAAAAATATATCCTCATTTTTTATGTCACTTTTGCTAACATAATGGAAAATAAATCAGTCTTTGAATAACACGCTTCTTTTATGGTATTATATGCCTCTTTTGTAACTTTTTGCAATGTCTCATCGCTGTCCTTTTGAAATATAACATAGTATTTATAATCAATTGTCGATTCTATGTTAGACACATTTCTTTTTAATGTTTACCCATGTCGACCACTATTTTCACAAAATATTACCAAATATTACATTAAATACTAACACAATGTTTCCGTTTCACAAACATAAACTAAATAATAAAATACCTACGTATTAAATAAAACCTCTGATATGACTGAATGCGGGTGGATAGAGAGACCGCTCGCGCCGGCCGAGGAGAAGTCGCAATATTTCAGACGTTACACTTTACTATTTATTTACAACATTTATAACAGCCAAATTAAGCATGCTAGAAAAAAATTCTTCAAGTAAAAAAGTTTCTATAATTCATAAGCTTTATTTTCTCTCGATCATATGCCCATGTATCTTTAATAATAAAAAAGTTTCTACCATGTTATATTTTGCAATGCACTTTGGTGTTTTTGTGCTTCAAGAAAAGATTTTCATTTTTTTTGGCAAAAAACGACGTTGCGGAAAAAAGTTTCACATAAACTGTAGGAGAGGATAGCTAGATCCCTATACTGCAACGTTCGCCGCTTTGCCGGAAGTCTGTGACGTAGCGATGATTATCAGCTGTTCTTCAATCAGTTTAGTGGTCTTGTATACGTTCAAAATATTATTATTTCTCAGTGTTTGGTGGTGTTATTATTTAGTTTTATCTATCGTGTTTATTGTTTTTGGTTGTTCGTGTGTGTTTTATAAGTTTTTTAACTTATAAAACTATTATTTAGCCTAGAAATATAGAACAATGTCCGGATCAAGCTGTGCGGTCATGGGTGTAAAAATAGCTATTATACAGCTAGAGGTCAAAATGTAATTTTCCATGCTTTTCCAAAATCCAAAGATTTAGTGTCCCAAACCATAAGAAGTGAATGGATACACAGGTGCAGAAGGAAGGATAAAACCCAGATACGGGTAGAATTTGTTCAGTTCATTTTGAGCAGAATACACCTATTTTAATTTGAGTTTTTCGTTATTCATACTGCGATTGGTATTAATTGTTAAATAAAACTATATTTGAGTTTATTGATTATTTCATTTCATTATAATATTTTACTATATACAATATGTACAACAGAAACTATTCAAAAATGCCATATACCTACGCCCCAGTTATATCAATAAATTGTGTTTGCATTTGTAATGATATCGCTATTTAAAGTTTATATCTGTTTATAAATAAATTTGCTTTTATATTTCAATCAATAATAAATTAATAAAAATTGTATGATAATAAAATCTTACCTTGAAATCCAAAATTTTTATACTTCCTTTACTATAAATAACTTATCCTCATATAATTTGAAATTAAAATATTAGTTATGAATATTTTATAATTTTGAAGTTATAATTTACATTCATAATTTATTTCTTATTGTCTTTACACTAAAATTTATTTTATATCACCAATCCTATAACCACAACATATTATTTTCTTTGTATATATAAACGTTTTATTCTTAATCTTCTTAGGTGCACTTCTATTATTTTTATTATAATATATAAATTATACCATTTTATATTTCCATTTACAAATTATTTGTATTCAAATTCATTCTTATTTTGTATTAACTTCATATAATTATATTAATTGATTAATAAAACGTCTACTTTTGAATATTCTCTTCCTTTTACAATTTAAAATTTCCCTCTTGTCATAGCCGCCAAAATAATCTTATTATAAATTAAGATTATTACGAAAATTATGTTCCGCTCCATGCGTTTTAAACGGCAGCGCGCTGGACGAATAATCATAACTACGTCACAGTAATGGCGGTGCCGTGCGGACAGATTTGCTCGATGTAGCTATCCTCTCCAGTTTACCGTTCTTGGTATTTGGCTACTAGGCGGTTGCTAGGCATGGTTGCCATAGACACGGTTGCTATGCTATTGTTTCATGTATACAAACATTAAACGTAAATCGTTGTGTGAAGCTGTACATTTTTAAAGATAGGTGTTGAATTATTTAGGTATATCAAAGCGAAAAATGTATGATGACGAAGAGTTAAGTGATTTAGATAATTCTGAAATAGAAAATGCGGCAGAGGCGGCTTTAAGCGCGCTAATTCCGGAAAAATCGAAGAGACTGTACGATAAATCCTATGAAAAATTTGTAAGTTGGTGTGAAGAAAAGAAGGTAGTTAATATTAGACGACACTAAAAAGCACAACACGGCGTTCTCGGTGGGCCAACCACAGACCGGTGGGCGTGTCCTAATTCAAATTTCGGCGGGTTCATGTTGTAAAGGCGGGTTTACATTGGTATAGTAAATGGGTTAGTTACTTGCACCAGTAACTTGCAAGACAGTAACCAACCTAATGTAATCCACATAGGAAAGTACTTGTACTAGTACTGGTACAAGTAATCAGGACAGGAAAGTGAATAGCTATCTAGGCTATTTACTTACCACTTGCAAAGCCACTGTCCTTCCCCTACCAACGTCTCCAGCACCTGTTTACCGGCTGCCGTGTCTACTACGCCAATGTAAACACTTGCTCGCTAGTATCTGCGTTGACAGTAAACAGTGTGATTTCGATTATAAAGAAATTTAACAATGAAAAGGTGGTCCGAAGTTATGTATCGTGGTCCGAAGGAGATACTATAAAGTTTGTAGAACTTTATCGTGATTATGAGTGTTTGTGGGATACAACAAAGAAGAAGAAGAAGAAGAAGTGCTGATGTTCCTTTTGAATCCATTCTGCTGATCCAATCCCTGACCCATATTCTTTTTGGACGGCCATTTTCCTCTTAAATCTCACTGATAAGTTCTCCAATAGCAATTTGCATTACTCGCACAAATATGTTTCTTAATTTTTCCTTGTACAATATTCTAGAACGACGAGAGTCGTGACGACGAAAAGGATTCATCCTGGCAATGTGACCGCACTACTGGTACTAGTGCCCATAAAATACACTTTCAAGTGTAGACATCCACTGTCTTATGTGTGCGACAGGAGGCTAGCTGCAAGTGCATGTAACTGGGCTTAGTAACTATACCAATGTAAACCCGCCTTAAGATTTGTCTTGATGTTATCATCAGGTTGTCAGTTGTCAGTTAGAAACTTAGGTAATTTTCTATATTACGGAACGTCCGATTTTTGAAATTTTTTTGCTTTTAACATACGTAGTTTTGCCTCCTTAACAAAAAATTCTAAAAAAGAATCGGCGGTCGGCAACGGTTTTCGAGATATTTGGCCCCAAAGTCTCTGAAAGTCGTATTTTTCCACTGCCATAATCACTTATTTTCACCAAATTTCTCACTTTATGCTTATGAACACCTCTAATACAGCCTTATTTAAACATTATTAAATAGTTTCAACATATTTATTCCATCAATAACTATTTTCTGAACCTTCTTATAAAAGCCATCCAAACATAACCTAAAATTTCAAACAACACTAAGTTCATCCGAGGTTATGATAGTGCCGTAAGATCTAGGGTACGGTATAAAACGAATATGTTCCTTCTTTGATATAAAAATATACTGCACCCGCCCGCCCGGGGGGGCGGGCGGGTGCAGTATATTTTTATATCAAAGAAGGAACATATTCGTTTTATTCGTGGAACTTGTAATGTTTGAAATCTAGAATACGCATAAAACTAATATGTTCCTTCTTTGAGATAAAACGATAAAAATATATATTGCACCCGCCCGCCCGGGGGCGGGCGGGTGCAGTATCTTTTTATGTTAAAGAAGGAACATTAGTTTATGCATAGACACAGATTAATATAGTTAATCTGTGCCACCATCGTAATGTTTGAAATTTTAGGTTATGTTTTCATGGCTTTTGAAGGTTCAAAAAATAGTTATTGATGTAATAAATATGTTGAAACTATTTAAAAGTGTTTAAATAAGTCTGTATTAAAGGTATTCATAAGCATAAAGTGAAAAGTTTGGTGAAAATAAGTGATTATGGCATGGCAGTGGAAAAATACGACTTTCAGAGACTTTGGGGCCAAATATCTCGAAAACCGTTGCTGACCGCCGATTTTTTTTAGAATTTTTTGTTCAGGAGGCAAAACTACGTATGTTAAAAGCAAAAAAATTTCAAAAATCGGACGTTCCGTAATATAGAAAATTACCGAAACTTCCTTTAAACGTTTTTTGTGTACCTACATATTTTTGCCGTTCAAAGACATTGTTTTACAAACCTGTTCGTTAGAACATATTGTTTAAATACTAAGAGTTTGTTTTAACGAGATATCATGGATTCATCTTTATTTTTTACATCTGATTCAACAAAATCTGAAGAAATTCCATCAGAAGCGTGACACCTTTGCAGTAAAAAATTTAAAAATGTGGGATTAAGGAATCGTCATATCACAACACAAGAGTCCATAAAGTAGATGTGTTGAATCCCAGAATTACACACACACACACACACATTATTTGTCCATTAGGTATCTTTTTGACTTTTCTAACAAACAAGAATACGGCACATGAACATGAAGTGTGAAGAAAAAATTGAGACAAATTATGCAATGCACAGATCGATTCTCAGAAAGGAACATAAGATATTGTACTTTGACTGTAACAGTCGAAGTGACCACAAGGTAGGTTTGATACCATCAGTGCCTACGGTATATGAAGTACCTATAACTTCAATAATTATTTTAAATATATACCTAGGTATATAACAATTACACAACATATAATAATAGGTTATACTCTTATCTATTTTCAGGATACGAGCCCAATTGCAACAAGAAGACGGAGAAATCTGGTGGGACAATTAAAATTAAAGGAGTATGTCCCTCCGCATGCAGGTTGATTTGCAAACTGCGTGATGAAGGACAAGTTTCAGTTAGTTATTGGAAAACACATGCTGGACTTGGGGTACCACCGAACAGAATTTTAGAGGGTTCAAGAAAATTAGAAGTTCCGAAACTGGGAAGATTGAACGTTTTAACAAGCAAAGACATCACAAATTTGTCGAGAAAATATAACATCCAGAAGAAACGAGATCAGAATGATATGGTAGCAGCAGTGAAGGTTCAGGAGGGGAATGCTGTAATGGCAAGGTACGTAACAAAAGGGAAGGTACCTACGTAACAAAAACAATTATTTGAATTTATTTGTAAGTATAGTGATGCAACAAGTGGTTTATTTCTAATAGGAGAAATACACATGATGTGCTGAAAAAAGAAGATTTTGCCCTAGGATTTATGAATTCAGTAATGGAAGAAAAACTGCGTCAATTCCCCAACATAATTTGCATGGACGGCACAGATGGTACGAATAAGAAGAAACTAATAGTGGACATTGACATATACTTAATTTAAGGTTATTATAAGATTAAGTTTTTTAATGTATTTAATTATTAATTATACTTCTTAATAAGATGGTAGAATATGTGGTAAAAATAATTATATAAATATATGGAACTGAATTTTTAACTAGGTTTCATTAAATAGTTTTACAGACGGTTGAAGAGAACCATTCCTATTATTCAGTAAAACAGATTAAAAGAGGCATATAATTATTTAGATTTGTTTGAATTGAGATCGAGGGTTTCTCTGCTCGTACTCTTTCCCCTCGTGAATTCAAGGCTGAATACGGCACTCTCCAAATTTCTTTAAAAGTTATTGTACTTTTCAATTAAGTGTTTATTTTTAAATAAAGTAGGGGTATTTACGAAACCTTGTATTATTTGTGTTTAATGCTCATCTCAAATCTCAGGGCCGTCGAGAGCCACAGCGGGCCCCGGGGTAGTTATTTTTGGGGCCCTACTACATACACATTAGTATGAATTTAAATAGCCAAGTAGCAGTAACATATACCTTGAATTAGCAATTAGCACGCGAGTTTTAACAAGCATAAATCATATAATTTCAATATTTTGTAACAAAAGTTAATTTACATTTTTATACAGGATGTATCAAAAGAATATGACCAGTAACTGAATATGAAGATAACCATATTTATATGTATAAAGTACAAAATAAATTCATGAATCAAGAAAAACTTTGTGGGCCTTACGATCAGCGAAGGTAGATATTACTGAGTTAAAGTTGACATTTGAGCAAGATACGCAGCATTTTTGTAATATGTAATAACATGAATAATTTGTTTCCGTGTCGGGGCCCCCTAATAGACCCCAGTCCAGTCACCCCAGCCGACACCTACTCATCCGTATGGGTATAAATAAAATAAACACAACATGAGTAGGTAGGTTCGATCACAAGCTTTTCGCGAAGGGCCCAGGTAAGTTTACATCACACGGTTCAGTCTTGTTGGGATACTTACTGCCTATAACTTTCCATCACCATAAAATAGAAAATATAAATTTTTATTGTACAATGAGAATCTATATAAAATTTATTGATATTTGTATATAATTATTTGGTGTCTTATTTTATTCAGAAGCTATAACAATGAAACTGTTATACCTGTGTATAATACACATCTTAATAATTAAACTGGATTAAACTTATTTCATTTCTACATAAAAAAAATTGTTTCCAAATATTTACGTATTTTTTTTAGATACCTACCTAAAATGCAAAATTACCTATCTTATATCTACATTAGATTTTAAACCTAAAATATATTTACCTTTTTAATTCCATAATTATATAGGTAGGTAGGTACATTAAATTTTAAATAAAAAAATAAATACATTTATTATGTAAGTAGTAACAACAGTAATTTCCAAGGACAAAAGAATTCTTATGTCGTTGGTAATTTCCATCAATTTAATTTTAACAGAAACATGAAACCCGCCTAAATTTGAATTAGGACACGACCACCGGTCTGTGGTTGGCCCACCGAAAACGCCGTGTTGTGCTTTTTAGCATAGACGTAATATAATAGACCACAAGATGCTATATACGTTTACTTAAAAACCTGTCTTCAGAGTATCCACATGACTTTTTAGCCTTATCGCTTTTCTCTACAATGTAATTCGTATCTTCCATCTCTCTTTCGGGTTATTGTTTCAGGTATGTGCTACGACGTACGACGCCTCTGTGTATTCGGTATTAGCATACTTATTGTCTATGGGTAATAGCTGATATTCCTTTTACAAAACACTGGATATTAGAAAAGAACGAACATAAAATTTATTTCCTTTCCTGTACATACATAAATGCCTTTCAGATTTCTCTAATCAACTACGTAGCTTACTGTAATTTTATGCAACTAACAATACATTCTGTTATATTTATACAACCAACTATACATACTTATGTTGAGAGTCAACTATCTGTGGCTCGCAGTTACCCAAAGAAAGATAGCTTTATACGCATCTTACATTATAAAAAGAGACGGAGCGAGAACATATCGTCGTAACTATTCTGGCCCCAAGGATATGAGTTATCTTGGAGTCTATTATAATAAGTCTATGCTTTTTAGTGTCGTCTGTTAATATTTCAGAGAAAGTTAAGCCGGCGCCACACATGCGGCATTCGGCGAAAGGCGAAGTTTGGCTTTCGTCGAATGGCATTTGGCGAAAGGCGAAAGCTTTGATAGGCGAGCGTCGTTTAACCACTCCATTTTATTAAACAACTATCGAAAACCAACCCAAACGCCGCCAAGTGTCAAGACTGAAGACTGGCAAAAAAACAATCCCAATGTGTTTACCGATCGAATTTATGACGCGCGAATCCTTTGATTCGCGTCAATTTACCGACGCGAAGCGGGAATGGCGAATGGCGAACGCCGAGGCGAGCGTCAGCTACACACATGCGGCTTTCGCCGAGTAACCGCTCGCCTTTCGCCGAAAGCCGCATGTGGGGCGCCGGCTTTCTGTTGGCGTACGTATCCCAGTTATCTGCAAAATGTGATGGCTACCACAGATATGGCTACTAGGTGGTTGCTATTGTTACATGTACACAAAAATCGTATCGAAAAGAATATTTTCGACACGCTTTTTAAAAAGCGTATCAAAAAGAATCTTTTCGACATGCTTTTTAAAATCGTGTCGAAAAGACAGTCTTTTCGATGTCAAAATGACAATCGAAAAGTCACTATTACAAAACAATTTTACGAAAAGATCTTTTCGACACGATTTAATTTATTATTTATTTCTTGTACTAAAATAAATATAATGACGATTTTACGAAAAATCTTGTTGCTACATGTTGCTACATGTCGTGAAATAGTGTTTTAGGCATTCGACGTGTTCTCACGTCGCATGCCGAAAACACTACTATTTCGCAACTTGTAGCGAAATAATATATATTATATAGGTACCGCGGGACTGAAGTAGTACTTTTAATCCCGAAGGTAAAGTTTATGGCCCGACCGAAGGGAGGGCCATAATTTACCTGAGGGATTAAGAATACTACTTCAGTCCCAAGTATATACAATAGGTACTTTTCACGCTTCCGGAACTGAATGCAAATGTTAAGAAATAACGAAAATTGTTGCGTTTAAAAAATTTCCGATTTTGCGAATGCGAAGTCTCTCTTAAAGAACACTTACTAATAGAAGGTCTTGATAAACGTTGCTGTAGTAACGTTTCTGCAGCTTTATCGGAACAAACGCCAGTTCAATATGAAAATGACGTATCTGGTATGAATCAAGTATCTTTATCTGCTGCATTAACCCAGCAAAAATTAGTTAATATTGCGAATTGTAATAATGTTAATGTAAATATTAATGTACATTATTCCATTCTAAGTAATTTTTTTCAATAAAATACATACATATTAAAATTATTATTATTATTATAATTTTTTTTTTTTGTTTTTTGTTTTTTTTTTTTTTTTGGCTTCGAGTACTAAAGAGAACTCACACGCCACAGACTGTTGAAAGTAATAAAAAAAACCTATATAACCTAACCCAAAATATAGAAATATTGTATAACTCTGAACGCAAGGAACTGGAATGGGGTCTGTCTGTCAGGGCATTTTTAACACAGAAGTTAGTACCACGGATTGGAGGGAAAAAGGGGAAACACTTTATTATGGATTAAAGACAGAGGTCATACGAATCTATGCCTAAACTAAGAAAGTACATACTGTAAAAGTCATAGATCTAAGTTTATATCCTTCAGGATTTCAGGAAATTTACAATAATACTGAAAATTTGTAAATTATTGTTATACAGAAGACTGGTAATGTTAGAAGGAAGTTGTATGTTTAAATGTGAAAGTTGTTTAATCAGTTTATTTGTCGCCTGAATGTTTTTTTGCACTTAAAAAATATATGGTTTAGATCTCCAATGGATTCATTATCGCAGCTACACAGGGGACTGTAAAGAACTCCGATGCGATTTAAGTGTTGTGGGAAGCGGCCATGATTTAATTTCACTCTTGTGATTGTTGTAGTGAAGAATTTTTCCCAAATAGTGTTCCATTTCTGCTTCTGTCTATTTTTAAAGATTTGATTGAGGTCTGTTATCGGGAAGTATGGTTGAATAACGCCATGTTCTGAAATGGATTGTTTTGCCAATTGGTCTGCAATACAGTTACCTATGATATTTGAGTGGCCTTTAACCCAAATGTATTTTACTTTGAATCCAGAAGCGGTGATTATTGATTCTTGGAGTTTGATTTTGCAAATTATGTCATCTCTATAGTGTTGATATCCAAAATTACTTATCGATAAAAGAACTGATTTAGAATCAGTTAGTATAGTAACACTTTAAAGATATGATTTGATGTGACATTAGTATAAAAATGTGTGACCCAAGTTAGAGCCTGATAGATGGCAAATGCCTCGGAACTGTATATAGAGCATTCTTTATATAGTTTAAAGGTAGCAGATATCTTATTATGAGTAATATAAAAAGCACATCTAGTACCTCCAGAAGTTTTAGAGCCGTCTGTGAAAATCTTTAATGTTGGGGTGTTGCTTAGACTCCTATTGAGGATACTCAAATTTAGGACTTCGTTATCTGAATATCGTGGGAATACGACCTTTGATTTACCATGTAAAATACCATACTGGGTGTTGAAAATTAAATAGTTTTTTTGTGGAACGAATTGATCAGTATATGGTAGACATTCCAAAAACGATTCTGTCAGAAGTGGACTATTGCGTTTGGCCCAAAAAGAATTTGTTAAACATTCTATTGCTAATGAGGAGACTTTGTTATATAGTAATGTGTTATGAATTTGAATTTTAGCAAAGAATTTATTGGCTTGATATTGTCTTCGTAGATGAAGAGGAGGTTCTTGTGACTCAGCTGAGACGGCTTCAGTTGGTGAAGACTGCATTGTATCAATACATATACGTAAGGCCTTGTATTGTATCCTATCAATCGTTTTTAGGTTAGAATTAGAGGCAGAGCCGTATAATATACTGCCATAGTCTAGTATTGAGAGTATGTAAGACTTATAGAACAAAAGCGCGGTTTTAGGGTCAGACCCCCATTTAACTTTGGTTACTGCTTTTAAAACGTTTATACCTCTCTCACATTTTGTTTTAATATAGTTGATGTGTTTTGTCCACAGTAGTTTTTTATCTAAAATGATGCCGAGGTATTTATATTCATCAACTACAGGGACTGCGTAGGTGTTTAGATTTAGGGTTGTTCCAGAATGGACTCTATGACGGCTAAATATCATTACAGCTGATTTGTTTTCAGATAACTCAAAGTTATGAACATCAAGCCATAACTTGAGGCAGTAGGCGATATGTTTTAATACTCTGATACAGTCTTAATATGATTTTTGAGTGGAGTAGATAACCCAATCATCAGCGTATTGAATACAAGATATTTTATCATCCCATATTTCGTGTATGCTTGAAGTATATATATTAAAAAGGATGGGACTGAGAATAGACCCTTGTGGGAGTCCTTGGTATACGGTACGTGGTCCATGAACATTGTTCAGAGAATCCTTTAAATACACTGACCTGGAATTGTAAAGTTCAACTATGTTTGTTGAAGTACTAGAGGATAAACCATAATGTGTTAGCTTGTTTTGTAGCAGAGACAGGTCGACCGAATCATATGCACCTTTAATATCAACAAATAGAGCTGCAAGATAGAGGTTATTCGTAAAGCAATGTTGTATGTCTGTGACTAATGTAGTAACCGCGTCAATAGTTCCGTAACCCCTGCGAAATCCAAATTGATTTCTGGGTATAAGCGAATAATATTCGAAATACCACTCTAATCGAGATTTTATCAATCGTTCGAAAACCTTTGTTATACAGGTCAATAAGGATATCGGTCGATAAGATGTTGGATTATTACTCTCTTTATGGGGCTTGAGGATAAGACAAATAGGGATAGTTTTAATTTGTTCAGGAACATTGCTATTATTACTCCACCAATCGTTGAAAACATCTAATAGGGTTTTTTTTACCATTGTAAGTTAAATTGCCCAGAATTAGAAAAGATATGTTATCGATACCAGGAGAGGAATTTTTTGTCACGATTAATGCCGATTCGAGCTCTGCCATAGTAAAAGGTTCATCAAGTACAGTTTTTTGATATTTATTTTTTATATAGTTTAGATTTTCCACAAATGGAGGAGCAACTGTTTCTAAGGCCGACTCTATTAATGAATCTTCTAAAAAAGTTTTAGAGGAGGAGGGGCTTTTATTAGCAATTTTTTTAATTCGTTTCCATATGTCAATTATAGAGGTATCTTTATTTAATTGTGAAACGAAAGCCTTCCAGCTGTTTCTTAGTTTGTTGTGTAATAGTCGCTTGGTTTCCGCGTCTATTTTTTTATATTTCAGGTAGGTAATTATCTAGATTAGATAGACGTTTATATTGTTTAAATGCGTCCGATCTTTCCTTTGCCTTATTAGTGCAGTCAATATCCCACCATATGGGACTTGTGCGTTTATTAGTGCGAGGTTTTTTTGTCGGCATTGAAGCTTCGGCAGCAGATGAAATTGCATTCGTTAGAAGGACAAATTTATCCGAGTCAGAAGATTGAACATTTGCCAGAGAGCTATCTAGACTTGTTTGAAATAAATTCCAATCAGCAGCCGTATCTTTCCATTTTGAAGATGGATTATAGTTAATGTACTCAATTTCTACACCTAGTGTTATTTCTATCGGCAGATGATCGGAACCTAAAGGATCATCCAGAACATTCCAATTACTCATTATAGACAAAGAAGGGGATGCTAGCGTGATGTCTACAACTGTAGGATTTTGATTAGGTCTGTTCACTTTTGTGGGACTTCCCTCATTTAATACAACAAAATCTGTACTATCTATTGCGTCGGCTAGTCTAGTACCCTGATTATTATTTGTTGGGGATCCCCAGATACTGTGATATGAGTTGAAATCGCCACTTAAAATCGATGGTGTTCGGAATTGTGAAAATATATTTTTCCAATCTTTACATGTAACCACGATATGGGGTGGTTTATATATTGAGACAATATTGAGATTGTTATTTATAAGGTTAATGGCGCATATTTCTATATTATTATTGAAATTATGCACCAGTTTTATTTCCTTAAAAGCTAATTTGTCTGATATTAGGATACCTACTCCTCCTTTTCCTTTTTCTCTATCTTTACGTACAAAATTATGGCCGTTAAAGTTAATGTTAGAGCTTGGCTTTAACCAAGTTTCACAAATAATTAATATGTCGATGTTATTTTTGTTTAAAAAATTAGCTAAGTTATATTTATTTGCCATTATAGAACGTGCGTTCCATTGTAAAATGATTAATTTATCTTTTTTATGATTGTTTTTATTGTCCATTTAAAAATTAAGTAAACTGAGTTATTAAACAAATTTGAAAGAGACTCTTTGACATTTAATTCTGACACGATTGTATTTGCACTGCTAGGTACTAAGCTTAAGATTAAGTTATTTGTAAAACCGGAAATTTCTTCTACAAGAGATTCTTTATAAGACATAAATTCCTCTCGATATGGATTAGGAAGAACAGATTGAACACAAATTATTTGTTAGTAATTTCATTCTTCCGGGATTTCTGTCATTATTTGATCCCGGAGGGATTAAATGTAATACTTCAGTCCCTATCTGTCAGTAATTTCATTCTTCCGGGATTTCTGTCATTATTTGATCCCGGAGGGATTAAATGTGATACTTCAGTCCCTATCAAAATGGAGTGAAGTTGTTACTTTATTCCCGGAAGTGCGAAAATAGCTATTTTCGCATTTTGACCGATAATATGCTATTTTACTAAATTCAAAATGGTTTAATAAAGTGGCACTGTACAGGGTGTTTCCTATAAAACTATACCCCCCCTTATTTCGGTCAATTACCACCGATTTTAATATTTCAAAAACCGGTCTAACACAGAATTTTCCGTATATTTTGAATATGCTATTACTTTTTTTCCTACTTCAACCGTATACGAGGGGCAGAAAAAAGTATGGTTTTTTAAAATGGAGCACCCTATATATTTTTACATATTTGGATTCGCCTCGTCCTTCTGATTACAAATATATATGACACTTATATATTTGCTATAAAAATGGCGTAAATAATTGAATTTAAACTTGGGGCGTTTCCTTAAAAACTATACCCCCCTTATTTCGGTCAATTATTTACGGATCAAAATTTTCAAAACCTACACATAGAATTTTTCGTAGATTTCATATATGCTATTACTTTTTTTCTCCCTTTAACGGTATACGAGGGGTGTTTTTTTTATGGAATGCCCTGTATTTTTTTACATATATAAGTATTATATATATATTTATAATCAGAAAGGTAGGGTGGATCTAAATATGTAAAAAAATACAGGGCATTCCATAAAAAAAACATACTTTTTTCCACCCCTCGTATACCATTGAAGGGAGAAAAAAAGTAATAGCATATATGAAATCTACGAAAAATTCTGTGTAGGTTTTGAAAATTTTGACTCGTTAATAATTGACCGAAATAAGGGGGGGGGGGGGTATAGTTTTGAAGGAAACGCCCTAAATTTAAATTCAATTATTTACGCCATTTTTATAGCAAATATATAAGTGTCATATATATATTTGTAATCAGAAAGATGAGGCGAATCCAAATATGTAAAAATATATAGGGTGTTCTATTTAAAAAAACCATACTTCTTTCTGCCCCTCGTATACGGTTGAAGTAGGAAAAAAAGTAATAGCATATTCAAAATATACGGAAAATTCTGTGTTAGACCGGTTTTTGAAAAATTAAAATCGGTGGTAATTGACCGAAATAAGGGGGGTATAGTTTTATAGGAAACACCCTGTACATGAAAATGTCACTTTACTGTTATAGTAATATCAGTGTTAATAAAAAACAGTTTGACAGAAAATATTTCACATACCTTCTCGTATTTTTCCTTGGATTTTAAAGGAAGTACGCTCGAAGTTGTTTCTCGAGCGGCATTTAAAATGTCTTCAGAACAATTTTCTAAATTGTTTTCAGTAGCAAGATTCTTTTTTATAATTAATATAATATAACTTAAAATCAATTCGACTCACAAAAATTATACTTAACTGTTATCTTATAAATAAACAAAGCTGTGTCAGTTACTATGGTTACGGAAACAAATACCTACCTACTATGACTTTTTTTAAATTTCAAACTTTGTAATGCTTTTATATCTATCACTATATTTGCTTATAATTAATTAACTTATTAATTAACTGACACAAAATTCGAAAATATAATATAAACAAATCTCGTAAGAAAAGCAGTTTTACTAAACTCATATAGTATTTGAGTTACTCACTCGCTGCGCTCGCTCGTACTCAAACACTATATTCGTTTAGTAAAACTTTGCTTTTCTAAACTTGTTGTTTAATGTACTATTTCAAACGTGTTGTTTACAATATTTTTTCTACGATTGGAAAAAAAAACAAACAATTTGATAGATATATTTTTTTTAAATAGGCATTAAAGTACCTCAAAATCGTCATTAAAGTGATAGAAATAGTCATTAAAGTAATCCGTTATTGTGCGATTTTTGTAGTTGGCCGAGGCTGAGGTGACAGATAAACATAAACATTAATTTTTTATTGCTTGTAATAATAATTGTGTTATAACAAAAGGTAAATAAATACAGTTTTTTACATCAGAATTGTATTATCACTATTATAATTGCTAAAAATAATGGTTTTCTTATAAAAAATTATTCCGACTTGACATTTAAAAATAATTATGACATTTCCTAATGTCACTTGAAATTTTAAATAATTATGACATTTCTTAATGTCACTGAAAATTATTTGAAAAATAGAGTTAATTAATCTTAATTTAATAGTTTTTGGATTAAAAAAAAAATGTAATATGCACCTCGGCATTAAAGTTCCTTTTTATCACTCATGTGGTTTATTTGCCTCGACCCTACGGGCCTCGTCAACTAAACTCCACATTCATGATAAAAAGATTAACTTTAATGCCTTGATACATAAATAACTATTATTTAACAAAACCAAAATTACATTAAAAATAAATAACATATCCGTTGTGTTTTTGACAGGACTGTGTGAAACACATGACAGTACTGTGTTTTCGGATTTTTGCACACATCATCATCATGAAAAAATGATAGTTTCGGGTCGTGGTTGCTGTGGGTTTTTTGTAATTTTCGAGGGCAGTCGTAGAAAAATTTAATTTTTAGCTTTCATTGAACTTGAGATATCGAAGTCAGACGCACTATTGCACTATTCTCTATAAGGTAATATATTATAATATAATTTGCGGCAGCGAGCGGAGGACTGACTTGACACCCTCGTATCAAATACGAAAGTAAAGCAACAGTTGCCGCGTGTAGTACGTGGATGGGTGACTATTCACGGAAGAACGCGGTCTCGTTTCCCCACTTCTAGCGGCTTTTATATCAGCTATATCGCAGAAGCTATACAATTGTAGACGAGAGTTGTATTAAGGATATACCATCCTTCGGAGGGGATGTAAAGCGGTCGGTCCCTTGTCTATTAAATGTTGGGCAAGTAAAAAATCCCTACTCTTAGTAAGATAAGAGGTTCGGCAAAATTTCCAGGTTGGGGGTTGCTCGTCTCCTGGCATCGGTGATTGGCCTCGGTAGCGGAAATAGGCCGACGTTAAATAAGTGATTAAAAAAAATAAATAAAAAAAATAATATAATTTTTTCCAAATTGCTTCTGCTCGCGTTTTAAAATAGTCAAGTAAAGTAAGACGGTGTTAGATAAATGTCGAACACCGTCTTACTTTATTTGACTATTTAAAAATGTAAAGAATATTTTGTAACAGAGCTATAGAGTTCTCCCAAACTAATAAAAATGGCCTGAAAACTAAATGCTTCGTTCTGTCTTCTATTCTCACCAGGCAATGTTAACAGATATCTGATTATAATTATCCCTATTAAATATACTTTTCATTGCCTTTCCCTGCCAAAAAATTCTTGTACGTCCGTTTACAAACTGTTTCATTCTTATAAATTTTTTATCGGTAATCGTAAGGATGAAAGTTATTGAATATGGATTTTTTTTACAGGGTTAACTTGCACACATTTTTATTTATGTGCTGGTAGTACGGTTGAGGTCCATACGTTTTATATTTTGTGACATCTTATGTTATGCCAATGTAATCTATGCCAATAAATACCTAATAATAATAATAATTTATTGCCCAAGTTACATAAAGTACAAGGTTGTCAACACATTATTTATATACTTAGTGTACATGAACACATTGTATAAATAAAATAGGTAAAACATAAATAAGCAAATAAGTAATTAAGCTTGTTATTGTTAATGTTATTATTAGGCCCAGTTTTTCAATGTTCAGTTAACTCCAACTAGAGGATAATATCGAAGGAAACAATTATTGTAACAATGGTCTTCTTGGATATTATCCTTTAGTTAGAGTTAACTGAACATTGAAAAACCGGCCCCTAATGATATAAAATTAAAATAAATAACTTATAATTAATAGTTATACAGGGCTTAAAATCTACGGAAGAGCTGAAGGGTCACATGAGCGATTTTATTTATCATATAATTTCTCGACTTTTATCTCAAGATCTTGATATTTATCTCAAGATCTTGACTTTTATCTCAAGATCTTGACTTTTATCTCAAGATCTTGACTTTTATCTCAGGATCTTGACTTTTATCTCAAGATCTTCACTTTTATCTCAAGATCTTGACTTTTATCTCAAGATCTTGACTTTTATCTCAAGATCTTGACTTAGATTTATTTATCATTTTAATCGTACAAGCAATATTACTCAAATAATTGTATGTGGTGGTGAGTAAAGAAGCTTTATCGTCTTCTGCTTCTTATGTCAACACCAAGTTGATCTAACTCTTTAAGAATTAATCGTACAGTTTTTTGTGTAACAACAAAACCATTTTGAATGCATTTTAAGTGCATCCACCGATAACCATGCAGTTGACTTGACGATTGTAATTGTTGGTCAATAAAATTGACAACATCTTCTAACTTCGAAAAGTTTTTTCTTCTTGTAAGATTCAACATTTTAAATTTTCGTTTCAAAGTAGCAAAACTTATATAAATTTGGTGTTGGATTTGTAGAAATGCGATAATCTCATTGTAATGTAATCCCAGCAAAAAATTGTATGTTATTAAATCATTAACAATGTTCATCGTTATTTTTTTTTTTATTTTTTTTTTTAATCACTTATTTAACGTCGGCCTATTTCCGTTACGGAGGCCAATCGCCGACGCCAGGAGACGAGCAACCCCCAACCTGGAAATTTTGCCGAACCTCTTATCTTACTAAGAGTAGGGATTTTTTACTTGCCTAACATTTAATAGACAAGGGACCGACTGCTTTACATCCCCTCCGAAGGATGGTATATCCTCAATACACCTCTCACCTACAGTTGTATTGCTTCTGCGATATAGCTGATATACAAGCCGCTAGAAGTAGGGAAGCGAGACCGCGTCTTTCCGTGGATAGTCCCCATCCATGTACTACACGCGGTAAATGTTGCTTTACTCCTAATATCGCTATGAAGTGAGTGAAGTCAGTCCTCCGCTCGCTGCCCTCATCGTTATTTTAAATGGACAATTTTAATTTATAAAATGGAAGATCGTCAAGCTTCTTTACTCACCACCACATACAATTATTTGAGTAATATTGTTTGTACGATTAAAATGATAAATAAATCTAAGTCAAGATCTTGAGATAAAAGTCAAGATCTTGAGATAAAAGTCAAGATCTTGAGATAAAAGTCAAGATCTTGAGATAAAAGTCAAGATCTTGAGATAAAAGTCAAGATCTTGAGATAAAAGTCAAGATCTTGAGATAAAAGTCAAGATCTTGAGATAAAAGTCAAGATCTTGAGATAAAAGTCGAGAAATTATATGATAAATAAAATCGCTCGTGTGACCCTTCAGCTCTTCCGTAAAAATCAGTAGGTAACGCGCAGTAAGTTGATATCAGAAGCATGCAAAATTAGATGGTTCCATGGACCATTAGAAATAAAATATACAGGGTGAATTTGAAATACACTGAATAATTTTAATCCGTTAAGCTCTATGGTCCGTGTTAATTCTTAAAAATAGTCATTTGTAAAATAAATGAAATACACTCAAGAAAATAATTTTTGAATATTTATTAAATATTCACGACGCTCCTGAGCAGAACAGCTGATGTGTGTAGCGATATAAATGCCTGTACTCCCACTCTTCTTAGCTATCGTGTTGTTGTGTTGGCGTAGTTCAGCCTGTGCATCCATGATGTCGAGTGTGAATTTTTCCTAGTGTTTTAGATTTCTGTTTTGTGTTCGTAGCTACCACGTTGCCCGCGTAGTTCAGCCTGTGCATCCATGATGTCAAGTGTGAATTTTTCCTAGTGTTTTAGATTTCAGTTTTGGTTTTACTTGGTAAACACGGCGAATACTGTGTAGAGGTATTTGTTCGTAACCAAGTCAATGTCAAGTTTACCGGTCAGTATATCCCCAGTGGGACGAGTTTAGGGTTTTTTTGTTGAAACATTAACTATGGAATTTTGAAATTAAAACACTGCGAATTCATGTAATTATGCTATAAGAAATTACAGATTAAAAATATTCAGTGTATTTTAAATTCACCCTGTATTTGCCGCATATTGAGAGGGAAGTAGGTATGCTTTATTTTTGGTTTATTAAAAATACCTAGAGTCAAACATCGTAGGATTTTTAAGGTGCTTTTAGGCACTAGTTGTTAGTGTAACTAGTAGGTGTATTATAAATTTCTAATACTTATTCGTAGTTAATTTTGTTATCCGATCTGAAAATGATAAAAGGTAATTTCAGTGTCAGATATTTGTCTGTTGTATCATAGCGACAGATCAACAATATTAACTAAAGATTTATACTATACCTACCTACCTTGGTATAGGAATAACTAAGGTCTACAAACATTTTAAATTATTTATGTCTAATTTTTAAACTGCAAACAAAGGCTTACTTCCGTCTCATTCTATGAAATCTCAATCTAAAACTATGAGTATCAATTGTACATGATTAAAAAGATCCCGCATAAATTTATGGAAAATGGTTTTCCGTGGAATTAGTTAAATTTTACGTGACAAAACCACAAATTATTTTCTGACAAATAAATAATACAATTAAAGGAATCAGATTTGTGTGGGGGTCCTTTAATCTTTTAGGCGTGTCTAGTTATGCATATACTTCCAATAAAAAATAAGTCTGATTTAAGTGAAAGAAGAAGATTAAATGTTTATCAATTTTTATTTCTGAAGATTAATCTGATTCTAAAAAAAAAAGATAGGTACCTCCATAATACCTAAAGGTGAATACGATTAATTGACAATAGTGTCTTTATAGGTAGGTACTTAAAATAGAACTGGTGCAGGTCTTCTCTTTTTTATATATAAAGTTGGAGTTGTAGGTCTATCTCTTGATTGCTTATAAGTATTTACAGGATTGTATTTTGGATTATACGAATATAAATATCTTTTATTACTTTTATTATTGGCGTTGTATCTTATTGAATTCCTCGTAGGCTTGGCTATATTTGAAGTATAATATTCTCTTCTAGGAAAATAACTTGCTTGACGTTTTTCTCTTTTTTCCACTTTTTTTAAAGAGATATTCTGAATAATTGGAGAGTATTTCAAGTATGTATCTGCTTGTTGAATTTCTCCTACAACATCTTCGTGTACTGTATTAATTTTTTCCAAGTGCAGTTCGCTATTATATTTATTTCCATTATGATCATTTATTACACATTGAACTGTTAATATACCATATGTTAATGCAATGACCAATAGACATGTTAACTTGTTACACAGCCAAATCTGCTAAAACGAATAAAATTTCATGAAATTTAAATATACCAGCTTATTTTAACATACTAGAATAAATCGGAATACTGAAACACCCTGAATTAGTATATTCACTAGTAATTTCCTTAGTGCTTGGATTATTACCGGAAATTTTTCGAGTACACAAATTTCCTTAAAAAATTTGTGCACAAGAAAAATTTTCGGTTATTAATTGAAGCAATTGGGGGATTCTGTAAGAAAATATGACACCTAAATCAAAGCCTAAATTATGAATAAAATTAAAATTTAAATCTGACATTAGTTAACAAATTGCTAGTGTGAAATTTTCAGTATATCAAGAGCTATGATTTTGTCGAATAAATTTTTATTTTTGAAAATTTGTAGCGTGGTAACGTCACAAGACAAATTAGCGATCAAAATCACGAGCCCGTAGGGCGAGGGATTTTGGAACTAAATTTGTCAAATAACGTTTCCAACCGACATATCTTGAGTGTTTTAAATAAAAAATTGTTCGTGCAAAATCATAAGCACGAATTTGATCGGACTATCTCCCAAATAAAGAACATTTATAATTTAAAAGGATATTTTTGGCTTCTTTACTGATATTTTCGATTGACACACGCCAAAACGATTCATTTTAATAAAATTTATTTTTAATTATAGTTTTCTATGGATACATATCAACACAATGACAAAATACCAAGGGACTTTTTTTAATTTTTGCCGATAAAAAAGCGTTAATGTCCTACTACGCTGTTATTTTTCAATAATGGCCATATTTTGACATACATTATATGAGACATGACGCCCTTGGGAGTTGGGAATTATGAAATGAGAAATAACGCCCTAGGGAATTATGAACTCATTTACCATGAAAATAAATCCTTTCTACAATAGAAATTAAAAGTTACCTTCATAAACGTCAGTATAAATTAAGTGTCAAACAAATGTCATATCATGCTATTTTGTGACATAATTTCAAAATTTGAGAATTAAATAACAGAGTAGTGGGACATTAAACGTTGAAGGCCCACGGAAGTTATCCGGATAATAACGCCTTCGGCTTCGGTCGGCGTATATTGTATATTGCGCGGGCCGGCCGGAGGCCCTCGGAAAGTACACTGGCAGACCTCTGGCTTTATTATCCTTATCATTCCCTTGATACCTTAATAACTATTATATGTTTTTTTTTAAACGAAATTTAATAACACAACAGCAATATTGAGGATTATATTGAATATAAAATAATAGGTTCAGTTGAAAGAATCCGAATAAAACCAAATTCCAAACCATCCTGATTCGATTTTCGATTGATTATCAAACTGATAGGAAATGCTACGACTACCTGAAAGAATTAATTTTGATTGGTTGAACATAAATTTCTTGTTGCGTGATTGGTTATAATAATAATAATAATAATAATAATAAACGTCTTTATTTCGTAAATGTAATACATACAATTACAGTTACAAAAAGGGCGGAGTTTAGCCACATTGGCTACTCTGACACTCAACCCTTAATATTATAGCAGTAAAGTGTTTGCTCACGTTCGTGTCGCAAAAATATGCCTCTAGTCTCGCGTTTAGTTTACTATAATAGTGACGTCACACACGAAACCATCATGGCGGCTAACGTTTCAGTATAAATTAAAAATCTCACTTTTTAAAACTTGATTAAATTAATCTTGTATTTTTATCAATAGAAACCAACATGTTTAGGTTTCTCCATGCACAGACCATCGTATTTTCATTATTATCCAATTAATTTTTCATATACTAGTGTAAAATACCCTTTTGAAGCATTACGTATATGATTGTGTTGTGAATAATAGTTATTTTTATATGTAGGGTGCGAAATACTATACTTTGGTAATCGAGAACGAGTTTTTTGACGAGGTGCAGCAGAGCCAAAAAATCGTTCAAAATGACCAAAGAATTTCGCACACAAGTTGCAAACAATATTTTTTCTACAACGACTTGATTAAACTAAAATCATAAAACGATATCTTGTATTATAATATTTAATGCAAAAAAATAAACAGTAGCAAAATGTCTCAGGAAACACTATGGAAACCAGTACCTATGTTTGACAACAAACATTTTTCACTGACGTTTCCGATATTGTTTGAGTGCTCAACCGAAGTACTTATATATAGAATTTTTTACTACTAACATTGATATAAGTATTACCATATTTGATTTCATTAGATTTTGATATTAGTCATTTCCCACTCATTTTGAAATATTTCGAAATATTAAGTAGTCTGGGAGTTTAGTTGTCAAACTGATAATCTGAAACTAATGAAATATAAATATAATGAGATGTCATTTATTTGTAGTTTATAGTTTTGACAATATTCTGTATACTTGTTATTACAAGTCTTTTTTGAAAATAAAATGGATTGATTGATTGATTGATTTGCCTAGGTGGTTTTTTATTATCATTTTTTACCTAGGGTGAGAAATACTACTTCTCATTAGAGGAATGGAGTAAATAATGGTGATTTCTCAGGTTAGTAGTAAAAAAAATATTTTGCATCCTAATGAGCAAAATATTTTGCATCCTAATGAGCAAAATATTTTGCGCACGGGGTCATGGTAACGCAAAAAAATAATGTCAATGAAAAATTGTCTCATTTTAGACACTGACGTTAATGAGCAAACATAGCTTTTTTGACAGTTGTAGAAAAAAGACTTTTACGTTCTGTATTAAAAAAAAACTGTCGTTTTAACACTTAATAAATATCATGTAAAAGTGAACTTTTAATGACAGTTTTCGAAATAGTAATTTACGTAACAAGTCCGGAAAATACTGTTTTTTTCTGAGAGTCCAAAAATACAGTTTCCGGGCGTGTTGCGTACACTATTTTTTCGGCAAGCAACCATGTAGAATAACAAGTCAATAAAGTACGTTTTTCTTCAAACGTCAGAAAAACCTGATTTTTCTTAACTCATTTTATGACATGAAAGTTTGACATTTTGGACGGCTATGCGTTGCCATAATAGCAGCGAAGACAAAAGTACTTTTTCTTAATGTGAGCGGAAGAAAAAGTAGGACTGATTGCTTACCTATAAATAACGGTATATTAAATAATACAAAACTTATATGCTTTAATTAGTAAGTAAAAAAAAAACATAATTTAACTATTTAAACATTAATTATATTAAAAGAACAATTATTTCGTATGGCCCCAGAAAAATTGATGCCACCTGGAATTACTGCAATTCATGATCTATTTTGCTTGTACTTGCTTCAGAATATTTATTAAAATACTTACAAATCGTGAAGACGCTCGCAGTACAATTTAAACTCACACTTGTCAAATTGAGCAACGCATACAATTATCCATAGCAACGCGTATTTTGTTTAATACGTCGACCATGCAATATTAACACAAAGAGTTTTTGGTGGTTAAATTCGAGATTTTTTTATCTTTTATTTTTTTATAGCTAATCCACGTTTGAAGAAAAAATAGCATGTTTTATTCGGAATTAACGCCACTTTTGTGACTTGTCTGTAATTGTCTGGCAAACCTACAGACTCGTCACAAAAGTATCACTTTTACTCCTAATAAAACAATAAATATACTATTCATTATAATATTTTTTTTATGGGTTTATTTTGCTTATTTAAAGTACGCCTCAGAGTGTTTAAATCCAACTATAAAACACGCGCGTGTTTTAAAGTTACCATGGCAACATCAATAACCTGAGAAACGTGAAGTGTAAACGTCAACTTTTTAAATATTGGTCTGACAGAAGTACCTTGTAACGTCAAATAAAATATTACTGACAAAAAAGCTTTAATTGCGATGACAATAATTGTTCTTATATGACAGATTGCAAATTAATTTTCTCATTTCGATGACAACTAAAGGTATACTGATGTCTCATCAAGAATTTAATCATTTTACATTATTAGTTCTTATTTCCATTTTTTGTAGTATTAATACTAATATTATTAATTATGATTTCAAAGTGTACCAATAAAAAAAAATAGCATAAAGTATTAGTGGATAACTGGTCTTTAAAACACTTGCTCTATTTCGCGCGTGTTTTAAAGACCTTAATATCCACTTATACTTTAATATACTATATTTGTAGAACAAAAATTAGGAACATTTTCTTGTTTAAATTAATATTTATATTGAAATTCGAACAATTGCTAATATTAAAGGATTCAATATGTTTGAAATGTTTGGTATATTTAAATGCCGGTCCATCTCGAAGGCGCCGCCAGTTATTTTAAGCTCGGAAGGGGACGTGTTTGAGAAATTCGACAAAATTGAAAACACGAAAATTTCAAATACTATTTCCAGACGAACAAATGCCGCCTTACCTGGCCACCGTTCTCTCAAGAAATCGAAGCTCGAGGGTCCAACTTAGAATTACATCGTAAATGGTACGGTTAATTTTTGCCAAATTACCTTAATAATAAGGCCAGAAGATCCACTAGGCACCTTATATTCGTATGTACGGGGTGTCCCAAATTGCTTGATTTTGCTGGTTTTCCTATTTCCAGACCAGGTAGAAAAAAACTGACATATGAGTCTAGAGCTCGATTTTTGTGAAACGTCGATTGGTGAAAACCACATTTCGATATCTCTAACCGTTTCCAAGATATCGGCAAAAATTGACATTTTACAGATTCCGAAAAACTGTAATAACTTTTTTATTTGTGGATATTTTTTCAAACGGTAAAAACTTTCTACAGGCACTTTTTGACGTAGAATAAAATGCATTTGTCAAAAAAATATATCGATTTTCGATTGTTTGATATCAAAGCCAACTTTGTTATTTCAAATGGAAACCATAGTTCGCTTTGACTTGCTGCCAATATAACACATTTCTCTTTAAAAATGACATTTTTTAACATTAAAAAAAGTTTTCCGCAATCTGTAAAATGTCAATTTTTGCCGATATCTCGGAAACGGTTAAAGATATCGAAATGTGGTTTTCACCAATCGGCGTTTCACAAATATCGACCTCTACACTCATATGTCAGTTTTTCTCTACCTGGTCTGGAAATAGGAAAACCAGCCAAAATCAAGCAATCTGGGACACCCTGTACACTCTGATAAGAGTGAGAAGTTAGTCGGACCATCAAGATTTCAAAACAAACAACACGGGAGAGATCTCGGAAACCCTCTTGCAAATCATCAGCTAGCAGCTCCTACGAAAACTTAACGAATTTTCTTAATATCAGCATATTAACAATATTGTGAAAATTTAATGTTATTTTTTCCGTAGGTACTGTATTATTTACCGTTCCACTAGATTCGACATGCTAAATAAATTGTTTGATTTTCAATGCATTTTAAAATAATTCATACGCAGGTGTGCATTTAAATGTTAAAGAAGGATTTATTACCAGATTAGGTTTAATATCGATAAGTTATTCAAATTGTGTAAAAAAATTAGAAAGAAATTTCTTCACTAAATGACTATTTAGTATTTAGTGAAGGAATTTCTTTCACTCACAATGATATAGTGTTCTCTTTCAATTCGAATGTTATATTCAAGACAAATTATTACAGATAAACATTATAAATTGGTCAGTGTACAGGGTGTTTCCTATAAAACTATACCCCCCCTTATTTCGGTCAATTACCACCGATTTTAATTTTCCAAAAACCGGTCTAACACAGAATTTTCCGTATATTTTGAATATGCTTTTATTTCTTTTCCTACTTCAACCGTATACGAGGAGCAGAAAAAAGTATGGTTTTTTTAAATGGAACACCCTATATATTTTTACATATTTGGATTCGCCTCGTCCTTCTGATTACAAATATATATGTTACTTATATATTTGCTATAAAAATGGCGCAAATATTGAATTTAAACTTAGAGCGTTTCCTTCAAAACTACACCCCCCTTATTTCGATCAATTATTAACGATTCAAAATTTACACATAGAATTTTTCGTAGACTTCATATATGCTATTACTTCTTTTCTTTCTTCAACGGTATACGAAGGATGAAAAAAGTATGTTTTTTTATGGAGCGCCCTGTATTTTTTTATATATTTAAATCCGCCCTACCTTTCTGATTATAAATATATATATAATACTTATACACGGTGGTGAATTTTTCGATGCCCACCATTGGTATCTCGGAAACTATAAGATATATTACAAAATTTATTACAATAATTTTTTAATCTTTGGTATGTAAGTATAGAAACTGAATCTAACCAATAATAATTATGCATAAATATAATAGTAAACGTCAACATATTATACATTTTTGAAATCAGGAAAACGAGGACTTTCATAATATTCAAAAATATACAGGGTGTTCCATTTAAAAAAACATAAATTTGGTTTGTCCAGCTTTTATGAGGCACCCTGTATACTATTGAATATGGTAGCAAGAAAATTTATAGAATGCCCTAAAAACTTTTGTTTAAAATTTTTTTCTTATCTCAAAAAATAACGAAGGGGGGTTCCATTTATAACCAATAACCCTGTACACATTGTGACGCATTAACATCTTTCTGGTGTATACTTTTTAAAACGTGAATCGCAAATATTTATTAAAATTAAATACTTTATATACATCATATTGTCCCTACCGAGAGCAAAGCACTTTTCAAATAGGTACCTACCTACTTTAAAGTGCTAGAAAAATTTCCAGATTTTTCAGAATTACGATAAATATATTGACTGAAGATAAATTTGAATGATTTTCTTTCACAACACACACGTAACATTTTCAGTTATTTATTTGATGATAAATTGACACAATTTAACTAGTTAAATTTGTTTGTGTATATCCAGCCTAATTAATATAAAATTAAATTAAAGGACTCACCATATTTCAATTATTTTAATAATAGACAAACTATTATGCACTTATTAAATTAAGTAGGTTTACATTTACCATAGGGTACCTACTTACTTTTATAGAAAATGTAGTAAATATAAATTATGAACATTAATTTAAAAGTCAAACTTTCAATAAATGCCCGTTACTTATCCCGTTAATGTAACAAATACTAGATAGATATAATAAAGTGGCATATTATTGGCCTTAAAGTGCTAATGTCTATTTAAATATTCTAAAAGGTACCTACCTACCTACCTAGAGGTAAATAATTTGGAGGAGAGACTAAAATTAGAAATAATTAATCGAAGCTTGTTGTCGGTACCTACCTATCGTTCTTTGTTTTTAAGTTTAAAGGCGGGCCCCATTCACTAGCGAACGCGGTCGGACAACATGGTTGGCCTAATGTTGGTTGAATGTCATACACTTGCAAGCGTCGTCGGCCAACATTCAGTTTGGTTTTAAATTTGTGTTGCCAACCATGCCATTAACAATATGAAAATATAGGGAAGATATATTTTTTTTATTACATCTTTAGTAACGGGTTCGATATTATATCTCTTATACAAATCTATTAAAGCTGCAATAACCCTTATCTTTTAAGGGTCTATTGGAATATTCAGGAGACTTAATTTTCCATAGTGCAGTGTGTTCCTTATATATATATTAATAAATTCAGTAGTGAAATCCACTTCGTTCTGTTTTCTTTGCGCCATTTTTGAAATATTTAAATGTAAAACCTTCACAAATACTACCAAAAATTGTTGGTGCGTACCATACATTCAGCAACAAGTGGCGAGCGCAACGACGAGCCCAACCAGGATTTCAATTTCAACTGAAATCCGGCCAACCAAGTTGCGCTCGTGTTGGCACCAAACACACACTAGCGCACATTCGACGAGCGCAACCATGTTGTCCGACCGCGTTCGCTAGTGAATGGGGCCCTTGAAGTAGTCGGCATTTTACACTTTTTTATGATTGAATAGTGCTTTAAATTCCCTTTCCAATATTTTACAATGTCGTTAGTAATGTAATATTTAAAATAATATATTTTTCTGAGTAGGGCATCGTGATTTATTTTTAATAATCCCAAATTATTTACATATTATAATTCAACTTAAAAAAATGCATAATTTTAGCGAAATTAAACGAATTACAATACATTCACATTCAGGGATAATATTCAGCATTGTAACTAAATAAACATAAACATAAACATAAAACACACCACAGAAATTAGACAACCCCCATTTCCAAAGCCAAAGGCTGTCCGGAAGGGGGCTACACATTAGAAAAAACGTAGACAAACATCCATACCCACCAACATTGCTATCTGCCGGTGCCGGGCTTCGAACCCGGACGCAATAGGCAGTGTAGCCAGAGCCATGACTGTCACTCATGCCCTAGCCCACTGCGCCACCGCCGAAATGAAAGTTATATTTCGTTATTTGTTAAACTATTACGAAGTCGGTTAAATCAACAAACTGGTGTAGATTTTCCGCCGATTAGAACAATAAAAACAAAAATAAACACGGTTAGTGAATGTAGTATTTTCGAGTTATTCACGAAAACATATCATTGTTTTCAAAATGGATGATTGTGTATTTTCTGATATTCCCAAACAGTTTCATAAGAAAGATAACATCATATTTCTAACCAGCCTTGACATGCGAGCCCACAATAAAGGATTCCTACTGTTTTACTTCATCCGAACCCCACAATGATTCTATCTTGTTCAACAGCCAAGAGATAATAAATCTGACAGAACCGTATGGCGTAGGTACACCATATTTATTGATATTGATTATCTAAAAAGAGACCAGTTTTAATAGTTTTTTTAAGTACCTAACCTGCTTTAATTGACATAGAAGGAATCATTATATATGCTCTTTCGAGAGCACCCTGTACACTATATAAACTAATTCATCATTGCAGTATAAGCCCAATAACGTGCACTTGTGCGAAGCGAAGGTTTTAAATTTCACTGATCCTAATGGGATAACGGCGTCGGAAGCTCGCCTAAGAGCGTAGGTAACTCTACATAGTCAATACCAAAAAAATCTTAGCTCTCTCTGCTCAAGTGCGCGGGTCTTAATGGGGTAACACTACTACTAACATTACAATCATTGCAAAAAAATCTCCGCACACAAGTGCGCGACGCCTTTTATATTCCAGAATAATAATATGATGTCATAGCATGGCGTCGCGTCGTCATATATAAGAAACCGAGAAAACACCACTCATGCATGCAAGCCGCAGTGCTTTATTTGACTTCGCAATGTTGGGTTCTACTATATATATATTGTGTTTAAATACCTATTGTTAACTCTTCTTTCATATTTAAATACAAATAACATTAGTAAAAAATATTGTGAGTAAGTTTTTTACAACTCTTTTTGAATTGAAATGTCTCATCTGAATTAAAATTATCTACCACTATAAGCACCAAGGTACCTATAAAATTTACTCATGTCTGGTGTTTAATTTTGATTGTTTGTGTTAGTGCTCTGAAAACAACACTGTTTAAGATTATCTAATTGAAAATAGATGTATATATAGCACGTAACTTGGAGGTGGGCCATAGAATTTTTAAAACAGGAGTTGCTGCGTTATGTACTTTAGTATTAACTATTCACAACAATGGAACTACAAAGAAAAATTAGAGCAATTGTCAACAGTAAGTTTTTAAAAATTTTGTTAATTCTAAAAATGATGAATTTTATAGCATATTTTGATTTTTTCCATTGAGAAGGCTGGTATCTATTATTGACAATAAGTTTCTTGCGTATGAGTCACTAAAATAAATTGAACCTGTTTTAATTTTTGAATAGTTTATTATTATTATTAAGATAATGTCGTAAATAATTGTTTTTCCGGACAAGGAAGTGTGAGTGTTTATTATATCAAGATTTTGGACAGTCGCCGGTCGTTTATAATTGCAATTAGAATGATAAAAAATGTATTTCCATGGAAACAAAAAAAACTGACAAGTATTATTTGGAGAAATTGTATTTACTATTTTTAGAAATGTTAATATGATTCCTTGTCATAAACATTTTTTAAACTACCTAATAAGTACCTATTTAAATAGGTCAGCCATTAACTGTTATTTCTCTCTGTTTTTTATTCTTTAAGAATTAAATAAAAAATAACAAATGTGTGTTCCACCGTCTGGTCTTAAGATTCAGATATTGATTCACAGTTCGCAGCCATCACAACCATTAAACAAGTTTCGACCATAGAAGTTTGAAAAATCAAAAAATTCTACATAACTATTATACCTATTCCATAAATATTTTCTTTTTACACACATACATAAACTAATATTCTTGAAAAATGATACATAATTATTATATATTATATGACTGATGGTCGAGATGGTAGGCGTACCTGCCTCTCACCCAAAAGTCCCGGGTTCGATTCGCGGTCGTGGCAATGAAAAATACTGTGAGAGGGATTTTTTCATTATACACGGATATTGGATGTGTGTCCCTTGTCTTTAAATGTGTAGCTCCTTCCCGCACAAGGCTCTTCTAGAGCCTTCTGGGATAAGGGGGGTCGTAATTACATGTGGTGTATTTATTATTATTATTATAATACTAGTCCGATTTTTAGAACGTATGCTGTACACAACTCACAGTCGATACAACGCTGCTAACACATTGTGCGCCAACATAAAATATTTAAACAAAAAAAAAATCAAAACTTAACGAAAAACTCCATTAAACAAAAAACAGTAAACGCATTAAATATAATAATTAACTAGTATAATTAATAATTATATTATGTAATACAGAAATACTAATTTAGAGTCTTTACAATGCCAATCTATTCATAAATTTTGAATAGATAAGAAAATTCTTTTTCTACACATCCGGAAAAGCCACAGCACACATAATTTGTATTATGAAACCCAAAATTTTATTTCTGAATGTGTTTTTGAAATCACCTCTTCATTGCATTTCCGTTCGTTAAAAATTCCTTGGAAAACATAGTCCCTTGAAATGAATCAGATTTAGCTTCCGGCCGAGTTAAGATTCATCTACTCAACGCGTTCAACTTAATTATTAAAGCTAATAATCCTTGACAGAATAATATTTTGCTATTTCACTATTTTTCATATTTTTATTTCTAGTGAGATTTAATAAATATGCTAAGACGAATGTGTTAATGCTTCCTCGTAATTTGAATTTGCTCTAATTTATCTTCCAAATTGTCACCTGTCTGTGAATAAAAAAGTATATTTTTCTGATGAATTTTGTCTAATATTTCAGAAATTGGATACAATTTTAAAAAGTCCTCAGCTTGGTAATATTTTTTGAATTCGCGTATCATGAGACTACTACTTTTGAAAAATTTATTAGTCGTATAAATATGGAATGATCGAACAGTTTTGCTTAATTCCTTAATAAATAATGTATTTTTTATTCGAATGTGTCAAAAAATGACGTTTATTTCATCCCGTCCGGAAAGTACAACAGTACAGTATTCATATGAGGCCGGAAAATGAGACATTACGGTATCAGAGCCGGTAAAGTACCGGAAACCACCGGAAACTTATTAGGAACCAATCACAAACTGTTATTATGCCTTTTGACAGTTGTTTGACATATAAAAATCAACCGTAAATTAAGAAATAGTGTCAAATGTCAAATGACATAAGATATTAACCAAGTGTCAAATTATACAAATATACTAATATACAAGAAATGACGGGATGAAATAAAATATCATTCGACACACGTCCGTAAGGTATTGTTCCAGCCTCGTTTAGATATTCTGGACTCGGCTCCTGACGTCGCCTCGTCCATAATATCTACTCGACTGTAACAAGTCACCTTCCGGACTTGTGACGAAAATTACTATTCTCGGTCAGAAAACAAAAACGAAAGGTAGCACTTTTCTAGCTACTTCAAGTAAACGACCTGAAAAGACTTTTCCGGCCCAGGCCTGAAAAGTAACAGACAAAAAGATTGAGCGTTTTTAGTTACCTACTTTTTAAAATGTATAATGTATATTAAAATAGTATATTTTTGATTAAATTCGATATTATAATATATAAATTGAATTCGATACTAATTTCAAGCAAACTGATATGACAGCAGTTGTGCAGTTGTTATTTATTATATCTGGCCTTAGTTCACAGCCGTCTGTTACAAAAAAACTTGTGAATTGTATCATTTGCGGGGTAGCAAGTAAATCTTAAAAACATAATATTTTAATTTTCCCTATCATTTTAATATCCATAAGCACATTCGAATAAAAAATATTGTATGACACACAGACGAAAAACTGTTTTTCGGGCGACTACGAAATATTGCCAGCCGAGACGCAGTCGAGGCTGGCAATTCGTAGGCAATTCGTAGGCAATTCGTAGGAGAGATTTTTCGTCCTTATGACATAAACTACTATTTCAATAGAAATAAAAATAATTCCTTTTTGGTCTTATTTGTTTCCTCCAATTCTCCGCTTATTCGGTTCCATCCCTTGTCCACCAATAATCTACTGCGGCACCATGCATATCTATTATGTCCCACAGAAGACAAGACTTACACCTATTATTAACATTTCTGCAAATATTTTGGACATATTCATATTATCAAATGCAATGAACTATTTATAAGTGCATTTACGATCGACGAGTGGTTGACGCAGAAGTATTAAATTATATAATATTTAGCGCCAATCGCCTTAAATTCGCCGAAAGTAAATTAATTAGCTGAGTTCGTTTTCATCAGAGCAGAGGCTACTGACGCTAGCAATAAATGCAAATTAATGATCACATGACTTTGAAGTTCAACGAGTCAATTACCTTTACCGAACACAAATAATTGTTTTGATTTATTAAAACTTATTCCTAATTTTCAAAATCGATGCATTTGTCATAATTTTTGGAAAAAGTTAAATAAGTATCATCCAAACTATTAATAGAAAATACACATATCCCTATATCATTAAAAAGCCAATTTTCCATGGAATCCAAATTTAAAATAAAAATATACCATTTCATTTGAAATAAAGAAGTTGAGGTACCTATGCATCGTAGAAATGGAGTACTCTGTTGAGTTAAAAATATTTTTAAAGTTCAATGACAAGAATACCGTATTCTGTAAAACTTTCATATTTTTAGCTATAATATTATTACTCCACAGACCCATCTTAAACTAAATCGCCCGTAGATATATCTTGATCTTTTTACCTTTTTTGAGTTTATTGTTTTATAAACTCAATATAAATATTTGGAAATAACTGGTGTTTTTTTTTCCTTATGGGTTGCGGTTTTTGGCCCGCTGTACTGAAGCTAAAGCTTATTGTACCCTCATGGTCTCCCTATTCCATGAGACCCGTTCCTCCCACGAAGGCGAGTATACGGCCGATGGGAGCATTGGCTATCTCTTCCGGTGTCACTGATGGTTCACCGAAATGTGCAATCCTTCTCGCCGCTAAGGCCGGGCATTCACATATGATGTGGCGAGGTGTTTCCTCCTCTTCATCACACATCCTACAATCTGGATCATCCTTCACCTTTATGTTGGTGAGATGTTTGTTTAGCGTGCAGTGTCCTGTTAGGATACCCACTGCACATCTTAGCTGTCTTCTGCTCAGCTTCAGCAATTCGTTAGTCTTTGATTTGGATGGGTCACCTAAGAATATGCGTGATTGTCATTCCTGGTGCCTCTCTCCAATGCAAGTTGTGTTTCTGTCTTAATAGTTCCTTTACTGCGCCTTTTGCGGTTCTGTATGCGTTCCCGCATGTCGGCTCGGGTCCTATCAAGGCTTTTTTTGCTCCTTCTTTGGCCAGCCTGTCAGCTTTCTCATTACCTGAATTTCCCTGGTGTCCTCGCGTTCATTCCAATTGCACATTGTTGTGTTCTGCCAGTTTCGCCAGGGGCTTCAGGCAATTTCTTACTGTTTTGGAACGTATTTCTACTGCCTCCAGAGCTCTAAGAGCTGCCTGGCTGTCAGTGATGATACGGATTCTTCTGTTAGTTTATGACATCCGTACCATTTCTTGTGCACAAGCCTCTATGGCTGTTATTTCTGCTTGGAACACGGTTACATTGCTGCCCAAGTTCAGACTGAAGTCTGTCCCTGGTTGGTCTCCCGCAATTCCTGCTCCGGTACTGCTTGACGTTTTTGATCCGTCCGTATACCATATGGTATCATTTGGGTGACTTGACTTCGCATCTGCCTTTTGACCTCATCTTCCCTATCAGGTATAATCACCCTGAAGGTTTTTGTGAAGTTATAAGTTGTGCTGATTCTGTCAGACTGCATTTCAAGTAGTCGGATTTTTCCCAGTTGTTGAGCTATTTCTGTATGATATCCTTTTCTTAGAAAGGTCTCATACCCGTTGTTTCTTAGCCTGTAAGTCGCTATCAATGCCTCATTCTCCACTACTAGATATAGAGGAGGTAGGCAGAGCAGCGCTTCCATAGCTGCGGTAGGCGTTGTTGCCATGGCACGCAAGTCGTTGTAACTTGTTTAGTTTCCTCAACGACTCTCCTTTTCCAGCTTTGTGCCACCAGATCAGGGAGGCGTAGGTTATTATTGGTATCACAACCCTTTGGTACAGCCAATGTACCATTCGTGGTTGTAGTCCCCAGTTCTTGCCCACCATTCGTCTGCAGGCCCATAGAGCCCGCGTGGCTTTGGTGGTCACTTTCTCTATATTAGCTTTGAAGTTCAGTTTGGTGTCTAGAGTTAGTCCCAAATACTTGGCTTCACCGCTCATTTGTAATTCTTTTCCCCGAAGAAATAGTTTCTTCAGGTTCTGGATTTTTCTTTTCCTTTAAAGGCTACCACTGTGGTCTTTCCTGGATTGACGGATAGACCTTCCTGGGTGCATCATTTGTTTACCGTTTTAAGGGCTCTTTGCATCATTTCTGATGTGACGCCCTCAAATTTTCCTGTTGCCAGGATGGTGATGTCATCTGCATAACCCTGCGTATATATTCCTTGCTGTTCTAATTGTTCTAGGAGTTCATCAACAACCAGACACCACAACAGGGGTGATAGGACACCCCCCTGCGGCCAGCCCCTGGTTGCCGACACCTCCTCTGTCGTGGAGCCCAGCATTGTTTGTATTTTCCTGGTTTTGAGTGCTGAGTCAATCCATCTTGTTATCGACTGCTTGACCCCGCGTCTCTTCACTGCTCTGCTTATAGAGTCGTATGAGGTATTATCGAAAGCCCCCTCAATGTCCAGAAAGGTTCCTAAGGCCGTTTCCTGGCTGTCCAGTGCCCTTTCTATTTTGTGAGTAAGCTCGTGTATGGCTAGCTCACATGATTTTCCTGTCTGGTAGGCATATTGGTTTCGATGTAAAGGTTTTGAGTTCATAACATGCCTGATATGCCTATCCACCAGCTTCTCCATGGTTTTCAGGAGAAAGGATGTTAGGCTGATAGGTCGGAATGATTTGGCCTGGGCGTAGGTCTCACGCCCTGGTTTTGGTATGAATACCACCTTTACCATCCGCCAGATGGTTGGCACATATCCTAGGGCCAGACTGGCCCTGTATAATGTGCACAGGGGTGTTGCAAGTTTGCTTATACCCTGTTTTAGTAGTGCCGGGAATATTCCATCAACCCCCGGTGACTTGTATGGTTCAAACGAATTGATCGCCCACTCAAGTTTTGTTATATTAATTACACTATTGGCATGTTTCCAGTCTTCTTTAGGCGCCCTCTTAATAGGTATGTCTTCAATTGGACCGTTATGGTTTCGTGGGATAGCTACACTGCCCGGGAAGTGTGTCTCTAGGAGTAAGTCCAAAGTCTCCTTCTCGGTATTTGTGTAGTCACCCTGTTGTCTTTGCAGTGATTCAATTTTACCTTGATTGTCTCTCTGTAGAATTTTCTGGAGTCTAGCAGCTTCCGGAGTGTTTTCTATCCCCTCACAGTGCTTCCTCCATGATTCCTTTTTTGCATCTCTTATGGCATATGCGTAGTCGAGACGGGCAGTTTTATATTCTTCACATCTGCCAGACTTTCTCGCCTGGTTGAAAAACCTGCGAACCGCTGCTCTCCTGGAGGAGAGCTCGTGATTCCACCATGGGGTCTCACGTTTCTGCCTCCTCTCTTTTAGGGGGCAGCTTTGCTCGAAGGCTGTTTTTATTGCTGATGTAATGAATTCATTCATCAGTTTCACTTCCACAGGTGTCTGTGGCTTCGATGGGCACTCCTCCAGCCCTTGCTCCAGAATCTCATTAAATAGTCCCCATTCGCAGGTCCTTGGATTCCTGCCCATCTTGTTCACTTCCGGTGGTGTTTGTATTTTAAATCTTACGTACCTGTGATCCGAGAGCGATGATTCCTGAGACACATGCACTGATCACTCGCCCCGCACACTGTGTCGCGATAGTAATATCGATAACCTCACTCCTTGTCGTCGTGACAAAGGTAGGCTCGTTTCCACGATTGACTACTTCTAGCTTATTACTAATGATAAATTCTAGGAGTGACTCACCTCTTGTATTGTTGTCCGTGCTCCCCCAGATAATGTGGTGTGCATTGGCATCACAGCATAAGATGAGCTGTGCATGGCTAGCTTCACATTGCTGAACCAGTTCTCTAACTTCCTGGGTAGGAGGATGATCAGGTTGATCGTATGGTAGGTAAACGGATTCTATTACCAGCTCTTTCGTTCGTTGATCCCTCCATTTCTATGGTGGTTCGTGCCACCATTAGGTCTCTTGTACATAGTCCCCACATTGGTAACAGATTGATATTTTTCTTTGCGATAATGCAAGCTCTTGGGTGGTTACCGCCTGGGATAATTACTTCCCAGTCTCTTCCCATCTCTAATCCCCTGATTTGCCCCCTGTACACAGTGTACACCCAGGGTTCTTGTATCAGTGCTATATCTACATTGTTGTTTTCAATGTGTTGCTGCAACGCGGCCGAGGCCGCTTTACAGTGGTGTACGTTCACCTGTGTAACGTTGAATGTTACTTGCGTTGAGAGTTACTGCTGGTCCTCTCCCTTCGCAGCCTCTGTTCCTTCGGGTTCGACTTGCGTCGCCTGGTCGACTTCCATCTGCTCCCCTCCCTTCTTCCTCCCCAGGGCCTTAAATAGGACACTGGTTAGGTTGAGGTAGGGTTTGCATTGAAGGTCCTCAATTCTTTTCCACGAAGCCTCGTCCATCAGTAGGACAAGTTGTTATCCCTTCGGATCTGGCTTCGTGTCGACTACAGTCTAGGTATTCGTCTGAAGCCCTGGGTTCTGTATTCTGTTTTTTCCGGTTCCTGTGCCGGCCCCGGTATCCACACCAACTTTCTGACGGGCTTGGGTACATCCTTGGCGTCACAAGTGTCTAAGTTTTGCACCCTCCCAGGGTGCACATTTCTCCACCACCCGCACTAGCCAGTCCTTTGTGGCCTGGTCAGCGCAGGAGGCTAGGAGAAAGCCCCCCCGTAGATTAACCCCCGAGAACCTTGGTGGTTGTTGTCCTTCTGAGACGTCATCAAGAGCGTCGGTCAGTGCAGTCTTTACCAGATCTGCCTGCTCCGAGCTCAATGACGTCTCAGGGTAGCCATTAGGTATTATAGCCACCTTCAAATTGGCCCTTCCCCTCTTCTTTGGCTGCGTCACTATGTTTTCCCCTGGGGTGCTTCCCTCAGATCGGCCGCGTTTAGCGCCCGGCTTTGGGTCACTCCCCTGTGGGGCTTTGCTGCTCCCCGGTTGAGGTGTACTGGGAGTACTTACGCCCCCTGGCTGTGAAAGCCTAGGTCCCGCTTTTCCCCCAGATTCTTCCCGGTTCATCTGCCGGAGCTTTCTTCTGGCCGCTCCGGATAGTTTTTCTTCGGTGGATCCTCCTTTACAGGGCCTCCTTCCGAGCTTTGTTTTTTGGTGTCGTTAGTTTTATTATTATTATTCATTTTCGTCCCACGAGTATGGGGGATTTAAATGTCACCGTTCCCAGAGCCACCTTGGACACGGAAGGCTACATAAAACGGGGTGCGCCAGGTGCCCCGAGTTTTGTCGCTAGTTGCTGGGCTACCCCCCAACCACGCATCCCTTCAGCGCACACAATACCTTGGGATTGGGGAAGTTTTTATGGTGGTACTTCACCCACGTAGTCCGGGCGGTTAAACCAAGACCCCCGTGCCCCCTAGAGACACGTACCTCTGTCCGAGAACAGAGGGTCGCTGTGTAACTAGGCGGTCTACGGTGCGAATCGTGAACTGGTCCACGGCATGGTGTTAGCCGGGTCTGGTGTAGGTTATCAGCCCCACCCCCCGACAGTATGACCAACGCTAACCCTACTCCGTTAGAAGTCTGGCCATCCTCCTATCCGCCACCTGGAGACGCGCCTGATGGGTAGCGCAACCCCGCAGGAAATAAGTGGTGTTACTGACATTATTACCATCTTAATTAAATTATATTAGCATCGTTTCCGTAAATAATATAAATATTTACAAACGTCTACAAAACAATTATTTAAATCAGTTTTAGGAATATTCTTAAAACTACAATAATTGGAAAGGGTTACTAACACCTGAAGCTGAAGTAACGATTGAGGTTGTCGTGATCGCCCATTATCTTCTTGACATCATACTACAAATATAAAACGTACGTGACACTTAAAAACATGTTTTAAAATGTTTTCTTAACCGCCTCTCAAGTGACCGCAGTAACCCCCGGAAAGTCCTAGGATTTTGTGTTAGGTAAAGAGAGACGAGCAAATCAGAAATACATTTTTAATGTGCCCCAGGATGGATTCAAACCATCGATCTTACGTGTCAACGTATTTACTCACTCAGCTATACTGTGCCATCTATCTCTTACCATATATGTTATTATCTTATAAAAATTTACCATCGATCAAGGAGTGTATTCGTACCAGCTCTTGTGGCTTTGGGTTAACCCTCTACGTCCACCTAAAGTGTTCTAGAGTGTTCATGTTCATTGTGTGCATCTCCAACATTGAGACCACCCGGTGAGACCCCTCTCAACTGTATCTGACCCTCATCCGGTTGAATTAATTGAAAGAAACTCTCCCTCTGTGCGTGGTTGGTACCAGAGTCTTGGTCTTAGAGTTGATCCTCTCTGTCCAAAAAGTAATACGAGGAGGTTATCGGCCCAATTTGGCACTCTTATTATTATTATCATTGTTATTTCCGTACACTACTGCAATACCACCGTAGTGTCATTGTGGATTCCAAAGATTTCAAAATCATACAAAGTCAACCAAAGAACCAAATGTGTAGAAGGCTAAGGATAATCCGAGGATAATCACTTTCTGTATGCATATTAAATATTAAACCTATAGGTACCACAACCCCGGCTGAGTTTAGATTCGACTTATAGTATAATATCATGATCAGTTCCAAGAGCAGTATGTACTTTAGATCGTAGTCCTAGTAACTGATTCCAACTACTGAATTTTTGGAAACATTCTAAAATTATTATTTATATTCAATTCTTATTCCGTAAAAAATACCTATACTGTTTTCAATCGGTTTCTGAGTTTTGAGAAGCAATTTTGTTTGCAACCATGTTTTTTGTTTGGGAAGCATTTAATGTCTAACCAAAGATTAAAGAATCTACTTTTTGATGTAGGTAACTAAATAAGTACAATTTTTCGAAAGTAAATGGTATCCATATTTTCAGCATTTTGTGAAGTACCTAATTTTATATTTCTCATTTCTTAATAACCATTGTTCATGCTTTGCTTGATTTACCATTTGTTATTATACAGGGTGTTTCAAAATTATGCGGCCAAACACATAGAGCGTATAGAGGGGCTCAAAACAAAACGAAAATCATCTATAAGCATTTGGTCAATACTGCATATTAAAGGAGCTATAACCTTCCAAAGACGAAGAGAATCAATTTTTGTATGCTCTAACCAAGGCTGTAACTCAGAATCCAAAAAAGGTAGGCACATCAAAATTTAGATACTACTTTTTATTTATATGCTCAACCGTGTCCAACATTCATTTTTGAAAGAACTGCCCAGGGGCCTAGGTTAGGTATAATAATAAATATTTTTCAATCTGTTGGCGTTATTAAAAGTTTAACTTTAAAATTTGTATTTTTCAATCATTATTACGCAATACGATAAAAATTTGATTGATTGAAACCTACTATAATTATTATTATAATGCACTACTTGAAGCCTGCAGTGCAATCAAAATTTAAAAGTGGATTTTCTCGAAAACGGCGCATCCTATCAAAATGCGAAGAAAGGTATACCATTTTTCTGTAATAATGATTATAAATCTAATTTTAAAGTAAAACTTTTAATAACGCGAACGGATTCAAAAATATTTATTAATATACCTAAACTCCATACGCGCCGCTCCTGAACAGTTTTTTCAAAAATGAATTTAGGATATGGTCGAGAACCTAAGTAAAAGGTAACGTTTTGATGTACCTACCTTTTTCGGATACTGAATTATAGCATAAAAAACATTGATTCTCTTCATCTTTGGAAGGTCATAACTCCTTTAATATGCAGTATTGACCAAATATGTATAGAACATTTTCGTTTTGTTTTGAGCCCCTCTACATGCTGTAAGAGTTTGGCCGCAAAATTTTGGAACACCCTGTATATAAGTTCCAAATGAACTTTATTGAGAATATTAGAAGTTATTTAATATAACACATCATTTGAAATAAAAAAGGCGTTATAGTTTTCGGTTAAGTCGTCGAAGATCGACAATATACTTATACGAGTATGTTCCAAGTGTGTGTATTAATGTATTAATTTCAATTTCAGATGTTAGTTCTCATCCAGGAAAGGTATCAGCACCTCAGCGACCACACAACCAAAGCGTTGCTGCCCTCATAGTTATGATAGCTGTATTAACAATAATCATACTTTTTTGTTGTTTGGCGGCTCCTGGAATTAGAAGTTTATGTAAAAGATATGTGTTCAAGACCTGTGTAATTGATGATCCTGATATAGATAATGGTAAGTACCTACATTACACTACACATTTTAATACGATTTCCCTTTCCCTATCAATGGACTAGTATATGGATTTTTAGAGGTTTCAGAACAACCTAAAATTTTAATAATAAGCCCCGTGGAAATGTCTTGTCTAAGCTACGCGGAAATTTAGATTATTAACTGGGTAACAAAAATGAACTTTTTTTTGTGACATGGATAAAACATAGTGGTGTAAAGCCGGCACGGCGCACGGCCAGCCTTTACACCTTGTATATCATTTCACACAAAAGTTCATGAACCAAGCCTCGGTATTATCAGTGAATATAGGAGTGTATCCTATATTCACTGGTATTATTACAATTTATATTTATTTCATCGTGCTCACATATTTTGCTTGTATAGCTTTATCTACGAATTAAGTCCAGTGTACAGGGTTAGTTTTATTAATGTAAACCCCCCATTTTTATTTTTGTTTTTGACCGATTCAAAAAATTTAAAAACTGGCCTTACACGGTTTTTTACGTAGATTCCACTTCTGCTAACGGATTGGCAATAGTGTTTTAAATGTACAGGATACGCAAAAAAGTTAGGTTATTTTAAATGGAACACCCTGTATAATTTGACAAATTTGAATTCCTCCAATCATTCTGATTACAAATATATACACATATTGTATAATAACTTTACTGGTTTTTGAGTTATTTTCACTTTATTATGGATACGTTGAAACAAAAGCGTTATTTTATAAATTCATATAATAAATCAATAAATGGAATAAATAAATAAAATAAATTATTAAAACAAATTACGTAACATTTTCAACATAACCACCATTAACTTCGATACATTTCAAACAATTAATAAAATTCGAACGGAGTCCAGATCTGAATCCATTAGATTATTTTCTTTGGGGAACGCTCAAAGAAAAAACTTACAGTGAACCAGTGGAAAATTTTAAACAATAAAAAAATCAAATTGTAAAAAATATAACTTTGGTAAATTTGGATGCAGCACTTTTTCGAAAAATTCGTTTGAATTTTATTAAACGTGGTTTGAAATGTATCGAAGTTAATGATGGTTGATTATGTTGAAAATTTGATTTAATAATTCATATTTTTTTTTTGTTGATTTACTTTATTTATTAATTTATTATATGGGTTTATGAACTGACGCTTTTGTTTCGACGTATCCATAAAGTGAAAATAAGTCAAAAACCAGTAAGCCGTTTATACAATAGGTGTATATATGGTGTTCCATTTAAAAAACCTAACTTTTTTGCGTACCCTGTATATTTAAAACGCTATTGCCAATTCGTTAGCAGAAGTGGATTCTACGTAAAAAACCGTGTAAGGCCAGTTTTTTTATTATAGCCACCTATAACTTAATGTTTTGTATTTTTTTCGGGTGGAAAGGCTTGATCGTCCTTTTTATTTTATATTTATATATGATTTACTTATATTTTCTGTATTTTTGTAACATTTAATCTTCTTCGGAATCTTCACTGTCAGAAGTTATATTTTCAGAAATTCTCGTACGAGGATTTTAAGTTTTAACCTCAGTCATTTTGCTGGCATTGTTTACTGTACCATAACACGAAGCTACAAAAATTTTACATTCTTGAAAAATATTTTCAATATTGCTGTTTCATCGATCCAAATGCGTTAAAAATCCGACCATCCGTTAAACATTTAATGACCTTTTTTTCCAATCCACTTCGAAGATTTTCCCATTTGTTAAATAACAGAGTTGAAAAATAGTAGGTAATATAATCGTTTTTTGTTAGCTTAACAAGCAGACGCCGTAATCTGAAAAAAAAATTAGCTCATACTATTCAAGAGGTGTCTCGTATCCATAATTTAAATGAGGGTCACTCTCAAAAAACATAAGCCTAAATTATGTTCTGACTTTCTTCCGTAAGAAATTAAAAATAACTTTTTAATTCCTTACAGAAGAAAGTTTAATATTAAATTATTAAATAAAGTGTATTATTTGTTGTAAAACCACATCGAAAGCGTGAAAACAATTATTTCCCATGTTTATCCTTGAATATCTCGACCTATTTTGATCTAAACTCCAGGGAGTTATACATTTTTGAAATCAGCACAAAGGGTACTACAAACTTGTCAAGATATATACAGCGTATTCCATTAAAAAAAAAACATTTTTTTTCACTACCCTGTATGTATTGGTGCTAGGTAATTTTCAATATTATATTTGAAAAATTCGGAAAATGTCTGATAAGGCTACATTTAAAAATTTTAAAATATCTTCACAAATAAGGAAATAAAAGGGGGGAAAGAATTATTTTGAAAAATGTGATTTTAATGAGTTTAGAGCACCCTGTATGATGTATTATTGGACATATTGACGTTTTCGTATTTTTTATATGAATTACATTGGAACAAAAATAATTTTAACATATTTGCAACCATCTAGATTGACAACTAAAATTCGAATTATTTTTCGTGCAACCCTGTATAAATTGTTCAAAATAGCATAAATGTATCCAAAATGTGATCTTTATTTCAAAAATGTAAAAACATACAGGGTGGTCCATTTAGAAAAGACTATTGTGGCCATTTCCGGTGAAACAGGAAGTGACAAATGTGACGGATATGTCTCAAAAGTTGGAAATCTTACCTAATTTCACCATACAAAATTTTATCCCGATATCTTTAAAAACGAGGAAGTTACAGGGGTGGCCCACTATTCGTTTACACCCGGTATATTATTTCCCCAATAAATGTATACTTTTTATGGTCACAACTATGTTTTTGATACTTTGATAGTTTTATAGTAGCAGAACAAAATACATAATACCTAGTTTATCTGCGAATTTTCTTAAAAACCTTTGTTTATAAGCGTGTGTCTCACTGCATTTCCGCGCCATTGTCATTCAAGTGACGTCACGCACCCGTCGAACCCTATACATGTGCACTGGCTACCGTCTTCCCGTGTTTGCAGCCAATTTGTTATTACAAGTTGTTACAAGATAATATATTTAATTGTGTTATTAAAGTTAATTAATTAAGTACTTGTATATTATAAAGAACGTTATAGTAAATGCCTAATTTTATGTTTCAGTATATACAAGGAAGTATGGCTATGACACACGAGATGAAATTAATGAAATTAAAGAGTATAAAAAAAAGGTAAATTTTAAATGGTTAGCTGCTATTATACTTACTGCGTATAACTTATAATTATATGTATAGGGTCTTTCAATAGGGGTGATAGTTTTTCAAATAGAGATTATTCGGTTCCTAATACATTTTTTTTTTATTTCCAGGTGTTACTATATTTAGTATAGTGTGCAGTTTCATGATGCAGCGTTTGACTCCTCTCGATCGGTTGGAAGTAATAAAAAAATATTACCAAAGCGGTAGCTCAGTTGTGGGTACTCAACGTTTATTCACTCAGGAATTGGGTCATTGGTACTCTGCGCAGGTTATACGCCTCACTTCGCACGTTTCGTCGTCTCTTTGTTGGCTTATTGTCTTGATGTCCTGTAAAGTTAAGTCACGTTCAAACTTTTCCACCATGCGGTGTATAACCTGCGCAGAGTACCGATGACGACGACCCAATTCTCGAGTGAATAAACGTTGAGTACCCACAACTGAGCTACCGCTTTGGTAATATTTTTTTTTACTTCCAACCGATCGAGAGGAGTCAAACGCTGCATCATGAAACTGCACACTATACTAAATATAGTAGGTAACACCTGGAAATAAAAAAAAATGTAAGTTAGGTAGGTTAATCCCATATGAGTAATTGTTCATAATGGGGAAAAAATAGAATATTACTCATAAAATTCCTTTATTTAACGTTACCGGTTTCGTGAACAATATAATTTTGCTTCACATCCTCAAACGTAACAGGACTACAATTAATTATAAATAATGAATAAGGTGACAGTATGTAATAATGAATCTTAATAAGTTATTAAAACTTAAAATAAATCACAGATATCAACTATATTTGTCTATAAAAACACAAGAAATCTAAATAAAAACAAACACTAAACATAGAATTATTTAAAAAAATTTACTAAAATATTTAGATAATACTTTTTAAAATTTAGTTTAATTAAAACATAATATTAAATTAATGAACCATTATTATAAGTAAAGAAAAAAGAAGATTTAATGTACAGGGTGGTCCAGTTACGGTGTCCTCGTCATTTACTCAGAAGCCATAAGAGATATAAAAAAAGTTTTATATGAAAGTTACTAAACTTTTAGTATTCTTTCCTCACCATATAGTTTTATTTATACAGGGTGGTCCACTTTCATATAGCGATATAAAGTCACAATTTTTTAAATGGGACCCCCATATCCGACTAAAAATTATTATTCCTAGTCTTATTGTCTCTACAAATATATAGGGTTTGATGGGAATAATAATTTTTAGTCGGATATGGGGTGTCCCATTTAAAAAATTGTGACTTTATATCGCTATATGAATGTGGACCACCCTGTATAAATAAAACTATATGGTGAGGGAAGAATACTAAAAGTCGAGTAATTTTCATATAAAACTTTTTTTTATATCTCTTATGGCTTCTGAGTAAATGACGAGGACACCGTAACTGGACCACCCTGTACTTACATTTTTATAAATTAAAAACAAGGGTAGTCAAAATTTTTTAATTATTGTTTTCCAACATAGTAAGTAAATGAAAGCAATGTACTATTATGTACTATCGCGGCCGAAAAAAAGTAATCGATTTTTTATCAAGTAGTATGTTTTTTCGAAAAATTTTCCTTTGTAAATGGGAGTGTTTACATCAGTTATGTCAATTAAATTATTTTGACAAGAAATCATTGGTGGGGTCGTATTTATTAAAAAAAAAACTAATAAGAAATAAGTTGTTAATATTTTTTAATTATAAGAAAACAATTAATTAGCATGGTTTTGAGAGAAGCAGAAAAAAGCTACATCATCACCACACCGCATGGCTAGTCAAATTAATTGCAGCAAAGGCTCAATTCAAAAACTAAACAAAAAGACAGACCTTCCGCTTTTATTTGTTTTGTACAAATATTCTTCATTAAACTTATGACCCCTGGGACGGTAAACTCGCAGTTGACCATTGTAGCAGGACTGAATATCTTTTCGTCTGAAAGATCACTCTCTCCCAGTAACGATCTTATTCATTAATAAAAGTATTTGCAAACTGCGTTCTTGCCTCTTTATTATCATCTGTTAGTCGGTGTTTTTTAGCACTGGCACAGTTAAATAGACCTTGCTCTCGCAACCGTTTTCTTGCTGTCCTAACAGACGCTGGGGAGTTGGTTTGCTCTTTGGCTTCAATAGAATTAGAAAATGAGTTTAAATTCACATAGTTAACCAGGGTATTGTCGTTTTCTAGATAACTCTTTCTTGGTCGCCCAGAACCCACTGCCCTGCTCAGATCATGAGTTTCTTTCCACTTTTTGTTTAGTTTTTGAATCGTGCTTTTGCTGCAATTAATTTCACTTGCTATTCGTTGTTGAGACCACCCTTCTCCAAGTTTGGCGATGATGTAGCCCTCGATGTAGCCTTTTTCTTCTTCACTCAAAACATGATAAGGCATGATTATTATAATACAAAATTTATTTTTGCTTAATATGACAATGACGTTGACACTAATAAAAAAAATATTGGGATTGATGCGACACTGAATAGAACCATAATTACAACGGGAAAATCAGTCGATTACTTTTTTTCGGCCGCGATAGTACCGGTGGATCATTGGTAGATGGCGTGCTGGATGATGTGTGCCCATTATTACGTTACGACCATTGTTTATTATAAACAATGCTACGACGCATGCACGAATTTCGTACATCCGGTGTATTACGTCTTACGTCACATGACATTCGACGAGGAACTAATGTCATAGATCGAAACTCGACTGTAATTATTAATAACTTTTGACAGTTTGTCAGTTTTTTATTTTTAAAATATTGGATTTTAGTAGTGTTTCTGCTCTCTGTGGCAGAAAAATTTGTATATATTTCTTTGTTATGTGTTTGTTATTGACTATTACAATTTATAATGACGAATTGTGCTGTAGCTATGTGTAAAAATCATAATAAAAGTAAAAAAGGTATCAATATAAGATATTTCTACAGAAAAGACAAAATAAATTTGAGGAATGGCAAGTAAGTGTAGGAACATGTTGTATTGTATTTAAAATCTAGTTTTTAGTGATCTGGATGTTCACCTAAAAATGTCATATATCACAAATACAGATATACATAAATAATATATATAAACACCTCAAATAATTATTTCAACTTTTAATCAGCGTTTATGTAAAAATAATCAATCACCGAACGTTTAAATTTATTACAATAATCCTAAAGCCGTCAAATGGATCATGTGCATCATATAGCATATAGGACTGACATAACCTCAAATTTAGAGTTTTTTAAAATTTATTTTCGATTTTAATTTTTGAAGTTTCAGCTTGAATCCATTATAATATGATTATAACATATAAAAATTATCTCAATAAAGTTTCAATATTATAGATTATTTAAAATAAACTGCTAATTATAGGTTGGATTTCCAGCCAACAAAAATCATTTTATTTTATTAAATTACGGCAATCAAAACTTCATTAGTAATGCACTGAACAAGATTTTAATTGGTAGTACAGGAACCAAGCACAGATTTTGATAAAAGCAGCTTAATATGTGAAAATCTTTAAAAATGTATATTTTTGTAAATGTATATCGAAATGGTGACTTTACATATTTGTGCGCTGGTATTACTTTTTCAACTAAACGCGTCATTTGATGACGTGCAAATCATATTTTTGAGGTTAGTTGCGATGTCACGTACACGACAGATTCATATTTTTCTCGAGCTCGACGTCACATCCGGCTGCGCAATGGCCGCAATGTGTAATGTATCGTGAAATGTATATTTTTTTAATAAAATCAAAAAACTGACTAGTATGTAAATTACTCACAAGTTGGCAGCACATACTTAGAAATGAGGTTGAATAACTATAACACTTTATAAACAATGGTGCTACTAAGTTATTGTGAAGATGTTGTAATGATATTTATAATTATCAATAAAGATTTAACTTAAAGGAAACAGAATTTTCAATGATACGATAAAATAATAAAAATATTTTTAAATATTTTTTGTCTTATTAAATTTCTACGTGACAGACAATACAACGAATTAAAATCAAATAAGAGGAATCATTTGTCTAGAAAATTCCAATTAAAAATATGACACCCTCTATCAGTAAATTTAAAAAGATATAACAATAAGTTAAAAATCGATAAAAAGGAAACCACGTATAAAGATCCAGGTGATTTGGAGCTTATTCTATTTCATTATAGATGGCAAAAATAACAAATTATTGAAAAAATGGAAAATAAACTATCCTATGGTATCACAGAACTCTAGTCCAGTGTAGTGTGTTGCATCTTCCATGACCTTTATGTTCTGTGGTATAGTTATGTCTTATGAATGATAACGGATTGATTAGAACAAATAAAAATTAAATAACAACAGAAAAGGTAAACGAAGATTCAAATTGTACTTGTGAATTAAGAGATAATGAATTTGGGTTCTTTGATTCTTTCAGAATTTCCAAACTTTCAAGGTTATTAATCAAACGGCCCTTATCCACGAGGTGTAATATTTTAAGGTTATTATCAAAATTATGATTATTATCCATGATACAATAAATAAGAGATAAGATATCGCGCAGCTCGTGATGTCAGTCGGTGAGCTAGGACGCCGTTAAACAATAGGTGTGTTTGGTGACCCAGTCCAGAACGTCCCGAACTAAAAGTTACAACTTCCCACTGTAGTTTTAAAATAAATATCACTTTGTCAACAACTATCAAACGTAAAAATCCCGAGTGTACATGTTTGCACACCGAACAAAATAGTTTTTAAAGTTCTAGCAATTCGAGTTCAGTTCATATAATTCGCTGATTTTAGTCCAGGACGTTCTGAACTGGGTCACCAAACACAGCTATTATAGACTAAATCGCCCAGTCCGTACCAACGTTGCCAAGTGTACAGAACGTGTAATACGTGTTACCCGAAACCTAACTGAACTTATTCTTTCCTTACACGCAGTTTGTCAGCGGCGTGATGGTGTAACGGAAACGAGCGCGGCTGGCAAGCAGAAGGTTCCGGGTTCAAATCCCACATGTTCTTGTTTTTTTTTTTATTAAATGCATCAGGCATGACATGAGGTCTATTAATTGCGAGGTGGAGAAAAGACAAATTACAAATTTGGCTACCAATTTTGGATTTATAGGTATAATTCAATGGAAGTCGGGGCCTTTGCCCGTCCAGTAGTTGTTTCCTATAATCCTGTTTATTAAGCATGTTTTAGTCCATCAGGGCTAGAGGTCGCCGCTCTTGGTGCTTGCTTGGCAAGCCGCTATCGGTCACGAGACATCTTCGATGTCTTGACTGGTAGTAGCAACTGACCAGTGACCACCAGAGGGATGTATTTATCTCTCACAGTTACTATGTGCTGGGTCTGCCATAGACCAGTTTGGTTTGCCTTTGTTATTTGTCTTTTCAGCTACCTGTGGCACACTGATGAGAACATAAAGAGTTCGAAACCGGTCTGTGTCTGGTGGAGAAAAGACAAATAACAAATTTGGCTACCAATTTTGGATTTATAGGTATAATTCAATGGGAGTCGGGGCCTTTGCCCGTCCAGTAGTTGTTTCCTATAATCCTATTTATTAAGCATGTTTTAGTCCATCAGGGCTAGAGGTCGCCGCTCTTGGTGCTTGCTTGGCAAGCCGCTATCGGTCACGAGACATCTTCGATGTCTTGACTGGTAGTAGCAACTGACCAGTGACCACCAGAGGGATGTACTTATCTCTCACAGTTAATAGTTGCAGTGTCTTTGTCACATTGCAATGTTTTGTCACTAACACTATTCGCGCCCCGTTCCAATGGACACATGGACGTTGAGTCAGTTAAGGTTTTGTTAGCACCCGAGTCATAATGTCTCTCTGGTGTTGCACTATGGTTACTTACTTTCGTTTCTCCTGCGGCGGTTTCTGCGTCGTAGGTTATTTTAGACGCTGTTACCTTTTGCCCTCGACTTGTACTTGCTCTTTCCACCTGATCTGCTGTTTCCCTATTTATGATTTGGTTATCGTGCCTTTTCCAAATGGTCCCCGTGTCTCCTGCTTGGCATAAGTATGTTGATCTCCCGATTTTCTTAATAATTTTAGCCTCTGTCCACGCTTTCACGTTCGCCTTCCGGAAATCTCGGATCATTACTCCTTCTCCAACTGCGAGTTTGCGAGCTCTTCCTGAGCTATAATTCTTCCTTTGTTTCGCCTGCGCTTTTTGGATGTTCTCGGTTATTTTTGTTGGTATGCTTTCCCCTCGATTTTTGAGAAGGTCAAATCTCATCTTCAAGGATCTTCCGAACATTATTTTTGCTGGGGTCTCCTTAGTCGTATCGTGAACTGTATTTCTATAAGAGAGTAAAAATCTAGAGGTTAGCGTAGAAAGTTTCTCATGTCTATTTGCTTTGTCCAACAAGGCTGCCTTGATTTTAGCCTTAAAGGTTTTCTCCATGTTTTCTGCCTGGCCATTTGATTGCGGATGTCCCACCGGTGTCGTCACATGTTTAATACCATTCCTCGATAGGAAGATCGTTAATTTGCTTGAAACTAGCTGTCGGCCGTTGTCTGTCACTAGGACTTCGGGAATTCAGAATCTACTGAACGCATCTTTCAGTTTTTCCTCTGTTACCTCTGCCGTCGTGGTTTCCATGGGGTAGACTTCTGGGAATTTGCTATATGCATCAATTAAGATCAAGAACATGGTGCCGTTAATTGGACCTAGGAAATCTGCATGTACTCTTTTCCAGACAGTTGATTCTGCCTCCCAAGGAGAATACTCCGCTTTGGGTGGATCGGCACGTTGATGCAAGCATGGCAAACAGGACTTCACTAGGCTCTCTATGTTATCATCGATTTTAGGCCACCACAGGTAACTTCTTGCTCGTTTACCTCATTTGCCGTTCGGTAATAGACAATGCATGCTCTTTTAGATCTGCTCTGCGTTCGGTAAGCATAAATACGAGCGGTCAGCGCTACCTCGTTTAGCTCGGCTTCAAGACGTCCAGCAAACAGATTTAGGGTTCTTCTGTGATCTGTGTATCAGACACTATCTAAGTACAACCAAGAAGACTGTTCTCTAGGTTTCTTGAGTACAACATAACAGAACACATAGATTTAATAAACTGCATTGTTTTTTCTGAGTGATACACCAAAATGAAAAAAAAATAATAATTTATGGGGTTATGTTTTATGTTCCTCCTTGGTATCCGTTCGGTAATTAAATTAGGCTCATTTGCCTCGGTGATCACGTGTGATAAATCTGTATCTGCTCGCTCGCCTCTGGATTTTTAAAACCGAACGCAGTAACAATACAATGCACCCATATTGTTACGCTCCTAACTTAATATATTAAAATATCTTTCGATGATGCTTAAATAAAGAATCAAAAAGGAAACACTCAAAAAATATAAATTTGTATTGACAATTTTTATTAAACAATACATCTAATTCTATAGGTATTTACATTAACCAATGTAAGCATTCATATAAAAGTAAAAAACAAAAACAACTAAATTCTACTTACAGTTTTGTATAAAGCCCATATTACAAATTTTGCAAAATCTTTAATTTGGGATTTTCTTTATTAGAATTTTGTGATTTTATTTCTCTATTTGCGAATTTTAGTGTATAAATAAATTCTGACTCTTGTATATAAGGAGATTAAATATTTGTATGAAAAATTTGGACATGGTGTGCAAATATTACACTAGAAATTTTTTGTATCATGCTATATCCTACGCCACCCTGAATACAAATTCATTAAAATTAGATATAAAAACATTTTCTAGAGATATTAAATAATCCCTAAAAATTTTTGGAGGGACTGTCAAGCCACCAAATAATTAATTATCAACGTTTTACAAAATTCGTTTTACTTAAAACACTTTTATTTGGCGCACCTAGTTAATCTCAACGCGAGGACACTGTGTACAAGACTGTAAAGACGAATGCCGTCTCGGCCGGCGATCTTTTAGGCAAGGGACGAGTGTCGGCAGGAGGGGGATTTTTAGCGAGCCTCGCGAGTGAGCGGACTTATTAGAATATCTTTAGACTATGCTGTGGTTCTATTCAGTGTCGCATCAATCCCAATATTTTTTTATTAGTGTCAACGTCATTGTCATATTAAACAAAAATAAATTTTTTATTACTTAATCATCATGCCTTATCATGTTTTGAGTGAAGAGAAAAATACTACATCATCGCCAAACTTGGAGAAGGGTGGTCTCAACAACGCATATATAGCAAGTGAAATTAATTGCAGCAAAACCACGATTCAAAAACTAAACAAAAAGTGGATAGAAACTCATGATCTGAGCAGAACAGTGGGTTCTGGGCGGCCAATAAAGAGTACTATAGAAAACGACAATACCTTGGTTAACTATATGTGAATTTAAACCCATTTTCTAATTCTATTGAAGTCAAAGAGCAAACCAACTTCCCAGCGTCTGTTAGGACAGCAAGAAAAAGGTTGCGAGAGCAAGGTCTATTTAACTGTGCCAGTGCTAAAAAGCCCCGACTAACAGATGTTAATAAAACGGCAAGAATGCAGTTTGGAAATACTTTTATTAATGAAAACGATCGCTACTGGGAGCGAGTGGTCTTTTCCGACGACAAAATATTTCAGTCCTGCTACAATGGTCAACTGTGAGTTTACCGTCCCAGGGGTCATAAGTTTGATGAAGATTATTAGCACAAAACAGATAATAGAGGAAGGTATTCTGTCTTTTTGTTTAGTTTTTGAACTGTGCCTTTGCTGCAATTAATATCACTTGCTATGCGTTCTTAAGACCACCCTTCTCCATGTTTGGCGATGATGCAGCCTTTTCCTGCTTCTCTCAAAACCATACTAATTAATTAATTGTTTTCTTATAATTAAAAAATATTAACAACTGATTTCTTATTAGTCTTTTTTAATAAATACGACCCCACCAATGATTTCTTGTCAAAATAATTTAATTGACATAACTGATGTAAAAACTCCCATTTGTTGGGCTTGAAATAATTCGAAGTACTTTTTAAGAAGGTTCAAAAAAATTTATTTATTAACAACCTTATTTTGTTACAATACATTGACATTAACCTACCTATATTTTTATATAAAAAATATTAAACAACTAGATTAAATTATTAAGTAATCTCAACACTCCCCCTAGAATCTAGTTTTAAGGTTAAACCCATTTTTCTAAAACAGTAATCATTCTTTTTCTTGAATAGTCCTTTGGTTAATGCATCAGCAGGCATTTCTTCTGTTGGTACATGCACAACACTGATTTCACCATCTTCTATTCTCTGGCGAATAAAATGATGTCTAATATCGATGTTTTGTTCTGGTTTTATATCCATCACATATAGCTAAATTTATTGCACTTTTGTTATCACATGAAATAACCATGGGTTTTATTTCATTTAATTTAAATTCCATATCAAACTGTCTTAGCCATATGGCCTCTTGACTTGCTTGAACAAGTGCCATATATTCAGCTTCAGCAGTTGATAATGCTACTGTATGTTGCCTTTTAGAAGTCCATGAAATAGCCCCACCTTGTGAAGTGAACAAATAACCCGTGCATGAACGTCGATGATCCACATCACTTGCCCAGTCAGCATCACAGTAACCTTAAATATCAGATTTAGAATCTCTTGAAAATTCCAATTTCGTCTCTGCGGTTCCTCTAAGATATCTCAAAATTCTTTTCACTGCTATCCAATGCAGTTTCCCTGGATTGCTATTGAATCTGCTTACTGAATTTACCGCATAAGTGATATCTGGTCGAGTACCTTGTGACACGTATAAAATACTACCAACTGCATCTTGGTATGGTGTATTTTCCATTTCTTTCTTCTCTGCTTCTGTTTTTGGTGACATTTCTTCACTCAATTTTTGATTAAAATCAGTTGGAGTACTTATGGGTTTGCGTTCATGCATGTTAAAACGTTTTAAAACTCTATTTATGTATTCTTCTTGATCCAAATAAATCTTACCCTGATTTCTTTCTCGTGTAATTCTTAGACCTATACAATTTCTAGCTTCTCCCATATCCTTCATTTTAAATTTTCTACTTAATTCCTGTTTGAGTTTCTCCGTTGCATCCTTATCATTTGAAAAAATCAGCATATCATCCACATAAACGGTAAGAAACACAATCTTTTCACCAGTAATGTTAAAATAAACACATGGATCAGTTTTTGATTGTTGAAGACCTATTTCTTTAATTGCTGCGCTGAGTTTCTTATTCCACTGTCTGCTAGATTGTTTGAGTCCATATAATGCCTTTTTTAAACGGCAAACTTTATTACCTTCATAAAATTCTTTGGGTGGAATCATATAAACTTCATCATCTAAATCTCCTTGCAAAAAAGCTGTGACCGCATCCATTTGTTGAATATCAAGATCATATTTTGCTGCTAATGCAATCAAGTATCTTATTGAGCCGTATCGCACTACAGGAGAAAATGTTTCTTCATAGTCGATTCCTTTTCTTTGGGCACAACCCTTGATCACCAATCGTGATTTATATTTCGTCTCATCATTACTATTTCTTTTAGTCTTAAATACCCATTTACAATTAATAGCTTTCTTACCGGGGCCTTATTCTCAGCCAGTGGATTTCAGCGTTCCTATGAGAAAATCCGCCATGTTTCTACTGAAATCTAAAAAGCCGTATTCTCTACCATTCCCTTCCTACGAAATTTCAGTAGAATACGAGCAATTTTGTTCTCCTGCTTTCCACCAAGCGAATTTTGTAATTTCAAGAGAATCGCATGCGCATATAGTGTGTGCATAGTGTAATTTACTTTGCATTGTAGGCACAGATTAAGAAAAGTTGTAGGTTAACGAGGAGCGTTCCCATTCGTGTGAGAGAAGGTTCACTTCTCTCGATTTCGTCTCCTCGATGAGAATAAGCACCCAGGCGGTAATTCGGTCATTGTCCAAGTATTATTTTCTAGTAAGGCATTGTATTCTTCTTCCATAGAATTAAACCATAACTTCTTATCTGATCGTTCTAAAATTTCTTCAACTGTCAGAGGATCTGAGTCTTTTTTGTAGCTGTGAAATATGTTACAAAATCTTCCATAATTAATGGTTTTCTTTGACGAGTCGATCTACGAGGATTTCCCTGAATTTCTTGCACAGTTTCATCATTACTTCTTTTGTCCAACTCATCGTCTACTTCCATTTCTTCATTTGTCTCATTAATAACTTCTACTTCTTCACTAATTTTGTTATTAATCATTTCAGTTTCTTCAGTTATTCCAAAAATGTTAACATTATTAGATTTTTCTATTACATCAGCTTGTTTTTCTTCAATTACGTTCTCTTTTTTTCTGCAATGTTTTTCTAAAAATATAACATCTCTACTTCTTATTATTTTTCTTTTATTCTGATCAATTAATCGATAGCCTTTTGTATCTTCACAGTATCCCATGAACGTATACTCTTTTGATTTCTCGTCCCACTTTCTTCTTTTTTCCTTTGGAACATGTACCATAGCCTTACACCCAAAAATTCGAAGATGTCTGATATCTGGTTTTTCGCCTGTCCATATTTCTTGTGGTGTCTTCTGAGTGATTGTTACTGGAGATCTATTTATTAGATAAACCGCAGTATTCACTGCTTCTGCCCAATATTCTGTAGATAAATTAGCTTCGACTAACATACTTCTTGCCTTTTCAACAATTGTCTGATTCATGCGTTCTGCAACACCATTTTGTTGAGGACTATATGGCACGGTTGATTAATGTCGAATTCCAGATTTTTCTAGTAAAGATTTCATTTTATTATTAATGTACTCCTTACCATTATCAGTTCTCAAAATTTTTATTTTATTTTGCATCTGATTCTCAACTAATTGTTTGAAATTATTTAATACTTCCGAAACTTGATCTTTAGTTTCTAAAAAATATACAAATACTTTTCTGGAATGGTCATCTATAAAGGTGAGAAAATATTTTGAATTTCCGATTGATGTCACTTCCATAGGTCCACATAAATCAGAATGCACCAATTCAAGTAAATTTGCTGCTCGTTTTCAACTTTGTTTGAAAGATAAACGATGATGCTTCCCTTTAATACAAGATATACATGGTTCAGTGCTGCATTCATCGAAGTCAAGTCCTGTGACTAAATTATTCTTCTTTAATGTCATCATTCCTTTACGACCAAGATGCCCCAAACGACGATGCCATAACTCCCCTTTAGATAACTGCAACGTCAATAATGCCATTTCATTAAAATTATTCAATTTATATATTCCATTTTCTTCATTAGCAGTTGCCAAAATTTCACCATTTTCTGAAATTATCGTGCATCCTCTTGAATCAAATTTCACTGAATGACCAATTTTAACAATTTTACTAATGGACAATAAATTAGCTGCTACCCCTGGTACATGAAGAACATCTTTAGCAATAACTTCATCGACTTTTTCATTAACTATTATAGGAATTTTTACATTTCCAATAAAATTTGCTTTCATTTTCGAATTATTTGCTGCCAGAATATCAGTTGATATACAAGATAATAATTTACCGGTTCCACCAATAAAATTATTCTCGAACACGAGCTTTTGTAACTTTCTTAACTTGATTTGTATAATTTTCATCTCCGATTACACACCCCCAGAGATCTTCAAGTTCTAACAATGCTTGCATAGCAAATTTCCAACTATTATAGTTTTCACGTCCCGCCAATTTTTCAATATTACTGGAACTTGAACTTGACTGCGCCATTAAATAATCTCTTCTTTCCCTTTTTTTTTTTTAATTAAATTTATTTACAACGTCTCTGGGCCCATAACCTGTTGGGCTTGAAATAATTCGAAGTACTTTTTAAGAAGGTTCAAAAAAATTTATTTATTAACAACCTTATTTTGTTACAATACATTGACATTAACCTACCTATATTTTTAAATAAAAAATATTAAACAACTAGATTAAATTATGAAGTAATCTCAACACCATTTACAAAGGAAAATTTTTAGAAAAAACATACTACTTGATAAAAAATCGATTACTTTTTTTCGGCCGCGATAGTACATATAGTACATTGCTTTCATTTACTGACTATGTTGGAAAACAATTCAAAAATTTTGACTACCCTTGTTTTTAATTTATAAAAATGTAAGTACATTATCTTCTTTTTTCTTTACTTATAATAATGGTTCATTAATTTATTTAATATTATTTTTTAATTAAACTAAATTTTAAAAAGTGTTATCTAAATATTTTAGTAAATTATTTTAAATAATTCTATGTTTAGTGTTTGTTTTTTTATAGACAAATATAGTTGCTATCTGTGATTTATTTTAAGTTTTAATAACTTATTAAGATTAATTATTACATACTGTCACCTTATTCATTATTTATAATTAATTGTAGTCCTGTTACGTCTGAGGATGTGAAGCAAAATTATATTGTTCACGAAACCGGTAACGTTAAATAAAGGAATTATATGAGTAATATTCTATTTTTTCCCCATTATGAACAATTACTCATATGGGATTAACCTACCTTACTTACATTTTTTTTTATTTCCAGGTGTTACTATATTTAGTATAGTGTGCAGTTTCATGATGCAGCGTTTGACTCCTCTCGATCGGTTGGAAGTAATAAAAAAATATTACCAAAGCGGTAGCTCAGTTGTGGGTACTCAACGTTTATTCACTCGAGAATTGGGTCGTCGTCATCGGTACTCTGCGCAGGTTATACACCGCATGGTGGAAAAGTTTGAACGTGACTTAACTTTACAGGACATCAAGACAATAAGCCAACAAAGAGACGACGAAACGTGCGAAGTGAGGCGTATAACCTGCGCAGAGTACCAATGACGGCGACCCAATTCCTGAGTGAATAAACGTTGAGTACCCACAACTGAGCTACCGCTTTGGTAATATTTTTTTATTACTTCCAACCGATCGAGAGGAGTCAAACGCTGCATCATGAAACTGCACACTATACTAAATATATTAACACCTGGAAATAAAAAAAAATGTATTAGGAACCAAATAATCTCTATTTGAAAAACTATCACCCCTATTGAAAGACCCTATATATTGTTATCAATGTTATCCTATAATGTCAACAAATTTCAGCAACTGTATGCATTGTTAGCTTTATACGACCAATCTCAAACAATTAATTTACTTACCTACACTGTCTTAACAACACATTAAGCATAAAAATTTAGCTTGTAAAAACATAAAGAAAAATTTCAATAACATTACTTCCACTTTTAACCATTAGCGAACAATTGCCAACAACTTTATTTGCATTGTTAGTCTTTTGTCAACAATTTATCATTTAATCATTTATCATCATATTGCATTGTTATATTTGTTATGCCAATAATTCTGAACAAGTCGGGTATATTTTGCAACCTAGCAATCTTTTTTTGTTATGGATCTCATTTTTGTGTTTTATATCAACTTTACTTTCATCAGAGATTATTATGTATTAAATTCACTATTAAAAATAAATCCAGTACAACATACTTAAGGACGGGCCATATATGCGTGGTGGCGGTGGCGGTGGCGACGGTGGCGTTCAGATTTGACCAGAGATATAGAGGAGGGAGAATGTTCTTATAACATGCACGACTTGCTAATTACAATAGCCGCCATTTTGAACATAATGGCTGGCAACCTACATGATATTTGAGAATTTTTTAAATGGTATTTAGGGGTTTTTAATGCAATACAGGGCGGAGGATTTACAATAATGGAAACATTCTTAATAGTTCTTTATTATAGTAAAATAATAAATAAGTATGTAGTACGTACACATTAAATTGATTGCCAAGATCGATAAAACAATAAAACTGGATATATTGTTTATAATATAAAAAATAATAACCCATTTATTTTAGATATAAATTTAATATGTATGTATAAACAATGTTGTACAATATAATTTAATCTTTAAATAATTTTTCTTTAACAGAAATAAGTGAAAATTTATTCTCTGACCAAGTGTGTATTCATTAGATTCTCCAACCATTTCTTAGACATGCCATCTCTTGGTAAACTAGAATGTAATGATACTGTTATAAACGGCTCCAAAGAAATTAATAAAAAATCTTACCAGTGAATTATAATGATCCTTCAGGCTTAAATCGTTTTGCGTTAGAACATCCCCTTACGGCCCGGCCCTTACAGCACAGGACATAATTATAAACAAACGTTTTCAAACAATACAATACTTAATGATAAATAAAAACGTCCACCGCAATAAAGAAATCTAGAAAATAACAATAAAAAAGTCCTCACCACAGCGTTAAATGTTGAATTAGTTGAATTTTTTTTTATTAGTATTTCTAAATCACAAGTAAATCTCTGAACCACATATTTCTTACTTAAAAATAAGACAAAAACTTTGTGTAAACATATATCCGGAATCGCCTCCTAGGGGAGCTGCAGGCACCCCAAAGGCCCAAAGCGATGACACCTAAAAAATAGGTTTGTTGAATTGTTTCGGAAATGACGTAAAAATATTTTTTCATTTTTGGAATATACAATTAAATAATGGATTCACATAAAATACTAAAATTTAATCAAATTCAGTTACTTAACTCAAAATACATTTTTTACCCCCATAAATAAAAAATTTGATCAGAAAAAGCCACTGCATTGCTAAAGAGTAAAATATTTTCAATTTTTAAATAGAATGATTAAATATCTGACTTTTCCTTCTTCTGTAAAACTTTGCTTTTTAACAAACGCGCACCCGTCGTATATCAAAAAAAAGATTAAACACTAAAACCTTTACTCTTACTTACTGGCGATACCTATGATATCGAGGGTGCGGTTACTTTAAAAGAGGTAGCGTGTCGCTGCCACCAGATCAGGATTTATTTTAGTTTCCCCCTGATCAGAGAAACAATAGATTTTCACCTATAAAGCAAAATCAGCTGGCCACTGGTATGAGAACCCCTTCAACGGCTAGAGTTCGGCCTCGGCTTAACATGCGTGGTCTTTTGGCAGGGGTGAATAGTGGTGGAATAAAAGACTAGCAATTAAGAAAAATAAAAGCGAATATATTACTCAAAATTTATAAAATCAAACAAGGGAAAACAGAAAAATAAATGGTAAAATTTTAGAATGATCGGTACTTTAACCATACGTACAAAATTACAGTAAATAATTTCCAAAATAAGCAAAACAAGTTATTATTACTTACATAATTACAGTGCTTTAATTACTGCAAAACAAAACAAAACGTTACGCTCAACTATAGTAATTTACTTCCAAAACAAACAAGATGTTACGAACCAAATTACAGTACTTAATTTAATTGCTACAAAACAATGCGCGCTCTAGGACCCCTATAATTATTAGCAAAGAAAATCTTACATACCCTATCTGGGTCTCCCTATATAACTGTATTATATATAAGCCACCTGCTCACCTCAAAGTGCCAATATCAACAAGGTATTTTCTAATACCAGAAAACCTATTTCAGGTTCACTCGCAAAATGAAACGTATATGGGGTTAGTAAACTCAAACTGACTTACCGAAAAACTTCTAAATATCCTATAATCCTATCTCACAAATACCTTCACAATTAAACGTCGGAGCTATCACTTTAAACACGCCCGTTCACTGTATCACGTACGCACTTTGCGGCGCTTAAACTAGCCCCTAGGTAGTTCGCAAATTACCGTCCCGACGCTGCGCTGCCCGGTCAACTTTCGCGCTCGTCGAACTATCTGACTTCTTGCGGTTCCGTCGGGCTGAGTCTCTCTCCGTACTCTCGCTCCCGGCTAAGGCGAAACTCTCACTTCCCGCGGCTAAGGTCGAACTCTCTCTCCCTTCCGCACTCCAACTTAGTGGTTCCACGGTACCTCGCGGTTAAAAAATGCTGATCTCAGCCCTTTTTCGCCCAATATACGTTCAGGCGAGTCCATCTCACGCAATATCGTCTACCCAGCAATTTTCTTGGGAATCGACTCGCTTGGTCCGTTCCCATCGAAATTTCTTGACTCCCGGCGATAAGACAAATGTATCTAGACATAAACAAAACCTCAATCAATTACTCCTTATATACCCCGTGGCACAAATTAAAATTAATTTTTACATTAGTAATAGCTATTTTCTTCGTTTATAAAATTTATACCCCCGATTTGCTACAGCTTGGATTAACCGTTTCTGAAGAAATGTAAGAAATCTGCATTAACTCCGTTCATCAAATTATCAACTTTGTATTATATTTTTTAATAGTATAAGGAAAATATACCATGTTTTTAGACAATATTTTATTTTATATCAAGCCAGTTTATGGAAAGCCGATATGACAGACTATCAAATTCAATCACAATTTGTTGTTTTTTCTTTTCTCGTCATTGTTGATTGTTATAAAAATGGCAGTAACTGGATATTCATTCAATTAAGTGATAAGCTCTTAATTTATGGCGAGTGCAGGAGAAATGGCTGGGCGGAAAAAAGGCGGTATCAGAAATTATTTCCTAACAGGAGGCTTCCTAATCATCAAAGTTTTGAGTCATTGGATCATCGTTTAAGGGATAATAAAAAAGAAGTATACAAATAAATTAGACTTTGTTTCCTACAAAGTAGGATAGAGGATCATTTTTGAATTGTGACAAATCTGTACTCATTAATAATAGGTCAGCCACACTTGTTGGTACTAGAATGAGGAAATATTAATTATTATTATTATTATTATTATCCATTCTCAGATACCTTTCGCGCGTAAAATGTAATTATTGTCAAATATTATTATTTTTTTTTAAATGTCGATCTATTCATAATGGGCGAGTGAACAGCAACAAAAATGACGGAAAGTAATAATATGGTATTGTAGTAGGTATGATCCTTATATGTTATAAATATAACTTCGACATCATTTTACCGACTATTATTTGTTTAATTGTAGAATGAAAATGCTCAAAAGTGTTTATTTTTGTTATTTTCACTATTATATTGGCAAGCAGGTACAAAACACTTCTTTAGAGGCGTTTCAGATATATTTCAAAGGGAATATAAAATAATAGTAGTTTATGTCATAAGGACGAAAAATCTAGTTTTTCGTCTGTGTGTCATATAATATATTTTTTTTAAAATCGGCATTAAAGTACCTCAAAATCGTTATTAAAGTGATAGAAATAGTCATTAAAGTAATCCATTATTGTGCGATTTTTGTAGTTGGCCGAGGCTGGCCGAGGTGACAGATAAACATTAATTTTTTATTGCTTGTAATAATAATTGTGTGTTATAACAAAAGGTAAATAAATACAGTTTTTTACATCAGAATTGTATTATCACTATTATAATTGCTAAAAATAATGGTTTTCTTATAAAAAATTATTCCGACTTGACATTTAAAAATAATTATGACATTTCCTAAAGTCACTTGAAATTTTAAATAATTATGACATTTCTTAATGTCACTGAAAATTATTTGAAAAATAAAGTTAATTAATCTTAATTTCATAGTTTTTGGATAAAAAAAAAAATGTAATATGCACCTCGGCATTAAAGTTCCTTTTTATCACTCATGTGGTTTATTTGCCTCGGCCCTACGGGCCTCGTCAACTAAACTCCACATTCATGATAAAAAGATTAACTTTAATGCCTTGATACATAAATAACTATTATTCGAATGTGCTTATGGATATTAAAATGATAGGGAAAATTAAAATGTTATGTTCTTAAGATTTACTTGTTACCCCGCAAGTGATACAATTTTCAAGTTTTTTTGTAACGGACGGCTGTGAAGTGAACTAAGGCCAGATATGATAAATAACAACTGCACAACTGTTGTCATATCAGTTTGCTTGAAATTAGTATCGAATTCAATTTATATATTATAATATCGAATTTAATCGAAAATATACTACATAAAATAAATACAATAAAAGTTTTATTTACATGTGCATTACCATTTTACAGTAGACAAAAAGGGTCAGCATTTTAAAAAGTACCGTAGGTAACTAAAAACGCTTAATCTTTTTATCTGTCACTTTTCCGGCCTGGGCCGGAATTAGTTATTTACATTACTAGATGCGAAAGTTTACTTTTAGGTGCGAGGTGATTTTTGAAAGGTCGAGGCGAAGCCGAGATCTTTCAAAAAACACCGAGCAACTGAAAGAGCTTTCGCATCGTGTAATGTTTTTTCTACTACCGAAAGATATTATGGTATTTAATAATTTAACATTAATTATTTCATGAAATTATTTGACGTTTTTAATAAATTTTATAGTTTAGGAGGCTTTGTCTGTGAAAGTTGTATTCATGGAAAAGAAACAATTGCTTATCTGTCAATAAGGGTTATGTTTTTAATTTTAATTATTTGTGATTTGAAACTAAAATAAACAATATGTTTGGTATACAAGAAGCAGCCAATATTGCTTGTGCCTCGCTGTATCCTAAAAAATCCAAAGAAAGGTATTTGCAAACGTATGAAGTATTTTTAAAATGGTGCATCTCCAAAAATATTACGGAAATTGACGAAAATGTAATGTTAGCATACTTCCTAGAAAGGTCTGACGTTTTATCGCCAACAACACTATGGTCAGTGTATTCAATGCTAAAAATGGCAATTTCAGTTCACAAAAATAAAGATATTTCACAATTTAAAAGACTAACAGCTTTTATTAAAAGAAAGAATGACGGATATGAGGCTAAGAAATCTAACATTTTTACCAAGGAACAAATTACAAAGTTTTTACTTAAAGCTCCAAATCAAAAAAAATTAAATTTCGTTTAAAATTTGTTTTTTTTTACTTTTCTGTCCTGGCCGCGAAAGTCTTACTTTCGCATCTAGCAACACCTTAGCAACCAGGTACCTCGAATGTTTACTTTCGTTATCACGCGTGTTGCTAGATTTACAAAGTTCACTTATATAGACTATCTGCAGAAAGGCGGAGCTTACCTATTCGTGACTACTAGCGCTCGCGGCGGCCTGTTCAATAAGTTTTGTACTGGACCTTTCAACGTAGCTAATATGCGAAATATTTGCTTTTATTCATTATTTTATTATAATCGTTTTGTAAGTTTTTAAGTTCATGAATATTATTAACTGTGGTAAATGAGAAGTGTTGTAGACGACACATTTTGATTTATCATCGGGCGTATTAGCGGTACAGTGTTTTGTGTTGTGCGACATAACCCCACGCTCATAATATGAGCAAACGCCGTTCTTATGGAAATGTTTGTGGTCAATTGTGCAAATAAGCTGAATAATACCGAAAACATACGGTTTTATTAATTTTCCACAAAACCACAAAGTAATTTTTGCGACAAGTCTCCTCTCTCTGAGCGAGAACATTTAAAATGTATCCTCGATTTTTTTGAGAAACACCGTCGCGTTCAATCCAGCGAAAGGTCGACAGAATGTTCGAATTTCTTCGCCGATTGGCGAAGTTCGGTATTGTGTTGTTTCTTTCAACAAAAAGGAACGAACGAACGAACATTCCGCAGTCGATCCGGTTCTATATAAAACGATATAATGGATATTTGTACGAATGCAAGTGAGACGAACGATACCCGTGGACGAGGCGACGTCAGGAGCCGAGTCTAGAATATCTAAACGAGGCTGGAACAACACCTTACGGATGTGTGTCGAATGATATTTTATTTCATCCCGTCATTTCTTGTATACTAGTATATTTGTATAATTTGACACTTGTTTATTTTCTTATGCCATTTGACATTTCACACTATTTTTTAATTTACGTTTGATTTTTATATGTCAAACAACTGTCAAAAGGTATAATAACAGTTTGTGATTGGTTCGTAATAAGTTTCCGGTGGTTTCCGGTACTTTACCGGCTCTGATACCGTAATATCTCATTTTCCGCCCGCACATGAATACTGTAATGTTGTACTTTCCGGACGGGATGAAATAAAAGTCTTTTCAGGTCGTTTTTGTTTTCTGACCGAGAAACGTCATTTTTTGACACATTCGAATAACAAAATTAATAAACAACAGTTCAAAACAATATTCAGTACAGTTTTATATTTACACACTGTAACAATTATATGGATACCACGCCACCTGCAGGCCAGAATGCAGTACTAAAACGGAATGACATTATTGACAGCTCAGTTACTAAAGGATCAGTTACTAAAGGATCAGTCAGTGATCAGTGCGTTTTTTAACATAAAATATAATATACTGTGAAACCTCTTTCGTGTGTTAACTGTGTATACGTATATTATAATCCTGTATCTGTATATTTTCAACCATCAATATTCTACCTGTGTTTACAACCCGATATTTGTTCATTAAAGGCAATACAACTTAACGGTAATTTCCATCTACTGAACCCCCTCACAACACCAATTGGTGTACCTAAACTGTAGCTGTGTTTGGTGACCCAGTTCAGAACGTCCTAGTCAACGAATTATATGAACTGAACTCGAATTGCTAGAACTTTAAAAACTATTTTGTTCGGTGTACAAAACATGTAAACTCTGGATTTTTACGTTTGATAGTTGTTGTCAAAGTGATATTTATTTTAAAACTACAGTGGGAAGTTGTAACTTTTAGTTCGGGACGTTCTGGACTGGGTCACCAAACACACCTATTATACATGTACCCGGTGGAATACGGCTTATGTAGCGTTCTAGCACACGGTGGCGGTCAGATGCCGCACAGTAGGGCAAATAGCTCATTTTTTGAGCAATCGACAATTCCCAGGCCTGGAATTAATGAAGCTTAAAATTTTATTTTTTAAACTATACGTTATAAAATTGATATTATATGAGTTTATAAAATAACGCTTTTATAGAGTCCGGCCGCTATAAGAACAAGCCAGGGGCGCTAGCTTTGGCGATACCATGCTTCTACAAAGTAAATAGTGACGTGCATTCATCAAACTCAACACTGCGAATAACAGATTTTAAAAATATTATGATGATACGCTTATGCTAGAGGGCGGGACTTCGATGGACGACCACGCAGATATTCTTTGATGACGTTGGTGGCTTGTTCTTATAGCGGCCGGAGTCTAAAACCAGTAAAGCGATTATACAATATGTGTATATATTTGTGATCAAAATGATTGTAGGAATTCAAATTTCTCAAAATATACAGGGTGTTCCATTTAAAAAACCTAACTTTTTTGCGTACCCTGTATATTTAAAACGCTATTACCAATCCGTTAGCAGATGTGGAATCTACGTAAAAAACCGTGTAAGGCCAGTTCTTAAATTTTTCGAATCGGTCAAAAATTAAAATAATAATGGGAGCTTACATTATTAAAACTAACCCTGTACTTGACGTATATTATATTTAGTGCTGTACACTTAATTTAAATTAACAACACTACTGTTAAGCTTCGTCTACGACCTCGTTTTCACAGCACGCACAATTTTCGTGCTGAAGTTTGGCAAATGATTTCTTTGTTACTCTGTTTCCGCAAAACTTTGTTGAGCCCACAAATCAGAAAGTGTGCCGAAGTTTGGCGAAGCCAACCTTTGTGCGTGCTATTCGAGTACTTTGGTGAATGTGCGAACAAATATCAAATTTGTTTATGTAATGTTGAGATTAGATTTCTTCCGTTGTTTTCTACATAGAATATGAATAATGTGATTAATATGAATATGGATAAGGATGAATTATTAATTAATACTGTTGAAAAGTAGTGTGGGACACGTCCTGTAAATTCGTAAATTGTATAGAAATAATGCAGTTAAGATGAACGCATGAAAAATCATGGCAATCAATCCTTCTTTCGTTTCCTCATTATCATTGTTTTTACTTTTCACCCACTTTTCAGGCACTTCATTTTAGTGTGTTCGAACTTTAAATTCAAATTAAACAACCAAATTAAATATCTTGAAACCATTTAACAACATTCAATGGCATTAACGTTTGAAAACAATTTCGGACAAATATCCGCCGTGGCTACTTCTGACGAAGCGCATTCTGTCAATCCAATTTCCGATCACTTTTTCAAGCAATTGGGGTCTTATATCAGTAGTTGTTCGAGTTGTGTTGGCTTCCAAGGCACCAATAAGTACCTAGTTACTGGTTTATTGAATCTAATTCTGGTATTCGTTTTTCTCTGGAAAGGTTGCTAATAGTTTTTCTCGAGATTTCGCTAGGAAGGGTATGTCTCGGTGGGTCATGATGTGCCTTTTTTAAAAATGTAGGGTGTAGCTTGAATGCAGTGTTCCAAGTCCTATCCAGCAAGAAGAGGATTTCGAGGGTCAGTTCACAAATGGGGATTTTGGGAGGGTGGATGCATCTTAAGTGGGACACCCTGTATATATTAATCTCTGTGCAGGTGCATACGTGTATGCACGAATATGAACGTGTGCGTGCGTTATTATATATGCGTGCGTCTGCGTATGTATGTTGCATTTATATGTATTTAATAATTTACAATGTATTTATATTATATTATATTATATTATATTATATTATATTATATTATATTATATTATAATTATATTATATTATATTATATTATATTATATTATATTATATTATATTATATTATATTATATTATATTATATTATATTATATTATATTATATTATATTATATTATATTATATTATATTATATTATATTATATTATATTATATTATATTATATTATATTATATTATATTATATTATATTATATTATATTATATTATATTATATTATATTATATTTATATTACTGTGTCTATACAAGTATATTTTTATATACTTACAGACTTGTCATCAAGTTTATTTGTCACCTTCTGTATTATTATTGTTGTTGTAATTATTTATCATAAGTAAATAAACTAATTTTATTATTATTATTATTATATTATTATTGGCATAGACCAAAGATTTAAACATAACCATAAAGAAAATAATCTAATAGGTGTTAAATCACACGACGTTGGGCGCCTGTTAACCAGATCCGTTCCTCGAAATTATTTTCTCACCGAATTATTCCCTCAGTAAATCGATTGTTGCGTTGGCTGTATGACATGTGGAGCCACAGCCTACTTTAAATAGAATTCTCACCTATGTTTGCAGCCGTCCTGTTGGCACCACATCTTCTCCAGATCAGTACCATTCAAATTCAGAATTAAAATAATTATTGATCATTGCTCTGTAATGATCCCCATTAACGGTAATACGCTCTTTTCGACAATTTGCAAGCGTTGCTCTGATGTTTAACATTCCAGAATGATTTACCAGACTATAATGAATAATTTTGACACTAGAAATTCCCAAACTCACAGTTCGTGTGACATAGTCTCCTCTTGGAAGTTCGGACACATTAAAAAAATCACCTTTTATAACGGTCTTAATTGTAATAGTAGGTACATTATACATACTATTATTGTCGAAAGTATACACGAGTGGAGGTTTGATATAGCCGTATATTTCTGTGCTTTTCACGAAAATTTAAGGGGTTTGTGATTTTGTTATTCAAATTTCTTAAAGTCGAATTACCAAAACACCGAGTTTGATTTAAAAGCAAAAACAATATTCTGACAAAAATCGATTCTCGAGTGAAGTGGTATTTGTTACGAAAACTCCATGAGTTAACAACTCAAATTATTTTAAATTAAGATTAGATATTTTAGTATTGTCTAAAAGTTATTTGTGGCATCATTTGATTTTCTTTCTTTTTTCTTTGGAATCTATAACCACATGAATAGCCCCAAATAATCAAAAAAATATCTGGATTTTTCCTTTACGCTGTGACGTACTTCGGTTTTTTGGCAAGAAAATGCCGAAGTGTCACTATGGCACTCGAGGCGGCGGCGGTGCTTTGCCCGGGCGCCAGTTTCTGTTTATAGTGCAGAAACACCACTAGTCAGGCAGCTACAGTGAAGAAACGGATATTCCAGTGGGTCGTTGGGAAAATTAGACTTCGTTGCGGAATAAACGGCACAGTTAATATCACAATTAGATTTATTCAGGATATATGTGAACAGAAACAAGATTAGCAAATACGGTTACTATTCTACAAGCTCTAATCTAGTTACATAACTACATCTAGTAGGGCTTAAAAGCTATTCCAAATATAGGGCTACGGTTGGTTACTACAGTTAGCAGGACTTGAAAGCTATTAACAATATACAGTAAATTCACTTTTCAACCAAAGCACTTTGTGAGTGAATAGGAGACAATAAAGCGAGAGCGCTAACATTCTGAGATCGACATGCAGTCACGCATGTGTAGTGCTCTCGCTTTACTACTATCTCCTATTCACTCACAAACTGCTTTGGTTTAAAAGTGAATTTACTGTATACAGTTACTTTAAAGCACAATCCAAAGCACAAACTACGAGGCGGCAGTGCGAGTATCTAGCAAGACGGGCAGGCGGTTAACTAACGGTTACAGACTAACAGCAAAGTGATGTACGGATACCAGGGTTAGCAGAAGCAAACACCAAAAGCATACAAACATTAAAACAGGCTATGTGCAGTGTACAGACTTAGCTTATTGCGCAGTATGGGCTAAACAAAGAAAATAGATTAGTGTTTTTGTCAGGCGGCTCTCCTCTAAGCTCGGGATTCCTGACACTGAAAACAAGGTATGATTAGTACGATGACAGGTTACACTATGAACGCCTACACTGTGTCACGTCCCTATCCAGCCCAGACGGATAGCTAGTCTGTCTTAGCTGAAAGAAAATAAAGATTACAGGCACGGAGGTTGAAACAGCGGTGGACTGAAAAACAAAATTATTATCATAGGTTCCACTATGCGCATCTACACTGTCTAGGGAGGAACTGCGTCACGTCCCTATCCAGCCCAGATGGATAGCTAGCCTATCCCCTTCAAGAAAATACAGGTTACAGGAACAGAGGTTGAACCTTCGAGCATATAAGGGAAATAGAGGTGGCGTGACAGCTCGTAACAATGGGATTGTATGTCCGCGGAACTGGCAGGCGACTATAGGCGAGGGACGCGCGAGGGGGGTGCATTTGTTTACATCTCATCCTCGCAACAGTGGCGTAGCATTTATTTTTTATTTTATTTTTACAATTATTTTCATTTATTTATTAACTTCTATAATATTTCTAAAAATGTTAGTAATAATTAATTATGTATATTTGAAATGATATTAAGGTGGGTTCATTCAGGTAAAAATTTTAATTATGATTAGTTTTTATGATTTAAAGGAATACCCCAAGCGAGAGCCAAGCTAAATATTAAGATATTTGAGCTCAGTGTGTACAGAAACACTGTTTACCTGGTTTAATATATTATTTGACAAAATCAATAAATATATATAAAGCCAAATAGGTAAATTAAATTGGCATACGCCTGAAACTTAAACCGAATTATTAGACTCTTAACATTAAATAGCGTAGCAATGTGAAATGGTTTGCACATATCGATCATATTAGTGAAAAAATTAAATAAAGCATAGTATGTACCAAGAGTTTTATCTATTCGTTTGATGTCTTATTTTTATCTATCACAGTGGGATAAATTACCATATCAGACTCAACCTATATATTAATTATAAGTCTTGTTATTCCAATGAGGGGTAATGAAATTGGCACTCTTAATTCAAGAAAAAATAATTATTTATTTTTTATAAATCGTCACCTTAGTCGATAAGTGTTCTACCTCCTTTTATGACATGTTTGGGAAAATTCCTTTAAAGTTGACCTGCTTTAGAAAACTAATATTTTATACATGGTGCATGGATAAAATTTCATCCAAACTGGTAATATTGTTCTATGCACTTTCACGACAAAGAATTCTGCTTTTTATTTATGTATATTATTCTGAATTTAAAAAATAATATATTGGAGGTGGATCAAAAGGGTAAGTTTCAATAAAAAACTTCAAATAGCTCTGGATATGTCACAATTGTAGCGGTTAAAACCCATGGTATTATGCGATATAATAAGCCATTAATATTATATCTGATACAATCGTCTATTGAGTCTAGTAATGCGATAAATAAAAATATAAAACAAATCTAATGGAACATAATACGGACTTTAATGACCATGGAACAATTATTTTATTATGAAGAATAGTGGACGTGTTACATCTGCAACGCGTCGTAATGGATATGGAACATCGAAATTATAAATTTTTGTATTTCAATGGTAGGATATGTCACAAACTATATATTAATCAGTGTATGTGGAACAAAACACTTTAAGAATCGTAAGATATTTTGGAGATGGTACAAAATTTCCGAAAAAAAATCAAATTTGCCGCCAGAAAAATATGGTTTTTTTTGTTTTAAATGAAAAAAGAGCTGTATAATTGTAAGGAACTAGATTTAACTCAAAACCGCTAAAAATGGAGGTGGACCACTTAACGACCAAGGTGACGAAATATTAACACAATTTGAACCTTTACTAACACTGGTCGTTATCACTTGTGCTTGTGCAACTGGAATTTATGATCGTTTCTGATAGTTTCACCTCCGAAAGACTTGCAATTCCAATTTAGATACAAAAATTTTACATGTGGCAAATAACTTGTTTACCATCAAAATTATATCAACATGTTTATTCCCCTGTTAACCGTGGTCCTACCTGTTTGTGTAATCAAAAAGTCCTGACAGACCCGAAGCGTGTATCCTCGTTATAATCCTCTCGTTATCTTGCATATCCGCATTATATTAACCCCGTTATGACTTCGCAGCTAGGTTAGAGATATTCCATTTGGTTTGCACAACGTATGATCCTATTGCGGCTGGCTATAATAAATATTAGAAAACACTCCACTAACTAATCTACTGATTTTGAAACAAAATTGATTTTGTCAGGACACTTCTAAATATTTCCTATGGTTACATCTGAAACTTTTCTTGCCTCGTGTTTTTTAGTAAAATCGTTTTCCGCAAAGTGATCAGAGTGATCAGACAACAACACCTTGTAGTTCAGTGGGTGTTGGATCAGAGCAGATATATAGGCATACTTTGGCAGATCTCTTGAAATGACCAAAATCATTATCCACGTCTGTTGTCGTTCTATATCTTTTGGAAATCTAGGAAGTAAAAAAATAGAAAATATAATACAAGTGCGTAAAAAAATACCAAAGTTACGCATATGGAATTTGGTACTTACGACTGAAATGTTCGATTTTCGTTTTTGTCCTTTATAGTATGACACAATATGCACCTTTTGCTCATTGTCTTTTGTTAAAAAAGTATTTAAACAGTCAAAAACACAAGAAACACACGGAAATCAGCACTACAACAAATAATCTGCAAATGACAGTTGACGCCATATACGCGCAAATAAACAATGAACGTACGGAGCATGTTATTATTTTGCGTCAACCAATAAGATTAGGGGATTTGCAGTTTGTTTGTTTACTAATATTTATCGTTGTTGGTCAGACAAACAAACGGGGCTTAGGCCCCCTCTATTTTCCCTTATATGCTCGAAGGGTTGAACAGCGGTGGACTGAAAGAAAACAATAATTATTATTACAGGTTCCACTATGCGCATCTACGCTGTCTACGGAGGAACTGCGTCACGTCCCTATCCAGCCCAGATGGATAGCTAGCCTTTCCACTGAAAGAAAATATTGATTACAGGAACGGAGGTGGAACAGCGGCGGACTGAAAGAATACAATAATTAGTAACACGGGTTACACTATGCGCATCTACACTGTCTAAGGAGGAACTGCGTCACGTCCCTATCCAGCCCAGATGGATAGCTAGCCTATCCACTGAAAGAAAATATTGATTACAGGAACGGAGGTGCAACAACGGCGGACTAAAAGAAAACAATAATTAGTAACACATGTTACACTATGCGCATTTACACTGTCTATGGAGGAACTGCTTCACTTCCCTATCCAGCCCAGATAGATGGCTAGCCTAACTGCGGAAAGAAAATAATACGATTACTGGAATAGATGATGGACTGATACAAACTAAAAAGAGACAGGAATTTACGATAGCCAAGTTGCAACTTACACCTCCCACCTAGTTACCTTACTTACTTAGGCACGTCTGATCAGGAACAGCAGCTGACGGGTACTGAATGTAGTTCTGTCGGATTCGGAATATTAATGCTCTGTAAAATATCGGAGTAGTAGGGATGATCGCAAATAAGCAGCGAAGTGAATAAATGCGTCACGGCGGGATTTTGTCGAAACTCGGGCTCTGGTTAACTTGCTTTACGGTGCGTACGTCTGCTTGGCTTCGATAGCAGCTCTCGACTGACCTCAGTTGCCCCGGATTCGAAATATTAATCGTCAGTAAAATAGCGGAGTGATAGGGATAAGCGTAATACGGCTGCGCAGCGAATAAATGCGTCACGGCGGGGCTCTGACGTAGGGCGGCTTGATTGCTGGAGCGCTGGATCGCCAAGTCTACATTAGCTGGCTGTACCGGGGAAACTAAATTTGGTGCGCTGTGCGATTGTTAGCTAGATTGATTACTCTGACGGCGGGACAGACTTTGGCTTGCGCCGGCGTTTTATTTATTCGCCTGATTTACTTGTGCTTTATTAATTACGGATTTATTTATTATTTAATAATAACAGGACAGTTTATATCAAAAATTAAAATAATTAACTGGTTACAGGTGATAATAATATAAAAATACGGAAAACAATAACTTAATTATATGCGGGGTGTATCGAATATTATATTTTCCTACGAGCGTGCGGAAAATACCACTTATCCGCACGCATTTTAGTTTCGAAAGTTGCACTTTTCCGCACTAGTGCGGAAAAGTACATTTTTCCGCACTAGTGCGGAAAAGTGCAACTTTCAAAACTAAAATGCGTGCGGAAAAGTAATTATATTTTTATTTGCATTTTTGGGTAAGTTATAATTACATTTTGAAAATGTGATCACGCTTCTAGAAAAATATTGTTCCTAACACATGCGGAAACTGTCTTTTCCGCACTCGACTGCTTGATCAAACTCCGCTTCGCGTCGTTCGGTCAACGGCAGTCGCGTGCGGAAAAGTACCACTTTCCGCACTTGTTAGGAAAATAACTATTAACAGGAACTAGTAACGAAAAAATCACTTCGTTACAACGCCTGTGACTTTACGTCAAAGGAATAGGTAGTTAAAAATCGGTTTTTTGACATAATATAAAAATCAACCTTTCACTTTTCCTTTGACGAAAAGTCACAGGCGTAAAAGTTGTGTTTTTAAAAATCTAGATATTTTTTAGGGGACCACATAGAATGTTGTAATAAATCTCAAAAAGAAAAGAAAAGAAAATTTAGTGTTACGTTCATTTTTTTTCCTTTTTGCGTTGGTGACCAATAAGGTATGTCCGACCAGCAACACAGTGGAGTCGGGGGTGGGTATTAATGTATTATGGTTATTAGTTGTTTTTTTTTTTTCAGTTGTGAACAACGATATGATGGGCGCCAAGTAATTTGTTTTTACATACCTTACCCATGAATTCAATTACAAATTACTAAAACTTCTATTTAGCAAAAAAAATAAGTTCAATTAGGCTTCGATAAACAAACAACCCAAAGCTAAAATTGACAAGATATCTTTATTTAAACGGGAAAACAAATAAAGAACATATGCTTATTAGCCGCTGCACCCTTGTGCTAAACCTACAATATTTTAAAGTAACTAAATATCTAATAAGGACATTAGTATACACTATTGGTAACGTTTAATCTTGGTAGCCGATATAAATGCATCAGACGGAGATAACTTAAAGCATTTACAAGTTAAACAGACAACGCGCTATCCCCTAACTCCCACCTTCCATTCTTTACAACACGCGGTCGAAGAGGACGACGGAATCGGGCGAATGTGTCGAACGGCCGCGGTGTCGCAGCACAGGTCACCTGTCGAGCGCGCTACACGCACATCCCCTCTTTAGTAGGAGTGTGGGAATGGTTAGGTATCTCTTGTTAACTGAAGGCTTTGCCTCTATGTACCTTCTCTCTTAGTTGCATTACAGATTTCGCACTCCAAAGTCGAAGCTTGCCAACAGTGTATAGGTACTACTTATTACCTCATCAACCTATAACTTCCCTGACTCTCGAGAGTGAAAGCTGGGATAAAGGTATCTTACTTAATTTCTTAAAATTTCCCTCACAATAAATACCTTTATCGACAGCTTGTTACACTACCTATATGTATTCAACCTGCCTAAATAAATATTCGCAACACTAATCCTACACCCTGAGGGGGTGGTAAGTATGAAAAAAACTTATTATTATCTAATTAAATGAGATATTTCTTGGATTTCTTTTAAAGAAAGTCTAATGAAATATTGCAATGTACCTGTACCGTATCAATATTAATGTTTAGCCTCACTTAGTAGGTCTAGTAGGTATTTAAATAAAGTTCCAAACGAAGGTTCACTATAACAATGGTAAAACTAGCCATAGGAAAATGTCCACTATGTGGTACTTAGCCTATACACCAACGACGTTTCCACTAAGCGTCGATAACAGCGTGGCCGGCGCGGCGTCCGGATTCTCCGTTCTTATTCTCCGTTCTTAAGTAATAGCTATTTTCCTCCACGTCACTAAGCCTCCATATGCGACCAGCATAAACAATCTATATTATTTTAAAACCAGGTCCGCTTCTATAATCACCCCAGGAACCCAAAAAAAAAAACGCCTAAAATACGAAATAAAGAAATAGTACTCGAATCGGACTTCTATGCGAGCCGGATATTAATTAAATTAATATTAAGGAAATCTAAGTGAAACTCACCTCTAGTGCTATGTCCCTATGCACTGAAGAGACGTTTTATAATTTCCACAATTTCCTCCCAAGAAAATATCCAAACAAATGCCAACAGACGATATTATTTAACCAACTTCCAGGTAACCCATATAAATATTGCCCTACTTGCGACTGCCAGTGACAAAACCGTTTTAAACGTAAAATTTGTTGTAATTATTCACTAGGTGTCTATTCTATAGTAATTCACGCGAAATAATAAATTTCAGCCCGACTCGGCAATCGATACCAAATTGATATCTTTTTATTTTGTTTCACAAAAACTAGCGCCCAATAAAAACGACCGATAATAAAAACCATGTAGCCATTCATTTGAATATGTACCTCTACTAATTACCTACTTACCTACAAGATACCAACATACAGGGTAAAACAAGAATTGGGTCAATAAATTTTCTTACGTCTTTGTTCGAATTTACAACAGTGGTGGCTCGTATGGTATTTAAGGTTGGTAGGGCAAAAAGCTGTGTACACGGGGCCAAGAGCTGCAGGGGGTGCGGGGGACTAGCCCCTTGCGTAGCGCCGCAGGCGAAAATTTTTCAGGATTTTCAAGGTCATTGTGTTTTACAAAAGTACTTCAAAATTTGTAATAAACATGTTATTTAAATATTTTCAAGATTGCTTTATTTTTTTCCACTTTCATTTGACGCAACTGTTTTGTTAAAATTTTTGAAAAATTCTGTTACATTTTATCTATAGCTATCTGTATACGGTTGTATTTCTCCAGTTTCTTAAAAAATATGAACAGCATAATAAAAACTCACTTCGCAGTCCTTTAGTAATTTCAAAGATCATTTCATATTCTAGATAGTCAAAGCCACTGTTTATTTCATCGCCCCATCTTCTCTCTCTAACACGTGCAAAATTGGATGCCAAATAATAGAGAAGTATTGCAGTATAAAAATGAGTTAAAGTGAGATGAAGCTTAAGTTGGGGTCCATTTATGAGCGATAAAATTAAACAATAGATCTGACTATCTAGTGTATACATAATCTTTGGTAATTTCATCCAAATAGAACTAGGATACAATACGATTTTTGATAACAAAAGAAAGTTTTATATAGGTAGGTAGTGGTAGTACCTAGTTTCTTAAAACATACGCACAAAAAAAGTATCTACACACTACACAACATAATAACTTAAAAATGTTATTGTTTTATCATTTTATTTGCCAAAAAGATAGAAGACTTGATTTTGTATAAATAGGTACTTGTAGGTATATACAAAATCAAGTCTTCTATCTTTTTGGGAAATAAAATGTTCTATGAGGATTTAAATAGTTTGAATATTTTGTTTGCCGAATAATTTTATTTTCAGTGAAGCGTATGTTCTTGGAATCGCCCGTGCTTCTGTAAAGACTCACTAATATAAATAAATATACCTAAATGCAAGAAAATCAAGTTTACATTTTAAACAATTTTTTAATAAAAATAGCAACATAAGTACAAAATAAGTAAAAATTATAACATGTTTTCAAAAATTCCATCATTTTCTAAACAAAGGTTTAATTTTTTTATGTAATTTTGTCTAAAAAAAATTTGTCTAAAAAAATAATTTAGTTGTAACCCAAACTTTAAAAAAAATTATTTATTGGAATAACTAAGTTATTTGAAGTGAAATATATAACAATTATATATATTTATAAAGAGGATGAAAAGGGCCATCCAAATATCTAAAAATATAAAGGGTGTGCCATAAAAAAAAAGTGACTATGTGGCGCTCCCTGTATATTCATGAAGATATAGATGCAGACTCATAACATATACAAGAACTTGGTAAAATATGTTACACAGATCTATTTTTTATTTCTAGATGTATTTTTAATCGAAGTAAAAGGGTTTAAAAAGTAGAATTTTCAAATGGTCATCCTATATCCTATCTTGTTTATTTCGTATTACTAACCGAATTTGACTTTGGTGATTTTCATCCTGTTCCAATATACCGCTAGAAGTCATTTTAAAAAAAATTCGAATTTGTTTTGATATCAAAAACCATGAAAATTACACCATGCGATTGTAAGGGAATTATTTATAATACCTATGATATAGCGAGGCAACAACTCGACTAGAAAATTAAAACCCCTTCAGTTCTCAATGTTCTCATAGCTCAAGATAAGAGAAGCCGAGAATTTCCGGAGAGTACCGAGGGCCGGCCCATACATTCTAAAAGCTGGCGAGTAGGGGTGGGCGATATTGAAAAAAATATCGAAAATATCGATATCTGAAATTTATCGATATAGTCGATATATCGATATATCGGGATACCGATATATCGACAAATTCGATATATCGAAATATCGAATATATCGATATATCGAATATATCGATATATCGATATATCGATATATCGAATATGTCGAATATATCGATATATCGATATATCGAATATATCGATATATCGAGATATCGAATATATCGATATATCGATATATCGTTATATCCGATATATCGATATATCGTTATATCCGATATATCGTTATATCCGTTATATTGATATATCGATATATCGATATTCCGATATATCGATTTTTCGATATATCGATATTTTGATATATACCGGGTGTCAATGAAATTAGGCTCATCCCTATAGCTTTTTTGTTTTTTCAGATATCATTTTGAAATTTTGGCTGTTGCAATAACAAGTAAATTTGAATTAATGCATGTTAACAAAATGATTCCAAATCTTCCGGTTTCACCGGAAATGACCGTAACACCTGTTTTTAAGTGGAACACCCTGTATATTTTTACATTTTTGGATTCAGGGATTCATTCTGCATACGATGGTATTAACTTCGAGGAAGAAACATAACCTCAAATATTTTTTTAGGATAATTTAAGTTGGCATCTAGGGAGCCATGACTGCTGAAAAACTTTTCTTTCAGAGTCATTGATTATTGTGTGGGCTTTGTCAGGGATAGCAATAATAATTTGCAAGTTCAATAATAGCTTTATTTCCACTTAAAACACATTACATAGACAATAGACACAAACCCGAGCAGAGCTTCTCTACGCTACGCGCGCCCTTTTTTTCGCTCCCCCTCGGGCTATATCGGGTTTCCCCAGTACCAACATAAGTACCAACTTAAAATAGTTACTAAAGGGCGGTAAATTCAAATTGACATAAAAATGCCTACAGTTCGGCCATTCTGACACATTAGTTAGTATGACCGTCCTCGGACATACTAACTAATTTTCATAAGTGATACATAAATAACATAATAGTACATAAGAACATAATTCATAAATACATAATAGATGTATCATTCCCAAATGCTTAAACATCATGAATAACACAAAACCATAAGAAAGTTATATGTGTAACTGACCAATAAAACTAATCATAACATAATTATCATAAATGCTACATAACTTAAAATATCACCAAATAAATTGGGTCAATGAAACACACGTTTCAGCACATAAGATCATAAGGAACTTAATTAGTTAACATAAAACATAAGAAATTTACATAATCAGGAATTACCTGTCATAAATAGGTTATGGTAGAAAAGACAATTAGTCACGGATCCAGAGTTTCATCTGATCAGGACCCACAACAGTCATAAAAGGCCTTTGAGTTAATTGAAATCCTTCAATATCTTTTACAACATAACGGTCATGATCTAAAACTTCGTTTATAACATATGGACCTTTAAATTTAGGAATAAGTTTTTTATTAACACCAGGGGTCACATCTACATTACGAATCATTACATTATCACCAACATTATAAGTGGTTGCAGGTTTATGTTTTTTATTATAATAAGTTTCATTTGACAATTGATTTTTCACGATAGCATTTGCTGCGGTTTCTCTAATTTTAGCAAGATCTCTTTCCTCGTTAGAGTAAGTCTCTAAAACAAATCTAATTCGATCATTTGATTTTCCTTGTTGATTAACACCAAATAATAATATGCTAGGGGTTTCATTAGTGGATCTACAAACCGTATTGTTCATTGCAAATTCAATTTCGTGGAGAACTATATCCCATTTATCAGGAGAACTCGATAACTTAGCTAACATAGGCGTTAGAGGACGATTAAATCGCTCTACCTGTCCGTTGGCACGAGGAGTACCAGAGGCAACTAAAACATGACTTATCAACTCTTCATTCATAAAATTTTTAAATAGACCGGAAGTAAAAGAAGTTCCTCTATCAGAAATTACACGTCTAGGTTTACTATATGTTCTAAAATAATCTTTAAGATGCTTAATAGTTTCTTCGGACTTTGTTGTTTTACAAGCATACAACCTGATAAATTTGGTGAAGGAATCCACCACAGCAAAAATGTATTTATTACCTTGGCTACTACTCTTTTCAAGAGGGCCATAATGGTCAATATGGATAGTCTGAAAGGGCAAATCACCTTTGGGTATGCTATGAAGGTAACCTTCGGACTTCCCACTTAAAGGGGAAAATTCTATGCATTTCAAACAGTTAGCAATGTAATTTTTTACTTTTTCCTTAAGGTTTGGGAACCAATATACTCTAGTAATGTTGTCCACGACTTTATCAATACCAACATGACCTAAGTCATCATGACATGTACGGATAACACTGTTTTCCATTGAATGAGGAACATAAAATAACAATTTTTTATTTTTATCTTTCAACCGATCTAAATGGTCGTCTATTAAAGGAGCTGGGAAATTATCTTTAACTGTAATTTTGTTTAATTCTCTGTAATCGACGCATAACCTCAAATCACCATTTTTTTTATGAACCAACACAATAGGGCTAGCGTATGGAGAATTACTTGCTCTTATAATGTTTTCATTCAAAAGATCATCCAAGATAACTTGTAATTTTTCCTTCTCTGAAAAGGATAAGCGCCTAGGCCTATAACTAATTGGCTGGCTATGTGTCAAATTAATTTCCATTCGAAAATCATGAGGACAAGAAATTTTACCAAAATTTGAGAGATATTCATTCATATAAAGGTCTCCTACTTTCTCCTTAATATCATGAGGGGCTTCTGAACAAATATTTAATTCGTCCGTAATGCTAGTTGTCTCATCTACATAAGAAATATTCATAATTTGATCTATAAAATGTATGGACTCGTCAGTCCCATTCACATTAATTTCAGAAATGTCTACATGATCATTACCCATGGTAATTTTAATATTAGGATTTGAAATAAAGTCCCTGCCTAAAATCGCAGAAACTGACATAGTATCATTTGAGACTACATAAAATTTTATATTTAACGTTATGTCATTAATAACAACGTCTTTTCGAAAAATACCTAAAATATTTAATTTGGCACCATTGATACCACTAAAATTATGATTCTGACAATCTGCATCACACATAATTAAATCATCAGGTACATACTTTGATTTTATAAGACTAATAGGAGAACCACTATCTATAAGGGACAAAATAACATATTTACAAGATTCAGTGCCAAAAAATACAGAGTATTCTACATTTACCACATACGGGTTGCTACCTGGAATCGACTGAACTACACCTGTACATGAATTTGACTCGACTACATTAGTTGTGCTGTCAGGCTTCGGTCTCTTATCGGGGCAGCTCTTGTACTGATGACCCATTTTCCCACAATGAAAGCACGATCCTCTTTCCCGTTTCGGTTTATCACATTCTGCAAATCGATGACCTTCCTTATTACAATTGAAACATCTTACACTTGTAGCTGGTCGACTAGACGAGGGACTATTTCTCGCAGTAGGGTTCCTAGCAGAGGACACCATTGTATTTTCCTTGTCATCACGGCTAACATTATTCATTACGTTGAAAAGATCCTCTAGTCCGTGAAATTGATGTATAAGCATGCGTGCTTGAGTTTGCAACTGTTTATTATCAAAACCATCTATCACATAATGAATCATTTCGTTCTCAGGGACTCCTGCATTATTTCCCAACATTACTTTTTCGTGGAAATAATTGGAAAACTTTTCATTATTTTTCCACCGCTTCTTTTCCATTTGTTTCCGGAGGGAAACTGTATCTGCATTAACAGCATACATTTTCTTCATTTCACTTTTTAACGTTGTCCAGTCCATTGTCACAAAATCAACTTTGGATTGATACCAGGTCTTCGCTTGACTGATCAATTTACCAACAGCTATTAGCTGCATAACATTATCTGGAACACTATACACTCTTTGAACGGCGTCAACTCGTTCCAACCACAAAATAATGTTTTGATTAACACCGTTAAATTCTGGCAACAAAGCAGCAATCTCTTGATTGCTAAAAGGTTTTGTTGGTGCCAGATTTTGGTCGCCACTTGCCCCGCTTCTTGGAGTAACAGGTGGATTTCCTGTAGCCATCGACTGTGAATTTCTTTCATATAACATAATTGCCCTAACAGTGGCCTGGATAAGATCCTCTACTGTTAACTGAGGCTGGGGCTCAGAAGTACCACTCGTGTTCGTATTAATCGTATTATCTTCATCGCCAGGGGCACGGCCACCATGCTCTTTTCCGTCCATCTTCCAGGGGTAGCGTCAATCACACGTACACACACTATTCCAACTCAATAACGTTAATGTTTATGCCTTGCCTTACCGGTATCCCACTTCTGAAGACTGTGGGCTTTGTCAGGGATAGCAATAATAATTTGCAAGTTCAATAATAGCTTTATTTCCACTTAAAACACATTACATAGACAATAGACACAAACCCGAGCAGAGCTTCTCTACGCTACGCGCGCCCTTTTTTTCGCTCCCCCTCGGGCTATATCGGGTTTCCCCAGTACCAACATAAGTACCAACTTAAAATAGTTACTAAAGGGCGGTAAATTCAAATTGACATAAAAATGCCTACAATTGGAAAAATAAAATCGTGATATTAAGTCAGCTAACTTTACTTTTACAGCCATTAACATCTCGGAAATAGTTTTTTCGTTATAAGTATTTTTTTTTAAATGGAACCATTATACCTCATTATGCTATTTTAATAGAGATTTTCGTTACCTACATTTCGATACCAAACACTTCACCATTAGTTCATAAATAAGTTACTAAAGATACTTTACGACATATCGATATATCAATATATCGATATATTCGATATATCGATATATTCGATATATCGATATATCCGATATATCGATATATTCGATATATCGAAATATTCGATATATCGATATATTCGATATAATCGATATATCGATATATTCGATATATCAATATATTCGATATATCGATATATTCGATATGTCGATATATTCGATATATCGATATATTCGATATATCGATATATCGATATATCGATATATCGATATGTCGAATATATCGATATGTCGAATATATCGATATATCGAGTTATCGATATATCGATATTCTAAAAATTTAATATCGTTATTCGATATATCGATATATCGATATTTTTATCGATATATCGAAAAAAGTTCCCACCCCTACTGGCGAGTCCTTCCGCGCTGTTTTCAATTATAACAATACCTATATATGCAGACTAAGAAATAATAATAAATGTTGTGTTATTTATCGTTTCACACAGATTTAACATTTCCATATTTAAACTTTGTTAAGTATATTATCTATAATTTCGCATTTTGCATTAGTGATGATGCGTGTTAGCTAGATTTTTATTTTCTTGAACGAAAACTTTCTTCTGTTTGAACGCCAACGTTTTAGGCTTGGGCCGGCCCGCTAGCGCTACTCACGGTGAGGCAGAATAGGTACGCGACATACGCTTGGATACTTATAGTTGGGCCAAAAAGAGTAGTCAGTAGAGCCAGGGGCGTACGGATTTACGAATTTCATAAATTCCATAATTCGAACAAATGAAAGCGGATTGTGTTAATTATGCATGAGTATGAGTTACCATGTCTTAAATTTTAAATAATATGCTTACATCTGGCAACATTATCTCCACGAATTAGGTATAGCAACGCAGTTGAACAATGCACATCCTTTGCGTTGCAGCATATGTGACGCCACTGAATGCGCTATCTAGGCTCGCTGGACGACCTTTACAATAGTCGAACAAATTATTGGGTATAAAGGCGGCACGTTCAAGCATGTACTATATTTGGTTGACTATACCAATTAAACATAATGACCTAGTTGTGGTTTTCATCTCTGGTAGGCGGATAAAACTTGATATATTTCTCTGAATTATATGGGATTATATGGTAAAACGAGCTGCCGCTTCTGTATTCCATAACAGCTAAATACTTTGAAGAATTGCCGGTGCATTTTTTGCTCTATTGACTACTCATTTTGGCTTTAGTATAGATGGCAAGTCACAACATCAATGAAGAATGAAGTGAGCGTACTGCCTAGCTATTACGGACGTTCAGGAAAGAGCATGGGCCAGCCCAATTCATATAATAGCGGACTAGGACGTATAATATTAAGCGGGATTTTAAATTTGGAAAGCGGGGGATATTTTAGGCATTATCGCGGATGGTTTCTAAACTTCATTTTTAATAATCTTCAACATCTCATTGTTCTATTTATAAAGAGTAAGCAAATGCACACCAATCTAAATCACAAAAAAAAAATTATTTCGATAGAGTGTGAAACAGTTCTTAATTTTTTTCTGGGTGGGCCCTACCCAACCTGCCCACCCTGACCAGCCGCCACTGATTTACAACCAATTCGTAACACTAGTTTTATTTACAATACCTATATTAATAAGTTCAAAATAGAAAAAGTAGTTAGATTAGGTGGCTATTTCCCCTTTTTCTTTGGCAGTTAAGTTTTCTGTTCCTTCCTCATTTTGATGAGTGTAATAGGCAAAAATTAACGAGAGCGAAATTGACAAATATAATAGGTACCACCAGAGGTTTAATTTAGCGGGATATGTTTTCGTTTTTCACGAAAACTTTGTGGTGTAATATGAGAAAAGCAACCCTCTCGTGATTTTATCGTTCAAATTTCATAGAGTCAAATTAACAAACCCCAAGTTTGTGTTAAAATAAATGGGCTACACATGGAGCTCTTATTTCTCTGTTGAATTATTATTATTTTTATTATGAATTATTTAAAGGAACCTTTATTTCTTATAATAGAGAAATATTTTTTACCCCAAGAAAGAACATGATTTAGCTACGGACACGTGTTTCGGAGTTATCTTTCATGGGGTAAACGGCAAAAAACATTTCTCTTTTTTATGTAACTTCCCCAAAAAACTTCTTTCTTTTATTTATTTTTTAAGTTTATCCCTGAATTTTGTACTTGCTTAATAAATCGAAAATGGTTACAATTAACCATATGGCTGTATGTACAGGGATATCCAACGAAAATGACCACCCCTAATAACTTCTTTATTTTTCATGCTATAAAAATTTTTTTCTATAAAAGTTGTAGATTGAAAGCATTTAGAATATGTATTCAGAAAAATAAATGAAAGTCGTTTAGAGGAGATATGGTTTTAACTTGCATTTTTTCAAATGGAGCACCTCATATTTTTTGCATTTTTGAAATCAAGTTTTTTCTCATTTCGAATATATAGATATATATCATATTATCTTTTAGGGTTTTCTAATTATTGCAATTTTTGTGGCCCGAAAACAACAAGGAAATAAAATACCTCGTAAAATACCTAACGGAACAAATTTTTATTTTTAGAATGCATTATTTTTATTTTTAGAATGCATTAGTCTTGGCTAATTTAGATATTAATTACAACTATAAATAAAAGTAATTAAAACTATCCTACATAAACTGTTCAAAATGACGCCCTTCATGTTCGATACAAAGCCGATACCTTATTCGAAATGAGAAAAGTGCCTTGATTTCAAAAATGCAAAAAAAATGGGGTGTTCCATTTGAAATAATGTAGATATACATAGCATAGGTATCATTTAAAAAAAGCCACACCTGCTACTGTAATATTGTCTTGGCTCGCCCAGTATGTTCAAAAATAATTTCCTGTTATAGACTTTTTTATTTAGTTTACTTGTTTTTTTTTTTATTTTAACTTTAATTTTTTTTTAATATAACTCGAACTATCGAACTTCCGACGCACTAATACCCCGCCCTATTTGAAACTAAAGTGTGTAATGCACGTACGGAACTATTATAGTAGCATCAGTTTTGTATTATAGAGGCGATTTTAGTTCGCATGATAATGTTAACATTCCCTTCCCAGCCAAAATTCCTCAATATTTGTATGAAACATTGATTCTTTATTCTTTTGTTTGTAGTTGGATCAAGAGGCCCGAGCTCAACGATCAACGAACTAATCTGTAATCATTTTATCACATACCAGAATGTCGACAGAAGACACAAGTGTATTTTCTTAATTGTATTCCAACAATATACCTATGTAAATAAACTTAATTGATAAGTACTAATCAAATCGGTATCAAAGACAGGAGGCGGGAATTCTGCCTCTGATTACAATTAACAAATAAGTAGGTATTTTTATTTTCTTGAGTCTACATTGGCACCTTTTTGACCAAATTTTCCGGGAGATTAATTTTGCCTTCATTATCTTAAGACATATAAATTAATCTGTTTACAGATTACCAATGACTTAAATGATAATCAAATTAAAAATATAACCAATATTATTATGTATAGAGGTATGAAAGTATGATATAATTCAGTCATTCATATTTGTAAATGTAATATTTTGAGGAACAGTTTGAAGAATAGCTAACTTGGAGGCGGTTGGTCATAAAGCGCCAAGACAACATTTTTTTCTCATTTATAATCAGGGTAATCTTAACAGGCAGAGGCCGGCTGGGCCCGGACCTAGAGCCTCTGCACAGCATAGAAAACAATTTCTCTGCTGTGGCCTTGACGTCAAATGGGTCTCATTTAACCTGTTTATCGGTAAAACTTTTATTTTCAATTTAATTGATGAGTATTAAAGATGAAATTTTACAAACCAATGATTTTGAAGACATATCAACCCACGATTTTGCCAGGGTAAAATCAAGAAAACGACCTAATAAAATTTTCCACAATATACATTGCAATTAAAAATGTATTATTTTCTTATTACCGAATGCTATCTATAAGAATTTTTTACCAAAAGAAAATAAGGGGCCTACTTTTGCATATGGGCCCAGGGCCTCAAGAAGTCTTAAGACGTCCTTGATTATAATCACAATAATAAAAAGTAATCAGTTCGTTTAATATTAAAGTAGGTAATAATTATTAATAAGTATACTATTGGCTAAAGTTATCATTATGCATCATTGTTGCCAAAAAATAGAAAGACAATTAATCTAGTTAACCACATTATAAAAATGATTGGATACCAGAGAAGTATCGACAATAATAGCTAGTTTGAATAGTATAAGAATTAAGAATTGTTTATAAAGTATTTCATAAACGAGGATATTAAGTTGAGTGATAGAAATAAATTATTCACTCAACGGTATTAGTTTGTGTAATTTATTGTCAAAAATTCTGCTGTTGAATTTATTGTACGTACATACAGGGTGATTCATGGTGGATGGAAAATATATCCTTTTATAATTTGGATTCCAAGGTAGCAGAGTATCGGGTGTATTCTGTAACTTTTCTGTTAACTTTTAACTGCAAGGTCACCGCTAAAATATTTTAACAGGCCAAAGTTAACCAAAGATGTATTCCCAGATAACACAAGGTTGCTCCTGGGACGTCCCAAAAACATCAAGCCAGAACATTTGAAACATCCCAGGGACATCCCAAAACAAAGTAGGGACGTCCCAGCGCAAGCCGTTTGGGACTGTTCAGGATATCCCTGTCACGTCCCAACAACGTCCTTTCAGGTCGTGTTTGGACAATATTAGGACCGGATAAGGACATGCTCTAATAGCATACCAGATATAAAACCTACATCCAACTGGATTTAAAATAAAATAGTAATTGACAATGAAATTATTTCCACAAATACCAAAAAGTTTATTACAGTCGACGAGCTTGGCCAACATGGCATCATTGGCAGATGCTTAAAACTGTTTATCACCTCCCAATATGATGTCAACTTGGTTGGCGAATTGTGGGTCAAGTTCAGTATAATAAGTATTTGCGAGTATCTACTTCAGTGTCAATGTCGCATCAAAAGTTCAAATAACCCTTTACAGGAATACTGATCATTTATTCAAGGGAAGGAACATCACAAATTAATAGGCATAATGAAGCGTAAAAGAATACAATAATCAATCTGTAAAAGACCACTTAACTTTTAACAAAACACCAGACCAAAAAGACACCAAACACCAAACAAAACATGCACGCAGCCATATTGCTCTTCCGCTTGCACACGCGTAGAGCTTGGTCCGTTTACATTTATTAAGCGGCGGCAAATTTAAAATATTTGAGTACCCAACAGACCTAGAAAATTTGTTTACCAAAAGTTTCTTTGGCTTTATCACAGAAGAAAAACTTTTAATAGTAATTCTAATATTATACATAATACCAAACATACTGAATATCAGATTATACGATTAAAAATTAGATTGTTTCCACATTTTTATAATTATTCTACTCTTTGTTTTTGTTGAATGATTCCTGATACAATATTTATTTAATAAAAACATTATCACTCCAAAATAACAATATTTTTAGGTTTAAAAAATAGTTTTCAATATTTTCGACCGTCAATTGTGATTGAGCATGTGCATTTTACACTTGTTTTTTTATAAAATGCCTTACCCAGAATAATATCCAAGTCCTTAAGTCCCTGGGACGTTAGCCTGGGTTGTTTCACTATTTGGGACATCCCAAGGATTTTCTTAATATAACTCTACAGGGACGTCCCTGACGGTAAGTCCCAGGAATGTTTCCGTGGGATATTTCAGTCCTTGGGACGTCCGAGGGACATATTGCCACGACAATCCCATATGGAACGTAAAAGCTCATATATGGACATCCCACGGACATTTTGTGCTAACTGGGTTCTCTATACTTTCTTGATTGTTAAATTTAACCAAAATCTGTTAAAATTAGCGGCACCCTCGGACTAGCCGCTAAAAATTAACAGTAGTGTTAAAAATTAATAAAAATGGCGTTACAAATCAATGTGTTAATTGAAGAGGCAGAACGATTAGAGCAAATGTATAAATATATATAATAAACATATATTATTATATGTCTATATATTAAGCTTAATAATTTTATATTACAATAGAAATTTGAAAATAACCCGATAACCCAATGTTAACAAAAGGCCGTTAAAATGATGCATACAGAATAGCAAAATTGGTTATTATTTTTAGCGGACCGTTAAAATTAATATTTTAACAGGCAGGTTATTTTTAACGGAAAATTTACAGAATACACCTGTATATGCTCTATCAGCCTAAAATATTATCGACAGCGCGGCGTTGCCATGGGTAAAACTGGCAACATCTTCATTATTTTAAATGGAACACCCTATATATTTTTCTATTTTTAGAATCTACACCTGCTTCTGAGTAACTTTTGTTAACATATTCATATTCCTATCTCAAGCCGTTTCAGAGTTATTAATTAATTTCTGGATTTATTGAGCAAAATCTGACTTCTATAATAAATCGTGTTATCTATCTACCGTTCTATCGTTACTATTGTTTTTATTTCGGTTACGTAATTCGAACATAACTTTCCAAGCAGATCGTGATTAATTTTCAGAGTTAATAATTTTATTTTGTTAATATGCTTTTTTAGTTTCTTTAGTCAACAGTTGGTGGACACTTTTCTGATTCTTATAGACAATCGACCATTCCGGATAAGTCTTTTGCAAAATATACAAATCTTTTAACTGTGCATTAGAGACTCACACCTCATTTACCCATTTTTTATTTGCTGATGTATGATTGTAAAATTTGCTTGGAAAATAGAGCTCAAAATAATAAAGAAAAATGTTAAAATAAATAAATCTATCTACCAAAAAACAATCATGAAAATTTGCGAAGTGGAAAATAGAGCTCAAAATAATAAAGAAAAATGTTAAAATGAATAAATCTATCTACCAAAAAACAATCATGAAAATTTGCGAAGTGGAAAATAGAGCTCAAAATAATAAAGAAAAATGTTGTTAAAATAAATAATAAATTTATCTACCAAAAAACAATCATATGACCTGTCGGTTATACCATTAGGCAAGGCCTGAGGACTTTTCATGCTGTAGCCAAACCTTAGTAGTATTGTACAGAGTATATTAGAAATAACTTTCATTAAATGATAAAAGTGGTGAAAAATTATTTTTTTTAAATCGCCCTGATTATTACTTATTCAGAAAGCTGACACATTTTGCTATTCAGATATGTATGGGGAACCTGTACCTATACCTAGTGATGCGAAAGAAATAAATACGGTTCGTTTTTTTTGTTTTAAACCGGTTTTTTTTTCACGAAAAATACACAGGCCTTGTTTTTTTGGTATTTTTTAAATCAATTTGGTGTTGAAATTAATGATTAATAAAACTTATTAAAATTGATGATCTTAATATATACTGTATTTATTTTAGGAGCAAGGTTAAGTGAATCGAGAAATTTTCTTACGAAAAAAATAAACATTGTTTTATTGATTAATAATTCTAATAAAAAAAATTATAGATATATCATGTTGCTTCCACAGAGCAGGTAATTGTTACCCATGGATGATAGAATTTATCCGGTCAACGCTTTCAAGCAGCAGCTGTTCTTCTGACGTCATAATAGACATCGAGATGGTCAAGAAGTACGGAGTATGTATGCGCAACACAACATATGACGGCAATTTCGAGTTTTAAATGGAAAAGAACTATTCCAACCATAATTATTTTCAAAAAATAGGTACGTAAATGTCGATATAGAAATTATAGAATCAAAAAAACATATCAGTATCGCAGTTTGGCCATAAATAACACGAAAAAACGAAAAATACGGGAAAAAAACTGTTTTTTTCAACTGAAAAGAACGTCAACATCAAAAAAACGGTTTTTTTACATCACTACCTATACCTAACTCGTAGCTTTTTCGATTTATATAAGCATTGATTAATATGCCTTAGAAGTACGTATGCCTTGTTCTCGTACTTCTAAGGCATATTAAGGGCTATGAAATATTTTGTTTCGGCGGAAATGTCATTTATTCGCATTATTGACACAGATTAACTATATCAGATGCGAAAGCTTCGCGCGGTGCCTTTCATGTCCGCGACACACGTATTAGACAAAGGCCCGTCGGCTACTCGTAACGTTGCATGCTTTTTGCACCACAAGACTTTAATATTTATTTTTGTGGATGCGAGTTAGTTGCACCAGCGCTCGAGAAAAACAATAAAAATATTTTATAAAATATTCTTTATTAAAACAAATATGAAATTGTATGTTTACAAATGGGATAATATTGTAAGTTTTCTATTTGTTTTATCAGGTTTTTTGATGTTTTTAGATCTCTATTTGTATACACCAACAAACTCGTATGACACTATTTTGACATTTATAATCCGAACGCTCGGACTAACAATATATCGCCGTAAACTCTGCAACACGCTGTCACGATAATGCTCTCGTACTAAACCCTCCGCATATATGAGGATGGAAGTAGTGGGGATCGTTGGACAGGCCGCCACGCTTACTTTCGCTTCTGGTATAGTTAATCTGTGTTATTGATCGGCATTGGTGTAATATTTTTAATGTGTGGCAGTACAAGTGTGAGTCTAATACCTATTATATTTTATATTTATAAATAGATGCTTATAAATCACAGACGCTACAAGTTAGGTATAGGTACACCATACATAGCTGAATAGCAAAATATCTGTCAGCTTTCTGGATCCAGTAGTATAGTAATATGGTGTTTCATTAAAAAAAATACTTTCGACCACTTTTATAAGTCATTAAAGAAAGTTACCTACTTCTAATTTGCCCTGTATTATTAAATCACTCATAAAAGTGGTTAAAAGTTTTTTTTTTTCAATGGAACGCCCTGTATATTATTACTGATTCAGAAAGCCGACACATTTTGCTATTCAACTATGTATGGTGTACCAGTGTACAGCAATCGCAAATTATGGTGAGGCTGCGCGAACAACCAATTTACGATATATGACCCAATATTGAAATTGGAAGGGAAATTACACCTGGTCATGCAAGCACTCAATTGGCGTAACTGCGAGGTGTGCGTACGTAGGTACCTAAATTCGAGTGTTTCGATTGTCCTACCCGCCGCTGTAATATTAGCGCTATTTGTTTCACCAATAGCATCAATCGGAGGCGTACCTTACGTGCGCAACGAGACCTCACCATAATTTGCGTTTGCTGTACTTATAGGTACCTACCTAACGCGTAGCGTTTTTTATTTATAAGCATCTATTTATAAATATAATATATAATTTTAGATTCACACTCACAAATAAAAAATATTACGCCAATGTCAATCAATAAATAATGCGAATAAATGACATTTCCGCCGAAACAAAATATTTCATAGCCTATACATGCTATACGAGAACAAGGCATACACGTACCTACTACTTCTTTTATGACATATTTATAAAATCAATGCTTATAAATCGAAAACGCTACGAGTTAGGTATAGGTATACACCATACATAGCTGAATAGCAAAATTACTTCTGACCACTTATAAATAGATCATTTAAAGAAAATTATTTCTAATCTACTCTGTATATATACTATTAAGGTTTGGCTACCTACAGCATGAAATGTCCTCAGGCCTTGCCTAATGGTAATCGACAGGTCAGCTTATGATTGTTTTTTGGTAGGTAGATAACACGATTTATTAGAAGTCAGATTTTGCTCAATAAATCTGGAAATTAATTAATATCTCTGAAACGGCTTGAGATAGGAATAGGAATATATTAACAAAAGCTATTCAGAATTGGATGTAGATTCTAAAAATAGAAAAATATATAGGGTGTTCCATTTAAAATAACGAAAATGTTGCCAGTTTTACCTACAATTGGCAACGCCGCGTTGTCACGAATATTTTAGGCTGATAGAGCATATACTCTGTTACGACTGTTACCTTGGTATCCAAATTTGCAAAAGGATATTTACCTGTTCTCCAGATACTTCTAATACTCCATCCACCATGAATCACCCTGTATATATATATATCAATGATATAGATATGTCAATGGTGCATATAGGTACTCGTATGTACAGTAACCCGCAGCCAAGTACGTACACGTACAAACTTATGGAGTAACTAGATATTTCATATTCACTGGTGCGACATATGAGAATGCGCAACAATACAAAAGAATTTAAGTAGTGGGGACTCGAGCACTGGCAGTCAACCTACCGCGTACATCTATATTCTATATATATAAGATCACATCTCAGTGCGCTGTTAAGAATCCCGCAAACCAACGCGGCAATCCGCATCGGCAGCGAATGTTCGCTTCGCTTAAATTCGCATCATATTGTTTAAACGGAGACAAATCTACTCGTTCAGACAGGCGCGAGTTTTATCGCTTAGACACGATTTGAACTGCGTTTTTATTCGCAGTGAATTTTGATTCGCGATCAGGTACGTTTTTTTCCGGTTTCGCTTGTACCAATTAAAAGACGAGGATGGCTAAATTTGAAAAAATTATTCAAGTGCTACGGAATTTTATTATATTATACGACCTTTCTCATGAAGATTACAAACATATTGAGAAACAAGATCAAATTTGGAATGAAATAGGAAATTTTGGCGAATTTTCTTCTTCTTCCAGTGCAAGCCACAAAAGTGCCTCGTCTTCATCCGATAATGAATACATTTTCTCTTTAAAAATGATTTTGTTCTTAAAGCATTCTAAACTAAACTGAAATCTGACGAAAGCTTGTGCGATTTATTTCGCTACGGTGTGAAGTATCCTCCGGATTGTGAATTTCCGTGGCGGATTCGCTACGAATATTTCGCGTTGGTCTGGGGGATCCTCAAGCCGGTTACCTATTCATTTCGCATGTAAACCAAGTCCTATGTACTTACTTAAGTAATTGACTGCCGGTTTACTGTATATAATACACGTACAGACAAATAAGACCTTTGATGTTGCAAAAACGCCATGATGAGCACCACAGACACCATTATTCATCTCTAGAGGGCGCATGCGTAAAAATTATAAATCAAAAGTAAATTAAATAAATAAAGACATAACTACATCTATATAGTGACATACTAAAGTGGCATATGCGCTGTAGCTCAGAATCTCGGATACTGAAGCATTGAGTAAAAAATAATAAAGAGTTGCAACTGTCAAGGTTTCGAGATTTTAGTATTGTATTTCTTTACCAATAACTTCAAGATTGTCATCAATTTTTAGTGCTACGGGAAGGTATTTGTAATGTGGCTGTATAGCCCTTAAAATTGAAGACAATCATGAAGCTATTGGTGAAAAAATACAACACTAAAATCTCGAAACCTTGACAGTTGCGCCTCTTTATTATTTTGTACTCAATATACTGAAGGGGACCCTAAAACTGACTCAAAAACCAAATGTATGATATAATAGCCTACTTATATATAATTATAAGTATTTTTTATTGATTTCTTATTCTCGTTATCTTGGTTTATATGAATACCAAAATTATATACACCTCTTACTTTTCTTTACCTGGCTATATTATATTACTGAAAAAATTGACATGATGGAATGAAGAAGGAACTCTAAGGCCCTCCGCACATTAAGCTACTAAAAAGAAACTAGTTACAAACTTAAATCACCTAGCAGTTAGTTATTAGTCACTGCCCATGTATTTCAATGAGCATCCGCACACAATACTAGTTGGTAACCGGTTTGTAACGCGTTGGTAATCAGTCAGTCTCAACCCGACATGCAGAGTCGCTTGGCGTTTAGTTTTTAGTTTCTTTTGTAAACAACTACGCAAAACGGCGAAAATGGCAGAACAATCATTGAATTTAAGACTAGTAGAAGAACTTTCAGTAGCGTCGTGTGCGATTCATAATTTGTAACTAGTTTGTGATTTATGTTTCTAACTAGTTTAGTTTCTTTTTAGTAGCTTAATGTGCGGAGGGCCTAATTGTTTATATAGCCCAGCCAGGGCCCCGCAGCCGGTAATCCGCCATGAACTTGTAGCTGCACGCGGAAACGTGAATTTTCAGTATAATTTACAATTATGCGACGGAATTTTACTCCTGACGTCAATTAAGAATTTGGTTACTCAATATGTTCATGTGTGTGCCCTCTGGAAATGAATAATACCAATGAACTGAATGAACACCAAAATTTGTGTCGTGCATAAGGTCACGACCTCCGATCACGGAACTTACTAGATTAATAACGGCTATTCTCAATTTTCATGCAGTAAAGAGATTATTTGCTACCAACATAGTAACATTAAAACGCTTAAATACAATAACGTGGTGGGTGCGAGCAAAAGGGTCATATTTAACGAAAATTACTAAAATTATAATGACGAAATGGTAGACTAGCCAATAAGAAACCTGTCATAATACTAAAACCTACAGATATGATCGCTTGCTGAAAGAATTTTGAACCACTTCGCGTATGGCGTCATTCTGTGACAAAAATATATACCGATATATGGGGAAGCTAGCTTTTAATGTATTTTAGTTTAAAGTTATTGAAATTTTCGTTGCATTTCGACTGTTATAACTGTTTTGGATATTATTTAAATATACAAAATAGAAAACAAGACATTGTGCACAATATGAGGCGTGTAAATGCAGAAGATGCTTTACGCATGTGATCTTATTTTGAGCTAGAAACAAAAAACTTTTAGACAAGTAATTGCCATAATCACAGTCTTGTATGCATAAAGTATATTTTGCGTCTACTTTCAGATTTTAAACCGCAACTTCGGTGTTATAAAGCTGGATATGCTTCTAAACAAAAACCCTACCAAATTGCTTATTATATTGTCGTGGTTGAGTGGTAGAATAGCTAAACTTCGCCAGGACGTTAATATAAATGTCTTTAAAAAAAATCTGGAGAGGGTGGTACCAATAACTAATTTTTCGTAATTTCGTCCTAAAGTAGGTTCTGCATTTTTACAAGCCTCTATAATATTTATTTAAAGAAAACATTACATTAATTCGTTTCAATTTATCTACGAGTAGATACTATTACTGCGTTCGGTTTTTACATATCTGAAAGCTCGCTTTGCTCGTTTACCTCATTTACCGTTCGGTAATAGACAATGCATGCTCTTTTAGATCTGCTCTGGGTTCGGTAAGCATAAATACGAGCGGTCAGCGCTGCCTCGTTTAGCTCGGCTTCAAGACGTCGAGCAAACAGATTTTTTAGGGTTCCTCTGTGATCTGCGTATCAGACACTATTACTGCGTTCGGTTTTAAAAATCCAGAGGCGAGCGAGCAGATACAGATTTATCACACGTGATCACCGAGGCAAATGAGCCTAATTTAATTACCGAACAGATACCAAGGAGGAACATAAAACATAACCCCATAAATTATTATAATTTTTTTATTTTGGTGTATCACTCAGAAAAAACAATGCAGTTTATTTAATCTATGTGTTCTGTTATGTTGTACTCAATAAACCTAGGGAACAGTCTTCTTGGTTGTACTTAGATAGTGTCTTATACACAGATCACAGAAGAACCCTAAAAAATCTGTTTGCTCGACGTCTTGAAGCCGAGCTAAACGAGGTAGCGCTGACCGCTCGTATTTATGCTTACCGAACGCAGAGCAGATCTAAAAGAGCATGCATTGTCTATTACCGAACGGCAAATGAGGTAAACGAGCAAAGCGAGCTTTCAGATATGTAAAAACCGAACGCAGTATATCTAAGTACAACCAAGAAGACTGTTCTCTAGGTTTCTTGAGTACAACATAACAGAACACATAGATTAAATAAACTGCATTGTTTTTTCTGAGTGATACACCAAAATAAAAAAAAAAATAATAATTTATGGGGTTATGTTTTATGTTCCTCCTTGGTATCCGTTCGGTAATTAAATTAGGCTCATTTGCCTCGGTGATCACGTGTGATAAATCTGTATCTGCTCGCTCGCCTCTGGATTTTTAAAACCGAACGCAGTATATGTATTATAACCTTCCCTCGTTCCGCGGAGGCACAGAATTAATTCTGTGGCGGAGGTTCTTAGATGGTTATTTTGACGCCCAGGGGCGGCGTGGCTGTGTTATCTGGACAGTGTATCTCGAGCGCCAGTTTCTGTTTTAGAATGCAGAAACACCATTTTTTTTCTATTAGCAGGATAATAGACGCTTAGGTAGCTGCAGTGAAGAAACTGTTAAGCCAGGAGTCTATATTAACATATAAGGAAAACTCGGATTTCGGATTAAGACTTTATAACAGGTTTTATTTAGGAATTAGGAATTGTCAACAATTTAACACAATTAAATCACTTTTGGGTACGGTTAAATAAAGCACAGGTATATACAGAAAACTTAAAGCAGGCAGGCTATATAGGACAAATATTAAAAGCGACAAACCTCCACTTATTTTTGGGCAATTGGAATAGTTTTTCTTTAACACAAAAATCATCATCCAAAAAATGCTTCGAACATATTTTAGCGTTATTAATATTAAAATCGTACATTTGAGGGCACTTTTGAATCCATAAACAAATTTCTTTAGCAGCAGGAAATTTAAAGTATGAGCAACTAGACGAATAGCTTTTACTTCTTCTATTATTGTTACTAGTACAACTCATCACTGCACAATAAGCCAAATTGTTTATATACTATATTAAATAAACCAAAACACAGAGCCACAACTGATCAAAATAACTAATATAACGTATTCACCCCAAATTAAAACACAATAATCGAAGTAAACAAACCAAAATGTGTACATTTAGACATTAAATTATGACAGCCCTCGCAAAATTTAAAAACTTGTCACAGAATAACGTCAGCGATAACATGTCATGCGCGTGAGCTTATCTGTACGGTTTTAGCAGTTATACTGTGGTTTTAGTATCATGGGAACCTGTAGCGTTTATTCATTGGTTTCTTGAGAGGTCTTCCACAACTTGGCACTTTATAGTCAGTACTCATATTACATACATTCTGGTGGTGAAATCAGGTACCTGCGTCATTTCATTTCTGTTTATTTCTCCTATTTGGAATATGTTTTCCGTTTATGTTTGCTCCACTTGTAAAACCTCAACAGCAAAACTTGTTTTAACGAACTAAAATAAATTACCAGCTATCACAAAATTGCTAGATTTTAGTGAACGATTAAATACAAAGTATTCTTGTGATATAATAAGGACTTATTCTCTATTTTCTCAAATATTTTTTATACATATTAATGAGGTTTCCACGCATCGGGCATCTCATTAAATTTTCCACTCATATTTACCCCTAAGATTACTTTTATTTCTTTCGCCCATTGCAATTTATTTAAATAATAATGGTGAGTTACGTTCTTTAAATATAAGCTTATTAAAGATACATTGTTGACATTAAGAATCTGCTCAACTTATAACCAAAGTCGGATTGATGGCCAATGGCACAAAAAGCAACTTGTAGCCGGTGGCTCTCTATTGAGCAAAAAAAAATGTAGAAAAATTTACTGTTCATATAGGTAGTTGAACTGATCAAAGAGAGGAACAAAAATGCTACCTTGTCATTAACTTTTCATTTAAATTGTTCGGTTAATCATTACGTGGTAAGAAAAGCATATCCAGTGGAAAATTTTAATGAATAATCTTGGTTTCCCCCCGGCATGGTTGCTCTTCAAACTGATTTTAGGGGATTTTTGTCTCTTTCTCTAGTCAAGTACCTACAAACATTTTATAAATAAATAATGAACCTACATATAAGTTTAATTTTAAGTTTTATGTTTTATGTCATATTTGTTAAACTAAAAATTTTCCAATTCGTGTTAAGTTACTTATAAGTAAGTTTAAATTGTTAAAAAAATTTACAGGAGTTAATAATCTAGTTAACATTATTAAATCCATATAGGCATATCAAATACGAATTAGTATATTTATAAAAAAAATATGAAATAATATATGAATTTTATTAACCACCCCATGTCAATGGATTTATGAATAACCGTTGTCAGAGACTTCACTCAACAGCATAATTTAAAAGTGTATATGGTAAATAATAAAGGGCCCAGTATTGAGCCCTGGGGAACACCACTAATAATAGGTAAGAGTTCGGACATATTTTTTCCGATTTTGACCAATTGGTGTAGATTACTTAAATAATTTTCCATTATTATTGTATGTAACAGCCAGGTAATATTTAATTAATTTTTTCCGTGTATAATAATTCCGGCGGAATGAGGGAAGGTTACAATTTTGTTTTTTTTTTGTTTCAAAGGAAAATTTGGGTTAAGAAAATAAAACATTCAATTCTAGAAAATTAGAAAATAGCTTAGATAAAAAAATAGCTATTAACTGTTTTGAAGTTCTTGCGAAGTATGATTTCCATTTTCCATATACGTTTTACTTAAATTTGGTGTTCATTATACATAGCACACGTATATACAACAATTAAATATTACCTTACCTTGCCGAACAATGAAAAATTATGCTCTTTTATCACTTTGTATAAACAGTATAAACACAGTATACGAACAACGCGATTTTTGCCATAAAAACACATGTTGAATACTGGCCTGCCGCCAGGCAGCGCCACCCGTCGATCTGCCTGCACACAGCCACTGATCAATGTAACTGGATGAGCACTACATGTGTATGCGCGAGGAATTTTTGTCCGGAACATGCATCTTTTCATATGGCCGAAAATCACTCTATTCTAATCGGTGCTCATGCGTAGTGTGGTCGAAATCACATTATATCACCAGCTGACTCACTTGTAACTGTATGGGTTGATAGTGTTGCCTTCACATTTTGTGTTGTATTGTTGATTTTGGACTGAATAACTAAATAATGAAGTGTTTAGTATGGTATCTGTGTAATCTCACCTTTAGCATTTTAAGTAATCCGCATATTTTGTCCAATGCGCATGGTTGCCAGTTAGATGCCCGATTTCAATTACCGACACTTTCATATAATGGTAGTGCTTATCCAGTTATATAGATCAGTGCACACAGCCTATATTTACCTACGATCACTAATGTAAATAGCTGAAAACGCACTCTTTGCCATCTATGTAAATTGAACATTACACACCGTAAACAAAATACACTCTGAGCTGCTGAGGTGTGGTGTAATATGACCACGTGACCAATATTACAACACACTTAATTGTAATTCTGTTGTAGGTCATATTTCTGACGCCAGGCTAAAATTATTAAGAACGGCAAGTGCAAAACTTAATTTTCTAACGCTGTCAAAACTGACATAAGCGATAAATAATAATGAAATACAAAATTGTCATTTAATTTCAATAAATACGATCGTAGGTAAAGTATAGTACATAATTCGAGTTGTAAAGTAATGCTATTTACAACTCTCATTACGTAATACATATACATGTACTATTGCATCACCTTAATATCAACCCGTTAGCTGCCACTGATTTTCAGATTACTGATAATTTTGTTCGGATACGTACTATTTTATCGAAAATTTTTTCATATAATATAATAATAAAGCAATAAATTGGAAAATATTAAATATACCTTTATTGTAAAATTATTAATATTATGCAAATATTTAAAATAAAACTAGTTTACTTTTTTTTGATATTTAGGTATATAAATTTATTTTGCAAATCACATTGTGTACAAGGTGTTTGATTTTAATTTGTAAACATACCATTTATTAAGTAACAATTATTAATGAACATATTAGCTTATTTTTTATTAATAATTTAATTGCATATATAGTTCGTACCAAAAACGGAAAATCATAATTATTGTGCAAGACTGTGAAAGTAAATAAGGCAATTTTTAATTGGTAGTGGTTGATGGTAGCATCGTAAAACTTTCGTCTAATTCTTGTGCAAATTTCAAAGTGCTTAAACACTCCTGAGACCAGTTACGTCAGCGAGGAAGCTGGAGGTAGAAACAATTTGCTAAGTTTGGGTACCTTCGTTAATTTGGTTGTTGGAGGACTCTACAGATCGGTCCCTCTAAATAAGAACAGAAATGCCGTTAAGTCCAGTTGTCTTTTGGTCGACGGTAGGAGTCGAGTCGAAAACGACTATTTTTGATGTCCAATGGTTGAACAGCTTATTTTACTTAAGAAATAGTACAGTGAATTTTACAAACTTAAAATCCATTTCCAAGAAAAATTTAAGCTTATGATTTGCCAGAAAGAAAATAATAATTAAATGGTTTCAGTGAATAATACAAATAATAGAACTATTTGCAGAGACATTCGAAAATAGACCTGTACCTACCTCTTTCGTTTACAATGTACAGATTGATACAAAATTTTAAACGGTATGGATGCATGTTCTTGGTCCAACAAAACAATTCACCTGTAATTAACGATAGAGAATGCTTGAAATCATAGTTTGTGTTACTATATTTTTACTATTTATTAACAAAATGAAAAAGGAAAAATACATAAATAATACTTATTTTTAGATAAAACAGTAAGACACCTTCCCTTTAAATAGGAAAAGGAGGGAAAATGACCACTACAATCTGGGCAAGGTAATAATTCCTTTCATGGGCAAGCATTAATTGATTCAGGTTTCTTCGCAAATAAGGTATACAGTTGTTCTAATTACGATGAACCGTACTGTATATTTATTCATATGATAATCTTTCTTGTAGTATCTCATGTTGAGAAGTAGCAGAACGAACAATAATTAAATTATTAACAACACAAAATGATAAATAAAAATTATTTTTTTACGATATTTTAATTTCACAACTGGTATTTATAATAATTTAGTTAATATAAAGGATTCAATGCATTTGCCTTTATTTTGCAAGTTAAAAAAAATTTTTTTAGAACTTAAATAAGCCTATAGTTTTACAAACTGGTTTAAAAGTGAGCATCTAATATTAATTGTCTAAAGGCAAAATATCCTAAAAAAATTACAGTACAATTTAACTACTATTATTAAATTCTTATTATTGATTCTCTGCCTTTGCCAACACCAATCCATTTCACTGGAAAAAAAAAGGATGTTAGTTAAATGTTTATCTGCTAAATGCTGTGTCAATTTGGCAAACTTGAAATTCGGGATACAAAAATAAAAGCTACTTTCAAGGCAGCATTTTGCATGTAATTCCTACGAATATAGTAATTAAAATTCGCCATTTTGATCCATTGCATTTCTTTTCGTTTTAGGTCATTAATTATAGACTGAGAGCCAGCGATCGCCAGACATACGTTATAGATTTTTTATGTGTGTACACTATGGTAGGTATGAACATTTGGATGTTATAATTCTTGACTTTGGCAGATAACAGGTCTTCAAGGTACAAAAAGATGCGAAAACACGAAAACTTCAAACGGTATTTCCAAACGAAAAATCGCCTCTTGACCGCAGTTCTGGCACGAAATCCAAGGTAGAGGCTCTAACTTGGAACTACATCGTAAATGGTGCGGCCCCTGCTCCGGTTTTTGGCTTAGGAGAACAGAACGAAAAGTGATGATTTTGAAGTCCGCCGTAAAATAGACATTTTGCGATTGTTACTATTGCGGCCGTTTTCAGAACAATAAAAGTATACAAGAGTAATTTATAATTTTATTGCTGACGAATATGTCACTTATTTTTTTATAAACAGGAAAGGGTTCAATTCATAATTTTATTTTTTATTATCAATCACTACTATAGAGAAAGTTTTCCTCTGATTAAGTGTTATTTCAATCAAATGTGAGTCAACCGTTCCAGGGTGCGATAGAGAACAAAATACAAGTTTGTCCAGTTTGGCGATGACACCCTTTATTTATTTTCTTATAATTAAATAAATTTAAAAATATTATATAACCCGAGATCGGTCGCCTTATGGTCATAAGGACCGACGATTTGTGTAAAGGGCGGGGGTTTTCTAACTGCACGTTCTCGAAGTATTTCCTGTCAGCTAATCTCCTAAATATAATGTAGTTTGACGTGGATAAACCAGTAGAGGTAAAATTTTCGACGAGTCACGTAAAAATTGTGTTTGACCATATTGCGACTTATAACGTTATAAAAATTTTGGTGCTTTTGACCGTACTGCGTCTGATAGCGTTGAATAGGTAAAAGTTTCATGTTTTACTTATATTTTCTGTTATGTACTTATTTTTATAGATATTTTAGACTACAAAATGGTGAACTATGAAAAAGAGCAACGGAGACTACAAAGGCTTTTAGAGGAGGTTGAATCAGATATAAAATAATCATAAAAGTAAAAAGAAAATGGTCTTTTTGACCATATATGCGACTGATGCCGAAGTATTTTACTGTTTTAAGTTTTTTTTTGTAAATATTTTTTTTTTGATGGACCAAAAATTCTCATAATAATTAGGTGCTTTTGTATGTGGTTAAATTAACTGACAGAAGTGTTAAAAATGTAAAAAGAAAGATCGGTAAAAATGACCAATACCGTAAAAAAATATGCGCGACTGAACTCGGGATAATAAAATTGATTATATTAGTCGTGTGAGTGAAATATTGAATTCCAAGACTTTTTATAAGATAATTAAATATCTTTTATTTATTTATGGCCAGAACTTAGAACTAATGTTATTACAAACACTGATATGTATCGTTTGGAACCAAGTAAATAGTGTAGTGTAAAAACATATTTTCCATAGATTACTAAGACAATATCATGTTTTTACATATATTTTTATTTTGAATAACTGGAGTCTAAATATAGATTTATGATATGTTTTTGAAATCAGGAAATTATTTCGAAAATATAATATATAATATAGTGTGTTCGATTTGAAAAATCTTAAGTTCATAGAATTTCACCATTTGCGATTGTCATTTGTTTGTTTTATTCATTATTCACAAATTATTAAAATTCAGGAAAAATACTGCTACTTTTATATATAAAATTTGTCTGTATTTCTTCAAATAAACTCTGTAGCTATAAATCCTGTACGGGTGTTCAACGTAACTTGTTACCAATTTCCTTATTTTATAAGGTAATAAAAAAATAGAAAATTTCACCTTATTGCACTTTTCACATACTTTTTAAATATGTTATCAGATCATATCAATGTCAGAAAATATACGGTGGGTGCGAAAAAATGTGTTTTTCTTTAATGGAACACCCTATATATTTTTACATATTTGGATTGCCTATTTTTTCTGGTTTTAAAAATATGTAATACTTTTATATTTCGAGTAATATTAAGGAAGAATATTAATAAAGAACCGTTTGCAATAACAGAAAAATTATATTTATTTATCTTTACAACAATCATTATTTGAAGAAGACGAGATATGATTTGATAACATATTTAACAAGTATGTGAAAAATGCAATAAGATGAAATTTTTTATTTTTTTATTACCTTATAAATAAGGAAATTATGGGGGTAGCAAGTTACGTTGAACACCCCATACATACTCACACATAATGCAGGTCCAGACAGTTTGATTCTGCTTCGATACGAATGCGATCTCGGATAATACACACAACTTTTGAACTAATTTCGAATAATACGACAACTTATGAAGTAACCTGGATAATGCGGAAAATTTTTAAAATAAACTTGGGGCCTAGATAATATGGAATTCTCATAACTGTAGTATGGTTTGATATTAATTTGTCAGCTTAAATGTACTAACCAAAATTATTACAAAGCAAATCTTATTTAATTTAGCTAATTCAATTTGGGTTAACCAATAATCATGAAGTGAATTAATTATACTTTGACTCAACAGGTTAACATATTTTTTAGTTTAATTCATTTTAATTGACTTGAAATAATTGGTGCATGTTATTTTATATAAGGGGCTCATTCAGCACTTTTTTTTAAATTTTGTCGTGAAATTCTAAGATCTTCTACAAAAAAGCAGAATTCTGTGAGACCTATAAATCGTCTAAAAAAATTATAAACATGGGCCGCACTCGCTTTGTCGAGTCTTCGGCATAAAGTCATCGGATATGTACAGGGTGTCAACTCTAATTTTGCCCCCCTTCTATTTCCTTATTTGTGAAGATATTTTAAAATTTTAAAATGTAGCCTTATCAGACATTTACCGAATTTTTCAAATATAATATTCAAAATTACCTAGCGCCAATACATACAGGGTGGTGAAAAGAAAGTTGATTTTTTAAAATGGAACACCCTGTATATTTCTTGACAGGTTTGTGGTACTCTTTGAGCTGATTTCAAAAATGTATAACTCCCTTGGGTTTAGATCAAAATCGGTCGAGATATTCAAGGATAAACATGTGAAATATTAAATATTTGTTTTCACACTTTCGAGGTGGCTTGGCATTCTGACTTAATTGTTGACTTTTAGCTGTCAAAATAATGTTCCTTAGCAATAAATATGATATACTTATAGATCTCTCTAAGATCAAACATGTATTTTATTAACAAAGAAAAGATTTTTAAGAAAATATAAAAATAGTAATTAACAGAAAAATAAACTTCACATAATTTTACAAAATACAAAACAAAAACCACCATGATTGACTCGAAATTTATTATACACATTTTTGAAATTATGTTTTGCAGGGACCCGAAGTCTGGGGAGTCACTTAACAAATTCCCTATATTATTATGCTGCAGTTTGATTTTTATTACACAAAAGATAAATTTCGACTATTGCACATCTTTCTTCTACAGAATATCCCATTTTGCCCGTTAATTATATACAAGTTAAATACAACAAAACATTATACATATATAATATGAACAATGTAAAAATTACATTCACAGTCAATTATTTTGACAGCTAAAAATCAACAATTAAGTCAGAATGCCAAGCCACCTCGAAAGTGTAAAAACAAATATTTCTCATGTTTATCCTTGAATATCTCGACCGATTTTGATCTAAACTCAAGGGAGTTATACATTTTTGAAATCAGCTCAAAGAGTACTACAAACCTGTCGAGAAATATACAGGGTATTCCATTTAAAAAAATCAACTTTTGGCGCTAGCAAAAATCATCTCATATCCTAGATAGTCAAAGCCACTGTTTATTTCATCGCCCTATCTTCTCTCTCTAACACATGCAAAATTGGATGCCAAATAACAGAGAAGTATTGCAGTATCATGAGTTGAAGTGAGATGAAGCTTAAGTTGGGGTCCATTTATGAGCGGTGAAATTAAACAATAGCTCTGACTATCTAGTGTATACATGATCTTTGGCGCTAGGTACTGCATTTTTAAATACGAAAGGTAAATTTTTTTTTTTTGAATTATATAGTATTTTTAATTTTTTTTTTCCATTTTGGTTTAAAAAATTTTCAAAAAACAGGGACAAAACGCCATTTTGTAAACATTGAGTTGCTGTGAAACAGGGTGTAACGTAAATATTATAAATGGTTATTTAAATTTTGATTATGTGTTAAAACTTATTTCTTAATCTTTTTTTTATTTAATTTTTTATTAAAAAGGCTAGCATGTGAAAGAGAAAACTCAAAATACTATTTTATTTTAGCTTAAAGCCGAAGTGGAAAACTACATGTATTTTAAATTAATGGACAATGTTCCAATAAAAATGAGATGTGAAGTTGTACCACAAAAAAGACAACAACACACTAATTTAATACAAACTCTGAAAATATACTCGACGATCTCAAATGAAATGCACGATCAGTGCTATGAACGCGATCATTTCTTGACAAAATTATGAAATATAACTATACATTTTTTCCAGCTCTATTATTATGTGACACCTTTTGACATCCATTTTCCAAGTTCAAAAATTTATGAATATATATATTGATTATGATTATAAATATAAATAACCAAATAAATAAATACATATTTGAAATATAAATTGGCAGTCTCCCTGTTGTAATGTGACCATGCTGGCCATGAGATATATGTATACAGTAGTTTGGCTGTGTGGTTAAGTCACATCAAGAATTAGTCTTTCTCCAAGCTAGTTTAATATTTTTAATGTGTTTTCTGTTAGAACACCCTGTATATTTTCCTGCTAAGTTCTCAGAAACCTAACCATAATCACTGCTAAGAGCTATTTGGAAATTGATGTAAATAATAAATAAAATATAACTCCTTGTAATCATTACTGGTGGCATACCAATACAGAGGTAACGTATGTAGACCATGCGGTCGGGAAGGAAATGACAGAAGGGGGGGGGGGGGTAAATACAAGTATACGAGTTTTTTACAATAGTAATGCATCTCTATAATTTCTTTTCTTTTTGAATCAAAGGTAGGTATACAATATATTAACACTTTCACTGCCACCTTATGGATGATATATAAGCTCCGGTGCCAGTTTGTTTTTAACCAATACAAGCTATAAGATCCAAAACATGGGAACCGCATGCGGCGAGAATTAGTCACACCGCGTTGCCGGCAGTGAAAGTGTTTAATTTTAACAAATGTTTGTGCCACACATTATAGGCAATTAACAAATTGATAGAAATCACAATTTGTTAACTAATGTATATGAAATGGTCTTTTGAAAATATATTATATAAAGTTACATACCTGGCACATTTAACAATTCCTCAATTTTATTGACATATTGTTTTGCGTTGTCTGGTAAACTATTAAATTCCCTTACTCCTTCTGTGCTCTGCTGCCAACCAGGTAAAGTTAAATATTCAACCTGTAAAAATAAAATTATTGTTAAATAGAAATCTTAAAAATCGATTGAATTTAGGACATTATATTCAAAAGCCTCGAAAAGAATGGAGGGGCTAGTGAGGAATTTATTACTTTTGGTTAATACTTTTTCCTAATTGATATATCACCAAAAACATTTGTAGGTCTACGTAAATTAAAGTCAGCTAGATTTCGGTTGCACTGGAAAAATATAATCTGTTGAAGAGCTGCTATATCAAAATAGTATATTATGCAATAAGTATAAAATGATGCTCATTTTGCACGAGTATGAAAGTTTGCAGCACAAGCCAAAAAGGCGAGTATTTTCAGAGGGAAATGGTTTTTGTTAGGTATGTCATAGTCTTGATTTGAAAAAATCAAAAGCACATTCAAAACTAATTTCAAAAGAAGCAGTGACTAATCCCCAAGTATGAAATTGATTGTGTATTTTCTGAGATTTCACGGCATTTCTTTTTTTGTTCATTACATAATAGGCTTTGGCAAAATTTAACTCAAACAACTTGATCACTTACGAAAAAACTGAATTTTTATGGGTTTACATCTAAAATAACCAGCTAAGTAATCTCACTTAAAATTGATACCTAGGGGTTTTAAATGGCGCTCTTTACGATAATGAAACCGAAATTTTAATAAAAAAATCGCTAATACTTTTTTCTGACTTTTCAAAGCACTTTAAAATCACACGTTACTGACTTGTATCACATATTACAGGGTGTTGTGATCTTAAGTGGGTCACACTGTATATACAAAATGAAGTCTGGTTATAATGAACCCGAAAAATTTGGTTCGTTATATACGAAGTTCATTATAATTGATAATAAATACGTACTACTTATTCTGTTGTTGCTTGAAATGTAGTAAGTTATAACCCAGAGTTGGTTATAAACGGGTTCGCTATAACCAGACTTCATCCTGTATATACAGGGTGAATACCAATAACTCATTTTAATTTTAAGAGGGGGTTTCTGTTGATATTTATGTTGATTGTTGATATTTGTAACACAAATTACCAATAAAAAATATGAAAAAGAAAGTTGAAAAACTGACCTACCCTACGTAATATTCTGGTAAACTTTTGAGTACCGCTTCGTCGCTCTACTGACCCACTTATGGGGTGAACAACATGCCTTGTATCCAAGTCACAGACTCCAAGTTCTAACGTAAAAAACGTGACAAAAAACGTCTAATAAAGTTAAGCCGCCGTTTATAAATTTGCGGTCGGAGACAAGTTAATTGACAGTGACAGCAAAAACTAGTGAATTTATGATTGCAAAAAACAAGGTGAATGCCAGAGGCAAAGACCTATCCTGATTTATTTTCTGTTGAGATAGGTAAGTTACGAAGTTCTGAAAATATTGACGTATTTTAATTTATTTTCTTTCTCGAAAACTACAGGGTATATATTCTTTATTTTTGGTATATGGCCTTACCATTAAGGGACCTACATCCCTTAAAATTAAAATGAGTTATAGGTATTCACCATGTATTCGAAGATTGTAATAGCAAACATTTTTTAAATTTCATATTGTTGGGTAAGCTTTGCTTACTTTCAAATTATTTGAAGTATATTGAGTATACTTCCAGTTTTTCAAATGAAGAGGGACTTGTCAGTTTACGAGGAGCTACTATTTTTCAGGTAAAATCTCCTCTCGTTCTACAAAATGTTAGAAACATTGTTTGGAATATAAAATTATAATCTTATTTAAAATTGTGTGAAGAAAGTATTTTTTTTCATTTATTATACGCCCTAAAATTATATCAAGAAAAATATACTGAAGTATATTTTTATTTAATTATCTAATGTTAAAAAGGCGCAATTCTCCTGAAATTTAAGGACGCGTTCACACTTGGATTCTTGAATCGTATTCCGGAATCCGATTTTAGAAGCGCGCTGAAGTTTTCTATACATTTAAATGGAGTCTGCTCACACAGAGATTCCGTAGAATTTCGTATATGTATGCATTCTACGGAATCTCTGTGTGAACACACTCTATTTAAATGTATAGAAAACTTCAGTGCGCTTCTAGAATCGGATTCCGGAATGCGATTCAAGAATCCAAGTGTAAACGCATCCTATCTCTACCTCAACTGCTGCTAGATCTGAAACATTAGATGGGTAATAATCAATTTTCTTTCCCCTTAATATGTAACCAGTGGCTAATTTAAGTTCTGGTAACGTATCCAATATATCCAGTTTAGTCAAACATAGGGCTGTATATCCATTAATCATATTTGTGTATTGCAATAAGATCATATCCAACCAACCACATCGACGTTTTCTCTTTGTAGTAACGCCAATTTCGCCTCCTCTAGATTGCATTAATTCTCCTATGCTCTGAAAATTTTATTCGAGTAAGACCATCTAATAACATATACATAAAGAGAATACTACTAATTAGATAACTAAAAATAGCCTATTTGATATTATTTAAAAAATAATATCTGAGCACACATAAAAATATGAAGTAACGACGACTTCGATAAAGTAATAAATACAAAAATTTAGTTAATAAATAGGATTATAGGAAACAACTACTGGACGGGCAAAGGCCCCTACTCCCATTGAATTATACCTATAAATCCAAAATTGGTAGCCAAGTTTGTTATTTGTCTTTTCTCCACCAGACACAGACCGGTTTCGAACTCTTTATGTTCTCATCAGTGTGCCACAGGTAGCTGAAAAGACAAATAACAAAGGCAAACCAAACTGGTCTATGGCAGACCCAGCACATAGTAACTGTGAGGGATAAGTACCTCCCTCTGGTGGTCAGTTGCTACTACCAGTCAAGACATCGACGATGTCTCTGTGACCGATAGCGGCTTGCCAAGCAAGCACCAAGAGCGGTGACCTCTAGCCCTGATGGACTAAAACATGCTTAATAAATAGGATTATAGGAAACAACTACTGGACGGGCAAAGGCCCCTACTCCCATTGAATTATACCTATAAATCCAAAATTGGTAGCCAAATTTGTTATTTGTCTTTTCTCCACCAGACACAGACCGGTTTCGAACTCTTTAACCACCAGAGGGAGGTCACCGCTCTTGGTGCTTGCTTGGCAAGCCGCTATCGGTCACAGAGACATCGTCGATGTCTTGACTCGTAGTAGCAACTGACCACCAGAGGGAGGTACTTATCCCTCACAGTCACTATGTGCTGGGTCTGCCATAGACCAGTTTGGTTTGCCTTTGTTATTTGTCTTTTCAGCTACCTGTGGCACACTGATGAGAACATAAAGAGTTCGAAACCGGTCTGTGTCTGGTGGAGAAAAGACAAATAACAAATTTGGCTACCAATTTTGGATTTATAGGTATAATTCAATGGGAGTAGGGGCCTTTGCCCGTCCAGTAATTGTTTCCTATAATCCTATTTATTAAGCATGTTTTAGTCCATCAGGGCTAGAGGTCACCGCTCTTGGTGCTTGCTTGGCAAGCCGCTATCGGTCACAGAGACATCGTCGATGTCTTGACTGGTAGTAGCAACTGACCACCAGAGGGAGGTACTTATCCCTCACAGTTACAAAAATTTAGGTTTAAATTAAGCCTTCTGTAAATGGTTCATTTCTATTTATAACAGTCCACTTTTATTATAATAATTGAATTGCTCAGAATGTGTAACTTGGTGTGTGGAAGATAACCACACTGCTTGCCAAGTTATGTGACAGTAGCTACAAGTCTCGGAAGGAACTTGTGTATATTCAATAAATACATTATTTCTGTTTATATAAATTATATTTCCACAAATTTAAATCTGATATTAAATAGTATATTGCATACCTAGTAGGAAAAGCCTAACACTCCTGGACGACCGTGAAGATTGCTTGTCGAGGCGAAAGCCGGGACAAGCAACAAGGAGTCCTGGAATGGGGCTTTTTTTACGAGGTATAGGTACAACGTTATCATTTTGTTTGGTACACATTTTAATCAGAATTTGTGAGTTTGTAGAAATTAAAAAAACATGTTTTATACAAAAGTTGCAGGGTATTTACTACATTTTTATTTGACAGTAATAAAAAACAATTGATTGTCGATTTTTTTTAGATATGGACATAACCTCTGTTTTTTTTTAAAGGAACACCCTATATGTTTTCATCCAGTTAGATTGTAACGGTCCACTTTTCACCTAGGCTAAATTGGGGATATTCAGTATGTTATTCGTAATATTACCTGGTACATAACTTGGTTTCCAAGCAAAAATAAGATATTTTGGATATTGTTATAATACTTTATCTTTAAGCCGTCTCTGTATAACCCAGTCATCTTGCCTTGACTAATGAGCGAGAGTTGGAGCTAGATAGTCGTGTATGCGAGCGGCAGAGCTTGTCCGATGAATTATGGTAAAAAAGTGCAAGTGATGCTACGTTGAAGCTTTCCTGAGTCCCTGCAACTTGAATAGTAGACTATCAGGTAGGAGGTCAGATGGTGCCAATTAAGCGATAAATGCGACATATGTCAAAAAAATCAGAAAAAATTAGTAGAATACGAAAAACCCAATGCGGACATCGAAAGGGGTAGTTTTCACCCCTAAAAAAGCAAAACACCCCCTACTTAATTAAATAGTGAGGAACGTGGTTTCTTCTGTATTGTAAGTTATTGATAGTTGGCTGGAGATCGAGTGATGATTGGTTGGCAACGGAGGTAAACAAGGAGACCAGTTCCTTCATCAAAGAGCGTTGTCTTGAAAAGCCAGCAAAAGAATTCTTTGATCCGCTAAAAAAACTTCGCTTTAAAACTTTTTGACATCTGAAAAAAATTATAAAATCAGGAGCTAAAAGTAAGCAAAATGCTGTAAAATGTGATGCATCCCTTTTTGCTCGTTTGGCAATTATTATTGTTCAACACCGGAACATTGATCTTCGACAAGTTATGTGCTACCCTTTAGGACCTGGGCCCTGGTCATTGTCAAACGGCTTTGGTTTTCCAAGAAAAACTGCAAAAGCGTAATTACTGCATTTTTAGAACAGAACGTCCCTACAGAAACAGGTTATACTGTCAATTATGCGTGTTTATTCGATGGTATGCATATCTTGCGCTCACTTAAAGTTCGAAACGGCGAAACATTTGACTACGTAACATCAGCTCTATTTAATCTTTTATTAAATTCCCCGGGAAACAGATTGGATGTGGTCTTTGATGTTTACAAACAAAACTCCATCAAAGATATTGAAAGACAATTGCGTATCGGTACCTATACTCAAGCCGAAGAGCCTCGATATAGTAATATTCGAGGTTCTTTTAAAATAAAGTGTTGGCATTTCTTTCTATCTGTTGATGAAAATAAAACAGGCTTAATTAAATTCATTGCGGAATCCTGAAAATCTTCAAAGTTTCGTGACAGACTGGCGTCTAAAGTCATTTACGTAGCATTTGATACCACATGCATAAGGATATCTTGTAACGAAGTCACCGAGGAACCTGCCCTTTTCTGCGACCACGAAGAGGCTGATACGAGGCTTGCTCTTCATGCTGCTCATGTAGGCAAACACGGGATTCCCTCTGCCGTTATACACACTGAGGATACCGATATTTGTGTTATATTATTCTCACATTTCTCAGAACTTCCAACCAAACATTTTATGAGACTTGGTCATCAGAATAAATGTAGAATTTCATTGAATAATATTGCAGATACCATCACGAAACATCTTCCTGACAATGGCACCGCAAACGATTTTCTTGGAGCTCTCATTGGTTTTCACTCTTTCACGGGCTATGACATTGTGTCGGCCTTCTTCAGGAAAGGCAAGAGTGTTCCTTGCACAAAACTGAAGACAAATTCCACCCATATGCATTCCTTAAACTTGGCGAGGCTTGGGAATTGGATAATGCTCTGTTTGATGAAACACACATTGAAAAATACGTCTGCAAAATTTACGGAAAGTATTTGCCGAGTATTGACGCATTGTGATACTATATGTAATGCTCTCGTGGAGGGACAGTTGATCCTAAGCAGCTACCCCCTGCAGTTCAACACTTAAATTGCATATTTTGAGAGCAAATTATCAGGCGGCTATTTGGAGAAGATCTCTCCATAAATTCATGAATGTTCTTTCCGCAATAGATCATGGCTGGTCCCTTGATGATCAAGGTAACATTACAATTCAGTGGTTAGCTACCGATTCTGCACCTGCGGAAGTTCTGAATTTAGTTTCCTGCTTCAAATGCAAGAATTGTTCCGGCGCAGATTGTGTTTGTTTTAGCATGAAACTACAGTGCCTGCACAGACATGTGTTCATGTAAATTAAAGAGGCAGAGGAAAGTGATGTGATGTAACTTTAGTAGAGGATGAATATGGGCTTTCGGATGAAAAAATTGATTAATTAACAGAACTTCTCGCTTATATTTTGACAATGCTAACTTTTTATTCTCATTAAGATAATATTTACAAATAACCTTCCTTCAATTGGAAGTATTTTTGCACAAGGTCCATGTTTGTAAATAAATGTATACCTACTATTATTATTATTATTATTATTTTATGGCATTGGTAAAAACCATTAGATATACTATTATTATATGTACAAATAATATGTGTCATAATATATATAAAATTAATATATTACTATGTTTCCTTCAATTTTACAGATGAATATCTTGACGCATTTCTTGACTTCAGAGGAATATTTCATCCCTTAAAATGTGGATCTTATACAGGGTGATCTACCACGAGTGTGCCAAACTTCAGAGGCTGGTAATTTATCAAAAATAAATGGACTTTCATTAATAAACATATGTCCTAAAACGCATAATAAGGAAGCTACAACCCCTTGAAGGGAATATCAATTTTTCGATTATAAGTCCGATATGGTGGTGATTAAAATAATGAAATTTTCATACATTACGGCCTCGAGGTAGGCGCATAAAATTACAAATTTCGTAATTAACAGCTTGCTTTATTGAGGTAGTTTTGGGGGGTGAGGGGTAGTTTTTTACCCCAAACTTTTTTTGACGTCACTTCCGAAGCAAAACTTTTACATAACATTATTTCCCATGCAATGACTCAGAAAAAAGTATTTTTCAAAATTTCTGTCACACCAGCCGTTTTTGAATAATTTGCGTTTTCATGTGAAATATGCAAAACTTAATTCGATCAATCTTCAAATCAAGTGGCTTGAAGTCACCTATGTTTAAAAACAATTGATATTTCTGATTTGTAGTATTATGTCATTTACATTGCTTAAGCGAAAAATTGATATTCATTAACCACCTTCAAGGGGTTGTAGCTCCCTTATTATGCGTTTTAGGACATGTTTATTAATGAAAGTTTATTTTTGATAAATTACCAGCCTCTGAAGTTTGGCACACTCGTGGTAGATCACCCTGTATATTTATACTAGTATTTACACTTTTGTGTAGTCCCTATAGAATTTGTATGATTATTAAGGTATATCTAACTTATTACCATCATCAAAACATGTCGGCTATTATTTTCTTAAATAGGGGGTGTTTATGGCCCGTTTAGGGGTGAAAGCTACCAATTTCGATGTCCGCAGATTTTCGTAATCTACGTTTTTTTTTTGATTTTTTGAAATATCTGCGCACTTTATCGCTCAAATGGCACCATTTACCCAATTATAGCCAGTAGCTGATAGTCTATAGAGTAAGTAAGACTGTTTTATACTCGGCCAACGTCATAATTTTATCTAATACAGTATGAATGCGTACAATTTGCGACTGTTGTGGTCGCGTAGGCCCAATGAACCTTATTCTGCATTATGGTGCAGCAATAATAAATTATAGTTCTTCCAGCTTTCCACTGTAATTTTATATCTTCTATACAACAAGCTTTGTTAAATAGAGAAAGTCGATGGCGCTCGACAAACAATTTTTTGCGACTTTAGTTGCCTTTTGATTAACTTTGTACATTAGGCCGTTGGCTCTAGTGAATTCTAATTTACATTTGTGTATCTGACTGCATCGCCTTTGGCGAGCTGGAGCTGTTTTGGTAATTTTAACTTTATCTTGCTTATTTGACAATATTGCACCTAGCGATATATTTTGTTAATTTTAATTTTAGCCTGTTCATTTGATTATATCGCCCTAGGCGACCGACTCAGTTGATTTTAACCTAAATGAGACCATTGAAAGTATTTCATGTTGTCATGTGTATTTATTAATGTTTAATTAACTTGTTTATTTGACTGCAGCGTATTACGCCTGCCAGCCTGGTTTAAATTTTAAGTTGTTATTATTGTTATTAATATGAAGACCTAGTCAATTGTTTGGCTTCTAAGATTTAGTTTTTTCTCTGATTATACTGATATAGCATACTTGATAGTTTTATTCAGGATGTTTTGAATTATTAATTAAAAACAAAAAGAACAGAAAACAGAATAAACTGTTACTGTTTTGACTAATGTCATCATTTATACTAACATCAACAATGGAATTGGTGAATTCTTACTTTTTTATTTTTTTTTGGCCGTGTCTATTCATCGGGGCGCCCCGACATATAGGTATTTTTGCTATCCATCGGGGCGTGATGTACGCATGCTCATATTCCGCCCCGACGAATAGAATCTTTGTCTAAACATCGGGGCGCTCCGACATAGTATAGGTATATTTGCTATCCATCGGGGCGCTCCGACATAATAGGCACATTTGCTATTCATCGGTGCGTAATGCATGGTTGTGATGAAGAACTCGGAACCTAAACATGGGTACTATCGAGTAAAATAAAAGCACTAGAAAGAACTATTTATTAAGTTATTAATAAATGAAACAAAAATAAATACAAAAACATAACATTTTCCATTGGGAAATTTGCGAACCGCTAGTGATTTATTAAATATAATTTATAACGGCACAACCAAATTGCACGACTTAAAAAAAATAGCAGGGATACCATCCAGGAACTTTTTTTGCATCTAGATTCTTTAATACATAATTTACCTGTTTTTATTAAATTATATACGATAGAACCATTTCTATTGTTTTCATCCACGGCCCTCTTTGCTAACGCAAAAAGTAGTAAAAATATTGTAGGAATACTTACCTACAATATTTTTGTTATAATGTTAAAAACATACATATAGGGTGTTCCATTTAAAAAAACATAGGTTACGTCCATATCGAAAAAAATCGACATTCATTTGTTTTCTTATTACTACTTACCAAATAAAAGTTTTAGTAAATACCCTGCAACTTTTGTATAATAGTTATTTATGTATCAAGGCATTTAATTTCAACTTTTTATCATGAATGTGGAGTTTGCTGAAGCCCATAGGGCCGAGGCAAATAAACCACATGAGTGATAAAAAGGAACTTTAATGCCGAGGTGCATATTACATTTTTTTTTTAATCCAGATACTGTGAAATTAAGATTATTTAAAGCCTGTATCAGACTATGCAATTTAGTCGCAGCGACAAAATCGCCGCCATTTTTGCTATCACACTATGCAATTCTGTCGCGGCGACAGAATTGCACAATTAGAAATTGTTCTATTCTGTGCAATATATCGCCGCGATTCTGGAGATTTTTATAGGAACTTTGGTATTACCAACGTACAAATTGTCATTGGTAGCAATGGTATCTCTAGTTACTCTAACCTCCTATATCTGTGATTTTGGTTTTGTTTACATGGTTCCTTGGATTTGGAGTGGGTATTTTTTATTTAAATAATTATTGTTATTGGTGTTAATATTACAGAATTTACATAACAAAAATGCCATTTGATTGGTCACGCGATGTTGTTTTTACTATAAACATAAACCCGTAAATAGTAATCTTTAGTGTTAAGACTGTAAAGTTGGTAATAACAGGTATTAACTAATTAATTGCGGCGACAGAATCGCTGCAATATTGTCGCGGCGACTGAATCGCATAGTCTGATACAAGCTTAACTCTATTTTTAAAATAATTTTCAGTGACATTAAGAAATGTCATAATTATTTCAAATTTTAAGTGACATTAGGAAATGTCATAATTATTTTTAAGTGTCAAATTGGAATAATTTTTTGTAAGAAATCCATTATTTTTAGCAATTATAATAGTGATAATGCAATTCTGAATTTAAAAAACTATATTTATTTACCTTTTAATACAACACAATTATTGTCACAAGCATTAAAAAATTAATGTTTACGTTTATGTCACCTCCGCCAACTACAAAAATCGTACAATAACGGATTACTTGATTACTTTAATGACTATTTCTATCACTTTAATGACGATTTTGAGGTACTTTAATGCCGATTTATAAAAAAACATTTTTTTCTAATTTCTACGGTAAACTTACAAATTCTGATTAAAATGAACTCCGTAAATCGTTTAAAAAACGACGGAAATTAAAATCTTGTTTAATTTTGAAAAATCTTGATTAATTTTATTTACAAATAATATTTATTTCAAAAACTTTGTCAGAAATGTCAATGTTTTTAAACAATTTGCAGAAAAATAATTTTTTGACACAAAGTAAAACAAAATAAATTCTAACTCAGGAGTAGAAATATTTACAAAGAGCAACATTTTATAAGTTTGAAGAGGGAAGAAATCATATTTCAAAAATATGTTTACTTTTAGTATAAAATATAATAGGGTTAAAATAATATATCCTAGAATAGTATATTATGCATTGAGCATTTAATAATTATAACTATTAAGATACAAGTATGAAAATCATATCGTAATGAATACGAGTGTCTTAATAACCATTAAATGTGAGTTGCATACATTATTTTTTCTGCGACAGTCATAATAATGAAAAATAAGCAAGTCAAACAACTTTTAGGAATATAAGAGATAAGCAGTAACTATGAACTGTCAAAATTGATGAATTTTAGATTTGTCATGCTCATGGCAAGATTTGATATTAACTGAATATTGCTGTGATGTAGCATTTCTATTGGTTATAATCTTGTATCTTAATGAAAAATCTGTATCTAATGAATTTAATTAAAGTACAGGTAGTAAATGTTTAATAAATCAATTAAAATATGGGAGTAGAAAAAAATTCATTAAAACGATTATTTAACACATTATACCTACATCAAGTAATTCAGTAGGAAAAGGTCCATCTCCCACCCTAGTTGTATATGCCTTGACAACACCAATAACTTCTCCGATTCTATGAGGCGATATTCCTAGTCCTGTACAGACACCGCCTATACTGCAGTTGGAAGATGTTACATAAGGATAAGTACCTAGAAGGAAACAGAAACATGGACACTAATTTTCTTTTAACCTTTCAAACATGCATAATAAGCATAAACTTTAATTATAATCAAGCATCGAACATAAAAGTATAGTCTTCAAACTTCCTATACTTAACCGAAAATAAAAACATGCAGTTCATTAAAAAAAGTACAATTAAGTCTGTAGTTTGTATTTCACAAAGTATAATCTAAGTCATAGAATAACATACTTTTTTTGAATATACAGAGTTTATTACTTTAAGCAGATACGGATATGTTACCTTAACCAAATGGAAAAGAAAAAATTAAAATATAATTATCCTAAATAGTAATTTTATCTCAAAATGTTAAAACAGCCTTGTCAATATGATTTGGACATAATTATTTAAAGTGCTTGTTTGCTGGTAGCTGATTTGGAGAATGTTATCCAGCGTTCTATATGTTAGTGGCGAAAAGTCCACAGTATAAATAAAACAATTTATATGTTCAAACAATTTGCTTAATATTGAGTATCGGAATGTATCAGGAATAGGTAATCTTTTTACAAGTTTTCCAAATGTTATACACAATGCAACAGGTGGGCAGGATAATTATAGTAACGGTAAACATAGTAACTGTTCTTCCAGCTCAATGTGCTGTAGAGCTACTACGAATCTGATGCGGCGTAGTTTTTCAATGTTGAGTTAACTCTAACTAGAGGATAATATCGAAGGAAACAATTATTGTAACAATGGTCTCCTTGGATATTATCCTTTAGTTAGAGTTAACTCAACATTGAAAAACCGGCCCTAACTATTTACTGACGGCAGGTCCAGGTCAACAAGCTGTAGGCCTTCTGTCAATAATAAATAGATGGACTTTGGTGGAGGTAGAACGGACAAATTGATTGACTGACAACAGGTCCTAGCTAAGCACGCTACAAACTCCAAAGAATTTAACAGACATTCGACCGGGCGGCTACAATAATGGATTTTGCATTCAACAAGCTCAGCACACATAAGGTTCACTAAAGGTAACTGAATAATTTCTAATCCATCGGGTCGGTATCTATGCTAAAATTGTGATCCTAAAACGAGGACGTATGACTTCATGTTTGCTTATGCTTGGCAACACCAATAAACAGAAATTATATTAATTTATAATTCATTACAAAAATTTATGTAAATATTTAAACTAAAATACTGGAAATACTGTATCACCTTTGTACCGATTTTCATATATTTAAATTGCAGCAGCATTCAAAACAAATGTTTGAAAATTTTAGTATTGTGCAGTTTGTTATCTGTGCCTAAACGAATACAAAAAACTTTACTTAAGATTCTTAAAACAATCTAAGACAAGGTTTTTGTTTTTGAAAAAATATTAATTTCTGAAAAAGTTGCCAATATTTGATATTTTTTTAAACTAAGATTCAAGTCATTAAAAATTTCATGGAGATTAAGTAAAGTCATCAAGTGAGTTTTTTGTTTATTCATATTTAGAAATTTACACAAATTGTATGTTTGGTCTTTGATCGATTTTAATTTTTTGCACAGAGGATATATTAATTGCGGGCACTTAATTTTCAACTTAATACTTGAGTGAGCCCTATAATTTTTAAAATCGTAAATACATTTATGTTGCGACAAATCAATTTAGATAGTGCAGCCGATTTAAAATACAATTGGGCGAGTCAGTTCAAACAATGTCTTGAATATGCTGGGTTTACTGACCCGTGGGACGAAGTTAGTGGTGATACTCTCAGACGAAAAAGGAAATTACTTTTAGAGAACTACAAAAACAATCTACGACAAGACGATATACGCCTACTTGATCAATCGTCATATCTAATATTTTACAGACATTTAACAATAAAACATGATTTCCAAGAGTATCTACAAATTAATATACCGATTCACATTACTCGGGTTATCTCCCAACTCCGGGTATCTAATGAACATTTCATTAAATTTACTGTCAAGGGGGGATACACCTATAATATTAACCCAAAAGAAATATGCACAGCTTGCAACCATAACAGCTACGAAACAGTTTTCCATATTCTATTTGACTGCCCAAATTATGCTTCAATCAAGCCGCCAAACGTTATTTTTCTGGCCGATCCAGACCATTTTATAGATGCTCTCAATAATATTACGCCCTTGATTGCTAAGTCGATGTTCTCGCATATATGGAATATACTAAAGTTACGTTCCTTCATATTAAATGAATAACTATTCTACGTTGTTTTTAGCCCGATATAAATTATAGTTGAAATCTGCCAATTCGGTCCGAAATGACATGCATGCGTGCATAGTATGTATACGTAAGTATCAACTTACATCGAGATACTAAAATCAGCTTAATAAATAAATACCTATACCTTGCAACTTGATTTATAAGCTCCACTCATTTGGGACTTGATTAGCAGACTCATTATTGAATATTGTAAGGCAAATTCAAAGATCTTAGACTCCACTGTACATATCTTTTCTTCCAAAAAACTTGTTATTGTTTGTCTCTTTTTTCTACTTATTTTTACTTCTCAATCTAGTTCTGAACAAATGTATCTCCTAGGTAACTAACGCTTGTTGATCTTATAATTAAGGTACATTACTGATTGTGAATATATGAATATCGTTTGTTTTTTTTTTTCTTTTTTTTTCTCTCTTCTGTCTTATATACTACATAGTAACTAAACCAAACTCTTTGTTATAAAAACTGTAGTTTTTGAGAAACAATAAAGATTAGATTGAATTGAATTGAAATTGAATGTTGCATTTATTGTAATGGCTATTTCTGAGAAAATAATTTGATAGCAATCTTATCATGTATTTGCGATTTGAAAAATTATTGGGTATACTCGAGTCGTAAACTGAAAATTGAGTAACCACAATATTCCTTGCAGTAGAGGTTAAGCTTGACCCAAGGCCAAACATATAAAAGGCATAAACAGTGTCAATTAGGGGTAAGTGTTGCCATAATTTTAATCTGGTAAAGACTACAATAGGTAGTTTTAACACTTTCAGAAGTGGGAAAAACAGCTCTTGATAGACCCTAAGGCTTTTTACAAGAGATTAGGGTGACCAGACTTCCAGATTTTTCGGGATTTGTCCCTAATTTTGGTTAGATGTCCCGGTTTTCCTGAAATGTATTTTCGGGATCGATGTATGCCCTGATTTTAAAATGCTCATAATTATTATTTGTCATACATAGAACATTTATTATAATAAACATGATAGTTTCTTGACCCTCTCTATCTATTTCAATCTCTACAGTATATTATCAAAACTTAAGGCAAATTCCAACACCAAAATAAAATTGGGATCCATTGTGTTTGATCGCTAATAGGTTGTATGTTCGGGTTATCAAGCTAGATGCGCTCTCGCATCCAACGATAATACCTAAAGGGAAAATGTTTACTCTAAATATTTTCCCGTCACGACTATAGTGCCAGTTGCCACCTACTATTTCGGGACCAACTAACTAATATTTAAATTTGAATAAACCACCCTGGAATTACAATTTTAAAATAATTGTTAATGAGGCTGTTTCCCAAAATAAATGTTAATAAATTATAATTTTTTTTGTTCGAATTGGTTGCTTAAAGGGGTAGAAGTAATAATTAAAATGCAATATAATAAGAGTTCATTTTATTTATCATACAAGTCAAAAAATTTATGGGAAAAAATTATAAATAAAAATAATGAACAAAAAAGTGAAATGGTGAATATAACATAGGTATTCTAAGGCTTCTATGAAGTTGGCGAATTGTAAAAGTGTTTCCGTGTTCTCTACTGTATTGATTACTTTGAATTTTTGATATTACGACTATCTTGTCATCTTATGAAGTAAAGAAAACCACGACAAGCTGTTCGAAAGGTCAAGATTTTAAAGCATGGAAACATGGAAACATTTCCACAAAAAGGTACTTTACTTCTTTTTACATTTTGTTAAATAATATTTTTGTAATTCATCATTATCAATTTTACTAGTTTTACCAGATAAAATGGCTACAAGGCAACTAAAATAACTAACAGCGGCGGTCCCTGTCGCTTACCTTATAAATTCGAACAGGTGGAACTACATGGAGCTTTTGCCAATATAACCGTATTGACGTATTGTAATTGACCTTCTATGAGATAGGTGGAGTGATGTGTTGTAATTTATCTACCCTTTGATAGATGGGGACATTGTACTCTCATCTTTTACATTATTAAGGCATGCAATCTAAATTTTTTTTCTAACCATATTTTAAAATGATCATACGTATCTAATTACTATACAGGGTGAATCTTAGAGTGGCGGCCATATTTTTGGGGTTAATAGTACTAGTCGTCATGAACATGAATCCGAATTTTTTTTTTTGTAGGTTGTAAAATGGCCGAGTTATGAATTTTTTAAAAAAAATCGCGATTCATGTATAATTCCTGTAATTCCGGTGCCGCTGGGCAAGCACTTGCTGCATTACGTGTGCCCGGTCGACAGTGTTGCCAAGTGTAGATGATATAAAACCAATCGATTACATTTTACATTTTCACTTTTCATTAATAATTCAGAGATACCCAATCACGAGAGAGAGATAAGGGTACCTAGTGAAAATGAAAAATTAATTAATTCAATTGGATAAACAGGTTTATTGAAATAAGCAGGTTTAACTTCCATAATGAAAATTGTAATACAAAACAAAATGAAAATGCCGGCTGCATAGTCTGCATAATTATTATGACACAAAATGAAAAAGATTTTAAAAACAGAATTAGTTTCTAGGACATTTAAAACCACCGATCAGCTGTTAGAGTCGCTGAACTGTTTACAAACTATGACACTGACCTAGTTACTTAGCAGGTGCATTAACAAAAAAGGGTGATAAAAAAAAAGGTTCTCCTGAAATGCAAAAGCCTCGCACGGCGGCGTGCCAGTTGTTTTTCTATGTTTTAGTTTTAGTTTTTAGTGTTAGTGACCAGTCAGACAGCAGCTAGTGTGGTTTATTATGGTTATAAAATTAAATTGTTTCAGTTTTTAGTGAAAGAAATTTATAAAAGTGGAAGTTTTGCGTTTGAGTGAGGTGTACCTTCTACGTGTGTGTAGTTTTATTTTAGTGGTGTTTTAGAGGCGACTTTTATCTGTGGGGGCACATGAAAAGTTTGGTGCACCGTACAATGTACGGTGGTTAGGTGTACACGACTCCTGTCAACAACGTTGAAGAATTACGGGAAATAGTAGAAAACGCTGCGAATCACATAAGGCAGAATACGGACTTCAATAAAGTTAGAGATTCTATGATGCGGCGAGCTACAGCGTGTTTGGAAAATAACGGAGGACAGTTTCAACACCTGCTATGAGAAATGCCGATCCAAGATAAGTAAAGATTTATTGCTATTAGAAAAAATAATTTTCTGTTCATTATTTGTTACTAAGTATTAAGTTTTTTAGGTATTACTTTTTTTATTGTTACACTCACGGAGAATAGTTTTTACTTTGTTATTGTTTAGATAGTTCATTTTATTTAGTTTCTTGTTTGCTTTACAATAAATTCCCCGTATTTTATTTCAGTCGTGAAGTTTGGCAACTACGCACTGTTCTAGACAGGCGTGTGCGTCTCAGGTATTAGACGTTACTCTCGCTAGCGCATTCCACTGGCGGGGTACCCAAATTCAAATAAAAAGGGTTTAAACAATATTCATTTTTCATAGCGCGTTAAAAAAAAAAAATTTGTAGTTTTGTGTTCCCATAGTTGAACGGAGTCGCCTCATATAAATATGGCCGCCACTCTAAGATTCACCCTGTATAGTGACTTTTGTTATAAATATTTGTATTATTTATTTGTGCCTTGGACAATTGTGTTTTTTATGTGTAGTGTTGTAAATAATCTAACTGTTTGAGCATTATCAATTTCTTTGTTACTATGCCCATATGTTTCACATAACCTTAAATTTATAGTTTTTGTAAATTTATTTTCAATATTAATTTTTGTAGTTCTAGCGTGGATCCACTATACAATTTAATAAACTATAGTAGATATATAAAGTTTCAATATATTGTAGATTATTAAAAATAGACTATTATAATTATAGGTTGGATTTCCAACCAACAAAAAGCATCTTAATTTATTGGATCAAGGTAATTAAAACTTTAATAATAATGCACTAAACAAGATTTTAGTTGATAGTACAGGAACCAAGCAGAAATTTTAATAAAAGCGACATAATATTCCAAAAACTTTATTACGAAACAGCTTTATTTGGATACCTTTCTTAGCGTACCTACCATTTTCCCGAAAAACAGAAATCAGTTTATTTTTCTTTCGGATATATATTAAAGGTAGGGAGTAATAAAACAGAAAGACATTATATATTTATTATATTTAATAAGTATAGAATGATTGCATTATTAAAAAAAAAATAAATAAGAATTGTTTTACGATCATATCCAAACTCGTAGTAATATATTATTTTAAACAATTCCCTGTAATCCATGTTTCAATTTGGTACCTACTTCCTTTTCTAATACAGCTGAAATACACATTTTACTTTTTCCTACTTTCGTCAAACTAGCCGATTTCCAGTAACATAATATGTTAATTAAGATTTTTCCCTTTGTCGGTGCAGCCATGTTTAGGTGTTATGAACTTTGGCACTTAAAAATTTCACGTTCGCAATATAAAAATCGTTTACTACCATATCGTTGTCTACAACTGGTAAATGTCAAATTTCTCTTCAATATTACTCATCTTTTTAAATAAAATTAATAATAAATAACACATTTTCAATATTCATAGTTCTGTCAGCTGTCAGTACTTGTCATACACGTGCGCTTATGTGCAGCCTCAAAATTCGGCAACATGAAGTACATTCTCAACCAAACGTTAACGCTTTACGACATTCTATTGGTGGTGTCTTACAAATGTACTTCAGGCACCGATAGGAATGTAAGGTCCGTAGAGCAAAATGCAAATTGAAATGGTTGAGAATGTCTAATGGGAAAGCTTTAAAAATGTAATTCCGGGTTTTTTGAAGACCAAGACTTACAACCAACGACACAACAAACTTTTCCAGTCATTTTTCCCGACGTGCGTTACTGTGGCTTACTGCTGTTTGTCAATATTTGCTCCCACGTAATTTTACTAGCGGCCGCGCGTTGGCGCTACTGTAGTTACTCACTTAGCCTATAGCAAACTGCGGCGGCGGTTCAGATTCATCCTAATTGATTTCAATACTATAGACTACAGAGGCTTTATAGGGACAGAGGCGACAATAGGTGGTCAGCATTTTGATTGGTAGTAGAGGTCACGTGGTATAAAATGAGGCTAAAATTTTTAAACAGATCATGTGCATATCATGTAACTAACATAACCTTACATTCTTAGTTTTTGTAAATTAATTTTCAATTTTAATTTTAATTTTTGTAGTTACAACTTGGAACCATTATAACATTTAAAAACTCTTTCAGACAGTAGATATAGAAAGTTTCAATATTGTAGATCATTAAAAATTTACTGCTAATTATAGGTTGGATTTCCAACCAACAAAAAGCATCTTATTTTATTAGATCAAGGTAATACTCTTCAGTAATAATGCACTGAACAAGATTTTAGTTTATAGTACAGCAACCAAACCATTGAGTAAAAAATAATAGAGTTGCAACTGTCAAGGTTTCGAGATTTTAGTATTGTATTTTTTCACCAATAGCTTCATGATTGTCATCAATTTTTAGTGCTATGGGAAGGTATTTGTAATGTGGCTGTATAACCCTTAAAATTGAAGACAATCATGAAGCTATTGGTGAAAAAATACAACACTAAAATCTCGAAACCTTGACAGTTGCGCCTCTTTATTATTTTGTACTCAATGAACCAAACAGAAATTTTGATAAAAGCGACATAATAATCCAAGAACTTAGAAAATGCACATTTTTGAGGTTAGTTGTAATACCACGTGCACGGCACTAATTGTCCTGTCATAATTAGATATTTCTGATTATTTTGTGCTGTCATACTGGAGTATTCTTGTGCATCTTTCAATTTATTGGGATTTATTAAACGTATGAAAACTATTTGTGATTAGTGATTGTGATAAAATAGTTTCCCGGTATGTGGATTTCGATTAAATAAAATAGCCAACAAAAAGCAAAAAGAGAACAAATTTGCAAGTAAATCACTTGGTAATCGCACATAACTTTATCTTTTATGGAATTACATTAAATAATACGTAGATATATCATTCAGACGTGGTTCCTGATAACTTCAGCAATACAAATAACGAAAGTATCACTCTCAACAGAAGCTTATTCAGTTTTAGAAATGAAGGTTTCGTTAATATGCATCGAATTAAGCTTTAACTTCACAGTCACGACTTTCTTCAAGCGACGATACAATACCTAAAGAATCAAATCCAGTGATTTTTCAGAAATTAAAAAAGAAGCAGAAATTAGAAAAGAGAAAAATTGTACAAAAGAAAGATATTATTCTCATTCAAATCTTATCGTAATAAATTACAATATTGTAAAACTAAAATTAGGTAGAGAGGTAGAAAGATTTGTGGGAATTGAAGACATCATCTTTGAAATCATACAGTAATAAATTACAAAATTGTAAAACTAAATTTAGACAGAAAGGTAAATGAAAAGAATTTTTAGAAAGCAATAATTATTGCCATTATTTGAAGTGCCTCCCTCACACCTACATTTTGTATTGTTTTGTATACAATCGTGCATATATATACTGTGATTATAATGATATTTTTTCTTATATAACATATTTCTTATATAATATAATAATATTTCTTATATATTTACTGTACCCATGTAATGGAATTTTGTTTATATTAATAAATAAATTATTAGATGTTAAAAACTCTCTGTGTCTTTCGCTTATTGTTTATTTGTTATTCTGTAGATGAGAACCATCAGATGGGATAAAGTACATATTTTTATAAACTAATTAGTTTTGCTTCAAATTAAGAAAAATTTTTCACTGATATATCTTTATTTTATGTAGGCATAATTTATACAATCATATTTAGGTATTAAGCATAAGAACAAATCTTTCATTCCTTCTATTCATTTAAGAAAATTATTAATCTTTTCAAATTAATGTGCTTACGTACGGATCATGGGCATCATATTACTAACATAACCTTAAATTTTTAGTTTTTGCAGATTTATTTTCAATTTTAATTTCGGCAGTTTTAATATGGATCCATTATAACATTTAAAAACTCACTCAGATAGTAGATACCTATATATAAAGTTTCAATGTTGTAGATTATTGAAAATAGACTACTAATTATAGGTTGGATTTCTAACCAACAAAAAGCATCTTATTATATTAGATTAAGGCAATTAAAAGTTCATTAGTATGCACTGAACAAAATTTTAGTTGATAGTACGGAAATCAAGCAGAAATTTGAGAAAAATTTACATAACATCTGAAAATTTTAGAAAATGCGTATTTTTGAGGTTAGTTATGAACGTTAAATACATAATTAATTTTCTTCGTTATTATAATAAATTAAAATATTCTAGACTTTCATTAAATTACATTAATAATTATAACATTATAATACCAATGTTTCAATAGTGAACTAAATAAAACCAATCTAAGATTAAACTATTAAAATATGCTTGCATCATCTTATAAATTTAAAAGCGCCATTCATTTTTCTTAAAATTTAGCCGCATTTTGGTGGGCGTGGCCTTATTGTCGTCTCTGTCCCTATAAAGCCTCTGTACTATAGACTATGTGCAAGGAGGCGGAGTTATTACTAAATCCGACGCGAGCGTTTGCGGTGGCAATAATTGTAAATAAGATAGATAGGATTCGTGGGGTCAAATATAAATAAATAAGAAACTAAATCGTGCCATATACCCCAAAAGATGAAACTGGTGCAGCTACGGACACGTGTTTCGGAGTTATTGCTCCTCGTCAGCGTAGCGTAGCTAAATAAAGAATCTAAGATCTGAAGCAATAACTAATAAAGGTTAGAAAGCACAGTACACAGTACCCTATTCGTGCTTTCGTGTATCGTGGACCAAATTTGTGGCCTCAGACAGCAGTCAGCACATAGAGCCCTATGCGTACTGCCCTATTTCAACCTCGGCAAAAGTGAATATAAGATAGATAGAATTCGTGGGGTCAAATATAAATAAATAAGAAACTAAATCGTGCCATATACCCCAAAAGATGAAACTGGTGCAGCTACGGACACGTGTTTCGGAGTTATTGCTCCTCGTCAGCGTAGCGTAGCTAAATAAAGAATCTAATCTATTCACTTTTGCCGAGGTTGAAATAGGGCAGTACGCATAGGGCTCTATGTGCTGACTGCTGTCTGAGGCCACAAATTTGGTCCATGATACACGAAAGCACGAATAGGGTACTGTGTACTGTGCTTTCTGACCTTTATTAATTATTGCTTCAGATCTTAAATTCTTTATTTAGCTACGCTACGCTGACGAGGAGCAATAACTCCGAAACACGTGTCCGTAGCTGCACCAGTTTCATCTTTTGGGGTATATGGCATGATTTAGTTTCTTATTTATAATTGTAAATTTTGAACCCCTAATTTTCCCTTTTCCCATTTGACAAAATCATATGTTTTGTGCTGTCAAAAGTGTCAAATAATAAAAATTATTGTTTGAACAAGAAGAGTAGTAATTTAATAGTGTTTTTCGATTATAAACGAAACATGCATGGAAAATTTAATAAGCCACCTGCAAATAAATGTTGTGTTCTAGGCTGTCGTGTTAGTGACACTTTCCGTAAAATAAAGTTTTACAGTTTTCCTGTGTGGAAACATAACTTTGGAAAACGAGCGACATGGATCAAAGTGTTGAAAAGAGTCAAGTAAAAGCATGATTTTAATATTTATTCAGAAATTATTGCAGTAAATCTGTAAAAATAATATTTTGTTTTTCTTCCGGGTTGATGGAAGTCTGTGGGAGCCAAGTTTAAGGTCACGTATATACAGGGTGAATCTTAGAGTGACGGCCATATTTTTGGGGTTAATAGTACTAGTCGTCATGAACATGAATCCGAATTTTTTTTTTGTAGGTTGTAAAATGGCCGAGTTATGAATTTTTAAAAAAAATTCGCGATTCAAGTTTCCTGTAATTCCGGCGCCGCTGGGCACGCACTTACTGCATTACGTGTGACCGGTCGACAGTGTTGCCAAGTGTAGATGATATAAAACTCTCGCTAGCGCATTCCACTGGCGGGGTACCCAAATTCAAATAAAAAGGGTTTAAACAATATTCATTGTTCATGGCGCGAAAAAAAAAAAAAATTGTAGATTTGTGTTCCCATAGTGAACGGTGTCGCCTCCTATAAATATGGCCCCCACTCTAAGATTCACCCTGTATAGTCGGCACTTAGTAGGGGGAAAAAAACCAGAGCATCCTCACAGCACAGCTCTGCATAGCGACAATATTTCCGGGAAAATGTTACTGCAAACAAATTCTAAAGGTATGTTTCACATGACAAAATTCCAATTTTCTTCCCTTCTCTAATAAACTTCTGGTAAATTTAATGGAATACGTAATTTGTTTAAATTCGGTATGCAAAACTATACTCGCCGTTATGTTATGTTATGCTGTCATGTCTTGACATTGACAATCATATCTTTCATGACATTGACAAATTAAGAGTACAAAGATTTAAACTATTGACCGCGAGCGGCGCTACCAGAAACCTTGCACGAAGCGAATACGACCTTTCAAAGAACATAAAAGATTGACGGAATATTCAATTTATAATTTTGATTTTGCTGCCACCTACGAGACAGTAGCCAAAGTTCTCTAAACCTTTCTTAGTTACATTTCAAACCAAAAAACTTGTTTTCTGCATTATATAACGTATTTATTTTCAGTGATATGGGTTTAGTAGTTCGACATTTTTTAAATAATTACTTAATAAAAAATTAAAATTTAAACATGTGTGTGAATATAGCTTAGTGCATTAGACCAGTATTATTTTATTGAGACCACGACTTTTTTTATTTCAAAATAAAGTTAAAAGTTTACGAAGTTTACCAGCTTGGTAAAAAAAGAATTGTCATTTTCTTCAGTTTTTTAATAGTCCAGTACTATTCTACAGAGTTTTTTCTAAAAGCTTGTCAAAAAATATTTTGAATCGGTTCAGGGATGCGGCAGAAATTGTTGACCTACGCTTATTTTAGGCAAATCTAACCTACTTTTCCGCTCACCTTAAACATCCTAATTAATTTAATTATCACTTAGGGCAGTATTCACCAAGCTCGGTTAAATTTTGGCTTAAATGTGTTTAGTTAACCATGATTAAATTTGATTAATCGTGCTTAGGCTTTTCGGTATTCACCATCACAAAAATTAATAACGATTAGTTAACCGAGGTCGAGAAGATAGGTACATTTAAAATATTTCGTTTTGAAGGTTGTGACAGTTTTCTATGACATTAGAGAGTTTTAATAAAATAATAATTATGTATGTATACACTGAGGAACTTTTTAAGGCTACATTGCCGAACATTGGTACTGTGAGATAAATAGAACAATGTGTACAAAGCTTTTGGCTATTTCAGGTATTATTTAATCAAAAAATAAGGTATGTAGCTATTTCGAAAAGATAAAATAATCATTATTTTTAAATAATAGTAATATATTAATAAAATAAACACTCTTACACGTGAACTGTTGTGTTTTGTTAACTGTTATATGCTATTCACATTTTATTTACATGAGGGGAGGCTATGATATGTATTTCTTAGGTTGTCTCAGGGTTGTCTACTATTGACAAAATATTGAAGTATCAGATTTAATTGATCATCACTGTCACTTAGTTTTGGCTGAATTGCCAAATTTTTTATTGATAACATTGCTGTGCTTTCTTTAGGGTCTCACTCTGGCAACTATGTAGAACCAATTTGAATTTGTGGTTATGTTTTTGACTTTTCAACATAACCTCAGTAATTAAAACCATACATACCAACAGAATTCAGATTTTCCATAGCCTCCCCTCATGTAAATAAAATGTGAATAGCATATATGTGTTCACCAACTGTATTTTATGATTACCTGATATGTGAAATAGTCTCAAAAGTCTCGTATACATTGTACTATTACTGCGCAGTATAAACGGCAATGCACCCAAAGAAAATTCCTCAAACAGTATGATGGCCCCAAGATGCAAAGCACTGGACACATAGGAGAACAGTTAAGGTTAGGTAATATGAGGGCCCCTTTTGGGGCCGAGTTAGTGAAGTCTTATAGAATCCTATAAAAACTGGTGTACACGGGGCTCTGTTGAATTGGCTTATAAAAAGGAGGAACGTGATCGGAGCCCTATGAAGCCCCATTCTGGAAGCACAGCGGAGTTAGACAACCATCTACACATATTCTGGTGGCACCATTCTGAAGGGCGCAGCGGATCCCTACAGTGGCCGTTGGCCCCATTCTGGACACATGAGCGGAGCCCGGGCCCAACCGCCCCTATACCTACTACTTCTCTGTAGGATATTCCAAAATAACCTCGATTTCTTCTGGGATATAAAGTACTGTCGCTATTGATAAATGAAATCTTGTTACAAAGTCCAGTTTGTCGTATGTATCGAAGTATTCCGTTTGCTCAAAAATTTTCCTGGGTCGGCGTTTTGCTTTATCCCCATAACTTGAACTGTACAAAAGCATGTTATGAAAACTTAAAACGCCCCATTGCCATTTTCTCAACATTTTTTCAAGCGATGAACAATTTAATACATAATATTTGTCTACAAAAATATTTAACACGATTAAATCTGCTTAAACGGCCTCCTATCGGTCGGTTAAAATTCAAACGTGTTTAGACGACTTAACCATGATTAAATGGCTGGTGAATAGCAAATTGAACTAATCATTTAAAAATTTAACCGAGCTTGGTGAATACGGGCCTTAATATGCACTTTGTTCGACACAATTTAAAATATCAAAATTAATATTTCCCTTAATAATTGTATTGACTATGATTTGATAAATATTCCTTTTATGTGCAATTTTTGACAAAATAAATAATATCAAATTTTCAACATGAATTTAAAAAATAAATTACTGCAACATTGTAAGTAGTCTGGGTTAGATTAGATTAGATCTTTATTGGTCTTTTGTTGCTATATACATATATAGATGCAAGACAGGTCAATAATTGATTACATAATATAGTGTAGACTATCATATAGTACACTATCACAATACAAAATATCTATATTATTAGGATAAATATATTACACTCAACACTAAGGGCGTATACCGTAATGGGCTCATTTCGTGATATTTGCTTTTTAATTTATTTTAGCATTTTCCGTAAGTATTTCATCCTCTAAGTATATAGTGAAAAAATTTGATCGCTAGGGTTAATATTAACCCTAATATTTGATTTCAAATTCGTAACATATTTGAAACGGCTATGACGTCACACCACCCGACTCTACTGGTTCTATGAGTTATGCGGATATATGGTATTTAGATTTCGCTGTACCAAGGACGAAGCACTTAAAAGATGAACGAAATTACCACTTCCGCCGTGTGTGTAGTAACTGCTGCCGTTATGAAACTATAGGAAACAAGCTAGCGGCCGACCGCTGCGAGTGGTGTGACGTCACAGCGCTCTATTTTCATTATTTATTTTGAGCAGTTGAAAAAAAAAATTAATATTTTGCACATTTACTAATTACAAGGTGTACATACTTTCGGAATATGAATAAAAAATTTTTTCCGAAATGAGCCCATTCTAATAACGGGTGATTCATTTAGAGGTAGTACTTTTTTCAGTAGGGATTTTATGACAGATCACGCATGAGTCGTGTCAAACTGTCCCTGTATTTTTGTTCAGTATTGTTTGACATTTCAACATGGAAAGACGTACTTAGCCTGGTACATCGTCTACAAATTATTCAGCTGTATTACGAAAATCAGCGTTCTACGAGGAATGTGTTTCGTGCTCTTAGAGCAAATTATGGTCCACATAATCTGCCTACCGAACGCACAATTCGCAACACCATCGAAAAATTTTCATTATTGGATAATACGCAACCAAATAGACCACATCCAGCACGTAGTGAAGAAAATATAGCGGCGGTAGCTGAGAGTGTACGAGATCACCGTGATGAATCGATTCGGCGCCATTCTCAACAACTTGGCTTGTCGTATGCAACAACTTGGCTTATTTGCTGCCTGAAATTAAAGCCCGTGATCTCGAAAACATTTTGTTCCAACAAGACGGGGCGCTACTTGCCACACAGCCCGTGAAACCATGGCTTTATTGCAAGAACAATTCGGTGAACGGTTAATTTCACGCTTCGGACCGGTGAATTGGCCACCTAGATCATGTGATATCACACCTCTAGACTTTTTTCTTTGGGGCTACGTAAAGTCCAAAGTCTACAAGGACAACCCGGCTACGATTGAGGAATTGGAAGCCAACATTACTCGCGTTATTGATCAAATACCACTCGAAATGCTCCAACGTGTTATCGAAAATTGGAGCTTCAGAATGGACCATGTTAGCAGTTACGGCCAACATTTGAAAGACATAATCTTTAAGAAATAAATGTAAAGAATGGTTCTTTTGTATGATAATAAAGATTAGCCGATAAAATTGATGTTTTTTATTTTTTTTTATATTTGAAAAAAGTACCTCCAAATGAATCACCCATTATTTTAACCAAAATTCCGGTTCGCCATACGATATTGGTTGGTTTGACACATTCTGCATTCTGATTGGTTCTACTAATTTACCACACCAAAATGTTGAATTACGGTACGGGCCCTTAGTAGTAATAGTACATTACATACCAAGCTGGGAGGTGCTTCATTACAGCCGAGGGTTGACATCTGGCAGAGGCGCGTAGCGCCGAGGTCAGATGTAAACGCGAGGCTGTAGTGAAAACGACCAGCGAGGTATGTATACTATTTTATTCACAATCATTGTATAATAACAATATCAGCATACAATTTTTTTATTTAATTGAATAGATAGTGAATGAAAAATAGGAAATTATGCAAAATAAGTAGGTAGGCTGCAGTGATAAAAGTTGAGCGTTGCTGGGTAACGAGCATTAAGGTTCTTCTGTCAAGTAAATTAGGTTATTTCCACAAGTATTTATTATCAATAATTTCTGTTAAATTCGCTCAAAATTCTACAAGAAAATGTTTGATTCTGATCATTTGTGACTTAGAGAGTGTACTTCACCAAATTTTAAAGCTGCTGCACAAAAGACAACCAGAAGATTTGCTGCCGCAAAGTGTGACGTTTAACTTGCCGGAAAAGTGACGTTTCTAGCCGGTAAAGCTACTTTACCGGCTAGCTGGCTAGCTGGAAAAGAAGAGTGAACAAATGCCTGCCTCCCAACTTTTTATAAGCTGGCAATTGAAGCATTACATATATGATTGTGAATAAAAATATAAACATATTTATAATTATAAATTTTCAAGATCTAACTATCTCGACCATTTCAATGAAATTGGATTTACGGCAATTAATTAAGGTTGATGAATGAAATGCGCAGACAAATTAAGTAAGCTACTCTATTTAATTTTTTCCGCTCTTTTCGAATATCGAAACAGATCTACAAAATTTTCGGTCCCATCCCATGTATCGTAGGTTGTACCGCACGCACATGTTAGAGAACATTGTAACTCTCGGGTAGAGTCCTGACATAGGCTACATTATCAGAATTCCTGATACTGCACCGTAAAAATGCTTGGTTATGTCCTAATTTTTTATTGAACCGGTCTGGTCACCCTAGATTAGATGGATACATATAGATACAAGAATCACAAAAGAAGTGACACGACAGGCATTTTAAGCCCCAACATAATAGAATAATATAATCTAATATAAACCAAATGTAAATATTTTTTATTTGCTCCCACTATGGTAAGTAGACTATTATCACATTGCTTTCAAGGAGGTAGGTAAGTTGATTTTACCGAGCAGTGCTTGTTACTATTGACAACGGGAAGTGAGTACCTTGGTTAATAACGCCCAACGCTTTCAAAACGACATAATCAAAGCAGGAGTATGTGACATCCATTAATGAATGTCAAAAAGATTAATTAGTGTCACTATCAAAAAATAAATTGAAAAAATTAATTTCATGAACCCTCTGTGGGAGCAGATAAAATGTTATACATACGCAGGAGGTAAGTAGTTTTGACCAGTCTCGGACTAGACGTATAATCGTCCTCGACTGGTAAAATCAACTTACCTCCCTTGTAGTGTAAATAACTATAATATTATTGGAGTACATTGTCTTCACTTACCAAAATCTATATCTAACATGGCAGCATTAGCACCCTCAACAAGAATTTTCTTTCCTGACCTAATTGCCTTATCAAGATAAGAAACTGTATCAAAAACCAAGGGCTTGATTTTTTCAGCATAGTTTTTGTATCTCTTTAATTCGGCCTCAACATCGACTTTTAACATAGGAAACATTCTTTGGTACATATTGACTAAATCTTGAAACCTGAAAGAAAAAATAAACTCGTCAACTGCTTATATTTTATTAATAGTTATTTAATAATAACAAGTAAAAATAGAACTTTATTTATATAGGACAACCTAATAGACATATACACGTCTGGCCACTCAGTTGTTTCGGATACAGTTCAGTAAGTTGCACCAACTCCCCTAACAATTTCGCCTCCGCCCCATAATCACGTTAGTCCGAGACGGAGCGTCGACTGTCGACCGGTTCATTTCAGGGGAGATGTGTGCAACTTACTGAACTGTATCCGAAACAACTGAGTGGCCAGACGTGTATATGATATTTGTTTAAGTAAACATGATGGTTATAACAAGGATTATAAGTTATAACAAAAATCAATAAAAAAGAGAGAGAAAAAAAAAATTTAATATATTTAATATAGCATCCCCAATAATAATAATAAAAAAAAGGAAATTAAATTATTTTAAATATTCATCCAATGCCGTTTTAAATGATTTAATATTACTATATTCCTTTAAACTACTAGGCAAATTATTAAATTCATTTAAACCTTGTACAAATAATGTACTCATATATTTCTTATGGTTTCTATTTTGAATATATTGTGATTTCTTGTTAAGTAATTATGTACTTGATTATTGAATACTATGTACTTGTTATAGTAAGAGGATAGTAATTCTTTTAACATTTTGAAAACAAAAACTAACATAAAATACTTTAAACGGGTTTTAACAAAGTGCCAATTGAATACATTCAACATTAAAGAAATTGGTGTTAAGGTTAACACCAATTTCTTTCTTAAAATATAGTAGGTACTATATTTTAATATAATCCTCATGCTTCTAATTTTTGTATAGTTGCAACACTGTTATTATCTAAAAAATACAAGATGCTCGGGCAATAATCAAAATGCGGTTGTATATAATTGCTTTATAAATGATAATATTAGTAGCCATCGAGAGATAATTAGCCACTCTAGAGAAAAAGAATAATTTTTTAGATATTTTCTTCTGCATGTAAAGAAAATGATTCCTAAGCGTTAGGTTACTGTTAATAATAAATCCTAAATATTTAATTTCAAGAACGATCTCAATATTCAAATTAACACTATTGATAAATAATTTAGAGTAGTTAAATGGCTTGGTGATAATTATACCCTTAGTTTTACTTAAATTCAACTTTAATTTGTTAGTATTAAGGTATGCAGTTAGTTTTACTAGCTCTTGGTTCATTCTTTCGATGGCTATATCAACATCATTATGACAAATGCAATAAGAGTGTCATCAGTAAATGAGTTGACAAAATCACATGATAGTGCATAATTTATATCATTAAGATAAATTAAAAATAATAACGGGCCCAAGACACTTCCTTGTGGCACCCCTATTTCATTAAAAACTGAAGGAGATATGATCATTAATTTTAGTACGCTGAGATCTATTGCTTAGATAACTTGCAAGCCAGTCCAGTACTGATCCTCCAATACCATAATATTTTAAATTTTTAATTAATATATTTCCATCTATAGTTTCGAAAGCTCGCCTGAAATCTAAAAATACTGCCACAATATATTTACCTTTATCTATTTCTTCATTCCAATTTGCAATAGTTAATTGTAATGAGGTTTCACATGAATGGTTAGATCGAAAACCAGATTGATTTCCAAGAAACAAATTATTACCATTAAAGTATTCCATTAGTTGATGGTATATACAGTAGAGTGGAACGAAAAAAAAATTTTATTTTTAAATACTTTGTCATAAACTTCAAAATGTGCCTTTAGATAAGTAAAAATAATTCCCAAAAGTTGATTGACCTATCTTAGTATTTTCAGGTTCCTCACAGGACTTAAAGTTTCGAAATTTCCTTGTTTTTGCAGGTTTTTATTACCTGCATTGATTGATTTAAAAAAATAATTTTTCTGTTTGACATAGTGCTTAAAATAATTATTAAGTTATGACAAAAAGTCCCTCCAACCCAAATTATTATAAATAAATAAATAAATAAATACACCACATGTAATTACGACCCCCTTTATCCCAGAAGGCTCTAGAAGCCTTGTGCGGGAGGGGGCTACACATTTGAAGACAAGGGACACACATCCAATATCCGTGTATAATGGAAAAATCCCTCTCACAGTTTTTTCCATTGCCACGACCGGGATTCGAATCCGGGACTTTTGGGTGAGAGGCAGGTACTCTACCATCTCGACCATCAGTCATACTATTTTATTTTAATATCTTCAGGTTCCTCATTGTCTTGGAAAATCGCACTACTTATGGGGATTACGCGACAAAGAGCATATTCCGATACAATCACAGCCCAGGCGTCTATGGTGGAAATGGGGCAAATAAGCTCTTTGTATTTTGGTAAATTACATAATGAAGTTTACGCCCCATTTTGGTTTCGAGTAAAACTCATGCCTTCATGTGTTGAAAGGGCAAGACATTTAGTTTAATAGATGCTTGCAGATTTTTACTAAAAAAAGTTAAAAAAATTGTTTATACGGTAATTCAGCGCCATGGTTTTTCGCACATCCTGAAAATATAATAAGAATAATAATAATAATAATAATAATAATCTTTATTGGTCTTGCGCACTAATTACATAGATAAGACAAGTCAAAGAGAAATAAAACAGAATTTACAATACTTTGCATGTATAACAACCATTTTTCAATTACGTCTACATAATTTAACATACAACAATTACAAGTTTTACAAACATACATAGAGAACAAAAAATATATAATATAAACTATAGAGACCCTTATTTAAAATAATACATGAAGCTATTTTTTATTTTACATATTATCATCTAGATATTCTTTAATAGTATAATAGCACTTACTTAATAACATATTTCTAACTGCTAGTTTAAAAGCGGTGTGACTATGTTTAATGCGGATATCGTTTGGTAACTTATTGAATAATTTAATACCGATATAGTTTGGACTTTTTTCGAACAGAGATGTTTTATGTTTGGATATTTTGAGTAAAGTGCCATTTCGTGTAGAGTGATCGTGTTTGTCATTATTTCTTTCGAACTGGTGTAGGTTCTTTTTAACGTACATAATAGTTTTTAGTATAAATATACCAGGGACAGTTAACAATGAAAATTCTTTAAAATACGGTTTGCATGAATCTCTAGGTTTTAAATTGAATATGAGTCTAATAATTCTTTTTTGAGATATAAAGATTCTATCGGCATTGATGCCTAAACCCCATAAGGTGACATTATAACTTATATGGCTGTAGCCTAGGGCATAGTAAACACTTATAAGTAATTTAGTGTCAAGACATCTTTTGAGATTAAGTATAGCGAAATAGCAAGAATTCAATTTTTTTGATATGTGGCGAATATTACTTTCCCATGTTAAATTTTTATCTAGATAAGTCCCGAGGTATTTAGTTTCATCTGATGTTGTAATATTTACTTGCCCAATATTGAAAGAGAGTGATGTTGATATTGGTTTCCTATTATAGTAGTTAATAAGTATAGTTTTTTCTGGGTTTAACAATAATCGATTTTTATTTATCCATTGTTCGAATTCCTGTAGAATAATTTTGGAATTATTTTGTAAGGATAATTGGTCGTATGATGATAAAAGTATAGTTGTGTCATCTGCAAACATTACAACTTTTCCATCAGATATGTTATCGGGAAGATCATTTGCGAACAAAACAAATAAAAGAGGTCCAAGCACAGATCCTTGGACAATTCCTAAGTTCAAGTCATACTGGCTTGATCTGGTTTTATTTAGCTGAACAATTAATTTTCTATTTGTAAGAAATGACCTAATTATATCGGAGATGTTACCTCTGAGCCCATTGTTGTTGAGTTTGTGCATTAACATATCCGTTTCAATTGAATCGAAGGCTATACTTAAGTCAAAATAGATGCCAAGAACATATTTACCTTTATCCAGTTCTTTGTATATATAGTTGAGACAATCAATGCAAGCCGACTCAGTAGACTTGTTTGGAAGAAATCCATGCTGAACCGTACTAATAATTTTATATTTGAGTGAATACGATATAATCCTGTTATACAAGATTCGCTCTAGGATTTTGGAAAATACACTTAACATTGATATCGGTCTATAATTAATAATATCTTTTGGATCATTGCGTTTAAAGACAGGTATTACTGCTGCTAATTTGAGAACAGATGGAAATTCACCACGTTTTATGACTAAATTAAATAGAAATAAGAGGGGCACTAATAATGAGTCACACACATTTTTCACAATTCTTGTTGAAATACCATCGAGTCCTGTCGAATCCTTGTTTTTTAGGTCGTCGATAACAGATTTTATCTCATGCATTTCAATTTCTGCACAATAGAAGGAGTTAGGTACCCTTGATCCACTTGATGTGTTGCGATGGGCTACATTGGATAGGTATTGCTTTCTTTACTTACGGACGAATATCAAAAATATACAGAACTGGGTATCCGACATGTTCTGAAGGCACGGGCCGTCAAAACAACGGTATTACGTGAATTTAGTATACTCAAAATAAATTTCGAGGCCAAACTTTACTCGGAAGTGATCTTTTGGAATGAAGAAAATATTACTGAGTCGCTAATAACCGCTAATATGGAAATATGCTTAACTAAGGTGTGGGACACAAATTTTCCTGGTTTTCCACAATTTCCTTGCAAGCTGTTGAACGTTGCGTGCATCATTAGCTGTCTGTGGCCAAGAAAACCGAGATAGATTTATTCAAGTCCGTATAAAGTAAAAAAATATATTGACATCATTTGAAACGAAATCAGATTATCTTAAAAATAGATAATAACTATAATAACCTTATATTTCAAATCTGCAAGCATCTATTAAACTGAATGTCTTGCCCTTTCAACACATGAAGGCATGAGTTTTACTCGAAACCAAAATGAGGCGTAAACTTCATTACGTAATTTACCAAAATACAAAGAGCTTATTTGCCCCATTTCCGCCATAGACGCGTGATTGTATCGGAATATGCTCTTTGTCGCGTAATCCCCATAAGTAGTGCGATTTTCCAAGACAATGAGGAACCTGAAGATATTAAAATAAAATAATTTGGGTTGGAGGGACTTTTTATCATAACTTAATAATTATTTTAAGCACTATGTCAAACAGAAAATTTATTTGTTTAAATCAATCAATGCAGGTAATAAAAACCTGCAAAAACAAGGAAATTTCAAAACTTTAAGTCTTGTGAGGAACCTGAAAATACTAAGATAGGTCAATCAACTTTTGGGAACTATTTTTACTTATCTAAAGGCACATTTTGAAGTTTATGACAAAATATTTAAAAAAAAAATTTCTTTTTCGTTCCACCCTAATATACAGTGTGTCTCACTTTTCACCACTACACCCCAATATATAGGCCATTTGTTGATCGATTTAGATCAAATTTGGTATACTTCCTTTCTTTCAGATTGTGTTTAAAAAGTTATTAATAAAAAATGTTTTCAAACTTAAATACACCTAATATGATCAAAAGAAATTGGCAAAAATTAGGAATTTATATTAGCGATTGAGATAGGGTTTTTGTTTTTACAGATTCTTGTTCAGCGTGACCTAAAACGCCTGTATACCAAATTTCGTTAAAAAATATTCATTCCTTCAAAAAAAAAAGTAATAAAAATCTAAGATTTCAATAAAAAAATAATAAAAGTTGAGTTATTTGATATTTTCTAAAAAAGTGTCCTAATGCTTAATTAGTGTCATTATATCACCCGTCTACCATATCCGACAATAAATAACTGGAATAGTAGGGTGATTATTGTAGTAACGAAAAAATGGGTAAACATTTCAGCTATATTTTGCTCATTATAAGCCACAACAATATTATTATTATTATTTTCAAATCTAATACTGTCTCTTACAAATGTTTTATTTTCAGGTTTAATTAGATTTTTTAATGTTTTCCACATCATTTTTGAAACATTATGAATGATATGCATCAATTTTTTGTTCAAAATATTTTGCTTTCTTAAATTTAGATAGTAATACGCAAAGTAGAGAAATATATAATAAAATCAAAATGAAAAAAATAATGCCTGCCAAGAATTACGCCATTGATACAATCATTCTTTTTAATAATTTTTGAAGTGCAAATTCAATTTTGAACAAAAATAATTTTTGATTTTCCGTGGCTAGGTTTGCTATTAATCTAATTTGTCCTTATATTATGCAAAATGAAAAAAGTATAAATCGGACAAGACATAATTCTTGACGAACACGTAACCTGTATAGTCCTACTTCATTGGTTAAAGTTAAGATATAATTTTTTTCCCGTTGAATATACGATTTTGCTTATATGATAAAATTCCATTTCAATATAGTTTTTGAAATATATTGAGTTTTTGCGAACCCTAAATCCATTTTCAACTATTTTCAGAATGCCTTTAATATGTGTATCTATAGAGATCAAAATATTCATGATATCTCAAGAATGGAATTACGTTTATTACCGTAGTTTTCTTTATTCGTTAGCCTTGATTTAGGTTTCATTAGTTTTTGGTCCACTTATTATCATAAAAAGAATGTTACTTTACAAACTATAAATAAAATGATAACAAAACAAGCAAATTCTTATATTTTCCTGAACTGTTTACTTTTTAATCCGATGGAAGATGAAATGCTGACCGTTTAGAATTCGTTATATTTCTTGCCAACACAACTGAAAGGGTTGACTATATTTTTACTTTTAAAAATAACAAAAGAAGCAATTAAAAAAAAGTTAAGGACTATTTTATACAAAAGAAATGGATTTTCACAATCTTTGGAATAAGACTAATAGTGAAATAGTTTTTATAACCATAAAAATACACAGTATGTATCAAGATGTGCCCCTACAGACAAGTTGGCATTATCAGGAGATGATATCCCAGCAAACACAGTGTTTCGGTAAAAAGGCGGCCCGCTTTCGGCATTTCGGTTTGAGTTCTGCTATTACAGTGCCATCTATTAAGTAAATTTTGAATTAGTAGCCGCCGTCGGGCGGGTGGAATAACGAAGCTGTAATATCGATGATCTAAGCCGTTTTGTCGGAAATTATTCTCATTGCAGTTTTAAAGCCGTGCCATGCGCTATTCAGCATCATGTGATTGTTTTTAGCCAATAGAGAAGAGATACGTCACGTCGTCATCCTCCTTGGACCTTGAATCCTAAACCGACTTCGCCATTTTACATGTCTGTGTCTTGCACGCCGTACCATGAAGTTTTGCGTTGAATTTTTAGTTTTAGTATATATATTATCTGTGCGTTGGATTTTTGATAAAAATGGAGAATTGTGCTTGTAGTGAAATATTAGAGTAGGTAATATATTTTTTAATTACTTATACTTATTTTTAAAGTAGGTACCAGAAGGAATTAAATAATACTTAGGACTTAGGTATTTTATTGGTACCTATATTTTTGTCATTAATCTTTTTAAGTGTATATAGATTCTGGATGGAGCGTATCAGTGGAGTTTGAAATTTATATAAGTAATATAAATAATATGTATATATTTTTGATTTTTAAGACTTCACATAACAAAATGTGTTTTTTTACTGTTACATTTTCTATTCTAAACTAAACCGCCATCTTACATTTACTTTTAAGCTCGTATATAGCTTTGTGTATGGCCATAACTTTCAGAAACATTTTAATTTTCTCATAATTAAAAAAATCTCATTGTATTCATCCCCTGATTATGAAAAAAATTATATTGCAAATATTTTGCGGACCATTCCTGAGATCCCGCCACTGGTAATTTTGTTTGTTTAGTTCTAATGAAGTATACATATATTATGTTTTAGTATTTATATAAAATAAAGTTTGTTTTTATGTGTTTATACTTTTTTAACTTATTACCTACTCTACCAATGCTAATTCTTGCTTCCATTTTTTATGTTTTATGTCACAAATTTTTATGTGAACACTGGAAGGGTTGCGCTGTAAAAAGGCATCTCCTAATTTATCCAGTTATATAGAAAATGGTAGTCCTTAGAAAACAAATTATATTATCTAATTATGCACAAAAAATTGCTTTCAAACTGTTGAAGTAAATTTGAAATTATTTTTTACAGCGCAATGTGGTTAGTCGAATCTGAATGCGCCTTTACAGTCCAGTCCAGGAGGCAGTGCATTTTTTTTGGTACTTATTTTCCCAGTCAGCAAACATTGATAGAATTATTGTTCAGTTAGTAATTCTAAGCAATATTGTTTATATTCAATGGGGAGGGGGTTCCGATGGGTTGAGGAGGAAAATGTCTCAGAAGTTCCAAATGCGCGGTCCACTTTTTGACCAGACACTTTGGCAAATGTGTCTAGCAGGGGAAAAACGGAAAATTATTTAAAAAAAAATGATTTCCCTTATTTTGGCAATTCTGGAAATAGCTTTAAAACAGCTTATCTATGGAACCCATCGGAAAACCGCCATTGAATATAAACAATATTGCTTAGAATTACTAACTGAACAATAATTCTATCGATGTTTGCTGACTGGGAAAATAAGTACCAAAAAAATTCACTGCCTCCTGGACTATTTTTATCAGCAGTTAATTAGAATCCAAATGGAGGATTATTGCCGAATTAAAAAAGCAGTAAAAGTGAATCTTAAAATAATCCAATTGTGGCAACTAAAAAGAAGAAAATAAGCTTTATAAAAGTTAGCTGTACACCGAAGTAAAACCGTCCCTTTAAAGACACTGCGGAAATCTTTCGTCGAGTGGGACATTTTGCCTTCGGTCCGAAGGCGGGTCTAGGGTTTATGGCGGCAAAATGCCTTCCGGCCGAATTAGGCATTTCGGCATGCCTCTTTCGGCTAGCCTTCTTGCCGACCAAGTCGTGTTTGCTGGGATAGCACTATTTTTAAACAATCTAATTTGAAACAACACCATACACGTTCTAAAAAATATTTAAAAAGATTATTATTTTCAAAAAACTGATCTTAAGAATGCGCAATTATATATATATAAAAAAATAAAATGGAATGAATCGACTGCGGAAAGCATAATTTTCAGCATTAGTTTATTTTCCAGTAAGTAAATACTGGCCAATTTGAAGTCTGCTTTCTCGAGTTTTCTTACTTGCCTGCATCCCACATTCTCCCATGAAAATCTATAAAATGTATTTACATATATCAAGTAGTATTTTATTTATTGTTAGTGATATATTTACATTTTTATTAAATATGGAGTCTTCTTTGAGTAGTTCCTAAAATAAACTAATTACCGATTTTAAATTACTTATCCGCTAAACTACAAAAAAGTTTATAGACTTGAGGGATGAAAATATTGAATAGATTTACTTAAGCTGAAAAAATAGTTCCCTTTAAAGAATTCGCTACGTCATTCTACAAACTATTCTCTCGTAACGTAAAAAGTATCTTAATGTTACTAGTATCTTAAATGACCTACTGCAGAATTTTCAAACCAATCAGTCAGAATATGTCAGATATACTCGTATGAGTGTTTAATGATGAACTGTACATGGGTTTCCACCGAAAATGATCAACCCGATAACTTTTTAATTTGTAATTTTAGAAAAAAAAGTTTCAAGTAAAAGTTGTAGGACATGTTAAGGGCGATTGAGATAGGGTTTTTGTTTTTACAGATTCTTGTTCAGCATGACCTAAAACGCCTGTATACCAAATTTCGTTAAAAAATATTCATTCCTTCAAAAAAAAAAGTAATAAAAATCTAAGATTTCAATAAAAAATAATAAAAGTTGAGTTATTTGATATTTTCTAAAAAAGTGTCCTAATGCTTAATTAGTGTCATTATATCACCCGTCTACCATATCCGACAACAAATAACTGGAATAGTAGGGTGATTATTGTAGTAACGAAAAAATGGTTAAACATTTCAACTATATTTTGCTCATTATAAGCCACAACAATATTATTATTATTATTTTCAAATCTAATACTGTCTCTTACAAATGTTTTATTTTCAGGTTTAATTAGATTTTTTAATGTTTTCCACATCATTTTTGAAACATTATGAATAATGATATGCATCAATTTTTTGTTCAAAATATTTTGCTTTCTTAAATTTAGATAGTAATACGCAAAGTAGAGAAATATATAATAAAATCAAAATGAAAAAAATAATGCCTGCCAAGAATTACGCCATTGATACAATCATTCTTTTTAATAATTTTTGAAGTGCAAATTCAATTTTGAACAAAAATAATTTTTGATTTTTCGTGACTAGGTTTGCTATTAATCTAATTTGTCCTTATATTATGCAAAATGAAAAAAGTATAAATCGGACAAGACATAATTCTTGACGAACACGTAACCTGTATAGTCCTACTTCATTGGTTAAAGTTAAGATATAATTTTTTTCCCGTTGAATATACGATTTTGCTTATGTGATAAAATTCCATTTCAATATAGTTTTTGAAATATATTGAGTTTTTGCGAACCCTAAATCCATTTTCAACTATTTTCAGAATGCCTTTAATATGTGTATCTATAGAGATCAAAATATTCATGATATCTCAAGAATGGAATTACGTTTATTACCGTAGTTTTCTTTATTCGTTAGCCTTGATTTAGGTTTCATTAGTTTTTGGTCCACTTATTATCATAAAAAGAATGTTACTTTACAAACTATAAATAAAATGATAACAAAACAAGCAAATTCTTATATTTTCCTGAACTGTTTACTTTTTAATCCGATGGAAGATGAAATGCTGACCCTTTAGTTGAATTCGTTATATTTCTTGCCAACACAACTCAAAAATGAAAGGGTTGACTATATTTTTACTTTTAAAAATAACAAAAGAAGCAATTAAAAAAAAGTTAAGGACTATTTTATACAAAAGAAATGGATTTTCACAATCTTTGGAATACGACTAATAGTGAAATAGTTTTTATAACCATAAAAATACACAGTATGTATCAAGATGTGCCCCTACAGACAAGTTGGCATTATCAGGAGATGATATAGCACTATTTTTAAACAATCTGATTTGAAACAACACCATACACGTTCTAAAAAATATTTAAAAAGATTATTATTTTCAAAAAACTGATCTTAAGAATGCGCAATTATATATATATAAAAAAATAAAATGGAATGAATCGACTGCGGAAAGCATAATTTTCAGCATTAGTTTATTTTTCAGTAAGTAAATACTGGCCAATTTGAAGTCTGCTTTCTCGAGTTTTCTTACTTGCCTGCATCCCACATTCTCCCATGAAAATCTATAAAATGTATTTACATATATCAAGTAGTATTTTATTTATTGTTAGTGATATATTTACATTTTTATTAAATATGGAGTCTTCTTTGAGTAGTTCCTAAAATAAACTAATTACCGAATTTAAATTACTTATCCGCTAAACTACAAAAAAGTTTATAGACTTGAGGGATGAAAATATTGAATAGATTTACTTAAGCTGAAAAAATAGTTCCCTTTAAAGAATTCGCTACGTCATTCTACAAACTATTCTCTCGTAACGTAAAAAGTATCTTAATGTTACTAGTATCTTAAATGACCTACTGCAGAATTTTCAAACCAATCAGTCAGAATATGTCAGATATACTCGTATGAGTGTTTAATGATGAACTGTACATGGGTTTCCACCGAAAATGATCAACCCGATAACTTTTTAATTTGTAATTTTAGAAAAAAAAGTTTCAAGTAAAAGTTGTAGGACATGTTAAGGGCTTAAAAATCCCATTTTTAGAAAAACAATTGAATATCGTATTTACGATCTACCGATACAAGTTATGTTTTTTTAAATGGAACACCCTGTATTTTTTTATATTTTTGGATTCTATACGTTTTTCTGATTTCAACCATATAAATATTTATTTATTTATTTATTTACTTATTGTATACACAATCTACAGATATTATATCCATTTACAGATTGCACTAAACCTAACCTATCTTAAAAACTAAAACAAAACAAAATGATTTTTAAACAAACAAAATCAAAAAAATTCAAGCAATAGGCAAGTTGACCCATATATTTTTTATTACATTAGCCTTAAATTTGGACAATGAGTCATCGAAAATGTCACAACAGCTTTGATGCAAATTAAAATTAGTACACATTGTGTAAATTGGAGAATTGACGAGGTAGTTCTGCCTTGGCGTAACAAACGTAACTGTTCTATTAAAACGAGTATTCAGGACAAGTACATAGAACTTAATTGAACCAAGTAACCACTCATCAGATATTTTTGAATTGACAATTTTGTATAGGTAAATGACGCTAGAGAGGACACGCCTGTTAGCCAAAGAAAGAAGATTGTATTGTTTCAAATTGAGCAATTATTATTCGGATACATCTATGTATATGAAAAAAAATGTGTGGGTCGAAGGGGTAGTTTGAAGTTATAGGGGTTGATGTTACCCCCATGTAATTGTTGTCAGTTGCACAAATGAAGTTCTCGAAATATCACTTGATGGCAAATTAAAAACTGAAACTATTTCATCTCTCTTTCATTTTTCTCTTGAAGGAAACCTTTTTCCAGCAAAATGCGTAAAATCATAAGCGTGTCATTAGACTGAGAATAAATAAAATCTGCTCTATTTTGAAACCGGTATTATTTTTTCGGTGAAATTTAGTATAGATTACTTAAAACAGTTTGCTTTTATCAGTGGTGCTATCTTGCAGTACAGATTATAGTTTTAAGCATTTTTAAGCACTTTGATATTTATCACTGCCAAAAAAAGTCAGAAATAATTACTCGAAAATATAACGAAGGCTCAATTTCAGAATTTAAAACAATCTTTTTCGACACATGAAATGTTGAATTTCATAATAAATTTACAAATATTGATGATATGTTTAATAACTTTATAACTCACTTTAAGTGGTGCTTCGATGTAGTATTTCCGAAACAAAAAATTAAAATAAATGAAATGCAAAAACCCAACTTTATATTTTCGCCAACATTAAAGCAAAAATTGAACGATTTAAAAGCCTTAAATTGGTTACGAAAGTCCATACCCAATGATTTCCTCAGCAGCCAATATAAAATGTCAAAAAAGCAACTAAATAAAGAAATTGAATACGAAAAAAAAAACTACAATGCTAAAAAAATTAATACGTCAAATAATAAAACAAAAACGCTCTGGTCCATAACGAATGAAAAACTTGGCAAATCAAAACGCAAACAAACAGAATTATACATTAAAATTCAGGATAACATTATATCAGATAACAAAGAAATTAGTAATCTATTCGGCGATTATTATGCTGCTCTGTAAAAAATCAGGTCGACAAACTTAACCTTCCAAAAAATATGTGCAGTACCGTGAATAAACATAACTATACGTCAATGTTTTTTATTCCAGTAACACAACTTGAAGTTAAAAATATAATTTTACAGTTAAAAAATAAAGACAGTACTGGCATGGATGAAATTCCAGCAAAAATACTATCAGTATGCTATGATGAGATATCCTATTATCTTACAGAAATCATTAATGCGTCCGTACAACTTGGACAATTCCCCACAGAATTAAAGATATCAAAAGTTATACCTGTTTTTAAAAAGGATGATCCGTTTTCTATAGAAAACTACAGGGGAATATGTCTACTAAGTACATTTTCAAAAATTATAGAAAGAGCTTTATACGATAACATAATCAAGTACCTAAATGTTAATGATATCTTATTACCCAGTCAACATGGGTTCCGGCAGAATTATTCAATAGAAACCGCATCTATAGATCTAATACAATACATTTATGAAAATATTGATGCTAAAAAATACGTTATGGGAATATTTTTTAACTTTTCAAGAGCATTTGAAACAATTAATCCCAATTTCCTAGCACTAAGTTAAACAAAAAATTACTTCTGTCATAAATAGTTTTAATGAATGGTGTAGGAATAATCACCTAATAAATAACCTAAATAAAACAGTACTAATTGAATTTAAAACAAAATACAATCAACGTAGCGAGTTTGAATTCGACATCAATAATACTCTTAAAAACACGAGCTCTAGCACGAAATTCCTAGGTACACAAGTTGACCACAAACTAGATTTTAATGAAAATATAAATAATATGCAATAAATTAAACAAAATCTACTTTGCCTTTACAACATTAAGATGAAATTTTCACCAAAAATTTTTAATCAATATGTATTATGCATATGTATATCCTATTCTAACTTGTAACATCATCATATGGGGCCAAGCGGCAAGCAACCGATATCAATAGAATATTTGTAACACAGAAACGAATTCTGCGGTTAATTTTTAACCTTGGTTATAATGAATCTTGCAGAGAAATTTTTAAATGTACCTAACAGCATACTAACTATTTCTTGCATATACATATATCTATAAATTACTTTGCTATGTATTTTTAAACTTTAACGATTTTAAAAAAAACAAAGAATTCCATCAATATCCAACCCGAAAAAATGAAAATATACACATAGATAACTTTAATTACATGCACTATAAAAAATCACCAAAATATGCTGGTAGCCACTTTTTTAATCTGCTTCCTGTCAATATAAAAAATTCAATGACATATAAAAATTTTAAAACTAACCTAAAGAATTATCTTACTGGACACTGTTTTTACTCACTAAATGAATATATCGAAAAAACAATTAGCTCTACTTAGATTTAAGATTTTATCTATACAAATGTTTTTTATATACAAAAATTTGTTTTATGTATGTAATGTTTAGTGATTTGTTATATATATACTACTCTGACTTGTCTTATATCTGTACTTACAATGCAGCAACAAAAGGCCAAATAAAGAATTTGAATTTGAATTCAATTCTGTAATTTCTGTGAAAAATTAAATATTTTGAACAATTTATATTTTAAACAATTTTAAACAATATTAAATTCTGATTCTGTACTATAATGGATTTTCGTCAAGAAATATTAAACAATTTTAAACATTAAAATAAATATACAAACTGCAAAATCTTCAGCGGTTCCCGAGATATTAAGAATTTAATGTTTCCAACCCTCAACTTTGAAGGGCTGTATTTCAGTAAGGGTAAATTTTTTTTTAAATGCTATCAGAAAAATCGTCTTATTTTTTGACGTAGAATCGCGTGGTTATAGTTTGTCAGTGCAATTTAGGGACACCCTGTATATAAAAAACAGTTTATATAAGCTTTGTTCACGGATGCAATTCCGAATCATTTAAGGCATATTCGCAGGCGCAGACTATAAAACTACGTGCGCGGTGAACGTCGTTTTATAGTCTGCGCATGCAAATATGCCCTGAGCTGATTCGGAATTGCATCCGCGAACAAAGCTATTGACACACCAAAAGTTCATAAAAACCTGATGTAGACGAACTTCTCAAAGCTACGTTTTTAAACATGAACAGTCATTGGAAACTACACCATTGGCATTTCCATGTGCAGATGAAATAATCTTTCTTGTAAAAAATCCTCTAATATAATATGCTTATGCAGATGGATAAATATGAATTACTAATCTTAACATCTGATTTGCAAAAACTAAACAGATACTTAACGATTGTGAAGAAAAAGCATACAGGATGTCCTGACAAACAAACATTGCAAATACTAGATTTAATTTTGTCAATTTGACATAAATCATGATATCCAAAAATGCTTCGTAACAGAGCTATAGCCCTTTAAAGATGGAACATTGTCATCAAATTCTTTTAAATATGTAGTTGGAATCAGTCACTTTCGAACGACCCGCAGCCTGTTTCCTATGTCCACTTGTCCTAATATCTCTAGACGTAACAACAGAGTGTACAACACCAGTAGGTTGAATGATAGCTGATAGAGAGCGTGGCGAGCAGCGCTTGCTTACTCGTCTGTCAGTTGTCAGTTGTGCTTTGACGCTTTGACTTTGATGTACAACCAACAATTTTTTGTTTTTATTGCAAATTAACTGTTTAGCAGTAGTAGAATGATGAGCAAATTAATGCTTTGTTTCGCCTCTAGACCTCAAAGGAGCATGTAAAATTATACATATAAAAATAAAAGAAATGTCAGGCCAATATTTATTTCGAGAAACTTTGAGATCGAAGTTACCATATCGCAAATGATAACGATCATCTGTGAGTAACAAAATCATATTAAGGAAAACAAACATTTGATGATATTAAGGTAATTATATGCATTATTTTAAGATTATTTACAGATTTTAAGTATAACATACTGATATTTAGATAAAAAGAATAATAAAGTAAAACGTTAGTTAAAAAAAATATTTTTTTTATTAAAATCAAAATAAATATTAAACTCCTTTTTATGTCACACTATAACTGACATTGCTTACCAAAAAAATGATTACAATGTACACAGGTTAAAGCTAAAAAAGCATCCATTTTGTCCCAACTTACGGCCGTTTGTACCAAAATGGATTAATGTTTCATTTAAGTAAACGCGTTTAATTTATCTTGTTTAAATTTACATTACTTTGCACGGTATTCCCGTGAGGTAAACGAGTTAAGGAACAAAACTTGGTTGTTATGAATATGAATTTGACATTTGACAAATAGTTTTTACCTACGATCGCTAACGTAAATAGCTGAAAACGCACTTTCCGCCACCTACGTAAATTGAACCTTACACACCGTAAACAAATCGCACGCTCAGCCGCTGAGGTGCAATGCAATGTGACCACGTGACCTACTTTACACAACACTTGTAGTTCATATTTCTGACACCAGGGTAAAATTATTAAAAATGGCAGGTGCAAAACTTAATTTTCTAGCTCTGTCAAAACTGACATAAGCAACAAATAATACAAAATTGTGTTTTAATTTCAATAAATACGATCGTAGGTAAAGTATAGTACATAATTCGAGTTGCAAAGCAATTACGCACTCATGGAATTGCCACACTCGCCGCTACGCGGCATCGTGCGCAATTTTTCCATTCGTGCGTAATATGCTATTTACAACTCTCATTACGTAATATACTAATGTCTCTGTTACAATTATTACGAACTTCTTGATCTCTGTCCACGAAGCGAAGATTGAGTTAAGTAAAAAAATGGATAAACGAGTGCATGCTCCGAATTTTACTATGGAAGAGAAGTTAGAGATTTTACATCTCGTTAAAAATTAAAAAGACGTTATTAAAAGTCATAAGACTGATAGTATCCCAAAAAGACATCTAAAATTTCAACATCATCATCAATATCTATTACAAATTAAGGATCCATAGTTTATATTTTTATGACTCGAAGATCTGCAAAATCAACTACTTTTTAAAATTTATACTTTCAAAACAGAAACATCACATCACAGAGAAATAACAACTGAAAATTAAAGTAACATGTATTTGCACATGCGCCTCTCCGTAAATGAGGTTTAAACGCTCATTAATAGAGCGTTTAAGGAACAAGCAATTACGACCAGGTTAAACATCATTTTCAATACAGTGAAAAGCATTTAACTTTTTAAATCCAGTTAACACATTTGACAGGGTTGGCGCAAACGGGCATTAATAATTAACAAATGATCTAAAACTTCAAATTTTTTGCCAGTTTTAAGATCTCCGATTAAAGTAGACTTCCCCACAAGGCCGTACCCAGGATTTTTTTGGGGGGGGGGTCCAATGAAAATTTTAGGGAAAAGGAAAATAAAAATCTGATGAAGAATACCTACAACAATATAGTAGAGTAATTTAGAGTAATTGTGACATTTCGGGGGGGGGGGGGGTCCGGACCCCATGGACCCCCCCCCTTCGGTACGGCCTTGCTTCCCCAGAAGCATATGCAGTCTAGAACCCACTTGTGCATGATAAACTTGATAACTGCTATCTTAACAAACTTTTAAGAGATTAGTTATTTTTAATCTTTTATATATTTCAGTATACAATAACTGTTTATTTAGCATGAGTAAACCAAAGAATTAGAACATTCTGTTTTTCGCTTTTGTCAAATCCTTAAGGTACGTTAAGACGCTCATGCAATTTGCGCAAGTCGGTTTAGATGCTCATGCAATTTGCGCAACTGATTTGTGCATGCAAATTTGCGCAAATGAACGTCGTTGCATTCTATTTAACGTTCATTCTACCTTGCACAATTAGCATTTTAAGAGTGTTGATTTTTAACATAAAAAATGAAAAATATTGATGAGGAATTACTTTTTGCTAAGCTGTGGTTTGTGTTATGAAAAAAAAACTTAAATTGAAGGAAAAAGAAAAGAAGATGGGCTAGACCTTGGTTGTTAAAAAGGAATTTGTTTTCTCACATCTATTTAATAGCAGAATTATGCAATTAGGCAATTGGCAATAACAACAAATTAACTTATCCCGAAAGCACTTGCGGCATACGTCAACTTGACACCAATGTGCAAACATCGTTTACATGCTCATGCAAATACGCCAACCTCATGCAAATTATCTGACAGAATAATTTTGGACAAGTAAAACTTTTTGGCTTGCGCAAGAGTCATGCTTCCGTTTGCATGCAACGATTTACTTATGCAAAAGTGGCTTGCACAAGGCAATTGGCGCAAATTGCATGAGAATCTAAAGGCGCCTTTAGTCCGGAAGGCCTATTCCATATTTTGCATTACAGGTCTGGACAGTTGTTTGTTATTGGTGCTATGAGGGTCGACAGGCGATATTATTGGTGCTGTATTACATCAATTAAAGTTCGCTCCCCCTTGTTGGTGGCTGGTGATTAGACTGGGTAGGAGGCCAGTAGGTTTTGGTCAAACACCGGAGTGAATTAATATGTGTTCAATAAACTTTGTTACTACCTACTTAATACAAGACATACTTCTTGAGCAATGACTCACGTATCCCATACCGACTTAATAAATTTTTTTTAAAACATTTATGAACCAGGAAATTTTTAAATACATTATCATGATTTTAAATAAATGGACTCAATTGCTAATTAGTCCAAGCAATGGGTACTAAAAACGAGGTTCTATTCGCAAAAGGTCGGAAAGAAATGAAATTTGGTGGGATGGTAGACATAGGTCCTCTGATAGTACACCTCAGTTTGTGACCTCGGGGGGTTGCCGCTCGAGGGGTGGGGGGGTGAAAACTCTGCGTCGCGACGCTTTTCGGGAAATAGCGCCGTTGTGGTAAGTGCTATCGAAAAAAAGTTCAAATGAAACATGTAGAGAATAAAATTGTGCACAATTTTGGTCTTTTCATTTTTCGTCTGCGACCAATAGTTTTCGCTCTACGGCGCGCCGAAGTTGGGGGTTGATTTGCAATTTTCAACAAAATCAGAATTTCATCGCGGATTAAGACGAAGATCGCTATCAAACAATTCTGTAATATTTTTTTTCTGAAAGAGTAATGTTTTCTGAGTCTGCAGATGCCCGATTTGTTACATTTGGGCGTGTATAATAAAATATATGATTTTTTGAAGCGCGCCCGCCCCTACATACTCCGATATGGGTATTTTTTAATTATCATTATCTACGGTCAATATTTCCTTATTATTGTTGACCAAGGCGCCAAATTTATTATTTGTGGTCATGAATATCCTGATTGGGGTATAAGATACGAGCCCCTTGTTCGGCCTCAACTTACTATTTATTATGATTCGATGTTCTGTTAATCTGTACAAGTACGAAATCTGCTGAAAGAAACCGCCGCTCGAAGCAGCACTGCAGCGCTGATATTCTCTTCGAAGAATCCATGATTCCAACTGTGTCGCAAGAAAAATTTTTATCGAACAGCTTTAACAAAAGGCGTCCCATCGCATTGCTGCAGACAAATTTGGAAGCACATAATTACACGGGTAAGCAAACGGTCGAAGACACGGATTCATTAATTGTGCAGACTGCCATCAAACTTACTCCCTCTTTTTCCTCAGTATTCGTAATTGGAGAAGACGTAGATTTGCTTGTGTTGTTGACTGCTAAAGCCAGAGAGATCCCGAATGTTTATTTGTGCAAGCCGGGTGGGTAAAGGGAACAAGGAGGATGTGTTCTATCCGCCTCAGAGTTTGAAATATAGCGATGCTATTGCGAAAAGTATCTTATTTGTGCATGCCTTCAATGGATGTGGCACTACATCGGCGTTGCTCAATCAAGGCAAGATTCGATTCCTCAAAACTTTAGTAAAAAACCCAACATTAACAGACGCGATTCAGGCATTTGACGACCCTAATGCAGAATTAACGGAAGTCGTTGCCGCTGGCGAACTGTTTATGTTGAGGCAGTATGGTGCAGGAAGCGAACATCGTAAGTTGAAGTCTCTGCGGTATACGAACTTTGTAAGGGCCGTCTCCAAAAATGCATTCAATCTCGCGGCGCTGCCACCAACATCCGATGCGTGCCATCATCATTCATTGCGTACTTATGGTCAAGTACAGAGCTGGCGGGGAGCAGAAACCCCCAGAAGATCATGGATGGCGAAGAACAACCACAGGACTGAATGCAATACGAATCGCAAGGGAACCAGCTCCAGAGATTTTACTTAAGAGCATCTCGTGCAGATGCCAGAAAGGTTGTGGACCTGCTTGTGGTTGCCGTAAAGCAGGATTAAAATGTTCGGTTCTGTGTGTTTACACTGTACTGGGACGTCCTGCGAAAACATTCCCGACCAGATTGGGTTACACGACGACGATGCAGAAGATGCCGAAAACGTTCCCGATCAGATACAGGACGATGAGGACCAAACAGACAACGCCGAGTTAGCCGATTATGGCTCGGAAATACTCGGAATTGATGTCTGAGGATGATGACAACGAAGGCAAATCAGTTTTACAACGTCGCAAGTGCCTCAAAGTGAAATAGACCCCTATATCGACCGTGGATTAGGCCTCTTGGGGATACCACATTAAAAAAAACGCACCGATCAACTCTACCTCAAGGGTGGTGTGAAAAATTTCCTTGAATCATGTATGCACAAAAATAATAAATTTGGCACCTAGGTCAACAATAATAAGGAAATATTGACCGTAGATAATGATAATTAAAAAATACCCATATTGGAGTATGTAGGGGCGCGCTTCAAAAAATCATATATTTGATTATACACGACCAAATGTATCAAATCGGGCATCTGTAGACTCAGAAAACATTACAAAAAATATTACAGAATTGTTTGATAGCGATCTTCGTCTTAATCCGCGATGAAATTCTGATTTTGTTGAAAATTGCAAATCAACCCCCAACTTTGGCGCGCCGTAGAGCGAAAACTATTGGTCGCAGACGAAAAATTCAAAGACCAAAATTGTGCACAATTTTGTTCTCTACATGTTTCATTTGAACTCTTTTTCGATAGCACTTACCACAACGGCGCTATTTCCCGAAAAGCGTCGCGACGCAGAGTTTTCATCCCCCCACCCCTCGAGCGGCAACTCCACGAGGTCGCAAACTGAGGTGTACTATCAGGGGACCTATGTCTACCATCCCACCAAATTTCATTTCTTTCCGACCTTTTGCGAATAGAAAACCCCCATTGCTTGGACTAAATGATTGACCTAGAGTCATATTTTTTTGAAATTTCCAATAAGCGAATCCAAAATAGGGAGTAGTTTGAAAAGACAAACTTGAGCACGATCGTAAGAGTTGTCGACAAAATGCCAACATGTCAGCAAAGAGAATCTTCTATTAGTTTCCTCTACCATTGTCTCTATTAGTTCATCAATAATAAACAGTCTAAAAAAATCAATTGCAGCTGCCACATTTTGTACAACATTCTGCAAATCATTAGTTTCACACGTTTTTGAGCTATACTTTGTTGAGGCAACACAGTTTTAACAGCTCTGAGCTTGAAAGTGGGAAAGAATTTATTCAGTGATATTTGCCACTTTTATCAATAATAAAATGGGCAATATAGTGAATCAGACAGTGAAGAAGATATGGAGTGGTTGATGCAGGAGTATAAGCAGAAAAAGAAAGAAAAAGTTTCTTTCAGAAGAATTATATGAAAATATTGGCACACAATATGGGCCAAGCAAAAACTTATCTCAACAACAAAAACTTGATAATCATTATAAAAAAGCACACAAACAAATACAAATGAAAATCCACATATACTGTCCAACACAAATTTAAATCAAGTAACTTCTACACCAAATGAAAATCCACTTATACTGCCCAACACAAATTTAAATCAAGTAATTTCTACACTAACTGAAAGAAACATCATACATAAGGAGTTTCAGTAAAAATGAGAAGAGTTATCACAAAAGGCTTTTAAGTGGCTATTTTATATAAAAGCATCCGAGACTCTAACAATAAAAACGTTGTCAGACATATGGGATAAAGAACACCCTAATAGCGAAGATACGATTCTTAAAACAAAAATAGGATCCCTACTCAAAACTAATGAAGACAAAAAGAAGATCATTCAGACTCTCAACGAGCTCATTGGTTGTGAATTTCTCACCAAATCCAATATTACACACAGATATTGTAAAAGGATTGTTGCAAAAGCTACTAACAAAGCTACATATCTCATAAGAATAATCACAGAATGCATGAACTCTTCAGAAAAGTTATTAAACGAAGGCCTTTTTTATAAACACAGTATATCCAAGTTTACCAGCTGCACCAGTACCACAACCTTGGTCACGCTGTCAACAATATACTCATACTCGAGAGAACTGCACAACACCAACAAAATGTACAAAGTGTAATGGTCCACATCACTATACTAAGTGTAATACTAGACTTCCACCAAACTGTATGGGATGTGGTGCAGAAGATCACACTACATGGTCATGAAAGTGCCCTAAAAGATCAATGAAACCAATTGAAGGTATACCAAATAATCAAATCAAATAAAAATCGAGTGAAATAGACCCAAAAATTACCAAAAACTCAAAAATACATGCCCCAGTAACAGTGCACGACATGATTATTAACACCTTCATAAGCAAACTTAATAAAGAGAAACATACAAATAGAGAGGAACTAATTGCTAAACTTAGAAGACGATTTGCGGTACAATACAATATTGCCACAGTTGCACATTTCTCAGGAAATAGAGTATATATTTTAATGTTTGATCTAGACCAACCTTTGACAACGTCTCCAACACAACCAATACAAGGCTTACCAATGTTCAAATTCACGTCAACACTTAAAATCTTATATGCAAATGTCAACAGCTATATGGCAAAGAAACATATTATCAACAACGTTATCTCCAAAATAATCATATAAACTGTGCGCTATTTGTAGAAACAAAAACTACAAATACCAGTAATACCAAATATAAAAATTGGAATGTTCTACAATTCGATGGTAACATTGTCAATAGCAATGTGAGAGGAGGAAATCTAGTCCAGATACACCCAGGACTAAAAATGACCAAAAATAGTCCACCGAGAATAAACAACCCGCTAAATGAAGCAACACATTTCACCATACCACTCCTAGATGATAAGTTACACATAATTCTAGTATACATTCACCCAACAGTAAACAACGATATTCACCAAAGCAGCATTATGTGAGTATTGTATCATTGTAGGTGATTTCAACGTAAATAAGAATAAACAGAAGCAAATTAACAATTTTTTACAAAACACTGATTTCAAGAAAGCTAGAACACCTCCCACATTTCATATGGCAAACAACCCAGACACAACTCCTGACCTAGTACTCTACACAAGCAACCTAGAAAACAACACAGAACAAATCGATACACACCATATATGACATTGGCTCTGATCATTCTGCAATAAATCTAAACAGAGAAATTGAACACCATGATGAAAAAAGGATTAATTACAATAAATGTAATGTGGAAGAGATAAACAAGATTATGAAAAAATACACATACACAGCATGCATCAATTAATAAAAAAACAATTAAACAATTCAACAAAAAGTTGACGACAACAATTACTGAAAATTCACCTCAAGGAAGACTGAAACTACACATATGAACTGCCACCGTACATAATTTGCATGATAAAAAACACGAGGAAAATGTATAGAGATTATTTAAAACATCCAAACGAAGATTCTAAAGCACATATCAACATAACTACAAGGACATTCAAAAACTTATAATATGGCGATACAAAAAAAACAAATGGATGAAAATATGTAATGAAATAAATGAGCAGCAAGGGAAAACTACTTGGCAACAGATAAAAAAACTCACTCAATATAAACCACATCAGAAAATTCCTGATCTGGAAAAAAAAATAATCAAACATACACTCCTGATCCAGAAATAGTACAACTGTTCGCCGAATATTTTGAAGCAGCCTATAGTGAAAACAATGACCCGCAATTTGATGACACGTATTATGCAGAGATCAATAGTTAGGTTAATATATTATTAATTATTAATTAATTTTAATATAAAATGTTTACAAAAAGTCTTAAATTACAATAATAAAAGTTGAATCAATAGATTTTTCTTTTGTGTTTACCAATGTACTTTAAAATATACGTATTAATGCAAAATAATGACTGGGCCAAATAATATGATTCTGGGCTCGTATAGTGTTTAACCATAAAATATCCCCAATTACAATACAATATATTGCCAATCATCAGTAAAGTATCTTGGGATTACAATAGACAGTAAGCTTAATTTCAATAAACATGTAAAGCAAATCAAATCAAAATGCATTGCAAGAAGCAAACATTTTCGTAAGCTAACATACAAAAACCAGGGAATCAAGCAACAAAACTGCTGCACATATTTACCAAACAATTTGCCGATCAATACTCAAATATAGCCACCAATTGCCAATTGTATCTGAACACAAGAAGACCAGTCAGTAAAAAAATAGAAGTAACCAAAACATCTTCACTACGTACCATTACTAAAGCCAGACACCCTAGAAATTAACTCTACAATCCTCCCAATACCTTTCTGTATGAAATTACACAATTATAATGTCTCACCAACAGATGCAAATAGACTCCCCCATTAATTTTATAGTAGCGCAGAACGGTGTACGCAATAGTCAGTTTTACATGATGAAATGTACATGTTTAATTATTAATATCTATCGTAAAATTACTTTCGGTTCTTTTTACGAATAGTCATGCAATAAAAACTATACCAACTATATACCTACATCTTGTTTTATTTATATCGATAAAAATCTTTAAAAACCCTATCATTTGCTAGAAGGCAAGAACTTAACTATAAGTTTTAGCATGTCCAAATAAATAAAACACCTACCTACCTATTTTTTCTTTATTTCTATTCTATTAAGTTCTATTACAACTCGTATAAGAAAGTTTAGCGTTTATGCGTTCTAACTGGTCTAATGTGTAAAACCGAGCTGGCCTTTGTCAGTCAAATCTAGCGGTTGCTTTGTAATTCGGATTCTATAAATACGAACAAATTGAGAAATTCCATTCAAATAGCGGACATTTTTGGGGCGGAGTCTATTTGCATCTGTTGGTGAGACAGAGTATAACACCAATCACTGAAAGATTACTCTCCTCAACAACAAAATTTGCTAAAGAAGAGCATAACATAGAAATTATGCAATCCCTCTGCAGAATACAACAGCAAGAAATACACACCAGAAGAAAATATCCTGAAATAACTTTATGGGAACACATAACACATAATATAACTTTGTTTGAGTTTTTTTACACAATATAAATTGTATATATTGTTTGTAGTTTATTTGTGGCGAATAGTTAATATTCATTAAACTTTTTTTTTTTTTTTATTCACTTATTTAACGTCGGCCTATTTACGCTACCAGGGCCTATCACCGACGCCTGTAAACTTATTTCTGGGAATCACTTTTATTTTGACATATTTTGGCCATTTTCTTATTTCTATTTATTTTTTAAAACTTGGCGTGATTCCCAGAAATAGGTTTAATGAATATAAATTGTATGATGTAAATATTAATGATGTAAAAATGAGAAATTATTTTGACTTGTAACAAGCTGAAGAACTTCGGTCGATGGCCTTTTGATGATACCAAATACTTTTATTATTATTATTAGTTTGGCAAACTGTAGGAAATAAATCTGGAAGAGTGTTGATTGATATCCAAGTATTTTCAGAATTTGCAGTCACTGCAGGGATTACTTGCATATTATGATCTTGCTCATGTTGGTCATTTCGCCCCAACAGATTCTTCAGATTCTGATGAACCCATTGGCCGAGGAGGGAACAAAATCTTTGTCTAGAACAGGATCATCCGAATTCTCTTCAAAGTCAGAATATTCATCACTACTCCAGTTTTGTACTAAGGCCAATGAAACTATTTTTTTCCACATTCACTTACGAGATGCCGCTCGCCCCTATATCTTCTTGGTTTTACAAGATATGATTTTCAAATTTGAGCACGTCAAATAACAGTTAAATATGCATTAATTAGACCTATTTTACATTTTCTGTTGCTTCAACAATGCTAACGTTGGATTTTTAAATGGAACACCTTGTATATTTTTGCACTTTTTGATTCAGGAGTTAAAGGCACCTACTTGATAAGAGATTGAATGTTAATTATAAGTTTTTTTTCATTTATATCTTGTTGAATGTTACTCTTATGTATTTTTATTATATTATTATATGTAATATGAACAAATAGTGAAGTGTTTGGTACCAAGTTACCGGTAATAAAATGCTTTATTGAAAGAACTTAGGGGGTCGCCATGGTGTCATTTAAAAAAAAATAGTTATTGGAAAAATGGAAAAATTATTTCCGAAATGTATAAAATCTTATAACACAAATGTCATATCATATATGATTCTTTTTTAACACTACATTAGATCAACTCACAACACACATGCTAAATATCAGGCCTAGAAGTACACCAAGGATATACGACGGTATTGTTCATAATCAAATAAACACTTTTAACCTGTTCTATCAAAATGTTAGAGGGCTTAATACGAAGGTTGATGTATTTTTTGTTGCAGTTTTTAATTGTGAATATATGATTTGCTTAATTGAAACATGGCTTCATGAGGATGTCTCTACAACTGAACTTTTTGGTCCTGATTATACAGTTTTTCGATGTGCCCATAATTTTCAAGAATCTTCGTCTACACATGGTGGTGGTGTTTTAGTTGCTACCAAATCAAACCTAGTATGTTATAGAATAGATTTATCTTTTATAACTAATATATTACACACTATTAGATATTGTTGGTTCCAAATTGGATAGTAGTCATTCATTTTACTGATAGTTTATAGTCATATATTACATCTGTATAATAAAAATGTCATTATGTTGGGGGACTTTAACATTCCAAATTATAACAACCCTAATATACGAGATAGAAAAAGTATTACATTTAATAATAGCACAGAATTCTTAGATTTTGTGCTACTTGAGCTTATTGTGGCTAACATAGAATATATGGCATTTGACACCAATGGTATTATAGGTACTTGTCAAAGTGAATAATGCAAAATATATAAATAAATTTTCCCACTGCTAATGTAGACAAGAATTATAATTTTAAGAAATGTAACTTTCCAATGTTGTACAGGGTGTTTCCTATAAAACTATACCCCCCCTTATTTCGGTCAATTACCACCGATTTTAATTTTTCAAAAACCGGTCTAACACAGAATTTTCTGTGCAGAAAGAAGTATGGTTTTTTTAAATGGAACACCCTATATATTTTTACATATTTGGATTCACCTCATCTTTCTGATTACAAATATATATGACACTTATATATTTGCTATAAAAATGGTGTAAATAATTGAATTTAAATTTAGGGCGTTTCCTTCAAAACTATACCCCCCCCCCCCTTATTTCAGTCAATTATTAACGATTCAAAATTTTCAAAACCTACACAGAATTTTTCGTAGATTTCATATATGCTATTACTTTTTTTCTCCCTTCAACGGTATACGAGGGGTGGAAAAAAGTATGTTTTTTTATGGAATGCCCTGTATTTTTTTACATATTTAGATCCACCCTACCTTTCTGATTATAAATATATATAATACTTATTACGTAAAAAAATACAGGGCATTCCATAAAAAAACATACTTTTTTCCACCCCTCATATACCGTTGAAGGGAGAAAAAAAGTAATAGCATATATGAAATCTACGAAAAATTCTATGTGTAGGTTTTGAAACCGAAATAAGGGGGGTATAGTTTTTAAGGAAATGCCCCAAGGTTAAATTCAATTATTTACGCCATTTTTGTAGCAAATATATAAGTGTCATATATATTTGTAATCAGAAGGACGAGGCGAATCCAAATATGTAAAAATATATAGGGTGTTCCATTTAAAAAAACCATACTTTTTTCTGCCCCTCGTATACGTTTGAAGTAGGAAAAAAAGTAATAGCATATTCAAAATATACGGAAAATTCTGTGTTAGACCGGTTTTTGAAAAATTAAAATCGGTGGTAATTGACCGAAATAAGGGGGGGTATAGTTTTATAGGAAACACCCTGTACAATCATTTACTATTTATTGACTGTATTGACTGTAACAACGGGTTGATGTTTGCTGATGACCTAAAAATGTTTTCATTTGTCTCTAGCGTAGACGATTGTCATAACTTACAAAATAATCTAGTGAAAGTGAATCATTGGAATAGGTTAAGTAAACTGAATCTGAATATTTCAAAATGCAAAATCAACTATACAACTATACAATGGGTATTGTAGTATGATCCTCAAATATATTATAAATATAACTTCGACCTCATTTTACCGACTTTTTTAATTGTAGAATTAAAATGCTCAAAATGAGAACAGATTTCAAATAAAGCATTGTGCCGGATATAGTGACGTAATAGCATACTATGTCGCTAGAGCCCAATAGAATCCTTGGATAGCGTCACAGTGATGTCCATTGTCATTTGTCAATGGCATTTGTCAAATTTTTTTACATATGTTTTGTTTTTGGTTGTGTAGGTACTCATAGTGAAGTGTTTATTTTTGTTATTTACACTATTATTTCAGCAAGCAGTTAGAAAACACTACTTCTGAGGCATTTCAGATATATTTCAAAGAGTATATTAAATAAAAATTGATAAACAGTGCAAAACAAATTTTCAATATGGTTTTATATTTACACACCAATTGATAGTAAGTGGCAGCAAATGTGTTGCCAAATTTCTAAAAAGAAAGTAGTACAGGGTTAGTTTTATCAGAGATTACAAAGACTCTAGATAGTTACCGTCAATGTATTTACTGGACGCGGCAAAAATGGATGCAGAACTCAAGTAATTTGGAAGCAGGCCACCGAAACTTAGATTGACGCAGATGAGGTTCGTTCATAACGTGCGTAACTCATTATGAATGAATATCATCGGCACCAGTCTAAGTTTCGATGGCCTGCTTTCAAATTACTTGAGTTCTGCATCCATTTTTGCCGCGTCCAGTAAATACATTGACGGTAACTATCTAGAGTCTTCATAATCTCTGGTTTTATTAATGTAAACCCCCCATTTTTATTTTTATCTTTGACCGATTCCAAAAATTAAAAAACCGGCCTTACACGATTTTTTATGTGGATTCCACTCCTGTTAACGGATTGGCAGTAGCGTTTTAAATATACAGGGTACGCTAAAAAGTTAGGTTTTTTTAAATGGAACACCCTGTATATTTTGACAAATTTGAATGAATTCCTTCAATCGTTCTGATTACAAATATATACACCTATTGTATAATCGGGTTCCTGGTTTTTGAGTTATTTTCACTTTATGGATATGTCGAAACAAAAGCGTCATTTTATATATAAATCAATAAATGAAGCAAATCTACAAACAAAACAATATATATGAATTATTAAAACAAATGATGTAACATTTTCAACATAATCAATCACCATTAACTTCGATACATTTCAAACTACGTTTAATAAAATCGAACGAATTTTTCAAAAAAGTGCTGCATTCAAATTTAGCAAAGTTATATTTTTTACAATTTGATTTTTTAATTGTTTAAAATTTTCCACTGGTACACTGTATATTTTTTCTTTGAGCGTTCCCCAAAGAAAATAATCTAATGGATTCAGGTCTGGACTCCATTCGGATTTTATTAAATGTTGTTTGAAATGGATCGAAGTTATTGGTGGTTATGTTAAAAATATTGCGTAATTTGTTTTAATAATTCATATATTTTGTTATGTTTTTGATTTATTCCATTTATTGATTTATTATATGAATTTATAAAATAATGCTTTTGTTTCAACGTATCCATAATAAAGTGAAAATAACTCAAAAACCAGTAAAGCAATTATGCAATATGTGTATATATTTGTAATCAGAATGATCGGAGGAATTCAAATTTCTCTAAATATACAGGGTGTTCCATTTAAAAAAAACCTAACTTTTTTGCGTACCTACCCTGTACATTTAAAACGCTATTGCCAATCTGTTAGCAGAAGTGGAATCTACATAAAAAACCGTGTAAAGCCAGTTTTTTTATTTTTTGAATCGGTCAAAAATAAAAATAAAAATGGGGGGTTTACATTAATAAAACTAACCCTGTACATTGCCTCAAATCATGTTTTATATAAATTTTAATATTAATTATTAATACTCTTCCTAATTACCATAAGATCGGTAATTTACTATATAAAATTTAAATATAAAGAAAATATCTTACGGCAGTATAGAATTTCTTAAATTATCTAGAAACGTGCGAATGTAGCGCTAGTTTCCCTGTTTCGGTTTGGAAATTATACCCTATTACATCACATCCAATAGAATAGCTTGAAAATTGGCGGCAATATCTGGCCATTTAAATAGTGTTTAAAGTTTACGAATTTTTTTTAGTGCGGCAGTTTAGCTAGGATATTTCAACATATTGTGCACTTTTGATAAAAGCACCAAATTTGGCACAGAGGTAGACCGATGTAGTATGAACAATTTTGGATGTGTAGCCATCGGCCAACTGCCCCCTGGCGGCCGTGGCGGCCATTTTCCAAGATGGCTGCCAGTGGACACCCGAAAGACAACAGAAGTTAGATTAAAATTTGCTGCTGAAGGTTTTAGTGAATGTTTATTGAATGTTTTGAATGAGATAGTTTGTAAGTTATATACAGGGTGGGTCAATAGTGCGTATTTCTTCTGTATCTCCTGTCTCGTTAGAGATAGAAGCATGGTTCAAAATTTTAATTAATTTGTGAGAAAAAGTACATATTTTAAAATTATTATCAATTATACAGGGCGATCCGTTAAAGTGGTAGATGAAAGAATATATATTTTTTAAATAGAATGACCCAATTTTTTTTATTATATGAATACCACTATGATGGCCTATTCAGCGGTAAAATATTTTTAAAATTTCTTGGATGGTTAATGAAATAAAAAATATTTTTATGGAAAACTGTCGTTATCTTCATTTGTAGTCCTTTTTCTACGATTGACTTTTTTATAAGAAATGCCACCTGTTTCTTCAAATCTGTTTTTAAACCTTTGGAAGATGCTTCTTGTGGATGGGTTCTGTGAGAATACTTTTTAGCGTAAGTTCTGGAGGCAACAAAATTGAAAGTAACTGAAATTAAATGTCTTTGTTTCTATGAAATAATTTCAAAGGTACATTGACTTTTCTGAATAAAACATACCTATTTACACATAAACAACTACATCTAGAAAATTATTCATTTTAGGTATGGGACATATCATATCAAAGTTGCAGAGAAATAAAATTACACAATTTTTACAAAAATATATAGAGTGTTCCATTTGAAAAAGTTGAGTTTTGGTAGTTTGAATATTTATTTAGTAGTGCGCCTATGAACACCTTGTATGAAAAAAATATTTTCTACATCAGCTAATAGTTAAAGTATGGCATACACTACTACCATGTCAAAGAAAAAAAATTACTCTCCAAAAATAAGTCCAAAATCAATTTTCAAAATGATACCTGCAAACGGCAGTTTTCAATAAAAGTATTTTTTAATTCATTAACCATCAAACAAATTTTAAAAATATTTTACCGCTGAATAGGCCATCATAGTCGTATTCAAACATAATAAAAAAATTGGGCACTCCATTTAAAAAATATATATTCTTTCATCTACCACTTTAACGGATCGCCCTGTATAATTGATAATAATTTAAAAAAATGTACTTTTTCTCACAATTTAATTAAAATTTTGAACCATGCCTCTATCTCTAACGAGACAGGAGATACAGATTTCTTCTGTATCTCCGCACGCACGCACTATTGACCCACCCTGTATATAACTTACAATCATTCAAAACATCCACTAAAACATTCAGCAGCAAATTTTATCTAACTGCTGTTATCTTTCGGGTGTCCACTGGCAGCCATCTTGGAAAATGGCCGCCAGGGGGCAGTTGGTCGATGGGTCCACATCCAAAATTGTTCATATTACATCGGTCTACCTCTGTGCCAAATTTGGTGCTTTTATCAAAAAGTGCACAATAGGTTAGCTAATCCGCTATACTACACTGACGATCAATTGAAGTGACCCAAGAAAAATTTGCATCAACTTCCAACTCATATATCTTTTGATACAAGAATCGCAGAGCCATAAATCTTTTTAGGTATTATAGATATATGCCTCAAGAATATGTGACACATTTTGCTTGTCCTTGTCTCGTTTATTTTTGGAGATACGGTGATGAAGGTCAAAAAGTCAAAAAATGTCCTGTTGTATAGAAAACCTCATAAAATCAACAACAATTAAGTTAGCACAATCAATCAAAAATGAAAATGAACGCAATGAATGAGGGTACAAAATGACTATATTGTCATATCCGAAAACGGTTTGGGACACTCCATGCACGACCTGAAACTTTGGTAGAAAAACATGGCTCAACTTTCACCACCGTATCTCCAAAAATAAACGAGACAAGGACAAGCAAAATGTGTCACATATTCTTGAGGCGTATATCTACAATACCTAAAAAGATTTATGGCTTTGCGATTCTTGCATCAAAAGATATATGAGTTGGAAGTTGATGCAAATTTTTCTTGGGTCACTTCAATTGATCGTCAGTGTATTTTGGGTACCTATTAATTAAAAAACAATAAATATGGGTCAACTATTTTTATGTGTAGATGGTATTAAAATAGTTTTAAAAAAATTGTTCAATCGCCCATTAATGATGAAGTTGTTACAAGATGTGAAGTGATTAAAGATCTTGGTATATACTTTGATTCTTCACTTTCATTTGGTACAGGATTATGCACGTAACCTTTTACCCCCGCGAACTTTTTGGTTTTTTACCTAGAAAAAAATGATAAAGACCAAAGTTGTAGGAAATTTTTTTGCGAACTTGTGTTTTTTAAATAGAACACACTGTATACTTCTCATTTTTTAAAATTCTCGCCTTTTTCTGATTACAATGATATACCAGGTGACACAGACTCATGGTACACCCTCCCTTTTCTCCTTTAATCTCCCAGCTATTTTTATAAATTTTGAAACATTGGATATGCTTACTGAGAGGCACTTTTTGACATACTGGGAAATTTTTCCACTTCTATCAACTTTCTATTTTTAAATGGAACACCCTGTATATTATTGTATTTTTGAATTCTGCATAATTTTCTGAATCCAATGATACCCCATAGTTGATATTTCAACAGTCAGAAAGCTCATTTTATTTTTCGATCTAGAGAGCCATGAACCCCCATGAAGTGAATACGCTGTAGTAAATTTCATTCAATTCCGTCAGCGCATTATGAAGACAGAAAATATAATTTTTTTTGGAAAGGCGAAAAAATGCTAAAATTCATATATTTATATATTTCTCAAATCATGTTTAGACAACCCAAATACTTCAGTTTTTACAGGTTCATAACCGTGGGAAACTTTTCTTTAATTTTTCCTAATTTGAAGGGAGTGTATTTTTTGATTAATTATTGAAACAAATCATTTTTTTGAGGTCATGGCCGCTTAGATGAAAAATTAAATTTGCTCATCAAAATGTCAATCATTATTGTTTTTACTTCAATATGCCATAACCATGGTGTAAGATAATTAGGTGAAGAAACGCCTCAATTAGAATGTCTCCAAACTGTTAACGCTAGAGACGCGAAATCGTAAGACAAAGAGAGAGTGTGTGGCCACTTGGGCCGCGCGGGCTGCGGCCCGTATCGTCCCTAGTTAATTTCCACTTCATTTTACCAGGTCGAAAAATATACCATTCGATGCAGAAAAATGTGTAGAACACGATTGTTGAAAAATTATGTGTTTAAATTGTCGGCTACTGTGCAAAAAAAAATAAAAACCATAAATGAAATTGGACGCCGGCACGTTTAACTCAAAACGCTGCTAAAACCGTTCGAGTTATGAAAAAAATTAACATAAACAATTTTATAGAGAACTAAATTTCCTATTACGTAGATCTTGCTTCATTGCATATCGCACAGTTGGTAGCTGCTTTATGGCACGCCTCACATGCAATTAATATATTATAATCATAATAGTTTAATGTTGAAACCTTTATAATTTTATTCAGATGATATAATATCTATTAATGAATGAACCAATCTAGGCTGGCATGGTTTTGCATGTCTTTTAATTATTGTTTATTTATCAGAACAAAGGAATTTGAAACTTTGTCCATACTATTATACAGGGTGGATCTTAGAGTGGGGGGGTCATATGTGTATGGGTAAATAGTACTAGTCGTCAGAACAAGAATCCGATTTTTTTTTTGTGTTGTAAAATTCCGGCGCCGCTGGGCAAGGCTTTCCTACACTTACGTGTGGCAGATTGCCATTTAATTAAAGCATAGATGATATAAAACCACTCAATTACGTTTACATTTTCACTTTTCATTATTAATCCAGAGATACTCAATCAAGAAAGAAAAATTTATTTGATTGCAAAAACAGGTTTTTTGAAATTATCATAACACGAAATGAAAAAGATTTTAACAAAATTCGACTATACAAAGATAATAAATCTTTGGATTATAGGACTTTTTACCACTTTTGCTAGTCAGCTGTTAAGAGTCACTGAACTGCCGACACTGACCTAGTTACGAGCAGGTGCATTAACAAAAAATAGCGAGAAAGAATGTAAACAACCGATATTGACACGACATACACGACACACGAGTTTAGTGAACGACCAGACAGAAGACAGAAAGTAGTGTGGAACTTAGATACCTATTATTGTGATTTGATTGTGTATTTTTAATATTATAGTTTCAGTTTTTAGTGAAATTTGAAGTGTAAGTTTTGCGTTTGTGTTTTGTGATAATAATCGAGTGAGGTGTACCTTCTATGTGTATGTACTTTTATTTTAGTGAAGTAGTGCGTTCAAGGTAAGGTAGGTATAGTGTATTAAAAAAAAAATGATGTACACCAATCAAGATAACGTTGATATGCTTAGAGCCTACTACTTGTCAGGGGAAATTACTTACTATTAAATTCCCCGTATTTTATTTGAATCGTGAAGTTTGGCAACAACACACACTGTTCAGGACACGTGTAGTCGCCTCAGATATTAGTCGTTACTGTCACTAGCGCATTCCACTGACGGGGTACCCAAATTCAAATAAAAAGGGTTTAAATAATATTAATTTTTCATAGCACGTTTAAAAAAAAAATTGTAGTTTCGTGTTCCTATAGTTAAAAGGTGCCACCCCATATGAATATGACCCCCACTCTTAGATTCACCCTGTATGTATGCTGATATCACACTAACCTTCAAATAATAAAATAAACTAAATCGATGTTACTGGCCATCAAAATATTAAACTAATTAATTATTTAAATACTAACCCTATTATTTTTTTTTCAGAGGTAAAGATATAAAGATAAATATACTATAAAAAAAAGTAACTTTACATTTTTCCCATTATCAGAAAAGGTATAACCTTTAATTTCGAAAGGTTATCTCTTGAGACATTTAAAAGGATAACGTCAAAACAAATTTTTCTTAAGTGCTCTCTCAATAGGGTAAAAAGGATTACTGCAGGCAGGTTCATTCGAAGGTTATTTAAAAAATTAAAAGGTAAGCAAATAAAATACAAATATATATATATTTTTATATTTTAATAGCAATAAACACAAAGAAAAACATATACATACAATCATTTTGGCTTTAATAAATAATTAAAAGCAATAGTAATATTATTTACAAGAGATATAGCTAGCAAAAAATTATAAATGTTTTTAAACAACTAGATTGCAAAAGCAAATTTTTATTATATCTTTTCTACTCCTATAAATAATTAATATAATACATTAATATTAAATTTATGTTGAATATGGCTGCTTTGGTTAACATAACCTTGCAAACAAATGAAATTGGCAAGTAATAATAATTATATACATTTTTTATTTAATAAAATAATGTATACATAATACAAAACAAAATCCGTTGCACATCATCACGCACAAGAGCCATATTTTGTTATTCAGCGTCTTACAGCTGCTGCAAGACATTTTTTTCTTCACCAACTGATGACGGTCATCAGTTGATGAAGATTTTGTTTTGTATTAGGTATATACAGCGCCTAAATGAGTAAACACTCGTGATGTGCTGTTACATAAAATAAATACATATCGATTTAGATATATGAATATATTACCACTCTTCACAGAAGAGTACATGACTTTTTTCAGCAAATTTCAACATCATAAACAGCGGCTGTAGAGCAAACACCATTGTGTTAGTTATCAAATCCACAACTTTCAAAATGTTCATCATCTGCCTGCCTGTCCGTCATGATGCTAGTAAGCACGATAACTCAAAAACAGAAAGTAATATTATATTGAAATTTAAACTGTTTGTAAGAGTAAGTTAGAAAAAGAATTTTTTTTAAATAATCAAAAGGTAAATAAAATATTTAATCACTATTTCTGCTAGAACGAATATCCTGGATCTTATTTGCAAAAATTGCAGAGTATTGAATGCATAATAATTATATAAATCACTTTAGAATCGGTATACCAAGTGGTTTTCAAATGTTATAGCAGCTTTCATATTAATTACCACCTAAAAATTAATGTATTAGTTTTATTTATGAATTAAAAAAAATATCTAGTTACCTAAAAAATACCCTTATTTCCCAGATGGCATATAGATTGTAGTGGTCAAAAATAACCTAACCATTTATTGCCATTAGAATGTATAAGTTCAAAGTGTATGATCAGTATTTGAATCAATACTTTCCTTATTTTATTTTAGCACAATAAATATTTTCCAATATTTATTGTGCTAAAAATAATTAAAAGATATTTTCGTCGTCCTATTTATATGTAAATCCATATTGTTCTTAGCATTGGAAAGTCCTAAAAATTATAAAGTCAAAAATGTAAATAAAATGTAATCTATTAAATTTTTCATATTTATACCTCTGTAAAGCAAGTGCTAAGTTAGGTAACTTTTCTTCACAAATAGTTTGGGAAATTTATTATTCAACATTTCATTAAGTTTTTACAATTACGTCTTTATTACAAGGTATTTCATGTACCTGTACAGCTTGATAATATTTCCTTGTAGTATACCTGTGAAAATCCCAACATATTTTATATCTGCCTGCGATATTAACTTCAAACTGGAGTTAGATTTTCCTAAAACAAAATATAAAAACTATATAAAACAGAAAAAAACTAAAAATTAAATTATAAAGATTCTGAAAATTGAGCAGCAAGATTTCTTACATAAAAAAACTGTACACTTTGTCAAGTTTGCACATTATCCGAGTTGATATATACCTACTAGCATTTACCACTATTCCCAGTTATACAAGAGCATATCGAAAGTACAATATTACCGATATTTAAAGTTTCCTTATTTTGTGTGGATTAGAATTTAAGGCACTGCTTTGAAAGCACAATGCATATATCTTATAAATACTCTATTACTACTAATACTATTAAATTCATGACTAGAAAAAAAAATAATTTACTCCATATTAAATATTAACTCTTTTTTAAGATCACATAATAAACTCTGAGTACTATTAAATATTAAAATAAAAATTTAATGTTTCACTCAATATTCCGTTACTTCAAAAACTAATCTACAAAATAAGTATGAATCTTTAACATTTAATAGAACTACACTGCTGGCCAAAAAATACTGACACTCGCAATTTTTATGTATTCTGATATCAAGGGTAACTAAATGTTAAGAGAAATTATTTCAAATAATGAAACTTAAACATATTTTAAGGAGATTATAAAAATTTATTGTCAAAAAGTTTAAAACAGAGCAAAAGCGTGTTACACAAAATTTGTATTGGTGACACAACATGCCTAAAGAGGGTGTTACCTCACCAGGCCATAATCAGTTTTTAACCACTAAGGCATACTCCGCATGAAATTAGCACTCACGTCTTGACCAAATTATTCCTATTCTTCACGAATGACATGGCATAGCTTATCAGTTTTTGGAGCCTTTTCGCGGTACCTAATTGATGTCTTTAATTGATCCCAGATGTGCTCTATCGGATTTCGAATTTAAGTCTGGACTTTGTAGTGGCCAATCCAATCGAGTGATTTCACCTTTGTTCAATGATATTTACAATGTAAGGACGAGCATTGTCACGTACAAAAATGAAATTAGTGAAATTAACAATAATTGTTAGTTTGAAATAAAATTGCATAAAACCGATTTTGAATTTATGAGGTTGGAATAATTAGACGTGTAAAATGTGAAGAACTACTCAGCAGTTATTCCACATTTATCTGTAATTCATATGATAAATTAATATAACAGAGTCCAGATTTTTTTTGTCCAGTAATGTAGTCTAATTTATGTTGCATGTTTTTATTATAACACGGATATCGATTTTAACCTTCGATCCTTTTTCTACTTACCCCAACATTATTTAAAAAAATAATACACTAATATTTTTATCCATTCTACAACAAATTATTTTAACATTTATATAACACCAATACTACTTTAAAAATATACAAGGAACATATTTTCAGAGAGATTACTACATTTACATTTTCTTTTTGTCACACTAAGCAAGATTATTTATTGTACATCTGGTAAGACTATACTAATGGATTTTCTACTTAACTTGTTTCTATGGTTGGCAAAATCCAAGATTTAGTATCATGCCAATACAGCACAATTCAAAACCACAATTTGCAAAATCCACTAGGTATACCAATTAGAAAAATTCAATTTATACGGTTTGTTGTAGATAAGCATAGGATGCAAGAATACCATAAGTAAAAACCAAAATCACTATACTAAACAACGATGAATAAACTATGTACAGAGTGACCCATTTGAGAGCGGGCCGCCCCTGCAAAGTGGCTATTTTTGTGGCAAATAGATAGATGTCTATCACAAAAATCAAGGCCTACTTTGCAATTTTTTTGAAGCGAAAATTCAAGAAATCATATTAGCGATTTTTTTACGTGAAAACTAAGTACGCCACTGTGTTCAGCGTCTCCTAAAATGAGTCTGTACCAAATTTCATCCAAAAATATTGCATGTTGAAAATTGATATTATTACTTTAAAAAATTAGTTTATACCCGGAAATGCATTGTGAACATCAAGTAACTCGTGAAATAAGTGAATAAAAGCAACTCATAAACAAATTATTTTATTGAGACGATTATTCGAACATTTCATTTTGGGGGACGCTATTTGCGTACTTAGTTTTCACGTAAAAAAATCGCTAATATTATGATTTCTCGAATTTTCGCTCCAAAAAAATTGCAAAGTAGGCCTTGATTTTTGTGATAGACATCTATCAATTTGCCTCAAAATGCAGTTTTCCATGAGCAACAATCTAAAAAAATGTTGATCAAAATCGGACCAAAAATAGCGGCTTTACAGGGGTAGCCCACTTTGAAATGGGTCACTCTGTATATACAGGGCGTCCCACTTAAGTTGTATCCACCCTCCTAAAATCTTTATTTGTGAACCAATTTTCGAAATATTTTTTTTGCTGGATAGGACTTGGAAAACTGCATTTAAGCTATACCTTACATTTTTAAAAAAGGTACATCATGACCTACTGAGACGTATTTTTTTAGCGAAATTTCGAGAAAAACTATTAGCGATTTTTTTTAGAGAAAAACTAATACTCAGGACCTTTTAAAACCTAAGTGGTGTGAATTTTGCGACATTAGGATACAGAATGCTAAAGAAAATGGAGAGGAATTTTTAACAACGGCAAACTTTTTTTGTAAACAAAATCGGTACTATTTTGAAATTATCAGTAATTTAACATTTTTCATAATTCTCTGGTTTATTTGAAGACGTATTAAGAAAAAATCGACAGTGGTAACGATTAAAAATGGTATCTAATTTCTGTTGATACGGTTATAGCCCAGGGTCGATCCAGTCAAACCATGAACAAATTAGAGACAAGCTGAAATTTGGTATATAAGTTTGTATTGGGGTCCTTAAAATACCACCAAACCCCACCGGTAATCCGCCGTGCCTGTCACCCCTAAACAACCCCCGAAAGGGGTAAAAATCGGACTTTTTCTAATTATTTGGCAATATCTTAAAAAACAAAGCTAGATACGAAAAAATATGAAGATAGAAAAATTAAAAGGCATAAAATTTCCTATAAAATTGCGTTTAGCAGATATATTTTGCTTCACCAGTGGCGGAGTTATGATATTTTTAATAATTGGGTATTTTGTTAAAATATTCTCTAGTCTTTACTTATTGGATTTTGACATTAAATATACAACAATGTATATGGATATTTTGGTTAATACATTTAATACATTCTTACATCAATAAATTAGAAATAGAAAACATACCAGTGGAGTACTATATTTTAATTTCATACATTATTTTGTATTAGCTAATAGAACTTTAACATTTTACGTGCCTATTAAATGTAACAAAATAATTATTTTAAATATCCGTGAATTTCTGTTACGAATTGAGAGGAATTATTTTTATATTAATAATATTAAGGACATATACCGCATGTCAAGGCAACTGAGTAGTTTTCCGCGTCGCCATTCGTTTCTGTATGTATGCTCTCTTCGAATATTCTCGATACGACTCCATTACGCTAAACAAAATTTGCATATGCTACGCCCAGGAGGAAGTTCGAAACCAAATAAAATTACTAATACTTCAAAGTTGCAGCATAAGTTGGGACCTTTAATAAATGTTAAATAAATAAATAAATAAAGTGTAAGAATAGTATTTTGTACTAAACTTCGCCCATCAATAAAGATGTTTGTTAATATTATTATTATTGCCATGCACGCCATTTCCGGATGTGATATTACATCTGGCCTGTTTACCAGGGGAAAAATTAATTTGGTCAATACTGTGAAAAAGAAGAAGTTGGTTGACCTTCTTGAAGAATTTTACAATCCAAATATATCCAAAGACAGATTGAGAACCTTTATTTCGACATTTTTTATTTCCGTATACGTCAAAAATAGAACAAGTACCGATTTGAATAACGTCAGATACATTCTCTACGTATGTAGCAAAGCAAAGTTTAAATAAATATTTTAATCTGGCTTCACTTCCACCGATCATAAATGCAGCTCAGTACCATGCATATAGGACATTTCATCCAGCAACTCTACATACATATTTTATTTACATGTATGATTAACTTTTAGGTTCAAGCATGGTTAAATAATAGCTTACCACTCCAGGACTGGGGATGGATTTCTAGTGATTTCGGAATCTCTCCAGTCCAGATGGATCAAGATATAAACCCCAAAGGGTTCCTTAAACAAATTTTTTGCAACTGTTCATCAGGTGGTTGCAAAAGTGCATGCTCATGTCGTAACCTGTTTTAACAGGGCAGTTGAGGATTTACAGGCGGAAGTCGACATCTCAACATGCAGATAAAATATATTGGATAAGTAATTAAAAACATTCATTTACTTAAACATAACCTGTAAGTATTTCAGTTTATTTAAGAAAAAGCAACTGTGCTACTTACTACATAAAAAACTCATATTTTATGTATTATTATAGTTTTAATCTGTTTTGGTGTAAAAGACGTAAAATATATTAATGTAACGTAATTATTTTGTGGGAAATGTGTATTTTGTTAAAATATACTGGAATTTCCAACACGATAACTCCACCACTGGTAAAGCAAAATATATTTGCTAAACGTAACTTTATAGGAAATTGTATGCTCTTTAATTTTTCTGTCTTCATATTTTTTCGTATATAGCTTTGTTTTTAAGATATTGCCAAAAAACTAAAAAAAGTCCGATTTTCACCCCTTTTCGGGGGTTGTTTAGGGGTGACAGGCACGGCAGATTACCGGTGGGGTTTGGTGGTATTTTAAGGACCCCAATACAAACTTATATAACCAAATTTCAGCTTGTCTCTAATTTGTTCATGGTTTCCTATATATAAAGCTTCAGATCGACCCTGGGCTATTATTGAAAACAAATAAAACAATACAGTACCTAGTTATTAAAGCTAGTTAAACATTCACTGGAAAAAAATACTGTAATAATCCTTTGAAAAAAATAAACGGTATTGAAAAATGCATAAGGGTGAATGGTGGACTCATTGAGAATAGTTCGATTTAATTATTAGTTGATTAATTTAATTATTTTTAGGAACTTTGTTCTTTTAATAATTTTGTCGTAGTTTTGTTACCAGTAAATCTTAATAATTTTTTATTTGTTTATTTGTTGTTTTTATTTTTACCATTTGTTTTCTCAAGATTATTATAATATTTTTTCCAGGGAATTGTTTACAAAAAAAAGTTTGCCGTTATTAAAAATTCCTCCTCTCCATTTTCTTTAACACCCTGTATCCTAATGTCGCAAAATTCACACCACTTATGTTTTAAAAGGTCCTCAATCTAATTCTGGTATTAGTTTTTCTCTAAAAAAATCGCTAAAAAAAATACGTCTCAGTAGGTCATGATGTACCTTTTTAAGAAATATAAGGTATAGCTTAAATGCAGTTTTCCAAGCCCTATCCAGCAAAAATAAAGATTTCGAAAATCGGTTCACAAATAAAGATTTTAGGAGGGTGGATACATCTTAAGTGGGACACCCTGTATATAAATTTTCTTATCATTTCAGAATTTAACTTTTTAATACTAGATATACTCGAGTAAACTTTAACTTGGCGTGTGGATGAGTTGATATTGTGCGTATTATTGTATTTTCTCTTGCACACAAAATTGAAGTAATGGCCCAAAACCATTGTTTACGTATAAACATACGTGAACAATGTTTTTGGGTTATTGCTTTAACTTTGTGTGCAAGAGAAAATGAAATAGTATGCACAATAACAACTCATCCACACGCCAAGTTAAAGTTTACTCGACTATATCTGCAGTTTTATAGAATAATTGCGCAACAAATTAATGGAATCATACCAAAATATTTAGTTTATACTTTAGAATACCACTGTTGAAGTTGTCAACAATATGTAAGAAGCTACTCCTTATCAAAAAAGGACACACTTAATGATATAATTCGATTAATCATATCCCACTGATCTGTTGTATTTGTGCGCCATTTGTACCAAGTACAGGAAATGAAAAACATTTGAGAAATGTTCCATTTAATATGTTGAAGAAAATGCAAATAACTTCCTAATTAAACACTTCAAGACCTTTAATACAGGGTCCGGCAACAGGATTGAACGGTTTTTAATGGGTCACTATATTTGGACTAATTATTATTACAAGTAAACACACAATTCTGGAAATTTCTTATGACACTTTTAGTTTGCAAAGATCACATCCCTAAGATGACTACTACCGTCTTCTTCTCTACATTGCTGCAATCTGTTTCTGAAATTGACCATAACGCATCTGAGTACATATTCGTTTATCGAATTTTTCTCTTCACGAATCCTTTCTTTGAGTTCCAGAAGTGTTTGGAGACGGGTAGAGTACACTTTGGATTTTAAGAAACCCCACAGAAAAAAATCCGGGACCGTCAGGTCCAGTGATCTTGCGGACCATGCAAAGTCGCCAAACCTTGAAATTAAGCGATTCGGGACGGGAACATACGCTGTAAAACAGCATTGGACCCTTTAGCTGTATGCGCGTGGCGCCGTCCTGTTGGTGCATTCTTTGAAGTTCCACAGCCACAAATGTTTCCAACATCTCAATGTACCGAAATGAATTGACCGTAACGATGTGGCCGATTTCTTCAAAAGAGTAAGGTTAGGATAAATGATTTTACAGCAGAGACCCGTTGATTAATCGGCCAATTTGCCATTGTAACACAAAACCTTCCATAATAAAATACAATTTTATCACTATTTGACGTTTGTCAAATAAACAGTATTTCCACAGCAACCTTTTCAAAACCATTCAATCCTGTTGCCGGACCTTGTATAAAGGGAAAATGAACTGTATATAGCAGAGTATATTTTCATGAAGCAGTGAGTTGTTTAGCAATTTTACTTACATTATTTGTGGAATAAAACCATACCAAACTGTTTTAGTGAAATTCGCTTATCGTTAAAATGAACTTTTACTACACCACTGATGATTAATGAAAGTTAATGTCGTTTTTAAACTTTTAAAAAAGTTAAAAGGTTTGAGAAGTATGACTGGTAGGAAGCTTAAATTTGCTTTGGTTAAGTATGAAAAAAGGGTTATGCGCAAAATTAAAAACAGAAAAATGGATTTGTTACATAAACATAAGTTTGCTATTTTTCTCATCACTAATGATATTACATACTAATACAATCTGACAAGCCAGAAGTGAAAGTGAATTGTTCCTGCAATATAAGTTCTACACATTCTGGAGTTTCGGTTAAGTTTCTGAAAAATTCACTAACTACCCTGCTATAAAATTCTACAAGAGGTGACTATTTAAAACCAGGAATGCACATACAGGGTGTCCCGAAAAAACAGGTCAATCTCTTAAGGGTCTATTCTAGAAGAAAAATTATGGCATTTGAGCCATACATACCAATATCCCAAAGTGCACCGTTTTTGACCTAAATATTAAACGTCAGTGGTGAGAATCATGATTTTTTAAATATCTTCGGAATAGTTTTTAATTTCTTCCAATTTTAATACATATAATATAAAGTTCAATTACATCTTCAGTACTGATTTGGTTGACACTGATACACTGAATGTTTAAATTTTCTTTTTTTAATTCTTTTAAAAAAATAAAATAAATTACCCTGCTATTATCTCTTTAATTTAAAATTTCAAATTTGAACGTCCCAAGACCATAAATTATTGTAAAATTTATATCATTAATCAAGCACAACGTATACAGTAAATCAATAGGAATGAAATGAATTACAAATCAAATTATTAATAATACATAGTGCAGCTACATTTTCTCAAATTGCCCTTAAACTGCTAAAGATATCGGAAAAGAGTAAAAAAATATCAAAAAGCATATGTACAGTCGGCACCACCCAAATGTGAACGGCAAAATTGTATATAGTTCAAATCACGAAAGAAGACCGTTACGTCACCATTATAATTCGTAAGAATCAAATCAGTACTGCGTTAGTTATCAACAACGTGAGTCGGAGATATTAACAGTCACATATAATGGACTCCCTTTCCCTGTCTCTCTCGTTTTACTATTTTGTAAACAAAGAACGCTTGAAGCGTACGTTGAATATTATAAATTAATTTGTGATGTACGGTCATCTCTCGTGATTTGAAGTATAGTGTAATTTACACTTTAAATCATAGGCGCCGTAAAATTTGAAAATAGTTGTCAAATATATTTGTCATAATTTGTCAAAAGTAAAAGCAAAGATAACTATGCCAAGGCATTTAACTGAAGCACAAAAAGCGAGGGCTATAGCTAAATTGGAAGAAAATAAGTCCTGAGTGAAGTGCCTGCTGATTTAAATGTTAGTAAAAGTTGTATATTTTATACATATTAAAAAAAACGCTGACAAGAAGAACAAAGACTGCAAAGACCTATAAGGCAAGGTGTAGGGAAGGTCTCCAATGAGAATAAAGACAATGCTCTGGTCGAATTTATCCATCAGAATCCTTTTGAAACCGCTGTCAAAACTCGAGAAGAAACATTATTGCCAGAGTCTTTCAGAATAGCACAAAGACATCTTGCTATCTGGCCTGAAGAACTGCTGATTTTTAAATATAGAGATTAGTTTTTACCATTTTTATTTTGTTAATGTTTTCCTGAATTATAAATTATTATATGTTGAAATATATTAATTATTGTTAATACGCTTAGTTTGTGTCATTTTATTTCTCACAATCGTTAAACATGAATGAATTAAAGGAATAATTAATATTAACCTTCTTCCACTAACATGTAGGTAATATTAGTTAATTATTTTGCTAACTTCTATTATATTATTCGTGTCGGCCTTCGTCGTTCCAATTATTATGGTAACAGAAAATAATAAAAGTAATATTATTTTCTGTCAATATACCTTCTGTGTGTTACGCCACTAACAAAGTCTGACTTACTACAATGAAATTCAGAAGAAATTTCCATGACAACCAAAATGCGTTCACTTTTGGGTGGCGCTGACTGTACTTTCTTCGTAGAATACATAGGATGATCATAGGCGTCTCAAAAAAAATTTGGGGTGGGTTAAAGGATAACTGACCCAGAAAATTTAAACATCCAGTGTATCAATGTCAACCAAATTAGTACTGAAGATGTAATTTAACTTTATATTATAATGCATTAAAATTGGAAGAGATTACTCAAACTGTTCCTAAGATATTTAAAAAATTATGATCCTCACCAGTGACATTTAATGCCCTGTATATTAAAAACTGTGCACTTTGAGATATAGACATGTATGACTCAAATACCATAATTTTATTTCTACAATACATCCTTAAGAGATTGATCTGTATTTTCGGAACACCCTGTATTATGAATAAAGTAACCGCCATTAGTGGGAGTAATGAGTTATTATTATACTTGAAGTTTCAGAAAAAAATTATATAAAAGTTCCCCATAGGCCGTCGTCAATATCACGAAGTGACGGTACTCAAATATATTGAAATTTGAGTTCTCTTACTATAGTCATAAAATTATACGTTCGAAACATTCACGAAGTGGCATATCTGAATTCCCTATAGATTTAATTTTAATGAACACATAGTTGTCGACGTATGTTATATTTTCAAATGTATAATTTCATAAACTGGCTTATACCTACCACCTGTAAAATTGGAAAAACGAGATACGTCAGTTCGTGATATTGGCGACGAGGTGAGGTGTGCTTTTTATTTTGTCAATAAGTTATTAACAAATAATTAAAATTAAATTGATTTAAGAAATTTATAACTTTTTTATTTATTTAAACAATTGCATGAAATTTAATAAATTATAAATTTTAGGGGTCACAGATTACGCAGATTACGAATCTGGCCTCAATATCGGTCTAAATACAAAATGAGGTCGAAAGTTTAATTTTTAATTTTCTTCTTTTTATTTTTAATAAATGTCTGAGGGTTTTTTGAGGTCACCGATTAAGAATTTTACATTAAAACTCAACTAAAGCCAAAAATGGCGTATCCAAAATGGCGGAAAATGGTCAATTTTATTTCTTATATGTACAGGGTGTCTGTTTAATGCTTTAAAATATCCGAGTTAGGAATTCTTGAGTACAAATCATGATTATTGACCAAATATTTTGTTATCCAAAAATGCTTCCCTAAGAGTTTAGCCAATCAAAGTTACAAAAGAAAAATAAAGAATGCGGAATTAAATCAAGACGTAGGTATTAGGTCAGAGCAACTATTTGGTAGAAAGTTTTAGATCTAGTCTATGGTAAATTTGATGCCATATGAAAAATAAATATAAATTGGAATGAATTAATTAATTGAAATAAATTCTTTAAGGGGAGTGGACCGCATTACCACCTTCTGAATTTTTTTTTCTTAGAAGAAAATTAGGTAACCAGTTATACGTTCGACATGTAACGTTACTTGTCAAGCGTATAACTGTTACCTATTTTTTTTTTTCTAAGGAAAACAGTTCAGGAGGTGGAAATGTAACCCACCCCCGTTAAAGAGGCCTTCCAATTTATATTTATTTTCCATATTGCATCAAATTTACCATAGACTAGATCTAAAACTTCCTAACAAATTTAGTTACTCTAACTTAACACTTCTTGAAATTCAGCATTCTTTGTTTTTCTTTTGCAAATTTGATGGGCTATAACTCTTCAGGGAAACATTTTTGGATAACAAAACCACTTTTCCTACACCCACAAGCAGGCCCGCATTGCAGTTGCAAAAAATAATTTTTAGGATGCAGATGTAAAAAAATTGATACTTTTCCGCCATTTAGGATCCGCTATTTTTTATTTTAGTTGAGTATTAAGTATTAATGTTAAATTCGTAATCAGCCCCCCCCCCCCCCCACCCATCTAATAAGAATTTAAAAAAAGAAAATAAAAGCTGGACTTTCGGCACCATTTTTTTGACTGGTCTTAAGGCCAGATTCGTAATCTGCCATCTCAAAAACTTTATGTTATCAAATTTCAGGCAATTGTTTAAATAAATAAAAGAGTTATAAATTTATTATTAAAATTGAGAATATGAAAAGCACACCTTTTCAGCTATGGGGAACTTTTCTATAAACTTTTTCCGAAATTTTAAAATAAAGATGATCAAAATCGGTTGAGTCGACGGAGTTACAACTTTTTTTTTTTTAGTAAAATGGACTATTTTACACCTTTTATAGCTATTAATGTAAGAAGATTATTATGCGATTTATAATAATCGAGGACGTCGTCTGGCAACGTCCGAAATAGTTTAAATCGCTAATAATCGATTTACATTCAAAGATTTTAATGATGACGTGAAAAAATCAACAACTTTGGCTGTCATTTTAGAGTGCCATAAAAATTAAAATAGTCTTAATTACGACAAACTTTGGCGATATCATGGAAGATATTTATATTCCTGAAAATATACTTGCGGCTGTTAACATTGTAAGATTAGATGTGCTTCCGGATAAATCAAAAATCCATTACAAAAAAAAGAATACCTTCAGTTTTGTTAGTAGAGAAACGCTACTACTTGCTTATTTTGTGAAACTCTCAAATCAATACTACCCGTCATCTGTGTGGCCTAAATATTCTGTTACGAGCTAGTTTGGAGTTGAACGAAAGAGTGGAAATCGACAAGTATGGCGCTTTGACACGATTCATTAAGAAAATGTGGGATATAGAGCTAAAAAATCAAAAGTATTCACGAAAGAGCAGGTTATTGAATTTGTTTGTACTGCCCCAGACCAGACATTTTTAATGATGAAAGTAGCTTTTTTAATTGGAATTGGCAGAGCTTGTAGAATCAATGAATTAACGAAAATGTCCATGAAAAATGTTAAAATTCTAGAGAGCAAGCTAGTAATCACAATTCCTGACTAAAAAACCTACAAGAAAAGGTTTTTTGCGGTGATATCTGACGGAGATGTTAATCCTCTATAGCTTTATTTAAAAAATATATAGCATTACGTCCAACTCATATTCCGCATAGAAGATTGTTCATTTCATATAGAAACGAAAAATTCACCGTTCAGCCTTGTAGTACTTTTCTTGTTAATTTAAATGCTGGTGGAGACATATTAGATTTACAAGAACTTGGTGGTTGAGAATCGAGCAATGTTGCAAGAGGGTATTTAGAAGATAACTTGAGTAAGGTTTCCATTGCGCGAAAAATTCCAGTTGGAGACGTTTCTGTAAACATTGTATCATGTACTAAAGAGACCATCGAACTGAAAAAGAATGTTACTGGGCAAGATTCAGTGGATATGCCCATCATTTTGGACAAGAATGGTGTATCAGGTGTATCTATCAAATTTGAAAACTGTCAAAATATTCAAGTCAATGTTCATAAATAATAGGCATTTACTATAATTGGAGCGTGTAATATATCCTGGTACATTGCGGTAATCAGCTGTTTTTTGTCAGTACATCTACCGAGCTAAGAATTACGGAACGCAAAATTTCTAAGACCTATACTATACACTTGACTAATTAATAAATAATTGAAAATTGAATTGTTTTTTTATATTATGCTTATTCATAAGTCCATACTGCTCATGTCAAAATAGAAAATTTTTCTCAAATACTCACAAAATGTCAAAAATTAAAATTGTTTTATCATATTTTGAGGTTATACTGCATTTACCAACCAATGTAGTCGATCCATAAATTTCGGATCGGGACCGAACGCAGTTCGGTGTTCGGTAGATATTTCCTTATTATCGAACGCTCTGATACATTGCGGTATGTAGCGCTCCAATTATCGTAAATGCTTAATAGTTTTAAAATAAAATTCGTATCTAGGGTATTATGATATGGTAACTAACGTATTATGTGCTACTAAGTTATTGTGAAGTTGTTGTAATGTTATGATAATAATCATTATCAATAAAGATTTAACTTAAAGGAAACTTAATTTTCAATGATACGATAAAATTAATTCTATATCACGTTAATAACTTGGCTGGTTTACGAACACTTTATGTGGAGTGGAAGTTATTGTGTTATCTTGCACTAATGTCGGTTACTGCATTATTGGAAAAATTCCCAAAAATGTTTTTTTGTCTGCAAACGTATTAAGAAGTTGCTAACAGTACAGATCTTTCATAGTGAAATAATGAGAACAGTTCTGGAAAACATCAAAATATGAGAGTTGTTCGAAAAGTTCTCGATCTGGCAAAAAAAAATTTTTTTAGGAATTTTTCTAATTATTCAACGTAGTCACCTTGTAATTCAATACATTTTGATTAATGGCTGTCCCACTTTTTAATACCCACAGTAGATAGAGATAGATATTCTTTATTAGTCCAAGTAGTACAAAATACCCTCAGTATGACCTCATCATTTGAACTGAATCTTCGTCCATCGAGCCATTTCTTCAGGTTTGGAAAGAGGAAGCAATTGCTAAAAGCCAAATCCGGTGCATTAGGAAGCACTTGGAAGGGTAGGTCATGGGGTTTTGCAGCAACAACTAAAGTAGTGAGTGCAGGTGCATTATTGCGGTTAAAGAGCACTTTCTTTTTGGTCAAATGTGGAGGTTTGGCCTAAATAGCATCCTTCTATTGATCCAGTAGTAAAGCATAATACTCCTTGGTGATGGTCCTGCCTTTTTACAAGCAGTCTATCAGCACTACACCATGAGAATTCAAACTTTTCCTGCAGATGGAACCGTTTTCGCTTTCTTTAGTTCTTGAGAATTAAGTCTCTGTAATGTATTATTTAGCGCGGCTTTGGGTGTTTGACTTTAGTAAAAAAAAATTTTTTGGTCTTCAAGGTTAAGTCATGATTTGCAGGTCTTTCAATTGGTCAATGTTTGCCATTTGTACAATGTTTAATCATTGAGTAAATAAATAATATAAAGAGGCGCAACCGTCAAGGGGCAGAGATTTTAGTATTGTATTTTTTTGCCAATAACTTCAGGATTGTTATCAATTTTTAGTGTTGGGAAGGTATTTGTAATTCGGTTGTATAGCCCTAAATATTGTAGATAATTCTGTAGTTATTAGCAAAAAAATACAACACTAAAATCTCGGCCTCTTGACAGTTTCGCCTCTTTATATTATTTGTTTACTCAATGGTATAATCAGCCTTATTCTGGTGACCATTAGTTAATTTTCAATATCTGAACATAACCAACATTGTTTATTGAAAATTATCGATTTCATAAAGTTGTTGTATTCTGGTGAGACTATTGATTCCAGAAAATCAATATTGAAAATCTATTAGACTGTCTGTATGCGTATGATATGAAGTTATTAAAAAAGGGTTGCCAATATTCATTGGTCTTCAATAAAAACACTAGAAATTGAAGAAAATTAGAGTATTTAACGCTGCATAGTTGGAGAAATATTTGTAAAATGACAATTGTCAAAATATAGGTTAACTTTTGCCTAACTGTAAACATTTTTACATTTTCATTTTATACGAAACTACACAAAGAAAAAGAACATCAGAGGCAATTCCAAATATATCTAGGGTAGGTACTTATCTGAGAGTCGGAAAAGCTTAGTCTACAGATTCAGTCGATTGGCGGCTCACAGGGAAATTAATATCTTGACCTACAGATTTCTGATAACTTCCCTGAGAAGAAATGCAAACCACACGTAACAATAAGTTACTTGGGAATACTTATTTTGATTCTTTGTGGGTCTGGCAAGAAGGAACTTATTTGATCTATCAAATATGTTATTGAACCTATACGCAGGGTGCCCCAAAATAAGTGCAAATATTTTGCAGGTAGGTTCTTTGATGAGAATTAGTGAGGGTCTTTCATATAAACTCTTTTAAAATAAGCCCCCCCCCTATCGAGTTTCACCTTCTTAATTGGGTGCAGCACCAAAAGCTAGTTTTTATAATTTTCTCCAAAATGATTTAACTTAGAGCGATAAAATTTTATGTACATATTGTACCTATAAAAGACCATTTCATGAAAATATTATCATCCACCCCATCTTCCTTTAAGGGAGTGAAATAAGTTACCCCTTGTGGTTTTTTTGCCAGAACTTTGATTGACTATAAATATTCAAAAGTGAAATACTTTACTCGAAAGCCTCTTATCTTATTTTAAAACTTCTTTTTCTCTTACTAAATTTTTGTGTACCTTCTCATCAGTACCGTATTTATTTTATTTTTAATCGAATGCAGTTGAGTATAGAAAACTTTAGTAAGAGGCAAAAAAGTTTTAAAATAGGATAAGGCTTTCGAAGTCACCCACTCAAAGGGGTGGACTAAAAGCTAATTTCATATTATTTTCTCCAAACTGATTTCGAAAGCCTGATCTTATTTTAAAACTTTTTATCTCTTACTAAATTTTTCTATACTCAACCATATTCGATTAAAAAAAATAAAATAGATACGGTACAGGCGAGAACTGTCTGTGCATGGTTGTGCATTTCATTTTTTTAATCTAATACGATTAAGAATACCTACAAAAATTTAGTAAGAGGCAAAGAAGTTTTAAAATAAGATCGGGCTTTCGAGTGAAGTATTTCTCTTTTAAATATTTATAGTCGATCAAAGTTCTGGCAAAAAACCGTAAGAGGTAGTTTATTTAACTCCCTTAAGGGAAGATTTGGTGGATAATAATATTTCCATAAAATGGTCTTTTAAGGGTGGTACAGTATGTACCTACATAAAACTTTATCTCTCTAAGTTAAGTCATTTTAGAGAATATAAAACTTGATTTTGGTGCACCCCTTTGAGAGGGTATAACTTAACCGGGGGGACTTATTTTAAATAAGTTTATATATGAAACACCACCCATTAATTTTCGTCAAAAAACCTCTACCAAATATTGGACACCTTGTGTATTCCCCTGCTAAGTATTTTATTTGGCAAATAAAGGTATCTAGTAAGGGATCCAAGCCTTCAAAACACGTCAAAATCGTCAAGTAACCCATTCCAGCAAGGTAAATAATTTTTGGCAACAAATTTGGAAAGAGGGTCCCTAGGGGCATCAGAAATTGCTTGTTGGACTTTTGTTGGCTCTTGCACAACTTCTCAAAAAGAAAAAAAAGATGGCGTAATGGTATTTCATGAATACGTGTTTTTAAACGTTCACCTTCCGCTAAAGAAATAAGTATTAGCGATATTGATCTGATTTTTTTTATTTATATAGTAGAATCATGAGCGCCTCTATCTGTAGCAATGGAATTTAAAAATCACTTGCAGTTTTTTTTTTAATAAGTCCTAAAATTACAGCAACGAAATTTGTGTATTGAAAATTTCGACATATGGGAAACTATATTAAATGTTAAAAATTTGTACACACTATATGTGGACAAAATGTGGTCCTAAGATCGAAAAAGTTTAAAAAAAAAAAATCAGGTCGGTATCTTACACTGTTTGAGAGTTATAGATTTTTTAAAGAGGAAATTATTTATGTTTGCGGAACTCCTAGTAGTATTAAAGCTGATTTCTGGCGTGCGCGTTGCCATCCAGCTTATTGTAATGCATAAACAATTTGCAGATAGTAGGACAAAACAGCTTTTGGAATTGCGTGATTGTTATTGAAATTTTTACAAATTATGTAAAATAAAAGTCACATTTGACAGATTATGAGGGTGTTGTTGATAGATAAATAAATGATTAGATTATTTACTATCCCATTATTTAGGTATATTATGTACAAATGGTAAGACATTTTACAAAAAATGTAAAAAAAATATATAAACACCTATACACAAGTCATTCAATTACAAGCAAGCACTTACGTATTCCTAGTCAGAATCACTGTCTGATAAGAGCTGCTCCGTATTATTTTTGCCTTTAAAACAATTGTAGGGAAAGGCTGCACATGTACAGTTATTACGTTATTTTTTGAGATAAAAAAAATTTTTGAAACAAAAGTTTTAGGGCATTCTATGATTTTTTTTTTTCAACCATATATAATAGTATACAGGGTGCCTCATAAAATCGGCACAAAGCAATCTTATGTTTTTTTAACGGAACACCCTGTGTAATTTTGAATGAGATCAATATTTCAGTTTCGCAATAAACAAAAACAGTACGAAATTTTTATTAATAACAAGATTCTATACATACCAAAGATTAAAAAGTTATTGTAACAATTTTTCAACATGTCCCCAATTTTCATCAATACATTTTCTACAACCTTTTGTTTTTGAAAATCATGGCATACTGTTTCTCATTCTATTTTTATGTACATAGAAGCCGTTGTATACCGAAAATGGCTACAGTAAATGTCAACATATTATACATTTTTGAAATCACGAAAACGAGGACTTTCATAATATTCAAAAATATACATAATATTCAAAAATATACAGGACTTTCATAATATTCAAAAATATACAGGGTGTTTCATTTAAAAAAACGTAAGTAAATGTGGTTTGTCCGGCTTTTATGAGGCACCCTGTATACTATTGAATATGGTAGCAAGAAAATTCATAGAATGCCCTAAAACTTTTGTTTACATTTTTTTTCTTGTCTCAAAAAATAACGAAGTTAAGAGGGGGTTCCATTTATAACCAATATTCAGATTTACGATTTTTTACGTGAATATTCCATAATTTTAATATTTTCTAAACGCTCTGTAAGATTAAATCAATATTGATATATAGGTATAGTTACCAATACCTATACATAAGAAAGTGACGAATAAAAATATCCCATTAAACACTTGAGTGGAAAGTTACAAGTCAGTAATGAGAAAAATATGATTTTTAAAAAAAAAATCGCTATATTTTTTTAAATATTGCAGATTTTGAAAAAGTGACTAAATTGTTTTTTGTAAATAGTTAGTAGATTGCCCCTATAGGTATAACAAAATCAAATTTAAAACCGCTATTGTAAATTCTCGGTGTCAATGACATTTTCCATTTTTGGACGGGTCTAGGCCCTGTATACGATATTTATTGCAAATGCTCATTCCAACAGACAAAACCGCTTATTGTCAATAAAATTTGCAACAAAATGCTGAAAACTGCAACTCCATAGTTGTCTTCCCTGTAGAGATATCTTATTCCAACATTTGAAGAAATAATCCGAATATCCAGTTCAATTGTCCAGAAGTTTATTTTTTTCTTCATATTTTTCATCTAACCTTTTATTTATTTCGTGAATTGCTATATAACCTTTTCTACCATACTCGTATACCCTTAATTCTTTTAAATTTTCTATTTATTTGCACAAATTAAACATACTTAAAAAATTTATATCCGAATCCGTGGCTTCTATTAACGCTCGTTCAATACGCAATTCCTAAACATCAAATTTTAAATGTGTAAATATTCTTGTGTCCGCTTCTTCATGATTGCACTTTAGATTTATTCCGGTAGAGCACTCATTTTTAGATATTTTAACACATTTATATAAGTCATCAAATGTGCGTCCTAAATATAAGGCTACATTGATATGCAACATACTTATTCCTTGTTTACACCACAATTTGGAAATGTATTTTAAAACGTTTGCTTTATTTTTATTATACGGCGATGCAATTTTTTTTTATACTACGATACAATTGATGATTGTGTAATTGAAGATGCTCTTAAGTTCTTTGTAAATCTATAGTGCCGTAGTGACTTTAAATCCTTGGATTTGCTAAGGCAGCATTTCTTTTCTATTAGCAAGGGTGACTTACGTTCGCTACCTCCTATTGAAAACGCTTTCTTCTGCATTTAAAACACGCGTTCTATCAAATTTTAGTCTTCAAGCGGTCCACCAATCCCCTTCCAAATTTACCTTCTCCCATAAATTTTGGATATGTGATGGAGAATAATGAAATAAAACCGCAAATGATGACAAAAAACCACTACCGATTCTAAAAAAAATTAAAAAGTGCAATTGTAAAGTAAAGTGTGACAAAAAATGTGCGTGCACTTGGTGTTCTGTTGCGTACATGTGCAGCCTTTCCCTACAATAAAATTGTTTTAAAGGCAAAAATATTACGGAGCAGCTCTTGTCAGACAGTGATTCTGACTAGGAATACGTAAGTGCTTGCTTGTAATTGAATGACTTGTGTATAGGTGTTTATATATGTTTTTTACATTTTTTGTAAAATGTCTTACCATTTGTACATAATATACCTAAATAATGGGATAGTAAATAATCTAATCATTTATTTATCTATCAACAACACCCTCATAATCTGTCAAATGTGACTTTTATTTTACATAATTTGTAAAAATTTCAATAACAATCACGCAATTCCAAAAGCTGTTTTGTCCTACTATCTGCAAATTGTTTATGCATTACAATAAGCTGGATGGCAACGCGCACGCCAGAAATCAGCTTTAATACTACTAGGAGTTCCGCAAACATAAATAACTGCCTCTTTAAAAAATCTATAACTCTCAAACAGTGTAAGATACCGACCTGATTTTTTTTTTTAAAACTTTTTCGATCTTAGGACCACATTTTGTCCACATATAGTGTGTACAAATTTTTAACATTTAATATAGTTTCCCATATGTCGAAATTTTCAATACACAAATTTCGTTACTGTAACTTTAGGACTTATTAAAAAAAAAACTGCAAGTGATTTTTAAATTCCACTGCTACAGATAGAGGCGCTCATGATTCTACTATATAAATAAAAAAAATTAGATCAATATCGCTAATACTTATTTTTTTAGCGGAAGGTGAACGTTTAAAAACACGTATTCATGAAATACCAATACGCCATCTTTTTTTTCTTTTTGAGAAGTTGTGCAAGAGCCAACAAAAGTCCAACAAGCAATTTCTGATGCCCCTAGGGACCCTCTTTCCAAATTTGTTGCCAAAAATTATTTACCTTGTTGGAATGGGTCATTCCGTTTTTGAGAGCTTTGGATCCCTCACTAATCCCTTAATCTTTTTTTTCTTCTATTGCTGAATTTTGAATGTTTCTTATGCCCTCCTCATTATTATATAGCCAAATGCATTTATTAAAAAAATAAATTCTACGTTGGCCATGATAACCTTTAACTACATAACTAATAACTAAGCTTCTAAATAGTTCTTTGTAAAACTTTGTAAAATTTCCAATGTCTTGTAGATAAAATTGCACACCAGAATTCCAATTATTAGTTAATTTTCAAGGTCGTCCATTTTTCAAGAATATTGGTTATAAGAATCAATATTGAAAATTATGAATGTACACCAGAATCCGAAATCTTCATACTTATTAGATATTTTTCAATAACCGATAATCAATAGTCACCAGAATAAGGCTGAATGTAGAGTTTGTGTGTATACAATGTGTCGACTGGAAAGCAGTAAGGTGAAAATGACAAAAAAATTTTGAGTATGAACGCGATTTTCTAGATTTTGCTCTTACATGATCCAAAACTTTTTTTCAGTGTGTTAAACTTTCAAAAATGTAAAGAGGGCGCTGGTAACAACCTATAAATTAAAAATCGCTTCAGGTAAAGTCTTTTCTGTGCAAGACAATGAAAAATTTTGTAGGAAAAACTTGCCAAGTTTGATAAACTACATGCATATTTTTGATTTTCGTTATTTAGTGAATAATTGTAATTTAGTTCACTTTTTAATAAATCATCCTCAACGTCAAATATCTAGTAGTGTTTTCATGTATTATCAGTTTTTTTTTCTATACCATTCAAGGTCAAATTTTCAGAAGAAAAGTTGCATTCCTGGAAGTCCCCAACTCCAATTATGTTGGAACAGGGGTTTTTTGGTTACTTTTTTCACACTACATAAATTCTTGTCAAAATAATAAATCTAATGTCAAAATGTTGTTAATGTCAATATTATATATTAGCTTTATTCGTTCTAGAAATGTTGAGGCAACAACAACTTGCACTTAAAGTCATGCAGCGTCAAATTCATCACGTGGCTGTTGTGAGTTGTGTCAACACACGTTTTCCACCAAGCCGGTTCTATAACGAATATAAAATTGGTGCTAGATATAAAAATCTAACCTAACTTTCAGTTTATTATTATTGTTATTCATACCTAGGTAAATTTATACACGTTTATATCAGTTTGCAAGTATCTAGGCATGATTTTTCCCTCAAAAATGTTATATTTGAAAGTAATGCGAGTGAAATGCTATAGAATAGTAGTGAGATGACAACTCACGTCACTATTTTCAGGTTACGACCTCCATGTCTTTTGTTCATCTGAGGTTGCCACAACTAGAACATGCTCATACAGCATGTTCACTTCAGGTCAACCCCAGGCAACACCAAAGTTGACACAACGCTTTTAAAACGAATAAACCTAAGGCAAACCAAGTTCAGTTGTCTATCTAAAACGAATATGTTTTTTCGTGACGCAATGACTTGCGTCACATAAAGTCATTTAAAACGAATAAAGCTATTATGTTCTTAAAATATTACATTTCTAAATTAAAAATAATATGCAAAACAATAGTCCGAAATGTTAAATGTTCTTATACAACATCTTAATAATGTTTATTGAGTTGAATTTAAATCGGTGATAATAAAATTTGAAATCCCAACCCATAAAATTTATAGGCCTTCCAACAGTAATACCGAAATTTTCTACGGTTTAAGCAGCATTTCTACCAACTTTCGTTCTAGAGCCTTAATAAAAAATCTGCCAAAAACGTCTAGAGGTACTTTCCAAAGGTACAGAATGACATAATAACGAATTTTAAAAACTTGCTCCTATCAACGTTGCAGAGATAAACTTTAACATTTTTGTAACACTCTTTTTGTCACCCTGTATAACACCCAAGAAATTAACTGTTTAAAAAAAGCAACCCAATCGCCGATTCTACAAGAGACAAGCTTTCGAGTGATGTGCCAGTCATTTAAATCGGATGGCCCAGGCCTCAGGTACGGCGATTAAAAAATGACCAAAAATAAGGTCGGTGCGACACATTAAGATTAGATGATTAAGTAAACAGTAAACAATATATAGTTATTCACAATACACTCACTTTTTGTAATTAAAATCTTCTCTACAGTCTTGCATTCAAATAAATTTTCCAATAAATTTGGGTCCTTTCCTTATTCGGCATCGTAAAATAATAAACATGTAATATATATATAATTTTTGATCTCCAAATATTTAAATAGTTTGGTATAATTCCATTAAAGGGGACATTTGTGTGACGAAACCTATTTTTCCAAGTAAACATTTTTACAGCACTTTGTAATTAATCATTTTAAGACGGTTTAACCCTGAAGAAATACAAAATTTGGAAGTATGCAAATTCCATGAATCACTAATACTTCATATATCCTACCAACCTACCATATAGAGATCGGGTCATTTAAATATGCAATACGTCCAGCCGACTTTAATTCACTGGTAGGATTCTGTAAGATTTTGACACACAATGGTTAACCAGTCTGTGTTTATGCCAAAGAATATTACTTGTTTTAAAATGGTTATATTCTTTGATTGTCAATCCTATTGCGCTATTGTTCATTTTACTCCGAGACACAATACAGACACGTACTACAAACTTAAAATAGGTTTTCAAGAAAAAGTTTAATTTACAAAAAAAAATGTCAATTAGTTCTGTACCTTCTCTAGCTACATTTCATTGATTCAAAACTTTGAATAATACAAGCGAATTGATGTTTATAGAATTACTTTTGTGTTTGTTTAGAAAATGTTATTTATAATTAAAAAATTGAAAGTGGCAACATACATAAAGAATACTTATTCTTAAATAAAACAGTAATACACCATTCTCCGTGTAATACGGTACCAATAGCCAGACACACACGAGAAGGATTTCTGAACTATCTTTCCCGCCAATCAATAGGCATGTCCACAAAAAAATTAATATACATTAATATTAGTTAAAATCATACATCGGAGCCCCTGGTACCTATATCTGAATTTTTTTTTGAAAAAAATTCATCCTAATCATAACAGCGACCGAAGAAATCTTTTGCTCTGTTTGAATTAAATAAACGCCTGCTGATTGTTTTGACGTCACAAGCTCGCTAGCCTGGCTGGCGCGCGTGATTAATTTTCGCACGCCGCGCGCTGAGCTGTCAGAAGTGCCAGAATGCAGTCTACATTTGCAGTAGCTCTATTATTTACGACGTTGCGGTGTTGGTTTATTGCATCGTCTTATTAGTAAATATGGAAGATTTCCAGAAAGGAGATTCACATAATTTGTCAAATGTAAGCGTAATTATAGTATTCGATTTTCTGATAACAAACAGTGATTTTAACCAGCCCCAAAGGAAATCACGAAAAAGCGCTGTGTTTTAATGTAGGTCATTTAAGTTCGGGTTTAAACTGAGGAGAACTAATCGTATAGCATTTATTATTATAGTAAATTAACTTGCATTAAAATGATCCTCGCAGCAGTACAAAGTAGATGTCGATGAAACGTTTTTAATATCACGTCTTACTGCCTCAAACCATTTTTTCCTGTTTATTGCTGGCTTTGGGACGCTTACAAATATTTTCGTTGGCGTCTTAGTAGTTGTATTATTGCAGCAAGGAACAAAACATCATTTTCGTGCCACCATATTTCTTTTATAATACTGCTCATTAACACAGAGAACTCTCACTGCATGACGAACCCGTGTACAAGCCGGCCGGCGCGCGGCATCGTGCCTGCGAGGATGTGACGTCATGTTACTAGCCTCTATCTTGGGAATGTTTCTTAGCCTCTCTGCTTTTAGGTGATTTCTATTGCGAATAACTGGCAAAATGAAAATATACAAATTTTTTTATTGGTACATTAGTTCATAATACCAATAAATCCATCATTTCCAATTGAAATTAAAATTTTGTGGACATGCCTATTCCGTCATTCCGCTTTCGTCGATCCGGCCTGGGGCAGATCAGATATTTCATTCAACATAAACGTAAAGATCCCATGTTTCATTTTTTAAAATCAAAATATTGGGGATTTAAGATTAAAGATTTTAGTGAGAACATCATAATTGATGTCCCAAAATAAATCTTAAAAAGTTGACGGACCACAGATTACAGATTGGTTTTAGATAATTTAGGTACTATTGATGTTTTGTGAAATATTAGCAAAATAATTATTAAAGTCAAGGACAGCAGAAGTTATGTAGATTAGGATTATTTCTTTTTATGATCGCCCAGAAGGCTGCTTGGGAATTGGAAGAGAGTTATTGATGTAATCATCATGTTTGCTGAGCTTGGAGCGATATTACGTTTATTGGCTATTAAATTGAAATCAGTTTTACTTATTTCTCTAAGATAATTCGTGTTCGCACATACTTCTTAGGCGATCGTCATTCTAATTCATCTTTTGCGTATTATGGGAGCCTATCTATTTGAATGGAAAAACACAAATCAATAGCATTACTTTATGATGCAAAATTTTTTTATATATATTTTTTTATATATATTTATTATATATTATTAAATCCCAGTTCAGGAATTCAATTACGAGGTAAAATTGTAAAAATACATAATCAGCAATAAGTTTATATTTAATTCTAATTGATTGTCTGAGTTTATTTTTTGGCGTAATTTCCATTGTTATCCCAACGTGGTCAGCGAGACTAGGATCACCTGTTTTAAGAAGATTGATTTTGGGTCGCAAATGGTAAACATATCGTTTGTATTATTGAAGACAATTTGTCTCCATTCGTAACAGTGAAACATGTTACAAAGTGGGAGTGCTTCTGAATTTCGAGTGTTGTACTTAGTGTTAAAATCACCTGTTATTACGGTTTTTTAAATAATAATCAAAATAATAATAAATTACTTTTTGGTAAATTGTGAAAAATCTCCCAAAAGATCTCCAATCCGAATTCCATTCCTTGTGGCTTTGGACGAATAGGTTGGGCCGATGCCCTTCTTAGTGGTTCCTAAACCTTGGCCTTTTTTATTGTTTTCTTGTTCTTGCAATCCATCAACTTGTTGATGAAAATCAAATACTAAATGAGCTCTATCTGAGATAATTAGACGATCACCCCAATCTTTTAGTCCCTTCTTTTCATTTTTTTCAATTTCCTCAAACATGCCTGGAAGATGAATTACTACCCCATTTCCTGAAGAGAAAAAACAAAATAAAAATCATATTAACAGCTGAACAAAAGAAGGTCAAATTTTAATATTAAATGTTAAACAATTTCTGAACTTGTTAAAATAAATTGTGTGAAACTATACTCTAGTTGCTTAAAATATGGTGTTTAGTAAATATTATACAGGGTGGTTCAGAATTTACCGATTAAACTTCGGGAACTAATAGAGTACGTTAAAATAAAGGGACTTTCTTTAATAAACTTATATCTAAAACCGCATAGTTTCTGAGATACAGGGGGTCAAAGTTTAATTTAAAAAAAATGTTTTTTTAAATATGTTCTTAATTAGTTGAGGTATTTTAACGAATCTTGCTTGACAAATTAACAGTAACAAATAACGTTTTCCGAAAAAAATTCGACTCGCTAATTTATACAGTGGCGGAGTATTCAATTTTTTAATTTTTACTTGTTAAAAAATAGTGATACGCCACTGGATAAATTTTAAAAAATTAACATTTTTAAAAACTACAATTATTTCGTAATAAAAAAGTATTCTTGGCATTTTTGTCATAATCCAAAGCTTTATCCAAAATATTGGTTCAGAAAACTTTCTGCAAAGCTATAAATTAGATGCTTCAATACTCCGCCACTGTATAAGTTAGCGAGTCGAATTTTTTTCGGAAAACGTTACTTGTTACTGTTAATTTGTCAAGCAAGTTTCGTTAAAATACCTAACTAATTAAGAACATATTTAAAAAAATATTTTTTTTAAATTAAACTTTGACCCCCTGTATCTCAGAAACTATGCGGTTTTAGATATAAGTTTATTAAAGAAAGTCCATTTATTTTAACGTACTCTATTAGTTCCCGAAGTTTAATCGGTAAATTCTGAACCACCCTGTATAGATGTATACATATACAGTATGTCCCTAAAGTTTGAAATAAAATTCATCAAATTAAAATGAATTGTTTTTGGGGGAAACTCCTTGGACACGTCGATTTTTATTTTTAAAACAACAAAAGTAGGGGTTGTCTTCGACTCCCCACAATCAACCCCCTAAGCCCTAACATCCCCAACTTTGAATTATCAAATATGAAGATACCCCGTTTTAATACATTTCTTGTAAGTACCAAAATCAACAAAAAAAAAAATGGTTGATAAATATCCGAAATATTCAACACACATCTTTTCGAATCGGCATCTTTGCAGATCTAGTAATAAGGAGTTAAAAACAATTATGTCGTTTGAGTTTGACAAGTAAATTGAAAATCACATTTGTCAGTCAGTCATTGCGGTTTAATTTTATACTTGTATACTTGATAATTTGTCAAATTGCAGCTATGGGAAATATGCCGGATTTATTAGAAAAGCAGCGAATTGAAATCCTAATTATGAATGGACTTAGAACCAAATGAGAAGTCAGCTCGAAGTTTGCGATAACAACGTTTATCCCAACCAACAAACTACACATTCAACTGTGAGTAAAATCTATCACAAATTGGAACAAACGGTCTCTGTAAAAAATGTGCGATGATCAGGTCGACCCCAGAAATTTAATGATGATTCGGGACTTGAAGTAATGCTCAATTTAACGGAAAATCCAATTAATTTAATGGCACCGTAAACAGACAAACGACAACATACTGGAGTGACATAAATCCTCACTGGACACAAGATACCCATTCGCAAAGACTACAAAAAGTTAATTGGAGTAGGTACTAGGATGGTTGAGCATGGGAAAATGGAAACTTTCGTGTTTAGTTTTTACCTAATAGGCTCGTTTATCAATTTTTTTTTATTACAAATTCTGAAAGAGCACACTGAATTTAGGGGGGTATGCAAAATTTTATAATTTTCTGATGCTTATTTACTCCGTAAAAAATTCCGAAAAGTCCAAATCGAGCTCGCCAGTTGTGACGTCACCGGCCCACTTAAGTCGGCTTTGGCCGCACGCTGAGTGACATTTCGTAGCCTGCACTGTCACAAACGGTGACACAAACGTAAACGTCTCAAGCTGTCAACGAATTAAAACAAATTTAAGTCGCAACAACGGAACGCGGAACTATCGCAATATGCTTGTGAGAGCCGGTGACGTCACGTCTGCAGCACGGAGTCGGTCTTTTTATTCCCCAATATTTTAGTCAATTGTTGTCCGATTGGAAAAAAAATTTCTTTGCTGCACCAAATACAAAGTTCTTTATCGAAATTAAATATAAAAAGTAATTTTGGAAATGCTACTAAATGAGGCTATTTCGCCAATTTTGAGTTTCAACTCGAAAATCTTGGCAGCAGAGATTTATTTATTTATTTAAGATAAAGTACTCAACAGGCAATAGCCCTATCACAGAATACCAATAACAACAGTCATTAAACATACACAATATACAGTTTAAATTAATTAATTAATACAGTGACTATTATAAGATAGATACATATTAAATACTCATATACTATGCCCTTCATTAAGCCCCCCACAGACTTCATTCTTTTTCATCCATTCGTATCGTCATGATTTGGAACGTCGTGTCAAAAACGCCAAAAACCGATATGTGTGGGGAAAACCTCAGATAAATAAAGATATATAGATAAATAACAAGCCTGTGTTTAACGTAATATTTACTAATCGGAGAAATGTTTACATAGTCGTTCGATCTGATTGGTCACTGTTATATTTAAGTCGGGTTGATTCGTGCGAACTCGGGAGGTATATGCTTGACAGTCGCCATTTTTCTCGTTTGGTGAATGTTATTTACGTTTAGCTGTGGTTTTTACTGTGTTTAGTGTCGTGTTTATTGATTTTTTGGATTTTTGTTACTGTTTTTCAACTTTAAAATGCCTAGACAGTGTTTTATATGTGGGAGAAAGTACATCGTAGGGCATGCCCTGTCATTGCATCAGTAAGTAAATAAATCATATGAGCGTAGTTTAAGGTTTTTCATTATAAAAGATTTTCAAAACGATTATAAATTAATATTGTCTTGCTATCAACAGGTTTCCTAAGGATATTGAAACCAAGCGAAATTGGTTGAGTATCATGGGTATTGATATTCATGGTACGATTTTTATATCACTCCTTCTGGCAAAAGGCGTTTAAAGAAGGGAGCAGTTCCACAAAGACCTACTGCAGTATTAAAGGAACTTGAACCAGGAACATCAGGACAAAGGTAAGCAAGCAAAAAATGAGCGGTCTCTTGTTGCTTACTATCAGTTGTTACGAATGACCGGAATGACTCTTACATGTTAATGCAATACCTGGGGAAAATCGATAGATGACAAGTAATATTTATTGTGCAGTATACCTAGGTAATGCTGCAGAAGTGATGCACATTATAGTTTATAAATGTCTAATACCTGACAATTAATAATGCACAACATGATTAATAATATTTATCATAATCCTACCTTTACTTAACTACTATTTAGGTATTCCACCAGTTTTTCTGTTAAATTTCGAACTTGGTCATTCATTTGCTCCATGTTCTGTTAGACAGACTTTATTTTAAGGTCGTATCTACTAATTTACGTAATATTTTTCAGGGCAAATATTCTACAAAACATTCAGAATCTTTCGGAGGTTGTCGATACAGAATTATCTCTGCCGAAAGAAAACAGTGAAAGTTCTGACTCTGGCAAAGAAAACCGTACATCTGTTTCTACAGAGACTGCAACCGAAGTTGTACTATCTGATTCCATATCGGAAGATGAACCCGTCACAAAAAGGTTGGTTAAGAAATAGATATCAGACTTTTTAATAAATTAATTTTCAAATTTCATTAAACTGCAGATACTTATATTTTTTTACTTTCAGGAAGAGATTATCGATGATGAAAAGTCTTCATCTTCCACAGCAACTGCAAAGGATATAGATGGAAGTAGCACCGAAACTGCTACTGAAGCGGAAACATTACCAATAAAGTCATTGAGCTCAAGAAGGTAAGATAAATCAATTTCATCACTATGAAAGATTGCTTTAAAAATGCATTTTTTTAAATTTTGTGTTTAGTACCTAATTGACAAATGGGTGTAATTGATTAGTTGATGCCAATGCCTATGTGTCAACGAGAATGTTTTTTTATTTGTGTGTATAGTGATATATTGTAATTTAATTTTGATTTTCAGATTATCCCGGCTGAGATATTTTGGCGATATTAAGTTGCAAGACCTACAGAGTCCACGAAGAGCCAAAAAAAGTTGGTCCATCATAAACTCAACAGTTTCCACACTGAAGAAAAAAGTCGTTAATCTTCAGCAATCAAGAAGGAGGTTGAGATCGACAATTGTTAATACGAAATCGTTGATGAAGTATTTAAGGAAACAGCATGCTACGGGCTCTGAGAATTAAAAAAAACAATTCAAAAAAAATATCTTTAATCATAAAATTCCAAAAATATCCGGTGTTTGGACCGCAGAAATAGTCCGTAACAAAAGTGCCGAAAGACTAGCTCAGTTACAGTCGGCGAGTTGGGGTAGGCTCATTACTTCTACCAAAAAAAAGATATTATGATATAGGCGCCACTAGCAAAATAATCTGCAACCTTGCTAGAAGCTCCCCAGGTTGTCAAGGGTGTCCAAACACTATTATACTTTTAATGTTAACAAAAAAAAAAAAATTAAATATATACCACATCTACTCAAATTTATCAAAATCACAAATAAGGCAAGTTGCCTAGAACGCAATAATTATGTACACAAATATAATGGTAGTATGCTTAAATTTGTACCTAGGTACATACGGAGAACGTGATCATGTGACCCTTATGTTCACAATTATCTGTTTTAAAATATAAAATAGAAAATGTACATGTTATATCAACCAAACTAAAATTAAAACATATACAAAGCATGCAACAGGTCTTATCTGTGTTCTCCCAGTGCAACGATGCACACTAGGCAAAGGGATGTTGAGATTACTCTTCTTCGCAGTGTTTGAATTCCAGTGACAACGAGTATGTTCGTGCAGTTATACAGATATTCCCTAGCTTCTACAAGACAACGTGATCCAAATTATGATTCAGACAGCCAAACGCCATATATTTATAGAATCTCCATATGTCTCCTTCGCTTCCAACGACAAGAGTTCTCAGGTACAAAACAGCATCCAGTTAAGACAAATTACACAGAGAAGATAATACAGGAACAAGATTGCATCAGAAAATTACTGGGTGAAACTAGTGGTAGAACTAGTCACAATAGTAGTCCTAGGACTAGCCTTAGGAATGCTAGTAGGAGTACTCGTAAAATTACTCGTAAGATTTCTAGTAGGATTACTAGTAGGATTTCTCGTAGGAGTTCTAGTAAGATTTCTCGTAGGAGCCCTGCAAGGGAAAATTACACTCTTAACAAACCTCTCTCTATGTGAAATTAACCTCGTTAACATACCTTAGATGTAGTGTGGGCTCAAAGTAAACGTTGAAAAGTAATTGCAGGTGGTGGTCCACTCCACGTGGTTGCAGTGATAAAAATCCGAGATCAAACTCTCGATAAGTTTGAAGCATCCAAAATATACCAATAAAGCATCAAACTAATTATGCAATTCCCATCAATCCCAAACAAGGTATTAAATCCACTAAGCATCAAACTAATTATGCAATTCCCATCAATCCCAAACAAGGTATTAAATCCACTAAGGATCCAAAATTATAAGGAAAATATGCAATTTCTCACCGCCAAAATTCAACAACGTGCTTCTTATACCACCATTAATTTTAAAAAGGAAGTTCAAAAAAACCGGTATTTCAACGTCACTTCAAGCATACAGAATTCGGTACGGAATTAGCAAATTTTCACCAGACTCTCCTTGAGCTAAGAAGTAACCGAGAGTACGGTTAATACATTTACCCACGGAATTTTCAAAGATAGGAATACAGAAGTCAATCAAGTATGCTGGTAGTCCCCAATAGACAATAAACAACATTATTCGAAGAATAGTGCCCCACAACAAAAGTACTATGTAGCTATTACTCACTTGAATGTCAGTATAACCGTAACGTCTTAACCACCGCAGTAATACGTGGTGTGGCGAAAACAGGCCTAAGCAGCAAATGACAGTCCGACAGTTCTGTCGACGATTTATTTACATAATGCATCAATAGGAAACCCAACCTAACATTATAACATGATAATACGGAAACAAATCCTATGGTAAGTAGTCATATTCCTGAATTAAATTACTCCTTTTAACACGAGTTAAACTAAGTTATGATATGCGAGCTGATACAACAAGATTACAAACTATTCTCTCCTTTTTTAGGTTAAATCAACTCACAAAACATCTAGTAAACTCATGCCACATACAGAAACAACTTAACTGGAACAACCAAGGATATAATATTAGATAGGTACCCAGCAATGCCAAGATTATGTAACGAAAGACAAAACGACAATAATACGGACTGCATACACCCACCGATGGCGTAGAAGAATACTACTCGTATGTGTGATATACTTAACAGGTAGCTACCAAGCCTTTGAAATTCAGCACCTCAGTAAACATACGAATAACTACCAATTGTTAACCCAAGTGAAGCTGACATTTAAGTAAATATGTTTTATTTGATTTCAGGTTCGGACTTCTCGAAGGTCAAGAATCAATAACGTTACGACATATTAGCAATCAAGTATTATTATACAATACAGGGTGAATCTTAGAGTGGGGGCCATATTTATAGGAGGTGACACCGTTCACTATGGGAACACAAATCTACAATTTTTTTTTTTTTTCGCGCCATGAAAAATGAATATTAATAGAATAAAATAGCAAAATAAATTTTACTATTCAGCCTAAATCCTCTAATGTCTTAAAAAGACATAAATACTCTTTTCAGAGCTTATTTGCAAACTATCTACATTTAACTGATAAAAATTTGGTCAGTACTACGAATGTAGAAAGCAAATAATTTAATAATTGCAATAAGCCCCACCAGACGGATTAATCCAAATAAGGACTCCCTCTGTTACCAGGCAGTGCAAGTCACCAACCCATGGACCGGTTTCTGGCTTATTAGCCTTCATCAGCATGGTATAGGCAACTCACACTGCACGATAACAAGCCAGAAACCGGTCCATGGGTTGGTGACTTGCACTGCCTGGTAACAGAGGGAGTCCTTATTTGGATTAATCCGTCTGGTGGGGCTTATTGCAATTATTAAATTATTTGCTTTCTACATTCGTAGTACTGACCAAATTTTTATCAGTTAAATGTAGATAGTTTGCAAATAAGCTCTGAAAAGAGTATTTATGTCTTTTTAAGACATTAGAGGATTTAGGCTGAATAGTAAAATTTATTTTGCTATTTTATTCTATTAAAGTTTACCTCTATGGATTTCTGACTTCTTTGGATTTCATTTCTTTCAAAATGAATATTGTTTAAACCATTTTTATTTGAATTTGGGTACCCCGCCAGTGGAATGCGCTAGCGAGAGTTTTATATCATCTACACTTGGCAACACTGTCGACCGGTCACACGTAATGCAGTAAGTGCTTGCCCAGCGGCGCCGGAATTACAGGAAACTTGAATCGCGAATTTTTTTTAAAAATTCATAACTCGGCCATTTTACAAACTACAAAAAAAAAAGTTCGGATTCATTTTCATGACGACTAGTACTATTAATCCCAAAAATATGGCCGCCACTCTAAGATTCACCCTGTATATAACTGTCTTTTAGTTGGCAAATAAATAAGCAAAGCTACACATAATATTTATTTACTCTACGTATAAAATGGTAAAATGATTAAAAGTACCAGCATTACATGAAACCGTAACAAGCAACTTATCACTGAAAATGCAGAAGGCACTATCGAAGTAAGAAAAGATTATTTATTATGCATGTTCACATGTTTATACGTTCACAATCCGTCTGATCAACCTTTATAATAAAGTTATTCAAAAATGTAACTACTTGCACAGCCAAAGACCATTTTTGTAAAAGAAAACAGTTAAAAATTGAATTTTTTCAAAAACGAAAGAAATAGAAACCTTTAAAATACATTTTCATTATCTGTACCATACGTTATTTTAATGTGGACCACCGTAAATTTTGAAATCTAAAAAATACTTTTTTTTTTTTGTGAAATTTTGATTTATTTCATTTTTCTTTTAGCCTTTTTTGGTGCAAAACTAAATGTGAGGTTACCTGTCCTCCAAATTTGAGAAAAATTAATTTTCCCCTTTTGCAGGGCTAGTTGTACCTATTATTTTTATTTAACATCTAACACTGTCCTATTCTAATGAAAATAACGCTTCTCTGAAGATTGGTATATTTTTTTAAAGAGTCTTACATATTGTGTCAAAATGCATAAATGTAAGATATTAGATTAGTATTTATAATTCATATGATTTTAATGTCGTTATTTCAACAGGCCTCACTTACTGGTGCTGCTGGAGATTTGATGAAAAGAGTATTGAAAGGCCCATCAAGGCAAAAGTATGACCCCCAGCTGAGATCGTTTGCCTTGACGTTAAAATTCTATTCGCCAAAGGCATATAATTTTCTCAGAGAGAAGTTTAACAAATCTTTCCCACATCCTAGCACGATAACGAAATGGTACCAGTCAATAGATGGAGCTCCAGGTTTCACAAAAGAAGCTATCCGTGCACTCAACATGAAAGTTGGGGAGGCGAAAAACAGAGGCGGGAAGATTATCTGTAACCTTGTCATGGATGAAGTAGCTATCCGGAAGCGTATTGAGTGGACTGGAACAAAAACAGTGGGATATATTGACATAGGGAGTGGTATCAATTCCGACAGTGTTCCAATGGCCAAAGAGGCACTAGTATATATGCTGGTAGCCATCAATGGTCACTGGAAAATACCTGTGGGTTATTTCTTTCTTGATGGATTGTCTGCGAAGGAAAGGGCAAACTTGGTACGGCAATGTTTAGAGTTTGTCCATCAGTCTGATGTCATTGTGAGCTCCATTACTTTCTATGGCACAGCATCAAATTTAAGCATGTGTCATCATTTAGGTGCGTCACTCGATGCTAAGGATATGAAATCTTATTTTTTGTATCCCATCACAGAGCAAAAAATATTTGTATTTCTAGATCCATGTCACATGTTAAAGTAAGTTAGAAATTGTATTGGGAGCCAGCAGGTTCTAACAGCAGGGGACAAAACCATCAAATGGCCATATTTGGAGAAGCTAGTGAATCTTCAGGATATTGAAGGACTTCATGCAGCTACCAAATTAAAGAAGAGGCATCTCCAGTGGGCCCAAGAAAAAATGAAAGTAAAGATAGCTGCACAAACTTTGAGTAAAAGTGTATCTGATGCACTTTTATTTTTATGCAACGATTTGCAGCATGAAGATTTCATTGGAGCTGAGGAAACGGCAAATTTTCTCAAGCTATTTAATGACTTTTTCGATATTTTGAACAGTAGAAGCAGATTTGCCAAATATTTATTCCAGAGACCTCTTTCACCAGCTACTAGAAATATTTTTTCAATTTCTTAGAAGATGCCGTTGCTTACATAAAATCATTATGTTTAAATGGAACACCAATTTTAAAAAGTTCCAGACGAACAGGTTTTCTTGGATTTTTAGTTTGTACTGAGAGTTTGAAAAGTTTTTACTGTACATATATAGAATGTGATACGCCTTTACTAAAATATTTTCTGACGTACAAGATCAGTCAAGATCACTTAGAAATATTTTTTTTAGTATTTTAGTATTATTAGAAGTAAAGGTGGGTTCAACAATAATCCAACGGCTAGACAATTTCAAGCCACCTATAAAAAATTACTAATTCATGCTGAAATAAAAGGGGCAAGTACTGCAAATGCAGTGGCATTAGATAGTACCTCAATCTTGCAATGCAGTTCTAGGAATACTCTCATGGTATCTCAGAATAGTGAGGATACAAATGAAGAAACGAGTGAAGATATTTCAAACATATTTTCAAACGACCATGATTACATAACTTACTTATCTGTATATTTGTCAGATTATATTGTTGAAATTGTGGGATATATATCAGGATTTGTTATTAGATCTGTGAAAAAACAAATTTCCTGTACAAAATGTTTTGAAATTTTGGAAGGTGATATTGCTCCGTCACAATTAGAGATTAGAAAAAAATATGGTAATCTCACCAATGCATCAAATTGGGTGAATATGGTGTGTCAGAATGCTGAAAAATCTTGCAGGTTTTTCAGTAAAACTCAAGGTATTTTAAGTAGCAAATATAGAAATAAAAATATTAATGACATATTAGTGACGAAAACTTGTAAGAATATGTCTTCTTCTATATTTGATGTATTGTATTTGGTAATCATATATTTGATGGAGAGCTGTTTGATAACCATGGAATATTGTTAGTCAAATTAATTTTGAAAACTTATTTCAATATAAGAATACATTATGAATGTAAAAAGAAAGAAGATGGTGAAAAAAAAGTAAGAAGTTTGTTAACAAAAACAATTATATTTAAACACCAATAAACTTATTTCTGTATAAAATTTGTTTTCTATACCTACCCTCTACCTAAACAGAAGCTAACCCTAATTTATCAAATATTTTCATCAACATTTCTCTGAAATTTCTGAAAATTATGCATTTTTATAATTTTTAACTTTTTGCAGTAGTGCGTAAGTGTTTTTAATTTTTACTTTACGCACTAGTATGTACAGGGTCATCACGTGAAAATGTTAGATTCTGCTGTAACTTTGTTGCTTTTGAATTTATCGGAAAAGTAAAAATTGCTTTACTGACTAACTTTTTGTCAGGAATACAAATTTTTATAGAAAAAAACAATTGAGCATCGCATTACAGAGATATAGCTATCGACATTGTTTTTTCTTATGTAACACCCTGTATATGATTACAACTTTTGATTTTTCGTTTTTTCCTAATTTCATTGATATAAACATGTAAGCCATTATCTTTTATTTTTTGCGAGATATAGATAATTTCATAATTTAAATTACAATAATTAATATATAATTATTTCTTATAGATATTGTTCAAACTGCCTTCCTTGCTTTTCTACACCTAACCTATATCTTTTTTTCAAATTATCTATATTTCGTAAAAAATAAAAGATAATAGTTTACGTGTTTATATCGATGAAATCCGGAAAAAACGAAGAATCAAAAGAAATAATAATATAGGGTGTTACATAAGAAAAAACAAAGTTGATAGCTATATCTCTGTAATGCGATGCTCGATTGCTTTTTGCTATAAAAATTTGAATTCCTGGTAAAAAATTAATCACTAAAGCAGTTTTTACTTTTACGATAAATTAAAAAACAACAAAGTTACAGTAGAATCTAACATTTTGATGACCCTGTACAGTAAAAAGTAGACAATTTCATACTAGAACACCTATAGAAATAGAAAGAAAAATAAAATATCCCTATTTTTGAGTATTCTTTAACAATAATGTTTGAATTTTTTAAAATTTTAAAGTGATATATGATAAAGATATCTCCCTGTTAGTATAAAAACGCAAATTATAAATACCCTGTTAGAGGTAACTAGAAGATAAAATGTTGCTAACATGAACATTATTTAACAGCCGCTTCATCTGCCTGTTTGTATTTAATCTGCCAGATATATGTGAAACTATAACCTAAAACGTCAATTTTATATGTTTGTCATCCATTGGACAAGGTTGTTAATATTTTGGATTGTATTTATAATGGATATTCCAGGAAACATTCCTTTATTGGATGTGAACATTTGTTCCGATTCATCGGACTCTGACAGTGATCTAGCTAGAGGATTATGTAAATATTGTGTTCAGGAAAACTCGTACACTCCACCAAAGAGCGGATCATCTAAATTATTGGGACGATTTAGATTTTTTTAACAGATTTCGGCTCTCCAAGAACACCGTACAATTTTTGTTGAATGAAATAGAATTATCATTATCACTGAACACCAATGCCTACTGTAGGGACTATTGAAAAAGTGGGTACTAGGTACCAAAAATGAATATTGTCAACGAAGTAATTAATAATTAATAAGACATAAAACATAGTTTTGTAACTTAGAAACGGCCGCAATCAGGAAATGTCACAACAAAAATACGCTGTTGCCAAGTTGTGATGCAGATAGTATTCTAGCTAGGACATACCTCACTAAAGGATAGTTAAACGGCAAGTTAATTTTAATATGATAATTAGAATTTGTTTTTAACAGATGGATAAAATTTATCTATCCGCTAACGAACAGTCACTTTAACAGCCTATTAATAATTTGGCCCTTTATTAAGTTTTGATGTAATAGGTAAGTCTTGACATTTTCATGTTCGTTTCATATTATTATTAGAGAATTAGTTCCCTGTCGGTAGTAGAAAAAATTTTGTATGCAATTCGTGTGCAAAGTGAGCTTTTTTCACTCGTGGGATTGTTCTATTCCTGAAAATAGCTCACTTTACGCACTTGTTGCATAAATAACTATTTTGTATATTATATTATTGATTTAAATAGAGTCACAATTACGTTTGGTGAATTTTAGTATCTGCTCTACATGAAAATATACACTTTTTTGTAGCAAGTTCTAACTTTTCCGATTGATTTGTGTAATATACATCAATAAATGAAGTACCCAACTAATAATTTTCTCCCAATACAAAACTTAAAAGACCAAACTTATATTAGCTGAATTAAATTCACATTGATATTTTGCAGAAATTAATAATTTAATATTATTTTCGTCATAACCCCCTTTTAGTGTCCACGCCACTGGTTCAACGGTACAGGACCACAATATCATCTCCCCACTCCTATACACTGTTTGTATATGCTTATTACAAACAAGTATACGGGGATTTGTATTGCGTTACTTATCTATATATCTTTATTTATCTGAGGGAAAAACCGTCGCGTCGCATCGTCTGTTAAAATTTCTGATGGCGCTTGATTTTAGGACCGACGGTTCGTCGGTTGTCGTGCCAAACCAACAGAGTGTGGGGATTTCGTGCACAATCGTCGGTTTTTACACAGTAGCGCAGTCGCATGTATATTGTGAGTTGTATACACGTTCATACTTATTTAATTCTCTGTGTTTATTTTGTATTTATATTATTATTTATATTTATATATATTTATTTTGTATTTATATTATATATTATTTAAAATGGACCAAAAATCAATAAACACAATTTCTTATTGATTTTATTGAAAACTATAGACAATTTCCTTGCCTGTGGCGTGTAAAATCTGCAGAATACCGAGAACGAAATTAAAAAATTCAAGCATATGAAGCATTACTAAACAAATATAAACAAATAGATAATAATGCAACAGCACAAACTGAAAAACAAAATAGATTCTCTTCGCGGTGCCTTTAGAAAAGAATTGAAAAAATCCAGAGAGTCGCAGACCTTTTTTTTAATTTTTTTTGCTTAAAACGGCAACCACCGCCGCCACTGCTAAGAAGTGCTTCGTCTTCATGATGTACAAAAACTGTGTGAGCGCAGAACGAACAAAAATTAACTGCCAGGATTGCCCGTAGTGTGTGGGCAAAAAAGTTCGGCGCTTCAACACGACGTTCCGAATCGCGGCGATACGAACGGATGAAAATGAACGAAGTCTGTGGGGGGGCTTTACAATAAATCATTAAGTTTATTTTTTAGTATTTAAGAGAAATGACAAATATATCACAATTATTTTGAATATATTTATATATTACATATATTATACAACGTGGGAATAATTGATAATTTGTATTTGCGCGTTTTAGAATAAAAGTTCTAGATGTTCTTGTAAAGTGAACAGGCACATTCAGGTATGATAATGATAAAAAAGATGAATCACTTAGAATTAATTTGTATAAACGAATAATATAGCTGACTTTTCTTGGTTGTTCACGTGTACGAAGACAATATTTTTCTAAAAGTTCAGATTTGGGTATAGTTAGATCATAGACACACAAAGTACAGGGTCATCATATGAAAATGTCATAATTCTACTGTAACTTTGCTGCCTTTTTATTTATCGGAAAAGTAAAAATTGCTTTACTAATTTTTTGCCAAGAATTCAAATTTTTATAGAAAAAAACAATCGAGTTTCGTATTACAGAGGTATAGCTGCTATCGTCTTCGTTTTTTCTTATGTAGCACCCTGTATATTAATATATTTTTTGACTATTCGTGTTTTCCTAAATTCGTCGATATAAACAAACTATTATCTTTTATTTTTTACGAGATATAGATAATTACATAATTTAAATTACAACAATTAATATATAATCAATGACATATGAAACTATAAAGACGGTTAACGGAAAATCTGAATGCAACATTTGAAGATATGCAACTGCGTGTGTGTATACCTCTTTCAGGCCAAGTTGGTGAAATCTGGGGTACCTCAGGGTTCCATATTGGGACCCATTCTCTTTCTCATTTACACTAGTGACATGCATCACCATATAGAACATTGTCATATGCAAACTTATGCTGACGATACACAACTACGTTATAGTTTTCATCCCGACAATATAATAATGCAGTAAGCCTTATCAATTCTGATCTTATGTCAGTTTATAGTTATAGTGAAAGTCACAATCTTATTTTAAATGCATTCAAGACTGCCGTGATTTTATTCAGCCCAAAAAATCAATATATTTATTTAACCAACCATATGTCCATACAAATAAATAATGAGGCTATACCTTTCAAAACGGAAGTAAAAAATTTAGGGGTTATTTTTGATCACAGACTTCAATTTCAAAAACACGTTAATAACTTAATTAAAAAATCGTATTTGAGATTAAAATTACTTTATGCCAGCAAACATATTTTAAATTACTGCATTAAAAAAAAACTCTGATACTTTGGTTTTGCCTATTTTTTACAATTGTCTGACTGTGTACTATCCTTTTTTAGATCATAAAATCATAATAAAAATAGGTTACAAAGGGTCCAAAACACTTGTTGTCGCTTTATATTTAACCTGCGTAAATTCGATCACATAAGTACAAAAATCATGGAGTTGAAATGGTTAAGAATTGACAGCACCTGGAAACTTAACTTTTTGGTGCTTGTACAATGTACATCGTTTGTTGCTTACTTCTGAGCCTGAATACCTAAAGAATAGACTTATAAAGGGTGGGCTATCTGTTGTTTTTTTTTTAAGCACGTGTTATTTCGACATTGGCAACACCGCCGCGCTTGATATATTTACAGATGTGTAGTGTAAAACCTCCGCTGTAAGAAATGGATCGTTTTACTCTTGAACAACACTGGGAAATATTGAAAAATTATTTCCAAAGTGACTAAAGTGAGTGCTTTGTTGCAGAAACTGTGCAAAAGTTGAGGCGATTTTTGATCGAAATTAAGCACCGTCAGCGCCTGGTGTACGCAAATTTGAAACAATCGATCTTTTACGCACTCAGTTTGGTAATCGTGTTTTCAGTCGTTTTGGAGATGTTCATTGGCTAGCGCGCAGCTGTGATTTGTCGCCGTTGGACTATTTTTGATGGGAAAATCTTAAGGACCGGTGTTACTCCAACAATCCACAAACAATTGACGCACTTACGGAAAACATCCATCAAGCTATTCGTGAAATAGAGCCTCAAACAATTGATTATGTATTGCAAAATTGGGTTAAGAGAATGGGCTACTGCCAAGCCAGCAGCGGCAGCAATTTAAATGAAATTATTTTGCATATACAGGGTGTTTCATTTTTAAATGTCGTCCTTTAAGGAGGTGATAGAGCATCGAAAAATAAGTCGACCTGACCAAAAAAAAATATCCAGTGGCGTGGGAAATAGGGTGAGAAATAGGGGGCGTCACCCCAGTATCTACGCCACTGGTGATTTTTGACATGAGTTATTCTTATAGGATTGTAGGTATGTAGTTCAGTACTGCCTGTGCAAAATTTGGTTAAAATCGGTCGTATGGTCTAGAAGTTATGACAAAAAAACGATTTTTTTATTCCAACTTTGAAGGCCTGTAACTTCGTTACTATGCATTTTTGATATAGGTTTTTTGGGCAGGTCGACTTATTTTTCGATGCTCTATCACCTCCTTAAAGGACGACATTTAAAAATGAAACACCCTGTATAATCGGAAGGTGTACTCTTTTGAATGAAGCAACAATCACTTAAAAATATTTACAGCTGTAGTTTCAATATCAATATCAAAAAGAAACCAACAGATGGCCCACTCTTTACCACGGAACCAGATTCACGCTGTCAATATTAGAAACACAGATAATTTTACAATGCCCCTGTATACTACTGCTTTTTTTCAAAAATTTACATTTAATGCTGTAAAATATTACAATAATGTTGATAGAGCTGCAAAAACATTTACGATACAAAAATTTCGTAATTATATAAAAAATAAATTATTTAATTTACAATGTCAACAATTTTAATGTCGCTAGGATGACGATTCATTCATTCTGTACAATAGTTTAATTATGTATAATATATTTACTTCTATTATTTTTTCTTTCTCGTTTTTCTGTGCGCTTATATTTATCTAGCTTTTACTTAGCTTATTTATTCAAATTAATCTGTTGATTTGGTATATTCTTACTCACTTGCAATGTGTTTAAATTACTTTTTTCAGATTTAAGATAAGGTTAAGTGTAAGAGTAGCCTATGGCTAAACTTCGCCTTATTAATAAAGACGTTTTTATTTATTTATTTATTTATTTATTATACACATAATTGACCTCAAGCAAGTGGTGGTCTCTTTAGGTATATTACAATACTTAAGTAACATATCATATTTCGTTGGTTTGCAACTAAACTATATAGAAATCTAAATTCATATTGGTGGCTTGAAAATAGCAATGCAATAATCCATATGGCATAATGAACATTTCTTTACTACAAATATTTTGTGACTTGCGCACTATTCTTATTTAGAATACTCTGCTCATTTTAATTCACGCTGGTTCCAAGAAATTCATAAAAAAATTAAACAAATGCAGAGGCGCATTCATTTCAATTAAAGGGGATGAGCATATTGAGCAGTAAATTTTTTTTCATTTAAATTTATTTGTAATTATTTAATAATACAGAAACAAGTGCACATTTAGCACAAACTTATAAAATCAAATTGAATATACAGTGTGTTACAATTTGTTCCGGAACACCCCTGAAAAATCTGACTCGGCAGCTTTGGTGATATTTTTTTTTCATATAGGACCGTCGTAGATGTACGTGAAAAACATATTACGGTGTCCAGATTACAAAACCATGGCTTGCTATGATTTTTTTTCGACGCCATTTTTTCAAAAACTATATTAGCGATTTTTTTATTCAAAATCTGACAACGTAAAGTTATTCGGCATCCTTCAAAACGTACTCTCTCCCATTTTCTTGAAATTATCACTGTTAATAACTCTATTGTGAAGTTTTTTTGATTCAGTTAAATGCCTTGGCATAGTTTTCTTTGCTTTTGCTTTTTTGCCTTTCTCTCAATGGCATATATATTTGACAACTAGTATTATCAAATTTTACGGCAACTATGATTTAAAGTGTAAATTACACTATACAATTTTGCCGTTCACATTTGGGTGGCGCCGACTGTACAGGGTGTCAACTCTAATTTTGCCCCCCCTTCTATTTCCTTATTTGTGAAGATATTTTAAAATTTTAAAATGTAGCCTTATCAGACATTTTCCGAATTTTTTAAATATAATATTCAAAATTACCTAGCGCCAATACATACAGGGTGGTGAAAAAAAAGTTATTTTTTTTAAATGGAATACCCTATATATTTCTCGACAGGTTTGTAGTACTCTTTAAGCTGATTTCAAAAATGTATAACTCCCTTGAGTTTAGATCAAAATCGGTCGAGATATTCAAGGATAAACATGAGAAATATTTGTTTTCACACTTTTGAGGTATGTATTGGTATTGGCGCTAGATAATTTTGATTATTATATTTGAAAAATTCGGTAAATGTCTGATAAGGCTACATCTTAAAATTTTAAAATATCTTTACAAATAAGGAAATAATAATAATAATAATAATAATAATAAATGGACTTTATTAGGCGAAAGTTTAGTTTACTATTCTTACACTTTAACCTAAATAATAAATAAAAGAAACAAAAGATCTAAATGTAAATCATAAGAAAAACATAATTGGTGAAAGAGGGAAGGAAAATTCGAAATACAAATATACAATTAAAATGTCTTTAGTCATTAAATTAATGATAATTAATGTCATCACTTTGTTTACCAAGTAGAATTTTTTTAAAGTTTATCTTAAAGGAGTTTATAGAGAGAGATTTTAAGTGATCATCAATATTATTGTAGATGTACGGACCTTGATATGAGAATGATTGCTGATATTTCTTTATTCTGTGCTGAGGTATATGTAATGTAAATGGATTGCGTATATTGGCATTATGTAAGGTGCAACGATGTTTTAATTTTTTTGACAAGTAATGGGGAGATTTATTTGTAATAACTTTGTGGAGTAAAGTAGCTGAATGCAGTAAACGACGGTTTTTCATATTTAACCATTTCAGATTAATAATATTCCTTGAAACATAATCATATTTTCGTAAATTAAGTATGAGCCGACAACAGCTGTTTTGCATTCTCTGTACTCGGTAAGTATCAAAGGAATCAATACAAGGTCCATATACTGCATCACAATAGTTAAAATGCGAGAGCACAAGTTGATCACATAATGATTGCTTTATGCTCCGAGAATTTTAGATTAGAACAATCTTCATCCAAATTCGAGGCAGCAGCCAAAAAATAATCATTAATACCATCCACATCACCAGAAATGTACGAGGGTATTTCCGTAGATTTATTAGGAGTAACATGAAAATCACTAAGTGTTCTCCAGATTTCTTTGGAATTGGTTTTATTGTTGTAAACGGAATTTATATATGCTTTCTTTTCTCTCCGTATAGCCCCTACAGTATAGTTACGTAGTTGTTTGTAATTTTCAAAGTCTTCTGGTGATTTACTAAGTTTATATTTATTTTTGGCTTCGTCTCTATCTTTCATTAAAATTTTAATCACATCGGTTAACCATGGTGCTTTTGTTTTAGTAACTCGAACAGTTTTTATTGGAGCATGTTTATTAAAAAGATTAATGATATTATCGGTTAAAAATTTTATTTTGTTTTCAATAGAATCTATTTGATACAGACGATTCCAATTAACTGAATATAAATCAACGTGAAAATCATCCAGAGAAAAATATTTGAAATCACGAAACGTAATAAATTTTGGAACTCTTTCAAAACTTTCAAAATTACATACAGTAAATGTTAGTTTATGATCAGATATACCATCTGCATTTATTGTACCTGAAGATACTACCGAGTTTTCAGATGAGACAAAAATCTGATCAATGAGTGACTGTAGAGTGCTACTTATTCTAGTAGACTCATTAATTGTTTGAAAAAAACCAAAAGACTCCATTGCCCTACACATTTTATCAACATCATGATCATGTTCATTAAAAAAATTGAGATTAAAGTCTCCCATACATATCATTTCGTCTACGGTCGGTAAAATATTGGAGATGGCATTCTCAATCAAATTTATTGACTCAGCTACATTTGCTTTGGGTTGTCTGTAAACTACACCGATTGCGATAATTTTTTTAGACAGTTTTAACTTAACCCATATTTGTTCTAAGTTTACGTTATAATCTGCCGAAATTAGGGAACAATGGTAATTGTTACTTACATAAATACCAACACCACCTCCTCTGGAAGGTCTATCACAACGAAAAAAGTTAAAATTAGGAATTTTCACTACATCAGAGGGAATGTTATTTGAGAGCCAAGTTTCAGTGACCCCTAAAACTGAGAAAGAATTTTGCGAGACAATGGTATTTAATTCATCAAAACCTGTAAACAAAGATCTGACATTGAGATTAGCGATTTTAAAAGACATATTTCTTAAAAAAACATAATTTTACATAACTAAATTAAATTTTGGAATAGATAACACCTACAATGATAGTTGTAAATAAACCAAAGAAAGAAAGAAAAATGATAGGTACCTATTAAGTAAAAAATTAAATTATACAAGAGTTGAAAGAACGATCCTTCCAAAAAATCAATATTCAATTTATTCCCTAAATAAGTACAAATATATAAATATTTTGTTTAACTAAAAAAGTTGAAATAAGGCAAATAAGCAGAAAAATATTCTACGATAAGAATGGCTACGCAAAAAACAGTTAAAACAGTAAAGCACAAAAAGTACTGTTTCGATAAAAAATTCATGGATATTAATGTGCAAAACAATGTATACAGAGGTGTATTAAATACAATTTGATTCGAAATACATTTAGCGTTTCAAAATACTGTTAAAATAGTTACTATGCTGCTAGATTAAACATTATTTAAATTTTGAAGAACAAAGGTTTCCAATTTTTCAATCACATCAAATTTATATGATTTATTTTTAAATTTCACAAATATTGAACCCAAAGCACCACACATTTTTATAGTTAAAAGCTTCACATGCTTTTTTGTATATTTTCAGCCTTAAAGGTGTGAGATCTTCCTTAATGTTGATACCTGTTAATTTCAAATTCTTCTTGTTATTGTATACTAATTTACGAACACGGTAACTTTCAAGCTTAACCAGAATAGCTCTAGATTTTCCGTCATCTTTACGCAAACCAACTCTGTGACAACGTTCAATAGCATCTGCGGTAACGTCAAGGTTCATCTTATTGTTAAATAAATCCAAAACAATTTGATCAACATTTTCCTTTTCGCTTTCAGCAACGCCAAATAAACGTAGATTATTCTTCTTGGAGTACTGCTCTGTTCTATCTACCCGTATTGATAATTCATGATTTACGGACTTTAATTGCTTATTATCATTTAGCAAATCGTTTAATAGTTGATCTTGTTTTGCAATATATTCATTAAGTTTAGTACTCACAGCCTCTTGTATTAAAGTAGATAGTATTTGCAAAAAATCATTTGACTTGAGCACCTCCTTTACTACGGCTACAATGGCAGGATCAGCATTAATCTGAGATTGACTCTGAGATTGACTTCTTGTAGATTTACCAGCCATTTTTGGAAAATGCCGTTACAAACCTCGGAATCTGCTTACACAATTATACTAACGTACAAACTTACGACTTTTTTGGAATAACAGTAACAAAGTAATTCACAGTTTTATTGCGAGCACCACTCTACACGTTCACTCTCTACCGCTCGTCATATCAAATAGAGGGGGGGCAAAATTAGAGTTGACACCCTGTACATTACCTGTATGTAACATGGTTAAATAAACATCTATCATCTATCAATAGAAGTTATAGACAGAAATGGTGCAATAACCAAATATTAATAGTTTTTCCAATTTTTTTAATAATATTTCTTATGAATTAATTAAACTGTTTATTCTTCACTTTTTATAAATGTTAAATACCAGATTTTTGTGCAAATACTCCAGCCTCACCATATCCGCTTTAAAATAAAAAATAAAATAGCAATAATAATTGTTTTATTTCGGCCACTCGTTACATATTCAAATAAAGAAGTTGTCATATTATTGTCCACGACAGAACCTTATAGTACATATTAGGGTTTATTAATTTAATTCTTAGAAGTGCTATAGCTCGTGTACGGTTTCTCCTACAAAAAAAGTTGTTGAATTCATTTTTGTAGCAAAATACCTCAGCTACAAATTAGTAAATTATGTTTTTTTACGAAAAATTCGTTTTCAAGATTTTTGCAAAAATACTAAAGGGTTTTTCAATAAGGGCGGGTAGATTTTGAAATGGAATAAAACAAGCTGTGTGTGAGGTATTAACGAAATTCTTTTTTTATTTGAAAGGTCCATGTATGCCATTATGTGTGAAATATAACATCATTCAAATGTCCGCCACGGCTTCTCACGGTGGCACGGATCCGAGTGGTCCAATTTTCAATGACTCTGCCGCATAGATCCGGCTGAATTTGAGCGATGGCCTGGGTTATGTTCACTTGAAGGGCATCGGTCGATTGCGGCTTATTGGCATAGACCTGCGACTTCAGAAAACCCCACAAGAAAAAGTCTAGCGGAGTCAAATCACACGGTCTTGGTGGCCAATTCACGTCACCTCTGCGAGAGATAACCATACCCTCAAATCGTTCATACAGAATGTCCATCGTCGCGTCCGATGTGTGGCACGTAGCGCCATCCTGCTGGAACCACATGTCGTCCACGTCCATATCGTTCAATTTGGGCCAAAGGAAATCTGTTATCATCGTTCTGTAACGCTCGCCGTTAATGGTGATGGCTTCACCAACGTCGTTTTCGAAAAAGTACGGGCCAATGACGCCGCCGACCCAAAATCCGCACCAAACAGAAACTCTTTGTGGATGCATTGATACCTGGTGAACCTCGTGTGGGTTAGTATCGTCCCATATACGGCAATTATGCTTGTTCACACAGCCATTCATCCAAAAATGTCGCTAAAGATGATTTTTCGACCAAAATTGGGGTCCTCTTCCAAACGGTAGCCCAATCAGCAAACAAACGGCGTTGTCAATGGTCATTAACTTTGAGCTCCTGGGTCAGTTGGATCTTGTACAGGTGCAGGCCCAAGTCCCGACGCAAAATTCGCCAAGTTGAAGTCTGCGAAAGGCCGAGTTCTTGTGCTCGGCGAGGAATTGACTGCCTCGGATTCTCCTGCACACTTTCACGGACAGCGGCGATGTTCTCGGCCGATCTGGCGTTCCTTTGACGTACGGGTGTTGGCTTATTGTTTACCGAACCGGTCGTCTCGAATTTGGTCAACAAACGTTGGAGAGTCGACATTGGCGCAACGCGCAACGCGCGCAACGTTTTCACTAACGAACACTCATTTTGATAATAAAGTTTTATCATTTGGGCGTGCTGCTCAATTGTGTACCTTGTCATGATGAATAATAAACAGCAGGTTTGACAGACGTCGCCAAAACAACATGGCCGCCACAAGCTGTCAACATCTACCCATCCCAATTGAAAAACCCTTTATTTTGGCCCCGCATAATTGACCTCGGCGGTCAAATCGATCAGGAACTGTCACACATTAAGAACCCCTCGAAGAACCCTAATACTAAGGTGCATGCAAAAATTCAGCCAGTTACAATTTTTTTCCATGTTGGTTGTCGATTTTTCTTGGACTAATATAAAACTATTAAAAGAGAAACATATTACAATAGTCCACGATCTAGGTATTGGTAGAAAGCTACTTTGAAACACATTTAGGTATTGCGATTTCGATCTGCTGGTTGATCTGGATGCTATAGATGAGCTGTTATTGGTGCTAGTAGAGCCACTTCTTAGTGACACTCTATTGTTTTATGAATTTTAACAGGAAGAATCGAAGGGGACAATACTGTAGATTCTTGTCCAAAAACAGAATTATTAGTGCTTTCAGATGACTCAATGATTGCAAAAAATTGATTTTCTACATTGGGTTTGGGAATTGAAGATGCGCTATTCGATTTAGGAAATACACAGTTTGCGTTTTTCTGTTTGCGTTTAAAAAGTATGTAAATTCATTTTCTTCAACTGGCCAATTATGTAAATATCATCATTTATCACTAATTTGTTACCTTTAATTTTGGCGAATTGGTTTTTTGATCTAGTCAATTTTAAATGTTGCTGCAATATCTTTAGATTCTTTCTATTCTCAAAGCAGAAGTCATGAGCGATACAAATTTTCTTCTTGCCCTTCAATTTATGTATATTTTGGAAAGATAAAGCCATAGCTTTGACCTTGTAGGTCTAAATTGTTCATCACTACTTTTTGCTTCTCCCACATTTCAGATGTTTACTCATTTCTTTCTTTGACCTACTTGTCAAGTTTTATTATCTTTTCATTCGTGATTAATTGTTTATTATCTGTATTATTACATACTTGATGAATTGTCATACCAATACCACTTGAGATTCCCACCACATAACTTTAATAACCACACAATCTACTGTCACGTATATTTGCAAGATAATTTGCTTTTGATATATTATTATGACGGTCAAATTTTCATCTAAATAAAAATGTATTAGCAAATATAGAAACATTGTATGGGATTACTTATTAAAAAAAATACTTTAGGATATAAGAAGAGTAAGGCTGTTTAGATCAAAGCATATTTATTTGTAAATTTGAATAAACTTTAAAAAACACTCACACGTGTTCTAACTTATCTGCCTTATCGTAATTCCAAGGAGAAATAGCTAAACATCTATTCAATTTGGTGTTGAGAAATACTGGAATCAACATTATACATACTATATCTGAATCGTTCGTGTATATTTTTTTACCAAATTTGAAGAGCTCTCAAACAGAAATCGTTCGACCTAAAACTATAATCTGAGTTATACTAAATATATAATGCTGTATTCATAATTGGAATGATACCGAATTTATTACCATGTCTACACATAACCCAGAAGACTGAAGGGCTAAATTAGCAAAATATATCAGCTTTACCAACATGCAAACTAAAAAATTTAAGTTTAGTTATGGAATACTTAACCTCAGAACTAGACTCTTGCCGCTATAAGAACAAGCCACGGACGCCATCAAAGAATATCTGCGCGGTCGTCCGTAGGTGCCCCGCCCTCTAGCAACCACGATAATTTCTCGACAACAGCTCATACCATAAGCGACAATAAGCGTATCATCAGAATATTTTTAAAATCTGTTATTAGCAGCGCGTAGATTGTTCTTTACGTAGTTGTTTTAGTGTTTGTGTTACTAGTGAATAGTTAAAATGTCTCTTAAAAAAAGATTGGTATTAAAAGAACACCGATTAGAAGCCAAGGGCGTGAAATTATACCCAATGTAATTAAATCGATAAATGTACACGCCACTGCTTACTTTGTAGAAGCATAATATCGCCCAAGCTACTGCAGCCATGGACAACGCCCCTGGCTTATTCTTATAGCGGCCGGACTCTAACTATGTCTATCATTGATCATCAGTTTGGATTTAGATCTGGTAAATCAACTGAGCTTAACCTGCTTTCTTATATCGACTTCCTGTCGGGCGATTTGGACGATGGACAAGTAATCAATTTTGTTTACACATACTTCTCCAAAGCGTTTGACAGAGTCAATCACCAAGTTCTGTTAGAAAAGCTCCAGTCATTGGGTATCGATGGTCCTCTTCTACAAAAGATTGAGAACAATTTGTCAGGATGCTCACAAGTTATTCAAATAAACAACTTGAAATGCACTGAAATTCGTGTTTCTTCTGGGGTTCTCCAGGGCTCCCATCTCTATCCATTGTTGTTCAATGTATTCGTTAATGACATCCATACATGCTTGCTCACAATAAATTTTCTTATCTTCGCCAACGATCTTAACATATACATGAAGGTATCCAGTTTTAAATGATTGTAAGAATCTACAGTAAGATTTTTTAACCTTACAAAATGGTGTGCGCACAATGGCATACAATTAAACGCTAGCAAATATCACTTCAAGATTTTTCCCGATCTAAGAACAATCATAATCTTAATTTCGAATATAAAATTGAAAATGTTACTCTGGGTAAGGTCTCCTACATCAAGGATCTAAGTGTCACTCTACACTCAGATTTTAATTTTGTCCCTCATATTTTATCTTCTGTTTCAAAAGCTCTCAGAATGTTTTGCTTTATAAAACGGCCATCGCAGGATTTCACCAAATTCACCTTAATCAAAATTCTCTGCTGGGCACTAGTAAGTCCCCACCTAGAATATGCTTTCACAGTATGGAATCCCTATTATGTCATTCACAATAATAATATAGAATTAATTCAACATCGGTTTCTAAGATACGTTGCATTTAAAACCCCTCCTCTCCCACCTCGCACCTATGATGTATAAGAATCGCCTATACAATATAGTGAATTATTATGTTCAGTGCCCATGCCTCCTCTCCAAAATTGGATGGTTTGTCTCACCCAGAACTAAGTACTTGTTTAGCCTATACATTCTTAAAACACTTTCAACTCTTACATCCCTAGGTGCACTAGATTAGCAATAGTTATTTAAATAACAAGGGAAATAGGTGATACTTACCAGTTGAGGGCATTTTTATGCCTGAGCGAAGGCGAAGGCCGGTAAAAAAGCCAGAAACCGTGTTGATTATAATATTTTTCCCACTCGCTAATTAAAAATCAAATAAAGAATTAAATAAAGAGGTCAATTTTTTATTTCTCACATTTTACTGCTTCATTTTGACATTACTTTAAATATTTCTGTCAGGTAGATTAATTCTACAAAACAGCTTACAAAATCTATGTGCTTTTACTTTTCATCCCGAGGGAGGTAAGTGACATTTTAAAAAGGTGCAAATCCAGAAAGATTTTCTTTAGTATTTTTAATGTTATTAGTCGTTAACATAGATAATGGTGAAATAGAAGAAGCTGGCAGTTCTTTTTTACTGCCAGACAAGTCAAAAAAATGTTACAAAACAGCTTACAAAATCGATGTGTTTTTATTTTTTATCCCTAGGGAGGAAGTTCACAAGTCGCCAATAGTAATCAATTCAATCCTATTCTAGTAAATTTCATTTAAGTATTTCTATTAAAAGTTTTTATTTAAATACAAACTTCAATTAAAAAAATTAATAAATAATAATTAGGTAATAGAAAACGAGATTCATCCATCTTCGGTAACAAATGCTCGAAATGACTTCCGTTTACTTTAATACAATTGACGATGCGTTTATTTAACGACTGCCTTATTTTAAATAATAGGTGTTCGTTTTGAAATGCTTCGGTGGGATTTCTAATTCTCTGTAATAACTCTTCTTGAGTACACATTTATTGTATCTTGATACACAAGAGAATCAAATACATCTCGGTTACTCGTAGCGACATTTATGGGATGTTTTTATTTTTCTAGTTTCTTTTTATAGTCTTTTTTATCATAATTAACTAACTATATATTATACAGTATAGTTGCAATTTAGTGAACTAATTCCGGCAAAGCGATAGCACTATTTCTGGGGCGTTCACTTTTGCGTGGTTTGATATTAAGGGCACCTATTCAAAGAAATAATGTTTATTCTGCAAAAAATAACAGTACTATGTATGTACGTACATACTAAATAAAGGTTTATAAAAAAAATATCAAATAACTTTTAAAACGTAACATTTATATGGAAGATGCATGTTCACTGTTCACTGTATCACGACGCAATTATAAAATTTATGTGTTCACTCTACGGGTTAGTTCACTCGAAGCGGAGTTCACGAAATCGCGACTACTGTATATACAGGGTGATTCAGAATTATGGTGCAAAAAAGTAATCACAGATAGGTCCTAAAATAAAGACACGTGTATTTTCGTTTTGGTCAATTTCAATTTTTAAGGCCCGTACGGGCCCATAAATGGGACGTTGGGAAAACAGTTCTTTTGAGATATCTCGATAAGTACTTGATCGATTTCAATGAAATTTGGAGGGTAGTTTCAAAATAACTTTTCCAATAGAACCCTTAAAATATTTTTAGACCTGCCGCAAGGGGCGCTACATAGAGTCACTACATCGCAGTTTTTCGCTTCTATTTTTTTTATACAATTATCTTTTATGTTTTTCTTTTTTTATTTTGATGCAGAATTCATTTTTACACAAAAAATATCCTCTTGTCTATTTTTCATATCATGCACCCATTTCGAGAAAAATGCGAAAAACTCCCACTCATAGATTTTCACAAGAAAAATACAAAAATTAAATTAAATTAAAAAATAAGTTTTAACTTTGACATGTATGGTTACTTGGATACTATTAACTTTTGGACCAAGGTAAGTTTGGCTAAATCGCAATATTTTTACGTTCTAAATCTGCTGTTGGTCTGTGTACCATTACTTATGAATCACCCTGTATAGGGTGTAAAACAAAGTAGTGCAAAAATTGCAAAATTTTGATGATCTGCCATTTTGTTAAAACATTTTTCATCTCCCATTATGGATGGCAAATGTGTTAATTCTCTCCAGACGATTTCGTCGGTTTTTTTATTAAGGCCCTTTGGCGTGTTATACAGAGCGAAACAAGGTAAGTGTTAAAATCTTGGTGGCGATATGGCAATTTGGAAACACATGTTGATGGATAAAAAAGATTAAAAGATTTTAATCTTGCGTAGATTAAAAGCTTATTTTCTGTAGATTTTTCTTCGTCAGATCATTTTTCCTACAAGTGAGGTTTTCACTTTGTATAACCAGGCCAAGAATTCAATAGGTTTATCGTTTATACTGTTGTCTCATATCAGCAATATAGTCTGAGGAGCCGTGGAGATGCGCAATTTAATTTTTTTTATCCATCAACATGTGTTTCCAAATTGTGATGCTTTTAAAATATCGCCACCAAGATTTTGACACTTAACTTTTTTCGCTCTGTATAACATGCCAAAGGACCTTAATAAAAAAACTGGCGAAAACGTCTGGAGATATTGATATTAACTCACTTGCCATCTATAATGGGAGATGAAAAATGTTTTAACAAAATGGCAGACCATCATGATTTTGCAATTTTTGCACTATTTTGTTTTACACCCTATATAATAAGAGTATTTAAACTTTTTCAAAAAAATTTATTCTTTTATATAATCTAGAACAAATGATATTTTACCGCACAAAAAATTCAACTTTTAAAAAGTTGCAGCTAATTGAATAGTGCTAGAAATAGGCTTTGCCGAACTTTTTGTTCGCCAGTTTATATTATTTTTGTTAAAGAATTATTATCTATTTATAATGTATCTACATAACTTATATAATATATTTATTATGCATTATGTAATATTCACATTGTTCATCGTAAGTATATATTAGGACATAGGCCGGCCGCACACAGAAAGAGCAAAACAGTTTTAGTCAAAAACGTTTTTGTTTCAGATGAAAACGCTTTTGTTTGTACAAATTAACATTTGTTTGCAAGTAAAACAAAATGTCTAAAATCAAAACTACAATTCAGTTTAATTCAGTAATTGACAATGTTGGACGACGAATCGGTGGAGATTGCACTAGTTTTCTGGCAGTGGTTGTTGCTCCAGGATGATCATAATAAAGCATATAACAAACAATTGTGGGTGTATCCTATAAATAAAAAAAGAAGTGCTGAAAAAACTCTTATGTCTTTTCTGAGAGAATTAAGGGCAGACGAAAATAAATTTAAGAATTTTACTCGAATGAGTTCTGCTTCTAATGTTCACTAGATTGAAAATAAAATAAGTTGCCTGTGTAGATGGAAATGTTTCAACATAAAACGAGGATCCACCGATCGACGTCGAACAGCTTGACTGTGACTAAATGAGCCTATACATGTCTTAAGACACGCGACTGATCAGTGTGCGTCTGCCCATTTAGTTTACATTAAAACAACAACATCGAGCTCGTTTAGACAAAAACGTTTTTGACTAAAACTGTTTTACTCTTTCTGTGTGCGGCCGGCCTTAGGACTACTTACTTACAATAAACAATTATAGATTTAGAAGGTATAACTTTCTTAACCAAACGGAAAAACAGGAATTTTTATTTTAAAAGAATCCCCAAAAAAGTTATGACGTATAAACGACACACAAACTACCATAGGTGGCGCCCTCTACAAATAAGAGCAACTATGAATAAACTTGAATCCCTTACCTCAAAAGCAACCAATCACCAAATTTTGTTAAAATATTTCAATTTTTAAATAAATTATTTAAAAAAAAACGAAAACAAAAATTTTACTTTGGCACCCTGTATCTCTGTCAATATCAACTTTTGGATTAAGATCAGTTTGGTTAAATCGTAATATTTTTACGTTAAGAATCTGCCATTGCTCTGTGTAGGTACCATTACTTATGGGATGTCGATGTATAGGGAGTGGAAAAACCTATATCGAAAATAAAGTTAAAAACAATAATTATAAAACAATATGGAGAGAGTTAAAATAACTTAATATATATAGTAGACCAGTGAATAACAATATTCCAGATCATTTATCCGATCCGGATGAATTAAACAATTACTTTATCTCTAGTTCTCAAGCAGGAAACTTACCAGATAATAATGTTTTAGAATTTTACAAGAATAACGTTAAATTAAACATTGAAGAGTTTCATTTCTCGTTAATAAGCAATGAGCAAGTAAGAAGTTTTATTTTCGACATTAAAACAAAAGCAACTGGTGTTGACCAAATAAATATAAAAATGCTTTTATACTGTTGTCCTCTAATCATTCCGTATATAACACATATTATTAATGAATGTATCCTACAAAAATATTACCCCCAATGCTGGAAACATGCTTATGTAATACCGTTGCCAAAAGTATCGCAACCGGCTGACTTTAAAGATTTAAGAAATATATGTGTGTTACCTGCTCTGTCCAAAGTAATGGAAAAATTTTTAGATCTTCAAATAAGAAACCACTTAGGAAGATTTGATATTCTAGCAGAGACTCAGTCTGGGTTTCGCCCTGGTCATAGTTGCACAACTGCATTGCTAAAAGTGGTTGATGATATTCTATTGCAAACTGATAATGGAAACCTCACTGCTTTAATACTTTTAGACTACTCAAAGGCATTCGATAGAATTAATCATAGGCTGCTTTTGGCAATGTTACACTACTATGGCTTTGGCTCTGATGCGGAGGCTTTAATGAGAAGCTACCTTAGTGATAGTAGGCAAGAAGTGATTTTAAATAATAGAAGATCTCTAGAGTGTATTGTGAGCAGTGGCGTGCCTCAAGGGTCCATCTTAGGCCCTTTAATGTTTATTTTATACACAAATAACTTACGTAACTCTTTACGCCACTGCCAAGTTCACTTCTATGCAGATGACACCCAACTGTATTATTCCTTTTCTTTAAATAACTTTGATACAGCATCAAAAGACATAAATAAAGACCTTGAATTTCTCATTAAAGCTTCACAAAACATCTGCCTAACTGTAAATCCCGCAAAAAGCTCGATTATGTTGTTTGGCCCAAATAAATTACGACAGGAGTGTAAGGAGCAATTAAAAATATGTGTCGAAAATGAGACATTAAAATTCAGTGATGTCACTGAATTTAGGTCTTCATATTGATTATTCTTTGAAATTTACTACTCATATCAACTTAAATTTAAAAAAAGCATACAGTAACTTAAAACTCATATATGGATGTTCTTCTTTTATTGATCGCAAATTGAAGATAATGCTCTGCAACGCACTTGTCCTTTCACATTTTAATTATGGTGATATAATATATAACACATGTCTTACAGTATATGATAGTCTAAGAATTCAGCGTATTCAGAATGCATGTGCAAGACTTATTTGTCATGTCAGGAAATATGAGTCGATATCCCCAAAAATTAAAGAGCTAGGTTGGTTAAATATGAAACAAAGAAGATTATTACATAGCTGTATTTTTTATCAGAAAATTTTTACTAGTAAAACACCCCCTTATTTATATAAGAAACTTCAGTTTCGATATTATACGCATCAATTAAATACCCGATTCAAAAATAGTTTAACTCCGCCTATGTATCGTACTTCACAATTCCGAAAATCTTTTTCTTTTAATATATGTAAAATATACAATTCAATTCCCATGGAAGCGAAAAAAATTAATTTGTAACGATTTAAAAAATATATAACCCAGCTGATACAGGACAATAGAATCTGAAATGTTTAGAGTTTTTTAGTTTATAAAAAAAAAAAAAAAAAGATACAAACAAGATATGATTTTCCCATATACGAGTGCTACCTATATGTACTTTCATCTTCATACTAGGTCTTAACATGTTTAATAGACATCTGCCTTTTTAGTTCTTTCTCTATCTCTATTATCTAATTTCATTGAAATTAAATCGAATTTATTTTTTGTTTCTTTTTGTTAATTTGAATACAAACATTTTTTGTTAATTGAATACAAAATATATATATAACAGATATATGTAACCGGAAAATATATAATAAATTATGTGTGTGTATATGTATTTATATATCTACAACTTGTCTTTTTTTTGTAAATAATTTTTTTTTGTAAATCAGTTTGTAAATTTTTATTTAAAATGCCTTAATCTATGTACTATAAAAAAATACTTGTGGTTAAGTGGTAGAGCGGGTATTTCCCGAACTTCGCCTTTTTCCGTATATTAAAATAAATTTATAATATTCTGTTTGTTATTAAATGTGGAAATAAAGACATTTATTATTATTATTATTATAATTATATAGGTACTTGGTTATGTTATGAGCTTGATTTTTTTGATCCACCTAAAGCCTTCATAAAGAAACAGTTAACGTGCTCTGTAATTTAAATGAGATAAACTGTTAATTGTATATTATGTATACTGTCATCATTCCCTGTTTCTCTTTTTTTTATATATTTATCTGGTGGCATGTCATAATGACATCATTATGTCATTTGATTATAGTGACGTAAGAGGGTTCATTATGATACTAGTATCATAATGAAATTCCAGAAAGCCCAAGTGCCATAATGAGATTCAAAAAGTACTATTACAATAATTTTATTTGACTTGTGTAAAAATTCTATATCTGTACCATCAATAAAATAAGTTTAGAAGAAAATATATGTGCTAGATCAAAACATTTTTTTCAAAATACAATTTAACTTAACTAATTATTATAAATTGTAAAATAGCAATTAAAACTGAACCTTCATCTATCACATTCTTCGTGTTCTTACTGGTACACCACTTCTCATAATGAGCAAACACAGGTTCATGCCGTGATTTTTCAGGCAAAAGAGAGTCCACGACATTTCCTGCAATTTCTTCCAAATCGTAGGGTAAACTTTCATCAGAATCACCCATTATATAATGTTTTAATTCATTTAATACATATTCAATCTGCAACTTATAGCAGTGTTTGACAGCTAAATAAATAATTTGTTGATGCGTTGTCAAGGAAACGATAAGGCACAGGTCACTTACTATTTTTTTAAATAAATAACTTAATGCACCTGTCATCGTTTCAAAAATACAAAATTTAAAATTTTTAGTAAAATATAATTTTACATTGATATACCACACCAGATAAAATTTTGTATGTAATTTGGATCATAAAACACGCATTATGGTACACGCCGTGTCATCAGACTCGGCTGATACTCACGGCTAATACCATTTATGATCCTTATTACATAAATAACTATTATGTTATCTACCATATTTATGTAATCTTTAATTACATATTTATAAAATGTCTATGGCGTCTTTACTGCCTTTTCAGTTAAATTGTATATATTAAATGGGCAAATCCCGTGAATAAATAAATAAATAAATAAATAAATTTTCGCGAGAAAACTTACATGTTGATATCCTTGAAGCATTTTTATAGCCAGTACACCAAAAATGTTGCTTGGCTATGTTAATAAATTACATGCATCAGGAAAGACTATTGCAGATACTTAAGTAATACATATACAGTTTTAGCTATGCTATTTTAAGATTTAGGAAGTAAGTGTTTGGTCTGGCAACGAAAAAGTTGCAAGTTGGGTATGAGATGATTCCTTGTAGAACCAGAATTAGTAGGTTAACATTTCTGTATATTAATATAAAGAACTCACCGATTACTGATTTACATTTTGGATGAATTATTCCACTTGGCAATAAATGAAAATCATATTCAACTCCATCAATAACAACTGTGTGACCAGCATTATTTCCACCCTGCAAGATATAAAATATGAAAGTTACATTTTTTCCAGCTTAAATGCTTAATATATAAAAAAATTTTTTCGATAGTTTTCAATTTTCAAATTTAGAAAAATAGGAAACTATTCAATTTTTTCCTCTTAAATCACCTAAATATTTTCTGAAATAGTTACTACGTACATGCATTGTTAGTTTGGCTTAAGGTAGTTCGAATTCAAATAAAGTCCACTTTACTGTTCTGTATACATGTAGATCATAATGAAAAGTTACAAACATATTGCCAATATACCGGGTAGTCCAAAAAAAAACCGGGATTTTTTATTTCTCTAAAAGTTTCGCCAATTTTTAACCGATTTTAATTATTCAAAAACTAAATTACAACTAAAAGATCACGTTATGAGGTAATATAAATACCTTAAATTGTAAATTATCAACCATTAGTTTCTTCATTATTATGAACAATGAATTATTATTTAATACCTGTTAGCTTACCAAAATACCCCGTTAGTTGGCATATTAATATACCCTAGCAGTTGGCACTGTTCCTCTTAGTCCGAACTACAAGCGATCTACGTGTTTACATGAATTTTATATTCGAACTAACCATGCTAGCCCACATTTTCAGCTCAAGCTGACTCAGTTCGGACTAACTCCATTAGTTCGGACTAACAACTGTATACAAGATCGAACTTCTAAATTCGGATCGAGCTAGGTCGAACTAACGTATGCAAGTATACGTAGTAATTATTGTATAATCAGTAGAGTTAACGGCAGTAGTAGCTTTAAGGTTGATTCTCACTTACGCTACACTCAGCTCGGCGACGCGACACGACGCTGCGCTGCAAAGTGTCGTGACGCTCATTACAACGACCGACAGCGACGCGACACTACACGCTGTTAGCAAAAAGTGAAGTCCACAGTTGACATTTGTTTGACAATGAATTAAATTGGATTTTTTCTTAAAAATGCCTAGTTTTTTATCGAGTACTGATGATGACATACATATTCGTGTTAGTTATGTGCCAAATATTCTCTTTTCTTTGCTGATTATTGCAGTTTTTGTTCGTTAGATCGTTTACTGATTCAGCCACAAGGATGATTTATGACTGCCTTTTCATCGGCCAAAGCAGACAATTTTAACAAAACAGCATGTGAACCGTATACAATCAGGATTGTACTGAACGACGCTGCGCGACATAACATAAAAAATGCTCACAGAACAATTCCAACGTTGCCGCGTAACAAAGCGACGCGTCGCAAACTGTAGTGCAGCGCAAGTGAGAACGTATCCATTTAAAACTATGGAACCATTATCTAGCGGCAATTTGTAGGATAGCGTCGCGCCGCGTCGTCGAGCTGAGTGTAGCGTAAGTGAGATCAACCTTTAATCTTGAAACAAGTCCAAGCCATAGGCGGCGTCAAACCGAATATATTATACACTTCTCCAAGAAATTAACGCACCACCATAAAATAACCAAAAGTTTGAAGTTAATTTTTGTCTAGACCTCTTGTCCGATTTCGATGATTCTTTTTTTGTATGATAGGCTCTTTATTCAAGAATGTGAATGTAATTTTATTTTTTCAGAGAATTTTTTTTTATTGATGTAACAATTGAGACGTGTTTTTTCCATGAAATTTGTAACGCCCTGTGAAGTTCAACAGTTACACCAGCAACTTAGAATTCATATCGTACTCTAGACTTATCTTTTCTTAACATTTTCTTTTTTGATTCACTTTATTATCTTTATTATTACCAGAGAAACACAATTTTATAGGATAACATGTTTTTATTGATTTAATTTTGGAAAATCTAAAGTAGCTTGCTTTGGAAAACACAAGAAACGTGTACGCTAATGTCAAAAAGCATTTGAAAGGAGTGTGTTTATACGTGGTGATAGCCGTGTTTATTTTCAATAATTTTGTCAATATCGAACGTGAAACACGAAATCTTACTGGTAAAGAATGTGCTCAAGCATTAATATTGCTTGAAATAGGTTGGAGTTATCGAAGAATTGGGCAACAATTTAATGTGGCTCATACAACTAGTCGTCATTAATGGAAGCCTTACAGCTGAGCGGTACATATTAGACATTTTAGACAACCACGTGGTTCCATATGCGCCATATATAGGGCAAGGATTTATGTTAATGCAGAATAATGCCAGACCTCATGTTGCTCGAGTTGTGCAACATTATCTGGAAGAAATCGGAATTGACACCATGGAATGGCCAGCCAAAAGCCTGGACTTAAATCCACTGGAAAACCTCTGGGATAAACTTGGTAGAAAATTGAACATAATCTACACCATGACAGACGTTGGGCGAAAATTGGTTCAAATTTGAGAAGAATTAAACCAAAATGAAATACGGTCGCTTATTTTAAGTATGAATTGCCGTTGCCAAGAAGTTATTCGAGGCAGAGGCGGAAATACTCGCTATTGACATGCTTTTTTGCATTTTATTCATTTTCATTTAATTCTTTTTTTTTTTTTCGATATTATCTTTAAGTAAAAACATGTTACGATATGAAATTCTGTTTCTCTGGTACTAATAAAGATAATAAAGTAAATCAAAAAAGAAAATGTTAGGAAAAGATAAGGCTATAGTACGATATGAGTTCTAAGTGGCTGGTGTAACTGTTGAACTTCACAGGGCGTTACAAATTTCATGGAAAAATCACGTCTCAATTGTTACACCCTGTAATTACTAAAAAAAAAAAATTCTGAAAAAAATAAAAGCACATTCATATTCTTGAATAAAGAGCCTATCATACAAAAAAAAAAAATTATCGAAATCGGACAAGAGGTCTAGACAAAAATTAAGTTCAAACTATTGGTTATTTTATGGTAGTGCGTTAATTTCTTGGAGAAGTGTATTTGAAAAAAAAATTACAATTAAGGCGCAAAACATTGCTACGCATTGCTATCAAGGTGTGTACGCATCAAACGCGTCGAACTGAGCCGTACCGCGCAAAACAACGCGTAATGTTTAGTCAAGGCGCACATTAAGACGCATGCCACGTAACTCACGCAAGGCAGAACCATTGTTTATAAAGTATTATAGTTATTCAACCTGATTTCTAAGTATGTGCTGCCAACTTGTGAGTAATTTACATACTAGTCAGTTTCTATGACTACTTTTACAGTTTTTTGACTTTTGTTTTTAAAATATTTTATCATTAAAAAAATATACATTTCACGATACATTACACATTGCGGCCATTGCGCAGCCGGATGTGACGTCGAGCTCGAGAAAAATATGAATCTGTCGTGTACGTGGCATCGCAACTAACCTCAAAAATATTATTTGCACGTCATCGAATGACGCGTTTAGTTGAAAAAGTATTACCAGTGCACAAATATGTAAAGTCACCATTTCGATATACATTTACAAAAATATACATTTTTAAAGATTTTCACATATTAAGCTGCTTTTATCAAAATCTGTGCTTGGTTCCTGTACTATCAATTAAAATCTTGTTCAGTGCATTACTAATGAAGTTTTGATCATATTATAAATATGGATTCAAGCTGAAACTACAAAAATTAAAATCGATAATAAATTTAAAAAAACTCTAAATTCATTTTGAATGATCTACGACGTACAATATTGAAACTTTATATATCTACTGTCTGATTAGGTGTTTAGATTAATGTCTTTTTTTTGTACTTTGGTTATAATTTTTTCACATAGCTACAGCACAATTCGTCATTATAAATTATAAACAGTCAACAAACATAATATAAAAAAGAACATTAATTTAAACACCTTCAGCCTGATTTTTAAAGTCGCGAAATTGCGAAAAGCGAAATGAGAGTCGTGTTGCTATTGGTCAATTCCAAATTTTAATGTGAAATGAACCAATCACAACTTCGCGATTATGAAAATCAGGCTTTACAACTAACCTCAAAAATATGCACTTTTTAAAATTTTTGAATATTATGTAATTTTTATCAAAATTTCTGCTTGGTTCCTGTACTATCTTCTAAAATCTTGTTCGGTGCATTACTCATGAAGTTTTAAATGTCCTAATCTAATGAAATAGGATGCTCTTTGTTGACTGGAAATCCAACCTATAAATAGCAATTCATTTTTTATAATCTACGTAGGTACAATATTGAAACTTTATATATCTACTGTCTTATTAGAGAGTTTTTAAATGTTATTATGGATCCAAGCTGAAGCTACAAAATTATAATTAAAGTAAAAATAAATTTACAAAAACTAAACATTTTAGGTTATGTTAGTCATATGATGCACAAATGATCCATTTTAGAACCAAAAATCCAATAGTTTAATAAAAATAAAAAACTGACAAACTGTCAAAAGGTATTAATATAGTCAAGTTTCGATCTATGACTTTAGTTCTTCGTCGAATGTCATGTGACGTAGATGCACCGGATGTACGAAATTCGTGCATGCGTCGTAGCATTGTTTATAATAAACAATGGTCGTAACGTAAACGACACCAGGGGCTACGGTCGTAATAATGGGCACACATCATCCAGCACGCCATCTACCAATGATCCACCGGTACTAACAAGAGGTTGAATAACTATAATACTTTATAAACAATGGCAGAACAAACGACGCCGCGCGCGAAATTTTCGTGTGCTGAGCATGTTGGCGCACAATTTGTCACACACCAGTTGTTTATCCTGCGTTTGAATGTCGAGAATATATTTTTCAGTACTTTAGTTATGGAAAAATTATCACTAAAACTATAATTTCTCAGACTTGTTTTAGTGCCATATCTACACGGTGAGCCAAAAAAATATTCCCATTTTATTTGGTTTATGAATATTTTTATTCGTTAGTAGTTTTAAATCAAATTTTCATGTTAATAAATTGAAATATTTAAGCACTGATGTCAGAGTTCATTATTTAATTATAGTTTTCATGGCCTACTTTTATATAAAATTTTAATTTTTGCAGTACCTACAATTTTGTTTTTATAAATGATAAATAAATAAAATGATCTCGAAAATGATCATGAATGGGAACATTTAAAAAAATAATAAACCGATGTACTTACAAAATGTTAGGTTTTTAAATACACAAATTTATTTGTTTGAAAATCTTTATTTCTGCAAACAATTAAAATAAGCTCGAAAATAAGGCATATTTTTAAAACCCCCTGTAGAAGTACTGATTGTAGCTGCACATTTGATTTGATTGTCTAAAAACCTATACATTATTGTACGTACCTTTAAAAAAAAATTGGCAAAGAACTACCAATAAATAAAAAAATTATTAAGGCAAATAAAATGACATTTTCTGGCCCACTACCGGTTTCTAAATTCACGTTTTTGGCAATCGTGTTCCAAATACTTCCAAATATCATCTTTTAGTTTGGACTCCATATGTGACAGATCATTTGTGTCATATAAAATGGGATAATTCCCAACGGCCTCAATAATTTCTTGCATCTTTTCAAAACTGTGTCTGGCACGCACACGAAATCTCTGTCTCGAACACTGAACAACGCATGTTTGTTTGGCTCATTCATGGTCAACTCTACTTTACGTCTTTAATGCATGCACGCATTGCCTGTTACAGGTTACAAAACCATAGCATGGCTGCCTTACGTGGGTTGCATAGCATGCGTCTTAATGTGCGCCTTGCCTTATGATCGCCTTATGATCGCCTAATGTGGACGACATCCACATATGAGTTGCCTCCAACTTAGATGTTCATTAACATTTTGCACTGTTTTGAGCATTTAAAAATTTTTAAATAATTTTGTGCCGCTTTTCATATTTCGATGAAACATTTCTGAACGCCCCTGTATCCTGGAATAATAACCTGAAACATTTCTGAACACCCCTGTATCCTGGAATAACCGTCACAAGAGTAGGAATATTAATAATGCGATAGGAAACTAAGTACCTAATACGAAAAAGTTATAAGGGCTAAAGAAAATTCTACTAAGTCTGTCTGATTAGAGATTGCAGTGGTGGAAGGGAGGATAAAAGCGCGCGCTTTGATCTTATTGGTTACAGAGACAGGTAGGTTTACAACGGCGTTTACGAATACGAGTTGACAGGTCATTGAAGTTTGCGTGTATTGACTGTCAAACTTGTGACTATTAAGTAATAAATGTGTATTATCCTAAATTTAACATTACGAATTATCAATTACAAATAATATAAAAGGTATTGTAGTATTCCCTTCGACTTTTGGCAAATAGATGAATAATATATCCAATAGGAGCCCCTCAATAATGGCGCAGCACGTAGAAGTTGAGACTTAAACTGCGGAAGTTAAAATAATTTGAATTTCATTGCCATGCTTTATAAAAATTTTGAGAGCTGTGGAAACCGTTTTCCGCCCAAGCCACGCCCACCACTGCAATCTCTCATCAGAGAGTATAGGTACCTAATTTAATTACATATTGATATTTGAATACCAATTTAAGTATGTGAATTTTCATACTCAATTTTAAATAAAAGTAAACTCATCTTTACAATGAAACAATTTTTTTTTTTTAAATACCTAATGTACAAGAATAAAAAATTTGATATCAATTATCATGATACTAAAACCTACAGATATGATCACTTGCTGAACGAAACCAATTCGCGCATGTAGTCAACCTGTGACAAAAATGTATGCCGATATATGGGGAAGCTAGCTTTTAATGTATTTTAGTTTAAAGTTATTGAAATTTTCGTTGTATTCGACTGTTATAACTGTTTTGGATATTATTTAAATATACAAAATAGAAAATAAGACATTTTGCACAATATGAGGCCTGTAAATGCCGTGTAAATGCAGAAGATGCTTTACGCATGTGATCTTATTTTGAGCTAGAAACAAAAAACTTGTAAGTATACAAGTAATTGCCATAATCACAGTCTTGTATGCATAAAGTATATATTTTGTGTCTACTTTCAGATTTTAAACCGTAATTTCGGTGTTATAAAGCTGGATATGCTTCTAAACAAAAACCCTACCAAATTGCTTATAGTGTGTCGTGGTTGAGTGGTAGAATAGCCCTAAGCTAAACTTCGCCAGGACGTTAATATAAATAAGTCCTTAAAAAAAAAAACGGGAGAGGGTGGTACCAATAACTAATTTTTCGTAACTTTGTCCTAAAAGCAGGTTCTGCATTTACACGCCTCAATATAATATATTTATAGAAAAATAAATTATATTAATTCGTTCCAATTTATCTAGGTACTATGTATTGTAACTTTCCCTCGTTCCACGGAGGTTCTTAGATGGTTATTTTGACGCCTGAGGGGCGGCGCGGCGGTGTTATCTGGACGGTGTATCTCGAGCGCCAGTTTCTATTTTAGAATGCAGAAACACCATTTTTTCTATTAGCAGGATAATAGACGCTTAGGTTAGTGAAGAAACTGTTAAGACAGGACAGGAGTTTCGGATTAAGACTTTATAACAGGTTTTATTCAGGAACTGTTAACAATTTAACACAAATCAATTTTGGCTACGGTTAAGTAAAGCACAGGTACAGGAAACTTAAAACAGGCAGGCTACATAAGATATTAAAAGCGGCAAACTTCCTCTTATTTTTAGGCAATTGGAATAGTTTTTCTTTAATATAAAAATCATCATCCAAAAAATGCTTTGAACATATTTTACCGTTATTAATATTAAAATCGTACATTTGATAGCACTTTTGAATCCATAAACAAATTTCTTTAGCAGCAGGAAAACTAAAGTATCGCAACTAGACGAATAGCTTTTACTTCTTCTATTATTGTTACTAGTGCAATCCAACACTGCACAGTAAACCATTGTTTATGCTATATTAAATAAACCAAAACACACAGCCACAACTGGTCAAATTAACTAATATAACGTATTCACACCGAATTAAAACACAATAATCGAAGTAAACAAACTAAAATGCGTACATTTAGACATTAAACTATGACAGCCCTCGCAAAATTAAAAAATTTGTCACGAAGTGACGTCAGCGATTACATGTCATGCGCGTGAGCTTATCTGTATTGTTTTAGTATGCTCAATTATAATATATGAAAGTAGAAACGAAATTCAACAAAGGTGTGTTGGGAAGCCATGAGGTTATATCAATGCAAATAACTTAGTGCTTACTGCATGTCAGAATCCTCGTCAGAATCTTGTTTGGAATTTGGCAAAAAATTAGTGTTATGTAAAACAATCTATATATATCCTTTTGCTGACAATATTGAGAAAAACAATTTGTTGCCAAAAACAACAAATGTATACTTAAAAGAACAAAATAATCGAAATACTAGGTAGTTTAACAGTGATTACATTACAGTACAAATTACTTAATTTCTTTAAGCATTCCATTTCAACTATTTCAAGTAATTTCTTATTTGTTTTTGTAAAGAAAAAGTTGGCAACCTTACAAAACAACTATGAATAATTATTGTTGCATAAGAATTTTTACTAACAGTTGAGTAACAATCACATGATTATCAATTCTAAAAATATACATCTCTTTTAATTTCATATCTAGGTAAACTAAGGCACTAAAATAAATCATTCAATTTAAATAAGTCTGTAAAACAAGTAAACGCATTTTTCCCAGTAAACAAGAAAGTTGCAACAGCGATTAACAAAATATCAAATCAATTTAGAAGTTCTATACACAATCTATGAGTAATTATTATATTGTTGCACTTCAGGCAACATCTTAGATCTTAGAATATTACCTGACATCGGCATACAATATCAACATCAACTGCTAACATATCGACAACTTTTCCTTTACCCTCGTCACCCCATTGTGCCCCCAAAATGACTATGGCTTTGGACTCCTCTTCGGTACGTGCCTTTTTCCTGGGAGACTTTTTTAACGCATCCAATCCATTAACTTCAGTAATATTGGCCATTTTAACACACAAAAACCTAGAAATGATGACCACCGAATACCGAATCACATCCACACAACACAAAACAACACGAACCGCGTTTTGCGTTTTACGCCACGGACCGTAAAAGCACAGACAGACACGACCACAAATAACACACAGGTCACAGATGACAGATGACAGAACCAACACGAGAGTAGACGAGACACAAGATTCCTAATTTAGTAATCTTGGACGAGACAAAACACTTTTGACATTCTCGTCTTTAGGGTAGCCAACTTTTAAATATAAAATTAAAGGACAACTAGCGCTCTAGCGGGGAGTCAACGATTATCTTGTCTATCGTTCTTGGCGGGGAGTGCCACCGTAGCCGGCAGTTCGACAAATAAATCGGAAAAATATGAAACTGAACAAACTAAACCAAATACTGGAAGGTAAGTTCATGCACTCACGATTTGCGATATGCGATTTTATAACGTTGTTGCTGTTAACCCAAAAATTATACATACAACAAGAAACGTAAAATCTACTTGATAATAAGTAATAAATACCATGAATAGTGCTTGACACTTTTACAAAGTAGAGAATAATTAATAATAAGTTACATACAAACTATTTTTTCTGAAATCGCAATTAATATTTATTATAGGTAATAAAATTTTTTTTATTAATAACATAACATTTTTTCATTGCAATCTAATTGCTTATGAAATCGTTTCCTTTGCAATCACTGTTTATTTATTGATGTGAGTGCTTATTTCGTTTCAATAGGTGCTACAAATTAAAATGGACAATGATGAGTTTGATCGTTTGATGATGACATACAGATGTCTGGGACACCACCAGAGAGTAACACTAGCGTCTATTTCTTGTGCTCTACAAATGAACTTGCTTCTGTGGCTTCTGGTAAGTAACATATGGTTCGCGAATGAAACGAATATGTTCCTTCTTTGATATAAAAATATACTGCACTCATGCCTGATGCATTTAATAAAAAAAAATTCCTTTAATCTAATAAAAAAAATTCCTTTATCAGGGGAATAACACACATATCTAACCTGCCTCCGGCTTCTAACTCGCAATAATAGCCTTCTTAAAAAAAAAAATTCCTTTAATCTAATAAAAAAAATTCCTTTATCAGGGGAATAACACACATATCTAACCTTCCTCCGGCTTCTAACTCGCAATAATAGCCCTCTAAAAAAAAAAAATTCCTTTAATCTAATAAAAAAAAATTCCTTTATCAGGGGAATAACACACATATCTAACCTGCCTCCGGCTTCTAACTCGCAATAATAGCCCTCTTAAAAAAAAATTCCTTTAATCTAATAAAAAAAAATTCCTTTATCAGGGGAATAACACACATATCTAACCTGCCTCCGGCTTCTAACTCGCAATAATAGCCCTCTAAAAAAAAAATTCCTTTAATCTAATAAAAAAAAATTCCTTTATCAGGGGAATAACACACATATCTAACCTGCCTCCGGCTTCTAACTAGCAATAATAGCCCTCTTAAAAAAAAAATTCCTTTAATCTAATTAAAAAAAATTCTTTTATCAAGGGAATAACACACATATATCTAACCTGCCTCCGGATTCTAACTCGCAATTAATAGATCTCATGTCATGCCTGATGCATTTAATAAAAAAAAAAAATAAGAACATGTGGGATTTGAACCCAGAACCCTCTGCTTGCCAGCCGAGCTCGTTTCCGTTCGGCTATTACACCACTGGCAAAATGCGTGTAAAGAAAGAATAAGTTCAGTTAGGTTTCGGCTAACACGTTCTGTACACTTGGCAACGTTGGTACGGACTAAATGTTCATTTGTAGAGCACAAGAAATAGACGCTACTGAGAGACTACTAAGCTGCAAATAATGTGACTTTAAATTTTCATGGATTATTGCTGCGAAAAAGACATGACCTCCCGATCTGAAAATTTCATGATTTCTAATTTATCTTCAGTTAAAGGCATCTTTACGTTATAGTCAAATTACTCCCATGCTGAGATAAACACAGTACAAAAGAAGACATTGCTCGTGTCTAACCCATTCCAGCCTGTCAGCGAAAGCTGTTTCAGCGTTAGCGCAAAATTATGGTTATGTGTTTAGACGGGTATTTGAATGGCTGCAAATAATACTAACATCAATCTTGAGTTCTTTTATGTTTGTGACGCAAATGACATTAATGATGATCAGATATTGCACTGCACTTTAGCCTGTAAAAACTTCGATGTGCATGTCTGACATTTTATTTTATTACTTATCAGACAACAAACGTCGTTTCCGACCAAGAACGGTAGACAAGAAGGATAGCTCAGTTCCATAAGAACAACGTTAACCTGTTGGCGGACCGTCATTGAACGGTTGTGACGTAGCCATCAGTACAGAATTGGCTGTTGTCCATTAAAGCCTGTGTGTTTTCGTTGTACTTTGATGTGTTTTCTCTTCAGTTTTTGGTGACAATTTTGTAATTTTAAAACGTTTTAGAGTGATAAAATGAACATTTAGGATTATTATAAAATAAAGATTTTGTGACAAACTTTATTTTGTGTGTTTCTTTTTCGTGTTTACAAAGTAGCAATTTGTGATAGTATTTTAAATGCGTCTGAAAGTGTACTGATGGTGACGTCACGCCTTTCGACCTTGGGCCAAGAGATCTGCCGAACTGAGCTATCCTTCTTGTCTATAGTCGTTGATTTCCGACATAATATGCAGTTAACATAACCTCAAAATTGAATTCGCTGAAATATCAAAATATTCGAAATTACGCGTTTTCCTGAAACGTCAAGGTGACAGCGCTATAAGGCAAAGAATTCAAAAGTTCTGTCAAATGAACAACTTGAAATATTTATTACTCAAGCACCAGATCATATGTACTTAATGAATAAGGTATACGTTTAAAATGTGAGAATTTTAAAATTATCTAGATATTTATGCAATTTTTATTTTTTAGGTTGCGTTAATATTTGGTGTGGCCGGTGCATGTCGCCGTGACAAACTGTGTCAATAATTACATTTGTCTGCGTATATTTATTTATTGTCTAAAATGTAGATAAAAAACGAGTCCGGGAAACTTACTTTCCCAGCCTAGGCCTGGAAAGTACTTTCCCGGATTCGTTTTTTGATGGTTGCTTAGCAATGGACTAAAATACTAGAATACGCTATTTTGGGTTCTGAAATTGCGCCGAGAAAATAGACATTCCTGAGCGATTTCAGAAAAAGTAGCTTTACCTGCTAGTTAAACGTCACTTTCCCGGCAAGTTAAACATCACTTTGCGGTAGCGAATCTTCTGGTTGTCTTTTGTGCAGCAGCTTTCAAATTTGGTGGAGTACACTCTCTAAGTCACAAATGATCAGAATTAAATATTTTGTTGTAGAATTTTGAGCAAATTTAACAGAAATTATTGATAATAAATAATTTATTGGACAGAAGAACCTTAATGCCCGTTACCTAGCAACTTTTATCACTGCAGCCATGGTATAAGGAGAATGGTATGCCCGCGCGCAGGCATGGTGACGTCACTCAGTTTAAAAAGTGGCAGGGGTGACATCACAATTAACCTCAAAAATATGTATTTTCTAAAATTTTCGAATACTATGTCAATTTTATTAAAATTTCTACTTAATTTCTGTACTATCAACTAAAATCTTGTTCAGTGCATTATTAATAAAGTTTTACTTAATCTAATAAAATAAGATGCTTTTTGTTAGTTGGAACTCTATCCTAAAATTAGTAGTCTATTTTTAATATTTTTTCCATCCTAAGCGATCTATAGCAATTTATTTTCCTTTTACGACAGTCAAGAAACAACACCAGGCATATCAACAGTTGGAACTGCATCAGATCTTTAATTTCTACTGTTTCTGGGGGAATATAACAACATCTGCTGTATTAAAGAAATTTCAAAATCTGTTGATTCTGTTGGGTTGAAATGTACAGAAGAAATACGTGCTATAAACAGACAATAGGTAATAAAAACGATAAACCGGCGAAATAAGAAATTAACCTGCTGTTTTTCAAATTAATTTTATCGTTGATCCATATATTTTCGCGAGCTTTTCAACGCGGAGAAATGTAAAATACTTGATGTCAGTACCTTTTTGTCTTCGTGTAATAATTGTTACACCCAGCCACAGCACAAGCAAGCATGGTGCTATTCGTTAACACTATTAAAAATATTAAAATAAAGATTAAATGTACGGAATCACAACTGACTTTCGACGTTTCTTAAACTGAGTGACGTAATGCGCAGTAGATACACAAATTGGACGGCAACCTGACATACCATTATCCTAAAGCCGGTGCCACACATGCGGCATTCGGCGAAAGGCGAAGTTTGGCTTTCGTCGAATGGCATTTGGCGAAAGGCGAAAGCTTTGATAGGCCAGCGTCGTTTAACCACTCCATTTTATTAAACAACTATCGAAAACCAACACAAACGCTGCCAAGTGTCAAGACTGGCAAAAAACAATCCCAATGTGTGTACCGATCGAATTTATGACACGCGAATCCTTCGATTCGCGTCAATTTACCGACGCGAAGCGGGAATGGCGAATAGCGAACGCCGAGGCGAGCGTCAGCTACACACATGCTGCTTTCGCCGAGTAACCGCTCGCCTTTCGCAGAATGCCGCATGTGTGGTGCCGGCTTTATACTATGACTGCAGCCTACCTACTTATTTTGCATAATTTTATATCTTACCTAGGCGCTACGCTACCTCAATTATTTCTTAATCCCTGTAACACCATATATGTCGTAAAATTAGCATAATACCCACATGATATATGGTGACCTGCAGTAGTTTGTGATTCACAGTGCTATATGTAAAAGTTTTAGGTACATTTTTTTAGTTTTAACAGTTTTGTTATAACAATTTTGGCATAGAAACGTAAGGATAATGCCTGATTAAGTGATGCGATTAGGGCGGTGTTTTTTTTCATATATGTATAGGTACTTTACTTTTATAAACAATCACTTTGGCTATAAAATTGCCAAGTTCGGTTCGTAGGTTATGTTTTGTTAGTCGCTTCTGAAACGGTGGTGCTATGTTGATAAAATGGGATATTGAGGTCACTGCGAAAATTGCCTGGCCTAGAGGAGAAGTAGAGAGAAAAGGAGAAGTGGAAAGAAAAGGACAAGTAAAAAAAACTAACTTAAATATAGATTAAAAAAGACCAATGAGAGGACTACCGTGGAAAAGAAAAACTCGAGAGGAAGAACAAAATGTCGAAAATGAAGGGAATCTGATATTCTATTACGATGTAGAATTTTTTTAAATAAAGCAGGAAGATTTTAGTGTACCGTTTGTCAAAGCGAATAATGCAACGAAGCTGATGATGGTAACGTAAAGCAGTTCGAGTGTGATTTCATACATGTGAAATCCCATTGTAGAGTCACTGCTAGTCCCATTTTAGATACATAGGTAGTATTCCTAAAATGGGAAATAGAATTGTTTCAGAAAATATTTTTTTTTGTTAAAAGTTTAGAAGTTTTACTTCAGTTATGTAGCTTGTCATGTAATATAATTTATATTATAGAAATTATATCTATTGGGAATTATAACTAATAAAAACAGTTGGGTTTGGGTTTGATTGTACAAGACATAAATGATAAATGACAGTTAGGCCCTCCGCACATTAAGCTACTAAAAAGTAACTAAACTAGGAAACATAAATCACAAACTAGTTACAAATTATGAATCGCACACGACGCTACTGAAAGTTCTTCTACTAGTCTTAAATTAAATGATTGTTCTGCCATTTTCGCCGTTTTGCGTAGTTGTTTACAAAAGAAACTAGAAACTAAACGCCAAGCTACCTGCATGTCGGGTTGAGACTGACTGATTACCAACGCGTTACAAACCGGTTACCAACTAGTAGCGTTGTGTGCGGATGCTCATTGAAATACATGGGCAGTGACTAATAACTAACTGCTAGGTGATTTAAGTTTGTAACTAGTTTCTTTTTAGTAGCTTAATGTGCGGAGGGCTTTAGAACTTAAGTTGTTGCTACTAGACGATACATAAAATACTACTTGTGTTGTGTTCAATAAGTTAATATAATATTTTGAGACATATCTATTAATATTATTATAACACCTGATAATAGCTAATAATACATGGTGTCAGGTCAGGTACTGTTTTAGTTGATCTAGTTACAACAAAACAGTGAAATTGTGAAATGGAGTTATTCTACAAACCGCCGCAAAGCTTGTCGCTGGAGGGAAATGTGTCTGACAATTGGAAAAGTTTTTCTAAAAAATTTGACCTGTTCTTGGAAGCCACTGACCTTTCAAGCTTTGCTCAGAGGCATGGTAGAGATATAAGATGGTATGTCACGGCGCACATTTTGACTACCGCTAGGACTACGTCATCAAGTAGAAATCTTGGCGCGAATTTTAAATATAAAGTAGAATAATTTGACAGATTTTGCCGTTTCTTCTAATCTTGAAATCAAGTACCACAAATTGAAAATCTACCTATTTATATATGGCCCGTGCTTATTATCGTGGTGTTTACCTGCATTTTTAATTAGAACGTGTTTGACATAGTATGAAATAAGCTTTGAAATTAATCATGATTTTTAATAAATAAAAGTTGTAACATTTCACAGTTGTAGACTTTAGTAATTGAAAATAATTTAATATAATTATAATTAATAATAATAAATAGTTTCATTGAATATTATGAATGTTAGATAATGTTTACATAATGGTTCATAATATTCACTAAAAGAATATATAATTTAAAGTAATGAAGGGATATTCAACAAAGTTGAAATCTACTTACTATTAAAAAGGACATGGGACAACATAATAATAACTACATAATATAAAGCATAATATAACTATTTTTTGAATCCTGTAAATTTTGTGATCTTGTTTGTTTTTCTAGAGTTATCTTGTATTTTTCTATTGATTTCTCGTAGACAAAGATAAATGTAAGTAAGTTCTTGTCCAAATGAGAGAATGAATAGCATAGCTGGCAAGAGTGGCAAGCATCTTTATTTTGCTACATTGTCAAAGATTTGATCTTGTATTTTTCTGTTGATTTCTCGTAGACAAAGATAAATGTAAGTAAGTTCTTTCCAAATGAGAGAATGAATAGCATAGCTGGCAAGAGTGGCAAGCATCTTTATTTTGCTACATTGTCAAAGATTTGATCCTCTTCAATTTCTCGCCGTGGTTAAAGGAGTCCTCCATGACCTTTGTGCATTTTTCAATTAAAACTGATACCACCAGACTAAATTAATAAATTCAAATAACCAAACTTAACATTCTTGCAGATTTGACAATTTGTTATTTGACAGTTGACAGTTCCAACTTTGCAGAAAACATATAGGTAGCTATTTAGTGGCACTCAACAAGTTTTTCTACTTGCGCAGTACAGTACGAAAATCGAGCCGAGATAAAACTAACCATGTTTTATCTCAACCATGGCTCAGAGGCAAAGAAAATTGCCGTGTTCCTAAACTTGATAGGAGATGATGGGTTGGATTTGTATAACATATTTACATTTAGTGAGGATGAGGATGCAAGTAAGCTAGCAGTTATAAGGAAAAAGTTTGAGGATTATTGTGCACCCAAGAAGAATGTGATATTCGAAAGGTTCGTGTTTAACAGCATTATACAGAAAGAAGGACAGTCCTTTGATACGTTTCTGACAGGAAAGCAATAAAGTCCACTGGAGTATATAAAGATCCAGATTATATGGTCCGTGACAGAATTGTCATAGGAATTTTTGATAAAGGCACTCAGGAAAAGCTTCTGAGAGAATCCTGCTTGTCCCTGGAAAAAGCTGTAAGTTTTTGTAGAGCAGTGGAAAGTAGTAAAAATCAGGCAAAAGTTTTGTCATCAAAACTGAGTGTAAATTCAATAATAAGTAATAAAAGCATTGCTCTGTCAACATGCAAGTATTGTGGTTATAAACATGCACCCAGGAAATGTCCAGCATTTATGAAAGCGTGTGTAAAATGTCAGGGTAAAAATCATTTTGCTAGTGTGTGTAAAACACTCGTACACCTAACTGAGAAAATGAATGGAAATGACAAAGCAAAAGGTAGAAAAAATATTAATGAAGTGGTTCAAGACAATAATAATTCTGATTCGTCTGACTCTGAATTTAACATACATTGTTTGAGTAAAATGGTGTGGAAGTCAAAGGTCATGAGGTAACATTTAAATTAGATTGTGGTTCAGAGGTGAGTGTTCTGCCCTTGAATGTACTAAAAATAGTTGATAAAACTTTTAAGTTAAAAAAACAAATACTGTTCTTGTGTCATATGTAAATTCTGACTTTAAACTCAAACCTATTGGAGAAGTCACATTAGATTGTAAAGTTAAAAATATGAATGCTAAAATTGTGTTTATTGTTGTTGATGTTAAAAATCAGTTGCCACTGTTAGGTTTGCAATCTTGTTTAGACTTAAGACTAATTAAAAGAATTGAGAGTGTTACTCCCACTTGTAAATCACTTGAGAGTCTTGAGATTGTTATTAATGAATACCCTCAAGTCTTTGAGGGACTGGTAGTGCATTCGGTGAGTCGGACGAACATACAAATATTTGGGGAGTCAGCCAAACTACCACCTCCTCTCGCTTTCGAGGATGCTGAACACGATGGTGATGTTTTTTCTGCTCCCTGAGTTGACCCTACCCCCCAAACGGCCAAAAAACCTCCCCCAAAGGGGAGAATTGCGTATTCGACATCTTTCACCGGCAGAACTTATGTCACCCCCCGTTTTCGATGATGCTGAACACGATGGTGATGTTAGTTCTGTTCCCCGAGTTGACCCTACCCTCCAAGCGACCAAAACACCACCCCCAATGGGGGAGAATCGCGTATTTGACGTCTTCCAACGGCAAAACTTATGTCACCCCTCGTTATCGAGGATGCTGAACACGACGGTAACGTTAGTTCTGCTCCCCGAGTTGACCCTACCGTCCAAGCGACCAAAAAACCACCCCCAAAGGGGGAGATTCGCGTATTTAACGTCTTCCACCGGCAAAACTCATGTCACCCCCCGTTTACTGTGAACACGTTGGTAATGTTAGTTCTGCTCCCCGAGGCGAACCAACTCTCCAAACGGCCAAAAACTACCCTCCAAGGGGGTTAAAAATGTGTTTCGTGCTACAAACGAGAAAACCCACGTTATCTCTCGTTCTTAAGTTGCTGGGCAAAAAGATATTACCAAAGCACCTCGACAAATGTTGAAAATGATTTATATTTACATATAGTAAATAAGTAATTTTATGCATCAATAAAAATGTTACTTCACTTACCTCATAAAACTGCTCGTCAAAGGGGTAGTTTGTGTCCGTTTGAGGGGTTCGCGGGGATCGAGGTGACTTGGTAATATTTTCTCTTATCCAGCATCCTCAAAAACGAGAGATAACACGGGTTTTCCCGTTTGTAGCACGAAACACATTTTTCACCCCCTTGGAGAGTGGTTTTTGGCCGTTTGGGGGGTTGGTTCGCCTAGAGGAGCAGAACCATCATCACCCTTGTGTTCAGCATCCTCAAAAATGGGGGGTGACATAAGTTTTGCCAGTGGAAGACGTAGAATACGCAATTCCCCCACTTTGGGGTAGTTTTTGGCCATTTGGGGGGTATAATCAGCTCGGGAGCAGAACCAACATCACCATCGTGTTCAGCATCCTCGAAAACGGGGGGTGACACAAGTTTTGCCGTTGGAAGACGTCAAATACGTGATTCTCCCCCTTTGGGGGTGTTTTTTTGGCCGTTTGGGGGGTAGGGTCAACTCGGGGAGCAGAGCCAACATCACCATCGTGTTCAGCATCCTCGAAAACGGGGGAGGAAAGTAGTTTAGTTGACTCCCCAAATATTTGTGTTTTTCGAGGTTTTTTCCGACTCACAAAATGCACTATGGGTGTGGTGTGTATTGTTCTGTTTCTATAGAAATATTGTAACTGTTATAATTCTGACGTTTTAATACTGTCATGCTGTATTTTGCTGAATAAAGCCTAGTTCTATAAAGGTTAATTTCATTACAATTTATTCAGCAAAATAAATACATTAACTGCCATGGACAAATTCCTTAAACCTGAGAGATTTGACACAGATCCAAACTCTACAAAATCAGCTCAAGAATGGGTTCACTGGCTGAAGACTTTTGAAAACTTCGTTCTATCGATTGAAAAGCTAGACACTAATGGTAAATTAAAACTTCTTATTAATTATATAAGTTACTCTACTTATGAATATATCGCCGAATGTTCAAATTACGAAGATGCTCTTCAAATTCTGAATTCTATGTTTGTGAAACCTAAAAATGAAATTTTTGCAAGACATCGTTTAACAACAAGGAAACAGCAACCTGGAGAATCACTTGATCAATACTTACAGATACTTAGACAACTTAGTAAAGATTGTAATTTCCAGGCAGTTAGTGCTGACGAAAACAGAGATGATTTAATTCGTGATACTTTCATTAGCGGAATAAACTGCTCTCAAATTCGACAACGCCTTTTAGAAAACTTTACACTTAAACTCCAAGATGCTATTAACCAGGCCCTGACTCTTGAATATGCGCAGAAAATTTCCGAAGTATATGCCTTACCAGTTAGTCTTATCAATGCCTTCTCCGGTAGTAAAGAAGAATCTGAAGAAATCGCTGAAAGCACAAACTACAGCTGCAGCTGCTAATTTTGTTAGATGCTATTTTTGTGAGAATAAAAGGCATCCCCTTGACACTTGCCCTGCTAGAGATTCAATTTGCAAAGATTGTGGAAAACTCGATCACTTTTCAAAAGTATGTCAAAGTAAAAAGAAGAGGGACAAGTCTACTTCTGCTTCTCTCATGTCTGGAAATCACTTCTTAGCTGCAGCCCCTGATTTGTGTGCTGACGTTATAATTGGACATGACATACTCTCACAACACTCGAAAATTGAAGTAAGTTTCGGTGGGTCAAAACCGATAATGCGAGTTTCCAGTTTAACTTTGGCTAAGGTAGAACCGCCAACTCTTTTTGGTAACTTGTCTTCAGATTGTCGACCCATAGCGACAAAATCTCGTCGTCATTCACATGAAGATGCCAAATTTATAACTACAGAAATCAGACAACTCCTTTCTGAAGGAATTATCGAAGAAAGTAAATCTCCCTGGCGTGCTCAAGTTCTTGTAACGAAAAACGAAAATCACAGAAAACGAATGGTGATCGATTATTCACAGACAATCAATCGATTTACATATCTTGACGCATATCCTTTACCAAAAATTGAAGAGATTGTCAATAGTGTTTCGAAATTTCAGGTATTTAGTACGATCGACTTAAAAAGTGCTTATCATCAAATACCTATACGTGATAATGAAAAACTCTTTATTGCATTTGAGGCGGATGGTCAACTATATCAATTTCGAAGAATTCCTTTCGGGGTAACAAATGGAGTAGCCTGTTTTCAGCATGTTATCGATGATATTATTAAGAAAGAAGGACTCTTAGGTGTGTATGCTTATTTAGACGATGTCACGGTTTGTGGGAGAGACCAATCAGATCATGACGAAAATCTTGAAAAATTCCTGTCTGTAGTAAAGAAATATAGCTTAACTCTGAACAAGGAAAAGAGTATTTTTTCTCAGAAATCTATTAAATTACTTGGATACTTAATTCAAAATAAAACAATTAAACCCGATCCTACTAGACTTGAACCTTTATTCAATCTTCCTCTACCTAATGACTCATTGTCATTGCGAAGGGCCATTAGTATGTTTGCCCATTATTCGAAATGGGTACCACAATTTTCACAGAAACTTCATGGTTTAGTGAAATGTAGAACATTTCCATTACCATCAATAGTTGTATCTGACTTTGAAGGGCTCAAAAATGATATATCAAAATCGGTAGTAGCATCAATTGATGACAATGTGCCTTTTGTTGTTGAGACAGATGCTTCTGAACATGCTATTGCTGCCTCTCTCAGTCAGTCTGGCAGGCTTGTAGCGTTATTTTCAAGAACCTTATCTGAAAGTGAGCAGAAACATTCAGCAGTAGAAAAAGAAGCATATGCTATCGTGGAAGCTTTAAGAAAATGGCGACACTTTCTTATTGGTAGACATTTTAAGCTTATAACCGATCAAAAATCTGTATCCTTTATGATAAATAGGATTTATAGGAAACAACTACTGGACGGGCAAAGGCCCCTACTCCCATTGAATTATACCTATAAATCCAAATTGGTAGCCAAATTTGTTATTTGTCTTTTCTCCACCAGACAGACCGGTTTCGAACTCTTTATGTTCTCATCAGTGTGCCACAGGTAGCTGAAAAGACAAATAACAAAGGCAAACCAAACTAGTCTATGGCAGACCCAGCACAAGTAAGTAGTGAGGGATAAGTGCATCCCTCTGGTGGTCAGTTGCTACTACCAGTCGAGACATCGAATATGTCTCTGTGACCGATGGCGGCTTGCCAAGCAAGCACCAAGAGCGGCGACCTCTAGCCCTGATGGACTAGAACGTGCATGATAAATAGGATTTATAGGAAACAACTACTGGACGGGCAAAGGCCCCTACTCCCATTGAATTATACCTATAAATCCAAATTGGTAGCCAAATTTGTTATTTGTCTTTTCTCCACCAGACACAGACCGGTTTCGAACTCTTTATGTTCTCATCAGTGTGCCACAGGTAGCTGAAAAGACAAATAACAAAGGCAAACCAAACTAGTCTATGGCAGACCCAGCACAAGTAAGTAGTGAGGGATAAGTGCATCCCTCTGGTGGTCAGTTGCTACTACCAGTCGAGACATCGAAGATGTCTCTGTGACCGATGGCGGCTTGCCAAGCAAGCACCAAGAGCGGCGACCTCTAGCCTATAAATCCTATTTATCATGCACGTTTTAGTCCATCAGGGCTAGAGGTCGCCGCTCTTGGTGCTTGCTTGGCAAGCCGCCATCGGTCACAGAGACATCTTCGATGTCTCGACTGGTAGTAGCAACTGACCACCAGAGGGATGCACTTATCCCTCACTACTTACTTGTATCCTTTATGTTCAATAACAAAATTACTAGTAAGATTAAAAATGAGAAGATATTGAGATGGCGTTTGGAACAATCCTGCTATAGCTATGACATCGTATATCGGCCTGGGAAGGATAACGTCGTAGCTGATACCTTCTCTAGAGTCTGTGGCACAAATAGGGAAAATACTTTATTTGGCCTACATCAGTCACTTTGTCATCCAGGAATAACAAGGATGGTTCATTGGATCCGAACACATAATATGCCTTATTCCGTCGAAGATATACGTAAAATGACTGCTTCCTGTCCTATATGTGCTGAAATAAAGCCTCGATTCATTAGAAACGGAAATAGGAACCTTATCAAAGCTACTTCTCCATTTGAAAGACTAAATATTGACTTTAAAGGACCGGTTCCATCAGTAACTAGAAACTGTTATTGTTTAACAATCGTTGACGAATATTCTCGTTTTCCTTTTTTATTTCCCTGTCCTGATATGACATCTAATACAGTTATTAAATGTCTCAATAATCTATTCTCTATTTTTGGTATGCCAACCTACATTCACTCAGATCAAGGCTCATCGTTTATGTCAGCTGAACTGAAATCTTATTTACATTCTCGTGGAATCGCAACAAGTCGTACAACTCCTTATAATCCACAACGAAATGGCCAAACTGAAAGATATAATGGAATAATTTGGAAAAGTATAACATTAGCTCTAAAAACAAGAGGACTGAGAATCGCGCAGTGGGAATCAGTTTTAGAGGATGCACTGGGAATTTTTTTTCATAGCCGCAGCTAATTTTTTCGCTATCGCAGCTAAAAAATTTGGCAAAATAGGCGCCAGCCAAGGAGTTTACTATGATAGGAGAGCTCACTTTACTACTCTGGCTTATTTGTCATAGCAGAACTACTTTATAAAAAACCTCATTACTATTATACGTCCTTAACTTTGCTATCACAGGAAAGATATATTTTTCTCTACAGAAAATATATTTATAGCTCGAAAATTGTACTTTCTAGTGGCTGCAAAGAGCTGATAGCTATACATTAGGAGAGTACCTGCGTTATTGTAAAATATACCTATTTCACTTCTAGAATTTATTCTACTATTGCAAGAAAATACTTTTTTATGCTAAAAAAGAAGTTTAATTCCTGGCAAAGATTTTTATTACCATTTAATAACTTTATTACTACCACCGTAAAGGCCAAATTATATGTTACTAACTGTAGGAATTTATTTACTGTTTAGGTCCATCCATCCATCCATCCATCCATCCATCCATCCATCCATCCATCCATCCATCCATTCATTCATTCATTCATTCATTCATTCATTGATTGATTTATTTATATTTTATTTAATTTACCTTAACAATTGCAAACAACAGCACACTATTTTTGTAAACATTAAAACATTAAAACTTTTACTACCAACTGACAGATTCCATTGTATATAAATGACTTTGTTTAGGCTTTATACAAGCATAATAACAACAAACATATCCAAACTGTAATACTTATATTGATGTTTCATCTCTAAACATGCTATTATTAAATTCATTGGACTTTCTTTAATACATGATGAATACTGGATTAAACATCATAAAATTCAAAACGTCTAAAAACAAATTATTAAAAAATTTTTTCAACTCACCACAAAGTCATTTATAAACAATGCATATCAAGCAAAGAAAGATAATTGTAAAATTCCATTGTAGCCAACACATATGTAATTTCAATTCTTTTGTGATTTTTCGCGATTTACAAGAACAAGGATGATATGAAATGATGCAAAATATATACACTTCTGGCCACACGTTGTTTCGGACACAGTTAAGTAAGTTGCACCAACTCCCATAACAATTTCGACTCCGCTCCATAATCACGTTAGTCCAAGACGGAGCGTCGACCGTCAACCGGTTTTATTCAGGGGAGATGTGTGCAACTTACTGAACTGTATCCGAAACAACTGAGTGGCCAGACGTGTATGGTACATAAACATAAATATAATTTATTATGAGTAGCTGTACTAGCTGTGGCTGTATCTCTTGAAGTAAGCTTGTAGTGTTCTCCACCCTATATGTAATGTAACATCAATAATAATAGGTGGCACAATCGGAATTAAAAATGATTTTATTTTAATAATAAATAAGGTGGTAGATTAAAAAAATAAATATAATTTTTGTGTATTTATTATATAATTTTGCAGTATAATTATAAAAAAACAATCTGTAGAAAATTAATTTACAACTTATGGCTAGTTATCCATGCAAATAAAATAAGGCTTATTTTGTTTTTATTAAGATGCCATTGACATTAATGCGATTATAAATAACATATCAATCTAAGCTCTTTCAAGCATTTTCATTTATATGGGCAACTTGCCGTCGTCTTCGAACATTATTAAAACATGTTTGTTATCTAATTCTTGTTTTCTTGTAGGTATATCGTATTCAAACTCTGGAGAAGGAAAGAGATAGTAGAGTTCAATACGTCCTTTAAAATTTTAGAATTACTTGTGAATTTGTGGGGAGCAGTAATTTTACTAAAATTACTTTGGATGTCTTTCAAAATATATGAATTGTTTAACATTAGCCGATGAATGTGAGTTATACATTTTTCCTTTAATTTAATATATAATTCTATAAGTTTCAGTATTTCAAGGTTTGCTGATAATGATGATTGGTTTGATAAATTCTGGTGGTTATCTTGTAAAACATTATTAACCAAATTGTCTGTCCATCCAGTGGCTTTTGTGAGAAGAGCGTATATTGCATCACCTGTACCTCCTTGTGATACAGAGCTGTATCCTATTGAATAAGAACCATCGTAATGTTCCACATTTGGAAGTTGGGCGGACGCTATGAAAATAAGCCCAATCTGAAAAAAATTGAAGATATTAAATGTCTTTAATAAAATGGCTTTTTAATTATAAATCAATAATAAATTAATTTTTTAAATTAATAATAGTAAAAGTAATTGGTTTCCGTAAGGCTACACTTAATAAAATCACTAACATCATATTTCTAAATAATAGAAACTGACCCTGTAACCGTAACCCGTAATTTTATCTATTTTATTTAAAATGATTTGATTTTTCCAGTCAAGGAATGTCTGTTTTTGCTTTAAATATTACCGTCACTTGGGTACACCCTGCCGCCACTTTTTAGTAAGTAAGTTTTAGTTAAGTTAGTATTGAGTTGTAAAAAACTCGCTGGTAAACAAGCAGTTAATTAATTGATTAATTTTCGATAACCCCGGTATAACTGAAATCCGTGAATTATTAACAATAATAGTGCTAGAGTCGAAAAGAAAAGTCATTAGTTACTAAAACTTGTTAAAAATTAATTCGTGTCCGTTTTAATTCCGCTCTTTTTGAAACATAGTTTAAAAATCGTAAGCTGTCTGTTTTCATTTACTGCCGCTTCAAGTATCCGCATACGCTCGACCTTTGTAGTAACGTTTTGAGTACGAGTTATTCGTTTTAATTCAATCCGCTTTAACGCGCATCCTGAATACGTCATTAAAAGTAATAAAACGCCGGAGGAGCGTCCAGACAAAAACAGTTCATGACAGTTCACTGGTAAAAATAACATAGAAATTGAAGAAAATTGTAACATCGTGTTGAATGAAATCATAAATTGGTTTAACACTAACGAACTTTACTTAAATTTAAACAAAACAGGATATGTGCGTTTCCATACTAGGCAAAATTTTAACCAACTAGATAAGGACATTAAATGTGACGAAATAGACTTAGATAGAGTAAAAACCGTAAAATTTATCGGCCTCAATAGACGAGTGTCTAACGTGGAATGTACATTGTCAAAATGTCGAAACTTAACTCAATTTGTTTTCAAAATTCGCAACTTGTCCTTGATGAACAAACACTTTTAAATTTTTATTATGCACAAGTCTAGTCTAGTCTACTCTAGACTTACCTACTTATGCTATATGTTTCTGGGGAGCTGGTCGGATGACACAGGCTATTTTTATTACCTATACAAAAACGGATAATAAGGGTAATGGCGGGGGTTGACGGGCGACACTCTTGCCGAGACCTCTTTAAAAAATTTAACGTTCTCACTGCATATGGGATATACATTTATAACTTCGACCCTGTTTCAGAAAGACGAGTCCCATAATTTTTTTGTAAAAGTTCAGTTGGACAATAAACATTTTATTATTTTATTATTTATTTATTATAGAGAGGCTGAACCTTCAGTCACACCTGACACCTCGTCAACGTTTTCGCTTCCGTCCGTAAACCTACCAGAATCCCGACCGTAACCGCCGCTACGAATTATAATTTTCTTGAAAATAATTTTGGTAAGAATACACCGTGGTCCGCTGCTACCCGTCCATACCGCCTTCAGTTAAGTATATATAGATATTCAGAGATCTTAATTGTTCGTGAGTACCGCCGTATAATCCTCCGTTTGTCTTTTGTTCCATAAAATATGCATCGGCTGGTTAGATTTGCTCGTTTGGGTAATCTTTAGGCCTCAGTGCATATAATACCAAGTTCTATCGGAAAACTTAACTTACGTCGGCGGAGGATTATTAGCAATTGCTAAATACACAACAGTAAAAAATGTACAAAAAATAGAAAAGAGTAAACATAATTTAAACTATATAACATACAAACACATATTATATACATGTCTAAATATATATGGCCAGAATAAAAAGTAAATAAATAAATCCATACAAAATAATTAAATTGGCCATTTCTCTTTGACATATCCTTCGCATTTCTTTTAAAGTTATTTAGATTTGTACTGTACATTAGGTGGCAATTCATTATATAATTTTAGACATTTTACAAACAATTGATTTTCATTAAAATTAGTTCTAACACTTTGAATATAAAAATTTTGATTGATTCTAGTATAGTAATTGTGAATATCAGAAACAAAGGTACATGACTCATTAAGATGTTTTGGCAACATATTATTTAATGTTTTGTAAATAAAAATGAATACATATAACATTATGATCTGTTTGACACTTAAAATATCTGCACAGTTTAACATATAACTAATACTAGTATATGTATTACAATTTAAAATACTTCATAAAGCTTTATTTTGTTTTATTTGGAGATCCTTAAATGTACTATTATCACACATGAACAATATTGTTGGGCAGTACGTAAAGTGTGGCATAATTATTGTTTTAAAAATTAACAGTTTCGTCCAGGTACTAAGACAACTACTAATTCTACCTAAAAAACCTATTTTTTTTGATAATTTCTTCAGTATATCTTCTGCATGTTTATTGAAACTTACATGTTGGTCAATAATTACACCAAGATATTTATATTCTACAACACTGTCTATCTCCTGTTCATTAATTTTAATTTTTATAATTAATATTCCTAACTAAGGCCCGATCTTTTCATCTTCCCATTAACTTTATCCGGCAGTTAAAGTTGTTGATTTTCATTGTTGTAACAATTGTATTCTAGGTAAATAACTGCCGAATAAAGTTAATTGGAGGTGAAAAGACCGGCCCTAAGTTGTGTTTAGTGCAAAGTAACATAAATTTTGTTTTTTCAACATTAATTTTTAAGTTGTTTTCATTCAGCCATACTACAATATTTGCCAATTCTACATTTAGTATATCATAAATTTCCTCAACATTATTGCTAGCAAAGTACACTAGAGTATCATCCGCAAAGAGTGTATATTGATTCACAAATAATTTTAAAATATTATTGAAATTCATAAAATATTTTATAAATATGAAAAACAATATTTGTATAACACGTATTAAATATTTCACACAATATTTTTTAAATATTATTGAAAGTAATAAAATATTTTATAAATATGAAAATTAATATTTGGATATCATGTACTAAATATTTCACAAAACATTGTTAAAATATTATTAAATGTTATAAAATATTGGGAAATAATATTTGTATAATATATAATATAGGTATTTTACAAAATATTTTGAAATATAATACACACATTCTTCATATCCTCGAATATTACCAGTTAAATAATAGCTATTTATGTAATCAGTTATGAAAAGTATGATTTTATGTAACGAGTGTAAATTTGAGGGACGAGCGAAGCGAGATCCCGCAATATCACACGAGTTACATAAAATCATGTTTCATAACGTATTACATACAAGATTTTTTCTAATTTTGACGAAAAATGGGAAATACAAGTTTTTAATTTTGATCACTTACAAGCATAATTTAAGTGACAAATTATCTAGTAGGTCAGTGTCAGTTTAAATTATCTTGTCATTTGGCTTGACATTTAATAGACGCTGATCTATTTTGTGAATATTTATAATTAAATAATAATAGTTAACAAATAAATAATAAACTATTTTTTTATAAAATTACTGACTTAAATAAAAGTTACTTTAATATTTTTCTCTTGTATTTTGTTTAATTATTTTTACAGTTAGTGACATAACGAACTTTTCGTAACCAGTTACATAATGGTTTTCATTATGTAACCAGTTACATAAAGTAGAACGTTTTGTCACTTGTTTCAATAACAAAATATGTCACTTTATATGTCAAAATTAGAAAAATATATTTTTATATGTATTTCATATTTTAAAAATATTGTGAATATAATATACACATAGGTATTGTGATTGTGCATGTATTTTACGTATGTATAAATATTCAATGTTGTGTGGGTTTTTTTACATAATACTAGTGAAGTAATGTAATGTTTAAATATGATTGTCAAATTAATTGTGCAAAATTTTTAGAAATATTTCATATAGATAGGTGCATAAATGCTTACAATAAGGGTTTTTTGGCGACCCAAACCGCTAACTCCGGTTAACTGCGGTTAGAGTTGTGATTGGTTGAAACAAATTTATTTTAAAAATACACCAATCACGAGCCAAACCGCAGTTAACCGGAGTTAGCGGTTTGGGTCGCCAAAAAACCCTTAATATTTCTGTTTTATTTTTAGGGGTCTGTATCAGCTGCAAGTCTCGATTCTACTCTACCACACCCCGCACAGGTCAGTTTCACATGATGCAATCAAACCGAAACTACCGCGACTGCAGGTTGCAGCAGGTGCATATGTGTTTTCGCAAATTCGTGCGAGATGGCAGCACTTTTAAGGCATAGATATGCAATTTTTATTTTTCGAATAAATTAATTTACAGCTCATACTAAGAGTTGAAAAAAATGAATTTGAAAGTTAGAAGCAATTAATAATGTCAGAAAGTTAGTAAATTTGGCCATAAAAAATATAAAATGCATGCAAAAAATTTTTTTTCTTTTTGAGAAAAAAGTAACTTTCCGACATTTTCTACATATTTTAGATTAATCCGATAAAAATTGCATTCAAATCGGATAAGTTTTAAACGAGATATTCGAAAACTACGATTTAAGTGGGTATATAACTCTTAAGTAAAGAAATTTTTCTACTCATTAATTTACATTTTACAACTTAAAATAATTAATACGTTTTTTCCCATATATCTTGATATTTCGTTTACATTTGTTTAGAAAAGTTGTGTATACAACCTAAAAGTTTTCATATTGCAATATTCAGAAAAAAATGTCTTTCAAATTTAAGAAGAGAAAATCATTTTTAAAAATTAAAATTATTTTTCCAACTCAGCACTCAGAGGTACGTCAAATATGGTGCCGTTTCCGATTATTATTTCCTAGCCAAATAAGTATAATTATTTATCGGTTTCAGGATATTTTAATCCTTTGTTTACATATGCAAAAGTAGGCTGGTAAATAAGTCATAGCTAAAGTTGTACAGTTATATTTATTGCTTGTACGGTAATATTACAATACAGATCTGTCAATAACTGTCAACAGATGAAATAATAAATAATGAAACTATAGTGCTATTTATTAATACAAACAGACAGAAAACTCCAAACAATAATAATTATATACCGAAATCCAACTGAAATTTTTATGTAGCCGTTGTAACATTAAAAATGTAAACATTTATATGGAACGCCGTTTTAATATTTACTCACTATTTATTCATTTCTACTGTTAATTAGAGATATCACTAATTTAATTTCAGATATCTGGAATTGAATTAGAGACATCTCTAATTCTAATTCAGATATCTGAAATTGAATTAGAGATCTCTCAATTCTATTTCAGATATCTGAAAATAATTTATTATGTGTATATACATATTATTAATAATTTAATTATATCTATATAGATATAATTAAATCAATTTGAGATATCTGAAAATAATTTCTGATATCTGAAATTAATTCATTATGTATATACACATTTGTGCACAATATTTAACCTAATTCTCAAAACTTCTACTTTCCCAGATGTTTGGAAAATCTTTAGAATATGTCCTGTATTTAAAAAAGGCGATAAAAATGATATAATCAATTACAGGGCAATCGCAATTTTATGTAATTTTAGTAAAGTGTTTGAATTTGCCATTCACAACATTTGATCATTTCAAACTAGAAATCAAATAATCGCGGAGCAGCATGGGTTTATGGTTGGGCGATCTACAGCTACAAATTTGGTCTGTAAAACTCAATACTTAAGTGAGGTTCTTGATCGAGGCAGTTCGGTGGATGTTTTTTTTTTTTTTTTTTGGCATTAAGGCCCTGAGCCATACAGCCAGTCGCTACATGTAAAAATGTAAAATATAATAACTAACCTATCCTAGCCTAGTCGTCACCAATTAATTAAAGAAAAATATATAATACCAAAGTCTAACAAGGGATATACAAGGGCTACACGCTTCTTGTCCAGGGGTCCATCAAGACATATTTCAAGACACACAGAGACAGACCACGGTTAGGAGTAGGGGTGGGCGATATTGAAAATTTGTTATCGAATATCGATAACTGAAAACATATCGATAAGTTCGATATATCGATATATCGATAATTATCGATATATCGCGATAATTATCGATATATCAATAGTTACCGATGTATCGATAGTTATCGATATATCGATAAATATCGATAGTTATCGATATATCGATCGATATATCGATAGTTATCGATATATCGATATGTCGATATATCGATATTTATCGATATATCGATAACTATCGATATATATCGATAACTATCGATATATATCGATAGTTATCGATAACTATCGATATATATCGATATATCGATATATCGATAACTATCGATACATCGATAACTATCGATATATCGATATTTCCGATCGGAAATATCGTTATTCGATATATCGATATTTATCGATATATCGATAAAAATTTCCAGAATAATCGCTACACATATTTTACAAATTATAATGCTCTTTTAAGCATCACAGAATTCACACAAGCGTCATGGGCAAAGTAATTTTACCAAGAAAACTGCTGAATTTTATGTAGAACATTTGTCTTTCAGTATTATACTTATGTCACCTAATTTTACAAATAAAGTTTCTAGGCTATTAAATGTCCGAGCGCGCACAATAAAATAAAATCATATTCTTTCACTGAACTCGCAGAATAAGGCGATAAGTATTTAGCACGTGTTATTATTTCCAACCGCAAATATCGCTAAATATCGATATATCGATTCGATATTTATCGATATATCGATAATAATCGATATATCGATAACTATCGATATATCGATAACTATCGATATATCGATATTTATCGATATTTATCGATAACTATCGATATATCGATAACTATCGATATATCGATATTTATCGATATTTATCGATATTTATCGATAACTATCGATATATCGATAACTATCGATATATCGATATTTATCGATATATCGATAATTCCAATCGCAAATATCGTTATTCGATATATCGATAACTATCGATATTTATCGATATATCGATAAAAATTCCCAGCCCTAGTTAGGAGGTATATATAATACAGAGGTATAAAATATAGGGAGAACAAAGCTAACCTATAAACAAATCTTTGTCTCTTCCAAAAACTCAATCAGACAATCATATATACTTTTTTTGTTTAAAACTAGGAGATGAAGTAAGTTAAAAGGAGCATTGCAATATTTTCTAATATTAGTGTGCAGTTTTTCAGTAGCTGCTATATGCTTTTTGCATTCGAAAAATATGTGATCTAGGTCGCCAGTAACATTGCAATATTTGCAGGAATCTGAGTCGTAAATTTTTATTTTGAATAAATGAGCTGGATAACATGCATGTCCAAATTTTAACCGGCTAATTGAAGTGATGTATTTCTTAGGGCAATTGTAGTTATCATGCCACAAATTATAAGGCAGTTCAGGGTGAATAAGTGAATACCTGGTAGGCTTTGTAAAAACGGATTCTTTCCATGTATACTCCCACTTTTTCCTTAAATTGTTTTTAAGTATATTAAAAGTGTCTGTTAAGCATAGTTTATAATGGGAGGCGAGTCCTGTGTCTATACTTTGTTTTGCTAGAGAGTCTACGTATTCATTGTACTTTAACCCTATGTGTGCTTTAATCCATATAAAATACACTTCTTTACCTGACATTATAATATTGTGAAGTAGGTCTTTAATGACTATAATAATGTGATTGGTGTTAACATAAGTTGCAGTCGTATTTTTCAATGCCATCAAAACGGATAAAGAATCTGAATCGGTGGATGTTATCTACACCGATTTTTCGAGGGCCTTCGACAGGCTAGATCACGGTTTACTGCTGTGCAAGCTGGACTCTATTGGACTGAGTGCCGATTTTATAGGGCTAATAAAGTCTTACTTATCCGGTCGAACGCAGTTTGTGCAGTGCCGTGGTTACAGGTCTGCTGAATTCTTCCAAACCTCGGGAGTTCCCCAAGGTTCTATTTTGGGGCCTTTAATGTTCATTATCTTTATCAATGACATTGTATTAAATTTAAATGTTAAATATCTTCTGTACGCGGATGACTTAAAAATATTTTGTGAAATTAAATGTGAACTTGATGCAGTTAATCTTCAAAACAATCTTAGTGCACTAAATTCGTGGTGTATTGATAACAAGTTACCTCTTAATCTAAATAAATGTAATGTTATGACATATAGCCGCATGAATATGCCATTGTTATTTGATTATTCACTTGACAGTTCCATTCTTAGCATGCCTAAGGTAATTAAGGATCTTGGTATCACGTTTGATCCTAAACTGTCTTTTGTTAACCATATTGATAATCTGGTAGCCAGTGCATATAAGTGTCTAGGTTTTGTTGTCAGAAATATGAAAGATTTCAAGAATATTGGCACAATGCGACTATTATATAACACATTTGTTCGCTCAAAGGTGGAATATGCATCAACTGTATGGAGTCCAATCTACAATGTACATATTATATCAATTGAAAAAGTTCAGCGTCGCTTTTTTAAATCTGCAATTTACAATATAGATAATATATATCCACCTAGAGGTACTGCGCAGGAATTGTTTCAAGAGCATTTTGGCATGAATAGCCTGTCTAGTAGACGAAATATGCACTCTTTAATTTTTTTATTTAAAATAATAAACAACATATTTACGAGTAACTCGTTAGCAGCTATGCTAGATTTTCATGTACCCCGGGTAAATGCTAGGGTCACGCATCTGTTGGAGTTGAAAAACCACAGGACAAATATATATAAAAGTTCTCCTATTTATCAAATGGTAATAAACTATTCCCACATTGAGCCCCAACTGGATATACTATCATGTCGTATAAATGATATTAAAAATATTTTTGTGAATATGCCTAATTGATGGATATGTTATATGTTATCTGTGTTGTAGCTTTTTATGTGTTATACTCTTGATACCAGAAAATGTTTTTCTTATCTGTTTCTCTCGATCTGTGATATCTTGTGTTATTTAGTTTCTTTTCTACCACTGTTATCATTATTATTGTATTATTTTTATTATACTTGTATATTTCTTTTTACCACTGTTTGTATCTGTGCTTATACCATGTACAGGGTGTCCCAAATTGCTTGATTTTGGCTGGTTTTCCTATTTCCAGACCAGGTAGAGAAAAACTGACATATGAGTCTAGAGCTCGATTTTTGTGAAACGCCGATTGGTGAAAACCACATTTCGATATCTCTAACCGTTTCCAAGATATCGGTAAAAATTGACATTTTACAGATTCCGAAAAACTGTCAACTTTTTTATTTGTGGATATTTTTTCAAACGGTAAAAACTTTTTGACGTTGAATAAGATGCATTTGTCAAAAAAAATATATCGCTTTTCGATTGTTTGATATCAAAGCTAACTTTGTTATTTCAAATGGAAACCATAGTTTGGCTTTGACTTTAGAAAATAGGGAAAAAAAAATAAACTGTCCAAAAATATATATGCCAAAGATATGTCTAGTCATCCTTGCTGCCAATATAACACATTTCTCTTTAAAAATGACATTTTTTAACATTAAAAAAAGTTTTTCGGAATCTGTAAAATGTCAATTTTTGCCGATATCTCGGAAACGGTTAGAGATATCGAAAGGTGGTTTTCACCAATCGGCGTTTCAAAAAAATCGAGCTCTAGACTTATATGTCAGTTTTTCTCTACCTGGTCTGGAAATAGGAAAACCAGCCAAAATCAAGCAATTTGGGACACCCTGTACACTTTTTTTATTTTGTATTTTATAAATTATACATTATTGTAGCCTTATCCTGTAATTGGGCCCTGGCCCGTTGGATATTGTAAATTAAATAAATAAATAAATAAATAAATTATTAATTATTTAATTATCTCTATATACATATAAATAATTCAATTTCTGATATCAGAAACTGAATTAGAGATGTCTTTAATTATATTTCAGATATCTGAAATTAATTTATTATACATGTATGTATATACATATTGTTAATCATTTAATTATATCTATATAGATATAATAAAATCAATTTCTGATCTCGCAAATTAATTTCTGATATCAGAAATTGATTTCCGATATCAAAAATTAATTTCCGATATCAGAAAATAATTTCCGATATCAGAAAATGGCGCCATCTACTGAACAATAGGTTAACAACTATAAAATAAATACTTGGCAACACCGTAATTCTTAACTGTTTCATGATGATAAAAGAGCGCGCTGTTAAGCGATTTTGCGGTTGTGTTATCAACTTCTTCACAGTGTTATAAAATACCGTGTAATGTTTAAAAAGTTTAAACAAAGAATATAGTACGTTGGGTACATCGCTAAAAAAGCCAAAAAGCTGCAGTTTTTGATTGGAATGTGCCACTTTGTATGGTCATAGTTGATGCTAAAAGGTAACTTTTCAGATAGGGAGCCACTTGAAAATCCGTGTAGAACACCAAAATGGCGGCTATGAAAGATGGCCGCCATTAGCCGCACTAAATTTCGTTGTATCTCAGCTCCTAATGATCCGATTTCGATTTTCTTTTTTTTGATTGAAAGGTCTTATAAAGAGGACACTTTTTTGTCTCTATACATTTATCTCTACACCTTAAGGGTTCTGCACAATTTTTAAAAACCTGAAAATTTCACTTTTCTCACGAGTTTCATTGATAAGTAAGCTTTTAATTGAGCTTCTTTCACCACAAAAAATGGTTTATATATATGGGATTCCGTATATGTAAAGAAAAACTTGTTATTATAAACAACAGTGATTTTAATTATTATGAAAACATTTATTTATTAAGGAAACAAATTTGTACAAACAAAAAACGACTATTTACGAAGAAATACTGATGTAAGTTAACAGCTCTTATGACTCTGGATAATCTTCTTCATCTTCCAATTCATCCCTGGAACAAAATACTTATATATTATTATTATATTAAGGCATTGGATCAACAAAGCAATATTATTATCTTGAAATAATTGTGAAACGAATTTAAAAATAATCAATTAAATACATACCTTTTATTATATTTATTGCTGCATTGTCGACCCCCAGTGCAGTTCGTGCAAAGTAGCGTGCATGGAACCTTGGCCTTTAAACAAGAGCATCATGTACAGCATCCGGAGCAACTACACTTAACTAATTCTCATCATTTGCAATGAAAGGGAAACAGAGTGCTTGGAAAGTATGGAAATCATTTCCTGAACCTGCTGAAGCCTTCCAAGCTATCTCTGTACCACAACCGTCTATTTCTGATGAGACTTTTGAAGTTCTGGAAAAGTTTACTGTTTTGCTTTACTACAAAGACGCGGAAAACTTCTCAGTCAATCATGTTAGAAAGCTTCTCTTTACTTCAAAAAGTCGCAGTCTACAAAGTCTGCCCCCAACAAGAGAGGCACTAAGGCAGCATTGTCTTCGTTCAGCATACCAGGCAGGACAAATTTGGGGTCGTGCGTGCTCTGTGATGGACAACATTCCAGAGCCAGAAGGATGGGGATGGACCATGGTTGCTGGGGAGTGGACGCCGGTCTGGTCTACTCTCCCTTCTATTATGGCAGCCTGTAGAGAATTAGTTAAGTGTAGTTGCTCCGGATGCTGTACACGATGCTCTTGTTTAAAGGCCAAGGTTCCATGCACGCTACTTTGCACGAACTGCACTGGGGGTCGACAATGCAGCAATAAATATAATAAAAGGTATGTATTTAATTGATTATTTTTAAATTCGTTTCACAATTATTTCAAGATAATAATATTGCTTTGTTGATCCAATGCCTTAATATAATAATAATATATAATTATTTTGTTCCAGGGATGAATTGGAAGATGAAGAAGATTATCCAGAGTCATAAGAGCTGTTAACTTACATCAGTATTTCTTCGTATTTAGTCGTTTTTTGTTTGTACAAATTTGTTTCCTTAATAAATAAATGTTTTCATAATAATTAAAATCATTGTTGTTTATAATAACAAGTTTCTCTTTACATATACGGAATCCCATATATATAAACCATTTTTTGTGGTGAAAGAAGCTCAATTAAAAGCTTACTTATCAATGAAACCCGTGAGAAAAGTGAAATTTTCAGGTTTTTGAAAATTGTGCAGAACCCTTAAGGTGTAGAGATAAATGTATAGAGACAAAAAAGTGTCCTCTTTACAAGACCTTTGAAGCAAAAAAAAAGAAAATCGAAATCGGATCATTAGGAGCTGAGATACAACGAAATTTAGTGCGGATAATGGCGGCCATCTTTTATAGCCGCCATTTTGGTGTTCTACACGGATTTTCACGTGGCTCCCTATCTGAAAAGTTACATTTTGGCATCAACTATGACCACAGAAAGTGGCACATTCCAATCAAAAAGTGCAGCTTTTTTTGGTGTACCCAACGTACTAATACCTATTTATAACATATAGGTATTTCGTGAGGATTACATTGCCCCAGCCAAACAAATTTGGCAAAAGTATATATCTAAAAAGATATATTCGATATTTAGCTATCACTGTGCATTTCTTACACTTTTACCAACAACAGACAATTGTTTCGACCTGTTAGGTCTCATCAGTGTTGTACAGGTTTGGTATGGGTATATCAGAGATATCCCAAGTGAAGACAATTCTAGCGTAGTAAATATCGAATGTATCTCAGTTTGGATCCGATGGATAGGCAAGTCGTTGCCTAACCATGGTTAGGCAACGACTTACAGCTATGCGTAACGGGTTGCATATACCTAAGCTTTTTTCTGCTATGCAGTTGTAGAGTTTGCATGTAACAATGCTCTCATCGTAAAAATGCTGGAATATATGACTTCCTTACTCATCTTTTAGATGGCGCAAGTTACAAGTGTCCGATATTCATCGGATCCAAACTGAGATACATTCGATATTTACTACGCTAGAATTGTCTTCACTTGGGATATCTCTGATATACCCATACCAAACCTGTACAACACTGATGAGACCTAACAGGTCGAAACAATTGTCTGTTGTTGGTAAAAGTGTAAGAAATGCACAGTGATAGCTAAATATCGAATATATCTTTTTAGATATATACCTATTTATAACAGAATTTTCAAATTATATTACGCCAAGAATTTGCACTATTTGCAGTTAGTCAGAATACAGTGTTGCCAGATTAAATAAGATATCTCCTATTTATGCTACTGGTCACTAGATGGCGCTAATTTCCGATATCTGAAATTAATTTCTGATATCTGAAATTAATTTATTATATGTATATACATATTATTAATTATTTAATTATATCTATATACCTAAAAATAATTCAGTTTCCGATATCTGAAAATGAATTAGAGATGTCTAATTATATTTCAGATATCTGTAATTAATTTATTATATGTATATACATATTATTAATCATTTAATTATATCTATATAGAAATAATTAAATCAATTTCTGATATCAGAAATTAATTTCTGATATCGGAAATTAATTTCTGATATCGGAAATTAATTTCTGATATCGGAAATTAATTTCTGATATCTGAAATTACAATTTGTAAATGTACCTGTAAATTCATTTCTGATACTTAAAATTACTTTATTATATGTATATACATATTACTAATTACTTAATTATATCTATATGCATATAAATAATTCAATTTTGGATATCTGAAATTGAATTAGAGATATCGCTAATTGAATTTCTGATATCTGAAATTAATTTCAGATATCAGAAATTCAATTAGCGATATCTCTAATTCAATTTCAGATATCTGAAATTAATTTCTCATATCTGAAATTAATTTCTGATATCAGCAATTAATTCCAGATATCTGAAATTAAATTAGTGATATCTCTAATTAACATTAGAAATGAATAAATAGTGAGTAAATATTAAAACGGCGTTCCATACATTTATGTAATATGAAAAAAGATAACAAATAAAAACCAACAGAATATAACTATAACCATGGCGACAAATCAACCCATACAGACTTGACCAACTAATGAAATGAAAACGTTATTAATAAGAGAATATCAAAGGTAATATCTATTAATAATGTCTTTATTTTCTGAAACCGATAAACTATTGAACAAATCACGGATGTTATGAATCATAACAGCCTTAGATGTCTTAAAATCCTCGCTCTACGAGCTCAGATTTCAAACCGACATCTGCGGCAGTTATGATATGACATTCCTAGATATGTTAATAGCTATATTATTCCTATTAAACATAAACATAAAAAACATAACCATATTATAAGTAGAAAAATTTATTATTTTATATTTAATAAATATTTACTTACCAAACTGCAAATAATTTTAAGAAAATCCATTGTAAAAATTCCAATTTATTCAACTCTAAAACAATTTTTTTAACATTTTGTAAATAAGTAGGTAGGTATAGATAAATAACAATGTGTATGAACTAACTAGGTACCTAACTGCCTATGTGAAGAATATGTGTATATGAACTAAATGCCTATGTGAAAGTTATATTATACTATTTAAATCCGTAATTAAATATAAATTTACAAACTTTAAAGAGAAGGTGCATTATTACTATTGATCTTTCTGTCTAGACAAATAAAATATCCTATTTCACTAAATTTGAATAAAATAACATTCTAAACACCAACTTTCGGACAAGACCAAAAATTTTAGATTTACTACAATTTATTTACCTACAATATAACCCCCATTATTACATAATCAATTTAAAGCTTCAATTAAAATATATAGTAAAAAAATATAAAAAAGTTAGTGTGGAAAGAAAGTAATATTTTGAGTTGCCAAAAAAAATTTCATACGATGGAATAAACATTTTTCTCTAACACGCCTTCAGAAACTACCTACGCATTCCACAACTAAGAGTTGTGTTGGAACAAATGTCATTCTAACCCGGTCATTGGAATCTTTCCAATTATTGGGAAATATCCAATATTGAATACTTTCCAATGGCTTACAGAATAACACTGAATGTCTTAAAACAAAATTTAAAAAACATTAGGTTAGAACATTGTAATAAAGAAGAAAAAGATGTTATTCACAGACTCTGCTTTGACTATGGAGACATATTCTTTTGCGAAGGAATACCTTTAAGTTTCACCAATCAAATTACCCACAAAATTAACCTTAAAAAACGATTCACCTATTTTTACAAAGTCATACCGTTACCCCGAAGTTCATAAAAGCGAAGTAAAGGCGTAATTTTCATCCATGTTAGATCAAGGTATTATTCAACATAGTACCTCCCCGTGGTCCAGTACTATATGGATTGTGCCGAAAAAATTAGATGCATCCGGGCGTAAAAAGTGGCGACTTGTTATTGACTATCGGAAATTAAACGAACAGACTATAGACGACAAGTACCCCCTTCCGAACCTTTCAGACATTTTAGATAGATTAGGGAAACCAAACTATTTCTCTACTCTTGATTTGGCTAGCTGATTCCACCAAATTGAGGTAGATCCCAATGATGGGACGTGAACTAAATGAGGATAGTGTGGCTAAAAATAAACATATAAAGAGATTGAAAGATGAAAGTAAATTGTTGTTAGAAGAAGCTGTGAAATCGGAAGCAGAAATGAGTGAGTTGATAAGAAATCAGGAAAAAAATATCGAGGAAATAAATATGCAAATAAAGGAATTTAAAAAGCAATCACAGACATCGAAAAAAGTGGTAAAAAATAATAGCACACAAACAGAAAAAAAGGTTAAACACATCACTACTTCTACAGACGATTTAAAAAATATAAATATTTTAAATAATGATGGTATTCAAAGTAAAGGAAACACCCGAAAAACAAATGAAAAATTTGGTAAACAAATTTTAAGTAACTCACAAAATGTGCGAGACTGTGGAAAAACTAATACAAGTAAAACACAGGAGAATAAAATGAAAAATCATATTCTTTTACTGACGGACGATACAGGTCGAAATATAGAGAGACAACTAAGAAGGCAATTTAATAATTCATATGAACACGAAATAGTATCAATAATGAAGCCCGGTGCGCTGCTATATCAGGTCATAGAATGTGTCGAGAAGCTAACAAAGCATTTCACTCTTCAAGACTACGTAGTTGTAATTGCTGGATCGAATGATATAAATAGTCATAAAACCCCTTCATTTAGACTAATCTGCAATAAACTAAAAAAGTGCCCTCATACAAATGTAATTTTTACTGCTGTCCCTTATTTACTAAATAATCAAAATAATTTTAAAAACAGACACATATTCAAATACAACAATAAATTAAATAGTTTTTTAACTAAATTTAACGCCTTGGTGCCGGGAAGTATATCCTATGTGGAAATAAATAACAAAACAAAACGGTTTAGTAATGCAGTTGTAGCGACTCTTATAAAAAATGCTATGTTTAGCTCGGGAGTAACGGCGAAAAATCTAACGTTTGTGGAAATTTGTAAAGAAAATTTTCCTCCAGCTGTTGAAAAAAATGGAACTATACCTTTACCCCTGGAAATTATGGAAATTGTACAAGAAAGCTTAACCCAAGAAACACGCGACCCGTCATCATCTCAAGTTATTGATCTAAGTAGTAGTCAAATAGAAAATCAGTTTTTTCGTAAGTAGTGAAAACAAGTTAAATAATTTAAGCAAAGAATATAAACATAACTTTTCTATATTTCATATAAATATTCAGTCACTTTCAAATAAAAAATTAGAAGTAGAATGTTTTGTAAACTCACTTTCTCAAAAATATGATATTCTTTGCTTTAGTGAACATTTTTTTTATGATACAACAATACATTCACTTTGTATAGAGAATTATAAGTTAGCTACATATTTTTGTAGAAAAACAAATTTAAGAGGTGGGGTATGTATCTTAGCAAAATCAAATATTGAATTAATTGAGCGATATGATATTAATATGTCCATTGAATTAGATTGTGAGCTGGCCGCAGTTGAAATTCCCAGTCAAAATTTAATAATTATATGTATTTGCAGATCCCCAAATGGTAATTTTAATGTTTTTGTTGACTCCATCACAAAGATGTTACTGAAATTTATAAACAAAAATAAGCATGTGATTGTATTGGGTGATTTTAATGTGCATTTTCACACAAAAGAAAAAGAAGCTCTTAAAGTATGTGACGTTTTTGCTTCATTTAATTTTCTCCCTACCATCCACGATAAAACCCGAAATGAAAACTGTATAGATAACATATTTGTAAATTTTCATAATTTTTCGGCGGGAGTCTTTGATCCAAATTTATCGGATCACCGTGCTGTATTTATACAAATACCAAAAAATGAGGATATTCGCATTACCGAAACAATTATTTATAGACAAATGCGAGAAAAAAATTTTATTCATTTTTTTCAGTTATTGTATGGAAAATTTCAGTTTTATTGATAATAATAATATAGACTTGAATAATAAATGTGACAAATTTATGCAACTTCTTGTAAACAATTTAAATGTTTCTTGTCCTGTGGTTTCAAAACTGGTAGAAGAAAAAAATAGTAAACCTATACATAAAGTAAACTGGAATAACAGAAAATTGTGCGTCCTGCGAGAAAATCTAAGATTCTTATTAGAAATTAAAAAAACTAGGCCCAGCGACTTTATACATCAAGAAATCAGGAAAACTCGGAAAACTTATAAAGCAGAGTTATCATATATAAAAAAAGAGGCAAATGCCAATTATATAAAAAATTGCGGAAATTTACAGAAAGGAATGTGGAATGTTATTAACAACAACTTAGATAGGGAAAGTAAAGATAAAAAATCCAGTCTTAATGCAGCCGATTTCAATGATTATTATGTCGAGGTGGCAGAAAATATTATTGAACAATTACCGCACATAAACCAAACCGCACAAAATTACTTAGATTTACAAAATCCACAACCAAATAAATTTAAATTCCGAGAAGTAGGTTTTATAGAGGTAAGGGAGACTATAAATGAACTAAAAAATAATTACAGTAAAGATATTTATGACATGAACTATAAAATCATTAAATACGTAAAGGATATTTTACTTGTACCTTTAACAAAAATATTTAATATATGTATTAGAGAAGGCACATACCCAGACTGTTTTAATATTGCCAAAATAATCCCAATTTATAAAAAAGGATCAACAGATGATCCAGTAAATTATCGACCCATATCGTTACTGCCAACAATTTCCAAAATATTCGAAATACTTCTAAAAAATCAAATCTGTGAATATTTTGAAAAAAATTTACTGCTAACTGAAAATCAGTTTGGTTTTAGGAAAAATCGTTCAACCTCCCTAGCCGTCTTAGAATTAATTGACAATATCGTGGATGGATTTGAAAATAAAAAATATGTAGGTTCTATTTTCTGTGACTTAAGTAAAGCATTTGACTGTATTTCACACGACATATTATTAAACAAATTACAATTTTATGGCTTTAGTGAAAATAGTGTAAAATTAATAAAGTCCTATTTGTCATTCAGAAGGCAAAGCACATTTTTTAATAAAGTAAGTTCTGGTCTCTTACCAATCAAACACGGGGTACCTCAAGGATCGGTACTAGGACCGGTGATATTCATTATCTATATTAATGATTTAATTTATTCGAATTTAAACTGCTCGACTATATTATATGCTGATGATACAACAATCATTATTAAAGAAAATTATCTTAGTTGTCTGCTAGACGATATGACCAACAAACTACTAGAATTTAAAAATTGGTTCACAGCAAATAAACTTTTATTAAATAATGAAAAAACGGTAAATATGGTATTTTCGTATAGAAATTTAGATGGCGCCGAAAACCCAGAGTTTGCAAAATTTCTTGGAGTACACTTAGACCCTCTCCTTACTTGGGAACATCAAATAGACTTTACAGCAAAAAAACTTAATAAAATACTTTACTTAATAAGAAATCTTGTACAAGTAGTACCCCTACACGTAGTAAAAACAGCCTATTTTAGTCTTTTCCATTCGGTACTCAGCTATGCCATAATTACTTGGGGTCATTCGGCACATACCGACCGAATATTTTCTATACAGCGCCAGGCCATACGCTCTATGTGTCTTATGGGTTTTAGAGAGGATGTTAGGGATAGGTTTAAAGAGCTTAAAATTTTAACGTTGCCGTCTGTGTGTATATATATGAATGTCTTTTATTTGTTAAAAGGAATCTAAATCAGTATGCTCTGGTAAGTGATACACATTCCCATAGTGTTCGAAGAATTAGACTAAATAGTCACAGTAAAATTAACTATACAAGATTGAGTCATAGTCGAGGTGCTAAGAATTATTATATGGACCATTATTTTTCAATAAACTGCCAAAGGCAATAATAAATTTAGAAATTAAGCATTTTAAACAAAAGATAAAAACTATTCTTATCGAAAATGCATTCTATAACTTCAGTGAATTTCTAAATTATAATTTACTATAAATATATATACCTATATACATACTAATTAATTATAAGCTTGACATTGGTATCTGCGGATATTAACTATAGGTATATATTTTTATTTTTATCATATATTTTTATCATTACTTTACATATTATGTATGTATGTGTATATATATATGTGTATACAATTTGTGTGTATATGTGTGTGTATATTTGTATTCTACATCTCTATGTATTGACGTATCTGATTGTGTATATTACACTGAAAAGATAAATAAAGAATTTGAATTTGAATTTGATGTACAAAAAACCGCATTTTCCACCGATGGCGGACATTATCAGTTTAAGAGAATGCCGTTCGGGCTAAAGAATGCTTCTGCGACATTCCAAAGAGTTATGGATAATGTACTGAGAGGATTACAGAACGAAACTTGTCTCGTTTACCTCGATGACATCATTATCTTTAGTACTTCGCTGCAAGAACACGTAGAGCGTTTAAAATCCGTATTTGACCGACTTAGGAACAGTAACTTAAAAATTCAACTTGATAAGTCAGAATTTCTGCAAAAATCAGTACAATATTTAGGCCATGTAATCACACCAGCAGGAGTAAAACCAAATCCTGATAAAATAATTGCAATTAAGAAATTCCCCATTCCCAAAACACAGAAAGACATAAAAAGTTTTTTAGGAATTTTAGGTTACTATAGACGATTCATACGAGACTTTGCCAAAAGTACGAAACCCATTGAAGAAAAATGCTAAAATTATACACGACAAGGACTTCCTATAATGTTTTAAAATTTATAAAGATATATTAACTAACGATCCAATTTTACAATACCCCGACTTTCCCCCCGAGCAATGTAGCTTTGGGCGTAATATTATCTCAGGGTGAACTACCCCATAATAAACCAATCGCTTATGCTTCACGGACATTGAACGAGACTGAACAAAAATATAGTACAATCGAAAAAGAATTATTAGCCATCGTATGATTCGTATGGGCTTGCAAATATTTTAGACCATACCTATTTGGTAGGAAGTTTACTATCTATACTGATCACCGTCCCTTGATTTGGCTTTTTAATCTGAAAGAGCCAAATTGGCGCCTCAGGCTCGAGGAATTTGATTATAATATTGTATACAAAAAGGGTAAAATGAACACCAACGCTGACGCACTCTCTCGCATAACAATTAATGCATTAGAAAACGAATCGCTAATGAATAACCCGGGGGAAGTAGACAAAGACATTCTTGACTATTTAAGAACACTTTCTGAAGACCCTGTTCAAGACAAAGACCAACCCCAAACTTCCTCAACTATGAATCCCTCACATTCCAAGGCACTACAAATTCATGAGAACATACAAATAAACCCACCTGAAAATGAGACTTTTAATACGCCTCACTCATGTACACCGAGAAAAACGTTCCAAGTAAACAGTGATCCTGACATAATTTTCATTAAGACAAAAGCCTAGTTTGTTCTCTAATAATATTGCATAGTACTTGTAATAAATAAAGGAGAAGTTCTGACATGAAGCAAATAATCCGTAATAAGTAGATAAATAACCCCAATATAAAATGAACACTTGCATTAATAATTTACTTCTCAATAATCATCAGTTGTTAAATAGTGCATATGACTTTTTTTTACTAGCAATAAGCAGGCAAATCATTCCTGTTAGTAGACAATTTCCTACCATTAAGCAATTAGTGACTAAAAATCATTAAACTTGAAAGAAAAAAAAACGTCTTCGGCTATTTTCGCGAGAATAACAATCGCTTCGGGACTTTATCTTTGCCCGATGATGCTGTTCGCGCCCGCGGTTCGTTTGTTCCATTGTGCGTGCGTGGTAAGGTAATGATATGTGTTGTGCATCACTTGAAATTCGCATTAGAATTTTTAACTCTCTTTGGGTCTTTGGAGTCATGGAATATGAAAAATTGCCAAATGAATGGGGCCTGGGTGACCATATAGGCACTACTCCAGTTATATAAAAATTAAAAAACATGTTACACCACTGTATTAATAAAAACATGAACCGATTTTTTAAAATCGTATTCTATTTGGAACAGAAAAGATATTGTGTTTATTTTTTGTAGCATGCGTCATTTTATCATAAAATTGTGTTCTTATGGTTGATATTTCGCTATAAATATGAAAGTGGATGAAAATTGAAGTAAAATATGGGCAGTGAAAGTTTGATTTTGATATCTTTTCAGTTGTCAATTTATTTAAAAATACGCCGTTTTCCTCAAAATGTTAACATTGTTAACGTCCTGTATATCAGTTCGAAAGTGATATAAACATTTTTGTGTAATTGCACTGTATAATCAAAATTTCGAAATTAATCGATCCCCAAAGTTTGACAACGTCAAACTGACTCGCCCTGTATATTTTATTTTATAAATTTATGTTTACCAGTTTTTGGTGTTATCATTTTGACTAATAAAATAATGTTTTGTTTGCAAGGAATTTAAAAATAGAGTTGAATGAACATTACTGTGCTTATGTTAAGTTAATATGCCTATAATAACAAAAAAATACGTGTATTGCATTCTGAAATAAATTATTCAAGATATATTATTTGTATCAAACTTTAATTTAGAAAATGTTTTAGTACATATATTAAAATTCTATATTTTCACCATTTATGCACAAGTTGTTTCCAAAATTAAGGATACAAAATTATAATGAACGTATATGATATTTTTATTTCTTTTTGGTTAGGCATTACTGTCCGACTTTTTTTTATTCTCTATATGTATGTATATATTTTATATTTTTTCATTTTAATAAATGAAAGTAGGTAGATAGTATTATCTGCCTTTTTTCTTTTATATCATAAATTTCCAAAGGGATTAGTGTGTATAACGATAATTTTCTAAATTTTTTATTATGTATAACAATTTTTTTTTTAATTTTACTATCAAAAATAGAAAAAATTGCCATGTTAAGAATAAAAAATTATTCTCGTCATGCATACAACTTTTATTAACTTGTTTTAAGATTTATCTTTTGACCTGTATATAGTTATTGCTCATTAAAAGTAAAAACAGAGGACCGGTAAACGGCATACCCTGTATATTAATGAAACTGTTTAATAATAGCTAGCATAAATATTGATCAAGGCAAGTTAACTGTTTATTGATGAATATTAATTAGTTCATTAGATAGAAATGACTGCTAGAACAATTTATTACAAGTGATTTTTTAAGGTAAGTTAAACCTTCTTAAATAAAGTATTTATTTGGTGCAAGTAGTCAGTTTCATTGTTAAAAGTTGCCAAGCTAATGACGATAAATACACTGTTTACTAATGATAGAGAAATACTTTATTAAACCTTCTTAAAATATTTATTTGACACAAGTAATCAGTTTCTTTGTTAAAACATGCCAAGCTAATGATGGTAAATATACTGTTCTCTAACGACGGAGACTACTTTATTAAGTTGTGACGTACTTCGGTTTGTAGGCAAAATGGCCGAAGTGTCACTATGGCACTCGAGGCGACGGCGGTGCTTTACTCGGGCGCCAGTTTCCGTTTATAGTGCAGAAACACCACTACTCAGGCAGCTACAGTGAAGAAACGGAATATTCCAGTGGGTCGTTGGGAAAATTAGACTTTATTTCGGATTAAAAGGCACAGTTTGATATCACAATGAGATTTATTCGGGATAGGTTAACAATACTAAGATTTTATTCTAAAAGCTCTCTATTCTAATTACAATGGCCAGGGCTTAAAAGCTATCAACAATATGTATATCTACTTTAAAGCACAATTCCAAAGCACAGACGGATCGACAGTGCAAGTATCTAGCAAGGCGGGCAGGCGGTTAACTAACGGTTACAGCAAAGCGACGTACGGATACCAGGATTAGCAGAAGCAAACACCAAAAAGCATACGAATATCAAACAGTCTATTTACAAATTACAGGTTTGGCTAAAGCGTAGTATTGGCTGAAAAGTAAGGTTATGTGTTTAATAAAACCAAAAGCGGGCTTCCTTCTGGGTCGGGATCTTGAGTACTGAGAGAAAACTTTAAGGTTAGTATGGCAAGTTACGCTATTTACGTATACACTGTATATCAGATGTCGCATATATACAGCATAGACCAACAGCTAGCTCACCTCAGCTGAAAGAGAATTAAATGGTTACAGGAACAGGTGGCGTACAGCAGCGGACTGAAAGAAAGTTATTATTAGTATCGTGAGTTCTGCTATGTACGTATACACTGTATATCAGATGTCGCATATATACAGCATAGACCGATAGCTAGCTCACCTCAGCTGAAAGAGAATAAAATGATTACAGGAACAGGTGGCGGACAGCAGCGGACTGAAATAAAGTTATGATTAGTATCGTGAGTTACGCTATTTACGTATACACTGTATATCAGATGTCGCATATATACAGCATAGACCAATAACTAGCTCACCTCAGCTGAAAGAGAATAAAATGTTTACAGAAACAGGTGGCGGACAGCAGCGGACTGAAAGAAAGTTATGATTAGTATCGTGAGTTACGCTATTTACGTATACACTGTATATCAGATGTCGCATATATACAGCATAGACCAATAGCTAGCTCACTTTAGCTGAAAGAAAATATGATTACCGGAACAGGTGGCGGACAGCAGCAAACTGAAAGAAATTTGTGGTTAATATTGTGAGTTGCGCTATTTACGAATACACTGTATACCGGAGATCGCGTGTATACAGCATATACCAATGGCTAGCTCACTTCACACAAAGATACCTTGCAATAGCCAAACCTTACTCTTGAGTTTTTACTCCTTACTTACTTCTGCTTACTCGGCACGTCTTGACTGGGATCAGCGGTGGACAGCTACTGACACAGAACATAAAGGTAGAGAAATGTGACTTCTATAGAAATTGATGGAAACAAAGAAACAGCGACCCCTAGTGTTGCCAGTTCAGCTTTCGCGTGGGAACAGGGCAATTTAGTAAACTAGTAGGGGCGAGTGGGTTTGCTGTCCAGGGCAGTGGGCACGGTAGGCCTGTACCTGCACCGTAAATAATTTAATAACAAGCATGTCACATTTTAAATGGTTAAGAATGGGATTAAAATTGGCCGGAATAGTAGGTAGGCGATACGGCAGTGCGCAACAAGCAAATTTATTTAGGTAAAATGAACTATATTTGAGAAACAAGAAATATGTCACTCGAAGTAGAAGAGTCTATAAAATATTACTTTCATGGAAAAGCAGAATATTTCAGAGTTAAAATTTCAGTGCAAGTCCCCAGTGAAATAGGTTAAAATACCCGTTTTAGTGATTAGATTTAATTTGCATATCAAAACGTTTTGAAACATCCAACTTTTCCGTGGATAGTGATAATTTACACTCTTATTTTTCTAATGACATGTTGCTGGTTTCTTAAACGTAGCCCATTTTACTCAAATATACTTATTGCACACTACTATATCGTCTTTCCACCCTCGCCAAATATTATTAATTCCATCCTTAATCCATTTTTCTTCAATTTTAAGAATTATGATAATGCATTAGTACATTATATAGCAAGGGAGAGCAACGCGTTATTCTTTCTAAAGGCCAAGGGCTACAAATACACAGAAGAACAATAGCTTCTCTCACGGGCTATATAAACTACTTTTTCCCACGACAGCGAGTAGAAAAATCAGAAAAAAACAATATTTTAAAAATAGAAGTAGGGCGAGTTGCTTTATTCACCAGTTAATCCACCAGATGTGTTTTATCTTATTCTAACCTCGGAGATAGAATGAGATAAAACACATCTGATGGATCCACCGGTGAATAAAGCAACTCGCCCATACTGACAACACTTATTAACCCTATATTAGTAACCTTTGGATCATTTCTATTCACATAAAGTAATAAAAGCTCCCTAGAGCAATTTATGGCCACTTTATTTACCGAGAGGAAAAATGTTTCACTTCTGTTTCAATTTCGACACCATAAAAATCGATTTCTACTCCCTGACGTGGAAAAACATATTTACATATTTCTGAAATTAGAATTTAAGTTTGCTTCAAATAAGGATATACTTGTATATTTTTTTTATTCGAGCATAACTTATTACCTAACAACAAAAATAAGAAACAATTCACATCATAAATCTTAGAATGAAAGAAATCGGTAAACCATTTAAAATATGAGATCATGCTTGTTTGTTTAATATGTACAATAATAAGAAGGAAAATACTAAATTGATTACCTACATACATAGATTTAAACTAAAAATGATTATAATGAATTTGAATTTTATTAAAATAAATCGTACATAATAACAAACATGATCTTTGGTCAACTATGATTAAATAATTAATAATTAATTAAGTTTAGAGATGTATCTCATAAATAAAATATATAACCATCTTTAACAGAAATACATATTATAGTGAAAATAGATATGCCGGGCTTTGAGCATCTCCATCAAGAAAGACTGTAGAATATCAGCAATATTATTTGTCGACGTAAAGTAAGGCATCCTATCCCTGTTGAGACCCGTTGTAGGCACTGCCATTACATGGTTGTATAGAAGATTCATTCGGTACGTCGTCTTATTTTTACTGTATGAATATCCATCGGCAGCCATAAATAATTACTAATCGCCCATGATTTGAAGTAACCACCTGTAAAAAATTTATATAAAATTAAATTTATAATTACAAAATTAAATATTAAACAAAAGAATTTTGTTAATCGTGTGGAAATAAAGAAAATCTACTTTAAAAGAAGTTGGAATCAAAGCGTCTTTGCATATTTAAAAAAATTATAATTGGTATACAGTGTTTAACAAACAGAATACATGAACACATGGTCTTGTTAGTTCACATAATTTTCACCCTTTGTTTTATAATAAACATGTGCATCTATATCAGTTAATTTGTGGATTGTACATGTATCGTACAATGTACAAGTGACCAATAGTTTAGAAATATTTAGAATGTATTTCTGAAACTACGTAACGTAAGATTGGAAAGTCGAATTAAGCTAGTCATCGAATACTGGCAAATTGTTTAAGTGCTATTTAATAATTTAAAAAACATCTTATAAAAAGGTAGTTTGAATCTTAGAACATTTGTCCGAGGTATGGGCAGTCGGTCTTTATTACATAATATACAATATATCAAAACATGTATTTCTTAAAAAAAGCCGGCGAATGATGAGTTGTGTTTAGTACGGATGAACCAAGAACCAAACAATCAGTAATAATAAAATAATATGTAATATTACTTACCTCAAATAACGAATTTTCGTATTTGGAAATTGGAGAACAGGCACTTATTTTTTTGTTAGTGTTAATTTCTTTCCACAGAACACAATGGAAACTTTTTTCTAAGAGATACAAAGAGTAAAAGACACGTTTTTTAAAAAAGTTCTTCAGAATTAGAAAATGTAAACTTTGATGCACATTAACAACAGTCAGCCATTTTTGTCAAAAATTCCATCTCGAGTTCCATCCAGATGTCTCTTCCATCACTTCCATCTTCCTTTTTGACACATTGAACTGGCATCACTACTGCGCAGGACGAGTTTTGTTGCCCGATTTCCAATACAAGCTTCACCCCCGTGGCTACTGACTGTCGCTTTCGGTGGATCGGAATATTTTATTCGCGATGCGTGGTGGGGTAGCGCTACGTCACAGTGTGACGATTTCGGACGTCGGACGTCTGGCGTTGAGTGACGTAGTGCAGCGTCTAACTGGCTCTAGCGCTACACATCCATTCGTGTTGACTGGTGACTGGATACTGATTTCGGCGTGCGGCGTGGACTCAATGCTCACTTGCTAGGTGCTGCCGGGGACAGATATCGGCGCGGAATATTATTTATTTGCACTTATTTAATTGCGGAGTTATTTATTAATTAAATAACAGCCAGGCTGGTTATCTTATTTAACGGGGTATAGGTGATAATAATGTACAGATCAGAATGCTTTGTTAAGAACAGTTTTTTAATAATTAACTTAGGTAATTTTATTATTTACAAATATCTGGTGCTTTTTACAGGATATTTAAGTTAACAATAATTTGTTGGCTTGTACTTAGAATTTTGTATAAACGGAACGTATCGTTTATTGTTTTAAATACAGGTTACAACATAATAATAACGGTAAAATAAATTACAAGCTTACGGAAAACAACTAAATAAATTTATATACGGGGTGTATCAGATAATAAATTTTGAACAGGAACTAGTAACGAAAAAATCACTTCGTTACAAAGTATAAATACATTCCTACATTTGTCATAAGTACACTGGTTTACTAATGGAAAGTAGTAGTTTTTACTTTAAAATGGTTTAATTCGTATTAGTAGTTTGTGTCAGGATTGCTATTTTACTTGTACCAAAGAAGTGGTGGAGTAGTCCCATATACTGAAGAACTTTTTACTTACCAATATTAAAATTTTAATTGTAGCTAGTCACCTTTTTTCTCGGTGTAGCAACGAAAACGTAAATAATGCCATCCCAATCTTAGACGAGATAATTAATAATAAAAACAATCAAATAATAATTAAACCAAATGTCCATAACCAACTTGAAGTCTCCAATAATGACTTTCAACACTTAAAAATTCTAGAAATAAAAATTCCAAATTCAAACGAACAATTTGTTCTTGAATTTCTCAGAGATTACACCACTTCCGAAAACCATTTTATTTGTATTTTTATGATGAAGTAAACTTTTCAACTTTTAATAAAGTTTACATGGAAAAATTTTATATATAAGGCCTAAAATTAATAAGATGTAATAAATTGATAAACTCAGTTAGAGAAAAAGACGAACGTTTGCTGTTAATAAAACATCAACACGAAGGTAAAAGCAATCATAGAGGTATTCAAGAAACTTCGGGAAAACTAAAACGTAATTACTAATATTGGCCTAACATGAAAGCAGATTTGACCGAATATATTAATGATTGCACAATCTGCCAAACAGCCAAATATTCGCGAAATCCACCATACGTACCACTAGTTGTAACAGAAACACCCGTCAAACGATTTGAAATAATACATGTAGATACTTTTAAATTCGATAATCAGGCGTACTTAACAATTCTAGACAAATTCTCTAAATTAGGTCAAGCTATTCAAATTAAAGGTAGGTACTTCAGCTATCGAAGCCTGTAACGCTCTTACGGAATTTTTTAGTTATTACGGATTACCAACAAAAATTGTTATGGACAACGGGAGCGAATTTAATAATGAAGTTATTAAGGAACTCTTAAAATCACATAAAATACAAATTCACTTTACAACACCCCTGCATCACGAATCAAACTCTCCAGTTGAACGTTTTCACTCCACTCTCCTTGAACACCTTAGACTTTTAAGGAACAAATACAAAGACGATCCTTATTTAATAAAATACGCCATTATTGCTTATAACAGTTCAATTCATTCAACAACCGACTTTACACCCTATGAGTTAGTCCTCTAGGACACACGACTTCACGAGATCCGTCAGAATTATTATATACAACATTGTATTCCGACTATGTACACAACCATAATGAAAAATTAAAACCAGTTTATAAAAACGTAACTGAAAAGTCGCAAAAGTCTAAAGAAATCGTTGTTGAAACTAGAAACACGCAGGGCCCCGAACAATATCAATTTAAAGTAAACCAAACGGTATTCAAAGCTTCTGATAGACGAAACAAAACGGAAAATAAGTTTAAAGGTCCTTATAAATTAATTGAAATTTTAGAAAATAATAAAGTTAGAATACAAAATTGCAAAAATAACAAAACAGAAGTTATACATATAAAAGAACTAAAAAAGCCTCCTGTTGTTACAGAATCATACTCAGCGTCGCCGCAAGAGTAACCTCATATCCAAAATTCGACAACCTAAACGACAATCCAGGACTATTACCCCTAAAGCTAGGTAATGCTCAAAATAAAATCGACCATTGGACTTTTATACAAATATATATGACATTTCTGACATAATCAAAGAATTTTACACAGTTCGACAGTCATATTTTCAAATAAGAAATGTAATCGAAAATTCTACTTATAATATTAGTTATAGTAATGGCTACTAGGTATAACTCCTACCATAGAGATAGAATATATTCTATCTCTATGACTCCTACCCAGAGACATGGCTGCTCCTACCGTCCACAGCCCCCTTAGGGGGCTATGCTCCTAATACCATCTCATGACAAGCTGGAAAATAAAATATTAAGCCAGATTAACCAACTCAACCCAGTACCTACTTCCAAAAAAAACTAAAAGAGGTCTAATCAATGGACTCGGTTCTATATTAAAAACTATTACTGGTAATTTAGATCAAAATGACGCTGGAACGATACGATCAGGGGTCTGATTTTTGAACGTGAACGAATTATTTCGTGGGCGAATTACTTCGACTACAAATTTTCGCATACGATGTGTAAAGCTAAGTTTTGAATAGAAATCGAAACCAGATTTCGTATACTAAACAAAATTCGACTGCACCTATATGGCAATGCCGCAAAATAGCGTGGTTCTTACGTGACTATCTTTAGCTTGAATAGAATTTTGACGGCTGTGATCCCAACTTAACCTTATTTTAAAGTTTTGTAAATTGCAGAAATTGTAAATAATCTTAAAATAACTAAAATAAGTACTATTATTATTCATTTCATTTTGCAATGGAAATGGAGTATAAAAAAGGGGCCGGTAACGTTTCCACTGAACAAAAAAGGGAACTGTGTAACTTTACAGAGCAAAATAGACATTTAAATTATGATAAAACAACACATGGATATCAAAGCGTTCAAATTTCGGCCGGTTTGCGCATGACGTCACATATATAGTGAGTAATTTTTAATATGTCGCGTTTTCGAATTTAATATCAAATTTTGTTAGTTAGGAACTCTGTTTTATGGCTTTTATTCATAATATGGGTTCAGTGGGTTCACGGCTTATAGTGTAAGTTAATGACGGGTATTTAAATTATTCATTTTAGATGAAATTTATTAGAGCCCACTGATTATTACATTTGATTTATTCTATGCAGATATTTCTATACTATACGTGAATATAAGTATAATAATACGAAATTAACTCCCAATTTATATTTTTCGTAGGCATGTATTTCGATTTGTAATTGTTGAATATGTCTGGCCCTGGCCCTACAAATTAATAATTTTGGGGTTCTTTGTTATTCAAAGTTTTCGAAATTACAAAAATGGCAAGTCAAATGTAAAAAAGATAAATTAACCATATATATATATACATTCAATATATTTGATATTTAAGAATTTTAAAGAATGTTTTTACGTAAAAATACAGTGCGATCGCCAGACAGTATGCAGCATAATAGAAAACTTATTTATAATTAATTTCTCAAAAATTATTGTTTCTTGCCGAAAGTTAAGTATACTAAGAAAAACCAGTCGGTATCCTACACATTTACCAACTTTTTCAATACATACTTTTCGAGTGATATTTAACGCCAACACTCTGGTTAGATAAATTAAATGGGGCTCCACGTTATCTATCAGTTCTTACACCAAAGGTTTTGGTAACCTATATAATTTAACAAATTGCTCATCGGAGTCCTCAAACGGATCGTTGAAGGAATATCGTCTGTACCGCCTATGAGCTAAAACTTCAGCTTCACGAATAACATTTATAGCATTGTAATGCACTAGATCGTTTATCCCGGCCATTTTTTTCACTTATATCGTCCGAAAAATCACATTTCGTGTAGTACATGACCACTCGAATAATTGTAAACGAAAAAAAATCGTGTGCGAATGACAACTGTTACTTCAAAAATAGGATGACGTTAAATTTCGATCGAATTACACTAGTTTCGCATACGAAACGTCTATGTACGATTTCAAAAATCGCACCCCAGGCTATATAAAGACACTATCAGACAATCAAATTAAAACAAAATCTTTAATTAATGAACAAATTACCTTACTCCAAACATCCATTTTGAAATTTAAACAGAATATCGAACTTCTCGCTCATAATCAGATAATTTTAAAATCCCATATCAATCAGTTAGAACAAGTGATACAAAGCACACAACTTGAATATATAGAAACTCATAATTATCTTTTATTACAAACCTTAATATCTCAATTTATAACCAGCTTCCAAATAAAATGTACGACATACTAGAAAGATTAGAAATTGCAATTACATTTTCAAAATTAAATACCTTTCATAATTCAATAATTGAACCAACGGATTTGCTGTCGGAAATTCTAACCATCACAGAAAACTTGAACGGAAATAAACTACCGTTTGAATCTATTTTAGATAACGTTTTATTATTCGAAAAAACAATAGAAATCAGAAGTTACAATAAAGAAAATCAACTAGTATTCATTATAGAAGTTCCCATAGTAAAAGCTGAAAGTTACAATTATTTTCACTTATACTCCCTGCCTATCCCTGCAATAAATTCATTTAAAACTATAATACCGCATTCCAAATTCCTCCTACTAAATGAGCAAATTTACGCATTCTCCGATACCCAATGTCAAGAAGTCATGCCCGAAGAATTTCTCTGTCAGGAAACAAACACCGTAAAAATTCAAGACAATGTACCATGCGAGGTTCAACTATTAAGATATTTAAAAAATGCCACAAATTGCCAGTATGTACCAGTGAGTCTAACCAATACCAAGATTCAGAAAATAGGAGAAAATAAGTGGATTGTCATCACCCCTGAAAGTGTCGTAGCTCAACAAAAATGCGGGAACAACAAAGACAATCTCCCACTATGGAAGTTACGTGATCGAACTAAATAATCAGTGTGAGGTACAACTACAAGACGTTATAATAAAAACCTTTCAGAATTTAAAACCCAAGTTTAAACATATAAAACTACCAAGTATACGAACCCCAAAAAACTTTACTAAAAATAGTGATTTTTATTCGAAACCTTTAGAAATTGAAACAATCAATCTGGACGATATAAAGAAAGTGTATAGTGTTTTAAATGATCAAAAGATCAAAATGGACACAAACGATGAACTTTCATAAAACTAGTTTTTACACAATTCTGCTTTATATTCTGTTAACTGTTATAATAATCTGTATGTTGTACCGCCAGTATTTTCGAAATAAGGTTCCTCAACTAAGAAGAAACCCCATGGAGGAGCCACAGGTCCATGGCCCCAACAACATGTCTTTATCGAACTCTGGAACAACCCCCATAGTTCTCTCAAGGACCGGATGAGGAGTTACATCAGCTATCTAGCTGACACCACAGAGAAACCCAACATCTATAGCTGAGATAAGAAGTTCACGGACTTTACTTTTATTTAACATTTTCTTCTTCAGTTGTATTTTTATACTTGTACGATTAACATCAATCGAATAAATTTACTTCTCGCTTTTGTATAAAAAATTTTTGTTTTTAAGAATCCTTTTCAAAGGACTATTTGCTATGTGCAGAGTATAGGGTGGGGGTAATGAAATCTATGGCAGTGCTCGCAGTGGACAAAAATTGCAATAAAGTAGGCTGTCAGTAGTAGTGGTCACAATAATGTCTACAAAACTCATTTTGTAAACAAATTTGAAAATGGACCACTGCCGTGTTGTAAATTGCAAAAATATTGGAAGGAATTGTAAATGCAACTTTTATTGATTCCTTACGGCGGGGCTCGGAAATTAAAACAACGCAACAAATGATAACTGCAGTGAAAAGAAAAAAGCAAGCATCAGGCAACAAATCCGACGAAAAAGCCAGTTTCAGTTACAAAACGACGACTTTTTCCTCCATCTACCATTCCAAAATATACAATGAATCTGGTGTTATATCTTGGTACAGACGTTTTATGAAACAGAGAGGAAAGAAAGTTAGGGAAGAACCATTTAACACCATAACAACCAACCAACCAAGCATCCATCCATCTACAACACCAAATGAAGAAACAAGTCAAATAATAGTACCCGGTTTTTATAACTATGCTCATTTTGGTCTAAAAAGTGATATAAGAAAATGTTATTTATTATTAGTGGTACAGCAACAACATATGTTTGTCAGACTTTATTAAAAGCATTTATATAGCTTTATTTTTCTTGTTTTATATCAAAATTATAAGTAAATACAATCTAATACGTCTTAACCAAAATATACATTTTAAGCGAATTTTACATGCCTTTTTTCATTTTACTGAAAGAAAACGCTTGTTACGGATCTTTGGCCGCACAAATTGATGCAGCGCAATGGAATTAAATGTAATTTACATGCAATTTTAATTTTCCAATTTTATCTCACTGTTTTGACAGACACATCACAGCCCAAAAAGTTGTGAACGCTACGCGGCGCTGATATCGCGCACATAGCGAATAGTAAGATAACTCGCGTAGCGCCGAGGTCAGATATAAACGCGAGGCTGTAATCTGTAATGAAGACGACCAGCGAGGTATGTATACTATTTTATTCACAATCATTGTATAATAACATAATATCAGCATACATTTTTTTTATTTAATTGAATAGATAGTGAATGAGAATTAGGAAATTATGCAAAATAAGTAGGTATAGGCTGCAGTGATAAAAATTGAGCGTTGCTAGGTAACGAGCATTAAGGTTCTTCTGTCAAATAAATTAGGTTATTTCCACAAGTACCTATTTATTATCAATAATTTCTGTTAAATTCGCTTAAAATTCTACAACAAAATGTTTGATTCTGATCATTTGTGACTCAGAGAGTGTACTTCACCAAATTTTAAAGCTACTGCACAAAAGACAACCAGAAGATTTGCTGCCGCAAAGTGTGACGTTTAACTTGCCGGAAAAGTGACGTTTAACTAGCCGGTAAAGCTACTTTACCGGCTAGCTGGCTAGCTGGAAAAGAAGAGTGAACAAATGCCTGTCTCCCAACTTATAAAAAGTTGGCAATTGAAGCATTACATATATGATTGTGAATAAAATAAGTAGGTAGGTAGGCTGCAGTGATAAAAGTTGAGCGTTGCTAGGTAACAGGCATTAAGGTTCTTCTGTCAAATAAATGAGGTTATTTCCACAAGTATTTATTCTCAATAATTTCTGTTAAATTCGCTCAAAATTCTACAACAAAATGTTTGATTCTGATCATTTGTGACGTAGAGAGTGTACTCCACCAAATTTGAAAGCTGCTGCACAAAAGACCAGATGATTTGCTGCCGCAAAGTGACATTTAACTTGCCGGGAAAGTGACGTTTAACTAGCCGGTAAAGCCACTTTACTGGCTAGCTGGCTAGCTGGAAAAGAAGAGTTAACAAATGCCTGCCTCCCAACTTTTTATAAACATATATGATTGTGAATAAAATAATTAACTAATATTTTAGTGGAAGAAGGTTAATATTAATTATTCTTTTAATTCATTCATATTTAACGATTGTGAGAAATAAAATGATACAAACTAAAGCGTATTACAGTAATTAATATATTTCAACACATAATAATAATTTATAATTCAGAAACACATTAATAAAATAAAAATGGTAAAACTAATCTCTATATTTAAAAATTAGCAATTCTTCATAGTACAGCGGATTAGCTAACCTATTGTGCACTTTTTGATAAAAGCACCAAATTTGGCACAGAGGTAGACCGATGTAATATGAACAATTTTGGATGTGGAGCCATCGGCCAACTGCCCCCTGGCGACTGTGGCGGCTGTGGCGGCCATTTTTCTAAATGGCTGCCAGTGGACACCCGGAAGACAATAGAAGTTAGATAAAATTTGCTGCTGAAGGTTTTAGTTAATGTTTATTGAATGTTTTGAATGAGAGATAGTTTGTAAGTTATATACAGGGTGGGTCAATAGTGCGTATTTCTTCTGTATCTCCTCTCTGTCTCGTTAGAGATAGAAATATACATCATACCTATCAATTCATGTTTCGTAAAATTCATTTTTTAGTGAAAACTAGGAAGTTTGTAACAAAATTGAATGTAACTGAAATTTAATGTCTTTGGTTCTATGAAATAATTTCAAAGGTACGTTGACTTTTCTGAATAAAACATACCTATTTACACATAAACAACTACATCTAGAAAATTATTCATTTTAGGTATGGGAATGATATGTCCCATACCAAAGTTGCAGAGACATAAAAATTATAAAATTTTTTACAAAAATATATATAGGCTGTTCCATTTGAAAAAGTTGAGTTTTGGTGGTTTGAATATTTATAAGTTAGCAGTGCGCTTATGAACACCTTGTATGAAAGAAATATTTTCTACATCAGCTAATAGTTAAAGTATGGCATACACTACTACCATATGTCAAAGAAAAAAATTACTCTCCAAAAATAAGTCCAAAATCAATTTCTCAAAATGATACCCGCAAACGTCAGATTTATAAGTATATAAAAATATTTTTTAATTCATTAACCATCCAACAAATTTTAAAAATATTTTATCGCTGAATAGGCCATCATAGTGGTATTCAAACATAATAAAAAAAATTGGGTATATATTTTTTCATCTACCACTTTAACGGATCGCCCTGTATAATTGATAATAATTTTAAAAAATGTACTTTTTCTCACAATTTAATTAAAATTTTGAACCGCATGCGTCTATCTCTAACGAGACAGGAGATACAGAAGAAATACGCACTATTGACTCACCCTGTATATAACTTACAAACTATCTCTCATTCAAAACATTCAATAAACATTCACTAAAACCTTCAACAGCAAATTTTATGTAACTTCTGTTGTCTTTCATCGGGTGTCCACTGGCAGCCATTTTGGAAAATGGAAGCAACGACTGCCAGGGGTCAGTTGGCTGATGGCTCCACATCCAAAATTATTCATATTACATCGGTCTACCTCTGTGCCAAATTTGGTGCTTTTATCAAAAAGTGCACAATATCTTGAAATATCCAAGATAAACTGCCGCACTATCAGGCCAGATAGCTTTAAGACGTCTTTGTGCTATTCTGGGAATAATGTTTCTTCTCGAGTTTTGATATCGGTTTCGAAAGGATTCTGATGGATAAATTCGACCAGAGCATTGTCTTTATTCTCATTGGAGACCTTCCCTACACCTTGCCTTATAGGTCTTTGCAGGCCTTGTTCTTCTTATCAGCGCTTTTTTTTATATAAAATATACAACTTTTACTATTTAATTTTTTAATTTAATTTAATTTACTATTTATTTTACTATTTAAAGTGTAAAGTGTAAATTACACTATACAATTTTGCATTCACATTTGGGTGGCGCCGACTGTACAGAGGGTTATACAGGGTGTCCCAGAAGTCGACGATCAAACGAAGTGAGGTGATGGGGGAGGTCATTACCAATCAAAATAACCACAATAATATGTGGGATGATTCAAAAGGTATTTCAATTTTTGTATTTTTTTTAAATCGCCTAGTACGTCCACCAAAAAATTAATAAAAAAAACAGGTGTACCATTATAACTCATTTCCAGAGCTATACTTGAAAATAAATAAATAAATAAATACACCACATGTAATGACGACCCCCTTTATCCCAGAAGGCTCTAGAAGCGCCTTGTGCGGGAGGGGGCTACACATTTAAAGACAATTGACACACATCCAATATCCGTGTATAATGGGAAAATCCCTCTCGCAGTATTTTCCATTGCCACGACCGGGAATCGAACCCGGGACTTTTGGGTGAGAGGGGTACGCCACCATCTCGACCATCAGTCATATTAAAAAAAATAATTAAATAAATAAGTTAAATAACACCTAGAAATTAAAGAACGTTACAAAAACATCTATAGGTAGGTATATATAGTGTAGAGTAGGTACCGATACCTTTGCACATGTAAATGAAATGAGTCTTCAGTAGGTAGGAGGAAGTTCTTTGGCAGACCTTTGTGTACTCTGTGTTAGCTTTATACTGATTTGGTTGAGGTCCTTGCATTTGTTTTCGCGGTAAAGGGGAGAAACCAGCTTTCTCGCCGCAATCAGGCAAAACATCGCAATCCAAAATCCTTACAATTTTCAAAATATTCCTTCCATGCTGATTTCTTTCCAATTTTAAAGAATGGGCTGGTTGTGCACACACAGTTAAAGCATGAAAAGCCAGCAATCCATCACAAACATGTTTTCCTAAAACTATTTCTAGGTGTTATTTAATTTATTTATTTAATTATTTTTTTTAATATGACTGATGGTCGAGATGGTGGCGTACCTGCCTCTCACCCAAAAGTCCCGGGTTCGATTCCCGGTCGTGGCAATGGAAAATACTGTGAGAGGGATTTTTCCATTATACACGGATATTGGATGTGTGTCCCTTGTCTTTAAATGTGTAGCCCCCTCCCGCACAAGGCTCTTCTAGAGCCTTCTGGGATAAAGGGGGTCGTCATTACATGTGGTGTATTTATTTATTTATTTATTTTCAAGTATAGCTCTTGAAATGAGTTATAATGGTACACCTGACAAACTTAATCCAAAGAATTATAGGTGGATCGGCAAAAATGACATTTTGGTCCCGAAATTTGCTACGAAAGCCCCAATTCCTGAATATATTACGTCAATAATTAGTTTGTTTTGTACTGAGAAAAATTGTAACAATAATAAGTGTGCTTGTAAAAATGAAAACATGTTTTGTATCTCTGAATATAAATGCAAAATGAATTGTACTAATACAAATATTGCAGAGGTAGAAGATGAACAGTTATCAGAATATACATTTATAACATTAAATTAAATAACTTTAAAGAAAAACAGTATACTTACTCGTTATCATTTGAAGTTTCATAATTCCATTAAAATAATAGAAATCAAGAAAATGCTGACCATAAATACATATGTAATATAAGTTTTATAAGTGGAATTATTGGTTATACCTACACCACAGCCGTCTCAAGTTAATCCGTGCCTCAAGTGTGGGAACCTGCGGCATGAGTGGGCGCGGGAGGGTGATCGAGAACTAGAGCGCGCTAATGGTACATCGCGACAGAAAATTGATTGTGGACGTTTTATTATTAGAGTTAAGGGTGTATATAATCGAGCAAAAATAATCCCCATAAAATTTGGAAGTTTTCTACGTACATTTAATTTTAATATCTTTTATGAGTAATAAAGTGGAGCCCGTTAAACATGACGGACTGTCCCAAAATATTGCCGTCATCGTAGAAAATATTTTTTGTTGTTTTAAATAATAAAAGTGCGCAAATTTCTAAGTAGCCATTTTAAAGTAAATTAAACGGGCTACAGAACTGTGCAAAATTCAAGTTCATATCTTTTATAGGTATTGAGATATAAGGCTGCAAAAGCACCGCTTAAAAAGTCGCATTTTTTTCGGTTTTTCCACGATAACATTTGACTCGACCAAAAATAATTGTCGTCCTTTTCCATTTACGATGCAGAAACTTACCACAAATCGATCAGTAAAAGTCCCATAAAATTATACCGAAATATTGGGTCACTCTTTAAAACTCAACGTTTTGGATGTTACGCCGACGGTTTATACCGGTCAGCACTGTCAACGGTTGTGTTCGCTAAACGCACCCACTGCTACGACGCATGCACGAATTTCATTAGCAGCTAAAGATAGGAATCGGCTCCATGATCTACGCATGCGCCACATTCAAGTGTGCCAAGTGTTTTATGTCAAAGGCTATTAGTTTGCCTGATGCATTTAATAAAAAAAATTCCTTTAATCTAATAAAAAAAATTCCTTTATCAGGGGAATAACACATATCTAACCTGCCTCCGGCTATCGCCTCCGGCTTCTAACTCGCTATAGACCTCTCTTCATAAAAAAAAAATCCTTTAATCTAATAAAAAAAAACAAGAACGTGTGGGGGATTTGAACCCTGAACTTCTGCTTGCCAAGCCCATTTATTATATACATGGTGAGTCGGGAGGAAAGTGCCAAACTCCAGGTATGTATAGTACAAATAAATATATGACTAAAAAACCAAAAAGTTGTAATCCGTTTTTTATTTGTTTTCGAGTTACAGCGTCTTAAATGTTTAATAATTAATTAATAAAAAATCATAAAAGTTAAATTATTAACGTTCAATCTACAATAGATTTTCAAATATGTCTCCATGGACTTCCAGACATTTTCTGGCTCGTTGATATTCTCTAACCGCAGAACGAGCATTCCCATTACAAAAACCATAAACAAACACCATATTTGCATATTCACGATGCGAGTAGTTGTGTGGCATTGCTTATCACTTTAAAAAAACCGTAAACAATTAATCAGAAATGACAAGTAATTGTTTGACATTTCAAATGTGCTATCCTACTTGATTAAACTCATAAAGAGCAATACTAAATATTTGCAAAACATTTCTTGTTATTAAACATTTAAGACGCTGTAACTCGAAAACAAATAAAAAACGGATTACAACTTTTTGGTTTTTTAGTCATATATTTATTTGTACTATACACTCCTGGAGTTTGGCACTCTCCTCCCGACTCACCCTGTATATACATATTGGCCAACCCATTGTTAAAACTGGCAATCGCTGTTGTACCGCAACCAATAGAGGGCAGCACGGCCTAATTGTAGTACTGTACCGCAACCAACAGAGGGTGATACTACTAGCGAGTGAAATTAGCTATTATATATAACTGTCATCTCAACCGAGAGATGGCTACTTCCAATTGGTTCGGTCTACACTACTCTAGAGCAAGATTATTAAAAAATTTTAAATAGATCGCATATCATATGACTAACATAACCTTACATTTTTAGTTTTTGTAAATTAATTTTCAATTTTAATTTTAATTTTTGTAGTTTCAGCTTGGACCCATTATAACATTTAAAAACCCTTCGAGACAGTAGATATATAAAGTTTTAATATTGTAGGTTATTAAAAATAGACTGCTAATTATAGGTTGGATTTCCAAACCAACATAAGGCATCTTATTTTATTTGATCAAGGTAATTAAAACTTCAATAATAATGAACTGAACAAAATTTTAGTTGATAGTACAGGAACCAAGCAGAAATTTTGATAAAAGCGACATAATATTCCAAAAACTTAGAAAATGCATATTTTTGAGGTTAGTTGTAATATCACGTATACGACACTAATTGTCCTGTCATAGTTAGATATTTCTGATTATTTTGTGCTGTCAAAATGGAGTATCCTTGTTGTGCATCTTTCAATATATTGCGATGTATAAAACGTACAAAAACTATTTGTGATTAGTGATTTATGATAAAATAATTTCCCGGTATGTGGTATTTCGATTAAAAATAGCCAACAAAAAGCAAAAGAGATAGTAACAAATTTGCAAGTAAATTTGATAATCGCACATCGCACATAACTTTATCATTTATGGAATTGGAATTACATTAAATAATACGTAGATATCATTCAGACGTGCTTCCTGACAGCTTCAGCAATACAAATAACGAAAGAATCACTTTCAACAGAAGCTTAATCGGTTTTAGAAATGGAAGTTTCGTTAATATGCATAGAAGCTTCAACTTCACAATTATACCATTGGAATTGTCACAACCTTCAAGTGATGATACAATAGCTCAATGAACTATAATAGGGTAAATGTTGAGATAACGGAATCTCCGATTTTCGGAATTTTTTTGCTTTTAACATACTTAGTTTTGTCTCCTGAACAATAAATTCTAAAAAAAATCGCCGCTCGTCAACAGTTTTCGAGATATTTGGCTCCAAAGTCTCTGAAGGTCGCATTTCTCCACTGCCATAATCACTTATTTTCACCAAATTTTTCATTTTATGCTTATGAACACCTCTAATACAGACTTATTTAAACACTTTTAAATAATTTCAACACATTTATTCCAATCAATAACTATTTTTTGAACCTTCTATAAAAGCCATGAAAACATAACCTAAAATTTCAAACAACACTAAGATCATTCGAGGTTATGATAGTGCGGTAAGATCTAGGGTACGGTATAAAACGAATATGTTCCTTCTTTGATATAAAAATATACTGCACCCGCCCACCCGGGGGCGGGCGGGTGCAGTATATTTTTATATCAAAGAAGGAACATATTCGTTTTATTCGCGGAACTTGTAATGTTTGAAATCTAGAATACGCATAAAACTACTAATATGTTCCTTCTTTGAGATAAAACGATAAAAATATATTGCACCCGCCCGCCCGGGGAGTGCAGTATCTTTTTATGTTAAAGAAGGAACATTAGTTTATTATAGATTCCGCGCCACTATCGTAATGTTTTTAGGTTATGTTTTCATGGCTTTTATAAGAAGGTTCAAAAAATAGTTATTGATTAGAATAAATGTGTTGGAATTATTTAAAAGTGTTTAAATAAGTCTGTATTAGAGGTGTTCATAAGAATAAAATGAAAAATTTGGTGAAAATAAGTGATTATGGCAGTGGAGAAATACGACTTTCAGAAACTTTGGGGCCAAATATCTCGAAAACTGTTGACGAGCGGCGATTTTTTTTTAGAATTAATTGTTCAGGAGACAAAACTACGTATGTTAAAAGCAAAAAAATTCCGAAAATCGGAGATTCCGTTATCTCAACATTTACCCTATAATAGTTCAATGCAATAGCTAAATAATAAAATTCGGTGATTTTTCAGAAATTAAAAAAAGAAGCAGAAATTAAAAAAGAAGCAGAAATTAGAAAAGTGAGAACAAAAGAAAGATATTATTCTCATTGAAATCTTTTCCTAATAAATTACAAAATTGTAAAACTTAAATGTGAGTATATCAAATTGGATAGGTTTTTGTTATTATGCTTGTGTAAAGCCTAAATAAAGTCATTTATAAACAATGTAAAACTAAAATTAGACAGATGTGATTATAATAAATTAATAAATATTAAAAACTGGCTGTGTCTCTCGCTTATTGTTTATTTATTAATCTGTAGATGCGAACCATCAGATGGGCTAAAGTACCTACATATTTTTATAAATTAAATTTTGATTAGTTTACCAAATTAAGAAACATTTTTAAATGATATATCTTTATTATTTTATATCGGCATATTTTATAGAATCATTATTTAGGTATTAAATAACTATGTAAATGTTTTTCACTGTGTTGTTAGAGGCACAAAACACGAGGGTTAGACCGGTTAGAGAATGTCTGATGTTAGACCAAAGAAAAAGTGAGGTTAAACTAAAAACAAAACGAGAAGGTTCAAAACCAAATATATTATTATATCTAAACATATTTGTTCAAAACAGTCCTAAAACCGTTCCAACCGATTGTGAATTCTAGATTGACTCGGTAACAGTGCAAAGTTTGCACCTGTGAATAAAACTACCACTCTTAACGATTTTAGATTGGTTCCAGAGCGGTTTTAAGAATTAGGCGGGAAATTTGTATTTTACAAAAATCCAGAACACAATTAACCACAGTTGCTCAGGAAAACCCACCAAAGAGGGGCCCCGTATCTTCATCTCTCCTTCCCTTTATGTACTAACCCTCTTTTCTTTTTTTAGGCTCAACCCGAATTAGACACACGAGAATTTATTTTAATTCTCATAGAACATCATTTATTTATGATTAGTTAATTTCATAACAGTAACATAAAAGTTTGTTGTCATCAGATTACTCTTAGCGAGTATAACTATCCTAAATAAACATCCAAATTAGGAATCATTCTTCATAAATTATCAACATATATGCTGAGTTGATTTTAAATTAACGAAAGCAACGTATTTACTAAAATTTCTAGAGCAAAACGTCGTGATTGAGCCTATTATAAAAATGTATTGAGGAGTACCTGTTCGTAGGTGTGCTTGTAGATGAATTTTTCGTCGGATTGACAACTTCACCAAAAAATGTATTAATTATTATTTTTTTCTGTCACTCCTATCCGCATGCTTGACCGATATACTCTAAATAGCCTATTGAAATTAGGTAGTGTTTTGCTTGCAAAGCGCATAGCCACAGATTAACTTGTGGCATAGCTCTGCAACACCCCCTTTGTTTTGACTAGTTGCTTTCATTACTTTAGGTTCTATTGCATTGTCATTTCTTAACTCTAACTTAATCTACTTATATCTAAACTTGGTACTTAACCGTTTTTCACTTTCACTCACTTGATTAAGCATGAATAATCGTGCTCTACGCCTTCGGCGTTTCCTGTATATTATTGATGTTTGTCTCGTCAGGGTGGTGGATTATCTCGTCGAGGGTCCTGGTTCGTCGAGAGGCGCAGCCCGGTCATCTTCTCCTGAAGGGTCGGCGTGTGTCTCTACCTGATCTCCTCGATCTCGTTTGGTCGTTAACGCAGCCCGGTCATCTTCTCCTGAAGGGTCGGCATGCGTTTCTATCTGGTTATCATCTGTGTTTGGAAGAGTATAGTTATCGTCTATATCCGAACTCCCTTGTTCTGAGCTTGACCTTTCCTCGTCCGAAGACTCTTCATATTCATGATCACTTCCTCCAGCGTTCTCTTCCCTTACGTTCCCTTCGGGCAATGGTCTCAAATCGTCTACATGTAGTCTGGTAATTTTCTCATTTCTTAAGACTTCATACACCTCATCAGATAACTTGGATATTACCTGGTGTGGGCCTGTCCACTGCGGGCCGAATTGATTGCGGTTTTTTGAGTTCGCCTTAAGTTTCTTTGCTAATTAAGCATGAATAATCGTAAATGGGGTAAATATCACCTTTGGAGGGGTGTCTTTTGGCGTGTATCTTCGTTGATATACTAATTGTCTTCGTTCGAGTTCTGGATTAGGGATGTGTCCGGCGTTTTCTCTTTCCAATATATAGTTGGGCATTTAGTAGGTATTTTAAAGCATTTTTTGCATTAATTTTTATTGAGATAGTGTTATTTTTGTTTTTAAAGAAAAAAGGTGGAATAATGAACACAACAGAAAAAGTACTAAGTGATTTACAGACATATAATTCTATTGAAACACAATACGCAAATAATATCTTAGAGCATGAATCTAATATACAGGGTGTACCAATAATTAATATATTTCATATGAATATAACAAGCATTCAAAAAAATTTTGAAGAACTGCTAATATTATTAGATAACTGTCAAAATGAGTTTGATATTATTATTCTGACAGAAACTTGGCAATTTCAGGCAATTAACAACTTTCACATTCCTAATTACACATTTTATTATAACAATGCCAATTTTAATCAGAATGATGGAGTTGTAGTATATATTCATAATTGTATTCGAATTATTAATGTATCAAATATTAGAGATAACGAAGTAACATTTACAAAAATTCTGGGCGAAAAGTCAAACAAAAAATTCTATATTACTGCAATTTATCGACCACCATCTACAAACTCACTTATATTTCTTGATGATTTAAATAAAATAATAACAGAAAATTATCAAGTTGACATAGAATTTTTAATAGGTGATATTAACTTAGATATAAATGACACAAATAACGGTTTAGTACAAGAATATCTCAATTACCTTAGTGCATCAGGGTATTACCCACAAATAAACAAATCGACTCGGGAAACAAATACATCGTCATCATGCTTAGATCATATCTTCTTTAAAAATAAAAAGAATTTTAATTTTAAAATTTTACCTTGTATATTAAAATGTAGTATCACAGATCACTATGCAACCATATTAACTTTAATGAAAAGTCAAATAATATCTAATGAATGTAGTAAAACTCACTCATCTGAATACCAGAAAATAGATGAAGTTAAACTTATGAAAACTTTAGAACACGAAAAATGGGATGATATATGCAACCAACCCGATATAGAAATAGCTACAAATAAATTTATAACCAAATTCAAACATTTAATAAGATCGTGTTCAAAAACATCGTATAATAAAGTAAATAGCACACAAAAACTAAAACCCTGGATCACTCAAGGACTAATAAAATCAATTCAAGTAAGAGATAAACTAAAACAAAGAATGATTCAACAACCAAATAATATCATATTAGAACAAAATTATAAAAGGTACAGAAATTTAACAACAAAATTAATACGAAAAACAAAACATGATTACTACAAAATTAAAATACAAGAAGCTGACAAAGACATTAAAAAAGTGTGGACAATAATTAAGGAATCTACAAATGAAATCAAAACACAAAATAAAATTGATAAAATAAAACTCGAAAATGATACAATAACAGTTAATAAAATAGAAATATGTAATGCATATAATAAATAGTTTTCTGAAATTGGACGTAAAATGGCTGAAGAAATTATAGACAATAATCTGCAAAATGCTCACTTTGAGCAAAATATAAACTTTACTTTAAATTCAATTTTTCTGCATCCAGTTTCAGAAAGTGAAATAATTAATTGTATAAATAATTTGAAAAAAGATGGAACCCCAGGAATAGATAAAATTAGGGCAAGTGATATTATAAAATCATGTCAATATATTTTAAAACCATTGAAACATATAATAAATCTGGTATTTGTGACAGGAAAATTTCCTGAAATTCTAAAAAAAGCAGTTATTAAACCTATTCTAAAATCAGGTAATCCACTTGAAATAAATAATTATCGCCCAATTTCTTTGATTAGCAATTTTGCCAAAATTATAGAGAAATGTATAAAGTTTAGATTATTAGAACATATCAATAAATATAATTTACCTACGTTAAATATAATTTAATTTCACCTTTCCAATTCGGTTTTAAAGAAAAAATGTCCACTGTTGATGCAACATATGCTTTGACTCATGAAATATACCACTCATTAAACACTGATCAGAAGCCTTTAGCGATTTTCTTAGATCTCGCAAAGGCTTTTGATACAGTATCACATAATAAACTGCTTGATAAACTAAACAACTACGGCATTCGTGGTATATGCAATGATTTGATCAGAGATTATCTAACAAACAGAAAACAAGTTGTATCGATTGATTCAGTTTATAGTGAAGAAAGACAAATAGAATACGGAGTTCCACAAGGAACCGTTTTGGGACCAATTTTGTTTCAATTATATATCAATGATATGTTAAATTTAGAAATCTCTGGGAAAATCATTTCATATGCTGACGATACAGTATTAATATTTTCAAGTTCTAGTTGGCAAAATGTCAAAATTAAAGCTGAACGTGGTCTTTTAAAAATAAAACAATGGTTAAACAATAACTTATTAACATTAAATAAATCTAAAACTAAATTTATCACCTTCTCCTTAAATGTGCTGGGTCAAACAAATATAAATATTAAATATCATAATTGTAATAATCCATCTACTTGTGATTGTAGTAATGTTATAGATAGAGCAGATCAAATAAAATATCTAGGTATTTATATAGATCAATTTTTAAAATGGAATAATCATTAATCATATTGAAATATTAAATGGCAAATTACGCAAATTATTATATAAATTTTATCAGCTCCGCAACATATTGAATATTAAAACTCTAGTAGCTGTCTACAAAGCATTGATAGAATCTCTAATAAAATATGGAATAGTAATTTGGGGAGCAGCGTATGATACAATACTGGTAAATTTAAAAGTAATTCAGAAGCATTTTATTAAAATAATTCACAAGAAACCTAAACGATATAGTACTAAATTGTTAATTGAAGAGTCGAAATTACAGGATATAGATACTATATACATAATCTCATCTTTAAACTATATAAAAAAAAATACGAAATTACAAAACTATTTACCAACTTTTTATACAACTCGCTCTCAAGCAAATATGAACTTTCTAACTCCAAAACCCAATAAAACAGCATTTGTTAAATCTATAGATTATACTGGAATAAAACTATTTAACATTCTTCCGCCCTGTATAAAAGAAATTACTACCAGCAACCGGTTTAAAAAGGATATGATTAAATACGTGTGTGAAAACATTGAAAATTTTAAAAATGTACTAAAATCGTAAATACTTTAAAATAAAGTGATCTACCATTTTTCTATAAAAATAAGCAAAAATGTATAATATCTTTTCTATTAAGTGACTGCACTGTAACTTATATTGTTGTTATTCATATTATAACGCACAAAACAAGCTCCTTAGAGCTTAGGTGCATTACTCTGTAAACACTTATATGTATTATAAAATTATAAATAAATAAAGATATTATTATTATATTATTATTATTATTTCCCAGCTTCCGGGTAATGCTAGCTCATATCCCAAGAGTGCTTTGCATGGAGTTTCTTTACTTGCGGCATTCTGTCGTCGTCTCATTGCGAAAAGTACGTGAGATAGGTAATTGTCCCACGTATTTTCAGGTCGGTTGTTCATGGCTATTCTGAGCAGTTTTTTAATCTCTTGTGTTTTGCGCTCAACTGGATTCGACTGCTGGTGTTCTACCGGTGTATATTTTAGGTCAATTGTCGATTGTTGACAGAATTCCTGGTACTTCTGGCTTACGAAGCAAGATCCGTTATCAGAAATTATTCGTTTAGGACTGCCGTATCTTGATATCAGTTCCTCTTCTAAAAATTTCAGTAGGGTTTTTCCATCACATTTTGGATAGGCTTTGAGTTCCACCCATTTCGTAAAAATACATTCAGCAGCGAATATGTACCGATTCCCATCTCTGGTCATCGCATACGGGCCCATTACGTCGATGCTTATCACTTCAAAAGGCATGGAGGCCTCATGTCCTCGAAGTGGCGCTCTTTCTTGGACCTGTCGCGTCTTTGCTGTTGCACATATTCGACAGTTTCTTACGTAGGAGTTGACGTGTCTATACATGGTTCTCCAATGGTAGCTATCCCTTATTTTTCTTAGAGTCTCGTCCCGTCCAGGATGTAACTCTTTACTGACGTCATGGTGTAGATGGATTACCTGTTTTGTCATGTTTCGTGGTACTATGATTAGTCTTCGATTTCCAGATTTTTTCCAAAGAAAATCATCTTCTACTTCGTGAGAGTGGTAGAAATTTTCTTCTTTTTGTGTTTGAGGTCCGTCCAGATTTATTTGTTCCCATTTCGCTTTGTCTCTTCTGATCTGCCTAGATCGCCGTTGTTTTCTCTTAACCTCCTCAAATATCGTAGGTTGATCGATTATTTGAATTTCGGGCGTTGTCGGGTCCGGTGGCAACATTCTCTCTTCATCTATTTCCTCTCGATCTACGTCTCCGGTTAAAGGATTTCGACTTAAGAAGTCTGGTAACTCGTTATTCTTTCCGGGGCAATGTTCGACGCTAAATGAAAATTCTTGCAAAAGTAATGACCAGCGAGTTAATTTCGTTTTGCTGTCCTTATTTAGGTCGAGCCACAATAGCGCCCTGCTATCTGTTTTTAATGTGAAGTGACTGTCTTCGATGAGATATCGATACCTTTTGATTGCCCAGACTATGCACATGGCTTCAAGTTCATTAATGTGATATCGTTTTTCCGTTTTATTGAGTGTAGTGCTTGCGTATGAGATTATATGTTTATCTCCTCCGCTAGTGTCTTGATACAGCACACATGCCATTCCCGTCGTGCTCGCGTCTGTCTGTAGTACATATGATTGATGGGGATTCGGTCTGTGTAGTTGCAACGGTCCGGCTGCTTTTTCTTTTATTGCTTCGAAAGCTTCCTGGCATTCGGTATTCCATCGAAAAGTCACGTTCTTTTGTAATAGTTTGGTAAGTGGTTGTGTCATGAAAGAGAGGTTCGGAATGTATTCTCTTACCCAATTTATTATTCCAAGGAAACTCTGTAGTTGTCGTTTTGTTTTCGGTGTCTCAAAGTTCTGTATGGAATCAAGATGTTGGGTTTGGGGGTGGCTCGTGGTTCCTTCACTTCGATAACCTAGGTAGTCAATGTGGTTAGTCGCAAAGGTGCATTTCTCCGGTGACACGCGTAGGTTGTGCAACTGGAGCCGTTCCAATACCAATTGTATGTGATGTATATGATTTTCTAGGGTGTCGCTATAAATCAATATGTCGTCCAAGTAGACTTTCGTGAATTTATGTAAGTACCCAGTTAGAACTTCTCTGGTCATCAATCGCTGAAAAGTTGACGGAGCCCCGTTTAATCCAAACGGCATTACTACAAATTGATAGTGGGCACCATCTGGAGTAGAAAATGCCGTGTACTTTTTTGATTCTTCTGCCATCGGGATTTGCCAATAACCGGACTTTAAATCTAACAGGGTGAAGTATCTCGAATCTCCGAGGTCTTTATGTTTTCGGAAATTTTAGGTAAAGTAGATGGCTCGTCCTCCGTGATTTTATTTAGCTGTCTATAATCTACGCAAAATCTAGGTTTTTTATTTTTGCGTTCTATGATTACTGGTGGTGAACTATATTGGGATTGTGAGGCCTCTATCACTCCGGTAGATAACATTTCATTAAGTTGTTCATAGAGAACCTTCTTCTTTTCTGAAGGCATGGGGTAGGGCCTGAGATTGATTATTTTTGGTTCTTTAATCTTGATTTCGTGTCTTGTTGTTAGAGTTGTCCTTCGCATTGGTGTTTCATTGAATAGATGAGCGTATTCGGCTAGAATCGGTTTCAATTGGTCTTCATATTCGTCGGGTAGTTTAAGTGATTCGGGTAGATCGTGGGTGTTTGATGCGATAGGTTGGTTCGACTCCCAATAAATCGTATATCTTCTGCAGGTTCCATAGTGTAGACATTTTCTGGTAAAATCGAGTACTCCTGCCTCTTGAATTAAGAAAGGTATACCAAGGATGGCATCTTCGTGTAATTCGTTTATTATTTGACAAGGGATTGTAGTAATGTTTTCTCCTATTTTAATTTCAACTTTCTCATATCCGGTTGTGTTAATTTCCTGTGTTCCACATGCTAATTGCAGACTGGTTTTTTGTTGAGCTCTGTTTTGAAGTGGCATAACATTCGTCCGTACTACGTTTAGAGCGGCACCAGAATCCACAAGAGCTACTCTTTCTTCTCCATTTATTAAAATTCTTATTCGTGGAAGTCGATGACTTTGCGAATTCGTGTTGACTATCATAGTGGAATCGAGGACCTCTTTGCGCACGTAAATTTCTTTACTTCTAATCGGATCGTCGAATGGGTCGTCTGTCTGGGTAGTTTGATTAATCAGATGAGGGTTCCCCGTCTGATCATGGATGATATTATTTATTGGGCCGGCGGACCCGTCGCTGACGAGGTCCAGGCTTGGCCGCCGACCCGCCACTCGTTTCCCGGGCGTCTAGGACAGTCCTTGTACAGGTGATAGTCTGTACATCGTCTGCAAACATTCGGAGCGTTTGCATGGTTCCTATTCCTATCTTGAGCGTAGTTTCGTTGCTCTTCGTTTCTAGTCTCAGTTGTAGTTGCGGTTCGCTGCTTTTTGCCGTTGCGATTGCTATTTTTTCCAAATCAAGTTCGATTTGTGAGCTCGTGTGGATTAGTTCATCTATGCTCATACATGGTGAAGCTCTGAGTCGTGATCTTATTTCGGGCCTTAATTGTTCGATAATTGTTTCGGTGATTATTTGTTCCGGAACGTCTGGGTCCAAGCAAGTAAATAAACCACTCTTCTTTGTGATGAACAGGGCTACATCCTCTGATTCGCGTTGCTTTTCTCTATATAACCTGGATCGCGCCGTAATATGGATGCTGAGTTATATTTTCCCATAAGCCTGTCATTGAAGTTCTTGAAGGTTAATATTACAGAGTTTGTAATGTTCGTACCTTCTTTTAGCTGGTTAGAAGCGATGGTTATCTTGTCGCAATCTTCTTCGATTCGGTTCTCTCGGAAATATTGTCGCAGTTTGTTTATAAAATTTGTTGGATCTTCGTGTTCAAGTCCATGAAACTCTGGTAACGGTTTACTAACGATGGATCTTGTTGTTTGATTCATGGCAGTAGTGAGCGCTTGGGAAAACGATTCGGCTAGGGTTTTTCCTAGTTGTTCCATGTTTGGAAAGGTGTTTGTGCCTGGTTGAACTCTCGTTGATGTAATTTCTGGTATTGTTTCTGTTGTTCGGGTGTTAACGTAATTTGGTATTGGCAAATTCGTATTTGGCGTTGAAAATGATTGTCTTCTTTGCTGCTCTGCGTTTATGTTGGGGCGACGTCGAAAAGACCATTCAGAAGAATTCATTTCGTTTTGGGTTTCGTTTTGATCAGTTTCCTATTTGTCTGGATATATTCAAAAGTGTTGCTAAATCGTTCAATCTGCCATTCAGGTCTTCCTCTTCATGGTTTCTCCCCCTACCACTAAATCCATCCATCTCTGCCCGTACCCTGCTCGATCCGAGCACGTTCAGAAACTTTAAAATTTAGCGATGTTGTAGGTAATGTGGTGTTTACCTAAATGGATTGATTCGTAAGTCTTCGTTTCGTAAATTTTCGTGGATCTTCGTTTAATCTCTCTTGACTAATTTTATGCCCCACGTTGCTTGCGCCATATCTTCATCTCTCCTTCCCTTTATGTACTAACCCTCTTTTCTTTTTTTAGGCTCAACCCGAATTAGACACACGAGAATCTATTTTAATTCTCATAAATAGTACATTGTGTACCTAGTAGGAAAAGTCTAACATTCCCGGACGACTGTGAAGATTGCTTGTCGAGGCGCAGCCGAGACAAGCAACACGGAGTCCAGGAATGTGCTTTTCCTACGAGATACACATACTATTTTTTCTGAAATCGCAATTACTATTATTATAATTAAGAAATTTTTATTAATACATAACATTTTTTCATTGCAATCTAATTGCTTATGAAATCATTTCCTTGCAATCACTGTTTATTTATTGATGTGAGTGCTTATTTCGTTTCAATACGTGCTGCAAATTAAAATGGACAATGATAAGTTTGATGATGACATACAGTGTCTGGGATACGACACCACCAGAGAGTAACAGCTGCAAATAATGTGACTTTAAATTTTCATGGATTATTGCCACGAAAAAGACATGACCTCCCGATCTGAAAATGTCATGATTTCTAATTTATCTTCAGTCATTGAGTAAAAAATATAAAGAGGCGCAACTGTCAAGGTTTCGAGATTTTAATATTGTATTTTTATGCCAATCATTTCATAATTGTCCCCAATTTTTAGTGCTATGGGAAGGTATTTGTAATGTGGCTGTCTAGTCCTTAAAATTAAAAACAGTCATGAAGCTATTGGTAAAAAATTACAACACTAAATTCTCGAAACCTTGACAGTTGCGCCTCTTTATTATTTTTACTCAATGCTTCAGTTGAAGGCATCTCTACATTATGGTCAAATTACTCCCATGCTGAGATCAACACTTAGTACAAAGGAAGACATTGATATATCAAAATATTGTAAATTACGCGTTTTCCTGAAGCGTCAAGGTGACAGCTATAAACCAAAGAAGCCGAAAGTTCTGTCAAATGAACAACTTGAAATATTTATTAATCAAGCACCAGATCATATGTACCTACTTAATGTATAAGGTATACATTTAAAATGTGAGAATTTTAAAATTATCTAGATATTTTATGTAGTTTTTACTTTTTAGGTTGCCTTAATATTTGGTATGGCCGGTGCATGTCGCCGTGATGAACTGTGTCAATAATTAAATTTGTCTGCGTATATTTATTTACTGTCTAAAATGTAGATAAAAAAAGTCTGAGAATCTTACTTTCCCGGCCTAGGCCGGGAAAGTACTTTCCCGGACTCGTTTTTTGATGGTTGCTTAGCAATGGACTAAAATACCAGAATACGCTATTTTGGGGTCTGAAATTGCGCCAAGAAAGTAGACATTTCTGAGCGTTTTCAGAAAAACATCATTTATTTATGATTAGTTAATTTCAAAACAGTAACATAAAAGTTTGTTATCATCAGATTACTCTTAGCGAGTATAACTATCCTAAATAAACATCCAAATTAGGAATCATTCTTCATAAATTATCAACATATATGCTGAGTTGATTTTAAATTAACGAAAGCAACGTATTTACTAAAATTTCTAGAGCAAAACGTCGTGATTGAGCCTATTATAAAAATGTATTGAGGAGTACCTGTTCGTAGGTGTGCTTGTAGATGAATTTTTCGTCGGATTGACAACTTCACCAAAAAATGTATTAATTATTATTTTTTTCTGTCACTCCTATCCGCATGCTTGACCGATATACTCTAAATAGCCTATTGAAATTAGGTAGTGTTTTGCTTGCAAAGCGCATAGCTCTGCAACACCCGGACCCCGGTGGGTCGTCTTTTTCTAAGGGTGGGTTTTTGCTCAACCCTGAAAAATCTGGAATTTTACGTTGTATTCCTGTGAATCCTGTGCCTTTTGTAAGAAAAAATGTACTAAAACATGAAAAAGTGTCACACTGAATTTAATCTATAATCCCCCCTGGCTACGATGCCGTATAAAGGAAGCTATATGGACACCCTTCGTCGTTTCTATTTTTGGGGTATATGGTAAAAATTATTTTATCTTTTATTATTGACCCCACAAATTCTCTCTTTTATTCTCTTCTTAGGTTAATCCACTATACAATTTTATTTCATATTTATTTATTGCATAATTTATTGTAAACAATAATTTTATTATTAAATTTAAATATACCTATATCGTATATATAAATACCCTACAAATCAATTTGTTTTATTACATATATTAAATACATAGATACGTAAACTATAACATAACTTTAAGTGTATAGTCAAAGCAGTTAGCAAAGTTAGCAAAATCAAAACATTTCTAAATTCCCGTATTACACGCGAGAACCTAGAAATGAAACAAATCAGGATAATTATATTCTCAAGGTCAATTGCTATTTATTTTCAAATAAAGACTATAGAGCCATCTAGGGAGGAACAATTTAACCTTAAAAGTGATTGCCAATAAAGCTATGGGATTGGGCAATTTGTATATATATAATAAATGCCAAGCCAAGCTCGTCTCCGCTAGGCCATCTACCCACTGACAAATTGCGAGTAAAGAAAGTATAAGTTAGGTTTCGGGTAACACGTTCTGTACACTTGGCAACGTTGGCATGTGGCGCATGCGTAGATCATGGAGCCGATTCCTATCTTTAGCTGCTAATCGAATTTCGTACATCCGGTGCATCTACGTCACATGACATTCGACGAGGAACTAAAGTCATAGATCGAAACTCGACTGTAATTATTAATAACTTTTGACAGTTTGTCAGTTTTCTATTTTTAAACTATTGGATTTTTTGTTCTAAAATGAATCATTTATACATCATATGGCTAACATAACCTAAAATTTTAGTTTTTGTAAATTTATTTTTACTTTAATTATAATTTTGTAGCTTCAGCTTGCATTCATAATAACATTTAAAAACTCTCTAATAAGACAGTAGATATATAAAGTTTCAATATTGTAAATACGTAGATTATTAAAAATTAATTGCTATTTATAGGTTGGATTTCCAATCAACAAAAAACAACCTATTTTATTAGATTAGGATAATTAAAACTTCATTAGTAATGCACCGAACAAAATTTTAGATGATAGTACAGGAACCAAGCAGAAATTTTGATAAAAATGATATACTATTCAAAAATTTTAAAAAGTGCATATTTTTGAGGTTAGTTGTAAAGCCTGATTTTCATAGTCGCGAAATTGTGAAAAGCGAAATGCAAAACGTGTTGCTATTGGTTCATTTCACATTAAAATTTGGAATTAACCAATAGCAACACGTCTCGCATTTCGCTTTTCGCAATTTCGCGACTATAAAAATCATGCTTAAGGTGTTTAAATTAATGTTCTTTTTTATATATGTTTGTTATTTGACTGTTTATAATTTATAATGGCGAATTGTGCTGGAGCTATGTGAAAAAATTATAACCAAAGTACAAAAAGATATTGATATAAAATATTTTAGTTTTCCGAAGAACGAAGATTTGGCAAAACAGCTTGGCTACAGAAAAGATAAAATAAATTTGAAGAATGGCAAGTGGAGGAACATGTTATGTATATTGTATTTGAAACCTAGTTTTTAGCGATCTGGATGTTCACCTAAAAATGTCATAAATCATAAATATAGACTGTGCATCATAGGCAAAGAGTAAATGATCATAGGATTAACATAACCTCCAATTTTTAGTTTTTGTAAATTTATGTTCAACTTTAATCATAATTTTGTAGTTTCAGCTTGGATCCTTAATAACATTTAAAAACTCCCACAGACAGTAGATATATAAAGTTTCAATATTGTAGATTATTTAAATTAGACTGCTAATTATAGGTTGAATTTCCAGTTAACAAAAAATATCGTATTTCATTAGATTAAGAAAATTAAAATTTCATTAGTTAATGCATCGAACAAGATTTTAGTTGATAGTATAGGAACCAAGCAGAAATTTTAATAAAAATGACATAATATTCAAAAATGTTAAAAAGTGTATATTTTTTAGGTTAGTTGTGATGTCGCGTGCACGACACTTAGGGCAATGCATATTTTTCTCGAGCTCGACGTCACATCCGGCTGCGCAATGTGTAATGATGTATCGTGAAATGTATTATTTAACGGGGGCGGTCCCAGTCGCTAACCTTATAAATTCCAACAGATGGAACTATATGTAGCTTTTGCCAATATAACCGTATTGACGTATTGTAATTTATCTACTATGAGATAGGTGGAGTGATGTGTTGTAATTTATCTACCCTTTGATAGATGGAGACATTACACTCACATCTTTTACATTATTATGGCGCGCAACCGCTTAATTCGTTTTTATAACTACATTTACAAAATGATCATACATATTTAATTACTAGTGACTTTTTTTCTGATAATGTTTTTAGATTTGACAGCTTGTTTTATCTAGTTATAAATATTTATATTATTTTGTGATTTGGATATTTGTAGATATTTTTGTGTATTATTGTAACTGTTTGGACTTATAAATTAGAAATATTTATAATATTTATTTGTGTCTTGGACAATTGTGTTTTTTATGGGTAGTGCTGTAAATAATCTAACTATTTGAGCATTATCATTTTTTTCGTTACTACGACCATATGATTAACATAACCTTAAATTTATAGTTTTCGTAAATTTATTTTCAATTTTAATTTTAATTTTTGTAGTTCTAGCTTGGATCCATTATACAATTTAAAAGCTCATTCAGATAATAGACATATAAAGTTTCAATATTGTAGATTATTAAAAATCGACTGCTAATTATAGGTTGGATTTCCAACCAACAAAAAGCATCTTATTTTTATTAGATCAAGGTAATTAAAACTTTAATAATTATGCACTGAACAAGATTTTAGTTGATAGTATAGGATCCCAGCAGAAATTTTTTGATAAAACCGACAGAATATTCCAAAAACTTAGAAAACGCATAATTTTGAGGTTAGTTGTGACACCCCAATACAGCTGTTTGTATACTTTTCTTGGCATACCTGCCATACGTAAGTACCATTTTCCTGAGAAACAGAAATCATTTTCCTTCGGATATGTTTAGGGTTGGAGTAATAAAACATAAAACAGAAAGACATTATTTAATAATATATTTATTATATTTAATAGAATGATTGCATTATTAAAAATAATAAGAATTGTTTTACAATCATATCAAACTATTATAGTGGTAGGTAGGTTCCTAACATGTTATTCTGAACAACTTGCTGTAGAAATCTGTTTCAATTTGGGTACTTCCTGTTCTAATACAGCTGAAATACACACATTTTACTTTTTCCCACTTCTGCCAAACTAGCTGATTTCCAGTATACTATAGATTATAGATGTTAATTAAGATTTTTCCCTTTGTTGGTGCAGCCATGTTTAGGTGTTATGAAGTTCGGCACTTAAAAATTTCACGTTCGCAATATAAAAATCTTTTATTACCATATTATTATCGTTGTCTACAACTCGTAAATGTCAAATTCCTTTTCAATTTTACTCATCTTTTTAAATAATACTAATAATAAATAACACATTTCCAATGTTCATAGCCGTTAACTCATTTTCTTCTGTCAGCTGTCACTACTTGTCATTCACGTACTCTTATGCGCAGCCTCAAAATTCGGCAACATGAGAATACATTCTCAACCCTTTACGAGATTCTATTGGTGGTGCCTCATAAATGTACTTCAGGCACCAATAGGAATGTAAGGTACGGAAATCAAAATGCAAACGAAAATGGTTGGGAATGCACCTTTATAGCAAACTGCTGCGGCGGTTTTTTATACGACCTTTCAAATAAATTAAAAGATTGACAGAATATTCAATTTATAATTTTGATTTTGCTGCCATCTACGAGACAGTAGCCAAAGTTCTATATGTCATTCTAAAGTATCATTTCGAATCAAAAAACTTGTTTCCTGCATTATACAACGTATTTAATTTCAGTGATATTGGTTTAGTAGTTCGACATTTTTTCAATAATTACTTAATAAAAAATCAAAATTTAAACATGTATGTGTTTAATATAGCGTAGCGGATTGGACCAGAACTATTTTATTGAGATCACGACTTTTTTAATTATTTCAAAATTAGGTTAAAAGTTTACGAAGTTTAACAGCTTGGTAAGAAAAGAATCGTCATTTTCTTGAGTTTTTTAATAGTCCAGTACTATTCTACCGAGTTTTTTCTAAAAGCCAGTCAAAAAATATTTTGAATCGGTTCAGGGATACGGCAGAAATTGTCGAACTACGAAGTGCTTATTTTAAGCAAATCTAACCTATTTTTCCGCCCACCTTTAATGATTATTATAATATTTAAATTAATAAAAACAAAAGTCATGGAAACTGACTAGTACGTAAGTTACCCACAAGTTGGCAGCACATACTTACAAGTTAGGTTAAATTCACGATATGGGTTGAATTAGTGATGCGAAAGAAATAAATACGGTTCGTTTTTTTTGTTTTAAACCGGTTTTTTTCACGAAAAATACACAAGCCTTGTTTTTTTGGTATTTTTTAAATCAATTTGACATTGACAACATTGTTTTATTGATTAATAATTCTAGTAAAAAAAAATTATTTGATAAGTATAAGCATTGTTTATAAAGTATTATAGTTATTCAACCTGATTTCTAAGTATGTGCTGCCAACTTGTGAGTAATTTACATACTAGTCAGTTTCTATGACTACGTTTACAGTTTTTTGACTTTTGTTTTTAAAATATTTTATCATTAAAAAAATATACATTTCAGGATACATTTACACATTGCGGCCATTGCGCAGCCGGATGTGACGTCGAGCTCGAGAAATATATGAACTGTCGTGTACGTGACATCGCAACTAACCTCAAAAATATGATTTGCACGTCATCAAATGACGCGTTTAGTAGAAAAAGTAATACCAGCGCACAAATATGTAAAGTCACCATTTCGATATACATTTACAAAAATATACATTTTTAAAGATTTTCACATTTAAGCTGCTTTTATCAAAATCTGTGCTTGGTTCCTGTACTATCAATTTAATAAAATAAAATGATTTTTGTTGGCTGGAAATCCAACCTATAATTAGCAGTTTATTTTAAATATAATCTATAATATTGAAACTTTATTGAGATAATTTTTATATGTTATAATCATATTATAATGGATTCAAGCTGAAACTACAAAAATTAAAATCGAAAATAAATTAAAAAAAACTCTAAATTTGAGGTTATTTCAGTCCTATATGCTGGATCATGTGCATCATACATGATCCATTTGACGGCTTTAGGGCTATTGTAATAAATTTAAACGTTCGGTGATTGATTATTTTTACATAAACGCTGATTAAAAGATGAAATAACTAGATTTTAAATACAATACATCATGTTCCTATAACACTTACTTGCCATTCCAGATTCCTCAAATTTATTTTGTCTTTTCTGTAGAAATATCTTATATTGATACCTTTTTTACTTTTATTATGATTTTTACACATAGCTACATTCGTGATTTTTATGATCGCGAAATTGCGAAAAGCGAAATGTGAGACGTGTTGCTATTGGTCAATTCCAAATTTTAATGTAAAATGAACCAATAGCAACACGTTTCGCATTTCGCTTTTCACAATTTCGCGACTATGAAAATCAGGCTTTACAACTAACCTCAAAAATATGCACTTTTTAAAATTCTTGTATATTATGTCATTTTTATCAAAATTTCTGCTTGTTTCCTGTACTATCATCTAAAATCTTGTTCGATGCATTACTAATGAAGTTTTAATTGTCCTAATCTAATGAAATAGGATGCTCTTTGTTGACTGGAAATCCAACCTATAAATAGCAATTCATTTTTAATAATCTACGTAGGTACAATATTGAAACTTTATATATCTACTGTCTTATTAGAGAGTTTTTAAATGTTATTATGGATCCAAGCTGAAGCTACAAAATTATAATTAAAGTAAAAATAAATTTACAAAAACTAAACATTTTAGGTTATGTTAGTCATATGATGTATAAATGATTCATTTTAGAACAAAAAATCCAATAGTTTAATAAAAATAGAAAACTGACAAACTGTCAAAAGTTATTAATATACAGTCAAGGTTCGATCTATGACTTTAGTTCCTCGTCGAATGTCATGTGACGTAGATGCACCGGATGTACGAAATTCGTGCATGCGTCGTAGCATTAGACACTTTAAGTTGTGTCAAAAACGTAGACGTAAACGTACGTTTTGGTAGCCGCGCTTGCGCAGTTCATAAATTTTCACGTTATCGTCTTACGTACCCACGTTATCTTACGGATCCTCACGTGTACCTAAAACGGTAACGTACGCTAACCGAAGTGTACCGAAGCGACAGCGATAACTCACGAAGTTTATTTTGATGCATTTTTAAATAACTTAATAACTTACCTAGTTGCTTTATAGGGTTTACTTAAATAAATAAAAAATTCAAAATTTCAACTCGACAAACACAAATGTACGTCGGATTTTTAAGATTATATTTTTGTTGACATTGCGTTGACGACCAAAATATTAAGGTGACAGGTGACCTACAAACTACTTAAGCTGAATTTTGAAACAGGACGTAAACGTGAAAATTGTACGTTAACGTGCACATCTGCACCTACGTATTACGAACAACTTAAAGTGTCTATTGTTTAAACAATGGTCGTAACGTAAACGACACCGGGGGCTACGGTCGTAATAATGGGCACACATCATCCAGCACGCCATCTACCAATGATCCACCGGTACTAACAAGAGGTTGAATAACTATATACTTTATAAACAATGGTATAAGATATATCATGTTGCTTCCACCACCGAGCAGGTAATTGTTACCCATGGATGATAGAATTTAACCGGTCAACGCTTTCAAGCAGCAGCTGTTCTTCTGACGTCATAATAGACATCGAGATGGTCAAGAAGTACGGAGTATGTATGCGCAACACAACATATGACGGCAATTTCGAGTTTTAAATGAAAAAGAACTATTCCAACCATAATTATTTTCAAAAAATAGGTACATAAATGTCGATACAGACTATCTGCAGAAAGGCGGAGCTTACCTATTCGTGACTACTAGCGCTCGCGGCGGCCTGTTCAATAAGTTTTGTACTGGATCTTTCAACGTAGCTAATATGCGAAATATTTGCTTTTATTCATTATTTTATTATAATCGTTTTGTAAGTTTTTAAGTTCATGAATATTATTAACTGTAAGGTAAATGAGAAGTGTTGTAGACGACACATCTTGATTTATCGTCGGGCGTATTAGCGGTACAGTGTTTTGTGTTGTGCGACATAACCCCACGCTCATAATATGAGCAAACGCCGTTCTTATGGAAATGTTTGTGGTCAATTGTGCAAATAAGCAGCAAAATACCGAAAACAGACGGTTTTATTAATTTTCCACAAAACCACAAAGTAATTTTTTCGACAAGTCTCCTCTCTCTGAGCGAGAACATTTAAAATGTATCCTCGATTTTTTCGAGATACACCGTCGCGTTCAATCCAGCGAAAGGTCAACAGAATGTTCGAATTTCTTCGCCGATCGGCGAAGTTCGGTATTGTGTTGTTTCTTTCAACAAGAAGGAACGAACGAACGAATATTCCGCAGTCGATCTGGTTTATATAAAACGATATAATGGATATTTGTACGGATGCAATTGAGACGAACGATGCCAGCGGACCAGTCGGCTTTCCTCCAAAAACTTGGTGGGAAGCTTTCGAGAAACCAAAGCTTTTGGGTTCCGGGGAAGTATGGATGCAAAGTTGAAACTAAAAGTAATTGACGGAAGGGCACCACCAGGAGTGGAGCCTGCGACTTAATTCGACGCAACACAAGAAATCTCAGTAGATCCGGAATTAAATGATCGACAGATTGAGAGTTCTTTCTTGATTCGGTGGGTGGTGATGCACGGCCGTTCTTAGTTGGTGGAGCGATTTGTCTGGTTAATTCCGATAATGAACGAGACTCAAGCCATGTTAACTAGGCGTATTTTCATATCCCAAAAGCCCGCCGCTCCGGTTTGGGGCTCTGGTCTCTTTCTGCGTGCTGTTTTTACTGTTGGCGTTCAAAATTTTCTTCTTAGAGAGACAGGCGGCTTCTAGCCGCACGAGATTGAGCAATAGGTAACAGGTATGTGATGCCCTTAGATGTTCTAGACCGCACGACGCTACACTGAAGGAATCAGCGTGTCCTTACTGGCCTCGCGGTCTTCAGTGCATCTGTTTTTACACGTGTATCGCGTCGCGGTTCCTTCATTCGGCCTATTCGCAGTCGACGATACAGCCGAAGATGACAATGTTCCGTTAAGGATTAGCGTTCCAGATCTCTCAAAGAGACACGGGATGCGATGACGTTTTTTGAGCCTTGCCTACACCTAGTTTCGAAATCGACGTGATATTCTCGTCTTAATGATGTCAGAAATCTTCAATTATTGTCGTTGTCTCTTTTTGGGTTTCCCTCACATGCATGAGGTGATTAGATTTTATTAATTTTTCAACTTTCCTCTTCGTTGACAGGTAAAAATCAAAATTAAACTCTATTTCGAAAAAATCTGGTTTTCAAAATGACATGCAAATAAAATCATTTTAACAGTTTTAATACAAAAAATAAATACAATGATAATGAAAATTATATTTACTTTGTGAAAAATTGTATGTACTTACGATTAAAAACCGTTGGAAGAAGAAAACCTCGAAGAATACAATATATTTTTCATTCCAGAAAAAATAAAAACCCAATTTGACGCATGTAACAATACGAAAGTCACAGTACAAAAATGCGGAAAAATTCCACGCATGGCGCTAGTAGACATTTCGCAGATAGTCTATAGAATCAAAAAAACATATCAGTATCGCAGTTTGGCCATAAATAACACGAAAAAACGAAATATACGGGAAAAAAACTGTTTTTTTCAACTGAAAAGAACGTCAACATCAAAAAAACGGTTTTTTACATCACTAGGTTGAATAACTATATTACTATATAAACAATGATGAAAGTTAATAGACAATTCTTAATTTATAATTTTTGGTAGCTTGATTTTAAGAAGAAGAAGAAGAAGAGCTGCTGTCTGCTGTCATTACTGTCAATCTGTCGTTGCTGCTGTCACTTGTCAGTTGTATTTTGTGTTGTGATAGATGTATTTTTACTAAATTCAGTAAATTGTGAGTTAATGTTATTTCTTTATGATTTTTGTGTTAAATGTTACTACCTACATATTATCAAGTAATTTAAGTAGAATTACTTTTGCGAATTAGATAACGACAAGTTTCCTATATAACCTTTTAACGTCAAAGATGTAAAAAAAAATTGGTCAAAAGTGAGTTTTATTTGGTTGTAGTTTATGTGAATCATTCTTATTATAACAAATTTATTATGTATTGCAGATGGCTGCTGTAACTGATGTATGGGTTACTTGGTTTAGTTGTTGTGTAGCACAGCCACAAAAAAGGCGACATCGAATAGACAGGTTAGATTTTATTTTAACTCTTAAGTAAATTTGTCAATTGCCATCACCCTTTTGCCACCCATTAATTTCACAAAAGAGGTTTAAAATTCTTTACAATGTTCTGCATATTAAAATAGAAAGATCTTTGTGTAGGCAAATGACATCTCTGATAAAATATGAACCCACGGTACACCTATCATGATTCACTTTAGAAGAACGAATTTTCCCCTAGACCTACTAACTGTGCTTCAAGTTCAAGTAATGATTTGTCTAAATCAAAAACAATTTATTGGTTTTTGCACAGGATACAAATTTTTATAAAATTTTGGCCACCTTCCATTATCTTGGATGTAGTATATGGATATGAATTAATTCTCCTGCAGAAATAAGTTTTTAAATTAATAAGGGGGCTTTAAAAAATTTATGTTTTTTTTTTGGTACGTGAAAAATATTGTTTTATTTGTTGTTTTACACATAAAAGTGCTAACAAGTTTCAATTTAATAAGTAAGTATAATTTCTCAAAATAAATAAAAAACATTTATTTATTTTACATTATCAAAGAGAATAATCTATAGGATAGGAAAGTTTAATATGGATAGATATGTATGGAAATTATTGCAAGCTGTTGCTGTTTACTATCTACAGTGCGCGCCAGCCGACTAGGAACATGGGACCTCGAAATAATAATAATAATCCTTTATTGCCCAAACAGGTAGACCCACTTACAGGACAAATACAATAGTTATCAAACAAACATATATACAATATGATACTCAATATACAAGATAAAATATGTTAAAATGACTATATAATATATAAAATATGCAAAAACACAGAGAGGTACAAAGTTTTATAACTAAGTATAATTTAGAAAAGTACATTTTAGAAACTTAAAAGAAGAAGGCATAAGAAAATAGAATCAGGTTTTATACAGCTAGAGTTTGCAAAGTTTCCAATTTGACTTTGATATCGTTCTTAAAGATACTAATTGAGTGAAAGTAAATATCTGTAGTACTACAGTATTGGTTAAATTTATTGCACATAGAGTAAATTGGGGATTTTGCCATTATGTTCGTTCTGGGAGTAGAAAGATAAAAACATGTTTCATTTCTGCTGTTAATGCGAGGTATGTGAAAATTTAACTGAGCAACTCGGGGCAGTCAACCATATGATTAATAAGTTTGTACACAAATACACAAGAGTAGTATGTTCTGCGGTTTTCGAGCAACAAGAGTGAGAATCTTGAAGAGTGTTATTGTCAACACCTTGCTCAGGATAGATTTCATCAAGTTTATATGCCATATACTTCATAAAGACACGTTGAACTGATTCAAGCTGTTGAGAGTAAGGCGACCATATCAATGAGCCATATTCTAGTTTTGTTCGAACATAGGCATTGTACAGACTTGTATAACTATCTTGGTTTTTAAAATCTTTACAGTTTCTAAGTATGAATCCCAGTATTCTTTTGGCAGATGACGTAATTTTATTGATGTGAGTCGAGAAGCTTAGTTTATCGTCAAATTCGATTCCAAGATCTTTTATTTGAGTTTCACGGCATAATGGGGTATTATTTATTGAATAATTGTATAAAAAAAAGTTGCTTTTTAAGGTGAAAGTTACAGTTTTACATTTTTGTAGGTTTAGAGGTAGATTATTTGATAAGCACCATAGATTTACAGTATTTAAATCCGTTTGCAGAATTTCACAATCATATGGGGATTCGATTGTTCTAAATAATTTTAAATCGTCTGCGAATAGAAGCAAATGAAGCAAACGCACCTCGATCGTGCCTCGTCCTTTGTACCGCTGTGCGTTCAATCCGATTCTCACCCGTAACGAGGACACTTGATCGAGTGCGGCTGCCCGTTCATTTCCCGTCCCGTGTTCCTAGTCGGGCGGCGCGCACTGTATGTATAGTTAAAATATCTAGACATGCCGGGCTTTGCGTAACTGCCAAGGAAGACTGATACGGCCTGTTGAATATCTGCAATGTTATTTGTTGATGTAAAGTGGTGCATCATATCACCATTGTAGGCATTGCTATCACACGGTTGCGTAGAAGACACATTCTGCAAGTTATCGTATTGTCACTATAGATTTTTAAGAATTAACTTTTTATATAATTTTATAGACCAGAAAAAAATGTATGCTATGGTATACAAATGAGTAATATACAGTAAATGTAATTTTTAAATAGACCAATTTGTGTGTGAAACAGTCATGTCAGTAAAGTGAGAGTACTGCACATTGTGGAATGATAGGGATGTATTATCTGCGCAGCGAGTGAGTAACTGAGTCGTCTTAGTCTTCTCTGTATAGTGCTCTCACTTATACTATGACTGTGTTACGCACAGATTGGTTTATTTGGAGATTAAACTTACTGCGTGTTGTTACTTCCTTATACTGGGTATTTTTGAAAATTGTGCCTCCTGCTGAGTGGATGAGGCAACTAGGCTAATTTATTTAGTATAAGTAAGATACTGCACATTGTGGGGTGATTGGGATATATTATCCGCACGGTGAAAGAGTGACTTGCAACTAAGCTAATTTGTTGAGTATAAATAACGATCTTGATCATTACGTATATTATGTTAGTTTAGCTATAGTTGGTAGTACATAATAGTTTATTGATCATTCTAGCAGAATCCTCCCTTGTATTGATAAGGAAGTACATAATAAAACAATTGTATGCAGCTCTACTAGCAGCTAAGTAAAGTTTGGAAGGACAGAGGTATGTCAGGTGAAGTTTAGCTGACCTCAAAGAACTACATGTCATTAGCTACAGCGTATTTGACCAATAGAAGTCAATTGAGGAAGTCAGATTAGTGGAATTGATGATGTTTGACTTCTATTGGTGGAATAAGCTGTTACCCCTACCCTTATCTTTCCAATATTTACTTGGGCAGTGGGGCAGTTGAACAGAATTTGGCTCGGAATTTGGATTATAATGTGTACCATAACCATAACCTCTAATTTACACTACGGTTTTGTTTTGAGGTTCCTAGTTGTATTGTTACTTCCTTTATATTATAGAATAATGTTTAGTAATGTTATTTATTAATTATTAACTCTAATGGGCATTTACAGTGCGTTCATTTTAAGTGTGAACGGTTTTAAATGGTTATTACGAGGTTATTAAACTCGTTATTAAAGGTAGAACGATGGAACAAACGTTGTGTGAGAGAATTAGAAAAAAGTTTCTTATGCATTAAAGAGAAAAAAAAAACAAATGAAGCCCATTTTGGAAAATATATTATTTTGAAGTCATGGCTATCTTTCTGTAATATCACTGTTGTAAGTAATTTCTACAATTTCAATAGTTTTTTAGCTACATTAAGGAAATTATTCATCCAAACTACCATATTATGCACATCATTGTTTTCAGAAAAAACTAGTCTAAGTATTAAATGGTGCAAAAATATTTATGGCGTTTCATTAAAAAAACACACCTAACATATTTTCTCTTTATGCATAAAAAACTTTATTTCTAATCCTCTCACATGACATTCGTCCCATCATTCTATCTTTAATAATAACCTCGTAATAACCATTTAAAACCGATCACACTTAAAATGAATGCACTGTACAGTCGGCGTCACCCAAATGTGAACGCATTTTGGTTGTCATGGAAATTTCTTTTGAATTTCATTGTAGTAAGTGTAAGTCAGACTTTGTTTAACACAGAGAGGGTATATTGACAGAAAATAATATTACTTTTATTATTTTCTATTGCCATAATAATAATTGAAAGGACGAAGGACTACACGAATAATATAGAAGTTAGCAAAATAATTCACTAATATTACCTACATGTTAGTGGAAGAAGGTTAATATTAATTATTCCTTTAATTCATTCATGTTTACAAACAAAATAGGCAGTGATGGAATATCCACAAAAATCATTAACCCTTTCAGTACGGCACTCATTGGAGTTGTTATACTGGTCAGACGGGAGTTTTTTGTGTTCCAGGTGGCCAGATGACCTATATATCGGCCACAATTTCTTTATTTAATTTCTATAGGGAAATAGCAAGTTGAGTTGGGATTGCACTCTTTGTGAGTAAAATAGTAAAATGACGCTAAATATGATTACAAAAAACATACTCTCAAAAATCATGTTTATGGACATCAATACTATTTAAAAATGTAAAACAAAAAACATACTACCAAAAATCATGTTTATAGACATCAATACATATCATAGACATATCAATTTTTTGAGGGACCCGCAGAGGCTTCGGTAGCCATCTTTAACAATACTGGACACACTGGACACGATAAATTGAAGTGGAACCTCGACATGCAGGTCGGCGAGTGTCGTATATATACGCCAGTGGCATGGCCAGTGGCAGATATATCAGACGCTCTTCGGTAGAGCATGGAAACTGAGTCGTGATATCAGTCGTCTGTAGAGTAAGTTAATTTTTAATCCCTGTCTCATAAATCGGTCGGCAGTCCAGAGAGTATGGTTAACATCGTGTCATATATATCGGTCAGCCGTCTGTGTGCCAAATTTACGAGTGGCAGGTATATCGGTCAGCCGTAAGGAAAGGGTTAAAACATCTTTTGAGGTTATTGGCAACAGATTTTTAGATGTAATAAATAATTCTTTGCAAACGGGAACTTTTCCAAATAAATGGAAGAGCTCTCTTGTAACACCAATTGCCAAAGTGATTAATACTGTATCAAGTGAACAACATCGACCTATTAACTCATTACCTATATGTGAAAAAATATTGGAATTGACAGTAAAGGAGCAACTAATAAGCCATTGTGAAAAAAATAATATAATAATACCAGTACAATCAGGATTCAGAGGACACTCATGTGAGAGTGCCCTACAGTGTATATTAGAAGATTGGATGAAAGCAATTGATGCTGACAATATCGTATTGACTATTTTTTTATTTTAAGCGGGCCTTTGAGACAATAGATCGGTTTACTTCTCTTAAAGTTGAAAGAAATTGGAATATGTGGGGCAGTGCATCGATGGTTTTCTTCCTATTTAAATGAACGAAGTCAAAGAACAAAGTTTGGTGTAAGTGTATCGAGTGAAAGAGAAACATAAAATGGAGTGCCACAGGGTTCCGTCCTAGGACCAGTATTATCCATTATTTTCATTAATGATATTGTACGGTCCATAACAAATTGTAAAATACATCTGTTTGCAGATGACACTATGCTATATACAGGGTGTCCCAGAAATAAGTGCACAAAAAGAAACCACATATTCCCGAGGTCAAAATAAATCGATTGGACCAAACTTACCTCTATACCAAAATGCTTCCTAAGAGAGCTGCAGGCCCCTAAATGTGGGCCCATGAAGACGGTTTTTATTTATTATCTCCGAAACTGTTCAAGTTAAAGTAATGAAATTTTGCACATCCACTAAACTTTCTAAGCCTAACAAAATGAGGTAAATATCATCTCAAAATTTTTACCAAGGGTGGGTCAAGCTGTAGGGGTGGGGGGTAAAAATTACCGCAACTTTTTTATTTGTAAATTTTTTTGAGTTTTGCCTTCAAATTATGAATTGTCAGAGTTTTTCACAAAGGAAATGCCCTCTTGTGCAACTTCGATCGGAGGCACCGTTTTCGAGATAAATTCATTTTAATATTCAAATGCATGCTCTAAAATGATTAGATAAGTGGAGTAAGTGGACTAATTTTTGCCTTTTCTCGTCAAAACAAAATTTAAGAGCCAGATCAAACCAAGATTTTCTTATTTATTTTAACAACTGCTCAAAATGCTTAAATTTTGTTTCGACACGAAAAGGAAAAAATTAGTCCACTTACCTAATCATTTTAGAGCATGCATTTGAATATTAAAATGAATTTATCTCGAAAACGTTTGTCTCCAATCGAAGTTGCACAAGGGGGCATTTCCTTTGTGAAAAACTCTGACAATTCATAATTTGAAGTCAAAACTCAAAAAAATTTACAAACAAAAGAGTTGCGGTAATTTTTACCCCCTACCCCTACAGCTTGATTTTGAGATGATATTTACCTCATTTTGTTAGGCTTAGAAAGTTTAGTGGATGTGCAAAATTTTATTACTTTAACTTGAACAGTTTCGGAGATAATAAATAAAAACCGTCTTCAGGGGCCCACATTTAGGGGCCTGTAGCTCCCTTAGGAAGCATTTTGGTATAAAAGTAAGTTTGGTCCAATCGATTTATTTTGACCTCGGGAATATGTGGTTTCTTTTTGTGCACTTATTTCTGGGACACCCTGTATAGCAGGTGAAAATGTTGAGACATTGTAAGAAATTGAATGATGAATTAAATAATCTGTATATGTGGCTTTGTGAAAACAACCTTAAGGTAAACATTAACAAATGTAAATGGATGATGTTGGGGAAAAACACAAATTAAACAAAACTGTGTGTATGAACCCTATAACAATAAATAATCAGACAATTGAAAGAGTTACTGAGATAAAATATCTAGGAGTGGTCTTAGATGAAAATTTAAGTTTTAAGCAAAATGTTAATTATATTGTAAAAGAGGTGGCTAAGAAAATTAATTTTCTACGGAGACTATCTACAAATATATCAATATTTGCCCGGTTAACAATATACAAAGCAATAATTGCACCACATTTCGAATACTGTTCAACTCTGTTACTATATTTAAATATCAATGAATTGCAGATTCTACAAAAAATGCAAAATAGAGCAATGAGAGTTATGTTACAGTGTAATAGATATACTCCAATAAATAATATGTTACAAACATTGAATTTTATGACAGTAAAGCAGAGAGTTTTATTAAAAACACTGCAGTTTATTTATAAAATAAAAAAGGGTATGTTACCAAGTTACTTATATGACAAAGTTATATATGTTCGAGATGTACACAGTTATAATACTCGCAGGAAAAATGATCTGCATGTGGAAAGACATCATTCATTGGTAACTAGCAAGTCACTCTTTTGTAAAGGCTTTAAAGAATATAATAGTTTGCCAAATGAAATAAAAAATTTGAATGGATCTCTTCAGCATATCACAAATGTATGTACTAAGTATATAAAAACCTTACCAATTTAAACTAAATTAACTTCCTTATAATTATTGTTAGTATTTCAGTTAGTTAGTATATAATATAGGTGTGGTGTGTGTGTAGATGTATATGTATTAATTTTGAACATTTGTGTCATATTAGAGTTACACATGAGAGTATTAAATCACTGGTTAATGTTAAATATTTTTTTTAAATCGGTATTAAAGTACCTCAAAATCATCATTAAAGTGATATAAATAGTCATTAAAGTAATCCATTATTGTATGATTTTTGTAGTTGGCCGAGGTGACAGATAAACGTAAACATTAATTTTTTATTGCTTGTGATAATAATTGTGTTGTAACAAAAGGTAAATAAATACAGTTTCTTAAATTCAGAATTGTATTATCACTATTATAATTGCTAAAAATAATGGTTTTCTTATAAAAAATTAATCAGACGACATTTAAAAATAATTATGACATTCCTAATGTCACTTAAAATTTTAAATAATTATGACATTTCTTAATGTCACTGAAAATTATTTAAAAAATAGAGTTAATTAATCTTTATCGGTTTCAGGATATTAATCCTTCGTTTACATATGCAAAAGTAGGCTGATAAACAAGTCATAACTAAAGTTGTACAGTTATATTTATTTCTTGTACGGTAATATTACAGATACCGATCTGTCAATAACTGTCAACAGATGAAATAATAAATTATTAAATTATAGGGCTATTTATTAATACAAACATACAGAAAACTCCAAACAATAATAATTAAGTACTGAAATCCAACTGAAATGTATTTTCAGGCAATCCAAGGTCCATTTTTATGTAGCCGTTGTGACATTAAAAATGTAAATGTAATATGAAAAAAGGTAACAAATAAAAACTAACAAAATATAACTGTAACCATGGCGACAAATCAACCCATACAGACTTGACCAACTAATGAAATGAAAACGTTATTAATAAGAGAATATCAAAAGGTAAAATCTATTAATAATGTCTTTATTTTCTGAAACCGATAAACTATTGAACATATCACGGATGTTATGAATCATAACAGCCTTAGATGTCTTAAAATCCTCACTCTACGAGCTCGGATTTCAAACCAACATCTGCGGCAGTTATGATAGTCATAACATTCCTAGATATGTTAATAGCTATAATTTCATAGTTTTTGTATTTAAAAAAAATGTAATATGCACCTCGGCATTAAAGTTCCTTTTTATCACTCATGTGGTTTATTTGCCTCGGCCCTACGGGCCTCGGCAACTAAACTCCACATTCATGATAAAAAGATTAACTTTAATGCCTTGATACATAAATAACTATTTATGTATAGCAGTTTGTTTTTTTTTTGCTAAATAAAGGTTATATTATTATTTAATGATTGTGAAATAAAATGACACAAACTAAGTATACTGACCCAAATTTCGTCTCATATTTATCGAAAACCCTGTATAATTATTTTATGGTACAATGAATACCTACAGGTGTTGTCAACATACCCTTTTTTGAAGTTTGGCTCTATCTCGTGTAGTTCAAAAGTAGCATGAATTTTTATTTACACCTGTTATTGACTTGATCAATCTAAAAATTTATTGAAACTGGATTTGATGCTTTTGATGAAATTATGACACTTCTGTCATGCCATTACTCAACATTTACTTAAGTCGAAGTGCTTCGCATAGAAAATGCTGTTATTGAACGGGGTATTGGAATGATATATTGACTTTTCTTTGAAAAGCATGGTATCACACGTATGGTGTGGCCTGCATTATCATCAGATCTAACCCTATTGAGCGTGTATGGGACCTCTGCATAGAAGAATCTCAAGCCGGCCTATGCTACCAATAACGTCATTGAATTAGCCATTGCTCTTCAGGAAGAGTGGGAAGCTCTTCCCGGCGACTTAATTAACAGAATTATAGGGAGCATGCCAAGACGATGTGGGCAGAAATAAGAGCCCCAGGAAGAGCGATGCGTTATTAAATTAGAAATCAAAGTTTAAGTTAATTTAATTAATTATTACACAACTATATTATTTTTTGCCATTCCAATGGATTTGAATATTAAAATGTTCTTCTTGAGCTTTGATGGCGGTTTCGAAACGATTCTGATGGTTAAATTCGACCAGAGCATTGTCTTCATTCTCATTGAAGACCTTCAGGCACTTTGCCTTATAGGTCTTTATAGTCTTTGTTCTTCTTGCCATCGCTTTTTATATAGAAAATATACAACTTTTACTAACATTTAAATCAGCAGCCACCTCACTCAAAGACCGATTTTCTTCCAATTTAGCTTCCAATGTAGTTATCTTTGCCTTTACTTTTTTTACCTTTCAATGACAAATATATTTGACAACTATTATGAAATTTTACGGCGATTATGATTTAAAGGGTAAATTACACTATACAATTTTGCCGTTCACATTTGGGTGGCGCCGACTGTACTTAATTAAACAATTTAGTTCTGAGTGTGAATTATATAAATATCAAATGTATTGAAAAAATGTTTCATCTTTTTAAAATTTATCTATTCGGGACTTTTAATTTTTTTTATTTTTAATGGAAATATGTTTCTATTTGTCCTTGTTTTGAATTTTCAACATTTCAACCATCCTGTCATGATCTTCTAATGAAGCGAAGGAATTGAACTGAAGACGATCAATATCAACATTTGACCAGTCGACCAATCTGATAATTTTAGATAAAATAATATGACCCTCACATCTTATTATTTATACAATTAAAATTATAGGAATTTATCTCTCTTAGGGATAGCACTTTTTTCTGAAGTATACTTTCATCTCAATGTTACATGAATTTGTGTAAAACAGTTGTTGTTCGCTATTCACAGAATATCAGGCAGTTGTCTCATCCAAATATCATATAGTTAACTTAATTATGCCATTCACACTTTATTTTTTAATTATAGCGGGCTTTGGAAAATCTGAATTTTGTTTTTGTAAATGACGGTGACAATCAATTAAATCTGACACTTCAATATTTTGTCAATGGTAGACAACCCTGAGACAACCTAAGAAAAACATAGCATAACCTCTTGCTAGTACCAGAGGATCATTGGTAGATGGCGTGATGGATGATGTGTGCCCATTACTACGACGCATGCGCGAATTTTGTACATCCTGCAGTTACGTCACATTCGAGGAACTAGAGTCATAAGTCGAGACTTGACTGTAATTATTAAAACTTTTGACAGTGTGTCAGTTTTTTATTTTTAAAATATTGGATTGATATAAAATATAAAGATAAGATAAATTTAAGTGGAGGACATTGTATTTAAAATCTAAAATTGTTTTTTGGCCTCCAGAATTTACGCTCAAAAGTATTTTCACAGAACCCATTCACAAGAAGCATCTTCCAAAAGTTTAAAAAACAGATTTGAAGAAACAGGTGCCATTTCCTATAAAAAAGTCGTTATCTTCATTTGTAGTCCTTTTCTACGATTGACTTTTTTATAAGAAATGTCACCTGTTTCTTCAAATCTGTTTTTAAACTTTTGGAAGATGCTTCTTGTGGATGGGTTCTGTGAGAATACTTTTGAGCGTAAGTTCTGGAGGCCAAAAAACTATTTCTGTCACTTTCACTAAGGGTATACATCATATCAATTAATTTTGTTTCTATGAAATAATTTCAAAGGTACGTTGACTTTTCTGAATAAAACGTACCTATTTACACATAAACAACTACATCTAGAAAATTATTCATTTTAGGTATGGGACGTATATCAAAGTTGCAGAGAAATAAAAATTACACAATTTTTTACAAAAATATATAGAGTGTTCCATTTGAAAAAGTTGAGTTTTGGCAGTTTGAATATTTATAAGTTAGCAGTGCGCTTATGAACACCTTGTATGAAAGAAATATTTTCTACATTAGCTAATAGTTAAAGTATGGCATACACTACTACCATGTCAAAGAAAGAAAAAAAATTACTCTCCAAAAATAAGTCCTAAATCAATTAGTAGTACATTATTAGTACAAGCCTACTTATAGCTAATTTAAATTTTTTCTATGAGTGAAATGGATTGTTATTTTGAATGGAAATTTAAGCTCAAAAAAGCTTAAATACGGTTCATGTACAGAAAAACAAATAATAAGGTCTATTGTAGGCTATTTCAGTAAAATTAACAATATAATGACTATAGTTTGCTAACTACTTTATTTGTAGAATTTAAAATTTGGTCAAATGAGAATTTCAAAAATTTATTAAAACATAACAGTAAGTGTGCCATCAAATATTATGACATTATTTTACGCACCGATCCATTGTCTTTTTCAATGTTTACTAACATTTTCCAATAAATGATATACAGGGTGTTGTTCGAAGCACTGATAGCAACATTAAAATAAACGAGTCCGGTCCTGGAATTTTTCAAAAATAAATTATGCTTTTAATTGAACTAAAAGAGTGTAATATTTGTACCAAATTTTATTACGATATGTGCGGCCATTCCGAAAATATGGCGGTATGAATAATTGGCCAAGAACCATTCACTTTCAAGGGTAAGTGTAGGGGTGTTTTGAACTCAGCAAAGTGTGCTCTATCTCCCATTTCACTATGTCCGTTTAAATCTGGGACACCCTGTATATTTTGTTCTATATTCTGCACAAATATAACTTATACGCTGAGGTTCAAATTATTTTCTGGATCAATAACGGTTAAACATTCGGTAATTCTTTTTAAATCTTCCTGATTTATTGGACAACGTTTCTTTTGAAGCTCGGAGAGTGGAATATTTTCATCATCTGATTCTTCTGCTTCCGCAATTTCTGGCCACAATGATGTCCAACTCTTTCGTATATTTTTCTCAGTTATGGTCCTTCAAGATAGATCAAGATTATTCACTGCATTTTTTAAATTAAACTGTTTCAAAGTGATTAATATATCTTCACCTTCATGGCCAATAATATGATTAAGAAGCTGTTTCCTATATGTTACCTTTATATTTTGGATTAAATTTTGATCCATTGGCTGTAAAACAGCGGTATAGTTAGGTGACAAAAACATGATTCTAAAGTCCGGATCGGTATTGACTTCTTCCTCAGGTGGATTAGATGGAGCATTATCTATCAACAACAGGGCCTTATGGGGCCTGTTCACCCTAGTTAAAAATTTCTTAACTTCGGGTTTAAAACATTTCTTGAACCATTCAATGAACAGTGGTCTGGTCATCCATCCTTTGCTAGTCGCTTTGTACACAACCGGTAGTGAACTTATCTCGCTTTTTCTAAGACTAAAAGTGACAACTTGTGTGATCCGCGTTACAACAAGGCATGAATGTTAAGCGGTCTTTTGATATTTTTCGGCCAGGTGCTGATTTTTCATCTCTATGAACCTAAGTGATATCAGGTAAAGCTCTCCAAAAAATTACCGACTCATCAGCATTATACACTTGCTCATTGCTCAATTCCATCTCTTTAACAATAGAGCGAAATTTTTCTTGAAACGGTGTTACAGCGGCAACATCACTGGAAAGTTTTTCGCCACAGACCTCAAAAAACGTATTCCGTGTCTTAGCTTGAATTTATCCAGCCATCCTAAACTAGCTAAAAAGTCATTTTTCCCTGTTATTTGCCAGAAGAACTTTGTATAATTTTAAAATGTCACTCGTCTTTAGTCTACTTTGTGTGATAATAAAATTTAAACCCGTTGATTATAAAAATTGTGGGTTTCTGATCGGCTAGAGGCCGGTGGTTATGAAAGTTGGGAATTCCTCACAGGTCAGTAGTCGGTGGTTACGAGTTCATAAATTCCTGTAAAGGATAATGATTACTATTATTGGCGAATTGTCAAAGGCATATAAGATATTTATTATTGTATAGTCATGGAAAAGATGTTTATTTGAGTTTTTGAGTTTTTATGGAAGCAAGTGATTTATGAAAACATTAACTTTTGTTGACCAAACAGACACTAGAAAAGTTCATTTGTTTACCGATTGAATTTGATCAGGCACTTATGGTATATACTGGATGTAACAAAATCATGGTGCACCCCTTTTTTCCTTTAGTTTTGAAGATAAATGATTGAAATTTAAAACATCCTATACTTAAAATCACTTTTAGACATATAAATGACTTTTTTTTCGCTTTCGGTTTCACTGAAAGGACCGAAAGTGATGCTAACTTTTGATTTTCAAACGAAAACACCTTATAAATTATTGCATTTTTAATTTCTGCATAATATTCTGTGTCCAATGACACCACATAAGTGACATTTTAATTGTCAATATTTACTTTAATTTAATTTTCCGTGACTGCTGTTCCGATGTATTCTAATTGACCCGTGTAATGCTAGAAAATACCAAATTATGTGATTTATAGGCAGATAAGTTTTTGGGACAAAACACTATTTTTTCAAAGGGGACCATATTGGTACCGTGGTATCATAATACAATCAAAATTACAGCTAAGAGAAAATAAGAAAATACAATTCTGTTTCAATAGAAGGTACTATTCCAAGTCTATAGGATTTTGCCATTCCTAAGAAATGAATAATAACACTAGTTGCTAGACAACCAAATGTAAAGAATGTATAAAGGCGTCGCTTTGCCATCTTATGGCATACCGCGTACAATAAAAGAGTCGTAGCCAATCTTCAGACAATGATTGCCCTAGGTCGGGGCCGGCTTTAGTCAAAGGCGAAGCAGGCGGTCGCCTAGGGCGCCACATTCGATGAGGCTTTTGCAGGTTTATCTATAGTTAATAATGACTAAACGACATTATACAAAAAAATTTAATTAGCCATTCTTGTGCCATACCAATTGCCTGCATGCAGCGATAAGTAATAAAACGTACAATACGCCAAACCAAACAATTTATAATACGGCGCGGCGCTTACATTTTTGGCTGCTCTTGAACATTTGGCATTCGACCAAAAAGAGCCATCTTGGTTACGACTACCATTACCATTGAATGATTCAGTTCCAAATAATATTTTATTTACATATTTTAGAATATAAATCTGTTGTTTTTTATCTTATTATTTTATGTTTACAAAATAAAGTATTAAGTACCAATATAAGAATATGACGCGCATTTTGAATTTGTGCCTAGGGTGTCAAAAAGGCTAGAGCCGGCTCTGCCCTGGGCAGTTTTATATATTACGCGTTTGATATTTAATTTAGGAAGCTAAAGTTGAGCGGCAATCATAATATATATAATATATAAAATTACTGATGTTCTTGACAATATCAAAAAAGAATATATTCCATGTTTTCGCTGGTACATTTTCTCAAAATTTTTTTTTTATTTTTTCTAACATCTCAGTATACAGGGTGAATACCAATAACTCATTTTAATTTTAAGAGGGGGTTTCTGTTGATATTTATAACACAAATTACCAATAAAAAAATATAAAAAAGGAAGTTGAAAAACTGACCTACCCTACGTAAAATTCTGGTAAACTTTTGAGTACCGCTTCGTCGCTCTACTGACTCACTTATTTATTTATTTATTTATTTATTTATTATTATTAACGGATACACCATTTTTTTACAACTATAGAAGAAATTTATGACAACAATTTCATTTATAATTTACTATACAGGGTGAATCTTAGAGTAGCGGCCATATTTTTGGGGTTAATAGTACTAGTCGTCATGAACATGAATCCGAATTTTTTTTTTGTAGGTTGTAAAATGGCCGAGTTATGAATTTTTAAAAAAAATTCGCGATTCAAGTTTCCTGTAATTCCGGCGCCGCTGGGCAAGCACTTACTGCATTACGTGTGACCGGTCGACAGTGTTGCCAAGTGTAGATGATATAAAACTCTCGCTAGCGCATTCCACTGGCGGGGTACCCAAATTCAAATAAAAAGGGTTTAAACAATATTCATTTTTCATAGCGCGAAAAAAAAAAAAATTGTAGTTTTGTGTTCCCATAGTAAACGGTGTCGCCTCCTATAAATATGGCCCCCACTCTAAGATTCACCCTGTATAACAATTATTAACTTATGGGGTGAACAACCTGCCTTGTATCCAAGTCACAGACTCCAAGTTCTAACGTAAAAAACGTGACAAAAAACGTCTAATAAAGTTAAGCCGCCGTTCGACGGTCTTTCATAAATTTGCGGTCGGAGACAAGTTAATTGACAGTGACAGCAAAATTTATGATTTATTCTTTCTCGAAAACTACAGGGTATATATTTTTTATTTTTGGTATATGGCCTTACCATTAAGGGTCCTACCATCCCTTAAAATTAAAATGAGTTATTGGTATTCACCCTGTATGTTAGAGCTCTACGGTTCCATATAATACAGCAGTATTCTAGTTAGAAACGGACGTATGCATTGAGGAGGATTATAGATGTTTTATATGGAAAAACTTGGCTAGCCCTGAGAATGAAACCAAGTCTTCTGTAGCTCTCAGCAACTAATAATTGTGTGATAGGTTCATTGAATGAGAAGTCTCTAGTGAAAATTACACCCAGATTTTTAATTTCATTTAATACTTCAATAGTTATTCACAAAAATGCATTCAATGAATTTTTTTTGCATTTTCTTACACCATTAGGTCTACCTTTAATACCCTGAAAATTTCAGAATGATAGCTCTTTTCATAGCTGAGATATTTAAAGCTTTTAAAGATAGAATTTGGTCCGTAGATTCCAAAAATAATAAAATATACAGGGTGTTCCATTTAAAATCGAATTTGATGTTTGTCGACCGGAAGTCGGTCATTTTGAATGTACACGTCACTAAATTGGAAAATAAGTCATATTCATATTCCAAATTTCAAAACAGTTGGTTCATAAACAAAAGACCTATAAGCCTAGGCCGGTTTTCGTGGACACCCTTGTTGATTTTTTTCTAATATTTCTTATTTTGTTTAGTAGACGTTTTTTCTCCTCTAGCAGTTTTTTGTTCTCGTCTGTGACATGATCATATTCAGTGGTTTTGGGTAAGCAATCGGGGCAGTAAAATCTTAATCTTCTCTTCTGCAAAGGAATACATTTTTCTTCGGAGCTAGAGATTTCTGTGCATGGTTTACAATACTGTTGTGAACAGGCATCGCAAACAATAAACTTAGTATCTGAACTTTTAACATATTTTATGTATATAAGAGACATCCGAACCACAGGTTTCCTCTAGGTTAGGTTTACCAAAATGTACTTTTATGAACAATAATGGCATGACTTTTATAGCTAATATTATAAATAATCACTTTCCTCTAACTTGTGTATAAAATTACAATAAGGAACACTATAAAAACTTTAATTTAACAATTTTACTTAAATTCGATAAAAATCTGTGTTTCTCTTCTTGTTCTTCTTCTAATATGAATATTTTCTTCGTGTAGCTGATTGAAAAATTCATTCAGCCGCAGCTTTTACCACATTTTTTGAGTATCTGAAAACTGCTTCTTTTCACATTTGAAAATATTAAATAACAACCAATGATACAATACATAATACTTTTACTAAAACACTAACGAAATAAAATACTAACCGAAAAACTTTTTTACTAAAACAGTAAAGCACTGAGGCCAATGGACTAGCTAAGCTCTTAGATTTGTTGCACCTGTGTAAGAGAGAAATGTGAGAGGGAATGTCAGATTTGAGCAAAATTGGAGCTCCTCTTGCAAATAAAATAATGCGAATTAAACATATCCTAATTGTATGACTAATATGACTAATTGTAGACATTATTTACTCAACTAGCTTTAGATTTTTAGAGCCTATTCTAAATTTACGCCATTGGTTTCAATCAACATATAATAATATAATCTAACACGACACCACCTTCTCATGATGCATTTCCACTGTCATAAAGTCTTAGGTACAGGGTTAGTTTTATTAATGTAAACCCCCCATTTTTATTTTTTGTTTTTGACCGATTCCAAAAATTAAAAAGCCAGGCTTATACGGTTTTTTATGTAGATTCCACTCCTGCCAACGGATTGACAGTAGCGTTTTAAATATACAGGGTACGTAAAAAAGTTAGGTTTTTTTTTAATAGAACACCCTGTATATTTTGACAAATTTCAATTCCTCCAATCATTCTGGTTAAAAATATATATACTTACTGTATAATCGTTGTACTGGTTTTTGAGTTATTTTCACTTTATGGATACGTTGAAACAAAAGCGTCATTTTATAAAACCATATAATAAATCAATAAATGTAGTAAATCAATAAACAAAACAAAATATATGAATTATTAAAACAAATTAGATAACATTTTCAACATAACCAACCACCATTACCTTCGATACATTTCAAACCACGTTTAATAAAATTCGAACGAATTTTTCGAAAAAGTGCTGCATCCAAATTTAACAAAGTTATATTTTTTACAATTTGATTTTTTTACCGTTTAAAATTTTTCACTGGTTCACTGTAAATTTTTTCTTTGAGCATTCCCCAAAGAAAATAATCCAATGGATTCAGGTGTGGGCTCCATTCGAATTTTATTAAACGTTGTTTGAAACGTATCGAAGTTAATGGTGGTTATGTAATAATTCATATGTCAGAATGATTGGAGAAATTAAAATTTGTCAAAATATACAAAAAACCTAACTTTTTGCGTACCCTGTATATTTAAAACGTTATTGTTAATCCGTTAACACAAGTGAAATCTACGTAAAAAACCGTGTAATCCGTATTTTAATTTTTTGAAACGGTTAAAAATAAAAATAAAAATGCGGGGTTTACATTAATAAAACTAACCCTGTACCCTCCTGTACACCACCATGCAATAAAGCCGTGGCTTTGTCGCTTAACATGTTTTAATGTAAGTTATAAATTATAAGATATTAGCGCAATGATGACAGTATTTATGTTGAAATTCCTTACAATATATTTGATTAAATTATTATATATTTTGGGATTATTATTTGTTTTTATTATTTAAAAACAAATCATTCCGTTTCCTATCAAGAAAATGTTTATGCAATGTTTTTGGTTCGAAAATTTTTTTATAATGATAGTCGCCATATTGTTGCTGATAATCACTGCGCTAATCTTTAATGATAGGTTGAAACATAACGAGACATTTCTTTAATACCATGTCAGCTATTACAATTTGTGATAACGTTAGGTAATTTGTTAAATTATCTCACAGCATAGAAACTTTACTTTTATAGCACTGCTTTGACGTGAAGATAATGATATTCTTGTAGTAAAAATTTATTTCAAAATTCGCTGGTTAAATTGGATTGCCATTTCGTTGTTATTATTTTATTTACCAATGTTCAGCCATCTGGTTTATATGTAGATATTTTAAACTATATTTGTGTTAAAATCTAATACATTTATACAATATGAATGCTATAAGACATGATAAATGAGAAAATTAAATATGTATAAGAGGGCAAGGTTATGAATACCTAGAAAACAACAGGTTCAATTCATGTTTAGTAATGTCTAATAGCTATTTTACACGATCCAATTTATTGCCCAATAAATTGTTCAAGTTGACCTTCAATTTATTGGGGTATGTGTAAAACACAAATTGTACGTTAATTTCTTGTCTACAATAACTTGACCAATAAATTGTACAATTAGAACTTGTTCTAATTTTTTGGCCAATTTTAGGGATATTTAGTAACATTTGATATTTCTTTATCAATGCCAACCCTCAAAATTTGTTGATTATGTGTTATGTTTGGTTCATTCAATGTCACTCATTGTTTATTGTTTGTGAAAATGGTGAAGAATGGTGTTTGCTTTAATGGTAATGTAATTACTTCAATTGAAAGTCAGAGAAAAACTAGAAAATGGTGGGTTCGACCATGGATTGAGCGAAGAACCAATATGCCAGTCGCATTCACCACATGTAAACCTTCAACCTCGCCTTTAACCTATAAATCCCAGCAAACTCTTATGTGTTCTGTCCCAGCAGACTGTCAACAGTGTGAACATTTTCCACCATGGTTATGTTGGCAGTAATGAAATTGACAAATAAATTGTTGTATAAATTGTCGTGTGTAATCAGTCTACTACAAATTGTTAAATTGATCAATTTATTGGACAATAAATTGTACAATTTATTGGGCAATAAATTGGATCGTGTAAAACCGCTATAATACACCCTGCACTATTTGTAATTTCTTTATTCTTAATAATTTCTATTAAAGTACCAAAGAAAGCTGCTGCACGTGTTGAATATTGGTTGGTTTCCCATTTAGTATGCTTTATGCAATGGCGGTTCGTGTGCTACCATAACCGTAGTGCCGGTTCTGCCATTTAAGTACCTACCAGGTATTTCGGTATGTCGTTTTGAGAACATCTATATGTACCAAATTTATTTCGAACTTCTATAGTCCTAATCTAATGTCTAACTTTTTTCGGAGTCTTTATTCGTTCAGCCAAAGGCATTAAATCCCACATTCTCGACTGGGTCCATTTAATTTCCCCCCACCAATAGGATGCAGGGAAAATAGGAAAAGGAATTTTTTTATATTACATCCAAAAATCCATTTATTTATTAAATTACTTTAAACATTTCACATACAATATACACTCACAGGCAAAATAATCGATCCACGCAAATTTTCGACTAATTTCAATCGCAAATAACTTTTTTATTTGATGTTGGATTTAAACGAATTTTGAAGAATATTGTAGACAAATTAATGGAGAATTGCTCACATTTTAAAAATTTACAAAAAAATATACGTACGTTTATAATATACAGGGTTAAACAGAAAGATGTTTTGTACCATAAGTTTAAGACACTCTGTGGAGTGGCGAAACAGTAAATTGTTCTAAATTAAGTTTTAATTATCAAGTCTCATCTATTCTTAACATTTTTGTTTTTGGTTCACCTCGATATCTTTATTTTTGTGGAAAATATGGATTTTTTAAAAAAACATTGCAATTTCCAATAATTTTTTTGTACGAAGAACTAAGGTTGCTATAGAGGACTCACAGTTTTGTTGCCAGTTTTTGTTGACAGTTTCTTTGTAAATGAATGTGTTACTTCTGAGGTGTCTTCTTAAAAATGGATGTCTCCGACTGATGTTGCCAGAGCCATTGCTTTAATCCAGGATGGACGGTCACAGTATTACGTGTCAAGAGTTTTAAACGTCACAAGAAGTAAAGTACAAAGGGCTGTAAATTGGTGTAATCAACATGGCGAGTACAATAGAAGGAGTCAATGTGGTAGGAAGAGGTGTACGAATGAACGAGATCTCGTTCATTCGTACACCTCTGACCGTGACCGTCCATCCTGGATTAAAGCAATGGCACTGGCAACATCAGTCGGAGACGTCCATTTTTAAAAGTAAGAAGACACCTCACACATTCATTTACAAAGAAACTGTCAACAAAAACTGTCAACAAAACTGTCAGTCCTCTATAGCAACCTTAGTTCTTCGTACAAAAAAATTATTGGAAATTGCAATGTTTTTTTAAAAAATCCATATTTTCCACAAAAATAAAGATATCGAGGTGAACCAAAAACAAAAATGTTGAGAATAGATGAGACTTTATAATGAAAACTCAATTTAGAACAATTTACTGTTTCGCCACTCCACAAGAGTGTCTAAAACTTATGGTAAAAAACATATTTCTGTTTAACCCTGTATATTATAAACGTACGTAAATTTTTTTGTAAATTTTTAAAATGTGACCGATTCTCCATTAATTTGTCTACAATGTTCTTCAAAATTCGTTTAAATCCAACATCAAATAAAAAAGTTATTTGCGATTGAAATTCGTCGAAAATTTGCGTGGATCGATTATTTTGCCTGTGAGTGTACTTCAGAGTCATATTATAAAGTTAAATTAATATTTTGTATTGTATTTTTTTTCAATAATTTAAATATAATTTGAAATGTAAAATATAAAATTATTAAATAAATATAATATAACTTACAAACTATCTTTCATTCAAAACATTCAATAAATATTCACTGAAACCTTCAGCAGCAAACTTCTGTTGTCTTTCGGGTGTCCATTAGCAGCCATTTTGGAAAATGGCCGCCAGGGGGCAGTTGGCCGATGGTTCCACATCCAAAATTGTTCTTATTACATCGGTCTACCTCTGTGCCAAATTTGGTGCTTTTATCAAAAAGTGCACAATAGGTTAGCTAATCCGCTGTACTACAAGTATAATCCAGTGAGATGAGCAAGAAGAGCCAAGTGCAGATTTCTATTCAAGAAAACATTTACAATACTTACCAAAAACCTGTCTGTCAATTTTGTGAAAGAACATTTCAATAAAGAATTTTAATTGTCGTTTAATAATTTTTTACACATTTTATATTACATTTTTATTTACAAAATATAAGAATGTGGTTTAGTGGATTACATATACTTTAAGGTGAAATAAATAAGTATTATAAGTTTTTTTTTCATTGCACAAATATACTCGTCAAAATTTGCTTCGGGACACCTTAAAATTGACCAAGATTTACAAAGCTGTAAAACTGTCGAAAATGTATGGATTTGTGCCGGGTTTTTAGCGTTTCAAGGGAAATTTAATTGGCTTTCATCTTACCTATTTAACTCTAAGATAAAGTTACAAAAACATGTTTATACAGGGTGTCAAACGAATGCCTGTTTTTTCAGTCAATTTTTATCTTGATCACAGCGTTAACCAAACATCCTGTATATTAGAATTTTATAAAATTTGTTTGTCTTATGTGTCTGCTTTAAAACATTTTTTTAATTTTGCTCCTATCTTTTTTGTAAAAAAAGTTACAGAGGTTTTATTAAAACGTTACATTTTCACAATAAAATAGCGGATGGATTTGATTACTAAAATTTAGGTATATCGTGATTGATCACAAAGAGCACGTATTGTAAACGAGTTTTTTTACCAAGAGAATATAAACCGCATGTGGTAGTCTGCATTATCATCAGATTTAAACCCTACAGAGCAAATTTAGGATGTTCTACAGTGACGAATATCTAGTCGAAACCATCAATCTGATACGTTGCGAGAACTTAGAGAAGCCCTTGTAGAAGAGTGGAAGCAAATTCCAGACGAGATAATAAATAATTTGGTTCAGAACATGCCACAACACAATGTTGCAGAGAATTATAACATCCAGAGGTAGCCCAACTCATTGCTATAATTATATTACGGTTAAGTTTTAATTTTTAATATTGTTAAATAAAAGATATTAATGTTAATGTGAGTCTTTGATGATTATAAAAGTATAAAAGATTGAGATTTTTTATTTTATTGTGAAAATGTAATATTTTATTAAAACCTCTGTATCTTTTTCTACAAAAAAGATGGGAGCAAAATCCAAAAAATGTCTTAAAGCAGACACATAAGACAAACAAATTTTATAAAATTCTAATATACAGGGTGTTTGATTAACGCTGTGCTCAAGATAAAAATTGACTGAAAAACAGGCATTCGTTTGACACCCTGTATAAACATGTTTTTGTAACTTTATCTTAGAGTTAAATAGGTAAGATGAAAGCCAATTAAATTTCTCTTGAAACGCTAAAAACCCTGCACAAAACCATTCATTTTTGAGAGTTTTACAGCGTTGTAAATCTTGGTCAATTTGAAGGTGTCCCGAAGCAAATCTTGACGAGTAGGTATAGATAATATACAACTAAACATAAACATCCATAATTCCATAACTAAAACTAAACGTAATGCTAATAAACAATAAAAAATAGCTTTAACTATTTAAATTACCACTTTCATCGTCGTTAAGGTTAATAATTATTTGAGGTAGATTATCTGTGCTCCCTGTTGTTTCATTCTTCAATTACATTGCCAGTCTGGGATACATTTTTGTAAAACCTTTTCCCACATAGCAACCACTTTCCACAACCATCTTCAACAATATGTTCGTTATAAAATTTTATTGCATTTGCCCATATCATCTCTATTACATTAAAATGGCAATGATATGGAGGCAATCTTAATGCATCACGACCATTTTTTTGTAAACATTCATCAACTTTGTACCTTGTTAGTTTTTGATTTTGTTTTGCAATATTCAAAAGTTGCGCTCTAAAAATATCGTTGTTAAATACTATATTTGACTTTTGTAATCATTCAATTATTTGAGGTTTATTCCACGAAGTCGTAGGCTGCTTCTCCACTTGAATGCTATGATATGAGGCATTATCCAAAATAATCAGATGATGGTCCATTTAAATTTGGAATCAGTTTTTTTTCTAGCCATTTCACCATGATAATCCGCGAGTTTCGATTTTGTGGAATAAATCGATACAGAATTATTCACAAACGCTTTGCTGCTACAAGCATGAAGTACAATAAATCATTTGCCCTCATATCCTTCTGGTTTACGCACACTTTTCTGTGATTCATCCTGCCACGATTTGGTTTGGTTTCTTTTCGTGAATATCCAAGTTTCGTCCAAAAATGTTAATTGTCTAAAACAGCGGTCGCCAAGTAATTTTTAGTGGGGTCTGAATACTTTGGAAAAATTTTTTCGTTTATTCATGAATGTGAATGTAATTTTATTTTTTCAGATAATTTTTTTTTTATTGATTACAGGGTGTAACAATTGAGACGTGTTTTTTCCTTGAAATTTGTAACGCCCTGTGAAGTTCAACAGTTACACCAGCAACTTAGAATTCATATCGTACCCTACTTATCCTTTCTTAACATTCTCTTTTTTAATTCACCTTGATTGATGTTGGGCGAAAATTGGTCAAATTTGAGAAGAATTGAACCAAAATGAAATACGGTCGCTTATTTTAAGTAGGTATGAATCGGCGTTGCCAAGAAGTTATTCAAGGCAGAGGCGGAAATATTTGCTATTGATATTCTTTTTTGCATTTTGTTCATTTTCATTTAATTTTTTTTTTTTCGATATTACCTCAAAGTAAAAACATGTTACGCTATAAAATTGTGTTTCTCTGGTACCAATAAAGATAATAAAGTAAATCAAAAAAGAGAATGTTGAGAAAAGATAAGGATACAGTACGATATGAATTCTAAGTTGCTGGTGTAACTGTTGAACTTCACAGGGTGTTACAAATTTCATGAAAAAAAACACGTCTCAATTGTTACACCCTGTAATCAATAAAAAAAAAATTATCGGAAAAAATAGAATCGCATTCAATTCTTGAATAAAGAGCCTATCATACAAAAGAAGAATCATCGAAATCGGACAAGAGGTCTAGACAAAAATTAACTTCAAACTATTGGTTATTTTATGGTGGTGCGTTAATTTCTTGGAGAAGTGTAATTAAATCCTGTTTGAAAGAAGTTTGCTTATTGTACCAATAGAAGCATCAAGGATGTATTTGGCTGCAAGTTACTCCTTCAAACTTCTAAATGTGGCATGTTTATCTAAAACAGTTAATATGATTATACTTTTAAAATGGTTTATTACTTACTTTCAGCATACATATTGTATATAACGTTGCGAACCTACATTTTGGTGTCATTCGGTAAATTGTCTGCCTTTGCTTTACATCGAGGCTTGTATTTTATTTTGTTTGAAGCTTCGGCTCTTTGAGAAGATGTTATTGAAGATTAATGTCCAAAGCATCTGCAACCTTGCTGCAAAAAAATGTTCAATAAGCCGAGAAGTATTGATAAGTATACTTATTCTAATTTACCTGTTGAACTACATTAACAGAAATTAAAGGGCCCAAGTTCTCCTTTTCTCTCATGAAATAATCAAGTAATTTCGCAACTAGCCCTCTTGCTTGCGAATTTTGAGATTAGTTCTTATAAGAACTGATTTTATTTTCTCTCTTATCTGTAAATCTTTAAAAAAGAAGAACAATTTTAAAAGGAAACGGTAACACGAAGAATTTGTCTATAATAACCACAAATAAAGTCAAAGAGAACGAAAAAAGCAAAACACATCTACGTCACTGATTTAAAATGACAGTTAACCGTTGACTACCTCTACGTCAACTATTCTTTGCAACGACACTTGCGAATTGAATTGGCCCAATTCCAAGTGTAGCCAAACAATTAGCTGCAGCTAGCTACAGCGTGGTAGTGAATTCAGTGAAGTCTTGTTTTTGAGTACCGAGATTATATTGAAAACAGAGTATTTATAACTAAATACACAAAAGTTTATTGAAAATACAATTAGATATTTACTTCATAAATTAGAAAGAAAGGAAAGCTTTGATTTTAACAAGTTTAATTTTACAAATTCTGTACACGTAAAAATGACTAAATATAATGAAAATATTGAAAATATGAACAACAAATAAAAATGAATAAAATTTACAGTTAATCAATTTCTCTGTCTGTCTGTTTTCTTTGATAAAGGCTTACTCAACGGGAATGAAGTGAGACGGAAGGGGTTCTCCTGGTAGCGATGAATCCTGCGAGTACTCGAGGTGATGGAAAGGTTGCGAGATCCTGTCTCCACACTCCTCAATCCAGAGTGTCCAGGTTCCAACCAAATTTGTTACTTTTCGCTAACACCCAATATCTCCTTACTTCTGATGTTGTTAACTCGTATAGATTTCCAGTGAGTCAAATTTCCAGAAAGCCAGATGTCATGAAATAAAGACAGAACAGTTGAGAAAAGGAAACAGAGAAATAAAATAGGTTGAAAATTATTTCAACTAGTGGTAGATGAAAAATAACAAAGTTTCGGCAATATAGTTAAATTACTAGATACAATTCACAAAATTAATATTTCTTAATATTACAGTAAAAAAATTGTCAAAATAGTCCAAGAGGCAGTGACGATTTTCGGTACTTATTTTCCCAGTCAGCAAACTTGGATAGAATTCTAAGCAAAATTCATATATATTTAGGGGGGGTTTTCCGATGGGTTGAGGCAGAAAATGTATCAGAACATACGAATTCACTGCCCTTTTTTTTCCAGTGATAAAAATTTTTCTAGTAGTAAGAGGTATACTGAAGTTAAGTAAAAAAATAGTCTGGCTAATCTGTGAGCATGAATAATATGTCTGGCAGGTGAAAAACTGAAAAGTTTTCATCAAAAAAATTCCCCTCATTTTTTGCAGTCATGAAAATTTATCAGATGATGGCCTATATTATAATAACAGTTTAAAATACAATCTGGCTAATGTGGAACACCCCCAAAGCCTTGCCAGACTCGTCCAATGATCGTCCAGGCGCCCTAAATACGCACATGCTGCTATTCCGCTCCTCGTTTAACTACCTGGCTTGTGAGTCTGGCGAGGCCTTCGTGATTGTAAATATCAGCCAGGCGTGTACTTTCTATGAAAATATAGTATAATCTATCATGTGACAAATTTTCAAACCCGGGAAAATAAGAGCAAAAATTTTCCATTTTTCCCATTTTGAAGATGCCGCTCATTTGCCAATACCGTAAATCAGCCAGACTTATTTTTAATTACAGTTTATAATTATAACAATTTATATACTAAATTTCAAGCCTGGAAAAACAAGGGTTACGGATCCGCAAAATCAGTCAAATTTTTGAATCCGCAAATTTTCAGCCAGACTCACTTTTTGCTATCTAAGATAAGCCAGAGTGCTATTTTCACAAACTTTATGTTCCACTTTAGTAACTGTAAAATATTTATGACTGGGAAAATAAGTGGACTTGTATTTTATTTTTATTTTTTGAATCCATCCAAAAATTTTAGCCAGACTCAAGAATTCTTGTTTCTTGTCACTAAGAGAACATATTAAAATATATACACCGACTGGGAAAATAAGTACGAAAAAAATTCACTGCCTCCTGGACTAAAATGACACAACAAAATATTAGAATTTGTAAAATGACCAAAATTTACATAAAAATACGGTATCTGACACCAATTACTAAAAAAATGAATTATTAACAAAATAATACCAAAATTTGAAAGCAAGAATTTAGTAAGGTTGCAAAACTTCACTATCAGTTCGTTAACAAATAACCCTAACTTTATTGAATTTGTCCTATAGGTTGAAAACCATGAGGAGACTGTAATTTTTTAAAGGACTATAATTTAATCTCAGATTTGTACAGAACAATAGAAACTTAGAAATGTTAATGAAGTAATAACTGTAAAAGTTTAGATAAATATTAATAACAAAATAATTGGTAACAATAATTACAATATTGAAATAAATTCGAAATTTTATCACAAATAAAGATTTCAAGTTAATCTTTTATTAATAGTTTAACGGTAAAAATAGCAAAAATTAATATATGAAATAACGACAATTAATATAATAAATTAATGTCTTTCGCTTTCCGACGGACAAAAATGAATGACTTATGCCTAATTCAAAATGGCAGGAAATACGTAAAACCAAGGTAAATCTACACTCTTGTAACTTACACGATAATTAAGGAATGAACTAATAATAATAATTTGTCAATAATAAAATCGATATAAAACTGTGATAACGTGAATATGATGAAAAAAAGGAAACCAGAAAATCGGACTTCTGTCACATCCGAAGCAAGTGATCAAATGTACTACAAATTGATTAATTCAAAGATAAGAAAAAAATACTATAGATTACTTACCTCGTATGCTTTGGAAGCTCCTGGACAGAAATCGGTAGCTCTGGACAGTAAATAAATTCGGCAAAAACCCAAGTCTCAGATGGACTTCCTTACTATACAAAACCAGTGTAGTTTTCCTTTTTTCCAGCCCATATGAACCACAGTAGAACCTAATAACAATAAAAAATCCACACAGAAATTGTTCTATGCACGAAATAACGATAATCTGCAAGTTTCACTTACAGCGATAATTTATACAATTTAAATATTGTATAACGTGTCAATTAACAATAATTGAACCACGAAACGTCTACTTTAGACAAGATACGATAAAACGGAAATGGGAATACCCATCCACGTGTTTAAAAAACAGTGCTACTAGGTAATTATCGGAAAATAATCCAAAATACGTAAATAATACGAAATACAGTAATTATTCTGACAAATTATTATTTTTATTATTGCACAATAAAGCTGAAGCAAGAATTAAAAAGCAAATTTTATGAATAGCGGTATTTAAGCAACTACAAGAATGTACGACTTACCTCGGTGAAATTCGAAAGGCAAAAGATCTCCCTAGACGAAAAGGACATGCTGGAGGAGTAGCAATATATTCCAAAACATCTTTAAAAACTGAAATAATTGAAATGAATAATAAGGAAAGAGAGGAAATTGAACAACTCTGGATCAAATTAAACCTAAAAAAGAAGAAAATAGCATTTGGATCTATTTACATATCACATGAATTACCAATTATTAAAATGGAGATACTTGAGGAGATGTTTAGTGAAATCATACCAAGTTATGATCACTGCATATGTACTGGAGATTTTAACATAGATATGTTGAAAAATGGATCTACCACACAACACTTTACAAACATATTGCAAATATTTAATTTAAACCAGTTAGTTACAGAACCCACTAGAATAACTGAGACATCTAGTACTCTTATAGACCTAATAATTACAAACACTACAATGAAAGTTACAGAATCAGGAACTATTGACATGTCGGAATTGGGATGTGATCATGATCTAATTTACTGCTCGATGCACCTGGAGAGAGATCCAATGGAGGTGACTATGAAAACATATCGAGATTATAGAAATATGGACATCGATAGGTTACATATGGATGCTGAAAAAATTAACTGGAGTGATATTTACATGATCGAAGATATAGACAAAAAGTTAAAAGTATTTAATGAAAAAATTGTAAATATTTTTAATGTGCATGCTCCTCTTAAAACAAGTAAAATAAGACAAAAAAAAAATTTGCCATGGATTACATATAATATTAAATGCCTAAGGAAAGAAAGAGAAAAAGCTAGGAAGAGATATTGCAAAAACCAAACAAATGAAACGCGTACCTACTATCAAGGAATAAGGAAAGAGGTAAAGAAAGCAATAGATAGAGAGAAGGTTGCATACTATGGACAGAAATTTAACCAATATCAAAACAACAACACAAATATTTGGCTTGAAGCACAAAAAGTTGGAATAAGGGGAAAAGGTTCAAATCTGGACTTGCCTCAAAATTTAAATGATCCTCAAATTATCAGTGACTACTTTCAAACTTGTGTGACAAAAACCCAAATTACTGAAAAATTTGATGTTCCAAATTTTAATTTTCAGTTTACTGAGACGGAATGTGTGAAAAAGGCATTGTACAAAATTAAATCTAAATCGGTTGGCATTGCTGGGATATCAGTACATATGTTGCAGCTGCTCCTTCCATATTGCTTATTACCTCTAACTCATGTAATAAACATGTCACTGGAACTGGGAAAAATACCTAAAGAATGGAAAACCAGCATAATTCAGCCAATTCCTAAAACAGATATTGTGAAAGAAATTAAGGATTTACGCCCGATAAACATTTTACCAGTTGGATCAAAGATTTTGGAAAGAATCGTGTATGGTCAACTATACGATCACTTAAATTTTTATGATATATTTCCACTCCGACAATCTGGTTTCAGAAAAGGATATAGCACTGCCACAACATTATCTAGTATTGTTGACGATATTATTTCAGCAAAAGATACAAATATGGTAACTATACTAATTCTTATGGATATGTCAAAAGCCTTTGACTCTGTGAATTTTGAACTCTTATTAGCAAAGCTGCAATCCAATGGTGTTAGAGAAAATGCATTACTTTGGTTTTCTAATTACTTAAATAGAAGAAATGTTATTACCAGAATACAACAACAAAATGTTAATCTGTTTTCAGAACCATGTGCTGTTGAGTCTGGAGTGCCTCAAGGATCAATATTAGGACCATTATTATTTAATATCTTCACTGTTGATGCTCCTAAAATCCTACAACACTGCAGGTTATATATGTATGCAGATGATTTTCAACTTCTTTTTAGTTTTTAACACAATGAAACAGAAATAGCTCTAGAAATCATAAACAGAGAAATTAATAACCTTGTAACTTATATAAAAAATATTGGCCTTCAGGTTAACCCAGAAATCACAATTAATTGCATTTGGTTCTCCAAACTTCTTAAATGAAATTAAGTTAAACTGTGTAGTTAAAATCCAAGGTGAAACTCTGCAGTATAAAACGAGTGTAAAGAATCTGGGGTTAATAATGGATGAAAACTTAAATTTCGAACAACATGTGCAAAGTAAATTTCAGGTAGCTTTCATGAGACTAAAAACTCTTTATCAGTATAAAAATGTGATACCTAAAAATGTAAAACTTTTATTTGTCGACTCTTTAGTTCTTTCATTGTTTAACTATTGTGATTGTGTGTACCAACTGTGTCTTACAGAAAGAACAAAGAAAAGGATTCAAAGAGTACAGAATGCAGGAATAAGATTTTGTTTGAAACTACCAAGAAGAGAGCCTACAAGTCAACATATAAGAGATGTGAATTGGTTACGAATGGATGATAGACAAAAAATTCATTTATTATGTTTTGTATTCAAGATTGTAACTGATAAAATGCCTAAATATTTGTACAATAAGTTAAGGTATAGGTTTGATGTACATGATATCATAACTAGACATAGGACTAACTTGGACATTCCACGGCATAGTACAACATTTTTTCAATCAAGCTTTTCTTACGTAGCAACTAAAATAGTTAATGCTCTACCTAATGATTGTTTCAATTACTGAACAACTTTTCCAAATACAATTTTGTTGTATCTTCAAAAGTAAAGGTAGTTTATTCTAGTGCATTTTTAAAAATATGTCGCTAGAACACCCCGTATACGAGCGATTTCACTCATATTTGGCGCTTCTTAGTTTTAGACGAAGCAGGAGCTAAATCCAGAAGAGTAATGTCCAATTCGAAAATTTTTTGTCATTTACACCTATTCATGCGTCCATCCGTGGACACACTGTATATGTAGTTCTTTTTACTGGTAGTTATTAGGGTTTTGTTTCTGGTGTTATAACTATGCTCTAATGATTTAAACAGTTTGATGTTTTCTTTTACAAATGTTGCTGCTTCATGTATATACAAACCTATCACAGTTAATATTTGTGAATAACATTCTACAGCTGTCTGTAGGTCTTATATTAAATATAAATCTTAATCATCTTTTTTGCATCTTTAGAATCCTATCTGCATCTGTAGAATTTTCCCAGAATATAATACCATATGTAACTCGTGCCTGAATAATATATGCGTGATACACACTCAGTGCAGCTTCCACATTTACAAAATGTGCTACTACCCTAAGTGCGTAGCAGTAAAGTTAGATACCTCCAGCCAGGCTGTCAACAGCTTCCAGTCAAGCCTCGTGTCTAAGATAATTCCTAAGAATTTTACTGAGTTACTACTTATGTTTATGTTGCTATAGGCAAATACTGTTTCTCCATTTTGTGGTACATACGAAAATTTAATTGCTTGGGTTTTATTAACATTTAGTTTAAGATTGTTATTTGTAAACCAATTTTGCAGGATGGTTACTGCATCAAGGATATCCTTTTCTATGTTATTTTCAGAGTCTTGGCTAAATACTATAGATGTATCATCTGCAAATTGGCTCTTACACCTTAATTGAATTAAAGGTTTTTAATAGATTTATATTTATATTAAATATAATAATGCAATTAATAAGTTGTATCATTTTCAAAAGTCCCGCCAGTTTGCCGTTAATGACGTCAAAAACGACGGTCTTGCTATTGGTTAAAATCCAAACAAATTCGTTTGTGCTCGTGGCGTCACAATATTAACCTCAAAAATATGCATTTTTTACGATTTTCGAATATTATGTCGCTTTTATCAAAATTTCCGCTTGGTTTCTGTACTATCAACTAAAATCTTGTTCAATGCATTATTAATGAAGTTTTAATTGCCTTGATTTAATAAAATAAGATTTTTGTTGGTTGGAAATTAACCGTCTATATTTAATAATCTACAATATTATAACTATACATATATCTTCTGTCTGCCAGAGTTTCTAAATGTTATAATGGATCCACGTTAAAACTATAAAAATTTAAATTAAAATTGATAATAAATTTACAAAAACAAAAAAATTGAGGTCATTTGAGTCATGTGATGTACACGACCTATGCCAATGACTATCCGTTTTTGATGTCACAAAAATTTAATAGATTAATTACTACGTTTTGAAATATTTTTTTTGGTCTTAAATGAAAAATACTAGCAAAAAGAAAAAACACGTCTGAGCTATTTTAAAAAACACTATAGACTGTTGCAATTTGCAAAATTTCGAGGAACAGCCCATTGAATCATTTCGATCAACAATTTGTGGCATATAATTTGTGTATAATATACAACAAAGGGCCAAGAATCGAGCCCTGCGTGATACCTCTCCTGGTCAATTGCTTATCTGATTTAAACTTGTTTTCACTCTCATCTTTTGCTACTAATTGTTGATATCTATTACATAAATAGGACTCTATCAGTTCTAGCGCTATACCTCGTATACCAAGACTATCTAGTTTGCTTAGAAAAATATCATGCCGCACACTATCAAACGCCTTTGATAGGTCAAGATATACTCAATTGTGTCTTTATTATTGTTTAATGAATCTACATAGTATTGTCGTTGGTCCTTTATAAATTGCGAGTATGGTCGTCTTACCTTTCCTAAATCAGTTTTGAGAATCAGATATATTAAGTTTTTTTCTTTTTTTTCTCAAATATCTTACTTATATCTGATAAAAGTGCAATGGGTCAATAGTTCTGCCAGTTACTTTTATCACCTTTTTTCAGAATAGCCTTGATTTCAGCATTTTTCAACATCTCTGGAAATGTTCCATTGCATAGCATTAAGTTTATGATGTGGCACAGAGGATAACAAATCACATCTGCTACATGTTTTAAAATTTTTACAGGCCCCTCGTCCACTCCAACAGATTTTTAGAGACATAATTGTATTAAATACCTCTTGTGGATTGGAGGGCTCTAAAAATAGTTAGTTTTCCAGGTCTATAAACTCTACTTTATAACTGTTACCATTATTATTGATATCTTGACATTGGTTTACAAATTTATTGTTGACAAAGTTTAATATATATTTTGGATTTCCACAATGTATATTTTTTAGGATTGATTCAGATTTTATATTATCCTTATCTGTATATTTTTTGACAATGTCCCAGACAGCCTTACCTTTATTCTGGGCAGATTCTAATAGCGCTTGTGGGATAGTTGTTTTGCAACTTTAATTATGTTTTTTAGGATGCTCGAATATTTTTTGTAGAACTTCTTAGTGATACGGTTTGCTAACATCTCTGTATAGATAGTGTTTCCTTTTTGAGGAAATTTTTATACCCTTAGTTACCCAAGGTTTAGGAATATTATTGAAATTTTTTGTATTTTTTAGAAGGAAAATTAATTGTAGAGCAATTTTTATGATACTGTTGACTTTATTATAAGCACGATTGGTGTCATTTTCTTGGAATACAGCTTGCCAATTTTCATTCTCTATTAACTGTTTGAATTGGTCTAATTTATTTGGTGAAAATATTCTTTTCTTATAAAGGTTTTCCTTTTGTGGATTTATTTTAGTTAATATTCCAAAAATTAGAATTTGACCCTCATGATCTGATAATGCTGATGTTATGACAAGTCCTCCCTGTTTATAAATATGATGTCGATAAGAGATTTAAATTTTTTTGTAAATCTTGTTGCCGTTGTTATTGTTTCAATTCTAAAAATATAAAGTAAAACATAAATCTTTTGTCTTTACAATTTTTTAATAACTCATCAAATAACTGCTGTAAGTGGAGTGTCAATATATGAAGAATGACCCTTTACATGAAAGTATAAGTTCATATAAAATTTTCTCCCTCAGCTTGTCCCTGCTAAGATATTTGCCGTTAGACATAAGTAATATAAGTAGTTTTATTTCTTTCTAAAATGTGGTAATTTTAAATAGTTTCTTTTAATTTAATACCATTTTAGTCTTAAATATCGTTAAAAAAAACTCGTATGTTTGTGATAAGACATTCTTTTCCTGTATGTTTTAAAATAGTTATCTTTTAGAAAAAAAGAAAAACTATATACTCTTAATATCGAATGCCTTTTTCTCGAAAATGGTCAAATATATCAAATTTAAATAAGAACATGTTTTTTTACTAACAGTATTAGCAAACTATGAAAATACATTTAAAAGCGAAATTAAAAAAATCAGCATCAATATTTTGCTGTAAGGAAAAGTATTAAGCAACCTTCGACTCCTATAATGTGTATCTAATAGAAAAGTTTATCACATTGTCCCCACGATATCCTCATGACAATCTCTTTTTGTTGATGTAACCCAAAAATTATCATTTCATTGGAAAACAAAACTGTTATTTGTAAAAAAATATTTTCAACCCATCTATCTTACATGAATTTATGGGGTTATTTTCACTTGTTCTGCAGGCCCCACCAAGAGATTTCTCACCATCACTGGGAGAACTGGTAAACAGAATTTTTTATGTGTGTGAGTGTGTGACAAGTTAGTTAAATTCAAAATATTTCTAAAATAAATGTGAAATTATTGTTCTAGATCTATGATAGGAAATCCGACAAACTTCCAACACACTGGTCATATAGGTAGTCGAGATGTTGAAATACCTGGTGATCAATTGATAGCACTTCAAAACCAAATGAAAAGTAAAGGAGGTTACGAAACTACATATAAGGTGAGAAAAATATATATAATCAAGCAGTTGACTTCAAATTTCAAAACTGTATCCTCAACCTCTACTAACTGCAAATGTTAATTGAATATAACGAATAGTCTTTGAGATATTTAAAAAAAACTGTTCTAAAATCTGACGGAAAATTGATACAGGCTTAAAAGAAGTATCAGGGTGGAGTATATTGTTAGTATAGTTAGTATAGGCATTAAATGCTGCGATGTCTTTATAAAGTTTATAATAATATACATTTTCGTGTGTCATCTTGACTTGGCAATACCGAAGTTTTAAATTGCTCAATTGTAATTGAGAAAGCGTCAAATATAATTGAGAATAGTCAAATGTAATTCAGAATACGTTAATTGTAATTGAGAATAGTTAAATGTAGTTGAGAAACCGTCAAATGTAATTGAGAATAGTCGAATGTAATTGAGAAAGCATCAAATGTAATTGAGAATAGTCAAATGTAATTGAGAATGCGTTAATTGTAATTGAGAAAGCGTTAAATGTAATTCAGAAAGCGTCAAATGAAATTGAGAATAGGTCAAATGCGAAATTGAGATCATGAAAATTTGAAGATGTCATATAAGTATACAGGGAGAATATATGGGGATATCGGAAGCCGTAAGAGATCTTTACTTGACAAATTGCGCAGTTGTCTTTTAGTTCCATGTTTTAAACTGTTTATCAAATTAAGGACACCAACTTTTACGAAATTCAAATTGACGTTTTAAATTTTATACAAAATGCATTTGTAAACTTAACCCGTAAAAGTCATTTGTGACTGTCATCATAAACAATTATGACGGTTGAATGGCCGGTATTTTTTTTCACAGAATAATCGATTTCAAGCATAAACTATGTATTTATGTAAAAGTTTCTAATTTTATATGATCTCAATTTCAATTGACCCATTCTGAATTCCATTTGATGATTTCCGAATTACATTTAACGCTTTCTCAATTACATTTGACGCTTTCTCAATTACATTTGACTATTCTCAATTTCATTTGACGCTTTCTGAATTACATTTAACTATTCTCAATTACAATTAACGCATTCTAAATTACATTTGACTATTCTCAATTACATTTGACGGTTTCTGAAATACATCTAACCGTTTCTCAATTACAACTGGAATAGGTGTAGAGCAGTGATATCATGTTTAGACTTTCTACAAGCATGCTAATAGATTTATATAACAGATCGATCGCAACAGCTCAGTCGAATTCTCCTTGTGCTTTAACTATAATAGAATAGAACAGAATAGAAAAATATTTATTGTGCATACATGGTAAAAATACAAAGGGTGATGTTCGTATAAACATTCTTCCACGCCACCGTTAACTCTAAAAATTAACATACAATAAATAAACAATATACATAAATAATAAAAGCAATATAAAAGGTAAACTTGAACATGGAGCTTAATCTCTGCAGGCAAAAATCATTTGTTTCATATAAAAAAAAACAGAAAAATATGCACAACACTGATAAAAAAATAATCTTAATAAAAACTTCGTGTATACTGAACATACATGTGGAAGCGTGTTTAGTATACACGAAGTTTTTATTGGGTTATTTTTTTATAAGTGTTGTGCATATTTTTGTGTTATTTTTTATATGAAAGCATGCAAATGATTTTTGCCTGCAGAGATTAAGCTCCAAGTTCAAGTTTACCTTTTAGAATGTTACGACAGGTCGAAGATACCATCCTCATGCGTATTCTGAGCCTTGAAGAAGTTTACGTCGAGTAAACGAAACGTCGGCAAAAGAATAACGTTATTTTTATTGTCCTGTACCGACCATTTTCCCTTCCTTATAAGATTGACAAGGACACAATTTTTAATTCAGAAAAAAAGTATATTTTACAACAAGAGATGAAAATACTGTTTTTCATTAGATGAATTTTTCTTTTGAAATTCTTACGAGCGAAAAAAACATATTTCATCTCGAATAGGAAATGCTATTTATTCTACGATATTGCGATAAAATATTCGATTGTCATTTACAGAACTTTATTTTTAGCGTCACTTTCACCTATATCGGGATTTATCCAGCAAAATCTTGTCGAGAGCAGAGCTTACCAACTATATTTGGGGGTGTGCACGTTCACTGTATTCACTTTCTGAGTCCATAATCATATAAAATGCTATTAAATTATAAACGAACTGTCACAATGTATAGCTATTAACATATCTAGGAATGTTATGAGTATCATAACTGCCGTAGATGTCGGTTTGAAATCCAAGCTCGTAGAGCGAGGATTTTAAGACATCTAAGGCTGTTGTGTTGTGATTCATAACATCCGTGATTTGTTCAATAGTTTATCGGTTTCAGAAAATAAAGACATTATTAATAGATATCATAAGAAACAGGAGCAGTAGTGATACATTTCAGTATTTAATTATTATTGTTTGGAGTTTTCTGTTTGTATTAATAAATAGCCCTATAGTTTCATTATTTATTATTTCATCTGTTGACAGTTGACAAATCTGTATTGTAATATTACCGTACAAGCTGTTGGCATGGCAATAAATATTACTGTACAACTTTAGTTATGATTTACTTATCAGCCTATTTTTGTATATATAAACAAAGGATTAATATCCTGAAACCGATAAAATTATTAATTGTAATGAACTGTCACAAATGTCACAATGTAAATTAATAATTGTTTGTTTGGTCGTTGCTATGGTAGCTGTAACATTTTCATTTTCACTTCTATTTATTATTTTATTTATTTACGGGCCTTACCCGTTATAAATGTAAATGCAAGTTTATATTGCATTCATAAAAATAACAGAGTTCAAAATTATAATACTATAACAAAAGACAGGAACAAAGTTACATAAAATATATCATATCTCTAACATATCGCAATCTATCACAGTGAGTTCATAAAGCGCTTGTAATCATCGAAAAAGTCGAATGTAATCGGTGAAAGATTTGCGAGCATTATAGTCCGAGGGATAAAAGAATTAGAACGAATATTGGTGCGACAAAAGGGCTGGTAAAATAAATTAGCTGACCTAGTAATTTTATAGGGAGCAGCTAAACCAATTGACTGAAGTAAGAATGGGCAATCAACATGGGAGTTAATAACTTTGTAGAGGAGTTGGAGGTCTTTCTGATCTCTTCTGATTTTCAATGGATCAAGTGAAAAATTCTTATAAAGTATGTTATAGTTGTAATGGAAATTATCAGAAGGGTTGATTCTCATAAGCAATGTATCTCAAGAACTTCCGTTGAAGTTGTTCAATTTTGTGTATGTGGACAGGTATAAGAAGGATTCCAAACAGAGCAGGCGTATTCTAAGAGAGGTCGTACCAGATTACAGTATAATAGTCAGATTGCATTAATGTTATAGAAGTCACCTGTGCATCTTTTGATGAAACCAAGCATTCTAAGAGCTTTGGAGATCATTTCGGTGATGTGAGGAACAAAAAATGATAATGATGACTCGACGATTACACCGAGATCTTTAATGATTGAAACTTGAGGTAAAATGGTGTTATTTATTTCGTAGTCGAAATATAGTGGATCACGACTTCTGGAGAAGCAAATAGCGTGACATTTTGACGTATTGAGATCCATGCCTTTAGACGAACACCATATTTCCAGTCTTTCCAAGTCAGACTGTAGCTTTAAAGTCGCCTGCAAAACAGAAAATTTAAATACTTAAAACAGATTTTTGTATCCTTTATGAAAATATAGAACAAAAGAGGACCCAAATGAAAACCCTGTGGTACCCCTGATGCAATTTTAATTTCACGTGATCTGAAATTATTAATCTTAACAATTTGAGACCTTCCAGAGAGGTAACTAGTTAACCAATTCAGAAGTGTGCCCTGAATTTCCAGAGTTTCAAGTTTGTTCAATAGTACTGGATGATTAACTCTGTCAAACGCCTTGGAGAAGTCTGTGTATATCGAGTGATCCTCTCCACCCCCATCCAAGACGCCTGACAGATAATACGTGTAAGTAAGCAGATTTAACTCTGTAGATCTGCCACTCTGAAAGCCAAACTGTTCGTTTATTATGGTTCGATTCAGCAAGGAAGTTAAATATGTAGTGATAAGATTTTCGAAAAGTTTCAGAATTATAGTAAGATTGCACACAGATTCTGATAGGATTCACTAAATTACACAAATATTGCACCAATCTCCCCTAACAAATTCGTCTGGCTAATACCAAAGGTTAAACTGGAATAAATAATAAAACAGCAATGCGCTTTAGGTATTCGGTTGGTTCACATAAAACGGAATGAGACACGTGCGCTCCCAAAGCGTGATCCTATTCAACCAATCACGGTAGTTCGAGGCGGAGCGTCGACCGACGACCGGTTCAATTCAAAATTGATAGGGGAGATGTGTGCTACTTACTGAACTGTATCCGAAATAACTGAGTGGCCAGACATGTATATCAGCCTTATTGCCAGATTTATGAATAGGTGTTAAGTAACTTATTTTCCAGGAGTCAGGGAATTTGCCTAAGTTCAAAGATGCATTGAAGAGGACGAGATAAAACAAAGCTACAAGATTTTAAAATAATTGGGGGGATACCATCAGGTCCCGGTCCTTTGAATACATCTAACTTACAAATTTCTTCATAGATATTGAAAATAGTAATATAAAATTTGGAAATGTTAATACTGCTGTAAGAGACAGTAGGGGTGACAGGAAAAAATTTTTCTGAATAAACTGTTTGAAAATATTCTGCAAATAGATTGGAAAGATTAGGACCTAGCTGATGATGCTTAGTCTTATAGAACATTTCTGGCGGCAAATCGTTGTTTTTTCATTTGGAGTTATGAAAATTCCAAAAATTTTTGAAATTTCTTTGGAAAGCGAGTGAGGATACAGCTTCTTTTACAAATTTTTGATAAGATAATCTGGATAGAGATTTACATTCTGAACATAGTAAAGAAAATTTAATATAATTATCACGCGTACCAGAATTTTTAAAAGTTTTGTGTGCTTGCATTTTCAAAATTGTCAACTCCTTCAACTCTTGTGAAAACCACTTTGAAAAGTTTCTTTTGGATACTTACTTCTTAGGTACAACTAAATCAATAATAAAATATTATAAAAAATAGGCAACATATTATCTAGAATCAACAGAACGACAGTAACAAGCCATCCCAGTTGATTTGTCCAAGGTATTCATTTATCACTTTAAAATCAGCTGATTTATAATCATAATAATAGTCTTCTGAGTGAGGACCAGATGAGTTGGTTTGTAACGTCCTTTATGCTGATACTAAGTGGACTACTACTACTACTACTACTACTAGAGATGAAAATATTTCTATCTCTAGAGTAAAAAAATGTTTCATATAGACAGTGGAAAAATTGTTATTTTCATATACATGAGTAGAAAAACATTATCGAAAATGCAACTACCCTAAAAAAGAACCACATAGACATAACAAACCCGATATTTGTGAAAAAGTCCCAAAGCAATAAAACAATAGAAAAAGAGGCACGAAATCAATCTAAAAATAAAGTTACTGGTTTTTACACCCTGTAGATGAAAGTTTAATTCTAATACATCATTTGAAAGTTCGTATGTAGCTTAATCAGCTGCTGCAATAAAAAGTTTAAAATTATTTTTAACACGTTCATTACCTGCGGCCACTATAGTGGCCTTTGCTGATTCTCTTGGTGGAAATTTCATATCTACAGGGTGTCCCAGAAATAAGTGCACAAAGAGAAACCACATATTCCCGAGGTCAAAATAAATCGATTGGACTAAACTTACCTCTATACTAAAATGCTTCCTAAGGGAGCTACAGGCCCCTAAATGTGGACCCCTGAAGACGGTTTTTATTTATTACCTCCGAAACTGTTCAAGTTAAAGTAATGAAATTTTGCACATCCACTAAACGTCCTAAGCCTAACAAAATGAGGTAAATATCATCTCAAAATTTTTACCAAGGGTGGGTCAAGCTGTAATGGTGGGGGGTAAAAATTATCGCAACTTTTTTATTTGTAAATTTTTTTGAGTTTTGACTTCAAATTATGAATTGTCAGAGTTTTTCACAAAGGAAATGCCCTCTTGTGCAACTTCGATCGGAGGCACCGTTTTCGAGATAAATTCATTTTAATATTCAAATGCATGCTCTAAAATGATTAGGTAAGTGGAGTAAGTGGACTAATTTTTTCCTTTTCTCGTCAAAACAAAATTCAAGAGCCAGATCAAACCAAGATTTTCTTATTTATTTTAACAACTGCTCAAAATGCTTAAATTTTGTTTCGACGCAAAAAGGAAAAAATTAGTCCACTTTATCATTTTAGAGCATACATTTGAATAATAAAATGAATTTATCTCGAAAACGGTGCCTCCGATCGAAGTTACACAAGAGGGCATTTCCTTTGTGAAAAACTCTGACAATTCATAATTTGAAGTCAAAACTCAAAAAATTTACAAATAAAAAAGTTGCGGTCATTTTTACCCCCCACCCCTACAGCTTGACCCACCCTTGGTAAAAATTTTGAGATGATATTTACCTCATTTTGTTAGGCTTAGAAAGTTTAGTGGGTGTGCAAAATTTCATTACTTTAACTTGAACAGTTTTGGAGATAATAAATAAAAACCGTCTTCAGGGGCCCACATTTAGGGGCCTTTAGCTCCCTTAGGAAGCATTTTGGTATAGACGTAAGTTTGGTGCAATCGATTTATTTTGACCTCGGGAATATGTGGTTTTGTTTTGTGTACTTATTTCTGGGACACCCTGTATATCATAGCTTTAACATATTCCAGGTACATCTAGAGAACCCTCTAAAATACAACGGTAGTGAATGTGTTAATATGAAAAACATGGCATTTCTCTTTAGGTTCTACATCTGTCAAAATTTTGACAAAATTTAGAATATTTCAAAAACCGCTCAAGAGAAGTATATTATGTTATGATAGTTCATTGGAAAGCTCTTGACATTCTCTAAGCTCTTGACATTCATCAAATTTGGATTAATATATAGGGTGTTCCATTTAACATAACAAAATTGACTACTGCCCAGCCTAAATGGAACACCCTATACAACTAGAAATATTTTTGGATATGCAATGTGTTGATTGCTAAACAACTTTTGTTTTAAAGATTTTTATCTATCTACAATAGCTTAGGACCTAAGGAGTTATGGAAGAAATACGCACTACGTAGACACCCTGTATACATACTTTGTATGGTTATCATTTAAAGTTAATTTAAATTGAGAAAAATTATTTAAACTGATTTTTTTTTCAGGAGCCTGACTGGTGCCAGTAGCAGCAAATAGAATTATCAAATGAACGGATGTGTGTCATAATATAGGAAATTTTAGTATTTATTTATTTGTGGTATTATTACATTAAGTTACTATTCATATTGTGTATATACATATAGACATATACGTATATTCAACTTTTTCTCTTTATGTTACTATAGTTCTCTATCGACTATGTTTAAGGTTCAGCCTTTAAGACGGCAAATACATTTTTTTTATACAAGATTACATTATACACATCGTATCATACAAAAACATAGAATTAAGTTGAAAGGCATTGTATTCATGGCTCATAGTTTTAGTATATTTCCTTCACACCTTCGCCTCTACACTCCACATTTGTCAAGTATGTAGCAATACCTGTGTGTATACACTGTATACGCCAATAAAACTAATTTTATTGATATTAGACAGAGAAATAACAGATGTCACATCGACTTATTTACAATCTGAAGCAGCCTGCTTTTTTTACCCATATGTATTTGGCAACGACATAACTGTTTTTGTTAACTACTTGCCATTTCTTTTTTTTTCTTTTTTCATCATGCTCAGCTTTGTAATGTTGGCATTATCAGCTCTGTAAATATAAATAATAAAATATATGTTTGTAATAAATCCTTTCCTTTTTATATTATCTTGGATCCAAAAAATATATATAATACATTATTCTTACTTATTCATCAATAATAATACAAAACAAATGATTTAGTCAATGGAAAAATATTTAATAATAAAGTTTACTCTTTAGGTACCTACATGTTTGCCTAAAGGCAAGCTTGTGATCTTGTTTTCTTATGGTTTATTTTTGTAATTTGGCAATAGAATTTCAACAAATGATACCGACTAATATCTTGTAAAGTATAATTTCCATTATATAGACAAAATTTTTCTTTCCAATATATGAAATCATATATTCAAAGGAAGAAAATGGAATCATAAATATGTTTTTAATATTAAATTCAAAAAAATAATGTTTTGAAAATTATGTAAGTAATTGTTCTTTATATCTTCGTAAATAACAATAATTTTCAAAATCATATTTGTACATTTTGTGTTTAAGTCCATACTGTACGTATATAATATATGTATATCTACAGAAAAAAATGAATAAACACATCATATGTATAAATCATTGGAAAAGGAAGGATTAAGGATATGCAAGAAACTATGATGTTCATATTTCTAACTAATAAATTTCAATTACTAATAATAGATTCAAAATTAATTTAACAATCTATTGAAAAATTCTGATTTATTTTCAGGAAATTAGTCTGTTTAAAAAGGCCTTTAAACTAAAGTATGTAAATAAAACCTCTACATATTTATTTCTAGCCTGTTAAACATTTATACTGTAAAAATAACTGTACATATTATAAGACTTTATGAACTTTTCATTTATATTTGTTAACTGTTCCAAAGTACTTTGATATTTGTGTCTAGGCTGGACTAAAAACCAATGAGAACTTGGTCAAAATTTAAATCTATTATATTAATATTAATGTGCAATATACCGTTTTATAAAATGTTTTATTAAGGTATATATTTAATTTTTCAATATCATGAGGTAGGTAACGTATTAAATTTCGATTTGTAAATACATTGTGAGAGTAATTAATTTTATTGAATTTGGACATAAAATGAAAAATTAATGTTACAATTGATTATTTAGAATTTGTTAACAAATAAACAGTTTTATCAACATTGTGTTCATATATTAATAACATATTATTTACCTAATTAATTCTGCATTGAAAAAATAAATATTATATATGTTCAGTAATGACTGACAAAGTATGAAACTTGGTATAACTTCCTACCTGTTTGTTCCTTCCTGGGAGTCAGCAGATACTGATTATGAAGTGGACCGTATAAGTGATGTCACATCAAACACTTGATTTAAAAATGTTTTAATAATGTCACAAGGCACTCAATATGAGAAAAGGTACCTAACTGATTATAACACTAGCGTTTGAGAAATTTGAGATTAATTTAGTAGTTAGTACACGAGAATATTAACGACTTATTACTTCTTTCGGAAGTAAGCGAATATCAATTCTTTTCCTTGTCGCAGTGGCGGTGCTTGGGTGCATTGGGCCCCTAAGCAAATATTGAAATATTCGGTATTCAAAAAACAGACGTTTTACTTAATTCGCGGTTGGCGACGCAATTTAAACTGGAATGAGAGGCGCAACGCGCAAAACCCCTTCATATCCAGGGCCCCTAAGCAATGCTTATATTTTCTTTTGCATATCTCCGCCACTGCCTTGTCGGCGCGAGTGGTCCTAAAGTCCTCGGAAGCCCAGGTAGGGTATTTTCTTGCACTAAGTATATGCACGACACGGCGTTTAGTTAAAATATATTAATTATATGCATTGACAACCATAAACAACTAATATTAAACATATGAATAATAAAGAAATAAAAATAATAGAAAAATACACAAAAATACATATTCAGTGGATTTTGAACAGTAGGTACAAGAAAATATTGCAAAAAATATACTGTGGTCGAATCTGAATTGAATTGTGAAAGTAGCATAATGTGAACGTAACTTATCATGATTGTTAATGAAAGATAACAAAATATTATTTATATATTTATCATTGAGTAAAAAATAATAAAGAGTTGCAACATCAAGGTTTCGAGATTTTAGTATTGTATTTCTTTGCCAATAACTTCATGATTGTCATGAATTTTTAGTGCTACGGGAAGGTATTTGTAATGTGGCTGTATAGCCCTTAAAATTGAAGACAATCATGAAGCTATTGGTGAAAAAATACAACACTAAAATCTCGAAACCTTGACAGTTGCTCCTCTTTATTATTTTTACTCAATGATATTTATGTATATGCCCTCCATTCATTTCAACATACTTCCCAAAACTTCAATATTTGCTTATTGAGGCGTTTTGATGAGCACCAAGTACACTTCTTGAAGAAATTAACGCACCATCATAAAATAACCAAAAGTTTGAAGTTAATTTTTGTCTAGACCTCTTGTCCGATTTCGATGATTTTTTTTTTGTATGATAGGCTATTTATTCATGAATGTGAATGTAATTTTATTTTTTCAGATAATTTTTTTTTTTATTGATTACAGGGTGTAACAATTGAGACGTGTTTTTTCCATGAAATTTGTAACGCCCTGTGAAGTTCAACAGTTACACCAGCAACTTAGAATTCATATCGTACTCTAGACTTATCCTTTCTTAACATTCTCTTTTTTAATTCACTTTATTATCTTGCTTAGTACCAGAGAAACACAGTTTTATAGCATAACATGTTATTATTGATTTAATTTTGAAAAATCTAAAGTAAGTAGCTTGCTTTGGAAAACACAAGAAACGTGTTGCTAATGTGGTGATAACCGTGTTTATTTTCAATATTTTTATCAATATGGAACGTGAAATACGAAATCTTACTGGTGAAAAATGTGCTCAAGCATTAATGTTGGTTGAAGTAGGTTGGAGTTATCGAAGAATTGGGCAATGATTTAATGTGGCTCATACAACTAGTCGTCATTAATAGAAGCCTTACAGCTGAGTGGTACATATTAGACGACCACGTGGTTTCATATGCGCCATAAAGGGCAAGGACTTATGTTAATGCAGAATAATGCCAGACCTCATGTTTCTCGAGTTGTGCAATATTATCTGGAAGATGTCGGAATTAACACCATGGAATGGCCAGCCAATAGCCCGGACTTAAATCCACTGAAAAACCTCTGGGATAAACTTGGTAGAAAATTGAACGTAATTAATTTGACACCTTGATAGATGTTGAGCGAAAATTGGGTCAAATTTGAGAAGAATTGAACCAAAATGAAATACGGTCGCTTATTTTAAGTAGGTATAAATCGGCGTTGCCAAGAAGTTATTCGAGGCAGAGGCGGAAATACTCGCTATTGATATTCTTTTTTGCATTTTGTTCATTTTTATTTATTTTTTTTTTTTTTCGATATTACCTCAAAGTAAAAACATGTTACGCTATAAAATTGTGTTTCTCTGGTACCAATAAAGATAATAAAGTAAATCAAAAAAGAGAATGTTAAGAAAAGATAAGGCTACAGTACGATATGAATTCTAAGTTGCTGGTGTAACTGTTGAACTTCACAGGGCGTTACAAATTTCATGAAAAAAAACACGTCTCAATTGTTACACCCTGTAATCAATAAAAAAAAATTATCGGAAAAAATAGAATCACATTCAATTCTTGAATAAAGAGCCTATCATACAAAAGAAGAATCATCGAAATCGGACAAGAGGTCCAGACAAAAATTAACTTCAAACTATTGGTTATTTTATGGTGGTGCGTTAATTTCTTGGAGAAGTGTATAATTTTCTGTGTAGAATTAAATTTCTTAATTGCTTTTCCTTATAAAGTTTTAAACCAAAAAAAAAGCAACTTCTACAATTTAATTGAAAATAGGCATAGCCATCAAATTGTTTGAAACTTATGCATACATCAAACTTTATTGAAATTTGCCCAAACTTTCGGAGTAATTGAAACAGTTAAAAATGTACGTTTGAGACCTATAACTTTTAAATAAGACATTTTATATAATAGTAATTATAAATAATAATAAAAGGTCTTTATTTTAAACTCGGCGAAGTTCAGCATAACTGTTCTACTTAATTGAGTATAAATGTAAGTTTACAATAAGAAATATTTAATTTAATTTTTTTTTTATTACAAGGCATTCGCCATGTACCGTGCCTTAATTTCAAAACACTACACTAGGGAGCGATCGGTCAAGATCGTGAGTCGCATCCGGAATAGTGGGGATTGGATTGATTTAATGCATGATGGCAAATGGTTTATTGGAAAGTTTTTAGTTAAAATATAGAAGTAATTCATTCAAATTCACTACTACATAAGTGTCCCGGGTGAGAATCGGATTGAACGCATAACGGTACAAAGGACGAGGCTCGATCGAGATGCGTTTGCCCATTCATTTCGAGGTCCCATGTTCCTAGTCGGCTGGCGCGCACTGTATAAGAAAAAGACAATACAATTTACAATATATAAAGTTTAAAAAGTATTTGAAAGTGTGTAAGAAGCAGTCAAGTTTTATTTATAAGTAAAATATATAAAACTATTGTTACGTGTTTACACCCCTTAGTGTGGATTCAATAATTTTCTATATCACTAAACCACTGCTTTATTAACTCACTAATTACTTAACAATAAGTAGTTACTGTTATTTAAACTATGACACTAATTGATACTTTCAACTACTACTAGGCACTGTTCCTTTTCTCTGTTATGTTCAGTTCACTTTCCAATATTCTACTACTTGCAGCTAGTGGACCATCTTGGCCTTTATAAGTATAGGTACCTACACAGATACCTTCTAGCTAGTATATTCCCGGTACTTCTCTTGATGATTCCATAATTCTCTTGTTTTTACAAGCTTTTATTTAACTTGCAATGTATGTATGTCAGTTTGTTTGTTTGTTAGTTTGTTTGTTTAGGTCAAATCTTGCAACTGAATTTTAAAATAGTTATCCCCAACCGATTGAGCTGAAATTTTGTATACACGTTTAGTTTGGATGACAATGCATGTTTAGCTAAGTGACGTCATTCTAAATCCAATATGGCGGACTAGTTATTTTTTATGCACCCCATAATATGGGTATCAATTAAAAGGGTTTTCTGAGAAGAATACGAAATATAAAATGACGTCACACTAAATTCAATATGGCGGACGCCGCAAGATGGCGGGCTAGTTATTTTTTATGCACCCCCATAATATGGAATATGGGTATCAATTAAAAGGGTTTGCTGAGAAGAATACGGAAAAATAAAATGACGGCACACTAAATTCAATATGGCGGACTAGTTATTTTTTATGTACCCCCATGATATGGGGGTATCAATTAAAAGGGTTTGCTGAGAAGAATACGAAAAATAAAATGACATCACACTAAATTCAATATGGCGGACGCCCCAAGATGGCGAACAAAATTTTCTTATCTACCATCATAATATGGGTATCAAATGAAAGGGTTTGCTGAGAAGAATACGAAAAAAACTAAAAAATAAATTAATAGTAAAAAAAACATTTTTAAAAACAAGCTTTTATTTAAATGCTCTAAAAAGAAGAAAATAAACTTTAAATTAAATCAAACCCATCAATTTATTACATTATACAATTTATGTGATATAAAAGCTTGTCGCGAGATTTGCCTGTGTAAATAAACAAGAATACAATATTAAACTCTCGTGACAAGCTTTTATATCATATAAATTGTATAATGTAATAAATTGATGGGTTTGATTTAATTTAAAGTTTATTTTCTTCTTTTTAGAGCATTTAAATAAAAGCTTGTGACAGGTTAGGTTGTTGTCACCTGTTTTTTTTTTTTTAAGGGAATGGGTATAGCTCTACTTGAGATTGAAATACGAAGTGTTATCATATGGACACTGATTTTATTAACAAACAGACTTTATGAAATGATTTTACAAGGCAGGTCGAAAGTCACTCTGTCCTTGCTTTTCGCGCTAAAAACGGCCTAAAACTAGCGGTGCACTACGCGAGACGCGGTGGCACTGATTTGGTAGGGACACCCTGTGAGACCCTGAGGCGGATAAACCGCTACCCAGTAAACACATGATGTGTGGCATTCTGTTGGCCCAGTAGAGTTATTGATGGTTTTGTGATGTTGCTTGTTAAGCATTAATGGTCCATTACAAGTTACAAGTTGTGTAGTCCAACCAGTAGTTTATGAATGACGTTTTGCCATTTTAGTACCAATAATGGTTTACTGAGTTTCTGCCATTATTTTATACATTGCATTATTGCCATTTCAGTACCAATAATGGTTCATTGCTGGCGCAATCTACTTGAGTCTGCGCTTGCGCGTCACATTCCGTACCACCACTATCATTCGCCATTTTAACCTGTGGTGGCGTCAGTCGTCAATGTCGTTAGTAAAGAAAATTGTTTAAGCAGTTCAGCAGTTGTTAGTGTAAAGTGTTTGAAATATGGATAATAGGTACTGATAAACAGTGTAATTTAGAAGTAAAAATTAAAACCGTCAAATCTTTTCCTGCCGCCTCCTTCATTACAAATATCTCTCAAAAAAGTTACGAAACATCAAGAAAACAGGGTTATTAACCGACAAACCCGAACAATTAGTTTCTCTAGTAAGTGAAGTGAAACAGCGAAAAAAAAAATTATTGTGATAATCCTTTGTTACAGGTAACGTACGTCAGCTGAACTTTTTGAGTGGATATCGATTTGTGTCTTTTGGTATAGAAAAACCCTATAACTGATGTAATTATATGTACCTATATTGATGTTTACCTTGGAAAAAAGTTTTTTGATATAGTTTTAATGATACAAATTGTTTTTATTTGTTTTACAATAAATATGTTAATATATTATAAATATACTGCCTTTCATTGAGAAAGTAACATTTGTATTTAAATGCTATATATTTTTATTTAATATGTTCAAATACTAAAATGTGAATAGCACTCAGTGGCGGCTTTGAAAAATGGGATCTATTTAATTTGTAAATGGTTTGTAAAATATGTGCTGTTGGCTATTTAGTGTGCTAATATAGGTACAGTGTGCTCAGTGGCGACTGATGAAATTTAGTTCGTAATTTCTACTTATTGTAGCGTACGTGGGTCAAGCGGTATTTTAAATAACTACCAAGACTAAATAAAGAAGTTTTGCAGAACAAAATTGAGCTTAAAATTTGCGAAAACAGTTGCCAAAAATGGGATTGCCTTCCCTGATAATAAATGTTGTGGATAATTCGAGGGATAATTTGAAAAATGTTTGCAAAACAATTTTTTCAGATTTCAGATTGTAAATTTTGTTTGATTAAATTTTTATACTTATCGTATTTTTAAATGTCAACTTTATAAAATATTAATACAAATTGAAATCCGTAGATAAATTTGACATCTGAATCTGAAAGAAAGTTTGGCAAACATTTTTCAAATTATATCTACAAAATTATCAGGGGCAGCAAACCCATTTTTGGCAACTGTTTTCGCATATTTCAAGTTCAATTCTGTTCTGCAGAATTTCTTCATTCAGTCTTAGTAGGTAGTTAATTTAAAGTGTCGCTTGACCCTCGCTCCAATACGAAGAAATGACAAATTAAATTTCACCAGTCGCCACTGATAGCACTGTACCTATATTGGCACACGAAATGGCCAATAGCACAGACAGTACTGGTTAGACACTGGTAACAGATTATTGGTCTTGGAGTGGCTGAATAATGGCTGAATTGTGGTCTAATAATGGCCCAATGTTATTTATATGAAATACCACTGGAGGCTAAGCAGTGGCGACACATTACTGGTTAAATGATGGCAAAATCTCTGATGGCCGGTGGGACATATTTTTTCCGGTCCAGCACAGTCCAGTACTAAGCAGCCATCAAAGTACCATTGATGAGTTAGATGGCAGTTTGTGATTTACCATTATTGGGCCACGTATGTTGTGTTTATTGGGTAAAGTCTGTGTCATATCTATACAGCACATAAAAAGAGCTTGTTTCAAGTTTTTATGGGCATCAAACAAGCCGCCGGTTTTTTATGTGTCTTACAAATCTGAAGTCGACCATACAAGCTTGTTTTTAAAAATATTTTTTATTTTTGCAACTCCAAAACTTATTGCGGGCCAGCTTGTAGCTGTAAGAATAGTGGTCTTTATTGCTCGGCGGTTTGCGGTAATTCTGTCGGAAATAGTTGCCTTAATTCACGACCGGCAGTGTCTATGGAAGAAAAAATTAAAAATAGTTTTCTTCTTCTTGCCAATGTATCTTGGATCAATGACAAATGTAAACTATAAAGACATGGAACGACATTGTTGTAATTGAAGCAAGAAAATGTATAAAATGCGGTTGGACACTGTCAGAGGGCAATACTGTTCTTTCTCTGTTTCTTTACTGATACTACTGGATTTAAATATTTTAATACGTTTTTTGGAATAACTTTAAAGCAATATTGTAATATATGTTTTAAGGGTACTATTACCAGAGTAAGAAGAAAAATTTAATGTCGCCGTCTGGCAGTGTCCAACCGCATTTTATACATTTTCTTGCTTCAATTACAACAATGTCGTTTCATATCTTTATAATTTACATTTGTCATTGCTTGGATTAATTTTAATTAAATCGATTAACTCGTATTTAACTTCTATCATTCGTTTCCATCATTTTTCAGGCGTTTTCCATTTTTTTATAAATATTAACATAAAATTTGAGATCAGCGATCCAAAAAACCCCTGAATATATAAAAAATGAAATCCGAATTTTAAAAAAGTATTCTTTTCCGCCATTTTGGATCCGCCATTTTTTGTTTTAGTTGAGTTTTTAATTTAAATTCGTAAACAAATCAGTGACTCTAACGTCTCTAACCCCCCCCCCCCAGACATCTAATAAAAATTAAAAAAAGAAAATAAATAAGAAATGGTGCCATTTTCTTTTTAGACTGATTTTGAGACCGGATTCACAATCAGGGATGGGAAAGTGACGCAAAAATTGTGTTTACTACATTATCTACATTTACAACATTTACTACGTAGTAAGTAAATTACGTGATTGGTCTTTTGGTCGGTCACGTGACTGAAAATGAGATTGAGAATGTCAGATAGAGATGAGATGACCAGGTTGGGAAAGTGCTAAATTATACATTTACTACCTAATTTACTACCGTAGTAAATGTGATTTACTACATTGCCAATTTTATACTACGTTTATTACATTTAGTACAAATAATTTTTTTCTTGTTAGTCATTGTATTTTTAATACTTATTGCTTTAAATTTAAATTATAAACAATATCTCTTCAATGCAAACTGCATTCAAAGAAAAGGAAACTGATTTGATGAGGATGAGATATGAGATACCTATGATGGAAGGGTTAAGCAATAATAAATTATGTTATCATCGTCAATCGTCATTTTAAAATATTCTACACATAAACCCACGCCTTTTGGAGTAAAAACTTAGGTTATAGTATTGTGTTTGTCATCTCATCTCCTTCTAACATTCCAATCTCATTTACACTCACGTGAGCAACTAAAAGACCAATCACGTAATTTACTACATTTACTACACAATAATTTACTACCTACTACATTTACTACAAATTATTTTTTCTTATTAGTCATTGTATTTTTAGTATTTATCGCTTTAAATTTAAATTATAACTGCAAACTGCAATCAAAGAAAAGGAAACTGATCTGATGAGATAGATATGAGATATGATATACATGCAGGTTTAGCAATAATAAATTATGTTGTCATCGTCAATCATCATCGTCAATCGTCGTTTTAAAATATTCTACAAACAATACTCACGCTTTTTGGAGTAAAAAGTTAGGTTATAGTATTGTGTTTGTCATCTCCAGGGATGGGAAAGTGACACAAGAATTGTGTTTACTACATATGTTCTACATTTACTACATTTACTACGTAGTAAATGCATTATGTACCGTAAAACGGGGTGACTTGAAACGATTTTAAGATGTTTTATGTTGGTATTCGAAGATTTTTCATAATTACGTACAACTATAAACTGTCAACTAAACTTTGGACCTAAAGGAACTAATTTCGGATATAACCACATCTTATCCCCACCATAATTTTTAAAAAAAATAAATAGTTCATGTTTCAAGTCACCCCTAAATCGGGGTGACTTGAAAATTGCTAGTTTTTAAATGGTAATTTCATTTCTGCCGGACTTGGGGTGTCTTGAAATTATAATAATAATTTTACACATTTAAAAAAAAAATCATCAAAAAGGCCTATTTAGAAAAAAGTTATGGCTCATTAAAGCTCTTTATTAAATAAATAAATAAAAAATATATTTTTCTTATTTAGAAACAGTAATTTAAACAAAATAAAACAAAATAACAGAAATTATATCAAAACTGAAATAAATATTTTCTTATTTAAAAACATTATAGGTAACCAAAATAAAAAAAAACCAATCGTGGCCTGGTCTGTTTTTGAATTTTGATATACGCAGTCCAGATCGAATTAAAAAATTTTGCACGAAATCTAGAATGTCGCAGGTTCCTCATATGGTAATCCCCAATCGGAAGCACATGTAATCGCGCGAAGAATAACTATTTCTTGATTTTTTGACAAGAGAGTCTGCCAGCCATGATTTTTTGGGCACAGGTGCTTGCATTTTCTATATAAAGTTAGGTATGGTATTCCGTATTGCTTATACATATATCTCTTAGGTTTTCTTTTTTTTTATTATAACTGTCAATTGCTTTCTGTAAACTTTCCTGGCTATAATCGATATATTTACTTCTCCCGGGCACCCTCGTGTATTTCCGTGGCATGTTTCAAGCCGCCCCTGAAAAAACACTACAAAATAAAACACCACGCCACTGCTGCCTTTTTTGATGATTTTTTTAAATGTGTAAAATTATTATTATAATGTTTCAAGGCACCCCAAGTCCGGCAGAAATGAAATTACCATTTAAAAACTAGCAATTTTCAAGTCGCCCCGATTTAGGGGTGACTTGAAACATGATTTTTTTTTTAATTATGGTGGGGATAAGATCTGTGGTTATATCCGAAATTAGTTCCTTTAGGTCCAAAGTTTAGTTGACAGTTTATAGTTGTACGTAATTATGAAAAATCTTCGAATATATATACCAACATAAAACATCTTAAAATCGTTTCAAGTCACCCCGTTTTACGGTATATAAAATGAATGAAATTGGCAATGTAGTAAATTACATTTACCTACGATCGCTAACGTAAATAGCTAAAAACGCACTCTCCGCCACCTATGTAAATTGAACCTTACACACCGTAAACAAATCGCACGCTCAGCCGCTGAGGTGCAATGCAATGTGACCACGTGACCAACTTTACACAACACTTGTAGTTCATATTTCTGACACCAGGCTAAAATTATTAAAAATGGCAGGTGCAAAACTTAATTTTCTAGCGCTGTCAAAACTGACATAAGCAACAAATAATACAAAATTGTGTTTTAATTTCAATAAATACGATCGCAGGTAAAGTATAGTACATAATTCGAGTTGTAAAGCAATTACGCACTCATGGAATTGCCGCACTCCGCAGCTACGCGGCGTCTTGCGCAATTTTTCCATTCGTGCGTAATATGCTATTTACAACTCTCATTACGTAATATACTATTACTACGGTAGTAAATGTATAATTTAGCACCTTCCCAACCCTGTTCACAATCTGCGACCCCAAAAACTTTATGTTGTCAAATTGCAGGCAATTGTTTAAATAAGTAAAACAGTTTAAATAAGTAAAACGATCGTGCAAAATAGTAGTTTATGTCATAAGGACGAAAAAATCTAGTTTTTCGGGCGACTACGAAATTCGTAGGAGTCCGAAAAACAGTTTTTCGTCTGTGTGTCATACAATATTTGTATTCGAATGTGCTTATGAATATTAAAATGATAGGGAAAATTAAAATATTATGTTCTTAAGATTTACTTGCTACCCCGCAAATGATACAATTTTCAAGTTTTTTTGTAACAGACGGCTGTGAACTAATGCGGCCCACACACAAGCTACTCTTGCAGCGTTTTGGCAGCTGACGTTGTCGCCAGCGTCGAAAACGCTTCAGCGTCGAAAACGCTTTTACAATTTCACCACACACAAGCGTTCCAGTAGTGAGCGACTCATTGACGAAATAGTATTGAAAATGTCTGAAAATGTCTCTCAAGCAGAAAAGATTAGCAAGTGCATTAATTATTACTGATAAAAACAGAAAGTCCAAAAAGCCTCGTTCGTGGGTGAAAGAGTGGTTGCTGAAAAAAGATCAATTATCCCATATAAATATATTGAATGAACTAAAATTACATCCGAAGCTTTATTCTTAATTATTCTTAGAATATTCTTTACTTTTTATCATCTATAAATATTTTTTCTGCTTAAATAACTCGATAGCTGCTGAAATAAATTTTTCGGATTGGACAAATCGCCGATTTTCCGCCATTTCTACACACACACATGCGTTTTCTAAACGTTTTACTAGCGTTACTGCCGCCTAAATCAAACAAGTCTGATCTTAGCGTCCGGCGTTCTGCGCCGCCCAGCGAGTCGCCAGCGCGGCAGTAAATACTTACACACAGGCGTTTTTTTTGCGATTTCTATGCGTTTTGGACGCTGGCAACAACGTCAGCTGCCAAAACGCCGCAAAAGTAGCTTGTGTGTGGGCCGCATAAGGCCAGATATAGATAATAAATAACAACTGCACAACTACTGCTGTCATATCAGTTTGCTTGAAATCAATATCGAATTCAATTTATATATTATAATATCGAATTTAATCGAAAATATACTACATAAAATAAATACAATAAAAATTTTATTTACATGTGCATTACCATTTTACAGTAGAAAAAATGGGCCAGCATTTTAAAAAGTTGGTAGCAAAACACGCTTAATCTTTTTGTCTGTCACTTTTCAGGTCGTTTACTTGAAGTAGCTAGAAAATTTCTACCTTTCGTTTTTGTTTTCTGACCGAGAAACGTCATTTTTTGACACATTCGAATAAAAAGTATTTTTTCTCCGAGCGTGCGCAAAGTACTAACTTTGCGCAGTGCGGAAAGTTAAAATTTATGCACTAGTGCGTAAAGTGTTTTTACTTTACGCACTAGTGCGTAAAGTTACGCACTAGTGCGTAAAGTAAAAAATTAAAATTGCATAAGCACCTATAATAATAATTTTATTTTAAAAACATGGTTATTTAATTTTATGTAGTCCATTTATTTATTATCACGGTATATTATAATATATACCTAATTCTCATGGTTGAGATAAAATATGGTTAGTTTTATCTCGGCTCGATTTTCGTACTTGTGAAAAACATTGTTGAGTGCCACTAAATAGCTATGTGTTTTCTGCAAAGTGGGAACTGTCAACTGTCAAATAACAAATTGTCAAATCTGCTACACAACATTTAAGAATGTTAAGTTTTGGTTATTTGAATTTATTAATTTAGTCTGGTGGTATCAGTTTTAATTGAAAAATGCTCAAAGGTCATGGAGGACTCCTTTAACCACGATGAGAAATTGAAGAGGATCAAATCTTCGACAATATAGCAAAAGATGCTTGCCAGCTATGCTATTCGCTATTCGTCTCGTTTGGACAAGAACTTACTTAAATTCGTCTACGAGAAATCAATAGAAAAATACAATAAGATAACTCTAGAAAAACAAACAAGATCACAAAAAATAGTTATATTATGCTTTATTATGTAGTTATTATTATGTTTTTCCATGTCCTTTTTAATAGTAATAAGTAGATTTCAACTTTGTTGAATATCCCTTCATTACTTTAAACTATATATTATTCTTTCATCAAATATTATGAACAATTACGTAAACATATTATCTAACATTCTTAATATTCAATGAAAGAATAAATTATTTTTTAATTAAAGTCTACAAATGTGAAATGTTACAACTTTTATTTATTAAAAATCATGATTAATTTCAAAGCTTATTTCATATTATGTCAAATACATTCTAATTAAAAGTGCAGGTAAACATTACGATAATAAGCACGAGCTATATATAAATCGTAGATTTTCAATTTGTACTTAATTTAAAGATTAGATGTTATTTAGAAACAGCAAAATCTATCCAATTATTTTACTCTATATTTAAAATTCGCGCCAAGATTTATACTTGATGACGTAGCCTAGCGGTAGTCAAAATGTGTGCCGTGACATACCATCTTATATCTCTACCATGCCTAATTCTCAGTATTCATTAACAATAATGTTTGAATTTTTTATAATTCTGAAGTTTCATTTATATTCTTAGTCTTTGATCAGTTTCACTCATATAAAAAGGCTATAGCAATAGCTTTGTTCAAAAACTGTTACACTAGTGTAGTGCAGTGGCACATAGTTGTAGTGTAGTGTAAGTTTATTTTGCTGTGACAACTACACCGGTGTAGTGCAGTTTATAAAAAGCATAGACTTAATAATACTATATATTATTAAGTCTATGATAAAAAGTGTAAATCGTCGATGCATCATTGGTTTATGAACAGAGCTGGGCATTTTTTGTATTTACAAATACTCAAATGTATTTAAATACTAGAAAGTATTTAAATACTTCTTGCAACAAGTATTTATAATGGTACTTACAAATACTCTGTTTGAAATATTTACTACTTAGTATTTGCGCAAATGATCCTAGAAGTATTTAAATACTTAAAGTATTTAAATACCTGGAAAGTATTTAAATACTTTTCCTGCACTATTTAAATACTCTCAGAAATATTTGAATATCCTAAATATTTCAATCTCAAAAGTATTTAAATACATTTTCCAAACAAAATCAAAGACCTAGGTACATCAGGCAGGTTTTGAAATTGTCAAGACATGCATTGATATGAAGTGTGCAGTATATGCAGCTAATAAATACATCGCGATCGCGTCGCGTTTTTTGTTAGGCACGTGTTGTTTACAGTTTGATTAAATTTGAAAACTTGAAATAATTCATAACTGCAATTTTTTAAGTTATGGCGGGTAGTCCGTGAAAAGACAGCAGTATATCTGCATTACCACTCTTGTCTCTTGTCAGCCCCCAAATAAAAGTATTTAGCATTTAAATACTCTAATAATATTTCAGTGTTATCAAAGTATTTAAATATTCTGAAAGTATTTAAATACTTTGAAAATATTTAAATACTTTAATAATATTTCTGTGTTATCAAAATATTTAAATATTCTGAAAGTATTTAAATACTCACTTTAAAGTAACTAATTCCTTTTGGTATTTATTATTTAAATACTTTTATATTTTGAAAAGTATTTAATATTTAAATACTTCCATGTTTTTGAAAGTATTTAGTATTTAATATTTAAATACTTTTTTAAAGTATTTGACCAGCTCTGTTTATGAACACAGTTCAAATTTAACCTTACTTACGTTTTGATAGATATGATCCCTGGTGTTGTGCTTATTTATTTTTTTGAAGCATTAAAGGTAATTGGTAAGTTTTATTTTTTCTTTGGTTGAATGACACCTCAAGCATAACTTTATTTTTCCATATTTCTTGTTCTCAAATCTCCACATTCTACACTACACTTTTACACTACCTCTCAATTAAGTTGGTGTAAAAGTGTTACATATTTCAGCACTACACTGAAATATTGTAACGAAGTGATTTTTCTCCGTCAGGGATTGCCTGTTTTATTTTAATATTTCCGTCACTTGGGTACACCCTGTAACTCTGTTAGTACCTATTTAAGTTATGTAACAATGAATTGTAAAATCAGCTGGTAAACAAGCCGCAAATTAAATGATTAATTTCCGATAGTCCCCTGTATAGTTAAAATCCGTGAATTCAAAAATAATAATGTTCAAGTCGGAAGTAAAAATCATTAGTTACGAAAAATTGTTAAAATATTAATCCGTGTCTGTTTTAAGCCGGTTCTTTTTGCGATATAATTTAAAAATTGTAAGCAATGCATTTCCGTTTTCCGTTAGCCCGGTTGAATATGGCAAGTTACATAACACGCTCGGACTTAAAAACCGCGTTCTTCGTTCGAGCCACCTGTCCGGACCCACCGTATGAGCGCGCCGCCGCCTGCGTCAGCAAGAAAAGCTAATAAATTCACCGGGAACGGCCAAATCCGGATCAATCGAATTATCGATACCCTGGCACCGAAAACGAAAACCGACCAGAAACATTTTCTTTTATCGTGAACCGTCTTGGTAAGAACAATAGTAGTCCACCGTTATCCAGCCGCACCGCCTTCAAATAAACACCGAGATTCACCGTTGATTTCATTATGTAAATACCGACGTCTTGTAGAACTACCTAATTAAATCAGAGTTCGTTTTAAAGTTTCCGTTTATTAGTATTTAATGTTGTATCACCAATGACAAATGTAAACTATAAAGACATGGAACGACATTGTTGTAATTGAAGCAAGAAAATGTATAAAATGCGGTTGGACACTGCCAAAGGGGGACATTAAATTTTTCTTCTTACTTTGTTAATAGTATTCTTAAAACATATATTACAATATTGCTTTCAAATTATTTCAAAAAACGTATTAAATATTTAAAACCAGTAGTATCAGTAAAGAAACAGAGAAAGAACACTATCGCCCTCTGGCAGTGTCCAACCGCATTTTATACATTTTCTTGCTTCAATTACAACAATGTTGTTCCATGTCTTTATAGTTTACATTTGTCATTGGTATCACACATCCACCGGTTGAGCCCTTCGGTGTTCTGCTTAGATAGTAGGGCCTAGCCATCAGTGGATGTATTTCAAAACGTGGATTTATCATACACAGGCAAAACAATTCGGTGTTCTGCTCAGATAGTTTGTGGCACCAGTGTATGATTTAAATCTTTATTTTCCGGTAAGGAAGGAAATTAATTCCTTGTTAGAATAGCTCTGTATTTAAGGCAGTAGAAAGCCGCGTTTGTTAAGTAGCGTCCGAAACCGAAATAAAAAGAATATCTGCGGCTTATTCATAGCGCTCCGATATTTTGGGTGTCATACTTGCTAGCCCTGGCCGCTTGGGTATATCTCGATCCATTCGCACTTCGAGTCCACCGCCGTCCGCAATTAAATTCTTACAACGCGTAGGTACGCCGGTTTTACCAGCTGACATGTTATCGTTATCAAATTTGTACATACTCGACTGCAAAGTAGCTGAAATATCCGATTTATTGATTTGTTCATTACTGCATTAATAAATAAATACGTTGGTCTACATAGGTAAATTTACGAGTTATTATTTCAGTTATTTATTTCTAATTAACCCGTTTGAGAAATTGTCCAACTCCAGTTGACAAGACATTCATCTTAAGACCCCTGGAAATTACCGTATCTCCATCTGTTTAGCTACCCCTAAATGTTCTCCCCATTGGAGAGCCAAACAAGTGCTGTTCCTTGCACTTAAAAATAAGAAACTGGCGCCCGAGTTACCGTCTAAAAAGTGTTACAAAGCCAGAGAGTTCTGTTTGTAAGCAGCCAGTTACAAACAGTACAGGTTACGTAAGTAGGCGTCGTTACAATATTTGAAAGCCAAATATTTTTGACATACGCCAGATGACATCTACACTAGAGTTTGTGCAAGGCTTGTAGAGTTTACCCAAGGCTCGTAAACTTCTAAGGTTACCCCATCCGAACCTGACCTATCTCAACATATCGTACGTCACTTGGCTCCCGGCGCGCGCAGGCCGGGATCTTTGTCCTCTGTTCTACAACAGCCGATCAGTCGATCAGTGTAGTGTCTCTTTTTAAAGCACGTAAAATAAAAATAACTATTTACTATTAATATAATAGACCATATATCTATTTAATTATGATAATTATATGTGTATTGAACATTAAAAATATTTTAATGTATTATTAATACTCTAAACCAACTCTAAATTACGTAAGTGCCCAGATGCCTATAGTTTTGTTTTTATATCAATCTTAAATTCAAATAAGTAATAGGTAAAATAATTTAATTATTAATTTCTTAATACAATTTGGTAACTAACACATCTAGAAGAAAAATAAAAACAATTTGGCCAAAATAAGTATCAGATAAAAAGTATAACGACTTGAATGACTGAATTTGTCTTAAAACAGAAATAGGTAAACCTATTTAACATATAAAATGAATTCCTATTATGATGAAAAATGGGCAAATAATGCAAATTTAATTTTCTCCATATAACTATCTAAAACAAAACAAAACTATTACAAAAGTTTAAATAATTTATTTAGGACAAAACAAAAAAAACTCAAAAATATATTCTAGATATCTTAATAATTTTGATCGAGGTAGAGGTAATAAAGAAGAGAGAGGATCCGGAGGCATTCGTTCTCATGGGGGCCATACAGGCCATCACGAAATGCTTGGAGGAACTGGACAAAAGAGTTGACGAGAATACGAACACAAAAGAGAAATTAAAGAACTAGTTACTAAGCTAAAAAGAAACGTACAGACATTTAAAATGAGGACCACAAAAGAGTGGCTAGAAGCCCACAAATGGGAAAAGGTGGAAATACCCATATACGATGTGGAGACACAAACGGAAGCTTGGAACAGAAGACAGACGGCACTTACGACAATAGAAGGTATCGATACTTTGGAGAAATGGAAAAATATCGAAAACACTAAATGGGACCAAAAATCTTTAAAAACACCGAGATATGGAATGGAAACCCGATAAATACTAAAGACTTAGTGGCAAAGGTCGTACTGGTGGAACCAACATTCTGAACCAACGGACAGAGATATGGAAAAAAGTATACAGAGGTTTTACAGAGACAGATACCCAGAGCTAATAGACGCCAATGAAGAGTTCGAGATAGTCGAGCAGATAACCCGCATTAGATCACAAAATGCAAGCGAATACACGCAGAAAACCTTAATCAAAGTGACCGTACTGATGAGGACCTATGGGGTAAGATTTACAGAATAAGAGCCCAAATAGATAATTCGGAATGGATAGCTATGCTCCAGGTGGAGAGTATGAGCCACCAAAGATTACAAAAAATGGTCGAATGCATATTCAGTGGCTCAAATAGGAAAGTACACATATATACAACAAATAGAACAAACGACTCTAAGGACACTAATAAACAACCAAGAGAAAGAAAGACATACGCCCGAATCGTGGAAAACAGTGTGAAAGACTATAAGACCGTTTTAAACAACGTTAAAAAAACGGTCGAAAATTACCCCATCCGCAACGTAATCAGAGGTGCTCGAAGTACCAAAGATGGCAAGCTATTAATAACTACAGATAAGGACGAGGAAGCCGTAGGGAAACTCATTCAGGCTATGAAAAACGCCACAAATACAATGTAGGTGAAAAGGACGGGGCAAGCCTCGAAGATGGAGGTTATCCATATAAGAGGCCTAGAGGCGGTCACGACAAAAGAAGAAATCGTTGCCGCAGTAGAAGACAAAATAGGCAGTTCGGGGGAAAAAACCTTTAAACTAAGCGAAATAAGACCCAATGCGAACAATACCATGGCGACTACCTTAATGGTTAACAAAGAGGAAGCAGAAATCATAATGCAGGAAGGACATGTCAGAATTGAGATGGTAAGATGCCTCCTGGAGCGCAGAATAAACCAACCAGGTGCTACAAATGCTGGTCCTACGATCACAAAGAAGCAGAATGCAAAGGTCCAGACAGGAAAAAACTGCGCTACAGATACGGGAAAGATGGACACCCGTCCAAAGAATGCAAGGAAGAAGAGGCATGCCCGATTTGTCAGGTCACCGGACATAAAGCTGGCAGCGGACAGTGCAAAAATTTTAAAAGAGCACTGTCATATGCAAGAAAAAAAGACAGGGCAGCGGCTGCAAGGAAGGAAGCATCCCAACATGAATCGCCTGCAAGAAATGAAATGGATATCGGGGAAACCCCTCCATCACAATCCACATGCTAAAGTTCCTCCAACTAAATGTTAACAGAAGCCAATGCCGCGCACGACCTGCTCACGCAAGAGGTACGCGTAAAATAGATGTGATAATCGGACAGGAACCGAATAAAAGCAGAACTGCGACCCCACCTTCTCCAACGCAAACGGTAGTTCGCTAATCGGACTCAGTGTCAACGGATGAGATTATCAAACAAATTTAATAGAAAACTGGCACGTAGACGTGGAAGCCGAAAATATGAGCCCTCATCATAACATCAGATTTGAACTGACCAGAAATAGGGACAAAAGACGGACAAGTCCCAGGACACAGAACGGATGGAAGCTTACGCCAGAAGGGCTAAACAAAATCAAAGAAGCCAACGCGGAGACGTTCGCAATCAGCGACAATGACCAAATGACACCGCAAGTACTCACAACTGGTATTACAAAAATGTGCCAAGAGTTCCTCCCTCGGAAAAGAGCAACACCGAGACACGGACTCACCCCGGTCTATTTGTGGACATCCGAGATTGCGGACTTCCGCAGAAGATGTATAAGGTTAAGAAGGGAGCGGTAGCCAGAATCAACAGGACCTCCGCCACTCCAGAAAGGAAAGGAAACTACAGAGGCATACAAGGAGGCGAAGCGTGACCTAAAAACAGCCATTAACAAACAAAAAAAAGTAGAATGGGAAAAACTATGTGGCGACGACGAAAAAATTAAGCTCTGGGTAGAGAAACTGTTCCCCAAACACCCCATAAATGTATGGACGGATATTGTGGTGGCGGAAGAAGAGATCCCGATGTTCCAAAGAACTGAAATCATTGCGGTAGCAGAAAAAATCAAGAACCAGAAGGCTCCTGGACCAGATAACATACCGCCCGAAGTTATGAAGGCGATCGCGGAAAAGAATCTTGATATGGTCACCGAGGTCTTTAACCACTGCCTAAAAAGCGGTGAGTTCCCGAGCATATGGAAGGTTGCAAGATTGGTGCTAATTGAAAAAACAAAAAAAACCCTACCTCGAGAGAAACATACAGACCTATTTGTCTTTTGGATTCGGAAGCTAAACTATTGGAACAATTAATAAAAGGAAGACTCGTACAGGAACTGGACGATCAAGGAGCCATACACGACCACCAGTATGAATTTAGAGCTGGTAGATCCACAACTGACGCTCTTACTAAGGTCATAGATATCGCACGAAAAAACAAACAAAGAGCATACAAAAATAGAGAGTGCTATTGTATGATTACTCTGGACATAGAAAATGCGTTCAACTCGCAGCAATCGCAGCCCTGAAAAGAGCCGGTAACAATACAGTATGGCGAACCGGAATTTTGGTTAAAATATTAGAATTAAGGTATACGTCCTAAAGCATTTGCGTTCGCTTCGCGCATGACGTCACTCACAGAGTGTAAAGTGTAATAGTCAAATAGCCCATCATGCGCCGTGCTTTTTTTGTCATTTGACATTTCGCAAGCAGGGACGATCTTTGTTTATGTCGTGTGTGCTGTGTATAAAATTCAATTTTTCTAGTAAAACATGCTTTTTGCATAAAATATGTGTGACTGTGTTCAAGACACTTAAGGGTAATTTTGTGAACGTAATTTGTGTCAAAAGTCGTATTTAAAGTGTGCAAAATAATAGAAAATGTTGGTAAAAATTCGCTAAAAATAATTTTTTTTTGGAAAAAAACCCGTCGTCTCCGGGGGAAAAAATCAGATATTCGTGTTTAGAAGACCCGATTTAGGGGGGTTGCCAAACTTTTTGCAAATTTTAAGCAAATTGTAGTTCACTAAATAATTACCCAAATGCCTGAGTATTAAAAAAACACTTGTTAATAATAATTGATAAAATAAAAAGCACACCTCACCTATGGAGGAACGGGGAACTTTTCGATAAACTTTTTTCGAAATTTTAAACAAAACATATGATCAAAATCAGTTTTGAGTCAACGAAGTAGGAACTTTTTTCTTTAGAAAAAGGACAAAGAATATAAAGTTATTGGATTGAATGTATGCGTGGGTAGCTGGCTGATATAACTTGTACGTCATATTCAAGGCTGGTAAACTCTAAAGGTTACCCAATCTGAACCTGACCTATCTCAATATATCATACGTCACTAGGCGACCGTCGGTATATCCATCTCTGTTCTACAACAGCAGAGCAGTGTTTAGTGTCTCTTATTAGTATGTAAAATAAATGAAAGACCGCGGTCGCCAGCCCTGCCGCAACCCGCAATTTCCTCGCCCTAATGCTGCTCATTGATGTAACCTGTACGTCTACAAGCCTTGCGTCATATTGTCATATTAGATGCAAATAATAGTATATAACTAATAATAGTAAATAACTCGAGTTGATGAATTTTGTTGTAAATTCATCAAGTGAGTTATTTACCATTACGACGAGTTGAATACTATACTTTATCTACGATTATAACAATAAATACTAACCTTTGCAAGTCCTAGCTGTGTAGCTAATGACCTAATGCCCAAAAAAAACCTTTGCAAATCCAAATTCATCATTTCTGGCACAATGGGCTCATTTAGTGATATTTGCTTTTTAATTTATTTTAGCATTTTCCGTAAGTATTTCATCCTCTAAGTATATAGTGAAAAAATTAGATCGCTAGCGTTAATAGCACATGATTTTAAATTTATAAAAATTGGATTAACTAATGCAATCGATCTGGAAATATCATTTAGTAATTTTAAAATAAAAATTTTCGCAATTTATAGATCCCCTTCTACATGTCCATATGATTTTGTTAATAATCTGTCTAATATTGTGCATAATTGCAATTACAATTTCTATGATTATACAATTATTATAGGCGATATTAACATAGACATTAGCTGTAAAAATGTCGACTACACGGAAGAATATTTAAATTTATTATCAGAATGCGGGTTTGAGTCCATTATAAATAAAAATACTAGGGTTACTAATTATTCGTCTACCTGTACAGATCATATTTTTGTAAAAAATAAACCTTCAGCAACATTAAAAATAATTCCAGCGATCAGGGCCGCCGCTAAGGTGGTGGCCGCCTGTGTGCAATCTATATTTGGCCGCCCCCTCGCCATGCACACAGGGCAAGAACTGCAAGGTTGCATTTTTCAGGATTTTCAAGGTCATTGTGTTTTACAAGTACCTTAAAATTTGTATTAAACTCGATATCAAATATTTTCAAGATTGCTTTGTTTTTTCCCATTTTCATTGGACTTGCAATTGTTTTGTTGAAATTTTTTAAATCCTTGTAAAAAAACACCATGTCACGTACTGAATCTTACTGAACTGCAATATTTACCGAGCCTAACATAGCCAAATGCCTACTGCACTTTATGTGATTAGAAGAAATTTAGTGTTTTATTATTTTGTAATTTAAATGTTTTGGTTTTAGATCTTAAATCCTATTACAGACCATACCTTGTCAATCCCGACCGATTCAGAATAAATAAAACACATGGAGAACAAAACGGATCATTTTTTACCTAATCGCATCCATCTCCAAATCCACCTCGAAATTCACTCACAGACCCCATGTCCACTGCTTTCATCAAAACAAAATAGTTTACACGGTGTACAAAAAATTGATATTGATATTGAGTAGTGTAACCACAGGCGGTGTATTTTGTCTTGATTAGATAATGTGCGATAATATGTTTCCGAAAATTTTCTGTTATTTTTATCTCTGGGGAAGTCAATGTTTTTGGTTTGCGGTGGAAAATTTTCGATAATAAATTAAACTTCACTTGGAATCATTTTTGCTGGCCATTTTGCAGGATCGTTCGAAACCAAGTATAAACTGGAACTTTCAACACTGCAAGCAAGATTAGGGTGAATATTTTTTATATTTTTGTCGGTGGTTTCAGCATCGGCACCATACTATCGCTGACATCACTGTTTGACTGTTTGCGTCGTCAGAGCTGGAATCACGATTGCAGGAGAATTATTTGGAGAATGTATTCGTTTTCTATTTCCGATAGTTTGGACTTCTTGTTCGTCACCTTCACATAGAACTTCTTTTGAAGTTGAAGGACATACACTTATATCCGGCATTTCTTTCTCTTCTTTTGTTTTTTAATAAAAATGACTCCAGTGCACCTCGAATTTATTTTCTCCTCAATTTTTGCCACTTTTTTTGGCTATATTGAAAACCAGAAAGCCGTTTCCTTTTCCTTTCGGACATTTTTTAAAATAGTCACTCAAGAATTTGAGACCCTTTGAAACACGCGACTTTAATAAAATAAAATGAATGCACCGTTTAAACCTGTTGCCAGTAAATAAATAAAAAATAATATACAAAAAACAAAATTCCCAGAACTTTTAATTGAGAACCGAGAGCCGACGACAGGGGGGGGTCAGCACGACGAAAAAAATAGCTACTTAGTTAGACAAAACATAATTGCAAGGCGGCAAAAAGGACTACTCTACAAATAATATAATAATAATTGAAGAGAGAAGAAAAAACCAAACAAAGTCTTCCAATTATAATCCTTTTTATTAACGTCCTGGCGAAGTTTAGCTTAGAGCTATTCTGACACTTAACCAGGGCACACCACATACACCCATTCCCTCCGACATTGCCATCTGCCGGAGCTGGGACTCGAACCCAGGAGAGATAGGCAGTGACTAGTCGCCTTATGCCACTCAAGGGCGATCTAGCCCGCTGCACTATCCTCGGTAATGTAATGAGATACGGTCACCCATCCATTCCCCGGCTTCGACCACCGCTGCTTTACTCCGTTGATCGAAGACCGGCAATTGTACGCATGACCCCATCTCACTACAAGGTTAAATGATTGTCAATTTAACCTTTTTATATTGAAAATATTAACATTCCCCTGATGATGGCTTGTAGCCGAAACTAGTTGGGATAAAAATTTTGATTGTGTACAGAAATAAAAAGGATTATATGTAATTGGAAAAGTTTGTTTGGTTTTTTCTTCTCTCTTCAATTAAAAAATTTTTCTGTACTATAATGGATTTTCGTCAAGAAATATAATAATATATTTTTGTTTGCATCATGACAAATGGCAAAAAAACGCATTTTAGCGTTATTAATTATGGCACATTGATAAATTGATAAAAATCAGTATTATCTTCTATTAGGAATATTATGGCATATAAATTATTACAATTTTTTTTATTTTTGTTATTTTTTTGTTAGATGGCCTGCTTTGGCCGCCCCTAGTTTCGGCCGCCCGTGTACACATCGCACATATGGTAGCGGCGGCCCTGCCAGCGATTATTAACACAAATATTTCAGATCACTACACAATTGTAGCTCAAATTAACGACGGAAAAATAAATCTTGAACGTTCAAATGAAATAAATCGGTCATTCAAAAAAGTTAATGAGAAAAAATTATTAGAACTGATAACAAATGAGCGCTGGGATGGTTTATATAACTGTAGCGATCCAGAAGCCGCTTCTCATGTTTTTTTTACAAAATTTGAACTTTTTTTGCAACAATCCACAAAAGTAATGCAAGTCAATTTAAAGAAAAAGAAGCCATGGATAACCGAGGGCCTAGTTATCTCTATTAAAAAAAGAGACAAATTGTTTCAAGCCCATATTAAACACCCACATGATGAAAATCAAAAACAAATTTATATAACTTATAGAAATAAAGTAAACGCACTTATAAAAAAAACTAAATGTGACTATTTCAAATCTAAACTAGGGAAAAATAAAGATTGTCCTAAAAACCTCTGGAACACTGTCAAAGAATTTACTAACAATTATAAAAGTCATGATAAAAAAATAACTAAAATTATTAAGGACGGGAATGAAATAAATGACCCAAAACAGATAGCCAATAACTATAATATTTATTTTTCCCACATAGGAGAGAATCTTGCCTCAAAAATTCGTCAGCAGCCGACACAGCTCAGTAATTCTAACAGTTTAGCAAATTGCATGTTTCTAGAATTTGTGGATAGTGCTGAACTAAGAGAAACTGTATTAGAACTAAAAAACAATAATGCACCGGGTCCAGACGGTATAACAAACGAAATGTTAAAACTGACAATTGACCACATAGCAGTCCCGTTATGCCACATTTTTAATAAGTGTATTGAGTACGGAAAAGTCCCTACGTATTTTAAAAGAGCAATAGTAAGACCATTGTTTAAAGGGGGAGATAAATATGACGTTTCGAATTACCGTCCTATCTCGTTAACATCATCTATAGCTAAAGTTTTTGAAAAAATCATTAAAAAGCGCCTACTTAGTTATCTAGAAAAACATAAAGTTATATCCGCAATGCAATTCGGCTTCCGCAAACACATGTCAACACAAGATGCTATAGCTAAATTAACATCTGAAGTATATAATGCTATAGATAATAAAAAGCCATGCCTGGGTGTCTTTGTTGATTTGGCAAAGGCCTTTGATACCGTCAGTCATCGGCTTTTGTTAGATAAACTGGAACACCTTGGCATAAGAGGCACTGTTCTAGATCTTTTTAAAAATTATTTGGCTGATCGTAAACAGGTAGTAGAAGTGTACCAAACTTTTAGTGATGAGCAAGTAGTAACTTGCGGAGTACCACAAGGAACAGTGCTTGGGCCTGTTCTCTTCATTATATATTTGAATCAGTTACTTACCCTAGAATCATCTGGAAGTATTATATCTTTTGCTGACGACACGGCTATTATATACGTTGGGAACTCTTGGACAGAAGTAAAGGAGAAGGCTGAAAATGACCTGCAAAAGATAATGGGTTGGTTCAGTACCAATCTGTTGACTGTTAACGTCACAAAAACAAAAGTAGTTCCCTTTACCTCTTCTGAAAAATACTTACCGGATTATAATATTTTATCAGTGGGAACTCAAATTATAGCAATTGTTTCATCCATAAAATATCTTGGCATTTATATTGATTCCTTTTTAAGATGGGATGTACATATCCAAAGTGTGATAAAAAAATTAAGAGGTTTAATACATAAAATGTATCTTCTTCGTCAGATTTTACAATTGAATCAACTTAAAATACTGTACCACGGCTTGGTTGAATCAATCATGCGATATGGAATAATTGGTTATGGAGGTATAAAAAAAACCTATTTATTACCTCTGGAAAAAATACAAAAAAGAATATTAAAAATTATGTATGATAAACCATTGAGATATCCCTCCGATCAATTGTTTAATGAACTGAAATTAATGGATATTAGACAGTTGTATGCTAAAAACGCATTAGTATTTTTATCTAATAACACACAATATATAAACGCGATAAATCATTTATACAATACTAGAATAAATGCAGCAGCTCATTTATCATTACCTAGGGCACAAAAAACAATTGGGCAAAGGTGTTTCACATATATACTGGTCCAAGATTGTATAACGTTTTACCTGATTCCCTAAAAAATATGAATGTTAAACATCTTTATAAAAAGCATTTAAAAACCTGGCTTATATCATGTGACAGAAATGTTGTCCATAATATTATTGATCCTCTAATAAATTAATATGTCTCATTTCGTAACCTCATTTCAAATACATTATTATTATCATTATTTTTGTGTGCATGATATTGTATTTATAATTTTATCTTAAATGTTTTTTTTGATCCAGTGATTTTATGCGGGTGTATTTTTTGAGTTGGGTTGGGGGATCGTGGATGGTTGAGCGGAATTCCTTTTGTGATTTGTCACTGGCAGGTCACAGGAGGAGTTTTGTTTGTGTATTTATGGTCTTTTGGTCCGGTTTAGAAATATACCTGCATTTGCATTTGCATTGATATATATATATATATATATATATATATATATATATATATATATATATATATATATATATATATATATTATATATTTCTATATGTGTGATGGCGTTATTTGATTTATTTAAATTGGTTGCTTTGCTTATAGTAGAGTAGGTAAAGAATGAGAGTTTTGAGACACCCCCCACCACTTTTTGCACCCCCCACTCCTACCCTCACTCCTCCCCCACCACTTTAGCACCGCCCCCTTTAGCCCCGCCCCCTTCCCCCACTCCAGACACGCCCCACCCCCACCACTTTAGCCCCGCCCCATCCCCCACTTTAGCCCCGCCCCCTCCCCCACTCCAGACACGCCCCCTCCCCCACCACTTTGGCACCCCCACCACTTTGGCACCCTCCACCACTTTTTGCACCCCCCACTCCAGCACCCCCCACCACTTTTGATCCATTAACCTTGACCTCTCATGACCTTTGGCACCCCCCACCACTTTTGATCCATTAACCTTGACCTCTCATGACCTTTGCACCCCCCACCACTTTTGATCCATTAACCTTGACCTCTCATGACCTATGAGCACCCCCCACCATTTTTGATCCATTGACCTCTCATGACCTTTGCACCCCCCACCATTTTTGATCCATTAACCTTGACCTCTCATGACCTTTGCACCCCCCCACCATTTTTGATCCATTAACCTTAACCTTTGCACCCCCCACCACTTTTAATCCATTAACCTTAACCTCTCATGATCTTTGAGCACCCCCCACCACTTTGACACCCCCCTCCACTTTTTCGCCATAAATGGGTGGGGGGCATACAATAAATTCTATAAATTGGTGGCACAGTCCAAGAAAGTTTTGAACTAATCCTTTAAATTGAATAAAGCAGTGTTATTCACACTATGCCCATTTGTACCTGGCTTATGTAGAGGCATATTAGAAGAATACCACTCAGATAAAAATATCAAAGTGTATACCTGCTGTGATAATTGCGAGCCACCCGGTAGGAAAGCGCCGGCTGCATAATTGGTATGGATATCATGGTGGAATGTCCGAAGTGCCTAATAATGGAATTGAAAAACAAGCATATAAATGGAAAACAATTGTGTGATTTTACGGACGAAGAAATAAAGAAGTTTCCACTGCAATATTTGACTGAAGCAGTTTCTCCAGTTGAACTCCTCTTTGCATGGCCCAAATTACCGAGGGAGTACAGAGACAAGTTTGAATTACAAGTACAATTGCCCTGCTTTGTGCATTTCAGCCGTCCAGAATGGCGAACACATGTCGAAGGTTCACCACCCAGTCAATCCAAATGCCACGTCTGTAAATGGGGGCTACAAAAATGTTTAATTTTAAGTTAAGAATATAATAATTTTTAATAAAAACAATAACAAATGAATATGTCTTTCTTTTAAATACGAGTATCAAATCAACACTGTAATACGAAAGAAGTAAGGTTGACAATGCAGATATCTTTATCTCTACTCGAGGCCATATGTTGACAATGCAATTATTCTTATCACAAAGCAGTGAACTTGAACTGATTATTTCAAAACACATTTTGCTTAAAGTATTTATTTTAAATAGGCAAACATCATTCCTGATTCAGATATTATTTTAAAAAAACCTTACCTTACGTAATACGGTTAATTATATTTGTTAAGTTCAAAAAACGCACACATTTTATATAAGGCATTTATTTTTTAAATTGACAATAGTAATATTAAAACTATATACTAATACACATATACAGAGGTAAGAATTTAAAAAGCACAAAACCACTCATTTTTGCGATGGAAAGAGTTCAAAAAGATATTTCATATTGTCCATATCTTTGTTAGCTTTTTCTTCTGCTTTATCTAACTCTGCAATCATTGCGGCGGTTTTTTCTTGTTGCTTTTGTAGGCGCCGTTTTTCCTTAGAGATGAAGGATTTTCGGCGTAACAGTCTTGCAGTACACCTCCCTGATTCAATGAGTACAGAGCGCCTCACAGCAAGAACAAAAGAGTTTTTCGCCTGTTCCGTTTCCATGTTATCAACGGCACACTTGCTCTTAATTCTGGCAATAATACTGCCGAATAAATAGTCTTCCTCCATAGTCGCGTCAGGTTCTCGTTGTGTTTCGAGGGTTGGAACAGCGTTCAAAGTGGGTGTTGGAACAGCGTTCAAAGGGCGCAGCTCCGAAAAGCTACCCTTTGTCACCAAAATATCGGAATCTACGGATTCAGTAGCGATCATCGCATTCATCCGTTCGACCACTCTACTCTCGAACGAGAGACTGCGATTTAACTCTTCAGGAGTCAAGCTCCAAAGGCATTTTTGTGGAGATTGTTCACACATTGCACCACTGACTTGACTAACGAATGCAGAGAAATAAAGACGAGAACTGGTTTATTTTACGACAAGACAATACATAATCAAATTGCTGAAATTGCAAGGGACAGTAAAGGCATTGATTCCTTAGTGAATTAGAAAAACTTTGTTAACTGATAAATTTCTTATCGGTCGCTGTATACATTTGAAATAAACTGCAAGTCAGCAAGTGGAATACCCTCTGCCTGGTGTCATATGGTGTGTGCGTAGTTTAAGCTTATCTTATTTCTTGATGTGGTCTCTGGAATAGCGCTTATAATAAAGTACCCATTGTTAATAGGTGGATAGGAAATTTTATGCTGAATAAAGATGACACAAATTCCTTGTATTGCAAGCGTTATTATTATGTCTTGATAAAAAAGAACATTAATTACGAGATTAAAATTGCAACCGAAATGAACTGCACAAGTCCTTACATTGCAAGCATTATTATTATGTCTTGATAAAAAAAAACATTAATTACCGAGATTAAAAGTGCAACCAAAATGAACTGAATAATAATAATAGTCATTTATTAGTCAAATTAATTTAATTAAAAAACCCAATCTCATTTGAGCGTATAAAAAGGAAAGTGTTTAGGATTAGACCTTCATTGACGGAAGTAAGCTGGACAATGGAATGTCCTCAGTGTCGAACACGGTTTTCTGCAAAAAGGAGTTTAACACGTCATCTTCGTGAGAGTTGTGTATACAGACAACGTAATCCACCAAAAAAGATTAAACTAAATAATTCACAAAACGATGAATTAAATCAGCCTGGTACGTCTTCGAGCACAAATGAGGTTATTTGCCCAGTGTGTTGTGAAAAAATACCGAAATCAAAATTAGCGGGTCATATGAGAAGTTTTACCCACAAAAAAGTGATTGATAAGGGTGAAGGGGTCGAAAAATTGCAAAGTGCATTTAAGAATCGAATTGCGAGTTACCGATTTTCTTCAAAGAAACATTATACCGATATTCCTCAGTTTTTCGAAGACATAAGAAGAAAAGTTTTCTCAGTGATTGAGGAATATGTTCAAAAATTCTTCAGCTTAAAAATTAATGTGGAATTATTTGGTCTATATGTCATAGAGGAAAAACAATTATCTGACATAAAATCGTTCAATACCAATAATCGAATTATAACACACTCAACTGATTTGATGAATGTGTATAATGATTTTAAAGAGGTGATTTTGGAAAAAGCATTAACTTTTCAGGAACGCGATTCAGGTAATATGTCAATTATTTTACTTGTTTTGTTTAAAATAATACTTATTATTGTAGGATGGGCTATAAAGCATCTTAGTTTTCTTGAAGTCAATATCAACAAATACAATCCGTTATTTGCATCATCGTACATTAAATTGCCAAAACAAATAGAAAACAAAAAAGCTGTTTTAAATATTCAAAATAAGGATGAAATGTGCATGGCCTGGAGCGTGATCGCTGCAATATTTCCACCCAATGGGAATCCTTGTAGAACGTCATCCTATGAACAATACTCTACACTGCTGAATTTTGAAGGTATTGACTTCCCAGTTAAATTGAAAGATATAAATAAATTTGAAAAGTTAAATAATATTTCTATAAATGTATTCGGGGTGAATAATCAATACAAAGATGGTAAAATAGTTAGTGAGATTGTAGGCCCTTTACATTTTACATCTCTTCGTCAAAATACACATGTAAACTTGCTACTTGTGACGGATGCTGAAGGGAATAGCCATTACACACTTATTAAGGATTTGTCGCGACTAGTATCTAGCCAAAGATCTAAACATCACGGTCAAAATTATATTTATGATGGCTGTCTTCAATTTTTTAGATCTCCTGAGAAATTATGCCACCATGAAAGGTTTAACTGTAATCACATATGTACGGTATTACCAAACCCTGATCTACAAATTAATAAATGTGGTGAAACAATTGCTGGAAATATATTAAAATTTGTGAACATTGAGAAACAGTTACCGCTTCCATTCGTGATATATGCGGATTTTGAAAGTTTATTAAAGCCAATCCACCATAATGAACCTTGCGACAGTGCATCATTCACAGTTAAAACATATGAACATGAGCCGTATTCATTCTGTTTTTATATAAAATGCAACTTTGATGAGAGACTTTCAAAACTTGAATATTATCGAGGCATTGATGCCGCTGGCGTTTTTACTAAACGATTAGAAGAAAATGTTTTAGAAATATATAGAAAGTACTTAAAAAATATTGTAGAAATGATACCATTAACTGAACAAGAGCAACAATTTTTCAATGATAGTCCGTTATGTCATATTTGTGATAAACCTTTTGAGGCAGATGAGGTAAAAGTTCGCGATCACTGCCACCTTACAGGCAATTTTCGTGGACCTGCGCACTCTACGTGCAATTTACAGTTTAAAATACCTGCATTTCTACCGGTTTATCTGCACAATTTATCTAATTACGACTCACACCTATTTTTAAAAAAACTAGCCCTAAAGAAAGAGAAAATACAGGTTGTTGCACAAACCAAAGAAAAATACATTACATTTTCCAAATTCATTTTAGTAGATAAGTCAGACGATGAAAAGCCTAAGAATATTTATATGAAATTAAGGTTTGTGGACTCGTTTCGGTTTTTACCAGCTTCTTTAGATAAATTAAGTCAAACGTTAGAACCACATCAATGCCTCGAGGTTAAAAAATTTTACAATAATGAAACACAATTCAATTTATTAAGACGCAAAGGTGTTTTTCCATATTCTTACGTGGATTCGTTAGAAAAACTGGATGAGACTAAATTACCAACACAGGACCAGTTTTTTAATATTTTGAGTGGTGAATCAATTTCTCAGGATGATTATAATCGCGCTTGTGATGTGTGGCTAAATTTTAATTGTCAAACTCTCGGCGAGTATTCTGATATTTACTTAGTGTCTGATGTTCTAATACTAGCCGATATTTTTGAAAATTTTAGACAGATCTGCTTACAGACATATAAATTAGATCCAGCGCAATATTTAACAGCACCATCATTCAGTTGGGATGCCATGTTGCGAAAAACTCGTGTCGAACTCCAACTCTTAACTGATATTGAACAGTTGCATTTCTTTAGAAAAGGTATACGTGGTGGTATAAGTCAATGTAGTAACAGGAAAGCTATAGCAAACAATCCGTTAATTGAAAATTATAATCCATCAGAACCGACTTCATATATATTATACCTAGACGCAACCAATTTGTACGGTTGTTCAATGAGTCAACATCTGCCTAAGGGTGACTTTAGATGGCTAGAAGATTATGAAATTGATAACTTTGATTGCACTACAATAAGTGACGAGTCTCCAAAAGGTTATGTATTAGAAGTCGATTTAGAATACCCACAATATTTGCATAATAAACATAATGATTTACCGTTTTGTCCTGAAAACATCATACCTCCTAACTCAAAAGATCCAAAATTGATTCTTAATTTACAAGATAAACAGAGATATATTATTCATTATCGAAATTTAAAACAATGTTTGGAACACGGATTAATACTCACAAAAATACATAAAGTCATTGAATTTTCACAATCTGCATGGTTGAAGCCCTATATTGACTTAACCACTAGACTTAGAAATGCTTCTAGAAATGCATTTGAACGAGATCTCTTCAAATTTATTATAAATTCTATTTTTGGAAAAACAATGGAAAATGTTGATAAAAGGGTTGATGTGAGGTTAATGTCACATTGGGAAAATAGAATAGGTAGCGTAGGTGCTGAACAGCTTATTGCACAACCAAATTTCAAATCTTGTTCAGTATTTACTGAAAATTTAGTAGCAGTTCAAATGGCCCCTTTAAAAGTTTATTACGATAAGCCACTTTACATAGGTTTCACCATTTTAGACATATCTAAAACTGTAATGTATAACTTTTTTTATAATTTTATAAAGAAGAAATATAACGATAACGTTTCTCTCTGTTACACTGACACAGACTCATTAATTTTAGAAATTTATACTAATAATGTTTATGATGATATTAAAGAAAATATTGAACTGTTTGACACTTCAAATTATTCTTATCCTAATGTCCATAATATTCCAAAAACACAGTCGGTCATAGGTAAATTAAAAGATGAGTATGCAGGCATCCCAATCGAAAGCTTTTTCGGCACTGGTGCGAAAGCTTACTGCGTTAAAGCAAATGATGTAAAAAAGAAAGCCAAAGGTATATCAAAAAGCGTTATAAAGAAGAAATTACACTTGATTGACTATAAACAAATTGTAGAAGACGGTGGATTAATATACCGTAAAATGTATGTATTCTCTTCACATCTTCACACGGTATATACTGAACTGAAAAACAAAGTTGCACTGTTAGCACGAGATGATAAGCGATATGTTATACCCGGGAGTACAAAAACTTTAGCATGGGGTCATTACTCCATCAATAATGAATGCAATAACGCTGACCAAAATGATAATTTAACATGTCTTTTGTCACTAGCTGATAAAATAATTGAAATGGAAAATCAAGGTTTTGAATTTGATGAAAGTTTATTATAACCTTTTATAATTGTGTATGTTGTATAATGTTCATTTAATAAAATATTTATTATACGAATTTGTGTTTTTTTTTAATAATTCTTATGCAAATATTCAGTTAAAATCCTCTACAACTGTTTAAGAATCAGGGGGAGTATGGGTATAGGATGAATAATAAATAACGAAACAATAGTGTTCAATACGTTTTTATTGCTCATTTTGTAAATATTCATAAGTTATTAGGCGCAATGTTTTTGGTTGAGTGACAATGGGTTGATTAAGACGTTTATTATATTTTTGTTGGCGACAGCAATTTTCAAAACTCACAGGACCAAAATTGCAGTCAATCAATACACCACTTTTTAAATGTAAAGCCTTTCTAACCACTACACAATCAAAACAATGCAACAATGCAAACATTTGATGTCTCAGAGGTTGTTCCACTGTTATATTAATAAATTCTATAACTTGTATGTTGTATTTCCTGTGATTGAACACGTTGAAAACCTCATTGTTGTAGGAAGATGATACTGGATCGAGTTGCCATTCAGATTTTTGACTAAATTCACTATTAAAGTAAAATACATCCACGTCTTGAAAGGTGTTTGTTAAGTTCAATAGGTAACTCATGAAACCACCAGCTATTACCCAACGTTGTCCTGGTAAACTTTCCAACACTTGATATACGTCAGGGAATTTTTCTTTTATTTGTTTCACCAATTCATAGTTCGTTGTGCAATAACTTAATACTGGATCTATGCACATCTTTCTTGAGCAATAGTCTGTTTTTTTTCGAGTTACTGCTGTTTACGTATACACCTTATATACTATTTCAGGTTAGGTGGGAGGCATACTGAGCTTGCAATAAACTCACAAAGATTATTAAAATGTTCACTTGATAAGGATTGTGCAAACGTGAGCTAATAAAATTGTTATGTTGCAGTATTTTTTAGGTGGGGGTGGATAGGTGGGAATTTCATTATAAATACGAGTCCGTCACTACAGTCAATTATCATTAGAATATTAAGTTTATTAAAATGTGGATGTCGTACGTAGAAGTCGGAAATCAAAGTTGTTGATTTAGAAAGTGGTGTAAAACATTTAAGTCAACAATTTTCAAATATGCAGTTCGATGCTGAACACGAAGCGATCTATGGAATGGGTAAATTCTTCACAGAAGACTATTGTACTGATCTGGCCAAAAAGTACAAACAAGCACGTGAAGTATGTGAAATGTTTTTGACAGATCTTATATGCGAGGAATGCCTTGTAGACGATCTAATCGAATTGGATTTAAAAAATGAACTCCATCAGCTAAAACGGTTTTTCAGACCAGACCTTGCAAACAGATTAAGGAGTGAAGACGATAGTGACGAGGGGATTTCTCTAAATTGAAATTATATTTGTTACTCTTTGGTGATAAAATAAAAACATAATTAATATTTATTGTTTTATTTCTAAACTCATGACATCATAAAATTTTCATACAGGTAATATACATTAGAAAGTGCACACATACACTTATCATTTGAATGAAAAAACATTTTGCGCTGGATTTCAATAGAGGTGGTTGCTCTTCTAATTCCAAAACAGGTTGTGTAATAAATTGTCTGATGTATTTTGCCTTTTCTCCTCCTTTCACGTAAACGCACTCAGCAGATGTAGTCAAGTTCTTAATAATTTGCCCGAACATATGTAGTGGTGTAAACCCATCACTCCATTTAATGCAATGATGATTTCTTGTTAACCAGTAAGCTTGTTTTTGTAAGTCTGGTGAAAGCATCTCAAACGGGTAAGGTGGCTTAAAAATATAATGACATACTTTCATCCCATCATAGCCAGCGAACTCCTTGACGATAAACTTGTTGTTTTCAGTTTTAAATCCTTGAAAATCGATAACGAGTTTCATATTTTTAAGCTTTCTCACTTTTAATAAGCAGAATTCTTCTCTGTGTTCTCTCAACTTACTCTCAACAGACTAATAATGTGCCTCGTTATATAGGTAAAAAAATTTGTCATGCGCAATTTTTAATGTTGACGAACGATTTTTGTTAACGGATTATGTGTAATATTTCTCATGCAGTATGACACAATATGCATTAACATTTTTAGTAGGGGTGCCAGTCTCAAATTCTATTCTCATAACCACTGATCCAGTTTGCAAAGCTTCTTTTTGACGTGAACAATTAATATGAACTAGCGGTGCAATTGCATTGAATTCTATCGGGTTGAATATCGGTTGATTTATTTTATGTGGGTAATAGGATTGTTGAAAATCAGCAAACATTTTGTAGAGAGTTGCATATTTGTTACGTTTGAAGTCTAGTTGTAGATCACTATATGGGTATCTCTCAGAATTCAAGAAAATTCTTATGTTTTTTAGATCACAATTATCAAATTTGCTTATATCAGATGTAATTTTTCCCTTCTTATTTTTTTGAAGACCAAATAATGCATGTTTAGCAGTTTCAACTTTATTAGATGTCTTACCATTCCACGTATGTTGGGTTGTATCAGGTATAGATTGATATTCAATTAATTCCCTGCTTCTAAATCTTAGAGGTAGATCAACGTTCTTACTTATAATTTTATTTAATCGTATTTGTTCTGACATGCTTACTGTCACATGTGGTACTCTCCATAATAATTTAGAAATGGTAATTTTTGGTTTTTCAGTTTCATCACCACTTGTAACACTGTCTAAATCATTACTACTACGTATCAATATTAATTCTTGTCGCATATAAATTATAATTTTTTGAAAATCCTCAAAGAATCCAAGCAGAAAACTTAATGGAATGCAAACGTTGAAATCTCCATTTTCGTCTGCTATAATTTTAGTTCCCTCACCTTTCATCTTTTTCGGGAACCACCCAGCATTTTGCATAAAAATACTCTCGTTTTCATTTAATGATAGATAATGAAACATAGTTGAAACCAAACCAACATTTCTTACTGAATCTATTACAACACCACCTAATTCATACCTAATTTCCCGAAACAAAAAAGCAATACCATTATTAATAAATTCCAATTTTTTAGCTGCAGTTCCATCATCTTTTGTTAATTTTCCTTCGATGTATAAATAGCTAGTGCACGGAGCAGTATAGGCATCTAAATCTTGAATGGTAATTCTTGTTTCATCATTATAATCTAGAGTTCCAGATGTATTGGGTTGATATGTATGATACTGATATTCTGCTACAGAATTGTCACTAAAAGGTTGTTCGGTAATATTTAACAATTCCATTATACTAACACTTCGAATACAAGTGACCGTAAAAACTGTTTATTTTCCGATGTTAATCTGCTGAAAGTGTTTTTAGAACTGCGGATTTTCTTCTTACTGCTCCTTTTATAGTGATGCACAGGTGACCTCGAATTGAATATTAATACCATTTCCTTAGTGAATTGATTTTCTGAGATGCAAGCTAACTGTTCTGACTTCGTTTTGAAAATTGACGAGATTCCCCTCTTGATCAACTATTCTGATTGTAATGTTGTCAATGGTCTTGACGCTCACCGGGAAGTAATGAATAGTTGTGGGTGCTTCCACTATTTTATATCCAACTGGAACTGTTGGAAAAAACTGATGAATAATGTGGACAGGTTTTCCATTAAAGAAGGAACCAACCGCAATGTTACACTCGATACAGATGACATTCACTTTAGATATGCGTACGGTGTGATCAGAAATATGTTTCACATCAGCTTCCAACTCTCTGTTATCGAATCCTAATACTGAACCAATAGAATCGCTTCCTTTGAAATTTATTCTTCTATTCATCTTTATAGCTACTTTAGATGTATTCATATTCAAAGAAATCAAAATAACTGCACCTTCATCCAGTTCCTTTACTGCGTCCACTATGCTTTTTATGATATCAGAAAGCTCATAGCATCCCTCATCAATTTCGGCTGTATACCCATCATTCTCTCCCCACACAAATTTGTTGTTCCTATTGTCAATGTTTGGAATTGTATTATAAGTATCAAAGTGTGTCAATCCTATTTCGTAATCTATATCATCCTCTAAATATATGTGAGGATTCAAATCATAATCTAATTTAGATGAATTACCACTAAGAATTAAAGTCGGAGCCATATTAACACGTTGACAATTTATTAGTAATAATAATAATAATAATAATAATAATGTTTATTTCTCAACAAAAAAGTTTTTTAGAATACAAATTTTACATTATATCCAATTCCTAATGGAAATAAACATAAATAACCACAGAAGTATATATCTCATATACTTGTATGTGAACTTTTAAAACATACTTAAAATTAGGTGTGCATAGACAGAATATAATATTAAGGTAATCACAAATTGAGAAATTATGATATTTAGGTCATATTTGGGGTTTATTCACAATCGAGAGGTAAGGTTATATATAGGGGGTTTAGTCACAATCTGGGTTTCACTAAGTCACATTTTATGTTGATCACTATTTGAAATTTAGTGTAATTACGGTAATTACATTTATACAGAATTATTTAAAACAATGTGTAAATTAGGATTATAATTAGATTAATATTATTTAATAAGCATAATGTTATATAATAGGATTAGTATATTTATATAATATTATATTTTTCTTCTTGTTATGTTAATTTATTGATTATAATAAAGTATTTGAACAAATTACGTCTTTTATTTTATTTCTAGGAGTAGAACTTATCCATAACTTAATTTTTTTCTTAAACAAATTAATATTTTTAATATTCCTTATATTAATTGGTATTAAATTATACAGCCTTGAAGTTAAATAAACAAAATTCTTTTGACCTACTGTTTTTTTACTCCTCGGTTGTTCACACTTTCCTTGCTTATATCGCGTATCATAATGATGATCTATTATTTTTGTATCATTTTTATTCTTATAGCTGAAAATAAGTATAGCTATACTATACAATTGCCTTAAGTCAAATATTTTACTGTCTTTATAGAGGTTTTCAGACGGATCAGTTATTTTTTTATTATAAATAATTCTCAGAATCCATTTTTGTAACGTCTCTAAATTTTTTAAATAATAGTCACAGACTCCTCCCCAACCAATGATACCATATGATAAGTGTGATTGCACTAATGCATAATATAATATACATAGATGATTTATATCTAAATAAGATTTTAAATATTTAAATTTTGCTAATAAACCTCTAATTTTTTTTAGTATACTTTTTATTTGCAGATCCCAACGAAAGTGTCTGTCAATAAATATTCCTAGATATTTAACATATTCAGATTCTAAAATTTTTAAATTATCACCTATGACTAAAGGTCCTAGATTAGGTAGGTGTATTTGATAGGATGTAAATACCATATAAGTTGTTTTTTTGAAATTCACTGTCAATTTGTTATAGTCAAACCAATTTTGTATTTCTTTAAAGTCTTCCTCTGCGATATTTTTCAAATCAGTCCAATTATTTGCCCTATATAATATTGCTGTATCATCAGCAAAACTAATGATTTTTCCTGAATTAATAGTCCTAGTAAGTAAACTGTTTATGTAAAGTGAAAAAAGAATCGGTCCTAAGACCGTTCCTTGGGGTACACCGCATCTTACTGTTTGAGGATCGCTAATTACATCATCTATCGTAACAAATTGTGTTCTACCAGTCAAATAACTTTTAAACAAATTAAATACATTTCCCCTTAAACCATAGTTTTATAATTTATCCAACAGACGTTCGTGATCGACAGTGTCGAACGCTTTAGCGAGATCCACAAATATACAGAGGCATGGAGTTTTATCATCTAATGCTGAATATACATATTTTGTTAATGAGGCTATTGCATCTTCTGTACTTTTGTGGTCTCGAAAGCCAAATTGGTTATCTGACATAATTTTAAACTTGTTTAAAAACTGAGTTAACCGGTTTTTTATGATTTTTTCGAATATTTTAGCGATATTTGTAATTACGGAAATGGGCCTATAGTTAACAAGTTCTGTATCACTGTCTCCTTTATACATTGGTTTTATTAATCCTATTTTTAATGATTTTGGAAAATAACCTGTATCGATACATTTATTTATAATATATACCAACACTTCAGCTATCTCGTTTTGTATTTCCTTTAATATCTTAGCCCGTATGTTATCTATTCCTGGTGACTTTTTGAGTTTTAGTGATGTAATTATTTGCTTAACTTCATCTACATCAGTGGGATATAAGTGCATTGAATTTAATAAAGTTTCTGTTATTTCTTGATAGTTGTTGGGAGTATTTATTTTATTTGCATAATCCTCACCCAATTTAGTGTAGTATTTTACAAATGCATTTGCTATATCTTTTTTGTTTTCCAATATTACACCATTTTCATTTATACTATTAATATTTTTGTCAATAGTTTTTTTATTACAAATATCATTTACCGTGTCCCACAGCTGTTTTGTTGTTTTGTTGTTTTTATTTATTTGATTCCTGAAATATATTTTTTTTGTTTTAGTTATAAGGCTACTTAGTTTATTTTTATATTTTCTATATTCTGACTGTAGTTCTATATCATTTGGCGAGTTTAATGTTTTTATATACAACTGTCTTTTTATATCGATTGATTTTAATAATCCTGCCGTTATCCATGGTTTTCTTTTACTTTTTGTTTTTTTAATTTTAATTTCTTTTGTATTTTTTGTGATGGCCTGTTTAAGTTTTAATAAGAAGATGTCTGTTATTAAATCAATGTCTTGGTTATTATATATATCATACCAATTTTCTCTTTTTAAATCATTTTTGAGATTCTTAAAATTTATATACTTTTTGACCCTTTTTTTATTGACGTTATTTCTTTTTACTACATTAGTTTCTATTAAGGCTATAATTGGATAATGATCGGTTATGTTTATTTTAAATATTAAAGGTATAATTTTACAACTGTCTGTTTTTATAAAGCAGTGATCTAAACATGATTTTTGTGCCCCTTGTACTCTGGTGTGTTTATTAATAAATGATACAAAATTATACATATTCAATATGTTTAAGTATTCTTCTACGTAGTCACTGTTCGATTCAATATTTACATTTATGTCACCTACTAACATATTTAAATCACAGTGTTCCATAGTGTTTAAATAGCTAAATAATAGTGTATTAAATTCATATGGACATGTACTGGGTGGTCTGTAAAGTGCTGTGATAATGATTCTCTTTTCCTCTTCCATTAAAATATTCAATTTTATGGCCTTTAACTTCCCAATACTTACTATATATAGTAAATAAATACATAACATTATTTACATTGATTATATAAAAAAATTAAACATAAGTGTTTACAAACATATGAGCTATTATTTTGTACAGAATCATAATTGTATTTTATTTTATTTGAGCTACCATCACTTAAAAAATATTTTATTAACTCTTCTGGGGGTCTTAAATTCCCATAACTATCAAAATAAACTATTTTTTGGTTTTGCTTGAAATATGCTATCCAGTGAGTTCCGTCTCCATCATTATCATCTAGATTTACTATCCCAGATTCATTTTTCTTTATTCCTTTTGGAAGTGTATCTTTCATGAAGACGCCTCGAAAATAAGGAATTTTAAGTTTTTTCGCAAATTTTATTAAATCTATATTAGTTAGTGGTCGGTGTGGTAGCTTTATTAGTTTTTTTTATAAGTTTTAAGGTATAATCCTAAGCCTTTCTTTTCATGGGGGCCTAAATATAAACCCTTCCCTTTAGTGGTCTGTTCCATTGCTAAATTATGTCTCATTTGTTCTGCTATCACATGGCGATTTGCTTTGGCATCGTTAACTGCTTTTGTAATACCTGCCACGCCTCCTCCCACAGCCCCTAATGCCCCCAAGAGAGGTAGCAGGAAAGGGAGAATGCCTCCTCTTTTTGGAGCGGGGATAACTCTTCGTCTAGGTTTTTTAGAGGGCGATTTTTTTTTTACTGCAAACTTCAAATTCATATTTCCACCTTTCTTCTTCCTTGGATTTCTTCTGCGCGCTTAAGCCCCATTCCCACTTTACTCTTTAGTTTCATTATTCCACCGACTCCCAGTGCAGCGAGTTTTTCACCAAAACCCGAATCAGGTGCTTTTACACGTTTAAATGCAATTTTGGCTAATTCCCTATCCGCTTGATTTCTTCTTTCAACGTCTTGAAATGTAGAATATGCTATATCGTGTTCTCTACACGCCTCGTCTAAAGGATTAATTCCGGTGTCGCCGCGTTGTAGACGTTTTGCAAGTTTGGTTCCCGGTCCACAATAATTATAACCAGGTATATGTAGTTCCACGGGAAGTTTATTTATTATGGTATTGATCAAACCACGTCCACTCTTTTTAAACTTTCTAGCACAAGTGAGCGGTGAACTTTTGCTCCGATCCATTATATATTGAATCGCACAGCTAAATGAATGTTATTTTGTGAACTCACTCTTTATATATAAAGCAGGAAACACTGATCTATCAGTTTGTAACGGTTCTCTTTTTAAGAAAGTTCTGTTTTACGATAAGATTGATGTGAAAAATGCAAATTCAACAGCAAACAACAATTTTACCAATTGTAAATCATGACGAGATTTCAATGACCAACACTTTTCAAAAGCATGGTATTTTGTTCGGTGGACTGTCGAAACGAGGACTTTTGGTTGGAAGTTCTGGGTGTGGAAAAACAAATGTCATGCTCAGTTTATTGGAACATCCTAATGGTTTACGATTTGAAAATATTTATTTATATTCCAAATCCCTATATCAACCCAAATATGAATTTCTGAGATTTTTAATTAAACCTATGGCAGAAATTGGATATTTCGAATATAATGATGGTGATGAAGTAATACTTCCAGAAGAAATCAAGCCCAATTCAGTGATCATATTCGACGATTTAGCGTCTTGCAATCAAAGCATCATCAAAAACTATTTTTGTTTCGGTCGTCATAGAAACACTGACTGTTTTTATTTATGCCAGACTTATTCCTCTATTCCCAAACAACTGGTAAGAGATAATGCTAATCTTCTTATAATATTTCCACAGGATATGACCAATCTAAAACACATTTACGATGATCATGTAAACGTTGATATGCGTTTCCAAGATTTCAGAGAACTTTGTTCATTTTGTTGGGAAGAGAAATACGGATTTGTTGTAATAGATAAAGATTGTGCTCTCAACTCTGGAAGATATAGAAAAGGATTTGATAAATTTATTCATATATAAAGGGTGAACATTAAATACTATCAATCAGTCACCATGGATAATCGAGTGGTAGCAGAGCTGGTAAAGACGAGGAAGGCGCTAAAACAAAAATATCACAACTTGAAGAATGATATTGCCGAATCACAGTTTTTGTTGGAGAAAAATTATAAACCGATAACACAACTTAATGAAATAATTTCAACTCTCAAAGTTCCTCCAAAATTAAATTTAAAAGAAGAATTAAAAGAAGAAAGCATCAGGGATAGTTTTAGACCAAGTACCCAACCACTACATGACTATTATCGTCTGACAGCTCCTATTGATTTGGGAGAGCAGACATTTCAGTTTGATTCAACTCAAAGCCAACCCGAAATTGTTGAAAGTTTTTTTGATGAAACTTCTCCTTCGGCAATAGCAGATAGTGAAACCGAACATCAGCGTTATTTAAACCAGTTTAAAATACCACTACCTCGAGCGTATATTGAAGATAAAATTAATGATACTACGGGAGATTTTGATGATACTTTTGGCGTTCACTTTGACCCATTTAGAAAGAGCTATGCAATTGGTGATTCATCCGTTGATTTTGAGGGAGCTAACTTCATCATTAATGGCGAATTTAAGTACATTGGTACACCAGGATTATATGAACTAATGTTCAAAAAACATCCAGCAGGTTATCGGTCAACAGATGTAGATCAATATATTGATATTATTAGAAGGACGAATACCCAGTTTTTAGGTTATGATCCTCAAAGAGGTCTATCTACATCAAATGCAAGTAAATTCATAGATATTATCAAACCGCGAGTTACGAATTTATATGCGATGTCACAAGAACGGAGGAGAAAAACAAGCGCATCGAGTGTGAGCTCCACCTCAGAAAGAGAGCAAAGACCAAGATCGGGGTCGATTCCTGAACTAGTGAGGAAAACAAGGAGTCAAAGTAAGACCGGTGGAAAACTAACGATGATGGAATTCAATAACAAAAATATTGAATATAAACATTTTGATGATTATAATGAAATTGTAGATCGATTAAAGCTGCTCATTGCATCACAGTTGGCAGGGAATAATGGACATAACAACGAAATAGTTTCGATAATAGAGGAGTTAAAGGAGGGTAAAATAATTAGATAAATAGTGTGCATGGAAAAGTTAAGGCTTCATTTACTGTGCTACTATATTGATCGAAAAGCGTACTTATCACCTTTCTATTATTCTACAACATGACTGACATTAAGAAGGAAATAGTAAACGAAATTCATAAACCAGTTAGAAAATCTTTCAAACGAAGAAGAGTAATTGTTAAAGGTCTAAATGATCTTCTTCAAGCAGATCTCGTAGAGATGATCCCTTACGCTAAAATAAATAAAGGTTATAAATATATTTTAGTGGTCATTAATGTATTCTCAAAATTTGTTTGGTGTGAACCTGTGAAAAATAAAAGTGGAAAAGAAGTTTCACGAGCAATGGGAAGAATCCTTTCAAATATCAAACTGCTACCTAAAAATTTGCAAACAGATATGGGAAAAGAATTTTACAATAAAGAATTCAAGGAATTAATGGATAAGTGGAAAATTAACCATTATAGCTCTTACATACATCTTAAAGCAAGCGTTGTTGAAAGAGTGAACAGAACCCTAAAAAATAAAATGTGGAAACTGTTTAGCTTACAAGGAAATTACAAGTGGTTAAATCTTTTACCAGACATTGTTGCGGAATACAATGACACCAAACACAGAACGATTGGAAGAAAACCTAAAGATATTAAAAAGAAAGATGAAAAACACTTGTTGCAAACTGTATATAGTCATTTGAAAATAGTCGATCCAAGGAAGCAAAAATTTAAAGTAAACGATTGTGTGAGGATTAGCAAATACCGAGAAGTCTTTTGCAAAGGATATACTCCAAACTGGTCTAATGAAATTTTTAAAATTATGAAGGTTCATAAAAGTAATCCTAGAACTTACCTTTTAGAAGATCAGGAAGGTAATTTAATTCAAGGAGGATTCTATGAGCAGGAACTTCAGAAAGTAAAACATCCCGATATATATCTTGTGGAGAAGGTTTTAAGAAAAAAAGGTGACAAGCTCTTTGTGAAATGGCTGGGATTATCCAATAAATTCAATTCATGGATTTCTAATAATCAAATTGTATAATATATTACTCCTTTATCTTTTTTTTTCACCCTTAATAAAATAATTTTTAAACATATATTTCTTTTATTTTATCACACACATGGTACATAATTGGTTTCGCTAACATTTCATTTAAATCTATCATTAAATATGTTACATCTATGATTATTTTCTAAAATGATAATGATAATATTTGAGATTTTCTCTACTCCTCTATTAAACCGCATTCGGTCAATGGATAAAAACTCCCAATATCGCTTCCTTGATGATTGATATGCAAAATTCCATGTAACCATAAAATATGTTTTATTATTTTCTGTATTAAATGTTACTTTCTTCATTATTCAACTCTTCCACAGCACTCAAGTTCAAATAATTCCGGGTAAATGTAAATTAATTCCATGAGCATGCAAACGTTTTCGTTATTACAGTTTTCGAGCGGCTGAAGCAAATTCATTACATTTTCAAACACATCTCCGTTTTGCCGCTGTAGTCCGTTTTGCGCAATTTTTAAGTAACTTGAAAACTGTTGCCTTCTCAGCATATCAATTCTATACTTGATAAGTGGTAACGCTTCCCACAACTTGCAGATGGATTCATACCCCATGTAAATGTATGAGTTATTTTTTACAATTTTGATCACTCTCGAATAGGATATTTTTTCAAACTGTATCGTAAAATTTTCAGCATCTATCTGCTCTGCTTTACCGTTGGTATATAGATAATTGGTTATAATACCTTGGTATGTAAGAAATTCATTCCACTCACTTTCGTCAAAAATTATTGTGTCCAATTTATTGCCTGTTAGTTTTATACATGGTGCGTACCAGAAGTCATATGATAATCCAGTCGACACAAATTTACTTTTTGATTTATTCAGTTGATGTTTTCGTTCACCAATTACAACTAGATCATTCTTGTTTTGAGGTGCATGAGGTAAACTTCCAGATAAATCACTTTTTAGTTCAGGTAGACTGAAGATACTGCCACACTGAGTCATCTTGAATACTGTTCAACACAAAAACTTTCTAGAACTGTGAATTCCCACCATTTTATAGAATTTACTGTATACCCCCACCCATTTATGGCGAAAAAAGTGGAGGGGGGGAGGAGTGGGGGGGGGTGCCAAAGTGGAGGAGTGGGGGGTGCTCACGTGAGGTCAAGGTTAATGGATCAAAAATGGTGGGGGGTGCAAAGGTAATGAGAGGTCAAGGTTAATGGATCAAAAATGGTGGGGGGTGCAAAGGTCATGAGAGGTCAAGGTTAATGGATCAAAAGTGGTGGGGGGTGCTCAAAGGTCATGAGAGGTCAAGGTTAATGGATCAAAAGTGGTGGGGGGTGCAAAGGTTAAGGTTAATGGATAAAAAATGGTGGGGGGTGCAAAGGTCATGAGAGGTCAAGGTTAATGGATCAAAAATGGTGGGGGGTGCAAAGGTCATGAGAGGTCAATGGATCAAAAATGGTGGGGGGTGCTCAAAGGTCATGAGAGGTCAAGGTTAATGGATCAAAAGTGGTGGGGGGTGCTGGAGTGGGGGGTGAAAAGTGGTGGGGGGTGAAAAGTGGTGGGGGGTGCCAAAGTGGTGGGGGAAGGGGGCGTGTCTGGAGTGGGGGAAGGGGCGGGGCTAAAGTAGAGGGGGTGGGGGTGCCGAAGTGGTGGGGGAAGGGGCGTGTCTGGAGTGGGGGAAGGGGGCGGGGCTAAAGTGGTGGGGGAGGAGTGGGGGTGCAAAAAGTGGTGGGGGTGTCTCAAAACTCTCATTCTTTACCTACTTAGTAGTATAATACTTGCAAGGTGTTATTTATTTATATTATTTGTAAGGTTTTATTTATTGTATACAAACCGGCTTCTTATGTATATCTGTGTATAATTACTATTATTATTAACATTGCTTCTATCACTTCATCTCGCTACTGTGATATAGTATTTGGTCGAATTTTCTTACAGTGCGGCATCGCAGAGTTGTGATTTACCATTAATGTGTGCATGATTTTATTTATATTATTATTCATGAGTTTGGTTCTATTTACATTATATTGTTCGTAAGCTTTTATTTAATTATTTTATAGATTCATGCTTGTATGATTCCCAAAATTCTGTTTCGATAGTAGTTATTGTTATTAAGAATCCTGTATCACTTTCACCCGCTACAGTGATGAGTTTGGCATTCACAGTGCCGCGATTAAATTGCTCATAGACAGGCCCGTATTAGGACCTAAATGAGCTGACCCCCCCCCATTATTTTTTTAATCATGTAAAGCATGTAAATGTAACTGTACTATATTATTTGTATATGTAAATAAAAATTATTATTATTATTATTATTATTATTATTATTATTATTATTATTATTATTATAATATTAACCCTAATATTTGATTTCAAATTCGTAACATATTTGAAACGGCTATGACGTCACACCACCCGACTCCTCTGGTTCTAATGCTATTCACATTTTATTTACATGAGGGGAGGCTTTGGAAAATCTGAATTCTGTTGGTATGAATGACTGTTTTAATTACTGAGGTTATGTTGAAAAGTCAAAAACAGAACCAAAAATTCAAATTGGTTCTACATAGTTGCCAGAGTGAGACCCTAAAGAAAGCACAGTAATGTTATCAATAAAAAATTTGGCAATTCAGCCAAAAATAAGTGACAGTGACGATCAATTAAATCTTATACTTCAATATTTTGTCAATAGTAGACAACCCTGAGACAACCTAAGAAAAACATATCATAGCCTCCCCTCATGTAAATAAAATGTGAATAGCATATTATATGAGTTATGCGGATATATGGTATTTAGATTTCGCTCTACCAAAGCGAGCGGCCGACCGCTACGAGTGGTGTGACGTCACAGCGCTCTATTCTCATTATTTATTTTGAGGGAGAAGCAGTTGAAAAAAAATTAAATATTTTGCACATTTACTAATTACAAGGTGTACTTTCGAAATATGAATTAAAAAAATTTTCCTAAATGAGCCCATTATTACTTAACTTAGTTAAACGTCAAAACAAATGCCAAATCACTTTCCTCCCGTCAATAATAATGGACCATTCTTATTCTTCTTCGGCTGACCAGCTTTACCTAATGCTTGTTTAGAACAGTTGGAGGTGGTAAAATACGTCATTTTGACGTCACAAAAGAACCAAATTCAAAGTTATTCTTTTCATCTGCCCGAGCAAAGTCTTTGGCCCGAGTGCCCGATGCCATTAATTTTGAAATTAATGTTTTTCATTTTCATTTGTTTTTAATGAAATCTATAATCATAATCTGTGCTATAATTTCATCTGTTAACGTATTGCTGTTATCATTAAATTGCCAATCTAACCCAGTACCTACCGGAAGGTCACCCATCATGCATACCCTACTGCAGAGAACTGGATAAACTTGGGAAGGTAGGGGAGGTGAAGCATTACGTCACTAGGACAGTCAAAAGAATGCACATTTTGGTGCCCGGGCACCGGCAGCTGAAAAGAATATGACCTAAGGCCCAATCTCTTCATCTTTCCGTTAACTTTATCCGGCAGTTAAAGTTATTGATTTTTATTGTTGGAACAATTGTAACCTACGTAAATAACTGCCGGGTAAAGTTAACGGGAGGTGAAAAAACCGGCCCTAAGGGCCGGTTTTTCAATGTTGAGTTAACTCTAACTAAAGGATAATATCCAAGGAGACCATTGTTACAATAATTGTTTCCTTGGATATTATCCTTTAGTTAGAGTTAACTCAACATTGAAAAACCATTTACTTACCTTGATAACGCTATTTGTTTATGGATACCTACTGATACTATTAATTGTTCAAAAGCAGTTCATTAATTAATATATTATAAACATTATTATTTATTCACTTTCATAAAACAATCAAAGAATCAAAGATCAAAGCACATACGAGCAGTGTTGTTCCTAGGATATTGGGAAAACGCACGACTCGCTAGATGGCGCTGTGACTAATGTCAAAATAAGACGAAAACGTGAACAACAAATTGTTTACAATGGAAAGTGATTGGTTTTTTAAAAATTGTTTACTTCTGTGAATTCTGGGGCACTTATATTTAATATATTAGTGAAATATGTATAAGATACGACCTTATGGTAAAAATTTCTGATAACTATTTCACGTATAATATGTGAAAGTAAATGATTGAAAAAAATAAAAGTTTGGAGTAGTGTATACTGTTTCTTAATTTTTTATATCCCAACATGCATTTAACATTTTAGTCACTGGTTATAGGTATTATATCTGGTCACTAGGTTGAAGAGAAGCAGATTTGTTCAGGCAAAATACGCAATTTATCAAGGTAAGTAAATGGTTTGTAAAGTCTTGACTGCAACGTCTGCAACTTTGAGCTAAAACATCAATGAAATTGGCTCAGCCAGGCTGTGTATTTGAAATTGTAAATATCAGCATCAGCATATAATACAGCTTATAAAGTATACATATAGGTTTATAAAAAGAATGAATTTAAAATTAACCTGCGGATGCTTTCAATGGAGTAGTTTAAAATGGGGAACTTCAGAGCAGATAATATAAAGTTAAAAACAAAACATTTACTTAAAATACATTGATTACATTATACAATAATATTTAATAACATTATTTACATTTCACAAAAAAATGCATGTTGATTTCCAGTAACATCGAAATGCAAGTGACATGAAATTATTACCATATGCCTTGTAGGTATATATTACTAATCTATATCCAAAAAATGCTTCTACTAACATGTAGTTAGTAATTGGTTTCCCAATTTTTAAAATATATTCCCATTTCTTGCAAAATTTTTGATCCGAAACAGGAAATTTGTGTACAGAATTTTAACTTGTACAATACGAACTACATTGCGGGTTCAGAACATAACGTACTTTTGGACGTAGTGGTCACCGTTTTATGAATTTGTTGCCTGTTTTTGCCTTTAGAACAATTAATCCAAACACTAACACTAGTTTTATCACTTAAATACCATACAAATAAGAACAAACTGTAAAAAACTAATGCCTAACGAGAAAACTCCATTAAAATTGTACACAACCGGCTTTTGTTGTTCACGTTTTGGATAGTTCAGATAGATGTCGCCCACTCCGTGCGTTTCTCCAATATTTTTATGTACTATCGCGGCCGAAAAAAAGTAATCGACTGATTTTCCCATTGTAACTATGGTTCTATTCAGTGTCGCATCAATCTCAATATTTTTTTTATTAGTGTCAACGTCATTGTCATATTAAGCAAAAATATATTTTTTTATTAATCATTCCTTATCATGTTTTGAGTGAAGAAGAAAAAGGCTAAATCATCGCCAAACTTGGAGAAGGGTGGTCTCAACAACGCATAGCAAGTGAAATTAATTGCAGCAAAAGCACGATTCAAAAACTAAACAAAAAGTGGATAGGAACTCATGATCTGAGCAGGGCAGTGGGTTCTGGGAAGAGTACTCTAGAAAACGACAATACCCTGGTTAACTATGTGAATTTAAACCCATTTTCTAATTATATTGAAGCCAAAGAGCAAACCAACTTACCAGCGTCTGTTAGGACAGCAAGAAAACGGTTGCGAGAGCAAGGTCTATTGAACTGTGTCAGTGCTAAAAAACCCCGACTAACAGATGTTGATAAAGAGGCAAGAATGCAGTTTGCAAATACTTTTATTAATGAAAACGATCGTTACTGGTCCGACGAAAAGATATTTCAGCCCTGCTACAATGATCAACTGCGAGTTTACCGTCCCAGGCGTCATAAGTTTGGTGAAGAATATTCGCACAAAACAGATAATAGCGGAAGGTATTCTGTCTTTTTGTTTAGTTTTTGAATTGTGCCTTTGCTGCAATTAATTTCACATGCTATGCGTTGTTAAGACCACCCTTCTCCAAATTTGGCGATGATGTAGCCTTTTTCTGCTTCTCTCGAAACCATACTAATTAATTGTTTTCTTGTAATTAAAAAATATTAACAACTTATTTCTTATTAGTTTTTTTTAATAAATACGACCCCACCAATGGTTTCTTGTCAAAATAATTAAATTGACATAACTGATGTAAAAACTCCCATTTACAAAGGAAAATTTTTCGAAAAAACATACTACTTGATAAAAAATCGATTACTTTTTTTCGGCCGCGATAGTACCTACTGAAAACAGTGATGCCAATGTACTGATTTGAAAATAAAATGTACTGACGCGGGAAATTCAAATATTTAAAAACGTAACACACGAATTAATGGTAGGCAATGTGTAAACCTATTATAAAATGTAAAATCAGATTCCTATTCCATTCTGATTTTAAACCAAAATTTTTATTTCAACTACCCCCAAAGCAAGCTCTCAGCACCACCACCTTTCGCAACCACAATCCTCAACAATATTTACAACAATAACAAAGACAATGGAGTAATGGACCCATCTCCTTTCTAAACTCCAACCACCAACCACTTTAGTCTAATTAAAAAAAAACATAAAAGTAAAACGTAAAAGCGTAAATGTAAAAGTAAATTTCATTTGACATGACATGCCCAGATGATAAAAATATTCCACGGTCAGTTTAAATATTCACTAGCGTCTATTTCTTGTGCTTTACAAATGAACTTGCTTCTGTGGCGCTATCTGGTAAGTAACATATGGTTCGCGAATGAAACGAATATGTTCCTTCTTTGATATAAAAATATACTGCCCTCATGCCTGATGCATTTAATTAAAAAAAATTCCTTTAATCTAATAAAAAAAAATTCCTTTATCAGGGGAATAACACACATATCTAACCTGCCTCCGGCTTCTAACACGCAATAATAGCCCTCTTAAAAAAAAAAATTCCTTTAATCTAATAAAAAAAAATTCCTTTATCAGGGGAATAACACACATATCTAACCTGCCTCCGGCTATCGCCTCCGGCTTCTAACTCGCAATAATAGCCCTCTTAAAAAAAAATTCCTTTAATCTAATAAAAAAAAATTCCTTTATCAAGGGAATACACATATCTAACCTGCCTCTTGATTCTAACTCGCAATTAATAGATCTCATGTCATGCCTGATGCATTTAATAAAAAAAAAAAAACAAGAACATGTGGGATTTGAACCCAGAACCCTCTCCTTGCCAGCCGAGCTCTTTTCCGCTAGGCTATTACACCACTGACAAAGTGCGTGTAAAGAAAGAATAAGTTCAGTTAGGTTTCGGGTAACATGTTCTGTACACTTGGCAACGTTGGTACGGACTGAATGTTCATTTGTAGAGCACAAGAAATAGACGCTACATAAATATTCGACGAATCGACGACAGTGCACTCAAGGTAACCTACACTCAAGAAACTACTATACACTACAGTGATTGAATCAGAGACATAGAGTAGGGCACAGAACATAAAGGTAGAGAAATGTGACTTCTATAGAAATTGATGGAAACAAAGAAACAGCGACCCCTAGTGTTGCTAGTTCAACTTTCGCGTGGGAGCAGGGCAATTTAGTAAACTAGTAGGGGCGAGTGGGTTTGCTGTCCAGGGTAGTGGGCACGGTAGGCCTGTACCTGCACCGTAAATAATTCAATAACAAGCATGTCACATTTTAAATGGTTAAGAATGGGATTAAAATTGGCCAGAATAGTAGGTAGGCGATACGGCAGTGCGCAAATTTATTTAGGTAAAATGAACTATACTTCAAATCACGAGAGATGACCGTTACGTCACAAATTAATTTCTAATCTTCAACATACGCTTCAAGCGTTCTTTGTTTACAAAATAGTAAAACGAGAGAGACAGGGAAAGGGAGTCCATTATATGTGACTGTTAATATCTCCGTCTGACGTTGATGATAACTAACGCAGTACTGATTTGATTCTTACGAATTATAATGATGACGTAACGGTCTTCTTTCGTGATTTGAACTATATATTTGAGAAACAAGAAATATGTCACTCGGAGTAGAAGAGTCTATAAAATATTACTTTCATGGAAAAGCAGAATATTTCAGAGTTAAAATTTCAGTGCAAGTCCCCAGTGAAATAGGTTAAAATACCCGTTTTAGTGATTAGATTTAATTTGCATATCAAAACGTTTTGAAACATCCAACTTTTCCGTGGGTAGTGATAATTTACACTCTTATTTTTCTAATGACATGTTGCTTGTTTCACGTAGCCCATTTTACTTAAATATACTTATTGCACACTACTATATCGTCTTTCCACCCTCGCCAAATATTATTAATTCCATCCTTAATCCATTTTTCTTCCATTTTAAGAATTATGATAATGCATTAGTACATTATACAGTAAAGACCGAGGAGGTTCGAACATGGGTATTAGGTTGCGCGATTTACTTGTGCCCGTTGTAGGCAAGTGGACACAATGGTGGGAATCGTGGATCTTCGCGCTGTAGCCGATGGCTCTCACGTATACTGTTTCTTGTTTGGATTCTTTTATAATAATTTTTATTAAGGCCTAAACACAATGAAAAAAATAAGAGATAAGAAATAAGAAATAAAACATATGGAATAGAATTAACAAATAATGATATCCGAAAAACAAGGAGCAATTTGAACAGTTGAATTTTAATCAAATCAGCACTAATATCCTATTATCACGCAGAGTATTGTGTATTTAAAACTTGGAATAATTATTTCTCTTATTTCTTATTCCATTTTCTTATCTCTAATTTTTTCATTGTGTTTAAGTCTTTACACGTGCAACACTCGAGGGGCAGCGACAATTAATTTTATGTTGTAGAATCACATTTTTGTTGCGAAAAAACAAACAATGGAAATAGTTATGTGTTGATTTTTTTTAAATCTAGGATGTTAGAAAAATTTCGAAACGTAAATCAAATTTCTTTCAGACATGAGTTCTACATCCCAACGGTTAATGAGATATTAACAACAGACAGACTGCCGTGAGTGGCCAGTGGCCACAGCCGTCCTTCTCCTAATGTACAAATTTCGAACTGAAGTGAGTTGTCGGTCACTCGTATATTCGTCCCAATCCCTGTCGTGTTCGAAGCATCCTGGACTTATCTGTATAGCAAGGGAGAGCAACGCGTTATTCTTTCTAAAGGCCTAGGGCTAAAAATACACAGAGGAACAATATAGCTTCTCTCACGGGCTATATAAACTACTCTTTTTCCCACGACAGCGAATAGAAACATCAGAAAAAAAACAATATTTTAAAAATAGAAGTAGGGCGAGTTGCTTTATTCACCAGTTGATCCACCAGATGTGTTTTATCTTATTCTAACCTCGGAGATAGAATGAGATAAAACACATCTGATGGATCCACCGGTGAATAAAGCAACTCGCCCATACTGACAACACTTATTAACCATATATTAGTAACCTTTGGATCATTTCTATTCACATAAAGTAATAAAAGCTCCTCAGAGCAATTTATGGCCACTTTATTTACCGAGAGGAAAAATGTTTCACTTCTGTTTCAATTTCGACACCATAAAAATCGATTTCTACTCCCTGACGTGGAAAAACATATTTACATATTTCTGAAACTAGAATTTAAGTTTGCCTCAAATAAGGATATACTTGTATATTTTTTTTATTCGAGCATAACTTATTACCTAACAACAAAAATAAGAAACAATTCATATCATAAATCTTAGAATGAAAGAAAACGGTAAAGCATTTAAAATGTGAGATCATGCTTGTTTGTTTAATATGTACAATAATAATAATAAATAATAATAATAAATACACCACATGTAATTACGACCCCCTTTATCCCAGAAGGCTGAGCCTTGTGCGGGAGGGGGCTACACATTTAAAGACAAGGGACACACATCCAATATCCATGTATAATGGAAAAATCCCTCTCACAGTATTTTCCATTGCCACGGACCGGGATTCGAACCCGGGACTTTTGGGTGAGAGGCAGATACTCTACCATCTCGACCATCAATCATACAATAAAAAACAATAATAAAAAGGAAAATACTAAATTGATTACCTACATACATAGATTTAAACTAAAAATGATTATAATGAATTTGAATTTTATTAAAATAAATCGTACATAATAACAAACATGATCTTTGGTCAGCTATGATTAAATAATTAATAATTAATTAAGTTTAGAGATGTATCTCTTAAATAAAATATATAACCATCTTTAACAGAAATACATATTATAGTGAAAATAGAAAATAGATATGCCGGGCTTTGAGCATCCTATCCCTGTTGAGACCCGTTGTAGGCACTGCTATTACATGGTTGTACAGAAGATTCATTCGGCACGTTGTCTTATTTTTACTGTATGAATATCCATCGGCAGCCATAAATAATTACTAATCGCCCATGATTTGAAGTAACCACCTGTAAAAAATTTATATAAAATTAAATTTATAATTACAAAATTAAAAATTAAACAAAAAAATTTTGTTAATGTGGAAATAAAGAAAATCTACGTTAAAAGAAGTCTTTGCATATTTAAAAAAATTATAATAGGTATACAGCAACGACATAAGAATTCTTATGTCGTTGGTATAAATTGTTATAATCATAAACTGTAATTAAAAATAAGTCTGGCTGATTTACGGAATTGGCAAATGAGTCTGGCGGCATCTTCAAAATGGGAAAAATAGAAAATTTTTGCTCTTATTTTCCCGGGTTTGAAAATTTGTCACATGATAGATTATACTATATTTTCATAGAAAGTACACGTCTGGCTGACATTTACAATCACGAAGGCCTTGCCAGACTCACAGCCTAGACCCCCGTCCCTTGTATCCCTATCTTTTTTTTTGTATTTTGTATTTCATTGTTTAATGCTCTCATAAAAAAGAACATGTACGTATGACACTAATCAACTCTGTATAATCGAACGTGTCGACTTTAGGGCGCCTAGACGATCATTGGACGAGTCTCTGGGGGTGTTCCACATTAGCCAGATTGTATTTTAAGCTGTTATTATAATAAAGGCCATCATCTGATAAATTTTCATGACTGCGAAAATGAGGGAAATTTTTTTGATGAAAACTTTTCAGTTTTTCACCTGCCAGACATATTATCCATGCTCTGTAAAATACAAATTTCCCGCGTAATTCTTAAAACCGCTCTGGAACCAACCTAAAATCGTTAAGAGTGGTAATTCACAGGTGCAAACTTTGCACTGTTTCCGAATCAATCTAGAATTGACAATCGGTTGGAACGGTTTTAGGACTGTTTTGAACAAATATGTTTAGATATAATAATATATTTGGTTTTGAACCTTCTCGTTTTGTTTTTAGTTTAACCTCACTTTTTCTTTGGTCTAACATCAGACATTCTCTAACCGGTCTAACCCTCGTGTTTTGTGCCTCTAACAACACAGTGAAAAACATTTACCTAATAGTTATTTAATACCTAAATAATGATTCTATAAAATATGCCGATATAAAATAATAAAGATATATCAGTTAAAAATGTTTCTTAATTTGAAACTAATCAAAATTTAATTTATAAAAATATGTACCTACGTTAGCCCATCTGATGGTTCGCATCTACAGATTAACAAATAAACAATAAGCGAGAGACACAGCCAGTTTTTAACATTTATTAATTTATTATAATCACATCTGTCTAATTTTAGTTTTACAATTTTGTAATTTATTAGGAAAAGATTTCAATGAGAATAATATCTTTCTTTTGTTCTCACTTTTCTAATTTCTGCTTCTTTTTTTAATTTCTGAAAAATCACCGAATTTGATTATTTAGCTATTGCATTGAACTGTTATAGTTCATTGAGTTATTGTATCATCACTTGAAGGTTGTGACAATTCCAATGGTATAATTGTGAAGTTGAAGCTTCTATGCATATTAACGAAACTTCCATTTCTAAAACCGATTAAAGCTTCTGTTGAGAGTGATTCTTTCGTTATTTGTATTGCTGAAGCTGTCAGGAAGCACGTCTGAATGATATCTACGTATTATTTAATGTAATTCCAATTCCATAAATGATAAAGTTATGTGCGATGTGCGATTTTCAAATTTACTTGCAAATTTGTTACTATCTCTTTTGCTTTTTGTTGGCTATTTTTAATCGAAATACCACATACCGGGAATTTATTTTATCATAAATCACTAATCACAAATATATTGAAAGATGCACAACAAGGATACTCCATTTTGACAGCACAAAATAATCAGAAATATCTAACTATGACAGGACAATTAGTGTCGTACACGTGATATTACAACTAACTTCAAAAATATGCATTTTCTAAGTTTTTGGAATATTATGTCGCTTTTATCAAAATTTCTGCTTGGTTTCTGTACTATCAGCTAAAATTTTGTTCAGTTCATTATTATTGAAGTTTTAATTAAGTACCTTGATCAAATAAAATAAGATGCCTTATGTTGGTTTGGAAATCCAACCTACAATTAGCAGTCTATTTTTAATAACCTACCATATAAAAACTTTATATATCTACTGTCTCAAAGGGTTTTTAAATGTTATAATGGTTCCAAGCTGAAACTACAAAAATTAAAATTAAAATTGAAAATTAATTTACAAAAACTAAAAATGTAAGGTTATGTTAGTCATATGATATGCGATCTATTTAAAAAATTTTAATAATCTTGCTCTAGAGTAGTGTAGACCGAACCAATTGGAAGTAGCCATCTCTCGGTTGAGATGACAGTTATATATAATAGCTAATTTCACTCGCTAGTAGTATTACCCTCTGTTGGTTGCGGTACAGTACTACAATTAGGCCGTGCTGCCCTCTATTGGTTGCGGTACAACAGCGATTGCCAGTTTTAACAATGGGTTGGCCAATATGTATATATTATATAAATGGTTAAATGTAGATAGTTTGCAAATAAGCTCTGAAAAGAGTATTTATGTCTTTTTAAGACATTAGAGGATTAAGACTGAATAGTAAAATTTATTTTGCTATTTTATCCTATTATATATTATATGTTTATTAAATTTAAATCATATAGCAACAACTTGATAGAAATGATACCAAAACTAAGAAAAATGCCCTAAAAGCAGCGACAATAATATTTATCACAATTCTTCATAACTATTACATCACGAATTTCGAATTTTGCAATCCAGCTGACGTCATATTGTGCGAGAGAGATAGCTTTAGGATTCGCAAGAACATACCGCGAGTTATGTTGTGGCCTCCCTATATAAGACATATAAAACAGTGATACTTTTATCTATTCTTTGTAAAATGCTTATATTGCATAAATGCCTTGTGCATCTAGTTTGTTAGAAATAGTCTCAGTTCTGATGTAACATTCATGATAGTCGCTTGCATTAAATTTTAAAATATAAAATTCCACTTTTGGAAAATTTGTTTTTTAAAAACGGTAATTCGGCTCTGAGGTATTTAAGTGGCGCAGTCGGATCGGATTTTTCGTGGGAAATCTATAATAGACAATCCTGTGAGTTTCAACTCTTCAACGAAAAAGTGAACTTCAAAAAAAATATATATATCAGGTGCTAACCGAAAGAACTCCATCAAGGAAAACTTAAAAGGATTAGCAGCCGATGCAACCGCTGATGTAAGTAGACTTTTTTGTTCATGTCAGACTCCTCTCTGTCCATTGATTCCACTTGCGAAAACAATTTGGATTTAGAGTTAGATAGTAAGATTTTTTCAACAATAAATTAAGTAATAATATAATTTAAAGGATTCTAATAATTAAGTTTTAATTAAAAGTAATTATTATGGCAGTACCAGTGCTAGATATGAAAAACTTATCCGTTATTCCAAATTTTAATGGATGTCCTAGTAAATTACATAATAATAATAATAATAATATGTTTATTTTCCAAGATAAAGAAAAAACAAAATATATACATATGTCTTATATATAAACAGTAAACGGTATATATGTAGTTAATTATACAATTATACATGTATATTTATTATTCTTAAATTTTAACACCAAAATAATTCTATTTTATAGAAATAAAAATAATAATAAAAAAAAAACAAATGTATCTTAATATAGCGCAAATAAACATGAGCAAAGTCACTGAAATAGATACTGATCTATTTGTGCGTGACACTGACAGGTTACATTACACTTACAAACAAGAATTGAACATATTTAGGGACCTGAACGATCCATTTAAGGAGTAGTTCTCTGTATTTATACAAAGATATATACCTATGTGTAAACACGTTTCACCATTATTATTTTAATTTCAAAATTTAGATTAAATTTAGAAAAGAAGAAATTTAGAAAAGACAGATACTACTTAATTAGTTTATTTAATTTAATTAGTAAATAGATATCCCAGAGCTTGTTAGTTTTATGTACAGATTTGATTGATAATTTTGTGAATTGTTTGTCTAGAATTTTTCTTTAGCCACAGTTTAATTTTAATTTTATATAATCGTAAACCTCGAGAATCCCTAATATCACCTGGTAATCGATTATATAGCCTAGGCGCCATAGATTCATTAATGTTTGTGAGTCACTATTAAATCATTATTTTGACATACAAAATAGGGATAATTTTCAAAATACTTTGTTAATAAACGGTATTCTAAATAAATTAGAAGACCGAGCAGAGGAAATTGTTGCAATACATGGTGCTAATAATTGGGACGAAATAAAAGATGCGCTATTGAAAAATTTCGGTGATCAGAGGAATGAAAATTATTTAAACCAAGATTTAGTAAATTTAAGGCAAAAACCAAATGAAACTCCATATCAGTTTCATGAAAAAATTATTCATTTGTTAAATACAATTTGTAATTACATCGATTTGCATTGCAACGCTGCCGAACGACAATGCAAACGTACTATCGCGGCCGAAAAAAAGTAATCGACTGATTTTCCCGTTGTAATTATGGTTCTATTCAGTGTCGCATCAATCCCAATATTTTTTATACTAGTGTCAACGTCATTGTCATATTAAGCAAAAATAAATTTTGTATTATAATAATCATGCCTTATCATGTTTTGAGTGAAGAAGAAAAAGGCTACATCGAGGGCTACATCATCGCCAAACTTGGAGAAGGGTGGTCTCAACAACGAATAGTAAGTGAAATTAATTGCAGCAAAAGCACGATTCAAAAACTAAACAAAAAGTGGAAAGAAACTCATGATCTGATCAGGGCAGTGGGTTCTGGGCGGCCAAGAAAGAGTTATCTAGAAAACGACAATACCCTGGTTAACTATGTGAATTTAAACTCATTTTCTAATTCTATTGAAGCCAAAGAGCAAACCAACTTCCAGCGTCTGTTAGGACAGCAAGAAAACGGTTGCGAGAGCAAGGTCTATTTAACTGTGCCAGTGCTAAAAAGCACCGACTAACAGATGATAATAAAGAGGCAAGAATGCAGTTTGCAAATACTTTTATTAATGAATAAGATCGTTACTGGGAGAGAGTGGTCTTTCCGACGAAAAGATATTTCAGTCCTGCTACAATGGTCAACTGCGAGTTTACCATCCCAGGGGTCATAAGTTTGATGAAGAATATTTGTACAAAACAGATAATAGTGGAAGGTCTGTCTTTTTGTTTAGTTTTTGAATTGAGCCTTTGCTGTAATTAATTTGACTTGCCATGCGTTGTTCAGACCACCCTTCTCCAAGTGTGGTGAAGATGTAGCTTTTTCTGCTTCTCTCAAAACCATACTAATTAATTGTTTTCTTATAATTAAAAAATATTAACAACTTATTTCTTATTATTTTTTTTTAATAAATACGACCCCACCAATGATTTCTTGTCAAAATAATTTAATTGACATAACTGATGTAAACACTCCCATTTACAAAGGGAAATTTTTCGAAAAAACATACTACTTGATAAAAAATCGATTACTTTTTTTCGGCCGCGATAGTACATTCTTTACTAAACAGGCATTAACAACATTTTTAGCTGGTTTAAAAGAACCATTAGGTGCTACAATTCGTGCAATGAGACCAAACACTCTTGCTCAAGCAATACAGTACATTGGTGAGGAAGATAATATTAAATATCTTCAAAAATCAAATCAATCTAATTTTGTAGTTAGGAAACCGACAGTTCAGCAACCACAAAATTATTATAACCCAACGCATTCGCAAAATTATTTTACTTCCCCATTTCAACACAACTGTACAACCAAGACCAATGACCTTTCCACAACAACAGAATTCACGATTTCCTCGTGGTCCTGTGAACTTTCAGAGACACCCAAATCCACCAGCTCAAAGATTTCCGACAAATACTCAAGTATTTGGCAAACCCCAAAATGTCTGGAAACCTAACCCCAATTCCACACAAAATGAACCAACTCCAATGAGCGTATCGACCCGAAATACGACCTCACAATTTAAAAAACACTATCAAAACAATTCTTTTCAAAATAATGCTTTCCGAAATAATGGTCAAAGGCCCAATACTGTTTCGAATGAATTATTTACTACCGAACATTATGACGACCAACAAAATGACGAGACACCCGACTTTGAATATACCGAAGAACAGACCTTTGAACATTCTTATCCCGACGAAGAACAATACGAAAATTTTCAAAAGGATCTCAATCCAATGAACGAAACATAGTAGAATATCATATGTCCACAGACAAAAAAGAGCTACCATACATTCAAATTTCAAAACCCTCTTTAAAACTTCTTATAGATACAGGTAGCACTAAATCATTTTTAAATCCAGAAATTGCCTCGAAACATTATTATAACAAAATTTCTTATGAACCATTTAGTGTATCCACAATCTTTCAAACATCTTCTCATGACTATTGTGCAGAAATTCCGATTTTTGCAGAATTTAACCAAAATGAAAATTTAAAATTCTATCTGTTTAATTTTCATAACGTTTATGACGGACTTATTGGACTTGACAATTTAAAGCTTTTGAATGCCAAACTAGACTTCGTAAATTCAAGATTAGTTACTCCCAAATCCATAATTCCAATTCATTATCAACCGTCAGGTCAACAAATTTTATTAAAACTAAAAATTAGTCCACATACCCGAACTGTGACAAAAATCCCAGTTAACCAAAAAAATGGTGACGTAATTATCCCCCATCAACAGATGCAAAACTGTGAAATACCCGAAACATTGTCAACCGCAGAAAACGGGTTAGCTTTAGTTAAAATTTCAAATAAAACCGATAAAGAAATTACTATTTCATTAACAAACTCAATCAAAACTATACCTTTTGAAAAAAATAATTACGAATTATATCACGCAGACGTAACGACGCCTACTGACGACAAAAAATTAGATGTTAATAACTTAATTCGAACTTCACATATGAATGCGGAAGAAAAACAACATATTCTTAAATTATGCAGATATTTTTCATCGCAACTTTCACTAATCAAATAAAACATAGTAAAAAACAAAGGACGAATTACCGGTGTACACGAAATCGTACAGATATCCTTTTGTGCATAAACCCGAAGTAGAACGCCAAATAAACTCAATGTTGGAACAAAAAATTATCCGTTCAAGCAACTCTCCATGGTCATCGCCGATTTGGATTGTTCCCAAGAAGGCAGATGCATCAGGCAAGAAAAAATGGAGAAACGTCGTTGACTACAGAAAGTTGAACGAGAAGACCATAGATGACCGCTACCCACTTCCTAATATAACCGACGTTCTGGATAAATTAGGAAGGTGCAATTACTTTTCGACACTCGATTTGGCCAGCGGATTTCATCAAATAGAGATGAATCCCGAAGATATCCCGAAAACTGCATTCAACGTCGAAAATGGGCATTACGAAATGGTCAGGATGCCATTTGGTCTGAAGAATGCACCAGCAACGTTCCAACGGGTTATGGACAACATTTTACGTGGATTACAAAATGAAATTTGTTTGGTGTATCTAGACGACATTATTATATACTCTACATCTCTGCAAGAACACCTAGTTAACTTATCAAAAATATTTCAACGTCTTAGGGATACCAACTTCAAGATACAACTAGACAAATCGGAGTTCCTGAAAAAAGAAGTGGCTTACCTTGACCATATTGTTACACCTGAAGGAGTGAAACCGAACTCAGACAAAATCGCTGCAATCGAAAAATTCCCGCTGCCTAAAACAGCGAAAGAAATCAAGGGTTTCCTCGGTTTACTAGGCTATTACAGGAAGTTTATAAAGGACTTCGCGTGGATCACAAAGCCTTTAACGCTCTGTTTAAAGAAGGACGCAAAAATTGAACATTCACCCCAGTTTATAAAATGTTTTGAAGACTGTAAAAAATTACTGACCAACGAACCAATTCTCCAATACCCGGACTTTACTAAAGACTTTATTTTAACTACGGATGCGAGTAATGTAGCTGTATGTGCAATATTATCGCAAGGAATAATAGGAAGGGACAAACCTGTGGCTTTCGCCTTAAGAACATTAAACGACTCGGAGCAGAACTTTAGCACGATTGAAAAAGAACTTTTGGCAATCGTATGGGCAACGAAGTACTTCCGACCGTATTTATATGGACGAAAATTTAAAATTGTGACTGACCACAAACCCCTAAAATGGCTAATGTCTCTAAAAGAACCAAATTCAAGACTAGTTCGCTGGAGGCTGAAACTAGAAGAGTTCGACTACGAAGTGGAATACAAGAAAGGAAAAAATAACACCAATGCGGACGCCCTATCTCGTATCGAAATTCATACCAAAGACATTTTTCAATACATGAACGAGTTCAACGAATCTCTAACAAAACCTCAACAACGAGAAGAAAACATCGACAACTTATCGATAATTGGAAACGCCAGCGAACAACCCATAATGGATGACGTCAGAGAAGAAGAAGCAGGACAATCCACACAAAGAAGAACTACTGTCGACACAGAAGAAACAATATCTGCAGAAGAAACCGAAGTCAACCCGGAAGAAGGAGACACAGTACACACAAGTCACGAAGGACCAATACAAGACATGCCAACTTCAGAAAGGTCACTAAACTCTTTTGACCATCAAATAAAAATAGATTTTGTTTTACACTCGCCCGCAAAACCGGCATCTAGACAAATATTTCCATAAAAAAAAACGACTTTATGCTCAAATTTCAACAAGTCGCTTAGAAAATGATATCATTGATTTATTTAAAAATTACTTAGACCCAAAATTTACTTATGCCATTCATTTTAGTAACCTGTTATATGTACCGCAAATCTGCGAAATCCTGAGAAAGACATTTAAAAATTCCGCATACAAATTAGTAAAATGTAACTCCGTGTTACAAGACATTACAAAACAAGACGACCAGACACAGACTATAAAAGATTAACATGAGGGAAAAACTAACCACCGTGGCATCTCGGAAACAGAAACACGTATTAGAAGGTCATTCTACTGGCCCGGAATAAAAAATGATATTACAAATTATATAAATAATTGCGAAATATGCCAAATAAGTAAGTATAATAGAAACCCCTAAACAAAAATTAATGATATCTCCCACACCATCTAAACCATTTGAAATTGTTCACGTTGACACTTTCCAAGCGCAAGGACAAAAATTCTTGACAATAATTGACACCTTTTCCAAATATGCTCAGGCTTATCCCCTTGTAGGAATGTTAGGTACTGAAATCGTTAAAGCATTTTTAATTTTTATGACACACCATGGCCTACCATCATTAGTGATTATGGACAACGGAACTGAACTGAAAAATTCCGTAGTTCAAGAATTTTTTAAAACCCACCAAATTCAAACTCATTATATAACAGTCCACGATTATTGAACACCTACGAGTAATAAGAAATAAAAATAAAGGTATAATCGATATTTTAAATCAAATGCCTTATGCAATATTAGGTTATAACAACTCTGCACATTCGGTTACAAAACAAAAACCTATTGACATTATAAACGGACACCTAAACACTAAGGACCCATTCGACATTGACATTAACCAAAAATTAATAAATAATTATATCCAAGAACATCGCGAAACAACGAAAGAAATTTATAAAACACTAAACGAACAATTAGCTCAACAAAAAGACCATACCATCGAAAGTCATAACAAAAGACAAGAATGACAAGACCCCCTCACTTACGAACCCGAACTCAGACGTATACAGAAAGATTACCACTAAAACCCGTAATAAATTAAACCCAAGATTTACCAAGGAGAAAGTCGTTCAAAATAAAAACATAAAAGTAAAAACCACTCATAACACTCTACATAAACAGAATATAAAAAGACCCAAGCCTAAAAAAGGAAAGTTGTTGCAGGAACCACCTGATCCTCCTGATCCTGGCAATGCCAGCAGTCATGCTTCAAGAAGTAATGATAACCAACCTCAACAAGAACCCGGGAGTCCTTCCCTATAAATTGGGTGCAGCTAAAATAAAATTTAAGACACATACTTTTATCCACTACTATGACCTAGATCCCATTAGAAACGAAATTAAAATACTTAAAGAACAATATGCAAATGTCACACTTGCCATAAAAGACGGTTTAAGTCATCCTTATTACTTTGAACTAGACAATTTCAATAGAGCCCTAAATTATCAATTAAATTCAGCTGAACAAAAATTCAACTCACTAAATCCCACTGGCAGAGTTAAGCGTGGTCTTATTAACGGATTAGGCACTATAATAAAAATTATTTCAGGTAACTTGGATGCAAACGATGCTGCTCACTATGATCAAGCTATCTCTGATTTAGAAAACAATCAAAAAGAAATTGTTCAAAAATTAAACAAGGAAATCTCTCTCACCACCGAAATTATTGATAATTTCAATAGAACAGTCATATTAATTAAAAATAACCAAGAAGTAATAACTTCTGGGCTAAATAAAATTCGTACTGAATTAAATAAATTTATTTTTCAGTTTAACGATTATTTAGAAACTAGAAATGTCCTAGATCAACTTAGTTTAATATTAAACATAATTTTGCAACTATTAAGTGACATCGAAAATGCCATTACCTTTGCTAATAGTATAATAGTATAATAAAAGTGGACGAACTTGAATCTATCTTACAAACTATTCTAAAATATCATTCTGTTGATCAATTAATTTTTTCGCATATCTCTAATAATACTCATCGATATTACGACTTATTAGAAGTTGAAGCTTATTATTCAGGAACAAAAATTGTTTTCGTAATTCATTTTCCTATAGTCCACCCAGAAACATTCTCTTATTATCACCTGTACTCGATTCCTACCCAAAACCTTACTACAATTATTCCAAAAGATACCTATCTGGTAATGAATGAAAATTTCTACCAATATACATCGGTGCCTTGTATCGAATTGCACCCCAACTATTACTGCCCTGATAACAACCTGATGTATGGAATGAAAAATGAAAGCTGCCAACAAATACCTGCACAACTCACACAAAATGTGATACAAGAAATAGATGAATCACATTACATTGCCATATTCCCGAATCAGACGAAAATCCGAACAATTTGCGGACGTACCGACTTCATGACATTAGAAGGAAATTACCTAATTAATCTTCCCCTTGGATGCCAATTCGAAACCAATGACTACAATTATATCAACGAAAAACTTATAACCAACGGTCAGCCGATGCTTCTACCAGAAATCAATATCCCACATAGGACAGCGGTGACCACCTTATCAAAAATAACCATACAAGATGTCCAACTGGATAAAATTCACGAACTTCAAAGAGAACAACAACAAAATTTCCATTGGGCTCCACTTCACCTACAAATTCATCCAACGAAGAAGAGTAGGAAACCCGCAACCAGCTACGAGTGAACAACCCCAGATGAGCACTCAGGCATTTTTCACCCCATGAAATATGCCTCAATTTAAGGATGGAGGAGTTATGTTGTGGCCTCCCTATATAAGACATATAAAACAGTGATACTTTTATCTATTCTTTGTAAAATGCTTATATTGCATAAATGCCTTGTGCATCTAGTTTGTTAGAAATAGTCTCAGTTCTGATGTAACATTCATGATAGTCGCTTGCAATAAATTTTAAAATATAAAATTCCACTTTTGGAAAATTTGTTTTTTAAAAACGGTAATTCGGCTCTGAGGTATTTAAGTCGCGTAAGCTTATGTGTATCGTGTATATGTTGAATAGGTATATATAAAAATTGCCGCTTTATTATCGCCACCTAGATATATGAATATTGTACTGTAGACATGGTTTTATCTTTGACAGAATAATATTAAAAACGGTAATTCGGCTCTGAGGTATTTAAGTCGCGTAAGCTTATGTGTATCGTGTATATGTTGAATAGGTATATATCAAAATTGCCGCTTTATTATCGCCACCTAGATATATGAATATTGTACTGTAGACATGGTTTTATCTTTGACAGAATAATAAACAAGTCAGTCTGTGCTGAAAACCAAAAACTTGCGTTTTATTTATTTTTTTTTTTTTTATTATTTAACAGGTTATGGGCCCAGTCCCACGTTTTTAACCGTTATTAAGTTCTTTTGAGTTGCACAAGTATGGCTAATAATTTGATTTCGAATGTTCCTAAATTATTGGGACGAAAGAATTATGATGAATGGGCATTTGCCGTTGAAAGTTTCCTCGTGTTGGACGGCTGTGATAAAATCATCACCGGTTTAGAAGAGAACGCCGACAAAGTGGCTAGAGCCAAGGCAAAATTAATTTTGACCATTAATCCCCCTCTCTACGTTCATATAAAGGAAGCGAAGACTGCCAAAGAAGTTTGGGATAAATTAAAATCTTTATTCGACGATTGTGGCTTCACATGAAAAATAGCCCTATTGCGAACACTTATTTCGACAAGGTTGGATAGTAGTAAATCAATGGCAGCGTATGTGAACCAAATAGTCGAAACTTCCCAAAAATTGAGAAGAACGGGATTTAAGATTGACGAAGAATGGGTCGGGTCGCTGTTGCTGGCAGGTTTACCTGAAAAATTTTCACCAATGATCATGGCTGTGGAGCATTCAGGGATCGACATCAGTGTAGACGCCATTAAAACAAAATTGTTGGACATGGAAGGAGACGTCTCAGATGCCAGTAAAACAGGTAGTGCTTTTGCCTGTAAAACGTTAAGCAACAAACCCAAGCATAATTTTGGCCACCGTGATCAGTCATCTGTCAGTTCCAGTGTCAATACTGTCAATGTCAAAAAGGACATCAAATGTTATCAGTGTAAAGAAATGGGTCATTTTAAAAGTCAGTGTCCAAACAGGCACACATACAATTCATCCGAAAGAAAGAATCATCATGAGCCAAGAAAAAGAAATAACGCGTTTAGTGCTATATTTCTGGCTGGACAATTTAATAGAAATGATTGGTATGTGGACTCGGGTGCGAGTTTTCACCTTACGCCGGATGCAAACAGTTTAGAAAACATATTAAACCAACCTGATATTCAGGAGATTATGGTCGCAGATGAAGCACAACTAAGTGTTAGTTGTGTTGGAAATGTTAACCTTACAACTTTGGTGGGCGATGAGAGACATAAGTATTATAATAAAAAAGGTACTATGTGTTGTAACCTTCTTTCGTTAATGGCGGAAGTTCGAAGGAGGTTACTTTGACGCCTGAGGGGCGGCGGTGCTTTTTAGGACGGTGTCTCGGGCGCCACTTTCTGTTTAGAGTGCAGAAAGACCACTTTACTCTATTAGCAGGATAATAGAGGCTTCAGGTAACTGCAGTGAAGACACGGTTAAGCCAGGGGTCTAATTAACCTATAAAGAAAACTCAGAATTTCGGATTAAAAACAGAACAAGCTTTATTCAAGATTTAATACAATCCAATATATTACGGAAAATAAAGCACAAATATTAACACAAGCAAAACTTAAAGCAGGCAGGCTAGGCAAAACTAAAAGCAGCAAACTACGGTTATTAAGCGGAAAAACGGCAAGCAAATAAAGCGAGTAAGCAAATCTACGGTTAAAAGCGGCAAACGATGGTTAAGAAGCGTACGGCAAGCAAAAAAACTATATCAGTATGGCTCGGATATTAATCTGTATTTGACCAGACAGGGTAGTATAATTTACAGCAAAAATGTTCGAATTATTTTACGGCAGGTTATTTTAATAAAATAAATACAAACAACTATACGAAGCGGCGACGCCCTGATAACGTTGCTGCGAGCGATTAAACACGTCAAGACAGCAAGTTACCAAAACATCGTTTTTGCGCGATCACGGACTTGAACAATATAAATCGAGCTGAACAAAAGCGGCGATCATAGATATAAAACGAGCGGAACAAAAGAAAAGCGGCGACGCCTTGATAATGGTGCTGAGAGCGATTAAACACGACAAAACAGCAGACTATCAAAACGTTATACACGTGAGCCCAGATGAGCTCTTGCACCGAGAAATCTAGACGACGTCCTGATACTGTTGCTGCGAGCGATTAAACACGACAAGACAGCAAGGTAGCAAAACGTTATACGCGGGAGCACAATTTGCTCGGAGCCGGATTTATTAACTTAACACTGATCGCGAGTCGTACAAAATAATTCGAACATAATTGAATAAAAATCACCGGTCAAATACAGTAAATAACCTAATATATCTTACTCTTTCTAGCAGCGGACTTCTTCTCGGACTGGTGGTCTGGACTCGATCGGACGCATCGCCAACTGATTTTTAAACGGCCGGATGGTTAGTTTTATAGACGGTCTGATGACGAGTATCCCTACCTACCTTGCGCACTGAACGCGAAACTGACTTCAAGCATCGTACACTTATGTTGGCGCGGTGCAGCTGGTACTGCAGTCGATGCATTTTCTGGCACAAGGAGTGATTAGATCAAAACCGGGATTATTGCATTCGTTGCGGCATAATTTAAAAATGTATAAACGAAAAAACGCGGTTCAAAAATGCTTAATTTGAAGTAAATTAATATTTGTTACATTTTCCTGCCTGTTTTATACATTTCTAATTATATTTTAACTAAAAACTAATAATACGTCGGTGCTAAAATTCACTTCGTTACAGTGTTCCAGGTTTAACAACCAACCTCTTGTCAGTAAGCCAATTAATAGAAAATGGAAATTCGGTCATTTTCGATGAACATTGTTGCAAGATTTTTAATACGAAAGGAACACTTGTGGCAGTAGCAGATTTAGTTAACAATGTATACAGATTAAATGCTGAAAAGTCCTACCACTGCTTGTTAGCTATGTCAACTAAAGTATCAGGTGTTACTTGGCATAGAAGATTTGGTCACATAAATTCCTCTGATCTAATTAAAATGAAAAATGGTGCAGTAAATGGTATCGTATGTCATGGTGAGATTGATCGTAGCAGTAGCAATTGTGTTGTTTGTTGTGAGGGCAAACAATCGCGGTTATCTTTTAAGAATCAAGGCACAAGAGGAAAATCTGTGCTAGAAGTTATACACACAGACCTCTGTGGACCAATGGAAACAAAATCTATAGGCGGGTCCAAATATTTTTTAATATTTGATGACTTCAGCCGTATGTTATTCGTGCTTGAGCGTTTTAAAAGGTTCAAGAATGAAGTGGAAAACAAAAAAAAGATAAAGATTCTGAGGTCGGATAATGGAGGTGAATACTGTAGTAAAGAATTCGAAAAGTATTTACAAGAGAATGGCATAGTTCACCAAAAGACAAATCCTTATACGCCAGAACAAAACGGTTTGTGTGAGAGAATGAACCGAACGATAGTTGAAAAGGCGAGGTGCTTACTATTTGATGCAGATTTAGAAAAGAAATTTTGGGCAGAAGCGGTTAACACTGCCGTGTATCTGAAGAATAGATCAGTAAGTACGATTTTGAATGACAAAACACCTTTCGAGCTATGGAATGGGCAGAAACCAGAAGTAAGTCATATAAGAATCTTTGGAAGCCAGGTTATGACTCATATTCCCAAAGTAAATAGAACAAAGTGGGATAGAAAGGCAGAAAATATGCTGCTTGTTGGTTTCGGTGACCACACTAGGTTATAGATTGTACAATCCAAAGACTAACTCGATAGTCACTAGTAGAGATGTAATCATTATGGAAAAAGAAGCAAAAGAGTCACAAATACTAATAAGTTCAGATGCGAGTTCAGAAGCAGAAAAACCTACCGAAGTGATAGATTCAGTGGGGGCAAATAGTGAGATTGAAGAAAATCAAGGAGTCTTTAACATTTCTGAAGAATTTGAAGATTGTCAAATAAAAAATGATCACGCTGAGGATAGTGATCATACATTAGAAAGTGAAGAAGTAACGATCCCAGAAACGTTAAGAAGATCCAGTAGAGAGCCAAAGCCAAAAAGGTTCGACAATCATGTAACCTATATGTGTACTGTAGATACCATGAATCTAGAAGATGACCCGTGTACAGTGTCTGAAGCATTATCGAGACCAGATAAAGAAAGGTGGAAGGATGCAATGTTGGAGGAAATGAACGCGTTTCAAGAAAACGATGCCTGGGAATTAACTGAATCGCCAGCAGATGGTCGTGTGGTGCAATGTAAGTGGGTATTCAAAAGGAAACGGGGAAGTAAGAATGAAGTACGGTACCGAGCCAGATTAGTGTCGAAAGGTTTCACACAAAAACAAGGTATCGATTATGATGAAACTTATGCACCAGTAGTTCGTCATTCAACTTTGAGATTGTTAGTAGCTTTATCGACTCAGATTTATGTATTAATCATATAGATGTAACTACTGCATTCCTGAACGGAGTTTTGGAGGAAACTGTTTTTATGAGACATCCTGAAGGTTTTAAGGTACCTGGTAGTGAAAATATGGTATGCAAATTAAAAAGAGCTATTTACGGGCTCAAACAGTCCTCCAGAACTTGGAACAGGAAAATAGACATTGTACTGACTTCGCTAGGATATAAGAAATCAGATCTAGAACCTTGCTTATATATAAAAAGGGGCACAGATAATTTGATAACTATTATTGCTTTGTATGTCGATGGCCTTTTTATATTTTCAAATAATTCAAATGAAAATGAATGTTTAAAAAATTAACTAGGTTCTAAATTTAAGATTAGGGATTTGGGCGAAGCGAAGCAATGTTTAGGAATGAGAATCGTAAGGAATGAGGATACAGGCAGTGGCGGCTGGTCAGGGTGGGCAGGTTGGGCAGGGCCCACCCAGAAAAAAATTAAGAACTGTTTCGCACTCTATGGAAATATTTTTTTTGTTTTCTTTTTGTGATTTAAATTGGTGTACATTTGCTTTCTATTTATATATAGAACAATGAAATGTTGAAAAATATTAAAAATGGAGTTTAGAAACTATTCGAGATAATGCCTAATATCCCCCGCTTTCCAAATTTAAAATCCCGCTTAATATTATACGTTCTATCCGCTATTATATTCATTGGGCTGGCCCATGCTCCATCATAAACGTCCGTAATAGCTAGGCAGTACGCTCACTTCATTGAAGTTAGATTTGCCATCTAAGTACCCAAGCGTATGTCGCGTACCTATTCTGCCTCAGCGTGAATCGCCGGGCCGGCCCGTTGACGCGATCAAGCGGAAGCAAGTTTTCGTTCAAGAAACTAAAAATCTAGCCAACACGCGTAATCACTAATGCAAAATGCGAAATTATGGATAATATACTTACTAACTTTAAATATGGAAATGTTAAATCTGTGTGAAACGATAAATAACATAACATTTATTATTAATTCTTAGCCCATTATTGTTATAATTTAAAACAGCGCGAGGGACGCGCCAGCTTTTAGAATGTACGGGCCGGCCCTCGGGACTCTCCGGAAATTCTCGGCTTGTCTTATCGTTAGAAGGCAGAGAAAGGAAAGGGGTTCTAGTTTAGTTCCCTTACAATCGCATGGTGCAATTTTCATGGTTTTCGACATTAAAACAAATTAGTGTAGTATGTAGATCCTTTTTTTGTACGTATGTTTTAAGAAACTAGGTATTACGACCACTACCCACTTATATAAAACTTTTTTTTGTTATCAAAAATCGTACCTAGTTCTAGTTCTATTTGAATGAAATTACCAAAGGACTGAAAGTGAATTTTTATTATACTGTTCAAATTTAAAAAAAAACTAGGTAGGTAGGTATACAAATATATAAATAAAATGAATAACGTAACAGAATTTATTCAAAGGATTAAAAAATTTTAATAAAACAGTTGCGTCAAACGAAAGTGGAAAAAACAAAGCAATCTTGAAAATATTTAAATATCAAGTTTAGTACATAAATTTTGAGGTAAAACATAATGACCTTGAAAATTTTGAAAAATTTTCCCCGCACCCCCCTGCAGCTCTTGCCCCGTGTGCACAGCGTTTTGCCCTACCGCCCTTAAACACCACGAGCCGCCACTGGATACAGGGTCAATCACTTTAGATCAAGAACAATATATAAATATAAATTGTTAAGAAAATTTAATATGGAAAATTGTAACCCTGTGAAAACACCTTTAGGCCCAGTTTTTCAATGTTGAGTTAACTCTAACTAGAGGATAATATCGAAGGAAACAATTATTGTAACAATGGTCTCCTTGGATATTATCCTTTAGTTAGAGTTAACTCAACATTGAAAAACCGGCCCTTAGAAATTAATACGTTGTTTAGTAGTGAGAATAACGAAAATTGTAAATTACTTCCATATCAACAATTAATAGGCAGTTTAATGTATTTAGCTGCTCTCACTCGCCCAGATATATCGTACAGTGTCAGTTTTTTAAACTAATTTAACAATTGCTATAATAAATCACATTGCAAAACGTGTTCTGAGGTACTTACATGGTACTAAAGATTATTGTCTAGAGTTTACCAAGGAGAATGCAGAATTAGAAGGTTATGTAGATGCCGATTGGGCAGGTAATGTAAAAGACCGAAAGTCTTATACTGGCTTTATTTTTAAATTTGGTAATTCCGCAGTCTCCTGGGAAAGCAAAAAACAGACAACTGTAGCTTTATCGAGTACTGAAGCAGAGTATATGGCTTTATCAGAAGCCTCAAAAGAGGCCATATATTTTAAAAATTTGTTACATGAATTGTTAGGTTTTTTGAATTGTATACAGGTTTTCAATGACAATCAAAGTGCTCAAAAACTATCTGTGAACTAAGCACATTGATGTCCGCCATCATTTTATCCGTGAAGCGTTTGTAAATGGTTATATTAAAATAACATATCTACCTACATCTGAAATGATAGCAGACATATTAACCAAAAGTCTATGTTATAGTAAACATTGTAAGTTTTTATCAAATTTAGGAATAATAAGAAATTGCAAATTTTGATATAGTGGGGGTGTTAAATATAGCAGCAGGATTTGATAGATACACAAATAAACACTCTGGTTAAATATTATTCAGTAAAGAATATATATTTCAACGTACACTTCAAAACAAGTTGACATCAAAAATTATCAATAAATTGTTCTAATCTAACATAGCCTCCTTATCATCTATATTAAATTACATATGTTAAATTGTCCATTTCAACACTCCGCCTCCCAAACACGAACGTAATTTAATAAACTGATCTCTGCTTAATGCCTTCGTCAAAATGTCTGCTTTTTGTTCTTTAGAAGGTACGTACTTCACATCAATTACACCGTCATTAAACAAATCTCTGACAAAATTATATTTTACATCAATATGCTTTAAACGCCGATGTTCCCACTTGCTCAAAAGATGTATGCATGACTGATTGTCTTCAAATATGGTGATCGGCTTGTGGCATTCCACTCCAAGATCAGTTAGGAGATTCTTAAGCCAAATCAACTCTGTTGCTGCACTAGCCAGAGCAACATACTCTGCCTCTGTTGAAGATAGCGCAACAGTAAGTTGCTTTTTTGTGACCCAACAAACTGCTGCACCAAAAACTTCGAATAAATCGGCTGTAGTCGATTTTCGGTCTGTGTCTTGAGCCCAATCTGAATCGGCATATCCTATCAATGACACATTATTGTTCTTTGGATACAAAAGTCCCATGTCGATGGTGTCGTGTATGTATCTTAGAATGCGTTTTAAACCATTCCAATGAATTTCAGTAGCATTACTTTGAAAACGACTGTACAGATTAACAGCTGCACTTAAATCCGGTCTCGTATTCAGCATTACATACATTAAACACCCGATAAGTTCCTGATAAGGCTTTGATTCAACGATAATATCTGCTGAACCTGTTTCAATTATTGGCTTAACTTCCATTGGTGTCATCGATCCTTTGCTTTCTTCCATATTAAAACGACTCAAAAGTTTTTTCAAGTATGTTGCTTGACTGAGCATCATACCTTTATCGGTTCTGTCGATTTTGATCCCCAGAAAGTAGCGAAGTTTTCCCAGGTCATTCATGCTAAATTCTGTCTTTAAAGCTCTCTTGATTATCCCTATTTCAAGTTTGTTGTTGCTTGCAATGATTATATCATCAACGTATATTAGAAGATAAACCTTCGTGTTTTCTTTGATTCGAATATACAAACATTTGTCATTTTCTGATCTTAATAATCCCAGACGTTTGATAAATTCATCAAATCGTGCGTTCCAAGCACGAGGAGCTTGTTTTAAGCCATACAAAGACTTGTTCAATTTACAAACGAGATCTGGATCATGAACAAAACCTTGAGGTTGTTTCATATAGATTTCCTCCTGGGGCCTTATTCTCAGCCAGTGGATATCAGCGTTCCTATGAGAAAATCCGCCATGTTTCTACTGAAATCTAATAAGCCGTATTCTCGACCATTCCCTTCCTACGAAATTTCAGTAGAATACGAGCAATTTTGTTCTCCTGCTTTCCACCAAGCGAATTTTATAATTTCAAGAGAATCGCATGCGCATATAGTGTGCGCATAGTGTAATTTACTTTGCATTGTAGGCACAGATTAAGAAAAGTTGTAGGTTAACGAGGAGCGTTCCCATTCGTGTGAGAGAAGGTTCACTTCTCTCGATTTCGTCTCCTCGATGAGAATAAGCACCCTGGGGCCTTATTCTCAGCCAGTGGATATCAGCGTTCCTATGAGAAAATCCGCCATGTTTCTACTGAAATCTAATAAGCCGTATTCTCGACCATTCCCTTCCTACGAAATTTCAGTAGAATACGAGCAATTTTGTTCTCCTGCTTTCCACCAAGCGAATTTTATAATTTCAAGAGAATCGCATGCGCATATAGTGTGCGCATAGTGTAATTTACTTTGCATTGTAGGCACAGATTAAGAAAAGTTGTAGGTTAACGAGGAGCGTTCCCATTCGTGTGAGAGAAGGTTCACTTCTCTCGATTTCGTCTCCTCGATGAGAATAAGCACCCTGAAGATTTCCATGAAGAAAAGCATTTTTTACATCTAGTTGATTTGCAAATAGATTCTCTTTATTGATCACTGATAAGAGTTTTCTCACTGTGGTTAAGCGTGCCACCGGAGCATAAACCTCTGTGTAGTCGAATCCTTTTCGTTGTGAACAACCTTTAACCACCAGTCTTGCCTTGTATCTTTCAATGTTTCCATCTTCGTCAGTCTTTATTTTGAAAACCCATTTGTTACCAATCGCCTTCTTCCCTGAAGACAGTTTCACCAATGTCCACGTATTGTTTCTCTTCAAAGAATCCATTTCTTCATCTACGGCTTGATACCAGTCTTCTTTGTCTTCTCTCATATTTATATCACTATAAATCTGTGGTACATCTTCAAGAAAAGTTTCAGCATTCAATGCCAAAACACTGTAGTCCTCCAGATATTGCGGCATTCTCTTCATACGTGTGCTACGACGACAAGTTTCAACGCCAGCATTTACTTCAATTTTTCCGTCCCCCAAATCTTTAGAATTGTCGTCAATTTCCGATAAAGAAAAAGGCTTGTTCTCACCAATGTCGTTCATTTCTCCGCCTTCATTTAAGTTCTTTGGAATGATTATTTCTTCTTCATTCTCTTTATATGATTCATGCCAGGTTCCTCGACTTTCATCGTCAGCGTAAGTAAATTTTGATTCATCAAAGATAATATCTCTTCCTTGAAGTATTTTGTGTTCTTCTGGACACCACAGACGATATCCATTTTTGCAGTATCCAATCATAAGACATTTTTTCGTTCTTGATGCAAATTTTCCTTCAACAAGTTCCTTGGGCATATGCAAATAGGCTAGACATCCGAACACCTTCAATTTCTTAAGATTGGGCCTCTCACCGTACCACATTTCGGCGGGAACCTTGTTTTCTAACGCATCGGTTGGACTCAAATAAACAGCGGCTAGTACAGCTTCTGTCCAGAAAGATTTAGATAGTTTCGAATTAAGTAACATACAGCGTGCCTTTTCAACTATCGTCCTGTTCATGCGTTCTGCCACTCCATTTTGTTGTGGTGTATATCGAATAGTAAACTCGAACTGAATTCCTTGTTTCTCAAAATGATCTTTAATTTCTCTCGAAACATATTCACGACCATTGTCACTTCGAAAACAACTTACTTTGAGATTCAAGTGAGCAGTTGCCATTGATTCAAACATTTTAAAATTAAGAAAAACTTCTGTTTTTGATGCCATAGTGTAAGCAACTGTAAAATGTGTGTAATCGTCAATAAACGTCAAGACATATTTCTTATCATCATAGGATTTTGGGCTAACTGGTCCAAATAGATCACTGTGAACTAATTGAAGAGGTCGAGTTGCTCTGGTACGCTCGTGAACATGAGGCAATCTTGTTTGCTTTCCTTCTATGCAGTATGAACAAATCTGCGTAGTTTCCTTCTTCGAGTCAATATTGATGCCGTCGACTATATTTTGCAATTTCATTAAACCTCCTTCACTGATATGTCCCATTCGTTTATGCCAAAGATCTGTACCTTTTCCAATTTTACATATATTCGCTTTCTCAGTTTCACTTGAAAATGAAATTTCATAAAGTTTGTGTCTTAGATATGCAACAGCAATAACTTCATTGTTCATCAGAATTGTGCCTTTACCATCTTTAAATACGATTGTGAAATCATTCAAATCAAGTTTGCGAACTGACAACAGATTGAAGTCTAACTCAGGTACCAAAAGTACATCTTTAATTATTATTTTATTAATATTACCATTCACATTGTTCATTACATGTATTTCACCTGTTTCATTTGCAGTTAAAATCTCCCCTGTTTTTGCAATTCTTATTTTTACAGTCGCCCCCAATGGCTTTATATTTTTCAAACAATTGTTGTCGCTTACTAAATGCTCTGATGCTCCAGAATCCAAATACCAATTTACGTCACCTTTCTTGTTTCCAATGACAGCTGGAAAACAATACTTGTAATCTTCTGATTCTGATTCATCATCTGTTTGAATATCTGCTGCAATGTTGGCTCGCTTTGAATCGACGCCCTTTTTCGCCTTTGGTAGCTTTCTACAATCTGCTTGCCGATGTCCAATGATTCCACAGTTATAGCATTGATACGGAAATATGTTCTTATTGTTTTTGCTTAAAGAATTTCTCGAAAAATTGCCATTGAACTTTCCGCGTTCTACAGGAGCTGCAAATGCCGTTGACGACTGTATATCTTTTTTCGTCTTCGTCAAGATTCCCAATCTCTTCGATTCTTCATCAAGCAGCCGGTTTTTAACAAAACTTAGCGTCAATTTTTCTGCCGACAACGTTTCAAGTGCAGTTACTACAACTTCATACTCAGATGGCATTGTTAACAATAAATGACATACTATGTCTGTTTCTTCCAACGTAGCGCCTGTCGATCGTAAGTCACGAACTAATTTATCGAACTTCAAAAAATGTGATTCCATTGTTTCTACTGACTGATTTAATTTCATTGTCAACAGCGTCTTTCGGATTAGTAATTGACTGGCTATTCCTCGTCGTTCGAATGTACTTTTCAGCACTTCCCAAATATCATAGGCAGTTTCTTTGTCTTTCACATACTCTAAATGACTGTCTGCTATGCGCTGTACAATTTTTGACTTACATCTTCGTCTTTCTTCTTTAATGCTTCCTCTTTCTTCTCTCGTTCTATCTGCGCTGTACTTGTTTCACTTGTTTCCTCGTTAGGTAAATAAATCATTGCTGTGTATCTTCTACGTACAAATTCCAACAAATCATACTCGTCTAACAGGGTTTCCATTCTGAACTTCCAATTGTTGAAATTGCTTCCATCGAATAATGGAATTTTCCACTGTCTTCTTCCGTCATGATACCAAATAATTTTTGGATAGTTTTATTATTTAATTTCGCAATAGGCCTGGGCCCATAACCTGTTAAATATAGCAGCAGGATTTGATAGATACACAAATAAACACTCTGGTTAAATATTATTCAGTAAAGAATATATATTTCAACGTACACTTCAAAACAAGTTGACATAAAAAATTATCAATAAATTGTTCTAATCTAACATAGCCTCCTTATCATCTATATTAAATTATATATGTTAAATTGTCCATTTCAACAGGGGGTGTTGAATATATATCAAAATTGCCGCTTTATTATCGCCACCTAGATAAATGAATATTGTACTGTAGACATGGTTTTATCTTTGACAGAATAATAAACAAGTCAGTCTGTGCTGAAAACCAAAAACTTGCGTTTTATTTAACAGTATATACCTATATTATTTTACTATTCGCGAAAATCATGCTCAACAGATGGCGCTAGTGAATTTTCAAAATGTCGGATATAAGTGTCGATTCTGTAACTGATCACGTCAAATTTAGCCGCACGTTAAAACGTTTGGTTTTAACAGATAGTGTTATTCTGTACCATCCGAACTAACATCTATGTTAAACTTTAATATTTTAACGTACCCTTTAAAATGTTCGTTGAAAATCGTATAAAAAGTAGGCCAATGACCCAAAATTTGCATTTCTATGATTAGTAGCGTTTGCCTACACAGGGAGAAGAAGAAGAAATATAAAATTCTAACCTCTAAATGGCTCTAAACGTAAACACATTTGACATTTGTTGTTTATTCGATTCGCTTACTGTTTGCATATTTTCACAATAACAATGCAAAAAAATAAAAGCATTCGTTGCTGCTCTAAATTTGTCATTTTAAATGTGTACTGTTGTTGATATTTATTACTTATTAATTTGTTTTATAGTCGAAAAGCTAGTAAAGGTTTTATTTATTTGTTTGTACCGATTGAATTTTTATAGGAAAGTAGTTTTTTAGTTCTCAAAATGGATAGGACAACCTGGCTGAGCAACTCGGTTCCTGAGCCCTCCACCCTAATTTGTCAAATTTGCGAAAAGAAAATTGGAACAAATTAATTCTACCGTTTGAAATTTTTCTAGTACTTTTTCATACCTATTAAAGTTTAAAAAAATTGCCAGGCAGTTTTTTTAAACTGAATAGGTATGAGAAAGTAGTTTTCAAAATTTCAAGCGGTAGAATTAATTTGCATAATTTCCTTTTTGTTGCAATTTTAAAAAATTGGGGTGAGGGGGGCTCAAGAACTGAGTTGCTCAGCCAGGTTGTCCATTCCATTCTGAGAACTAAAAGAACTACCTTCCTACCAAAATTCAGTTGGTAGAAACAAATATGTGAAAATCTTCATCAGCTCTTAAACTACTGTTGTAGTTGGTATTTTGTTTATTGTTTAGAGAATATATTGTATATTTTACAGTAAATAACTTTAATCTTTTATAGAAATATAATATAGATATCAAAATTATGGTTTTTACAGTTATTCAATATATACAAGCTGTTATAATAAATCCGCTTCTTACCATAGGGCTCTTGGAAACTATAGCAGATACGAGATGCGTTAAACAGGGATCTATTTGCCACTTTTTAAATTCTACAAGATAAAGAGATATTTTTGATTTTTCAAAGTACTGAATTTATTCAACTTTGTCCTCATTTAACCGATCTCGTATCTTTTACGGTTTTCAAGATAGTAGTGGTGAGAAGACAATTTGTAACAATATATATACAGTTTGTCTCAGATTGACTGTAAAAGAGGGAAAATCCTTTTTATAGTACATTTTACAATAGAAAGTTATTTTTGATGAACACTTCCGCTTAGTTGAAAAACAAATTGCATCGTCGAAAGTAATGTGGGATACACCAAGCACTAAAAAAGTTACCTATATGGTATAACTATCGGCTCAAGATAAAGTACCTTTATTTTTCAATTTATAACAATAATCCAAAAGAAACAAAAATTAACATTTAAAAAAAGTAGGAGTTTATTTATTAAAGTGAAACAGTATTAATTTTTATTGGAATTTTTTTTCTAATTAATTTTAAAAGTACTTGAGATATTTGAAATTTATATATTTGTGAAATGTCTTCTTACAATTTGCTGACGGCGTCTACTACCCTCATTAAACCAGTCATGGTCATTGCCTGCAGCAACCTGAATTACAGGCCTAGGGGGAGCTGGTAGAACATCGGCAGGTGGTAACGGAACATGAAATGTCTGCACATATTATGCAATACATTTTGAAAACGAGGATCTAGTTCCCGAAAACCTCTTTTTATTTCTTCCTTACTTTCGTCAGTATTTGGAAATTTTACCCATTCATGTAAAAGAAATTGTGTAATGGCATCAGATATTTCTGCAATACATCTGCTTACTACAGGTTGACTCTCAGCAAAACAATATCCATGTCCTACACCAGCCTGATAGGTTCCATGGCCAAAAAAATGAAGAGCTGTTAATATACGAAGATGGACTGGTATCCGTGTAACTCTAATTGTTTCATTTAAGTGTGGACTCAGGGTGTTTATCACATGTTGGCATACATACTTATTAACCCGAAATAATTTTAAAAATAATGCATCAGGTAGATCAAAGGGATTACTAGCATCCCTTAGTTGACGTTGTAAAATTCTCACTTCACTTCTATAAAATTAGTAATTACAGCTATTGTAGAATATCTATTAACAATAATGAACTTACTTTTTGTCTTATATTGTTATCATGTTCATTAATTAGTAAATGTAAAAAGCCATCAAATGCCATAATTGCAATATCTATTAATAATAATCTCACTTTAATTTTTAACCCTAACTACTGAAGTACCCTTTAAAAATTTTCAATTAACGCTTCAAATTAACATGCATGGTTAATAATTTTTTTTCAAGGTTATGTTAAATCACTGTTAAATATTAACATATTTAAATTATAGAATTGCTATACTCTGGCTAACGAATGTTAGTCGTTGCGTCACGACTGATTGAATGTATCACAGACATTGCAATCTAAATGCTGTCTTTATTCAACGCGCACTGTTTATCAAACTGAAATAGGCCCGAACGTCGCCGGCATAACGCCACCTACTGAACAGAAATGCGTCTCTCGCACGCTATGCGTTAGACAAAGGTGGATGCAAGTTTGTCTGAGCGTTTACGACGCGGTACTGGTTTCACTCATAGACGTTCCTTTGTGTCAAGAATAAGCAGGCTATATTTTTACAGTATACAAACAAATTTGAGGTCCATATAAAATAAATTGTTATTTTCAACATCTATAAGATTAATTTTGCAGTTTTGGACAATAATATTTTTTTTTACTAATATGAGATTGTAAAGGTATAATGAAATATTTTGTAAGTGGAGGATGACAATCACATCATCAACTTTTCATCGCCGGCACTGGTATAATCGGCCGCCTTGGCCCGTACGATCACCAGTGATGACGCAACGACTAACATTCATTAGCCAGAGTATATCATGGTTAGTTGACTGTAAAAATTTTAACCTCCTTTAAAATTTAACATTTCTCTTACAGAATCGACACTATAGTGAGGAAAACATTGCGGCTGTCATAACCTGAAGTGTATTATTTTCGTATAAATAACTATTTACGTGAAAGGTTTTCCGACATGCCGAAAGTTATAGTAGAATTGAGCGACATTTTTGGTTATGTTGGAACCAAAAGTAGACCCATGAAAGAAGGCGAAGCCGTATTTAAAGATGGCCATATCATTCTCTGCCAGGTTGAAGAAGTCATCAAGCAACAAATATTTGTCCTGTGTTTGCAAACATCCGCATTAAATTCTCTACCTCATGAAATAAAAATATGTATACGAGATGAGCCCAATAAATGGCAATGAGTATGCGGCTGCAAAGCGGTCAATCTGGGTTTTGTAAGCATATAATCTCCACGCTCATTTACATAATCCGGCAAGATTTGTTAAATTATAAAATAATTCAGTAGTTTTTGTATTTATTATACTTATTACTATTTAATTATTCTGAAAATACATATTAGTTATGAGGATTGAGGAATTAGAGGAGCTAAGTTGCACAGATGTAACGCAGGTAAGGAAAAAGAAGCTTTGAAAATGGTGTATGAAGTTGAACCAATTTCTAAGGACTCTTTCACACTTGGATTCCTTGAATAGCATTCCGGAATCCGATTCCAGAAGCGCGCTGAAACTTTCTATATATTTAAATAAAGTCACAGAGATTCCGTAGAATGCATATTAAACATAGATGCATTCTACGGAATCTCTGTGTGAACAGACTCTATTTAAATGTATGGAAAGTTTCAGCGCGTTTCTGGAATCAGATTCCGGAATGCCATTCAAGGAATCCAAGTGTGAAGGAGTCCTAAAGTCTTGCCATCCTGAAAAGAAGTGTGATGTCAAAAGCTATGAAAGCATATAGACGAACAAAATTTCAATTTGATGATTTTTATATATTCTAATATTTTTAAGGCATTGTTCACAACACTTTATCACATCAAGGTCAACTCCAGTGAAATACAACAACTTTTTGTCACTATTTAAAATATCAGGTAGCTGAAAATAAAATAAGAAAATAAAATAAAGATATAGGTAATTTGATATGCATATAATACTTACTAATGAAAGAATCATCAAGAATAAAATGTTGGCTACATACACACATACAAATTAGTTATTGGTATGGCAATTTTTAAAACCTTTTTCCATTTATTACAAGTATTTGCGTCTTTCGGAAACCAGTGCATGTGGACACTACTTTTGAGCGTAAGTACCGCACTGAGGCACTCAACAGAATCTTTTGCATTTTCTATTAATTTCACAACTTTAATTGATGTTATTAAACAGTTTTAGACTTTCAAATATGAACCCTTACTATTTGTCGGATAACATTTACCGCGTAATCTAAAACGTCAAATATTTGTTTTCCTCACTATACTGGTTGCATATTTACATAAGAGATGTCGCACCCTTTGTGATTTTCGCGAATAATAAAGAAATATTTAAGAATGTTTCCGCATGTATAGTTCAAATCACGAAAGAAGACCGTTACGTCATCATTAGAATTCGTAAGAATCAACTCAGTACTGGGTTAGTTATCAACAACGTCAATCGGAGATATTAACAGTCACATATAATGGACTCCCTTCACTGTCTCTCTAGTTTTACTATTTTGTAAACAAAGAACGCTTGAAGCGTACGTTGAAAATTAGAAATTAATTTGTGACGTAACGGTCATCTCTCGTGATTTGAAGTATATATATATAATAAATGGTTTCCGTCATTTTAAATCATCTGCCCTGTATTGCATTAAAAATCTCCAAATGTCATATCAAAAATCCCCAAATATCATTTAGGTTACTAAAATATACATAAAGTATATTAAATTAAGTATATAGAGGCCAGGATATTTTCTACAAAATATTTTACAAAATAAATATATATATAGTCCTATAATGTCCTCTAATAGAATGTCTTAAAACAACGTTAAGAACAATACACGCGTTCAGGAATAAAACAAATTATTACAAAGAACGCTATTTTCCAATAAAATACCAGCAGAGAATATTATGTTTAAATTGGAGTCCATCCCGAGGATGGAGGGCTCTCGCCAGCCACATACCGGTTTCGAGCTTATTTTGCTCTCATCAGTGTGACATAGGCAGAGTGCACCCCGTCCTCGTTCTGAACTCCATTCGTAGACTTTGGTCTAATGCCAACTACAGCAGAGGCTCTCTATAAAGCCTCTGTAATGCCAACATGCGAATTACAAAATTAATCCCTGCTGCCATCTATTGGAAATTAACTTAGATATACCGGACCGGCAAATTTTACTAAAATATACATAAAGTATATTAAATTAAGTATATAGAGGCAGGATATTTTCTACAAAATATTTTACAAAATAAATATATATACAGGCTGTCTATTTTACGAGGGCCAAACCAAATATCTCCCTTAATATCTATTGTTGAAGAATAAAGTTTTGGAAATAGTTTTCCCATTTTTTGTGAGCTATGTTTCAGTAAAAAGAAATTTGAAATCCATAGCCTACTTTGTGAGATATATTACAAAAACCTGAAAAGTAGGAAAACTACAAACGGTTATAGCTTCCTTATTTGAAGAGATACGAAAAAAGTTGAAGGGATGATAGTTGACGGCAAAGACAATAAGAATAATAATATGTATCAAAAAATTCGAAACGCAGTTGGCTTTGACATACGCTCTTGTGCAAAACTTAAAACAACAAATCTCAAAGTAGGCCATGACACCATTAATTCCGTTTATTTTTTCTCTTTCCAACGATATAAAACATGTCACAAACATTTTAACTGATAGTGCCAATATTTAATATTTTACGAAAACCACAATTCATATCGTTAAATCGTAAAAATCAGCTATGCCATGATAGTAAAAATTCACTTTATAATAATTATAATTCAGTAATTATTTATTACAATTTAATACAAACTAACAAATGTCTCATAAATAAAAATAAAAGTACAAAATGAATATGATGGAGTGAATTTTAAGATGGACGACCCTGTATCTCGAAAAAGAGCGATGTCAGAAAAAAACAGATATATACCAAAAAATCAGGTGTTTATCGGTGATAAACTGCCATATGTTTTATTTTTAATTAGTATTGCCTGTGAGCCACAATAAAAAAATTACGAAGTGTCTATTTCAAAGGGAGGGCCAACTTTGAGGTGCCCGTGCAAAGAAACGGTTTGACGTACAACAACCAAACATGGCTCATATTGTACACTGTTTATTATTCCTCTTTAATTTTCAATATAGGTACTTTTGCGATAGCATGCACCGGAAGCTAGATATAAAGCAAAAAGCAAAAAAAAGCCCTTTGGGGGGGTGGATGGGGATGTTCCGGGGACAGCTGTGTCCCACAAACTCAGACCCAAATTGAGCAACCCAAGATCAGTATAAAAAAAAATAAAAATCAAATCCTATATAGTTTTCCACCTTGAGCCTACGTTTCCTGGAGTATGTATATTTATTTTGTAAAATATTTTGTAGAAAATATCCTGCCTCTATATACTTAAAGCCGGGTTCATGCACTCGCGAATTGCGAAAAGCGAAATGCGAAACGTGTTGCTATTGGTCAATTCGAAATTTTAAAGTAAAATGAACCAATAGCAACACGATTCGCATTTCGCTTTTCGCAATTCGCGAGTGCATGAACCCGGCTTAATTTAATATACTTACTTTATGTATATTTTAGTAAAATTTGCCGGTCCGGTATATCTAAGTTAATTTCCAATAGATGGCAGCAGGGATTAATTTTGTAATTCGCATGTTGGCATTAGACCAAAGTCTACGAATGGAGTTCGAGGACGGGGTACACTCTGCCTATGTCACACTGATGAGAGCAAAATAACCTCGAAACCGATCTGTGGCTGGCGAGAGTCGTCCATCCTCGGGATGGACTCCAATTTAAACATAATTATTTCTCTGCTGGTATTTTATTGGAAAATAGCGTTCTTTGCACGATACACATAAGCTTACGCGGTATGTTCTTGCGCATCCTAAAGCTATCTCTCTCGCACAATATGACGTCAGCTGGATTGCAAAATTCGAAATTCGTGATGTAATAGACATGGAGAATTGTGATAAATATTATTGTCGCTGCTTTTAGGTCATTTCTCTTAGTTTTGTTATCATTTATATCAAGTTGTAGCTATATGATTTAAATTTAATAAACATATAATATATATTTATCAAAAAAAATGATGCGGCTATTCTATAACTTTCTCTTATAGCGCTATGAACATACACCTCTATAAAATTATAGCAGGATGTAAATGGCAACTTTACTTTTTATTATTACTTAATAAGACAGCCTACCTTACTTTCTATAATATTCAGCAGTTTATTTAAATGCAAACTACAAATAAAAATTTCATTCAATAGGGTTAGGTTTTTCTATAACACTTTACATCTCCGTTATAAATTTACAGTTGCATTTTATGGTATAGACACTATTTTATATTGGATGTAAAAAGTCAAGGTCAACATCCCTTACAACCAGCGCTGTAAAATGGGTTACAGAATAGCACCACAAGTTTTTATTATTTTTGAACTAATATCTTGGCATGTAAGAAAATTTTATATGAAGTAAGAGAAACAACAAATTATAAAAATATGTAGCTTTATTTAAATTTGAATAAGGCATGCAAAATTTAAACGTTTTACATTTTCTACATGTTTCATACAGAAAAATGACTTAAGAAACAGATTAAAATTTACTTAACTTAATATTCTTTACATTGATTTTGTCCTGGCGACTACAAGCAATAACTCACTGTTTTATTAAATTAGCATCCTTTGGAAACCGAAAATACTTTATATTACTCCCTGTGATCACTCGAGTATAGTTTCAACATTTTAGCCGTAAATCACAACGTTAGACGATTTACACGTTTACATTATAACATGTTTATATCACTATACTATTACAAAACACGTTTTATTAAGAAAATGGCATTGAAATTATAAGAAAACATATTATTCTACAGATCAACAAATTCAAACCAAAGCAAAGCACAGCGGACTGTGTCAGTGTCAGTGTCTGCCAGCTGACGTCATGCGCGGCGATTTCATTTTTAGGTCTGTCTAATGAGCATACCATGTTTTCTTATACCATGGTTCTTTGTAATAATTTGTTTTATTCCTGAACGCGTGTATTGTTCTTAACGTTGTTTAAGACATTCTATTAGAGGACATTATAGGACTATATATATATATTTATTTTGTAAAATATTTTGTAGAAAAAATCATTTAGGTTGCCTGCCATTATGTTCAAAAAATGGCGACCATTCGCGAAAATCACGGGGTGTGCGACATCTATATTTTTAGGCGTAATCTCAATATGATGAGTCATTCATAGTGAACAACAAACCGCTATCACTCTACTGTCACTGTCAGTTCGCGGGTGTCTTAAGTTTATTTTGTGATTTTTAAAATTAAAAGTGCGTTTAAAGTGTTGTTATTATATTTAACTAGTTTATAAACAATATAGCAATGCAATCAATTAATAAAATGGTTGACTCGATACTTTAATTAAAAAAGATTGTTACTAGAATTAACCTCTAAATTTATCGTAAATGTCAAAACACTGTCAAAGGTTTGTTGTTCACCACTTTATAATAAATGACCACTTGGTTCATACATATACTAAATTTTCAGCGCCATCTCGCGGTACGTGATTTTCGCGAATTGTGATTAGCCATTTGCGCAGGTTCTAAGATCATTCTCCCTACTCTATGTCTCTGGGCAACGGATTTCCCGTCATATCTAACAGATTTTTGTGAAGGGGTGCGGAAGAAAAACAGTTTTAACGGGTGACGGATTTTTTAACGGAAACTTAGGCCAATAGACCATGACCTATTTTCGTCAAACAGACTTATCAAACTGTGATTGTGACGTCATAATATTCACAATTTGATGAGTCTGAGCAAATAATTATTTGTTAATCTGACGCCCGCTTTAAATGTCATTGGTTCCATGCGATTGGCAACGCTGCCGGTACGTATTAGGCATTTACGATAATTGGAGCGGGTAATGTATCCTGGTACATTGCGGTAATCAGCTGTTTTATGTCGATACATCTACCGAGCTAAGAATTACCGAACGCAAAATTTCAAATGTAACCCAAAGCATCACTTGACTAATTAATAAATAATTGAAAATTGAATTACTTTTTTATTTTATGCTTATTCATAAGTCCATACTGCTCGCCATATCAAAATGGAAAGTAAAAAAACATTTATTTGTATTGCATATTTAGGTATACCTACTTACTTACTTAATTCATTATACATATACATAAATGTTTCCGTCCTCATCTAAAATTACTTCATTATTTTCGTCAGTGATGGGTTTCATTTTTCTCAAATACTCACAAAATGTCAAAAATTAAGTTTTTTTAATCATATTTTAAGATTATACCGCATTTACCAACCGATGTAGTCGATCCATAAATTTTGGATCGGGTAGATGTAGCGAATACATTCGATACATTTACCGAACGCGGTTCGGTAGATATGTTCTTATTATCGAACGCTCTGATACATTGCGGTATGTAGCGCTCCAATTATCGTAAATGCCTATTATCTCAAATGTCAATGTTAGTGAACTCAACTCGTCCAAACAAGCTTCGAAAATTTTAAAAGCACTAAAAGCAGCCACCGACCACCGCACTGCCGGGACTTCCACGAATTCTCTCAAAACAAACTTTGAATCATTGTGTATGCGGCTTGATTTTTATTTTACAAAACTACTCATTGTCCATTGTCCAATGTCGTTTATCGTAGATTATTTTTTAGTAGTTAGATAATTTTAGTAATAGTGTGTTGTGCGATTATCGTGTTTAATCGTGTAGCGCATTTTTCATTCTGACGGATTCGAAAAAAATAATTTAACGGTTTTTTGACGGAAATCTACAGCAAACTTAACGGAACTTAAAAATTATTGTTGGCAACACTCGACTACGACGGTTGAAAGTAGAATTTTTAGGTGTTCTATCTCTGTGAGTAGAGTGGTTTCTGGTGGGTTTCTGTTTGTTCTGTAATACCATTGATGTATACGAAAAATGGCGTACAATAACAAAAATATGCAATCCAGTGACTTACTGAATTATTATTTAACAATGAATATAAATAATATCTGCAGAATATGTTTAGAGAAAGGACCGAAGTTAATGCCAATATTTGATCCTATAAAACCACCACATTTTTCCATCTTAATTATGGCTTGTGCTACAGTACAGGTAATTTTTTACTTCTGTAACAATATTATTTTATTACATTTAAAAAGTAATAGTTACTTATTTAAAATTAATGATTCCTTATAATTTGCGGAAATGTAGGTATCATACTTTATATTATAACATTTGGGCACCAAAGACCATTTGTATTTAAACTTGTTATTGTACCACCTTATTTAATTATGTAGGTATAGTAAATTTCCTTCTTTTAAATGTATCCTTTTTCTCATTGGACTTGCAATTGGGTAAATTCGCGTTTTCACAAACGGCAGTTTTTTTTAATATGTTTTTTTTTTAATTGAAACCTCTACTCTAATCCACTGTGCAAGATGTATTTATTGTTTATATAGTTATTTTAAATAATTATGGACAGTGCTCGGGACAGTGAGAAATGAAACCAACGAAACTGTTAATGCTACAGATGCAAAAATATTGTTTAAACGTTAATTGTGGCATTTCATAAATTATTTCTCTTCCTTTTCTTTTTTGAGATTTATTACCACATTCCTTGAGATTTTTTAGATAAATCGAATTTTTTTGGATAGGAATCTCAAGGAATGTGGTAATAAATCCCAAAAAAGAAAAGGAAGAGAAATAACAGATGCAAACTTAATAATAACTTTGTGGAAAAATCAATCTTGAAAATTCTTAAAATTATATTTTTTTATTATTTCTAATTCTAATTATTAGTGATGGGCAGAATCGAATAGTCCTGTTTGCTTAGCTTCAGTGGAGTTACCTTGTCAGTAGGTCAAGTTGTGTAAGTTACATGCATCTGTATAATAATCTGTTTGGCATGTCGTGGTTGCCTAAAGATTACTACATTTTGCATAGTTGTGTGCGAGAAGGCAGGACAAAACAGTTTGGAACTTATCCGAAGAAGCTTTAAAATTGAGCAAGAAAGGAGGTGAATTACTCTTGGTAATCCATATCTTGATATAATTTGGTCTTCTAAAAATCTGACAATAGTATGCTTTGTTGCATTTTGATGACCCCGTTGATTGAGTTCAGATCAAAGTTGAATGCTTTCATGTACAAAATAGGAGTACTTACTATTGGGTTTCTAACACTTCATATAATGCAGAGAGTGGGTTAATGCTTATGATTATTTTCTCTTTATTTTTAAAATTATGAGTTCCTCATCTATACTTTTGGCTAAAATATTTTTATTTCGAAGACAATTTTAAAAGAATACTCTTGTAGCGATCTTGTCAATCGTACCCAATTACATACACCGAGAAAAGTCTGAAATTGTCATCTGATTGTAGGTACAGTATCATTATAAATGTTTAATTATATTTTGCCAAAAGTTGGGTGGTATCAGAATTAGTGTGTAATTTAGTGTCCTAAGCATGTTATTGTTGCCATACATAAAGCATTTTTCCAGTTAAATTTTAAGAGTATGCAGATGTAAACCGAACATTAATCTGAAATGCATTAAACATTTATTAATATTTTTACTATAAAAAAAAAATGGTCATCGAGATATACTTTGCGGAAGCAATGAAAGTATCCAGTAAAGCCGCTATGGACGGTGAGCCATAATATAATATATATTATAGGTTTATAGTGAGATGTGATAGTGCTGCGATTATAGATAATATATCGTCGCCTTAGTAAGAAAAGCGCGTAACTCCACTTTTTACCGAAAATGGTATTTTAACGCCATCTTATAGCTGATCATCAAACCCGTGTCTTAGAAAAGTGTGTAACTCGCCAAACTAATTTACGCGGGTAAAATTTCAAGATGTGCAAATCGCGTAAGTACATTCCCGCCTAAATAGTAAAGAAAATCGCGTAACTCCCGGCGTTAATGTGTAGTTTGCAAGGTGTACACTGTGTTTGATGAGATTATTTCTAATATAAAAGTAAGTAGACAGTTTTAATTATTGCATTTACTTGAAAATTGTTAGTATCAACATTTGACATGTATTTTCTTAAGTTAAGTATGTGCAAATGTGGTTTTAGTTTAGATTTAGGTGTTAAATTGATAATAATGGAGATACGCGTTTTTCTCACTTAGATCTTTATGTTTATATTATGAGATACGTGAATTTCTATTGATGATCTACCTGTTTCTTATAAACAGGTTGTAATTTTTTAGTATTCTAATAAGAGTGGTAATTGAATAATTATTACACGAATGTCAAAGCTACATAATCACCTAAGTTTTACAACCGCATTTTGCCGCACAAATTAGAAAATAAATGCATTTTCTATGGGTGCTTAATGAATAATTATAGGAATGTGCAATATTCACACTTAAAAATGCAAAAAGATAAAAAATGTATTATACAAATTCTTATGATATAAGTATGGCCCTTTTGTTTTGTTTGTTAATTTTAAAAGTTAAATATCATAATAAAAAACAACGTAGGTGATGACAACATTACTTTTTATTTCAGGTAAAAAATGTCTTCTCGGGCAAAAAAAATGTTAGAAATGGCTTTACAAGAAACCAATATTCAAACTAACATGAATTTTATCGTTGATAATGATACTGGTCTTTTACTTTCTTGTGATGAATACGAAAATGTTAATGTCAATTTTGAGCAGCAAGAGGAATTTCAAGAACATGGCAATACAGACGTTACACTCAAAGATAATTATATGGAATCATTGGTACCTCATAATTTAATAACTATGGAATCTTTGGAATCCAACAATCAGTTACTAAGATATCAGCAAGATGGTAATGCACATAATGAGGTTATTTTTGAAAGAAATGGAAGCTCTCAAAAAAATGGTAATATAGTCGAAACTCCCAAAAATGATTGCATTGAGTCATTAGTACCCAATGACTTAACAACTCTGAGACCTTTGGAACTTGAGATGAATAATGAAGATACCGAATGCTTTGAGGAAAATGAAGATGAAGACCAGACATATATTTTTGAAGATGAGTCTTCTGAAGAGAGTGAACCTATAGAAGAAAATGAAATAGAGGAAGACGAGTCAGAAAATGTTGCAAGTGATGATAATGTAATTAATATCAAGTCTAGAAACAAACGTAAAAAGCCAACAGGATGGACCTACAATGAAAATAAAAGCAAACAGGCAAGAGGTTTACCATATCAAGGAAAACGTAGACATAATGCCACTTGGGATTATAAGATAAATAAGCCTGGGAAATATTTAGCTAATCCTTGTAACTGCATTTTAGGAAGAAAGGAAACGCAGGTGCAATGTAGAACACTAACTGATGAAAATCGTTTAAAAATGTTTCAAAATTTTTGGGCTAATTTGAGCTGGGGCGAACGTAAAATAATGGTACAGACTTTAGTAAGATGTGAAAATGTGCAACGAAGAAGAGGTACTGAAAACAATTCACGACGAAATCATTCCATGAAATATTTTTTAAAAATAGAGAAAGCAGTAAATGTTTTTACGGACGTTAGGTCTAAAAGAAACGATGGTTCTGAATTGGGTTAAAGAAAAAATCCCGGACATCTCCCAGAATCGCGAAACTAGCAAGAAAAGCGATGCAAGAAAAGTAAAGTTTGAAGCAAAAAATGCTTCGATATATCAGTTTTTTGAATCTTTGCCAAAGATGGAAAGTCATTATTGTAGATCATCAACAAAAAAGATGTACCTGGAACCTATTTGGCGTTCTAAAGCTGAGATCTATAAAATCTACAAAGAAAATTATTGCATTGAACATAAACTTGATCATGTATCAATCTACAAATTCAATGAAGTATTTGAAGAGCTTAAACTGTCTTTATACAGTCCTAAGAAAGATCTTTGTGATTTATGTGAAGCGTACAAGACCCATAATATAACTGAAGAAGAATATAATACGCATCAAATATTAAAAAAGAAGGCAAGAGAAGAAAAGGAGAATGATAAAACAACAACAGATAACACTGTTAACGTTTATTGTATGGATTTGCAATCTGTGTTGCTTAGCCCGAAATCAACAGTCTCATCCATGTATTACAAAACTAAATTAATAACACACAATTTTACGATATATAATTTAAAAACTAAAGACGGGTATTGTTTTCTCTGGAATGAGAGCGAGGGAGGTCTCACTGCGAATGAATTTTCAAGCATTTTAAGCAGTTTTTTCAATGACGAAATTTTATCAAACAATAACCTGCGTGAAATTATTATCTTTAGTGATGGCTGCACAGGCCAGAACAGAAACTCTACCCTGGCTAACGCATTTGTGAATCTAGCAATGCATCGTAAAGTTATTATTACCCAAAAATATCTTCTAAAGGGTCATACCCAGATGGAGGTAGACTCGATGCACGCTTCAATTGAGCGTCAAATACGCAATCGCAAAATAAATCTACCGGCAGATTATGTACATTTATGCAAAATAGCAAGGAAAAGTCCAACCCCTTACAAAGTAGAGTATCTGACACACACATTTTTTAAAAATTTTGACTGCTTAAAATTTTACAATTCCATACGCCCGGGTAGAACTGTTGGAGATCCTGTAGTAACTGATATGAAAGCTCTTCAGTATTTGCCAAATGGCGATGTTCGTTACAAATTGAGGCACACTGACGAGTACAAAACGTTAGAAAAAAGAAAAAATAATAAAATTAATGTCTGCAGTCTACATGACTTACCTTCTCTTTATTCTGAAAGGAGAAAAATAAAAAAAGAAAAATACCAGCACTTACAAATTTTAAAATTAGGTCTTCTCTCTGACTACCACCAGTTTTACAATGATCTTATTTATGATAACTCATAAAAGAACTGCTATATACCGGGTGGCGGGTGACCACGAAATGACGCTCGCCCTTATATCTTCTTTATTTTACAAGATATAAATTTCAAATTTGGGCACGTCAAATAACGGTTAAATATGCATTATTTCAACCGTTTTATCACTTTCTGTCGCTTCCGGTTTCACCGGAAATGATACTAACTTTCGTTTTTTAAATGGAACACCCTGTATATTTTTACATTTTTGGACTCAGGAGGTCATTTTGAATACAGTTAAGGCATATTGAGATAAAAATATTATTGACAGACATTTTTATAAGCAAATTTAATTTTTGCTTTAGACGGCTGTGACCCCAAAAAAATGTTTTGTTTTGCTTAAATAATTAATCAAAAAATACAATTATGATATTATGTCGTATGACATTTGTGTTATAAGATCTTAAACATTTCGGAAACCGTTTTTCCAGAATAACTAATTTTTTTTAAATGGCACCATGGTGACTCACTACGTTATTTTAATAAAGCATTTCATTACCGATAATTTGGTACCAAACACTTCATTATTTGTTCATATTATAATACATAAAAATTACATTCAACAAGATATAAATGAAAATAAACTCATAATATTTAACATTGAATTTCTATCAAATAGGTGCCTTTGAAATGTAAGGAAAGAAAGAAATGAATAGTTTGACAGCTCAAATGATATTTAAATCTATGAGAATCAGATATTATTTTACTGTGTATTAAAAAATTATGGTTTATTCACAAAGTGGCAAAGTGGATATGCTGTTGATATACGGGGAATGTCGCAGAAATAGTCTGGCAGCCCGTGATTTATATGCAGGACGCTATCCAATAAGAAATCATCCTGGCAGACACTACTTTCTTAGAGTAGAACGGGAGCTGAGACAAGAGAGAGTAGATCAAGAACACCACTTTGTCACTTTGTGAATAAACCATAATTTTTTAATACGCAGCATAATAATACCTGATTCTTATAGAATTAAATATCATTTGACATTTGAGCTATGAAACTATTCATTTGTTTCTTTCTTTACATTTCAAAGGCACCTATTTGATAGAGATTCAGTGTTAAATATTATGAGTTTATTTTTATTTATATCTTGTTGAATGTAATTTTTATGTATTATAATATGAACAAACAATGAAGTGTTTGGTACCAAATTATCGGTAATGAAATGCTTTATTAAAATAACGTAGTGAGTCACCTTGGTGCCATTTTGAAAAAAATTAGTTATTCTGGAAAAACGATTTCCGAAATGTTTAAGATCTTATAACACAAATGTCATACGACATAATATCATAATTGTATTTTTTGATTAATTATTGAAGCGAAACACAACATTTTTTTGTGGTCACGGACGCCTAGATCAAAAATTAAATTTGCTCATAAAAATGTCTGTCAATAATATTTTTATCTCAATATGCCTTAACTATATTCAAAATGACCTCCTGAATCCAAAAATGTAAAAATATACAGGGTGTTCCATTTAGAAAACGACAGTTAGTATCATTTCCGGTGAAACTGGAAGCGACAGAAAGTGATAAAATGGTTGAAACAATGCAAATTTAACCGTTATTTGACGTGCCCAAATTTGAAATTTATATCTTGTAAAACAAAGAAGATATAAGGGCGAGCGTCATTTCGTGGTCACCCGGTATAGTGTTTAATTATAATACTTGTGATTTTTTTAGGTAAAATTCAATAAAAAAATTTTTGAAACTTACCATGTAATTTTATTGAAAACCACTTAACTCCATAATACCATATCATTTTTTTTTTTGAAAATCACGTAACTCCAATTAAAAGTCTCAATATAAAAAAAAATATATTTTAAATTTAGAAATCCATTCCCGGCATATATTTTACTATAATAACGTTGTTAAACCATTTAAATATGCATAGAATTGTAATTATAAACATTTTAGTCCCTCCTGTAAAATATAGATAAATGGAGTTACGCGCTTTTCTTACTAAGGCGACGATATATTATAGCGTCAATGTGCGGCGTCTTGTGCTTTGCAATCACAAGCGATATTTTCGTACTATGTCAGATATAATATAGTACAGTCGAACTTGGATATAACAAACACGGGATATAACGAACACTCGGTTATAACGAACGACTCGAAAAGTCCCGTCCGAAGTCCCTATTAAGCGCATGTATTTTTGTTCGGCTATAACGAACTCGGATATAACGAACACTCGGTTATAACATACCGCATTTTTGGCCCGGCGGAACTCTAAACTCGGTTATAACGAACTAGCAAGTGGTTTGTTGACTTAATGTCGAACGAACGGCGCGAAACGAATTTGCAAACAAGTCTCTGCAAGTTACCTACAATTAATCTTTTGTTTGAGTGGGTGCTAAATTGCGTGTTGAATTTGCATTTAAACAATGGCTAATGTTGACAAAGCAAATAGAAAATCTATTTCTTTGTCGGATAAGTTAAATATAATTCGCAAGCTGGAAAATGGCTGTGCAAATGCACAAATTTGCCTTGATCACGGGCTCTCTAAGTTAAAGCTGTATTTTTGTCGATCTTTTATAACGAACAGTTTTACGGGTCTCTTGGCGGTTCGCTATAGCTGAGTTCGACTGTATATATTATAGCTTCGTAGTAAAAACTGATAGTTCTGCGATTATAGATGATATACACGGAGGTGAATTTTTCGATGCCCACCATTGGTATCTCGGAAACTATAAGATATTGAGGATCAGTTATATTAGACAAAAGTTGCGCTATTTTATGCTCTACAATTTCGTGCCAAGAAATGCTGGAGATCTTGATTTGTTCGCGGTTTATCCTGAAAAAATTGAAAATTGTGATTTCAAAACAAAATTAATATCTTCTATACCATTTATGCGAATATAATGAAATTTGGCAAGGTTATATTATTGACCACTACCAATTGAATGACCTTCTAAGCCTTCTAGATTTTGAGCAACGGTAGTCAACTTTTTTTTTTCTTATGGCCGCCATATTGGATTTTTACACCATTAAGGTAAGTTCATGCACTCGCGATTTACGATTTGCGATATGCGATTTTATAACGAAAAATAATGTTCGTTCATGCACAAACGCGAAAACTAGTTACTTTTGAATTTCAAACATACCTACTTGTCTTGTTAAATTTGCTGTTGTTGCTGTTAACCAAAAAATTATACATACAACAAAAAAAGAAAAAAAATACAGAGATATTGTGCAGTGAGAGAAATTTTTATGAAAAGAAAAGATCGGGGCTTAAATGCAAAAAAAATATAGTTCATCGGTATCTCTATGAAGAAAAGCCCATCCGCAGTTTAAAAAAATTTCGCGATAATCGCGAAAAATAGAAACAATTTCAATTTTTCCGCCCCCCCAAATTTAAATTTTGCGATTCTCGCAATAAATTGAATTACAAATAGTTGTGTCTAACATTTTTTAAACTAGCCAATCAAATTAAATCCTGAAAATCGCAAATCGCGAGTGCATGAACTTACCTTTAGTTAGAGAAAATAATTCTCTTTTCACCTTATGTCATCAAAATAGACTGTTTTTTAAAAACATGTTGATATTCGAATAAAATAATGTATCCATGGCAACGAATTCAAAATCTAAGTTATGACTTGTCATAAACTGTCATTTTAAAAGTTGACGTCGCGCGTCGAGCCGTTTTTTTAATTTAAAAGCGAAACAGTCTGAAGAAATGCGGTACATACCACCTGAAATACTTGAAATTGCAAATTCACCTATGTCATGTTTCATTGATAAATAAAATGGTTAGTATTACATATATTTTTTTACCAAGTGGAACGCATTTGACCTGTTGTCATATCAAAATTAAAGTTTTGATATTTTTGATTTTAACGCTTGAAGAAAAAATAGTATATGTCACTCGGAGTAGAAAGTTCATTATGTGTTTCGCCCAGTTTGCTGCCTCGGCTGAGCAAACTTCTGGGCTCAACAGTAATGGTCGCCTTCTACTCCTAGTAACATATTATACTATTATTTAGGTTTTAGGTTTTATACAAACATAATATTATGCTTGTATAAAACCTTAATAAAGTGTTTTATAAACAATGCGTATCACGCAATGGTTAAACAAGAAAGAGATGTCCAGAGATGTCCATCATACGTACCTAAATGATGCTGACGATTATTTTATGGTACAGGATTATTCATTGTAAATTATCCAATTATTATTGCAGATACAAAATAACGCTTAAAGTAAAAGTTGTAGGGTTATAACAGAATTGTTTTAATATCCCATCAAAAACACAGTGACGTACGGAAGTTAGGGGATACAAAAAAATTATTTTTTTTTAATAGAACACCCTGTATATTATTACATTTTTATGAAGATCATTTTATGCTGATTTCAAAAACCATTTTCGAGTTATTAGGGTGTATTCTGTATCACCTGTCGTTAATTATAACGGACTGTTAAAATTCTTATCCAATCAGAGCCCCTCATTTTGAGGAAATCTTTGGCCTGATTGGATAAGAATTTTAACAGTCCGTTATAATAATAATATAAAAGGTATTATGAAAACAAAATTGATTTAAACAAACAGAATTCCAAACAAATGTGGAAGAATTTAAAAGTATTAATAAAACCAAACGTATCATATGATTTCAAGCGTATAATGTTTGTAGAAAATAATCAAATAAAAACCATTACTTCTGAAAATGAAATAGCTAACCAATTTAACAAATATTTTGTAAACAGTATAACTGATATCGCAACTAACATAAAAACTGATCAGTTGTGGTCTTCACAAAATTTTCCTCAAATAAACTGTGCTATTACTACTTTTAAAAAAATTAGTTATTGTCAACTACGTAAAATAATATTTTCTTTAGAGAATAAAATTATCCAAAATGAAATTTTACATGCCAAGTTTTTAAAAGAATCTTTTGATGTTATTGGACATGTAATTCTGAACTTTATAAATACTTCTTTGGAAACAGGAACTTTTCCAGAAAAATTTAAGACCAGTACAGTTGTACCAATTCCTAAAGTCCAAAATACCATTGAGGCATGCAATTTTCGTCCAATTAATACATTACCAACTCTTGAAAAAGTATTAGAACTAGCAGTACATGAACAAATCGTGGAATATTTTAATGAAAATAACTTATTGGACAACAATCTGGTTTTAGAAAAAATCATTCTTGCGAAACTGCATTACAATTTACGATAACAAATTGGAAAAAATACATAGATGATGATAAATATATAGTAACAGTTTTTTTGGATTTAAAGAGAGCTTTCGAGACAATAGACCGAAGTCTTTTATTAAGGAAACTAGAATATTATGGCATAACTGGCACAGTTTTAAACTGGTTCAAAGATTACTTGAATTGTCGAAGACAACTAACTAGAGTAGGTTCATCGCTTTCAAATGAGGTTTTAAATAATTTTGGCGTCCCACAAGGTAGTGTTTTAGGACCACTTCTTTTCATAATTTACTTAAACGACATCAATCATATTGAAGGAAATAATAATATTAATCTCTTTGCTGATGATACCTTGATATATGTTGCTGATCAAACTTTAAATCGAGCTATTGACTTAGTTAACGGTACTCTGGTAAAAATTGAAAGTTATTTAAAAACAAACAAGCTTAAATTAAATATAAAAAAGACCAAAGCCATGATTTTAACAACTGATCATAAATATAAACAAATAAATACGGACATTATTGATATCAAAATGGAAAGTGAAAGTATAGAAATAGTAGAAGAAATGAAATATCTAGGCTTCATCATAGATGACTTTCAATAGCCATGGAGAATATATTATTAAAAAAATTTCAAAGAAGTTATATTTCTTTTCTCGAGTAGCAACAAAACTTTCGATGTATGCCAGAGTTACTTGTTATAACAGTATAGTCCAACCACATTTTGATTATTGTGCTACTATAATATACATGTTTAATCAAAATAGAGTGTCCCAGTTACAAAAACTTCAGAACAGAGGTATGAGAATCATACTGCAATGTAATAGGTATACACCAATTCAGGGCATGTTGGATACTTTGCAGTGGTTGTCAGTATCAAAACGGCTATATTATCTAAGTATGGTTTTTATATATAAAATTGTGAAAGGCCTTCAACCACCCTACCTAAATATTTTTTTAAGAACGAATGACGAAATTCATCAATATTCAACAAGGTCTAGAAAACATTTTCATATATCAAAACCTAATTCGAAGAAGTGTTGGAATTCTTTGTTCTTTAGTGGATTAAACAGTTTTAATATGCTTCCCGACATCCTTAAAAACACTGATAATTTAAGAACATTTAAAAGCAAATTATTGAGTTATATCAAAACTGCAATAGATACCTAAAAATGTTGTATATGATAAACTAATTATTAGTGTTAGATACCTTAGTAATTTAATATTATAATAATCAACTGTCACAATAATAAGAAAATATTGATATGTTATTTATTTTTATATTGTTTTTTATAGAAATTGAATTGAATACTTTGCTGTTTTAATTTTGACGTTTTAATTTGCATAGTGCGTATAAGTATAATAAACATAAAACAATGCGTAACTGAATATTAAAATGTTAAAATAGAATATTTTTAAGTGAAAATGTACCATAATATAGTAAAACTTCGTGCCATAACATGTTGTATATTAGGAAATTCCTATTTTCAAATAAAGTTTTATTATATACAGCGTGTCCCACTTTTAATGGCCCCCCCCTTCACAACTCAGTTATTAGTTATCCGATTTCAACCAAATTTGGGTTACTATTAACGGCATATGGTGTGATCTTTTTGAATTAAACAAAACTTATTTTTGTCAGTGGCGTGCATTTTTATTAAGAAAAACGGGGTCAATTTTTCTAGAAGTAATATTAGGCATTTTTTTACAGAAAAACTAATGCAATATTATTAATCAGCATACTTTGGAACCCCCATGTTCAAAATTTTACTACATTTTGATTAAGGGTTTCCGAATAACGGGCCCAGTGAAAATACATTTTTTTAGTCGTAAATAACTGATAACTTGAAAACGGTTTGTGTTTCGAAAAAAAGTCATACGTCATTTTCAATTTAAACTGATTTACTCTATCACATCATGTGCTCAAAAGTTTGAAATGCCGCAGTCTTAAATAATTACCTTGACAACGGTTTATTTTTCGAAAAATAGTTTAATTTAATATCAGAGCAACCTTTTTTCTTTTGGTATAAAATTGATTTATTATCACATAAGATCATTTTTTATCACTTAATGCCCAAATAATACAGGACCGGTTAAAATATTTTTTTATCGCCCAATGAAAAATTTTTGCTTGCAGCTTTTGAAACTTTTGAGGGCATGGGGAGATAGAGTAAATTAATTTAAATTGAAAATGACGTATGACTTTTTTTCGAAACACAAATCGTTTTCAAGTTATCAGTTATTTACGATTGAAAAAATGTATTTTTACTGGGCCCGTTATTCGTAAACCCTTAATCAAAATGTTGTGAAACTTTCGGCATGGGGGTTCTAAAGCATGCTGATTAATAATTTTGTATTAGTTTTTCTGTAAAAAAATGCCTAATATGACTTCTCGAAAAAGCGACCCCTTTTTTCTTAATAAAAATGCACGCCACTGACAAAAATAAATTTTGTTTAATTCAAAAAGATCACACCAAAGGTCATTGAGACCGATCCAAATTTGGTTAAAATTGGATAACTAATAACTGAGTTGTGAAGGGGGGGCCATTAAAAGTGGGACACGCTGTATAATTAACGACAGGCGATACAGAATACACCCTATCATAAGTTAAATATCGTAGGTAAGGTTAAAATTATTATTTGACTGAAGATTACTTTGATATATAATCGGCCGCGTTACAGAAAGATGTAGCTTAAATAGACGATGTCGTTAACTTTTTTTTTAGTTTTAGCGACATCAAAAAAAATCTATTATGTATACCTAATAGCTGAAAAAAACTCAATTGTCAAATAATTAACCACCATCCCTGTTTTTTACTTGTCAAATTTCCACTTTATTTTGTTATTCTACAACTAGTTTCATCCTATTCAGACGTTTTCAAGTACGTAACTGAATACATAGTTTTTAGGTTTTTAACTTTCATTTAGGTATGAAGGGTTGAAGGGTTAGTTTCTTCTGGCAGTTCGAAAGGGTTTCGAAGCATCACGAATTCTCCGTCTTTCAATAATTAACCTATTTCTGAAAATTACAAAAAAAAAACATTTTATATTAACAAATAACTATTTTGCATATTCTCAATTTCTTCTATTTCTTGAAATGTCATAACAATTCTAAATGTTATTTTTCTTATCGTTTTTCTTATTAGCGGCCGATGTTAAATTTTAACAACACTATTATAGGTGTCTTTAAAATACATTCAATAAGCAACTATATTAGCGATGTGTAGTTAAATATTTAGCTATCATTGGAACACATAATAAGGTTTTGTAAATTTTATCGTTAAACGAGTTTTAACCACTCGCTAAAATTAGTGATAACGTTCCGTAATACGGCTGAATGTTGGTTTTCGCATAGTTCACGTAACTGGCTTAACTACGATATTCAACAAATAATAACTCGAAAATGGTTAAAGGTAGAGTTATCATATGGTATACAATATAGTAATTTTTTTTGTATTCCCTCACTTCCGTATGTTACTGTTTTTGATGGAATATTAAAACAATTCAGTTATAACCCTACAACTTTTACTTTAAGCATTTTTTTCTATCTGCAATAATAACGTTAATTAGGAGTGGGTAATTTATAATGAATAACCCTGTACAATCTGAATCTTAAACACATTCAAAAGTTGAATGTACTTTTGAATCACATCTAGACCACCAAATTAGGGATATTTCATTTGTCACTTGGACTGGAAATCAATGTCAGACGAATAAAAAAAGAAAGTATCTATTTTTTTCACGTAATTATGAAATCAGCGATACCGAAATATCAAACGATTCCAAAGTTAATGTCAATAAAAGAAAGTTTAAATAATAACAATAAATGAATGTATATAGAATAAATATATATATTTTTTAAACAATAATAAGTGTTTTTATTGACAATCCCAAATATCCATCTTGAAGCTTGAGGTATTTTAAATATAAAGAAAGTTATAAGTAAAACTATTTTCAATGAAAAAAAAAAACAAAATTATTTTAAAAGTATATTTTGTAGGTTATAAAAAAACTTATACAACTTCTCACAAAACATTAAGAAAACATTCTCTGTGTCTTTTAACGGTAACAGAAAAGGCCAATTTTAGAATGACAGTAATTAAATTTTTTTAAATTGATGTTTAAAAAGCCACATCTTCCAAGCTACCCAATGGTATAATCAAATATCGGAAGAGATATAGTTGAAATTCATAACTTCAAAAAGATAACTGCAGAATTAAACGAATCTTTTTAGAAGCACAGAATGTTGAGGGTGTCGCAACAAACAACGCTAAGATATCAAATGTATGCTTGTGATTTTTTTAAATAAATAAAAATAAAACTGAAAACATTTGAATGAAATTGACAGTAACCTATAACAACTGTTTTATACGTCTGCCGTATTGAAAGTACATATAACTTACTAATTTTCAAACTTTGTTTTGATCCAATTGAGGATAAAAACTAACTTCCCACTTATATAATTTATTCTTATTACCTACTAGGAATACGATACGACCGTTATATAAATTAACACAGTTCTTTTAAGTAACGCCAATGTCTTCAATTTTTCGTGACAGACAGGAGTATTTTTAAAAAATGGCTTTTTATAAAAATAATAATAAAAATGTCTTTATTAAAGCTAACCATGGCATGGTTCTCTAACACTGTAAGGTATTTCCATTGTGGCTTTGTGCTAATGATTTTGTGTTAAAGCCACTGAAATTCAAAGTACTTATATATACAAAAAGGTAATTTCCGTGGAATTTATTTCTCCTTGACCACGCCTTTATATTAAAAACCGAAACGCAGACAGATTGTAAATTATAGATATACTTACAATATGTCATCAAATTATTTCAATAATTCTCTTTTTTGTATTTTTTATAGGACAGATACAGGAGTTTCAATGGCAATATGCAGCCTTGCATTATTGTGATAATTAGGGTACAATAATTTTTTGTTTAGACAAGTTCTCTCAATAAATTTTGACAATTCCTGACTTATAATAAATAAATAATAAATGAAAATGAATATTTGAAGGTTTTTTTATTTAATTGACGTTATTTCCAAATTTAACTTTTGTTCAGATGAACTTACGCCCAAAGGTGTTTTATCTAGGATATTTCGTTTTCCTATTATATACCACTCACTTCAATTGGATCACTCCAAATGTAGCTGAAGTTTAATACTTAATATCTCTCGAAGTATTTAATGTTTTTTTCGCAATTTCTTGTACCTTCAAAATGCAACTCATTAATTCCAATATTGTGAACAAGTGGTGTATATTGTGTCAAATTTAGGGAAGTGTTTTTTTTTTAACAAACTTCAATGAGGAGCAAAACCATAGTAAAGCGCTAATTGTACTCCGAGGTAGCCCCGTTATTAACTAACTTCGCCAAATAGGCTTATTTGGATTTTATGCCTAAAGCCATAACTGCAGTGTAATTTTATTAATCTACGTTAATGTAACAATGTTTATATGGGTGACACATTTTTCAAAAAATAATTTTTATATTGAATGAATTTGGGATTTTTAGACCTCCTTCTTGGACACATGAAGAGTCAAATCAACAAACAAAAAATTCAACTGAAACTGAAATTGCAGATTTTGTTCAAATGTGAAAACAGAAATTTAATGAAAGAAAAAGAATCATATCTTCTCAAAGAAGGGAGACAAATCCAATCAGTTAAGTAGATCATGTTAAATGATGACTGAAGGGTACAATAATTAGAGGTTTCTGGTTCATCCTGCAGTGTACTTTGAAAATTCTTAAAACTATGTTCTACTCTTTCTTTACATTCTCTTTCTTTGCTTGATATGCATTGTTTATAAATGACTTTATTTAGGCTTTATACAAGCATAATAATAACAAACATATCCAATTTGATATACTTATATTGGTGTTTCATCTCTAAACATTCAATTATTAAAGTTATTGGACTTTCTTTAATACATGATAAAAATTGAATTAAAGAATTCAAAGTGTTTAAAAATAAATGATTGGAAATTTTTTTTTTAACTCACCACAAAATTCATTCATTATGGTCAGCAATTAAAAAACGATGTCCCCAAGATGATGTACAAATTCTTTCGCTATTACACTAGCTCCTTAGGACGAGAAGTCGCGCCAATAAATTTATTTACCTGAAGTTACATTTTACAATTAATAAACTGTCATGTAACCATAACAAACAAATTTTGTAATTTTTAATTCAATTTTTATTATGTATTAAAGAAAGTCCAATAACTTTAATAATTGTATGTTTAGAGATGAAACATCAATATAAGTATATCAAATTGGATATGTTTGTTATTATTATGCTTGAATAAAGCCTAAATAAAGTCATTTATAAACTATGTTCTACACTGTATACACTCACCACTCCTCATTATTGAAGTTAATGAGTACCTAACATTTTTAAGACTACAAGAAATTTCAAAAAGAAACAAAATGATGATCAATAAGCTGCATTAGATACCTGAAAAGATATCAAAAATTCAACTTTAGTTACATTTTGTGTGATGATCCATTTGAAATGAAGAGGAATGTATATGTGTCCAAGTTTTTCTGAGGCGCGTTTCCCTTTCCCATATTACTGAACTGAACTGAACTGATGGTACAAGACAAGTAACAAAGCACGGTTTCTCCATCTAAAATAAATATTTGGAATTCTAAGACCCCACAGTTTCTATTGCGAAAATTTACCGGTTTAATTACCAATACTATATTTAGAGGAAGCACTTAAATATATATGCCTTTAACACCAAAAAAAATCAGAATATTCTAAACAGATCATCATAAACAAATAAACTTATATAAACATGCATCTCTAAAACTTTGCTTTTTTCGCAGAATTTAGTTTTCTCTTAAACTGAATAAAGTATTCGAAATTTTAAAAATGTAGTAATATAGAATATGTTTATATAATAATTTTTATCAAAAATTTGCTCTATTACTTCAATTACAACATACATTACGATTTATTATTTTTGCAGATGTTTCCAGTAATTGTTTATGGTGTTCCTGATTCAGAAGAATTCTGATGACGTTATGGAGTTCTTTCTCCAATGATGGTGTTTAGGGAGATAATACAGATAACCAATTATTTAGGTACGAGACATACTTTCTATTATTATGACAACTTCTTTAAACAAAATGACAAGACAGTAGGGAAGTTTAAATACATCAGTTTACGAAATATTTACCATTGAAATGCGATTGATTTTGTAAATATAAAAATGCTATTTGATTGTATATAAAGTTATGAACATATAGCAAATGTTAAATAAAGGGTGAAAAATGTCCACCTCTAGCCATAATTCAAGGTTCAACTCGCCATCTCAATGACCTTCGAATATATTTATAGATTTTTAGAAGTAAGACAAATTTTATTACAGCGTTGAATAAATCGATTTTCTAAATTATCCACATTTTCGATAGTGCCAACAATTGTCTCTAGAAGGTCCCAGAGAAAAGATCTTTGAGATCAAATTTAGTGATTTATGGCATACATGAACTGTCGCACATTGAGGAAAAATGAGCATGAGCACCATTTTGCATGAACCACATTAATCGGAATGGGATAATAATTTGTTGTCACAAACTGAACACATGGCAATGATATAATTGCCATGTAATAATAATAATCATTATAATGATATAATGATTATTATTATTATTATTATTATTATTATTATTATTATAAGGGCCCCACAGATTATCAGTTTGGCCTTCAGTGAAGTCGTACAGTTGAAACTGATCAGTTTGTACTGGTCTGGCCGTATGCCCACACATTAGATTTCTTTTTCAATTCCTTCTATTCAGTCTGTACTACATTGCTGGTGTTTAGCTACAAGCTATCAAGTTGAGTAAATAATAGACGAAGACGAAGTGTTGTGCTATGCAGCATTAGTTATTGCCATCTAAAATAAACAGAAAAAAAAATTTAAGAATAGGAGCGTATGGATGAAGGAATGTCTACAAAAATTGGATTGCGGCAACATTATAGCAACAAAAATATTTTAACCAAAAGGTTTCGACATTTTAAAGCCAAATTATAACTAAACGACGGTCATCGAACATTATCGTAGCCAAAATTTTGCTGTGAAAACTTAATAGGCCACATTGTGCTACTTGGGAATACAAATGAATCTATAAATAGAAAAGTTTCCCTCGAATAAGATAAAACAAACACCTGTGGACTGCACGAACAGATTAAAACGTAACGATTTAACTGAGACGTCGAACACACACTCGGATTTTTTTTAAGTTCAGTTGGCCGGATAGACAAATCGATGGAATTTGCTTCAGTTCTTCAGTCGGCCTGATCAGTCTAAAACTGAGCGATAAAACCACCACACACCATCCATTTATCACAGACAAAACTGTTCAGTCAGATCTGAGGCCAAACTGATAATATGTGGAACCCTATACAATAAATTTTTTTTATACTGTCGTAGAATTAACATTTATTCTACTTTGTTTTCGCAAAAGTCGGAGCTGATGAGATTCATATAGGAGATTAAATGTTTGAAGACATGGTTAAGTGTCTTCAGTGACGGCTCGTGACTTGCACACTAGGGAGCACAGAAAAGCTCAGAAATGTAATTCGGTATGTTTGATTTTAAGTACTACTAAAATATAGAGAGTGACCAACATTGTTTCTAATGATGAAAATGAAAATCTATTCCTCGTTATTGGCCGAAATAAACTTTTCAATGGGCTCATTTAGTGATATTTACTTTCTAATTTATTTTTGTATTTTCTGTAAGTATTGAACCCTTTAAGTATGTAGTAAAAAAATTAGGCTGCTAGTATTAATATTAACCATAATATTTGAGTTCGAATTCGTAACATATTTAAAACGGCTGGCGGCGCAAAGCGAGCAACTGTGACGTCACACCACTCGACTCCACTGGTTCTATGCTATAAGTTATACGGGTACACCATGGGGGAGTAGTGTTACGTGTTACGTTATTTAACTAATCTGACTGTTATTTTCATAGATAAAAATATGTACACTCTAGAAAATGGATAAGTGATGGCTGATTCCAACATTTTCCATGTGTAGACATTTAAATATACCTAATGACGATATTCCAACAAGAACCTTATATCTCGATTCGGACAGCAAGTCTCAGGCTAAGACAGCAATTTGGCGGCGGAGAATACCTTCGATAAAATTGATATAATTCTCTTGCTTCTTTCTAATTGTAATAAATATATCTAATATAGATTTCAATTGAAATAAATAAATGAAAAATCAATTAACGAGTGTTCAATATAATCGCTAACTATGATTATTATAAAAAAGTAAATAGTTCAAAAACCGCAAAAGATAAATATACAAATATATATTTTTGAAAAGCTATTTTGATGCTCTTTCATATTATTATTCAGCAATACATTAATTAGCTGTCCTGAACTCCTTCAAAATATTAACTTCAGTATTAAATCAATTAACACCAGAGATAAGTCTCTTTTTCATATTAAATACCACTCTTCTAATTATGGCTATCATAGGCCTATGACCAGAATGTTGCGGTCTGCTAATGGTACCAATACTGAGTTAGATTTATTTAATCACTCTTTACAAAGTTTCAAACGTGCTGTAAAATGAGTTTGTAGTATCACACTTGTTAGTTTTACTTTTAGTTTTAGTTTTAAGTCTTGTATTCTTCTATATATTATTCTTTGTATTCTAAAGGGGTTTTCCCGTAAATAAAAAAATAAATAAATAAATAACATACAGCGTGTTACCATACAAAACACCCAAGTTTATATCAAAACTTTTTTTAGCGATATTCATTTGTTTTTCTGATAGGTAAGTATCGTATTTAAAATCTGCTCAAAAATAACTAAAACCTTTTAACACTTTTTTTTCTTTTTGCCAAACAAATTTTAAGGGGTGTAAAAATATAAATGATCACCCTGTACTTTTACAGTCTGGACATATAGTAAGTAAGTAAGTAAGTTAAGTCTATGATTTCTGTGGTGTGTTTTATGTTTACGTTATGTTTATTGGTGTTTTTACAAAATAGTTTACACAAGTCAATAAGATGAGAAAACAATTTGTAGGTACATACATTAGATTATATGGCATAAATAACACATTACAATACATTATACATTTTTAAAATTTAAAACAAAGTTTTATACACTTAATCATTGAAATTATTATTAAAATAAGCAAAAACACTTATCAATAATTAAATAAGTTTTTATCACATTTTTTAATTTTGCACCTGGTAACAACCTTCACGATATGAAGTAAGAGATTGTACATTATAGAGCCGTAATAGTTTAGCCCAAATTTTGTTTTTTTTAAATCTCTGATAGTCGACATATAGGTATATTAGTTCTATTACGTGTTTCGTAATTATGTATATCAATATGGGAAACATAGTCGGATAAGTTGTTTTTTACATGCAGAAGACATTGTAAATTATATATGGATGGGACTGTGAGAATGCGCATCTGAATATAACTGGCCATGCAATCATCCGCCTAAGAGCTGGCGTGATTTTTTTTCCATTAGTTGTACCAAAGGATAAGCACATCATTTATGTTGAAATATGGTTTAAAGTGAACAAATATCGCTACGTCTGCCGTTGCAAACCGGCAGCGTTTGGCCGGAGGCGGCTACTCAAATTTGCTTTTTTTTTTCAAAAACTCCTTGATTTGTACCACTTGCAGACTATGAAATTCGGCTTTAGGAATACAATTTGACCACAAAAGTGAAATGGCAGACAATAAAGTCGGTAGCGTTTCTTCATTACAGCCAATAATAGGTTCTGCCGTGAACATCGTACTGGTCTGTGAGTGCAAGCGAGATGAGTTCATGCTCGCAAACGCGCAGCGGACGGAGATGGATATATTTATTTATTTATTATTATTAACGGATACACCATTTTTTTACAACTATAGAAGAAATTTATGACAACAATTTCATTTATAATTTACTATATAACAATTATTAATATAGAGTGTGAGTTATTATACTATAACTATCAATTAATCTAATAAAATTAATCTAATTTTAAATTTCTAATACTATTTTTAAACTTAGACAGCGGGCACAAAAAGGGGTCAACATTATGATTATTGTACATACGTAAAATCCGAGATATGGGCGAGTTAAAAGCATAATTAGTATTGTGAAAGTCCACCACAAATAGGGCTGGATTTCTAGTATTGTAATGACTGATATGAAGTTTAATATGCGTTAATATCTCATTACAAGTAAATTCACCATTAATAATTTTATACATAAAAATGAAGTCACTTTTAACACGTCGAGATTCTAGTGTTTCCAGATTTAAATGATTTAATATATTTATATAAGAAAAATTACAATGCAGTTTTAATTTATAGTGTATGTACCGCGCATACCTTACTTGAACATTTTCTATTAAGTTAATGTCACAGTGATAGTATGGAGACCATATGACACTGGCATATTCTAAAGAAGATCGGACTATGGAACAGTATAGTATTTTCACAGTATTGACAGACAATTGTTTGCTATTTCTCAAGACAAAGCCTAGCAGTTTATTGCAAGTCGATGATACTTTATCTAAGTGATTTTTGAAAGTTAACTTATAATCAAAAATAATACCTAAGTCTTTTACACTATCAACTTTTCCCAGGTTTACATTATCAATGGTATAAGTATAGTCAATATGTGATTGGCTCCTGTAGAAGGATATACTACAGCATTTATCTATGTTTAGATTTAAATAATTTTCTGCAGACCATTCATATATTCTATTTAGATCATCTTGAAGTGTTCTGCAATCTGATAGATTACTAACTGTATAGAACAATTTGAGATCATCAGCAAATAATAAGTAATTCACAGATGTAACGACATTACATAAATCATTAATAAATAGATTAAAAAGAAGTGGGCCACAATGCGATCCCTGTGGTACCCCAGAGCTAACGGCAATTGTGTTAGATATATAATTATTAATTCTGACTTGTTGTGTACGATCAGTAAGGAAGGACGACATCCAGTTAACAATACTATTGCCAAAGCCAATTGAATTAAGTTTTTCAATCAATAAAGTGTGGTCAACTCTGTCAAAGGCCTTGGAGAAGTCTGTGTAGATTGAGTCTACCTGCATACCTTTCTCCAAGGCTTCCACCAAAATTTGTTGATATATTATTAAATTTGTGGCAGTAGATTTACCTGTAGTGAATCCATGCTGTTGTGGAATTATAGTACTTCTGCACGACCATGACAGCTGTACACTAACAATTTTGTCTAGAAGCTTTAGATATATATATTGATATATTATTCGATTATTTAATACATTGGAATTGGACGCATGTTTAGTGGCTCTGTAAATAGATTTGTATGAAAATAAATATAAGCAAACATATATTTTATTGAAACTTAACATTCAATAATAAGAAAACTAAACATTATACACTCTGAAATAAAAAATATGGAAATAATATTATAACATGAAATAAAATATTATAATAAAAGCAACAAAAATATAAAAAAATATTTAGTCTTCATCATTAGAGTCATCATAAGTTAGTAAATTCCTCATTATCCTGTTCTATGATGTCGTCTAAATTTGTTGGACATTGCGGTCCAGTGAACCATTGTATAGTATACTTGATGCCATGTTCACTACAAGCCTATCGCCATATTGCACACATTTGGTTTATTCTTTTTATTTTTAACAAAAGTGCATCTTTACATCGCAGAATTGAAGCAGCATCCAAATTTTTAACTTTTTCTAGTGGGTTTATTTTTCTGTTTTTGGGTTTATAACTGTCCAAAAATATTTCGTAACGAGCTTTGTTGATGTTTCGTTGCTTGGGTTTTCCATATAATGTACACACGAAATGTTCCGCAACAGCAATTTGATTATCTGCTAAAATTTCACTTTCTCCAAAAATCGGAAAAGTTGTTTGAAATTCCTCATTCTTTTGCAAAATTTTTAAAGCTTTCAGTTTTGCCTTCCTTGCAAATGACGAAGTATAATCTGAACCGGTAAATACATGCAAGGCCGGCAAGGCTTTACAGAGACTATCGCCTAGGTTATTAAAAACTGCGGTAACAATTAAATACCGCAATGTATTTTAGAAGGTTCACAACTATTGCAATGACTTATACCCTAGGTAAAATTAGGTAGGTACCTCTTTCAATCCAAACTAAGATGTCCCTGAAGAGATGGAAATTTCCCAAAAGAATTATAAGTACATTTGTCTCGGACGCTTTAATTACAATTTTCGTTATTTCTGGAGGTAAACGTGACAAATGAAAAACCATTCGGCTGTCTGCTTCTTTGTGCTGACAGTTAAAATTTTCTCCTCTTTGATTTACAATTTCCCCATCCCTGTTGTAGATTTTGTAGCATATGTCATTACAATTCACATACAATTCTTTGTTAGATATTATTTGAGAACATTTATGTGAAGACCATTCTTGGACGAGAAAATCAACTAATGACCTCTTGAAGCTGCCCGCTGTTTGGAAATAATACTTTTAAACATTACACTATAATTATTATTGTACCTACCTCTAAGAGCATCCAGAAAGTTTGATGGTGTGCGTTGATTCCTCTCGCAGTCTTTTATTGAAGGGCAGACAACTTTATCAAATATGACGTCAATCCTTGAGCCCTTCGGGTTACAAATTCTTTTAAGTATATGCAAGAATCTACAATAAGCAGACAGCCGAATGGTTTTTCATTTGTCACGTTTACCTACAGAAATAACGAAAATTGTAATTAAAGCGTCCGAGACAGATGTACTTATAATTCTTTTGGGAAATTTCCATCTCTTCAGGGACATCTTAGTTTGGATTGAAACAGGTATCTACCTAATTTTACCTGTGGTATAAGTCATTGCAATAGTTGTGAACCTCCTAAAATACATTGCGGTATTTAATTGTTACCGCAGTTTTTAATAACCTAGGCGATCGTCTCTGTAAAGCCTTGCCGGCCTTGCATGTATTTACCGGTTCAGATTATACTTCGTCATTTGCAAGGAAGGCAAAACTGAAACCTTTAAAAATTTTGCAAAAGAATGAGGAATTTCAAACAACTTTTTCGACTTTTGGAGAAAGTGAAATTTTAGCAGATAATCAAATTGCTGTTGCGGAACATTTAAATAAATAAAAATAAATTACGACTTTATTTCCAGAAAAAATACAAGGGCGAAGTTTAGCAAAGCTATTCTTACACCTAACCTAACCGTAAATATTTTAAGGATGAAAAAATTGTTTTATTACTGTTATAATAATGATGTTACTATATAAATGTTATACAATGCATTATTTTTCCTATTATTTGTTGTTGACTGTTTGGGCATAACATAAGTAAAATAATCTAAAATAATTAAAATTATATAAATTAAACGAATTAATCCAATAAATTGTCTGCATAATACAAAAAAAAAATGTATTTAAACGCTCGCGAACAATAATAATCTTAATTAATTAGCTGTTTTATATTTATGTAGCACTGCTCTCGGGCCGCGGGCCCCATTTGGAGAAAACACCAATTTTTATTTAAAATTAGTGTCTTCCCCCAACAGGACCCACAACCCAAAAAACAACACTACACAAAATAATAATAATTATTGGTTGTTAAAAAGGTGTTTCTTTACTTGAAACTTAAAATTTGGCAAGTTTAAATGTTTAAATTGTAAGGGTAAAGAGTTGTATGAAAGCAGCATTATAGGTAAAACTTTTCTGGAAACGTGGTAGTTTTATATCTGTGTGTACATTATATGGAAAACCCAAGCAACGAAACATCAACAAAGCTCGTTACGAAATATTTTTGGACAGTTATAAACCCAAAAACAGAAAAATAAACACACTAGAAAAAGTAAAAAATTTGGATGCTGCTTCAATTCTGCTATGTAAAGATGCACTTTTGTTAAAAATAAAAAGAATAAACCAAATGTGTGCAATATGGCGATAGGCTTGTAGTGAACATGGCATCAAGTATAGTGAAAAAACTTTTGATACTAGTATGTAACATAACTACTGTAGGTATTGAACTAATATGAACTAATATTAATAATACGTTGCTTTATTTTCTGTGATACTCACTTATCTATTGATGTTATTAACCATAATTATAGTATGTCTATTTGTTTGTGTATTTGACATGTACTATACAAAAATAATTGTATATAATTGTTTATTGTCCCTAGTACGCAATAAATCTATTTCTATTTCTATTTCTATACTATACAATGGTTCACTGGATCGCGATGTCCAACAAATTTAGACGACATCATAGAACAGGATAATGAGGAATTTACTAACTTATGATGACTCTAGTGATGAAGACTAAATATTTTTTTATATTTTTGTTGCTTTTATTATAATATTTTATTTCATGTTATAATATTATTTCCATATTTTTTATTTCAGAATGTATAATGTTTAGTTTTCTTATTACTGAATGTTAAGTTTCAATAAAATATATGTTTGCTTATATTTATTTTCATACAAATCTTTTACAGAGCGACTAAACATGCGTCCAATTCCAATGTATTAAATAATCGAATAATATATCAATATATGCATCTCCGTCCGCTGCGCGTTTGCGAGCATGAACGCTTGCACTCACAGACCACTACGATGTTCACGGCGGAACCTATTATTGGCTGTAATGAAGAAACGCTACCGACTCTATTGTCTGCCATTTCACTTTTGTGGTCAAATTGTATTCCTAAAGCCGAATTTCATAGTCTGCAGGTGGTACAAATCAAGTTTTTGAAAAAGAAAAAAAAGCAAATTTGAGTAGCCGCCTCCGGGCAAACGCTGCCGGTTTGCAACGGCAGACGTAGCGATATTTGTTCACTTTAAACCATATTTCAACATAAATGTGCTTATCCTTTGGTACAAATGATGGGAAAAAAATCACGCCAGCTCTTAGGCAAGATAGTTTAGGCCATTTATTATCATTACTGACCGCTTTTCGTTGAAGTGCAAAAAAAAAACTCTACTATAATATTTATTAACCCCTTTTTTATCCACGTTAATAACAAAATACAGAATACTTAAAAGCAAAGATCATTTCATATAATACTAGATAGTCAAAGCCACTGTTTATTTCATCGCCCCATCTTCTCTCTCTAACACATGCAAAATTGGATGCCAAATAACAGAGAAGTATTGCCAGTATCATGAGTTAAAGTGAGATGAAGCTTAAGTTGGGGTCCATTTATGAGCGATAAAATTAAACAATAGGTCTGACTATCTAGTGTATACATGATCTTTGTTAAAAGATATGACAAAATCACCATATCCGTAGTGCGTGGCGTAACCGCCATATGAAACTATATGGGAACAAGCGAGCGGCGGACCGCAAGGAGTGGTGTGACGTCACAACATTGCCTCTGCGTTTTCGTGCGCTCCATTTTCATTATTTATTTTGAGGGAGAATCAGTTGAAAAAAAAATCTAATATTTTGCACATTTACTAACTTCAAGGTGTACTTTCGAAATATGAATTAAAAAAATTTTCGTAAATGAGCCCATTACATTTACCGACCAGTATAATCATCGCCCCTAAAAAACAAACACACAAAACAAAAAAAAGAGTTTTTTCCTGGCAACCACAAATCCAAACGTTTTGTTGTAAATATTTTTATCAAACTTATGCTTAAAGGCATTTAATTTAGTTATGTTTTATTATTTGTAAAGTGTGTTATTATTTGTAAAGACTAAAGACACGATTACTTGCAGAGAAAAATAAATATATATTATTTTGCTCACAGAATTTTATTCTCCGATAATGAATGACCCAAAAACAGCACGGGCCACGAGTCTGTTACGAGCCCGTCAGGCCGCCGCCCTTGTTTATTTGGTGCTAATCATTCTATATTTAATGAGACTTTGAGTAGACTTTTAAGAATGATAAAAACTCACAAATTAATTATTGCAAAAATACTACAAATATATTGATATTAAGTGAGCCACAATTTAATTGATATACGTTTTAAAAGGCGTGTGAATAGTACCTTGGATCAAATAATTAAATATAACAATAGTTTTGTTAGAAATTATTTAAACTACAGATTACAAAAAAGTGTATGCTACAGAATTCTAATTGTAGCTATCACAAATACCCGTTTTTCAATTATAATTAAAAGAGGAGTTCATGTATTTAGATTACAAAGCAAAATATTTTTTACAAAAATATAAATATTAAAAAAAAATCATTATAAATGATTAAAAATTTTAACATGATGGTTATAAATTAATTAAAATTGATGGTTTAAGTCTTAGTTATATTTAAAAGAAGTCAAACTTTATACTTTATAAAGACAATTAATAATAATAATAATAATACATACATTTTTATTTACATTATTTATTAGTTTGCTTATCTAATGTGATTTATCTTAACGAAGTGAATGATTGAATTTTTGCCTCTATTTTATTTACCTGACATTTAGTCTTCTCGGCCCAGTATTATTATTTTTCTCCAGTTGCCTAATAATAGTTTCCCGTAGCCACCGGCACTCACAGGGAGAACGCCAGCAAATTATCTACAGCCACAACCCGCAGGATTACTAACTATATTCGCGATTCGTATACCTAACGCAAGATGACTGTCTTTTTTTTTTATTTATTGACAAAAACTTGACATGGTGTGATGAAATTAAATATGTGTGCAATAAATTAAATGTGATTAACTACACGTTCAGAGTAATGAAACAATATGTGAGGTTTTGAAAACAATTTATTATGGATATTTTCAGTCAGTTTTAAGATATGGTATAATTTTTTGGGGGCATTTCTCAAATATTAATGATATATTTGTTATTCAGAAAAGAACATTAAGAATAATACAGAAATAAATAAATAAATATCTTTATTAATAGCTCATATCTAAATTTAACATTTAAATTTACACATTTTTTATCTGAAAATAATATATATACACGGTGATTCAAATTCGAGGGCAACCATGGGTATCTCGCTTATTATAAGTGATAGAAGGTAGGTTTAAATTTGGCAAAGTTGTGCATGTTTAAGCCCAACAATATGCCGTTGAGAAATCAAAAGAATCTTTTTTCGTTCTTGAGATTTTTAAAAAAAACTTAAATTTGACGTTTTTGTTAGACTTGCTTGCTTGCTTGAAAAGTAATAAAAATAATAAACGCGCTTTCTTAGAGCAACTTTTTCAGCTCTACATGATGATTGTTACAGTTACAGTACAATTTTTGCATCATTAAATAGAACATTTTTTAAATAAAAATAAAATCATGTAATAAAAAAAAATAAAAGATATCCATAAGAAATAAAAAAATTGATAATGATTTAAGACGAAACGTCGTATTAAAAATCTGTAACCATCATCATGTAGAACAGAAAAAGTTGCTGTAAGAAAGTGCTTTTAGTTTTTTTATTACTTTTCAAATAAGTCTAATAAAAAATAAAAACAAAATCGTCAAATTTAAGTTTTTTTAAAAAATCTCAAGAACGAATAAAGATTCTTTTGATTTCTCAACGGCATATTGTTGGGCTTAAACATGCACAACTTTGCCAAATTTAAACCTACCTTCTATCACTTATAATAAGCGAGATACCCATGGTTGCCCTCGAATTTGAATCACCCTGTATATATATATGAAGTATAATAAACAAACATAAGTAATTTAACATATAAACAAACATATGTAGTCTAACTTTACATTAAACTATAATACAAAAAAGGAAAAGAGAAAAAAAAAGAAAAACCCTAAAATAATTGTCTATATATAAATATGCTCAATAGAATAATTTCTACATTTCTTTTTAAAGGATAAAAGGGATTCACTATTTTTTACATCATCTGGTAACTCATTATATTCAATTAAACCTTTGTGAAATAAATTATTTTGGCTATATGACGTATTAACAGTGTCAACATAAAAATTTCCTCTTGATCTTGTTTCGTAATTATGTATGTCTTGAACAAAAGTTAAATCTTCAAGTAGATGGTGTGGCCATAACCCATGTTTTATTTTATATATAACGATCATCGTGTTAGTAAAAATAGTCTGTCTGACACTTAATAGTTCCGTCCTTTCCAACATGTATTTAATACTTGTATATCTATCGCAATTTAAAATTTTTCTTAGTGCCTGGCTCTGTTTTTTTTGTATCTCATGTATCTTAAATCTTAAATATAATGAACCGTGTCGTGGTATATTGAAAGAAACAAGTTTCCTAACAGTTACTGGTATCTACATATACGAATATTTGCTGTTTATAAATAAAAATAAGAACTTATTTGAAGAATATAAAAATGTTCATACTTATTACCAAACGAGAACTTTAAATTATAATTTTCCTTAGCACAGACTTACTCAAACGGAAAAGTCCCCTGTTTACTCATGTATAAAATTCTATTGTATAAAATTGGTATTTAATTATTTAATATTAGAGGTCGAACCCTACAAAGTAAGGGAATACGTGCAATATTTAGAAATACTCTAGTATCAATTGCCTGAGTCGAAATGGCACATTAGTATGTTTGTTTGTTCTTTCATGTTTTGTACTTTTATTTATAGCATTATGTAGAGGCTATTGCTCATTTTAAGCTTATAATCTATAAAACTCTTTCATTCCTTTAGATCTGTAGAGACTAAATTTCTGAAATAAAGTATTTTCTATTCTATTTATTCATTTGCATTTGATCTGTCAACCAAATTGCTGCGTTTTGGTAGGGGAGCATAGTCTTCAATTCTGAGAGCAGGGTAGACTTGATACCTCCGAGTACATCGATAGGACAACCATATCAACAGAGTAAATAGCACTGGTAAAGTTGCGTTATTTTGGTAGATGTAGGCCGAAGTTGCATAAATCAAACATGCAGATAATAAATGTATGAGCGATCCCAACGCCTGACTGCACATACTGCAGTTGGCGCCAGGGACCTGCATATCCATTACGCGAATCTGATAGACCAAAGTGGTAGTAACATCATCTTGACAGGTCACGATGAATCCTTATATCTCCGATTTTAGTCCTGCTGACCTTAAAAACGCAAAGGTCAGCATGATCTCTCACTAACCATAGGAGTGGATTTGAGCTCCTGAGGATGTTACGGAGATAATCTTTTAGTTGGATCATATCCTTGATATAGCGTTGTTCCACACCTAGGGTATAGGTCTTTCCGGCATTCAGATATCGTAGGATGCTTCTATCTGTGAGCTGCGCATTGTCATAGAATTCCTGGCACCGTCCTCTCTTGAGGTGGACAACTGCGCATTTGTTCAACTCAAACTTCATTCCAATTATCCGTATGTATTCCTTGATCGATTCCTGATAGCATTTTGAAGTTCTCACTCTCCGGGTGCATAAAGTTTTATTTATTATTTTCTAAATAAAAACTTGTCCACAGTCAACTTTGAGTACTAAGAATTACTACTCAAAGTTTACGATTTATTATACCGAGATAGTAGATACTAATGGTATTATTATATTTTTTTATATAATATTTTAATTTTTTATTTTACGATATTGATATTCCATTAAATTTGTTTATTAAACTACTAATGTTACATACTAATTAATGTTGTGTTGTTTTATATTTTACGTAATACTTATTTTTATTATTTTTATTTTGTTGTATATCATAATCATTAAATAATCGTAATTGTATTCATAATCGGTTTATTATTAAAATTATACTCTTAATGGTAAACGTAAAGTAGCAATCATGTTGCATCACTATTGGAAATTAATCAGCAATCAGTAGTAATTAGCATTATTTATTAGTTAAATTAGGCTAGAGATACATTTTTGAGCTCGGAAAAATATAAGGAATACAAATACAAAATTCACATATAGGTATAGTCTTTCTATTTCCAATTGAAACACATCAGTAAATATCATCTTATATATGCCGGTCGGTTAGTCATGTGGTTCGATTGCAGTATACTTACGGGTATCGTTAAGTTTATTCAAGAACAATTTCGATGTTATTTCAGCGCAGACAGCGCTTTGTAATGAAATGAGCCTGGTGTCAACTCATCAGACTGACTGTTTCAATTGGAAATAGAAAGACTATACATGGTGTTTAATTTGCACACTGTGTCAATAAGAGATTTTAACCATCTCGGATGCAATTCACTCGAGAGAGAACTCGAGAGAGAATATATACAGTTCGGGGAATTTATAAAGTCATATTGGGTTATACTTTGAGATAAATATAACAATGTTTATGAAGCCTTTGACTATTTCAGATATCAGGTAATCATAAAATAGAGTTGGTATGCAAATAATTGTCGAAAATTTTAGATGCTTTTAGAGACGTTTCCTCTGTAATAGAGATGGGCGCGTGACGTGAATTTCGTCGTGTCACGGCGTGAGCGTGTAGCAGTAAGGTACCAAATCACGATTTCGTGAGTGTGCGTGAGCCAAAAGATTCCGTGCGTGAGTCCTTAATAATATAAAAAGGGGGTTTTTATTACTGTTTCGGTTATTGTCTAACATATGTGAGAACGATTTAAATACATTTTAAGTTAAAAATCTTTATTCTATCTGATTTAAAAATAATTATATTATTATTGTGTCTGTTCTGAAATACGTACCTTATCAGACAAACCTAGAATATTTATTTTGTTTTTTTATGTTTAGAATTCGTTTTAGTAATATAGTAAAAATTAATTTAATAGCCTTATTAATAATTTGATATGACTAGATTGCAGAATAGCAATCACGAGAATCTCTTACTACTTTCTGTTTCCCTGATTTCTAGGATCACCCAAAAATTGGCGTCTGGCCTTTATTTATATCAGCCTTCCAAGCGCTAATTTCATAGTCAACAGACTTGTTATTTTACATACCACCTTTATTATTTAATACTCTACTTAAACATTTGACAAGTTTGAAACAATACAAATTACTTCTGATTAATGATTTACTTTTTCTTTTCATCCATATATATCGAGAATCATTGAATATATGTGTAATGTATTTTTTTTTTCTAGGTCCTTGAAGGAGATGGTTTGCCTCCATACATATGCCAAAAATGTATATCAAAGTTAAATATCGCATTTCAATTTAAAACTCAGTGTGAGAGCTCCGATGCAAAGTTACGTCAATGTTTTGAAAATTTTCATCATTTACCACCGACACCTGATTTAACAGGATTTATAGATCTCAAGCGAGATGATCCAAATAATTCTACTATTTATATTGAAAATAATGAGGGTAGAACAAATGATCAGCTTGAAAAACAGAATATAGAAATTCATACTACAGAAGTGCTTAATACAGATAATGTTCAAATATCTTTACAAAATAGGCAACCTCAACTTCTTCAAACGGTGCAAATTGATCCCAGTACATCACGACTTAATATAGACAAAAATGCTTTAACAGAATTAAAAATCGAATTAAATGATTTGAAATCATCAGATATGGATTTGAAGGTTAGTAATAACAGGTGCATAAGTATAAGATATTCAAAATTGAAATACTTAGTATAATATCTAAAAGAAGTTAAACTTTGTTTTCAGAAGACGAATATAACTCGCAATAAAAATTAAAATTATGATATATGGATATAGGGTTACCAGATGAAAACTTGTCCACCCAGGACAAGTCTTTAAGAAAATCCGGACAAAATCCGGCCGTCATATTTTTTTTTAGCAAACTAACAATTTTCACATTATCTACTGATTGATGATGGTTACCATTACACCATTTTCATTTTACTAATAAAACAAGAGCAAAAAAATACATTTTTTATTCAAACTTACAAAACTTAAAACTTACAAAGTAAACCAAGTTATTTGATGTTTATAAAGGCAACTACTTTAAAATCCGGACGTTTATGAAAAATCCGCCCGGACCCACCCGGACGTAATAAAAACCCGAACATGTCCGGATTAATCCGGACGTCTGGTAACCCTATATGGATACCAACCTGTTGTTTGTATTGTAGCGCTAATAAAAATGTTATTATTTAATAATAAGTGTTTAATACGAAGAATGAGGACGTTACAATACTTCTTCGAAGCCTCCGAGTCCAGCATAAACACTTTAATGACGCGTGATATATACTATTTTTTCCGAACCCACTTTTTAAAAATGTAAAAATTAATTGCACAAAAAATAGTCACGCTGTCTGATTAATTTATTTTGAAAGTACAAATGACATTAGAGTATTGAAAAGTGACATCAAAGTATATGAAAAACACTACTTTCGTGCCGCAAATGAATCACAAAAGTAGGCGCTTTCTTGACGGTTTCGACAAAAAGGTGTTTAAAGTAGTTACCACACAGTTGGGTGCACTCAAAATATTTTTTCCTTTCTACATTGCATTTCTATGACAACCATTTCTTTTTTTATTTTAAATAACAGTCTTACTTTTTTATGGCAAATCTGGAAAAATCAAACTTGGATTATCTAAAAAATAAAGTGTACCAGAATAGACAGGACAACCTGTATAACTTGAAAGTTGAGAAAAGATTTACAAATCAAAACTAATCATATACCTAACAAGGTTGAAATTACCAGAAATTTACCAGATCGTCTGGGTCATTGCCTGATTGTAGATACACTCAGTTCCATAAAAAGTGACGCACTCGATTTTTCGGGTAATTTTAAAGTTCTGTAGTTCTTAAACCGGTGGACCGATTTGAACATTTTTTTTTTCAGTTTATAACAAAATTCATTCTCTATGAGCCGGATTGGAAGCAATGGTGAGTTCTTCCATATTTCATGGAAATTAATGGATAATTTTAAACTCAAGTTTTTTCACAGGTTTTCAAAACACCCTGTGGATTATTCTCGCATTCATGGAAAAATTATTCATTCTGCATTCGATGAACCATTTTTTAATAAACATTTGGTTTTTCATTCATTGATTTATCTCTAAAATTGCCCGAATTACAGCTTTTTTGCTGAAGCCTTGCGTATTACAAACTTTCTGAATTTACCGAGTTTTATAAACTGATACGAATTTTAAAAAACATTTTTATTAAACACAAAATTATAAACTTCTTCAGGATTTATTTGAGGCATTTTGTGTCATTTTAGTCTCTAAAACTTCTTTAATGACACTAAATTAATGACACAACAACAAAGTATGGAGGCATACAACAAATTAATTGCTATGGCACCGGCAATTGCTTTTTCAAAAGCAATGTGATCCTACAATGAAATAAATTTCCACCTCTTTATTTTTTGAAAGATAAAGGAATTATCTACCAATAAATAAAAAAAAAATTAAAAATCGGTCCACTGGTTAAAAAAAAAAAGAAAAAAGTTAGGTCAAAAATCAAATGCGTCACTTTTTTTGGAACTGAGTGTATTTAAAAACCTTGACATTTTCTATTGGTTTATATGCTATACAATTCTGCAGTGATTATGACCACTCATCATGTGCATCATTTCTCAATACACGAAAAAGCAGGGTTCACGTAAAATCGTTATATCTCGGAAAGTACCAGCGATAAAACAGTGAACAAAAAACAAAATGTTTATTAAAAAATGATTCATCGAATGCAGAATGAATGATTTTTCCATGAATGCGAGAATAATCCACAGGGTGTTTTGAAAACCTGTGAAAAAACTTAGGTTTAAAATTCTCCATTAATTTCCATGAAATATGGAAGAACTCACCATTGCTTCTAATCCGGCTCATAGAGAATAAATTTTGCTATAAACTGAAAAAAAAAATGTTCAAATCGGTCCACCGGTTGAAGAATTAAAGAACTTTAAAATTACCCGAAAAATGGAGTGCGTCACTTTTTATGGAACTGAGTGTATTTATATACCTCAAAATATTTTCTTAAGCGCCTCTTTAAATAAGGTCTCATCAGGCGTCGTCTAAGCAGGTGTGGGAATGCTACAAGGAACTCTTGGGAAAGCGGAATAGAGTAAAACTATTTTGGGTAAGAGGACATTAGGCAACGAAAAAGCATCTGTTAGACAAGAATCAGCTAACATCTTCCTTAACTCAGAATTTGTGTTGGGAATCTCAAAAGCACATGACAGTTTGTCAAGAACAAACACAGCTGAAGAAATATCCAGAAAGTCAACATAGAAAAACATTAATTAAAGTACTGTGTTTCAAACAAACAAAAAACTGCTTACAAGAACAGGTTTCAGTTGACAATAATATTAGGGCTTCTAACAGGACACTTATTTGTTAAAAAGCATTCTGATACAATGGGGATATTTAAGGCAATTTTTGTGGGTTTACATCTCAATAACCAGATAAGTAATTTCACTTAAAATGGATATCTATGGGTTTTAAATGGTGCTCTTTACGATAATGAAATCCAAATTTGAATAAAAAAATCTCATACTGACATGTATCACATATTACAAAGTTCAAAGAATGACCTTATCGATCTTTTCTTACCACCAAAGTTTGAAGTTAAGCAATCATCAATTAACGGGTATATGTTGCGATTTTAAGTGGGTCACACTGTATATGTAGAAAAATATGCTCTTCCCAGATTTAACGCAAAACGTAAGGTTACCATTTAAAAAGAATTAGTTGTCGTAGCAATTCAAAGGCTTGTTGAATTACTTCAAAACACTTTTGTGCTTTTTACATAACTGGTAATTGTGCATTTACGATGTTTTTAAACAATAAATTATACACAATGTACGTTTGTTATTGATAACTAGAGCCCAGATCTGAATAGTACATTCCATTGATGGTATTACTTGCAACAGGACTATAACGAAAATTTGCTAAAATTCTTTGTCAACTTTTCTTCGTGTATTGTAGTCCAAAATAAAGCGATGTAATAAATTTTAGTCAATTATATTCCTATAAAATAAATCCACTTTTTTTACACATCACGACAAAATAATGTAATTCTATAATAAAGTAAAAAAATAATAATTAATAATAATCGTTAAATTGTATTACTTGATGCTTGGAAAAATTATATTTATGAATTAAGCAAAATTTCCATTCCTAATATGAAAAGAAAATACCTATTTTTTCTAATGTTCATATTCATATTCTTAATATGCTAATATAAAAATGTTAGGTAAAAGTAATTAATGACTCTAAACGGTACAATTTATTGTAGAATCAACTAAAACAACTACCCTCATCCTAGCTGATGCAAAAAATTGTATTATGTAAAAGAGAACATGCCATTTTAGAAATTTCATACAACTTAAATTTTAAAAATCACAACAAAAATCCCAAAATTTTGAGCTGACAAGTGAAAACATAATTTTCAGTGTAAAAAGAAAATTGTATCTTTTTTCAAAATGAATCAATTAATGTAAATTGTACAGTTCCTCTGATGGTTTCTAATAAGAAAAAAATTTAGAATTTTCGTTGTGATTTTTTAAATTCTAAGCTGTGTGAAAGTGATATAATAAATTTTAAAACTTTAAGAACATTTTTATTGTAATAAATGTACGTATTTATTTACACACAATAATAATAATCAAACAAAAGAAAGAAGTTTTTCTTTCTTGGGGTAAATGGCAAAAACAATAATAATAATAACACCACATGTAATTACGATCCTCTTTATTCCGGAAGGCTAAAGAAGAGCCTCGTGTGGGAGGGGGCTACACATTTAAAGACAACGGACATACACCCAATATTCGTGTATATTGGAAAAAATCCCTCTCAGTATTTTCCACTGCCACGACCAGGAGTCGAACTCAAAACGTTTGGGTGAGAGGCAGGTTTTTGGCATGCTCAGAATAAGAACATTAATTTAGTTGTTAGTTATTTTTATATTGGTATGTTTAGTTGTTTAGAATAAGAATGTCATTATAAATATGTATACCACTTTTTACACTGGAAATGAAGTAAAAAACAGTTACTTTTTACACGATCATAGATAATAACAAATTAGGTATTTTCTTTTAATATTTATGGTTTCACCTGAATAATTCCTACATAATCAATAATCATAATATTCCATTTTTCTATAATGTATAAATAAACAAGCAGATATAAAATGAACACATGTTTATAATCCAGAGCCTGGCAATACTTCTGTAGGAAAATTGATGTACCCTAATTTTCTTTTCTTGGGTCGTTAGAGGATTATCTTCTAACAAATTTTTACTCGGGTGCTTGCACGCCATCTGGTGCGGTTTCCCGTAATTACGTCATCACGCATGGCGACTGGCCGTTCTTTAAGTTTATTTATACAATTTGTATGAATTTTAAAGGTAGCCCTTCGAAGGACACGGCCAATGCGACCGTTCGTATGTGTACCACTTTAATGTATTTACCTAGATCTCCTTTAAAAGCATCCGACCGTGACGAATGTGACAAAGATGTTGTTGTCGTGTTGTTCGTAGTGGGGAGGTGAAAATAATTCATTTGTGTGACCAAAAAAACGATAATATTCTCCATATTCGGGACCTTAAGAAATTTAAGAAAAATCAAAAGTGCCAGGAAAATTGTGAAATAATTCATGGTAATATAATTCGATGAGAGAAAACGAATGGCGCAAACGAGAGATCATTATCTTCTTTCATTCTCGAGGTACGAGTGATTAAAACGGAGAAAAATCAACAGATTTCCACTTTTTGAACTTTCGTCCCCGATATGCCGAAGACAAAAGGAATTGTGGAGTTCCGGTTTGGACCATTCGATTTCTGGTACAATTTTCTACAATAAGAGGATTTTTCAGCTCCATAACAACCTTCAGTTGGAAGAAAATTAATCCGAAACCAGAGCGTGTCACCATAGAATCGAAATCCGCGAACCTCCAATTTTAACATTCAATAATTTTTTAACAAGTAGAGATAAAAATAACTGTATATAATCAAAAAGCACAAAGTCGCAGCTCTCGGAAAGAGGGTACAGATACTACAGATCGTATTGGTCGCCATTGAAAGTCTACCTTAAGGAAAGGAGAAAAGTTAGTTAAAAAAGCGACTGCATTGAATGGTATTGGTATAGTTTCATGTAAGTTGTGTATAGATTGTGGTAATGGATAATATTTAATTTGTACGTTGATATTTTTGCTTCAGAATTGAGGTTAGGAATGAAATATGGATCCTTCGGCGATATAAGAATAGATCCCGTTTGTTTACGTTTTGCGTCTACAATCGTTGAAAGGAATAATAGTGGGTCGGGGGAGACGGGTAGAATTCGATTCCATGGGTGTGTATCATTTATTAAGGGGACCAATATTGGTAAATGCATTTTGTAAATGAATTATAGAATAAGCAGTTGCTGTTTTGAATTGTAGGTTCTCTACTTTCAATCCCAAAGCATCTACCCAATTTTCTTCTCGCATGAGACTCTTTAGAAAACACAACAAACATTTAACAGAAACATTTTACTATCCCTTTTCTACTCTCATGATTTATGTTTACTTACCTGTGGAATGATCGACTACATCCCTTATCACAATATTTTCTACAAATAACACATTTATTCACCATTCTGAACAATAAATACACATTAACAATTCAAATACAAACAATTTACAGAAACAAAGAGATCAAATAGCTAAATACAGCGAACAAGCATGTCATAATTGTCAGAAATGTCAGAAGCTTGTACAGGGTTGCCAATATGTTCTTAGAAATTAACTGAAAATACTTTATAAAAGTATATAGATAGGCAAATAATGCTGACTTTCCACAATATAAATTAAGAATTTTTTTTGTCTTCATTCATTCATTCATTCCCTAAAATTGCTACTAAAAGATACAATTTGGCACACATGCATCGCTTACTACCCTCCTTTCCCCACCGTTATTCTTCCATTCATCGAAAACATAAACAAACGAGGTCTATTCCTTTATAGTCAAGTATGGATCCTATAAAGCTGACACCATTGAGTGTCGCGAATAGATGAAACGTCTTATAAAAAACCTTTTTATGTTATCTTGTAAAGGATAAAAAACGGCTATGAAAAAGTGTTTTTAATTTTTCGACATCTCTTCAAATAACGCCGGAAAAAATCAAAAACAAAAATTCAGAATTTTACATTTTTTCAAAAATCACGAGAACAGCAAGAGCAAGAGATATTTTCGATCTTACAATGGCATATTCCTGATCGCCAAATTCTGCAACTTTGCCCCAATCTAACCGATGCTGTATCTCTTACCGTTTACGAGATCCCTGTAGTGAGAAGTGAATTTGTAACAGCCTGTGTATACAGTGAGGTCAAAAAGTAAGGAACAAATTCGATATTTTCAAAACGTCTAAATTTTGGAAAAATCGCTCGGACAGGTCGATTTTGATCTCAGGACGGCCCTGTGTTTATCTAATGTCAAACAAAACCATTTGATCCAGAATTGTTCATTTGTGCGATTTGTTCACTTATTTCAAGTACATCTACTTAAAACTTATAGAAATATAAGCGGACTTTTGAACAAACGGTTGCCATATTTGATGAGGTAATTAAGGGAATATACACCAGATGCCGCTCAAGCACCCGTGTAAAAATTTGTTGTAATATGACCCTTTTAACTATCCCAGAACAGAAAATTAGGGTACATCAATTTTCCTATAGAAGTATTGTCAAGCTCAGGAGTATTAAGAGTAATATCGCTTTAATGATTGAGTAAAAGATTAATATAATGGGGCACGACTGTCAAGGTTTCGAGATTTTAGTACTGTATTTTTTTGCCAATAGCTTCAGGATTGTCATCAATTTCTAGTGCTACGGAAAGGTATTTGTAATTCCGCTGCAAAGCTCTAAATATTGAAGATAATTCTGTAGTTATTGGAAAAAAACACAACACTAAAGAAACTTTGACAGTTACGCCCTTCGAGCATATAAGGGAAAATAGAGGTGGCGTGACATCTCGTAACAATGGGATTGTTGTCTGCGGAACTGGCGAGTGACTGTAGGTGAGGGACGCGCGAGGGGGGAGCATTTGTTTACATCTCATCCTTTCAACAGTGGCGTAGCATTTATTTTTATTTTATTTTTTACAATAATTATTATTTTCATTTATTTATTATTTATTAACTTGAATAATAACTCTTATAACATTAATAATAATTATATATATTCGATATGATATTAGCTTATATGTTCATGGAGGAGGAAAATTTTAAGTATAATGAAGAATGGTATAAAGTTTTTGTGGTTTGAAGGAATGGTCCAAGCGAGAGTTAACATCCAAACTATTATGTATATTTGAGTTCTGTGTTCAGACGAACATCTGTGCAATTTTTTTTGCCTAGAGTTAATAAACGCTGTTTACCGGGTTTATTATATTATTTGACCAAGTTAATATAAATAAGGTCAAGTCGGTATACACCTAAAACTCAACCGAACTATTAGGCTTAACACTAGGAAACAATATCAAATGATTTGCAGGTATTGACCATGTTAGTGAAAAAATTAAATAGTATACTCCGAATTTTATCAGTTCGTTTGGTGTCTTGAAATATTTTAGCAGTACCTACATAACTTCAATTTCATTGCCAAATATGAAATTGATTTATCAAGTCAAAAATTTTTAAACCGCAGAAAAAATAAGCAGGGTCATTTTAAAATGAAATTTGATGAATGCTGCATAGGCTTCTTGGAAGGAAATAAACTACTCACAATCCCAGGTTTATATATTTTTCATATTAATGAAGAACACAAAATTCTTTATATATATTTACTTTAAGAAACAACAATGTAGAACTTATAAAAATAAACACAAATCAGATATATTTTATTGTGTATTTCCGACGCACCTGTACGATGTTACAAAACATCAAAACAATATTTTTTAACATTCTTAGACCTTCATAATGTTTCATAACGGGTAACAAATAATTTGTTGAAATAATAAATAAGTAACTTGCTGCTTTCATCCAAAGTATACGAACATGTTGAATATAATTTTGTTAACATTACTATATGAGAATGGGCATTTATGCATGGTAAATGTTAGTAGAAAGAAATGGAATAAATCTTAACACAAATACAAAATTAAGATAATTAACTATACAATTCTTCAACAAATTCTAAAATTTGAGGAAAACTTTTACAGACGATAACAAATAAGATTAACTTTTTTTAATGCTAATAAAATAAAAATCAGGAAACAGCCCAGCCAACTAATCTACTGTCATTCGTCATTCATGTCACTTTCGCAGACTACGATGTGTTTTGGATTTTGCAGTGTTCTTCTAAAATATAGTAATATTTATATTAATTTATTTTATTTTTGTCATATTCACATAATGCTTACATTTTTCTTGGTGGTAAAACGGCAAAACTACTAGAAGGTGAACTGGCAGATAACGTGCGTTCAGGTGATGTGCCCACAACAATTTCAACATTATTTCCGGATGAACTATCAGTATGTCCAGGTGATATTTCAACAACATTTCCGACATTACTTCTGTGTGGACTGGCAGTTAATGTTCAACTTGAATGTTCGCATGGCCGAGAACATCCTGTACACATTTAATTTTAGATATATAATCTGCCATAGATTACTTACTAGAAACAAAATAGAAAAAATATAAAACAAGTGTATATTATTTATTAAATTAATATACTAATCGTACGGGCATATAATTACAGTTGACTCAATGGTTTTTTGGACTGACGTCATCAACGTATGACACCGAAAGTTGTTTGTTATCTGGTCCAATGCACAAGATGTGCTACGCAAGCTCATTCATAGATTGTAGATGACGTGTGTTCTTATAGCCATTTCAGTAAGAATAATGATGAACGATCGAATACATTATGATTGTACAAACGAGTCAAATACTTCTTTTCTGGTTTCTTATATTAACGACGTCAGTCAAAATTAAATATATTTTATTATTAACCTATTACAATTACATACCTAGCCCTTAACAGGGATGGAGATTCACACAGTCTTAATGGAACAACAACTTTCTTTAAATATTTCATTCCAACCTGCGGTTCTTCAGTGAAATCATTTTGTGCAAAGTGATCTGAGCAAATATATGCATACTTTAGCAGATCTTTTGATATGGCCAAAGACATTATCCATGTTTGCTATTGTTCTATATATTCTGAAAATCTAGGAAGAAAATATATAACTACCTCAAAAAAATAACGTTGCGATACGTCTATGGAATTTGATTCTTACCAGTGAAATGTCCGATTTACGTTTTATCCTGTACTATATGACACATTACGCACCTTTTGTTCACTGTCTTTTATTAATAGAGTATCCAAACACTCAAAAACACAACAAATTAACGAAAATCAGCAAATAAACTAAAAATGACAGTAACTGTCATATACAATGAACGTTCGGAGCAGTACAGAGCATGACATTATTTTCGCCAACCAATAAGATTATAGGATTTCCAGTTTGTTTGGTTACTAATATTTAGTAAATATTTACAGTTGTTGGTCAGACAAACAAACGGCTTTGGCCCCCTCTATTTTCCCTTATATGCTCGAAGGTTACGCCTCTTTATTATTATTTACTCAATGTGTGTGTGTGGTAATTCAAATTGTAAATGTAATTTTTGCAATATATACTTGTCAAATTATAGAATATTGTTGTCGAGCATTTTAAAAATGTCACATTCACTTTCCTCTCCCTGTAATAGTGTTGGATAAAGGAATTTCCGGAGTTAGAGTTTAACGGTACAAAATTTTCTTTGCTTGTGATTATTTATATGATTGTGGTATACTGGATCCGCCCTTAATATTTATGTCATATACTATTCAGATCTGAGCTCTATTAATAACATTATTTCGTGTTTCAATTATTATTTTGTGTTATCCATATTTCAGGTAGAAGAAATAACATTAGTTAATATGACACATCCGAATCTACTAAAATCAAAAAAACTTCCCAAGCAGCATCAATGTGATACGTGTGGTAAAGTATTTCGCACAAAACCTGGCCTTGTACATCATATTCGAATACATACTGGAGAAAGACCTTATATATGTCATCTCTGCGATAAAAGATTTATAAATGGAGGGCACCTTCACACTCATATGAGAACACATACTGGAGAAAAAAATCACATATGTGCTGCTTGTAGTAAAGCATTTGCTACAGCACAACAATTAACGAAGCATACTATAGCAATTCATACATCAGAAAGACCTTATGGTTGTACGTATTGTTCTAAAAAATTCGCCAGCTCTAGTAATTTAAATACACATACCAAAATACACACAGGTGAAAAAAATTATCGATGTGATCAGTGCGGAAAAGCATTTTCAACGAAAGGGCAGTTATATCAACATATGTTAGTACATAGTGGCGAAAAGGCATATTTGTGTGAATATTGTAATAAACGATTTTCTCAAAAGGCACATCTTATTAGACATCTTAAAACTCATAGGAGTTGAATAATACTAATAAAACTCTTATATAAATGTTTTTTATTTTAAATAAAAACAAACAACGGACATCCTTAATAAATCTGGTGGAGTATCATCTAGAAAAGTTGTAATCAGTCTTTTAAGCATTAATTGAGAATTTATGAGCATTGGTGAATTCACAGGTTATCCACAATGAGAGGGCTATAAGACGAGGTAAATGGGAAACCATTTTAAAACTCAAAGAGTTGGATAATATTAATAAAACTCTTAAATTAATGCATTTTTATTTTAAACAAAATTATTAGTCATCCTTAATATAGTTGTAATGGAATACCCCTTGGATAAGTTCTACCAGTCTCTCAAATATGAGTTAAGAATTATAAATATTAGTGAGTGAATCCACAGATGTAGATATATAGTTTATGAGGGGTATAAACGAGGTAAATGCGAAAATCAATTCTGTGCATGGATAAAATTGACCATATATTAACAAGTTAAAGAAAACAGTGACAGTAAATAGATAAAATAGTTATTTGGGAACTAGTGCAAAAAGTGTATATTTGTTGCATGAGGCATGAAGTTTGCAGCACGAGCGAAGCGAGAGCTTGCAATCATGCTAAGTGCAACAAATACACTTTCTGCAAGTGTTGCACACGTTTTTTCTACTATCGAATTAAATATAGATTAAAAAAATATATATTAAACAGAATATTACATTAACACAAAATATTCAAATGTCAAACTGACAACTAGAGAAATTGTCACTGTGAAACGCCATCCATAAATAACTATGAATAAACTTTCGTTGCCTAGTAACAAACTTACTTTTTGCACTGTAAATAGTGCAAAAGTTAATACTTTTTGCACAATCGTAGAAAAATATATTATTAGATCAGTGCCATGATATTGGATCGTCAAATCTGTGCTTAAAACAATTGAATATTTCTTAACATCCCAAGTAATTTTTTAAGCACATCAAGTTTAGTGAATAAAAACTTGGCTACCAATTTGGATTAGTAGGTATAATTCAGCGCAACCGAGGCTTTTGTCCGTTGAATAGCTGTTTCCTCAAATCCTATTTATTATTAATAGTTTAGTCCACCAGGGCTAGAGGTCGCCTGCTCTTTGGTACTTTAGTAAAGTCGCTATCTGTTACAGAGACATTGTATGTCCTAAACAGTTAGTAGCAACTGACCACTAGAGGGATGATTTTCCCCTCCGCTGTTATTAATTGCTTGTCTGTCATAGACACTTACTTGGTTTGCCTGTATTATTCGTCTTTTCAACGACCTATGGCACACTGATGAGAACATAAGAAGTTCGAAACCGGTCTGTGTTTGGCGTTGAAGAGACGAATAATAAACTTGGCTACCAATTTGGATTAGTAGGTATAATTCAGCGCAACCGAGGCTTTTGTCCGTTGAATAGCTGTTTCCTCAAATCCTATTTATTAATAATAATAATCTTTATTAATTTCATAAAAAGTACAAATATACAATTACAGAAATCTAGCCAAGGGAAACAAAATAAAATAAAATAAGATATAATATACATATACAGCGTGTCCCACTTTTAATGGCCCCCCCTTCACAACTCAGGTATTAGTTATCCAATTTTAACCAAATTTGAATTCGGTGTCAATGACCTTTGGTGTGATCTTTTCGAATTAAACAAAATTTATTTTTGCCAGTGGCGTGCATTTTTATTAAGAAAAAAGGGGTCGCTTTTTCGAGAAGACATATTAGGCATTTTTCGAGGCATTTTTTAACAGAAAAACTAATACAAAATTATTAATCATCATGCTTTAAAACCTCCATGCCGAAAATTTCACAACATTTTGATTAAGGGTTTCCGAATAACGGGCCCAGTAAAAATACATTTTTTCAATCGTAAATAATTGACAGTTTGAAAACGGTTTGCGTTTTGAAAAAAAGTCTTTCCTCATTTTCAATTTAAATTGATTTACTCTATCTCCCCGTGCCTTCAAAAGTTTCAAAAGCTGCAAGCAAAAATTTTTCATTGGACGATAAAAAATATTTTAAACGGTCCTGGGCAATAAGTGATAAAAAATGATCTTATGTGATAATAAATCAATTTTATACACTGAAAATAGAGTTAACAATTCGGTGCAACCAAAACCAGAATATCATTATTCGACATTAATTCCATATATAAAAGGTTTATCTGAGAAATTACGTCGTGTCGGTAAAAAATTTGTAGTTAGGACAATTTTTCAAACAAATAATACTTTAAGATCCATATTGACAAAAACGAAACCATTAAATCCTGAACAAAATTCAAAAAATTGTATACAGCGTGTCCCACTTTTAATACCCCCCACCCCCCCTTCACAACTCAGTTATTAGTTATCCAATTTTAACCAAATTTGGATCGGTGTCAATGACCTTTGGTGTGATCTTTTTGAATTAAATAAAATTTATTTTTGTCAGTGGCGTGCATTTTTATTAAGAAAAAAGGGCTCGCTTTTTCGAGAAGTCATATTAGGCATTTTTTTACAGAAAAACTAATACAAAATTATTAATCAGCATGCTTTAGAAACCCCATGCCGAAAATTTCACAACATTTTGATTAAGGGTTTCCGAATAACGGGCCCAGTAAAAATACATTTTTTCAATAGTAAATTACTGATAACTTGAAAACGATTTGTGTTTCGAAAAAAAGTCATACGTCATTTTCAATTTAAATTGATTTACTCCATCTCCCCATGCCTTCAAAAGTTTCAAAAGCTGCAAGCAAAAATTTTTCATTGGACGATAAAAAAATATTTTAACCGGTCCTGTATTATTTGGGCATTAAGTGATAAAAAATGATCTTATGTGATAATAAATCAATTTTATACCAAAAGAAAAAAAGGTTGCTCTGATATTAAATTAAACTGTTTTTCGAAAAACAAACTGTTGTCAAGTTAATTATTTACGACTGCGGCATTTCAAACTTTTGAGCACATGATGTGATAGAGTAAATCAGTTTAAATTGAAAATGACGTATGACTTTTTTTCGAAACACAAACCGTTTTCAAGTTATCAGTTATTTACGACTGAAAAAATGTATTTTCACTGGGCCCATTATTCGGAAACCCTTAATCAAAATGTAGTAAAATTTTGAACATGGGGGTTCCAAAGCATGCTGATTAATAATATTGCATTAGTTTTTCTGTAAAAAAATGCCTAATATGACTTCTCGAAAAATTGACCCCGTTTTTCTTAATAAAAATGCACGTCACTGACAAAAATAAGTTTTGTTTAATTCAAAAAGATCACACCAAATGCCGTTAATAGTAACCCAAATTTGGTTGAAATCGGATAACTAATAACTGAGTTGTGAAGGGGGGGCCATTAAAAGTGGGACACGCTGTATACAGTATCCCGTGCGAGTGTAATAAACATTATGTGGTTGAATCATCTAGACCACTTAATGTACGATTGGGCGAGCACAAAAGTTATATTAGAAAAGGTGATATTGACAAATCAAAAATTTGTGAACACGCTTGGGAAAACGATCACAGGATAAAATGGGATTCAGCAAAAATTTTGACCAAAGAAGCAGACAACAAAAAAAGAAAAATCAAAGAATCTGCAATAATTTTACTTAATGAAGATAGATAATAATAATAAATGGATTTATTGTGTAAAAGAATAGATATAAAACGAGCACAAAATACAACAATTTACATCAATTTACACAAAAGGAACGAGTTTGGCTAGGCCATTCTTCCACTCGTCCTGCCAATAACCTAAACTACAGCATATTACTATGAAATAATGACCATAAAGTTTATACAATAAATATTATATAATAGAACAATTCAGATATATAAAAACAAAAACAAAATATACTTAAAATTAATATAATACTCCTCTAAGGACTATGTGAATATTGCTTTTACATGTTCTTTAAATTTAGACTTCGGTAATGTAACAAAACTTATTGTCATATTTAATATTGTAGGTGCCATATAGGAGAAACATCCCTCGAATTTCGATGTATTATGTTGTGGCACTGTGTAATTATCTGTTCGAATATTTACACTATGTATTTCTGATCCTTTTGTTAACAAATTATACAAATACTGAGGTTTTTTGGTTTCAATTGGTTTTTTCAAAAAGCAACTGTATGTTAACTCTGCCTAATAATTTCATTTCATCATTAAAATATGGTGTTACATGTTCACGATAAGGAATACAGTAGACAAACCTCAAGCCTTGTCCACACAGAGGCAACAAGCGGCGACATGCATGTCAACTTTTGTCGAACTATGTTTTTTGTCATAAGAAACATACCGCAGAAATATAAAACCTAGGCCGCGTCCAGACAGAGGCAACAAGTAGCAACTTTTGTCATTGATGACTAGTTTGTAAGAACAAAGTTGCCGCTTGTTGCTAGATGTTTCTGGTCGCTCATGTCGCCACTACAAATGTTTCCCTGTGTCGCGTGTTTCGCTTGCCGAGCGGTAAACTTCAAAGAAAATAGAGCAACATATGTCGACAAGACGAGACTTGCTACTTATGTTTCTTTTGTGTGGACGGTTTGTTATCGGCCATCAGCTTGTTGCCGCTTCCTTGGGCTCTCTATTGTAAATAAAGTCTTGTCCACACAGAGGCAACTAGTGGCGACATCCATGTCAACTTTTGTCGAACTATGTTTCTTGTCATAACGTGTCGCAAAAATAGGAAACCGAGTGTACACACCAAGGAAACATTTTCCATGCAGTTTCTAATTTGGTGAAACATGTCGCAAATATAGGAAACGAGATGTCTACACAGAAGAAACATTTTTCTGATAATAATTTAATTCTTATTAAAGTTCAAGAATTGTTCACGACAATGTGGAATGAAGACGATGTATTAATAGCTGTAGCACACAAAAGAAACATAAGTAGCAAGTCTCGTCTTGTCGACATATGTTGCTCTATTTTTTTTGAAGTTTACCGCTCGGCAAGCGAAACATGCGACACAGGGAAACATTTGTAGTTGAGACATGAGCGACTAGAAACATCTAGCAACAAGTGGCAACTTTGTTTTTACAAACTAGTCATCAATGACAAAAGTTGCTACTTGTTGCCTCTGTGTGGACAAGACTTCATGCATGCATTTTGTATTCGTTGAAGTTTCATAGCATTATATTGTGTCAAGTAATGAAAATACACACTGCAGCAGTAATCAATATGTGGATATATCAATGTTTTGACTAACTTTAACTTAGTTTCCGAATCAAGTTCATACTTAAATTTATGTATATTCTTCAACCTCATATATGCACTAGATACAACTTTGTTAACATGTGTTTCAAATGTTAAATTTTTGTCTGTGTGTAGACCAAGTACCTTGTGTGAATCCTTCCAATTTATATCTACATTATTTAATTCTATTCTAACATTCAGCTCCACAATCTTTTCCTTATATTCTCATTTCCAACAAACATGACTATAGTTTTATTTGGGTTTATTCTCAGAGCATTATCAGTGCACCACTAACTAAAACTGACGGTCAGCTTTAATTCTATTTTTACATTCTACAGCATTTTCCACTTTAAGTGACATGTATAGCTGAATATCATCTGCATATAGATGATGTTTACAGTGATTTAGTGACTGTGGTAGATCAAAAGTGTATACTGTAAAAAGCATCGGCCCCAGGATACTACCTTGAGGTGCTCCGCTTTTAGTTTCTAGCATGTTTGATGTCATGTTGTTTACTTTAACAGACTGTTTCCTTGCAATAAGATAGCTTTTAAACCATTTCACATAATTGTTATTTAACCCTATATAATGTAATTTTGCAATTAATAATTCAATGTTTACTACATCAAATGCTTTACTTTGATCAAGTAATATACTGCTCCCAATTTGAAGTGGGACACTCGAAAAATGATCACAATTCAAAATGCCGTAAAATCCTTAATACTTTACAGATTTCGACGGAACAGGCACTATTTTAAAAAACAATTCTTTGACATTCATTATAAGCAAACCAACAGGCCAAAATATTCAATGCAAATACTCTACAGAGTGTTCAATATATCCATGTCATTTTGTAAAAGTTTGACATTGTGTACGGACTTAATAGGACATACCGTATATTCTCTTTTAATGATATCTTGTAGCCTAGAATGTCATGATAAAATCGTTTTTTGGTTTTTGTTTTTATCTCTACTAGTTTTGAAGATATTAATTTTTTCTCAATTAAGTCATATTTTCCATAAAAATTGGATTAGCTTCTTGTTTTCAGTAGTTGGCTTTGAAATTAAAAATAAAATCTGCGTCAGTTTGACATTTCAAATAAATGCACAAGTAAAACAAACCCCCAGGTAAAAATGGTTCGTTTAAATGAAGCTCATTTAAATTTAAAGGCCTCACAGAGCTCGAATAATTAATGATTTTATTCACAGAGAACACATTAATCGAATGTACTGGTCTGATCTATCTCCAGATCTGAATCCCATTGAACATATTTGGGACGCGCTACAGATACGAATTTCAAGTCGTCGTAATCGTCCACAAAATCTAAATCTAAAATGCTTTTGTTGAAGAATGGACACGAATACCTGTTGAAATTGTAAACAGTAAAATACGAAGTATGCATCAACGATGTGAAGAGGTTGTGAGGTCAAGAGGAGGCCCTACACATTATTAGGTTTAGCTGACTTCTGTAATGGTCTTTTACTGATGTTATATTTTATTTTTGTTTATTTATTTTAGTTCAGTTTATTAGTGCAAGATTAAAAAAGAAAAAATCATATAAAAATATATCTTCTTTTTATTTAATATCTTCGAAACTAGTGGAGATAAAAACAAAAACCAAAAAACAATTTTATCATGACACTCCAGGCTACAAGATATCATTTAAACAAAATATACAGTATGCCCCATTAAGTCCGTACACAATGTCAAACTTTCACAAAATGACATGGATGCATTGAACACTCTGTAGAGTATTTGCATTGAATGTTTTGGCCCGTTGGTTTGCTTATAATGAAAGTCAAAGAATTGTTTTTTAAAATAATGCCTGTTCCGTTGAAATCTGTAAAGTTTTAAGGATTTTACGGCATTTTGAATTGTGATCATTTTTCGAGTGTCCCACTTCAAATTGGGAGCAGTATATTAAAAATGTACTCATTCGGTTATCCATTGCCAGTGCTACGTCATTTACTACTTTTAATAGCGCTGTTTGTGTTCCATACCCTTCCCGAAATCCTGATTACATTACTGGTATTATATTATTTTTCTCTAAATCTAAATGACATTTCAATTGTTTTCCTGCTAACTTTTCAGCTATTTTGGACATGGTAGGTAAAATATTCAAAGGTCTTATGTCTGACATACTCTCTAACTGTGATGCTTTTGGGCAACAGATAACTATTGAGCTTTTCCACATTTCATGAAACACACCTGTTCTAAAACTTTCATTTATTATTTGTGTTAATATATCTATACAAAAAGACAAAACAATTTTCAGCATTCTTAAATTTACACCGTCAATACCCATTGCATTAGTTCTTATTGTTTTTGTTGTGTCTAATACTTCATTATTAGTTATTTCCCTAAATTCTAACAAATTACTGTAATCTTTTTGGTTAGTTTTGAAATATTCTACAGTGTGTGGATTAACATTGTTATTCTCAGCTACATTTATAAAATAGTTATTTAATTCATTGATATCAAAGTCAGTTTCTTTTAAAATAGTATTATCTTTTTTTTTTGTATAATCCCCATGCATATAAGTTGTTCCATATGGCTTTACTGTTATTTTTATTACGTTTTAATTCATAATTCATATATGCAATTTTCTCGTTCCTAATAGCTATGCTTAAATAATTTTTTAAGTCCACATAATATTGCCTGTCATTATCTAATTTAGTTCTTAAATATTTTTTGTCTGCTTTATTCTTTAATTTTATCATTTGCTTTATTGTGAAAGTGATATACGGTTTGTATGGCCGTTTAGGTTTAAAATATGTTAGAGGTGCATGTTTGTCAAAAAGTTCTGTGATACTCCGAGATAAACAATTTACTTTTTCATTCAAGTCACTTATATTATTTATTTTGTTCCAATCAATTACTACTGCATCATTATTAAATTCTTCTATATTAAAATTTGGGAAATTTCTATAATGCAACTGACCAAACTCTGTTTTTTCATTCTCTATAGCCAGATTACAAAATACAAGCATGTGGTCTGTTACATTTAACATATCACATGAATCACAACTATTCACTATGATTTCTTCACTTATACAGATTATGTCTATTAAACTCTCACTCCTTGTTGTTATTGTAGTTGGAAAATTCACTATCTGCTTTAAATTGAAGTTCCTTAACATTGTTACCAATCTGCGACACTCCATATTATCATTGTTTAGTAGATTTATATTCAAGTCACCTAATAATATAATAGAGTTTACTTTGAGGTATATTTTTTCCAAAATATCCACTACCTCATTTAAGCTCTCTACGTATTCCATCGGTTTTTTATATACTACACCAAGACCTATTTTTCTACTCTTAATAGCTAAAACTATCCAAAGTTGTTCAATACCATTTCCAAAGTGATCGTTTTCATAGTATTTCTTGTATTTAATATTTTTCTTTATGTATACTCCTGTTCCTCCACCTCGAGTTGGTCGATCAGAGTGTATGAAATTGTAATTTGGTATTTGTATTAATTCAGTCGTCTGATCTGCCTGTAACCATGTCTCATTCAGCCCTACTATATCAAAATTGTTTTCACTGTGTCTTTAAATAGTTCAAAACCTGTATTCAGTGACCGAATATTAACAAAACTAACATTTAAACTATTTTTTATGAATGCTTTCTTTATACTGCTCTTTACTGATTGATACGTATCTGGTTCTATATTTTGCGTATCAAATTGTTCGGTAGAATTTTGTTCAACTTGGTTACCAATGTTGAGAGAAGAACTCAATAAAATTAATATTATTTAGTATATTTTTCAACATTTCTATGGTAAGTATCTATGGAAATTATATAATCAATTTTTATTTTATGCCGTGTTATTCTACACGTTACATAAAAATCTAAAGCCTAAACTTTGAAAAAGGAAACGGATATAGTTTCCGAAACGTCAGCGCAGTATTTTTGTATTAATTTAATTCCTATAAGTTGTCAAAAAACACCCTCTAACTGATCCTCTGACATTACGTCAAAGGCGTAGAGGTTATTTCCAAGTTTTAAACTGGTTAATTTGAATATTTTCTAGATAAATCAAATTTTTTTGGATAGGAATGTCAAGGAATGTGGTAATAAATCCCAAAAAAGAAAAAGAAGAGAAATAATTTATGAAATGCCACAAATAACATTTAAACAATATCAAAAGATTTTTAATAAACAAAATACATATTCAAATTATATTGTACGATATAAATTCATTTTTAAATCAGACCCAGACCCAGAGCGTGCGGGGCAGGTGATGCGTACTACTTGCCGCGCAGGTGCTTCTTTGCTTCTGTCTCTTTCTGTTATTCGGGCACAATTTGACTCATGGCCCTGTACCATGTGAATATTTTGAATATGTTTTCGATATTTTAAACAGCATAAACATTTTAGAAACATCAATATCGAGTCGATTTACCGAAAAAACTTGATATTTTCAATATTTCGTGAAGTGAAAAGTGTAGGTTGTACTGGGTGGGGCATTTAAGTTGAGGCAGAAGTTTCATCATTTCAAAAGCTGGGTCTAATGTCTATAATTTTTTTAAATATGGTCATTTGATAGTCAACAAGTCAACTTCATTTTTTTAAATATAAACCTCTATTTTTTCATTACTTAATTACTAACAAACAATGAGTTCAACTAGAAAAATTGTAAGAACAAAAGTTGTTTATTTTTTAGCGCAAAATATGAACCTGTAACAAAATAGGGATATATACCGGGTGCCACAGGATACTGGCTCACCCCTATATTTCCTTTATTTTTTAACTTATCCATTTGAAATTTAGGGGGCATAAACTACCGTTTAAAATGTATTTCTGCACATTACAAACACTATGGTACCACTTCCGGTTTATCCGGAAATTACCTCAACTTTCGATTTTAAAATGGAACACCCTGTATATTTTTACATATTTGGATGCAGGGCAACATTCTGTATACACCATGTAAGTTTCGCGAATTTTTGAGCCGATGTTCAATTTTTTCAAGCATCTTAAGAAATCCGTCTAGAGCGCTTTGGAATTATAAAATGCGTTATACGGTAGGTAAACTTCAAAGGAAAAATATAATTTTTCTTTTCGTTTCACTAACAACTGTTTGCGAAGCCTCCAAAGTTGAACATATCACTTTTTTATCGAAAACTTTTTTTTTTCAAATTGGAAGGTGGTGGCTCATAGTGTTTGAAAAATTATAATTTTCTTTCAGATTTCATTGATATCTTTTTTATATCTGTGCTATTTATTTTCAATTTTATTTCATTCGTTTAAAAGTATAAAATCCACTTTCACGGATTTCTGAAAATGCTTGAAAAAATTGAACATCGGCTCAAAAATTCGCGAAACTTACATGGTGTATACAGAATGTTGCCCTGCATCCAAATATGTAAAAATATACAGGGTGTTCTATTTGAAAAACGAAAGTTGAGGTAATTTCCGGATAAACCGGAAGTGGTACCATAATGTTTGTAATGTGCAGAAATACATTTTAAACGGTAGTTTATGCCCCCTAAATTTCAAACGGATAAGTTAAAAAATAAAGGAAATATAGGGGTGAGCCAGTATCCTGTGGCACCCGGTATACTAAAAAAAGTTGACCTTAAAATGGCCTTGAAGTACTTCACCAAATACAAAAAAATTATAGCCATTAGATCCCGCTTTTGATATGATTAAACTTTTGTCTGAAACATTTTTCTCTAAAATACTTTATTTTCAAGTTGTTCGCAATTGTCAACTTAAATGCCCCACCCAGTGTATAGTATTTCAATTTTTTTTTTACATCAGATTTACTTATTTTGAGGTCCTACTATAAATATATGCTGGCTAGGTATCTTAAATAAATTTTTTATAAAAGTTATTAACATTTGTTCACGAATTTTATGGCAAAAAAATTTTTTTTTTTCGTAAAATGAAGATTTAATTTTTAATGCAAATCCCCTTGAAGCATCTTAAAGTACATATTTCAATCTTTAAAAGTCGCACCTACAGAAATCTAATAACGCGATATAAACCAGAGTAATAGGTATGGTTAAAGTTAATTATACATATCAAATTTTATGACTTTCTCAACATTTTTAAATTTTGTGTAAATTTTTTTCACCCATTGCATCTTTTTATACATTACTTTCATATGTGAAAGTTTCAGGTTTTTATCTTAAAAATTATACAAATGGTAGAGCTTTTACAGACTTCATCGGAAATCTCTTTATGTTACGACTTCATATATGTACTATTCCTACATATATTCATTATTATATTTGAAAATATAATAATCCAATAGCCACATGTTTCTTCTTTCATTTAAGCTTGGTTATGCTCAATTTCATTAATTAGTCAAAAGTTACAAGTTTAGTGTAGTGTCTGTTAAACAAGACAATCTGGAGCATATATTTTTGATCGTACAAAAAAACTTCATATACATTTTTGATGTGAAATTTCCCGTATTTTCGAATGACGCAATTAGTTTTTTTAAGAAAAAAATATTTTAAGAAGTATTTGACAAAAATTGGTATTTGCAACTAATTTGTTTAATAACAAATGACACTCAAGGACTATTATTGTTGGTAACTTTTGGTATATTGTTCCTGACATGTTTAGAGATGTATTCTCAAAAGTTATACCGCTTCCCGGAATTTTTCCGAAGTGAAAATCTCTATTGACTCCTCAAGGTGTTTGTAAAAAATACTTGGATATTATTATCTTCAACAATGCACACAAACTAAAGCAGTATAGTGTTTTTCAATGGCTGCAATTTGTAACAATTGTGGGTAGATTAGTTTGAAGAATGTTATCCAAGGTTTATACTAGTTGTAACTAAAATGTAATATTTTTTTAGGAAAGTTTTTCTTGGGACTATAGGTTCATATATAAAAACTGTTTTTCTTTATTAACGTTTCGGCTAGGGGCCCTTAGCCTTCATCAGAATTTTTTATTAATAACATTATGTTATTCTTTTACGACCAGTTCTTCATTTCTTAAAGAATCTGTAAAACAATTTTGAAAACATTTTTTAAAACACTATTCAAATTTATTTATAATATATATTATTCTAGATTAAAACTGTTCCCCTGATGATGGCTATGTAGCCGAAACTAGTTGAATATCTATTGTAATGGTGCTTGCTTTTCCAGATACTTACGTAATCTTTTATACGGAAATCTCGAGCGCCAGCCCTTTAACTTTTGAGTGCAAAGGACAGCACTTTTTGGCTTTCCTATTTGGGAAAGCAATCCGGGGTCTTCAACCCCTACTCAAACGGATTAATCAGAAATTAAAATGACAGAAATAATAACTCGTGAATTTTACCTTTTTAAAATAACGGATTTATTCAAGGATAATAATGAACAAATTAATTTACTCTAAACCTCCACGACTGTACAGTCGAGTGTGTATAAAATTATTTCAAAAATGATAAAAACAAGTCGTGCGGGCAATCAAGAATCTTTACGTGTTTTTAGCGTCGGAATTTTCGGATACGTAGGATTAATGAATTTTTATGTACGACAAGCAAACGGACCTTTCCACTAGGATGAATTATGCACGGCGGGCAATCGATTAGCTATAGATATTCTAAGTTATATAAAATTTTGAAATACACGGCAACCTACGGCCACAAACGTAGAGCTATTTGTTAATGCTTATGTTATTACATACGTTTCGCGAGCCAGTTCTATGCAGATCACCCGTTTGGAAGGCCCTAGCGAACAATGGGGTTATTTCACAATTTAAATTTATGTTAAATGTACAATCAGGAACACTTAAAAATACTGTATATTTGGAAAAAAAGTATTTTTTTTGCGCCTACGTATTTTTAAACTCGGTTTGTAATTTGAAAATATTAAGTTCCCGCCAACAGTCGTGACGTAAATGTTTACGCATGCGCAGTATAGCGTAGATGAAATATCTCAAGAAAACTAACCTCACATTTTTCACGCTCTTAAACTCGACACTGAAATAGTCCATATTTTTCGCAAAGAATTCCTGAATCATAACTTCAGGTAAATTTTCACTGCTAGCTTTAACGAAATTAGGCTCCATAATAGTAAAAACTGATGAACTAACACAAACTAAAGCAAACTGTCAAAAGTGTTAAATGCTACTGGACTCTTAACAAAAACAAATCTTCCTAGATTTAGTTCTAAACCGTGACGTCAGAAGTTAATAAAATTTGAAATTATTGACGATACTTTTTATTGATTTATGAATAATTAACAAATAATAAAGACATGGTATTTACCAATACATTATTCTTGCATATTCTACTATCCAAATTGATAGGTATTTTTAAGTTTTTCTTTAACATGAAATAACCCTATTCCTCTCAGTTGATGCATATAATGGCTATTAGATTTATCGTAGGTATTACTAATTAGCTCTGGTTTGATTGAGTAGTATAATACAACAATACGTGCGGACACAAAAACCTTTGAATATCTATACTTAACTGAAAGCAGTACCTGCAAAATGCAGTGGACTACGATGGATTCTTACCAAAAATAATTTTCAGAATAACGTTCCGACAGGATTTACTATTTAATTCGGAGCGGCGGCGCGAAACTGTAGACGGCTTTGGTTCGATCTGGCACTTCTGAAGGTGGATCGGATCTGATCTGATGCGGACTATTTCGGAATGAATCTACTGCTGGAATGAGAGCGAAGTGACTGTGCTTCCCCTTTTTGTAAACTTTTATGACGTATCTGTCGTGTTAAAAGAGAGGTGGTCACCGACTTTACACGATGGGATCGTGTGCTCAACACGACGTTCGTTGCAAAGTGCAAGCGGATTATGCAATTAGAAGTATTCATTCAAAGCGTCGATAACCGGAAATGCATTACTTGCAATTTCTATACTATGTTGCAAAAAGAAACGGATTAAAACGGGCAAGGATTAACATTTTTAGTAACGAATGATTTTTATTTCCGACTCGGCCATTATTTATAATATTTCTCGGATTTTACTTATACGAGGTATTGTCGAAAATTAATTAATTAATTACTTGATTGCTTGTTTACCAGCGGACTTTTTAACAACTCATTAATAACTTAATTAAAACAGGACTTACTTACTAAAACAGCGGCAGGGTGTACCCAAGTGACGGTAATATTTAAAGCAAAATTGAACATTCCTTGATTGGAAAAAATCACTTCGTTACACCCCCCTCTTACTTCGGTAAAAAAAAATAATAATTCATTATACATTTTTTTTTCTTCTCCCTGGGAGGCTCCAGGTAAACAAAGGCAAAATTAATTGAAAACGGAAAGCTCCCTAATCTAGTATTTACAGGACTAAATTCTAAAATAGTATAAAAAACAAAATTAACTTTAAACAGCCTCCCGGGACTGGTGTCATTACCTCTGGGGGTCTTCATTCGGTGCTTCTTACCAGCTGGGCCAAAGGTAGTCCTGGACGGTCAAAACTCCTTGGCTGGTCATTCTGAAAATACAAAAAACAGTTAGCTATGGTGAAGCTAATTGACGGCGGTAAATGTAGAACGTCGGCGGAATTTTTGGACGGCGAGCTCAGGCCTTGTAGTGGCAGTGGCAGTCACACACGGGACAAGCTCGCTTATTTCGCAAATACAGCGGGTCGGTTTGGATCCCCTGGGTCCGGGTCTTGCGAGGGAGGCTCTGTCGACGGGTGGCCCTCGGAGTGGAGGTAGGAGGTCTAACCGCAGTTCCACACTGGCAATCGCGGGATAGTATTCCCACGAGCCCACATCTGGAGCAGAATAGGATTCTCCTCCGCGTACAACGGATTCTGCTGTGGTCCGGATAACCACACCTCCAGCAGGATCCTGTTCGACCGGTAGGTATGTCTGCGGCGGATACGGCTCACGTCTCCATAACCCAGACTGGGGCGTCTTCGATGGGCTCTCGTGGCGAGTCATCCGCAGGGGTTCGGAGTCGGTGGCGGGTGGTATCGGCGTCGGGCTACGGACCAAAGGGGGCGGTGTACGGCTTCTTACTTCCAGTAGTTCCGGACGGCTCGGACGGGCTACTTCCTCCTCCTTCCTGTTGTTCTCGGGGGATTCAGTACAGGCCTCCATCAGCTCCCACTCGAAGTCGGAGGCTGGCTCCCCGAGGAGTTCCAGTACGGGACTGTCCATGTGGAAGAAGTACTGTAATATAAAGTTAAATTACACATTAACGGGCGGCGGGGCCGCGTGCGAGGCTGGTTTTAAATCCTTTATGTGGATATGTCGCACTTGCTCGCCGGTATCACTTTTCAAATCGTAAACGACGGGTGAAATGACTCGGGTGACAGTGTACGGTCCGGAAAATTTCGGAGCTAGTTTAGCGGCAAATCCGCGAACGGCCGAGGACAACGGGTTTTCTCGCTTCATAACGCGGTCGCCACGGTGGCAGCGCCATTCCCGCCTACGCAAGTTGTAATAGTGACTTTGTGTAGAAAACGCGCGGGCTAAGTTTATTCGAACCAGCTGAAAAACTTCACGCAGTTTTTCTAACCGGTTACTCATGTCAGCGGGTTTGAGAGAGTCGGTGGTTATTTCTTCCCCTTGCTGTCGGGTTTCAGTTCGATACAGAGACTTGGGTAAGTCCAATTCTCTCCCAAAATTGAGGAACGCAGGCGAAAATCCGGTTGACTCGTGTTTTGAGCTGTTTATCGCCAATTGGAAATCAGTGATGTTTTGATCCCATTTACGATGGTCTTGTTCGCAATATTGGGCGATCATGGTTTTGATTGTCCGATTGGTTCGTTCCACGGGGTTGGCTTGCGGCGTATACGGCGGAGTGAAACGGTGCTGTATTCCCAATTCTTCCAGGGTGCGACGGAACAGTCGGCTATCATACTGAGAGCCGTTATCACTTATAATGGTGCGGGGGCAACCAAAACGGGTGATAACTTCGTCATACAGTGCTTGACTTACAGTACGGGCTGTAGCACTTCGGAGCGGCTTGCACTGGACCCATTTAGTAAAGCGATCTTGAAAAACCACAAGGTAATTATTCCCTTTACTGGATCGTGGCAGGGGGCCGACCAAATCTGTACTGACGGTTTCCCACGGGTTTCGATTTGCGGAAGGTTGCATTTTCCCTGCAACCTGTTGTTGTGACGGTTTGTACCTTTGACACTGTAGACATCCTCTGACATATTTGGCGATATCGCGAAACATACCAGGCCAATAGTACCGGTGAGCCATGCGTGCCACAGTTTTGGCTATTCCCATATGTCCAGCGGACGGAGCATCATGGTTTTCGGCCAATACAGTAGGACGGAGAGACGTGGGTACGCATAACTTCCAGGGGTCAGACAGCTCCGGCTCAGTCAGATCATGTGCTTCCCAGAAGTGGCGAAACAGACGGTTGTCTCGGATGCAATAATCTGGAAAGGCTTCGGGATTTTTTTCCACTTCGGCTTTTTTCCGGTTGTACCAGGAGCAGGCAGCTGTTTCAGTTAGAGATCCCAATTCCTCGGAAACTGGGGCGGACGACGGTCCCGGTAACGGTTGTCTTGATAAGGCATCTGCTACTCGGTTCAAGGTGCCTTTTCGGTATTTAATCTCAAAATCGTATTGTTGCAAAAAGATACTCCAGCGAGCGAGGCGTCCTGCCGGACTCTTGATCGAGTGCAACCAACGGAGAGATTGGTGATCGGTTAGCACGGTAAAACGGTAGCCTTCTAGGTAGGGTCTCATCTTTTCTACTCCCCAGACAATCGCTAAACATTCTCGTTCTGTGACAGAATAGTTTTTCTCTGCGGGTGAGAGAGTACGACTAGCGTATGCTATCACCCGGTCATGACCCTCTATTTCCTGGGTTAACGCTACCCCAAGGCCTTGGTCGGACGCGTCTGTTTGCAGAGTGAATGGTTGAGAGAAATCCGGACACGTCAAGACGGGGGCCTCGGTCAGAAAGCCTTTTAAACGGTTGAAGGCCTCCTCTTGCTCGGCAGTCCATTTAAATCGATGATTCTTCTTTAGCAGTCGCGTCAGGGGGTTTACGATTTGCGAAAATGCAGGCACAAATCGACGGTACCAGGATGCAACTCCTAAAAATCGGCGTACGTCGCGGACGTTACGTGGCGTCGGAATTTGACGAATAGACTCCACCTTGTCGGGATCGGTATTTATTCCTTCGGACGTAACGACATGTCCCAGATACTTCAGTGACTTCCTACAGAATTCACACTTTGCAGGGTTCAGTTGTAAGTTCGCGGCTCGGAGACGGCGAAAAACTTCTCTCAGGTTGGTCAGGTGTTCCTCGAACGTTTCTCCTAGGACGATTATATCATCCAGATAGGCGAACGCGTGGGGTTCCAAGTCGGGTTCAATAATGCTGTCGAGTAGTCTTTGGAAAGTGGCGGGGGCGGAATGCAGTCCAAAAGGCATTACTCTAAACTGGAACAGTCCACGGCCCGGAACGGTGAACGCGGTGATGGGTTTACTGGAACGGGAGAGAGGTATCTGCCAGTATCCCTGTTTCAGGTCGATACTAGAGATATATAGGGCTCGGCGTAACTTGTCGAGAATATGGTTGATGTAGGGTAGCGGGTATGCATCTTTTTCGGTAACTTCGTTTATTTTCCGAAAGTCTATACAGAACCGGGGTTTCCCATCTTTCTTCTTGACTATGACTACCGGTGAACTCCACGGACTGTGAGATGGTTCGATGATCCCATTTTTAAGCAACTCATCAACTTCCTGGTTAATGATCTCTTGCATTTTCGGATTTTGTGGGCGGTACCTCTGCTTGATTGGTTCGGAATGCGACAGACGGATGTGGTGTTGTACCTTGTCGGTAGTACCACGGATTTCTTGAAAACTTGGCGCCGGTATCCACAAGGGCGGAGAAGGTCTTATTACGAATGCGTACGGGGATATGTGGGCGGTTGTCATGATCAGGTGCCAGTTCCTGGTGCGAGGCGGTAATGTTGCGGAACCAACCTGGCCTCGGTACGGTGCGGTTCCGGTTTAGTTTTCCGCTGCGTTACACTGGCAATCGCGGGTCATTGTGCCTTGACGACCGCAGCGGGAACAAAACAGACGGGGTGGCGAGCGACATTCACTGCGGAAGTGACCGGTCTTGCCACAACGCCAACAGATCGTACTTCGGTCAGTAGGGACGGCGACGGACGCGGTGGGTGCTTGAGACTCTTCTCGCGTCTCTTGCGTCCTTTCGGATCGCGGCGCGGTTCTTGGTCGCTCCTTATCTATCGGAGGCGATGTCCGTGCTGGACGTTCGGAAGTACGGTCCCTAGAACCGGTATGCTGGGGTTTAGTCGAATAGTCGTAATTTTTTTTGGTGACGGCAGGTACAGGGGATAAGCTAACAGGTTGTGACGCGGCAAGCTCGAGACAGAGTGCCTCATATTCATCTATCCGAGCTACCAGATCCCGCGGGCTGGTTATGTCATTTTTACGGATATACTGGCGGTACTCCGGTCTTAAATTCCCATACAATCGATATAACGCTTGGTCGGGTGAATATCCACCATGCCGGCGCAGTAAGGTCTGCAAGGCCACGACGTAGTCGCGCCCCGCCTCATTCGGCAGCTGACGGCGGTTGTGGATGTGGTCCTCCAAGACGGATTGGTAATTAGTGGGTAGATAGAATTGCTTAAAGTCAGAGAGGAAATCTTCCCAACTTGACCACAGGTCGCGGTTATTACGGTACCAGGCCAACGCATTGCCTTGAAAAATTTCGTACAAGGCGGTTAGCAAGTCCGTTGTCGGGATGTCACCGTGTTCCTGGAATTCTTGTAGTTTTTCTAGGAACTCCACGGCGTCGGTTTTTTCGTTAAAGTGTAAATTCCACTTTCTGACGGTTTCGCATACGGTGCTAACGTCATCCGACGGACTGGTTCAGTGAGCGTCGTTACGCGTGGCAGGCTGACGGTGGGTTCAAGGGGGTTGTTCATTACCGGGGGTATCATCAACGGTGGTAACGGTGGCGGTATCGGCGGCGGAAAAACAGGTGGCGCGGTATTTGGTCTAGGCGAAGAGCACCCCTCTTTGATAAACTTGACCACAGCCTTCTTTAATATCCAGCCACGAAGTAAATGTGGCAACACCGCGCCGCAACGAAGATGTAGACCTACTGTAACCGAGGACTGGGACTGACATTAATTACTTCGACACATTCGCAGTTAGTTTTTAGTTTAATTCCCTAATAAGACAGGCTTATTTGCACTAATCTCTGCTTGGTGAATTAAATATTACAATATTTTATGCAAAATAAGGCGTGATTCTACATAAAAAACCGTGATATTTAATTCTTCGGCAAAACCAACGTGAAGGTGCAGAGTTACACAAGCTCTTAAATAATACGACATATTCATATTATTGCTTACTTACACAGACACTATAACATGCATGTAATTATTGCATATTCGTATCAAATAAACAATACTTATAAATATCTCAGACTATTAAATTAGCACGTGTATTTTTGCCAGGATAGAGAAAGGGGGAAAGAAGAACAAGAAGTGAAGGATAAAAAGAATAGAGCAGGTAGGTACTTATCGAGAGTGATCAAGGGGGTGAGAAAGAGAGAAAGGTAATGTTATAACAAAAAATATTTACAAACAAATAATAAAAAATAAACTCTTACAATAGAATTAACAGGATAAAATTAACAAAAAATTCAGGAACAAGGACTAGATAAATATCCACAGTACCATAGTTAATATCTCGGTTGATATGTAAAAACAATATTATCTTGGAAATGGACTCAAATGTATCGGAAAATTAATTATATAGCTGTTTTGAAAGTATCTAATTTCCGTTTTTTAATTTTATTCTCTGGTGCCTTTTCGGATCGCTGTTTTGCGTCGGCTCTTAAATGAGATTTTGATCTGGTTTGTTCAAGAGCTCTATTATTTTGTGTTTATACATAGTTATTTAAAAGTATGTTTGCAAATATTGAACAAATAATTCCTAAAATATATTCAATCTTATTTCCACAGACACATGTATTAAAAAAATCTAAATAGAAGTTATCTGACGCTATACTTTTGTAACGTTCTTTTTCCGATGCACTTTGCTTTCGGTCAGATACTTACGTAATCTCTTTTATTCTTACGGAATTCTCGGGCGCCAGCCCTTCAATTTTTGAGTGCGAAGAACGACACTATCTTTTTGGTTCTCCTAATTGGGAGAACAACCCTGAGTAGCAAAACAGTGGATGATACGGAATAGCCAGAATTCTGAGCTGGAGACCTATCTAATGGATTTCGGTCATACTGCTCAAACGGATTAATCAGAAAATAACACTACAGAAATAATAACTCGGAAAGTTTGCCTTTTTAATATAACGTATTTATTCAGGACTAAATAATGAACAACGTAATTTATGCTTATTCTTTCACGACGCTGCAATCGTGTATGTGTAAAATAATAATACAAAATATTCTCTTAAATAATTTTAACTTAGTCAAGCTGGCAAGCAACAGTCTTTACGTGGGGTTTTGACGGCGGAATTTATAGAGACGTTGTATCGATATTTCGCTACGTACGACAAGCAAATGTTTCCACGAGGATTATAGACGGCGGGCAGTCCGTCAGCTATAGATATTTGAGGCTAGATACAAGATTTAAACAAACGGTAAGCTACTGTTAATGCATATAGTGACTATTTTTCACGTAGGTTTTCCGGTAACCTAGTAGGCAAGGGAACATTTGAGGTGGCACTAGTGAACAGACCTCAGCAGTCTTTACCTACATTAACAAAATAAACAAACCAACGGAGGTATTACTAATAAGCTCTAGTTTACTTTGGTAGCAAAATACGGTGATATTTACTGACAATAAAATCTCGAAATATCTATACTTGACTGACGGCAGTACCTGCAGAATGTAGCAGGTTGCGTTAAATTCTTACCAATATTATACTCAAAGGAAATTACTATTAACTCGGAGCGGTGATACAAAAGATTTACGGGTTCGGTTTGATCGTCAATTGCTGGCGGTCGAACGGATCTGATGCGGACTATTTCGAAATGAACCTGAACTGCTGCCGGTTTTCTCGGAATGCGAATGAGGACGGAATCAGCACAGAATGAGCACCGAATGAATGTTCTTCCCCTTTTTGTAAACTTTTGTGACGTATCTGTCGTGTTAAAAGAGAGGTGGTCACCGACTTTAAACGACGTACTCGTATGCATATCCCAGCGTAACTTGCAGAGGTACAGCGGATTATGCATCTTAGTGCATCGACTCAAAGCGTATCTAACCGGAAATGAGTTGCTTGTAATTTCTATACTCTGTTGCAAAAAGAAACGGATCAAAACGAGCAAGGATTAATAATTTTAGGAACGAATGATTTTTTATTTCCGACTCGGTCATTATTTATAATAATTCTCGGATTTTACTTATACGAGGGATTGTCGAAAATTAATCAATTAATTACTTGACTGCTTGTTTACCAGCGGACTTTTTAACAACTCATTCATAACTTAACTAGAACAGAACTTACTTACTAAAACAGCGGCAGGGTGTACCCAAGTGACGGTAATATTTAAAGCAAATCTTACTTCGGTAAAAAAAAATAATAATTCATTATATATTTTTTTTTCTTCTCCCTGGGAGGCTCAAGGTAAACCAATGCAAAATTACTTGAAACAGAAAGCTCCCTACTTTAATATTTACAAGATAAAATTCTAAATTAGAAAAAGAACAAAAACAACTTTACACAGCCTCCCGGGACCGGTGTCATTACCTATCGGGTATCTTCATTTGATGTTTCTTACCAGCTGGGCCAAAGGTGGTTCGGGACGGTCAAAACTCCCTGGCTGGTCCTTCTGAAAATACGAAAAACAGTTAGCGATGGTGAAGCTAATTTACGGCGGTCGGCGGAACGGCGTTATATGGTTCGTAGGGCATGGTTTAGCCCTTGCCATCGTGACGCTGGCAACCACTCGTAGGACCTGGTCTTCGATTCCTAAACGGAAACAGGTTCGGTCGGCTGGTACTTCTTCGGGTGGTGGCATATCCTCCTGAACTCTCCTTGTTGTGGGACAGGGGGACTGGATGGTACGAATGTTGTGGACGGTGACTGACGGTATGGACGGTCACTACCTCTCCTGGAACTGGTTTGAGGCGTTTCCTTGGAATATGTCGCAGCTGCTTTCCGGTATCGGTGACGGTCCGGAAAGACGTCGGTATTTTTGCGGCATATTTCTGGTCGGCGGACGGCTTGCGCTGCTGGCACTCTGGGCATTTCCTAACATACTGGGCGATGTCGCGAAACATGCCAGGCCAGTAATAACGTGGTGCCATCCGAGATATGGTCTTGGCGATTCCCATGTGTCCAGCGGACGGAGCGTCATGGTTTTCTGCCAAAACGCGGAGTGCGGTTGGTACTCGTAGCTTCCATGTATCGGGGAGATCAGGTTCAACATGTGCCTGCTTACGAGTATTCCAAGTACTATCAGGTACTTCGGTCAGGGTGCCTAAACCCTCGGAATCTGGAGCAGACGACGGTCCTGGTAGCGGTTGTCTGGATCCAGTCTCTGGTAGCGGTTGTCTGGGTACGGAATCTGATGGCGGTTGCTCATTGATGGTTGGGGTCTGTGACACAACTTGGTCATTCAGAGAAACAGTTGCGGTGCCTGGGGTGATGAGAAAGTTATGCTTACGCAATACGTCCATCCCCAGGATTATGTCGGACGAGAGATTTTCCAGATGCAGTAGATCTTCGGAGAATTGTGTTTTGCCGATGGTAAATTGCAGCTGAAAAGCTCGGGTGACGGTAGCTAAGTTACCATTAGCTAATTTAGCGGATGGTGCGGTAACGGTCTGGTGTGGAATACCCCATGTAGTACATAAATTCTTCACTTTGTTGCCGATGTAGGAACGGACGGCTCCTGTGTCAACAAGGGCAGAAAAAGTCTGGTTACGGATATGTACTAATACATGCGGGCGGTTGTCATGATCGGGTGAAGAGTCAGATTTTGAGGCGTCAAAATCTCGGAACCATACTTTCCTCGTAGCGGTGTGGCGTTGATCTAGTTTCTTCGCTGAAGGACATCGGCAGTCTCGGGACATGATGCCCTGTTGCCCACAGCGGGAGCAGAACAGGCGTGGCGGTGCACGACATTGGCTCCGGAAATGTCCAGATTTACCACATCGCCAGCATAAGGTATTTCGGTCGAAGGTAACGGTCATCACGGGGGTTCTGGTGTGACGGTTATGACGGTCAGTAGTACGGCGAGTAAACGATGAATTACTCGTGGAGTGACATAAACAGTCTCGAGTCATCGTGTTCGGTTTTCCACAGCGGGAGCAGAACAGGCGCGGAGTGGCGTGACATTCGTTTCGGAAATGTCCGGTGTTGCCACATCTCCAGCATGTGGTGTTACAGTCATACGAAATCATTGCAACTGGGGTGGATGATCGGTCATTACGTCGGTTGTGCTGATCGGTTTGTGAATTATCTTGCCTGTCGTTCGTTCGGTCTGGTAACGGGGTAGTACGAGCTGGTTCGTTGACAGACGGTTGCGGAGACGTAACAGGCTTGTCATGTCTCTGTTGCATAGCTGACGTGGTAGCAGGTTGTCGCGCAGCTAATTCTTGACAGAGGGACTCATGCTCGTCAATTTTGCAGACGAGATCCCTGGGACTTTTCACATCGCTCATGCGGATATACTGTCGGTATTCAGGTCGCATATTTCGGTATAAACGGTACATAACTTGGTCCGGAGTATATCCTCCGTGTCGACGTAGCAACGTTTGCAGAGCGACCACATATTCACGTCCCACTTCATTGGGTAGCTGACGGCGGTTGTGAATGTGGTCCTCCAGGACGGACTGGTAGTTAGCAGGCAGATAAAAATGTTTGAAATCGGTAATAAACTCCTCCCAACTTGTCCATAGGTCGCGGTTATTTCGGTACCAGGCCAAGGCATTGCCTTGAAAAATTTCATACAAGGCAGGTAACAAGTCGGTTGTCGGGATTTCACCATGTTCCTGGAATTCTTGAAGTTTTTCTAAAAACTCCACGGCGTCGGTTTTACCGTTAAATTGAAGTTTCCAGCTTCTGACGGTTTCGCATACGGTACTAACTGTCATCCGGCGGACGGGTTCAGTAAGCGTTGTTACGTGTGACAGGTTGGCGGTGGTTGCAAGGGGGTTGTTCGTTGCTGGGGGTATCATTAACGGCGGTAATGGCGGTGGAAAAATAGGTGGGGCGGTATTTGGTCTAGGCGAAGAGTGCCCTTCTTTGATAAACTTGACCAAACGGCGCTTCTTCTCTTCCACGGTACCGGTTACAGGTAGACCAAACTTCCCTAATTGATCATCTATTTGTTCCCTTTTTAATTTATATATCCAGCTTAACCGGATATCTCCCATATCAACGTTCGCGGCTTCATCGCTGGGTAATATGGGCGTGTCGGTCTTATCACCGTCGGTAGGCATGATGTTACTCCCAACTGATCTCGGTAGAACGGGTTCAAGACGAATCGGACGAGTCGAAAACTACCAAGTATGGAACGGCTGGTCGTATGGAGTTGACACTATCGGCAATCGTTTTCGCGTCCTCGGTTTACTATTAAATGAGGGGTCACACCCTCGGAAAATTTTTACCCCGGAGTCACGAAATACTCCGGTGAAAACTCCGGAAAAATAGTAAAGGAAGGCACGGGTGTAGTATGGCTACTGCGGTTACGGAAGATTGCAGGTTGAGATGCTATTCGACCTCAGGCGTCGCGACGGTAGGCGTCTGTCAGAAACTGTGCGTCAGATCGGGTTGCAAGTATCACCAATCGGTTTCTAGGGTGCGATTTCCCTAAAAAGGATACCCCACAAGGCTAGCTTGTACCTGGGTATCTGCCGGATGACCTTGGACACCACGGACGGTAATTCGGTTCAGAAAGTGCAATCGTAGCTTCTCTTCACGTAATCTAGTCACGTAGAACTCGGTTTTGTTTCAAAGTCGGATACAATCAAGAAGTTACGGGTAACTTCTTCAATAGGGTTCAGATCGGTATGTAAGTAGTCGCAATCGGTTCTTCAGGTTCGATTTAATCAGAGTCGACACGTCGCAAGCGTATTTACCGCGGCTGGCAAAAATCTGGTTGCGTTCGGTGCGTGCCGAATTCAAAGAAAACCTAACAGATCGGGGCACTACCCAGCGAATGGGCAGTTAGATGCTAACAGAAGACGGTAAATCTGCGTTGCAGATTTTTGGAAATTGCCTACTTACTTGCTATAAAGCAACAGTGGTGTAAACACACCCTGGTCACGTCAAAATAATTTGTTGTAAGCTTGAGTGCCTAACAACACAGTATCGGTCAGTAGTTTTCAGGTTTTGAGTTGCTTAACCACTCGGCATAGGGCAACAGCGGTATCTGTCCCCTATTGTTGCGTCAAAATTACTAAAAATACTGCTAAAATTATTTAACTTCCTGGTGAACGGTAACAATAAGGTATGCAGTATCAGTACATTTGGCACACCCTGTATAGTATCGGACCAATTATGTTGAAGTTGCCTTCCCACTCAACATGGCAGAGAGTAGCGGGTGTCAACCACAGCGGCAACGTCAAAATAATTTCGAAAATCCTGTATCGATTCGGTATACAGCGGCTATAGTAGCTTGCGTATTTTGTGGAAGTAGGTGCTTATGCAGGCAGCTGTTTGTAAAATTAAAATAAACCACCTTCGGTTGTAATTGCAATATGGACGTACTAACTAGTTAAATTGCAATCACTTGGCTAGGTTACAGACAGACAGACGGACGGATGCAAAACCTAGAAGTAATTTGTTTCAATTTTATTTCGATGTTTAAATCCTCCGAGTTAAATAGGACACGTTTTTATTCTTCAGTTCAGTAAGTAATGTTTTTATTCCCCAGCAGACGGACAGACGATATTTAATTTAAATCAACTGATAACAAAATGTTATTTCTTTACTGGAAATAAAACGATTCAGTTTTATTTAATTTAAATTGATAAAACTCTGTGCACGGTGAACAACAAGTTTTTATTTCTTATCAATAAAAAAAACTGTATTTTATAAAAAATGCTAGCGTTGACAACTGAAAAAAACAGGCTTCACGTATTTTATTTTAAATCGGCGTCGTATTGCTAATTTCTGGTGTTTCGGTATTTATTTAATTTTACGCTTATTTTACACGCGACTTGCAGTTTTTCGGCGGATCGGTTTTCTGAATAACTTTACAATTTCGGATTTCTGATTAACGTAAAAAAAATGGTCCCTGCTCGTAGGCGTCACTTTTGTAACGTTCTTTTTCCGATGCACTTTGCTTTCGGTCAGATACTTACGTAATCTCTTTTATTCTTACGGAATTCTCGGGCGCCAGCCCTTCAATTTTTGAGTGCGAAGAACGACACTATCTTTTTGGTTCTCCTAATTGGGAGAACAACCCTGAGTAGCAAAACAGTGGATGATACGGAATAGCCAGAATTCTGAGCTGGAGACCTATCTAATGGATTTCGGTCATACTGCTCAAACGGATTAATCAGAAAATAACACTACAGAAATAATAACTCGGAAAGTTTGCCTTTTTAATATAACGTATTTATTCAGGACTAAATAATGAACAACGTAATTTATGCTTATTCTTTCACGACGCTGCAATCGTGTATGTGTAAAATAATAATACAAAATATTCTCTTAAATAATTTTAACTTAGTCAAGCTGGCAAGCAACAGTCTTTACGTGGGGTTTTGACGGCGGAATTTATAGAGACGTTGTATCGATATTTCGCTACGTACGACAAGCAAATGTTTCCACGAGGATTATAGACGGCGGGCAGTCCGTCAGCTATAGATATTTGAGGCTAGATACAAGATTTAAACAAACGGTAAGCTACTGCCGCAAACGTCGAGCTATTTGTTACAGGATTATTTTAAATAATGACAGCTTTGCGAGTCAGTTCTATGCAAAACCCAGTCCGTATGGCCCTAGTGAACAAATACAAACTGTTAATGCATATAGTGACTATTTTTCACGTAGGTTTTCCGGTAACCTAGTAGGCAAGGGAACATTTGAGGTGGCACTAGTGAACAGACCTCAGCAGTCTTTACCTACATTAACAAAATAAACAAACCAACGGAGGTATTACTAATAAGCTCTAGTTTACTTTGGTAGCAAAATACGGTGATATTTACTGACAATAAAATCTCGAAATATCTATACTTGACTGACGGCAGTACCTGCAGAATGTAGCAGGTTGCGTTAAATTCTTACCAATATTATACTCAAAGGAAATTACTATTAACTCGGAGCGGTGATACAAAAGATTTGATCGTCAATTGCTGGCGGTCGAACGGATCTGATGCGGACTATTTCGAAATGAACCTGAACTGCTGCCGGTTTTCTCGGAATGCGAATGAGGACGGAATCAGCACATAATGAGCACCGAATGAATGTTCTTCCCCTTTTTGTAAACTTTTGTGACGTATCTGTCGTGTTAAAAGAGAGGTGGAAACCGACTTTAAACGACGTACTCGTATGCATATCCCAGCGTAACTTGCAGAGGTACAGCGGATTATGCATCTTAGTGCATCGACTCAAAGCGTATCTAACCGGAAATGAGTTGCTTGTAATTTCTATACTCTGTTGCAAAAAGAAACGGATCAAAACGAGCAAGGATTAATAATTTTAGGAACGAATGATTTTTTATTTCCGACTCGGTCATTATTTATAATAATTCTCGGATTTTACTTATACGAGGGATTGTCGAAAATTAATCAATTAATTACTTGACTGCTTGTTGACCAGCGGACTTTTTAACAACTCATTCATAACTTAACTAGAACAGAACTTACTTACTAAAACAGCGGCAGGGTGTACCCAAGTGACGGTAATATTTAAAGCAAAATGAACATTCCTTGACTGGAAAAAATCACTTCGTTACACTTTCTAAAGTTAAACTAACAAGGAAATCTTTTTGGTTCTCGATTTTAAGGAATTCTTTTTCTAAAGCACTGTTATTTTTATAAATAACAGTGCTTTAGAAAAAGTACTCTAATATGGCATACATATGGAAAAAAACTATTGTCACGTTAGTTGTAGGTATCGATAGACCACCACGTTGCAAACAATCAAAATACTGATTTCCGATTAAGTTTCCCTTATTTTCAACTACATGTGAAAGGCAAATATTACACGAAATTTTTTTAGTTAATACATGAGATGCATATCCAGATATATATATTCTCACTGCATCGTCAACATCGCAATCTGATAAATAATTAGAAGAATATATTGCAGAAAATTGGTCTTAATTATATTGTAATGTTTGTTTATCTAAATTTTCAAAGCTGTCAAAATCAATTTTACAAGTTTCAGAAATTTCAAAATGCGATTCTATTTCATTAAACGAAATTTGATTGTTTGGACCAGTTCCAGTTTTTTTAAAAATGTGTTTTAACCTAATTTTTTTTCAGCATTAACAACTTCGTCGAAAGATACGTTATAATTTGAACCACACAATTGCCTGTAAATACCAAATCGTTTTTCTAGCTTGTCGGTAGTAAATTTTCCAGGAAGAATGTATGATATGGAAAAATTTTGAAACGAATAAACGATTACATCAATTAGAACAGTTGTACTTTGTCGAAGGGCTAAATATGTTTCATTGGTCAAATGTCCGTTAACATCTAATTCTTGCCAGTTATCCAGTCAAACAATGAATCTTTTTAAAAAATCCATTCTTAAGTCATTGACAGAATATATAGGTTTTGACCATTCATTTCTTTTTATGTCGCCTACCAGAACACTTGTATTATGAACAATATCCCACCAATTCTTAATTATTTCTAAAAAATCAGCAGTATCATTGTAATTAAAATCTTTCATGGCTGCTATGGTGGAATAATGAAAAACATTGTCCACTAAGAAAACTTTTTGTCTTTCAAGATTTGTCGGAAAAACAGTTTTAAAATTTAATTTGTAAGCCTTTTTAACAACAGAATCTTTTTCTTTGGAATCATCACGAATATCTTTAAATTTAGCATACTTAACTTCGGAGGTTTTAAAATCAGGATATACAAATGTGTTGTCAAGATTTTTTAAATTTAACCAATTTGTTCTGATGTTTTTAAAAACATTTACAAAATCAAAAGTTAGAAATAATTTCTTATTCGGATTAGCAGGATTAGGAATAAAACTACTGTGTTTTGTTGCGGCAGCGTTTGATTCTGAAGATAAACTGTTAAACATTGTTCTATTGATTCTATGATTATCCGTAATTATACACAAAACTTCAAAACCACAATTTTGAACCATACTGACCACATTTTGTGTTATTGGAACCATTTCCTTTCCTGTAATATTTAATACGGGTAATAATTTAACAATTTCACAGAAATTTCCAAATGCTGAACAAATCATGAATGACAAAATTGTCTTTGCGAACTCTACATTCTCCTTATTGGAAGCAGTCCCGACTATATTTTTTGCACGATAATCTAATCTGGCACTGATATATATTTCATCAATTAAAAGTACTACTATTTTGTCAGTCTCTGCAAGCGAAGCAGACATGTTAATCAGATAGTGTTTGTTATTATTTTCTTTATTTGGAGAAATATCCATAGCCGATGAAAGATACTGCAGATACCTTTTAGTAGGCAAAATAAAAAAACTCTGTAACACATTGTATGTAGTGGGAGACTGGATATATATCATAAATGACATTATTATAGTAGAAGCGGAATAGGTTTTTTTAATTTTAGTCATTTGAGTTACTTGGTCTATAATAATACTTAACTGTTTAGAATATACAAATGTTACATCACTATCCGTAAAATCTAAGGCCTGTTTTAAATACAACAAGGCCTGTTCCAATGCATGTTGAATATAATTTATTTGTGAACTCGAATAATATGTGTATTTAAATCTATCCAATAAATTTTGTATCTGTGACCACCTGTTAATTTTCATATCAAAATCTAAAATCCACTTTAACTCGTTAAAATATAGTTCATTGCCCTTTACAAATACTTTTACTGTGAGATCTCTATTAATTAATATTTGATTTTCAATTTGAGCAGCCTCATCATCAAAATTTAGTGTAAAAAAAATTACTTTGGATGGTAATATCTTTTTATTCCAATTTTCAGAAATATTTAACTTTTCCGAAAAATACTTTATAAAATTTTCGTAATTTTGAATAATATCTGATTTTTCAAAGTTCTTTATTAAAATTTCATTTCGTTGTATTTGATTTTGACGTCTGCATTCAGGATCTTTTCGAACAATCGGCTTTTCTTTGGATAGGTATTTCGGTAAATTTGGAAAAATGGCTGGAATAGCATTCTCTTTCAATTTTGGTTTACAGGCAATCATTTCAAAAGTCCCGTCTGGTAAAAGGTACTTGTCAAGTTTAATAACATCACCCGAATTAAAATGTAACTCACATACTACAGAATATTTTGATGGTATCCATTCTTTCCGAGGAATAGCTTTGAGCCACTTTTGCCTCAGTCCATCGTCTTTGGGAAAAGAAAACACACTTTTTACGCCTTCAGTTATTACAACTGAATCGTAATTTGACAGTAATTTGACTTACAACCCGTTATACAACACCGTGCCGGCATGTTTTGAAGTTTGTTTATATACGTTAGGTTATAGGTGCTCGCGAACGAAATTAAACACTTAAAACTCGCGTAAAATGGAATTATTATCACTATACGGCACTATCTACATTGAATACACTTTAAATTACAAGTTTAAAGCAATTATTGCTTGTTAAAACACTGACTTGAGGCAAATAAAGAGACTATTTGATACATAAACCACATGCGTACGTCGCCATTCCGGAAACTGAGTAGTAGACTAGACCTGATTCTGACGGTCTTGATGCAACGTTGCCATTTTTACATGTTCATGGCTAGATAGATTAAAGAAGGCTGTGACTTGACCAAACGGCGCTTCTTCTCGTCCACGGTACCGGTACTTCCCTAACTGATCATCTATTTGTTCCTTCTTTAATTTATATACCCAGCTTAGCCGAATATCTCCCATATCAAGGTTCGCGGCATCGTCGACGGGTAATACGGGTGTGTCGGTTTTATCTCCTTCGGTAGGCATTGTGTTACCTCCCAAAGATGTCAGTAAAACGAGTTCAAGTCGAATCAAACGGACGATACGAGTCGGAAAATCCTAAGTCTGGAAGGGCTGGTTATATCGCGTCGAAACTATCGGCAATCGCTTTAGCGTCCTCGGTTTACTATTAAATGAGGGATCACACCCTCAGAAAATTCTGCCCCCGGAGTCACAAAATACTCCGGTGAAACTCCGGTAAAATCGTAAAAGACGTCAGGGATGCTGTATGGCGATCACGGATACGGAAACTGCAGGTTGTGATGATATTCAACCTCAGGCGCCGCGACGGTAGGCGTCTTTCAGCAACGGTGCTTCAGATCGGGTTGCAAGTATCACCAATCGGTTTCTAGGGTGCGATTACCCTAAAAAGGATACCCCACAAGGCTAGCTTGTACCTAGGTATTTCTGGATGACCTTGGATACAACTGACGGTAATTCGATTCGGAACGTGCAATCGTAGTTCCTCGTCACGTAAATTAGTAACGTAAAACTCGGTCTGGCTTCAATAACGTTGTGTCGCGTCAAGAAGTTATATGTTACTTCTTTCCTAGGGTTTGAATCGGTATAAAACTAGTCGCAATTATTGGTTCTTCAGGTTCGATTTGATCAGAGTCGACACGTCGCAAGCTTATTTACCGCGGCTGGTAAAAATCTGGTTGCGTTCGGTGCGTGCCGAATTCACAAAAAAACCTAACAGATCGGTGCCCTACCCAGCGGATGGGCAGTTGGATGCTAACAGAAGACGGTATCTGCGTTGCAGATTTTTGTAAATCGCCTACTTACTTGCTATAAAGCAACAATGGTGAAAACACACCCTAATCACGTCAAAATAATTTGTTGTCAGCTAGAGTACCTAACAACACGTTATCTGTTAATAATTTTCAGGTTTTGAGTTGCTTAACAACTCGGCATAGGGCAACAGCGGTATCTGTCCCCTATGACAGCGTCAAAAATAACAAAATAATGCTAAAATTATTTAAATCCCTAATAGACGGTAACAGGGAGGTATGCTGTATCAGTAAAGTAGGCACACCCTGTATAATATCGGTTCAATAGGGTTATTTCATGTTAAAGAAAAACTTAAAAATACCTATCAATTTGGATAGTAGAATATGCAAGAATAATGTATTGGTAAATACCATGTCTTTATTATTTGTTAATTATTCATAAATCAATAAAAAGTATCGTCAATAATTTCAAATTTTATTAACTTCTGACGTCACGGTTTAGAACTAAATCTAGGAAGATTTGTTTTTGTTAAGAGTCTAGAGTCATTTGACACTTTTGACAGTTTGCTTTAGTTTGTGTTAGTTCATCATTTTTTACTATTATGGAGCCTAATTTCGTTAAAGCTAGCAGTGAAAATTTACCTGAAGTGAATTACGTTATGATTCAGGAATTCTTTGCGAAAAATATGGACTATTTCAGTGTCGAGTTTATGAGCGTGAAAAATGTGAGGTTAGTTTTCTTGAGATATTTCATCTACGCTATACTGCGCATGCGTAAACATTGACGTCACGGCTGTTGGCGGGAACTTAATATTTTCAAATTACAAACCGAGTTTAAAAATACGTAGGCGCAAAAAAAATACTTTTTTTCCAAATATACAGTATTTTTAAGTGTTCCTGATTGTACATTTAACATAAATATAAATTGTGAAATAACCCCATTATGTTGACGTTGCCTTTCCACTCAACATGGCAGAGAGTAGCGGGAGTTAACCCCAAGGGCATGGTATAAGATAATTAGGTGAAGAAACGCCTCAATTAGAATGTCTCCAAACTGTTAACGCTAGAGACGCGAAATCGTAAGACAAAGAGAGAGAGTGTGTGGCCACTTGGGCCACGCGGGCTGCAGCCCGTATCGTCCCTAGTTAATTTCCACTTCATTTTACCAGGTCGAAAAATATACCATTCGATGCAAAAAAATGTGTAGAACACGATTGTTGAAAAATTATGTGTTTAAATTGTCGGCTACTGTGCAAAAAAAAATAAAAACCATAAATGAAATTGGACGCCGGCACGTTTAACTCGAAGCGCTGCTAAAACCGTTCGAGTTATGAAAAAAATTAACATAAACAATTTTATAGAGAACTAAATTTCCTATAAAAAAGTCAGTGACGGCATATGTCTATCTTAAATATTTTAGGCGTGAGCACGGTGTAAGACAATTCTTACACCGTGGGCCTGAAAGTTGTGCGCTGGAAAACGATAAGTTTAATTTAACAAAAGATCAGCGCGCGAATTTGAGGCGCCCTCACACCAAAACTATTAAAGATAGACTAATGCCTCCACTGACTTTTTTATGGGAAATTTAGTTCTCTATAAAATTGTTTTTGTTAATTTTTTTCATAACTCGAACGGTTTTAGCAGCGTTTCGAGTTAAACGTGCCGGCATCCAATTTCATTTATGGTTTTTATTTTTTTTTTGCATAGTAGCCGACAATTTAAACACATAATTAGTAGAGTAGTAATGGCGGAGCTGGGTCTCCCCCCACCCTTTTTTTTTTGTGGTGGGGGGTAACTAGGGTAATTCGAGTAATGTAGGTAATTAGACTGATGTAATTGCAATAGAGGTAATTAGAGTATTGCAGGTAATTAGCCTGATGTAGTTGCAATAGAGGTAAGTAGAGTAATGTGCAGTAATTAGACTGATGTAATTGCAATAGAGGTAATTGGAGTGGTGCAATGCAATTGTAGTTGTAATTAGTGTATGTACCAATATGTGTATGAGTACTCCAAGTAGTGGTGGTGGGGTAGCTCAGCTAGACTGCTATAAAGAAGATGTAGTCGCAACACAAAATCATTTCTATCGTGTTCTATCGTGAACCATCTACAGCTAACAAATCAGCCTAGTGCAGTCAGTGACTTCAGTTATTTCAAGTGAGCAATATCTTATATTACTCTTTATAATTCTTTCATTATATTCATTTTAAATATGGCAATTTCCGAAGTTGACTTATTAGCACTTAATGAGCTAATAAATCAAGATATGCAGGTTTTAGAGCAAAGATCCATTTCAGCGTTAATTTTAAATAAACCTTATATCATAAAAAAAATATCTTTGGTTAATACAAGATTTGGAAAATCAATCATAGTAACTTTGTTTGAGGAAAGTTCAATTACGACTTTTAAATCATTTTTACCGAAACGGTTTGTGGAAATTATATGTGAGAACACTATCGATAAAATAAATTCGTCAAATGGTAAAGTTACATTGACATATTTAGGACAAAGTTCTCCAGCTTATCCTGGAGCAAAATCTAGTCCATTAATAAGTTTCGGTGTTTAATTCTCAAACAAAAATAATCGTAAAGTATTTAAGTTAGCTAAGTTTAAGTATTAAGTAGAAATGGAATATTGTGGAAGAATGCTAGGAGTATTATAGAATAGTATCACTTGTTAGCCTATAAAGATTCTGATATATCTAAATTGACATTTGTACAACATATTTTTACTTCGTGTACACCAATAGCTCAAACGTAAGTCCATTTAGTGCTGTTTTTTATGTATTTTTTACATTTCATTTTTTATTTGTAGGTACGCAGCAAAGATGTGGATGCAATATTCAACCCAAACATGGACCCCTGCAGAAGACATTAAATCTGCCATTGAGAGATTGTCTTGTAAACTAGATGACTTAATAAGGGAGCATTGGTTTCATTAAATTATGATATGAATATCTGCTTCGACGCTGAAGAAGTTCGACGGGTTAAAGAAGCTTCTAAAGCGTATAGCATTGGTGTAAATCTATGTGGTAGATATTCCCGTGGCTTCTTAAATTTGGATGAGTTTTGTGAGCATATGGACAGAGTGGAACTAAAACATTTTCTATACGAGATAATGGAGTACCTACCTAAGAATATTATTGAAAAATATCAACTCGACCAGTCTGATGTAGAAGATAACAATGTAGATACATAAATAATATTCATCTTCTATTGTCATATTTATTACACCAAATATTGTATGTATCTGTAGTAAACAATATTCTGTATTTTATATTATATTATAAAACTGAATAAATAAAATACACATTAAAAGATTACATTCATTTTATTTCATATTTCTTATTACACAACAAAAAATACAATCATAGTATAATTAGAACAGTTTTTATTTTAATTTTATATTTAATTCTACAATTACATTCTGAGAAAATAAACAGTTGCAAGTACATCATGATTATTGTTGATAAAATTATCCAGATATCTTGATAGAAATAGGTTGCACTACTTAATTCCACAATAATAAATATTTTCTTTTTTTACTTGACATCGAGAAAACCATTCTGAACCGAGCCATCTAATGCGTTATAACTTAAATATGTATCATGAAGTATAAGTGCATACACTCGAGTTTGTTCCGGAAATTTCGCTTTTCGTGTTTCAAATTCTATTTTTATGTCGACAGTAGATGATTTCACTGCAACAGGTTGGTGTGAACAATCAATGACAAACAAAGGATTCTTCCTGAATTCCCCAAGATCCATCATGGGTTCGCTCATATCTTTATCATAGTAACTACGTTGGAAGTTCTCATAAGCATAATATGCTGCAGAATCGAGCTTCTTATCGAAATCTAAATTCCAACGTTCATATGGATATACTTCAGAGTTTAGAAATAGTCGAATATTATTTATGTCTGCGTGTTTGAACTGTGTAACATCCTTTGTTCTATCATTGGCCTGATCAGTGCCTTGAAAGCCAAGAAGGATGAAAAGTGGGCTTTCAAGACGGGTGGAGAGTTTAAGAGCCCATATGTCATAGGTAGTATCGCGTAGACAGGGAAGCTCATAAAAATCCCACGCACGGTAGACCATCTTAACTTTGGTATTATTACCACTTTTATTAATTCGATTCAATAATTTTAACTTTTGTCGATCTTCAGGTACAATGTGCCTTATCTTCCACTCAATTTTGCTGATTTCCAACTCTGCATCAACCTCACCGATATAGGAGTCTTTAAATGAGCGTGCAATTATCATAATTAATTCTTGCTTCACATTCAGAATGCCTTTGGTATAATCTTCTGCAAAACCCATAAGGAACTTAAGGGGTAGTTTGCCACTGAACACGTGACTGGCGGTATCTAAAATATCTTGTCTCTTTTCAGTGAGACCCCAACCTGTTGTTATTAATGAGCGTGCATGCGTTTGCCCATACGACACCATAGTTTTCATTGTGGTAGTAATACCAGGTCTTCTGACTACTGCTACTTGTTCACCACCCATTTCCAGTCGTATCTCTTCAAAGAGAAATGCTAGTGCATTATTGGATAAATAACAACGCTTTGTGGTGTCGCTAGGAGTAAATTTTCCCTCTATGTATATATAACTTTCTGAAATGTCGAGTATAACATCTTGAAAATTGATGGGAATACGTATTTCATCAGAGTTTCTGTAATATGGGGATCCATATGGTTTATATGTATGCTCATGTAGGCTAACTAGGGAATGATCTAACACAGGTTCATCAAACACCTCAAGTTTGTCACTAGTTGCAGTAGCCACCATTATTATGACCAATTTTTCGCAGTTTTAATCCAATAGATTTTAAAAAGGCTTGATCCTCAGCTGACAATCTATGTCTTAACTGTTTAAGGTATAGACTTTGAATGAATTGCTTTCCACATCTCCCTTTCTTTTTATCCATACTGTTGTTCGCTACAGTATCATACTGATGGTGATGTACTTGCTGTCGCTGTTTATATCTAAAACCCATTTGGTTGGTGATATCCGACTTTCTTCAATTCTAGCCTTACAATAATTTTCTCACCTCGAAAATCGATCAAATCACCGTTGTCGTCCAGTATGCGTAGTGTGATGTTGTCTATTAACTGACACCCTTTAGGTCTAACAGGTAAATATATGATATTTTTGGGTTCTCTAGTAAGTTTGTAGCCAGGCTCAACGTCTATGTCAAATTCAAAGAGAGTGTGTGACTCTTCTGCATTCAGATAAGCTCCAGAAATAATATTGCAATCTACGCGTATCATCCTTACTTTCATAATATCAACAGGCTGTGTTGATTCGTAATTTTTATTTGGTTGTAAATATATTTGTCCAAATCCCAACAGACTTCCTATTGAATTTGGTTGTCTAAAATCTACTTCATACTTTGACAAAATCTCGCACTTTAAGGTATTGTTGTTTGCCCTTAAAGTGAATATTTGCGTGTAATCCTTTCCATCAATATTCATAGCTTTCAACATTGCAGCATAGATTTCATCAATTTCATAAGCCCCCAGAGGTATGTGAACAGTAGTGAATGTATCTTTAGCACTAACCCTATATTGGAAGATGTTATTTGTTTCATCCACATTGTATATGGAGTTGTAAGAGTAGAATCCAATTAAACCTAACCCATGACGACTGCTCCTATCCAGTTCAATGGGTGGATCAAAGTTGACACTTAGCTCACTTAAGCGGCTCGTTAGTGTGAACGTGTACGACATGACTGATATAATTAAATTGTGTTACCCAATTTATTGTGGATTACAGCAATAATGGTATAATTTCCTCTTCTTAGAAGTTGATGGTAATATATTTACATTGTTATTGGATGCCACATTTACATCGTTTACCTTACAATAGCAGCAAAACATTTTTCTAGGTGTTGGACCATCATTTACGTCAACATTGCTTTCATAATCATTAAGGTAATGTTCTGTACAATATTGATATTTTAATATATCGACATCGTTCTGAAGATGTGTAGGTAGCTTATCCCATACTAATGCAATTTCATGTGAAGCCAACCCAATCATCACCTCTTTGGGCATATCTGCTAGTTGTTGTTTGCTCATCTTCAACAGACTACGCAAACGGGAGAATGCAATTAGTGAGTGACCCATTCGCTTGATACCTTCTCGATCTATTGCTGGGGTCATAGATTTCAGTTCCATGGCGTTTTATATTTGTTTCGTAGAGAGAAACTTTAAACACAAATGTCCACACAACACTGTGTTAAAATTCTGTACACGTTTGTAGTTATAGAATATTTGGTTGGCCCTCCTTGAATCGTTATTGAAATATGTAACTAATTCTATAGGTGGGGGTAAGTCGCCAAAACTATCAAAATAATTTACTAAACTACCTCGTTTTTTATATGCCACCCAATGTGTCCCAGGACCATATATACTATCCAAATTGATTATTGCGGATTCATTGTAATGTGGCCCATGTCTTGGTAGTGAGTCACGCATAAATACACCTCGAAAGTATGCTACCTTCATTTTATTAGCATAATATTTAAGATCAATGTCGGTAAGAGGTCTCCGAGGTAGGGAGTCTATTAGTTTTTTGAATTCTGTTTTAGATAAAGACCCATCCCCTTTCGGTATGGCTTCATATACATCCCCTTACCACTTTTCATAGCTATTGCTTCCATACTTCTGTTGTGCCGATTTGCTTCAGCTAATTCTTCTCTACCCTTTTTCACATCATTTACAGCTTTAGCAATACCAGCAGCCGTACCAGCCAAACTACCCAATGCAGATAATCCAGCAAAAATGGGTATTAGAGGTAAAATACCACCAACTTTTGGAATTGGTATAATTCGAGGTGTTTGAATATTGCGTTTTCCACCGGCCTGTTTTATATATCGACGTGCAGCTTTTAGAGCAATTTCAACCACCTTCTTTTGGTCTTTTACTTTTTTGCCTCCAGCATTTCGCAGTGTGTCACGCACTTTTCGTACTATCCCAGATCCAAACGCTGTCTTTTTAACATTCTTCTTACCTTTCTTTGTTTTCTTGATGATTCGTTTCCTTATTGGATTGCGAGATATTGTTGAATTACATCCCATACCAAGACGTTGTTTTCCCTTCATTATAGTTGTGACTAACCAAGCAGCTGCCTTTTCTCCACGTCCTGCGTCTTTGGATTTCACCCGTTTCCACGCAGCCTGTTCAAGCTGATAGTCTGCTTTATGGCGGGCTGCTTGATTACTGCTATTTTTGTCGTATGCAATATCGTGTTGCTTACACGCTTTATCGAGCTGATTTATGCCAGAATCACCTCGTGCTAACCTTTTATTTAAATCTGTGCCTGGACCACAAAATTGATAACCTGGCAAATGCAACTCGACGGGGAGCTTATTAATCAGGGAATTAACTAATCCTCCACCGCGCTTCGTACGTTTTTCACGTGTGTATCGTATCGTAGAAACCATTTAAATAAGAGTTGTAAATCACACATCTACTTATATAACATTTAGCCGCGGTACAATGCACATTGTGAAACAGAAACAAACGCTTTCTATAGATAATTTGGATGAAAAAGTTGGGCGTGGGTTAAGTGCTGATAATCGCCATGGACCACTACTACCTTCAACTGTACGTGCCCTCATAATAGGACCCTCGAATTGTGGGAAAACAAATGTCTTAATATCTTTGATCACGCATCGTTTAGGTTTACGTTTTTTAAATATTTACCTATACTCAAAGTCTATAAATCAACCCAAGTATGAGTATCTACGTAATGTATTAGCGCCGATTGAGGGGTTAGGATTTTATACATTTAGTAATGGTACGCAAATAGTGGAACCATCCGAGGCAAAGCCAGAGTCTGTGTTTATATTTGACGATGTAATATGTGAGAAACAAGATGTTATAAGGGGATATTTCAGTATGGGCCGACATAGAAATGTGGATTGTTTTTATCTTGGCCAGACATACTCTCGAATCCCGAAGCAGCTAATAAGAGACAATAGTAATTTAATTGTTGTCTTTAAACAGGACGACATGAATCTGCATCACATCTTTTCCGATCATGTGTCACCTGATGTAACGTTTACAGTATTTCAAAATATGTGTGCAAAGTGCTGGAATGACAAATATGGATTTCTAGTGATTGATAAGGATAGAGAAGTACAAGGTGGGCGATATAGAAAAGGGTTTGATAGCTTCATATATCCATAATGCATTTTATTAAAAACTTCACTTGAATTACATACGTCGTTAGGATTACTTCGTTTACGTATGCGCTAAGATGAAGGTTACCAAAGATAATAAAAAATATAACAATCTTGCACATCCCAGTAGCGAAATAACACTCAAGCGACAGCTGATTGAGGCAACAGATGCTGTGCGGAAGAAGTTTAACTATATCAAGAACAAAGATATGGAGATGCACGTAACACTTGAAAAGATCTACCAACCGATAACTGAACCTTTAAATGTTATATCTTCAGCAGCAGAGAACAAATCTCATATCCAACAATTACATTCAAAACCATCATCATCAAGGGTGTCCACCCAGAGGGCTGTATCATGGGAGAGTGCTTCTGAAGAAGGATCCGATAAGTATGTAGGTGGTGATGATGTTCCACATTATATCCCCATTATGGAAACACCACCATCGTCAATAAGAACAACCCCTGTATCCGAAACTTCTCCAGCTAGTAAACTAGAAAAAAGACATGAGGTTGTAAAAAGACATATACAAAATTTAAAATCTGGTGATTCCAAGTATGATAGTTTATATGGAGTGCGTGTAGATCCCAAGACAGGCAAACTGCTGATGGGCAATGCCGAAATACGTTTTTCCCATGGAAATATTACGCTATGGTATGGCAATAAGAAACTTGGCGTGTATCTAGGTAGTCCTAAATTGTACGATCTAATATTTCTAAAACGCCCAACAATTTTAGATGATAATAGAGAGGGTGTTCTCGATGATGAATGGAGTAAGATATATGGAGAAATACTAAGAAAAACAAAGGCACCTTACAAAAAATTCGATGTAGCGAATGGCTATAACACTACTAAGCGTGGAAAATTTCACAAAATTATCAAACCATTAACATCTTCTACAATTGCGACACGATCGTCAACAAGTGGTCACGGCTTAAAACGTGTACCTACCCACAAATTGTACAGAAATAAAGATAAAGAATATATTTTTTGGAATAAACCCAGCGAACTCGTGGATCGTCTACGTCTACTATGGAGTTCGAAAATAGCGGGAAATAACAACCACGACAATGAAATAATAGAAATAATATCAGAACTTAGGGAAGAAAAAATAGTGTATTAAAGATGAAATAAAACATAGTATCATTATACTTAATAAGTATTATATAGTCTGCAATTTATAAACCGCATCAGATGCAGTCAGAAATGTCTACTGTAAACACTATCGACAAATTTGGACGCAGCAAAAGAATTAGTGCGAGTAAGTTAATAGCCCATCGTGGATTACCTGGCGTGGGTTTTAAACTTACCAGAGATAATCACTATGATATTGAAAATAAGCGTTTAAAAAATTTAGGGGAACCTGTCGATGATCAAGATGGTGCAACATGTAATTACGTTAACAAGCGTCTACAAACAAATGATGAAAATGCTGCCAAAGCTATTTTTGATACAACCGATGTAATTATTGGGGAAATGAAAAAATATGTTGATGTGGGACTTATAAGAAGTGGAGAAGAAAATCGCGCTATTTTCAATAAACAAAATAATGAGATGATGCAGAAAATGAAAATAGAAATGAGGAAATATGTTGATAAAGCAATTTCTGAAGTTAAACGTTCGGCCATAAACAATCGCAATACTTTAATCACTAGAATCTCTAAATTAGAGCATATTGCCACCGAACTCCAACCAAAGAAGGTGCAATCCGGAGGCCTAGCATTTCCACCAGAACTAATGCCTGAAGTTGATATATAGCTGAAGACAATTTTATAATGGAGGTTAGCAGCGAAAAATTACAAGTTGTTAACGAGTTACATAGAAATGCTCGACGAAATTTTCGTAGAAGGCGAACCATAATTAAGGGGTTTGGTGATTTGTGGCAAGCAGACCTAGCTGAAATGCAGCCATACGCTGATAAAAATAGAGGGTATCGTTATATTCTTGTAGTGATTGACTGCTATTCCAAGTACGTATGGACCAAACCTATTAAAAATAAAGCAGCTGTAGAAGTTACCAAGGCTATGCACACTATTATTCAAGAAGCAAATTATTCACCGAGAAATTTACAGACCGATAATGGTACTGAATTCTATAACAGAAAGTTCTCCGCATTAATGAAGCGGCACGAAATTAATCATTATTCTACGTATAGCACAAAAAAAGCAGCAATTGTTGAGCGAGTAATCCGCACATTAAAAAATTGGTTGTATAAAGAATTCTCAGCTATGGGTAAATATAAATGGCTCGATATCCTACCAAACGTTACAAAAAGTTACAATGACAAAGTCCATCGTACAACTGGCAGAAAGCCCATTGATGTCAAACCAACTACACATTTAAACGTATATAATTATATTAAGATTGCTCTGAAACCGAAATTTCATCTCGGTGATATAGTTCGTATTAGCAAGTATAAAGGTGTATTTGATAAAGGGTTTACACCGAACTTTTCAACAGAACTTTTTAAAATTACCAAAATAAACATAACAAATCCCACAACTTACCTGATAGAAGACTTGTTTGGACACCCAATCAAGGGATGTTTTTATGAAATGGAGCTACTAAAAGCAAAATACCCCGATGTGTATCTAGTTGAAAATGTATTAAAGAAGAAAGGAAATAAAGTGCTGGTAAAGTGGTTGGGGCTATCTGTAGAACACAATTCGTGGGTTGATATAGCTTCTATTGTTTAAAATTGTCATTAACTAGAAAAATATATTAATGTATCATTATATAGTTATGTCGATTGAAATATTTTAATATGTGTCACAAATGAATAATAAAATGAATATACTTTATTAATATTTATTTAATTTATTTCCTTCATTTTAAATTGTAAAAAAATTAAAAATAATCATTTTTTTTTTTTTTTTTTTAACACTTGAAAGATAATAAACATACACATAAATGTTTTAATTCCTTTTTATTTTCCTACAATCTATATTATAAGAATGATACAAATATACATATAACATAAAACATAAAATTAATTAAATATAATTAAAAATTATAATTAAACATTAAACAAACATAAAAAATAATATAAAAAGTACAAACTAGAAAATCTAATATTATTATATGGGTACTGTTCTTTTTCCAGTATTATTGCACACAAAACAACCTTCGATGGCACCGACTGTCACTGTGTCATCGCCACAAGCTTTGCACTTTATGGTAGGTACGTCCCACCACTCAACCGTGTTGTGCAGACTTGCGTGTTGGTGAACAGCCCCCTCTACGACCATGCGAGAATACGATACGTAGCACCTAGTGCACATAAAGTATTTTCCCTGGTCAATGCTGCATACCACAACGAAGGCCGCTGTAGCACACACCTTGTCCATTGTACCAGCCACCATATCTTTTATCTGGAAAGCCATCTCGTGCTGGTCTTCCTCGATGAGGTCCGCAACATCGACTTCTATACCATCGTCCACCATTTCGTCGACTCCATCGTCCACTATACCATTTTCGCCGCCTTCGATGACTTCCTGGATATCGATGTTGGCACCATTGGCATCAACATCAGCAGGTGCTCCAATCTCCACAGCCTCAGCAGGTACCCCCATCTCCGCAGCCTCATGATTAAACAGCATCCAATTATTGGAATCTTCTTGCGCCAACCGTCTTAGAATAGATATAATAGATGGATTTGCCATTTCGATACGTGGTATATAGATAGAAATAGTAAATGCAACTAAGTTTGGTTTAATATTACTCCCATATATATAGTAGTGTGGGGAGGGAGTCACTCTAAAATAATAGAGGGGGTATTCATATCCAATCATAGGATACGTGTTATTATGAATTTTAATTAGTGAAGTTTGACACCTTAACCACTCGGCCAACCTGACTTATTCATTGATTCAGTAAAACACTATACATTAAATGTTTACCCCCTCTCCATCATCAATAATAGAGGTGCCTGTAAAGTAATGTTTGTAGGAGGCGCCACTGCTGGGGGTGGAGATTAGTTTGCTTTATATAACACACAGCAACGCTCTTGTTTGTCAGATTTAAAATTATTAACATCATGGACACTTCTCAAGTAAATTGCGTCTCCTCCAGCACCGACTCAAAATCAACGTCATCGACCTGGTCAATGCCTAGTGAATACGGCCCAGACAGCAGTGATTGGTGGGAACGGTCACCTCCATCGTATTCGATAGACGAAGAGGACCAGGAAGACGAAGAGGACCAGGAAGACCAAGCTACCCCAGATAGCATTGACGACAGACCAATATCACCTTCATCTTATTGGATAGGTGAGAATCTAGGCGAGGACCAGGGAGACCAAGATAACCCCCCGGACAGCAGCACTGATAGGGCAACATCACCATCAGCATGGTCTATGGAAACGGTGTTCTACGATCCAGACGGCCAGCCATCACCTGACCAGAGCCACTGGTCAGATTATCAGCTCTTGATAGAGTGCGATAATGTCCGCGAGGGAACAGATTAGGCATCCATATAAATTAAACATTGTAAATAATTTAATAAATAGTTTTAGTAAATAAATTAATTGTAAGTCATTTAATACATTTATTTACTTAATAAACTCTTAAGAATATTACATGATTTTAATACATAGATTTAGTTGATGCAATGTCAATAATTTAATAAATAGTTTTAGTTAATAAATTAATTGTAAGTCATTTTAATACATTTATTTACTTAATAAACTCTTAAGAATATTACATAATTTTAATACATAGATTTAGTTGATGCAATGTCAATAATTTAATAAATAGTTTTAGTTAATAAATTAATTGTAAGTCATTTTAATACATTTATTTACTTAATAAACTCTTAAGTATATTACATGATTTTAATACATAGATTTAGTTGACGCATTGTCAATAATTTAATAAATAGTTTTAGTTAATAAATTAATAAATAAGTCATGTTAATAAATACTTTATTTAATAAATTTTAAGAATGTCACATAATTTTTTGTATCGGGGGCTTCGCCCCCTCTTAGGTATAAAGGGGCTTTCACCCCCTGTAAAGTATAGAGGGGGCTGCGCCCACTATAAAGGCGGCTTCGCCGCCTATAAAGGGGGCTGCGCCCCCTATGACGGCGGCTTCGCCCCCCAGCGCTTTGCATTATACTACAATATGTAACCCAACGTTACCTAACCTAACCTAACCTAACCTAACCTAACCTAACCTAGTCTAACCTAACCTAACCTAACCTAGTCTAACCTAACCTAACAATATATGTTTACATAATTATGGTAAATAATTTTTATAATTATACATATTCTTATATAATAATTTACGAATATACTAATAATTTTTTTATCATTTTTCAATATTTTTTTATTATTAATATATTTTAAACCTAATTAACAATAATATTATCTAACTAACAATATATTCTTACATAATAATACACAGTAATTTATTTTTTATCATTTTTTGTCTTTTATTTGTATCATTTTTTTGTAATTATTTCTGTCATTTATTTTTTTTAATATTTTTTTAATATTTTTTTATTAATAATATATTTTAAACCTAATTAACAATCTTATCTGACTAACAATATTCTTAAATAACTTAAAAATCTAACTTAATTAATTTGCCTTTATTTGTATGATCTTTTAATTATTTTTGTCATTTATTTTTTTTGACAAATTTTTATTTTTTTTGGGGCATTTATTTTTTTAATTATTTTTGTCATTTATTTTTTTTGACAAACATTTTAAATTTTTTTTGGCATTTATTTTTTTAATGTTTTTTTATTAATACTATATTTTAAACCTAATTAACAATAATCTTATCTAACTAACAATATTCTTAACTAACTTAAAATCTAACTTAAAATAACTTTCCGCCGCGTGTGCGCAAGTGCTCAGCCACCCATTTGATCCGAAATAAACCTCATCTGCTTTGCAGTTTTGTCGAGAGCCTCCCTTTGTCTCTTTACGTCGGCCTCTAATTTTGCGGCTCTTTCCCGCATATCAGCAGCACGACGCAAGATTTTCGGATGATCCCGACAAAGCCTCAAATTTAAATCATGTGTTCTCTTAAGTTGACCGTATATTTTAAAAAATTGTTTAACAGATGTTTTGGTGTCAACTTGCGAGAACACCTCCGATTCAGAATCAGAGTCCGCTTGTGCTGGGAGCGGATTCTCATTAACAATCGGAGCTACCTCTGGCGGCGGTGGCAACACCGCATTAGAGCAACCCGGTTGTTCTAATGCGTCATTGCGTGGTGGTGGCAACACCGCATTAGAACAGCTTGGCTGTTGTAATGCGCTATTGCCAGGTAGAGGTACAGCCACAAACGACGCAGACGGTTTTACCTGCCCTTTACCTGCCGAAACCTTATTTTTTTTTGGTGAAGCAGGTAGCGGACTTAGAGGGGCAGGTACAACTGTCTGCGCGAAATCCATTATCTCGTCCCATAAAGTCGCGTCACAGTCTATGGATTGTGTTTCTGTACGTCTACCTTTACCTTTTGATGGCGCCGACGACGACTTTGTGTTTTTATTGTTGTTTACATTACTAGGCAAAAAGTCGTCATCGGAGTCATGTGCCACCAGAGACATAGATGATTTGCGCGGATGAGATGCGCGTACATCCTGACACCCTGAAGTAGATGGTGTGACTTTAAATTTTTTGTTTAAAGCCAAACCATGTAATTTCGGGGTATGAACGGCTTTACCTGCATTACTCCTGGATACGGTGACATTGACGGTATTGCCGAGGTCACCATCTTCAAGGTGCAAAACAGGTAAATCTGCGCCAGGATGTATATTGCCGTGCATCTGCTGATGGTGCCCATGATACGCTAGCTGACTACCGCCTTCGTTAGAACACGAAGCGCCCCCAACGTCAGCAGCAATACCATCTTTAACAATAATGTTGTTTAAAACATTAACCCTGCCAGAGGATGGATTTTTTATTGCTGACTTCACAGCACCGCCATTAATGGCGGAACCTGACGCCGTAGATGCGTCAGGTGATGGTTTAAACGTAGCCAAATACGTCATTAAAGTCAAGGGCGGTAAAGTTGGTGGCGGTGTCGACGAGCGCCTTTTACGCCCACCAGCAGATGATACATTTTTAACGGTTCTTACCATTTTGTTCACAAAAACTGAGCAATGAAATTCACGAGAGCACACTTGCACACACTAGCACAGGCGAAGACGGAAAGAATCTTGTAAGCGTCCTCAAACCCAAGCCAAGCTAACTTCCCCCTCCAACGGTAGGGAGTGGGTGACCACTCTCGTCTCTCATTGGTTGGACGACATCACGTGATTTATGCAAGCCAAGCTTTCACCCCACTGTTGATTTTCTTTGTCTCAACAGAATCCCGCTACAAAGTGACGTCAAACTTTTCTAAATGTCATGCGCACATCGAATAACTGACGCAACAACTTTCTATTTGAAATGACATCACATTCCTGACTGCAGCATAAAACGACATTTTAGTTTTAGCAACGTCACCTACTCTTACATTGTAAAACTGTATCATTACACACACCTCTTCAAGTCACTACCTACATTATTTATAATTTACGATTTAACCTAATCGATATTTAACTTATTTTGGGAGAAAGGTTTACTAATAACAACACTGTGATTTTTATTTAGATATTTTTATTCTATTATTTGAAAGTACTTAAAATTATCACAATAATTTTGTATTATAATGTTACAATTAAATATTGGTGAAATTTTGTAGTTTGAATTTTCCAGTTTAGTAGTTCATGTATTCGAATTTTCGACCTTTACGTTAGAAGATGAAATAAAAATTTTAAATTAATTATTGGCTTAAATCAGCTATTGCTGCAAGTAAAGCGTCCAAGTTTTCATTTTTTTTCTCCATATTATTTATGGCAACTATCAGTCGTTCTATATTTTGTTCTTGTTCGCTCTGAAAAAATGATATGTCACGGTGCCCCCACGGTAATGTTTTAGTAGTATTAGGAATAACAAAACGTTTGTCATCGTGTTGGGACAAGGCCACTTTGTTCTTTATTTCTGTGTAAATGTCATGCAAGCAACTCCGAAACGTATTCATTTTTCTAAATATTAAACCTCCCCGCTCAACGATTTTCTTATAGTCATCTATTGACAGCTGCTTTCTAATAACAGATTTCTTCACACCTTTAGCTTTTTTGAGTTCATTATCCACCGATTGTATATAATAAGCTTTCGCACCCGTACCATAAAAACTAATAATGGGATCAGAGGGGAACTCGTCTTTCATTTTACCTAACACCGACAAGCCCTTATGAATATTAAATTTATTTATTTCTTCGTAGTTAGATGTATCGAATTTGTCTGGATTCTGTATTATGAAATTATAAAAGTTATCTGTAAATGTTTTTATAATCAACGAATCCGTATCTGTATACAGCAAAGAAGCATTATCGCCGAAATGTTTTTTGATAACGTCGTAGAAAAAGTTGTATAATACTGTCTTAGACAACTCCAAGATACAAAAACCAACGTAAATTGGTTTGTTGTAGACTACCTTTAGTTTACCCATATGGATGGCTACAAAATCATCAGTAAATATTGAGCATGATTTAAAGTTAGGGCGTGTTATTAATGCATTTGCACCCATACTCCGCCTAACGCTCTCCCAGTGGGTAACTAATTTTATATCCATTCTATTATCAACATTTTCCATTGTCTTACCGAATACTGCGTTATTTAATAATTTATACTGATCTTTTTCAAATTTATTCTTAGCCTTATTTCTCATATCGGTGTTTAGGTCAATATATTTTTTAAGCCAAGGTGATTGTTTGAATTTAAGTATTCTATGTGTTTTTATAACCATTAACCCGTTATCTAGCGCTTGTTTCAAATTTATATAATGCACAATATATCTCCTCTTATCGTTTAAATTTGGTATCAGTTTTGTCAATTTCGATTTTGATTTTGGTGGAATAATATTTTCTACTAAAAAGGGTAGGTCTGAGTGTAAGTCGTGTAAATCTTGTGGATAATGTATGTCTACTTCGAGAACATACCCATGGGTGCTTTCATCTGAAATGCTCGTAATATCTAAATTCATGATTTCTTCTTCGGACAGCCACACGAATCCACCTGTCGGCAATTGTTGCGACATACTATGCCCATATAGGTTCGTGGCATCTAGATATGTGATGAATGAAGAAGGTTCTTTGGGGTCGTAGTTAGGGAGAAATTTGTTATTCGCAATATGTTTCCTTTCCGTACACTGGCTTACTCCACCACGTATTCCCTTTTTAAAAAAATGGATCATATCAATGTCCGTTAATAATTCCAACTCCACTTTGGTTAGTTTTAACATAGCGTCCCACGAGAGACCCGGACAAGTGTAATACTGAGCAGGATCAAGTTTATATTTTTCCAAACAAATTTTACGAAAATTTTCAAATACGTCACACAAAAGGAGTACGTCTGATTTTAAATAAAGATCTGAGTAATCGCCCAAATTCTGACAATCAAACAAGTTCCACACATCGTTAGCCCTCTGATAATCTTTATCTGTTATATGTTCTTCATTTAGGTTATCGTAAAATTCATCTTTCGAGGGTAACTCTACATTATTTAGTTTCTCTAAACTATCCATAAAACTATATGGAAATACACCCTTTTGCCTCATTAAATTAAATTTTTCCTTATCTGTATAGAAACTTCCCGTAACAAACAATTGGTTATCAGTTAAGTTGCCCCCTAAATTTTGCAACGATGTTGATAAGAACTTAAAACTATCGATGAATCGTAGTTGTATAAATTTCCGTTTTTTCTCCCCTTTCTTATTGACGTAATCATGCATATAAAGGTGTTTCGTGAAAGATATATATTTTTCTTTATTTTGTGCTATAACATCAACTCTGTCCTTATGTGCACAGAGCTGTTTTATAAATAGGTGACTGTCGTAGCCACTCATATTGTGAAATATGATAGGTACAAAATTTGGTAATTTGTAATTTAAGTTACATACAGAGTGTGCGGCACCAAATCTTACTTTACCAGTTATATGACAATGATCTCTAACTTTTACATCCTCTACTTTAAATGGTTTCTCACATGTACCGCATACGGTCGCATTCAGGAAGTCTTGTCTTTCTTGTGCTGTGAGTTTAGCCATTGGGACTATATCTTTCATATATCTGTTATAGATTTCCCTTACATCGGCTTCAATACGCGATACAAAAACTTTGGCTACATCAGATCCTCGATAGAGTTCAAATTTTGATAAAGAATTGTCAAAAGAACATTTTATGAAATATGCGAAGGAGTAAGGTTCGTGTATAAAAGTTTTATTTGTATAAGAACGTTCGGGGTTCGGTTCACAAGTATGAATAGGTTTCAGAATTGATTCAAAGTCTGCATACACTACAAATGGTACTTGCATTTGTCTTTCAAAGTTTTCAAATTTTAATATATTTTCAGGTACTTGTTTACCATATTTATCAATCCGAAATTGTGTCGATGGTGTTGTTGTATAAACATGATTACAGTCATTTCTCTGATGCTGGAATAACTGACGCTCATTATTAAAATATAGTAAGCAACCATCACAAAAGTACTTTTTATGATCATGAGCTGAAATTTGAGCGGAAACTAGCTTAGACAAGTTTTTTATCCAACAATAGTGATTATTAGCGCAATCTTTCTTACAGTGATGATTTACACCACATTCACCGGAAAGTAGTAACAAATTTACATGCATAAATAGTTTTTTTTCAGAATAACGTAAAGGCCCAACAACTTCATACTTTATTCTATTATTCTCAAATTTTTCTTCTAACCCGTACACGTTAATTGAAATATTATTCATCTCCTCAAATTTTGAAATATCCCGCAATTTTACTGGAAAATTCATACCTGATAAATTTAAAACTCTTGAAAAATGTGGATATGATGAGGTCTCAGATGTGCAGCCATTTGCAGGATACAACGCTGAAGTTACAGCCCAAGCAAAACAATACTGATCCTGGTTTTTTACATTTACCACTGCCTTCTTGTTTTCTATGGATTTTGGCAACTTGACATATGATGAACCACCCAGAGGACTATATTTATTCACATTGATTTCAACAAAAGCAATTCGTTCGAGGGCCCATCCTAAAATTAAATTATAATTAGTCATTTTCTTTCCACCTTAATGTATGTTTAAATACCTGAATCACGTTCCAGGAACTCCGTAGTTTGTGTAATCATAGCATCCACAAAGGTGTCCAAAGTATTGTTCAAATCCATAGCTTGATCCAAGATTTTGTTGGAAGTGTTAAATGATTTCATTTCAGATAGTTCCTGTGTCTGTAATACGTACGTAGCAAACGTTTCCATATTTACTTTTACTGTATTATGAATACGTAACACTTCCTCGAAGAGATTTAATATTTTTGATCTAATTTCATTGAAGAACATTACATAGTCTTGGTGATTATTTTCGCTATATACTCGATAGGTTACAATCCTGTATTTGAAAGCGCTCTGCACAATTTCTACACCTTCTATAAACGGAACACATGAATTTGTCCTATGCTGCAATGTCCTTCTATGGGAATTCATTTGGGTTGTGCTTAGAGTCACATTACAGCAATTACAAGTTTCCATATTTGTAGATGTTGAAGGATTACATTCCAGTTTAGGATATTTTGCTTGCGGACCACTATCATGTATCTTCTTACAAGATTGCCTCTGATGTCTTCGCAAATTGTCACCACGTGTAAAACTTACACCACAAGAAGTACAAATATACATTTTATGTCTTTACTCTGGGAGACTAGCACCACAAATGGCTGTGTGCTCCTCATCCTCATTTATATACACGGAGTGAAGCTGCCCCACCACCTCTACTTGAAATACTCATACACATATCAGTACATACACTAATTACAACTACAATTGCATTGCACCACTCCAATTACCTCTATTGCAATTACATCAGTCTAATTACTGCACATTACTCTACTTACCTCTATTGCAACTACATCAGGCTAATTACCTGCAATACTCTAATTACCTCTATTGCAATTACATCAGTCTAATTACCTACATTACTCGAATTACCCTAGTTACCCCCCACCACAAAAAAAAAAGGGTGGGGGGAGACCCAGCTCCGCCATTACTACTCTACTATAATTTTTCAACAATCGTGTTCTACATATTTTTCTGCATCGAATGGTATATTTTTCGACCTGGTAAAATGAAGTGGAAATTAACTAGGGACGATTCGGGGCTTAGCCCGCGGTGCCCTCGCGGCCACACACTCTCTCTCTTTGTCTTACGATGCGTTAACAGTTTGGAGACATTCTAACCATACGATACATTAAGGCGTTTCACCACCTAATTATCTTACACCGTGCCCAAGGGCAAAGTCAAAATAATTTGAAAAATCCCCTAACGATTCAATAATTACGAATAGTAGCGGTTTCAGTGTTTTTCGGACGTAAGTGCGTCTGCAGCAGCTTTCGCAAAATTAAAATAAACCACCTTCGGATGTGATTGCAATGCGGATGTATTATCAAGTTAAGTTGCAATCACTTGACTAGACAGACAGACAAACAGATATGTGAAACCTACTAGTAATTTATTTCAATTTTATTTCGATGTTTAAATCCTCCGAGTTAAATAGGAAATGTTTTTATTCCTCAGTTCAGTAAATAATGTTTTTATTCTTCAGCAGACGGACAGACGATATTTAATTTAAATCGCCTGATAACAGAATGTGATTTCTTTACTGGAAATAAAACTGTTTGGTTTTATAAATTTTAAATTGATAAAACCCTCGTGTACGGTAAACAACAAGTTTTTATTTCTTATCAATAAAAAAAACTGTAAGTTATAAAAAATTCTAACGTTTTCGACGGACTAAGAAAAACAGGCTTCACGTATTTTATTTTATTTTAAATCGGCGTCTAATTGCAAATTTCTGGTGTTTCGGTATTTATTTAATTCTACGCGTATTTCTCACGGGACTTGCACTTTTTTCGGCGGCTCCGTTTTCTGGACAAATTTACACTTTCGGATTTCTGATTAACGTAATAAAGTTCCTGCTCTAGGGCGCCATTTTGTAATGGTGCTTGCTTTTCCCAGAGACATGGAGTAGGTGTCTCTGGCTTTTCCAGATACTTACGTAATCTTTTATACGGAAATCTCTTGCGCCAGCCCTTTAACTTTTGAGTGCAAAGGACAGCACTTTTTGGCTTTCCTATTTGGGAAAGCAATCCTGGGTAGCTAACAGATGGAGATACAGATAAATGCCAGTGGGTCGTAAGTTGGGGGTCTGTCTAAAGGACTTCAACCCCTACTCAAACGGATTAATCAGAAATTAAAATGACAGAAATAATAACTCGTGAATTTTACCTTTTTAAAATAACGGATTTATTCAAGGATAATAATGAACAAATTATTTTACTCTAAACCTCCACGACTGTACAGTCGAGTGTGTATAAAATTATTTCAAAAATGATAAAAACAAGTCGTGCTGGCAATCAAGAATCTTTACGTGTTTTTAGCGTCGGAATTTTCGGATACGTAGGATTAATGAATTTTTATGTACGAAAAGCTGTAATGGCTTCCTCTCTTTTCCAGATACTTACGTAATCTTTTATACGGAAATCTCGGGCGCCAGCCCTTTAACTTTTGAGTGCAAAGGACAGCACTTTTTGGCTTTCCTATTTGGGAAAACAATCCGGGGTAGCTAACAGATGGAGATACAGATAGCCAGAGGTCGCAAGTTGGGGGTCTGTCTAAAGGACTTCAACCCCTACTCAAACGGATTAATCAGAAATTAAAATGACAGAAATAATAACTCGTGAATTTTACCTTTTTAAAATAACGGATTTATTCAAGGATAATAATGAACAAATTAATTTACTCTAAACCTCCACGACTGTACAAACAGTCGAGTGTGTATAAAATTATTTCAAAAATGATAAAAATAAGTCGTGCTGGCAATCAAGAATGTTTACGTGATTTTACGTCTGAATTTTCGGATACGTGAGATTAATGAATTCTGATGTACGACAAGCAAACGGACCTTTCCACTCGGATGTATTATGCACGGCGGGCAATCGATTAGCTATAGATATTCTAGGCTATACGGAATTTTTACATACACGGCAAACGAGCGATTTGCTAATGCTTATATTATTATTATATTATTACATAAGTTTCGCGAGCCAGTTCTATGCAGATCACCCGTTTGGAAGGCCCTAGCGAACAATTCCTCTCAGTTGATGCATATAATGGCTATTAGATTTATCGTAGGTTTTCCGGTAACCTATTATGCAGTGGAACTTTTGAGGTGACCCTAGCGAATAGACCTCAGCGGCTGCTGCATATATTAACAAACAAAAGACCAACGGAGGTATTACTAATTAGCTCTGGTTTGATTGAGTAGTATAATACAACAATACGTGCGGACACAAGAACCTTTGAATATCTATACTTAACTGAAAGCAGTACCTGCAAAATACAGTGCACGACGATGTATTCTTACCAAAATAATTTTCGGAATCACGTTCTGATAGGATTTGCTATTTAATTCGGAGCGGCGGCGCGAAACTGTAGACGGCTGGTTCGATCTGGCACTTCTGAAGGTGGATCGGATCTGATGTCCACTCCAGGGCGATTCTTCCTTTTTATGACCTTTCTGACGTGCCCATATGGCATGTTAAGAGGGGCGTACTGATTTGACATGATGGGATCGTGTGCTCAACACGACGCTCGTTGCAGAGTGCAAGCGGATTATGCAATTTGGAGTATTCGTTCAGAGCGTCGATAACCGGAAATGCGCTACTTGCAATTTCTATACTATGTTGCAAAAAGAAACGGATTAAAACAGGCAAGGATTAACATTTTTAATAACGAATGATTTTTATTTCCGACTCGGCCATTATTTATAATATTTCTTGGATTTTACTTATACGAGGTATTGTCGAAAATTAATCAATTAATTACTTGATTGCTTGTTTACCAGCGGACTTTTTAACAACTCATTAATAACTTAATTAAAACAGGACTTACTTACTAAAACAGCGGCAGGGTGTACCCAAGTGACGGTAATATTTAAAGCAAAATTGAACATTCCTTGATCGGAAAAAATCACTTCGTTACACCCCCCTCTTACTTCGGTAAAAAAAATTATAATTCATTATACATTTTTTTTTCTTCTCCCTGGGAGGCTCCAGGTAAACAAAGACAAAATTAATTGAAAACGGAAAGCTCCCTAATCTAGTATTTACAGAACAAAATTCTAAATTAGCAAAAAAAACAAAATTAACTTTAAACAGCCTCCCGGGACCGGTGTCATTACCTTTGGGGGTCTTCATTCGGTGCGTCTTACCAGTTGGCCTTAACGTGTTCCAGGGTGGTCAGTATTCCCTGGGGGGTCCTTCAACTGGGCCGACCATGGTCAGGGGCTGGTCCTTCTGAAAATACAAACAGCAGTTACCTATGGTGAAGCTAATTGACGGCGGTAAATGTAGAACGTCGGCGGAATTTTTGGACGTCGAGCTCAGGCCTTGTAGTGGCAGTGGCAGTCACACACGGGACAAGCTCGCTTATTTCGCAAATACAGCGGGTCGGTTTGGATCCCTTGTGTCCGGGTCTTGCGGGGAAGGTTCGGTCGACGGGTTGCCATCGGGGTGGGGTTAGGAGGTATAACCGCGGTACTACACCGGCAATCGCGGGATAGCATGCCCACGAGCCCACATCTGGAGCAGAATATAATCCTCCTCCGCGTACAACGGTCTCTGCTGTGGTCCGGATAACCACATCTCCAACAGAGATCCTGCTCGACAGGTAGGTAGGTCTGCGGCGGATACGGCTCACGTCTCCATAACCCAGACTGGGGCGTCTTCGATGGGCCCTCGTGGCGAGTCATCCGCAGGGGTTCGGAGTCGGTGGCAGGTGGTGTCGGCGTCGGGCTACGGACCAAAGGGGGCGGTGTATGGCTTCTTACTTCCAGTAGTTCCGGACGGCTCGGACGGGCTACTTCCTCCTCCTTCCTGTTGTCCTCGGAGGATTCAGTACAGGCCTCCATCAGCTCCCACTCGAAGTCTGAGGCTGGGTCGCCGAGGAGTTCCAGTATGGGACTGTCCATGTGGAAGAAGTACTGTAACATAAAGTCAAATTACACATTAATGGGCGGCGGGGCCGCGTGCGAGGCTGGTTTTAAATCCTTTATGTGGATATGTCGCACTTGCTTGCCGGTATCACTTTTCAAATCGTAAACGACGGGTGAAATGACTCGGGTGACAGTGTACGGTCCGGAAAATTTCGGAGCTAGTTTAGCGGCAAATCCGCGAACGGCGGAGGACAACGGGTTTTCTCGCTTCATAACGCGGTCGCCACGGTGGCAGCGCCATTCCCGCCTACGCAAGTTGTAATAGTGACTTTGTGTAGAAAACGCGCGGGCTAAGTTTATTCGAACCAGCTGAAAAACTTCACGCAGTTTTTCTAACCGGTTACTCAGGTCAGCGAGTTTGAGAGAGTCGGTGGTTATTTCTTCCCCTTGCTGTCGGGTTTCTGTGCGATACAGCGACTTGGGTAAGTCCAATTCTCTCCCAAAATTGAGGAACGCAGGCGAAAATCCGGTTGACTCGTGTTTTGAGCTGTTTATCGCCAATTGTAAATCGGTGATGTTTTGATCCCATTTACGATGGTCTTGTTCGCAATGGTTTTGATTGTCCTATTGGTTCGTTCCACGGGATTGGCTTGCGGCGTATACGGAGGCGTGAAACGGTGCTGTATTCCCAATTCTTCCAGGGTGCGACGGAACAGTCGGCTATCATACTGAGAGCCGTTATCACTTATAATGGTGCGGGGGCAACCAAAACGGGTGATAACTTCGTCATACAGTGCTTGACTTACAGTACGGGCTGTAGCACTTCGGAGCGGCTTGCACTGGACCCATTTAGTAAAGCGATCTTGAAAAACCACAAGGTAATTATTCCCTTTACTGGATCGTGGCAGGGGACCGACCAAATCTGTACTGACGGTTTCCCACGGGTTTCGGTTTGCGGAAGGTTGCATTTTCCCTGCAACCTGTTGTTGTGACGGTTTGTACCTTTGACACTGTAGACATCCTCTGACATATTTGGCGATATCGCGAAACATACCAGGCCAATAGTACCGGTGAGCCATGCGCGCCACAGTTTTGGCTATTCCCATATGTCCAGCGGACGGAGCATCATGGTTTTCGGCCAATACAGTAGGACGGAGAGACGTGGGTACGCATAGCTTCCAGGGGTCAGACAGCTCCGGCTCAGTCAGATCATGTGCATCCCAGAAGTGGCGAAACAGACGGTTGTCTCGGATGCAATAATCTGGAAAGGCTTCGGGATTTTTTTCCACTTCGGCCTTTTTCCGGTTGTACCAGGAGCAGTCAGCTGTTTCAGTTAGAGATCCCAATTCCTCGGAATCTGGGGCGGACGACGGTCCCGGTAAGGGTTGTCTTGATAAGGCATCTGCTACTCGGTTCAAGGTGCCTTTTCGGTACTTAATCTCAAAATCGTATTGTTGCAAAAAGATACTCCATCGAGCGAGGCGTCCTGCCGGACTCTTGATCGAGTGCAACCAACGGAGAGATTGGTGATCGGTTAGCACGGTAAAACGGTAGCCTTCCAGGTAGGGTCTCATCTTTTCTACTCCCCAGACAATCGCTAAACATTCTCGTTCTGTGACAGAATAGTTTTTCTCGGCGGGTGAGAGAGTACGACTAGCGTATGCTATCACCCGGTCATGACCCTCTATTTCCTGGGTTAACGCTACCCCAAGGCCTTGGTCGGACGCGTCTGTTTGCAGAGTGAATGGTTGAGAGAAATCCGGACACGTCAAGACGGGGGCCTCGGTCAGAAAGCCCTTTAAACGGTTGAAGGCCTCCTCTTGCTCGGCAGTCCATTTAAATCGATGATTCTTCTTTAGCAGTCGCGTCAGGGGGGTTACGATTTGCGAAAATGCAGGCACAAATCAACGGTACCAGGACGCAACGCCTAAAAATCGGCGTACGTCGCGGACGTTACGTGGCGTCGGAATTTGACGAATAGACTCCACCTTGTCGGGATCGGTATTTATTCCTTCGGACGTAACGACATGTCCCAGATACTTCAGTGACTTCCTACAGAATTCACACTTTGCAGGGTTCAGTTGTAAGTTCGCGGCTCGGAGACGGCGAAAAACTTCTCTCAGGTTGGTCAGGTGTTCCTCGAATGTTTCTCCTAGGACGATTATATCATCCAGATAGGCGAACGCGTGGGGTTCCAAGTCGGGTCCAATAATGCTGTCGAGTAGTCTTTGGAAAGTGGCGGGGGCGGAGTGCAGTCCAAAAGGCATTACTCTAAACTGGAACAGTCCACGGCCCGGAACGGTGAACGGTGATGGGTTTACTGGAACGGGAGAGAGGTATCTGCCAGTATCCCTGTTTCAGGTCGATACTAGAGATATATCGGGCTCTGCGTAACTTGTCGAGAATATGGTTGATGTATGGTAGCGGGTATGCATCTTTTTCGGTAATTTCGTTTATTTTTCGAAAGTCTATACAGAACCGGGGTTTTCCATCTTTCTTTTTGACTATGACTACCGGTGAACTCCACGGACTGTGAGACGGTTCGATGATCCCATTTTTTAGCATCTCATCAACTTCTTGATTAATGATCTCCTGCATTTTCGGGTTTTGTGGACGGTACCTCTGCTTGATTGGTTCGGAATGCGACAGACGGATGTGGTGTTGTACCTGGTCGGTAGTACCACGGATTTCTTGAAAACTTGGTAACTCGTTATCAAGAAAGTTCTGCAGGCGTTGCTCCTCACTTGTAGTGAGAGTCAGGGAAACTGTGCCCAACGGGCTAGCGGGCGTGACTCGTGGTCGAGAGACCACATGGCCATTCAGTGAAACGGAAGCGGTTCTTGGAGTGATGAGAAAGTCGTGCTTGCTCATTACGTCCATTCCCAGGACAATGTCGGACGACAGATTTTCCAGATACAATAGATCTTCAGCGAATTGTGTTCGGCCGATGGTAAATTTTAGCGAATATGCTTGGGTGACGGTAGCCAAGTTGCCATTAGCCAATCGGGCAGAGGGTGCGGTAACAGTTTGCGGTTTAATCCCCAATCGCGTACAAAATTCATGTATTTGGTTACCGACGTACGAACGGACGGCGCCGGTATCCACAAGGGCGGAGAAGGTCTTATTACGAATGCGTACGGGGATATGTGGGCGGTTGTCATGTTCAGGTGCCAGTTCCTGGTGCGAGGCGGTAATATTTCGGAACCAAACTGGCCTCGGTACGGTGCGGTTCCGGTTTAGTTTTCCGCTGTATTACATTGGCAGTCGCGGGTCATTGTGCCCTGACGGCCGCAGCGTGAACAAAATAGGCGGGGTGGCGAGCGACATTCACTGCGGAAGTGACCGGTCTTGCCACAACGCCAACAGATCGTACTTCGGTCAGTAGGGATGTCTGCGGATGCGGAACTGTTATTTCCGTTACGTTTCTGGTTTGGACGGGTTCGAGTTTCCTGGGTTTCACGCGTCCTCTCGGAGGGCGTCGCGGTCCGTGCCTGGTCGCTGCTTGACCGCGGAGGTGGTGACGACGGTTGGTTGGAAGTACGATCTCCCGGGCCTAAGCGTTGAGACGTCCCGGAAGTATCGTCGGACTGACGTGTACTGGTGGAGCGGCGAGCGAGAGGTGGTTTGCTATACACCCGGTCAACCTCCTGCTTCAGCGTTTCATATTCACGACATTTCGCGATTAATATTGCTACGTCTGTAAAGTCTTGTCGACGAATGTACTGGCGAAAATCGGGTAACAAATTTCGGTAGAGCCATCGTAACTCTTGTTCCCCGGAAAGTCCTCTATGACGGCGGATGAGAGTCTGCAAGTCGGTGATGTACGTCATCACTGACTCCTCTGTGCGTTGCAGTCGACGGCTAATTTCTGCTTCTATATCTTCCTGATAGTGAACCGGTACGTAAAAAATACGAAAATCTGCTAGGAATTGTTCCCAGGAGGTCCAGCGGGCTTTATTATTGCGGTACCAGAGCAAGGCGGAGCCTTGCAGTAGCTCAGGTAGGACCGGAAGTAGCTGCGCGGGACGGAGGGTGGTATACCCACAAACTTCTTCCAAGCGCTCCAGGAACGCGGCTGGATCGCCAGTGCCATTGAAATGGATGTTCCATTTGCGTATCTGTACGGGGTCTAATGGCGTCTGTCCTGGTGCAATATTGTGGGGCGGTTGAGGTATTACCAGCGGTGGTAACGGTGGCGGTATCGGCGGCGGAAAAACAGGTGGCGCGGTATTTGGTCTAGGCGAAGAGCACCCCTCTTTGATAAACTTGACCAAACGGCGCTTCTTCTCGTCCACGGTACCGGTTACGGGTAGACCAAACTTCCCTAACTGATCGTCTATTTGTTCCTTCTTTAATTTATAGATCCAGCCTAGCCGAATATCTCCCAGATCAAGGTTCGCGGCCTCGTCGACGGGTAATACGGGTGTGTCGGTTTTATCTCCTTCGGAAGGCATTGTGTTACCTCCCAAAGATGTCAGTAAAACGAGTTCAGGCCGAATCAAACGGACGATACGAGTCGGAAAATCCTAAGTCTGGAAGGGCTGGTTATATCGCGTCGAAACTATCGGCAATCGCTTTAGCGTCCTCGGTTTACTATTAAATGAGGGGTCACACCCTCGGAAAATTCTGACTCCGGAGTCACGAAATACTCCGGTGAAACTCCGGTGAAATAGTAAGAGGCGTCACGGCTGCTGTATAGCGGTCACGGATACGGAAATCTGCAGGTTGTGATGATATTCAACCTCAGGCGTCGCGACGGTAGGCGTCTTTCAGCAACGGTGCTTCAGATCGGGTTGCAAGTATCACCAATCGGTTCCTAGGGTGCGATTACCCTAAAAAGGATACCCCACAAGGCTAGCTTGTACCTGGGTATTTCTGGATGCCCTTGGATACAACTGACGGTAATTCGATTCGGAACGTGTAATCGTAGTTCCTCGTCACGTAAATTAATAACGTATAACTCAGTCTGGCTTCAATAACGTTGTGTCGCGTCAAAGTTATATGTAACTTCTTCAATAGGGTTCGAATCGGTATGTAAGTAGTCGCAATCGGTTCTTCAGGTTCGATTTAATCAGAATCGACACGTCGCAGGCTTATTTACCGCGGCTAGTAAAAATTTGGTTGCGTTCGTTGCGTGCCGAATTCACAAACAAACCTAACAGATCGCTGCACTACCCAGCGGATGGGCAGTTGGATGCTAACAGAAAACGGTAAATCTGCGTTGCAGATTTTTTGGAAATTGCCTACTTACTTGCTATAAAGCAACAATGGTGAAAACACACCCTGGTCAAGTCAAAATAATTTGTTGTCAGCTAGAGTACCTAACAACACGTTATCTGAGAATAATTTTCAGGTTTTGAGTTGCTTAACAACTCGGCATAGGGCAACAGCGGTATCTGCCCCCTATGACAGCGTCAAAAATAACAAAATAATGCTAAAATTATTTAAATCCCTAATAGACTGTTACAGTAAGGTATGCTGTATCAGTAAAGTAGGCACACCCTGTATAATATCGGTTCAATTATGTTGACGTTGCCTTTCCACTCAACATGGCAGAGAGTAGCGGGAGTTAACCCCAAGGGCAAAGTCAAAATAATTTGAAAAATCCTCTAACGATTCGGTATACAGCGGCTATAGCAGCTTGAGTATTTCGCGGAAGTAAGTACTTATGCAAGCAGCTGTTTGTAAAATTAAAATAAACCACCTTCGGTTGTAATTGCAATCGGGACGTATTAACAAGTTAAGTTGCAATCACTTGGCTAGGTTACAGACAGACAGACAGACAGACGGATGTAAAACCTAGAAGTAATTTATTTCAAATTTATTTCGATGTTTAAATCCTCCGAGTTAAATAGGAAATGTTTTTATTATCTAGCAGACGGACAGACGATATTTAATTTAAATCGCCTGATAACGGAATATTATTTCTTTACCAGAAATAAAACTGTTTGGTTTTATAAATTTTAAATTGATAAAACCCTCGTGTACGGCGAACAACAAGTTTTTATTTCTTATCAATAAAAAAAAACTGTAATTTATAAAAAATTCTAGCGTTTTCGACGGACTGAAAAAAACAGGCTTCACGTATTTTATTTTATTTTAAATCGGCGTCTAATTGCAAATTTCTAGTGTTTCGGTATTTATTTAATTCTACGCGTATTTCACACAAGACTTGTAATTTTTTTTCGGCGGCTCCGTTTTCTGGACAAATTTTACACTTTCGGATTTCTGATTAACGTAATAAAGTTCCTGCTCTAGGGCGCCATTTTGTAATGGCTTCCTCTCTTTTCCAGATACTTACGTAATCTTTTATACGGAAATCTCGGGCGCCAGCCCTTTAACTTTTGAGTGCAAAGGACAGCACTTTTTGGCTTTCCTATTTGGGAAAACAATCCGGGGTAGCTAACAGATGGAGATACAGATAGCCAGAGGTCGCAAGTTGGGGGTCTGTCTAAAGGACTTCAACCCCTACTCAAACGGATTAATCAGAAATTAAAATGACAGAAATAATAACTCGTGTATTTTACCTTTTTAAAATAACGGATTTATTCAAGGATAATAATGAACAAATTAATTTACTCTAAACCTCCACGACTGTACAAACAGTCGAGTGTGTATAAAATTATTTCAAAAATGATAAAAATAAGTCGTGCTGGCAATCAAGAATGTTTACGTGATTTTACGTCTGAATTTTCGGATACGTGAGATTAATGAATTCTGATGTACGACAAGCAAACGGACCTTTCCACTCGGATGTATTATGCACGGCGGGCAATCGATTAGCTATAGATATTCTAGGCTATACGGAATTTTTACATACACGGCAAACTACTGCCACAAACGTAGAGCGATTTGCTAATGCTTATATTATTATTATATTATTACATAAGTTTCGCGAGCCAGTTCTATGCAGATCACCCGTTTGGAAGGCCCTAGCGAACAATTCCTCTCAGTTATAAAAAAAATAAATAAATACACCACATGTAATTACGACCCCCTTTATCCCAGAAGGCTGAGCCTTGTGCGGGAGGGGGCTACACATTTATAGACAAGGGACACACATCCAATATCCGTGTATAATGGAAAAATCCCTCTCACAGTATTTTCCATTGCCACGACCGGGATTCGAACCCGGGACTTTTGGGTGAGAGGCAGGTACTCTACCATCTCGACCATCAGTCATATTGATGCATATAATGGCTATTAGATTTATCGTAGGTTTTCCGGTAACCTATTATGCAGTGGAACTTTTGAGGTGACCCTAGCGAATAGACCTCAGCGGCTGCTGCATATATTAACAAACAAAAGACCAACGGAGGTATTACTAATTAGCTCTGGTTTGATTGAGTAGTATAATACAACAATACGTGCGGACACAAGAACCTTTGAATATCTATACTTAACTGAAAGCAGTACCTGTAAAATACAGTGCACGACGATGTATTCTTACCAAAATAATTTTCGGAATCACGTTCTGATAGGATTTGCTATTTAATTCGGAGCGGCGGCGCGAAACTGTAGACGGCTGGTTCGATCTGGCACTTCTGAAGGTGGATCGGATCTGATGTCCACTCCAGGGCGATTCTTCCTTTTTATGACCTTTCTGACGTGCCCATATGGCATGTTAAGAGGGGCGTACTGATTTGACACGATGGGATCGTGTGCTCAACATGACGCTCGTTGCAGAGTGCAAGCGGATTATGCAATTTGGAGTATTCGTTCAGAGCGTCGATAACCGGAAATGCGCTACTTGCAATTTCTATACTATGTTGCAAAAAGAAACGGATTAAAACAGGCAAGGATTAACATTTTTAATAACGAATGATTTTTATTTCCGACTCGGCCATTATTTATAATATTTCTCGGATTTTACTTATACGAGGTATTGTCGAAAATTAATCAATTAATTACTTGATTGCTTGTTTACCAGCGGACTTTTTAACAACTCATTAATAACTTAATTAAAACAGGACTTACTTACTAAAACAGCGGCAGGGTGTACCCAAGTGACGGTAATATTTAAAGCAAAATTGAACATTCCTTGATCGGAAAAAATCACTTCGTTACAAAGCAAACGGACCTTTCCACTAGGATGAATTATGCACGGCGGGCAATCGATTAGCTATAGATATTCTAAGTTATATAAAATTTTGAAATACACGGCAACCTACGGCCACAAACGTAGAGCTATTTGTTAATGCTTATGTTATTACATACGTTTCGCGAGCCAGTTCTATGCAGATCACCCGTTTGGAAGGCCCTAGCGAACAATTCCTCTCAGTTGATGCATATAATGGCTATTAGATTTATCGTAGGTTTTCCGGTAACCTATTATGCAGTGGAACTTTTAAGGTGGCCCCAGCGAACAAACCTCAGCGGCTGCTGCATATATTAACAAACAAAAGACCAACGGAGGTATTACTAATTAGCTCTGGTTTGATTGAGTAGTATAATACAACAATACGTGCGGACACAAAAACCTTTGAATATCTATACTTAACTGAAAGCAGTACCTGCAAAATGCAGTGGACTACGATGGATTCTTACCAAAAATAATTTTCAGAATAACGTTCTGACAGGATTTACTATTTAATTCGGAGCGGCGGCGCGAAACTGTAGACGGCTTTGGTTCGATCTGGCACTTCTGAAGGTGGATCGGATCTGATCTGATGCGGACTATTTCGGAATGAATCTACTGCTGGAATGAGAGCGAAGTGACTGTGCTTCCCCTTTTTGTAAACTTTTATGACGTATCTGTCGTGTTAAAAGAGAGGTGGTCACCGACTTTACACGATGGGATCGTGTGCTCAACACGACGTTCGTTGCAAAGTGCAAGCGGATTATGCAATTAGAAGTATTCATTCAAAGCGTCGATAACCGGAAATGCATTACTTGCAATTTCTATACTATGTTGCAAAAAAAAACGGATTAAAACGGGCAAGGATTAACATTTTTAGTAACGAATGATTTTTATTTCCGACTCGGCCATTATTTATAATATTTCTCGGATTTTACTTATACGAGGTATTGTCGAAAATTAATTAATTAATTACTTGATTGCTTGTTTACCAGCGGACTTTTTAACAACTCATTAATAACTTAATTAAAACAGGACTTACTTACTAAAACAGCGGCAGGGTGTACCCAAGTGACGGTAATATTTAAAGCAAAATTGAACATTCCTTGATTGGAAAAGATCACTTCGTTACACTATAAAATATTTGTACAGAAATAAAAAGGATTATAATTGAAAAGTAAAGTTTACTTTTTGTTTTCTCTCTTCAATTTTTCATTTAATTAAGAATTACATTGAAATAAAATTTTTATGAAAATAATAGGTTTATGCATTCCCCCTAATTCCATAATATTCAATTTTTTGCAACAGATATTCATGAGTTATACAATCGATTGCTTTGCTTAGATCTAATACAAGATACAAGGTATACGTACAAGATTTTGATCAATTGCTCCTAAAATTTTTCCAATTACATTAATTAACAATGGCTTTTAAAGTAGACATACCATTCCTGTAACCATACTGATTTTAAACATAAATGATTGGCATAAAAAAATTGTACAACCTTGTTTTTTATTAAAATTTCAAAAATTTTAGATAATAATTGGTAGGATAGAGATAAGCCGAAAATGATTAAGATCCTGTAAATCACCTTGGTTAGGAATAGGAACCGCTTTAGATATTTTTAATTCATCAGGAAATATTTATTGTTCTCTGCATTCAATAAATATTCCAGTTACAAGGGACACTAGGTTATCTTTAATATATTTTTGCTTTTGCGTTAAGCCATAAAGATATCTTTGCTATTTGAATTTTTTGAGTTTGTAATGATACTGTTAACATCATAGGTGTCTGTAGGAGCCATATAAAAAGAGAAGGATGGAGAAATATGATTTTATTTAGATGTGTAAAATCTTTATTATATTATTGAGTTTGGTGTATCTTTGATAATATTATTTGACGCTTTTACAAAATTTAATTTTTTGATGTAAAAGTAACACCCAGTAATGTAGTAGTACCACATAGTAGGACTCTAGCGTTGTGGTAATATAATGCCACTGATTGAGGCGGTGGTTGGTTAGAAGTGTAGAGTTTCGACAGTTTCGAATAACATGATCATGATACTATATCGTACCACAGATTCTCATGCAATTTTTCAAATAATTATTTATAAGATGACTCAACTGAAACGTAAGATATAAACCATTTGAGAAACAAGTAGAAATAAAAATTGCACTGATGACAATATATACAGGGTGTTTCTTGAGTGACTGACCATACGCTAGTGGGAAGTAGAGAACTCCGAGGCGGTTTCAGAACAACCCTTATTTTATCCCCTAATGCCCTTCGTTTCTGATATACACATGCACTTTTTACTGAAGTCAGATCTGGGGACCTTGCAGGCCAGGAAATTGGGCCATTACGACCAATCTATCTACAAGGTACCCAGATCAAACCCAATTGGACAATTTTTTATGGGGCTATTTAAAGCAAAAAGTGTATGCTACCGAAGTTGCAACCAAAGAAGAATTAAGAGAACGCATAGAACAGGATTGCGCTGAACTATACTAAGAAATAACGCATGATAGATGCTATAAATAATTTACAGTTACATGCAAGAAAATGTGTTGAGGTAGGTGGTGGACATTTTGAAAATTTGTTGTAGTTTGTTTTGTATTATTTTTGCCCATCAGATTTTAGATGTGTTCTTATTTGTAATTCGTGTATTAATTATTGTTTTTATTCAAAATTTGTTTATTTTGTTTATATAATTTTAGATGCGTTATTTTACTTTTGTATAACTACTAACATTGTGTGTGTGTTAATAGTAAACCGAGGACGCTTTAGCGTCCTCGGTTTACTATTAAATGAGGGGTCACACCCTCGGAAAATTCTGACTCCGGAGTCACGAAATACTCCGGTGAAACTCCGGTGAAATAGTAAGAGGCGTCACGGCTGCTGTATAGCGGTCACGGATACGGAAATCTGCAGGTTGTGATGATATTCAACCTCAGGCGTCGCGACGGTAGGCGTCTTTCAGCAACGGTGCTTCAGATCGGGTTGCAAGTATCACCAATCGGTTCCTAGGGTGCGATTACCCTAAAAAGGATACCCCACAAGGCTAGCTTGTACCTGGGTATTTCTGGATGCCCTTGGATACAACTGACGGTAATTCGATTCGGAACGTGTAATCGTAGTTCCTCGTCACGTAAATTAATAACGTATAACTCAGTCTGGCTTCAATAACGTTGTGTCGCGTCAAAGTTATATGTAACTTCTTCAATAGGGTTCGAATCGGTATGTAAGTAGTCGCAATCGGTTCTTCAGGTTCGATTTAATCAGAATCGACACGTCGCAGGCTTATTTACCGCGGCTAGTAAAAATTTGGTTGCGTTCGTTGCGTGCCGAATTCACAAACAAACCTAACAGATCGCTGCACTACCCAGCGGATGGGCAGTTGGATGCTAACAGAAAACGGTAAATCTGCGTTGCAGATTTTTTGGAAATTGCCTACTTACTTGCTATAAAGCAACAATGGTGAAAACACACCCTGGTCAAGTCAAAATAATTTGTTGTCAGCTAGAGTACCTAACAACACGTTATCTGAGAATAATTTTCAGGATGTTGAGTTGCTTAACAACTCGGCATAGGGCAACAGCGGTATCTGCCCCCTATGACAGCGTCAAAAATAACAAAATAATGCTAAAATTATTTAAATCCCTAATAGACTGTTACAGTAAGGTATGCTGTATCAGTAAAGTAGGCACACCCTGTATAATATCGGTTCAATTATGTTGACGTTGCCTTTCCACTCAACATGGCAGAGAGTAGCGGGAGTTAACCCCAAGGGCAAAGTCAAAATAATTTGAAAAATCCTCTAACGATTCGGTATACAGCGGCTATAGCAGCTTGAGTATTTCGCGGAAGTAAGTACTTATGCAAGCAGCTGTTTGTAAAATTAAAATAAACCACCTTCGGTTGTAATTGCAATCGGGACGTATTAACAAGTTAAGTTGCAATCACTTGGCTAGGTTACAGACAGACAGACGGATGTAAAACCTAGAAGTAATTTATTTCAAATTTATTTCGATGTTTAAATCCTCCGAGTTAAATAGGAAATGTTTTTATTATCTAGCAGACGGACAGACGATATTTAATTTAAATCGCCTGATAACGGAATATTATTTCTTTACCAGAAATAAAACTGTTTGGTTTTATAAATTTTAAATTGATAAAACCCTCGTGTACGGCGAACAACAAGTTTTTATTTCTTGTGTTTTTTAATCTTTTTTGCTTGTGAAAGTAAAAAAATAATGCAGAAATTTTAAAAAAGAATCCGGCTCTGATATTTAACGAATAATTATATGTATTGAATGAAATAAAACTTAACTGTTTTATGATTTCCACAAATCTTTTATATTTATATATTTCACAAAATATATAAACTACATAACAATTGTTTCGCCACACAGTGGCTTCGTCAGATGTTGAGTACTAGACTAAACTACTTCCTACAGAACAAGGGTATTTAAAGTCTTCTAGAGTATAATAAAATATTAACAGAGTTGTAAAATTAATTTTGAATAGGTGGGTAGCTTAAATATGAATAAATATGAAAAAATCAAGAAGTATTCAACAAAAACAGAATAAACTCACTCTCTCGATATCAAATATTAACAATATTGTAAAATTAATTTTGAATGGGTACATAGTTTAAGCATAAATAAAAATTTGAGACAATCAAGAAGTACCTATTCAAATAAACAGATATGGTAGATATATGATTAAAACAGATTTAACAATGGGGAAGAATTAGTTTCAAGTTGGTCATTTAGGATTATATCTGAATTTTTCAATTTGTTAATTTCCAAAGATTCTAATAATGTTAATTTTGGTCCTTTATTTTCTGAATATAAAATATCAAAGTTTTCATTAAATTGATGATTTTCTGCGAACAGATGATTAGCGTAAGTAGAATCATCTTTTCTATGTGTAAAGCTTCTTTTGTGCTCTCCTATTCTTTTCTTAAAACTTCTTCCGGTTTGACCAATATAGACTTTAGGGCAGGTACCACAGGTTAGCTTATAGATTCCTGATTTATTATCTTTCTTAATTTTATCCTTATTATTTTTAAAATTTATTAAAAATAATAAGGATAAAATTAAGAAAGATAATAAATCAGGAATCTATAAGCTAACCTGTGGTACCTGCCCTAAAGTCTATATTGGTCAAACCGGAAGAAGTTTTAAGAAAAGAATAGGAGAGCACAAAAGAAGCTTTACACATAGAAAAGATGATTCTACTTACGCTAATCATCTGTTCGAAGAAAATCATCAATTTAATGAAAACTTTGATATTTTATATTCAGAAAATAAAGGACCAAAATTAACATTATTAGAATCTTTGGAAATTAACAAATTGAAAAATTCAGACATAATCCTAAATGACCAACTTGAAACTAATTCTTCCCCATTGTTAAATCTGTTTTAATCATATATCTACCATATCTGTTTATTTGAATACTTCTTGATTGTCTCAAATTTTTATTTATGCTTAAACTATGTACCCATTCAAAATTAATTTTACAATATTGTTAATATTTGATATCGAGAGAGTGAGTTTATTCTGTTTTTGTTGAATACTTCTTGATTTTTTCATATTTATTCATATTTAAGCTACCCACCTATTCAAAATTAATTTTACAACTCTGTTAATATTTTATTATACTCTAGAAGACTTTAAATACCCTTGTTCTGTAGGAAGTAGTTTAGTCTAGTACTCAACATCTGACGAAGCCACTGTGTGGCGAAACAATTGTTATGTAGTTTATATATTTTGTGAAATATATAAATATAAAAGATTTGTGGAAATCATAAAACAGTTAAGTTTTATTTCATTCAATGTTAACATGGATTTCCATCAAGTAAAGATCGACTCAATCAACTAATTATATGTATTTTAAGTTAAATTCTAACCTAGTATACAGTAAATTAAAATATTTTTACATATTATTAAAACGCCTATATACAGTGTGTCCCCGGATAGGTGAAACGACTTTTGTAAAAGACAAAAAAATTTCGAGTTGGAATTTCATCTTCTGGAGTTCAGCCCTGCTTAGTTGGAAACTAATTTGTGCCATAATTTTTGTTTCGAAAAATCAAGTATGTATAGAAGATTTAGAAAAAAACTGATTTTTTCCACTAGTCTCCTTTGTGTAGAAATACGACAAAATGTTAATAAGAAAAGTGGTTTAAAATGAAAAACTGAGAAAGGGTGTAATATTCCCCGGCCTACTTTGATTTTTTACCTTTTCTCTTCATTTATTAAAGATTTTTGTTCTGTGACAAATACCTTAAACTTTTCTGGGGAGAGGCCTTTATTTTTTTAAATAAGTCAAGATAAACCTTTATTATAGAATATACTTAATAAATTTTATTTTTTTACAACACAGTTCAAATAATAACATGTTTAGTGCAATTTGAAATACATAATAACAAATGGATTGGTAGGAACAGCTAGCATAGCCGTCGTGATCACCAGATCTTACAATTATGGACTTTTTTGTTTGGGGTAGATTAAAACAAGTAGTATACGCGGCAACAATTCCCAATGATACTGATGCATTAAAAAACAAAATAATTAATGCAATGAGAACAATTTCAATAGCCGAAGTAAAGGCGGCTTATGGACAGTTTCGAAAACACATTGAAAATGCACAAATTTACGAGGTGGTTTGGTAGAAGCGCAGATGGAGTGGTATCGTTATATTATTTGTTATTATTATGTATTTCAAATTGCATTAAACATTATTTGAAGTGTGTTATAAAACAATAAAATTTTTTACTCTTCTATAAAAGTTTATCTTGATTTATTTATAAAAAATGAAAACCTCTATCCAGAAAAATTTAAGGTGTTTGTCACGGAACAAATATTATCTTTAAAAAATGAAGAGAAAAAGTAAAAAATCAACTTTACTAGTGGAAAAAATCAGTTTTTTCTAAATCACCTATGCATACTTGATTTTTCGAAGCAAAAATTATGGCAAAAATTAGTTTCCAACTAAGCAGGGCTGAACCCCAGAAGATGAAATTCCAACTCAAAATTTTTTTGTCTTTTACAAGAGTCGTTTCACCTATCCGGGGACACACTGTGTATTGCTGATGTTTTTGTTGCAGGAGGATACGTAATTATTTCTAAAATGGATTTATCGTGAAACTTATCTGCCAATTCTCGAATCATTAAATATGTGCCAAAAAAACTAAATACGTGGTTTAGTGGTAGGGTTTCTGATTTCCCGACTTTTTTTCATTCCCGGGAATCGGAAAATAAAAATTGCCGTTCCGTTCCCGGGAATCCCGGGATTCCAGGGAAATAATAAATTTTTCATATATTTCTTGAAAAACACAAATTTTTTGTTTCAAAATGTCACGCCAATCACACGCCATTCAAATATTCATGTTTTAAATGTTTGTTTTCTTTTTCTTCCTTTGGTCATAAAATAAATCCGTCAGTTTTGTTTTGCATTATTTATACATATAATTAAAAAGACACAACAACACTAACTACAGGAAATAATACAATAACGAAATAACATAAAATAAAATTTCTTATGTGGGTTTTACATTAACAATTTCTTTATCAATAAATTCATGAAGAAATTCATGAATTAATTCTCCAACTAGGTTAGGCGGCGCCAGACCCTACGGGTCTGGCTTGCCTAACCTATCTCTGCGAGGCTGACCCTCTATATCAGTAGTTTTATCTCGGGGTTTTTAGTTGAAAGACGGTTTTTAAATTTCGGGAAAAAGTAGAGTCCGACATGGGGTCGCGGGGTCGGGAGTTGGAAAAAATTCAGGATTTTAGGATTAAAATTTGAGAAAAAAAATAAAAAGTTCAGAGCCCCTGCGGGGCTCTATTTAAGATATAGTAATGGAATGGCCCCTGCGGGGCCGTAGAAATAGTGAGTTCTAGACTAAAATTTTTAAACATTTCGATGACAGCTGCCAAATAAAGGTCAGTGACGTTTTTTTGGTAAAAAAAATTTTTTGGATTTTTTTTTTGGTGGGGGTGTCTAAAATGGGGGAAAATTTTTTCGAAATTTTTTTAATTTCGGCCCCCTTCGGAAAAATTTTTTGGGCGCCCAATTTCAATTTTTTTTTCGACCCCAATGGGGAAAAAATATGATGCCATTCTTTAAAAAATATTAAAAAAATGGCTCCTGTGGGATCGTAGAAATAGTAGGTTCTAGACGGTCCAATATAGCAAAAATAATAATGACCGTACGCATCAAGTAGTTTTGGTAAAAAATTTGCAAAAAAAAAATGAGTTCGACATAGAAGTCTTGAATAAAAAAAAAGGTGAGAAGGTTATCGGAAATGAAGCGTATGGTGTATTTTCGTAGGCGTTCTCGATTAGTTAAAGGATTCGGGCGTTTTAGTTGGATTCGGCCGAAAAGCTTCGGGAAAGATGCAGAGCCCGACAGAGAATTTATAGATAAGGTGGAAATGAGGCGTTTCGTGTATTTTCGTGGGTGTCTTCGATTAGTTAAGGGATTCGAGTAATTTATTTGGATTCGGTGGAAGAGTCTCGGGAAAGATGTAAAGTCCGACAGAGATGCTACTTGAAAAGTAGAGGGTCATCGGAAATGAGGCGTTTCGCGTATTTTCGTAGGCGTGTTCGATTAGTTAAGTGATTAGGGCAATTTAGTTGGATTCAGTCGGAGAGTCTCGGGAAAGATGTAGAGTCCGACAGAGGTGCTACTTAAAAAGTGAGAGGGCATCAGGAAAGAGACGTCTCGCGTATTTTCGTAGGCATTTTCGATTAGTTATGGGATTTGGGAAATTTAGTTGGATTCGGATTCTAAGAGTCTCGGGATAGATGTGGAGTCCGACAGAGATGTTACTTAAAAAGTGAGAGGGCATCAGGAAAGAGGCGATTCGCGTATTTTCGTAGGCGTCTTCGATTAGTTAAGGGATCCGAATAATTTAGTTGGATTCAGTCTAAGAGTCTCGGGAAAGCTGCAGAGTCCGACAGAGATGCTACTTGAAAAGTGAGAGGGTCTTCAGAAATGAGGGGTGTCGCGTATTTTCGTAGGTGTTTCCGATTAGTTAAGGGATTCGGGCAACTTATTTAGATTCGGTCGGAGAGTCTCGGGAAAGATGTAGAGTCCGACAGAGGTGCTACTTAAAAAGTGAGAGGGCATCAGGAAAGAGACGTCTCGCGTATTTTCGTAGGCATTTTCGATTAGTTATGGGATTCGGGAAATTTAGTTGGATTCGGTCGAAGAGTCTCGGGGAAGATGTAGAGTCCGACAGAGATGCTACTTGAAAAGTGAGAGGGTATCAGGAAAGCGGCGTTTCGTTTATTTTCGTAGGAGTCTCCAATTAGTTAAGGGATCCGTGTAATTTAGTTGGATTCGGTCTAAGAGTCTCGGGAAAGCTGCAGAGTCTTACAGAGATGCTACTTGAAAAGTGAGAGGGTCTTCAGAAATGAGGTGTGTCGCGTATTTTCGTAGGCGTATTTGATTAGTTAAGGGATTCGGGCAATTTAGTTGGATTCGGTCGAAGAGTTTTGGGAAAGATGTAGAGTCCGACAGAGATGCTTCTTAAAAAGTAAGAGGGAATCAGGAAATGAGGCGTTTCGCGTATTTTCGTATGCATCCTCGATTAGTTATGGGATTTGGGCAATTTAGTTGGATTCGGTGGAAGAGTCTCGGGAAAGATGTAGAGTCCGACAGAGATGTTACCTAAAAAGTGAGAGGGCATCAGGAAAGAGGCGTCTCGTGTATTTTCGTAGGAGTCTTCGATTAGTTAAGGGATTCGGGCAATTTAGTTGGATTAGGTGGAAGAGCCTCGTGAAAGATGTAGAGTCCGACGGAGATGCTACTTGAAAAGTGAGAGGGTCATCGGAAATGAGGTATCTCGCGTATTTTCGTAGGCGTCTTCGATTAGTTAAGGGATCCGGATAATTTAGTTGGATTGAGTCTAAGAGTCTCGGGAAAGCTGCAGAGTCCGACAGAGATGCTACTTGAAAAGTGAGAGGGTCTTCAGAAATGAGGGGTGTCGCGTATTTTCGTAGGTGTTTCCGATTAGTTAAGGGATTCGGGCAATTTATTTGGATTCGGTCGAAGAGTCCCGGGAAAGATGTAGAGTCCGATAGAGGTGCGACTTAAAAAGTAAGAGGGCATCAGGAAAGAGACGTCTCGCGTATTTTCGTAGGCGTTTTCGATTAGTTAAGTGATTCGGGCAATTTAGTTGGATTTGGTCGGAGAGTCTCGGGAAAGATGTAGAGTCCGATAGAGGTGCTACTTAAAAAGTGAGAGTGCTACAGGAAAGAGACGTCTCGCGTATTTTAGTAGGCATCTTCGATTAGTTATGGGATTCGGGCAATTTAGTTGGATTCGGTGGAAGAATCACGGGAAAGATGTAGAGTCCGACAGAGATGCTACTTAAAAAGTGACAGGGCATCAGGAAAGAGGCGTTTCGTTTATTTTCGTAGGAGTCTCCGATTAGTTAAGGGATCCGTGTAATTTAGTTGGATTCGGTTTATGAGTCTCGGGAAAGCTGCAGAGTCCGACAGAGATGCTACTTGAAAAGTGAGACGGTCTTCAGAAATGAGGTGTGTCGCGTATTTTCGTAGGCGTATTTGATTAGTTAAGGGATTCGTACAATTTAGTTGGATTCGGTCGAAGAGTTTCGGGAAAGATGTAGAGTCCGACAGAGATGCTTCTTAAAAAGTAAGAGGGAATCAGGAAATGAGGCGTTTCGCGGATTTTCGTAGGCATCTTCGATTAGTTATGGGATTTGGGCAATTTAGTTGGATTCGGTGGAGGAGTCTCGGGAAAGATGTAGAGTAGGACAGACATGACACTTAAAAAGTGAGAGGGCATCAGGAAAGGGGCGTTTCGTGTATTGTCGTGGGAGTCTCGTAATTTAGTTGGATTCGGTCTAAGAGTCCCGGGAAAGGTGTAGAGTCAGACAGGGATGCTATTTGAAATGTGAGAGGGTCATCCGGAAATGAGGCGTTTCGCGTATTTTCGTAGGCATTTTCGATTAGTTAAGGGATTCGGGTAATTTAGTTGGATTCAGTGGAAAGATGTAGAGTATGGTAGAGTTGTTACTTCAAGAGTGGGAAGGTAATGAGAAATGAGGCATTTCGCGTATTTTCGTATAAGTTTTCGATTAGTTAAGGGATTAGGGTAATTTAGTTGAATTCGGTGGAAGAGTCTGGGGAAAGATGTAGAGTTCAACAGAGATGCTACTTGAATAGTGGGAAGGTCATCAGGCAAGTGGCGTTTCGCGTATTTTCGTATTAGTCTTCCATTAGTGAAGCGATTCGGGTAATTTGGTTGGATTCGGTGGAAGTCTCGGGAAAGATGTAGGGCCCGACAGAGATGTTACTTGAAAAGTGAGATCATCGGAAATGAGGCGTTTTGCGTATTTTTGTAGGCGTTTTCGATTAGTTAAGTGATTTGGGTAAATTAGTTGAATCCTGTCCAAGAGTCTCGGGAAAGAAGTAGAGGTCTATAGAGAAGCCACTTGAAAAGTGATAAGGTAATGAGAAATGAGGCGTTACGCGTATTTTCGTAGGCATCTTCGATTAGTTAAGGGATTAGGGTAATTTAGTGGGATTCGGTCGAAGAATCTCGGGAAAGATGTAGAGTCCGACAGAGATGCTACTTGAAAAGTGGGAATTGCATTAGGCAAGAGGCGTTTCGCGTATGTTCGTAGGCATCTTGGATTAGTAAAGGGATTCGGGTAATTTAGTTGGATTCGGTGGAAGAGTCTCGGGAAAGATGTAGAGTTTAACAGAGATGTTACTTGAAAAGTGGGAAGGTAATAGAAATGAGGCGTTTCGCGTATTTTCGTAGGCGTCTTCGATTAGTTAAGTGATTCGGGTAAATTAGTTGGATCCGGTCTAAGAGTCTCGGGAATGAAGTAGAGTCTTACAGAGATGCTACTTGAAAAGTGGGAAGGGCATTAGGAAAGAGGCGTTTAGTGTATTTTCGTAGGCGTCTTCGATTAGTTAAGTGATTAGCGTAAATTAGTTGGATCCGGTCTAAGAGTCCCGGAAAGATGTGGAGTTCAACAGAGATGCTACTTGAAAAGTGAGAGGGTCTTCAGAAATGAGGGGTGTCGCGTATTTTCGTAGGTGTTTCCGATTAGTTAAGGGATTCGAGCAACTTATTTGGATTCGGTCGAAGAGTCTCGGGAAAGATGTAGAGTCCGACAGAGACGCTACTTGAAGAGTGAGAGGGTTATCAGAAAAGAGGCGTCTCGCATATTTTCGTTGGCGTTTTCGATTAGTTAAGTGATTCGGGCAATTTAGTTGGATTCGGTCGGAGGGTCTCGGGAAAGATGTAGAGTCCGACAGAGATGTTACTTAAAAAGTGAGGGGGCATCAGGAAAGAGACGTCTAGCGTATTTTCGTAGGCATTTTCGATTAGTTATGGGACTCGGGAAATTTAGTTGGATTCGGTCTAAGAGTCTCGGGATAGATGTAGAGTCCGACAGAGATGTTACTTAAAAAGTGAGAGGGCATCAGGAAAGAGGCGATTCGCGTATTTTCGTAGGCGTCTTCGATTAGTTAAGGGATCCGGATAATTTAGTTGGATTCAGTCTAAGAGTCTCGGGAAAGCTGCAGAGTCCGACAGAGATGCTACTTGAAAAGTGAGAGGGTCTTCAGAAATGAGGGGTGTCGCGAATTTTCGTAGGTGTTTCCGATTAGTTAAGGGATTCGGGCAACTTATTTGGATTCGGTCGGAGAGTCTCGGGAAAGATGTAGAGTCCGACAGAGGTGCTACTTAAAAAGTGAGAGGGCATCAGGAAAGAGACGTCTCGCGTATTTTCGTAGGCATTTTCGATTAGTTATGGGACTCGGGAAATTTAGTTGGATTCGGTCTAAGAGTCTCGGGATAGATGTAGAGTCCGACAGAGATGTTACTTAAAAAGTGAGAGGGCATCAGGAAAGAGGCGATTTGCGTATTTTCGTAGGCGTCTTCGATTAGTTAAGGGATCCGGATAATTTAGTTGGATTCAGTCTAAGAGTCTCGGTAAAGCTGCGAGTCCGACAGAGATGCTACTTGCAAAGTGAGAGGGTCTTCAGAAATGAGGGGTGTCGCGTATTTTCGTAGGTGTTTCCGATTAGTTAAGTGATTCGGGCAATTTAGTTGGATTCGGTCGAAGAGTCTCGGGGAAGATGTAGAGTCCGACAGAGATGCTACTTGAAAAGTGAGAGGGTATCAGGAAAGCGGCGTTTCGTTTATTTTCGTAGGAGTCTCCGATTAGTTAAGGGATCCATGTAATTTAGTTGGATTCGGTCTAAGAGTCTCGGGAAAGCTGCAGAGTCTTACAGAGGTGCTACTTAAAAAGTGAGAGGGCATCAGGAAAGAGACGTCTCGCGTATTTTCGTAGGCATTTTCGATTAGTTATGGGATTCGGGAAATTTAGTTGGATTCGGTCGAAGAGTCTCGGGGAAGATGTAGAGTCCGACAGAGATGCTACTTGAAAAGTGAGAGGGTATCAGGAAAGCGGCGTTTCGTTTATTTTCGTAGGAGTCTCCGATTACTTAAGGGATCCGTGTAATTTAGTTGGATTCGGTCTAAGAGTCTCGGGAAAGCTGCAGAGTCTTACAGAGATGCTACTTGAAAAGTGAGAGGGTCTTCAGAAATGAGGTGTGTCGCGTATTTTCGTAGGCGTATTTGATTAGTTAAGGGATTCGGCAATTTAGTTGGATTCGGTGGAAGAGTCTCGGGAAAGATGTAGAGTCCGACAGAGATGTTACCTAAAAAGTGAGAGGGCATCAGGAAAGAGGCGTCTCGTGTATTTTCGTAGGAGTCTTCGATTAGTTAAGGGATTCGGGCAATTTAGTTGGATTCGGCCGAAGAGTCTAGGAAAAGATGTAGAGTCCGACAGAGATGCTACTTGAAAAGTAAGACGGTCATCGGAAATGAGGCGTTTTGCGTATTTTCGTAGACGTCTTCGATTAGTTATGGGATCCGGATAATTTAGTTGGATTTAGTCTAAGAGTCTCGGGAAAGCTGCAGAGTCCGACAGAGATGCTACTTGAAAAGTGAGAGGGTCTTCAGAAATGAGGGGTGTCGCGTATTTTCGTAGGTGTTTCCGATTAGTTAAGGGATTCGGGCAATTTATTTGGATTCGGTCGAAGAGTCTCGGGAAAGATGTAGAGTCCGACAGAGATGCTACTTGAAGAGTGAGAGGGTTATCAGAAAAGAGGCGTCTCATGTATTTTCGTAGGAGTCTCCGATTAGTTAAGGGATCCGGGTAATTTAGTTGGATTCGGTCGAAGAGTTTCGGGAAGATGTAGAGTCCGACAGAGATGCTTCTTCAAAAGTAAGAGGGAATCAGGAAATGAGGCGTTTCGCGGATTTTCGTAGGCATCTTCGATTAGTTATGGGATTTGGGCAATTTAGTTGGATTCGGTGGAAGAGTCTCGGGAAAGATGTAGAGTAGGACAGAGACGATACTTAAAAAGTGAGAGGGCATCAGGAAAGGGGCGTTTCGTGTATTTTCGTGGGAGTCTCCGATTAGTAAAGGGATCCGGGTAATTTAGTTGGATTCGGTCTAAGAGTCCCGGGAAAGGTGTAGAGTCCGACAGAGATGCTACTTGAAAAGTGAGAGGGTCTTCAGAAATGAGGGGTGTCGCGTATTTTCGTAGGTGTTTCCGATTAGTTAAGGGATTCGGGCAATTTATTTGGATTCGGTCGAAGAGTCTCGGGAAAGATGTAGAGTCCGACAGAGGTGCTACTTAAAAAGTGAGAGGGCATCAGGAAAGAGACGTCTCGCGTATTTTCGTAGGCATTTTCGATTAGTTATGGGACTCGGGAAATTTAGTTGGATTCGGTCTAAGAGTCTCGGGATAGATGTAGAGTCCGACAGAGATGTTACTTAAAAAGTGAGAGGGCATCAGGAAAGAGGCGATTTGCGTATTTTCGTAGGCGTCTTCGATTAGTTAAGGGATCCGGATAATTTAGTTGGATTCAGTCTAAGAGTCTCGGTAAAGCTGCGAGTTCGACAGAGATGCTACTTGCAAAGTGAGAGGGTCTTCAGAAATGAGGGGTGTCGCGTATTTTCGTAGGTGTTTCCGATTAGTTAAGTGATTCGGGCAATTTAGTTGGATTCGGTCGAAGAGTCTCGGGGAAGATGTAGAGTCCGACAGAGATGCTACTTGAAAAGTGAGAGGGTATCAGGAAAGCGGCGTTTCGTTTATTTTCGTAGGAGTCTCCGATTAGTTAAGGGATCCATGTAATTTAGTTGGATTCGGTCTAAGAGTCTCGGGAAAGCTGCAGAGTCTTACAGAGGTGCTACTTAAAAAGTGAGAGGGCATCAGGAAAGAGACGTCTCGCGTATTTTCGTAGGCATTTTCGATTAGTTATGGGATTCGGGAAATTTAGTTGGATTCGGTCGAAGAGTCTCGGGGAAGATGTAGAGTCCGACAGAGATGCTACTTGAAAAGTGAGAGGGTATCAGGAAAGCGGCGTTTCGTTTATTTTCGTAGGAGTCTCCGATTAGTTAAGGGATCCGTGTAATTTAGTTGGATTCGGTCTAAGAGTCTCGGGAAAGCTGCAGAGTCTTACAGAGATGCTACTTGAAAAGTGAGAGGGTCTTCAGAAATGAGGTGTGTCGCGTATTTTCGTAGGCGTATTTGATTAGTTAAGGGATTCGGCAATTTAGTTGGATTCGGTGGAAGAGTCTCGGGAAAGATGTAGAGTCCGACAGAGATGTTACCTAAAAAGTGAGAGGGCATCAGGAAAGAGGCGTCTCGTGTATTTTCGTAGGAGTCTTCGATTAGTTAAGGGATTCGGGTAATTTAGTTGGATTCGGTCGAAGAGTTTCGGGAAGATGTAGAGTCCGACAGAGATGCTTCTTCAAAAGTAAGAGGGAATCAGGAAATGAGGCGTTTCGCGGATTTTCGTAGGCATCTTCGATTAGTTATGGGATTTGGGCAATTTAGTTGGATTCGGTGGAAGAGTCTCGGGAAAGATGTAGAGTAGGACAGAGACGATACTTAAAAAGTGAGAGGGCATCAGGAAAGGGGCGTTTCGTGTATTTTCGTGGGAGTCTCCGATTAGTAAAGGGATCCGGGTAATTTAGTTGGATTCGGTCTAAGAGTCCCGGGAAAGGTGTAGAGTCCGACAGAGATGCTACTTGAAAAGTGAGAGGGTTATCAGAAAAGAGGCGTCTCATGTATTTTCGTAGGAGTCTCCGATTAGTTAAGGGATCCGGGTAATTTAGTTGGATTCGGTCGAAGAGTTTCGGGAAGATGTAGAGTCCGACAGAGATGCTTCTTCAAAAGTAAGAGGGAATCAGGAAATGAGGCGTTTCGCGGATTTTCGTAGGCATCTTCGATTAGTTATGGGATTTGGGCAATTTAGTTGGATTCGGTGGAAGAGTCTCGGGAAAGATGTAGAGTAGGACAGAGACGATACTTAAAAAGTGAGAGGGCATCAGGAAAGGGGCGTTTCGTGTATTTTCGTGGGAGTCTCCGATTAGTAAAGGGATCCGGGTAATTTAGTTGGATTCGGTCTAAGAGTCCCGGGAAAGGTGTAGAGTCCGACAGAGATGCTACTTGAAAAGTGAGAGGGTCTTCAGAAATGAGGGGTGTCGCGTATTTTCGTAGGTGTTTCCGATTAGTTAAGGGATTCGGGCAATTTATTTGGATTCGGTCGAAGAGTCTCGGGAAAGATGTAGAGTCCGACAGAGGTGCTACTTAAAAAGTGAGAGGGCATCAGGAAAGAGACGTCTCGCGTATTTTCGTAGGCATTTTCGATTAGTTATGGGACTCGGGAAATTTAGTTGGATTCGGTCTAAGAGTCTCGGGATAGATGTAGAGTCCGACAGAGATGTTACTTAAAAAGTGAGAGGGCATCAGGAAAGAGGCGATTTGCGTATTTTCGTAGGCGTCTTCGATTAGTTAAGGGATCCGGATAATTTAGTTGGATTCAGTCTAAGAGTCTCGGTAAAGCTGCGAGTTCGACAGAGATGCTACTTGCAAAGTGAGAGGGTCTTCAGAAATGAGGGGTGTCGCGTATTTTCGTAGGTGTTTCCGATTAGTTAAGTGATTCGGGCAATTTAGTTGGATTCGGTCGAAGAGTCTCGGGGAAGATGTAGAGTCCGACAGAGATGCTACTTGAAAAGTGAGAGGGTATCAGGAAAGCGGCGTTTCGTTTATTTTCGTAGGAGTCTCCGATTAGTTAAGGGATCCATGTAATTTAGTTGGATTCGGTCTAAGAGTCTCGGGAAAGCTGCAGAGTCTTACAGAGGTGCTACTTAAAAAGTGAGAGGGCATCAGGAAAGAGACGTCTCGCGTATTTTCGTAGGCATTTTCGATTAGTTATGGGATTCGGGAAATTTAGTTGGATTCGGTCGAAGAGTCTCGGGGAAGATGTAGAGTCCGACAGAGATGCTACTTGAAAAGTGAGAGGGTATCAGGAAAGCGGCGTTTCGTTTATTTTCGTAGGAGTCTCCGATTAGTTAAGGGATCCGTGTAATTTAGTTGGATTCGGTCTAAGAGTCTCGGGAAAGCTGCAGAGTCTTACAGAGATGCTACTTGAAAAGTGAGAGGGTCTTCAGAAATGAGGTGTGTCGCGTATTTTCGTAGGCGTATTTGATTAGTTAAGGGATTCGGCAATTTAGTTGGATTCGGTGGAAGAGTCTCGGGAAAGATGTAGAGTCCGACAGAGATGTTACCTAAAAAGTGAGAGGGCATCAGGAAAGAGGCGTCTCGTGTATTTTCGTAGGAGTCTTCGATTAGTTAAGGGATTCGGGCAATTTAGTTGGATTCGGCCGAAGAGTCTAGGAAAAGATGTAGAGTCCGACAGAGATGCTACTTGAAAAGTAAGACGGTCATCGGAAATGAGGCGTTTTGCGTATTTTCGTAGGCGTCTTCGATTAGTTATGGGATCCGGATAATTTAGTTGGATTTAGTCTAAGAGTCTCGGGAAAGCTGCAGAGTCCGACAGAGATGCTACTTGAAAAGTGAGAGGGTCTTCAGAAATGAGGGGTGTCGCGTATTTTCGTAGGTGTTTCCGATTAGTTAAGGGATTCGGGCAATTTATTTGGATTCGGTCGAAGAGTCTCGGGAAAGATGTAGAGTCCGACAGAGATGCTACTTGAAGAGTGAGAGGGTTATCAGAAAAGAGGCGTCTCATGTATTTTCGTAGGAGTCTCCGATTAGTTAAGGGATCCGGGTAATTTAGTTGGATTCGGTCGAAGAGTTTCGGGAAGATGTAGAGTCCGACAGAGATGCTTCTTCAAAAGTAAGAGGGAATCAGGAAATGAGGCGTTTCGCGGATTTTCGTAGGCATCTTCGATTAGTTATGGGATTTGGGCAATTTAGTTGGATTCGGTGGAAGAGTCTCGGGAAAGATGTAGAGTAGGACAGAGACGATACTTAAAAAGTGAGAGGGCATCAGGAAAGGGGCGTTTCGTGTATTTTCGTGGGAGTCTCCGATTAGTAAAGGGATCCGGGTAATTTAGTTGGATTCGGTCTAAGAGTCCCGGGAAAGGTGTAGAGTCCGACAGAGATGCTACTTGAAAAGTGAGAGGGTCTTCAGAAATGAGGGGTGTCGCGTATTTTCGTAGGTGTTTCCGATTAGTTAAGGGATTCGGGCAATTTATTTGGGTTCGGTCGAAGAGTCTCGGGAAAGATGTAGAGTCCGACAGAGATGCTACTTGAAGAGTGAGAGGGTTATCAGAAAAGAGGCGTCTCGTGTGTTTTCGTAGGAGTCTCCGATTAGTTAAGGGATCCGGGTAATTGAGTTGGATTCAGTGGAAGAGCCTCGTGAAAGATGTAGAGTCCGACGGAGATGCTACTTGAAAAGTGAGAGGGTCATCGGAAATGAGGTGTCTCGCGTATTTTCGTAGGCGTCTTCGATTAGTTAAGGGATCCGGATAGTTGGATTGAGTCTAAGAGTCTCGGGAAAGCTGCAGAGTCCGACAGAGATGCTACTTGAAAAGTGAGAGGGTCTTCAGAAATGAGGGGTGTCGCGTATTTTCGTAGGTGTTTCCGATTAGTTAAGTGATTCGGGCAATTTAGTTGGATTCGGTCGGAGAGTCTCGGGAAAGATGTAGAGTCCGATAGAGGTGCGACTTAAAAAGTGTGAGTGCATCAGGAAAGAGACGTCTCGCGTATTTTCGTAGTCGTTTTCGATTAGTTAAGTGATTCGGGCAATTTAGTTGGATTCGGTCGGAGAGTCTCGGGAAAGATGTAGAGTCCGATAGAGGTGCTACTTAAAAAGTGAGAGTGCATCAGGAAAGAGACGTCTCGCGTATTTTAGTAGGCATTTTCGATTAGTTATGGGATTCGGGCAATTTAGTTGGATTCGGTGAAAGAATCTCGGGAAAGATGTAGAGTCCGACAGAGATGCTACTTAAAAAGTGAGAGGGCATCAGGAAAGAGGCGTTTCGTTTATTTTTGTAGGAGTCTCCGATTAGTTAAGGGATCCGTGTAATTTAGTTGGATTCGGTTTAAGAGTCTCGGGAAAGCTGCAGAGTCCGACAGAGATGCTACTTGAAAAGTGAGACGGTCTTCAGAAATGAGGTGTGTCGCGTATTTTCGTAGGCGTATTTGATTAGTTATGGGATTTGGACGATTTAGTTGGATTCGGTGGAAGAGTCTCGGGAAAGATGTAGAGTAGGACAGAGATGACATTTAAAAAGTGAGAGGGCATCAGGAAAGGGGCGTTTCGTGTATTTTCGTGTGAGTCTCCGATTAGTAAAGGGATCCGGGTAATTTAGTTGGATTCGGTCTAAGAGTCCCGGGAAAGGTGTAGAGTCAGACAGGGATGCTATTTGAAAAGTGAGAGGGTCATCCGGAAATGAGGCGTTTCGCGTATTTCCGTAGGCATCTTCGATAGTTAAGGGATTCGGGTAATTTAGTTGGATTCGGTGGAAGAGTCTCGGGAAAGATGTAGAGTATGATAGAGATGTTACTTCAAGAGTGGGAAGGTAATGAGAAATGAGGCATTTCGCGTATTTTCGTATAAGTTTTCGATTAGTTAAGGGATTAGGGTAATTTAGTTGAATTCGGTGGAAGAGTCTGGAGAAAGATGTAGAGTTCAACAGAGATGCTACTTGAATAGTGGGAAGGTCATCAGGCAAGAGGCGTTTCGCGTATTTTCGTATTAGTCTTCCATTAGTGATTTCGGGTAATTTGGTTGGATTCGGTGGAAGTCTCGGGAAAGATGTAGGGCCCGACAGAGATGTTACTTGAAAAGTGAGATCATCGGAAATGAGGCGTTTTGCGTATTTTTGTGGGCGTTTTCGATTAGTTAAGTGATTTGGGTAAATTAGTTGGATCCGGTCTAAGAGTCTCGGGAAAGAAGTAGAGGTCTATAGAGAAGCCACTTGAAAAGTGATAAGGTAATGAGAAATGAGGCGTTTCGCGTATTTTCGTAGGCATATTCGATTAGTTAAGGGATTAGGGTAATTTAGTGGGATTCGGTCGAAGAATCTCGGGAAAGATGTAGAGTCCGACAGAGATGCTACTTGAAAAGTGGGAAGATCATCAAGAAAGAGGCGTTTCGTGTATTCTCGTAGGCGTCTTCGATTAGTTAAGTGATTTGTGTAAATTAGTTGGATCCGGTCTAAGAGTCTCGGGAAAGAGGAGGAGTTCAACAGAGATGCTATTTGAAAAGTGGGAAGGGCATCGGGAAAGAGGGGTTTTGAGTATTTTCGTAGGCGTCTTCGATTAGTTAAGTGATTCGGATAAATTAGTTGGATTCAGTCTAAGAGTCTCGGGAAAGAAGTAGAGTCTTTCAGAGATGCTACTTGAAAAGTGGGAAGGGCATTAGGAAAGAGGCGTTTCGCGTATTTTCGTAGGAGTCATCGATTAGTTAAGGGATGCGGGTAATTTAGTTGGATTCGGTGGAAGTGTTTCGGGAAAGATGTAGGGTCCAACAGAGATGCTACTTGAAGAGTGAGAGGGTTATCAGAAAAGAGGCGTCTCATGTATTTTCGTAGGAGTCTCCGATTAGTTAAGGGATCCGGGTAATTTAGTTGGATTCGGTCGAAGAGTTTCGGGAAGATGTAGAGTCCGACAGAGATGCTTCTTCAAAAGTAAGAGGGAATCAGGAAATGAGGCGTTTCGCGGATTTTCGTAGGCATCTTCGATTAGTTATGGGATTTGGGCAATTTAGTTGGATTCGGTGGAAGAGTCTCGGGAAAGATGTAGAGTAGGGCAGAGACCATACTTAAAAAGTGAGAGGGCATCAGGAAAGGGGCGTTTCGTGTATTTTCGTGGGAGTCTCCGATTAGTAAAGGGATCCGGGTAATTTAGTTGGATTCGGTCTAAGAGTCCCGGGAAAGGTGTAGAGTCCGACAGAGATGCTACTTGAAAAGTGAGAGGGTCTTCAGAAATGAGGGGTGTCGCGTATTTTCGTAGGTGTTTCCGATTAGTTAAGGGATTCGGGCAATTTATTTGGATTCGGTCGAAGAGTCTCGGGAAAGATGTAGAGTCCGACAGAGATGCTACTTGAAGAGTGAGAGGGTTATCAGAAAAGAGGCGTCTCGTGTGTTTTCGTAGGAGTCTCCGATTAGTTAAGGGATCCGGGTAATTTAGTTGGATTCAGTGGAAGAGCCTCGTGAAAGATGTAGAGTCCGACGGAGATGCTACTTGAAAAGTGAGAGGGTCATCGGAAATGAGGTGTCTCGCGTATTTTCGTAGGCGTCTTCGATTAGTTAAGGGATCCGGATAGTTGGATTGAGTCTAAGAGTCTCGGGAAAGCTGCAGAGTCCGACAGAGATGCTACTTGAAAAGTGAGAGGGTCTTCAGAAATGAGGGGTGTCGCGTATTTTCGTAGGTGTTTCCGATTAGTTAAGTGATTCGGGCAATTTAGTTGGATTCGGTCGGAGAGTCTCGGGAAAGATGTAGAGTCCGATAGAGGTGCGACTTAAAAAGTGTGAGTGCATCAGGAAAGAGACGTCTCGCGTATTTTCGTAGTCGTTTTCGATTAGTTAAGTGATTCGGGCAATTTAGTTGGATTCGGTCGGAGAGTCTCGGGAAAGATGTAGAGTCCGATAGAGGTGCTACTTAAAAAGTGAGAGTGCATCAGGAAAGAGACGTCTCGCGTATTTTAGTAGGCATCTTCGATTAGTTATGGGATTCGGGCAATTTAGTTGGATTCGGTGAAAGAATCTCGGGAAAGATGTAGAGTCCGACAGAGATGCTACTTAAAAAGTGAGAGGGCATCAGGAAAGAGGCGTTTCGTTTATTTTTGTAGGAGTCTCCGATTAGTTAAGGGATCCGTGTAATTTAGTTGGATTCGGTTTAAGAGTCTCGGGAAAGCTGCAGAGTCCGACAGAGATGCTACTTGAAAAGTGAGACGGTCTTCAGAAATGAGGTGTGTCGCGTATTTTCGTAGGCGTATTTGATTAGTTATGGGATTTGGACGATTTAGTTGGATTCGGTGGAAGAGTCTCGGGAAAGATGTAGAGTAGGACAGAGATGACATTTAAAAAGTGAGAGGGCATCAGGAAAGGGGCGTTTCGTGTATTTTCGTGTGAGTCTCCGATTAGTAAAGGGATCCGGGTAATTTAGTTGGATTCGGTCTAAGAGTCCCGGGAAAGGTGTAGAGTCAGACAGGGATGCTATTTGAAAAGTGAGAGGGTCATCCGGAAATGAGGCGTTTCGCGTATTTTCGTAGGCATCTTCGATAGTTAAGGGATTCGGGTAATTTAGTTGGATTCGGTGGAAGAGTCTCGGGAAAGATGTAGAGTATGATAGAGATGTTACTTCAAGAGTGGGAAGGTAATGAGAAATGAGGCATTTCGCGTATTTTCGTATAAGTTTTCGATTAGTTAAGGGATTAGGGTAATTTAGTTGAATTCGGTGGAAGAGTCTGGGGAAAGATGTAGAGTTCAACAGAGATGCTACTTGAATAGTGGGAAGGTCATCAGGCAAGAGGCGTTTCGCGTATTTTCGTATTAGTCTTCCATTAGTGATTTCGGGTAATTTGGTTGGATTCGGTGGAAGTCTCGGGAAAGATGTAGGGCCCGACAGAGATGTTACTTGAAAAGTGAGATCATCGGAAATGAGGCGTTTTGCGTATTTTTGTGGGCGTTTTCGATTAGTTAAGTGATTTGGGTAAATTAGTTGGATCCGGTCTAAGAGTCTCGGGAAAGAAGTAGAGGTCTATAGAGAAGCCACTTGGAAAGTGATAAGGTAATGAGAAATGAGGCGTTTCGTGTATTTTCGTAGGCATATTCGATTAGTTAAGGGATTAGGGTAATTTAGTGGGATTCGGTCGAAGAATCTCGGGAAAGATGTAGAGTCCGACAGAGATGCTACTTGAAAAGTGGGAAGATCATCAAGAAAGAGGCGTTTCGTGTATTCTCGTAGGCGTCTTCGATTAGTTAAGTGATTTGTGTAAATTAGTTGGATCCGGTCTAAGAGTCTCGGGAAAGAGGAGGAGTTCAACAGAGATGCTATTTGAAAAGTGGGAAGGGCATCGGGAAAGAGGGGTTTTGAGTATTTTCGTAGGCGTCTTCGATTAGTTAAGTGATTCGGATAAATTAGTTGGATTCAGTCTAAGAGTCTCGGGAAAGAAGTAGAGTCTTTCAGAGATGCTACTTGAAAAGTGGGAAGGGCATTAGGAAAGAGGCGTTTCGCGTATTTTCGTAGGAGTCATCGATTAGTTAAGGGATGCGGGTAATTTAGTTGGATTCGGTGGAAGTGTTTCGGGAAAGATGTAGGCTCCAACAGAGATGCCACTTGAAAAGTGATAAGGTCATGAAAAAAGAGACGTTTCGTGTATTTTCGTAGGCATCTTGGATTAGTTAAGGGATTCCGGTAATTTAGTTGGATTCGGTAGAAGAGTCTCGGGAAACATGTAGAGTCCGACAGAGATGCTACCTAAAAAGTGAAAGGATCATCGGAAATGAGGCGTTTCGCGTATTTTCGTAGGCATCTTCGATTAGTTATGGGATTCGGGCAATTTAGTTGGGTTCGGTGGAAGAGTCTCGGGAAAGATGTAGAGTATGATAGAGATGTTACTTCAAAAATGGGAAGGTAATGAGAAATGAGGTATTTCGCGTATTTTCGTATTAGTCTTCGATTGGTTAAGGGATTAGGGTAATTTAGTTGAATTCGGTGGAAGAGTCTGGGGAAAGATGCAGAGTTCAACAGAGATGCTACTTGAATAGTGGGAAGGTCATCAGGAAAGAGGCGTTTCGTGTATTTTCGTATTAGTCTTCGATTAGTTAAGACATTCGGGTAATTTAGTTGGATTCGGTGGATGTCTCGGGAAAGATGTAGAGCCCGACAGAGATGCTACTTGAAAAGTGGGAAGATCATCAAGAAAGAGGCGTTTCGTGTATTTTCGTAGGCGTCTTCGATTAGTTAAGTGATTTGGGTAAATTAGTTGGATCCGGTCTAAGAGTCTCGGGAAAGGTGTGAGTTCAACAGAGATGCTACTTGAAAAGTGGGAAGGGCATCGGGAAAGAGGCGTTTCGCGTATTTTCGTAGGAGTCATCGATTAGTTAAGGGATTCGGGTAATTTAGTTGGATTCGGTGGAGGAGTTTCGGGAAAGATGTAGGGTCCAACAGAGATGCCACTTGAAAAGTGATAAGTTCATGAAAAAAGAGACGTTTCGTGTATTTTCACTGGCGTGTCTGTTAAGTTAAGCGATGATTCGGGTTATTTAGTTGGATCCAGTTTAAAGATTTCGGGAAACATGCATACAGTCCGACAGAATTGTTACATGAAAGGAAATAAGGTTCAGGGAAAAGGGGTCTCTCGTATTTTCAATGCCTTCGCCGTTTCGTTAAACAATTCGTGTTATTTAGTTGTATCCGGTTTAAAGTTGTTTTTATCTTTTGCAGATGCCGCATTTTGCTTTTGTATTATACCAACAAACATTGCTCCTGTTTCATAGTAAAAGTGCAGCAAGTACCTTTTTTCTTTTCTTGTATTTTTGTTTGCATTAGATTTTTGTTAAAAATATTTTTGTGATTTCATTATTATTAACCAAAAGCATTTTATGTAAACCCAAATGGTTCATTTCCAATACGTACCATAAGCATCAAATACTATAAAGTAAATCGCTGTTTTCTCAATACTCTGTAATTAGATGCGCCACTCTTGCTTATGAGGGCAGAATACAAAAAATGTATGCGACTTTCGGCATGGGTATTTAATAAGGGTGTTCATGTTTGGTGACGTCACCGGCGAATTTTCGGCGTGTCTTGGTAATTTAAAATATCCACCGCTAGGCCGCCGGTGGAGATTAAGGAACGAAATTTTCAGGGACCCAAGAGGTAGGATGGATCTAGCTTTCCCGAAAGTCCGGGCGAAAAAATCCTCCGGTTAAAGAAGTTAGAGCCTGGGGAAAAGTAGCGTTTTTCTGCAAAATCGACATTTTTTAAATATTCGTATCTCGGGTAATATCTCAGATGGACGAAAAAGAAAAAAAAGAGTTGTTCATTTGTCCTTCTTCTTGGCCGTCGTGCGTGTCGCGATCCCCTATATCCAAAGGGAATGGCTGTGACGCGTATCTAAAGGGTAGGTGTCGGAAGAATCGTCGAAATCCGACAAAAACGCCGCTTTTCAAAAAATCATAACTTTCTTGGGAGGCAAAATCGAGGAAAACGATTTTCGACAGCGATTTTCTAAATTTCATCTAGTTTTCAAAAAAAAATACGCCGCCGGTCCGTCTCACAGGAGTCGCGAGTTAATAAGCTCGGAAGGGGGACATGTTTTGGAAATTAGAAAAAATTGCGGAAACACGAACAATTTCAAACGTTATTTCCAAACGAAAGATCGCCGTCGGACCGCCGTTCTTGCGCGAAAACCGAGTTAGAGGATGCAACTTAAAACTACATCGCGAATCGCGCGGCCCCCCGCCGGTTTTAGACTCAGTAGGAGCGAACGAAAAAGCGCTATTTTGACGTCTATCGTTCAGAAAACGTCGGCCATTTTTTTTCAAATTTCTCGCGTGTCGTATCTCTTTCTAATTTCTCAAATTTTACAAACCTCTTCGACACGGTGCTATCGAAACGCCAATAACTTTTAAAATACTTGGCGGATCGCCACGAAAGTCCGCTATTCGATGGTCCCGACACGAAAACGTCCATAACGCACGGCGCTGCGCGGCCAAACTGGTTAAAAAAAAAGCCTTTAGCGCCGCAGAATGTGTGAAAAATCGGCGCCGAATTAGAGTGAGGAAGGGCTGTCAGATTTTAATAGATAGTAACTAGATCGTGCAGAGCACGATCTAGGCCTGCCGGCGGCTGTCAATAACTCCTCGCCAACCCCCTAGCGGGGGTTGGCTCGATTGTCGGGTAGGGTGGATTTTTATCTCGGGGTTTTTAGTTGAAAATCCGGGACTTGTGGTTTTGTTTTTTAGGGGTCTGCTATTTTTTTTTGAGGTTTACATAAACGAACTCCTCGCCAACCCCCTGGCGGGGGTTGGCTCGAAGGGGGGGTGGGGTGGATTCGGATGAGTCGAAAAAGTTGAAGGAGCGAAAGCCTCGCGCCTACGGCGCTCGTCTAAGGCGTAAAAATCGAAAAAAAAAAAATTTTTGAAACAATTTTTTTCCGAATTTTTTTTTTGGAAAAATTTTTCGGGACGCTCACTTCCAATTTTTTTTTTCGAGCCCCCTTGGAAAAAATATTTGACGCCGCCCAAGGAGCGAAAAACTCGTGCCTACGGCACTCGTCTAATCGGTTTATTGCAATTTTTTTTTGAGGTTTACATAAACGAACTCCTCGCCAACCCCCTAGCGGGGGTTGGCTCGAAGGGGGGGTGGGGTTGATTTGGATGTGTCAAAAAAGTTGAAGGAGCGAAAGCCTCGCGCCTATGGCGTTCGTCTAACGCTTATAAATCGAAAAAAAAAAATTTTTTGGAACTTTTTTTTTTGGGGGAGGGGGGGCAAAAATAAAAAAAAAAAAATTTCCGAATTTTTTTTTTTGGACCCCCTTGGAAAAAATTTTCGGGACGCTCACTTTCGATTTTTTTTTCCGACCCAATTGGAAAAATATTTGACGACGCCTAAGGAGCGAAATACTCGTGCCTTCGGCACTTCGAAAAGAGGTCGGGCTATTCAGGGTCTGCAATTTTTTTTTTTGAGGTTTACATAAACGAACTCCTCGCCAACCCCCTAGCGGGGGTTGGCTCGAAGGGGGGGTGGGGTTGATTTGGCTGTGTCAAAAAAGTTGAAGGAGCGAAAGCCTCGCGCCTACGGCGTTCGTCTAACGCTTATAAATCGAAAAAAAAAAATTTTTTGGAACTTTTTTTTTTGGGGGAGGGGGGCGAAAATCAAAAAAAAAAAAAATTCCGAATTTTTTTTTTTGGACCCCCTTGGAAAAAATTTTCGGGACGCTCACTTTCGATTTTTTTTTCCGACCCAATTGGAAAAATATTTGACGACGCCTAAGGAGCGAAATACTCGTGCCTTCGGCACTTCGAAAAGAGGTCGGGCTATTCAGGGTCTGCAATTTTTTTTTTTGAGGTTTACATAAACGAACTCCTCGCCAACCCCCTAGCGGGGGTTGGCTCGAAGGGGGGGGTGGGGTTGATTTGGATGTGTCAAAAAAGTTGAAGGAGCGAAGGCCTCGCGCCTACGGCGTTCGTCTAAAGCTTATAAATCGAAAAAAAAAAATTTTTTGGAACTTTTTTTTTGGGGGGGGGGGGGAGCGAAAATCGAAAAAAAAAAATTTTCCGAATTTTTTTTTTTTGGATCCCCTTAGGAAAAATTTTCGGGACGCTCACTTTCGATTTTTTTTCCAAAAATCGACCTTTTTAAAAAATTCATATCTCGGCAAATATCGGAGATGGCCAAAAAATAAAAAAACGACTTTTTCGTTTGTCCTTCCTCTTGCGTTTGGTCCGGGTCCGGAGTCCCCGGATCGAAATTTGAGGGCGCTATCGGACAGAGACGGGGTACGTGTCGGGAAAAAGTCGAAAATAGCCAAACTTTGAACGGCTATATCTCGCTTATGGGGCCGAAAATCGCAAAAATAATTTTCCACTTGCACCTAACCAACTTTTCTTGTAGTTTTCGAAAAAAAATACGGCGCCGCTCCATCTCTAAAGACCTTCGAGCTATGAGGCAGAGTTGAGGTGCATGTTTGGGAAATTCGCCAACATTTGGCCCATTTTCAATGAAATTTACACGCGAACATCGACCTAGGAAAAAATTAATATCTCTGCAGCCGATGGATATTTTTCGACGAAATTTTAGGTGAACTTGTAGGAAGGTCGTGTCTAGCCGTCCTGAAAATTCGGTCGAAAAAATCCTCCGGACTCCGGAGCAAAAAAATCCGGAATAGTACCGAAAACGGCCTTTTTGAAAAATTCGCATCTCGGCAAATAACGGCGATCTCGAAAAAGTGAAACGACAAAGTTTTTCGTTTGTCTTTCCTCTTTCGATCGGTCCGGGGCCGGAGTCTCCGGAACGAAATTTGAGAGTGCAGTCGAAAGAAATGGGGGTACGTGTCGGGAAAAAGTCGCAAATTGCCAATCTTTGAACGGCCGTAGCTCGCTTAGGGAGCCGAAAATCGAAAAAATAAATCGAGACAGGGGTTTTTGGAAATTTCATGTAGTTTTCAAAAAAAAATACGGCGCCGTTCTATCTCTAAAGACGGCCGAGTTATAAGCCGCGGAAGGGCAGCGTGTTTTGCAATCTTAGCCGACCCAAAAAACACGAAATTTTCAAATACTATTTCCAAATTAAAAAGAGCTTTCGGACCCCGTTTCTTTCACGAAACCTAAGCCCAAGGGTCTAACTTAACACTACATCGTGAATGCGCGGGTCGCGCTGCCGTTTTCGAGTCGGGAGGAGCGTAAGAAAAGTGACATTTTCGAGGGAAAACGAAAAATTTAAAGTTGGGTTAAAATATGGCTGACTTCCGGCGGCGGCCATTAGTCTTCGAGCTCTTTCTAATTTCGCTGATTTTCAAAACCCTTCGACACGGGGGTATTGAAACGTTAATAACTTTCTTACGACTCGACGGATCGTCACGAAAATACGACGTTGGGATTTTCCCGACACGAACACGCCTATAAAAAGCGGCGCTGCGCGCCGATATTGCCTCGGAAAAAAGCCTTTGGCGCCGCAAAGTACATAAAATTCTCTCTGAAATTAAAGCGAGTCTGCCTGATCAGCGTTTAATATATATGGACTAGATCGTGCAGAGCACGATCTAGGCCTGCCGGCGGCTGTTAATAACTCCTCGCCAACCCCCTAGCGGGGGTTGGCTCGATTGTCGGGTGGGGTGGATTTTTATCTCGGGGTTTTTAGTTGAAAATCCGGGACTTGTGGTTTTGTTTTTTAGGGGTCTGCTATTTTTTTTTTGAGGTTTACATAAACGAACTCCTCGCCAACCCCCTGGCGGGGGTTGGCTCGAAGTGGGGGTGGGGTGGAATCGGATGAGTCGAAAAAGTTGAAGGAGCGAAAGCCTCGCGCCTACGGCGCTCGTCTAACGCCTATAAATCGAAAAAAAATTTTTTTGGAACTTTTTTTTGGAGGGGGGGGCGAAAATCGGAAAAAAAAAATTTTTTCCGAATTTTTTTTTTGGACCCCCTTTGGAAAAATTTTTCGGGACGCTCACTTCCAATTTTTTTTTTCGACCCCCCTTGGAAAATATATTTGACGCCGCCCAAGGAGCGAAAAACTCGTGCCTACGGCACTTCGAAAAGAGGTCGGGCTATTCAGGTTCTGCAATTTTTTTTTTGAGGTTTATATAAACGAACTCCTCGCCAACCCCCTAGCGGGGGTTGGCTCGAAGGGGGGGTGGTGTTGATTTGGATGTGTCAAAAAAGTTGAAGGAATTTGCCCCGGCGGGTTCTTCTCCGATGCATTAAGTGATTAAAAAAAAATTTTTTTGACAGTTGTCAAAATGACGATTTTTGAAAAAAAAAAATTTTTTGGAACTTTTTTTATGGGAGGGGGGGGCGAAAATCGGAAAAAAAAATTTTTCCGAATTTTTTTTTGGACCCCCTTGGAAAAAATTTTCGGGACGCTCACTTTCGATTTTTTTTTCCGACCCCCTTGGAAAAAATATTTGACGACGCCTAAGGAGCGAAATACTCGTGCCTTCGGCACTTCGAAAAGAGGTCGGGCTATTCAGGTCTGCAATTTTTTTTTTGAGGTTTACATAAACGAACTCCTCGCCAACCCCCTAGCGGGGGTTGGCTCGAAGGGGGGGTGGGGTTGATTTGGATGTGTCAAAAAAGTTGAAGGAATTTGCCCCGGCGGGTTCTTCTCCGATGCATAAAGTGATAAAAAAAAAATTTTTTGGAACTTTTTTTTTTGGAAGGGGGGGCGAAAATCGAAAAAAAGAATTTTTAGAAATAATTTTTTTTCGGACCCCCAGGAAATTTTTTTGGGGATGCATGCTATCAATTTTTTTTTTTTGACCCCCTTGGAAAAAAATTTTGCCGCCGTTCCATTTTTCTGTGGGCTCCCTAGGCGTCAGCAGCAAGAAAACGCGACGTTTGGGGACTTTTTCCGACTTTTTATTTTTTTTGGGGGTCCCGGGCGAATCGAACACCCGGTATGAAGGTCAAGAAAGTCGCTCGGCGAGACCCTCTACCGATCTCCCATCGAAAACCGCACGAAAATCGCTTCGAAATTGGCTATTTTAGCCGATATGGAATGGGGCTCTGTGATTGGTTGAAAGAAATTTGACGCTTAAAATCGAGAAGAGAAGGAAACGTCCGATCGAAAAACCGAAAACGGTTTGAGAATCGTGGAGTCGTCCCGAGTCCGAATATGCTGTCGGTTTTCACGTAGCGTCGAAAATGAAGAAGCTCAATTTTATCCTGAAGACATACGTCTTCGAAAACGTATGTCGTTGTGTAAATTCGGACGGACTACGTGCACGTAGCGAGCGTGGCGTAACGATTCGCAAAAAAATTCATAACTCGGCCGCGGATGAATATTTTTCGACGAAATTTTCAGGGATCCGAGAGGAAGGATGGTTCTAGCTCTCCTGAAAATCCGGGCGAAAAAATCCTCCGGACTCCGGAGCAAATAAATCCGAAATAGTACCGAAAACAGCCTTTTTAAAAAATTCGAATCTCGGCAAATATCGGAGATGGCCAAAAAATAAAAAAAAGACTTTTTCGTTTGTCCTTCCTCTTGCGTTTGGTCCATGTCCGGAGTCTCCGGATCGAAATTTGAGGGCGCTATCGAATAAAGAAGGGGTGCATGTCGGAAGAAAATGAGAAATAGCCAAATTTTGAACGGCTATAACTCGCTTATGGGGCCGAAAATCGCAAAAATAATTTTTCACTTGCACCTAACTAACTTTTCTTGTAGTTTTCGAAAAAAAATACGGCGCCGCTCCATCTCTAAAGACCTTCGAGCTATGAGACAGAGTTGAGGTGCATGTTTGGGAAATTCGCCAGAATTCGGCCCATTTTTAATGAAATTTACACGCGAACATCGACCTAGGAAAAAATTAATATCTCTGCAGCCAATGGATATTTTTCGATGAAATTTTAGGTGAACTTGTAGGAAGGTCGTGTCTAGCTGTCCTGAAAATTTGGTCGAAAAAATCCTCCGGACTCCGAAGCAAAAAAATCCGGAATAGTACCGAAAACGGCCTTTTTGAAAAATTCATATCTCGGCAAATAACGGCGATCTCGAAAAAGTGAAACGACAAAGTTTTTCGTTTGTCTTTCCTCTTTCGATCGGTCCGGGGCCGGAGTCTCCGGAATGAAATTTGAGGTTGCAGTCGAAAGAAATGTGGGTACGTGTCGGGAAAAAGTCGCAAATTGCCAATCTTTGAACGGCCGTAGCTCGCTTAGGGAGCCGAAAATCGAAAAAATAAATCGAGACAGGGGTTTTTGGAAATTTCATGTAGTTTTCAAAAAAAAATACGGCGCCGTTTTATCTCTAAAGACAGCCGAGTTATAAACCGCGGAAGGGCAGCGTGTTTTGCAATCTTAGCCGACCAAAAAAACACGAAATTTTCAAATACTATTTCCAAATTAAAGAGAGCTTTCGGACCCCGTTTCTTTCACGAAACCTAAGCCCAAGGGTCTAACTTAACACTACATCGTGAATGCGCGGGTCGCGCTGCCGTTTTCGAGTCGGGAGGAGCGTAAGAAAAGTGACATTTTCGAGGGAAAACGAAAAATTTAAAGTTGGGTTAGAATTTGGCTGACTTCCGGCGGCGGCCATTAGTCTTCGAACTCTTTCTAATTTCGCTGATTTTCAAAACCCTTCGACACGGGGGTATTGAAACGTTAATAACTCTCTTACGACTCGACGGATCGTCACGAAAATACGACGTTGGGATTTTCCCGACACGAACACGCCTATAAAAAGCGGCGCTGCGCGCCGATATTGCCTCGGAAAAAAGCCTTTGGCGCCGCAAAGTACATAAAATTCTCTCTGAAATTAAAGCGAGTCTGCCTGATCAGCGTTTAATATATATGGACTAGATCGTGCAGAGCACGATCTAGGCCTGCCGGCGGCTGTCAATAACTCCTCGCCAACCCCCTAGCGGGGGTTGGCTCGATTGGATGGTGGGGTGGATTTTTATCTCGGGGTTTCTTGTTGAAAATCCGGGACTTGTGGTTTTAGGCTGTCGGGGTCTGCTATTTTTTTTTTTGAGGTTTACATAAACGAACTTCTCGCCAACCCCCTGGCGGGGGTTGGCTCGAAGGGGGGGGTGGGGTGGATTCGGATGAGTCGAAAAAGTTGAAGGAGCGAAAGCCTCGCGCCTACGGCGTTCGTATAACGCGTAAAATTCGAAAAATAAAAAAATTTGGAACTTTTTTTTTTTGGGGGGGGGAGACGAAAATCGAAAAAAAAAATTTTTCCGAATTTTTTTTTGGACCCCTTGGAAAAATTTTTCGGGACGCTCACTTTCAATTTTTTTTTCCGACACTTGGAAAAAATATTTGACGCCGCCCAAGGAGCGAAATACTCGTGCCTACGACACTCGAAAAGAGGTTGGGCTATTCAGGGTCTGCAATTTTTTTTTTTGAGGTTTACATAAACGAACTCCTCACCAACCCCCCTAGCGGGGGTTGGCTCGATTGGATGGTGGGGTGGATTTTTATCTCGGGGTTTCTAGTTGAAAATCCGGGACTTGTGGTTTTAGGCTGTCGGGGTCTGCTATTTTTTTTTTTGAGGTTTACATAAACGAACTTCTCGCCAACCCCCTGGCGGGGGTTGGCTCGAAGGGGGGGGTGGGGTGGATTCGGATGAGTCGAAAAAGTTGAAGGAGCGAAAGCCTCGCGCCTACGGCGTTCGTATAACGCGTAAAATTCGAAAAATAAAAAAATTTGGAACTTTTTTTTTTTGGGGGGGGGAGACGAAAATCGAAAAAAAAAATTTTTCCGAATTTTTTTTTGGACCCCTTGGAAAAATTTTTCGGGACGCTCACTTTCAATTTTTTTTTCCGACACTTGGAAAAAATATTTGACGCCGCCCAAGGAGCGAAATACTCGTGCCTACGACACTCGAAAAGAGGTTGGGCTATTCAGGGTCTGCAATTTTTTTTTTGAGGTTTACATAAACGAACTCCTCACCAACCCCCCTAGCGGGGGGTTGGTTCGAAGGGGGGGTGGGGTTGATTTGGATGTGTCAAAAAAGTTGAAGGAGCGAAAAATGAGAAAAGACTTGCCCCGGCGGGTTCTTCTCAGTTGAATTAAGTGATTAAAAAAAAATTTTTTTGACAGCTGTCAAAATGACGATTATCGAAAAAAAAAATCGAAAAATTTTGGAACTTTTTTTTCTTGGGGGGGGGGGGACGAAAATCGAAAAAAAAAATTTTTCCGAATTTTTTTTGGACCCCTTGGAAAAATTTTTCGGGACGCTCACTTTCGATTTTTTTTTCCGACACTTGGAAAAAATATTTGACGCCGCCCAAGGAGCGAAATACTCGTGCCTACGGCACTCGAAAAGAGGTTGGGCTATTCAGGGTCTGCAATTTTTTTTTTGAGGTACTCCTCACCAACCCCCCTAGCGGGGACCCTCTTGGAAAAATTTTTCGGGACGCTCACTTTCGATTTTTTTTTCCGACACTTGGAAAAAATATTTGACGCCGCCCAAGGAGCGAAATACTCGTGCCTACGGCACTCGAAAAGAGGTTGGGCTATTCAGGGTCTGCAATTTTTTTTTTGAGGTTTACATAAACGAACTCCTCACCAACCCCCCTACCGGGGGGTTGGTTCGAAGGGGGGGTGGGGTTGATTTGGATGTGTCAAAAAAGTTGAAGGAGCGAAAAATGAGAAAAGATTTGCCCCGGCGGGTTCTTCTCAGTTGAATTAAGTGATTAAAAAAAAATTTTTTTGACAGCTGTCAAAATGACGATTTTCGAAAAAAAAAAAAATTTTTTGGAACTTTTTTTTTGGGGGGGGGCGAAAATCGTAAAAAAAAAATTTCCGAATTTTTTTTTTTTTTGGACCCCCTAGAAATTTTTTCGGGTACGCCTGCTAATATATATTTTTTTGACCCCCTTGGAAAAAAATTTTGCCGCCGTTTCATTTTTCTGCGGGCTCCCTAGGCGTTAGCAGCAAGAAAACGCGACGTTTGGGGACTTTTTCAGACTTTTTATTTTTTTTGGGGGTCACGGGATAATCGAACCCCGGTATGAAGGTCACGAAAGCCGCTCGGAGAGACCCTCTACCGATCCCCCATCGAAAACCGCACGAAAATTGCTTCGAAATTGGCTATTTTAGCCGATATAGAATGGAGCTCTCCCATTGGTCGAAAGAAAATTGACGCTTTGGGGGGTCCCGGGATAATCGAACACCCGGTATGAAGGTCGTGAAAGTCGCTCGGAGAGACCCTCTACCGATCCCCCATCGAAAACCGCACGAAAATCGCTTCGAAATTGGCCATTTTAGCCGATATAGAAAGAAGCCGTCTGATTGGTCAACTTTTTATTCTTTTTGGGGGTCCCCGGATAATCGAACATTCGGTATGAAGGTCGTGAAAGTTGCTCGGAGACACCTTCTGCCGATCCCCCATCGAAAACCGCACGAAAATCGCTTCGAAATTGGCTATTTTAGCCGATATAGAATGGAGCCCTGTGATTGGTTGAGAGAAATTTGACGCTTTAAATCGAGATGAGAAGGAAACGTCCGATCGAAAATCTGAAAACGGTTTCGGAATCGTGGAGTCGTCCCGATTCCGAATATGCTATCGGCTTTCGCGTGGGATGAAAAATAAATTTTTTTTTTTTTTTGATATTCGGTACCGGCCTCGGAAAGCTTCGGGACGTGTAGCGGCGTATAGAAACCTCCTGGCGCCGGGGTGTTTGTAGCGATCGAGGAAAAATTAATATCTCGGCCGCCGATGAATATAAAGCAACGAAATTTTAGGGGACCCGAGAGGAAGGTCGGACGTAGGTTCCCTGAAAATTTGGTCGAAAAAATCCTCCGGACACCGGAGCCGTTGAGCCCGGAAAAGTACCGTTTTTCGCGAAAATCGACCTTTTTAAAAAATTCATATCTCGGCAAATAACGGAGATGGCGAAAAAATAAAAAAAAGACTTTTTCGTTTGTCCTTCCTCTTGCGTTTGGTCCGGGTCCGGAGTCCCCGGATCGAAATCTAAGGGCGCTATCGAACAGAGACGGGGTACGTGTCGGGAAAAAGTCGAAAATAGCCAAACTTTGAACGGCTATAACTCGCTTATGGGGCCGAAAATCGCAAAAATAATATTTCACATGCACCTAACTAACTTTTCTTCTAGTTTTCGAAAAAAAATACGGCGCCGCTCCATCTCTAAAGACCTTCGAGCTATGAGGCAGAGTTGAGGTGCATGTTTGGGAAATTCGCCAGAATTTGGCCCATTTTTTATGAAATTTACACGCGAACATCGACCTAGGAAAAAATTAATATCTCTGCAGCCGATGAATATTAAGCGACGAAATTTTAGGTGGACTTGTAGGAAGGTCGGGTCTAGCTCTCCTGAAAATTTGGTCGAAAAGATCCTCCGGACTCCGGAGCAAAAAAAATCCGGAATAGTACCGAAAACGGCCTTTTTAAAAAATTCATATCTCGGCAAATAACGGCGATCTCGAAAAAGTGAAACGACAAAGTTTTTCGTTTGTCCTTCCTCTTTCGATCGGTCCGGGGCCGGAGTCTCCGGATCGAAATTTGAGGTTGCAGTCGAAAGAAACGGGGGTACGTGTCGGGAAAAAGTCGAAAATTGCCTATCTTTGAACTGCCGTAGCTCGCTTAGGGAGCCGAAAATCGAAAAAATAAATCCACACAGGGGTTTTTGGAAATTTCATGTAGTTTTCAAAAAAAAATACCGCGCCGTGCTATCTCTAAAGACGGCCGAGTTATAAGCCGCGGAAGGGCAGCGTGTTTTGCAATCTTAGCCGACCCGAAAAACACGAAATTTTCAAATACTATTTCCAAATTAAAAAGAGCTTTCGGACCCCGTTTCTTTCACGAAACCTAAGCCCAAGGGTCTAACTTAACACTACATCGTGAATGCGCGGGTCGCGCTGCCGTTTTCGAGTCAGGAGGAGCGTAAGAAAAGTGACATTTTCGAGGGAAAACGTAAAATTTCATGTAGGGTTAAAATTTCGTCGACTTCCGGCGGCGGCCATTAGTCTTCGAACTCTTTCTAATTTCGCTGATTTTCAAAACCCTTCGACATGGGGGTATTGAAACGTTAATAACTTTCTTAATACTCAACGGATCGTCACGAAAATACGACGTTGCGATTTTCCCGACCCGACGACGTCTAAAATAAGCGGCGCTGCGCGCCGATATTCGTCCGGAAAAAAGCCTTTGGCGCCGCAAAGTACATAAATTTCACTGAGAAATTAGAGTGAGTCTGCCTTATCAGCGTTTAATATATAAGGGCACCGCCCGGTGCCCTTATATAGAAGGGCACCGCCCGGTGCCCTTATATAGATTTCTTGTAGAACCGTTTTTGTTTTACACTTGTGAAGAAATTCATGAATTTATTTTACAATACTGTCAATGAAGCAATTGTACCAATTACCAATTTGAAATTTGACGGATCCCAAAATATTTGGGATATTCAAAACACTTTTCGCCTACCCTTACACACTCGTTTTAATTTCAGTTCTCCTAGCTCAGTGAAATAAAACGTCAACAACAAAATAAATGAATCAAACCTAACTTTTTCAAGTGTTTATGCTTATCTGCTAAAAATTTGATGTTGGTAGTCCTGTTATTCAAGGTAACTTCACGAGAAAATAGAACAAGTTCTAATTCGTGAAGAAATTCATGAATAAATTGGTGAATTTAGTTGGTGTTTTACATTAGTAAAACTTCTTCATGAAGCGACTTCATGAATTTATTCATGAATAAATTGTTAATGTAAAACAGTCATTAGGAACCAAAGATACACTCTTAATAGTCTTAATCTAATACTCTAATCATAGAAACCACTTTTTAAATTTTACAAAAAATTAAATATATAATAACAAAACACGAAACAAAATAAAACATAAAAACTCTTCTTTAAAAAAAAAATAAAAATCATACTTATGTTTTTGCGGCAAATAATGCTTTTAAAGACGTTAAAGCATATTATTATAATGTTTTGTCACTCTTCCACGTCACCGGTGATTCACTCGTTGCAGTAGTTGCAGAGTCGATTTACGTGATGAGAGCGCGAAATTTAATATTTTTCAAACTTATTTTTATTCCTGCGTGTCCGGGAAATCCCGGCTGTTATTTCCCGGGAACGAGAACAATAAAAAGTAACATGTTTAGTGGTTTAGATGCACTATTTACACTATTAGTGTAGTTTCAAAGTTACCGTTGAAAATTGCCAAAATCCATATACAGGGAGATAACTTCCCCGACTAAAAAATGTTGGACCACGGCCCTATTATTTTTTCTTTTGTTTACTGAATGATGTAGACATCCATTAGTTAAACATATCTGTCAAATTTGGTTCTTTTCGGTGAAGCCATTAAAAAATATGGACGATTGAAATTTTGGCAAAAAATAGAAAACATGCTGTATATCAGAAACGAAGGGTATTAGGGGTTAAAATAAGGGTCGTTCTGAAACCACCTCGGGGTTCTCTACTTCCCACTGGCGTGTGGCCAGTCGCTCAGGAGACACCCTGTATAATAATAATAGAAATAGATAATAAAGTTGAAATAGTTGAAATGGTTTCCATTTTAAATCGACCTCAAAAACAGGAGAAGGTTTCAAACGTCGTTGTTAAATTTTTTTATGAGATTTTGTTTCTTTTTGTTACGTTGTAACGTAATGAATAATTTTGGGCGCCGGCTTCTCAGGGTGACAACTTCGACAGTATTAAAGTTAAACAACCAGTCCTTGCAATGGTTTAATTGCTCTAATTTACAACTACAAAATCAATTAACCCTAATGAACAACTATATATCTTATTAACAATACAAATATGGTAAAATTACATGAAACATAAAAAATAGACGATAAGTATTCTGATATTCATAATATTTGGTAGAACAAACGGTTAGTCAAGGACTCTGCAAACATACAACTGATTAATTGCAACAACTTACCTACAACACCAGGTAATCACCGTTTACAGAAGTAGGTACGCAAAAACCTCCAGTGCAAAAACACTTTATCAGCTCCGCAATATGCAAAGAATTAATATACTGATATACCTACTGGGTATATCGGAATTTTGTTACACATTCGACTAATCAAATATGTAATTCTAAAAAATATAAAATTATATAGTATATACAGGGTGTCCCACTTAAGATGTATCCACCCTCCTAAAATCTTTATTTGTGAACCGATTTCGAAATCTTTTTTTGCTGGTTAGGGCTTGGAAAACTGCATTTAAGCTATACCTTATGTTTTTTAAAAAGGTACATCATGACCTACTGAGACGTATTTTTTTTAGCGCAATTTCGAGAAAAACTATTAGTGATTTTTTTAGAGAAAAACTAATATCAGAATTAGATTCAGGACAGAACAGAAATTAGATACCATTTTTAGTCGTTACCGCACTGGCGATTTTTTCGTAACACGTCTTCAAATAAACCAGAGAATTGTGAAAAATGTTAAATTATTTTGTTTACAAAAAAAAGTTTGCCGTTGTTAAAAATACCTCTCCATTTTCTTTAACACCCTGTATCCTAATGTCGCAAAATTCACACCACTTAGGTTTTAAAAGGTCCTGAATCTAATTCTGATTAGTATTTCTCTAAAGAAATCGCATCGCTAATAGTTTTTTTCGAAATTTCGCTAAAAAATATACGTCTCAGTACGTCATGATGTACCTTTTTAAGAAATATAAGGTATAGCTGAAATGCAGTTTTCCAAGCCCTATCCAGCAAAAAAAAGATTTCGAAAATCGGTTTACAAATAAAGATTTTAGGAGGGTGGATACATCTTAAGTGGGACACCCTGTATGTTTCCAAACTATGGGCGAGTTGCTTTATTCACCGGTGGATCCATCAGATGTGTTTTATCTCGTTCTATCTCCGAGGTTAGAACGAGATAAAACACATCTGATGGTTCAACCGGTGAATAAAGCAACTCGCCCTATGTATTTATTTACGAGAAACAGAATGTAGAAACAATTAAATTTGTCATTTGAGTAGTAACATTTAGTCACATATATTAAATTAATAGGCAAAATAATCATACATCTAGTACCTACAACACTCACATTATTATTCAATGTTTTATCAAATGACCAGCACCACGAGAAGTATTAGGAAGGAAAGCAGATTCAACACTCGCATAAAATAGAAACATAATAAAATAAATTGCTGTCTTTATATAACGCCGAATGATTTTTTGTAAACGAGCCACCCTTAATAACTCGAGAAACTCAAGATTTTTGTTGTAGTAAACGGTAGGTACCTACCTATTTTCTTGAATGTCAAGGGGACCACATTTTATTGGAAAGAGGCGTGATCCAAATCCCACCCTCTCACACCCCACCCACCACAGGTTTATAATTCCAAATAATACTCCTAATTTTTGTATAGATTCCTAATAGCAATAGCAGAACTTTTTTAGAATGCAATCATAAAAGGAAAGTGTGATCTTGAAGAGGAAAATTTTTGAGTTAAATGTAAAAACTGAATCTTTATAAAATGGCGATGGTTATATAATATAATACAATATACAATACAATATAGAAAACCGCTGCCAATTATGGTATCAGAACTTCCTCACCGTGTGGCGGAAGTGTAGAGTTTATAATAAAAGCAATGACAAACGTAAACTAAACTACGCGCCAGATGAAGTGGAACAGCCAAAAAAATGCCTAATTTTGACTAGCAGTAACTTCGACATTTCTTTGCCGATGTCAGATTAGGCATCCAATGGTGAAAAGCGTCATCCTTGGTCTATGCGTCATTGGCGTCGGGTATTTTTTTTTGTAATTCCTTCTCGTTATACAAGGTGTGAATTTAGAGCCATGAAACATTTAAAATTTTTGGCCAATAATTTGAGAAATTTGAGGGGTCCTAACATTTTTTTTTCGATGTTGGATAAACTGGTGGACCGATACCTCGGGACGTTTTTGAAATGTTTTTGATACATTGCGTTACTATGGAAATATCTCCATTTTATAAAATTTCGTTTTTCTTTAAAAATACGTCCTGTTTTAATTAAACAATAACAGGCACCATATAAACTGCAACAAAGGATCATTTCTAATGAAAATTGTTAACACCAGCGGCGTGCAAAAAGGGGTTTATGGGATTTAGACACGAAAATTTGTTTTTATTGAAACATTTCAACGGTATCATTACGCGTTACAGTTAAAAAGGTGCCGTAACAGTAATTAGCGTAATTTTGACAAATTCAGAGGCGTAAAAAGGGGTTCAGTAATTAAAAAAAATTAAAATACCAGTTTCATTTTTTTTTCATTTATTTAGACGGTGCGTACAAAAAAGAACCCATAGGTTTATTGTATAGTTATTGTATAATTTCTCTGCCGCAATCTTAAAATATTCACCAAATCTGCACTGGTAAGTCGCGGTATTTTACTTCGACTTAAAAATTAAATCTAATGTCAAAACTTTATAAATGCAGAAATAAAGTTTTAACATTTACATTACTATGCAAGTCTAAACAAATGGCGTGACTTACCAATGCAGAATTGATAAATAAAAAAGTTAACAATGGTATCTACTTACTGCTTACCGACATTATCAGAAGGCGCTTACATGGCCACGATTTAATGCTCGTCAGAGATATCCACTATTAACAAATCGTCACTGAGTGAACAAAGAACAACATTTAATAAAATTATTAAAAATATTTTCATATCTATAAAGATCAAACTTTTTGGATCACCCTGTATAATGGAACCTCTTTTTTACTCCAATGAATTACATGTACGCACCATCTAAATAAATGGGGGAAAAATGGAACTGGTATTTTAATTTTTTTTAATTATTGAGCCCCCGTTTGCACGCCTCTGAATTTGTCAAAATCACGCTAATTACCATTGTTACCTTTTTAACTGTAACGCTTAATGAAACTGTTGAAATTTGTCAATAAAAGATGGGGTCATGCGTACAATTGCCGGTCTTCGATCTTCGGAGCAAAGCAGCGGTGGTCGAAGCCGGGGAATGGATGGGTGACCGTATCTCATTACATTACCGAGGATAGTGCAGCGGGCTAGATCGCCCTTGAGTGGCACAAGGCGACTAGTTACTGCCTATCTCTCCTGGGTTCGAGTCCCAGCTCCGGCAGATGGCAATGTCGGAGGGAATGGGTGTATGTGGTGTGTCCTGGTTAAGTGTCAGAATAGCTCTAAGCTAAACTTCGCCAGGACGTTAATATAAATAAGACGATTAAAAAAAAAAAAAAAAAACAAATTTTCGCGTTTAAATCCCATAAACCCCTTTTTGCACGCCACTGGTGTTCACTATTTTCATTAGAAATTATCCCTTGTTGCAGTTTAGATGTTGTCTGTTATTTTTTAATTAAAACAGGACATATTTTTAAAGAAAAACGAAATTTCATAAAATGGCGATATCTCCATAGTAACGCAATATATCAAAAACGTCCCGAGGTATCGGCCCAACAGTTCATCCAACATCGAAAAAAAAATTCTAGGACCCCTTAAATTTCTCAAATTATTGGTCAAAAATTTGAAATATTTCACGGCTCTAAATTCACACCCTGTACAACGAGAAGGAATTGCAAAAAAAATACCCGACAACAATAACGCATAGACCAAGGATGACGCTTTCCACCATTGACTGAAAATCTAACATTGGCAAAGAAATGTCGAAGTTATAGCTAGTCAAAATTAAGTAATTTTTGGGCTGTCCCACTTCATCTGGCGCGTAGTTTATAAAGACATGGAACGACTTGGTTGTAATTGAAGCAAGAAAATGTACCTATATAAAATGCGGTTGGACACTGCCAGAGGGCGATATTAAATTATTCTTCTTACTCTGTTAATAGTATCCTTAAAACATATATTACAATATTGCTTTAAAGTTATATAAAAAAACGTATTAAATATTTAAAACCAGTAGTATCAGTAAAGAAACAGAGAAAGAACAGTATCGCCCTCTGGCAGTGTCCAACCGCATTTTATACATTTTCTTGCTTCAATTACAACAATCGTTCCATGTCTTTATAGTTTACATATAGTTTACATTTGTCATTGATAAATAGCTATTTATAAAACTAGTTGCAAAAAACACGCAGTTTTGCATCGTGTTTTATACAATATTTTTTGCAATTTAGTAGTTACGAAAAAAATAAAATTTTTGTTACGTATTCTTTACGTTTAACATAATATAATAAATAAGATAAGTGTTTTCTCAATAAAAATGTTGTACGTTTAATATTTATGTTGTATTCTTAGTAAAAATAAATGGATCTGTCGCAATATCTGTTTATGTGACTAAACTCATTTTAGCACAAGTGTTAAAATGAAACTCATTTTAGCACAAGTGATAAAATGAAAACTCATTTTAGCACAAGTGATAAAATGAAATCTCATATTAGCACTTGTGCTAAAATGAACCACTTTTGACAATGACAATCAGTGTCAAAAAGATGACTTTTCGTAACTAAATTGCAAAAAGTAATTTTTGACGTATTTTGTTTAGGTATTTCAACATTTTGACACAATATTATAATAGGTTTGTATATCAGAGCTTATTTATTTTATAATCTTTCATCACGAATAAATAAATTGCGTGTTTGGAGAAATTTGAAAAATTGAAAAAACTGCGAAAACACGAAATCTTTAAGCGCTATTTCCAAACGAAAAATCGCCGCCGGGCCGTGGGCCGTTCTGGTAAGAAGTCCAGGGTAGAGGGTCCAACTTAGAACTACATAGTAAACCGCACGGTCTCGCTGCGATTTTCGAGTCAGTAGGAGCGAACGAAAAAGTGAAATTTTGACGTTTTGACGAAAATTTTGAAGTTGGGTTAAAATTTGCAAATTTCATGAAGCGGTCATTGTTCCGCATCTGTTTCTAATCTCACAAATTTTACGCAATCCTCCGACATGGGGATATTGAAAAGTTAATAACTTTCTTAATACTCGAAAGATTGCTACGAAATATAGCCTAATAGATTTTCCCGATACGAAGACGCCTATAAAATACGACGCCACGCGCCGATACTCGCCCGGAAAAAAAGCGGTTGGGGTGGCAAAGTACATACATAAAAAAACTCACACGAAGTTAGAGTGAGTCTGCCTGATCACCGTAATTTTTGTTTTACCGACTGAAAACTTATTTCCACCCTTCCCGCAACATCCTGATGGACTCTTCATAAATAAAACTTGTTTTCTTTTGACTCGAACTAAACTTTTTCATGTCGTGTCGTGATAACTCGAAATTTTGGTCAAGGGCTCTCCTACTAATAACAATTAACAATGGCAACTATATAATATTAAATAAATACACATAGGTACATGAATAAAGTGGGTATAAGTAATATAATACACAATATTTCACACAGGGACGCAAATTAACTTGTTGATTGTTATATACCTACTTATGTGTATTTGTATCTTTATTGGGTGTACCTCTACTTATCTCATATCACTAATAAAAAAATTAAGATTCTGATGTTTATCTATTCGTTTATATTTACAAATTTAAAAGAGGTATTCTTATATACATAGCTTTGTTATTAAAATATTAGTATACGAGTATATATGAATATATTATTATTATCATCTCTTTAATGAACCTGTTTTATAAACCAAACCATATTTATGATGATTTCCCCTGGGAAGGGGTGGATGAATCATTCACAGTAAATTACCATTCATCACATCACACACATTGCTCTCTCAGACCTCAACATATTACCCATTACGAAGATTATTACGTATTCCTTAATGAGATGGTGAAATTGAAACGTCCCTAGAGGGTTTTTGTAATTCATTTTATGACTTTTCTATTTTTGTGCATGTACACCTATTGTTATTTTAAAATTGATTGACAATGATTCAGTACAAATCTTGTGTGAAACAATACTTCACTAATAAGAATTGTTTGAAAACAGAAAAATTGACGCATATTGTCTGCAGATTGACAACAACACTATAGTGCAAGAAGCTGAGTCCACTAAGTATCTTGGAATTGTTATTGATAGGCAATTACGATGGGACCTACAGATACATGTAATTAAAAAAATTAGACATCTACTGCCCCGTTTTAAATATTTAAAAGAATTTCTAAATATAGAACAAATGAAAATAATATATTACTCATTAGTTGAGTCACAATTAATATATGGCATTATAGGCTGGGGAGGTCTTTATCAAAGTCACCTAAGTAATTTAGACATAATTCAAAAACGTTTTCTTAAAATTATTTATAATAAACCCATCATATACCCATCCAAGAAATTATTTGCTGAAACCATGATTATGGACATAAGACAATTGTATTCACAAGTGGTGTTGACCTATATGCAAAAAAATAAAAACCTAATCCAATTCAAAAAACACAATTATCAAACTAGAAATAAGAATATAGTAACTAATAAAGAAAAAACTATGAAAACAATTGGACAAAAATGTTTTACATATTTGGGCCCTTCATTGTATGATATATTACCCTTAGAAATAAAAGGGATAAACACAGAGGGATTTTTATAAAATAAAATGCAGTTCAATATATTGTGTGCTACTCAAACAACAAACAAATCTAAATCCTACAAAACAAGTATTTTACAGATACTTCTTGTAGGTAGTTTATGTTTATTTTATATCGAGTACTTATTTAATTGTTCATTTAATTATTTAGATATAAAAAAAAAAGATAACCGTTAAAAAATAGAAGAATTCTTATTAATTTTATTTCATCACTTTATTTGTTTATGGCTATCTTTGAATATATTATTATATTGTTAATATAATCATTTTTGTTAAATTTTGGTAAATAAACATTATTATTATTATTATTATATTATTATTATATAATAAGCAAATAATGGAAATTTCCACAACGGTTTAGTCTATAAAAAAATGAATTGGCAACGTATTTTCGTTTCTATATGAAATTTGTGTCGTTATTAGTTTTTACAACTGTCATATTTTTATGGACCATTATTGCAAAGCATTTTGTATTTGATGAATTTTTACCGCAACAGACTGACCTGCAACATTACAAAAAACTGCATGCACTTTCAAAATAGATTTATTGGTCCCACAATGAGCTGATAGATAGCGTGAGTGTTTAAAAGTTTCCTGTGTGTGTGTATGTGTGTTCTTGATTATTCAAGCAAAAACAAACAGATTGTTCTTAAGCTTAAGAATCAAGAATCCTCATTATTTCACTCAATTGTTTATATTATTAATTGAGAAATTATATGTATAGGCACCAAATATCAATATCTCGAACATTCCCAATTTATCACAAGATACCTACGCACGGGATTTCCTTGTGGAATTACCTGATATTTATTTATTTATTTATTTATTTATTTTATACACAGATTATGTTAATAATTGTAAAATTGTGTATATTATGTATATTATTGTATATTGTATTGTATTGTTTTTTTATAAATAATTATTGTTATTATTATTATTATTAAACACACCGACCTAGATATTTAAAAAATATATATTTTTTTGACTTCTCAATTTCAATTCCATTCCCATATTATGTTGAAAGATATTGCTCAGCTATGAATTAATTATAGTTATACATCTATAAAATTTTATTAAAATATTTTAAAAACTACCTATAAGTACCTACTTAAGGCATTTAGTATACTTACAGACAAACCGAGATATGTTGTGAAAATAAAAATGATCCATAAAATTAGGAAATGTCTGCCAATGTTTTTCAAGAAAAATACGAATAAATTAAATGGTATCTTGACTTCCACAGCTCATATATGAAATAATATCAAAAGTGAAGAATACATAAAAATTTTGTTACCAATTCAATTGGTACTTGGGTAAAATGTACGCCCTATTCTTAATTAAAGTGGCACGCTAAGAGGAAAACACCTCATATCACTCCATTTCATACTCACTGGTGGATCTATGCCCCCTCCCCTTGAAGAGTTTGAAGATTAAATTAAGAAATCAGCTTTATTATTATATAATTATTATTAAAATAGAAAATATTTTTGCTAATTATTTATAAGAGTTTATAGTTTATGTTGTTTATGGCCCCCCGAGGAGGGGCCTTCTGGATCCGCTTATGTTCATACTCGGGCAGGCGGGACTGCATTTTACACCCATGTTCTTGATCTTGACGCCAACCAAATTCCATCTTTGTCGCTAACTATTTTCCATTATGACGCCAGTTTTGTAATAGCGGCCTGACCAGCACTGAATAGATATATGCATTGATTTGTATACAAATAACTTAAAAACATATTGGAATTTACAGTTAAAAAAATTAACACATCAAATATAAAAACATCTGAAGAATTGATAGAATATAATATTATGTTGTTGAAGATTTTCCCAAGTTCGATTCTACGCGATTGTAACAATAAGGAATGTAAGGATCGATGCATTCTTAATATAGGTAAATTGGATTGAATCAATCTTTTTCATCCTAGAATTCGTGGAAAAATTTAACATGGATATCCGAGTCAATAGAGGCTGAAAATAAGCATTGTTTCGGAATAATTACGGGAAGCTTCGATTTTCCTAAAACCTTTTGATATCACTTTTAAATAGCTTAAAATAAAAAGTTATAAACATATAATTGTGAGGGAATTGTTTATTAATTATTTAAACAAAAAAAAACTTTTTTTTTAAACAAAATTTTTATAAGTTGAGAAATTTTAAGGCAATAATTCAAATTGACATTTCAGGGGTTTTCGAAGTCGCTGAAACGGATTATGATGTCAAAAAAAGGTTAATCAAAATTGTGAGGAAATTGTTTATTAATTATTTAAACAAAAACAATATTTTTTTAACAACATTTTTATAAGTTGAGAAATTTTAAGGCAATTTAATTCAAATTGATATTTCAGGGGTTTTCGAGGTCGCTGAAACGAATTATGGTGTCAAAAAAAGGTTAATCAAAATGGCTGATGCAATATAGCCGACTTTTCGATAAAAATTTCCTTAAAAATGACGTAACTCGATAAATTTTATATATATTTTAAAATTTGGCGTGATTCCCAGAAATAAGTTTAATGAATATTAATTATCCGCCACAAATAAACTACAAACAAAATTTTATATGGTATTGGTTAGGTCTCAAAAAATAATGTGTCTCCTCAATAGAAAAAGCAAAAATGGTTTACGCAAAATAAAAGATTTTTATTAAACACAATACATATTCATATTATATTGAACGATATAAATTCATTGTTAATAATAATAATAATAATAATGAATATTTATGTAGAGTCGACAATCCTTTTTTAAAAATTATTATTAAATTTAATATTGAAAACAGTACCTTTCAACTTTGTTTTGAAAAGAGGTTGTTTATTATTATTATTATTAATTTTTTGAAACTCTATTTTTTATGTAAGCTTTAAAAGTTAAATTTTAAATATTATATTACTTTTAAATAATTGTGAAAAAATATAGAACAATTATAAATACCTTTACTATCAGCAATATATGTATTGACAACAATGAAGTGCAATATGTCCATAAACTGTTACATATGAAATTTCTTCATTTATTTGAAAGTGACCCAAAATTTCAACGTAATAGCAATAAAATAAATCAAAATTCAACAGAAAATACTATTTACATAATATTTAAATAAAAACTTTAAAAGAAGCTAAGAAAATGTGATATTGTATGTACGTTGCATGACACCAGTATTGTCACGTGATAATCATATGAATGAGAGAGAGAGAGAGCGATATGATGCTTTCTCTCTCGCACTCGTGCTGCACTCCCATGGTACCTACCACGTGAGCCTACTGCTGGCGGCCTTTCGGATGCGTACTGCTTGCCGCGCAGATGTCCTTTTGGTTTATATATCTTCATTATAATTTACTCATGGCTCTGTACAACGTGAATATTTTGAATATGTCTTCGATATTTTAAACATCATAAAAATTTTAGAAACATCAACATCGAGGCGATTTAACGAAAAAACTTGTTTTTTTTTCAATATTTCGTGAAAAGTGTAGGTTTATGTATATTCCAAAATTTTTTTTACATCAAATTTACTTATATTGAGGTCCTACTATAAATATATGCTAGATAGGTATGCTAAATAAATCTTTTATAAAAGTTATTAACGATTGTTTTACCCCTAATTTCATGAATTTTGGAGCAAAAAAAATTATTTTTCTAAATTTAGGAGGGTTAATTTAATGTTTAAAATAAATCCCTTTGAAGCATCTTAAAGTACACATTTCAAGCTTTAAAAATCGCACCTACAGAATTCTAATAACGCGATTTAAATCGGAGTAATAGGTTGTTAAAGTTAGTTATACATATAAAATTTTATCACTTCTCAAAATTTTAAAATTTTGGAAGTGTACACTTTCAAAAATAAATTTTTGAGATTTGTTTCAGCCATCGGATCTTTTTATACATTACTTTAAGAATATTATGTGCAAGTTTCAGGTTTCTATCTTAAAAATTGTAGATATGGTAGAGCTTTTACCAATATCATCGGAAATCTCTTTATGTTCCGACTTCTTATATGTACTATTTCGACATACATTCATTTCTATATTTGAAAGTATAATAATCCAATAGCCACATGTTTCTTCTTTCATTTAAGCTTTGTTGGGCTCAATTTCATTGATTAGTTCAAAAGTTACAACAAATTTAATGTAGCGCGCCCGACGCCGCGCGCGCTTCGGGCTCCATACTTACGTGTTCCATTTTCGTGCGTTAAACAAAAAAATCTGGAGCCTACATTTTTGATCGTACAAAAAAACTTTTGATGTGAAATTTCCCATACTTTCGAATGGCGTAATTGTTTTTTTTTTAAGAAATAGCTATTTGTATCACTAGGGAGGAAAGTGCCACTTTTCCTCCCGCGGGTGAAGTTCACTGCCGACGCGATAAGATTAAAAATTTTATTGAAAATATTGTTTTAAATTATACACCTTCTGATTTTCAAAAACATTTCTGGATAAGCAGGACAAAATTTGATCAGTTCAACTTATAATCAAAAAAATTACTTGTATTGAACTTTTTTTAAATAAAATATTTCACCGTAACGGGCTACGATTTTACTTACTAAATACATTTTGTAACACTATATTATTACCATTTAAGATTACTCCTTTTTCGTTGAATACGGGTTTCCAGGACTCCATTTTAATAAAAGCATGTACAATTTTCAGCCTTCACAAAATGACACCAAACACAAAATTATTAAAATTAAAGTGAGGTTATTAAAACCACCGAGATACAACCGAATTCCAACTCAAGAAACCTGGTGGATGCGGTGCCTAACCGGTTGAAACAGCTGATTACACCGGTAAATTTAGAAACACCTCATTTTTGCTCATCGGTCAATTCTGAAACAGCTCGGTGAGAAACCGGTTGGACCGGTGTACTCACCGGTGAATATTGAAAAATGCCCTTCATGTTCGTTCATTTTGACAATGAATTTGACGTTTAACTTAAGTTTTCTCTCAGTTTCAAATGTATTCTACTATTTTTTCTAATAAAGTCGTTTTTGTGCCTAATTTCAAATGTGGGTTTGTACTTTGCACCTGAGTGTGATCATATCAATAAAACTGGATGCAAAATGTTTAGTTTCCCAAAGGATTCCAAATTAAAATAAAAGAGGTAAAGCTATAATGTGTATGTTAGTTTGATTATCGTTTCTTAAATATGGGGATATGTAAATTGTAAAGACTAAATAATGCTTAAATACCTACCTGTGCTTTCTTTAATATTCTATATTTTTTTAAATAGGTTTAATTGATTTTTATTGTATTATTGACACCAAGATAAGAAGTTATAAAGTTTGCGTCAGCGACACTGACACTAACGACAGCTGTAACCGGTAACGACTCAGAAGTATAATGAAGTTAGCAGCAGTGTAAACTTTTATTTTATATTGATTTATTATATTAATAATAAAGTTTTCGTAATGCTGTATACTTCTGTATATTTTCCGATATCGTGTGCATGATAAATGGTAACTGAAAGTTCTTATATATTTCTTCCGCAGGAGAAATAAAATAATACTCCAGGCTATGTTTCTATACCAAAAAATGTCGCCTTATGCACATATGCATTAAGGGTCAATTTCCAGTGAAATTGAACGCAACCCGTCTCTCATGATAGTAGTACGTACGGTTGCATAATTATGTGACGTCACACTAATGCGATCCATTGTCGGTAACTTTTGGTATGTTGTTCCTGACATGTTCAGAGATGTATTCTCAAAAGTTACCGCTTCCCGGAATTTTTCCGAAGTGAAAACCTCTATTGACTCCACTACTAGTAACTTTTAGTTTTTGTTTCTCCATTTTTATGGAAATTACATCATTACAACTACATGTACTTTATGTAACTTTTAATCATTTGAATTGCCAAATGAAAATCCTAATTTTTCGATATAAACAACTTTTATACAACTAGATTTGAAGACATTAAATTTAGTTTCCCAAATCGATTGATGAGACTATTTATATAGTGCTAACTGATAACATAATATTTAATATGACGTCAAAAGTGCAACTGATGTATATTATTTTAAGTGGAAAATGGAATACATTTATGATGAAAATAAAACCAATATGTATTTTGTTTTGGTGTCTCATTGATAAAGCAATCAATAATAGAAATTTCAGGTCACTGCGCCTACTGAATTCAGATCTTAAGATTCTCCCATATTATTGCCATGTATCATGTATGTTATTTAATACACAATATGTTTATATATAAATAAATAGTGTGTATAATTATAAAAATAAAAAATCTAAAAAATATACGTAAATACCACAAGGAATAACAAGATTAATACAATTATTGAAATACACCACAAAATTGTTTTAAATTTATGATTAAATAAAAGAAAATTAATTACCAGATTGTCGTAATAATTGTTTCAGAGTCTACCACTAAATTCATTAAGATTTTTTTCCGACCTTCGATATGTTAATAAAGTTAAAATTATTTAATTATTTTGTTTTCATTATTCATCTATATAAGATCATATTATTATTTACAATACACAGAGTCAGACCACAGCTCCAATCCACTACCTATTTACCAAAGTTGTCGAACCATTTTACCAATATTCGTGTTTTATGTGCCCGACATCCACTATGCTAAACATACGATATTTTATCACTAGAAAAATAATAATTGACACGAAGACTATGAAGTAGATTTCCTTTTATTCATATTCTTCACAATAAAATTGTATTAGCGCCTTGCAAACAATTTTGTATTGGCAGCGATAGTGCAAGAAGCAACTTCTTTAAGACATAGGTAGGTAATATTAATTATTCTGATTATTTCTTTAAAATTCACATTTTAATCCTGAAGGGTGCTTTTCTAAAAAGGAACTACCTATTTGTCAAGGTTCTTTCGACTTTCGACCAAAAACAAACAATAATATACATTCTACAAAAGAATGAATAAAAGTAATTTGTGGTTTCTACTATACGCACATCAAAATGTTCTCGAGTTACATCACTATGGTAACACGGATCCAATCACCCTAAGAAAATAGAACAACTCATCCCTACTTTTGAGCAGCTGATTAGAAAGCGACAGTGTTAGTGATGGTAGAGGGTCGCACTAGGAAATATGTAATATTTATTTTAGCATCATCACATTTTTTTTTCCATAAAATTGTAACTTAACCATCTGCATCATTATATTATAAAGAAGAAAATAATATGAGACAAATGTATACAGTAAAGACCGAGGAGGTTCGAACATGGGTTTTAGCTTGCGCGATTTACTTGTGCCAGTTGTAGGCAAGCGGACACAGTGCCCAGGAATCGTGGATCTCCGCGCTGTAGCCGATGGCTCTCGGTCTACTATTATTCCTTGCTTGGATTCTTTTATTTTATAATAATTTTTATTAGACCTCCTGCAACACTCGAGGTGCAGCGACAATTAATTTTATGTTGTAGAATCACATTTTTTATAAATGACTTTATTTAGGCTTTATACAAGCATAATAACAAAAAACATAAACATATCCAATTTGATTATTCACATTGATGTTTCATCTCTAAACATACAAATATTAAGTTTATTGAATCTTCTTTAATGCATGATAAAAATGTGAGTATATCAAATTGGATAATATGTTTTTGTTATTATGCTTGTATAAAGCCTAAATAAGGTCATTTATAAACAATGCATATCAAACAAAGAAAGAGAATTGTAAAAAATCACATTTTTGTTGCGAAAAAACAAACAATGGAAATATTTAAATGTGTTTAGAGATTTTTTAAAATTACAATAATTAATCCTATCAAGCATGGTTTATTGAAGTTAGAAAAATTTTGAAACGTTGGTCCAGAATACGTAAATCAAATTTCTTTCAGACATGAGTTCTACATCGGTTAATGAGATACTATTGATACTAACAACAGTCTGCTGACGTGCTGACTGCTGAGGTTGAGCAGTGAGTGGCCACAGTACTGGTCACAACGCACTGCCACGCCCTTCTAATGTACAAATTTCGAACTAAGGCGAGTTGTCGGCCACTAGTATATTCGTCCCAATCCCTGTCGTGTTCGAAGCATCCTGGACTTATCTGTATATCTATTGTTCAATTTATTAGATATCTATTGTCCCATTAGAAAATTTACCGTTCGATCGTATTGGCTAGTATTTCTTTTGTCCGTTATGTTTTTTTAAAGAAGAAACATGACTACCTCGTTTATTATATAAACTACTTGAGTACTTAGACAGTATGCATATATAATAGCCAAGTTGACATTTTAGTCATAACATATACAGAGTGTCCGGAAATTTCGTTGTCATACTTTAACGGGCAATTGGGTACAACATTTAAAAAAAAAATGCATGTACATACATACAAGGGTTCGCAACTGATTCCTAAGAGCGCTAGAGCCCTTAGAAGATGGTGCCCAACAGATAGATTTTAATCAATTTCTTCAGAACCACTTTTACTTCAGGTAGGTACCATTTCAAGGAAATCACCTTGAAGTTAAACAGTGCAAAATATTATTTGACGCTACCCTGCTAAAAATGCCTGATAAAGTCTCATAAAAAAATATAAACAACTAATAAGTATCTTTAAGAACCTATAGGCTAAATCTGTAATGTATAAGTATGATGTTTTTGCCGAGTACACTTTCTAAGAGTTTATATGATTATTGATAAGTTTATAGGGCTAATTAAGAATACATCAGTTTTAATAAGACACTGCAGTTCTAATTTCTTTTGTTTTATATGTGATTTTACAAGGTTAGAAATGGTTAAAGATTTACTAGTTAATTCAGTTTCAATTTGTATCGTAACGTATTAGTTTTTATTAGACAAGTAATTCTGGGAAAGAAATGGGTTCTAATAAGACAACACAGATCAAATTCTTATAATTAGGTATCTACGAGTATTTATCGCACAAAAAAAGATCTAAGAATTTACGAGATTTTAAAAGTTATAATTTGTATCGTAACTTACTAGTTTTTATTAGACAAGTAATTTTGGGAAAGAAATGAGTTCTAATAAGACAACACAGATCACATTCTTATAGTTATCTACGAGTATTTATCTTATCACACAAGAAAATATCTAAGAATTTACGAGATTTTAAAAGTTATAATTTGTATCGTAACTTATTAGTTTTTATTAGACAAGTAATTTTGGGAAAGACATGAGTTCTAATAAGACAACACAAATCAAATTCTTATAGTTATCTACGAGTATCCCAGCAAACAGACATATGACGTATGACGTCATATTCACGTCATTTTTCGATTCGGATTGGTCAGCGTTGTCACCGACCAATAAATAAACGTGAAAATGACGTGTGATTGTCGACGTTACGGTCATTTAAATATCTAACGTACCTACGACGTCAAAAATTGTTGATCATTGAGTATGTATTAATATCAAGGGATTGTCACTTCAAAATTTTCAATTAAATATTTAACTAATATCACATTGGTTTTCTAATAATGCGATAAAATCACAAAAAGGCATCATTTCAATAATTTGCGTAACTTTATAAATTTTTTGTGGAACGGACGGCAGATGGCGTGGGACTCTGATTTGTACATAAATTTCGGCTACTTGTCGAACTTTTGCTGCAGGGAAAATAGACGGAAGTGTGAGTGGAATAAGGACAGTATGTGAAACCGGTAGTAGAATGTGAAAACAAGAGGTATAATTTGTGTTGATTTTAGCAGTTTAGACTAGTTTAGAGCAACGTTAATATCTCTCTCACATTTATTTCATTTGTATTAGCATTGTTTATAAAAAACAATGGTACCTATTAGTTACATTTCTTTTAATCTGCTCTAAGTTGCTAAAAGCAGCAGAAATAAACAGACCAAAGCATGCAACGACTTTTTCTACTTTTGACGAGTTCTTAGCAAGATTTTGAGGTTAAGTGAAGTGTTCAACGGCGTCAGGCGTCATGGTACTAGTTTATCTTACCCAATAAATTTAATTATTTCTTGATCATACTAGCCTACCTTTGTGTTTTGTGATATTAGCGAATTTTGCACAGTGCAGTGATATTAAAAATAGTGTTTTGATTGTTAACAAAAGTAAGTTGCATTATACATCTACAGGGTAGGGTGTTCATTAAGTATGTACAATAAATTATACAGAAGATTATTTGAATGATTTTAAGACAGAAAGTTCATATAAACATGGGTCCGAAAATGCTTCTTTTTCAAGATACAGGGAGTTAAACTTTTTAAAAAAATTTGGTTTTTCGTAAATATCTTAAATATCCGTTACCCAAATTTGTTGTAATTTGGCAATGTTATTGGTAGTGTTAAGGGGCTAATTACGCACTAACTTGATAAAATTTATTAAGTCCAGTGGTGTCCCGACCGGCACCTTAACGAATATTTTTGACAAAAAAATGTACGCCACTGACTATTTTGTAATTTTTATATATTTTTTTGGGTTAAGCAACTGAAAATACAACGTTTATGTCTCGCATTTTTTTCGGATCTTGCTTAGTTTTCGAGATAGAAAATTAAATTCAATTAATTGCATATCCCTGGACCACACAAGAAACCTGGGGAAACGTAGGAAATAATCAAGGGTTGCATTGGAAAACGATTGCAGCATTTGGCAAACAATATGACGCTGTTGTCAATTTATTAAGCTATTAAATTGTAATTTTTGTAAAAAGTATTTTTGGTGAAATTTTTTAAAAAAGTTTAACACCCTGTATCTTGAAAACGAAGCATTTTTGGACCCATGTTTATATGAACTTTCTGTCTTAAAATCACTCAAATAATCGTCTGTTAAATTTATTGTACATACTTAATGAACACCCTGTATATTGTATATTTTTTTGCCGCTATAACAGAAATATTTTATGTTACCTTTATTTAATGTTACTCTAGTTAACATATATGTAATAGATGAATTTTTATTTTAAAAAACATTTTTTTAATAAAACAATAAAATATTAAACCTGATTTTATTATTTATCTTTCATAACCTTGATTCTTTATTTCAGAAATGTCTGCTAAAAGTTCGAAACAAAAGGAAAACCAATTTATTATTGATTTCTTAGAAAATATAATCTTATTTTATGGAAATCAGTAAATGTGATGAGACATTTTTGCATAGTTCTTATTTTTGACTTGGTCGCATCAGAAGTAACAAGATAAGAAAGGTGTTTCATAAAAATGTACTAAACTTTCATAAAGATTAAAAATTTCTGAAATCAATAGTTTTCCCTTTGTATGAAACTCTTTAACCGATCCCTGTATAGATTCCTTATTTAAGATGTATTCCGTAAATGTAATATTATAATCAGGTTCCTGGTTTCGCGTTCCTCGTTATAAATTATACTGAAAATTCAGAAAATTGTTTGTTTATGGAACGGTTTTTCAGAAACCGTTGTCCATAAACAATTTTCAGTATAATTTATTATTACGGAACGCGAAACCAGGAACCTGGTTATAATGTTACATTTACGAAATACACCTTTAATAAAACGAATATAAATGACGTCATAAAAACGGCATATTTATGTCGTATTAAGGTACATTTACAGTCAGAAAGTGACGTCACTTTTAAGAATATTTATGACGTGTGTGTGCTGTGACATTTTGCCGAATAAGGTACGTCATGTTGACGTTATATATTGGTTATTTCCTGACGTCATATCGTCATAAAATTATCAAAAAATGACGTCAATTTGACGTTATTATGTTTGCTGGGATTTATCACACAAGAAAATATCTAAGAATTTACGAGATTTTAAAAGTTATAATTTGTATCGTAACTTATTAGTTTTTATTAGACAAGTAATTTTGGGAAAGAAATGAGTTCTAATAAGACAACACAGATCACATTCTTATAGTTATCTACGAGTATTTATCTTATCACACAAGAAAATATCTAAGAATTTACGAGATTTTAAAAGTTATAATTTGTATCGTAACTTATTAGTTTTTATTAGACAAGTAATTTTGGGAAAGAAATGAGTTCTAATAAGACAACTCAAATCAAATTCTTATAGTTATCTACGAGTATTTATCACACAAGAAAATATCTAAGAATTTATGAGATTTTAAAAGTTATAATTTGTATCGTAACTTATTAGTTTTTATTAGACAAGTAATTTTGGGAAAGAAATGAGTTCTAATAAGACAACACAGATCAAATTCTTATAGTTATCTCCGAGTATTTATCACATAAGAAATATCTAAGAATTTACGAGATTTTAAAAGAAACTACAGTTTCGATTTCTTTCTGATCCTATCAGATTTGAAACTATGATAGATTGATGAGTTTTGAAGATAGTTTATAGTATTATATTAATTTACCGGATTCTATAAGTTTTTATCAAACATGAGATTCTCATATATTCCATGTGGTTTCACATACATTCTCACAGTATCTTATAATTACCAAGAAACGAAACTTATACAATAGGCATGTCCACAAAATTTTAATTTCAATTGGAAATGATAGATTTATTGGTATTATGAACTAATGTAACAATAAAAAAATTGTATATTTTCATTTTGCCAGTTATTCGTAATAGAAATCACCTAAAAGCAGAGAGACTAGAAACGTTCCCAAGATAGAGGCTAGTAACATGACGTCACATCCTCGCAGGCACGTTGCCGCGCGCCGGCCGGCTTGTACGGGTTCGTCATGCAGTGAGCGTTCTCTGTGTTAATGAGCAGTTTTATAAAAGAAACATGGTGGCACGAAAATGATGTTTTGTTCCTTGCTGCAATAATACAACTACTAAGACGCCAACGAAAATATTTGTAAGCGTTCTAAAGCCAACAATAAACAAGAAAAAATGGTTTGAGGCAGTAAGACGTGATATTAAAAACGTTTCATCGACATCTACTTTGTACTGTTGCGAGGATCATTTTAATGCAAGTTAATTTACTATAATAATAAATGCTATACGATTAGTTCTCCTCAGTTTAAACCCGAATTAAAATGACCTACATTAAAACACAGCTTTTTTCGTAATTTCCTTTGGGGCTGGTTAAAATCACTGTTTGTTATCAGAAAATCGGATACCATAATTACGCTTACATTTGGCAAATTATGTGAATCTCCTTTCTGGAAATCTTCTTCCATATTTACTAATAAGACGATGCAATAAACCAACACCACAACGTCGTAAATAATAGAGCTACTGCAAATGTAGACTGCATTCTGACACTTCTGACAGCTCAGCGCGCGCCGCGCCGTGCCAACATTAATCACGCGCGTCAGCCAGGCTAGCGAGCTTGTGACGTCAAAACAATCAGCAGGCGTTTATTTAAGGTAGTTGCCTCATGAATCGAACTCCATAAGATATCAATGAAATTTTGCCTATATCTTTTGGAAGTGTTCCTTGAACTAAATCTCGAATTTCAATGCATTTTACCGTCCTGAATGAAAGTTACAGAGCTCTGAAGTTGATCTATTTAACATGGAGGGCATAGGGGAAGGTACTTTGAATTGAAACCTTGCCTTGAATTGACTCCCGAAGCTTGAAAATCCATCAGATTTCAACAAAAAACTGTGGAAATGTTAATGAAGTCACGAGAAAAATAATGCGTCGAAGAAAGAAATGCTTGCCCATTTAGTTTTCGAGTTACAGCGTAAAAAGCTCGGAAATCTCATGGTCAGAGAGACTTGAAAACTGCAGTTGGTAGTGCTACCGCTCACGTGACTTATGCGCGTAATACAAATTTGAGTATAAGGACAGGCAAGTACACAAGTTTCTTTTTCAATTCAAATAATGGACACAATTAAATATTTTTCATGCATATATATGTATATTTATTTATTATAATTATTATTTGGCGTTTATCTAAACATTGTTAATATTATATAAACTAATGAAAGTGGTTTACAGGGTTGTCTAGGTACCCTTTCATTTTTGTTACTCGGACACTTTTTGGTCCTTTGGTTGTTTCGGAAAGATAATTACGGAGGGAAGATGGACCGAATAATTTCAATTCACGTGTTTCTTCGTACTCTTTCATCTCTGCAGTTGTGCTCTTTTTTTATTACGTTCTATAAGAGCCGCTTTCTTATCAAGAACACTCTGTTTATCACGTATTTTCGGCATTTTTTATGAACAAATATCAAAAACAATAATTACTCTTATCTGAGATGTCATGTTGACAACTAGCAGAAGTCAGAAAGTCAGGCCAGTGCTGACAATATTTTTTTTGTCTACGTGTTACCTACAGGAGTCAATAGATGGCTCTCGCCTCATGAGGCAACTACCTTAATTCAAACGGAGCAAAAGATTTCTTCGGTCGCTGTTATGGTTAGGATGAATTTTTTTCAAAAATAAATTCAGATATAGGTACCAGGTGCTCCGATGTACGATTTTAACTAATATTAATGTATGACTGATGGTCGAGATGGTAGAGTACCTGCCTCTCACCCAAAAGTCCCGGGTTCGAATCCCGGTCGTGGCAATGGAAAATACTGTGAGAGGGATTTTTCCATTATACACGGATATTGGATGTGTGTCCCTTGTCTTTAAATGTGTAGCCCCCTCCCGCACAAGGCTCAGCCTTCTGGGATAAAGGGGGTCGTAATTACATGTGGTGTATTTATTTATTTATTTATTTATTAATTTTTTTGTGGACATGCCTATTGCATAGATCCATATTATTTAAGTTTTAACTTCCAGATAAACTATCATTCATACCATTTTGGAACCATGTCAGGTCTCATATACTCCATTATGGTTCCCACATAGATTTTCATAGTTACCATTAAAGGGAATGAATCGGAATGATACAATCTCATGCATAGATGCAGATCATGTGGACGTCGATTCCCAGGTAGATCCTCATACATACCATTTTGAGGTCATGTCAAGGCTCATATATCCATTCAAATTCCATTTTAGTTTTCGCATATATTCTCATAAGATATTCTAATTTCCATTAAATATACTAATAGAGTCGCACAGATTCGGATAATGCCCCATTTTAAAAACGTATCAATCCTCATATATTCCATGTGGTTTCACATACATTCTCACAGTATCTTATAATTACCAAAAAACGAAACTTATACAATTGCATAGATCCATATTTAAGTTTTAACTTCCAGATAAACTATCATTCATATCATTTTGAAAGCACATGAACTCTCATAAATCCCAGCCAATTCCATTGTTTTTCCTCATACAATCTCATAATTACCCTTTACATATTTTTGGGGAACCACATTTAGTCTGATAAATACAAATGGTTTGTAGATAGGAAAAGTCCAGTAAACTACAGAATTAGTTTATCTGGATTTACTGTTGCCTTTACATCAAAATCTATGCGAAGTTGCGGATTTCCTGCCCATCAGTTAACTTATACAGACCTATAGCAATCATTCATGGAATTGCCATGTTAAACTGATTAAAGATGTACATGCAAAGCCTATTACAAACTGGTAAACTTCAATGAGAAGTTGTATGAAATTACAGTTTCACTATCCAACACAAATCTTATAGATTCTTGTGTATGTCTTTTAAATGAGTTTTTATGAGACATTTTTGGCAGGGTATGTTTGGATTATGTTGGATGAAGATAGTTCTGACTAGTATATGAATTTTTGAGATTGCCATATGAACTAAATTATGGGCCAGATGTCTTCCATAATAGTTATTTATGTCATAAAGACAAGCGTTATGATCCAAATTACATACAAAATTTTATCTGGTGTGGCATATCAATGTAAAATTATATTTTTCTAAAAATTTAAAATTTTGTATTTTTAAAACGATGACAGGTGCATTAATAAGTTATTTATTTAAAAAATAGTAAGTGACCTGTGCCTTACCGTTTCCTTGACAACGCATCAACAAATTATTTATTTAGCTGTCAAACACTGCTATAAAGTTGCAAATTGAATATGTATTGAACGAATTAAATTAAAACATTATATGGTGATTATGATGAAAGTTTACCCTCCGATTTGGAAGAAATTGTAGGAAATGTCGTGGACTCTCTTTTGCCTGAAAAATCACGTATATGAACCTGTATTTGCTCGTAATGAGGAATGGTGTACCACGAACACGAAGAATGTGATGATAAATGAAGGTTCAGTTTTAATTTTTAATTGCTCTTTTGCAATTTATAATAATTAGTTAAGTTAAATTGTATTTTAAATAAAATTTTTTGATCCAGCACATATATTTTCTTCTAAACTTATTTTATTGATGGTAAAGATATAGAATTTTTACACAAGTCAAATAAAATTATTGTAAAAGTACTATTTGAATCTCATTCTGGCACTAGTGCTTTCTGGAATTTCATTATGATACTAGTATCATAATGAACTTACTTATGTCACTATAAACAAATGACACAATGATGTCATTATGACGTGCCAAAAAGATTTAAAGACATTTTTAATATAAAGGGGGTTAAAATTTATATTTACATTCTAGTTTGGGGTAAAGATAAAAAAGAGAATGATGAACGGTTAGACCGCGTTTTAAAAATAACAAAATAACAAAATAAAATAAAATTTAATAAAAACAAAAATAAAATTGACATGAATGAAACTGTTTATAATACTTAAGATATAATATACCACAACATGAGTAGGTACTCTAAAATAAAAGAGTCACAGAAATACCAATACCTACAAACAAGAAAGAATTGCAGACATTTTTTGATAACATATGTAAGAAAATTTGGTCTCGGGAAACACAACACGACCAAGCCTTTAATATTAAAAGATGTTTTAGTTAAAGAGCCTGTAAGCCTATTGTGGTGTCCGCAGAATCATCTAAAACGGAGTTAAGGCTGTATTAATGAAAAATGAAATGACATGCATGTATGTCTCAAGAGCGTTAACTAAGACTCAAAAAATACGTCCAGAAGAGCTCTATAGCTTGGTTCTTGCTTGCGAGCGTTTTCACCAGTATATATTTGGAAAATCTATTGTGCAATGGAAATTGAGCAAAAACCTCTGGTACAAATTTTTAATAAACCGATCGTCCTCCGAGATTACAAAGAATGTTTATACGGCTGCAAAGATACAATACAAAACTGGTACATACACTGGGGAAAGAGCTTTATATAACAGATAAGAGTCACGAGTTTACATTAGATATATTGAAAATAATATCAAATTTGAAAATGGTTTATTATACTATAAGAATAAAAAACTCACAGTGCCGAAAAAATGACGTTGCAAAATCAATTGATTCATTCAATAAAAGCAAACGTCGAACAACAGAATTTTTTTTTGGGTAAGCATGTCTAAACTCTAAACATATAGAAGATTTTGAATCAAATTGTTTCATCTGTAGGTCTTTTCAAAAAATTGAACAGAAAAAACTTATGTTGCTTCATGAAGTGCATAATTTACCCTGGGAAAAATGCACGTGATGTGATTTGTTTTATTTGGATAGTTGATAGTTGCTTCTGAGTGCAAGTAATTATATAATTAAAATAAATTTTTGGACGTTATGGGATTCCCAAAACTTTAATAACTGATGGGGTACCTCAATTTCCCTGTCTTTGTTTTCCAACAATTTTCTATTAAATGAGAATTTCACATAATATCTAGTCCATTATATGCACAGTGCAATGGCTTAGTCGAAAAAAATGTTAGCCAAGGCCAAAAATGGTAATAAAGATTTTATTTAACATTGTTACATTACAGAAATACTGCTATTGACAAAAATATTGATTCTTCTGCAAAACTGTCTAGATATTTGCCACTAGAAAATTCAACGTTAAAACCTCAAAGTAATAACTATGCAAATATTGACGGCAAACGAAAAGTTAGGCAGAAAAGTCAACAAAAACATTATGATAGGATTAATAGGAAAACAAAACAAATGATTATGAATTTAAAAATAATGAAAAATGTTTGTAAAAATTAAATCATCAGATAGAAAGTGGAAGGATGGTGTCATACAATCAAAACCGAATATTAGACCTAACTAAGTCTTATAACGTACCTTCAGTTAAACAGTTGTAACAGTTACAAGCAGTGGCGGCTGGTCAGGGTGGGCAGGTTGGGCAGGGCCCACCCAGAAAAAAATTAAGAACTGTTTCGCACTCTATGGAAATATTTTTTTTGTTTTCTTTTTGTGATTTAAATTGGTGTACATTTGCTTTCTATTTATATATAGAACAATGAAATGTTGAAAAATATTAAAAATGGAGTTTAGAAACTATTCGAGTTAATGCCTAATATCCCCCGCTTTCCAAATTTAAAATCCCGCTTAATATTATACGTTCTATCCGCTATTATATGCATTGGGCTGGCCCATGCTCCATCATAAACGTCCGTAATAGCTAGGCAGTACGCTCACTTCATTGATGTTACATTTGCCATCTAAGTACCCAAGCGTATGTCGCGTACCTATTCTGCCTCAGCGTGAATCGCCGGGCCGGCCCGTTGTTGACGCGATCAAGCGGAAGTTTTCGTTCAAGAAACTAAAAATCTAGCCAACACGCGTAATCACTAATGCAAAATGCGAAATTATGGATAATATACTTACTAACTTTAAATATGGGAATGTTAAATCTGTGTGAAACGATAAATAACATAACATTTATTATTAATTCTTAGCCCATAGGTATTGTTATAATTTAAAACAGCGCGAGGGACGCGCCAGCTTTTAGAATGTACGGGCCGGCCCTCGGGACTCTCCGGAAATTCTCGGCTTCTCTTATCGTTAGAAGGCAGAGAAAGGAAAGGGGTTCTAGTTTAGTTCCCTTACAATCGCATGGTGCAATTTTCATGGTTTTCGACATTAAAACAAATTAGTGTAGTATGTAGATCCTTTTTTTGTACGTATGTTTTAAGAAACTAGGTATTACGACCACTACCCACTTAGATAAATCTTTTTTTTGTTATCAAAAATCGTACCTAGTTCTAGTTCTATTTGAATGAAATTACCAAAGGACTGAAAGTGAATTTTTATTATACTGTTCAAATTTAAAAAAAAACTAGGTAGGTAGGTATACAAATATATAAATAAAATGAATAACGTAACAGAATTTTTTCAAAGGATTAAAAAATTTTAATAAAACATGTTGCGTCAAACGAAAGTGGAAAAAACAAAGCAATCTTGAAAATATTTAAATATCAAGTTTAGTACATAAATTTTGAGGTAAAACTTAATGACCTTGAAAATTCTGAAAAATCCGCACCCCCTGAAGCTCTTGCCCCGTGTGCACAGCGTTTTGCCCTACCCGCCTTAAACACCACGAGCCGCCACTGGTTACAAGTTGTAACACTTGCCTAGTACCTACTAGTTTATGTTGTAATAATGATGAATTAAATGATTCTGGAAACAATTTGGATGATACTGATAAGGATATTGTTTTTATGCCAAGTACATACCTACTATAAGTACTATACGAAGAAGTAGAATAGTAAACGTACCTGAAAGTTAAACATTTTAGTTTTAAAACCGCCCTTAATTTTAGGATTATTTACATACCATTTTTTCAATTTACTTCATTGTACTTATTAGTAGAATGAGATGCCGAAGCCGATTAAGTAAAATTTACTGGGTGTTTCATTTTAAAAAATGAAGTTAGGATCTTTTGAAGTTTCGAAAAATTGAAGCGTATGCTAAAAAGTCGTTCTCTATAGTAGACAGACAGACCGAAGTCTTGTCTATAAGTGTGCCAAATTTCTATTTGATATCCTAAAGAATAACTTTGCTATGATTTTTTAAAAGGTAGACTCCGGCCGCTATAGGAACAAGCCACCTACGTCATCAAAGAATATCTGCGCGGCCGTCTATCGAAGTCCCGCCCTCTAGCATAAGCGTATCATCATAATATTTTTAAAATCTGTTATTCGCAGCGTTGAGTCTGATAAATGCACGTCACTACTTACTTTGTAGAAGCATGGTATCGCCCAAGCTAGCGCAGCGTCGCAACGCCCCTGGCTTGTTCTTATAACGGCCGGACTCTACCTGCAAGCTCAAATTTTTCCATAAAAAATTGAATAAGCGGCAATGGAGCAAGCAAATATCAACAACGTGATACGTATGTATAGCTTGAAGAGCAACGAATATAAATATCTAAAAATATACAGGGGATCCCATTTGAAAAAATAAAGTTGAATACGCCCCTGTAAAAATGGAACACCCGGTATACTTCAAAATAATTTCTTGATAAGCACCTTAAGTCCCTGTATGCTTTGACGTTTAGATTATTTCAATATCATAAACGGTAAGGGCGCAACTGGACTTTTCCACACTATTGACTCACCCTGTAGAATGTCTTGTTTCTTTATTTTCTATGGGTATTTGAATAATATCCAAAACAGTTATAAAAGTCGAAGTTCAAATTATAACGAAAATTTCAGTAACTTTTAAAACAAAAATACATTAAAAGCTAGTTTCTCAATATATCGGCTTATTTTTGTCACGCGGTGACGCCAGGTGTAAGTGGATTCAAAATTAGTTTCACAAGTGATCATATCTCTAGTTTTTAGTATATCATGAGTATACTCTGATGGTTAAATACACGCTTCAAGAACGTTTTTTTCCAAAAGATTTATGAACGTTATTTTGTGATTACTCGTCGTGCACCTCGGGAAAACTATGATCTGTAAAATCGCTCTACTTTGCTTGCTATTCGTCGAGTCGTTAAAAAATTTGAGATACGATACGATACGAAAACACCAATAAGACGTCGAAATGCAAAAAGTGCAGAGAATATTGCTGCTGTAAGCGAGTGTTACAAAACTTCCAAATTTATTGATTTCTCGTCATGTTCAAGAAGCAGGAAGAATGACAACTTGGCGTATTTTACGAAAGACTTGCGTTTACACCCGTGTAAGATTGTGTTGACCCAAGAACTAAAACCACCACATCCCAAGTGTCGTGACTTTGGTTCTTGGGCTTCTAATTCTGAACAAAAAATGATTTTTTTAGATGAAACTCATTTTTGTTCGAATGGACATGTCAACAGACAAAATTGTCGTTTTGTTGGGTAAAACAATCTACAGGAGATTCACGAGAAGCCCTTGCATCCGCAAAAGTTCACTGTATGGTGTGGTCTGTGGCATCACCGGACCATTTTTTAAATGATAATTGTAGTGAATGCGGTGAGCGATGTCACTTGATGTTAACAGATTTTTTGTGGCGAAATTCAGATGAAATTTATTTGGATGACATTTCAACGAGACGGTACCACATGTCACACTACTAATCAACTTATTGCAATAAGAGTTTGGTGAAATGAAAATTTCAAGAAATGCAACTGTTAGTTGGTCTTCAATAAGTTGTGATTTAACTCTATTAGATTACTTTTTGTGGACTTATTTGACATCAATGGCCTATACTAACAGACCACAAACCCTTGATTGGCATTGATGCATTAAAATTGAACATCGAACACATTCATGACATAAAAAAGGTACTCTTAGTTCATCCCGATAGAATGAACCGTTTTCGAAAAAATTGATTATGAAAAAGATACAACAGTCGATCATACAAACGTTTGTCATTGTTTTCAAATAATTTGAAGTTTTACTGATACTGACTGATTGTCATTGTGACATGTGATTTAATTTTGGTCCAGTCTAGTTAGTAAATATTAAAATTAAAAGATTCAATAAAAAAAGAACCTTTTATTTCATCCCGTCCGGAAAGTACAACAGTACAGTATTCATATGAGGCCGGAAAATGAGACATTACGGTATCAGAGCCGGCAAAGTACCGGAAACCACCGGAAACTTATTACGAACCAATCACAAACTGTTATTATACCTTTTGACAGTTGTTTGACATAAAAATCGACCGTAAATTAAAAAATAGTGTCAAATGTCAAATGACAAGAAAACAACCAAGTGTCAAATTATACAAATATGCTAATATACAAGAAATGACGGGATGAAATAAAATATCATTCGACACACGTCCGTAAGGTGTTGTTCCAGCCTCGTTTAGATATTCTAGACTCGGCTCCTGACGTCGCCTCGTCCATAATATCTACTCGACTGTAATAACAAGTCACCTTCCGGACTTGTGACGAAAATTACTATTTTATTCGCTATTTAAAGGGCCGTAACTTCCTCAAAAAGCATTTCCGGACCCATGTTGATAGGAACTTTTTGTCTTATTTTTATCCGAGGATTACGCCCCTAGAAGATTTACGTTTACTTTTGAAACACCCTGTATATAATTCTAGAATATACACTTAATAGGGTAAAATCCACTCTAAATTGCTTGATGACAATTCATGACTATTTACAAAAACACTAACATTAAAACTTTGATTTACGCTAATACTTGAAACTACTTTTACTTCGCTACTATATCAGATTCTTCACTGTCGTAGTCAATATTTAAAATGTAAAAATACAAGACATTGTTCACACACACTTGTAATTCCACTTAATGAAGCATCATTTTTTTAGCACAGCCTGCACAAAATATTCAAAGCTTGATATGATGTCATCGGCAAGAAACTGGTCAATATCATTATTTTGCCTTTAGCATCTTGTCTTCTTTCTTCAGGATTACGTCGAGACACTGGCTTAGTTGTAGAAAGATACTTCGGTTGATTGGAAAATATGTGAAGAACTGCATCCTCATTTAAACGAGGATATGTTATTTCTCTTCCTTTTCTTTTTTGGGATTTATTACCACATTCGCTTGAGATATGTTAGTTAGCCTCGTGCGTATTACCTATCTTTATAAAGCTCCATGGTTGTAACTTCTTTGCCTTCAAAGTGCAAACTGCAAATAGCTGAATTTTTACTAATGCAGTAGTCCTCCGTGTGTATAGCTCTAAGCCAATTTATTGCAGCACTGGATCCTTTGGGAAAGGATAAGTACTATTTGAGGATTCAGTTTTTAAAGTACTTGCATAGTATACAGCAATGTCGAGGCATCTACAATATAAAAAATAAACGCGTATTTAGTGCGCGTCATGAGTCATATGTAATGTCAAAGAATTGGATGCAAACAATTTATACATTTATAACATCCACTGATAGAAACATGTGTAATTTTGTAACATTTGTCAAATAAACTGTATTCATTTATAAATAACAATTTGCAAGGTGTACAATACTATTTTATTTTTGTTTTATAAGTTTATATCATTATTATATTATATTATATTTATAATAGGTTATAAAATACTGGTAAGTCAATCATATATACATACCTTTTTAGTGCTTAAATATTTTTATTTAATTAAATTATTATCACTTTTCCTAACTTTAAACATTGTTTGCATCCATTATCTGTCAGATGACGTTTTCACTAAATGACCGTATATAATGCTTTCTTAAAGTCTGTGTCAGATCTATACAGCACATAAAAAGAGCCGGCTTGTTTGAAGTTTTTATGGGCATCAAACAAGCCGCCGGTTTTTTATGTGTCTTACAAATCTGAAGTCGACCATACCTTTGTCCAGTTTAAAAACTTCAAATAAGCGAAGTTAATGAATTATTAATAATAATTTTTAATAACACAGTACTAAAGTACAAACAGTAGAAAGTCTAAAAAGTAATTACTAAACAAACACCGCTGGTAAACAACACGACCAGAGTGGCCTACCTGTCGCGTTGCCAGATTTCAAACTTCACGGCTTGAAACTGTAGAGGGCTATGACAAAAGTCATTGAAAATTGGGTTTATACAAATCGCTTCTGCGCACGATGCCGAAGTGGACATTTAAATGATGTGTTAAATAAAACATACTGGAGCTTCAAAATAAAATAAAAAATTTGGTTGTATCCTAAAATAGTTTTTATTGTATTGCATTTCAAAATCATTAATTCTAATTGGAAAATCCTTTAATTTTTTATTACAAGCTTTTATTTAACTTGCTTATGTATGTTTGTTTGTTTAGGTCAAATCTTGCGACTGAATTTTAAAATACACTTCGCACATAAATTATGGAATAGGTAAAAAAATTAGTCAAGTTTATACATTCATATTTTTGTTAATATTAAAGCAATTTCAATAATTTTTTTATTGCGGATAGGTCATTTCTTCTGCAGTTTAATACCGTATGTTCGATTTAACTACGAGTTTTGTTATACAGGGAAACGCGAAAAGTATGACGGCATGTAAATTCCATAAAACTTCAATTTGATCTGTGGCAATTAGGAGCCTATGAAAATTTATTTTTATAAGTGTTTCAGTTACGGCCTATCCTATTGTACTCACTGCGCCAAGCAATTTGCCATACGGTTCTTGGTAAATAAAAAATTGGCAATTTTAGAAAATTTTTCTGTTGCCTGTTAAGACTAATTTTGTTGGAAGCCTGGCAAAATGTCGATCAAATGTTCATTCGAGATTTAATTTTAAGTATGTCCAATCGATGCCAAACTGTAATAAATGCCAGGGGAGGTAATACCCGTTATTAGTTTGCATTATTGCGTAGTTTTTTTGTTATTGTTATCGTTATTTTTCCTGTTAGATAAATTTATTAAGTTATTTCTATTCCAACTTGTATTTTTAACTTCGATATTGGTTTCATAACTCTTCAATGAGAGAAGAATGAAAAAAAATCCACTAAAATTATTGTTTTTTAACAGTTATTGGCAAAAGAACAATTTTCAAGGAATTGCCAATTTTTTATTTACCAAGAACCGTATGGCAAATTGCTTGGCGCAGTGAGTACAATAGGATAGGCCCTAACTGAAACACTTATAAAAATAAATTTTCATATTCTCCTAATTGCCACAGATCAAATTGAAGTTTTATGGAATTTACATGCCGTCATACTTTTCGCGTTTCCCTGTATAACAAAACTCGTAGTTAAATCGAACATACGGTATTAAACTGCAGAAGAAATGACCTATCCGCAATAAAAAAATTATTGAAATTGCTTTAATATTAACAAAAATATGAATGTATAAACTTGACTCATTTTTTTACCTATTCCATAATTTATGTGCGAAGTGTAGTTATCCCCAACCGATTGAGCTGAAATTTTGCAAACACGTTTAGTTTGGATAACAACGCATGTTTAGCTAAGTGACGTCATTCTAAATCCAATATGGCGGACGCCCCAAGATGGCTGACTTGTTATTTTTTATGCACCCCCATAATATGGGTATCAATTAAAAGAGTTTGCTGAGAAGAATATAAAAAATAAAATGACGTCACACTAAATTCAACATGGCGGACGCCCCAAGATGGCGGACTAGTTATTTTTTATGTACCCCCATGATATGGGTATCAATTAAAAGGGTTTGCTGAGAACAATACGAAAAATAAAATGACATCACACTAAATTTAATATGGCGGACGCCCCAAGATGGCGGACAAAATTTTCTTATCTACCATCATAATATGGGTATCAAATGAAAGGGTTTGCTGAGAAGAATACGAAAATAACTAAAAAATAAAAAATAAATTAATAATAAAAAAACATTTTTAAAAACAAGCTTTTATTTAAATGCTCTAAAAAGAAGAAAATAAACTTTAAATTAAATCAAACCCATCAATTTATTACATTATACAATTTATATGATATAAAAGCTTGTCGCGAGATTTGCCTGTGTATAATAAACAAGAATACAATATTAAATTCTCGCGACAAGCTTTTATATCATATAAATTGTATAATGTAATAAATTGATGGGTTTGATTTAATTTAAAGTTTATTTTCTTCTTTTTAAAGCATTTAAATAAAAGCTTGTTTTTAAAAATGTTTTTTTATTATTAATTTTTAATTTTATGGGCGAATGGTATTAGCTAGTTCTACTTTGTAAACTCCAGTGTTCACAAAACGAATAAATATCTCTGAAATAGTGGGATAAAGAAAAACATTACTTGAAGTAAAATAAATGTTTTATATCATAAAAAATAAAAAAACAATGCTGTAATGTGTTACAATATATTTACATAAAGTGATTGAGATAGTTGTCTTGCGAAACCTATTAGTTTTGTCAACCGGACGTGGTCGTCAGCTCATTCAATAGGAAGCCATAGTTTTTGTTCAAAATTAAAGATCTTATTATATAGAAACCTGTAAAGAGCAGCCCCTTCTCGTTATTTTAGAAGAGGGATATACTGCAGTACAGTACATTCAATAAGGATTTTATTCATTATACTGACTAAATTAAGAAAATAAATTTCTTAAACGAAGTTTATGTACCTGTTAAAGTTGAAATGTTTAGTGAAATTACATAATTTTACTATAATTTTAAGATAATATTTAATTAAGAATAACTTTCAAATATCATGGAAACATTGGGCTTAATCGTTCTTAAAGATCAACTAACAACACGATCAGGAAAAAAGTTGTTATATGGAAAATTGACTGATGTATACCGAGTAGACCCGAATTGTGATGTATGCCCAGTGATCAAAACCTAAGACATCTGAATGTGCCATATTCGTATGTAAAAGATATTTTATATTTTGTCAGTGGAACCTTCTAAATTCTCATTTTTATTTATTATTGTTATAGGCCAGTAAACGAAGACTCAAAGTGGAAAATTATATAGGATTTGATATTTATTTTTTTTATATTGATCCTGGAATGTTCATTTGAGGTCTGGGTTTGTGGACTGGGACACAGCTCTCCACGGAATATCACCTTTCACCATTACCCCCTTTGTAGGTGGTAATGCTTTCACACAGTGCCGGCGGAAGGTACAAGCGATACAAGCGACCGCTTGGAGCGCTGGCCTGGCCGGGGCGCCAAAACTTCAGTTAAACAGCTTAAAATTTGCAAATGTGATATAAAGTAGGGATGTGCAATTCATATCGATATTTCAGTATTGACACTTTTGCTTTCGATAATTCGAAATTTGATATTTTGTAGCCAAAATATATTCTCGGTATCCATGCTTTTATGTAAATATCGTTATGTGTTGGTGGCGTCATGCATTACTCAATAGTCGGGGATCATAGCAGGTTGTTTGATTTTCTTTACAATATTTTGAAGCCGTCAGAAGTCGGCGAGGAATTAAAAGAAGAATTAAAAGAGGAATTAAAAAAAAATTGTAAGTACCTAATGATTTGCATTTGGCACTAACCGTCGAAAATCATTCTGGATATAGATGGGGTAGAATTAAAACAAGAATTGGTTATATTGTCTAGATTACCATCTTTTCAAGATAAAAATTGAACTACGAAAAACGCCTAAAGGAATTCTAAATTTTTGTGCAAAAAAAATTATGCTCATTTCCTAATACGTCTGTGGCATTACGAATTTTATTGACGTTACCGATGACTGTTGCAGCTGGTGAACGTTCATTCTCGAAACTCAAATTGATCAAAAATCAAAACATACTTGAGATCAACAAATATCCCAAGAACGCCTAGATGGGTTAGCCATTTTGGCCATTGAAGGCGATATTTTAAACTAAATCAATATGAATGACTATATTACTGAATATGCGCGGAAAAAGTCAAGAAAGGGTTTCTCTAACTTTTATTTATTTTTGTTTTGTCTCTTGTTTGATAGTTGATATATTTGCATAAGCCAAAGAAGTTTCATCTTTAACTTATATTTATTTTTCATTTGTTTCTTGTTTGCATAAGCCAAATACGTTTTATTTGTAACTTTTAGTTATTTTTGTTTTGTTTCTTGTTTGATATAATAATAGCATAAGCCAAAGAAGTTTTATTTTTTTTTCCTTTTTGATGTTCTGAGATTGCATCTGGTCATGTCCTATAATTATTTGTAGTTCTCTGTAAACAATAAAATATAATACTTAGGTATATATTTTGTTTACCCATTCATTTCAATCCATTTTTATAACAAACGTCATGTCCCTAAATTGAATTTTTACAATGAATATGAAACTTAACAAAATCGAGTTGATTTCTGTCTGGCCAAATTGAATTTAAAATTGAACACTAATGAAAACTAAAAAAAAATGTATACCTTTTATTTCGTCACACATCATACCTCTCAATGGTTTCATAGAAAAACCTACGCAAAAACCTTTTATTTGATGTATCATATGAAACTAACAAAATCGTAGGCCACGCCCCTTTTGCTTTTTTTCGCTCGCTATGGGCGGCGATCTTCGCTGCCGCTTGTAGCAAAATTTTACCTAGCGCCGGCACTGCTTTCACCTCCGCAAAGGATACTTTTTGGTTTTGAATAAAGGAATACCATTGGGTAAAGGAATACTACTCAGTGCTTTTACTTATATCTATAAGTATAATTTGTATGTATAATTTGTATGTATAATTTGTATGTATAAAACAGATAGTTGGTATCTACCTTCTGTCTGTTTAAAAATAAAATTTGTATTTTGAAATAGTGGAATCAGGAATAGTCGTACGTAATGATTGTGGTAAAGATATAACAAGCTTAAAAAAGGCGGCTTTCTTTGTGAATCAAAGAAGTGTGAGGATTAGAAAAAAAGTTTTTTATACATTAAAGAGAAAAAACAAATGGTGCCCGTTTTGGAAAATATTAATGTGCGTGTTTTTTTATAAAACTCCCTATATATTTTTGCACCATTTAATAGACTATTTTTTTCTGAATACAATGATGTGCATAATATGGTAGTTTGGATGAATAGTTTCCTTAATATAGTTAAAAAACTATTGAAATTGTAGAAATTACTTACAATAGTGATATTACTGAAATATAGCAATGACTTCAAAATAATATATTTTCCAAAGCGGGCTTCATTTGTTTTTGTCTCTTTAATGCATAAAAAAGTTCTTTTTTTAATCCTCTCACATGACGTTTGTCCCATTATTCTACCTTTAATAATAACCCCGTAATAACCATTTAAAACCGTTCACACTTAAAATGAACGCACTGTATGTACCTATATCTTTGACCATTGAGTCTTTTGTTTTCTCTGGAGACAAAAAAAAAAATTGGTGAGCACTGAGCAACCCTAAAATTTGGTTTTCGGTTCATAGTAATAACTTTAGAAATCAAAGAGTTCAGATCAGATCAAAATGTTATCAAGATAAAATGACTACCCTGTACATTTTAATAAAAATACTCACAATCTAATCGTCGGATTAATTAATCAAGCTTAATCGAGACGTAAAAGTACAAAAGTACTCGCCCATAGGTTTTTCTCTAAATAGATCTTGTTTAGGATTTAGGTAATTGTAATTAAATTAAAATCTATTACTGTAATAATATTTTAAATCCTATTCAATATTATATGACAGTATACTGCATATATTACAATATACTATACCGGGTGTAAAATAGTGGGCCACCCCTGTAACTTCCTCGTTTTTAAAAATATCAGGATAAAATTTTGTATGGTGAAATTAGGTAACATTTCCAACTTTTTGAGATATATCTGCCATATTTGTCACTTCCGGTTTCACCGGAAATGGCCCCAATAGTCTTTTCTAAATGGACCACCCTGTATGTTTTTACATTTTTGAAATAAAGATCACATTTTGGATATATTTATACTATTTTGAAAAATTTACACAGGGTTGCAAGAAAAATAATTCGAATTTTAGTTGTCAATCTAGATGGCTGCGAATATGTTAAAATTATTTTTGTTCCAATGTAATTTATATAAAAAATACGAAAACGTCAATATGTCCAATAATACATTATACAGGGTGCTCTAAGCTCATTAAAATCACATTTTTCAAAATAACTCTTTTTTTTAAACATTATGATATGGGCCACCCGGATATTCAGAAAGCTCCATTTAGTAGGGGTTAAACGGTACCGGCAGGAATGACAATTTTTCTTAAGAAATTTATGATTTATATCGAAGTTCAATTAAATTTTGATCAACCCTGTATATTTGTGTTAACCAGAATAGGCCTCTGGCTCATTCTTATTGCATATCATAAAATATTAACACAAATATACAGGGTTGATCAAAATTTAATTGAAGTTAGACAAATCATAAATTTCTTAAGAAAAATTGTCATTCCTGCCGGTAACGATTACACATTACGAACTTTTGGTACCGTTTAACCCCTAATAAACAGAGCTTTCTGAATATCTGGGTGGCCCATATCATAATGTTTTTAAAAAAAGAGTTATTTTGAAAAATGCTATATTAATGAGTTTAGAGCACCCTGTTTAATGTATTATTGGACATATTGACGTTTTCGTATTTTTTATATGAATTAAATTGGAATAAAAATAATTTTAACATATTCGCAGCCATCCAGATTGACAACTAATATTCGAATTATTTTTCGTGCAACTCTGTATAAATTGTTCAAAATAGCATAAATGTATCCAAAATGTGATCTTTATTTAAAAGATGTAAAAACATACAGAGTGGTCCATTTAGAAAAGACTATTGGGGCCATTTGCGGTGAAACTGGAAGTGACAAATATGGCGGATAGGTCTCAAAAAGTTAGAAATCTTACCTAATTTTACCATACAAAATTTCATCCCGATATCTTTAAAAACGAGGAAGTTACAGGGGTGGCCCACTATTCGTTTACACCCGGTATAGTGTCAACAATAAGTTCGCATTAAAAAAATTGTCATAATTTTTTTTATTAATCAATTTAAGTAAACTTTGACTTCAATTAATTGTTTTTGCTCAAAAAATAATGGCAAATCACTTGTAGTAGGAGAACCCTCGACCAGGATTTTCGACCTCATCGCGACAGGAGGATTTTAATTTTTTTTCAATAGTTCATGTCGATATGAAAAAAAATTTATATTGCGACTGACGTCTATCTTGTTGCTAAAGGGGTGAAATAAATTATCGAAGAAGTAAAAAAAATGGGTCATAATAGTTATTCCGATATGTCAGTTTCTTTGGTTTTTCATTCAAGGTAAATGTAACGAATACGGGAAATATAAAAACTGACATTTTCCGCGTTGCGCTGCAGACTGGTTGAGCGAAAATGAAAATTTTATAATCGGTTGAAAATACTGTCATCGTGACATGTCAGTTTTCCATGAAATCGCATGTTTCAGATTGCAAAGAATCCACGAAAAATAGAAACTGATAATTTGACCGTTGCCCATGGGGTATAAACAATTATTATTCTGTCAATTTTTGGAGGCCATCCGAGTTATCGCGACATGACAGTTTCCAAATAGAGATTGTTGATAATACGCCAAAAAACATGGAAAACGTATAAACTGACAATTTGAACGTTGCAGGATTAAGAGATAGTAATTTTCGTCACAAGTCCGGAAGGTGACTTGTTACAGTCGAGTAGATATTATGGACGAGGCGATGTCAGGAGCCGAGTCTAGAATATCTAAACGAGGCTGGAACAACACCTTACGGACGTGTGTCGAATGATATTTTATTTCATCCCGTCATTTCTTGTATATTAGTATATTTGTATAATTTGACACTTATGGTTATTTTCTTATGTCGTATGACATTTGACACTATTTTTTAATTTACGGTTGATTTTTATATGTCAAACAACTGTCAAAAGGTATAATAACAGTTTGTGATTGGTTCGTAATAAGTTTCCGGTGGTTTCCGGTACTTTACCGGCTCTGATACCGTAATGTCGCATTTTCCGGCCGCATATGAATACTGTACTCTTGTACTTTCCGGACGGGATGAAATAATAGTACATTACATACCGAGCTGGGAGGTGCTTCATTACAGCCGAGGGTTGACATCTGACAGAGGCGCGTAGCGCCGAGGTCAGATGTAAACGCGAGGCTGTAATGAAAACGACCAGCGAGGTATGTATACTATTTTATTCACAATCATTGTATAATAACATAATATCAGCATTCAATTTTTTTATTTAATTGAATAGATAGTGAATGAGAATTAGGAAATTATGCAAAATAAGTAGGTAGGCTGCAGTGATAAAAGTTGAGCGTTGCTATACCTAGCAACGCAAGCATTAAGGTTCTTCTGTCAAATAAATTAGGTTATTTCCACAAGTATTTATTATCAATAATTTCTGTTAAATTCGCTCAAAATTCTACAACAAAATGTTTGATTCTGATCATTTGTTACTTAGAGAGTGTACTTCACCAAATTTTAAAGCTGCTGCACAAAAGACAACCAGAAGATTTGCTGCCGCAAAGTGTGACGTTTAACTTGCCGGAAAAGTGACGTTTCTAGCCGGTAAAGCTACTTTACCGGCTAGCTGGCTAGCTGGAAAAGAAGAGTGAACAAATACCTACCTCCCAACTTTTTATAAGCTGGCAATTGAAGCATTACATATATGATTGTGAATAAAATCATTTTCAGTCGCATTATAAAGGCAAAAAATGTGCCGTGGTGGTTTATTTTTCGGTTATTATATTGCATTTTTGTTTGGCAATTTATTAGTCCACTTCCCTAATCATTTTGTTGCACAAGAGGGCATTTTCTTTGTGAAAAACTCTGACAATTTATAATTTGAAGTCAAAACTCAAAAAAATTTACAAATAAAAAAGTTGCGGTAATTTTTACCCCCCACCTCTACAGCTTGACCCACCCTTGGTAAAAATTTTGAGATGATATTTGCCTCATTTTGTTGGGCTTAGAATGTTTAGTGGATGTGCAAAATTTCATTACTTTAACTTGAACAGTTTCGGAGATAATAAATAAAAACCGCCTTCAGGGGCCCACATTTAGGGGCCTGTAGCTCCTTTAGGAAGCATTTTGGTATAGAGTTAAGTTTGGTCCAATCGATATTTTGACCTCGGGAATATGTGATTTCTGTTTGTACAATTATTAATGAAACACCCTGTATATTGATATGTCTATTTATACATTAGTATAGTATAATCAATATGTAAATACAGGGTGTCCAGTCCACCGTGTTCCCTCAGCTCCTCAGAAATTTGTGCAAGAACGACTAACTTTATAAAAAAATGTTTTTAACAAAACTTTCAATGTTTCTGTTTATTTATAGACCATCATCAGGGACTACAATAATTAAAAAAAAATATTGGAGGATAGTATATTGATACCTTCTGATTCCTTGGTCTTTACATACTTATATTACTTATTCAAATTATTGTAATATAAATATATTAATATAACTATAATACAATTCACGGGAACAAGACAACATAAATTTTATTGAGGACACATTGCATCAAAATAGCAGTTTATTAATAATTATTATAATCTAAATTTTTTTATTATATAACGCTGAATAAACATGATGATTAAATAATTATTATAATTTGGTAAGTGAAAATGTTACATGAAATTCTGTGATGATGTTCGATTTAGTTTTCCTTATTTTAGTTTTCTTTTTGTAATTCCTTTAATTATTATTATTACCTACTTTTAGCACAAACGCAGAGCTGGTAGTAACTGAGATGTGCGCGAGTATTGGGACTGGGACATTAGCAGACCAATGAGCTTCCCATTTAACTTAAGGAAAAAAAAATCTAAAAATATAAAAAATATAACATGATAGAATATTCTTAAATTATCAAAAGTTGTCAATATCAAAGTAATATTGTGTACAAATATATTTTTTGAAATGTGAAAATTACAGTTGTTACGAAAGAGCTGCTACTTTACTGAAAGGTTAAACTGGCAGTGGCGTCTCGTGACTTTTTTTAGGGGAGGTAGAGTTTGTTAGATTAATTTTTGTAACAACATGTCTATATTTATAATCTTATTTGTAATTTTCAGGGAAGGCACTGCCTCCTCTGACGAGCCGCCACTGTAAACTGAAGACGTTTTTTCTCATCAACTGCATTGTTTAAAATTTATATAATTACACATCTTATATCCATATTATCCATACACTCAAATGAAAGAGAAATTCTGTACAACTTATACCTATAGCCAACATATACTTTTAACTTTTAATACGAGAGGTTGTACAATATCAGTGTTACGTCAGCCACAAACAGCTTTTACTCAAGTGTAACGAAATAAATAGTAAAAATTTATAATAAAATTCCACAATAAAAAATTTTAAAATTAAAATTAAAACATATTTATGTGCTAAATCTTTTTACTGTGTTTCTGAATATTTTTTTATTTTTATTTATGTGTAAATTAATATGTTACTAGTTATCTTTATATACTTAGTTATATCTTTTATATGAATCTATTTTATAAATCCACAATTTCTGTTACTTGTTCTACACCGTTTAATATGGTAAAATTAAAAATTATTGTTATTATTATTATAATTATTATAATTTTATTTATATTTTTGTCTATATAACATGTAAGTACTTACCTAATTATTTTTTATTCAGAAAAAGAGAAACAGAGAAACAGAAAAATTGATTGAGTTATATTATTTATATTAATTTCATGTCAAATTATATATAAGTATATAAGTATACCTATAATAAGTATCTATAAGTAAAACCTAAATATCGAGTATTGACCGTATGAGAAGAATTTACAATTCACGCCAAGTTTTCCGCTGCTACGTAGATTCGATCGTCGCCGATTCCATGTTGATCTCCAGTCGGATGTTGTGTATAAATAGGGAGCCGCTTGCAGATATCAAATTACACCATTATTTTGCCTCAACCACCCTTACCTGCCTCCGTTCTGTACATCTAATTCAACTTTACCCACTCAGATCTCGCACACAAAAACCAGTTTTGATATTCTCCCATTTATCGAGTTTTAAGTATAATAGATAATACTTGGAATATATTTTTCATTAGGATAAAAAGACTGGTCGTCTGAAATTATCTACTTGATTATCTACTAAATTAGTATGCATTATTAAAAAAACTTTTCGTCATAATATGAATAAAACAGCAACTATTTTAGGTTTTAATGGCATTATAAATAGGCACTTACAAGTTTTAAAATTATGTTTAGATGCACCCCCGCCACCCCCGCCATTTGACTGGACACAAAAACGCAAAGGGTTTCTCAGGTTGATGAATTGAAGATATAAATCTGCAAATCCTCAATAACGATTCTTCTTTCAAAGTTTTTGTTAATTCGATTAAAAATGGCTATACCCCTGGGGTGCATCGTTTTCACCAATAATTAAAAGAGTTCTCCAGATTTATGTTTAAAGTTTTTGTTTTAAAATTACACATTAAAAAATTGTAGAATAGGGTGTATTACCGACTTCGATTCATCTAAAGTGCAGTCAAGTGTATTTTCTAAGAAATTTAATAAAAATAAACTAAACATCACCATAACAGGCCAAATGGTAATTATAGAAGACCCTTCGATATCTATGCTTGGATTGATTATCTGCGATAATCTTTCCTGGCATACCGTGTTATACTACTAATTTAACTAAGTTGGCCGCAAGAAACCTTGGTTTCTCTGTATATGTATATAACTAGGGACTGCTTTTTTCACATCTATTGCTACCACAATACTTACGAATTCGAATATATAAAAAAGATATACCTTGGCTTGAAATATTTATGTTTATGTTTTGTCTGAGTCCAATTTAGGCCTTTAGATCCTTCATGTTTCATAAAAACGTATCATTCACAGACGGGTATACAGACGGTATTGAAATTTGAATAAATGAGCTACTTTCGTATATCAACTTCTACGTCTTCTACTCATTTCAATCACATAATTTTTGCAAACGCCAATATGTACAGGGTTATTCATTATAAATTACCCACCCCTTATCAGCGTTATTATTGCCTATAGAAAAAAAAGTTTTAAATAAAAGTTGTGTGGTTATGACTGAATTTTGTTAAAATGCCATCAAAAGTACAGTGGCGTGCAGATTTCAGGGGATACAAAAAAATAATACATTTTTTTAAATGGGATACCCTGTATATTATTACATTTTTGGAATGATCCTTTTTTCCTGATTTCAAAAATATACCTTATGTTACCCCCACCATATACCGTTTTTGAGTTATTAAATGTCGAATATCTTAGTTAAACTAGTTACTGTAAATATGGAAAAGTTAACATTGTTAAAGTGAGCTATGAAAATGACAACTGTTATGTTTGATAAATGACATTTCTTTAATGAAATTATCAAAATGGTTTACAGTGTCATTTTCATAGCTCACATTAATAATGTTAACTTTTCCATATTTACAGTAACTAGTTTAACTAAGATATTCGACGTTTAATAACTCAAAAACGGTATATGGTAGGGGTAACATATGGTATATTTTTGAAATCAGGAAAAAAGGATCATTCCAAAAATGTAATAATATACAGGGTATCCCATTTAAAAAAAATGTATATTATTTTTTTGTATCCCCTGAAATCTGCACTTTTGATGGCATTTTAACAAAATTCAGTCATAACCACACAACTTTTATTTAAAACTTTTTTTTCTATAGGCAATAATAACGCTGATAAGGGGTGGGTAATTTATAATGAATAACCCTGTACATCAATCATTTCCACCCGATCCAGACTGAAGTTATCACCCAAGGAAGAAAATCATCCTTCATTCTCAGATTATACATTAAGAATTGTATTGTATTAAATTAAACCAAAATATAATAAAAATTGTGATAATATTACATTCCGGAAACCGGAGAGAAACTTCACTTTTCTTCCCGTTGCGTTGCCAATAGCATCAGAAAAAATTAACAAGCATTACCTACGCGTCATGTCACGCCGAGAAGGAAATGAAGGAATGGCATTTTCGACCATAAAATCCGAGAGAAAATACTACAATGCAATTGTAGAAAAGATGTATACAACATATTTATATATTATATTATAATTTTTTCCTGGCGGCTGGTAATGAATATTATGCGTTGACAACGTATCTAATAAGCAATTTTTATTACAACATCTTAGTTTATCTTTATACAATTGATTGATTGATATACATATAAATATACACTCACAGGCAAAATAATCGATCCACGCAAATTTTCGACGAATTTCAATCGCAAATAACTTTTTTATTTGATGTTGGATTTAAACGAATTTTGAAGAATATTGTGGACAAATTAATGGAGAATCGCTCACATTTTAAAAATTTAAAAAAATATATACATACGTTTATAATATACAGGGTTAAACAGAAAGATGTTTTTTACCAAAAGTTTAAGACACTCTGTGGAGTGGCGAAACAGTAAATTGTTCTAAATTAAGTTTTAATTATCAAGTCTCATCTATTCTTAACATTTTTGTTTTTGGTTCACCTCGATATCTTTATTTTTGTGGAAAATATGGATTTTTAAAAAAAACATTGAAATTTCCAATAATTTTTTTGTCCGAAGAACTAATAAGGTTGCTATAGAGGACTGACAGTTTTGTTGACAGTTTTTGTTGACAGTTTCTTTGTAAATGAATGTTATTTCTGAGGTGTCTTCTTACTTTTAAAAATGGATGTCTCCGACTGATGTTGCCAGAGCCATTGCTTTAATCCAGGATGGACGGGTCACAGTATTACGTGCCAAGAGTTTTAAACGTCACAAGAAGTAAAGTACAAAGGACTGTAAATTGGTTTAATCAACATGGCGAGTACAATAGAAGGAGTCAATGTGTCAGAGGTGTACGAATGAACGAGATCTCGTTCATTCGTACACCTCTGACCGTGACCGTCCATCCTGGATTAATGCAATGGCTCTGGCAACATCAATCGGAGACATCCATTTTTAAAAGTAAGAAGACACCTCAGAAGTAACACATTCATTTACAAAGAAACTGTCAACAAAAACTGTCAACAAAACTGTCAGTCCTCTATAGCAACTTTAGTTCTTCGTACAAAAAAATTATTGGAAATTGCAACGTTTTTTTAAAAAATCCATATTTTCCACAAAAATAAAGATATCGAGGTGAACCAAAAACAAAAATGTTAAGAATGGATGAGACTTGATAATTAAAACTTAATTTAGAACAATTTACTGTTTCGCCACTCCACAGAGTGTCTTAAACTTTTGGTAAAAAACATCTTTCTGTTTAACCCTGTATATTATAAACGTATGTATATTTTTTTGTAAATTTTTAAAATGTGAGCGATTCTCCATTAATTTGTCTACAATATTCTTCAAAATTCGTTTAAATCCAACGTCAAATAAAAAAGTTATTTGCGATGAAAATTCGTCGAAAATTGGCGTGGATCGATTATTTTGCCTGTGAGTGTATTATTCATAAACCTTCGAATCATCTCAAACAGAATGACGCACATTAGCGTATTGTTTGAAAAAAAGGTTCAACACACAGTTTTTACTACTAGTACTAATAGTTTTTTATTGAAAATATAATATGAGCAAAATAATAAAATGTAAGGCAGTGATTCTTAATATCAGAATTACTATTTATTTACATTTACATTCACATTCACATTCACATTCACATTTTACATTTATATTTATTTTTTGTCATAATGTTAAAATAATAACAGAAATATTAACAGAAAACAATAATAGTGCATGAGCATTATACAGGGTGTCCCAGAAGTCGTGGTCCAAACGAAAGTGGGCGACATGTGAGCTCATTTGCAATCAAAATAACCCCATATGTTGTTATCCATTGTTAGTCGTTTAAACGCTACAGCACTTTTCCATTTTTTTAAGAAATGCCCACTCCGTCTTCGAATTCATAAAAAAATTGACAAGTTGTTTAGGTTTTTTTCTTTTTTGTTGTGCTTGCTACTATGTGTCCTTATAGTGAAAGTGTTTACGTGAAATCATCATCTTGCATATTACAAAAATAAAACAAGTTTTTTGTAAATTTTTTATTTCCTCAAAAAATAAAACAAAGATTTGAATGAAGTTTACGAGCAGAATAATATCAGGTTTTTGCTAGAACTAAAGTCAAAAAGCTTTCTTAGTAAAATACCGTGATGAAGTCTCTCAAAAGCTTTTGAGAAGTCTTTATAGTATAAATGATATCGACTTGACCATTTTTATCCAACACCTCTGAAACACCTCTTTTATAGAAGAGCCAGGATATTTGGATAACACGAGGCTGTGTACACCCTGTATATATAAAGTTTTTCCCTTGAATATTTGCGTTGTATATGTGCGTATGAAATTCATTATATTTAAGTAAGTAGCGAGTTGCAATGGACCATTATGCGAGCACATAACAAACATATCATGCTATGCCTAAACTTTGTGTAGTATATTATAGAGTTTTATTTGTAAGGCAATTCAGTCCTGATATGATGAGGACTTGGTTTACTTGTTCAAACCTCTGTAATAAATGTTTAACATTACAATAGCAGACGTTTTTCATATTTCCTTGCATTTATTAGTTTTATTTTTGGCATTTCCAAAAATTTATCTAAAAGACATAATAACCATTTGAGTATAATAATAATGAATTAATTATTATTTTAGTATCATAAGGAATAATTTTTGGTATTCACAACAAGAATTTCTCGATATTACTGAAGAAAGGTCAATTTAATCCTATTCTTTACATATAGATACCTCAGATAATTGGGATAGTAAATATAGGTAATAGTCTTTAGTTTGAACAGCCAAATAATATTTTAATTTAGACACTATTATTATAGGTAATTAGTAGATATATTAGATACAAGACAAGTACACTGACAATCAAAATTAACGCGCCACCCAAAATTTACCATGTTTTGAATTTGATTTCTTTCTAAACCGTTTGTCTGATTTTAATATATTTTCTTTTGTTTTGTAGGTTTAGCGTTTAGCTTCTGGAATGTAATAGCCGTGCCGATTTTAAGTAAAAATTATTTTTCCTTTAAATATAGGGCTTAACAATAAAGCGGGCGTAACAATAAAACTATGTTTTTTTTCAAAAATTCAAAACAGCCTGTACGAATCGCCAGCAGTAAAAACTCCAGTTCAGACCCGATTCATCTTTTCTTCAAATTTACGTTTTTGGTACACTTTCTTATCTTTGCTATTAAAGGCGATATACCCGAGTGGGGAAAAAATAAAAAATTTTTGTTTCTTGGATGCCATTTTTCTGTTATTTAACCGATTCGAATAAACATGGCGTCATTAGATGGACAATTTAGTAAGGCTACAAAAGTTCAAAATGGTCGACATGAAAAAATCAAAATGTTTAGACGCCTTTAAAAATTAATGTTTTTCTATTCTCGTTCTTTATTAAGATCTGATCGAGCTAAATCTAAATAAATTGGTTACGAAGATATGACCAATTAAAAAATGTCTGTTCTGACGTAGTGTGTCAAGAAATTAGGTGAAGAGACAACTTTTCATCTGATCGTAACGTCATAATTATTATTGAATTTATTTAGGCTTTCCACAGCTACCCTCAATAATTTTAAATGTATACCTACCTTTAAATGGCGATACTAGCATTTTTTATTCGTCACATCTTCGTAACCAATAATGGATTGATTTAGCTCAATCAGATTTTAATAAAGAACGAGGATAGAAAAACATACATTTTTAAAGGTGTCTGCCATTTTGATATTGTCATGTCCATTATCTCCTTTAATAGCAAAGCAAAGATAAAAAAGTGTACCAAAAACGTAAATGTTAAAAAAAGATGAAGCTACAATTGGGTCTGAACTGGAGTTTAATTTTGCTGCTGGAGATTCTCACAGGGTATTTTAATTTTTGGAAAAAAAACCTCGAAAAAACCTATAAAACAAAAAAATCAAATTCAAAATCATGGTAAATTTTGGGTGGTAGCTCTCGATTTGAAATTTGGCACGTGTTTTTAACTTCAATAGTAGATACTATCTTTTGTCAATATAACCCATTTGTCTCAATATCCAGTGGCGTAGAAATTGGGATCTGCAACCTCTTTTCTGCCTAGGATTTGCACGCCAATGAGATTTTCATAAAAATTTAATCATTAGTTTAATTTCCTGGTCCAAGTAGAAGTAAAAAGTAGTCGTCCGATTTTTACGTACAGTGTACGGCTTTCCAGTAAGACGCCATCAAGTTAACAAGTCAGTGTTGTAATTTTATTCAAAATTAAGATAGGTACTAAAAAACTAAGGTTGCTATGAAACAATGTTCTCGTATGAAATGTCGAAAACCTATTATTTTGAATTTTGACTTAAATTCAACAACCATTGTTGAGATTGTGAAGTTAAGTGTTTAAGACTATTAAGTTTAAAAATGCCATTTGCATTTAGCAATCAAGAATATACACTAATATACAGATATCCAGCATGTTTGGTAACACGAAAATCCGACTATAATCTGTCTCACCAACAGAAATAAATAGACTCCTCCCCATTAATTTTATGGTTGCGCAGAACGGTGTGCGCAACAGTCAGTTTTACTTAATGAAATTAATGAAAGCTGTGATAGCCATCAGATTTCGATGAAAACCTAACCTTAAAAAAAAACGTTTTAACATTTAATCATATAATATTAATCGTTTGCATTACATACCTTAATACTTAACTTAAAATACGCAAAACATATAAGGTTAATTCTTAGACGTACCTTAATTTGCAAAGTAAGATATCTTTCTATAAGACAGCTGACATAAATTAAGAAACAACTATCACAAAAACAAATATGACAGTTAACAGTTAGGCGGGCTCCCTATTTATTCACGTTTTCAATACGTTTAGCGTTTATGCGTTTTGCGACAATCATAACATAAGCTGATTGGTCTGGTGCAATAGATGTAAAAGTTTAACGCGTTCGCGAGTACCTACGTTGTAGATTCGGACTTTGTCAGTCAAATCTAGGGGTTGCTTTGTAATTCGGGTTCTATAAATACGACCAACAGACAAATTCCATTCAAATTTAGCGGGCATTTTTGGGGAGGGGTCTATTTATTTCTGTTGGTGAGACAGACTATAGACAGAAATTTTCAGCATAAATTAATTTAGTGTGGGCATTCACAATAATTCGTTGATGGGGGCTGTACAGCCCCGTACATCCTACCTAATCGTCTGATTCTCGTCTGGAATTTTTAGAAAGTGGGCATGTCAATGCTTAGTTTCAGTTAGATGGCTGTCCAGTGTCCATCTCATTTTGGACGAAATGTTCGTCACTGGTTGGATATTAATTCATATTAATTATTCTGGTCGTGGTGGAACCGTTGCCTGGCCTACTAATGCTCCCGATATAACTACTGAAATTTTTTTGCATTGAGTTTTATCAAAGATAAAATTTATATCACTCCAGTAGATACCAGGAACGAATTAATCCAGAGAATACAAAACGCATGCAACGATATACGAGAAAACGAATTAATTTGAGTGAGAAGTTCATTTTGTACGTCGCTGTCATTTGTGTATTCAACAATAGTATATTATTCAACAAGCATATAATGATGGCTATTATTCACGAAAATAGACGTTTAAATTTAATTTATGACAGGCCGTTCTTTTGGCACATAACAGCCTGCTCATAAAAAATGGTCAAAATAAATAATACTTTTTTTTGGTAAAAGATTTAGTCAAAAATATTTAATAGTCGTTGATAAAGTATGGTATTCCACTCGCATATAATGGCTATTATTCACTCGGATGTTTTACGAGAACTCGAATAAATTGAAGTGAAAAGTTCAGCTGTACGCCGCTGTTATTTGTGTATCCAACAATAGTATATTATTCAGCAAGCATATAATAATGGCTATTATTCATGAGGGTGATGTCACCCGAGTGAATAATAGCCATTATATGCGAGTAGGATACTATGCTTTGCCGACGACTGTACACGATATCTTATTTTCACTATCGGCATCCACAGTTTTACTTTTTTTTATTTTAAACAACTAACAAACTTAAATGAACGAGATAAATATGACGCACACATTTTGACGTTTAAACCCCTCAACAAAATTACGCTTTGACACATTGACATGGCTTATTAATAAAATAATACAGTTTGTAGGCACTTAGGTAAATGAATTCAAAAACAATGGGCGAGTTGCCTTATTCACCGGTTGATCCATCAGATGTGTTTTATCTTTATCTAACCTCGGAGTTCGGAGATAGAACGAGATACAACATATCTCATATCACGACTACTAAATAATGTGTGCAATAATAGTGTGCATTATGTATGTATTTCCTCAAGCATAATCCTATCCATTATTCCCTGCGGGGCATAATGATTTCATTATGCACTAATCATGAAGTAAGTTTCCATGACAACGTATCGGATATTTGTTAAAAATTTCATTAAAGAGGCCATGCCATGTGATTCAAAGTACGACATTAGATTCCAAACATTAAACTATAAACTTTGACATTTCTAATAATAAATGAAAAAAACAAAAAAAAAAATCTTTAGGTTTTTAAAAACCTTGTAAATGGGCCTTATTTCATGTATGGCAGGTAATTAGGCCCATCTATTTAGAATGTATAATCCGGGCAAATAAAGATGTCCTATTCAGGTGTGAGCCCAACGTAGTCCTTAGCACCCAGATGAGACACATGGTATACTGACGCATATTACTCACAAAATTAATATCACCCAATTTGAAAAACCAAGATTGGTGCACTGATGCATATCACTCACAAGATTAATTCCACATAACTTACCAAGATTCTTCGGCGCTGGCGTCTATGTTTTCTCTGAAGGTAAGTACTTCGAGTGGGTTCTGGTTCACAAACTTTTATTTTCTATTTTCTTATGGTTGGAGTGTTTTAGTGGGCCTTATTATACCTGTTTTGTCAGTTTCGTATTTTTAGAGGTTATACACCTCAAACATGCATGCAACAAAATCATCAATTTTCTGCAAATATCTTGCCGACATAATAATATGTACTTATAATACATACCTGTAGTTTGCAGTAATTGGCTGATAAGTACTCCCTACACAAATCCAGTAAAAAGACGTAATTGTTATAATTCGAGTACCAAAAGATGAAGGTGAAACACTTTTCGAACTTATAGCCGGCAAATAACCCAATAAACACAACATACGTGGCCCAATAATGGTAAATCACAAACTGCCATCTAACTCATCAATGGTACTTCGATGGCTGCTTAGTACTGGACTGTGCTGGACCGGAAAAAATATGTCCCACCGGCCATCAGAGATTTTGCCATCATTTAACCAGTAATGTGTCGCCACTGCTTAGCCTCCAGTGGTACTTCATTTAATTAATATTGGGCCATTATTAGACCACAATTCAGCCATTATTCAGCCACTCCAAGACCAATAATCTGTTACCAGTGTCTAACCAGTACTGTCTGTGCTATTGGCCATTTCGTGTGCCAATATAGGTACAGTGCTATCAGTGGCGACTGGTGAAATTTAATTTGTCATTTCTTCGTATTGGAGCGAGGGTCAAGCGACACTTTAAATTAACTACCTACTAAGACTGAATGAAGAAGTTCTGCAGAACAGAATTGAACTTGAAATATGCGAAAACAGTTGCCAAAAATGGGTTTGCTGCCCCTGATAATTTTGTAGATATAATTTGAAAAATGTTTGCCAAGCTTTCGTTCAGATTCAGATGTCAAATTTATCTACGGATTTCAATTTGTATTAATATTTTATTAAGTTGACATTTAAAAATACGATAAGTATAAAAATTTAATCAAAAACAAAATTTACAATCTGATATCTGAAAAAAATGTTTTGCAAACATTTTTCAAATTATCCACAACATTTATTATCAGGGAAGGCAATCCCATTTTTGGGCAACTGTTTTCGCAAATTTTAAGCTCAATTTTGTTCTGCAAAACTTCTTTATTTAGTCTTGGTAGTTATTTAAAATATCGCTTGACCCACGCTACAATAAGTAGAAATTACAAACTAAATTTCATCAGTCGCCACTGAGCACACTGTACCTATATTAGCACACTAAATAGCCAACAGCACATATTTTACAAACCATTTACAAATTAAATAGATCCCATTTTTCAAAGCCGCCACTGACATGCTATTCACATTTTAGTATATGAACATATTAAATAAAAATATATAGCATTTAAATACAAATGTTACTTTTTCAATGAAAGGCAGTATATTTATATATTAACATATTTATTGTAAAACAAATAAAAACAATTTGTATCATTAAAACTATAACAAAAAACGTTTTTCCAAGGTGAACATCAATATAGGTACATATATACTTCAAATCACGAGAGATGACCGTTACGTCACGAATGAATTTCTAATCTTCAACGTACGCTTCAAGCGTTCTTTGTTTACAAAATAGTAAAACGAGAGAGACAGGGAAAGGGAGTCCATTATATGCGACTGTTAATATCTCCGACTGACGTTGTTGATAACTAACGCAGTACTGATTTGATTCTTACGAATTATAATGATGACGTAACGGTCTTCTTTCGTGATTTAAACTATAATTACATATACATATATATGATTTTTAGTTTATTGCTTACCTAAATCTACCTAAGCTAAGATAAGAACTAGTTTTTGCCAAAAAGTGCAGGTGACCGGTGTTTGGGTAGATTAGGAGCGGCCTATCACAGTTATAGGGTTTATCTATACCAAAAGACACAAATCGATATCCACTCAAAAAGTTCAGCTGACGTACGTTACCTGTAACAAAGGATTATCACAATAATTATTTTTTTTTTCGTTGTTTCACTTCACTTACTAGAGAAACTAATGTTCGGGTTTGTCGGTTAATAACCCTGTTTTCTTGATGTTTCGTAACTTTTTTGAGAGATATTTGTAATGAAGGAGGCGGCAGGAAAAGATATGACGGTTTTAATTTTTACTTCTAAATTACACGTTTGTCAGTACCTATTATCCATATTTCAAACACTTTACACTAACAACTGCTTAAACACTTTTCTTTACTAACGACATTGACGACTGACGCCACCACAGGTTAAAATGGCGAATGATAGTGGTGGTACGGAATGTGACGCGCAAGCGCAGACTCAAGTAGATTGCGCCGGCAATGAATCATTATTGGTACTGAAATGGCAATAATGCAATATATAAAATACTGGCAGAAACTCAGTAAACCATTATTGGTACTAAAATGGCAAAACGTCATTCATAAACTACTGGTAGGACTGTACACAACTTGTAATGGACCATTAATGCTTAACCAGCAACATCACAAAACCATCAATAACTCTACTGGGCCAACAGAATGCCACACATCATGTGTTTACTGGGAACTTTTCTGTGGTGCGGAAACACTTCCAGTGGCATGGTGTATGTAGTAGAACCAATAGATAGCAACACTAGAATAATTGTAGTTTGAATCTACCTTAGTGAAATGGCAGCTGGGCCTTATTACCTGCTGGACCTTATTACCTGAACTTACCTTATAGGCCATTATATGCGTGTGGAATAAACTACTATTAATTGACGTTCATTCATTTTATTATTGCATTTAATTTAATGTTTAGGATTTTTGTGTTTTAACATTACTGGTTCTAGGTGTGTTTCTTGAATAAATAAATTGCAACACCTGCCAACTTGATGGCGTTTTTTTGGAAAACCGTGAGTATGTAAACATCGAAAGCGACTACTTTTTTCTTCTACTTTTTGGTACAGGCAATTAAACGAATGATTAATTTTTTATCAAAATCTCGTTGGCGTACAAATTCTAGGCAGAAAAGGTATTGCAGAACCCAGTTTTTACACCACTGGATATTGAGACAAATATGTGACGTATGCCTAAAAGATGCCAAATTTCAAATCGAGAGCTACTGTAGTTTCTTATAGTAACTGTCGAAAAACTTTAATTTTCTTTAATCACTCTTATCTCGAAAACGAAGAACTTTTCGACATCATGTTGAATGGAAATTTTTACCTACGCTATTTTGTATCATACCTAGCCATAGTCTAAGACTATGACCTGGCTGCATCATGATTTGAGAAATAAAGCTAGTAATTAAAATCAAATCAAAATTCACTTTTATGAAGTAGGCCGTCTGATTTTTTATTTATTGGTGACATGGAGCTAGCAAATGATTACAAGATCGACAGATTATTTAATTAATACCATTCGTAGTTTCACTTGACTTAAAAATTTAGCCGATGAGGCTGAGTCAAAACTAATTCCTGTAAAATCCAGGAATTCTTATTATAAAGATAAAAATACCTATGACAAGTTACTGCTGCGGATGGAGAAGAAATGCTCACAGTAATGTTAGCCCTATACCATACCTACAGGACCTATGATGAAAATGTTCAAGTTGTAAATATTTCTCACTATAGGGTGTCCATTCGAAACTCCTATTAGGTACCTTTAATATTTTGATGTAATTTGACATCCTAGGCTACAAAAAAATTTGAACTTATTGAGATTACTACTTAGCAACTTTTAAAACGGTCTGTTATAAATACCTATTGGGTACCTATTCGCACGCTTTTTATGTGTTTAAATTTTAAATATAAATAAGAATATATATGTAATTACGAGTGTAATTATAATGCTGGTATAAAAATAATAAAACATCAATATACACCTACACCTCTATTAGATAAAATATAACTATTATACGACTAGAATTTAGAACTACTTTACTAAAAGTGGGAATGCACGTAATGTAATGCCAGCATGAAAGAGCGTTTGCTATCCTTGTCCGTTATGCACAAAGAGGCTCTTCAATAAATTATTCACAGTAAAATAAAAGCAATAATACAACCCGTATTCTATTGGATGCTCCGTTTTGTGTCTACCGCTAGTTGAAATATCATTGGTTCTAAAGGATTCTCTTTAGTTTCTACTCCTTCCACAAGAGGGGATGTATATGTAGCGCCCCTCTATCGCTAGTCTTTACTAACATCCCATATAGTCCAGGTCAGCGGCAGGCGTGTTTGGGTGTTTGGTTTTTTCAGAAGTTTTTTAACTACTAGTCGGTGGTGGTATAAGAAAGACTATATTCGAGTCAACTCAAATGTTTTGTATTATATCTTGTATGTTTAAAATAAATCGAACAATTTAATATGTGCTTGATATAATATATAAGTACATAATCTTAAAACAATAGTGTTGTAATTCTACATGAAGTGCAACTTTTATTTCAACGTTAAACTCTATTAAAAATTAATACAGACGTGAAATTAACTTAAAAGTGAAGTGAGATCATTGTAACGGGTACCGTCGGGTACCAGGAACATGGTGACTTTAATGCCTTGTAATTACTTAAATGCTCAACCTGCTAGGTGCACAATGATTGATAAAATGTGTGAACCAAAGGTAGGTAACTTAGGTATTATAGGTATATGTTTCTCTGGCATTAATTATTAAGGTAGGTTAATAATAAAATGCGTGCACTAAAATTATACTCTTAAATCAAAAAAATGCAGGAACTAATCTAGGATACCTACCTACTTAAAAAATGAAAAACATTAAAGTTGATGTCCTTTGTGAATAATTTTAGATGCGAAGGTAGGTTCTATTACCTACTCCTATTCACTTATATTTTTTTACAAGTCTGTTCCGCTTCGTTTAATTCACAGTCCTTGGCGTTTTTCTGTTAGGGTGGTGGCACCCAACATAAAACGTACTTATTATGCCGAATAAGTATGCCTCGAAAAAATACCTCCTGAGAAATCAAAGCATTATTATTTAAGTAGAGGTACTTATTGTAACATATTAAACAATGAAAGGTATAGGTACACGTTTTGTTTTATTGTTTTAATCGAATAAATGTTTTAATGTTTATTAACGGGTCGGATTTGTGCATTGAAATTTCCTTTACTTACAACACAAGTATAAATCAAATATACCTACCTACCTACAGAGGATTTTGTCCGTATATAAAAAATTTAGAATTTGGATAAATTTAGCTGTCAGAGTAAAATGGGAAACGTTAGATTAAGTAATTGCTATTCTTACTTTAGTGATCTACCAGAGAAACAAGAGTTAATGTAGGTAAGTAGGTAGGTATACAGGGTGTGCCAATAAAAACTCCCAGTTGAAATATTTCGGAAACTACTAGAGATATTTGAATTCTGTAAAAGCCCATTGCTAGAACATATAAATAGCTTTAGTTTTGAATACAAATAGTTTTTCAATAAGTTAAGGGATAGATGGCGCTGCGTTACAAAGAATTTTTTGGATGACAGGAGCTTAGAAATATAGTGCATGTTAAAGAGATTTTAATTTCAATTAGATTTCGTTATATGAAAAATTTTCGAAAACCGGAAATTACATTTATTGCAATTTTAAGGCGCCCGCCACTGTATTATATTAAACAATATTGAATAAAAATATGTTCCATGCAAACAGTTCAAGCATGCAGGAGCATTTGTCGAATTAGGTACGATGTTTTTTACGAAGACATATTTTTTATTCAATATTGTTTAATATAATACAGTGGCGATCGCTTTAAAATTGCAATAAATGTAATTTCCGGTTTAACCGGAAGTTGTGAAAAAAGTTTTATAGCCACATTATTCACATTACCTCACTATGAAGAAAGTTTCAAACGAACTATCGTCTAAAATTTATTTAAAGAAAGTTACGGCGGTTTTAGTTTTTCAAAAATTATAAATTTTAAACTCAATTTTCTCGAAAACGGCTGGATTTTCGAAAATTTTTCATATAACGAAATCTAATTGAAATTAAAATTTCTTTATGCACTATATTTCTAAGCTCCTGTCATCCAAAAAATTCTTTGTAACGCAGCGCCATCTATCCCTTAACTTATATTATTGAAAAACTATTTGTATTCAAAACTAAAGCTATTTATATGTTCTAGCAATGGGCTTTTACAGAACTCAAATATCTCTAGTAGTTTCCGAAATATTTCACCTGGGAGTTTTTATTGGCACACCCAGGTATAGATGTATTCAAATTGAAATCGCGTAAAATAGGTATTAGACGTAGAAAAAAATATATGTACCTATCTACTATCTACTCCGATATACTCGATGTTTAATAAATAAATATAAATAAAAATTTACATTTTGAATTTGAACACATTGATTTTCAAATACTTACCTCAAATATCCAAATTACCTACGATTAAAATGAAAACCATGGGCAGCAAAAAGGGAAATGAAATAACCCCCACCTGCCCAAGTGGTGGAGAGAATAAGAGCCTCCCTAAGAGCTATTTATTCGCCACGGTGTTAGTAGTTTTGTTTAATAATTTGGTTTTTCTTTGGTATATTTTTCTTCTAAGTTTCCTATTTTCTTTGTATTATTATGAGAAAACAAAAAGACTGAAAGAATAAAATATCACAAATATGCTCGCAAATATACATGTACCTAAGGTACAATGGCCGACGGCAATCTAGACTCCTTTATTTTTTATTTAGCAAAATATGTAGGTATCGAGATTTAATTATGTTATGCAAAAAAGCATACTCGGTGCCTACCACATTTATTTTAACTAATATTGTTGTTTCTGTTTATATTTTACAACAAAGAGCAGGCAGTGTATAACGGCAATAAGTTGAACAACGAGTCAAAACTAAAACAATAGAAAACCGAGTAGAAAACGATTTTTGCGAAATGTTTTAAAATACAGAATGTCTACTAAGTACCTATTTACCTATTTTGTGCGTACATTATGAGAGCCATAAAAAAAACAAAATGTGTACAAGAGCGGCAGAACCGTTTCTAATCCCCGCGTTAGGAAAAAACGGGCAAAAATTAACGTGTATGTAGGTAGTGCATTAGAAATTACGGTATGCGTATTACCTGTATGCCATTCATAACCTTGTTCTGTTCTTTTCTAACGTCTGGATATGTTAGCTGTTAAGCGGAGAACACATACGCGCGATTGCGACCGCGATGGCGATGGCGGTGGCGGCTGAACGCGTCCTAAAGCCGGCTACAGACTATGCGTGTATTCGCGATTCGTGATGCGTGATTCGCGGGCAATTTGTGAATAGTGTGTAGGTGCTTGTTCGTTCAAAATCGATTCGTAAACAACGTGATTCGTGTGTTCGCAGTGATTCGCTCTTGGAGGCGGTAAATTGCCGAATACCTAAGGCCGCGCATTAATACGAATCGTAGATTCAACAGAATTCCCGCTTGTGCATGCTAGTTCGTCTATTCGCGTTTAGTGCACGCTAATTCGTGTAGTCATTCTTCTTCCAGAGTCCTGCGAGTTATTTTATTTTATTTTAAAATTATTTGTTTTAATAATTAATTGCCAGATCGTCGTCGCTTTCCATTGAGTAGAAAACTGTGCACTGAAGGTGAATTTACAATATACCGCAAAGTGTGTAGGCGTTGTTCACAAACTCCAGCGAATATTAATACGAACACATGAATCATGCTACACGCATCACGAATCGTGAATACGTGCATAGTATAGTCTGTAGGCTTTGGTTTACGAATTACTATGAACTACAACGAACCGGACGAATCACGCATCGCGCATCACGAATCGCGAATACACGCGTCTGTAGCCGGCTTAAGGAAACAAATGAACCCGCACAATATTTATTTGTTTGCAGCGATTACCGCCATCGCCATCGTGATCGTGGTCGCGATCGCGCGTATGTGTTCTCCACTTAATGCCTTTGTACACATTTGATTTTACCGAGGATTTTACCATGTTACAATCTAGATTCTCATAGGTAGCGAGACAAGTAGGAGGCACTGCCTTTTATCATTTCATTTGAAGTTCTGAAGTTTTAGATAAAAATGAAAATATTTTATCTTAATCTGAAATAATAACTAATACTGTAGGTACGAGATACTGTATAATTAATTATAGTTCATTTCATTTTTGTATCGCAAGGAAAAAGTGCCGCATTTACAAAGCAGTAACGCGGCATCTTTGACCTTCAGAGACGCCGCCGCACGTGTTCCTTTGTCGGAAATTTTTTATTTGCAGAAGAAATCTGAAGTGGACTTTACCAAGGGTAAAATTGGCATTGACTCGGAATTTTTTTCATTTAAAGCTTTCGCGGAGCTGATTTACCTAGGTATTTTAGCTTCACAACGTTTTCTAACAAATGCATAATGTAGGACAATTTGTAAAGGAGTTTCAGAGTGCCCTTTCGCGATAATTATTTTGTATTATTATATTTAGTATTTCTTGTCATTTCGACAATCGACAATTTAACACGAAAGAAACCCGCTTCGCTGCAGAAGAAAATATGGTAAATCGTAAAGAATTAGAAATGTTCAACCATTGAGTAAATAAATAATACAGTTGCGCCTCTTTATATTATTTGTTTACGCAATGGTTCAACGCGGAAGAGAACCCGGAAACTCTTCTAAAATTGTCATGGAGTTATTTGGTAGAAAACATTGGTAGAGCTAATATCTGAAAACCGGGTGGTCACGAGTCAATGTACGCCCCCAATAGAAACGACTATTTTTAGGTTTTTCTCAAAAAACGGAATTTAATTTTCATTTTCGTAGGGGTCCTATGGAAAATTTTTAAATGGGACCATACTATTTTTTTTATCATTCGGACATAATGATTCATAGCTTTAATTTTTTCGCCAATAATCATTTCTTAACGAGATCCTTTGTAATAATAAAAGTGTATTTAAAAGGTAAGCACAAATTAAACAAGAAATAATTTTAATGAACCTTTTAAAAACACTTTTATTGTAAAAATTAAAAAATGTTCGTATCTCACTTATTTTTTGGAATTTCTGAAATTGGAAAAAATTGTTGCAGTTAGAATTTCATGTTTTATAAAACACCACAAAAAAAACATGGTCATTCCATTTAAGAAAAAAAAATTGATATCACTTCCGGTTCAACCGGAACTGATATTTTAGTTCGTTAGTCTAAAAATGACCCACTTTTGTCTTATACCAAAAACGAAATTTTTAAATTCAAAAACAACCAAAAAATTTGGGGACGTACATTAACTTTTAACCAAGATTTTTACTAGGCAATATCACGACTATTTTTTATGTGGCAGGTGAATTTGTTTAATTTTTAATATTGAATGGCAAAAAGTACGGTTTTACGGGTCTTACGTGAGATCTAGGGTAAGATTTAAAAAAGTTGATAATATACCTAGGTAGAAATTAAAAAAATTATTGGAAATTGAAATATATACAAGTGTGCCTTCATTTGGGTGGACACACCCCCGAAAAATGTTTATTTATGGCAGCGGTGGCTAGTGAATTTTCGATGTTCGATATTTCAATTTAGAGACATGGGACCTATACCAAAAATAGGAGGTTTTATTTGGGACCGAACTGAGAATTTGGCGAGAAAAAATTTAAAAATAATTTGCGAAAAAAATTTCCAAAAATCCCTGAACCCCCTTGGAAAGCGAGTTGGAAAGTTCTGAAATGTTATATACGAGGTTATATAGGTATTTGATTTTTTTTTTAAATATCGGAATATTCTCGAGAATAGGTAGATAGGTATAGTATTCGATACATTCTAAGACAAGGTTTTTTCTCGGTTTTTTGCTTTTGAAAAAATAAAGTTTTGAAAAAGTTACAATCATTTGAAATGAAACAAGCCATTAAAAATTTTCAATGCTGGTAACTTTTCCAAAAATTAATATTTTTTCAAGAGCAAAAAAATATTACCAAATGAAACCCGTTATAATTTTGTATCTATAGGTCTCACGACTGTCATGTGCTCATGTCTCTAAATTGAAAAATCAGAAAAATCGAACATCGAAATAAAAATTCACCAGCAGCCGCTGATTTACGGACCAATTTTGATCGTTTTTTTTAAATTGTAGAATTCCATAATTGATATATTTTGTGACCACTTGGGGTATGTGGAGAAAGAAATGCCGCACCTCCTACGATCTTTTATTAGTCTTAAAAATCAGGAAATCGTATTGCGAAAAACTAAATACGTTAAATCGGTGTGAAGGCAGCTAAGTTAGCAGCCAAAGTTACGGAAACGCCCCATCATCCATTGCCTTAGTAGATTTGAGGAATGTGTATTGAAGTACATATTAAGATAAAGTAAATTCGACAATTATTGCTTTATAAAAATAAAGGTAGTTAAGTATTAAAAGGAAAAGTTTTCGTCGAGGTGATAAAATCTCGGATAAAATAGAAAATAAAATAGGTACCTATGTTTATGAATATTGGAAACAATTATCAATCCAACCAAACCATATGGGCAGAAAACAGACACCGCAGTTATAATCTACTTTAACTAATAGGTACTTGAGGAATAGGGTGAAACACACCCCTAAATAAAGTAATAAGAAATAATAAATTACCTTTGAAATGCGTTGAAAATAATAGGTATGTATGTACAATGTAGGTACATACCGAGACATACCTATAATATAATATGACCCTTAAATATTCTACTAGAAAAATCTTTTAGCGGCCGAAGGAGAGGGCGAAAAACACCCTTAAGAAACAAAAATTAATTACAACTAAACTAAAGAAAGGTATCTATTTTAAAGTGCGTGGAAAATATATGTCCGTTAACTTAGCCCTGTCATTTTGGAAATAATAAAAAAAGAAGGTTCTGCTAAATTGTGCTAGTGTTGTGCGTTGTGCTGCAATGTGCCTCTTCGCAAAATTCGTCATCACCAAATTTTAACCAATTCTAAAATTTAATTTACGGGTGTATTTTGTCCTCTGCGACGGCCAAGAACTATTCCTTCTAGTATGTTTAATTAATTGTCATTGTAGGTATTCCAAATACCTATGCTCAGTGCATTTTGAAATTGATGATACTTCGTTTCCTTCTCTCACAACTAATTTTTATTTCGTTTAAGGGTGTTTTTCGTCCTCTTCGTCTGTCGCTAAGAACTTTTCCTGTTAGTATATTTAACTGTCATATATTTTACATATTTTCTATGCATTTCGAAATTGATACTCTTTTCATCCTCTGACTCTCAATTTCTATTTCAATAAAAGTGTTTTTCGCCCTCTTCGACGACCGTTAATAATTTTTTTTAGATAATATGTAATTTCATATATTCTACCTCGTATTCTACATTTTTTACGCTTATTAGGTATTAATTTTGATACCGCGGCTTCTTCACTCATAATTATTTTTTTAAGAGTGTTTTTCCACCACCCACCCTCTTCAAGAAGTTTTTCTTTAGTGTGTTTAATTCGCATTTATCGGCATTTACCTTACGTATTTTCCACGCACTTTAAAAATGATATCCCGCTTTCTTCAGTTGTAATTAATTTTTGTTTTTAAAGGGCGATTTTAGCCCTCTCCTTCGGCCGTTAAAAAATGTTCCTAGTAGAATGTTTAATGGTCATATTATATTAGTATACAATTTTCAATGCATTTCAAAGTTGATGCTCCGTTTCCTTTATTATTTCTTATTACTTTTTTTAGGGGTGTATTTCACCCTATTCGTCAAGTACCTACTAGTTAAAGTATATATAACTGTAGTGTATGTCTTCTATCCATATCGGTTTGGTGGTTTTGAAATTGATAATTCATTTCCGAGTAATTCAGTAATTCACTAGTGACAATCTGGTGTAAAATTTTTGTCGAATACCTCGAATCCCTTCGAATCCTTCGAATCTTGTCAAATATCTCGATTACCTATCGAATCCTCTAATCCCTGCCAATTACTGCGAGTCTTTCGAATACCTCGATTACTGCGAATCTTTCGAATACCTCGAATCCCTGTCGATTACTGCGAATTTTTTGTAGGTATAAAGTAAAACTCGCGCACTCTTTATCTTTAAAAATTCATTACTGCGTTAATTTTTGAAAAAACACAAATCTGAAAAAACTGCATTATTCAGAATTGTTTTCTCTACAAATTTCATCTGAGATATTTTTCAAAATTACTTTTAATTTTCAAGCAAATTGAGGGAAATCGCTAAGGGAGAGCTAATGTCTAAATATTTTTCAATATAAAGTATGTTAACGGTTCTTTTCAAAAATGAATAAAAATGTCGTCATATGCTATGGTATTATGTGGTTATTTCCTTTTTTGAATTTTCAAAATTTATTGAAAAACAAGTGAGATAATAAATATTTTCTATTGTTATGCTTGATCACCATTTTTATAATATGGCGACTAACGCACAAGGTGGATTTTTAGAGACTTTTTTTGGTATAGCATTATACTACTAATAAAGAACATTTCCTGAAAATTTCAGAAAGTTCGGTTCTTATGGGCTATGCTTAGTTCGTTACCCGACTACATTCGCGGGGACGGAATAAGTTTACTTTGACGTTTACTTGTTTATTGGGTTTTTGTGAATTCTGAGTTTTTGTGCGTTCTACAATAATTATTTGAAATACCAGATGAAATTAAGTCGATAGAAAAAAAAACAATATTTTCTCGTAAAATTAAATATATATATTACATGACATCGAGCACACTGTTTAAAATGTGGTGTAAAGTTTTACACCAAATCAACACCACTAGTCGTCTATATCCATCCACACCAAAATGGTGTATAATTAACACCATACCTATATTGTAAAACCATACAAAGCTAAGGTGTAAACTGTTTACACCTAGCTATGGTTATAAGACACCAAGTTTGTGTAAAAGGTTTACCAAATTTGTTGTTAAAGCAATCATTTATTAGTGTAAAATAACAAAAATTATGGTGTATATCTTCCCTTCAAGTTGTAAAAATCTACAACAAAAATTTGTAAAAATAAACATTTTCCTGTGTAAAATAACAACTGTTTATGGTAATAATGACACCAAAATTTCGTGGAAAGTTTACCATATATATTGTTAAAATAACCATTTATCAGTGTAAGACAACAACAATTATGGTGTATATTTTTCCGTCGAGTTGTGTAAAAGTCTACACCAAAAATTTGTACAATTTTAGTAAATATTACACCCCAATGTGTACATATTTTACGAAAAAGTTGGATAAAAGAATTAAATATTGGTGTTAATTTACACCGTAATATTTTAAATGTTTACGAAAAATTTTCTTACTTTCTCACCAGAAATTAAAGGCACCGCGCCGCATCTAATAGCTGTTTTACACTGACAATTTATTTATGAAGTCACCTTTAATCCAATTCAATCGCTTCACGAACTATCACGAAGAAATTTGATTGGATCAGAGGCATCATCATGAATACATTGTCAGCGTAAAACAGCTATAAGAAAGAGATTGGGAAATATTTATTATTACAAAAAAATAGGTATATGCTTATCTAAGTTAAACTATAGGAAGAGTACAATTATGAATTTTTATCACAAAAAATCTCAATTGTAAACTTGAAACTATGAAATAATTAAATTTTCTCAAAACTGAAATGTCAGTTTACTTCTTTTGAAAACATTTGACATTTTTAATAAAAATTCATAATTGTACCTTTCCTATAAGTTACCTTAGGTAAGCTTATATTTTTTTGTAACACTTATATGGATTAACAAAAAACATTTGACCAAAACCAAATAGCAGAGATAATACGTATAAAACCTCTGCTAAGAGTAAGTATTTTCCAATCTGACCTCTCTTTCTTGCGGCGCCTTAAGCAAACTTCCTTCATACTTTTTTTTTCATTTAATATGAAGTAAAATATTACAAGACGTAATATTCTATTTCTTATTAAATAAAAAATATGTGGAAGATATTTGCTTAACCCAAAAATAATATGTGGGTAATTTACAAATTAGCAAATAATAAAAAATTAGATTTAAAATTAATTACTAGGTCAGTTTTGTAAAGCAATAATAACACTTCTATACTAATATTTGGGAATAGTTGTTTTGGTTGAGTTTTATTAAAAAATTCTTTAATCAAACCAAACCACTCAGTCTATTTATTGGTAATTAGGTATAGGTACGTATTAGAAAAAAGTCCTAAAATTTTCTGAAACTTTTAATAATTTTTAAAATAACAGTTTATACAAAATATAAACAAGGAAACAAAAACTTAAACTTCTTTTAAATAATTAGTGGCCTATTATACATATTCTCATAGATGTAATAGTTAGTTGAGTGAGACCATAAATAAATTAACAAACTATTTTTTATGTTGTTGACGTTTCGCCAAATTTATTGGCATCCTCAGGACCAAATATGTGAGTTTTTGTTTGTTTTCATAAAATTATCTTCTAGAATCGTCTATTTTCTTTCGTTAGCATTTTTTTCGTTTCATATTGTTTAAATATATTAGTGGCTCCCATATTAATCAGTAGATTATGTAAAGCCTATAAAAATACATATTTTATGTAATTTTTTGTAAAATTCAATATATTATAGCAAAAGGCAAGTTCTCAGAAATAATAAGTTCTTATTAGGTTGTCATAATACATTTTTTTTTAATATTGACGGAAAGAGATCGGTATCGAAAAAAATTAATAATGATTTTAAAAAAGTATACCATTTTTTTTTTAATTTGGCTTTAAAATGTTTTCTAATATCTTATACAAAACATGAACAACAAATAATGAAGTACTGTGCCCACCTCTTTATTTACACCTGCGACAGCAGGTCGACTAGAGGTTATTTGACTAGGTCCAGGAGGTGGAACAAGGAAGCCATCATCATCAATAATTATGAGTTGTGTAGGCTCCAAATTTTGTTCATCTATTTATTCTTCGTCGATTGTAATTGTGGATCTGGTACTATCACCTATTTATGAGAATTATTTAATGTAATTATGTATTATAATTTATTTAAATTATCATAAAATTGTTGTTTAAAATAAAATTCTTGAAAAATATCCTCAGTAATAATGACCTTATTCAGGTCACAGACTACATCAGTGTCGGCATCTATATTAAATTTTTCTTTAGGTATATAAGTAAAACAAATAGGTTTTAAAAACTACTGGAATTCCTCTTGCATAAAATTGTAAATATTTATAATACACCAAAAAATGGTCAATTTGACCATTTTTCTGTATAGTTATCACTGAGGTTGTGGTATTTCCACAAATCAATTTTTCTAAATAAAATTCTATACAAATTTATATTTTTTAGTAGGTACCTATTTAAATAAGAATTTTCATAATTATTGTAATGAAATAAACACGATACTTGCCTAAAATTTAGGTAGGTACTACCTAGTCCTAGTACCTACCTTATTTTATTTCTCGTTTTATTTAATAAAAATCATTTTCCATAACAAAATCAAACAATTTCTCAATTATTATTTCAATATTAAATTTATAAATTAGAATGACTGACAGAGCACTTACCAATCTTTGTACTAAACAATGTCATTGGAAATAAATAACTCGATAAATAAATACCTACTTACAGAATTTTCTATTTATTCATTAGTTAATTTATTTAGTAGGTAATCGGTAATCCTGTATACTAAGTAAATTTATTTTACAATTTGTTTTTGATGATAAATTTAATAAAACATTAAACAATACTTACTAAGTTTCAGGGTGTAAAATAGTGTGGTTTAAACAGAAAATTAAACTTATTTATCAGCTGACGTTTCGAATATTATTTCAATTCTTGTTCAGAGCTGATAAATTAAGTTTTCCGTCACAACCATCACAGTAGTCAAGAGTTCCTAATTATTATTTCTTCTACATAATTGGGAACTCTGACTAACTGTAATGGTTATCACGGAAGACTTAATTTACGAGTTAATTTATTAGCTCTGAAGAAAAATTTAAATAAAATTCGAAACGTTTATTTTATACCTACATGAATAAAATGTGAAAAAATTTTATTATTAAGTATGAAATTATATAAAGATAAGTAAATGAACTAAATTAATTGCAGTTAGAATGATTTAAAGAGTATTTACTAATCAGTTTATGTATAGGGTCCCAGTTAGTGCGTTATACGCTCGATTTTCTAATTTCTAGTAGTAATTTTTCAGATAAAATTATCGTTTACAGGCGGCCTGTCTGACGTAGTTTTCTTCCAAGAAATCCGATGCCGCTAAGAAACAAACAATTGAACATCAAAGAAAAAAGTCATGGTCGGAAAATAAATTTCTTGAAAAATTCAAAATGGCGGATTTTTTATATTTTCTTCATTGACTATGAAAAGTAAAAAAATGCGTGTAAGACGGTGTAAGTAGAAATAAAATTTACAGGAAACAACTACTCAGCGGGCATATGCCCCGACCTGCATTGCATTACACCTGTAAATCCTGCTTGGTAGCCAAGGCGATTTATCAATTCCTAACTAGACATAGACCGGTTTCCATAGACCGGTTTCGAACTTTTTTTGTTCTCGTCAGTAGCCATAGGTATATAGGTAATGGAAAAGACACCTGAGGCAGATTAAGCCTCGGATTAAGCAATACAGACGTAGTGAGATATAAGTATATCCCTCTGGTGGTCAGTGCTACTACCCGTCAGACAGATCCATTAGTAGCTACGTTACGCTGATGAGGAGCAATAACTCCGAAACACGTGTCGGTAGATGTATCTTTTTCATTTTTGGGGTATCGAGCACTATCTAAATTTTTGTATTGTTAATGTTATTTGTGACAGATGGCGACCTGCACGACAGGTACCGAGAGCGACCCATAATATCCCTGGTGGAGTAAACTGTGTACAGAATAAAATTTATTGTGTAAATTTAAAAAAAAATTGGAAAATTATTTTTTAACGAATTAACAAATTTCTTAGAAAATGAGCATCATATCCGGCTAAACTAGAAGTGATATTTAAAATTTACATACATGTGTTCACTTCCCTTTAAAACTAAATTAAGAGAATACCTATAAAAATTTGTCGTTTTGAATTTTTCAAGGAAATTGTTTGTCTTTCTATTATCGTCGAATCTTTCGAATCTCATCAAATCATTCGAATTCCGTCGAATCCTTGGAATCCCGTCGAATCTTTCGAATACCGTCGAATCTTTCGAATCCCGTCGAATCTTTCGAATACCAGCGATTCTCTCAAATCTTTAACATTTGATATCGAATACCTCGAATCCGATCGAATCCCGCGAATCTCAAAATACTGAATGTGGTGTACATATTTTGAGCGAGTGGTTGGCCTCGTTCATTTCCAATATTCATAAACATGTTTTTTTCTTTATTTAGGTATATTTTCATTCCCCTCGACATATTATATTTTTTTCTCAATAACTTCATTTCTATAAAGCAATGGTTCTCAAATTTACTTTATTTTAATACTTCAATACACCTTTCTTAAATTTTCTACGCCACTGGATGATCGGCCGTTTCTGTAACTTTGACTGCTAACTTTTGGCTGCCAATTTAACATCGGTATTATACATGATGATTTTCAGGATCTAAAATACTCGAAAATACCTAAAAAATTTCGTGATGATTCTTAAATGTAATATCTTTATAAATGCATTTAGGAAGAACCTCGGGAAGAACAGAACAGAATCTGTTGGAATTTAAAACCGCAATGCTGCTGATAAAGTTGAAATACCTATATGGTTCATTTCATTTCTGTTCCTCAGATAAAAAATTACCGACAAAGGAACGCGTGCGGCGGCTACAAAGAGGCCGCGTTTCTGCTTTATAAATGCGGCATTTTTTATCTGCGGAACTAAAATGAAATGAACTATACCTATGATTTTATGAAACTTTAAAGTAGGGATGGGACGGATGTGCTTTTGGCCGGATAACCGGATGCAGTATTATATAATATCCGGCCAGTTCAAAATCCGGTTCGGCCGGATATCTTGATTTTCTGATTTTTCGATGGCATATTTTATTGCGACATTTACAAATTATGTAATTCTGACAACCGTAACTAATGTGTTTTGTCTCGTGTTTTGTTTTTACACCGGCAACTAGATAAATTTTCCCAATTTAATGAATTTTTATTATTTGAACTTTAAGACCGTTTTTCTCGATTTTTTCAAATATATCATATTGAAAATTTTATATGGTTGGAACCGGAACCCTTTCGAGATTTTTCCCAAAAAATTAATATTAACGGAATTACTGAATTTATGCGTTACTTAATTTCCCTCGTAATGTTCACACTGTATAACAGTTTTATGCATTTTGGACTGTTTTTATTTAGCCGGATGTTGGCCGGATATTTTTTCATATCCGGCAGGAGCCGATTATCCGGTTTGGAATTCGGATAGGCCGGATGCAGTAGCCGGACCGGATATCCGTCCCATCCCTACTTAAAAGAACTATGCCGAACTACGCCGAACTACGCGTCGCGTAAAGGAATGAGACGCAACCGGGCAGATTCCGAGATTTTATTAAAATGTATAGCAGATTTCGGGATTTTATTTTGAATGCTTTCAATTTTTAGAGCTATGCAGCCAAAATACAAATACCTTTCCGTATATGTCCGTTAACTTAGCCCCGCCATTTTGAAAATGTTAAAAAATGAAGGTTGTTGTGCTACAATGTTCCACTTCGTTATTACCAATTTTTTTTATAGGTGAAAACGAATTTTAAAATTGGTTTTCACCTATTAAAAAAATTTGGTGATAACGAATTTTGTGAAGTGACACATTGCAGCACAACACTAGCACAATTCAACACAACTTTCATTTTTTAATATTTCCAAAATAGCGGGGCTAAGTTAATGGACATTTTCCCGTATAGCATTAAAAATTAATGACAATCCTAAAACTATTGACAAAAATATACATTACTAAAATCTCGAAACCTGCTTGGTTACGCCTCATTCCTTTACTCAATGATGGCGCGTAGTTCTTGCGTTAAGTTAATAGTTATAGATATTAAATCATAGGTATAACTTTATCAGCAACATTGCGGTTTTAAATTCTGACAGATTCTGTTGTTCGTAAATGCATTTATAAAGATATGTATTACATTTAAGAATCATCACGAAATTTTTTAGGTACCATTTAGAAAATCCTGAATATCATGTAATACCGCCGTAAAGTTGGCAGCCAAAAGTTCGGCAGTGAAAAGTAGATTTAATTTCATGAAGAAATGTTTATATAAACGTAAGTCCTATCTTTCTTTGTTACTTTTTGGTCAGTTATAGCGATTTTAAAATGTTTTTAAGTTGAAAAAACATAGTAGCCATGATTAAGTAGGTTTGATAACTAAAATAATCACCTGTCAAAAATAGTTTGTTGATGTGAACACTTCTGTCACGATTAAAATTCGTATTCTGCAATTTACTGAAAATTGTTCAGAATACAGGGTGTCCCGAAACTCCCGCCTTCCCCTCTAGGTGCTAATTCTCCATGCAAAAATAGTAAGAAAATTTCCTATAAACATGTGTCCAGAAATGCTTCCTAAGGGAGCTACGACCCTCTAAGGATGGCGCAAAATAGATGTTTTTCTGGGATTACACAGTAAAGTCACTGATCACTTCACGTGTATGCTAATTACTGCAAAAGAAACTGCGGTCTGCGGTCTGCAAATCAAGGGCTAGAACGCTAGGGGCTCGAGTACGGATTAGGCAGAAGACTTTGAGCGTAATAGAGGCCTATACTCATATTGAAACCTCTCATTCTTGCATTAAACATATCTGCCCTTCATAGATTTTAGAATAAGATAATATATAAATTATATTCTTGTTTAAAACATATTTAAAATATTCATTGAACTTAATTCTGGGAATCACGCCAAATTCTAAAAAATAAATATAAATAAGAAAATTGCCAAAATATGTCAAGATAAAAGTGTAGTATCAAAGGCAAACCTCAACAGTTTGCCCCAGGAAACCACTGTATATAGTTCTAAATGAATATAAATACAATATTGTTATCTAAAATTCGTATCAGTGGTTTTCTAGTATTTTACACTAGAAAATATAATAACAAAATGTATATTATATAATATATAGATATATATATATATATTTATATGATATGTAAAAAACAATTATAAAACAATAACTTATCTTAACAGAACGTTTCGAACCAAAGTCTAGGTCCTTTTTCAACTGTGATTACAAAAAATGATTATTATTTATTATTTCTATATTATTTCTAGTGTAAAATACTAGAAAACCACTGATACGAATTTTAGATAACAATATTGTATTTATATTCATTTAGAACTATAATATACAGTGGTTTTCTGGGGCAAACTGTTGAGGTTTGCCTTTGATACTACACTTTTATCTTGACATATTTTGGCAATTTTCTTATTTATATTTATTTTTTAGAATTTGGCGTGATTCCCAGAATTAAGTTCAATGAATATTAACTATCCGCCACAAACAAACTACAAACAATATATTTAAAATGCAATGTTTTTATTTAAAAGTCAAAACAATTAGGTAAATAAAAGAAAATAACTGTTAAAATGAAATGAATAATTCTTAAATATAGCATATTTATACCATATGCAAACATATTTTGTTTGTTTTAATGAAATTAGTGTCTTAATTGAATGGTATATATTATGCTATATGAGGAATTTTATAGCACGCGTCTGAAGTTTACAAAACGAACTGAAGGTGAGTTTTGTAAACAGACCATTGCTATAAAATACAGATATGGCACGTATATACAAAGATTTTATCTACGCTCGACTTTTTTAATTCTTTTAGACATAAAATACTACTAATCAATTAATATAAGTACCTAAGTAACAACTAAGGGAATAACAAAAGCTGTTTGTTGATATCTCCTTGGCTTAGCAACCGGTGGTTTGCGTGCTTTTTTTTATAAAATGCGTGCGATAAATATATATTGTATAACAACGTCATTATGACATTGAAATTAATCTCATATTACTGTCATTATATAACGAGCGTAGATAAATTAACTATTATCATTGAGTAAAAAATAATAAAGAGGTGCAACTGTCAAGGTTTCGAGATTTTAGTATTGTATTTCTTTGCCAATAACTTCATGATTACCATCAATTTTTAGTACTACGAGAAGGTATTTGTAATGTGGCTGTATAGCCCTTAAAATTGAAGACAATCATGGAGCTATTGGTAAAAAAATACAACACTAAAATCTCGAAACCTTGACAGTTGCGCATCTTTATTATTTTTTAATCAATGCTATTATGTAATGATTCTATCTAGGCATTGAGTAAATATATAATATAAAGAGGCGCAACCGTCAAGGGGCCCAGTTTTAGTATTGTATTGTTTTGCCAATAGCTTCAGGATTGTTATCAATTTTTAGTGCTACGGGAAGGTATTTGTAATTCGGTTGCATGCATAACCCTAAATATTGTAGATAATTCTGTAGTTATTGGCAAAAAAATACAACACTAAAATCTCGGCCCCTTAACGGTTGCGCCTCTTTATTATTTATTTACGCAATGATCTAGGACTTTATTGAACGAGTCTTTGTATAAAGGCCAATAAAAAAGACGAGGCAAATAAAGTCCGATTATGTATAAGTTGCATACAAAGCTCTATGTTCGACTAAAATTACATGATTGTCAAAAAAAATCAGTTTATAAATTTGACGTCTATTCTATGACAGGAGAATATTTGACAAATTATTATTATAAGAAAACTTGACGTTTCAAAGTGTGCTTTTACTTTTGCTAATAGCTACTTGTTTACTAACAAACAACTCGTGTTTGCAAATTTTAAGAGTTTGATATATATTAATAATTATCATAAATGATTAAATACTGTTACAATAGATTAATGTTTTCATAAAATTTGTTAAGTATTTCTTATTTTAAATAAAATGTTCGAGATAAATTTAATTTCATTCATTCAAATACCAATTTACTATTGCTTGTCATTTTTTAAACAAATATTAAATTAACGTAGAATTAATCCCATGTGGGTTGTTCATATTGAAGAAGAAAAACAACAAAGGTCTTGTTCCCACAAAATTCTTTTTTATTGCAACCGGTTTCGTGATCAATACATTTTTACATTTTTAATAAAATTCCGTTAAATTTATGATTGTTAAATATAAGATCTTTAAAACAAAAGTTAAAAAATATACTTGTACAAAAGGCCTACTATACTCTAGATGAGTTTTATAGTGATATGGACTTCAATCTAGAATAGGTGACCATAGTTGATTTATTGTACCACATGCAATCACTCTCCATAAATTTTTATCATTTGTAGTCTGTCTTGTAGCCTGATGATGTGATGTAATGTATTGATCACGAAACCGGTTGCAATAAAAAAGAATTTTGTGGGAACAAGACCTTTGTTGTTTTTCTTCTTAAATATTAAATTGTATTTATTATTGACATTGACAGATGTGCCCAATTTTCTTTATGATAATCGCCAATTGGACTATACCGTTTGAGGAAAAGATATAAATTGACCCCGTCCCAAAAATGCCCGCTAAATTTGAGTGGAATTTCTCTATTGGTCGTATTTATAGAACCCGAGTTACAAAGCAATCGCTAGATTTGACTGGACAAAGGCGCTAGATTTGACTGACAAAGGCCGACTCTACAAGTACTCGCGTCACTCATTAAACTTTTCCGCATTTTGCAACAGTCCTATCAACTGTTATGATTGTCTCGAAACGCATAAACGCTAAACGTATGAAATACACGAATAAATGGAGAGCGGGCTGGTTCTGTCATATTCGTTTTTGTGAAATTAATTCTTAATTTATGTCAGCTGTTGATGTTGATGAGATTTATCTTATATAAAGATATCTTACTTTGTGTCGTATGTATAAGAATTAACCTTATATGTTTTGTGTATGAAGTATTAAGGTACGTAATGCAAACGATTAATATTGATTAAATGTTGAAACGTTGTTTTTAAGGTTAGGTTTTCATCGAAATCTGATGACTATCGCAGCTTTCATTAATTTCATCGAGTAAAACTGACTATATTGCGCACACCGTTCTGTGCTACCATAAAATAATGGGGCGGAGTCAATTTATATCTTATCGTCCGACGGAGTACGGAGTACGGCATCTCTAACTAGTACTAGTCTAGTACCATAATGTAGCACATTATGGCCGCTAGACAGTTATATATCAAGTCATTCGGTTTTTCAAGTAAGAAAACAAAAACACAAGAATAGAAAGAAATATCAGGAGAACGGGATTGCCATAATTGGTGATCCGCTACCTATTCGTCCTATTCTAGTCTCATAAAAGTCTCGTAAAAAATGAATTGTAATATAACTGGTGTGTGCTCTCGTGTGTGCCTTATCCTATTGGAAATTAACTCGAATGAACCCATCGTCAGACTACTAATTTGCTGTATGAACGGACCTCGGAACAAACTACAAAAATTTGCCTTTTGATCAAAGAAAATGAAATAAAACGTAATAAACTTTATTATTTATTTATTTATTTAGTCTCTGCCCGACCAAATTCTTATGTTCGGATTATTCACATAGCCAGTGAGAAACCATGCCTCGTTGATGTAAATGACAACATTCATTATTGTTTAAATTGTTCAGAAAATGTTTACCAAAATATATTCGAACGAATTTCTTTGATATTTGATGGTCTACTAAACGATAACGGTTCTCGTAAATTGTTTAGAAAATGTTTACCAAAATATATTCGAACGAATTTCTTTGATATTTGATGGTCTAAACGAAAACGGTTCTCGAATTTCTCCGTGTAAAGGTCAACTTTATTGAATGTCCAACCGTAGAAAATAAATATTGTTGTTCAGTAGCTGTCAAATTTTTGACTAAACTAAATTTGAAAATGTTCCTATTTTGAAATGCTCTCTGCTTTGGAACAATTAAAAAAATAAAAATGAATGGAACTATTCATACCCTGGCTGTTCCGAGGACTTCACTGAGCGTTTTCCCAATTTTACCATAAATTTTAAAACCATTAGAAGTAGGGATGGGATAACCGGATGCAGTATATCCGGCCAGTTCAAAATCCGGTCCGGCCGGATATCTTGATTTTCCGATTTTTCGATGGCATATTTTATTGTGACAATTACAAATTGTGTAATTCTGACAACCGTAACTAATGTGTTTTGTTTTTACACTGGCAACTAGATAAATTTTCCCAATTTAATGAAATTTTTAACAGGCTTTTATTAGCTTCACCTGTATGTTTGTTTGTATGTAACGGAATCTTTCAACGAGATTTTCACCCACTTCAAAACGTCAGATTAAACTGAAACTTTGCACACTTATCAAGGATCCATGACAATACAATAATTGAAAAAAATTTGATTTCAAAAATTTTTAAAAAAATTTTATGTTAAAAATTACAAAAAAAATTTGAATTGAAAATTTCGAAAAAAAAATTGAATTGAAATACTTACCTGTAAAAAAATTTCATTTCAAAATTTTTGAAAAAAATTCGATTTAAAAAATTTTGGAAAACAAATTTCAATTGAAAAATGTCAAAAAAAATTAAATTGAAAAATGTCAAAAAAAATTTCATTTCAAGAATTTTGAAAAAAATTCGATTTCAAAAGTTTTGAAGAAATTTTGAAATGAAAAATTAAAAAAGAATTTGAATTGAATTATTTAGAAAAAAATTTTTCAAAAATATAAAAAAAATTTAAAAAACACGGTTTAAAGGGAAACCGAACTAAAAAGTAAAAAATAATGTTCATCTATTAAGATTTTGTTCAACAGTGATATTCCACTAACTCAATATAATTAAATGCTTTTTACTAAGTTTAAAATAAGAATAAAGTGATTACTTTAATCAATAGCTACCAATGAAATATTTATAATAATTGATATCATGCACCCCACGCTTTTTTACAATAAAATTCGAGATAAAATTATTTTTTGTCAATCAATTTATTCTTATTTTAAACTTAGTAAAAAGCATTTAATTATATTGAGTTAGTGGAATATTTATCACTGTTGAACAAAATCTTAATAGATAAACATTATGTTTTACTTTTTAGTTCGGTTTCCCTTTAAAGCGTTTTTTTTTTTAGTTTTTTAAACTATAATTTTTTATTATTTGAACTTTAATACCGTTTTTCTCGATTTTTTTCAAATAGACCATATTAAAAATTTTATATGGTTGGAAGTGCCAACCCGAATAAAAACTACTACCAAAATCAATAATAAAAAATAGAAAAAATATAGGTTGTCATTTAAAAAAAAGTCGATGACGTCATAATTTAACAAACAAATGACACAAGAAACTGAAAATAGGCTGAAAATATTTGCTCAAGTTAAAATCGCTATACCCCTTCGAGATTTTTCTCAAAAAATTAATATCAACGGAATTACTGAATTTATGCGTTACTTAATTTCCACACTGTATAACAGTTTTATGCATTTTGGACTGTTTTTATTTAGCCGGATGTTGGCCGGATATTTTTTCATATCCGGCCGGAGCCGAATATCCGGTTTGGAAGCCGGATAGGCCGGATGCAGTAGCCGGACCGGATATCCGTCCCATCCCTAATTAGAAGGTTACATCTAGGATAGTAGCAAATTTTTGAGAAATTAGGCACTATCGAAACAGACGAATATGTCTTATGACACCTGCGAAACAATTTTAAAGAAATATTATTTCTCACTTACAAAATTTATTTAATATATTAAATACATATTACAAACGTAAGCGAATTTTTATAAATGGTTAAAATTATGTATCAAGAGTTACGATACAAAACAAAGTTTATATTATAAGTTTTTTTGGCGTTACTCAATTGTTTTTCTGATATCGTATTTAAAATTTACGTAAAAATAACTAAAACTTTCGTCCTCACATTTTTTCCTCTTTTGCCAAAGATAATAAAGTTAAGGGGGGTGTAAAAATATAAATGATTACCCTGTACATAATTTAAATTTGCTGTGCAAGGATTTGGAAATCAAGAATATCAAAGAGAATGTAGGTAGTCCAAATGGTCAAGTATTTTCGTATAGTAATCATGTGGTTAGAGCAAAATTCAACCAAGCAGGTGGGCAAGACATTACTACTTCCGAGTTCCGAGTGATGTGCGAATTGTGCGATGGAATAGTGTTGCTAATTGCTTGGGGATGTATGTCACTCAGTGGGATATACCATTGAGTAAAAATAATAAAGAGACACAACTGTCAAGGTTTCGAGATTTTAGTGTTGTTACTAAAGATATGTGAGGACAACGGACAACAAAAAGGAGATTGATAGTACGATCTACCAAAAGATCTCAAACATCGGTCTTAAACAAACTGAAAAAATGCTTCCATTTCAAATTACAGCATATCTTTGAGGATGATCAAAAGCTACTACCATAAAAAACTCGAATATTTTAACGTTGATAAGAGCAAGATTAACACCATAGGTGTCATTTTTTTAAAACCTATATTCAGGGTGTCCATTAAAGAATGGGCGAAACTGTAACAGTAGGTTTTTTTTTTTAATCACTTATTTAACGTCGGCCTATTTCCGCTACCAGGGCATATCACCGACGCCAGGAGACGAGCAACCCCCAACCTGGAAATTTTGCCGAACCTCTTATCTTACTAAGAGTAGGGATTTTTTACTTGCCTAACATTTAATAGGCAAGGGACCGACTGCTTTACATCCTCTCCGAAGGATGGTATATCCTCAATACACCTCTCGCCTACAGTTGTATTGCTTCTGCGATATAGCTGATATACAAGCCGCTAGAAGTAGGGAAACGAGACCGCGTCTTTCCGTGGATAGTCACCATCCAAGTACTAAACGCGGTAGCTGTCGCTTTACTTTTCATATCGCTATGAAGTGAGTCAAGTCAGTCCTCCCCTCGATGGCCTAACAGTAGGTTCCTTGAGTAAAAATAAATCATTGTAGCTGAACATACCTTTGCTTCATTAAAAAGTTATGGACCGTCAATAGCAATTTTGTATTTAATTTTTTTTAAATTGCTTAATTTGTTAAATTAATAAAATCTCTTCTTAAAAACTGCATAATAATAATAATAATAATGTTTATTTACAAACAAATTTACAAGAATTACAATAATAATACAATTATATATTATACTGAATTATCTTATTGCCAGGCATTTTTCTCGAAAACGGTGCATTGTACCGACATAAAATACGTAGGTATTCCTGTTTTAAGTAGAATTTAATGCTTCATTAAAAACAAATAACTTTTTTAAAAAGTTGCCGCTCAAAAAATTAATGACCAAAACAAAAGAAAAATTTAGACATTTGCAGCTCCCTCCACTTTATTCGCTTGCATTATTGACACGACTTTTATCAGCGGCTCAAAAAAAAACCCATATACCAAATTTGGATGAAATCACGTTAATAGTAATAGATATAACAAAAAATTTAAACGAAAAAATTGGGTCCATGACTTTTTAAAGAAACAAAATGTGTTACGGTCATTTTTAAAAATAGTAGTAGAATAGAGAATAGTAGAGTAAGTTTGAATGCTTCTGGGGATGAAGATAAAAGGAAACAATCTTGTATCTAAACTGAACTTAAGTCGAGCTTAAGTATAGTATAGTATATTATGCGACAAGTGCAGAAACGTGCAAATTTCTCACCAGTTTGAAGAAGTTGTGGCACGAATGAAATGATCTTTGCACGAGCGAATGCGAGTGCCACAATTCAAACGAGTGATAAATTGCATTTTTGCACGTGTAGCACACTATACTTTTTCTACAACCACACTTTTCCTCCAAAAATAAAAAATTAATAGATTTTTTGCCATTAATACTTATTTAAAGTTTTTCTTGAAACTATGCAGATACAATTTTTGCGGCACAGTTATGTCACTTTGCTGCACGCTTATGTCACTTTTTAAGTGCTGTGCGAGGTGCTGTGGGAAATTATCTAGTTTGCGTACAGTAAACAGTGCACAAAAGCGTGTTTTGGATAGTGGTAGTAGAAAAAATTCTTATCATTTAAGTTCTAAAGTACAGGGGTATTCACGAGAGATTTTACCCCCCTTAACTTTCTTATTTTTTATTCTAGTAAAAAATGGTTAAGACAAAAGTTTCAGGAAATTTTCTTATCATCTCAATGCACCTATCGCAGAAACAAATGAAAATCGTATTTCGAAGATACTGACCAAACTTATGATTTTTTTATGGAACACCTTGTATATTTTTAGATTTTTTAAAATCAACTTTCCTTCTTGATTACAAAAATATATATATGTTATATATTTGCTCCAGCCGTTTGCGCAATATGCCTAATTCAATTAAATGTTTCGAATTTTGCACAAAATCAGTATTGCCATGGAAAATGTTTTGTTATTCTGCAGCAACATAATGACAATTCATTTATTAAGTAATCTGTCGCAGAAAAAAAAGAGAATCGCATTTCGGAGATACAGGCCAAACTTACTTGATCTGCTTGCTATTATTTATAATAAAATACAATCGATTTGGAAAATATAAATTTATTATTAACAAAAAAAATTTAAAGAAGGTGTTCTATATTCTCGACAATATCATTTTTTTCACTAATGGGGCCCGTGTAATAAGGCATTTTGACTTAAGCACAAACAGTAAATACACATTCTTAATAAATGTTAAATTGTCAATATGTTGCTGCAGAATAACAAAACATTTTCCGTGGCAATACTGATTTTGTGCAAAATTGGAAACATTTAATTGAATTAGGCATATTGCGCAAACGGCTGGAGCAAATATATAACATATATATATATATCTTTGTAATCAGGACGAAACGTTGATTTAAAAAATCTGAAAATATACAAGGTGTTCCACAAACAAATCATAAGTTTGGTCAGTATCTCCGAAATACGATTTTCATTTGTTTCTGCGATAGGTGCATTGAGATGATAAGAAAATTTCCTGAAACTTTTGTCTTAATCATTTTTTACTAGGATAAAAAATAAGAAAGTTAAGGGGGGTAAAATCTCTCGTGAATACCCCTGTACAATTACAAGATTCATTTTATAAGAAATAATTTATGGCATAAGTCTGTGAGTTTTCCATCGTGAAGGTTCTTCTTCATAATAATTCCTAAAAGAGAAAAAATAAGTTAATACGTTAAGAGATAATTTATCTGTGTTTAGCTTACCTGGTTTTCGTATTATTTTTTTAAATCCCTATCTTGCCTAAAATAATATTTAGTCGACAGCAAAGTATTCGTACTTATCTATTTACCCTCGTATGGTGCTGAAATAAAACATGTATATTAGATAATTAGTCGGGGTTTAGATCTGTTGATTTGTTAATCATCCATTTTCTGGGCTAAATTCTTGTGATTTTAAAATAGTTTTGGTTTAGTAGTTATACTCACTGTAGGTGTAAGAATAATCGTGATCTCGATTGTGATGAAATCACACTCCGCTAGTCGGGATTAATTAAAGCAACTACGTCATAAATTATAGGAAATTCTCTCTAGTTTAATTTATCACATAACTATTTTCATCGTAAATTGAGTCGGAAAGGAGATATTATAAAAAAATATTTTTGGGCGCCATTTTTTCAATATGGCGACGCGAGCGGCAAAGATGCGAGGTGGCAAAATGGAAATTCGAAAAAAGCACCTCAAAATCTATAAAAATACCAAATATAAAAATTCCTGCAAAACTTTCCAGGTAACCCTCTTTTTGAGCACCAAATGACTGACTGTATTATAGCTCCAATGCTCGCTCCAATGTGTTGTTATGTATTAGTCGAAGTTATTCTTATTGATAGGTTTGTTATTGTTTATTTAACTCAAGGCTGCAAAAATTGCAAATCTGACTTAGTCCCTTCAGTCCCTGATAAGGGTATCTTCGAGGGTAATTTTATTGCAGATGCAGATACGTACTCGACAAATACATCTACTTTTTTGTTAAAAATTGATATTTTTCATTTTTTAATTCACTCGTTTTTGCATTTATATCTTTTTAATTCGCTCCTTTTTTGAAATCCAATTTTTTTATGTAAATGAGATATATTTTATTTATTAATTTGTATTTGTATTTGGTAGCCAAATTTGTTATTTCAAATAACAAATTTGGCTACCAATTTTGGATTTATAGGTATAATTCAATGGGAGTCGGGGCCTTTGCCCGTCCAGTAGTTGTTTCCTATAATCCTATTTATTAAGCATGTTTTAGTCCATCAGGGCTAGAGGTCGCCGCTCTTGGTGCTTGCTTGGCAAGCCGCTATCGGTCACGAGACATCTTCGATGTCTTGACTGGTAGTAGCAACTGACCACCAGAGGGATGTACTTATCTCTCACAGTTACTATGTGCTGGGTCTGCCATAGACCAGTTTGGTTTGCCTTTGTTATTTGTCTTTTCAGCTACCTGTGGCACACTGATGAGAACATAAAGAGTTCGAAACCGGTCTGTGTCTGGTGGAGAAAAGACAAATAACAAATTTGGCTACCAATTTTGGATTTATAGGTATAATTCAATGGGAGTCGGGGCCTTTGCCCGTCCAGTAGTTGTTTCCTATAATCCTATTTATTATGCTGAGATTATGTTATTATACAATGATTGTGAATAAAATAGTATACATACCTCGCTGGTCGTCCTCATTACAGCCTCGATATCTGACCTCGGCGCTACGCGCCTCTGTCAGATATCAACCCTCGGCTGTAATGAAGTACCTCCCAGCTCGGTATGTAATGTACTATTATATTTCTGTAGGTATTATACAACAATAAATAATTATACGATTTTATAATACTAATATATTTTCAGGTCAAGCGGTCACGAGCCGATAATGAAACACCTGAAAAAGAAAGGTAAGTTTTAACTTTTAATCAGCGTTTAAGTTCTACGATTCCCTGATGTGCTCTATGTTTAGTTCGTCTGATTCATCTCACTTGTGTGGTTTAGTTTTAGCAAGATATTTTAAAAAATAATGCACTTATTAAAAAGTTTTGACACGTCAGGTTCAATAAAATATTCTCAGTATTTTTCATTTTACATATAAAAGAAATAAATTGTGAAAGAATTAGTAAATTTATATTATAAAAACAGCGCGACCATAACTTTTAGACAATGCCAAAGCAGTACCGGCTGCGTAATTAATATCTTTACGCATACTGTTATCCCGGACCCCTCTGAAAGGAAGAACTTGAGTCTTCTAATAAGCAAAACTGTATACAGGATTAGACATTGCAGACATTGAGTCATTAATATGTAGAAGGAACAAAGTTGGTGATAAAATAAACAAATCTTTGTGGAACACCCGAGTTGTTATAAAAGATTTCTGATAACAGCGGTTAGAGAGAAAATCTGATAATCACAGGCATATCTGAACTGACATGCCATCATAAGACAGTATAAATTAACTTAATATATCTATACTCGTTCACATACTGTGGAAATATTTAAAGCTTTGGTGTTATGGTTTGAGTGGACTCTATTAATGGAGTAAAACGGTTTAACTTTTCGTATTAATTTATTTCGTATACAAAGTACAAACACTATATCTTCTTGATTTTACTTATCACTAACAACTATTATCATTTACACTTGTATTAACAAACATGTGTGAGTATAAGGACTTAAAAGCCTGTGAGGGTTGAGTATAAAACTAATTATTTTCTTTATAAACGTTAAAACGTGTGTTTCGTTCTATGTCGCTCAAAAGTCATACTACTCGATGCGATTCGTAGAGCGCTCTCTCATTGGTGGGGATATACTTGAGTTAGTCCGGGAGCTTAATTCACAACATTTGGCTTGGAATTATCCAAATTTCTCTATTGTGTCGTTCCATATATGGTAACATAATATGTATGTGAGCAGATCTCCTGTTAAACGCTCTCGATGAAAATGATATTACCTATCGGTCAAAAATGTCAAGATATTACCATGATACAATAAACGAAAGATAAGATTGCGGACATGCGAAGACGTCACCGTGTGAATTGACAACCGTTGCTCTGTCATCCTGCCCGTGTTTATTTCGTGGTGTAATCGAAGTTTCTGTTAATGTGGTGTATTTACTTTTATAATAATTCTTAACTTAAACTAAACGTTCATTAACTAGTGTTCTGGTCTTTAGAGGGAAGTTAATATTTAAAACAAATATAATTTTATTCACAATCATATATGTAATGCTTCAATTGCCAGCTTATAAAAAGGTGGGAGGCAGGCATTTGTTAACTCTTCTTTTCCAGCTAGACAGCTAGCCGGTAAAGTAGCTTTACCGGCTAGTTAAACGTCACTTTGCGGCAGCAAATCTTCTGGTTGTCTTTTGTGCAGCAGCTTTAAAATTTAGTGGAGTCTCTAAGAGTCAGTTGTATAAAAGCGGTTCAGCGAAAGTTCAGCTGATTTGGTTCAAAATCCAAGGATACCGATTGTTGCAAGAATGGTATCCTTGGATTTTGAACCAAGTTCAGCTGAACCACTTAACAACTGGCCCTTAGTCACAAATGATCAGAATCAAACCTTTTGTTGTAGAATTTTGAGTGAATTTAACAGAAATTATTGATAATAAATACTTGTGGAAATAAAATAATTTATTTGACAGAAGAACCTTAATGCCCGTTACCTAGCAACGCTCAACTTTTATCACTGCAGCCTACCTACTTATTTTGCGTGATTTCCTAATTCTCATTCACTATCTATTCAATTAAATAAAAAAATTGTTTGCTGAGATTATGTTATTATACAATGATTGTGAATAAAATAGTATACATACCTCGCTGGTCGTCTTCATTACAGCCTCGCGTCCCCGCTCGGTATGTAATGTACTATTTTGACACCTGCTTCCGAAAGTGACATTTTCTGTTGTTTGTCAGTGTATTTTCTATTAGCGAAAATAGACGTTTGTCTTCCTTCAGTCGGTTTCCAATAGCAACGGGAGACAATATACATTTACTCCCGTTGCTATTAGAGACGGGAGCCAATATTAACATGAAACCAAATAAAAAAAAATCAATTTTTATTTATCATTATGAACATTAATGGTACAATTTGTTAGATTATTAAAACTAATGGCAATAGAAGATTTTGATGAACAGCTTAATGTTGTTGTGTTAATATCAATGTCCTGATTTTCGCTCGTTATTGTTGATAGTGATTCACAACCCTCAATAATAATTTGCTTGTCTTTATTTATATTTTCGCAAGTTGATACTGACTGTGATTTTTTACCTCCAGTAATAATTTGTTGAGCCACTTTACACTTTTTTGAGATAGAATCTTCTAAATATCCTTCAGCAACTGCTGAGGACCTCCATCCCCCATGCCTCTTCAAACTTATAATATCCCCTCCAGCTTCTACCAGAAGCGATGCGGATGTTCTTCTGAAACTGTGTCCAGTATAACTAGAAGGTTCCGGCAATTTAAGATACTCGGCAACTTTACGGGGTATTTGGGAAAATGTATTTTTTCCAACTGCTTGCACTGTGCACTTTCCTTTAATATAATTTACGAAAAATCTGGAATGTGTTGTTTTTGCAGATCTTAATGCAAAATACTTCCTATATATGTCAATAACGTTATTTCCATTAATCTTATCATTAGTTACAATAAAAGTACGTGCAATGTGCGTTTTTGTGTCTGGAATCGTAATAACTAAAATGTCGTTTTTATCTTGAATATCTTCGAGACGTAAATAGGTTAATTCGTCACACCGACAAGCCCCACAAATTGATATAACTACAGCAACCTTAAATAAAACAGGATGTGTGAGAAAAACTACTAATAAGTCATAGAACAATTAAGTTTACCTTCATGAACAAATATATTTCGTCAGGGGCTTCTGAAAAAAATTTATTTATATCTTCCCTACTGAAAGTTTTTGCTTTCTTCGGTTGATATCCAACAGCTTGCCTTTTCAAAAAATTTATCAGTTTCTGTTTTTTTATCTCGATATCTTCTCTTAAGAGAAGCGTAGTTCTTAACATCGAATACTTTGCCCAAAGGGTCGACGATTTGTATTTTTTACTGGCAAATGAAAAATAAGCCAAAATGACATCATCATTTATTATTTTGACGTTGCTGGTTGTCATCCATTTTTTGAACGTATTATATTCGTTTTCATATTTTAATCTCGATTTTGCTGGAAGAAAATTTAGTGTGGCAATTCTTGCTTCTTCTACAATAGCTTCAGGAATTTCACAGTCACTATCCGAACTCATTTTCTTTTTCGTAATGCACTAACTCGCGTTGCAATAATAATTGTGCAGTAAACAGTTTTTTGTTTGACTATTACTCGCTACCATAGAAACTGGAAACATTTACTAGCCTGCTCATGGTTTTTATATTTAAATATTTTTGATTTCAGCAAAATATAAGAAATAAAGCTTTATCATAAATAATATGTGTGAACGAGTATGTGAAGGTGTCAAAAAAATCATATGTTCAACTCTGGAGTAAAGTATCATTTCCTCCCTTGGATGATTGCTGCCCTCGCTTCGCTCAGGCAGCAACTTTCATCCGCGGGAGGAAATGATACACTTTCCTCCCTAATTGTACAAATAGCTATTACTCAAAATCATTATAAAGACGTTAGTATCTAAACTCGAATCGCCGACAAATCTCCAATCATCCTGATGGAAATAAGCATTTAAATTAAATAATATTGTAATAATGTAAATTTTAATGTAATGGGCCAGTAAGCAATATTTTTCAGGACATGTGGAAGTTTACAATTTTTTATGTTTATACCAACATGGTTGATAGTTTTGTGTCAATTATAGTCGGTACAGCTATCTCGAGAAAAGTTTATAAATACTGTTACGTGTTTACACCTCTTACTAAACACCCCAAACGTGGATTCAATAATTGCAACAAGATTAACACTAAACCACTAATTTATTAACTCACTAATTACTTAAATAATTAGTTACTTAAACTATAACATTAATTACTACTATTATTCACTACTTGTCACTGTACTAATCACTGTTCCATTTCCAATATTCAACTGACTTGCAGTGGATCATCTTGGCCTTTATATACATGAGAGATGTCTTCTAGAACGACCCAGGCGTTCTCTTGATGATTCCACATTCCACAATCCTCTTGTTTTAATTTGTTTTCGTACCCCCTGTGCAATTTCTTGGACGACTGTTGAACAACCACACTTAGGGACCTACTATGAAAGGGTTTGCTACAGACCCCTTCAAAACCGGTGTATAGTAGTAATGAAGGAGCCGAGTCCAGAATATCAAAGACTTGCGAGACTGGACCAATACCTAACGGACGTGTAGATATAGAATATTTTATTTCATCCCGTCATTAATTGTCTATTTGTATAATTTGAAACTTGTTTATTTTCTTAAATCATTTGACAGTTTTGGCACTATTTTTTAATTTAAGGTTAATTTTTATATGTCAAATAACTGTCAAAAGGTATAATAACAGTTTGTGATTGGTTCTTAATGACTTTCCGGTGGTTTCCGGTACATTGCAGTCTCTAGATCCATAATACCTCACTTCCCGGCCGCATATAAGTAATGTTGTACTTTCCGGACGGCATGAAATAAAATACATTACAATATTTTGTCTAGGCAACTACGCTGGCGGGTTGGAGATTTAATACTTGGAATAAAATCAAATGAGTTAAATAAATTAATTAACATATATGTCTTCCACTATGTTATTTATTGAATTATGCATCTTCTTTGTGACACATTTTGTTCATTCATTTCCAGAATTATTTATTTTTGTGGGTGTATTTTCATCCCTTAGACCGCTTGCAAGTAAGCATTCTTGTTTTCTAGTACCTATGTTGTTTATTGAATTATAAACATTCCCTGTTGTTAGTTCATTTTCATAATTATTTGTCCTTTGGGGATGTATTTTCACCCCTTAGACGGCTTGCAAGTAAGCGTTCTTCGTTTATTAATGGTGTTATGCGTGTTCGCAGCACAAGGTGGTACCTCGTTATGTCTGTTCATTTTCAGAATTATTTATCTCGTGTAATGTGCCCTTGATAGTATCAAAATATAAAGGAAGGTCATTGATGTAAAGAATGAATAAAATGGGACCTAAGACAGAGCTTTGAGGAACTCCATGTTTAATAGCTGTTAATTATTCTAAATTTACATTATTAAGCGTTACGCATTGTCTTCTATTTTCGAGATAGGATCTAAAAAGTGATAATGGTAGTCCCCGAATCCCGTAATATTGTATTAATATTTCGTGGGAAACACAATCAAAAGCTTTACTTAGATCGCACAGTGTAATGGACGATAATAAGCTTTCCTTAAAAACCTCATCTACATCCTCTATGACACTTAAAATGGCCTTAGTTGTGGAGCAGTTTTTCCAAAAACCCCACTGACAAGAACTCAGGATGTCATTTTGTTCTATATATTTAACAAGTCTAATTTTTATCAGGATTTCCAAAAGTTTTCCAAAAATAGGTATAATGGATATAGGACGGTAGGTAAATATCAACTAGTGACATGTCTCCTTTTTTAAAAATCGGTACTACTTTGGCAATCTTGAAGAGATCAGGAAATAGTCCAGAACTAAATCATGCATTAAACAAATTGCTTAAAGGTAGAGCAATGATTTGAATTGTTTCCTTTAACATTGCAGCATTAATACCATAAATATCCAAAGACCTAGAATTTTTTAGTGACATTACAATATCAATGATTTCTTGTGCTGTAGTTGGATATAAAAAAAATGAACATAGAGGTTTTTGTGTGTAATTTAGAAGATCATCATCTACATATTAGATATTATTCATTGTGCATTTTATTTTGTTGTATTTTATACTAAAACATCTTTTTTAGAAAAAAAAAACACATTTTATGAACAAATGAAGTTACAAATAGTGTTCCACATAACAATCAATTATTCTGTCATTTTTTCCTCAGAAACTTAAAAGCGTAGCCATCAAAACTAGGGCTAGTAGGAAGAAATGTTAAATTAAAATAGTATGCTATTGTTTCTGATAAAATTGATTTGACGCTTCCTAGATTTTCACAAAATTATTTGGATTGCTGTGATTATTTGCAGAAAAACCCGAGGGGTGGCTCACTCCATAGAAATGTGTACACCAGATTTAAAATCTTGATATTTAACTGGGATTGAATGAGATTAAACGGACTGAATAAGATTGAACGGATTGAATTTTGAATTAACGGAATTTTCTGGATTGTACGAAGGCGTATAGGGGCCAACAACTTTATTTTTTTACAAACATATGGAATTGCCAATTCAAAGTGACAATTGTCACTTCAAAGTGACAATTGTCACTTCAAAGTGACAATTGTCACATCGAAGTGACAATTCAAACTGACCATAGGGTATGCGCATAATATGCTAGATTTTTAAGCAACATTGGTTATAAAAGATAGTTAATGCTGTAAAAAAATGAATAACAATAAAATTTTATCAATAATATACCCTAAATTTATGTATTTGTTAATTAAAATTTATATTATTTTTAAATTTACGACCACTGACCGAGAACAAACGATGAAATTCGCATCTCACCGTGCTGGGCGTGACGTCAATCGCTGTTTTTTTTTTTGGCAGAACTTTAGAATCTTTTATGTTCGCCGTTGTGCATATATCATACTATTTAGGTGTAGATTCAATGTGCGATTTCGGTGTTAAATATTAACATTTTTCACGGAAAAGTGAGTGGAACAGATTTTGTAAAGGCCCAGATAGTTAATTTGGCCAATGTTGCTCTCCTTGTTGCTGTACTACGTTTAGGTGGAAGGCGCCTTTTTCTACCAGCTTGACAATCAAAATACATGAACTTTTAAATGTATGTAACTGCCCATTCATTTAAACATCATATAGTTTTCTAAATCTTCTTCTAATTGAAAAAAAAGTAAAATACATAACCTAAAATTGTACGATTTTAAAAAGGTACAAAATCGCACTTACGTTGAAATGATCCCCACGTACAACCCCTTTAGTGTTTTCTGATATATCAATTTCACGCCTTCTCATGGTACGTAACCATAATTTTCGTTTTTAGCGTTTGATCGTATATTGGTAATGAGACAAATCATTTTTCTGGTGTTTTTCTTGTGGACGACTGGCATTGATTTATTTAACAGTACCTTGGATGCTTAATATCAGTAATATCCTTCTTTTCCACTGCAAAATACTGCATTAAATGCTATTTTAACGAGTTTTACACGACATCAAACATTAAATGAAAATGCCAGTGTCTGACGTCACACCACGACAGCAACCATTTGCATAACGTCACCGTCATTTTTGCGACTCTTTAAAATAATCATTTTTTGTTAATTTTTTTGGATAATGGGTTACATTTTAGCCGTTTTTTATTATTGCGATAGCCATTTATAATCTGTCTCACCAACAGATGCAAATAGACTCCTCCCCAAAAATGCCCGCTAAATTTGAATGGAATTTCTCTATTAGTCGTATTTATAGAACCCGAATTACAAAGCAATCGCTAGATTTGACCGACTAAGACCGACTCTACAAGTACTCGCGCAAAGCATTAAACTTTTATACATTTTGCAACAGACCAATCAGAACGCATAAAGGCGAAACGTATGAAAAACGCGAATAAATGGGAAGCCGGCGTCAGACGGCGTGACTATCAACTGTGTTATTAGTTTTTGTGACATTTCATCTGGGAGTTAAATAAGGTACGTAAATGCAAACGATTAATATGGATTAAATGTTAAAACGGTTTTTCTTAAGGTTTATGATGGCTGAAGAAGGTATAATTTCTTCACCCAGAAAACGCTTATCCAGACATTTTTCGATGGAAGATAAGGAAAAGGTGCTGAACATTTGTAAGGCCTACGATAGGGAGAATCCGGAGAAATCAAAGATGGAATGCATGGAGTTCACTGCAAAGACAGCAGGTGTGAGTGTTCGAAGTGTTTCTAATATTCTTCATGAATACAAACAAGCAATACAACTTCAGCCACCAACAGTGTACCACCGACAAAGGGCAGTTTTGGACAATATCGATGAAGGAACTTTAAAAGTTCTCTCAAGCGTATAATCCATTCCTTTTTTGAAAGAAATGAACCACCAACTGTAAACAAAATTTTAGCAGCGGTGCATGAAGGTGATTATTTACCTCATCTTAAACGAAGTACTTTGTGGCGATTAATAAGAAAAATTGGCTTTCGGTGAGTGAACGGACTCTTTATTTCTTCGTGTTGTAATGTAATTATTGTATTTGGCATTATAGGTTCTCAAAAAGGACACGTAATAGAGCCCTAGGGGAAAAAAATGAGATTAACGTTTGGAGGCAAAGATTCCTGCAAGACATCAGGAAATGCCGGGAAGAACATAAGAAATTGCACTTTTTAGATGAGACTTGTGTGAACGCTGGCCATGCTGTAAGTAAAGTATGGAAGGACGGTTAAAAGATCCATCGGGCAAGGGAAGTCATCTTATAGTCCTCCACATAGGATCCGAGGACGGTTTCGTTGAGAATGGTTTGTTATGCTTCGAATCAAAGAAAACTACCCTTTGTCGATGGTACACTTTTGGTGACTGAAGTTGGTGTGCTTGTTTGTATTCACGAAGAATATTACAAGCACTTGGAACACTCACACCTGCTGTCTTTGCAGTGAACTCCATGCATTCCATCTTTGGATTCTACGGATTCTCCCCATCGTAGGAAGATGTTCAGCGCCGTTTGCTTACCCTTCACCGAAGAATGTCTGGCCAGTCGTGTTTTTCAATGGAGAAATAGGAACTGCTCGCCGGTTCTGACAGCTCAGTAGTGTTCAGTGTAAAAAATAAAAGTGATATCATATATTATTTTTCCAATTATATTATATCTTATTAGTTATCGTTGTTTTAATATATTTACAAATTTTTGTATATGTAGGGCTTTTAAAGTCTATTTTTTTCTATCGACTTAAGTACCAAATGTATTGTAATGATTTACTGGAACAATTTCACATAGGTTACTCCACTGGATAAACCCCAATGACCCCAATGCACACTACTAAAAAATAGCCAAATCTGCTGAGTCGTTTACCTTTTGGTTTCCACCACAAAACATGTTTTTATTAATATCTATCCTAAGATTACTTTCGGATCTTTTTACGAATAGTCGTGGAATGTTCAAGCAATAAAAACTATACCAACTATATATTATATCTAGGTATCTACATCTTGTTTTGTTTTTATTGATAAAAAGCTTTAAAGAACCTATCATTTGCTAGAAGGCGAGAACTTAACTACTTATAAGTTTTGACATGTCCAAATAAATAAAACAACACATACCTACCTATTTCTTCTTAATTTTCACAAGGTTCTATATATTACAGCTCGTGGGTATAAGAAAGTTAAGAGAGATATCAATATAATATAATAATAGAATGCTTTATTCATCATTACAATACATTTGGTACTTAAGTCAATAGAAAAAAATAGACTTTAAAAGCCCTACATATATATAAATTTGTAAATAAATTAAAACAACGATAACTAATAAGATAAACGTATATGATAATTGGAAAAATAATATCACTTTTATTTTTTACACTGAACACTACTGAGCTGTCAGAACCGGCGAGCAGTTCCTATTTCTCCATTGAAAAACACGACTGGCCAGACATTCTTCGGTGATGGGTAAGGAAAAGGCGCTGAACATCTTCCTACGATGGGGAGCATCCGTAGAATCCAAAGATGGAATGCATGGAGTTCACTGCAAAGGCAGCAGGTGTGAGTGTTCCAAGTGCTTGTAATATTCTTCGTGAATACAAACAAGCACACCAACTTCAGTCACCAAAAGTGTACCATCGACAAAGGGTAGTTTTATTTGATTCGAAGCATAACAAACCATTCTCAACGAAACCGTCCTCGGATCCTATGTGGAGGACTACAAGATGACTTCCCTTGCTCGATGGATCTTTTAAACGTCCTTCCATACTTTACTTACAGCATGGCCAGCGTTCACACAAATCTCATCTAAAAAGTGCAACTTCTTATGTTCTTCCCGGCATTTCCTGATGTCTCGCAGGAATCTTCGCCTCCAAACAATAAACTCATTTTTTTCCCTTAGGGCACTATTACGTGACCTTTTTGAGAACCTATAAAGCCAAATACAATAATTACATTACAACACGAAGAAATAATGTCCGTTCACTCACCGAAAGCCAATTTTTCTTATTAATCGCCACAAAGTACTCCGTTTAAGATGATGTAAATAATCACCTTCATGCACCGCTGCTAAAATTTTGTTTACAGTTGGTGGTTCATTTCTTTCAAAAAAGGAATGGATTATACGCTTGACAGAACATTTAGTTCCTTCACCGATATTGTCCAAAACTGCCCTTTGTCGGTGACACACTGTTGGTGGCTGAAGTTGGTGTGCTTGTTTGTATTCATGAAGAATATTAGAAACACTTCGAACACTCACACCTGCTGCCTTTGCAGTAAACTCCATGCATTCCATCTTTGATTTCTCCGGATTCTCCCTATCGTAGGCCTTAAAAATGTTCAGCACCTTTTCCTTATCTTCCACCGAAAAATGTCTGGATTATCGTTTGCATTTACGTAAGTACCAATGACAAATGTAAACTATAAAGACATGGAACGACATTGTTGTAATTGAAGCGACATTAAATTTTTCTTCTTACTCTGTTAATAGTATCCATAAAACATATATTACAAATATTACAATATTGCTTTAAAGTTATTTCAAAAAAACGTATTAAATATTTTTATCGGTTTCAGGATATTAATCCTTTGTTTACATATGCAAAAGTAGGCTGGTAAACAAGTCATAACTAAAGTTGTACAGTTATATTTAAAACTTGTACGGTAATAATATTACAAATACAGATCTGTCAACAACCGTCAACAGATGAAATAATAAATAATGAAACTATAATATAGGGCTATTTATTAATACAAAGAGACTGAAAACTCCAAACAATAATAATTAAGTACTGAAATCCAACTGAAATGTATTTTCAGGCAATCCAAGGTCCATTTTTATGTAGCCGTTGTGACACTAAAAATGTAAACATTTATGTAATATGAAAAAAGGTAACAAATAAAAACAAACAAAATATAACTGTAACCATGGCGACAAATCAACCCATACAGACTTGACCAACTAATGAAATGAAAACGTTATTAATAAGAGAATATCAAAAGGTAATATCTATTAATAATGTCTTTATTTTCTGAAGCCGATAAACTATTGAACAAATCACGGATGTTATGAATCATAACAGCCTTAGATGTCTTAAAATCCTCGCTCTACGAGCTCGGATTTCAAACCGACATCTGCGGCAGTTATGATAGTCATAACATTCCTACATATGTTAATAGCTAAAAACCAGTAGTATCAGTAAAGAAACAGAGAAAGAACAGTATCGCCCTCTGGCAGTGTCCAACCACATTTTGTACATTTTCTTGCTTCAATTACAACAATGTCGTTCCATGTCTCTTTTTAAAATCATACAATTTTAGGTTATGTATTTTACTTTTTTTTCAATTAGAGGAAGATTTAGAAAACTATATGATGTTTAAATTAATCGGTAGTTACATACATTTAAAAGTTCATGTATTTTGATTGTCAAGCTGGTAGAAAAAGGCGCCTTCCACCTAAACGTAGTACAGCAACATTGGCCAAATTAACTATCTGGGCCTTTACAAAATCTGTTCCACTCACTTTTCCGTGAAAAATGTTAATATTTAACACCGAAATCGCACATTGAATCTACACCTAAATAGTATGATATATGCACAACGGCGAACATAAAAGATTCTAAAGTTCTGTCAAAAAAAAAAACAGCGATTGACGTCACGCCCAGCACGGTGAGATGCGAATTTCATCGTTTGTTCTCGGTCAGTGGTCGTAAACTTAAAAATAATATAAATTTTAATTAACAAATACATAAATTTAGGGTATATTATTGATAAAATTTTATTGTTATTCATTTTTTTACAGCATTAACTATCTTTTATAACCAATGTTGCTTAAAAATCTAGCATATTACGCGCATACCCTATGGTCAGTTTGAATTGTCACTTTGAAGTGACAATTGTCAGTTTGAATTGACAATTCCATATGTTTGTAAAAAAATAAAGTTGTTGGCCCCTATACGCCTTCGTAGGATTGAATAGATTGAAATGGGATTTTGAACAGACTGAACTAAGATTGAACGGTTTAAATAGAGATTAATCATTTAATATTAATAATCTCTTTCTAGTGTATTTGATCAATCCCATATATTAGTTGCTTAATACATTGAAATAGTGTTTCTTAAAGCCATTTGACTGTGTAAAATTTGATACAAAATCCATAACGACAACTTAAGTGATAACATTTTATTTATTTCCTTTTGAAATATGTCGGTAAGCTGTTATCGTGTTTATTTTTTTGTCAAAATATTGTTTTATCAAATTTCACATCGCATCCTATGACTTTTATACTTCATTACTAATAATGGGACTAATAAGTATACCAAAGTATTTTGTTCTCGATTTTGTTGGTATTCAAAATATCTTACCTCGTGTAGAGAGCACTGAGAGCAGAAATTGCTGTATTTTTGTATATTATATTTGCCTCGATTTTTGCTGACAATGGTTGAAAATTATTAAAACAAATAAGTGTTTAAAAAAATGTATTTATGGAAGAATGATCCAACTAAAATATGCAAATTGTACATTTCAAGTTTTCAGAGTACAGGGTATTTTATCTTGATAACATTTTGATTTGATTTAACTTTTTTATTTTTAAAATTATTACTATAAACCAAAAACCAAACTGCAGGGTCGTTTACCAAGTTTTATTTTTCGTCGTCAGAAAAAACAAAAGACTGTCAATAGGATCTTCACAAAAAAATTAAATCTTGTTTAAACATCATAAAATGATTAAAAATAGTCTCATAATCACATCCTCAAAGTTTACAAAAATCGATACATCCATTCAATGGAAAAAACCGAAAAGAAATATCAATATTCGTTTAAATGCGCGAAACACTATCTGACGTCACTATGCGTACTAGGTAAGCGAGAATGAGTAGTTATAGCGAGAGTTACAGTCAGTGATTCAGTGAACTAAATTTCGCTTATTTCTCTGTTGCTATGTAACTTTTGGACATACTTTTAAAATTAGGTCCATGTCTCGGTCCATGTTATGTACAATTTTCTGCCGATTCCATTTCCGGAGGGCGATTTGCGATATGAGCTTGCGTTCATCCCCTATATTAATTTTACACCCCTTTATACGACTGATGGTCGAGATGGTAGCGTACCTGCTTCTCACCCAAAAGTCCCGGGTTCGATTCCCGGTCGTGGCAATGGAAAATACTGTGAGAGGGCTTTTTCCATTATACACGGATATTGGATGTGTGTCCCTTGTCTTTAAATCCCTCCCGCACAAGACTCATCTAGAGCCTTCTGAGATAAAGGGGGTCGTAATTACATGTGGTGTATTTATATTTTTTTTATTTTCGGCGATACACGATATTTAAAATTTTTCAGATATAACTCGTGCTATCTCCAAAACTATCAAACCTACAGGGGTCAAATTTTAGACAGAGGTTATATGATGTATGGCGACTACGATAGCAGCGGTAAAATAGTATTTTTTTTCGGCGATACACGATATTTAAAATTTTTCAGATATAACTCGTGCTATCTCCAAAACTATCAAACCTACAGGGGTCAAATTTTAGACGGAGGTTATATGATGTATGGCAACTACGATAGCAGCGGTAAAATAGTATTTTTTTTCGGCGATACACGATATTTAAAATTTTTCAGATATAACTCGTGCTATCTCCAAAACTATCAAACCTACAGGGGCCAAATTTTAGACGGAGGTTATATGATGTATGGCGACTACGATAGCAGCGGTAAAATAGGTTTTTTTTTCGGCGATACACGATATTTAAAATTTTTCAGATATAACTCGTGCTATCTCCAAAACTATCAAACCTACAGGGGCCAAATTTTAGACGGAGGTTATATGATGTATGGCGACTACGATAGCAGCGGTAAAATAGTATTTTGATTATTGGCCTTCCAAGAAAAAAATAAAGTACGCGGGGGTGCAGAAATATTGTAGAGAATAATGTAGCATCGAGGTACTTTTTCTATTTCTAGAGATACTATATTGGTTATGTGAGCGGTATTGTAGTAGAAAGTTCAAATTTAATTTTGGTGAAATAAATTTTACAATCGGAGTATTCTAGCGAAAGATATAAATTATTTAGTATCGGGAACGATACCGCGCGTTTCGATCGCTTAGGCATGAAGTGTTGTTTTGTGAACTGCGGCAGAACTGTAAGATAAGAAAAAAAAATTAAAAAAAAGTTTTAGTGTATTCTATGACTTTTCTTGCTACCATATTCAATAGTATACAGGGTGCCTCATAAAATTGGTTTTTGTAAATTTATTCTTGCACAAGCTATAAATATAATGTAATCAAGTTTTTGAACCAAGTCTAAACTAACAGATATACATATGGGGACCTAAAATTTTAAAATCTCTTAACACGTTTTATAACTCGACTTTAATGTGAATAAAAAATTTCAGAAATCTTTCTTTTTCTAGCTCATTTGACGCTACTTTGGCATTGGAATTGAAACCTCTTTAAGCCCTCATCTAGCTGCACTAAACCACCGCTTTTTCTTTGCAAATTATTTGGTACACTTATATAGAAACCTTTTTCGGGTTATTTATTGGTGTATTTGTACATCCAGGAACAAAACACCACTTTCTCCTACTAACTTTTACACTGTTTGAGTCTTCCATCTTAATAAAACACATATAAATGAATACTAAAACAAAGAATATAATAGCAAGTAGGTAAATGAGTTTCGCCACATGTGGTCCCGTACGCATTATGACATCACACGCGCTAGTCTCGCTGCAAGGATCGTTTGCTAGCCTCGTTCGTTTCGGCGATTTTATTTTTAGTTTATTTTTAAGAGAAAAAAATTTTTAGGCATTTTAATGGTTACTACGTGTTTTTGTGGCCTTAGGATTATCATTTTCTATTACAAATAAAAAAATATACATTCATATTTTCAAAGATATACACATAATTTGTGTTTTTTTAAATGGAACACCCAATAAATTTTTAACCAGATGGATAAAATATTTCCAGTTGGATACCATATTTTATTCTGATTTCAATGGTATATGGTATAGCCTACTTTATAGTTTGCTCCAGCAGTTTCCAATTTATTCGCTAAAATCTAAAGTATTTATTGGATGATAGTGTGCCAGGGAAATAAAAAAATGCTAATGTTTTAACAAACTATAATTGGGCGCGTGAATGCATAAAGCTTATTGTGCTTTTGGTAGTTACATTTAATTTGATTATTATTTTTACAGTGGCATTCCGTCGGTATAGCGTTCAAGAAAGGAGTCATATAAATACTTTACATTTCTGCGGGTAAATTGGAAAGTGTTGGATCAAAATATAAAGTATGCTATACCAATGAAATCAGAACTAAATATGCTATTCAACTGATTAAAAATATATAGGATGTTCCATTAAAAAAAAACACAAGCTATGTATATATCTTTGACAATTGACAGTCTTTTGTTTTTTTAAGGACAAAAAAATATTGGTAAACGACCCTGCAGTTTGTTTTTTGGTTCAAAGTTATAACTTTAAAAATAAAAAAGTTATATCAGATCAAAATGTTATCAAGATAAAATGACTACCTCGATGACTACCCGTACATATTTATAAAGCAATGTAAAAACAACGATGACCGACAACCGACAACCGACAACCGAAGTTTTACGAACATTTAAAGTCTTCATCTAAGATTGAATGATTTACTGAAAGATTTCGAGATTTAACACAGACTGAACCGCGATTGAACAGAATGAACAGAGATTGAAGAGACTGAGCTGGGATTGAAAAGACTGAACTATGATTGAAAAGAATGAATAAATATTGAAGAAAGATTTCACAGACTGAACCAAGATTTAAAAGATTGAACTAAGATTTAACGGACTGAACAAAATGTGTACACCAGATTTACCGAGTGAGCCACCCCTTGGAAAAACCACATATTTTTGCTGTAGAGTGATCACCTGTGCAACGTAACATGTTTCAAAAATTCCTATTTAATTAATAAACGAGATCGCAGAAAAATATTGCATCTTCGCGGTAACTTTGATTTTCTTTTTATTTTGCAAACTTTGATATTTGATGGTTTATTGTGCAAAAGGTTGGAGCAAACATACAATTCATACATATATATCACCGAAATCGGGATAATCCGTAGATTTCAAAAATATAAAAACATACAGGGTATTCCATTTAAAAAAACACAAGTTAAGTTTGTATCTCCAAAACACCCTGTATAATTGTTTTTTCGTTAAGTAGAATGAGATCGCAGGAAAATTAAAAAAAAAACAACTTATATTTACACCACGGTATTTACCATTTGTTTCTGAATGGAAAAATAATACCGTTTTAGGGGGTGAATCTTTCGATAATATCCCTGTAATACATACATAATATTTACTGAATTATTTTGTTTCTTGCCCATAAATTGCATAGTCTTGAAAGGTTATTTTCTGTTCTATTCTACAAATTATGAAATCACACTTATATTCTTAATTAATTTTAAGAGCAATATAGTTTATGAGTAAATAAATAATAATTTCATTAAAACGGTTTGGATTTAATAATTTAGGTAATGTTTTATACAAATTTTGCACCACTTTAATTTTAGGACACGCGTTCGACCGTTTCCGTTATTTTGGTAGCGTAGTTCACATCGGTATTAAAATGAAATGACCATTGCATGAATTGAATTTTTTCAGGAAATCGTAAAAGTTTATATACGACTTATATAATTTAAATATGTTTATTTTTCAATTAGTGCTTATTAATATAGGGAACAGATGCAAGTGTAACAACATAATTTTAGTTTATTGCAAATGTAGCGAAATGAAGGTGTTCTACTCGTGGTAGTCGTAGTCAGTGTAGTTGGATCTAATACAATAAATTACTGTGAAAGGTAAAGTTCTTGCTAATGATTTGATATTTTCAATAACTTGATGAAAAAAGGCTAATTGTTTTCTAATTGTTGAGAGTTCATATAGATTTGAATTTAAAATCTCCTAATTTTCGAAGTTATATTAATATCATCCTGTTAGATTCTTTGTACCTAATAAATAGTTTTCCTCCTACCATAATGGAAAGTACACACTTTCCTCCCTCATATGAGGGAGGAAAATGCCACTTTTCCTCCCTAGGGAGGAAAGTATTTTCTTCCCCCATATGAGGTAAGTGTATTGCACATTGAATATAAATATAACCAATAATTCCAACATCTAAAAATAATGTATTTAAGATATATTTGAAGATTTTTTTTTAATTTCTTTACTCAATAAATAGTTTCAATAAAATCATATAATTGATCTATTTACATATATAAGTTAATTATACAGATAGGAGAAAAAATCATATGTATTACACGGGATTAAAGTGCTTTTTCCTCCCTTGGTGATCACTGAACTTCACCCACGGGAGGAAAAGTGGCACTTTCCTCCCTAGTGATACAAATGGCTATTTTATTAAGAATGTTACAATTTTTTATAAACTGAAAAATGTTAAGTAATTTTATAAAAAAAAAATATATTTATATTTATGATTGGTTGCTAAAATCCATTAACTACTATAAATTTGTTGAAAAATTTGTTGAATGAACGTGACATCTAGAAATTTCCCCGTCTCATCGGTTGTCAACATCATTTCTTCTGGATAAGTTTAGGTCAAGTACTTCGACTTATTCCCTGATTGGGCTCACATCCACGTTCTTTCGACGTCCAGAAATGTGACTTTCATTAAAAGGTTCGTATTTTGTTTTATTAATCATAGCATTTATCCAGAATATTATAGTTTACAATCTTTCGAAAGTGTTACATAGTCCACTGGAGTTGAGGGTGCGAGATGTTCAGGTTTAGCAATAAGCTCATGTGGATGAATAGAAATTGGTTCAGCCGGTGAGTAAAATACAATGGTCTCTTACCAGGTTCTTCTTAATACTTCTTTTAATTCTACGATTCTTGTGTATTTGCGCAAGGCCTAACTAACAAATTTCGATATACAAAATAATTGTAAAATATCAATGTAGCAAGATTGGAAGTGGTATCGGTTTTTAATAATTAACACAATTGGTCCCTCAACAAACCAGTCTGAAATCAGTTGCTCCTTATTTAACCCTGATAATTCGTTTATTCTGATAGTACCGGCCGGTAGTGCGAGAAAGCAAATCGTGGTATCATATAGCTGTTAATGCCTATTCAGCATAGTTCCTGGTATCAGCCGTTGTATAATTCTTCTAAAACCTGTGACAAGAAGCCTTGAAGTGTGCTATTCCTGAAGTGTTGCAATTCGTGTTTTTATATTAACTTAAATCCGAGCATAAATCCATTCCAGAAGACAATTTTCAACAGGCAACGGATATTCGACAATGCTATGTGACTTTTAGAAAGATTTATATAGATAGGTAACAGTTATGATTGTTATGAATTTACTTAGCTATTCCAATTTCATCACTAATGATACAAATGATATTCAAGTCGACTCCATCTATACATATTTTAAATAGATTGTGTAGACCAGTGGTGCGCAAATTATTTTTATTTTCGACTCCCATTTTGTGTACAATTTTGTCGCCACCTCTGGTACTATTTTTTCTCTTCCTTTTCTTTTTTTGGGATTTATTGCCACATTTCTGCAAATTCCTATAAAAAAATGGTTTTATCTGAAAAATATTCAAATTAACCAGTTTAAAATTGGAAAATAAGAAATAATCTCTACGCCTTTGACTTGATGTCAAAGGAACAGTTAGAGAGTGTTACTAATAGGAATTAAAATAATATAAAAACACGTACTGGCGTTTCGTAAACTATATCTGTTTCCTTCTTCAAAGTTTAAGCTTTAAATTTTTATGTAACGTGTAAAATAACATGGCATAAAAGAATAGTAGTTTATGTCATAAGGACAAAAAATCTAGTTTTTCGGACGACTACGAAATATTGTCAGCCGAGACACAGTCGAGGCTGGCAATTCGTAGGAGTCCGAAAAACAGTTTTTCGTCTGTGTGTCATACAATATTTTTTATTCGAATGTGCTTATGGATATTAAAATGATAGGGAAAATTAAAATATTATGTTCTTAAGATTTACTTGCTAGCCCGCAAATGATACAATTTTCAAGTTTTTTTGTAACAGAGACGGCTGTGAACTAAGAAGGCCAGATATAATAAATAACAACTGCACAACTGCTGTCATATCAGTTTGCTTGAAATTAGTATCGAATTCAATTTATACATATATTATAATATCGAATTTAATCGAAAATATATACTACATAAAATAAATACAATAAAAGTTTTATTTACATGTGCATTACCATTTTACCGTTGGAAAAAAGGCCAGCATTTTAAAAAGTAGGTAACTAATAACGCCTAATCTTTTTGCCTGTCACTTTTCGGGCCTAGGCCGGAAAAGTCTTTTCAGGTCGTTTACTTGAAGTAGCTAGAAAAGTTCTACCTTTCGTTTTTGTTTTCTGACCGAGAAACGTAATTTTTTGACACATTCGAAAAAAAAATTGTTTATATCATTTTCATAGATACACCTACCATAGAAATGTTAAAAAATGTACTAATAAATAATATTAATTTTATCGAGTTCTTCTCTCAGCATTGATAACCAAGTTGACCAAAATTCTATCGAACAATTTGATACACATTCATCTTCATTAAGTAAAATTATTGCAGATTCTTAGACTTTTCTTTTTTTTGCTGTCTTTTTCTTTGGTCAAAATTTTTGCCGAATCCCAGTTTATCCTGTGATCGTTTCCCCAAGCATGTTCACAAATTTTAGATTTTTCTATTTCACCTTTTCTAATATAACTTTTGTGCTCGCCCAATCGTACTAATACAGACAATTGTTTTCGTGAACAAATATGGTTCTATTTTTATAAATAACATAATAATATAATAATAATAATATTCATTCCACTATTTTACTGGTACCTGACACTTATTGAAGAAAAGCCTTATATTTTTTGTCAAATAAACGAGCAAATAAATTTCTTTGAATTTGGCGACCCACAAAAATGTTCTCCTGGGGGTCGCGACCTACGGTTTGCGCACCATTTCGATGGATTTCTATCACAAAAATCAAGGCCTACATTGCAATTTTTTTGGGGCGAAAATATCTACGAGAAATCGTGTTAGCGATTTTTTTACATGAAAATTAAGCACGCCACTGTATTCAGCATCCCCTAAAATGGGTCTGTACCAAATTTCATCCAAAAGTACCGCATGTTAAAAATTGATATGACACAGTGTATTCGTGAGAGGCCGAAACATTATTTCACCTCAGGAGTAAATTCATGTTAGCAACAGTGATACACAAAAAAAAGTTAAAGAAAAAGATATTTCTAATCGTATATTATGTCTAAATTTAAGGTTTTGGATGGAGAATTCTGAAAAATGATTTTCCAGTATTTTCAGGTTTCAAAAAATAGTTATTTATGCAACAAGTGCGTAAGGTGAGATTTTTTCACGAATGAGAATTTTGTCGCATGAGCCGTAGGCGAATGCGACAATCCCATGAGTGAAAAAAGCTCACTTTTCGCACGAATTGCATACAATATTTTTTCTACTACCGAAATGGACCTAAATTCTCTAATAATAATGTGAAACATCAAAATTTACCTGTTACGTCAAAACTTCATATGTCATTTAAAAATCACAATACTGTTATAGCCAACTTAATTTTAAATCAGTCAATGTCTATTATTTCTTTGTCTAATGTCAATGTTAAGAATATAAATGAAACTTCAGAATTGTAAAAAATTCAATCATTATTTTATTGTTAAAGAATACTGAAAATTAGGTGGTATGTTTTATTAATACCGTGATATTAAATAAATGGACTACACAAAATTAAATAACTATATTTAACGTTTTTAAAATAAGATATGTTTATTATAGGTGCTCTAATAGGTATGCAATTGTGTAGCATGTTACGTTACGCACTAGTGCGGAAGGTAAAAACACTTTACGCACTAGTGCGTAAATCTTTTAAATCCGCTTAGTTTTTAATTAAATTGTAGAGAAACGAGAAAAACGTTTTTTAAAAAAATTTGTTTATGGGATCCAAACTATCAATTTCTATAAATTTATCAAATCCAATAAATCGAATCAAATAGCTAGGTTACTTTTACAACAAATGGTACAATTTCCTCTCAAAATAATAGATATTGGGCACCTGAAAATCCACATTGAGCAATATATGCCAGAGAGTCATATTCTGAGAAAGTGAATATATGAGCTGGCGTTTATAATGAACATTTTTTTGGACTTTTTTTTCTAGAAGGGAATCTTAATGGTGCCAGTTATTTGAAATTTTTATATATTGATTTATTTAATGAAATGGAAGAGTTGCCTACAATTGTAAGACATCAGATAAGTTTTCAATATGATGAAGCACCCGTTTCCCAGTCAGATGGACAGGACGTTATGGCCCTGGTCATTGGGCACCTAAGTCACCTGACCTTACGTCCCTGGATTTTTTCCTTTGGGGACACATTAAAAACAAGATTTATGTAAAAAGACCACAAAATAGAGAGTCATTTTGTTTAAGGATAAGGGAAGCTTTTAACGGAATTACTAGAGAAACCCTTAGAAATGTGATACAAAATATATAGAAAAAGAATTGAAAAGTATATTGTAGTTGTTTCTTAAATTAAGTTCGATATTAAAATCTTTTGTTTATCCTTACCATCCGATTAATATGAATTTAAAAATATATCTTAACGTTTAACTACCTGTGATTTTATATGTATAAGTCGTAGGTGTTGTAGGTACAAAATTAGGTAAACCTTTAAGTATTTATATTTAAATATAATTTACGATTCCAAAGGTATCTGCTTTCTTTGTTGCTAAGTTGAGTTTACTTTCATGGTAAAATAATATTTCGGCCTCTCACGAGCAGACTGTATATTTTTTTGAAAAATATTATAGTTCAGAGGATGCGCAATCAGAAGCAAAAAAAATATTGAAGAATAATTTTTTCTGTCCAATTAATATTAACAATGATCAAGCCTCGGATTAAGCCTTGTTAGCCTTGTTTCCAGCTTAAGTGTTACAAAATTGGTGAAAAATTATTTTTCAGAATTTTCCATCCAAACTTTAAATTTTGACATAACATACGATTTCATGTACTTTCAATACCAATAAATACATAAATAAATAAATAGTGCTGTTCTTTTCTTGACCGTTGATATCAATTAATTTGATGTATAGATTCCTAGGTTTTCGGTCATGTGATAAAATTAAAAAAACATTTTCTTACGTTTCGGTTTTATTAAACCCATCTTCAGAACTTCAGAGCACTCGATAGAGAACTTACTTTAAAAATTATTTATAATGAATGCACAGTATATATACTTACAATTTAGGTGTGTAAAATGTATGTAATATTAATTATTATGTAAAAATTACATAATAATTAATATTAGATACATTTTTATGTCTGATTTGTAGAGAACGTGCTGCACAGTCTCCGTAACCTCCGACACCACACGGAGAGAGCGCCAGCCATTTATTATTATTATTATTATTAATTAAGCCATTTTGGAAATATTAAATACTGAATTGTGATTTACCAATCTTTAAATAATTTTCTTCTATTGAGAAAACCGAGGAGAAAACTAATATTATCTACTGTTTTTTGATCTTTGTGATTATTTTTCTCCTCAGTCTGCGATTAACTGCAATATTATTTTGCTTTGCATTATTGTTTAACAGATTGTGTTTGTATCTAAATAATAACGCAGATAATATTTTTCCTGCAATATCTTATTTCGTAATCACTCACATAGTCAATTTATGTTAAGTTTAAGCAGAAGTAATTCTTATGAAGTAAAATTGTTCGGTTACTATAAGTGCAATGCATGTTCTTTTTTTCTTAAATATTAGAAACGTAATCTAGAAATATCGGCGGACATATTTTTATACTGTTATTTTATTTGTTTAAATTATAAGTGGGCGGATGTATATTATTCTTATGAGTCACGAAAGGCACATAAATTAAATTAAAAGCTGAGCGAGCCAGTCCATTGAGGACTATGTAAGGCTGTTTCTGTTGATATAGGTTTTATGTATAGTCTCTGCGTTTTCTTTATGGATTCATTTACGTTTCGTTGTTAATATAACTTAACACATAAATTGATAGAAAATAAAATAATGTAAAAGGGCACTAATATATTTAAGTTAGCTTAAAACAATTTTTAGTTTTATAATAAATATTAACACCGGGTAAAACCGATTATCCCCCATGAAATCCGATTACACTAATTGAGTAAAACCAAATTTTAGACACGATTATTGCAATTAACTTATTTCACCAATAGTTGCATTTTTTATTTCATTAACTGAAATCTTTCCATTGCTTTGGTTAATCAAATTAAAAATATGTGTTTTTATTTCTAGTGGTGAAATACGTGGTTAATAAGCAGATTTTTTTTGAAACAACAACTACAAAAATGTGGCTCATAAATAGAATCAACACAATCGCATACATTTATTTATATTTAACCGGTTTCGAGAACTTAAGGTTATTTAAATATTTATTAAGTTTCAAAAATTTAATATGTAGTGTGTTGTAGTGTATACAAAAATTTACAATCTTAACATTTATTGGAACTACGAGGTGACAAAATCAAAGTCACAGTCTAAAAGTCCTTTTCAAATTTCAAAAGAAAAACAAATATAAAATTTGAGCGCGACATAACAACACATTTATTATTAAAGTAAGAAATAAAACATTTTCTTATTAGAGAAAATTGATGGTAAAGGAAAGTTGTTTCCATTTTTCCATAAAGGTCTCCCGATGCATGCGACATAGGCCAGAGACCGCGACGGGAGACACAGACATGTGTCCTAGGGTCTGAGCGAAAACGTCAAAGTACCAAAGATTATACATATATATACCAATCTTTGAAAGTACGAATTTCTTCATCTCATAGTGCGCAAAAGTTGTCTTAATTATTTGTTAGTATTTTCATTTTTTCTTTTCAATTTTCTGTCTCCCCAACATAACATAGACAACTTTTGCGCGCTATTTGATTAAGAAATTCGTACTTTGACTTTTTCGCTCCACCCAACGACACATTTTTCTGTCTCCTGTCGCGGTCTCTGGCCTATATCGCGTGCATCGGAGACTACCTTAAACTAAGTTATTCCATATTTTAAAAAACAATTTTTGAGATGCCTAGTTGTTTACCCCAAAAAATATATCAAGAGAGAGCAATTTTGTATTTAGAACAGTTACGGAAACTTATTTATCTCCAAGGAGGATAATAAAATATGTCGACATATAAACATATCGAAACGTTCTTAATAATCTTGAAAAATTGCAGTTTTGTTTCTGTCATCTGGTGGCCCTAATAACCGCTCTTTTTTATACTTGCTGTTCCTAAAATCAATATTATCGTGAATTTCTCACTTAAAATTGACAGCCTATATATTATATGATTTTGTTTATCAATGTTTAATAATGATTATACGCTAAACTCTAGTTCTACAATCAAATAAGTAATAAAATACTAATAATACTATATTATGTTACTAGGAGTAGAGGGCGACCATTATTGTTGAGCTCAGCCGAGGCGCAAGCCGAGGCAGCAAACTGGGCGAAACACATAATGAGCCTACTCCGAGTGACATACTATTTTTTCTTCAAGCGTTAAAATAAAAAATATCAAAACTTTAATTTTGAAAAATGACATCAGGTCAAATGCGTTCAAGCTTAGTAAAAAAATGGTATATTAAAGTATAAGTGGATATAGAGGTCTTTAAAACACGCGCGATTTTTCGAGCACGTCGACGCAGTTAAAGCTTTTGAAACATTCTGTCAGATCAATAATAAAATTAAAAAGTTGACATTTACACTTCACGTTTCTCGGGCTATTGATGTTGCCATGGTAACTTTAAAACACGCGAGTTTTTTAAAATTGGATTTAAACACGCTGAGGCGTACTTTAAATAAGCAAAATAGGGTACCAATAAAAAAAATATATGTACTAACCATTTTATTTATCAATGAAACATGACATCGGTGAATTTGCAATTTCAAGTAGGTGGTACGCACTGCATATCTTCAGACTTTTTCGCTTTTAAATTTAAAAAACGGCTCGACGCGCGACGTCAACTTTTAAAATGACAGTTTATGACAAGTCATAACTCTTAGATTTTTAATTCTTTGCCATGGATACATTATTTCATTTTTGTACTAGGAAAAAAATGAGAAATATTTGTACTAGTACAATAAAAGGCTCCTTCTACAGGACGTGTTGCGTCATGTATTGTTTGTTATACGCTTGAAGAAAAAGAAAATTTTTCCATTTAATATATGACACTATTTCAAAGCGATATGCAAACCATATTCGAGAACGGTAAGATGCTAGAATTTAATCGTTATATTTTTTTGTGATAGCATGCAAAAGTTGATTCTTTCTCTTCTCTCTGATATGCGCTGTACAGGGTGTCCCAAATTGCTTGATTTTGGCTGGTTTTCCTATTTCCAGACCAGGTAGAGAAAAACTGACATATGAGTCTAGAGCTCGATTTTTGTGAAACGCCGATTGGTGAAAACCACATTTCGATATCTCTAACCGTTTCCGAGATATCGGCAAAAGTTGACGTAAATGAAATACAGTCAAGAAAAAAATGTTTAAATAGATATTTATTTAAATATTCATGACGCTCCTGAGCCGAACAGCTGATGTGTGTAACGACATAAATGCCTGCACCCCGCACTCTTCGTAGCTACCCCGTTTTTGGCGTAGTTCAGCCTGTGCATCCATGATGTCAAGTGTGAATTTTCCTAGTGTTTTAGATTTCAGTTTTGTCTTCGTAGCTACTACCGCGTTGCCGACGTAGTTCAGCCCACAGAACATAAAGGTAGGTTCAGCCTGTGCATCCATGGTGTCAAGTGTGAATTTTTCCTAGTGTTTTAGATTTCGGTTTTAGTTTTACGTGGTAAAACTAACTTGGTATTTCTATTGTTTTTGAGGCAACACTGCGAATACTGCATAGAGGTATTTGTTCGTAAATTCAATGTCAAGTTCACCGGTCAGTGTATCCCATAGAGATAGAATATATTCTATCTCTATGGTGTATCCCCAGTAGGACGAGTTTAGGTTTTTTTTTTTTGTTGAAACATTAACTATGGAATTTTGAAATTAAAACACTGCGAATTCTTTAATTATGCTATAAGAAATTACAGATTAAAAAAATTCAGTGTATTTTAAATTCACCATGTCATTGTATAGGATGTGTGACATTTTACATATATATATCTTTTCCTACAAAGTACAGGTTATAGCCCAAGATTTTCTCATAATATCTGCCAATTTCTGACCGTTTTAAGTTTTAAGTTGCAATTTTGTACTTTGTACAGGGTGATCCATAACTCTCTTTTCATCGTAAATAATTCGGTTGCTGTTAATATATTTGATTGTTTTCAAATGTATATATATGTAGAAAGTCCTGCAGAATCCGAATATGTGTCCAGAAAAACAATTGAATGCCAATTTAAAATAATAATAATAAAAATATGATTTTCTTAAAAAATATCACCCTGTATATTATTGCATAAAATGATATGGTAACATATTATAGACATACACATGATACTCATTGATGTGTCCAACTTCCGGTTTGGCCGGAAGTGCTTACAATTTATAGCAATTTTTTATTAACCCTGTATATTTTAATTATTTCAGATAATACTATCGATTACGAATCCAATGATATATAAAACATCATAGTTTCACCATTTTATAAGCGAAATAATTGACAAAATTCAAATTTTATGATACATTATAATACAATAGGTATATTAAATACACAGATTTTAAATTATTCTAGTAGACGGCATGCTTGAAAAAATTGCCTATCCGATTGTAGCTGTCATTACTATATTATTGATATTGTTAGTGCGTTTTCTGTAATCAAAATGAGATAAAAAAATTAATAAATAATAAATAAAAAACAACAGATGAAATTAACAATTTAAACAATAATCCAACAATTTTTAGAAACTTACAAAACAATTTAAAGAAACGATTAAACTGTTGTGTTGAACAGGAAGGATATTTAATTGAACATTTATTGTAAGCGAAGTTTTATAATGTTTGTTTTTGTTACTTTAATTCATTTGTTTATAATTATTTTTGTTTACTAAATTAAGTTTATTAAGTAAAACTGTTTTTTGAAAATCTCGCTTATAAAATGGTGAAACTATGATGTTTTATATATCATTGGATTCGTAATCGATAGTATTATTTGAAATAATTAAAATATACAGGGTTAATAAAAATTTGGTATAAATTGTAAGCACTTCCGGCCAAACCGGAAGTTGGACACATCAATGAGTATCATGTGTATGTCTATAATATGTTACCATATCATTTTACGCAATAATATACAGGGTGAATTTTTTTAAGAAAATCGTATTTTGATTATTATTATTTTAAATTGGCATTCAATTGTTCTTCTGAATACATATTCGGATTCTACAGGACTTTCTACATATATCACATATATATAACAATCAAATATATTAACAGCAACCGAATTATTTACGATAAAAAGAGAGTTATGGATCACCCTGTAACCTATACGGGCGTTTCGGGAAGAAAGGGAACTATTTTAGGAACATATTCTAGAGATCAAAATAAAAAAAAATACCTATAAATAAAGGTTTGAAAATGCTTCCTTTCCGAGATACAGGGTGTCAAGAAAAAAAATTAAAATAGTTAACTTCCTAACAAGTGCGGAAAGTGGTACTTTTCCGCACCCGACTGGTCAAAAATCGAGTGTGGAAAAGACAGTTTCCGCATGTGTTAAGAACAATATTTTTCCTACGAGCGTAATCAGTACTTTTTTCCTAATTAAAAAACTAGGCTTTACTTTAAAAAGATGCTACTGTTTGACTTGATGTTTGTTAATTGTTATTTATTTATTTATTTATTTATTTATTTATTTCCCAACAGGCATTAATGCCTAATTACAAGGAAACATGAAATATATATGAGTACAATAATTTTTTAGAACAAAAATGGTTAAGCCACAAAGTGAGATAATAAACAATAAACTAAACACTAAAGACAAAATAATAATGTACCAATATAAAATTAACTACATCTCCATAGCGCACATAGAAAACGTCGGCGTGTTTGAATCTCTTATCGGCGTCAAACACGCCGACGCCCCCCACCTGCGCCATATCGATGTAGTCGACTTTACCAATAACCAAAAACCAAAAACCAAAAACTGTGGGCTACAGAACTAAGTTATTATAGCTAAAAATAATATTAATAGTATGTTTAAATTTATTTAATGAATCAAAAAAATCGACATTATATTGTGATGAGACTTGATTAATTACACGACATAAGACCAAAAACGGGGCAAAGTAAGTCGTTCTGACAGTTGGTAAAAAAAGAAATTGAGAAGATCGAGTACTTCTAGAAGGAATATTGAACTGGAACAGGGAAAGAATATTTGCGTCATTTATCATGTTATTTAACACTTTAAAACCAAATAACAATAAGGCAAGGAGACGATTGTAAAGTGTATTAATTTTAAATTCTTGACACAAATGGATAGATCTGATAGTGTTGTAGTCAGGTGGTCTATTATATTTTTTGAAGTACAGAGTTATGTGACTGAGAAATATGTATCTCGAAAATGATTTAAGATATTAGATTGGGCTTTGCTAAGTACTATCCTGGCATGGGAACACTTCTTGTCGATTCATTTTGAGTTTTGACAATTCCACCAGTGACGTGCGTGATAGCAAAATATTAAATGATTTTGACGAAAAAATAATACGCCACTGCTTTTTTTCAAAACAAGTATTGGTTTCTTAATCAGCAGCCAATTCTAAAAATAATAGGCCTCTTACCGTTCGTAAAATAATTGATTTTTAAATCTTCGGTGTTTCTTTTATCTACAGGGTGATTATCTGTTTATGTTACATTTCATCATTCTCCAATATCCACTTCAATTGTGCACCAGTTTAGTTATTTGCTTGCAGAAAAACGTATTTTTAATTATTTTTTTTGATACATTGTATCTCAAATCAATAAATACATATTTTGCAAATACACTGGGATTAAGATTTCTAAATGGCAAAGACGTTATAAAACTGTCATCGGTTGATTTCTTGTCTTTTAAAGGTGTTGACAGAACCACTCCAATTAATTATTAGTTTTCCACAACTGTACAGGGTGTCCCAAATTGCTTGATTTTGGCTGGTTTTCCTATTTCCAGACCAGGTAGAGAAAAACTGACATATGAGTCTAGAGCTCGATTTTTGTGAAACTCCGATTGGTGAAAACCACATTTCGATATCTCTCTAACCGTTTCCGAGATATCGGCAAAAATTGACATTTTACAGATTCCGAAAAACTTTTTTTAATGTTAAAAAATGTAATTTTGAAAGAGAAATGTGTTATATTGGCAGCAAGGATGACTAGACATATCTTCGCATATATATTTTTGGAAAGCTTATTTTTTTCCCTATTTTCTAAAGTCAAAGCCAACTATGGTTTCCATTTGAAATAACAAAGTTAGCTTTGATATCAAACAATCGAAAAGCGATATATTTTTTTTGACAAATGCATCTTATTCTACGTCAAAAAGTGCTTGTAGAAAGTTTTTACCTCGGTTTTTACCGTTTGAAAAAATATCCACAAATAAAAAAGTTGACAGTTTTTCGGAATCTGTAAAATGTCAATTTTTGCCGATATCTTGGAAACGGTTAGAGATATAGAAATGTGGTTTTCACCAATCAGCGTTTCACAAAAATCGAGCTCTAGACTCATATGTCAGTTTTTATCTACCTGGTCTGGAAATAGGAAAACCAGCCAAAATCAAGCAATTTGGGACACCCTGTACAATAATGCATATCTTATGCATTTGATAATTTGCCAATAATAGTAGTCATTATCCTTCACAGGGATCTATGAACTCATAATCACTACTACTACTGACTAATCAGGAACTTCCAACATTCATAACCACCAACTAATCTAGCCAATCAGAAACCCACAATTTTTATAATCACTGGGTTTAAATTTTCATATCACAAAGTAGGCTAAAGAGGAGTGGCATTTTAAAATTGGAGCGAGAAATCAAAACTAATCGTTCCTGATATAATTAGAGTTAATAATAGTAATTTAATTCAAGTATGACTAAAAAGTAGAAAATAAACAAAAATATATTTTTTTAAGTACTAAAAAGTAAAAATTAATTTTTTATAGCAAAGAATTACATGTACGACTACAAGAATGCGTACTTTGTATGATTGTATGTACGTATGATTGTATGAAAGGGGTGGGAATTTTTCTAGTATAGGCATTGTAGGAGTTTAAAGTTACAACTTTTTGAAATGTTCGCGATTGTCTAAGAATTTTTAGTAAAAAAAGTACAAACTTTAAATCATTATAAACTATTTTTAAAACAAATTCTCTTTGTTAGGAAACGTTAGGAAATAAAAGATATTTTTTTATTTAATTATACATACATATAACCAAAAAACTTAAAAAGCTACACATTAAATTAATTGATATCAACGGTCGAGAAAAAGAAAGTTACTATATACAGGGTGATTTCACTTTAAATACAGAAACTGCATGAACAGATTCATTACTACAAAAATAAGTAGATTTTGCTCTATGAACTTTTTTCCTGGGAGATGCGCGAAATTTACTATTTATATTAACCTCGTGGCTTTAACCAGTCGCGTGCTACTGAAGGTGCCGCCCCATTTTCGCGAGAAAAAAACACGCCACTGGCGGTTTTTTGTAGGAATAATGGTAAATTCAGGTACTGTTACGATAAATGAATAAAAAATGTTCCTTGGTGTTTTTTAATAGTAGCAGCCGTTTACGAGATATTTGGGCTTGTTTTTATGTTTTATTAAATTTTTCTAATAAATTAAGCCTTTTCTTTGATGAAATATTAAACTCGTGGTCTAATTAAGTGAATACGCTGTAGTAAATTTAATTTAATTCCGTCAGCGCACTATGAAAATATGACAGAAAATATATATTTTTTTGTAAACTTTAACACCCTGTATCTCAATTAGCGCATCCTCCAGGAAAAAAGCTTATATAACAAACTCTAAATTCTACTTATTTTTGGGTAATGAATCTTTTCCTGCAGTTTTTGTATTTAAAGTGAAGTCATCCTGTTTATTTATATTTAAATGCAGTCTTAAAATGTTTTCTTTCAGATACTACCCTGATGGAGATCTTGATTGTGACATAAAGGAAATTATTCACGATTTACTGCATCTTGTTGTACCTAGTGTTAAAAAAGGCAATAATCTCACGTCCGGACGTGAAATGAGAAAACTGGATGTTGTGACGTCAAGAGCATTCCACTTTTGAACCATGGCATTAGCAAATGATTCTCCAGATTTAGATACAATCGAATATGGTTGCATATATGGTGAGAATTCTGAATTGTTACTAATGGGTTTACTACGTGATGATGATCAAATTATCTCTGAATATTTTCAGTTTAATGGCAGAAATTGATTTTGATTTAAAAATTATTAAATCGATGTAATTTACCTAAATTTTCTCTTCCGGTTTTTTATGAATTGATGCAGAAAATGTGCAAATGGAACCTACCAAAACCAAAATTTAAACCCTTCGTAATACCTATATTGCTTCAAACCGAACTTGTATTACAGGAGGAGTAATTTAATTTGACTTTCTCACATCCTTGGATCTCGTCTTAAGTGGCGGTTGGTGAAATTTAGGTTAGCCATTTCTTACATGGAATTCAAGTATCTTTTGAGATTATATGCAAACTATTTTTGTTTTTTCCAAAATTAGGAGAAAAATCGGAAAATATTAAATTTCGTAAAAAAGATTTTTTAAATGAACTTACACCTTACACCTTAGAATATGAAAGCCCCTCAAAGAAAAAGAAAAAAGCGGCAACGACTTTAATATACCGAATTCTATCTTGCACATAATATTGCTAATTTTATTCTTTCCTAACTTGTCAATAACTAAATCTTAAATAAATATTTGCCAGTAGTGTATACCGTTTTACAAATTAAGTCCACAAATTCTTGGTTGCTCAAGATCGTTGTGGATATGCTAGTATGTCATGTTTCCAACTTAAATAATAGATAATTATTCTAAATGAAACGAAATTAGTCGCTTTTATTTCTATACAGATCTGCAATTATCTGTGTGAAAATAAAAAGGACTACAATTAAAGTTTCATATATTGTACCATACAATGTATTTGTGATAGGGTTACGTAAAAATATTTTTGAAAAAGAAAAAGGTAGACAATAATTTTTTTGTTTTTAATATAACAACATTTTTGGCAAAATACAAATAGGTATGCTTAGAGAAACAAGAGTAAATTAATCAGTAATACTACTAGTCTAATAGCATTATATTAAAATATGTAACGTAATAAATAAAAATATTTACGTTTAATTCATTTTTCCAAAAACTAACAGCTTCAAACGTATTGGCATCTGGCATCCCTATTGATTGACCAATGACCATACTGTTATATGGATCTAGTCTCTTCGAAGGAACATATGGTTAGTGATTAATTTATTCCTAACTTCTACATGACTTCACAGATGATACATCGAAAACCGAAATTGTCTTTAAAGGATTGTTACTTCCAGTAGGTATAACGAAGATTCAAAATGTCCTAGAAAATAACCGACCGACGACGTAAAATACGATACGTATCTAATCTAATTTTAGGGTTGAAATCACAATTCAAACAAAATCCAAGTATTAATATTAAAGTCATTAAAACTGTACAAGCTTCAATACAGAAATCCTTGAGATGTGAAATACAAACTATAATCAAAATATCTAGATAACACACGTCATCTGTGTCATCTTCTCCAGTGGCGACTAGCTACTGCCTATCTCTCCTAGGTTCGAGTCCCAGATCCGGCAGATGGCAATGTCGGAGGGAATGGGTGTATGTGGTGTGTCCTGGTTCAGTGTTAGAATATCTTCAAGCTAAACTTCGCCAGGACGTTAATATAAATAAGACCATAAAAAAAAATTGCAATATGTACTCCAATTTGAAGAGATGAGGTCTATTTCAATTCACTTTATAATTGTGTGATTTTGTGAATTTTTATGTTTCAACGATTTACGTCTTGCATTTAATTTTTTACATTTTACATCTTTACGCTTTTTATTTTTACATTTTACTTAGAAAGTATTATATGAGACTGATTTTATCCTCTGAATTAAAGCAAAATAGACTACAAAAGTAGACCTACGAATAGTACCTAGGTATTCTCCATTGTATAATTCAGATCTAGGTAAAATATACTTAAACATACTTTATGTGTAGATACCAAAAAATACTTCAGAAATCATTTGAAGTAATCCGCATATTATTTCCCCAAAGATTAAATCTAATATGATTAGATTTACCTTTTAGATAGAGAGACAAAGGTTGTTTCTACCTGTTAGAATACCGAAGCCCTTAGAATGTCATTGATGTCATTACGTTATTCTTAGTACCAAATATATGTCCATATACACATGAAATTCTTTGAGACGTTGAGTAAATGTTAGAATCTTTTGAACGTCTTTCTGTTGCTGACTGGAAAGTTTTATTAAGTAATGGCGAAATTTCATAATAAAATGATAAAATATTATTTATAACTGTAATGATCTGCGTGGAAATATTTTATAAAACTGAGATAAAATTTACTATGTGACTATTTCAATATTTTTTTCTTATTAATAATGAAAAGGGCTACTGACTCTCTTTATACAAGATGTTCTCAAAACTGAACTTTTATTTTTGGATGTATTACTTATTCTAAAATATGTAATTTATCCCGAGAAGAAAATCTGAAATAAGAAATTATTTAGATAATAAAAAAATATACATAATATGCATTAATAATTATTGTTTTATCATTAATTTTGTTTCTTTTTGTGCGATGTCTAACCACATACTATATTATTCGAGACGTTTTGATCATTATCAAATCCAGGTAATTTAAAAAATAAATGGATTATTGAAAAAATACTCTGACTTAGTCATAAGAACAACTAAAAATTGATTGTTACATACAATATAAATCGAATTAAAAATTTTGTACAGAGGTTTTGGAAACTTAATCTGTTTCCTTTATCACTGTTTAACCAAATTCCTCTCAATTTCCTGTTATGCAACGAGGTAGACAACAAAAATAGAAAATTTAAAGAATCTGCAATAATATCACTAAAAATGTGGAGAACAGTGGTTCCCAAAATGTGCATCGTGGTGCCATGGGGAGCCAGGACTTCTTTACAGGGGCCGCCTCGGAATATTTCATACATTTATGGAAAACCGCATTTTCTTGTTTTTGCAAAGGAATATTATTATAACCCATAAGTACTTGCTTGATACTTTTATATCTGAAAATAATTTGGAGTGGACTAAATAATTTGGAGTGGACTAAGTGCGTTGCTGTCTGTACTGACGGCGCTCGTTCTATGTCTGGCTGTTATGGAGGGTTACAGGCACTTATGGTGCACTGTATACCCATTGCATTATTCACAGGGAAGCGTTTGTGTCAAAGTACCTGAACCCTGCACTGAATCAGGTTTTAGAATGTGTAGTAAATGTAGTAAATTTTGTAAAACTTGTCAATTGAAAGCAAGGTTTTTCAAAAAACTATGTGAGGATATGGGAGCCGAACATTCGTCTTTGTTGTACTACAGCAGTGCACGCACGATGGCTCTTTCATGGTGTTTCATCACGTACCTACGTTTGAACTGCGCCAGGAAATTTATATTTTTCCTAAAGAAAAGGGACACAGAGATGCCGAAGATTTTGCCGTTCCAGATTTTTTAATAAAACTAGCATACTTATGCGAAATTTTTGAAAAGCTGAAGTCGATGGAAAACATTTCAGCTTTTATAAAAAATCTCAAACTATGGAAAAGAAGAATGAATGAAGATGCGAGCGAGGAGTGTTTCTTCATATTGCAATTATTGCGGCAGTTTTTTAACCCAACTGGAGTAGATTTCTCTCAAGATATGAAATCCATTTTTGAAGAACACTAATCACAGCTTATTTTACAATTCTCTTTCTTTGCTTGATATGCATTGTTTATAAATGACTCTGTTTAGGCTTTATACAAGCATAATAACAACAAACATATCCAAACTGATATACTTATAGTGATGTTTCATCTCTAAACATGCTATTATTAAATTCATTGGACTTTCTTTAATACATGATGAATACTGGATTAAATATCATAAAATTGAAAACGTCTAAAAACAAATTATTAAAAATTTTTTTTTCAACTTACCACAAAATTTATTCAATATGGTCAACAATTAAAAAACGAAGTCCACAAGAAGATGTACATATTCTTTTGCTCTTACAAGCTCTTCAGGTGAACGATTAATCTCGCAAAATAAAGTGATTTACTTGAACTTACATTTTATAATTAATAAACTGTCATATGTAACCATAAAAAACAAATTTCTATAATTAATGCCGCCTACATTTTCATGTTTTTTTATAAAATACTCTACCTCTCTTTATTCGAGACTTGTTGTCTATAAACAACCTTATTCAAGCCTTATATGGCCCAATAATAACAAAATTATCTAATATATTTATTGATATGACTGATGGTCGAGATGGTAGAGTACCTGCCTCTCACCCAAAAGTCCCGGGTTCGAATCCCGGTCGTGGCAATGGAAAATACTGTGAGAGGGATTTTTCCATTATACACGGATATTGGATGTGTGTCCCTTGTCTTTAAATGTGTAGCCCCCTCCCGCACAAGGCTCAGCCTTCTGGGATAAAGGGGGTCGTAATTACATGTGGTGTATTTATATTTATTTATTTATGTTCCATTTATGAACATGCAAATATAAATTGTTGAATCCAAAAAAAAAATTAAAAATAGGGAATTTTTAACGCCACAATTAAACTAAAACTAGATTATATTAATTTTTATGAAGATAAATAATTTTTATTTAAATGTTTTGCGTTTTGCTTTGAATGTTATGGATTCTGCAATATAATTCAATGCTGTATGACATAGTCCTTCAGAGTATTTTGTTTTTGCATTATTCGACAATAACAACGTTCTAAAGTGTTTTCAACAATTTTTTTTTTTGGATTCAACATAATTTATATTTGCATGTTCAGAAATGGAACATCAATAAATATATTAGATAATTTTGTTATTATTGGGCCATATAAGGCTTGAATAAGGTTGTTTATAGACAACAAGTCTCGAATAAAGAGAGGTAGAGTATTTTATAAAAAAACATGAAAATGTAGGCGGCATTAATTTGTTTTTTATGGTTACATATGACAGTTTATTAATTATAAAATGTAAGTAAATAAAAGTAAATGTAAGTAAATCACTTTATTTTGCGAGATTAATCGTTCACCTAAAGACCTTGTAAGAGCGAAAGAATATGTACATCTTCTTGTGGACTTCGTTTTTTAATTGTTGACCATATTGAATGAATTTTGTGGTAAGTTGAAAAAAATTTTTTTTAATAATTTGTTTTTAGATGTTTTGAATTTTATGATATTTAATCCAGTATTCATCATGTATTAAAGAAAGTCCAATGAATTTAATAATAGCATGTTTAGAGATGAAACATCAATATAAGTATATCAGTTTGGATATGTTTGTTGTTATTATGCTTTATGCTTGTATAAAGCCTAAACATCGATAATTTTGCAGTTTGCATGGGTTCAAGATGCATTCAACGGTGCTCCAACTGAATTAATTTCTGCAGAAGACGAGAATTTTATTGAGTTGTCTCGCGACAATAGTTTGACAGTGAAATTTGGCGGCAAGGAATTGACCGATTTTTTTAGTTCAGTAAAATATGATTATCCCCTTTTAAGTGATAAAGCTCAGCGAATTTGAATTCCATCTTCAACTTCATATTTGTACGAAACTGGGTTTTCATCGGTCGCTATGAAAAATAGCAAGTATCGAGTAGAAATCAATTATTGGAAAAAGAAATGAGACTGGTCGTGTCCAGTTTGATTTCAAGATTTGAGAAAATGTGCAGTGATCTATAGGCTCATCTATCTCATTTAATGATAGTGGTGAATATAATAAATTCATAAATTTATTCAATCATGCAGTTGTTTGACTATGTCCATTACAATTTTTTCTGGTGTTATACATGTTTTATTTATTTTTATCTCTTACTTATGATTAGTCATGCTACTCATGCTTTGACTTAGGGAAGGGCGACATGAGAAAACCTTAGTTCAAAAAGGGCGCCGAGAGTAAGAAAAGTTTGGGAACCACTGGTAGCAAATTGTTCTGTAGATTGTTGTACAGGTTACCGATGCTAAAAAAAATCAAGGATTATACGTGTGTCAATCGCGTAATTAATATTTGAATATAACTGTATATTAGAAACAACTTCTTCAAATAAAATTTTATCGATATATGTTTAAAAATAAAGGTAATTATCATTTAATGAAAAATATAGTTTTTTAAATAAAATAGTTTCCTATATGCTACAGATTTTTTGACATTTTAAAGTGTCCTGGATGGAGTTGTCGTTCTCTCACTCATGAGTTCTGGCCATGACAATGGGATTTTTTTGGACGAAAAATGTATTCCTAGTTAATATAGTGAGTGTAACGCTCCCCTGTCATACAAAGACTTTTAGAGGCTTCGGGGATAATGGCTCGGATAATGGGGAGTCGTATTACGGTGCGGTGTGTATTATTATTATTATCTTTAACAATTTTTGAAACACTTGCAGTATAACCTAATAGTAGTAATAGTTTACACATGAAAATAATGTATGAGGTGGAGGTCACTTAAAAGGTGGGTGGAGTGGATACCTCACTCAAACTGGTATTTTTTAGGGATCGACCGATATGATTTTCTGTGGCCGATTCCGATATCGGTTGATACCGATATACGTATGGCCGATATCGGCCGATACCGATATATCGGCCATAAATTTTTATTATTAATATTTTGCTACAAAAATTAGATAAAATTGACTGGTTAAAAAAATAAAAAATAAAAAAACCATTTAACACGGTTTAACCATAAAAACACTACTAAAAAGTAAAAAGAACACAAAACAAACTCCCATGTCCTATAAACCGCCTTAATCGAATACAATTCCATGCGGTGAATCCCCAAATTTGGAAATTTGGTTTAATTTTGTTACATTATAACTTGTCAAAACTTTTTTTACTTCATTTAAGATTTTAAATGTTTTTTAAGTTTCTTTAAATTTTAAATAAAATAATAAAAATATACCTTTATTTGTTTTTTGTTTAGTATTTGTGTTTTAACTTCTTTAAGAAATCCTTAGCAATTGAAGTACTTACTTAATTGATAATAATTGATATTTGTATTAGGCTGATACCAATATAGGCCGATATCGCACTTACACCGACATCGGTGTCGGTCGATCCCTCGGTCGATCCCTAGTATTTTTACTAGTATTTTATGACTAAACGCTTTTCAAATTTTTTTGCATTTGGCCATTATAAATGCGGGATGCAAGCAACATTATTCGTTACAATTTTATTTATACAGATAGGTCATAAAATAATTCTTAAGTTATTGAAATAGATATTTATTTAAATTTGTAATTAAAATTTTAAATATAGAAAGTCAAACCAATGCGATGTCAACATAGAAACGAAGAAAAGGTCTGTTTCACACAGTAATTTTTTTGATACCGATTGCGTGAACAACTGTGAACGGAATAAATTGATAGTTTTTATTTTGATTTTAACTTTTTTACGAATCATCAAATTTTTAGGCGGCGGCTCTCACTAGCCAAAATTATATTTAATTCTTAGGTATACTTTAATATACGAAAAAAAATGGCGGAGACATTAACATTTATTTATGGCACTTTACATCCTTTTTGCTCTTCAAACATTTTTTGGTCAGAATAATTGTAATAAAATGGTCCCAAGTTTGTTACAGACCAATGCTTAATTTGAAATTTACAGAGGTTTAAGTTTAAGAACGTGTTTTTGACACGAAACGAAAGTATTTATTTTTCTTGTAACTTTTTTAATAATTAGCCAGTATTTATGCAGCAGGTGTCATTCGAGATTATTGCTATTTTTGACAAATTTTTTTAATATGGATAAAATCAAAATGTAGAACACATTAAAAACATTGCCGTGTGTTAACCTCAATTTTATTTATTTCGATTTCAAAATACAGTACAGTATAGTATAGTAAGTTTTATTTAGAAAATCTCAAGAGTGGTCTGTATCAATTTTTTCTGCGGGAAGTAAATTGATAGTAAATTTTTAATTAATTTTTTTTCTAGACACAAAATGCTACGATGATATTCCAAATCATGTATTTGATAGGTACTTACTTGCTATGTTTTATAATTCAAATTGTCTATCGCAATTTTTGCAATAGACAATTAGAGAATTCCTTCTTTTGCCGTTCGTCAGAACTCGTCAGAAGTCTTTGTAGGTACTTTTTTTATAATAAAATGTCCATTTTTCGAACTTCATATTTGCAATTTCGCAATTTTTGCGATGGACAATTTTTTCTTTCGCCGTTCGTCAGATCTCTTCTGGTGTTATTCAGAACTCGTCAGAACTCTTTTGTACTTTTTTTATAAGAATGCTTCGAAATTTCAAACTTAAAATTTGCAATAAAAATCGCAAATTTTGCGATAGACAATTTCTTCTTTCGTCATTCGTCAGAACTCTTCAGGTGCTAATCTGAACTCCGACCAGAACTCGTTTGTACTTTTTTTATAATAAAATGTCAATTTTTCGAACTTTAAATTTGCAATAAAAATTGCATTTTTTGCGATAGACAATTTCTTCTTTCGCCATTCGTCAGAGCTCGTTTGTACTTTTTTTTAAATAAAATGTCAATTTTTCGAACTTTATATTTGCAATAAAAATCGCAACTTTTGCGATAGACAATTTTTTTCTTTCGCCGTTCGTGATAATTCTTCTGGTGCTATTCAGAACTCCGATCAGAACGCGTCAGAACTCTTTTGTATTTTTTCTATAAGAAAGTTTCGAATTCTCAAAACTTAAAATTTGCAATAAAAATCGCAATTTTTCCGATAGGCAATTTTTTCTTTCGCCATTCGTCAGAACTCTTCGGGAGCTATTCAGAACTTCGATCAGAACTCGTTTGTACCTGTTTTATTATAAAATGTCCATTTTTAGAACTTAAAATTTGCAATAAAAATTGCATTTTTTGCAATAGACAATTTTTTCTTTCGCCGTTCGTCAGAACTCTTCTGGTGCTATTCAGAACTGCGATCAGAACTCGTCAGAATTCTTTTGTACTTTTTTTATAAGAAAGTTTCAAATTTTCAAACTTAGAATTTGCAATAAAAATCGCAATTTTTGCAATAGACAATTTTTTCTTTCGCCATTCTTCAGAACTCCTCTGGTGCTATTCAGAACTCGTCAGAACTCTTTTGTATTTTTTTATAATAAAATGTCGATTTTTCGAACTTAAAATTTGCATTTTTTTGCGATATTTTTTCTTTCGCCGTTTGTCGAACTTTAAGGGTGCTACTCAGAACTCCGCTGAAAACGTAATATAAAAATTGTTTTTTTTCTGCCAAATTTTAATTTTTTAATAACTTCAACAAATCGATAGAACTATTGTTAAAAATGGTCAGGAACTTCAGAACTCTTCTTTCTCTACCGAAAAATGACATCAGAACTCATTTTTTGACAAAAAAGTGGTGCTGCGTGAAGTTAGCACCCTTATTTCACTTTTTTCGATTTCTGGCCTTATTTTCGCAGAACTATTGTTCTTTTCGGCCAGGAACTCTGGAACTATGCTTTTTCTTCTCAGAACTCTAAAGATTTACTCAATTTTCCAAAAAAGTGGTGCTACTGCTAACTTTACAGGGGTATTATGTTTCACTAATACCGACTGAATATTTCACAAACACAATTTTGGAAATATAGCTACCTAGAATGTCACGTCTAAACCTTTTTGGATTGTATTACTTGTAGACGTAAATTCGGCGAATGACTATATTATCTAGTATAATAAATAGTTCGGTACTAACATCGTGTAATCGTGTAATAAATAATAGAATGTGCCCGAAGAATGTTAAAACATTGATATGGCACTGACACTGGTATACTGGTATAGTTTATTTCATTTTTGTATCGCAAGGAAAAAGTGCCGCATTTACAAAGCAGTAACGCGGCATCTTTGACCTTCAGAGACGCCGCCGCACGTGTTCCTTTGTCGGAAATTTTTTATTTGCAGAAGAAATCTGAAGTGGACTTTATAATTCTCACGGGACTATTTAAACATCGAATACTTAACCCAGCACACGTTTCGCAAACCAAATTAATATCAATAGGAAATACTTTAAACTTAATTGATTTTCAGCAGGAGCCCCTTTATGTGTTATCTTCTTGTTTTGTATCTATTTTAATAATTGGAGGTACAAGTACAGAGTATCTGACAATTTTAAACTAGTTTTTCGGTTATTGAGAGTTTGTTCTAGCGATATATTTAATAGACCGAAATTTTCTCCCCAGTCGCACAATTCCTAAAATCCATAATAGGTATTTCCAAAACAAAAAATTCTAATCTGTTAAGATTTACCTGTCAGATAAGCAAACAAAATTCTTTCTACCTGATAAGTACAACGTCCCTTTAAAATCGTCTTATGTTACGTTGTAGAGAATAGCCGGAATTTGTGCTTTATACAGAATAACAAAATAATTAAATATAGTGCCGGTATTCAATTTTGATGAATTAGATAAATGTAATGTTAGTCAATTAGCCTTTTCTATACCTTTTTAACATATCAAACTTACAGCTATTCTTCTGACGCTCTTTGTGTTTTTTACTTCAAACGTCATGTTTGTTTCCGATGGACTGTGACTGCTGGTATTATATACTCCATTTCTAGGTGGGACTTGACGTCGAATAGGAAGATAACCTGTGCAGTAGCTTCAGACGTTTGTAGTTTAAGTGCTTTTTTTTAGTGGTCAGGTTCAGTCCGATACAAGGGCCGAGGGTCGAGGTTCACAGATTCTGATAGAATGCAAGAGATCGTGACACTCATAATTGAAAAGAAGTGACCAAAATCTCAGATCTGTATCTCTGGTCGATTGTGTCTTGTGTCTTGGACCGCCAGGGAGATCCGACTCCTTCGTTGTCTATCTAGCTGGAGAATTCCCTTAACTCTCGATACTTGCGTAGAGCTTCTTTGCGAATTCATCTTGAATCACTTACCTTACCTCACAGACTCAGGCGTACTCCTCCTTTTTGAATGAGTGAGTGACGTTGTCTCATAAACCATGATTTACAACGCAGATCAAGGTTACTTTTCCAAGGTCCACTTTTTACTGTTATCATAAACTGTACTCTGTTACCATAGCACACACACACAGCTCGATCCAACGGCATTCCCAAAATGTGTCGGTTTTGGTTTTTGAATTTTTGCTTTCGGTTTGTAAACCATGGACCCAACCGCAATAGAATTTATATAATAATATAAGTAGTATCATAATAGATAATAATTTAATTTTGTTTACTTAAGATAAAAGATTTGTATATCAAATCTTCTTTATAATCTTTTATCACGAATACATTTTTTTTAGTTAGAAATAGACGAGGAAATCGAAATGTTGGGGTCCGGTAGACCCAGTGTTTTTATCTAGATTTCTTGTTTTTATAGTCAAAATATAGTTGCTTTCTGTGATTTATCCTCGGATTTATCTTAAGTTTTAATAACTTATTAATATTAATTATTATATAGTCACCTTATATTCATTGTTTTTAATTAATTGAAGTCCTGTTACGTCTGAGGATGTGAAGCAAATAATTAGTTCACGAAACCGGTAACGTCTAATAAAGGAATTTTATGAGTGTTATTCTTTTTTTCCACAATACAAATGGTATTTTTGCTGATCTTCAATTTTTAGTACAAATAAACTTAAAATGTTTAACCGTAGAGAAATATAAAATATATAACAAATATCTGTAAGATAACTTATTATAGGTATTTACGAGGGTATTTACCTAATCCTAATCCTTTATGAACAAAATAATTAAAGTGCCACTAAAAGTATACAGGGTCCTGCAACAGTGCGTCGGGCTTCCATAGCTCCTATACCATACAAGTTAGGAAATTCATTCGAGTACAGTTCTTAACTAAATGTGAAAGAGAACCGCAGGAAAATATTTTCGAACGTCCAGGGTCTCACAAAAAATTGTGGCGCATGTCAGGCAAGTTTTTTTAAATGAAACACCCTATATATATTACCATATCTCAGACGGCCTTAATGTTCCTCTTTCACACCTACAATATGAGAACATTCTAATGCTTCACTTGGAAGTAAAAAATTAAAAATGAAATATAACGCAATTTACATCGCTAAAGAAAAACGCTCTCCATTTTTTCGAACGGAGATTTGAAAACAAAACAAGGTTCAAAACTTTTTGATAAAGGTCGTAGGATACCGTATCTAAAATTGTTTGTGTTCCATCATGTACAGGGCACTCGAAAAATAAATTCAAATTCCGAGTATTTCAAATTGATTTGATTGATTTTTTTATCTCAGTTTTTTTAAATGGAACACCCTGTATATTTTTACGTAGTAATATGCAGAATTTGAATGAAAACATTTTTTTATATCTAGGTGTTACAATTGGAATTTCTAACCGTTTTTGAGATAATTGGCAAATATTAAACATGAGCTGATAGAACGACTTTCATTTAAAGAAAATTTTAATAAAACAACAGTACATTAAACTACAACTACATTAAGTGTTCAACGTGTCTTCCGTTTTGCTGTAAAAATAAATTTATTTGTTCTCGAAAAGACCTTTCCACTTCCGTTAATATTCGAGGTGAAATATTTTCAAACGCATGTATTATTCTCTCCCGCATATTTATCTCGGTTGTCGACGGCTCGTTGTATACGATGTCCCATAAGAAAAAAAAACTGTTTTAAAAAATTTCAAAATCGCACCAAAAAATGTATTCAAATCTGTCTATTTTCTCCATTTCTCCATTTCCGAAGACACTTTTGAACATTTAATGTAGTTGTAGTTTAATGTACTGTTTGTTGTTTTATTAAAATTTTCTTTAAATGAAAGTTGTTCTATCAGCCCATGTTTAATATTTGCCAATTATCTCAAAAACGGATAGAAATTCCAATAGTAACACCTATACAAAAAATGTTTTCATTCAAATTCTGCATATTACTACGTAAAAATATACAGGGTGTTCCATTTGAAAAAACTGAGATAAATCAATTTAAAATACTCGAAATTTGAATTTATTTTTCGAGTGTCCTGTACATGATGGAACACAAACAATTTTAGATACGGTATTCTACGACCTTTATCAAAAAGTTTTGAATCTTGTTTTGTTTTCAAATCTCCGTTCGGAAAAATGGAGAGCGTTTTTCTTTAGCGATGTAAATTGCGTTATATTTCATTTTTAATTTTTTACTTCCAAGTGAAGCATTAGAATGTTCTCATATTTTAGGTGCGAATGAGGAACACTAAGGCCGTCTGAAATAAAGTAAAATATATAGGGTGTTTCAGTTAAAAAAACTTGCCTGACAGCCGTCACAATTTTTTGTGACACCCAGGACGTTCGAAAATATTTTCCTGCGGTGCTCCTTCACATTTAGTTAAGAACTGTACTCGAATGAATCTCCTAACTTGTATGGTATAGGCACCGTACATATATAATTAAACTATGGTATAGGGAGCTATGGAAGCCCGACGCACTGTTGCAGGACCCTGTATATTTAGTCGCGGCACAATCTGTTTTGACCTAGACATTTTGACTAACATACTAAAAGTCCCGAAGAATCCGAATTGAGCGTTAGCCGCCATGTTAAAAAAATGGCTTGCGCGCGCAGTCGTAGAAAATATTTTTTCCTTGCCTTATTTATTAACCGATTTTAATTTTCTAAAAAAGAAATTGTAACCAAAGAATGAGGCTATAATATATATTTTATGCATTTTACTAAACTCAGTCTAAGTGATAAAAAATTTACTTCAAATGAAAAAGTTTGTTTTGAAATTATTTTTTTTTTCAATTAAAAAGAAAACTGTGGGTTTTATGAAAATATTTGTTAAATAAAAGTTGTAGGCCATAAAAAATCAAACAGAATTATTTTTTGAATTATTTTGTAGCTCTAAAAATAACGGAGATAGAGCAAATTTATTATATAAAATCATATGTTAGGATCGTTAGAAACAGAATTAAAAAGGTAGGATGTGCATTTCAATCACGACGCAATCAACCACAACAAATGCTATTTCCCAGATAAGTTTTCAGAGGGTGCGTGAGTTAATAATTATAATAATAATGAAAGAAAAACGATAACAAAAAAATTATAAAAATAATAGTCTAATAAAATAAAATACTAGCCTACGCTGGCGCTGCTCTCGACATAAAAGATCACTTTGGCCTGCCGAAAGTCGGCAGAGTATCCGTCTGCCTAGGTCACACGAGTCTGGAATCTACAGTCACTATGCCTACAATATATGGGGAGTGGTTGTATACATTCGGAGGCCATGGGAGGAACTGTCCATTATCGAGAATTCGAAAAAAATATTAATAACCTTTCAAATTCACTCCAAAAATAAAAACAATTGAAAAATTCCACGAGTAAAGAATTGCTGTGTTATGGGCCACTACGGCAACGTTCCTATCTATATTATAAAGTATGTATTACAAAAAACCTATATTATAAATAAATTACAAGAATTTGTTATGGAAGACATTTTATCAGTAGGTAAGTGCGATAAAAAATTTTGTCAAAATGTATTGTGGATTGTGGGTAATTGGGCCATTATTGAAAGAGTTTAACAGTAAATTATTCAACGAGCGAGTTATGAAGCCATTACTTATTGGGATAGTTTGCGTAAACCGAATGAGTAATGGCCATAACTCGCGATTAGAATACTGTTTTTTTCAGACTACTATGTTTCGGGAAAATATTTTAAATAAATGATTATAACAAGTCAAATTACAGACAAATACGCGAAAAATTGTCAGAACTGTCAGAAGAACTTTATTTAATTTTAAAATGTCCTCGTCACTTAGCCTACTTTGTGTGACATGAAAATTTAAACCCAGTGATGATAAAAATTGTAAGTTTCTGATTGACTAGAGACCAATGGTTATGAAAGTTGGGAGTTCCTGATTGGTCAGTAGAGTTCATAAATCTCTGTAAAATGATAATGATTACTATTATTGGCAAATTATCAAACGCGTAGGATATGCATTATTGTATAGTCATGGAAGAACTAATTAATTGGAGTGGTTACATGTCAACTGCTTTAAAAGACAAGAAATCAACCGATGTCAGTTTTATTTATTTTTTTTATATTTTATACATTCACTCGAAACGGTCCACATCTAGAATTCCAGGTAGAACGGAATATGAAGGAAACTACTTTGATTCCCCTTAGAATATTGTAAATGCTTTGGTCTTTTTTTTTTCAAAGTGTATCTTTATTTATGAGAGATTTTCCTAACTTATCTGATGTAACTGTGACTGCTCTATAATAGTATTTCCATTCATTTTGATAGTGTGACTGATACTGAAATTCAAAAAGCAACTGCTAAACTAAAAAACAAAATGACCTCTGGTCTCGATCTAATACCTTCTTTCTTAGTCAAGGACTGCAGCAATGTTCTAATCATACCTTTGTTAATTATATTTAATTTAGCTTTAAAAACCCGTAGCAACAGTCATAGATTGTTATTTGCGGATGATCTTAAGATATATAGAAAGATAACTTGTTCTGTTGATGGCGTATTGCTGCAAGATGATATTGATGCGGTTCAAAGTTGGTGCATAAATAATAGATTACCTTAATGCATCCAAACGTAAGGTTGTAACGTTTACTAAAAAAGCGGACTAGTATTGTAAATGTATACTTAATTGATGGAATGCTATTAGATACTTAGATCTAATTCCACCAAAGATCTTGGAATCATTTTTGATTGTCAACTGTCATTTATTGATCACATTAATTCAAAAGTGAAAGACGCTACGAAGATGCATGGCTTCATAATCAGAAACTGCAAATCATTTACCGACATTAGAGCACTAAAGTTCTTTACTTTTCTTACGTAAGGTCTAAAGTTGAGTATGCATATCTTATTTGGTATCCCTATTACGCGAATCACAAACTTGCCTTAGAAAATGTGCAGAGAAGATTTCTAAAATTTCTGTCATTTAAAGTTGATGCGATTTATCCTGAAATAGGTATTGAACAAAACACTCTTTTGACCAGGTTTGAAAAGAACAGCTTAGAATTAAGACGAAAGCGCAATTCTATTTCTTTTTTATATAATTTATTGCATGATAATATTTGCTGTCCAGAACTATTGTCGCAGTTATGTTTTAATGTACCAAATTATCATTCTAGATATAATTACCTGTTTTACTGTCCGCATGCTTGAAGTAATATTAAAATTTTAATATTAAAATTTTAAAATCACCCATATATACAATGTGTAGTAATTTCAATCAAATATGGCATAGGTAGGTATGATTTAAATAATTGTACAAAAATGAAATTTTACATACGGCTGTGAATAATCTTTAACCAAACATCGCTCATTGCAAGGTATTGTATAGTTGCATATTTGCATTTATTTTTGTATTTTCTATTTGTATTTATTGTTTATTGTATATATTATTATTATTATTATGAATCTTTTTACGTAATATTAATAAATTGTCCTGTTATTGGGTGTAACCTGTTGGGCAATAAAGGCATTATTATTATTATTATTATTATTATTTATAACGCCATTGCCATTTATCAATCTTAATCCCAGTGATATTTATTTAGGTACAAAATATTTGTTGATTTCAATTGTTTTCATTTTTGGAGTGAATTTGAAAGGTTAATATTTTCCGTTTCACGATGCTGGATAGTTCCTCCCGTGGCCTCCGAATGTATACAGTCATTTCCCATATACCGCAGATTTAATGCCTGTTGATGTCAGAATCATGTGCCCTAAGTAAACGGAGACTTCGTCAACTTTCGGCAGGCCGGATTGGTCTTTTATGCCGAGAGGATCGTCAGCTCAGGAGTATTATTTTATAATTTTTTTGTTATAATTTTTTTTCTTTATTGTTATGATTATTAACTCACGCACCCTCTGAAAACTTATCTGGGAAATAACATTTGTTTGTGGTTAATTGCATCGTGATTGAAATGCACATCCTACCTTTTTAATTCTGATTCTAACATTCTAACGATCCTAACATATGATTTTATATAATAAATTGCTCTATCTCCGTTATTTTTAGAGCTACAAAATAATTCAAAAAACAATTCTATTTGATTTTTTATGGCCTACAACTTTTATTTAACAAATATTTTCATAAAACCCACAGTTTTCTCTTTAATTGCATAAATAAAAATTTTCAAAACAAACTTTTTTATTTGAAGTAAATTTTTTATCACTTAGACTGAGTTTAGTAAAATGCATAAAATATATATTATAGCCTCATTCTTTGGTTACAATTGCTTTTTTAGAAAATTAAAATCGGTTAATAAATAAGGCAAGGAAAAAATATTTTCTACGACTGCGCGCGCAAGCCATTTTTTTAACATGGCGGCTAACGCTCAATTCGGATTCTTCGGGACTTTTAGTATGTTATTATACATATCAAAAACTACATATTCTGAAAAATTCAGCTCGGTAGTCAAAATGTCTAGGTTATGCCTATTTTTAACAGATTGTGCCGCCACTAATTGGTTCGGTGGTGTATTATTATTGCTGTTAAATAAAGACGGATAAAATTTTTAGCTCTATCACATCATTTTTATAATCAATAACATAATGATTTTTGAAAACCTAGTATTTATTATTGCATATTAAATAAATATAATAGGTACTGGACGTAAATATCATTGAACAAATCAAAAGTGACAATTACTAATAGAGCTATGAAATATAAAATACATGTTACACTTTACATTATACATCTAAACATGAAAGTAGAAAATGTGTAAATACGGAAATAAAATAAAGAAATTCAACTGTAGATAAACACGTGTGTATCTTTGACAAGGAAGTAGCGGAAGGGTTGGAGATTTAAAATTCGTTCAAGCTGTTTGCAAGCTGGTTATAAAATAGTAAACTACTCAAAATACACGTATATAAATATAACTTTACCCAAAGGCAAAAGACAAAGAAATTATTTTAACGTCGTCTGCATATATAAAAATGCGGTAAATTGTATATAAGTAGATATGTATTTATAATTTACAAATTTTGAGTTTAATATTATAAAATGAATTTTACGTATAAATTGTATTTATAATTAATATAATCTTAGTTTATTTAGTTAAATAGTTCATTGAAGTAAAAGGAAAATGAATATAATTATAACATAGATATAGGCATAATATAGCATAGTTTATGGTGAATTGGCGATGTCAACCAATGATCTATGTTTGTCACTATTCTCATTTGTTCCATAAGAAGTCATCATGTTGACAGATTTATCGAAAAGTTGATGGCACTGTTTTCCATTGCGTTGTTGGGTGGTGAGTAAACACTGGGACTTCTATAAAACCACGGGTCTTTTATAACTCATGACTCGTACCATCATCCAGGATTTTGAAGGCTTACAAATATGCAAAAAACCTTATGTATGTACTATCGCGGCCGAAAAAAGTAATCGATTTTTTATCAAGTAGTATGTTTTTTCGAAAAATGTTCCTTTGTAAATGGGAGTTTTTACATCAGTTATGTCAATTAAATTATTTTGACAAGAAATCATTGGTGGGGTCGTATTTATTAAAAAACACTAATAAGAAATAAGTTGTTAATATTTGTTAATTATAAGAAAACAATTAATTAGTATGGTTTTGAGAGAAGCAGAAAAAGGCTACATCATCGCCAAACTTGGAGAAGGGTGGTCTTAACAACGCATAGCAAGTGAAATTAATTGCAGCAAAGGCACAATTTAAAAACTAAACAAAAAGACAGAATACCTCCGCTATTATCTGTTTTGTGCAAATATTCTTCATCAAACTTATGACCCCTGGGACGGTAAACTCGCAGTTGACCATTATGTAGCAGGACTGAAATATCTTTTCGTCGGAAAAGACCACTCGCTCCCAGTAACGATCGTTTTCATTAATAAAAGTATTTGCAAACTGCATTCTTGCCTCTTTATTAACATCTGTTAGTCGAGGCTTTTTACCACTAGCACAGTTAAATAGACCTTGCTCTCGCAACCGTTTTCTTGTTGTCCTAACAGACGCTGGGAAGTTGGTTTGCTCTTTGCTTCAATAGAATTAGAAAATGGGTTTAAATTAAATTCACAGTTAACCAGGGTATTGTCGTTTTCTAGAGTACTCTTTCTTGGCCGCCCAGAACCCACTGCCCTACTTAGATCATGAGTTTCTAGTTTCTATCCACTTTTTGTTTAGTTTTTGAATCGTGCTTTTGCTACAATTAATTTCACTTGCTATGCGTTGTTGAGATCACCCTTCTCCTAGTTTGGCGATGATGTAGCCTTTTTCTTCTTCACTCAAAACATGATAAGGCATGATTAAGTAATAAAAAATTTATTTTTGCTTAATATGACAATGACGTTGACACTAATAAAAAAAATATTGAGATTGATGCGACACTGAATAGAACCATAGCACAGTAAACAAACAGTAAACCGCGTTTGGCGCCAATCCAGTTCTTATGTATCCATATCTCTCTCTGTTTTACTACTACGACGTAGTAATAATAATAATAATAATAATAATAGTAATAATAAAGGGTGTGCGAAATGCGGACCGGCAACCTCCTCGCGGTGCACCCTGGACAGGGAGGGGTAACCCTCCTTGACAAATGTCGGACGTGGGTCCTCAGGGCTAACCATCCTGGGGACTCTTTTCCTCTGGTTTTCGACCGAGACAGAGGACAGGCCCCTCACGATCGACCCCAGTCGGATGGGGGTCAGAGACAGGTGGGAGGGGCCTTACCGGACGGTCTCATTGATGATGACATACGCGATGAACATGGACGCTTTAAGTGGACGAGGGAACTAAGGGATGACTTGCTGACCTGCTACGAGAGCAGCGAGCCTGAGCGCAGGGGGTACATGGCGCGATTACACCGGTTGTGGTGCGATATGCACCCGGAGTATCGCGCCTTCTCTCAACAACATCTGAGAGATCAAGTATCCTTCCTGCGCAGAACAGGTTATGTAAGGGCACCTCGTCAGCCTGAGGAAGTGCCTGCCGCACTTCCACCGCGGCAAATACCAGCTGACGAGGAACATCCTCTTGAATACACCGATGCCGATTTAAGGACGAGGGTTAACCTTAACACCAGGGTTAACCCTAAGCCACAAGACCTGGCACGAATGGACTCGTTGATCAGTGAGGAGCTTCCAGAAGATGCCAACATCTGGCAGATCAACAGCAGCGCGGTGTACGATGCCGCCAAGCAACTCGTCCCACAACAGCGCCTGGCAAGCGCAGTTGATAGGGTCGAGAAAGCTAAGCGGCGCGTACAGAAGATCGAAGCTAAAATTCGATCCGCAAGGCAACACAACACGCTTCTCGAATCCAGAGTGTGGTGGATTATATAGTCGCAGGTAGACCATTTACACCGAAGGTCCGGCGAGTGGCAGCCGGACTGAGACGCCAACACCACACTCTAAATCGCACAGTGCTGCAGACCATCAAGCAGCACTGTCTAGATAGGATTCGAGCGCTTATGGCTATTAAGAAAACTTTGGTCAGGCGAATGCGGAGTTTGGAACAAAACAAATTGTTTCAAACAAACCCGTCTCGCCTGTTCCAAGAGCCACAGCGTGTTGTCGAAAATCCGCCAACTGTTGATAATGTCGAAGCCTTCTGGAAAGGAATCTACGAAGTCGCGAGTCCATTCGATAATGACACTCCAGCTATAGCACACTTCAAGGCTCTCTGTCGTAGAGTCTTAGAAGAGCCAGACGAAGTGTGCCCGGTAATCAGTACGGAAGAGGTTCAACAAGCACTTGTTGGAACCAAGAACTTCGCTGCCCCGGGTCCAGATGGTATAAACAACTGGTGGTGGAAGAAGTTTCCTTCCACCCACCGCCATCTGGCCCGAGTTTTCAACTCATGGTTGAACGAGGGGCAGCAAATTCCGGACTGGTTTGTCGAGGGGCGAACTGTGCTAATCCCCAAAAAGGGGGATCTGTCTGACCCAAAAAATTATAGGCCGATTACCTGCCTCAACTCCTGCTACAAGTTATTTACTCGTATCTTGTATACCAGGATGTTGAGGTCTGTTGATCCGGTCTACCAACAGATAAACGAACAGCGTGGTGCCAAGAAGGGCCTGGCAGGTTGCAAGGAAAACCTGCTGATAGACCGCTGTATTACACAGGATTCTGTGCAGTACAAGCGGAATCTGTCAATGGCCTGGATTGATTATCGCAAGGCATTTGATACAACATCCCACGAGCTTTTGTTACACTTGCTCGGATGTCTTGCGGTACCAGCACCACTAGTGAGATGCATCGAACAACTGTTGCCGCTTTGGAGAACTCGCTTCACCATAACATCCGGTGCCGAGCGAGTTTCGACAGAGTTGGTGACATTTAAGAGAGGAGTGTTTCAGGGTGACTCTTTGAGTCCGCTCCTCTTCTGCATCTCACTGCTGCCGCTATCTGTTGGACTCCGCCAAACCCGCGGGTATCAGTGTGGGCCACCCAGCAACCGGAGGCATAAGGTCACCCATCTATTTTATATGGATGACCTTAAACTCTATACCTCCGGAGAGCGAGAACTTCAAAATGCTCTCAGGGTGGTCGAGGAATACACGCGGGCAATTGGAATGGAGTTTGGGTTGGACAAATGCGCAGTCGTCCACCTCAAGAGAGGACGATGCGGGGAATTCCACGAAGATGCGCAGCTCGCAGACGGAAGCATCCTACGACATTTGGATGCCGGGGAGACCTACACATACCTGGGTGTGGAACAACGCCACATCCAGGATGTGAACCAATTAAAGGATTCTCTCCGTGGCAAGTACAGACACCGACTCCGAAAGATCTGGTCATCAGAACTTTCGGGGAAGAACAAGGTGTCTGCCACTAATATGCTTGCCGTTCCGATTCTGCTCTACTCCTTTGGCGTAGTCAAATGGGGAGTAGATGAGCTGCGTCAATTGGACAGGAATACCCGCAAGATGATGAATATTCATAGGAGTATTCATCCTAGATCGTCCGTTCCTCGTGTATACCTCCCACGTCAACGGGGGGGCCGAGGACTCTTGAGTCTGGAGTGCATGCATGGCAGAGTGGCACTGAGTATGGCATGTAATGCCATCAGGAGCTCGGACCCACTCCTACAGTTAGTGAGAGATCATGAAGCTGTGGGAGTTGGCGCTTTATTGTTTAGGGCAGCACAGAGGGCCGCAGATGAACTCGGTCTCGTGTTCGACTACAGGCGAGAAGGCCGGCGAGGTGACTCAGTCACTGAGCTTCCGCCTAATCGTCTGACAGCCTACATCAAAGCTGCCGAACAGAGAAATCTGTTCAGGCAGCACGTCGATAAACCCCTGCACGGTGTTTTCTATAACAACATAGAAGCACTGGGTTTATCGACAGAGCTGACCTTCGCATTTTTAAGGTCAGCGGGGCTGAAGTCGGAGACCGAGGGATACATTGTGGCCTGCCAAGATGGTGTTATTAACACATTGGTCTATCGCAGTCGCGTGATGGGTGTAGAGGTACCTGATATCAACTGCAGGACCTGCCGTCAGGCGCCGGAGTCGCTCATGCATTTATTATCTGCATGCCCGATTTATGCGACTTCGGTCTACATCCAACGACATAACGCGGCTTTACGAGTGCTATACTACCATCTACGGCACTCGTACCAGATAGACCAAACACCAGTGCTGCCTTACGTCCCCGGAGATATCGAGTCCGTTGTCGAGAACGAGAAATGCCGGATTTACTGGAACTACTCGTTCCCGACCGTCAGGCGAATTCACGCCAATAAGCCTGACATAGTCCTCCTCGACCATCAGACCAAGGTGATGTATGTCATCGAGTTCTCAGCACCTGCTGAGACAAACATCGTCTTGAAGGAGGAGGAGAAACGGACTAAATACAGAGATCTCCGGTACGAGCTCCAAGTGCTATACCCAGGCTACTCTGTCAAAATGGTCGTCCTGATAATCGGTGTACTCGGAGGTATGAAGCCCACGCTGCTCTCCGCATTGAAGACCATGCCTGCCTGCCAAACATCGGCAGAATGGTTGGCTGGTCAAATGCAGAAAGCGGTCATCCTGGGATCCCTTCGTCTACTTAGGGCACACGAGTCTGGAATCTACAGTGACTAACCCTGCGGGATGTGGGGAGTTGCTGTAGATTATTCGCTGGCGCTCTCTCTGTGTGGTGTCGGAGGCCACAGGGAGACTGTCCAGCACTTTCTTCCGGAAACGGAAAAAAAAAAAATAATAATAATAATAATAAAGGGTCTTTATTTGCTTATCATTTTTATGTGTTTACAATAAATATCATAAACTGGGCGAGATTCAGATCATTGGACAGAGTATCCAACATCTGTTCTTGATAAACTTGTCATTGTCAAAATTATCATTATTTGTTTTCTAGGTTATGTTTGCGCTTTGTCCAGTGGCGTCTCTAAATTACAATTTATTTTTTTATTATTATTAAAAGTTCTTTAAACTATTTGACGGTTTGTTGAATATTTGTTTATTTATATTTTAAAATACAAATGCTTAAGTTTGTGAATTAGGAAATTTTATCTGAAGTTTTAAATATATTTTAAATTGAAAATATTTCATTTTTATCCTTTAATTTACCTACTTGCACGCCACTGACTTGTCACCTGTTCTCTTTAATCCGAAGATAGTCTCACACTAAACTATGCATGCGAAGATAGTCTCACACCAAGTGAAGGTCACGAAAAAATACCTCGGCAATTCATTCATAAATACCGGAAGTGAGGCTACTCTATATCTACTCTGACCATAGTTACAACGGGAAAATCAGTCGATTACTTTTTTTCGGCCGCGATAGTATGTACGTGTTTAAACATGTAAAAGTCTGGTACTAACAGACGTATTGAGTGACTACGACACTTTGACGGTTTTGGTGGATCTGATATTGCCTCCGTGATAAAATCTACACCCTTATGGTCCGAGAGCCAGCTGTACAATATCTTATGAATAAGGCTGCTCGTACACCTTCAATACGCGACGGTGATGATATCGCAATGTTATTATATGGAAGCAAATATTGCGGTATAGTCGTCGTCGCGTATTGTTGGTGTATGAGCAGTCTAAATAATATTACGATATCGTCGCCGTCGCGTATTGTTTATATGGCTGCATCCTCCTGGCTGCTAATTATTATAAATATATAGATAAATTAGGTAGATTTGTTGTTTATTGGTAAATAAACGCCATTTTCAGCCACTGCCCACATTCCGCAGGGTTAGTGACTAGAAACCTGTGCCCTAAACAGACGGAAGGAGGGATGATCGCTTTGACCCGCCAACCACTCCGCCGATTTTTGGCAGGCGGGCATTCTCTTCAATGCGAAGAGCAGTGTGAGCTTCATACCTCCGAGTACACCGATTATTAGGACAACCAACGACCATTTTGACAGCCTGGGGGTATAGGCACTTGGAGCTCGTACCGGAGATCTCTGTATTTGGTTCGTTTCTCCTCCTCCTTCAAGGCGATGTTTGTCTCAGCAAGCGCTGAGAATTCAATGGCATATAACATATTATTATTATAGATAATTTATTTATAAATTGTTTCTTTCATATATCTAGGTACCTAATTTATGATTTTATTAGTAATCTCAATACACTTTATTTTAAATTAATTATTTTCAATTACTTACTTTGACAGAATGGTTAAAAAATTTTTTGTCTACGACTAATATATAATATCTCGTATAATATAGTACAGGGTGTTATTGAACTTTAGGAAAAAAAATTAACTGCATGTTATTTTTGATGTTTTAAAACAAGTACAGCATAAATAAATTGAAAATCTGAAGAAAATAGCTAGTTAAAAATCCGAATAATTATTCTATTTGTTTGAGAACCACTTATAAAAGATTGCTAGCTGCCAACAAATTCTGTCTAGCTAGTAGCTTCACCTTAAATTAATGTCATGTCGACAATTTTAAAATTCGAATAAACATGACGACGGCCATAATTTTCTTCGTTGTCTTCCATAACACACACCTCAACACATACACTTAAAATGGGGCACAACTGTTTCCAGTGGCTATCAAACATTTTATTATAATTTTATTTAAAGAAATGAAATGTCTCTGTAAATAATCACTTTTGATTAGAAGAAATTCGTCATTATTTCTCGTCGTATTTGACTATGAGTTTTTATTTGTTAAATTTGTTTCCTAACGTTCAATAACACCCTGTATATATTATATGTGTCAATTTTGCTATATCATGACAAATATTATTCCCGCTTATGCTTACTACAGCATTTCAGATTTTAGTTATGTGTAAAATTATTGTTTTTGTTTTGTTACTTAACTTATCGACTATATTTAGCACTAAGTTTCACTACTGCTATGTTATATTAGGTTATTCTTATTTATCTATATTAATTGTATGTGTAAATATGTATGCTAAATCTATATTTATAGATTCTTTATTGTTTCTATGTTACCTAGGTTATATATTAAATATTTACATTTTTTCACTATAACTATAACTACATATATTAGATATTTTAACTTTTACTGACGTGTCAAAACACCAAGGTGTAATTTTTATTGACGAATAAATTATTCATTCATTCATTAATGATGAGTATGAGGGAATAATGAATCATTATTCCCTATTACTGGCCTATTTTGCCGAATTAGGAGACAAATATAAATCTTCTCGAACTCTACTATAATTGATGATAAAAATATTACTTTTGCAAATGGTAGTTCTAATCATGTTAACATTCCATCATCTGTTCAATTTATCAATTGTAGCAACATTAATATACATTTTGCCACAATTGTATCATTTTTTATTTCTAAAAATTAGTCGTAGATAAAGTATAGTATACAACTCGCTATAATGAATACTGTATTCCCTGAATTCCCTCGTATAATTACAACACTCGCTCGCTTCGCTCGCTCGTGCTTGTAATCATACTCGGGAGTAAAAGTGTTCATTATAGCATAGTTGTATACTTAATATACTATTATGCTCCAAAATGTGTGTCATATAGATATAACAATGTAATTATTATTACTATACTAAGTAGACTATTAATATTATCTTTTTATTTTAATACTGTTTTAATATTTCATACAGGATATATTTAGATATTTTTTTTATTTTTGTCTTATTTTCTTATAAAATAGACGAAGGAAGAGAAAAATTTAAAAATAAACTTGGGCTTATAAAAACATAATTTTATTATATGGAAAAAAACTTTTATTTACAAAAACAAACATACAAATTTAAAACTTTACTAAATTGCTTTTATTCACCTGCACCCTAATGAAAAACTTGGGCGATACCTCGGTCGATACATAATGTAAAATAACCACGATACTCTTTAATGGCATTTCTAATTCAAATAATATTATTTAATCGACAAGCGATTCGTAAAACGTTCATATCCACTATTCTTCATCGAATTATTTCTCCCGAGCCAGTATGAACGTAATTGCTGATAACTGTGGGACAAAAATAATACAAATAAAATGATATTAAATCTCATTTTTTTAATTTTAAGGTAAATTTTTAAAGAACCTGATTGTCCTTTAAAAAATCCAATCGGTAACTAAACTCAGTCAAATGGTCAGTTTTTTGCCAGATTGAAATTACGTTCCTTGGACTACTACTACAGAAGAAAAAGGAACATTTGTCAGATATTACATCACATCACATTTTCTCGTGTTACGTGTTGTGAACTCCAGCTAACGTCAATTTTATTTTTTTCAGTAATTTCTTATTTCTGCATTAGCATATTAGTGGAATTATTGTTCTCAGAGATTATTTAAATGTGCTGCTATTACTTTGGCTGGAAACCTAACAGCTTTAATTAATACTTAAAAGATAAATAAAACACATTCACAAATTAGACACCCCTCATTAGAAGATGCAAACGTGAACATATATAATGCTGCCGAAGAAAGGAACAGGGAACAAGAGCGCCAGGACAAAGAAGGCTTGCAAAACTGACGACGCCGGAGGCCGAACGAAAGAGCCAGACCCCTATGACGCTTCGTCCAGACCGAGGTCCAGACCTACAGCGATGCGATAAGGCGAAATATCGAAAATAATATTGATACCTATATTAACCTAAAGCCCGTGTTTAGGCGGCTAGTGTACTTGACAAATATAGCAATATTAGTATAAGTTATGTATTTAAAAGTAAAGAAGAAAAAAAAAGATTGATAAGAAAAAGATGGTATATTTTTTCTTCGATTCTCTTCCAAACATAGTTCATTTCATTATTTTCATAGAGGTTCTTACGTTCCAAATGTTTTGCGCACTATATGACTGATTCGTTTTCATATAAATGGAGAAACTCTAACACCACTTCATTTACCACTCCACTGTGGTTTTTAATTAATAAAACAATAATAATAAACAGAAAAGTATTTTCAAAACACACAACCTTTTTGGTGCAACCCGTGTGAAAAAAACCAATCGTATTGGTACAACCCGTGTGAGCGAAACTATCAAGTTATACCAATCTTTGACTTGTGCAATTTTTAGCGACGGACCCGGACGATGGGAAACTAACCAGTACTCACCAAGTGACAAATAATTAATTCTACAAGTAAATCACTCACACGACATGACACGCCATTAACATTAACAAATATTGGCCAAGTACACCAGTCGTCTGAGCCCGGCTTTACATATTCACAACAAAATCACACTGCCGCATTTATTATAAAATATATATATATATATTTTATTTATTGACTACGTCTTTGGCACTGAACATTTCAAATTTCAAGCGCCGCGTGTTATGTTATTGTTTAAATTTCGTACATTCTGTGAAAATATCGTATCAAGTAAGTACCAGTTAATGTTTGTTTTTGCACGATCATCTTTCAAGCATATTATATTTGGAATCAGTGAGTGCATTTTTGGTGAACTTCTCACGCAATACTAAATTCGAAGTGTTTTTTTTAATCGTTTATGTTTGTTGCGAATTTCTTACTGCAATGATAGTCCGCTCGCCATTACAGGCCATTCAACAACCAAAAAATGTTCACAGACATTTCATAGTAGTGCAATAATTATTATAACTATGCAATATTGCGTTAAATAAAAATTAACAGTTAGTAAAGAACCAACCGTGATTCCCAGCTGATGAATTTCTAGGTTGTTTGCAATATTTTATAGGTTATGTTTTATTCGGATGGTTACAAATAAGAAATTGTAAATTACAGAATACACATTATTTAATTCTCACAATGTCATTCAATAATTACTTGTAAAGCTAAAAAAAAAAAAAAAAGAAATAAAATATTGTTTTTAAAAACTTACTTTTCTTAACTACTAAAAAGTAAAAAATTATTTCTTTTTTGGCAGAGTTTCATGTACGACTGCAAGAAAAGCAAGGCGTCCGCACTTTGTATGATTGTACGCATGATGGTATGAAAGGGGGGTGGGAATTGTGGTGGTGCACACGCCTTGCTTTTCTTGCCGTCGTATATGAAATTCTTTGTCAAAAAAGAAATTTTTTACTTTGTAGTACGACTTTTTTAAGAAAAACATGTTTTTAAGAAAAGTTTTTTTTTTATTTTCTACTTTTTAGTCATACTTTAATTAAATTATTATCATTAACTGTGCAAAATGTCATCAATTAATTATGTTAGGAACGATTTGTTTTAATTTGTCACTCCAACTTTCACCCCTCCGCCACCTACGTGGGGATATTTGCAAAAGAAACGGTGGAATATTGTATTGTCATTCGACCTTAAAAACTGTGCAAAATTTTATCAATTAATTATGCCAGGAAGTGTGTTAAATGAAGGTTGCATGATTTGAACACAAACATTCTGGAAATTGAATGAAAAAAAAACTACATTGTGAGTTAAATAAAAGCAAGTAAAAAAATTTTCTTCTACAGATGAAACATTCTAATTTATACAAAATGAAATCGTATCAATCTTCTGTAGCAAACAGTAGTATACCGGGTGCCACAGGATACTGGCTCACCTCTATATTTCCTTTATTTTTTAACTTATCCATTTGAAATTTGGGGGGCATAAACTACCGTTTAAAATGTATTTCTGCACATTACAAACACTATGGTACCACTTCCGGTTTATCCGGAAATTACCTCAACTTTCGATTTTCAAATGGAACACCCTGTATATTTTTACATATTTGGATGCAGGGCAACATTCTGCATACACCATGTAAGTTTCGCGAATTTTTGAGCCGATGTTCAATTTTTTCAAGCATCTTAAGAAATCCGTCTAGAGTTCTTTGGAATTCCAAAATTCGTTATACGGTAGGTAAACTTCAAGGGAAAAATATAATTTTTGTTTTCGTTTCACTAACAACTGTTTGCGAAGCCTCCAAAATTGAACATATCACTTTTTTATCGAAAACTTTTTTTTTTCAAATGGGAAGGTGGTGGCTCATAGTGTTTGAAAAATTATAATTTTCTTTCCGATTTCATTGATATCTATTTCATATCTGTGCTATTTATTTTCAATTTTATTTCATTCGTTTCAAAGTATAAAATCCGGACTTTCACGGATTTCTTAAAATGCTTGAAAAAATTGAACATCGGCTCAAAAATTCGCGAAACTTACATGGTGTATGCAGAATGTTGCCCTGCATCCAAATATGTAAAAATATACAGGGTGTTCCATTTGAAAATCGAAAGTTGAGGTAATTTCCGGATAAACCGGAAGTGGTACCATAGTGTTTGTAATGTGCAGAAATACATTTTAAACGGTAGTTTATGCCTCCCAAATTTCAAATGTATAAGTTAAAAAATAAAGGAAATATAGGGGTGAGCCAGTATCCTGTGGCACCCGGTATAATAATAATAATAATAATAATAATAATCTTTATTCACCATTTACGATACATTAGAGTATATATGGCAGGTCATTTACATAAATAGTATAAAAATAAAAGACAAAGCAATAAATAAAATAAGTAAATAAATAGTACATAATAATTAGGTATATGTTACGAACACTAAATAACAAATTGACAAACAAACAGATAGATATATTGCATACATGTCAAAACGTTAGATGGTCTTAAGGTGACACAAAATATGGTATACATCCAATCGGCTCATTCAGCAATTTTGTTTTATTTATTGTTTCGAAAGAGGACCCTTGAAATAGTAGCTATGCCAAAATAGTATTTTAAATAATAAGTTTTGAAAATGAATCTTTTCACACGAGTGAGATAGTTCGGTGGGACGAACCGAAGGCGAGGCCCACATAGTGCATCCCCTACGGTGAAATACTCTGCCCTAATATGTGCAGAGAGTTTGACTTCAGAACCTAGTTTGAGGTCATATGGGGATCAGGAAAACATGAGGTGGACATCCCGGTTCGTGGGAGGAAGTCCGCCATATTGGATTTTATGTCAAATCGACGGGTCGCTGTATCTCCGTAACGCCTGGTCTGATTTGAACGATTTTTTTTAGTTCGATTGCAAATTTTGTTTAGAACAAGAAAGGTTACATTCATTTTTTACGTAACTCTAAGTAATACCCCCAAAAAATACAAAAATGGGAATTAAAATTATTCTTTCCCGTTCATTGTCATTTCCACCCATTTTCTTGCACCGTAATAAAAAAAAGACTTGAAACAATATTTGTAGGCTATAATTGTATTAGCTACAAATCTACGTTTGAAAAATTAAATTTTCTTAAAGAATAAGAAAGATACGGCAATTTTAGTCCCGAGCCGACACTCCAGGCGGCTACAATTTGAATGTAGTTGCTACCTGAGCGTCCCTGCGCCAGACAAATTACGGTGTTTATAAAATATAATGAAATTAACTCTTTATATAAACATTTTTGCAAGATTTGTTGAATACACTTTTGCAAAATTTAGAGCATTGAATTTAATTTTTTTTATAAGTGTACACTACGTTTTGCATGAGCAAGTTATTAAAAAATTATCAGGAATAGCGTGCAAAATATTTGTAAGCTCTAAAAATTCCTCCTCATCATCTAATTTATACCCAAAATTAACGGCATTTAATGGAGCAAAATGTATACCCTTGAAACGATTTAGATATAAATGAGTGCAATATTAGGTTTTAACCTCGAAGTGCAAACAGAAATCATTTCTAGAGGGTTTTGGTGCGGCCGTGGACTCTACTATAAGTATATTGCGTCACAAGCATTAGTAACCCGCGGATAGCTAAGGGCTGCTAATGCGTTTTCTGCATGTGTGACACAACTGTTTTTCGCGTAGCATCAAACAAACAACACCCTCCCTCCCCGCTCACAAAAGGAAAATATAACAAATATCTTTAAAAAATTAATATTTTCCTTAACTTTAAAAGTGCTTTTCAACATTGAAAATTTAGACCATATTATATTACAGTGTACCAGCATTTACAATCTTTGATCATTCCGATAAATAAGCAAGTAGCACATTTTACAATAATTGTTCACAACTTATCGTTGTTTTACGCTTTTGTTGTTTGTTTTGATTCTAAATTTTAGCTTAAATTGTAAAACGTCAAAGTATAAAATGAGAATTAAAAGTGTCTATAATAGATTACGAAAACTAAAAATACAAAATCGTGTTGTTATGAGTTTAGATAAACATTACTTTCGGTCATATTTTTAGGGAATATGATTAATTTTCACATAATATGCTAGGTGAAAAATATTATTTATTGTTAATGTCAAAACTTTGGTATATTAACTAACACGTTTTCGAAATGTAATTAGGTATAACTTGCATACAAAAATGTAATTACTTTTAATACTTTTCCACACTAGTCCAGAAAAGCGAAACTTTCGAAATTAATCGTACGAAATAGTTATTTATATTTATCCAACAAGTGCGTACGGTGAGATTTTTTCACGAAGAGGAATTTTGTGATAAATCAACATCCATATTGTACTTATCGAGGTACTTATCTCTTCGAGAACTAAGAAATTTAAAATAAATTAAAATTTAAAGGTGAAAATTACATAAAATATTTAATAACAAATTTAAAGGCTTCCTTACTTAAATTTTCTGATAATAATATGAAAGGAACTTTAAAATGTCAAACTTACCTATACGTCAAAATTTAACAATGACAATATTGCTATGGCCTACTTAATTTTAAATGAGTGACACTAATCAGTTTTGAAAGTATAAATGAAACTTCAAACTTATAAAAAATTCAAAGATTATTGTTAAAGTAAACTGAGAATTAGGTATGTTTTATAATAATATACCGTCGTTTTAAATAAATGAACTACATAAAATTAAATAACCACATTTAACGTTTTTAAAATAAGATATGGGCAGCGAGCGGAGGACTGACTTGACTCACTTCATAGCGATATGAAGTTAAGCAACAGCTACCGCGTTTAGTACTTGGATGGGGACTATCGACGGAAAGACGCGGTCTCGTTTCCCTACTTCTAGCGGCTTGTATATCAGCTATATCGCAGAAGCAATACAACTGTAGGCGAGAGGTGTATTGAGGATATACCATCCTTCGGAGAGGATGTAAAGCAGTCGGTCCCTTGTCTATTAAATGTTAGGCAAGTAAGAAATCCCTACTCTTAGTAAGATAAGAGGTTCGGCAAAATTTCCAGGTTGGGGGTTGCTCGTCTCCTGGCGTCGGTGATAGGCCCTGGTAGCGGAAATAGGCCGACGTTAAATAAGTGTATAAAAAAAAAAAAAAAAAAAATAAGATATGATTATAATAATAGGTGCTTATAGGTGCTCTAATATGCACTTTTTTACTATTTTACTTTACGCACTAGTGCGTTACGAAAAAACACTTTACGCACTAGTGCGTTAAGTTTAACTTTACGCAGTATAAAGCGTGCGGAAAGTTAGTATTTTAAGATCGGTAGTAGAAAAAATAAGTTTTATAGTTTAATTTTTCAGTTTTCTGGTAGTTTTCTGCAAAGTATCAACTTTTTTATCTTACTTATTGACTGTGTCTAGTGCACCGTTCACCGGGACTCTATTGCAGTACCGTCAATATGCAAGAGTCCCGGTGAACGGCGCACTAGATATTTTCTATCTTTCTAATATGCCATATGAGGTATTTTATAGCACGCGTCTGAAATTTACAGAACGAACCGAAGGTGAGTTCTGTAAACAGACGAGTGCTATAAAATACAGATAAGGCACCTATAATATACAAGATAAGTGAAATATTTAGTGCAAGTCCAATTAACTTAATTACTTGCAGTGTAACTAGTACTGATTCCTAAGTCAAAAATGTGTGAATTAAGTTTTATTGAAGCATAGAATTGCGTGCTTTTTTTTATAAATGCGTGCGATAAATAACAGGGTGAACCCCAAGAAAATGAAAAAAATACACGCAGCAGTTTTCGAGAAAAAAAATAAATTAAAATTCGTCAACATTTTGGAAACTTATGTAAGGAAAGTTACAATTTAATTATCTAGGTTCACTCTGTAACTATTATATATTATGATTTAATGCTCTGTCATATAGAAGAAGTTGCTGATAAGTGCGTTTTTGGGTGTTATTGCCTGCGCTTTGCTTGATGAATACTTCTTTATTCTGTATTACGTTTTGGAGACACATTTTGCAACATAAGAAAGGTACCGTTTTATTTAGTAGTGAACGAGAGACCTCCATACGAACGACATATACAAGCAATTATTAGAAGTCTGTGACAGAGTTAGTTAAGTTTTATTTAGTGTTAATTAGTTCGATTAAAGTAATACAGTGTTGTTGAGGTAGGTGAAAGTTAATGTTTATAATTGTTTTGGTCTGGTTATCCGGCACCTATTTATAATTATTTTGGCCTGGTTATCCGGCACATGTTTATTTCAGCCTGGTTATCCGGCACATGTTTATTACAGCCTGGTTATCCGGTACATGTTTGTTTTAGCCTGGTTATCCGGCACATGTTTGCTTTAGCCTGGTTATCCGGCACCTGTTTATAATTATTTTGGCCTGGTTATTCGGCACATGTTTATTTCAGCCTGGTTATTCGGCACATGTTTATTACAGCCTGGTTATCCGGCACATGTTTGTTTTAGCCTGGTTATCCGGCACATGTTTATTACAGCCTGGTTATCCGGCACATGTTTGTTTTAGCCTGGTTATCCGGCACATGTTTATTACAGCCTGGTTATCCGGCACATGTTTGTTTTAGCCTGGTTATCCGGCACATGTTTGTTTTAGCCTGGTTATCCGGCACATGTTTGTTTTAGCCTGGTTATCCGCCACATGATTATTTTAGCCTAGTTATCCGACACATGTTTATTTTAGCCTGGTAATCCGGCACATGTTTATTTTAGCCTGGTTATCCGCCACATGTTTATTTTAGCCTGGTTATCCGGCACATGTTCATTTTAGCATAGTTATCCAACATTTATTTCTGTTTAGCGTGGCTGACGCACGTATTTGCGTTATTGTAGTCTAATTATTCTGCACCTATTTGCGCTCTGGTCTGAGTATCTAGTACTTAGTTGTATTTACTTCAGCCGGGTTTTACCGGCTTAGTTTACCGAGTCGTTTGCTCAACCTTGTATGTTATGTATCTGTTTGTTGACGTTGTCACTTATATAAATAAAGTGGAAATAATAATACACGTGTTTTCTTTTAAAAAAAAAAGTATGCCTCACACTTAGCAACAACTGGCCTATCCCAACGGAAAACAAAATAGGGTAGGTCAGGTTGATCTTATTTTTTACATGGGTACACTAGCTGTTACAGCACCACTGTCAATTAACTAAAGTCTGTGGCACGCATATTTTTTATACCATTTGTTTACACAATAATCAAAAGTGCCGATGTCTCTACCTTCAAAGCCGCATTCCGTCGAACAGCCGCTAACTCTATTAGCGTCTTTTTTGGATAATTTGTCGTTTGAAATACGTGTAGCCCCAAGACAAGTTTGTCGGTGATTTTATGGTGTTTTTTTTTATATCTTTGGAATTTGTAAAAAACTTTGATAAACAAAGTCTATTGTTCACCTCATATGTGGATCGGTGGAGATACGCAGTGGTCCTCAAAAGTGCAATAGAATAGAAGGTAGGTCAGTTTTTCATTCGGTTTTTCAACTTTCTTTTTTATATTTATTACTCGTAATTCGTGTTACAAATATCAACAGAGATCCCCCTTTAAAAGGAATGAAATAAGTTGGGGTTCACCCTGTATATATCGCATTAGAGCTATAAACAACGTCATTATCAGGGTTGGGTCAGTAGAATACATTACGTATTTTACATAGTTTTCTACATGTATAATACTACGTAATTTACATCAACAATTTTCTACATATTCTACGTGTAGAATACGTTTTCATTTGTAATTACTTTTTTGTTGGGAATTAAGAACGAGAGAACCAAATACAAATAGACCCTACTTGTATTTGGTTCTCTCGTTCTCGATACTACCCTGTTATTGCTTCACACTCTGAATGTGACATTTTCTTTACAAATTGCTGTGATTTCTCTAAATTATTATTGCTAAGGTTGCCATAACTACAAACATTTCGGAAATATGATAAAACTCAAAAATAATTAAAAGTGACTGAAAATCAATTCACTAATTACCTATGAGCTTTAAGCCGTACTTCAGCAGTGTTTTTTAGAGTTCTATTGCATTGCAAACAATAATGCTGTACACTTTTTGTTAATTTTTTTAAAAGAAAACCCACTGTGCTCCCAGTACCCATGCCTAGGTCGATCACCACTCATTTTTTACCGAGTTTTTTACTTTATATACTTTATGCACTCACTGTACTAAACAAGAAATTATAACTACTTACTGTTCTTTATAACAACAGAGAATGAGTAAATTTCCAGGTTATGTTGGAGATCAGTGTCAAATCTGACCAATGAGAAGTTGTCTACGTTTTCTACTTGGTTTTATACATTAGTAGGTTTTCGACGTAGTATTCTACATGTCATGTAGAATACAGTTTTCTACGCGTAATGACCCAACCCTGGTCATTATGACACTGAAATGCGTCATATTACTGTCAATATATAACGAGCGTAGATAAATAATGATTATTATTAATTATTTCATATGAATACTAATACTAATCATAATGTCGTGATTGCCAGGTTTTCTGTGGTCAGCACGAAGAACTTACGGATAGCAAAGCGGAAAAAGCACAAAGTTAACGGCTTTCTGGAGTTCAGGGTCGGCAAGCACACCTATTCCTACTTCTTTTTATGCTCCCGTTTATTTTCGGTCAATTTGGCTTCTTCCTGATCGCGGTACTGGTAATTTGTTACCGCATATTGCACACTACATATAAAGCATGTTAAAATCTGATTCAGTCGTTTTTTATTTCATTTTGTAAATTTTTATTTTACAACAAATTGCCAATTTGACAGAAGGGTTAAAGGTACAAATTAATAATAATTTGTTTTCCATATTTGATAATGAATAGCTTAGACTAATTTGTTTATTCTTTCAAGTCACTTCATTTGATATTAAATGAAAATGAAATTAACTTTTTCCTTATTCTATCAGGAATTTTTGTCAAAAAATAAAAAGTTTTTCCAGTAAAGTTATTAAATTTTACGACCACCTTGTGTGACCTTGCACATTAAATATTGATGTTCATCGGGAAATGATATCAACATACCTACAGACATAATAAGCAGGTGTTTTTTATTAAGGTAGATTTTTTATTGAAAAATCGAATAAGTATAAAAAATCGGGCTCTAAACCGGAGAAACACTATTGAAAGTTATTTATTTATTTTTAGTTCAGTTAATAAAAATTGAAAAGTTTATTCGTGTCAAGCCAAGTTAAATAAAACAGGTAAAACATGCCTTTGATTCAAAAAAATAGATAAATTAAAAAATGGTCTGGTGAACAATTAAAAACACGGAACGCAATCTTGATCAATTCGTTATGGTTGTTTTGTCACATAACGTGCCAGACCTCCTGGTTGTTGTGTGCTCTGACAGCCCACCTACCATCCCGCATGTTTTATTATCTCCATTTATTTGTTTTATTTCACACACTCTCTGAGGTTTTAGGTTTTGATTTTAATAATATTACAACTATACACATATAAAGTGAATTGTCTATGATCAATGTATGTATGTAGTATTGAATTTTATAAACACAGGTGTAATGCTTGTTTGTCAATATATACATATCGATCAAACGTTGGTTATATGAAGTAAAATAAAAATGATTAAATATAATAATTTTTAGTCCAACTTCCTCGTCTTCTTTCACGAGTTGTAATTTGAACTTTACAAAACAAGTACCTACTTAGTAACTTTACAATTACATTTTTACATTTACTTTCACTTCATTTAAAATATGATATCTTATTAAATTCTCATAACATGTTTTTTAATAATGAAAACATCTGAAAACGTATGTGGTTTACTTAAAGAAAGATTAAGAAAACCTAATCGTATTTAGTTATGAATTAAAATTCATGTACTTACCTTTGAATAGTTACATTCTTAGTAATAACAGTATTGTGTAGTATACTTAGTCATAGTCGTAGTCTATAGTCTATAGAATATCTATAGACTTATAGACTATGACTTAAGTAAAACAACTGATCAGACATGCGATTTTGAATCTATAGCTACTGCGATTAGTATTTGATCTACTTTGGCAAAATTTTTGATACCGGTTGCACCATTATACAGGGTGTCTCAATATTCCGTGTAAATGGAGTTACCACAGGTTCTCGAGGTCAAAACAGGTCGATTTGACTGAACTTACCTCTATACCAAGTTGCCTCGTTTAGCCGCTAGAGGGCATCAAAGTTGACATAAAATTTTAGTTTTTGTGCAAATAACTTGGGAAGGCCCTGTATGATTTTATTGAAATTTGGTATGCTAATACTTAATACTTCCCTCTGGATGGCACTTTATGACACCATAGCCGAAGTAATTGCTATAACAGAAGTGCGAAAAATACCCCCACCCTTAAACATATCTGCTTATAATTTTTTTTGGGTAGCACTACAGCTTCAATTCATATTGTATCATAAAGATTACCTAGTTTATTTTCAAAAATATTGCTCTCTTGTATAATTGTTGTATTCCTAACAGTTTTGGCTTAATTAATTTTTTTGTATATCACTAAAGCATATTCGATTACAATCAGACTTACTATTTCACTTCAAAATTAATTAAGCAGATGACCAAAACATAAAGTGACATCTGGAGGAAAGTATTAGCATACCAAATTTCAATAAAACCATACAGGGCGTTCCAAAGTTATTTGCACAAAACTAAAATTTGGATGTCAACTTTGATGCCCTCTAGCGGCTAAACGAAACAACTTGGTATAGAGGTAAGTTTAGTCAAATCGACTTGTTTTGACTTCGAGAACCTGTGGTAACACGGAATATTGGGACACCCTGTATTTTGACCCTTTTTAAACTTGTATAACTTTTGAACAACATAGTTTGAGATAATGAAATGCGGTTTTCGCCAGTCTTAATGTCCGTCTTTTTTTGCTCACTTTCGGTTTAACCGGAAAATACATGGCGCGTTTTCGGGGATAGAGCAACTTTGTTATATCAACACCCTGTATAGTTTTTCACAGTTGGAAAGCCCATTGTTTCCCCTTTGAAAATTCCATATTTGTTATGGAAATTATACATCGTGATGGTTTTATAAGCTTTTAAAGTGAATAGTGATGGTTTTATAAGCTCTTAAGTGAATACCGCGTTTTATCGAAATGCTACTAAAAAAATAATGATTCACAAAATAGACTATGGAAATAAAAGACGACGCATTTTGAACATCTATTGTAACTAATGTGTATTATTTTGTTTATTTCTTATTTGTTTAATAAATATCCTGTTACACTTTGTTATACTTATCGAATTTCATATTACGTCCAGGAAATGAAGGTTCAAGGTGGAAAACTAATTATACATATATTAATAGGATTTGATCTTTATTTTTTTTAAATTGATCTCGGGATGCCCATTAAGGGTCTGAGTTTGTGGGACACAGCCAGGTCTCCTCGGAACATCCCTATGCACCCCCCCCCCCCCAAAGGGGTTCTTTTTTGTTTTGACTTTATATTATATCGAGCTTCTGGTGCATACTATCGTAAAAATACCTGTATTGTAAATTAGACACTTCGTAATTTTTTTATTTTGGCTCACAGACAATACCAATGAAAAGTAAAACATATGTCAGTTTTTCACCGATAAATACCTGATTTTTTGGTATATATGTGTTCTTTCTGCCATTGCTTTTCGAGATACAGAGAGGGGCGTCCACCCTAGAGTTCAACTCGTATCACCGTAGTTGTTTATATTATTATAGAATTCATATTGACAAGAAAAAGAATAATTCTCACAAAATATGAACAATTACTCACATAGGATCAATTTACCTACGTTATTATAGAATTGTTCAAAATTTCTGATATTATAGATTTCAACGTGCTGTTTGAAAATTCGTATCAGACGACCAAATTTTATCGCCGGAACTACCCCTTAACCTAAAAAAGCGTTTTTAGGTTATGTTTTTCTTTATTAATTTCTCTTCAGGGCACTCTATGGGAAAACATCATGCTCGCTTATACAGGGTTGGGCAAATGTGCCGGAACACCCGATTTCTGGCTAAACTATGAGTTCGATTAAAAAATACCCTTAACAAAAGTTTTTGTAGTATTTTCGTCCTATTCAGTGACGTACTTTTATTTCCAACAGCTACTCTATTTTTCGAGATATGACGTCATCAGCAGTTTTTTTAAATGAATAACCCTGTATATTTTTACATTTTCAGATAGACACTTTTTCAACAATTACAATGAATAGGGTTTGGTGGGTGTGCGACTTGTGGTTTTTTAAATATTAAATAAAATAATTAAATAAAGAGTTGGCTGTTTATTCTTTTTGTCACGTCTATCAGATACCATTTGTGTTTTTATGTTGCCATGGTTTTTGCAAACTTTTAAAGTGCTTTTTGCAAACTATTAAAGTGCTCAATATTTTGTAATAACAAATTTCATTTTCATTAAATAATAATTATTTACCACTCTTTATTTAATTATTTTATTTAATATTTAAAAAACCACAAGTCGCACACCCACCAAACCCTATATCATTGTAATTGTTGAAAAAGTGTCTATCTGAAAATATAAAAATATACAGGGTTATTCATTTAAAAGAACTTCCGATGACGTCATATCTCGAAAAATAGAGTAGCTGTTGGAAATCAAAGTAAGTCACTGAAAAGAACGAAAATACTACAATAACTTTTGTTAAGGGTATTTTTTATCGAACTTACATAGTTTAGCCAGAAATCGGGTGTTCCGGCACATTTGCCCAACCCTGTATGGTTAATGCATAGGTTTTATAATTTTTTCTTACAACTCCCTATAGGTATCCTCATTCTTACTTCGCTCACATAATAATAGCCCTTCATGAAGAGCCAGAAAAGGGGAAGCGATAACAAAGTAAATGAGTCTTTCTAAAGATTCAGATATATTAAATCTGTAGATTAGAATCCAATGGTATGAAATTCAAGTGAGAAGTGAGCTCTCAATTACTTGAAAGAAGTTGTTAATTGCAAGTTGAGTGTGAATATTATTACAAAATTGTAGTTTCCTCCATCAAAATTTTCTTAAAAAAATATTGAATTCTTTTCAAAAATACCTGAGGAGATTATATTTTTGTGAGGTAATATAAATTTTGTCGATTTACGAAATAGTTCCCGAAGTCAACTCGATGAATCACAAAAAAATTACTTCAAACTAGTGTAGTCGTAAAAACTAGCATAAAATTACTAACGTGACTTTAAGATCGTAGACATGGAGTCCCTTAGATTTAGAGAAGAACAAAAATAAATATATTTTACTTATCATGAATATATTTTATAAAAGAATTATATAAAGAAATTTAAGACTGCATATCACAAAACAGACACATATGCAATTTCAGTTTCATTTGTTTACATCACCAATGTAACTGGTTTTCTAGCGTGTTCTGCATTCCTCAGATTATCCCACAAGTAGATATATAGTGGAATTAAGTCCAGTCAGCGTGAAGGATACTTCATACATACTACATAATATTATATAATACATTATAATACATATATGTATACTACATAATATTATATAATACATTATAATACATATATGTATAGCATAATACAGTGTGTACATAAAGTATGGAGTAAATCCCGAAATCCATTATTTCTGAATACGAAATTATGTTGGAAAAATGCTCGGACAGGCTGATTTTTATTTTGAATTGCGAATCTTCTGCTTTGATTTTTTTAGCTATGACGTCATCGCTGCTTCGGTTATGACGCTATCTACTTTTTATTTAGACGGAACACCCTATATATTCTTTAATTTTTAGATTTTCTATGGAAAACTGACCTCAAAGAACTATATTTATATATATCCTCTTATAACTTTTTGTATGGATTAGGGGCACCTTGTCTACCACTTTTTTCCTCTGCGAAAATTTTCGTAAACGTGGCTTTTTTCCTCCAAGTTGTCCGAAAGTCGACCATTTTGGTGCATAAAATATTTATAGATACTGTTTCTTTACAAAACGTAGTCGCAAGAAATGTTGGTGATACGCGCGAGACAAAAGTTGTCCGACAAAAATGTTGGACCGTTTTAAGGCTGTCTACCACCCCAAACTTGCCGAGTTACGGGCTTCAAAAAATGTATTGATAACCAGCTGATTTTTCATGATTGCTTTAGAAAAATATGTAAAATTTCATCTAAGACCAGTACCTAACAAAGAAGCAGTATCTATAAATATTTTATGCACCATAAAATGATCGACTTGGAGGAAAAAAGCCGCGTTTACGAAAATTTTCGCAGAGGAAAAAAGTGGTAGACTAGGTGCCCTTAAGCCTTGCAAGTTATAAGAGGATATGTATAAATTGCACTTTATGTCGGCAGACATTGGAAAATAAAATTCTTTGAATTTAAATAATTCTTGTGTTATTGTGATATTTTAGAATAAAATAGCAAATCAACAGTAAATCAGGGTTGAACTAATTTAAATCATTTGATGACGAATTAAAATCATGGTTTTAATCCGTGATTTTTTCTTTTCGAGTTTAAATTACTTATAAAGAAATAATATACAACCTTCTTTATTAGTACAAAATTTTATTTGCAAAAACAAAACTTTAAAGAGCCTTTAATTTAAAAGCTTAAAACGTTTTTTTAACAAACATAAAAATAAAAAATATATATTTTTCAAAACGGTACAAAACATTTTTATATATTATACAGGATGTTCACTTTTTCAATGGGATTGTATCTTAAACCGTAAGAGATAGAAGGTCGGTTAAATTAGAGGAAAGTCTATTTTAAAGCTTATTAAAGTGCCTTTTACAGATTTTAAAAATGTTTCAAAGATACCCTGAAAATAGTGCAAATCACTATTTTTATTCATTGTCAATAACACGCAAATGATAAGGTTTAGAAAAACAAAATTTAAATGAAGTTAAATGATGTTCAGTTGCCTATTTAATATTCTTAAATTTGTATTTTTATCCTTTCAACTGTAAGCGCCGCGACGTCCAATTTATGTTTTTCTTTTTTAAACTATTTTGAATTTATTTTATTATTGAATAATGTAACCAAGTCAAATTTTAAATAAGACAATTTGACAGTTCTACTAGCGATGACACTTCTAGAAAAGTTAATTGTTTATCATGGCCTTACTCGTTACTCTTGCTCGGCCATAAACCGGACTCGTTCATTAAAGCCTTGCATTATGGACTTGATACATAAATAGCTATTTATTTTATGTAAACAAATAAAAAATGAATTATTATTAATAACATAAAATACTAATGTAAAAATAGCATTAATAACATAGGGAGGTGGGTATCATTACAAAATAATTTAATATCAAGTAGAAAACTGCAAGCATCCGTAATTTTATTAAATAGAAACTAAAAAACATAAAAAAAACATCGCACATGTCATTTTTGGTATTATCTTGCACAGTTTTGATGCCAGACCCACATAGTGCCATATGTGCGTATTCAAAAAATTAAGGGCTAATATTTGAAAATTGTATAGGTTTCCCTATTTAAATAAGGAAGTTGGTATCACTTCCGGTATGAACCGGAAGTGAAAAATGAATGTAAGCTTTAAATTTCGAGTCACCACCTCGAATTTACTAACATTGCCAAGTTTCAAAATTTTTTGTTAATTAATAAAGGAGATAGAGGGGGGGCATTTTAAGTGGGACACGTTGTATATAACAATTTTGTTTAGTATCGTTTTGAAAAATATATATTTTTATTTTTATGTTTGTTAAATTAACGTTTTAGGCCTCTAAACGAGCCTATAAATTAAAGGCTTTTTACATGGTGTCCATTAAAGTATGGGCCAAATTGTAATAGTAAGTTTCTTGAGTAAAAATAAATCATACCTTAGTACCATTTTGCTTCCTTAAAAAGATATGGACCGTTAAAAGCAATTTATTTTTTTATTTAAATTATTTGATATATCTCTATTTACTATTAACGCGATTTCATCCAAATTTGGTGTATGGGGATTTTTGGACCGCTGAGAAAAATCGTGTTAACAATTATGGCGAATACCGTAGAGGGCGCTGCGAACTCCTAATTTTTTTTTAGTTTTGATCGTTAATTTTTAGCTCATCAACTTTTTAAAAAATTAATATTTGTTTTAATGCGGCATTAAATTTAAAAAAGGAATTATTTTATGTCGGTAAAATGCACCGTTTTCGAGAAAAATGCATTTTAAACTTCTTGTAGAACAATGAAGAGGATTATATAAAATTTAAATTATCCATTGAATTACTTACTACTTAATTTCAATGTAATTGTATTTGGTTTGGGTTGATTAATTATAAAACAATAAAAAAAACTTAGGGGTTATGATGGATTGTCATTAATTTGTATAATTTATGAATTTCTCTTTTTTTATGAGGAAGTGACTAAAATATGTAAGATATGAGGGAGTGAAAAAATCTCGGAAAAAATCATCTAGACCCTTGACTATCGTCTGAAAAGGATTAATTTTTCTCTAACATTTTTCTTCGTTAGGGAGAAAATTAAACAAGTAATATGATATACATTATACAAGATCATTTGAACATTTACGAGTATACCTATTGATATAAAATAATAAAATATTAAAAGAAAGCTTCAAAACAAATTTATGAAAATATCAGGAATTCTTTCACTGAAAACGAATAAATAATCTTCCAGTGGAAGTTTTGGAACTTTGTGTAATATAACCAAAATACTATCAGTGGAAATGTATCTTTATCTTCCTTACCAGGCCAAATGAACCTGTTGGTTGGGACTTATTACTTTCAGGAATTTCACATGTATTTATTATATATATTGAGCGAGAAATCAAAACAAATCGTTCCTGACATAATTAATTGATGCAATTTTGCACAGTTTAATCAAAGTGCGACTAAAAAGTCGAAAATAAAAAACAAAAAAAATTTTTTTTAAAACTTGCTTGTCTTAAAAAAGTATTACTAAAAACTAAAAAATAGCAAAGAATTTCATGTACGACTGCAAGAAAAGCAAGGAGTGCATGCGCGCTTTGTATGATTGTTGTATGATTGTATGAAATGTATGGAAATTGAGGCGTATGCCTTGCTTTTCTTGCAGTTGTACATGGAATTCTTTGCCAAAAAAGAAATTATTTTTTACTTTTTAAAAAAGAAAGATAAGCAAGTTTAAAAAAATGTTTTATATTTTTTCCCTTTACTTCTTTCTCTACTCCTACTCCTACTCCTACTTCCAGTTAGTTATGTCATTTTAGGAATATTTTGTTTATCGTCATTTATAGAGGATCAATTTGACTCTGCTTCTCCCTCCTTCTGGCTTCTCCCTCCTTCTGGCCTTTCGTATCAACTTCTCAAGATAAAGTGAGAACATGGTTGAGAGAATCAGGGCTGCATTCAAAACAACTCAAACTGTTTAAGTATAGTAATGGGCTTTGTTTACAATAGACTACTTGGTGCACCTTCATTGTGCCTTGAAATGCAGGGGCAGAGAAACCTGAAAACAATTACTGCATTTCAGTTAAATTTTCAGTTAGCGTTGTCTTTAGGAGTATTCCAGGGCATATTTCCTTCAGAATTGTGACCAGTTCATGAAAGCTCGGAACATATATCCCTTCTGCGACGGCACTGTCAGCAGACCTTTTAAGGGTTCCCCCAATTCCATTGGGGGCCTCTTTGCCGTACCCAGCCTCGCAATAATTCCATGTGAAATATATGTTGGGTATAAAATTACTAATAAAAAAACATGACATAAAACATGGATTTATTCTTATATTGAGTAGTAGTACCAGTGAAAAACGTCAATTTCGCTATCTTTCATTTCTCGAATCCACTCAAACACAAGCTTTAGATGGGCCCGTGACTGGATCATGAGAAGAGATTCAGAAAATGTACAAAAAGAATGTGTAGTAATATCACCATGCATCATTGTCATTCGCTAAATATAGTAGGTACACCAGCGTGTAACGTTACTTGCTCCTTTAATCCACCGAAATGAAAAGATTGTATATCTTCTCCATATTTGCACTCGTATTTGCATAAGAAATTATCACTAAAATCCACATGAATCAATTTGATTTTAATGACAATTTTAATTGGGATAGTTATATGTATTGATGAAGAATGCTGGCCGTATGATTTATAAACTTTTTAAAAGAATCTTCATTCTAGAGTATGGTAAAGATTAACATGGGTAATACTTATGTTTTATATGGCTGGTTGGTTGAGAGGCTAGGGCACTGGGCTCTTAGCCAGGAGTCCCGGGTTTGATTCCCGGTCGTGGCACTGGGTTTTTTTCTGACAAAGAAATTAATCCTAGTATATACGGATATTGGGTGTGTGTCCCTTGTCTCTAAATGTGTAGCCCCCTCCCGCACAAGGTTCTTTGTTCAGGGATCAAGGGGGTCGTATTACCTGTGGTGTTATTATTATTATTATTATTATTCATTTTTGCTGACTTCCATATAATTTTTTCTTGTCGTTTAATTTGGCACTTCTTTGCTACAGTTGTCCATTTTTTATAGTCGTTCCTCAAATTCTTTTATTTTGCATGAAATCTGGCGTGACCTACACCCAGATCATCTCGACTTCTTGGAAAGTCTCTCAAGAAATCAAGTATTTTTCCTGCGCCTCCAGACAAGTAACTCGGTAGGATATCGACAAACCATGAGAGAAAGCACCCCAAAAATATTATTATTTATTATTCTACTAATGATTTTTTTGAAAGTAGCTCTTTTATGTGAAACTATGACAGAGATATTCTTTCTCTTCCTTTAATTTTTTGGGATTTATGACAGAGATAGTTATCTTTCTTGTATGTAAATAGTTTAAATTGCAAGGAAACTGGCCCATTGCTGTTGCTTATTTTAACATGGTCTTCTATTTTGCTTATTTAAAATTGTATACCAGCCCAATCAACAGAGCATCAGAAATGGCTCCAGCTTGCAAAAGGTATAGGAAAGTTTATATTTGGTATGATTATTTAATTAGGTAATTTATTTAAAATTTTAAAGTTTTCGACCTTGAGGGGGTGCCGCTCGCGCCGCCATATTGGTTTAAGGGGTGGAAAATTTTTCGCGATTATCTCGGTACCGGTGCGAGATACGTCGATTGTGGTCATTATAAAAAATGTAGTGTGCCATTTTCTTCATTTTTTGTTTGAAACTTTTTTCAACAAAATTTCCCGCTGTTTATTAATTTTTTTACCCTTATTTGTTACTCCATTCCACACCACCATAGAGATATAGTCAGGGCGCGTTTTTTAATGTAGTATCCCTAGTAGGCATAATCCACAATACATCATGTCGTTGAAGATGATTAATACTGACTTTTTCGAACTTCTTGTATTCATTGATGAACCCGGTTATTCTGGATTAATTAAGTTGAAGAATTTATGGACTCTTCCTGAGAATTTTCCTCTTGTTCCTCAGGATCATCACCATTATCATCTGGCATTTGTAAAGTGAGAAATTGATTGATTTCAGGTGGTTCCTCGTCGAAATCGGAGATTATTTCCGGATGTTACATGAAATTCCTGTGCAAGTGGCGTATATAATCGAACATTTCAAACCTGCCTTTCTACAACTGCATGTTGTTCCACATCCCTTTTTACATTTAAATGAAACGCATTTCAATAAAACTTAAGGGGCAATATCTTTCATCATATGTATTGGAGTAGGACCAAATTTACTACTCTTCCATTCCCAATCAGCTGCATTTTTCGATTTGTTGTACCATAATTGATGCCGTAAAGAATGATATCGTGCAGCATGCCTTGTAGAAGGCAAAGAGGCCAATGTAAATTTATTTTTTGTATTTAATAAAATGTTGGTAGCGCAGATCATTTAAGGTAACGTCATCACTATTTATTCTGTAAAGTTTAACCAAAAATTATTTCCACCGCACAAATAATATCTTCACTGTTAGCATTCTCATCTTAGAATATTTGAAGTGAATAAATAAATCACTGCCGCAGATGTCAGTTTGAAATCCGAACTCGTAGAGCGAGGATTTTAAGACATCTAAGGCTGTTATGATTCATAACATCCGTGATTTGTTCAATAGTTTATCGGTTTCAGAAAATAAAGACAATATTAATAGATATTACCTTTTGATATTCTCTTATTAATAACGTTTTCATTTCATTAGTTGGTCAAGTCTGTATGGGTTGATTTGTCGCCATGGTTACAGTTATATTTTGTTTGTTTTTATTTGTTACCTTTTTTCATATTACATAAATGTTTACATGTTTAATGTCACAACGGCTACATAAAAATGGACTTTGGATTGCCTGAAAATACATTTCAGTTGGATTTCAGTATTTAATTATTATTGTTTGGAGTTTTCTGTCTGTTTGTATTAATAAATAGCCCTATAGTTTCATTATTTATTATTTCATCTGTTGACAGTTATTGACAGATCTGTATTGTAATATTACCTTACAAGCAATAAATATAACTGTACAACTTTAGTTATGACTTATTTACCAGCCTACTTTTGCATATGTAAACAAAGGATTAATATCCTGAAACCGATAAAATTTTTTAACCTGCTTCAGAAGAATAAATCACTTTCACTCAGTGATTTATTCAATTCAAATATTCAAAGATGAGAATGCTAACAGTGAAGATATAATTTGTGCGGGGGAGAAATTTTTTGTTGAACTTTACAGAATAAATATATACGTTAAGTACCTTAAATGATCTGCGCTACCAACACTTTATTAAATCTATTACAAAAAATAAATTTACTCTTTGCCTCCTACAAGCGATGTTGCACGATATCATTCTTTACGGACCAACTATCAACTTTAATTATGGTATAACAAATCGAAAAATGCAGCTAATTGGGAATGGAAGAGTAGTAAATTTGGTCCTACTCCAATACTTATGATGGAAGATCCTTCACCTGAAGTTATATGAAAATGCATTTCATGTAAATGTAAGAAAGGATGTGGAACATGCAGTTGTAGAAAGGCATGCTTGAAATGTTCGATTATTATATGCGCCACTTGCACAGGAATTTCATTTAACAATATTCCGGAAATAATCCCAGACTTCAACGATGAACCACCTGAAATCAACCAATTTCTCACTTTACAAATGCCAGATGATAATTGTGATGATTTTGAAGAAGAAGAGGAAAATTCTCAGAAAGAACCCATAATCTCTGATGATTTAATGATATTATAAATGTGTCTCAAAAATTTTGAACTTACATATTTTATTACATGATTCGTTTTTATGGAACAATTTTTACCCGGATTTTTTGCTGTCCCTCGTTTCACATACAACTGAATATCAGACCTTTCTTTAATGAGAAACTGTTTAGCGTCTATCGTGAGCCTTCAAGCGGAATCGAAATTCATCGTTGAACACTCCTACCGGGCATGTTTTAGGCGTCACTAAAAGAAAATGCACTAAGTAATTACGATTATATAAAATAACCGAGTATTTTTACATTATACATGTATTTTTACATTTTACATGTATGACTGATGGTCGAGATGGTAGCGTACCTGCCTCTCACCCAAAAGTCCCGGGTTCGAATCCCGGTCGTGGCAATGGAAAATACTGTGAGAGGAATTTTTCCATTATACACGTATATTGGATGTGTGTCCCTGGTCTTTAAATGTGTAGCCCCCTCCCGCACAAGGCTCTTCTAGAACCTTCTGGGATAAAGGGGGTCGTAATTACATGTGGTGTATTTATTTATTATTATTTATATTTTAAATGTTCAGAATAGTTAGTTATGATGAGAAAAATCTCTCTGGAGAGAATTGCATATGGAAGGTCAATACAGGGTGTTCTCGAAATTGGGACGTTATTTTTACGAACACTGAAAATATTATCGCAATCCAGTGAATACAATTTAACTGAAGTACAAAATATACTAAGTATATAATTTTATGTATAATGAATTTTTAGGGACAAAAATTTTTTTATATTGTTTGTAAACCTTCTATGATTTTCACAAGGCATCTATGTTTTCTAAAAATCAACTGTATTACCAGTTGTTTTGATTTTGAAGTATATCCTTTAAAATACATACTAATTTGATAGAAAATCGGAGCAAAGGAAAGCAAAATAATATTACAAATCAACTCAAATAGCCAAATATGTTAATGATAACAACAAAACTAGGTTTCAGTGGTAAGAATATATATGATTATGACAATAAAATATGAAATATTTTTTTAAGTTAGTGTTCACCAAACAAGTTTGTACTAGGAAATAAACCAGCCATAACGAATCCTACAACATATTAGTTACATTGAGGTTGCTGGACATGGTCAATCTATAGAGGACATTTACATTGAAAGGCAAGTAAGATCGTTTTACAAAGGTGTGTGGTTTTGTCATCTGATAGTATTCGCAGTATTATGAATATATAATATAATTGATATAAATTATTTTATTACATAGATACCTCTGTACTGCTGCAAAATAGCAGACAATATAAACTCTGAAAAAAAATTAGACAAGAAAATATCTTAATCTAGAGTTACTAAATCAAAGAACTAAATAAGTATGCTAACCTTTTAATTAATTAAAGACAGAAACTGAACTTTAACGAGGGATAACTTTCAGGTTAACGCTGAAAATGGTTATTTTATAGTTTATTTTACCGCCAGAACAGGTATGGGTTAACTAATGGTTGATGTTTTACTACAAATTATGACCTATTATGACGTGTCAATTTTGAAAAAGATTTAAAAAAAGTAATAGTTATTTATGCGACAAGTGCATAAAGTGGCTTTATTACGAATGATAATTTTGTGACTATCCCATGAGTGAAAAAGTTCACTTTACACATGAACTGCATACAATATTTTTTCTACTGCCGAAATGGTTACTAAGAAAATAAAGTAAAATATAAATCTTTTTACTCACTAGTGCATAAAGTACCTATACAGTATTTCATTCACTAGTGCGTAAAGTGAAATAATAAGATATGTACAGGAGTATCACACGAGAATTGACCCCCTAAAACTTTTTAATTTTTCAAGTTAAAAAAAATGTTTCAAATAAAAGTGTGACCCATTTGTTTGCGGGCCAACCCTCTAAAGTGGCTATTTTTGGTCCGATTTTGATCATTTTTTTTTTTAGAATGTTGCTCATGGAAAATTACATTTTGTGGCAAATTGATAGATGTCTATCACAAAAATCAAGGCCTACTTTGCAATTTTTTTGGAGCGAAAATTCGAGAAATCATATTAGTGATTTTTTTACGTGAAAACTAAGTACTCCACTGTATTCAGCGTCCCCTAAAATGGGTCTGTACCAAATTTCATAAAAAAATATCGCATGTTAAAAATTGTCAATTCTCATGTGATACTGTACTTCAAGGTCAAAAAGAATTAACTTGCTTAACTTTATTATTATTAGTTATTGTGCATTATAGTACTTAATATTGATAATGCGGCTTGTTTATTTTTATTCTAATATTAGTTTATAATATTTCTTTATCGAATATTCATATTAAATAATTTATACAAATGGTTTATTAAATCTTTGACAAGAGACGGACGTAATCTAACAGTATATTATTATAATTAAATGGGTATACAGGGTGTTTCGGGAGGAAAGGGAACTATTTTAAGGACGTATTCTAGAGGTTAAAATAAGAAAAAGTTCTTATAAATAAGAGTTCGAAAAATGAAAATGCTTCCTTTTCGAGGTACAGGGTGTTAAAAACAGAATTAAAATACGTTTTACTGCAAGCAAATAGCTAAATTGGTGCACAATTGAAGTGGATATTGGAGAATGATGAAATTTGGATAAACAGAGATATCAGGAAAATCGAGAATTTAAAAATTAATCATCAAACGGTTTGAAATCGGAAACAAATATTAGTGACGCAGAAAAACAGTTTTTAAAATTATTAATCGAAAACGATTTGTCCTACCAGAAAAACTCAATAGGTATTTTCTTTTTAGAATTAGCTGCTGGCTGCTGATTAAGAAACGAATATCGTTTTGAATGAAATCAGTGGCGTACTATTTTTTTCGTCTAATTCATTTAATATTTTGCTATCTCGCACGTTACTGATGGAATTGTCAAAACTCATTGAATCGAAAAGTAGTGTTTCCATGCCAGTATCGTATTAGTGCATACCAAAGCTTAATTTAATATCTTAAATCGTTTTCGAGGTATTTATAAAAGTATTTTTAATTATTTTTTTTGACACCCTGTATCTCGAAAAGGAAGCATTTTCACTCTTATTTATAAGAACTTTTTCCTATTTAGACCTCTGGAGTACGTCCTTAAAATACTCCTCCCGAAACACCCTGTATAGTGATTTTCTATTTCTTGGTCATTGACATCATTAACTTGATGTGTACTTTCTTAGGATTCTTGATCATATAAATAAAAATTGTCTTTTATTTTCTGGCATTACTGTTTATTCAGCCATCTTCAGAGATTATTTCAACAAAAAAAACCCTAAAAAACAATACTTACACAAATTGTAGACAAAGAATCGAGTTACTACCGACAAATAATAAAACACCACAAATTAAAAGACAATAACGCAATAAATAACCTCGTAAATTTAAAGAATGTAAGCGAAATCTATTCAAATTACCGTGAAAAAGGTAAATAAATGAATTAACTAAGTAATAAATTTTTACATCTATCCATCAATACAGCGAATGAATTAAATTGTCTAAGCCTTAAAGCCGGGCTCAGACGACTGGTGTACTTGGCCAATATTTGTTAATGGCGTATACTTGCCATGTCGTCTGAGTGGTTTACTTGTACAATTATTTGTCATTGGTGAGTATTGGTCAGTTTCCCATCGTCTGTCGGTAAAAATGGCACACGTCAAAGGGATCACAATTATTGGTACACTTGACAAGTGCATACTTGTCGATACTTGTGGTTGCGCTCACACGAGTTGTACATATAATTGTACCTTGCTTCGCTACTATTCATTTTGTATAAGCGGATGGAAGAGGTTCCTTGTTTTAAAAATGCTTTTTTGATTATTATTTAAATACCAAAATCAAAAATCAAAACGAACCAGTCATATGGTGTGCAATACATTTGAAACATAAAAACCGTAATGCAATTAACTATGGCTTGGAAGAGAATCGAAGAAAAAATTAGTATTCTGTGTTCCATAAAAGAACTTAAAATGAAAAAGGAATTTTTGATGTCAACATTTCGTCCTCTGATGAGTAAAGTAGTAAAATGAAGTAGTTACCACAAAAGCTGTACACGCGACGACATTTTCAAGACGACCGATATCCATGATGGTCAACAATCTTCTTTCATTCCACCAACATTGTACCAATTTGCTGGTGTATTTAAAAAAAAAATGTACACGTCGTGTGAGCGCCGTTGCTTGTTAATGGCCTAAATGAGCTGGTACACTTGTCAAGTATACCAATATTGGTGTATTTGTCAAGTACACCAGTCGTCTGAGTCCGGCTTTATATTCACACCATCACACCACTCAACTTTACTAAAATTACACTTTATCAAGAATAACATAAATATAAACATATTAAACCACCAGGCATTAAAATAGTTTAGCCTTCAATTGCTTCAATAGTCGAGTAAATAGCTGCTTCGTGTCATCCCGTTTGCACTTTGTTGCTAAAATGTGAGATCCACTTTATATCATTCCCCATCCGTTAACAATGCAAAATCGAGAGGTCGTCAAAAAATCGTACTGTACGGAGGGTTGCTAGGGGTGGTTTTTCAAAAATTATGAAAAAAAATTTTTTTGCGATTTTTACATCCATGCCACCTGGTCCATCATCTACTGAAGTTTTATGCCAATATTTTAATCAGAAATATTTTTTTTTTAATTTTAAAATCGTCATGTACAATGCTTTTATATGGAGCGCCTTATTATATAAAGTCTCGCCCTGGAATACCACAATTGTAATATCCTTTCTAACGTCCTAACTCGAAAACCTTTTGATTAATGAAAAAAATCATTTCTATAAACGTTGTAGGTCAAAGATCGAGGATTACATTACTTTTTTCAGATTCTAAATCCATTCGATAGTTTCGTTAAAAACTTACAAATTGTAAAGCCATGTCGTGGCGGTTACGGCCGACATTGGAGATGCTACGAAGGTTCACAATACTGTGGCATGGCAGTCAAAAAACGACTCTAAGCTTCAGCACGTTTGTAAAGTCGATATTCGCCTATTATCGTGCAAATCCTGTGTTTAGAAGCATTTTAAATGTCTTGCAATATTATTTTATTAATAAATATTTAATTAAACAACTTCGATGTGATTTTTTTTAATAGTAATAAAATTTCCCTTTTTTCAATAATGATAAGTAATTTTAAATAGCTACACAAAAATAAAGGCAGGTGGCCGGTATCTTACATAAAAATATAGGGTAGGTAGCTAAGGTACCTACCTACATAAATTAAATAGTGTAAAAGTTTTGTTGAATATATTAAGTTAAGTTTACAATGACAAAAGTAATGATAATAATTAATAATATGTAATTGTACTACAAGTGTAAGGAATTACAAACCCTTAAAAGGGAGCCATATCTAAGAAAAAGGGGTCCGATTGGGAAATATTTACTATTTTTGGTCATACATTTTTTGTTAATTCATATAATACTAAAAAAAACATGAACTTATAATATGTTAAACTATAGGGAGAGTATAGTTTTGTGATTTGTGATCTGTTTATATACTTAGCCCAATCAAGTACTTTTACCTTGAAAGTTTATATTTGGTACGATTGTTAAATTGGGAAATTATTTAAAATCCCAAGTTTTCGACCTTGGGGGGTTCCGCCTATTGGTTTTAAGGGGTGGAAATTCGCTTTTTTGCGATTATCTCGGCATGACCAAGAATCCTAAGACATTTTTCTAGTACTAACTTTAAATACTTATACAAAATCTAATATTTTTACACCTGCTGCATCTAAATTGACATTGAAAAACGCAACTATTACTATTAGCAACGAAATAGACGTCAGTCGCAATAGAATATTTGTTTCATATTGACATGAACTGTTGGAAATAGCTATTAACATATCAAGGAATGTTATGACTATCATAACTGCCGCAGATGTCGGTTTGAAATCCGAGCTCGTAGAGCGAGAATTTTAAGACATCTAAGGCTGTTATGATTCATAACATCCGTGATTTGTTCAATAGTTTATCGGTTTCAGAAAATAAAGACATTATTAATAGATATTACCTTTTGATATTCTCTTATTAATACCGTTTTCATTTCATTAGTTGGTCAAGTCTGTATGGGTTGATTTGTCGCCATGGTTACAGTTATATTTTGTTTGTTTTTATTTGTTACCTTTTTTCATATTACATAAATGTTTACATTTTTAATGTCACAACGGCTACATAAAAATGGACCTTGGATTGCCTGAAAATACATTTCAGTTGGATTTCAATATTTATTTATTATTGTTTGGAGTTTTCTGTCTGTTTGTATTAATAAATAGCCCTATAGTTTCATTATTTATTATTTCATCTGTTGACAGTTATTGACAGATATGTATTGTAATATTACCGTATAGTTTATACAAAGTCAATTGAATCCAAGCGTTTTTATATCTTAAAAGTGCCGACAAAGTACCGACTATCTTTAAGGCGGTGCAGATCAAACATCGGAGTTTCAATTGACTTTGTATAAACTATACAAGCAATAAGTATAACTGTACAAGTTTAGTTATGACTTATTTACCAGCCTACTTTTGCATATGTAAACAAAGGATTAATATCCTGAAACCGATAAAAAATATAATCCCCGTGTCGCGATGAAGTCGAAAATCCTGGTCGAGGGGTCTCCTACGTATAATGAAAGGCCAAACTATAAAGTTGTAAAACCGGACGTCATAGTCATGTGACTCATGTGCTAATATTGTCAAGGGGTGCCGCCACTTTTTACCTATATGCTCATTGTAGATCAAAACTAAGATACAGATATAAAGAATCACTTCATTCTAGCAGATAGGCCCTACCGACTTTGTCGTCTCATTTCGCGCCTTCAGATTTATAGGGCTGAAAGAATGAATTGTGAAGCCTGGAATTGCCATGAGCCGTTGGTTTAGTATAAGAGGTTTTTTTTAGCATTAAGGACAAAGTCTATTCAGCCACCAAGACACAAAAAATAGATTTACTTAATCAAACAAATAAAACGATTGGGATAAACAGAGGCACTCTTCTAGCCCAAGGGCCAATCAAGGCATTAAAAATAAAGTACACAAACAGGAGCACCACGGTTAGAAGATAAAATTAACAATTGAGGATAGGCAGAGGAGTTAACGGGATACGAACAGTGATGATGATGAATATTTAGTCTGTATCTCTTTCGAGAATACACTCGAATAATGTTCTGTAACATACATATCTCAAAAATGATTATACCGGTTAATAAGAATATGAAGCTTTGGTGTTTTCTATCTTGAAGCAGAATTACAGTAGGCAGCTCTCTGGAATGATCTTGCCAAGATCCATTCATTTAATGGGGAATGAAATTAATTTAAAATTATTTACTGAGGAAAAATCTGAAAGTATCGTATCAACTTAGTAAGTAAAATAAATCGAAATTGTAGAGATAAATTGTTTGAATAATTTTTGTTTGAAAGATATAGAAAAAATTACTACTAAATGGAAAAATTAAGTAAAACTATTTGTTAATAAAATAAAGAAATATAATGGTCATATGTTTGCACGGCGCACAATCGTGTCACATAAACTTATTATAAAATATCTGTATTTTTAAAGTAACTAACAGCTGCTTGAATACGAAGGGAATCATTGCATTTCGTCAACTGGTTTAACTCTTTTTCCAGAAAAACTAGTAGCCCAATCAATAGGTACTTTTACCTCGCAAAAGGGATAGGAATGTTTATATTTGGTACGATTGTTTAATTACGTCATGATACAATAAATAAGAGATAAGATATCGCGCAGCTCATGACGTCAGTCGGTGAGCTAGGACGCCATTAAACGCCCGGCTGTCAGGAGTGTCAGATAGAATTGTCAATTTGTTGCGGATATTTTTGGGTTTAAAAGTTAAGAAATCGTCGAAAATGAGATGTGCTGTATACGATTGTGATGGTGATAATCAATCAAGAGATTCTACGCACGATATAAAGTTTTTTAATTCCCTGAAATAAAAAAACTGCAGGGTGTATGGAAACGCGGTTTCAGAAAAAATAGTATGTGTATCATCGTAGTAAAAGCATATTTCCGAACTCCGTGTTGTTTACGCCTCGATAAGCAATCTGCACGGTCGTCCGGGAATGTATTAAGTTTTTCCTACTAAGCACACAATGTACTATTTAGCATCAATTCTCTTAGTAACTAGAAAATTTTTAGAGAAAGTTTATTTAACATTTTTTACCTTAATTATTAACGTTTTTATATTTTTTTAACTTCCTACATATTAAAGGTAACATTTGACGTCAAAACTGGTTTTTCTTAGTATACTTAACTTTCGACCAGAAACAATTATTGAGAAATTAATTATAAATAAGTTTTCTATTATGCTACATACTGTCTGGCGATCGCACTGTATTTTTACGTAAAAACATTCTTCAAAATTCTTAAATATCAAATATATTGACTGTATATATAGTTAATTTATCCTTTTTAACCTTTGACTTGCCATTTTTGTAATTTCGAAAACTTCGAATAACAAGAACCCCAAAATTATTAATTTGTAGGGCCAGACATATTCAACAATTACAAATCGAAATACATGCCTACGAAAATATAAATTGGGAGTTAATTTCGTATTATTATACTTATATTCACGTATGATATAGAAATATCTGCATAAAATTAATCAAATGTAATAATCAGTGTTATCCTCTGGGCTCTAATAAATTTCATCTAAAATGTAATAATTTAAATAGCCGTCATTAACTTAGTATTACACTATAAGCAGTGAACCCATATTATGAATAAAATCCATAAAACAGAGTTCCTAACTAACAAAATTTGATATTAAATTCGAAACCGCGACATAGATTTTAAAAATTACTCACTGTGTGACGTCATGCGCAAACCGGACGAAATTTGAACGCTTTGATATCATATCTTGTGTAGTTGTATCATGTAATTACGTAAGTTATTTAAGATTCCAAGTTTTCGACCTTGAGGGGCTGCCGCTCGCGCCGCCATATTGGTTTTAAGGGGTGGAAAATCGCTTTTTCGCGATTATCTCGGTACAGGTGCGAGATACGTCGATTGTGGTTATTATAAAAAATGTAGAGCGTATGATTTTCTACATTTATTGTTTGAAACTTTTTTTTCTAAAGTTCATAGTTTTTCGAACTCCTTGTATTCATTGATGGACCCGGTTGTTCTGGATTAATTAATGTTGGAGAATTTAATACGTCAGAGATTATGGGCTCTTTCTGACAATTTTTCTCTTGTTCTTCAGAATCATTACAATTATCATCTGGCATTTGAGAAATTGGTTGATTCCAGGTGGCATCGCCTTCATCGTCAAAATCTGGGATTATCTCCGGAATATTGTTACATGAAATTCCTGTGCAAGTGGCGATATATGTACAGGGTGGTCCAGTTTATAATAGCAGGACTTTACCAGGAGCTAGTTCAGCGTAAAATAAAGACACTTTGTCTTATAAACTATGGTCGAATTCTGCTTCGTTTAAGATCTACAGGGTGTTAAAGATGGAATTTTTTTAAGAATAATTGGACATAACTCTATACTAACAAAAGTAGCTCTTTGAAATTTAGCATAGAGAGGTTGTTTTACATTCTTTATCGGATAGTGGTTGCAATTTTTTTATCAAGAATACAGGGGCGTGCGTACGGGCTAGACAAAAATTATTTTAATTGAAAACAAAGGTACGCCACTGTTTTTTTACAAAATCGATGCTTGTGTTATTGTGTTATTCCCTGTGGATTGTCGCATTCGCCTACGGCTCATGCGACAATCCCATGAGTGAAAAAAGCTCACTTTTCGCACGAATTGCATACAATATTTTTTCTACTACCGAAATGGACCTAAAATCTCTAATAATAATGTGAAACGTCAAAACTTACCTAGTACGTCAAAACTTAATGTCATTTAAAAATCACAATACTATTATAGCCCACTTAAATTTTAAATGAGTGACTAATCAATTTCTATTATTTATTTGTCAATGTCAATGTCAAGAATATAAATGAAACTTCATAATTGTAAAAAATTCAATCATTATTGTTAAAGAATACTGAAAATTAGGTAGGTATGTTTTATAATAATATACCGTGATTAAATAAATGGGCTACATAAAATTAAATAACCTCATTTAACGTTTTTAAAATAAGATGATTATTGTAGGTGCTCTATTAGGCATGCAATTGTTTAGTATGTTCCTTTACGCACTAGTGCGTAAGGTAAAAACACTTTGCGCACTAGTGCGTAAAGTTTAATTTTACGCACTCTACAGCGTGTGGAAAGTTAGTACTTTACGATCGCTAGTAGAAAAATTAATTGTTTTACACGTAAACTCCAAATTTAAATGAAACGTTAATTTCCTCAGATGAAAATCGGACTTATCACGGGCTTCAAAACAGTTTTTTTTATCAATTTTGCACCATTAACGGTGAAAATAATAAAGAATAAAGAAAATAACTAAAATAACAAAAATAACTACTGCACTGTTAAAAAATTTTCACAAATTTACCCGGGGTGTCAAGATATAGAAATTTGGTGTAAAAAATCGGTGTTACTTTTAATTTTCAGTTCAAAATCCGGTGTACACGCCGAAAAGTGTCCTTTTCACACGAAAAAGTGTTTTAATGCCACGGATGTCCATCGGGACTGCGGTGACTAACATTTATTAGGTTATGTTAGGTTAGGAATTTATGCTACTGTTACGTTAACCAATAATAACAATAAAAATGTAATAACAAAAATGTAGGTGATTTTAAAGGAAAATGCACAAGAAAAGTACTTACTTTTCTCGCTTTATAGTTTGGATCCTATGATTATTTTACTCCAATATCTAATTCACTAAAATGCATTCAATGATTTTTTTTGCATTTTCTTACACCATTAGGTTTACCTATAATGCCCTGAAAATTTCAGAATGATAACTTTTTCATAGCTAAGATATTTAAAGCTTTTAGGCATCACTTGATATTGGTTTGACGTCATTACACGATTATTAAGATAGACGTGCTGTCAGTATCGCTTCTCAGTTTTCGCTTTTTGAGAGTTGTGTTTATGTATGAGTGCTCTGGATTGTTTTGTGCTGTTACATTTGAGTGTATTTAGCTAAAATGTCTGTACAACCTGGCTTTATTAAGGCCATAGCACGCCGCTGTCGTCAACCGTGTATTAAGACCTTACGCTTTAGATTCACGCGATGGTTGATTTTAATTTATTTAACGGATTTAACGTTGAAATAAAATTCAGATTTTTTGCATAGCTACTATTTCAAGGGTCTTCTTTCGAAATAATAAATAAAAAAAAATTGCTGAACGAGCCCATTTTTATGATACTGTTAGAAATCGGTAAAAATTTTTTGGTTGTTGGGACAATAAATTACAGATCATAAACTGTTACTTCTTGTAGGTGGTATTACTTAAAACGTCTTGGTAAATATCAAAACAAAAATTTTCCGATCACGCTACTTCACGAATCATAATTTCATAATGAACTACTGGTGGTCTTCGATTTTCCTCTGTGCGATCGGGTCATTAAAACACTCTTTCTTATTAAGAAAGAGTGTTTTAATGACCCGATCGCACAGAGGAAAATCGAAGACCACCAGATTCTTATTCATTTGCAAATGAGTTTAGATAAAAACACATTCATTATAACCAAAAATGATCAAGCGCTCATATAAACAATACATGTTGCAAGCAACCAATAATTCGGAGGAGCGCCACCTGATACATGTCAGGAATCTAGCATCTCGAAAGACGCTCCTAAAAAGTCACACCCACCACTTGAAGATATAGTTTTGAAAAAATATGTACAGGGTGTCCCAAATTGCTTGATTTTGGCTGGTTTTCCTATTTCCAGACCAGGTAGAGAAAAACTGACATATGAGTCTAGAGCTCGATTTTTGTGAAACGCCGATTGGTGAAAACCACATTTCGATATCTCTAACCGTTTTCAAGATATCGGCAAAAATTGACATTTTACAGATTCCGAAAAATTGTCAACATTTTTATTTTTGGATATTTTTTCAAACGGTGAAAACTTTTTGACGTAGAATAAGATGCATTTGTCAAAAAAAATATATCGCTTTTCGATTGCTTGATATCAAAGCTAACTTTGTTATTTCAAATGGAAACCATAGTTTTGGCTTTGACTTTAGAAAATAGGAAAAAAAAATAAGCTTTCCAAAAATATATATGCCAAGATATGTCTAGTCATCCTTGCTGCCAATATAACACATTTCTCTTTAAAAATAACATTTTTTAACGTTAAAAAAAGTTTTTCGGAATCTGTAAAATGTCAACTTTTGCCGATATCTCGGAAACGGTTAGAGATATCGAAATGTGGTTTTCACCAATCGACGTTTCACAAAAATCGAGCTCTAGACTCATATGTCAGTTTTTCTCTACCTGGTCTGGAAATAGGAAAACCAGCCAAAATCAAGCAATTTGGGACACCCTGTACATTGTCCGGAATGACCTTGCGCATCTAAATTTAGAGGGCGCCATTTTGTTCGCAATTGCAAAAAGGCGTAAAAAAAAAATTTCCGAAATTTTTTAGATTACTGAAAATTTATTAATTTTGTCTTTATACCGCATTCCCAGGCTTATTTTTTAATATTTCTTAATGATTTTCAAAGCAATTGAATGTTTGTTCTTTCTAGATTCAGGTGTTGATAAGTTATTCTTGAAATTTTCATTAACAAATGCTACATAAATTGTTTAAACAATGCGTGTCAGAAAAGTGCAATGTAAATTTCAGCATTGAGTGATTTTGAAAACTATTACAGATAGATGCATACTTCAATGATACGAAATATGCAGAAAAGAATGGAGCAATTTTTAGTCAAAGAAATATCTACCTTGCTTTATCCTCATAAGAAATATGATTATTTTTGTACAGCGCTCCGTTGTTTTCGCTACCGTTTTAAGTGTGTGCAATATCCAGTCACTCACGTCAGCGCATCGCGCGAGCTCTGGATCAGTGACTATTGGCGATATACACTGTGTTTACAAAACCTTTACAATGCTTTCTTAGTGTACCTATTACTTTTTCGTAAATATTATCATTTTAACATGGACAATAAAACAGAGACATTTAAAGATTAATTTACTTGGGAACAAAAATTATTATAACAACTTAAAATATTTAGGTAGGTAAGAGGTATGTAAGAAAACAACTAAATGAACTTAAATGTACTACTTGGGTGGGCTTAGAAAAATGACAATATAGAAGTAATATACACACAAAAATTCTGTGCGTGTTCATTATGCACTGTAAAAAATTATTTTTAAAAGTAGGCGTTGAGATACAGCATTATCAGAGTAAATAAAGATAAATATTTATCAAGCATGCATAAAAACAAAAAGTACCTGTCAAACAACCAATCTTTTAAACATTAATTAATTGTTGTAGAAGTGTTGTGTTTTTTATTTCTTTCTAAATTTTTTTTAATACCTAAAAACTGATCGCCACATATTTTTTTCGAATTCTGAAAAGAGAGAAGTGATCAAGTTGAATATTTATTGTAGTATTTGTTGTTATATGTTGTTATTATTATATTTTGTGATGCATTGTTTACCATGGAATAAAATTATTTATTCCTACTAGTTAAAATTGTTTTGTTTGTAATGTCTGAAATTTTGAGAAATTATTTAACGCCAATAACCACTTAAACGGGATTAACTACATAACAGAAAACTACATTTTCAACGAAAAATTGTCGAATTTTGCCGCCAAAATAATAAAAATAATTTTTCACATCTCATAGTGAATTTGCATGGAATTTTTGATTGCACTTTTCTGAAAATCTGTTGTATTTAGAGACTTAAAACAAGTTTACCTTTTTTATTAAAAAATGATAGAAGAGAATAATTTTTAAGCGAAATCTGCCGTATGGGTGCGGGTAAAAAGTTACGACCTTTTTTACACATTAAACGCAGCGTACGTAGCGCCCTCTAGGAGTTATACCAAAATTGAAGGTGTATTATGATTCCTCACCCCAAATAACCCCCACTTATAGATTTTTACAAGAAAAATACAAAAATTCATTAAATTGCAAGAGAAAATTAAAAAATAAGTTTTATTGACACCCTGTATCTTGGTTACCATTAACTTTTGGACTAAGGTAAGTTTGGCTAAATCGCAATATTTTTACGTTCGAAATCTGCTGTTGGTCTGTGTACCATTAGTTATGAATCACCCTGTATAATAACAGTTAAGTATAATTTTTGTGAATCGAATTGATTTTAAGTTATTGTATATTAATTATAATAATGAATCTGGCTACTGAAACACAATTTAGAAAATTATTCTGAAGAAATTTTAAATGCCGTTCGAGAAGCAACTTCGAGCATACTTCCTTTAAAATCCAAGGAAAAATACGAGAAGGTATATGAAATACTTTCTGTCAAACTGTTTTTTATTAACACTGACATTACTATAACAGTAAAGTGACATTTTCATGTGGTAAAGTGCCACTTTATTAAACGATTTTGAATTTAGCAGAATACCATATTATGGGTCAAAATACGAAAAACACTTTTACCTTCACAATAGCAACCTATTATGGACGACTATTTATAGTTATTACTTTAGGGATATATACATTATTCTTCAACTCCCAACCAAAATCATTTGGATTGGGAATTTCTGGATTTACCTCAGTCGCATTTTTCCAAACAATTATTTGATACGCGGCTCTTAAAATTTGTTGATAAAAAGAATCCTCGGTTGGTGGTAAATTTCATATATTAACGCCTTAGTGCGGCCTTAGAGATACTGTGGCCAGAGACAACCGAGACGTGCAACTACTTGAGAAAATTTACTCCCGACTACTCATTTGGGCGATTGTAATGTAAGGTGAGAGAAGAGGGCGCAAAGTGCCGCATGGGCGCCAAATTTAAAACTGATCTGTTTTAGTATTCTCATAATTTTTAATTATTATTGAATGTTTTAAATATCGACTTGTTGCATATTTCACTATAGTGAAATATGCACCATAGTGAAATATGCACCAAATCAATTATTAAAACATTCAATTCAAATTGATAGTGAATATTATACTCGATATTATACCTATTTATACTTACCCTATAAATTTTTTTATTCTGCTGATTTTGTGGTTTGTGAGTAAGAAAAGATTTAAAATTCGTTAATAAATTATATAGATCTTATCGAATTTTTCCAGATGGGGAGAAATAAAATTCAAATAAAAACAAACAATATATTGTACGAAATTGCAAAATAACAATAAACATAATAATATGTGCTTACGATTGCTCCTCGCACAAATATTGCTAGTGTTAAATACAGAGAAAAATATGTAAGCTATAGAAGTAAAAAGAAGAACGTTAAAACTTACCTAGTAATATTTCAAGCTTTAACGATATAATATAAAATAAAAATAATAATCTTAAGATAGAAATATTCACATCTAATTACATATTTAAGTCTCGCTTTGGTGCAAGTTCCGGAAAAGGCAGTTTATTCCCGATCTACAAGGCGTTCGGTGTTTACAGGCATACCGATTTGAATCTTTCCACACATGATACCACTCCTAGGACAAGGGCGACAAGGCGCTTGATTGATATGGTTTATAATAAAGAAGACCATATAAATTAACTTCTTTCTCAACATTAAGTTTCAATACAAATAATTTCCCAGAGTTGATATTAAGTAATCATTACTTGAATCGACTGAATAAAATAACGATGTACCAATCCTTTGTGAAATGTCGACTGCAAATCCTACGACTTCGAAAAGAATCTCCGCTGTACACAATTCCCATATTTTCTTGCCATATCTTTGACCTGTAATATATTTTTATTATATTGTTGTATATTTATTTTTATGCAGATAAACTTACTATTTTAAGACTGAGGGAAAATAATGCATTTTTTCAACCTCCGGGTCCTCAAATCCGCATACAAGGCATAGTGCACGTTGTGATGACATTTTCTTCAACTAAACAAATAAAAATAAATAAATATTCGACACTACGTACCACGTTCTGTGGTAAATAAAAAAACAAAAAAACATTAGAAAACAATCTAGTCTGAGGGTGTTATTACAGTCAGTCCTTGTGTGTTTTGATATTTATGGATTTCAAGAAAACAATTACCTACCTCTGATAAAGAATATCGCAACGAACAACAATGTAAATGCAAATCAAAACAAAATCGCAAAACAATAATCAAAATGGCCACAACACAAGTACACATAAATTCGTGAGCGCATGGCGCATGCCCAGTTTGCCACCGTGCTGCACTCTACATTCACCTTACATTATGTGGAAAGGAGATAGCCATATAGCATATTCATTGCTTAAGACAAAGATGGTAAATTTAACTATTATCGGACAAATTTTCATATGAAGTTACACGTCTCGGTTGTCTCTGCTGTGGCCTTAGTGTCTAGGCAGGTACTCATTCGGTTAGAGCGCGCGAGATAGGTATGTTACAATTATTCAGCGCAAGAACGCAATGCCGCCGTGCAAAAAAATTCGTATCTTTTATAACATTAAAGCAATGTAGATAATTCTTTGACTAAAAATTGCTCCATTCTTTTTTGCATATTTCATATCATAGATGTATGCATCTATCTGTAATAGTTTTAAAAATGTCCCGATACTGAAATTTGCACTACACTTTTCGGAGACGCTTTGTGTAAACAAATTCTGCAGCATTTGTTAACAACATTTTCGAGTATAGTTTGGTAGCATATGAATCTAGAAATAACAAGCTTTTGATTGGTTCGAAAACCATTAAGAAATATTAAAAAATAAGCCCAGAAACGAGGTGTAAACATAAAATTAATCAATTTTCTGTAATACAAAAAATTTCGAAATTTTTTTTTTACGCTTTTTTGCAATCGCGGACAGAATGGCGCCCTTCACATTTAGATCCGCAAGATTATTCTAGATAAGGTACCATTTTTTTCAAAACTATATCTTTGAGTTCACCCCCTATGAACGAATTTGCGACTCCTAATCCAGTCAATTGGTGTTCAAAACTACCGTTTTCGTAACAAAATTGCGGAAGTTTTTTTCTAAACGGTTCTATATGTTTTTTGGTGTGCTGAATCCAAATTTCAGGTTTGCTGCCTTGTAGGAGGTCGGCTTCACATCGAAAAATGCAAAAAACCTCAAAATTTTCGCACTTTTTTCAGTTTTTTGCTTATATCTCGAAAATTATGCGGTTTTCGAAGGCGATCATTCTATACAAAATTAAAGTAGACACAATTTCCTAAAATTTCCTAAAATGCACTAGTCAACTTTGATTTTCTCATGAGCGGTATCGGCGCTAGAGCGCGCTGAACAACAACAATTTTTTGGCTCTGCTGCGAAAACATCAAAAACGCCCACTCCCACCCCCTACAACTCGAAAAATATACATGTTGTCAACAAAATCCTTATACCGCGTTAAAGTATAATTAATTTTCTACAAGAGACGTCTCTAACATTCAAATTTCTCATAAGGGGGGAGGGAGCAAAGCGAAAATTACGAAAAATGCCTTCTGCACCTTACAGCCAAAACGACCCCTCACACCTGTCTAGCTCACATTAGCGCTATACTTTCCATGTATTACGCATAAAAGAAGTTGTTTTGAATAAATTGATGGCAAAGCATGTTTGATGAAAACATTATTAACAAATTATATTTACAACATATTAGGTACACTACACTGAATATAAAGCTGTTATGTACGCACTTATTTTAGTCGCCTCTGTTGGGTTGTTGGTGGCCCAGGCAATGTTTCTTAGGCACTAGAAGGTCCAGGTGAAGGGTCTTGGGCAATAGATGGTCCAGGCAAAGGGTCAGGGGTTATGGAAGGTCCAGGCTGAATAGTGAGTTGTTGCTGTTCTTCAACTGAAACAATTGTAATACAATGATTAGTGTTATGATAGAGAAAAACTGATTAGTAAAGATGCATAACGCTGCAAAATATTACACGAATTAATACCTTCTGTCACCTTAGCTGCTTCAGACAGTGGTACTGCAAGGATCTCGTCCAGGTCGTCTTCCTCTTTTGTATCCTCTACCATCCGGAGAGTGCACTGGACAAGAGTGTTGCCAACCACATGCTCTTTCTCCACGCAATGAGTGGCTGCGACTCAACGTCTGCCTTATTCAACCAAGGCAAGATTAAATTTCTCAAGACCCTCTCCAAACATCCCGATCGTGAATCATTCATTTCTAAATTCGCTGCTCCTTCAGCCCATCCAAAGGAAATAACAGCTGCTGGTGAGAAATTTTTGATCGCCCTTTATGGTGGTAACCCCCCAACAACACTCAACAAGCTGAGGTATAAGCAATACGTGATATCAGCCTACAGGGCATCATCAAACACGGCTTCCATGCCTCCCACTAGCTGCAGCTCAACAACACGCCTTTAGAGTTTACCATCAGGTGCAACAGTGGATCGGAAACTATTTGGATCCAGAGCAGTGGGGGTGGAAGTTGACAAAAAATGGATTGGTTTCCATTACCACACTGATATCCCCGGCTCCTCAGAGGCTTCTTCAGTTTATATCTTATAAATACAAGACAGATTGCTAAGGTCGGTGTGGGTGTAGGCGAACAGGACTATTCTGCACGAAACTGTGCCAGCAATGTGAAGGGTCGTGCTCCAACATCGACGACAATTTGGATACAAAAGAGGAAGACGACATGGACGAGATCCTTGCAGTACCATTGTCTGAAGCAGCTGAGGCGACAGAAGGTATTAATTCATGTAATATTTTGCAGCGTTAAATGCATCTTTACTAATCAGTTTTTCTCTATCATAACATTAATCCTTGTATTACAATTTTTTCAGTTGACGAACAGCAACAACTCATTATTCAGTAAGGGTCCATAGCCCCTGACCCTTTGCCTGGACCTTCTGTTGCCCAAGACCCTTCACCTGGACCTTTTAGTGCCTAAGAAACATTGCCTGGGCCACCAACAACCCAACAGAGGCGACTAAAATAACTGTGTACATAACAACTTTATATTCAGTGTAGTGTACCTAATATGTTGTAAATATAATTTGTTAATGTTTTCATCAAACATGCTTTGCCATCAATTTATTCAAAACAACTTCTTTTATGCGTAATACACGGAAAGTATAGCGCCAATGAGAGGTGGGAGGGGTCGTTTTGGCTGTAAGGTGCAGAAGGCATTTTTCGTAATTTTCGCTTTGCTCCCTCCCCCCTTATGAAAATTTGAATGCTAGAGATGTCTCTTGTAGAAAATTAAATGACTTTCACTGTCTTTCACGCGGTATAAGGGTTTAGTTGATAACATGTATATTTTTCGAGTTCTAGGGCGTGGGAGTGGGCGTTTTTGATGTTTTCGCAGCATAGCCAAAAAATTGCTGTTGTTCAGCGCGCTCTAGCGCCGATACCGCTCATGAGAAAATCAAAGTTGACTAGTGCATTTTGTAGGAAATTTTGTCCACTTTAATTTTGTATAGAATTATCGCCTTCGAAAACTGCCTAATTTTCGAGATATAAGCAAAAAACTGAAAAAAGTGCGAAAATTTTGAGGTTTTTTGCGTTTTTCGTTGTGAAGCCGACCTCCTACAAGGCAGCAAATCTGAAATTTGGATTCAGCACCCCAAAAAACATATAGAACCGTTGAGAAAAAAACTTCCGCAATTTTGTTACGGGAAAACCACCATTTGATTGGACTATCCTGATTCCCGACTATTATAGCACGGTTGCTCCAACAACACGATTTAAACATAACACGGGTGGTTTCGATACAACACGGAACGAATTAACAATGTTATCTGAAAGTTCAGTTGTAACAGTTTTGATTGCCATTCTGTAGGTTCTGAAAATGGTAGTATAGCAAATCTCTTTAGTTTGTTTTATTTCCAATGACATTGGTTTTCAAGATTATAATTTTGAAATTTGTTAATATTTGATTTGTGAGTTAATTGAAAATAACTTACATTTTATTGGATTGTTTATTTCCAAACCTATGACTATTATTTGTAGTTAGAGTTGTCGGTTTTTCTTCCACATTGAATTCTTTGTATTCCAATAATTCAAAGTATTCAACCGAAAGAGAACCCGAACCCGAAAACTCTTCTATAAAATCATCAGCTCCACGAAAGACCGAACCTATGACCAATAATACGGTACCGAAGGGCTCAAAGGCCAATCGAATATAATATGGTCACTGTACAATTTCGACTTGAAAAATTCTAGAACATATCGATTTTTATTTTAATAAAAAAATTAAAAATGCAATTAATACAAAATTTAGGTGAAAGATACTAAATTTTAATTTCGCCAGTGGCGTTCGAGGGCATGAATAAAAAATAAGTCGAATTATCAAAAAATTAATAGGCAATAATTTAAATGAAAAATGATTTCTTAATCAACCAGCATTCGTATAAATCCCCGTTTACTTTTGTTAGATATTAAATTTTGTCTCTTATTGTTTATTATTGAAAGAAACAAAATCTTTTTGTTACATGCAAAGTTAATAAGTTACGCAGACAAATACATAATATGTATGTAATAAATTTACCCGAATTGTCTATTTGGTATACTCTTTAAAATTTCATTAAATCTGTATAATACAAACTAGAAATGTTACCATACTGTATATCGAACATTGAATATTTCTTTAATTTTGACACAACCATTAGTTAACAAAACGTATGGGTGAAACAAGTTATAAATAGTTGTTGTTAGATTAAAACTGATAAACTTACTAAAACTTAGATACAAGATATGTAGTAGTCTTCTATCAAGAGAGATTTATATTTTTAACTTATCTTCACAAACATGTATCTTTTGTGCTCACCTTTTCACGTTGAAAAGGTGAGCAAATTAAATTACACATTATAAATTCATATCGATAAAATTTAAAAATAGGTGTAGGTGTGTATTAGTTACCTATACTATAAATAAACATATATTTTATTAATCATTTATATTATTATGGATTTTCTCGCATTTTAATATTTATTACGGTTGAAAATGTAAGTAAAAAATTATGTTGTCAATATTTTGTTTCGCGAGAAGTACAAATGCATTTACAAATATTATGTATTATGATTATATTACCCTTTCTAGTAAAATAATTAATGAATTTTTAAAGTATTAAATAAAAATATTGTGCCTGACCTTGCCCTCCAATCTTCTGTGCAGTAATAAATAATAATACCCGTGATCTACAATGTTTATCAATGCAACAAAATTAAACGCAGATAATATAAAATGGACAGGAATAAGTTGGGGCACTCTATTATCCTCCATCAATGCGACATAAAAACTACACCTTTGTTGCGACCCTAAATAGATATGCTGGATATAACCACTATAAACTTCAGTATTAATGTTCTTTATCTAATGCATGATTTTAGGGATGTAACAAAGGAAGGGAAAGTTTACATGAATATAATTAATAGGCCATTTGGACAAGCATATTCATATCAGCATGGTGTAGAATGATGTTAATAAAAATAAATTTTTATGTACATTCTTCTGATATAAACTGTCAAAAATAAAGTCGTACATTATGACTGAAACACTAATGTTTGTAATTACCAGAATTTTTAAAGTTTGAGTCTAGCCTTCGTGGTTTTTATTGCATTTAAAATAATTTCATCATCGTTGACATCGTTTTTCAATAAGAATGTAAAGAAGATATTATTTGTAACATGGCATCCAATAATTAACTTTTGGTAACACTCACAAAATTTCTTAAATTAATTAAATGAACAATAAATGAACAACAACTTTAATCAAAATACGTCAATTGCGGAAGCTCGTTTATATATTCTACTTTGATATACTCCATACTTTTATTACCAGACACCCAACATAAAAATGTAAATCGTTATTGATGATAACCGAAAATTTTAACCGACTTTTTAATATACTTCATATTGATTTAGTCTCGGTCACGGTGTAAGACAATCAGGTGATGAAACGCCTCAATGTATCGTATGGTTAGAGTGTCGCCAAACTGTTAACGCAAGAGACGCGAAATCGTAAGACAAAGAGAGGGAGTACAGGGCCGCGCGCGCTGCGCCTTGCATGTACCGAAACTGTGGTAGGTATGCACTCATTTACAGGGAAACCCGGAAACCGAGTAATATTTGTAAATTAGGTAATAGTGTGTGCATAATATATAATTTTACCAGCCATAGTCGAAATTGTAAGTGAAATCTAGGGGGAGGTCTAAATTATTCAAATGGAACTATATTAATTACCTACATCCTTACCCTGGAAAACATTTTATTCAAGCATATCAACTTAGTTGACGTATTTGAAAAGACCATTGGCGAATTCTTATGTATTGATCAGAGCAAAACACTAGAATTTCCCTGTGAATGCTACTCTCAAGACATAATTACAAAACTAATTTTATTTTACATAACAATGCGGGTAATAGTTATTTATGTATCAAGGCATTAAAGTTTAACTTTTTATCATGAAGGTGGAGTTTAGTTGCCAAGGCCCGTAGGGCCGAGGCAAATAATAATAATAATAAGATTTATTTATAATTAATTAATATACAATATATAACATAAAACAATAATACAATAAATAAATGTAAAAGGGGGTTCGCAAAAACTCAGAAAGTTTGTGTGCGAAAGGGTAGTACATTTTTAGCACGGTACCTCAATATAATTACAGAAGACAAATATATCTATAACGATAAATCCATTTTTTAGACTTGTGTGTAATAATGCGACACAATTTATAAGCTAATTTTTCTCTTCTTGTAAATCATTTTAAGTAATAATATTTAATACAAACATATTCTTGTTTAATATTATTGAACGTACATATATCTGCATGAGTGTGATACTTTATTTATTTATAAGCGGCTATAAGGCGGCTATAAGCCAGTGTAAAACAATATTAAAATTAACATATTAAAAATTATTTTACGAATTATATTCAAAAAAATATATATATATTTTAGTGTTTGTATAGCTATTAACATATCTAGGAATGTTATGACTATCATAACTGCCGCAGATGTCGGTTTGAAATCCGAGCTCGTAGAGCGAGGATTTTAAGACATCTAAGGCTGTTATGATAGTCATAACATCCGTGATATGTTCAATAGTTTATCAGTTTCAGAAAATAAAGACATTATTAATAGATATTCGGGTCTATTCTCGTTCATGTCCGTTAAAATTAACACACCTGTTAATATTTTGATTTTTAACATTCCGTTAAGTTAAAATTGATAAATGCTATTCACAGGGGATATTTTTAACGGATCATCTAACATACCCACATTTAACAGATCCGTTTAATTCACATTACAGAAGCTAGCTACTAATGCATAGAAAAATAATTATAGTGAAAATTCCATGAACTATTTTAGTATTTCTCTGTTTACGTTTATTGTTTCTATGTATCTATGATCATATTATTCTACATTCTACTATCATAACCTCTCTGTTTTCCTAAATTAAGCATTTTCACCTTTTCGTGGTTTATAAATTATTAATATAAAAGGAGATGGTAGATGAAAATGCAGAAACTCTGTTTGAATAAATTTTAATATGAAAATGTTTACCATGAAGTCGCCGTACTTTTACAAGAATTTTTATAAGTTATAACACTGATTTTTTACATTTTGTCAAATATAAAGCAGTTATTTTATTAATCGCCTTAATTGTTCATAAAGAAGAACTGGTACTTGCATTTTTAACCATATACTTATTTCTACTCAAAATGTAAAAAAAACGTGTGTTACATCTTCTTATCTAGAAAACGGGAAAACACCGAAAACGACACGGAAAGACGGAAATTAATTGCTGTTTTTACTCTGCAGACACCATATTATGATTTTATTCCAATAAACAGATCAGTGGGTCTATTCTCGTTCACGTCCGTTAAAATTAACACACCTGTTAATATTTTGATTTTTAACATTCCGTTAAGTTAAAATTGATAAATGCTATTCACAGGGGATATTTTTAACGGATCATCTAACATACCCACATTTAACCAGGATCCGTTTAATTCACATTACAGAAGCTAGTTACTAATGCATAGAAAAATAATTATAGTGGAAATTCCATGAACTATTTTAGTATTTCTGTTTACGTTTATTGTTTCTATGTATCTATGATCATATTATTCTACATACTACTATCATAACCTCTGTTTTCCTAAATTAATCATTTTCACCTTTTCGTGGTTTATAAATTATTAATATAAAAGGAGATGACAGATGAAAATGCAGAAACTGTATGAATAAATTTTAATATGAAAATGTTTACATTGAAGTCGCCGTACTTTTACAAAAATTTTTATGTTATAACACTGATTTTTACATTTTTCCAAAAATAAAGCAGTTATTTTATTAATCGCCTTAATTCTTCATAAAGAAGAGCTGGTACAGCCATTTTTAACCATATACTGTAAAAAAAACGTGTGTAATAAATATCTTCTAATCTAGAAAACGGGAAAACACCGAAAACGACACCGAAAGACGGAAATTATTTAAAAAATATATGCTGTTTTTACTCTGCGGACACCATTTTATGATTTTATTCCAATAAACAGATCAGGTAATTTTTAAAGGGTGCCTCTAACCATCCTTTATAAATAAACGGATTTGGGTTAATTTTTAACTGTCAAGAGTGTAACGAGAATACCAATTCCGTTAAGAGTTTCTGTTAATTTTTTTAACGGACTGTTAATTTTAATATTGCGAATGGGAATAGACCCAATTACCTTTTGATATTCTCTTATTAATAACGTTTTCATTTCATTAGTTGGTCAAGTCTGTATGGGTTGATTTGTCGCCATGGTTACAGTTATATTTTGTTTGTTTTTATTTGTTACCTTTTTTCATTTAACATAAATGTTTACATTTTTAATGTCACAACGGCTACATAAAAATGGACCTTGGATTGCCTGAAAATACATTTCAGTTGGATTTCAGTACTTAATTATTATTGTTTGGAGTTTTCTGTCTGTTTGTATTAATAATATAGCCCTATATTATAGTTTCATTATTTATTATTTCATCTGTTGACAGTTATTGACAGATCTGTATTTGTAATATTATTACCGTACAAGTTTTAAATATAACTGTACAACTTTAGTTATGACTTGTTTACCAGCCTACTTTTGCATATGTAAACAAAGGATTAATATCCTGAAACCGATAAATAATATTAACTGAAATTTCCAGTATCTACGAAGTTTTCGAATTTTTGATAATTCTCCGTAAGTATCCAATTTTTTATCTCATATTTATATTTTTTTTGATAGTTAATTTTCCTTATCGTCTCAGGTAGGTGATTATAAAGTCTAGGAGCCAGGTAAGTATGGTTTTTCGTACCAATAGTTTTTTGTGCTTTTTTTACCATCATGTTCTCTTTTTGTCTATTTCTGGTAGCATAGTTGTGATTTATCATTTGAAATTGATTTTTTGTTTTATAGTAATTGTTTAAGATACATTCGCAATAGAGTTGCCTTACGTTTAGAAAATCACTTTCTCTATATAACAATTCTGTGGGGTACTGATAATTTTTTTCATATATAATTTTTAAGAATCGTTTTTGGATCGTAACTAGAGGCTTTAAATGAGTTTTACTTGCAGCACCCCAACCGATAATACCGTATTTTAGGATGGATTCAACCATGCCAGAGTAGATTATTTTCATGTGTGTCTTATTATTTAAGATGTTCCTTATTTTTTTGAATCTATATAATAGAGATATCAATTTTCTTACTACATTATTAATTTGGCTGTCCCATTTCAGGTGCGCATCAAGTATTATTCCAAGATAATTTATGGTATTTGAAGCTTGGATATGGTAATCTGTATCTTTGATATTTATATCTGTAAAGTCTGGTAAGTTATTTTTATATGAACAGAAGGTTAGGTAAGTCGTTTTTGATATATTTATAGTCAATAAATTTTCATCAAACCAATCCTTTATAATTTTTAATTCTTTTGATATAGTTTTACGTATTTCATCCCATGAGTTACCCATAAAAAATATAGCTGTATCATCAGCGAAGGAAATTATTTTACCATTTATATTTAGGGAAAGCATTTCATTTAAATAAATTATAAATAATACAGGTGCGAGCACTGTACCTTGGGGTAAACCACAAATGACAGTTCGAGGTTCACTTAAAATATCTCCAAATTTTAACATATTGGGATCTACCTCCTAAATAGCTTTTTATTAGATCAAGGCAAAGTCCTCTGATACCAAAATTTTCTAGTTTCTCTAAAATATTTGTGTGGCATATGGTATCAAAGGCCTTTGCCAAGTCAATAAAGACACATATGGAAGGTTTACTGCTATCCATGGCTTCGTATATGTTGTTTGTTAAATGGGCTATTGCGTCGTTTGTAGAAGTTTTTACTTGGAAACCAAATTGCTTTTTGGAAAGTAAGTTAAACTTTGTCATATATTTTGTTAATCGAATTTTGATAGCTTTTTCAAATATTTTTGCAAAATTTGAAGTGAGTGATATTGGGCGATAATTTTCGACCAGGCATTTGTCCCCTTTTTTATATAATGGTTTTATAATAGCTATTTTGAAATTAGAGGGACAAATGCCTGATTGAAAAATTTTATTTATTAAGTTAACTAACAAAGGAACTACAATATCTACAGTTTCTTTTAACATTTCCGATTTTACTCCATCAATACCAGGTGCTTTATTGTTCTTCAATTCAGAAATATAGTTTTTGATTTCTAATGCATTTACTGGTGAGAGGAAAAAAGTTTGGTTAATCTTTGTTTTGGGAAATTCCGTTTTTGGTTTATTTATTTGTTTTGCCATGTTTATACCTATTTCTGTATAATGTTTGTTAAATACATTTGCCATTTTTTTTAAATTTTGTTCCGCTTTATTGTCTGGCAATTTTATTTCTATTATTTCATTGTGATTCTGTTTGATATTTGTTATGTCTTGTGTAATTTTCCATAGATTTTTGCTGCAATTTGTCTTTTCATTTATTCGCTTTTGATAATAATCTTTTTTCTGTTTTTTTATTAATTGATTTACTTTGTTTCTAAATTTTTTGTATTCTTCCTTTAAGTTGGCATCTTCCGGTGATTTCATTAAATTTTGGTACATTTTGTCCCGTGTTTCCATAGATTTCACCAAACCATGAGTTATCCAAGTTTTTCTTTTGACATTTGTTTTTATTTTAATTTTTTTTTGTTGAATTTTGTACGGATTTTTTGAAATTATTGATGAGAATGTTGCTTGCATGTTCGCAATTATTAGTTGCATAAAATTCATCCCAATTCTCCTCAATTAATTTGTTTCGTAATGAATTATAATCAATTTTTTCAATATATGCATGTTTTTTTATTTGTAGTTGGTTAACACATAATCTAGGGCACTCTATGAAAACTAGGGTAAAATAATGGTCTGTTAATGTTGTGGAGAGTATTATTGGTATAATATTGTCTTGTTGAAATGACTTGGTCTTTGTAAAAATATGATCTATGCATGTTTTACTAGTTTTTTCTACTCGTGTATAATTATTTATTTGGGATTCAAAACCATATTGATACATTGCCATTAGATAATCATTTACTTGATTTTTTTCAGAATCTTTATTCGATAATATGTCTATATTTATGTCTCCCGTTAATATTATATAATCCGCTCGCTCCAAACTCCCCAAAAACCTTTGTAAGTCACTCATAAAATCTTCAACATTTAACGCATTTGTTCGGTAGATGCCAATAAAAATTACTATTTTGTTTTGTATTTCAGCTTTGCATTGAATTATTTTTATTAAACCTAGTTGTATAATTTTAGTTTCGTGTTTTAATTTTGTGTTTATGTACATTATTACCCCGTCATTTTGGTTATAATTTCCTTCGTTGTAGTATACATCATAATTCGGCATGTTGAAATCGTTAATATTTTCAATTTTCCAGGTTTCCGTAAGGCATATACAATCAAATAATAAATCAAACTGAGAGAGATATATCTGGAGTTCATTGAAATTTTTTGCTGCACTACGGATGTTGGTTGAGAGTAGAGATGCAACGAATATTCGGCAACTATTCGGTATTCGGCATATTCGGCATGATTTTAACTATTCGGCGGAATACCGAATAGTTAGCCACTATTCGGCCAAATACCGAATAATTACGTTTATTTTAAATTTTTTATATTTTAACATGAAAACTTAAAAAAACGTCCGTTAAAGACAAATATGGTAGAATAAAACTATAAATATGCAGTTATGTTATAATAATAAAATAATATGTTTATTTAGTACTTTATGTTAATTATAATTTATAATTATTATGTTAACGATATTAAAAATTAAAATATAAAATAAACATAACTAACTAGTCACTGAAAAATGATAACAAACACAAATATATATTGCTTATTTTACATATATTCAAAATTTATCAACGGCAAATTGTGGTGTAGAAATACTAATTTTTCTGCATTTGCGGGCAACAGTTGGTTTCTCTTGTCCTCAGACATTTCCAGCATCCGAAAAAAGCCTCTCGCTGTAAGCACTGCTCGCAGGAGCAGAGAGGTAATTTGCCGCAAATTGCATTAAATATGGGTAGGTATTGAGTTCGGTGAGGGCCACCAAAGATAAGGATTCTCACCTCACTACTTTGCAGTTTTGCCGAATATCTGATATTCGCCACATTAGGTGAGCCGAATATTCGGTATTCGGCTATTCGGCAAAAACACTATTCGTTGCATCTCTAGTTGAGAGACATGATATAGAAGTTTTATTTTTTATAAGTGCATTACATTCACTGACAGTGTTTGCTAATTTAGTTTCAACTTGTAGATACTGAAAATCTCTTATATAGGGGTCCATTTTTTATATTACAGATCAGGATAATTGCCAATTTAACATGGAAAACAAATTATTACATAACATAATTAACTTAAAACTAGTTTGACATGAATAAAAATGCGTACTTACGCAGAAGCATATAGTTCATTATTATTATTATTTTATTTTTTTTTTATTTATCTCTTTTTCTTAACTACACGTTCTGCAACTGTCTCTGTATCTTCCTTTTGATTCTCTACGTTGAATCTTCTTTTTTCTATTTTCTTTTCCGAGGTTGATGGTTTATTTTTTCCAAATTGTTGATCTACTTTATTCTGTGGTGTATTTGCCAAATGTATTTCAGTTTGATTGTTTTCCTCCAAAATGTTTCCTAGTGTATGAGGACCTTTTTCATATTCTTTTTCAAAACTTGGTGTTGTCGGGGCACTGTTTGTTTCCTGGAGATGTACGGGAAATTCATCATTTTTTGAAAAGTGAGGTATTTGTTCAGTAGTAATTTCTGATTTGTTTAAATCATTTATTGTAAATATTTCACCATTTATCATTAATTTATTTTTAATTATTTTTGCGTTATACTGTTTATTTCTTGCCTGTTTTAAATGTGCCACTAGTAATTTTCGTTCTTCTAATTCTTGTGATGTTAGATCATTTGTAATATAGTGCCCTGTTCCCTTAAGTTTCGGTCCATTTTTTTTTACTTCTAGTTTCTTAGTGTACGATGATAATTCTAATAAAACCGGTCTTGATTTACTGGCGTTGTTTGCCTTCTTGCCAATGCGGAATATATCCCTAAAATCAGATGGCAAAATAGACACCCCCAGATTTTCTACAATTTTTTTAATAGATTCAGAAAGATTCGTTTCTGTTTCATTTACTCCATATACGATTAGATTATATTTCTTTTGTTGCTTTTGGGTCTGCAAAAGTTGATATTTAAGTTTATTGTTTTCTTCCTCCAATGACTCTACTTTTTTTGCGATTTGTTTAACTTCTTCCTTAAGGCTGGCCTCTATATTTTCAAGTCTCGTATTTGTTTTATATATATCGGAGCTTACAGACTGGAGGAGTTTATAGATGTCCGCATTTGAAATATTACCTGCAGGCATTACTTTATGTTTTTATGATATCTAGTTTTTTATCTAACTACAGAGATAGCTATTGTTGTTTCTTTTTTTGTCTTATTTATAGTTTTTCCGTTTTATTGCAAATTTACTTTCAATTTTACGATTTACATGTGTAAAACCATATTTGTATTGAAAAGAAGTAACTAGTAGATTTTGAGTTTATACACTTTTGATACTATCTACACACAAAATACTTTTGTCACAAAAAATCACTTTCAATTAAAACTTTACACTAGTTTAACATACAAAATATTCTACACCCACGAATACACGTGCTTACTCTTTAACGTTCAATTCTTTTCTTATAAACCACATAAATGATAAAAAGGACCTTTAATGCCGAGATGCATATTAATTTTTTTTTAAAATCCAGAAACTGTGAAATTAAGATTAATTAACTCTATATTTTAAATAATTTTCAGTGACATTAAGAAATGTCATATTTATTTAAAATTTTAAGTGACATTAGGAAATGTTACTATTATTTTTAAAATGTCAAATCGGAATAATTTTTTGTAAGAAAATCATTATTTTTAGCAATTATAATAGTGATAATACAATTCTGAATGTAAAAAACTGCTTTTATTTACCTTTTATTACAACACAATTATATTCGCAAGCAATAAAAAATTAATGTTTACGTTCATCTGTCACCTCGGCCAACTACAAAAATCGTACAATAATGGATTACTTTAATGACTATTTCTATCACTTTAATGCCGATTTTGGGATACTTTAATGCCGACTTAAAAAAAAAACAGTTTTATAACAGAGAATCCCAGACAAAAACATAGTCTTTTTCCAACAAAAAGAAGGAATCTAGATTGCAATTGAATTAACTATTCTATTATAATGATAAATAGGATTTATAGGAAACAACTACTGGACGGGCAAATGCCCCTACTCCCATTGAATTATACCTATAAATCCAAATTGGTAGCCAAATTTGTTATTTGTCTTTTCTCCACCAGACACAGGCCGGTTTCGAACTCTTTATGTTCTCATCAGTGTGCCACAGGTAGCTGAAAAGACAAATAACAAAGGCAAACCAAACTAGTCTATGGCAGACCCAGCACAAGTAAGTAGTGAGGGATAAGTGCGAGTAGGTGCCTTTGCCCGTCCAGTAGTTTTTTTTTTTTTTTTTTAATCACTTATTTAACGTCGGCCTATTTCCGCTACGGAGGCCAATCACCGACGCCAGGAGACGAGCAACCCCCAACCTGGAAATTTTGCCGAACCTCTTATCTTACTAAGAGTAGGGATTTTTTACTTGCCTAACATTTAATAGACAAGGGACCGACTGCTTTACATCCCCTCCGAAGGATGGTATATCCTCAATACACCTCTCGCCTACAGTTGTATTGCTTCTGCGATATAGCTGATATACAAGCCGCTAGAAGTAGGAAAGCGAGACCGCGTCTTTCCATGGATAGTCCCCATCCATGTACTACACGCGGTAAATGTTGCTTTACTCCTAATATCGCTATGAAGTGAGTGAAGTCAGTCCTCCGCTCGCTGCCCTCCGTCCAGTAGTTGTTTCCTATAAATCCTATTTATCATGCACGTTTTAGTCCATCAGGGCTAGAGGTCGCCGCTCTTGGTGCTTGCTTGGCAAGCCGCTATCGGTCACAGAGACATCTTCGATGTCTCGACTGGTAGTAGCAACTGACCACCAGAGGGATGCACTTATCCCTCACTACTTACTTGTGCTGGGTCTGCCATAGACTACACCTTTTCCAATTGTAATTGAGAAAGCGTCAAATGTAATTGAGAATAGTCAAATGTAATTCAGAATGCGTTAATTGTAATTGAGAATAGTCAAATGTAGTTGAGAAACCGTCAAATGTAATTGAGAATAGTCAAATGTAATTGAGAAAGCATCAAATGTAATTGAGAATAGTCAAATGTAATTGAGAATGCGTTAATTGTAATTAAGAAAGCGTTAAATGTAATTCAGAAAGCGTCAAATAATATTGAGAATAGGTCAAATGCGAAATTGAGATCATGAAAATTTGAAGATGACATATACAGGGAGTCACAAATTACATAGTGAGAATATATAGGGATATCGGAAGCCGTAAGAGATCTTTACTCGACAAATTGCACAGTTGTCTTTTAGTTCCATGTTTGAAACTGTTTTTCAAATTAAGGACACCAACTTTTACGAAATTCAAATTGACATTTTAAATTTTATACAAAATACATTTGTAAACTTAACCCGTAAAAGTCACTTGTGACTGTCATCATAAACAATAATGACAGTTGAATGGCCGGTATTTTTTTTTCACAGAATTATCGATTTCAAGCATAAACTATGTATTTGTGTAAAAGTTTCGAATTTTGTATGATCTCAATTTCAATTGACCCATTCTGAATTCCATTTGATGCTTTCCGAATTACATTTAACGCTTTCTCAATTACATTTGATGCTTTCTCAATTACATTTGACTATTCACAATTTCATTTGACGCTTTCTGAATTACATTTGACTATTCTCAATTACAATTAACGCATTCTTAATTACATTTGACTATTCTCAATTACATTTGACGGTTTCTGAAATACATCTAACCGTTTCTCAATTACAACTGGAATAGGTGTAGTTTGGTTTGCCTTTGTTATTTGTCTTTTCAGCTACCTGTGGCACACTGATGAGAACATAAAGAGTTCGAAACCGGTCTGTGTCTGGTGGAGAAAAGACAAATAACAAATTTGGCTACCAATTTGGATTTATAGGTATAATTCAATGGGAGTAGGGGCCTTTGCCCGTCCAGTAGTTGTTTCCTATAAATCCTATTTATCATGCACGTTTTAGTCCATCAGGGCTAGAGGTCGCCGCTCTTGGTGCTTGCTTGGCAAGCCGCTATCGGTCACAGAGACATCTTCGATGTCTCGACTGGTAGTAGCAACTGACCACCAGAGGGATGCACTTATCCCTCACTACTTATTCTATTATAGTTGATTCAATTTACCACATTAAATTTCTGAGCACATTGCAAGAGATTTAAATTAAAATTTAAGAATCAATATCAAATGTGATTAATAGTTTTTTCTCTTTTTTTTTTTAAAGGGACAATAAAAATATCTAAGTAATAATGCTTTATGTTTACTTAACTTGAATAGTTATTTAATTTTTGAATAAATAAATAAACATTTTTTCGTATAGGTACATTATTTATTTTATCGGTTTCAGGATATTAATCCTTTGTTTACATATGCAAAAGTAGGCTGGTAAACAAGTCATAACTAAAGTTGTACAGTTATATTTAAAACTTGTACGGTAATAATATTACAAATACAGATCTGTCAATAACTGTCAACAGATGAAATAATAAATAATGAAACTATAATATAGGGCTATTTATTAATACAAACAGACAGAAAACTCCAAACAATAATAATTAAGTACTGAAATCCAACTGAAATGTATTTTCAGGCAATCCAAGGTCCATTTTTATGTAGCCGTTGTGACATTAAAAATGTAAACATTTATGTAATATGAAAAAAGGTAACAAATAAAAACAAACAAAATATAACTGTAACCATGGCGACAAATCAACCCATACAGACTTGACCAACTAATGAAATGAAAACGTTATTAATAAGAGAATATCAAAAGGTAATATCTATTAATAATGTCTTTATTTTCTGAAACCGATAAACTATTGAACATATCACGGATGTTATGAATCATAACAGCCTTAGATGTCTTAAAATCCTCGCTCTACGAGCTCGGATTTCAAACCGACATCTGCGGCAGTTATGATAGTCATAACATTCCTTGATATGTTAATAGCTATCACTCACGTATCCCTTATTATTTATTCGTTATCACATCAAAATATACTATACTATTTTTACTTTATTTACAATATTAAAAATATTATCTTTAAATAAAAACCTTATTGCAAGCAATAAGTGATTCTTTCGGTCAATGACATAATATAAAAATTATTACTTACTACAGCTGTTTTAGGTAAATTCTATAGGTATAGTGTAAAAATATTGTTTCATTTTTAATGAATGAAGTTAATTATTTAGATATATAATACTAGAACATTTAAAAAGAATTGCTTTAGATTTTAAACAGCTACATCCATACAATGAGCCCGATTCACGGTAAAATATGCGGCCGTAGTTCTATCATCTCTCTCTATTCCCAGCGTTAACAAATTGACGACGCGGTCGACTGGCTCGTGGCATCACCTAATTGTCTTACACCGTGGTCTCGGTTTAGTCTACCAATACTAATACTGTGCTAAAAAATATTACCGTAGCTTACTCACAATAACTACCCCCCACATTACATTACATGCACAAACATCCATGGAGGTACACCAGAAAAATCACCTAATTTTTCTGATACTAGTAGATCTCGAACCTACTACGAATGACCAGCAGGCCTTGACATCGGTGTATGGTAATGTCTTGGCCCACACAGCCAGCGCCGCGCCGGCCCCTATCCTAAAAAATCGATACACCAAAACTAGGTAAGTACCTACTAAATTATTTTTGGTCGCCACCAATAGTAAGAAGCTGGTGGAAAACAACACTGTATGTATATAAGAATTATATTAAAAATTGATACACCGACATTGCAGAGAATAATAGGAAGTAATATTACCGAAACAAACGATTCCCATGAAGATATCTGTACGAAACTTTAATATTCTGCCCTCATATTTATTGACCATTACTCACAATTATTATAACCTTAAATCACTAGATTTTTCAAAATACAGGGTGTCCCAAACAAAAGTAGACACCCTGAATAATAACTTTGGAGGTAAAAATTTTCTAAAAAATAAGTGAAACACGTCGACCTTGGTTCCAAGTTAAAATAAAATATAGTTATGTAGGAAATTGAAAGAAAAATCAAAAGATGTATCACTCGACTCCCCTTACCATTTGATTTTTTTGAGGGAGTGGCTCTGTAGGGTAGAGTGATGATGATAGGTAATCAAGTATTACATTAAAATATATCCCCCTTGGAAACAAAGTCGACGTTTTTCACCAATTCTTCAGAAAATGTTTATCTCCAAAATTATTCGGAGTGTACTTTTGGTTGGGACACCCTATATAATAAACACGAATATAGCGCTCATAACTGAATCTTAAAATATCTATTAGTTTTTCGGACTAGAAAGGCTGAAAAAATGTATTTGTCATATAATATGCTTGATCTATTCCGTATTTATTATGTCTATTCCGATTTTATTATAATATGTATAATATAAAAAAATCGAATTTTCATGAACGAAGAGGGGTATACAAAATTTGAGAAATTAGTTTTTTCCTTATACACAAGAGAACAAAAAAATGTCACTCAAAAAAATTTAAAAACATTTTTGTGGAAACCCGGTTCTTAAAAACTTTGGGTAAAAAATTTTTTTTCATTTACCCCCTGTAGACAGTAAGATGTTTAAAACCAAAATATCGGAATAAACAGGCTTGTTCAGAATTAAATTCTCTTTTAAATTCTGCAAACCGCGCTTCTATATCTTTATTCGTTCGCAAAATATTCAACTGCAAAGTTAATCTAAAAATTCACTTGGTCCGCTTCAATTGTCCACCAGTTTAGTTAGGGCAAACAATTCATAAATGTAATACACGTGCACACGGGTGTTTTTTCATACGTACTACTGATTTTCAGAAAATTTAGAATCAGAATTACGTTCGAAATAATAGATATTTTTCACAGTCCTTAACTCACGTAATCGGGATTCAAATCTGAGCGACGCTGGCGCCGACGGAAGTGAAACTGGGTTCTCTGTATCTACTCACTCTGTGAATCGCTAGACATCCCTGCCCTAAATAAACTGGAGATAAACAATTTTTTCAGGTTAAGAGTTATAGTGCTGTAAGCACTAATGGTCTTATCCCTTGGCGTCGATGATGAATGAATGAAACGTCGCGCGTCGGTTCAGTTTATGTCAACCTTTTTTTGTTTTGTTTTATTGGATGATTGGGTAGCACTTCATGGACAGTCGTAAGTACGGGAAGTCTGGAGAGGATACCAATACAATTCGGACATTAAAGACCTGAGAATAGGGATCAGAGAAGACATGCTTGGGTAAGGAATCCCATAACTTTGTTGTTCGAGATAAAAAAGCCATGTTAAACAGTTATGTAGGTTGATACATTTAATCTAGTAGCATGAGTATAAGTTGGTCGGTGTGGTATTCGCGGTATCAGCACATTTTTTTTGAGACCTCTTGATAGCCTTCCACTTCTATATTATTATTGACTCCCTTTCAACCACTTGGATATACAATTTTCTCTCCTTGCTTGATACGTATTGTTTATATGTATTTAGATTTTATACAAACACAATAATAATATTGAAAATTAAATATATTTAACTCACCACAAAATTCATTCATGTTCTCAATTAATGTAATTTATATATATTTTTACATAAGTGAATCATTAAATCAAATCGTACTATCCTCCTTATGATTTCCAATAATAATGAAAGAGCATGTACAGGGTAGTCATTTTATCTTGATAACATTTTGATCTGATATAACTTTTTTATTTTTAAAGTTTTACTATGACCAAAACCCAAATTGTAGGGTCGCTTACCTAGTTTTATTTTTGTCTTCAGAAGAAACAAAAGACTGTCAACTATCAAAGATATACACATAACTTGTGTTTTTTTAAAAGCAACACCCTAAATATTTTTAATCATTTGGATCGCAATGATCGCATATTGTGTTCTGATTTCAATGGCATAGCACACATTATATTTTGATCCAGCAGGTTCCAATTTATTCGCAAAAAATGTAAAATATTTATTGGATGATAGTGTGCTGTGGAAATAAAATGATGCTAATGTTTTACATATTACAAACTATAATTTGGCGTGTCAGTATGGCATAATATAATAGTTATTTATATTATAAGTGGTATAAGGTATTTTTTCTACGACTGCCCTCGAAAATGACAAAAAAGCCACAGTAACCACGACCCGAAACTATCATTTTTCACATGATGTGTGCAAAAATCCGAAAACACAGTACTGTCATGTTTTTCACACAGTCCCGTCAAAAAACAGAACGGACATCTGTTATTTGTATTTTTTTAGGTAGGCTAGGCATATTCAGTTTCATAGTAACCGACTTGTAATTTTAATTTTTAATGTAATTGGTTTTGTTAAATAAAAATATCTATCAAATTGTTTGCTTTTTTTCAATTGTAGAAAAAATATTGTAAACAACACGTTTGAAAACATCTTTTCACACTCATTCGACTTGTGGGCCTCACCTTCGGCTCGTCCCACCAAACTGTCTCACTCGTGTGAAAAGAATCGTTTTCAAAACTTGTTATTTAAAATACTATTATAGCACGCGTCTGAAGTTTACAAAACGAACCGAAGTTGAGTTTTGTAAACCGACGAGTGCTATAAAATACAGATATGGCTCGTATAATATACAAGATTTTATCTACGCTCGACTTATAAATTTTTTTATACATAAAAATATTAATCAATTAATATTATTTATTGTCAACACCACACTGTATCTACAAGCAAGTAATAACTAAATTAATAACAATTAACAGTAGCTGTTTGTTGATATCTTCTTAGCTTAGCAACCGGTGGTTTACGTGCTTCTTTTATAAAATGCGTGCGATAAATATATATCGCACTAGTACTATAAACAACGTCATTATGACATTGAAATAAGTGTCATATTACTGTCATATAACGAGCGTAGATAAAGTTTATTGTATTTTTGGTAGTTACATTTAAATTGATTATTATATTCACAATGGTATTCCGTCAGTTTTGTGTTCAAGAAAGGAGTGATAAATATTTTACATTTTTGCGAATAAATAGGAAACTGTTGGATCAAAATATAAAGTGTGCTATACCATTGAAATCAATGGAATCAGAACAAAATATGTTATCCAACTGGTTAAAAATATATAGTGTGTTCCATTTGAAAAACACAAGTTATGTGTATATCTTTGACGATTGACAGTCTTTTGTTTTTTCTGATGACAAAAAGAAAACTTGGTAAGCAACCCTACAATTTGGTTTTTGTGATCCATTGTGATAACTTTAAAAAATACATTTAAAAATTGACGAAACTACCACAACACCCGGTACAAAGCAGATTGATATTAAAATCTGACATATAATCTACAGATTTTTCTGCCACCAAATTAAGGTTTTTAAATAAAACTAAAGAAATGAAATCGATGAATTATTTAAAAAGATAGGAGTTACTTAATTCATCCCTATTTTTTAAGAGTTCTACTTGGATTTGTGAAAAGTACCTAAGTGTTTTAAATGAATAATACTGCTATCTTACAATGAGAATATTACTATTTTTATTTAATGGTTTGAAATAGCAAAATACTACAGTAATAGTAGGCTATTACAAAATATTTCTCCTTTGGTAAGTAATTTAACCAAATTACCCATGAAATACAAACACTTGATGCATACAAAAATGTATACCTATATTTTGTTAAAATCTCAGGTATCTCGACCTGAGTTATTAAATAAAGCATTTGTTGTTTTAGGATACAAGAACTTTTGTTAAATATTGGTGATTAACTAACTCTATCATTTCAAAATGTAAACGCAAAGCTAAAAGCTACATCTGATCAAACAAAAACCTATTTATCAATCGAACTGGGAAAAAAATGAGGTGTGGCGACTTTCGAATAGGTACATCTATGGCAAATTTGGGTACTAAATAAAGAAAAATGACGACAAATACTTTTAAAACATTTTCAAAAACCTGAAAATCGCGTATAAATTCTCACTTTTGGTTGCCAATATGAAGTGACCTAGACTGGACTTTTATACCAGTGGTATAACGGTATATTTGAAGTTCTTTCCTTTATTTTATATGTACAGGGTGATCTACCACAAATGTGCCAAACTTTAGAATTTATCAAAAAATAAATTGACTTTCTTTAATGAACATACAGGGTGGAACAAAAGTATCAAATAATGGCTTTAACTTTGTTATTTGCAAAGTTACAAAAAAATGTTCAATATGAAAGTTGTTTGGTTCTTTACCATGCATGTTTTGAGTTTTTTAGTTTGTTGATATCTTTTTCTGGTTTGTTCCTATGGCAACCAACTTTTTCTTTTTAAATGGCACCCATAATTTTTTTTTGTTAATTTGAAACAAGCATATTTTTCTCTATTCAGTCACAAAATTTTGCAATTTTTCGAAAAAAAAATAAGCGAGAAAAAAACATTTATTACGACTCACTCGTCGCCTCTTAAAGGATGCCATGGAAAAAGTCATGCAGTTATAAAACACAAACATTACTTTTGGTAAAGAATGCCATGGAAGTTTGACAATTAAATTTTTACAAACAAACAACAAAATTTTAGTGTTGTGATGTTGTGAAATTAATTAATTTAGTTCCGATTGAGTCGTAATAAATATTTTTTTTCACGCTTATTTTTTTTCAAAAATTGTAAAATTTTATGACTGAATAGAGAAAAATATGCTTGTTTCAAATTGACAAAAAAAATTATGGGTGCCATTTAAAAAGAAAAAGTTGGTTGCCATAGGAACAAACCAGAAGAAGATATCAACAAACTAAAAAACTCAAAACATGCACGGTAAAGAACCAAACAACTTTTATATTGAACATTTTTTTGTAACTTTGCAAATACGAAAGTTAAAGCCATTATTTGATACTTTTGTTCCACCCTGTATGTCCTAAAACACATAATAAGGGAGCTACAACCCCTTGAAGGGGGATGATGCATATCAATTTTTCGATTATAGTAAGTCCAATATGGTGTAAAAAAATTAAATTTTCATACATTACGACTTCGATGTAGGCGCATAAAATTACAAATTTCATATTAAGTTTTTACCCCAAATTTTTTTTGACGGCACTTTCGAAGTAAAAGTTTTAAATAAAATTATTTCCAATATTTCCCAAAAAGTATGTTTCAAAATTGTTGTCACACCAGCCGTTTTTGAACAATTTGCGTTGAACAGCAATGGGCTGCTGAAAAATCCTATTGCCGTTAACAAATTAACAAATTAAGTTAACCTGATGGAAATAGAAACATGGGTAAAAAATATAATAGGTGCAGGCAGGCAGACGACGAAATTAAAAAATCTAATAGGAAAAATAAGTTAATAACGTCACTTTAGGTACAACTTTTTTATGTCATTAAGGCTGGCAACTAAATATCGAGATGAATACCAGCTGCGTTATAATTATTGCAGACTGTATAGAGTGAAGACTGTTAAAAGTACATTTACACGAGGAGTCTTAGGCGCTACTCTTGGTACAATAAAATTTAACTTAGATAAGAATTCTTGACTATTAAATATGTAATATTGTATATTGTGAATAATTTTAAAAAGAAACACAAGAGAAAAATACTTATACCTGTTTTCAAGATTATTACAGAGTGCTTGTGAAGCAATTCACTCTGAGGAAAGCCAATAGGCGGATAAGCACTTAAAACTCAAAAATTAAAAAAATCTGCGCTGAGCCGATTTCAAGTTACTGATGTTGCACATTATGGAAAGAGAACCACATAAGACGAGCACCCTAGCTTAGATTTAATGAAAGTAAAATAAATTAATTTAATTGCATTCATATTGGTAAAATCAGGACAATTTCTATGAATGAATGAATCCATATGTCTTACCAGCTTCAGAGACTGAAGTGCACATGAGCAGCAAAAGAAAGTTTACTCTCGAAAATAACACCGAGATTATGAAAGGTTTCTGGTCGCTTCAGAGTGACATTGTCCAGATCGTAATGGAAAATTATATTTTCGGATTTTGTTGAAGGACATAATGTTACACTTATCGGCATTTAGATACCTGACACCAGTCGTTTACGTTGTTCAGGTGCTCTGGAGACGGATACAATCACTTATACTATTAACAGCAGTGTCAATCTTTAAATTACCGGCGTATAACGTGATAAGAGAGTTTATGTCTAAGACATCCACTATGCCGTTGATGAAAACAAGGGCCCAAGGATGGACCCTTGCGGAACGTCGGATGTTGCTAAATATTCGACAGATTTAAAACCATTAACCACAACGAAGAGTTCTGTTAGACAAGTATGATTTCAAAAAGTTTATTAACTGAACAGATAAACCAAAACGGAAGGAAGATAGGATTATTTACTGCTATTTTATACCTGTTGCTTGCTACAACATACGAGAATAGTTTCTCGTGAAAATACACACAAGGTGTTTTGATAACATAACATCAGATATTCATCTAGATTAAATAAGCAACAATTTACTTAATAATACTAGCATATAACAAAATGCTATCCAAATATGATATAAATAAATCCAGGTCAGTATTTAAAAATTTGAAGTTGATAATGGTTCTAGGCGATGGAACGACGCAATAAAAACCTGGTGTGTAAAGGAGCTTAAAATCCTCATATATTCTGGGATATTTTTATCGGTTCATTAATATCCGAAATAATTAGAAAAATTAATCGAAAATTTTGATTTTTCTCGAATAGGTATTTCTAAAACCAAAATAAATGTTTCGAATTTATTTGTCATATTTATTGAGCGCTTAATTGTTTAATTTTCCCTTATATAGAACATAGAACATACCTTAGTATCATTTTGCTTCCTAAAAGAGTTCCGGACCGTTTTTTATTTAAATTTTTTTGTTATATCTCCATTACTACAAATTTGGTATATGGGGGTTTTTGGGCCTATGAGAAAAGTCATGTTACCAATTGTGGCGAATAACGTAGAGGGCGCTGCGAGTGCCTAATTTATTTTTTTTGTGTTCGTCATTGATTTTTCGAGCATCAACTTTTAAAAAAGTAATATTTGTTTTTAATGCAGCATTTCATTCTACGTAAAAAAGGAATACTTATTTTATGTCGGTAAAATGCGTGCGTTTTCGAGAAAAATGCGTTTAAATTGCTTTTAACGGTCCATAACTTTTTAACGAAGCAAAATGGTACTAAGGTATGTTCAGCTAAAATGATTTATTTTTACTCAAGGAACCTACTATTACAGCCCATTGTTGAATGGACTCCCTGTATATTTATGAAGTAAATAAAAACACGGAAAATAAAAATTAACAGCAATAAAAACGATGAAAACATCTTTGTAATTTGTAAGTATTATAGGAACATAACACAAAAAAAAAAAATAAGAAATGAAATGGAAAATTCAGAATATTTTAGATATGTATTATTATATTATATTTTTTCATTTAAATTGTTGAAATTGTTTTCATAAGTCATTTAAAGGCACTGTATGTGTATACATACATAAAAGACTTAAATTGGTAGTTATACGTATAGAATTAAATATTTCAGAGGCGAAAGAACACATTTCAAAATACATTACACCGACAGATTTTAACAAGAAAGGAACAACAAGTGTCAACTCAAAGTTAATGGTATTGAATAGACGAATAGATAAAGACGAAAAGTATATTTCAACGGTCTGACGAAGAGGGAAATGCCATTTGGTTTACACATGTTTAAAAGTTAATAATACCCTTTATACCTAATATATTTTCTTCGAGTAGTGGGTAAAAAAAGCTATATAAACACAAGTTATTATTATTTTGTTATTCGTTTGACAGATTCATTGCTATATTATTATTACATAGGTGTTAGAAAATATTCAATTTATATTGTAAATATATTTTCCATCATGTGAAGATTATTGGTTGGTAAGTCAAGAAAAATAACATCACTATATATGCCGTATACGAAAATAAAATAAAAAATGAGCAATGTTTCAAACATACTTTTATTATAATTTATTCATTAAAAAATGGTATCCTCTATACAATATAAAATCAATATTTTTTAGAAATTTTATGTATAGAATATATTGAAATCAACTATAATACAAGAGACAGAAGTTCCTATTAGCTATTATATTACTTCCTATTTATTAAACTTTTCTTGAAAGTACTCAATTATTGGTTTTTTTTACCTAGAAGAAATAAAACTGAAATAATATTTTGTGTTCACGACTATAAAATAATTACACATAAAGTAACACATTATTAAAAAAAAATTGTTTTAAATATATTAATATGAACACAAGTAAGTTGGATATTTCCTTGTTCGTAGGGAACGACATTTCAAGCCTTTTTAAATTTCAGAATTTTACTGAAGTCAAATAAATTTATAGGGTTTCAGTAAATGTGTATGTGTATTTTTACAAAATATTGATGTAAAATATTAAAAATAAATAATTGGGATATAGGTATGGGATATATGGTATGTATATACCGGGTGTCAACGGAATCATTAGACAAGCCATAGTTTCCAGAGTTTTCAAGATCTGTCTTAAACTTGGCATGGGTAATATATTATACTAAAAACATATTTGACACATTTCCATCACTTCCGGTTTCCCTGGAAAAGACCCCAACTTTGAAATTTTAAATGGTCCGCCCTATATATTTTTACATTTTTGGATTCCTGAGACGATTTTAAGTATGACTGCATAGTTTAAAAAAAAAATTGTGACTACTTGATTTTTTAGGGCTATTTTTATTTTTGCATCTAGAGTGCAGTGAATGCTCTCAAATCATTCAAATGGACGAAAACAGTAAGAGAAAAATGTAAACGTGAGATTTTCCGTTTACATTGTAAACATTGTGCTTTACATGTGTTTTTATTGACCTTTTCAGTTATTCTTTAATTAATTAATATATTTTGATAGCATTTGATTTATTAAACGATTTCTATAATTTAAGTGACGAATATGGTAAATTTTAATGGTTTTTAAAGAGCTTTATAAATTTTAATACAATATACAATTTACTATTTTTCATTGCTGTGTAGAATTACTTTTTAGAATGCAAAATTATTTTAGAATTACCTATAACAAAATACGTCAAATAAATTGTTAGCAATCGGCCTACACCACACTTCCACAATTTTTTGCTCGAAAAAAGTTTTCAATTAATTTACTAGAAAGTTAATTTTATGGCAAATATAAATTTTAGTTTAGTTTAGAAATCATTTATTTGGTATACAAAATGTCTCGGTAGGTAGGTATAAAAATTATAAAAGATTTGTTAAGAGAAGAGCAAGCTGTGTGTTATTCAGAAACTTTAAATTTGTTGACCATCTGTTTAAACCAAAATTATTTCCAGTCCAATAAAGAATAACTTACAATGGGAAATGATTTAAAACGAATTTTGTCATAAATGTTCATAGAATATAATAATATTACTAGAAAAATAAATATATAAAATTAAATTAAAGGTCTTTTAAATTCATCATATGGATGGTATGTACATGATCATGAGCATACAGTACAAAATGCTGCACACGTTACTGAACACAAACTATTAAATTAAATCTAAAAGTATCTTATAGTATATTTTTTGTAGTAGTGTGAAAAAAACAAAGTTTTTATTTTGCTTGTAACATTTTATTAATCGTCCAATTTTTAGATGCAAATAGGTGTCACTGGATAGCTAAATTATATATAGGGTGAGTTCACTTTAAATGCGGAAACTTCGAGAATCGATTCTTTATTGAAAAATAAGTGTAGTTTGTCCTATAAACATTTTTCATATGGGACTTGGTTTTCGAGATACAGTTTTTTTTTTTTAGTTTTCGACGAATAACTTTAAAGTGATTAGACCGATTTTTATAAAATTTGGGTTTTGTTTATGTTAGATTAAAGTTAATCAAATGATCTGAAAAATTTGAAAATATCGCCCCCGCAGGCGTAGATATGGGGGCCACGGACCCCTTTTTAAAAAAGAACTTCTACGCCTATGGTCGTCTCAAAAAATAGATATGATTTTTTTATTCTCCGATATTTTCTGAACATAAAATGTCTCTAGTAAATTTTCTCTATTTTTGATAGTTTTCCGGTTAATTGAGGTTAAATGTTTTATTGTATTGCTCTCTAATGTTTATTTTATTTGCCAATGAGCCGGTGTCTGCTAATAGAAATTAAAAAAAAATATATTAATAAATGTCTTTATTGTCTCTCAATTGCTTTATTTTTCCTCTCTCAATTTCTAAAATCGTTTCAAACAATTTAGACTGAAAACGACCAAAGATGATAAAGACCCTTTGAAACGACTTTACGTAATAGCAGATACCGGCTCATTGGCAAATAAAATAAACATTAGGGAGCATTACAATAAACCATTTGACCTCAATTAACCGGAAAACTATCAAAAATAAAGAAAATTTACTAGAGACATTTTATGTTCAGAAAATATCGGAGAATAAAAAAATCATATCCATTTTTTGAGACGACCATAGGCGTAGAAGTTCTTTTTTAAAAAGGGGTCCGTGGGCGCCTGCGGGGGCGATATTTTCAAATTTTTCAGATCATTTGATAAATTTTAATCTAACATAAACAAAACCCAAATTTTATAAAAATCGGTCTAACCACTTTAAAGTTATTCGTCGAAAACTAAAAAAAAAAAGTTCAACGTCCTGCATCTCGAAAACCAAGTGTCATATGAAAAATGTTTATAGGACAAACTACACTTATTTTTCAATAAAGAATCGATTCTCGAAGTTTCCGCATTTAAAGTGAACTCACCCTGTATAAGAGTAATTTAATTCCTAGGTATATTTTTGTTATAAGTAAAATTCAAAATGCCTGAGACATTAACAAAATGCTTTTATATATATGTAGTTGGTACTTATACTCTTTTTGATTTTGAATGTATTTGGAATAATTGTAACTGTACCTAATATTGACATACATCAAACTCCAGAAGATTTCTTGTAGAATATAAAAATTCATTAAATTTTAACAAACTCTGTGTCGTAAAATAACAAACTTTTTCTTCCTTTAATCGTAAGAATTGTTTCGAATAAAAAAATATTTTACGAGTAAAACGGGTATGGTAAACTACAAAAACTACACCTCAAACACGGTATTATTTTTAAGATCTCGATGGCCGAGTGGATAAATGCGTCAACAACTACCGTCGGCGTCGTAACGCACCTACTCACTAGTTGCGAAGGTCGATAGTTCGAATCCATCCTGAAGCAAATTAAAAATTTACTGATGATTTGCTTTAGACTAGGATGGAATAAGGGATTGTCGATGCCCTAGATGTGATTTGGACTCCACAATAAACTGTAGGGCCTCGTCTCTCTACCTAACAGAAAATCCTAGGATTTTTCGAGGGTTCACTTCGGTGACTTAAACATTTTAAGTAGTAAAAAGGATATTATAAGTGTCAACTACATTTAAGTAGCGGCATGTTGTTAATGTCTTAACCATTTTGAAGTTTACTTGCATTAAAAATATACTTGGGTGTAAGTAATACCACTAGAGGTTCGATGTAGCTGGGTATTTTTTTGATCGTTACGGGACCTTAGGTTCCCTGTGGTGAAATTTTTTAGAGCCGGTTTTTTAATGGCTAGTTAAAGTTCTAGTTAAATAATGTACGATATAATTTTTTTTATGTTCAATTTGTTTTAAATTTGAGTGAATAAAGGTATTAGGTATTATTTTTATTATTATTATAACTTGCTAGTTAACTAGCCTATCAGGGCATACAGAATGAGAGCCACGGTTGGAAGGGTATATACAGGGTGCTTTACGCTGAGTGGCCTATTAGACGTTTCTGGAAAACCGCAAATAATTTGGACCTGAAAATTTATACATAATAATAATAATATCTTGAATTTCTAATAAAATTTAAATAATAAATAAAAACGTGCAAAAAAATCATTGCGATCCCTTATAGGTCCTCAAAGTGATTTGGCCTATTTCGTATCACGTTTGGTCTTTAAGCTTACTCGTTGTAAGCGTTTAAATTCATCATGTTTACAGTTGTCTACTTTAATTATGTAATATTTCAATACTCTAAGAATGCGTTGCTTTGCTAGGGAAACAGAAGGTAATAAAAAAATATCCACTTTCTTTAGCTTTTTTTTTCGAAACCGGCAAGAAAGTGCCTACTTTCCTGGGTCATTTACTGCAGGAAAGTAGTGTTTTATGACTCTAATGTCATTTTTACTTTCAAAATCAGTGCATCTAAATCATTTTTTAGGCAACTGTCACAAATAGTGACGTTTCACAAATCCATTAGCGTTCGTAAAGTGTCATCTCTTTGTACTCATTTGTCAATCTTACTTTTTTGGCCGCTTTTACTTCACGGCCTCATTTAGTTTCAGTTTGCTTGGCCTTGCAACTTTACGGCCTTGGTATACACAGAGATTATGAAGACTCTAGATAGTTACCGTCAATGTATTTACTGGACGCGGTAAAAATGGATGCAGAGCTCAAGTAATTTGAAAGCAGGCCACCGAAACTTAGACTGGTGCCGATGATATTCATTCATAATGTGTTACGAACATTATCTGCGCCAATGCCGCCAATCTAAGTTTCGGTGACCTGCTTCCAAATTACTTGAGTTCTGCATCCATTTTTGCCGCGTCCAGTAAATACATTGACGGTAACTATCTAGAGTCTTTATAATCTCTGGTATACATAATAACTATTATATTATCCGAAACTAATGCTAAGAAACATTTATATTGTAGACACAAGTAAAGGTAAGCTGCCAGTGTGACGTTTTTTTTGTGCATTTGATTTTTAGAATTTTAAAAAGCGGTATTAGGAAAAAATAGTATACCTACATCACGCGCCATTAAAATGTCTGTGCTTGACTCGGGGGCTTCGCGTCCTCATCTCCTCGTATTACAAAATACCACTTATTATTCACAATTATGAAGTAATAATCAAATTGTCACATGTCAAAAGTTATAAAATATGACATAATTTTAACTTCACTTGAAAATTGTAATGAAATGTGACAGTTCTGGTTGGAAAGTAGTCATGTTCCAACCTATGTTTCTTACTGATTTGACATTTGTCATCTGACAAGAAATTTTTGTTATACGCAATTTGAAAATTTGGTAATAGCTCGGGTAATAGTTTTATTTTCCTAACAAGTGCGGAAAAGTTATTTTTCCGCACGCTCATAGAAAATAGTTTTTTATGTAACAAGTGCGTAAGGTGTGATTTTTTCACGAATGGGAATTTTGTCAATCGACAATTCCATGAGTGAAAAAGTTCACTTTTTGCACGAATTGCATACAATATTTTTTCTACTACCGAAATAGGCCTAAATTCTCTAATAATAATGTGAAACGTCAAGACTTACCTATTACGTCAAAACTTAATGTCATGTCATTTAAAAAGTACAATACTGTTATAACCCACTTAGTTTTAAATGAGTGAAACTAATCAATGTCTATTATTTCTGTGTCTATGTCAATGTCAAGAATATAAATGAAACTTCAGAATTGTAATAAATTCAATCATTATTGATGTATATGTAGTTAGCAAAACAACTTTCGCGAATCAGTTCGGACAAAAGCTTAAAATTTGCCGCTTTTTTGCCGTTAATTAGTTGTGAAAGAATCAATTTTGTCGCTCTTTTCTTTTTTTAAATAACGGGGTATTTTGCTAAGTAAATATTTAGTTAGCGAAACACCCATTAAAAAATATATATTTTTTAATAATTCAATGATCTGAATTTGCCGTCTTTTTGCCGTTAATTAGTTGTGAAAGAATCAATTTTGTCGCTCTTTTCTTTTTTTAAATAACGGGGTATTTTGCTAAGTAAATATTTAGTTAGCGAAACACCCATTAAAAAAAATATTTTTTTTAATAATTTAATGATTTGAATTTGTCGTCTTTTTGCCGTTAATTAGTTGTGAAAGAATCAATTTTGTCGCTCTTTTTTTTTTTAAAAAAAAACGGGATATTTTGCTAAGTAAATATTTAGTTATCGAAACAGACATTAAATTTTTTTTTTTTTTAGTAATTCAATGGTCTGAATTTGCCGTTTTTTGCCGTAAACGAATAGTCAGTGGCGGCGCCTACTTTTTCTTTTTAGTTGGGCGACACCTGGCAGAGGAATTTGGAGGGTGGGCAACAAAAAAGATGTGTACACGGGGCAAGAGCTGCAGGGGGTGCGGGGGGCGGAAGCCTCCGTGAAGCGAAAATTTTTCAAGATCATTGTGTTTTACAAGTACCTCAAAATTTGTATCAAACTTAATATTAATTTAAATATTTTCAAGATTGCCTTGTTTTTTCCCACTTTCATTTTACTTGCAATAGTTCAGTTAAAATTTTTGAAATCCGTGGAAAAATTCTGTTACGTTTGTTAATTGTTATACGATACGAATCGACACGGTCCGGCTCGCTAGGAAAATCAGTGCCCCGCGCGCCATTCCCAGCTAATTAATTAAGTACCTATAAATTACAAATTGCGAAAAAGATCTCTTTTTTGGATGGGCTGTGGGCTGTTCATGTGCTCCTATGCTCCTATACACAAGCCGCCGCTGCCTTACACAGATTTTTGTATAATTTAGATATTTTGGATTTGTGAAATTTATACTTAAATTCCAAAGACGTAAAATTTGTTATAACAATATCAAAATAGTAATTAGCTTTGTTCAAAAACCCTACACTAGCTGCACTAGTGCAAAATTTTAACACTGGATCCATTATTCTGTGTTCACAAACTCTAGTGTAGATGTCATCTGGCATATGTCAAAAATATTTCGCGTTCAAATATTCCAGTGTAGTGCAGAAATGTGTAACACTTTTACACGAACTTGAAAGGTAGTGCAAAAGTGTAGTGTAGAATGTGGAGATTTGAGAACAAGAAATACGGAAAAATGAGGTTATGCTTGCTTGACGTGTCAATGGTGTTGTACAAATACTTAATAGTAAACGTTTTTTTCTGTTCCGCTAACACTGAAAATGAAAAAGTTACGGGAAAAAGCAAAATGTATATAATTATATAGTATTTTCCACTGTGAGCGCATTCAACATGATGAAATTGACACCGCGAGATGTAATTTTGTGTTGTACTTTATATGCTTTAGGACTTTAGGCGCTTCAACGAGGTTTTCACTACAGCTAACAATAACACTATTTTTTTTTAAATCGGCATTAAAGTACCTCAAAATCGTCATTAAAGTCTAGAAATAGTCATTAACATTAAAGTAATCCATTATTGTACGATTTTTGTAGTTGGCAGAGGTGACAGATACACGTAAACATATATTTTTCATTGCTTGTGACAATAATTGTGTTGTAATAAAAGGTAAATAAATACAGTTTTTTAAATTCAGAATTGTATTATCACTATCATAATTGCTAAAAATAATGGTTTTCTTACCAAAAAATTATTCCGTTTTGCCATTTCTTAATGTCACTGAAAATTATTTAAAAATTAGAGTTAATTAATCTTAATTTCAGTTTCCGGATTTAAAAAAAAATTTAATATGCACCTCGGCATTAAAGTTCCTTTTTATGACTCATGTGGTTTATTTGCTTCGGCCCTACGGGCCTCGGCCTCCACATTCATGATAAACAGTTGAACTTTAATGCCTTGATACATATATAACTATTAAGCTACTTCAAGATGTAGTGAAAAAATGAATTTTTCCACGACTATATAATAATACATATCTTATGCGTTTGATGAATTATCAATAATAGTGGTTACGAGCGTAGTTATTATCCTTGGAGTTATGAACTCATAACCACCGACTACTGACCTGACCAATCAGGGTCTCCTAACTTTCATAACCACCAGCCTTTAGCCAATCAGAAACCCGCAATTTTCATAATCACCGGGTTTAAATTTTCATATCACACTTATAAGGCAATTTCAAGCGATCTACCGGTAATTACTTTGGTTATGCCCTAGGTCTCATCCCTTCTCTAATTTTATATCTCATGACGTCACAAGAAGGGTGAGCGCTTGAAAAGCAGCAGTATTTACCGGTTACAATAAAAAATAGTTTTGAATTCTGCCCCACACTCTCAAGTTTTGTTTTTTCCTGACATTTACAAAATATATAATCGATAATGGAAGTAATTAATAACTAAAAATTTAAAACTTTCAGTCAGATTCGGTTATGAAATATTTTTTGATGAGAATGAAGTGATAGACATATTACAGAGTAATAATAATATAAGGCTATTGTTGGCCAGAGTTGGCTCCCAACGCTGTTCATGACTATGAGCATTAATTCGATGTTGAAGAAGAAATTAAATGCAGATAATTGGAATTACCGATTATAGTAATATACGTTTCGAAAGACATCTTATAGCAAATATTGATAGTACCATCAACTTTCCATACCACTGAACAAAGAGGTTAGGTTAGCAACATGTAAGCACGGAATACTGTACTATTCTTTGACAAGACTGACAGGCATTCAAATAACCACAAATAAAACTGCTCAGGAGTTGGGTAAATACCGGTTATAACTCTTCACGACGATGACGTCATGAAGGGCTTATTGTTGACGTCTTCGAGCCACAACTAGTAATTACCGGTGTCACTTGAATGCCGATATTTACCGGTAGATCGCGAAATTGACTAAAGTAGACTAAAGACGAGTGACATTTTAAAATTAATCAAAATTCTTCTGACAGTTCTGACAATTTTTCGCGTGTCAGTAATTTGACGTGTTATAGTTATTTATTCAACATATTTTCCCGAAATATAATAGTCGTGGAAAAAATATAGTACTCTACTCGTGAGTTATGGCCATTACTCATTCGGTTTACGCAAACTATCCGAATGAACATGAGTTTTCACTATCGTTGAAAAACCTCACTCCCACTCTACTCCACTAGTTGCGTAATTTACTGTTTTCACAACACTTGTGCACCATCGCGTTCAGCGTCACTCGAAACTCGTTACAAATGTACGTTTTGCAACTCTTCGTGTGAGCTGATTGTGTTCGAAAATGCAAAAAATTAACTCACACGACTCCACACGAGATGAGAAAAAAAACTTATTATTACATATTTACGTAATAAACTGATTTCCAGGAGACATCGTCATCATAGGGCTCGACATGGTAGGAACCATCACTATTGAGAGCCTGCCCACAACATTTGTGTGCCCCAAATCGGGACAAACTTTTAAGGTTTTGGGGGCGATAAATTACGAAGGATCCCTCGAAGAATCCACGGCGACAAGAAAATCAAAATCTATTGGTCATTATACCGCCGTTGTGAAACGGAATGACAATTGGGTCATCTATAATGACTTGAGAAACGCACCAACAACTGTAGCAGAAAATTACCAGAATCCGTCCGGAAATAATTGTATACCTAAAAAAAATGTGACCTATCTAAGAATATTTAAATATTTAAGATATTTACATGTATTTATAGTTATTTACAAATACTTACAATTAAAAACAAAATGTGTAGTAATACAGGATATCTAAATTTTTTTTTACAAAATTGGTGCATTTTCCGCTTAAGTCTGAGTCATCCCATATTCTTGTACATCTAAACTCGATCTAAACATTACTTATTCCTAATATACAGGGTGCTACAATTAATTTTAGAAAAACTGTTTTTTTACCACTCTTTCTTTATTTGAGGTTCCTTTATCTGTTGAAATCTGAAGCTACCTTCATACAATTGCAATTCAAACTTTCATACAGTAGGTACGTCCCCCCCCCCCAATGATATACATAAATATATGCAGAAGTCTTTAAATTCTAATTGGAGCCATTGCCCTTTACTCTTTACTTTTGTTTGCGTCACGATGTTTTGATATAACGCTTTTAAAAAATTGTGCACGTTTTTTCCAAGATATTTCTATCTGTATAATGGGTAGAAAAATCCTTGAAACAATCTGTGCCATTAATTGGATTCTTTATTTCTAAGTCTTTTAGCAACTCTTTTTTAATTATTTCAATAACTGGAAAGAAATCAGTTCTAAAACTAAATTAAGTACTGTCACCAGTCGTATTCCTGCCGAAAAATGTTTGTCGGGGTAGGGGTCGTTCAACGGACTAAAATTGCAAGCAAATGTTAATGGTAAATTTGTCATATCCGTTAACTTAACCCTGCCATTTTGAAACTATTAAAAATGAAAGTTGCGCTGAATTGTGTTGCAAATAATGTGCCGCTTCGCAAAATTTGTTATCACCATATGTTTTTATATGTGAAAATTTCACCTACAAAAAAAAATTGGTAACAACGAATTTTGCGAAGCACATCCAGCACAATTCAGCACAACCTTCTTTTTTTATTATTTTTAAAATGACAGGGTTAAGTTAACGGACATCCTTCTTGAACATTTAATTCTGATAAAGTAATGTTGTTATCGTAGTCAGAAAATATTGACAGATTTTGCAAACGTTTTGGAGTTTTGGCATATACATTTGTTCCGAATTCTATAGACAACATCACGTTCAAGGCCTTCATTTTTATCCGAAAATTGTAAAACCACAACAGGAATTTGTCGCGCGTACGTACGGCCCGAATTGATTGCGGAACGTATGGATTTTTTGCAAATTTTTCATCAACATTTCAAAATCGAATTCTTCCGTCTAAGCGTAAAACTGGGCCCAAAATCACATTTAGAGGCCTTAATTGATATTCGGACAATCGCAGTTCACGTTCAGAAAACAATTTACACTTGTAGGTACATACGTGAATTATATTGGCGATAATGAAGAATCGCATCTAGTGCTGGGCTTTCCAAAATTTTTTCTCATTTTCTGACGGCCACATTTTTATCCATGAAACTAAATGGCTACATACTACTATTCGTTTACGGCAAAAAAACGGCAAATTCAGAACATTGAATATTAAAAAAAGATATTTTTTTTGTGGTGTTTCGCTAACTAAATTTTTACTTAGCAAAATACCCCGTTTTTAAAAAAAGAAAAGAGCGACAAAATTGATTCTTTCACAACTAATTAACGGCAAAAAGACGGCAAATTCAGATCAATGAATTATTAAAAAATATATATTTTTTAATGGGTGTTTCGCTAACTAAATATTTACTTAGCAAAACACCCCGTTTTTTAAAAAAAGAAAAGAGCGACAAAATTGATTCTTTCACAACTAATTAACGGCAAAAAGACGGCAAATTCAGATCATTGAATTATTAAAAAATATTTATTTTTAATTGGGTGTTTCGCTAACTAAATATTTACTTAGCAAAACACCCCGTTTTTTTTTAAAAAAAAAAGAGCGACAAAATTGATTCTTTCACAACTAATTAACGGCAAAAAAGCGGCAAATTTTAATCTTTTACCGAACCGATTCGCGAAAGTTGTTTTGCTAACTACATATACATTCATTATTGTTAAAAAATACTGAAAATTAGGTAGGTATGTTTTATCAAAGTTTACTAAATTACTATAAGTTACCTCACTCTACGAAAGGCACGAATTCGCCTGCCCCACTTCTCGGCTCGCCTACCCCTACCTCTTGACCCCCGCGTCCTCGGTAAAAGGTACACCCAGGGCACGTACACAGTGGCACTCGCTCACTCTACGAATGATTTCTGTTACCTAGGTACATGACTTGGTGCGCTGACTGCGTTTTTAAACGTTGCTAATACACCCGGTATCCGTATCGCTTTATGATAACAAGTAACAACACGTGTTCGCGGTACGCCTTTGATGTCCAAATATGAAAGCCCGCGAAGGAGTGAGGTAACTTTTAGTATTTAGTAAGCTTTGGTTTTATACTAATATATCGTGATATTAAATAAATGGACTACATAAAATTAAATAACCACATTTAACGTTTGTAAAATAAGATATGATTATTATAGGTGCAATTGTTTAGTATGTTACTTTAGACACTATTGCGTAAGGTAAAAACACTTTACGCACGAGTGTGTAAAGTTTAATATTACGTACTCTACGTTAGTACTTTACGATCGGTATTAGAAAAAATATTTATTGGCTTTCTGGTTTTGAAGGAGAATGATTGTGAATAAAATAGTACCTTTTTGCTGGGTCGTTAAAATATATTTTAACGTCCGATTTTGCGGGCGTTATAGCTCGCTGGCCCTGTTATCTCCCTCAGGCGATAAAGTGTTTTCTTATAGTTTGTATAGTTTATCCAAAGTCAATTGAAACACTTTTTTTGAAGCGATTTTATATTTTAAAAGAGCCAACAAAGTACCGACTACGTTCAAGGCGGTGCAGATCAAACATCAGTGGTGTTTCATCTTGTATAAACTATAACTGTTTTTGTATTACGGGCGTAATAAGCGTTTATGGCCCTTGACGTGTAATAAGTAATAAAGCCTCGTGCTATTTATTATACAAGGTGTTTCTAAATTGACTACCATAAATTTAAGAGTTTGTAGAGAACGTTAAAATAAAACTAAAACCTCTATACAGTTTCGTCCGAAAACGCTTCGTTTTCAAAATACAGGGTGTTATAGTGTCGACTGGTAGATCAGTTATTTAGCTATATCTCTAAACAGAGTAGGCAGAGGATTCTAAATTTTTGTGAGCGAGTGTTACTTAATACTACCGACTACCCCTTTTCTACGCCACTGAATGTTGGTATCAGATTTAAAATATTATCCAGTCATCGGTAATCTTAAGTAACACTCGCTCTCAAAAATTTAGATTCCTCTGCCTACTCTGTTTAGAGATATAGCTAAATAACTGATCTGCCAGTCGACACTATAGCACCCTGTATTTTGAAAACGAAGCGTTTTACGACGAAACTGTATAAAGGTTTTAGGTTTATTTTAACTTTTTCTACAAGCTCTTAAATTTATGGTAGTCAATTTGGAAACACCTTGTATAGTTCATTTCATTTTTGTAACGCAGGGAAAAAATGCCGCATTTACAAAGCAGAAAGGCGGCCTCTTTAATGTTCGCAAAGACGCCGCCGCACGTGTTCCTTTGTCGGTAATTTTTTATCTGCGGTACAACTCTGAAGTCGACTTTATATCTTCACGGCTCACGCGCGGGCCATAAACGCTTACTTTACGCCCTTGATACATACATAACTATTCACAAACCTCGGTGGATAACTGACTCGAGCATTAGCTTAACCTCTAAGCTCTTCACAGAAATTAAACAATTTCCACCTATGTAATATTTTCCTTTCCTTTTTAGCCAACTGTGTTCTTGGCATTTCTTAATAGGCGAAAATTAACAAAAATTCTCTACGTATTCGTACTGCGAAGTAAAAACTATTATAACATCTAAAATATTTCCATAGGTGTCAACTTACAGAAAACAATTTTAAAAGAAAACCTCGTACAATTCTTTATCTACACATACATATACAGGGTGAGTCAATAGTGCGTATTTCTAGTTAGAGATAGAGGCATGGTTCAAAACTTTAATTAAATCGTGATTAAAAGTACATTTATTAAAATTACTATCAATTATACAGGGCGATCAATTAATTCCTTCTTCGTAAAATTCATTTTTTAGTGAAAACTAGGAGGATTGGAACTAAATTGAAATTAATTAAAATTAAATGACGTTAAATGTCTGTTTCTACGAAATAATTTCAAAGGTACCTACCTTGACTTTTCTGAATAAAACGTACATATTTGCATAAGAGCTACATCTCAAAACTATTCATTTTAGGTATAGGATATATCATATTAAAGTTGCAGAAAAATAAAAATACACAATATTTTACAAACATATACAGGGTGTTCCGATTGAAAAAGTTGAGTTTTGGTAGTTTGAATATTTATAAGTTAGCACTGCGTTTATGAACACCTTGTATGAAAGAAATATTTTCTACATCAGTTAAGTATTGTATACATGTCAAAGAAAAAAAATTACTCTCCAAAGATAAGTCCAAAATCAATTTTCAAAATGATACCTGCAAACGTCAGTTTTCCACAAAATATTTTTTATTTCATTAACCATCCAACCAATTTTAAAAATATTTTACCGCTGAATAGTGGTCTTCAAACATAATAAAAAAAATTGGGTCATTCCATTTAAAAATATATATATTATTATGAATATTCATTCATCAACCACTTTAACGGGTCGCCCTGTATAATTGATAATAATTTTAAAAAATGTACTTTTTCTCACAATTTAATTAAAATTTTGAACCATGCCTCTATCACTAACGAGACAGGAGATACAGAAGAAATACGCACTATTGATTCACTCAGTATACACTTAGGGAACTTCATACTTAATACATTTAATAAATTTTACATAATATATATTTTTTGTTAATATTTTCATTGTTTGTTTTTTCCATTTACCTGTTATTCAGAGGATCGTCCTTAATCCACCGTTCATATATCGATGACAAAATGTTTTGCGACGGCGCCAAACAGAAATCAATTGATCATTGTTTTGATGGTGGGCGGTGGCAGTAGCGTATCGGCAGGTTGCTAGTTTAATCTATTGGTTAACTAACGAAATATAGGTAGTATAAATTTAGTTAAAACAAAAACCTTTCAAAAAGTGTATTAATGCTAGACTTTTGTGCGTTTGTCTACTTATTGTGAGTTAACCAGTAGGTACACATAAATAATATTACGATATACATGTATAATATTGTATAATAAATATATATATAAATAAATAAATAAATAATGACTTTTCAGGAAATTTTAAAATTATATACTTATCTAAAAGTACCTCATTATTCTCCCGCTGGTATTTTATAATTTTGTCTTAAATTAATTAAACTATGAATAAGAATAATGATATAATAGTTGTTTATGTATCAATATAATAAGGTTTTTATGGTCCGAGGATCCTAAAAACCATATGTCCGCAATGCATATAAAACTTTATGCACGATAATACATTAAATATTTAAAATAAATTATAACTATTATTGTTTTTAAAAGAAATACATTTCTAATTTATGATGTATTTTTCATTATACCATAAATACCTCAATAAATACTTTAATATTTAATGATAATTTTTAAGCCTTGCATTTTTCTTCAATTCATGTATCGGCCTAGGCCGATTTTGGTGTTATATCAATGAAGAATAGAGTAATGATTAATGATAAATCATAATATCAGAATGGTATAATGAAAAATATATTTCTTTTTAACGAAGAACTCGTTTTCCTCTTTTAATTGTATTTTTACTTTTTTTCTAGTAGTCTATGACAGTTGTTGATATTTTGACGTTTGTTGATCATAGAAAAGGAAAAAATATGGATTTACCAGAATATATCCGACAAAATGCAGCTAAAGCCACAGAAAATTTTTTGTCGGTTAAATCCAGACCATTGTACGACGAGGAGTACGGAATATTTATTCAAAAAGTATAACACTGGCTTTTTTTTCTCATACAACAGGGCGTTATAGGACATAACGCCCGCTCATTATGCCCTAGGGAATGAGTGTGTTTATGGTAACCGCATCCAAGTTAAAATGTGAAAAATAAATGTACATTATGCATAGTTTCTGATTCTGATTGTTTATGGTATAAAATCGGTCATGCAAATACCTACATAAACATCAAGGTGGGGCATGGCCAAGAAGACTAGAGATCAGGAGTAGGGCTGAGAATTTTTATCGATATATCGATAAATATCGATAGTTATCGATATTTGCGATTGGAATTATCGATATATCGATAAATATCGACATATCGATAGTTATCGATAAATATCGATTATTATCGATATATCGATAAATATCGACATATCGATAAATATGGTCACTGTGGTCACTTTATATCGCTCTCCATGTGGTGATATAAATATTTTTAAAGAAAATCTATGTCACACTCTTCAAATCTTATGTGTGACATATAAAAGCAGTAAGTTGATTGTAGGTGGTGATTTTAATGTAAATTTTCAGAGTGATTCAAAAACATCCAAAGAGATAATTGATATCTTCTACTCATTTGGTCTAGAGAAATCAATTTCAGAGCCTACCAGAGTTCACAGAAATTCTAGTACATGTATAGATAATATTTTTGTTAATTTTGAAATTAGTGATGCTTCTGTATCAGAGTTTCACCTTTCCGATCATAAATCACAAATAGTTAAAATTGTTGATGAATCAAGAACGAGCCCGGCATATAAAACTATACTAAACAAAAGTTCGGAAAACAAAATTAAATTTTCTCAATATCTAGCCTCTGAGGACTGGGTACAAGTATATAATGAATATGATCCGGATAAAGCCGTTGACATTTTCTATAACATAGTGAACTATTATCATGAAATATGTTTCCCTCAAATTTCTGTAAAAATAAAATCAAATTATACTAGCAACGCGATCTTTTTGAATCCGGAAGTAATGTCAAAAAAAGGAGAAATTGATCGTCTCAGTAATATAATAAAAATCTTACCTAGTAATGAACAAATAAAAACAGAACTGAAACAAAAAAAATATGAATACGAACAACTTATTATTAATTTTAAAAAAAACGAGTTGAGGATAAGATATTAAATTCAAACAATAGACAAAAAACTATTTATTTCATCCCGTCCGGAAAGTACAACACTACAGTATTCATATGCGGCCGGAAAATGAGACATTACGGTATCAGAGCCGGCAAAGTACCGGAAACCACCGGAAACTTATTACGAACCAATCACAAACTGTTATTATACCTTTTGGCAGTTGTTTGACATATAAAAATCAACCGTAAATTAAAAAATAGTGTCAAATGTCAAATGACATAAGAAAATAACCAAGTGTCAAATTATACAAATATACTAATTAATATACAAGAAATGACGGGATGAAATAAAATATCATTCGACACACGTCCGTAAGGTGTTGTTCCAGCCTCGTAGATATTCTAGACTCGGCTCCTGGACCTGACGTCGCCTCGTCCGTAATATCTACTCGACTGTAACAAGTCACCTTCCGGACTTGTGACGAAAATTACTATTGGAACATCATCAACAAAAATACGGGTAAAAAGAGTAGCAGAAAAGAAACAAGCTCAATATCTTCTGAAAGTTACAATGATTTCTTTATTCAAATAGCAGACAAAATAATAAATCAAATACCTAAATCAAATGTAACCTATATGGAATATCTACAAAATAGTAGTTGTAAGACAAACGCTGTCAATATTTCTTCATCCGGTTTTGGAAACAGAGGTACAATAGTATATTATTCAACGACCGTATAATGATGGGTATTAATCACGAGGTGAAGTTTACGGCCACGAGCCGCAGGCGAGTGGCCTAAATCACCGAGTGGATAATAGCCATTATACGGGAGTAGAATACTATACTTTATCCACGACTACTAAATATTTTTGTTGTTTGTAGCAGAACAATATAATATTATAGCTAAATCAAGGAAGCATCTGACAGTAGTGATTAATGACTCATTATTCACTGCCGTGATTAATGGGTAGACGTATAATGGGTACATTATACAATAGTCGTGGATAAAATCACTGACAGTAGTGATTAATGACTCATTAATCACTGCCGTGATTAATGGGTATTATTAAGGTCGAGCAAACAGACGTATAATGGGTACATTATACAATAGTCGTGGATAAAATCACTGACAGTAGTGATTAATGACTCATTAATCACTGCCGTGATTAATGGGTATTATTAAGGTCGAGCAAACAGACGTATAATGGGTACATTATACAATAGTCGTGGATAAAATGTATTAAAGTCCTTAAAAAATTCTCAGGCTACTGACTTGTATAACCACTCTGTAGGTATGTATTTCAACTTAATATATTTGTCTGCACCATTAACTCACATTATTAATCAAATAATTCAAACAGGCATATTTCCAAATAAATTAAAAAGGGCAAAAATTATTCCCTTGTTAAAATCAGGAGATCTTGAGGAAGTAGGCCAATTGCACTACTTCCAATTCTATCTAAAATAATTGAAAAAATTTTAGCCCAGAGAATTGTAAGTTACTTTGATACAAACAATATTTTTACAGACAGGCAATTTGGGTTCAGAAAGGGCAGAAGTACATGAAAGGCTGTACTAGAGCTTGTGAACTTTATTAGTGAGGGTTTTGAAAATCGGAACTCATCATTGGTACTTTTCCTAGATTTGAGTAAGGCGTTTGATTGCGTTGAAAAAGGTATCTTACTGAATAAGTTAGAATTTTATGGTTTCAGAGGTGTAGCACTTCAATTAATGAGATCCTATTTAACAAACAGGTATCAGTGTGTGTTTGATAAAGGCAAATATAGCAACACGTTGGCAGTTCAACACGGAGTTCCGCAGGGTAGTGTCCTGGGGCCTCTGTTATTTTTAATTTATGTAAATGATTTACCAGACGTTATGTCAACTTTTGCGGTTCTTTTTGCAGACGACACTACTTTTGCGAAACGGGTGGAAGCGCTGTTTTTTTTACTCATGTTCTTTATGCTTTATGACATGTCAAAGCACCACGGTGCATTTCTTATGACCAATAAAACAATCAATCAATCAATCAATATCGATATATCGATATTTAGCGGTATTTGCGGTTGGAAATAATAACGTGCTAAATACTCATCGCCTTTATTCTGCGAGTTCAGTGATTGAATATGATTTTATTTTATTGTGCGCGCTCGGACATTTAATAGCCTAGAAACTTTATTTGTAAAATTAGGTGACATATAATACTGAAAGACAAATGTTCTACTTAAAATTCAGCAGTTTTCTTGGTAAAATTATTTTGCCCATGACGCTTGTGTGAATTCTGTGATGTTTAAAAGTGCAATATAATTTGTAAAATATGTGTAGCGATTATGGGGCTGGAAATTTTTATATAATATATCGATAAATATCGATATATTGAATAACGATATTTGCGATTGGAAATATCGATATATCGAATTTATCGATATGTTTTCAGCGAGGTTTTCAGTTATCGATAATCGATAACAAATTTTCAATATCGCCCACCCCTAATCAGGAGACTGAGCTCGGCCACATGGGACTCTTCGTCGTGGGACGTTATACGTCGTCAGTTTTCTTGGTCACCAGACGGCACTGCTAGTCTCTACTGCGGTTCGCTCGGGTGTTTTGAATTATTTACGTTATTACCATTTCAACTGTATGTCACTGTATGTCGATTGTGTTATATATTGTTGACACTTGTATTGTCGGTGAAGTGTTGTCAGTGAGAAGACTAGCGAAAGACAAAGTAGAAGCGCAGATGCGCAGTGTACTTCTGGGCACCCGCACTAGGGTGCCATTTTGTTGACTGAAAACGACCCAATGCTTGAACCAATTTCGGTCTCCTATCCTGGTCTCTAGTCTTATTGGGCATGGCTACACCTCCTAAAACAAGGCCACAGCGCTCGTTATTATGCGTCATTACATCTAGGCTGAATATTCGTTTACTTTAAAGGATAACGCGAATAGGGTGGTATTTTCAATTTAAATATTTAATAATGCAGTTTTGAGTGCATAACGTTTGAAATTTAACAATCAATCAATTTTTGCTTTCAAAAAAGATTAATAAAATTATTAATAACCTCAAAACATTGATAACTGACAAATCGATCAATTTCGACTGTCAAACACTTGTTTAAACTACGTTATTGGCTAACCAAAGTCCGTCCAGATTAAATGACGTCACACGATAAGCGCTTTGTCCTTTATAATATATAAGTTGTTGGGCATGGTCCACCTAAAAATTTGTGGACCTCCCTCATACTCATCCGGGGCACATCTTAAATTTTATTTATCACTTTCGAATTAAAATAATCGAAATTTAAATAACTAGGTCCCAGTTTTACAAACGTTGGTTAACTTACTGGTCAGTTGACCCTTACTTGTTTTTCGTTTTTCAATATAAAGTTGCATATTAATTTTAAACCGGAGATTGTATTTAAATTTTGTTGTGTTGGTACCGCTGAAATGGTCGAAATACATAAAATTTATGAATTTTAGTTAGTTTACGTTCATTGAGGTTATGTAAATGACGGAAGGTAAATAATCAAATCAGTAATCCGTAAATGTTTATTTCTTGTGTTAGTGTTTTTTTTTTTTTAGTAAAGCACACTGCGGATTTACTAACGCCACAATAGTCACCAGTCTGTGTGTATAAAAATGATCCATTCGAATAAAAATTTAATGTCAATAATAGTTTTTGTTTAGCAGAAAGACAATAATTCCTAGAATATAAAAATATTTTCAAATAGTATTTATACATAATAAATCTATTTCTTCCAACATATGACTGATGGTCGAGATGGTAGCGTACCTGCCTCTCACCCAAAAGTCCCGGGTTCGATTCCCGGTCGTTGCAATGGAAAATACTGTGAGAGGGATTTTTCCATTTACACGGATATTGGATGTGTGTCCCTTGTCTTTAAATGTGTAGCCCCCTCCCGCACAAGGTTCTTCTAGAGCCTTCTGGGATAAAGGGGGTCGTAATTACATGTGGTGTAATTATTTGTTTATAACATATTTTCTACAGACATGTGACAGCCTAATTATTAATAAAATCCTTTCCATCAAACTTTTGAAAAAAATTGGGCGTATATCTAATTATTTTTTACCTTTTAGGTTCTTCATATTCACTGCAATCACTGCTATATGCATTCACTTAAAATAAATCAATTTTGTTAAAATTAGAATTTGTTGAAAGGAAAATTGAACCAAAATTTAGGTTTAGGTTATCATTTGTAAGTGAACCATCATCTTTTAAGTTAACGCGTACCTTAATCCAGAAGTAAAAGTCACTACCAGTTAATCATGACCTTGGAAATGACCAGCATTTGTGAAACACAAATTTGCGATAACTTCTAAGTTAACTCTGTTTTTAACCAGCGATTGTAAGTAGTAAAAGTAAGAAACAAAGGCAGCTACCTTAACGAAAAATATACCTACTGACGACAAATGTGCTGCGTCAATAACTATGTCAGCGATTCGATCTCGTAAAACTACACCATCTGCACATACTGATGGTGTAGTGGAGTCAACAGTTCTTTACCTTGACTAATTGGCCTATTATTTTAATATTTCTATATCTTGGTTTTCTTTCTTCGTCGGCATTTCTCGAGCGTATTATTTGTTACGGACGAAGGTGAAGATGTAGTGATCACCTCCCAATGGTATTTTTTTATTGAATGTGACTTATGAGGTGCTATTACACCCATTGTTTGAAAAGAAATTAGCTGGAAGCATATTAGTGAAACACAGGAAAAACAAAGAAAAAGAAAGTGTCTGAAAAAGAACTCGTTATGGTTCTTCAGTTGCGACGTTGCGACGCTTTGTCTATTAATACAAGTAATTTGTGATATCATGAAGGGAGTAACTTCTGCTGGGGAATCTCCATCTAGATAGATATCAATATCAATAATTATTCGTACAACTCGATTTTGATTTCATTTCAAAATTTTCAGTTTTCAAAATTTTCAGTGGTATTTTAGGGGCAGATATCTCCATCATATATTAGTAGTTGTTGTGGAGTGGTTTTACTTAAACTTAAGGCTGTAGAGGCCCTAGGGGGGAAACAAACAACTCATTTGTTTTAGGCAGAGTTCGCCCGATTTAAATCATTTAATTTAAATCGCAATTTAAATAATAGTATTGTATTCTACAAGTGGTAATATACTAAATAACGCTGATGAATTTTGCAGCGCGAGCCGAAGACGAGTGCTGCAATTCATCAAGTGAGTTATTTAGTATTACCACGAGTTGAATACGAATACTATACTTTATCTACGATTATAACAATAAATACTAAACTTTGCAAGTCCGAATTCATCATTTTTGGCACAATTATTACTTAAATTAAATAAACGTCAAAACTACTCAATGATCAAATCACTTTCCTCCCTTCAATAATAATGGACCACTCTATTTCACCGTATCGGAAAATAATTTCTATTGGATAGGCTACGCATGAAGTTAAAGGAGATTGGTGTAAACAAAGATTTACCGGTGACTTTGTACGACTATAACTCAACGCCATTTGTTTATGGATAGGTATGAATTGTTCAAAACCAGTTGATAAATTAATATACGTATAACCTAATAAGAGTAGATAACGATTTTAATTACGTGATTTTTGTATTTTTATCGATGAATGGAATCAAAAGAACAATCTAATATCAGATATACCATTTCATTTATTTTTAATAGTCGAAATACAAATTAAACCAAGACCTACTATTTATGTTACAAAATGCAAATGAAACCATAATATTCTTAATACTTATTTAACCAGTATTATTAACTTTAACATTATTACTGATTCTCATTATAGTTAGTATTTGTAAAGGAATACTAATTTTCCTGCTTTTCCTGCTTTCTCCACTACTAATTTATTTCATAAATTGGGGGCGGGCGGGGCGGACGCAATGGTTTCTTGATTTTACACTTTACAGGTTTTAACAAGAAATAAATAAACCAACACAAGCAGTACCACCTATAAATATTTTTAGGTGGTATGGTATTGATACAAGACGTGTCAAAACAGGAAAATAATATTTCTTATTGTTTGCATTTAAAAATACTTAAAATCACACCACATATCCACAATTAAAAAAATTTTAAAAATCCAAATTTTTCGATTTTTTAAACAACAATCTTGAATATTAAAAATCATTGATTTTTGATTTTTTTTATCGTGATTTTTTCCAACCTTGATTTTAAGCAATTAGTAACATGAGTATGCTAGGAGCGGTTAAAACAGATAATATATGGAAAATCAAAATTTGAAATTTGTCGGTCCTTTCGTAGAAAGTACACAGATTTTGTAGAAAAATAGTTTTCATTGTCTGACAATAATTTTGGATGTTTTTTGTATAAGATCACTCTACCTCGACCATTTTCAATTACGACGACTACCTATAGTATTAAATTACATTTAAACAAAATTGAACATCTTTATCCCCTTGTACTGGAGGAGGTTATCTCAAATTTGTCCACACAACAATCTGGAGAGTGTATTCTAGATCCTCCCGGGCTCTGCTGGCAACTCCAAACTATCAAGCATTTATGAATCTCTAATGTTTTCGACATACCGGCCCAATGCCCCTACAGATTCTCTGTAAAACCCTTGTAGAATACATATATAAGGGTAAAACTATGCTGCAATAGTCGTCGCATATTTATCTAATGCTAAATATTTAAAACATACAATACATTTCTTTGTGCCTCAGTTGAATTGGAAGATATTGATTATTATTGTTGTTATTTGTAATTTGTATTTTTTTTTTTTTTTTAGATTAGTGGCAGAACCCGCTTGTAGTCCCAAAAGTGACGGTTCATCTTCTAGTTGTGATTCACCTCCAGTAACAGCCTCCACCACTCAAACTACATCTGATCCAATATCTGCATCAACTTCCACCTGCAATCCTTCGACAAATTTTACGTCATCTTGGTCATTATTAGATACACAAGGTAAGATAAATTATCTGCGACCGTTGAATAAAGTAGGCTTTATCCAATCACACTGTAAAGCCAGTTTTTCATCAATTAGTAATGAACCTCATTACATCTCAAGTGTTGGTGCATGGCCTACTATGATCGTATACCCCGAAAATTATTAAGTTTTTTTTTTATTGTTCAGGACATTTTAAAACGTCTTGTTCCAAATTGTATTTAAAATGTCGAATGGTATTTATCTCGGTATTTATGTTGTTGGGGGTTAAACTTGAAAATGGACCCGTTTAATTTTTTGATGAAATACTAGATCTCGGAAAAAACAATGGGATGTGAAGGATAAATAATGTATTCGGAATAAAAAGTGATGAAGTTATCTTATACGATTTTATGATTCTATACATTTACCTTACGAAAGCCAAACATTTTTTTAAAATGATCACTATGTAGAATAGTAACTACTTAGCTTTCTTAGGTTATACACTAGGGTGGCCCGTAATTCTTGTCTTTACACTTTTCTATTCTATATTCTACCATTCATCAATCCGTTTAAAAAGTATCATGCCGTAAAACGAATGATAAAATGCCCTGTATATATGTACGTAACTACAAGACCATATATTACATATATTTTATATAATTTAAATAAGTGATATGTTATGTTTTAATTTCAGTTTGAACTATACATAGGTATAGTATGTCTCACCAACACAAATGAATAGACTTCTCCCCAAAAATGTCCGCTAAATTTGAATGGAATTTCTCTATTGGTCGTATTTATAGAACCCGAATTACAAAGCAACTCTAGATTTGACTGACTAAGGCCGACTCTACAAGTACTCGCGTAACGCATTAAACTTTTACACATTTTGCAACAGACCAATCATAACGCATAAACGCTAAGCGTATGAAAAACGCGAATAAATGGGGAGCCGCGTGACTGTCAACTGTGTTATTCGTTTTTATGATATTTCACATTTCATCTGGGAGTTAAAGTAATAAGGTAGGTAAATGCAAACGATTAATATTGATTAAATGTTAAAACGGTTTTTCTTAAGGTTTATGATGGCTGAAGGAGGTATAATTTCTCCACCTAAAAAACGATGCGATGCGATATTTTTCGGTGGAAGATAAAGAAAAGGTGCTGACATTTTTAAGGCCTACGAAGGGGAGAATCCGGAGAAACCAAAGATGGAATGCATGGAGTTCACTGCAAAGGCAGCAGGTGTAAGTGTTCCAAGTGTTTCTAATATTCTTCATGAATACAAACAAACACACCAACATCAGCCACCAAAAGTGTACCACCGACAAAGGGCAGTTTTGGACAATATCGATGAAGGAACTAAAAGTGCTCTCAAGCGTATAATCTATTCCTTTTTTGAAAGAAATGAACCACCAACTGCAAACAAAATTTTAGCAGCGGTGCGTGAAGATGATTATTTGCCTCATCTTAGACGGAGTACTTTGTGGCGATTAATTTCGGACTTTTTATTTCTTCGTGTTGTAATGTAATTGTGTTTGGCATTATAGGTTCTCAAAAAGGTCACGTAATACTGTATGTAAAGTATGATTTTTTTCGATGGAGAAATAGGAACTGCTCGCCGGTTCTGACTGTTCAGTGTAAAAAATAAAAGTGAAATTATATATTATTTTTAATTATATTATATACGTTTATCTTATTATCGTTGTTTTAATATTATTTACAAATTTATGTATTTGTACGGCTTTTAAAGTCTATTTTTTTCTACTGACTTAAGTACCAAATGTATTGTAATGATGAATAAAGCCATTCTATTATTATATTATATTGATATCTTTCATAACTTTCTTATACGTAGGAGCTGTAATAGATAGAACCTTGTGAAAATTAAGAAGTAGGTAGGTATGTGTTTATTTATTTGGACATGTTAAAACTTATAAGTAGTTAAGTTCTTGCCTTCTAGCAAATGATAGGCTTTTTAAAAATTTTTGTCGATAAAAATAAAACAAGATATAAATACCTATATAATATATAGTTGGTATAGTTTTTATTGCTTGAACATTCCACGACTATTCGTAAAAAGAACCGAAAATAATCTTACGATAGATATTAATAAATAAACATGTACAGTGGTGGAAACCAAGAAGTAAACGACTACAGATTTGCCTATTTTTGAGTAGTGTGCACGGTGTAAGACAATTAGGTGATGAAACGCCTCAATGTATCGTATGGTTAGAGTGTCGCCAAACTGTTAACGCAAGAGACGCGAAATCGTAAGACAAAGAGAGAGAGTAGGTGGCCGCGAGTTAATTTCCACTCATTTTACCAGGTCGAAAAATATACCATTTGATGCAGAAAAATTTATGTAGAACACGATTGTTGAAAAATTATGTCTAAATTGTCGGCTACTGTGCAAAAAAACATAAAAACCATAAATGAAATTGGACGCCGGCACGTTTAACTCGAAACGCTGCTAAAACCGTTCGAGTTATGAAAAAAATTAACATAAACAATTTTATAGAGAACTAAATTTCCTATAAAAAAGTCAGTGGTGGCATTAGTCTATCTTTAATAGTTTTGGTGTGAGGGCGCCTCAAATTCACGCGCTGATCTTTTGTTAAATTAAACTTGTCGTTTTCCAGCGCACAACTTTCAGCCACCCTCACGCCTAAAATATTCAAGATAGACATATATGCCGTCACTGACTTTTTTATAGGAAATTTAATTCTCTATAAAATTGTTTATGTCCATTTTTTTCATAACTCTAACGGTTTTGGCAACGTTTTTTTAAAATGTCAAATCGGAATAATTTTTTGTAAGAAAATCATTATTTTTAGCAATTATAATAGTGATAATACAATTCTGAATGTAAAAAACTGTATTTATTTACCTTTTATTACAACACAATTATTGTCACAAGCAATGAAAAATTAATGTTTACATTTGTCTGTCACCTCCGCCTACTACAAAAATCGCCGATTTAAAAAAAACAGTTTTATAAAAGAGAATCCCAGACAAAAACAAAATCGTTTTCCAATAAAAAGAAGGAATCTAGATTGCAATTAACCTGATACTCTAGGTTGATTCAATTTACCACATTAAATTTCTGAGCACATTGCAAGAGATTTAAATTAAAATTTAAGAATCAATATAAATGTGATTAATAGTTTTTTCTCTTTTTTTTGATTTTGGACAATAAAAATATCTAAGTAGGTAAAATGCTTTATGTTTACTTAACTTGAATAGTTATTTAATTTTCGAATAAATAAATAGACATTTTTTCATATACCTACATTATATTTATTCACGTATCCCTTATTATTTATTCGTTATCACATCAAAATATGTATACTACTATTTTTACTTTATTTAAAATATTGAAAATATTATTGTTAAATAAATACCTTATCATTATTATTATTTATTGCTTGCAAGCTATAAATGATTCTTTCAATCAATACGATCATCGACATAATATAAAAATCATTACTTACTACAGCTGTTTTAATTAAATTCTATAGGTATAGTGTAAAAATATTGTTTCGTTTTTAATTAGTAAAGTTAATTATTTAGATATATAATACTAGAAGATTTAAAAAAAATTGCTTTAGATTTTAAACAGCTCCATGCTCATACAATGAGCCCGAATCACGGTAAAATATTCGGCCACCACTCTACCATCTCTCTCTATTCCCAGCGTTAACAAATCGACGACGGGGTCGGCCGGCTTGTAGCATCACCTAATTGTCTTACACCGTGGTAGTGTGCATTGGGGTCATTGGGGTTTATCCAGTAGAGTAACCTATGTGAAATTGTTACAGTAAATCACAAACTAATCTTTTTTGCCTGAAATAACCACATACTTTCTTTTAAATATGTGGAAATAACTCGCGAAAGCACTAACCTAAAAACTACAAATGTCAACAAACCATCAATCAGATCAGCTGGTCTAGATGACCGGACCGGAAATCGGAAATAAGTTCTCTGATAAAAGTAACGTGAGTTTGCGCAATACGGACTAACATCGTTTAAATTTTCGCGGGAATAAGTATTATTTTTTTAAATCCTAAATTGAAAATGTATAATAGAAAATTTAATGGGAATAAACATTATAAAAATACAGTATAGCTGTAGTATAAAATATTATGGTGACTTTAATATTGACCTACTACGTGATAATAGCACAAAAAAATACTTTTGCAACTTAGTAGAATCATATCACTATGATTTTTTAATTGAGGGTATAACTAGACCTCAAGCTGCGACGTGTTTAGATAATTGTATTACAAATGATAAAATAGGGAGTGATGCAAAAATTATTGAACACAATATTTCCGATCACTTTGGCATTATAAACATAACCAAACATAAAACGCAAATCCATCAATGTAAGAAAACAAGCATTATAAAATTTCGACCTTATTCTAAACAACGAGCAGAATATTGCATTAATGAACTGAAGCAAATTAATTGGGACATATTAAACACAATAGAAGATGTAGATATTTCATTTAATTATTTTCTTGAAACTACCCTTCAAATTATTAATGTAGCATTTCCAGTAAAAACTAAAACAGTACAAAATAATAACAAAAATAAAAAATGGTTTAATCATGATTTAAAAGTGTTAAGAGACAATTTAAATTTTTTTTCACAGTTATCGAGACAAAATCAAAATGATGATCGATGATCTTCGTAACTACGCCAAAAACCTTAAAAGGCAATATAGGGCAAAAATTAGACAGTGCAAAAGTGAATACGTAGCAGATAAAATGTTATATTCGACAAATCAATCGAGATCAGCATGGGCTATTATCAATGATTCTGTTAAACCGCGAAAACAATGTAACTATGTATTTAGTGCTGATGAGTTTAATGCCTTTGTTATAAATATTGCAAAAAAAGAAACGGAGAACTTGCCAATGCCTACTCTAAATCCTATTGAAATAACCCATCAAAGTATACAATGTCCTCAGGTATTTTTTCTACAACCTGTCGTCGAAGCTAAGGTTGACACTATTATCAGAAATCTCTCTAATAGCTCTGCAAAAGATATATATGGTATTAGTAATAAATTACTAAAATTAATTAGAGAATGTATCATAGTACCACTTACAATCATTATAAATAAATGTTTTCACAAGGGAGAGTTTCCGTCGAAATTAAAAATATCAAAAGTAACACCCATATATAAAAATAAAGGATCCAAAACTTGTATGAATAATCATCGCCCTTTATCTATAATATCATCCCTATCAAAACCTATTGAAGTAGCATTTAACGAAAGAATTACAAATTATCTTGAACAACACAAATTACTTAATACAAGTCAGTTTGGATTTCGGAAAAATCTATCCACGATAAAATCATTAATTCACATGGTGACACACATCCACAATGCTTTTGAGAGGGGTGAAATAGTATCTGCACTGTTCTGTGACCTCTCGAAGGCCTTTGACTGTGTGTCCCACAAAATTCTTTCAGAAAAATTAAATGACTACGGAATTAGAGGAGCAGGTCGTAACTTCATTATATCATACCTAACAGAAAGAACACAATTTACTGATTGCAATGGGGTGTTGTCAACTCCATTAACTGTTAAAGCAGGTGTGCCCCAGGGTTCTATCTTGGGGCCATTATTATTTGTCCTTTATGTGAATGACTTGCCTGGTTACCTAACTATGACTAATACTATACAGTATGCAGATGACACCACTCTATACAATAGTGATTCTGACATAAACAATTTAATACATATCAATCGAGTGGCACAATATGCTGCAAAGCAGTGGTTTACATCTAATGAACTTTCGCTAAATACAAATAAATCTATCCACATCACATCATTAAGAGATATACACAGCGAAGTAGACACAGTCAAGTTTCTGGGAATTCAGATGGATAAAAAATTAAATTGGAGAAATCATATCGATACGCTATGCAATAAACTTTCAGGGGTAATTTTTTTACTAAGAAAACTTTCACAATATGCAATTAGATCAGTCTGCAGAATAGCTTATATGGGATTATTTTTACCATTAATTTCTTATGGATTGATATTATGGGGTAATTCTACTGACTGGCCGCGAGTATTTGTGTTACAAAAAATGGCATTAAGGGTAATCACCAACAAATCTAATCGAGATTCATGTAGACCCATTTTTCATGAATTGCAAATTATGACATTTCCTGCACTTTATATTTATCACTGTTTAATGTATGTTAAAAGTAATAGAGAATGTTTTAAGAATCATACTGATCTACACAGCCACTTAACCAGAAATCGAGACAACATTATACTGCCGACCCATAGATTGCACATTACTGTGACATTACACATAAAAGTTTTATTTACGTTGCATTAAAACTATATAACTGTATGCCTATTGAAATTAAAAACTTAACATCAAATAAATTTAAAACAAAAGTTAAACATATTTTGATGAAAATCTCCCCATACAACCTAGACGAATTTTATAATGCTTCTTTTAATAACCTCTAAATGTTCTGTGTTTAAATTTAAGGTATGGATACAGTTACTGATTTTAACTAACAATTTTTATATTTTTATTTTTTAACTATTGTACTACTTTTATTTTAATTCTTAATGTATTTATAATGTCTAATGTATTAACTGACAATGCTAAAACAATTAACATGTATTGCACATGAATGTATAATCAGCAAATAAAGTATTTATTATTATTATTATTATTATTATAACACGTATAATAAACAAATTTTGTTGAAGCTATCTGAACTTTCTTTAATTTCATCGTGTAAAACTAATTATTGCGCACAACGTTCTGCGGAACCATAAAATTAATGGGGCGGAGTCTATTCATTTGTGTTGGTGAAACCAAGTATAGTAGGTATTTTTTAGAAAATTATAAATGTTGTGCCAAAGAACTGACATCGATTTTAACTCTTTTCCTCGCCAGATAAATAACTAAGTAACCTTTAATTTTTTTAGGTAATTTTTTGAGAACTGTACAAAATTAAAATAATACCTCACTCTTGTCTACTTACCTCTTCCAATAAATTGTAAGGGAACTGCACTTTTTTTAGTTAACAACTTTCACTTGTTTCTTCATGGTTGGTTGAAAAATGCACTTTACAAATTGTATTTTGCTTTAATTCAGCATTGTTACCAGAATTTATTTTGCCACTTTTGTGTACGTTTAGCAGTGGCGGATTTAAGAAAAAGGGTCCAGTGAGCAAAAGCTTCCTATGGCCCCCTCTTTATAACAAGATGAAAGTCATTGAAAATAAAATTTTCGAATCCGGGGGCCCCTCGCAACGTTCAAGAAACAAGCCAGAAGGCCTCAATGAATATAATACAGTGAGGTCGAAAAGTAAGGAACAAATTCAATATCTAAAATCGCTCAGACAGGTCGATTTTGATTTTGTATTAGGCCTATTTTAAAAATGTTTTTTAATCTACAAGGTGTCCCAAAAAAGCTAGGCTCTGATCAATTTTGATTTTTCGAACGGCAACCCCCAATTTTTGTTGCAATTTCGAATTCCTTGTAAAATTCTAAACATTTTCTATATATTACACCCTACATCCTACATCTAAAATCTATTATATGTTACATGTTGTCAATGATATAAAATAATTTGGTACTACGGAGACAATAAAGTAGCATAATATAACAGTGGTAGATTGGGGAAAAAAAATTTTAAGCACACGAACACGAAATATATCTCGAAATCGTGTTAGTAATAGTTAATAAACGGTAAATTATAATGTATACATACATGTAAATAATTTTGAAAATATGTAGGTATACATATGTTCTTTGGAAAGAGTTTCCACAATCGAACAATTATTTATAATGGAAGGAAAATGGTATTTTCTCTCAGGATGCAACAGTACCTCCAAGAATGCACGGAGACCGAAAGCAACATTTGCAGGTTAGGTTAGGTTAGGTTAGGTTAGGTTAGGTTAGGTAATTTTGAAAATATGTAGGTATACATATGTTCTTTGGAAAGAGTTTCCACAATCGAACAATTATTTATAATGGAAGGAAAATGGTATTTTCTCTCAGGATGCAACAGTACCTCCAAGAATGCACGGAGACCGAAAGCAACATTTGCAGGTTATATTTAATAAAATTTACGTTGAAATAATATCACATGAATGATGAATGTAATAGAAATACTCTCAACAACGGTAATAGTAAACAAGGGTACGCTAGTGCAATGTCGAAATGTTCATCTTTTTTCTGCTATCGTCCAAATGTCAAGCCAATTTAAAAAAATATCTTTTACAAGTCGGTATATTAACCATTTCATATTTAATCGCAAGTTATTTCACTGCTGTGTGTCTCTTACGATACCTGCAGGATTTCAGCCATTAATACATCTAACGCACCGTCAATCACAACGCGTTTTACAGACCATTTTAATTTATTAATAAATAATAAATAACACCACATGTATTACGGCCCCCTTTATCCCAGAAGACTCTAGAAGAGCCTTGTGCGGGAGGGGGCTACACATTTAAAGACAAGGGACACACATCCAATATCCGTGTATAATGGAAAAATCCCTCTCACAGTATTTTCCATTGCCACAACCGGGAATCGAACCTGGGGCTTTTGGATGAGAGGCAGGTACACTACCATCAGACATAATTATTATTCAAAATTCAAGATTTTAATTTGTTTCAATACAGAGTTTTTCATGACGAACTGTACATACTTCTAAGGATGATCGAGGATCCCTTGATTATTCACGAATGGGTATAGAAATTTGTCTGTTATGCTTAATTACTGAGATACAGGGTGATAAATTACTTATGGCCAATAATTCTTTTGGCCAGTACTTCCTTTACTATTTATCACAATTTGTTCAAATTTTATACTTTACAAATTATATGGGAAATTATAAAAGCCCATAGTCCATCAGTAAACAAAAGCATGTGAACAGATTTTTTGTCACACCTTTATTGATTTTTTTACAAGCGATTGAATTTGGCGAAAAGGGGAAATGAAGGATAAAAAATTATAATTGGTTTAACTAAATTATCTAAATAAGAAACAAATGTGTATAGCCTGAGTATCTATGTTGCTATCTCATTCAAAATTTGAATTATATTATGTAGGTGAGTGAGCGTTTCGACCACGGCGTGTTTCGTATTTGTATTTGACGTGTGTAGGCAACCAATAACACATTAGTGCAACTTGTTTGCGTTTTAATCTCTGGCGTCCAGAATACAATAGCGTAAAAAGAGTTGAAATATACATAATAATTAATAATAATTAAAAGTTAAACTATGTATTTCAAAATTAAAGTGATAGTTACTATCACACGCGCCGAACTGAGGCTGTACCGCGAAAAACAGTGCCAAATTTTTATGATCGTCTAATCTGGTCGGTACGCGCACACGATTTGTCTCCAAATCGATTATCATAAATAAACATTTAGCGCCGTTTTGCACGGTACAGCCAGTGTATTTTTCTATGTACAGTTATAGCTAAAGATTTATTGTCAGAATTTAGGCGTTTTTTCCATTATGTTTTATACATGGTTTTTCAACAAATGATATCAAGTCATGAACTTTAAGACGTGTGACATTGTTTGAAGGTAGAAAATGTATGAAATCTCGAAGGTCATTCCTATAGAACTGCTCTGTTCTTCTGTTGTTTCCAATGATTAACATGTGGAAAGCCATTGCCATAGATACTGTTCTGATCTTTCCTCACTGGCAACTACATATTAGTATTTAAAATATCATAATTTTTATTGTCTAAAATTTATTTGTATTATCATTTAATAAGAAAGGAAATTAAATTTAAGATTTTTGTTAAAATAAGGGATTATTAATGTAATATATTTTTAAGGGATAGGAATAAATGGGATAATATTAACGAAAATGAAAAATTTTAAGTCGCGTCCTGGTCGTGACCACCCAGTGACAGTTTCTAGCCTCAATTACAAGGTCTTCCCACGTCTTTGTCTTTATAGTTTTTGTCGACCTATAGAAATAAGTATACGTACCCTATACAGATACAGTCCACAAAAATGCTAAGAGCATAACTGTGATGTGGTACTTCACTGTAATTCCACGTTAAAAACGTCAGTAGGCCAGTCTTTATTGAGACCTCCAAAAAGACATACTAATTTTGCACGGTCTAGGGATTTTGCCGCCATATTGAAAAAACCACGTCAAAAAAGGCATTTTTATTTATTTTCGTGAATATCTCGGTTTGGATCAACTTTATAGCAAAATATCAAGTTATCGAAAATAAAGTAGGTACAATTGTCTGCAAAAAACACTTTCTTCTGTTAATTGATTGGTTACTGAGTTACAGATATTGAAAGCGCGCAACCATTGAGTAAAAAATAATAAAGAGGTGCAACTGTCAAGGTTTCGAGATTTTAGTATTGTGTTTCTTTGCCAATAATTCCATGATTGTCTTCAATTTTTAGTGATACGGGAAGGTATTTGTAATGTGGCTGTATAGCCCTTAAAATTGAAGACAATCATGAAGCTATTGGTAATAAAATACAACACCAAAATCTCGAAACCTTGACAGTTGCGCCTCTTTTTTATTTTTACTCAATGGCGCAACATAATATTTTGCTTTTAATATTTTTTTCATTTCAACATCCCGCTCGTTCCAAAATATTTTTAATAATTCGAAATTAATTCTAACACGGATAAATAAACTGTTTGTTATAGATTGCGCAAAGCACTTGTGGGCAGAGATTCGTCATTATTATTTGTTCCACAAAGTGTCAAAAGAAATTGAACTCCTGTTTTCGCAATGCTCTCTGGGGTCGCATTTACGTCTTTAAAACACTGATAAGTAAAGGACACACAGGTCGCAACTCGCGATCCATAGAGACATCTATGAACTCATGTCGCAAGTTAATGCACATATCAAATGAAGTACGACGTTGAGTAAAAAAAAATATTTTTTTCTAATTTTGACATAAAATTACACTTTTCAAAACTGACGTAAGTGTCAAAACGTTCTACTTTTCATCACCAGTTAGGAAAAGTAAAACTTTTCCTAACTGGTTAGGAAAAGTTCGTTACGTCACCAGTTATGAAAAATAAAGAACCCTCAAGCTAGAAAGAAATAGAAACAATGAAACAATGTATATTCAAAACATGATACAAGTTTATAGGAATTATTATTTTTTAATTATAAAATATTAACTATAATTTGTAAAATTTGTCAACTCCTGAAGAAGTTTTATTTGTTGAATTTGCCATAATATTATGTGCTGCATTATGCACTAAATTAATAACGTTTGTCATTTGTCACTTTTGACATTAACATTATAAATGCGTAATGACAGAAACAAAGGTAACTATGATTACAAGAATATTTAATTTTTTGTGACTTCTAAACATTTTATTTAAAGAATTTTAGTTTTAGATGTTTAAAATTAGAAAAAATCTTGTATGTAACACGTTACGAAAAACCATTTTGAGTAACTCGTGTCATTTTGCGGGAACTCGCTTTGCTCGTCCCGTAAACATCCACTCGTTACACAAAATAAAGTCTTTCGTAACTGGTTACATAAATAGCTATTATATAACAGGTGAGAGGAGGGCTAGTTAGGAGAAAAAACATACTAGTCGTACTAGCGTACTAGTTCGCACAAAAATGTACTAGATCGTGTACTGTGTACAGACACTACAGACCACTGGTATCCAAATTTTTTTGGTCTCATATCCTTAAAGCAGAAAAAATGGCCGTTATCAGGAAAAAAATGATCGTAGGTTTGAAGCAAGACTAGGGAATAAAGGAAGGCGGATATATTCAGAGAAGTTTCAGGTTTTTAATAATATTTTACATTATTATGATACTAGTTTTAAAATTGTTACAAAAAATTTACAGGTTTCAAATTATAATAAGGGATATCCTCAGGTATAAAAAAACCTAGTATGCGTTTAAAAGAACTATCGGGTGTATTCTGTAACTTTTCTGTTAACTTTTAACTGCAAGGTCACAGCTAAAATATTTTAACAGGCCAAAGTTAACCAAAGATGTATTCTCTATACTTTCTTGATTGTTAAATTTAACCAAAATCTGTTAAAATTAGCGGCACCCTCGGACTAGCCGCTAAAAATTAACAGTAGTGTTAAAAATTAATAAAAATGGCGTTACAAATCAATGTGTTAATTGAAGAGGCAGAACGATTAGAGCAAATGTATAAATATATATAATAATAGTATATTATGTTACAAGGAGTAGAAGGCGACCATTATTGTTGAGCCCAGAAGTTTGCTCAGCCGAGGCGCAAGCCGAGGCAGCAAACTGGGCGAAACACATAATGAGCCTTCTACTCCGAGTGACATATACTATTTTTTCTTCAAGCGTTAAAATCAAAAATAGCAAAACTTTAATTTTGAAAAATGTCATCAGGTCAAATGCGTTCAAAGCTTAATAAAAAAAATATATGTAAATACTAACCATTTTATTTATCAATGGAACATGTCATAGGTGAATTTGCAATTTCAAGTATTTCAGGTGATACGCACTGCATTTCTTCAGACATTTTCGGTTTTAAATTTAAAAAACGGCTTGACGCGCGATGTCAACTTTTAAAATGACAGTTTATGACAAGTCATAACTTAAAATTTAATTCGTTGCCATGGATACATTATTTCATTTTTGTACTAGGAAAAAAATGAGAAATATTTGTACTAATACAATAATAGGCTCTTTCTACAGGACGTGTTGCATTATGTAATGTTAGTATTGTTATACGTTTGAAGAAAAACATATATTATTATATGTCTATATTAAGCGTAATAATTTTATATTACAATAGAAATTTGAAAATAACCCGATAACCCAATGTTAACAAAAGGCCGTTAAAATGATGCATACAGAATAGCAAAATTGGTTATTATTTTTAGCGGACCGTTAAAATTAATATTTTAACAGGCAGGTTATTTTTAACGGAAAATTTACAGAATACACCTGTATATCATTTAAAATTAAATGGGGTTATATTCGAAGAACAATACAGAAAATATAAAACTATTTATATAAGTAGTGAAACAAGCAAAGAAAATGTATTTTGATAAAATTATTCTAAACTCTGCATACAAATCAAATACCTACTGTCTGGAAAATTATAAATAATTCAATAATACCAAAATCTGGTAATATAGATCAAGATATATTGATTAATGATAAAGTATCATCGGACAAAATTGAAATTTCAAATAAATTTAATTCATATTTCGTTAGTCTACCCAAGTCATTATTACAAACCCATAACATGTCGAGCGATACAAACAATTACCCATTAGATTTTCCATATTTGAGTCCTATAAATGATCCTAATTATAATTTCATTCTAGAGCCTGTTACAAATTCAGAAATTATTGATGTAATACACTCTTTAAAAAACTCGAATTCAGTTGGTCCTCACTTATTTTCAACAAAACTTATAAAAAAATTTGCTGCCTTATGTCATATAATTAATGAATGATTTTGTCATGGATGTTTTCCCAACTTACTTAAGTTATCTAAAGTTATTCCACTTTTTAAAAAAGGAGATGCTATGCAACTATGTAATTATAGGCCTATCTCACTGTTGTCGATTTTTTCTAAAACATTTGAGAAATTATTAGCTAATAGAATAATAAATTTTTTAGAAACTTATAATATTTTGTCCAAAAATCAGCATGGATTTCATAAAAATCGTTCAACCATATCTGCCCTTGCAAGTATTTTAAACTATATTTATAAAAATTTAGATCAGGGAAATAAAGTGATGGCAATTCTTGTTGGCTTGTCAAAGGCTTTTGACTGCGTGGATCATGACATTCTGTTAAAGAAAATAGAGTGTTATGGTCTTCGCGGTCAATGTAAAAACATTCTTGAATCTTATTTAAGTAACAGAAGACAGTTTGTTGAATTTTGTAAAATAAGGTCAAGTGAATTAGTGATTGATATAGGAGTTCCCCAGGGAAGTGTTTTAGGGCCTTTATTATTTTTATTATACAGGGTGAGTCACCATGGGCGCCTCGGTCGATATCTCCTTTAATATTTATTATATACAGAAAAAAGTTTCAAATAAAAGTTGTAGGAGATGAAGAGTACCATATTTTAAAATTATTTCTAATCATACATGGTGTTTGATATTAGAGTGGCATATCAAAAGTATGTTTTTTTAAATGGGACACCCTATATATTTTTGCAAACTTTTATTACCTTTTCGAATATATCTGGCTTTTGAAATTCCGTTGCGGCGTTGTCGAATTATTCAACTTTTTTCAGAAAAATTGTCACTTGCAGACCTCACTAATGAATTCTGCATGAGCGGTATTTTCACAGATTAAGCAAACTTTTTTTGTTAAGTGTTAAGCAATGCCATGTCCTAGCCTCCAGATATTTTAAAGTTGAAATTATTTGTACAGGGTGTTTATTACGATGATACAAAAATTGCTAACTTTAATCTATCATAATTTCATTTTTTAAATGGAACACCCCGTATATTTTTACATATTTGGATAGAGTTTTTGTCGCTCTACAATTTTTATTAACCTATGGTTATACCTAAAACCAACGGTTTCCAGTGAAACTGCATTTTAATAAAAACATCAGGTAATTTCTAGAAATTCGAATATCATAGGAGGCATTGGCACGTGTTTTTTTTTGTTTTTGCAAGAAGGAACTATGAGCATTATTGTTTCAATTAATGTAAGTTTCATCTCTTATAAATGAAAAGAAAATTGTCATATTATTCTACATTTAAATACTTGAACTGTGTGAATTTTCCAAATATCTAGATGGCAGTTATCACTGACATTTGTTTTAACAAATTTGAAACGCTTTTAATTTGTAGACTTTATTGTTACGTTAATTTCTACTTAAATTAGTATTTAAAATGAATTTTTCTAAGCAAGATAGAATTAATATTTAATGATTTACACCGATTGGAATTATATAAAGCTAATCCCTATTATATGGGTGCAGTTTTATATAATAAATTAAATGACAATTTAAAAAATATACTTGGTGTTAAGAAGTTTGTATAGACTATTAAAAATATGCTACTCAGTAAATCTTATTATTCTGTAAGTGAATTTCTCATGTCATAAAATATATTCCTATAGGTATATATTATTATTGTTGCTAGTTAACATTTTTGTTCATTGTTATTAAGTAGGTGCTAATATTTTCGATTACCATATGTGTATGTTTGTATGTATACAGTAAATTCACTTTTAAACCAAAGCAGTTTGTGAGTGAATAGTAGTAAAGCGAGAGCACTACACATGCGTGACTGCATGTCGATCTCAGAATGTTAGCGCTCTCGCTTTATTGTCTCCTATTCACTCAGAAAGTGCTTTGGTTGAAAAGTGAATTTACTGTATATACCATACATACATCTAAAAAACGGCCAAAGCCATAACTCAGTGAAAATTTAATTATTATTTTTTTTAATTGGGGAATATAGGATTGGCCCACGAGACGCTCTTTTCAGCATATAAAATATGGAGGTACTACTTCCGGTTTTACCGGAAGTGACTTCATTGTCATTTTTTTAAATAGCACCCTATACATTTTTTTCGAAATCTCTACTAAGCATAAAATTTCCTTTCCGATGATGTGTCACACAAGTCAATATTTCAATATTTTTCCCACCAATAACCCCCTAACAACTTAATTCTTCTCGAGGTAAGACAAATTGCTATTAAATTATCAATTGTGCCGTGAAGAACAAAAACAAACACAAATGTCAACAAATCGACATTTAACATTAGTTTCACAGTTTTTTTGCACTTTGTTTTGTTTTATGATGTTATAACAATAAAATATCTTTCCGTGAAATCTTTTTTGTAGACAATTTTATTTACTTTATTTTCGATAACTTCATATTTTGCTATAAAGTTGATCCAAACCGAGATATTCATGAAAATAAAAAGAAATGTCTTTTTTGACATGGTTTTTTCAAAATGGTGTCAAAATCCGAGGTCGCTAGACCGTGCAACATTTTTTTTGGAGGCACCAATAAAGAGAATAAAACTTACTCCAGCCTGCCACCATTTTCTTCACAATAAATCTCTTGTCGACTGACCTACAGGAACAATATGCAAATCCAACTAGATATTTAATTTCTTACTAACAAACAATAAATTTGAGATTGTTATGCCGAGGGGTATTTGAAATTATTAATCACGAATCTGCAGTCAGAATTCAAAATTTAAAATGCTGATCCAATGGCGGGAAACAATTTTTTAACCGGAAGTTAGATGTATGAATGGCGTATGCATTTATAACCACAATTATATACAATATCGATTTCTGTAAAAATATACAGGGTAGAAAAAAATTGAACAATCAGTTTTTTGACAATACTTTGTATATTAGTGGTTCTATCGCTTATTTGATATCGAAAAAATTTATTCCTCATAAAAAATACGTGAAATAGATTTTGGTTTTTCATTTTAGCCCAGTAATAAAGCCATGAAATGAAAGTGAGCCTCTTTAATGGCTCACCCGTACGAATTAGAATTTTTACATTATTAAGTAAATAGTTATTTTGTTGTAAAATCAGTTCAAACTAGTACAATATGTTATTCTGAGCAAACAATGAAGAATACATTTTTTTATTTGAAAATCTGTTTTACAGATAAAAATTATTTTTGGTTATAAATTTGTTTTTTTGACGTTCCCTATCTCAAACACCTATGAACCCACTACGATGTAATAATGTACAAAGAGGTTTCTAAAGATGCTGATTCGTTAATAAATTTTTCTTGAAAATCGAACCTATTTTTCCATCCTAGATACATATATTCACCACCAAAATTTCAAAATTCTTGGATATCAGATGAGCGAGATATGAGGGTGGCTCCATGAAAAATGGAAGACACTGTATATTTTTATATAGGTACTTATTTATCTAAAAATTTAAAAACTGCCTCGTATTTTTAAAGGTTAGTATTTTTTTTAAATATAGGTATAGATATCTATAATATAACTACCGAGATGTACATATTGTGTTGCATGAAATTTTTTCAAGCACTCAGTAAAATACGAAGAAAATAAAAATATACTTTGTTTTTAGATACAGACGTTTTCAATAGATGATATCTAAAGTTGACAATATATTGCTACAATAACTAATATGTTGCAGAAAATATAAGAAAAGTCGAAGTAATCGTAAAACTAATAATATGCATCTAAAATAAGTTTTGTTTCTGGCTCCGGCCATTCTTTATAAGAAATATATTTGTTATGACTACATATTATGCCGTGTTATGAAATTCGATGCGAGTAGTGATATCGTACCTGATTTGTAATAACGATTTTATTTTACTTAATACCTAATAATATCTCTCACTTGCTTTATTTCTATCAAAGAAAAATAAAATAAAATAACAAATTAATGTATACTGTTTGTCTACTTCAAATTAAACCAGTCTTCTTTCTCTTTCTGTTAATATATTTTTTATTTTAATAAGTTTAATTTAATTTAAGCTTTCAATTAAATTTTGAATTGTTTCTTTATCCTGTTCCTGGGAAATTGTTAAAGTTCTAAAAAAAATATTCTTGTAGATTATTTGCACCATAATACAAAAAAAATTAATTGTGGAATGTTACCCTTATTTTATTAGTCATATGACTCATATGAGCCAAAATATACTGATGTGATCCATGATACTAAAAGTAGGTTTTAGTATCATGGATGTGATCTGATTCCATACCAGTATTTAAGACCATGACTGGCTATCCTATCACACATAGACACTATAGATACAGTCTGTCCCAAATTGGGGGTGCATGCATTGCTATCTCGGTACTACGTAGGTATGTGTGCAAAGTGCAATTGGAGATCGGGAAGTAGGTAAAAATTGAATTACAAGATTCGACCATAGCAAGAATGAAATAAAATTGGTAGATACCTATAAAAATAACAAACGACCGTACACACCAAATTTACGAAGGTGTACGACTTTTTTTATTTAAGGTAATTATATTAATAATATGCGTAAAGTTTAATTTGGCGGTATTTTTGGTCTCTAAGGTTAGAAAAAGCAAATGTGTACGGTGTGCGTATCTCTCCAGACTCCAGACAATTTAGTCAGGGATTCAGTGAACCAAATTCCGCTTATTTCTCTGTTGCTATGTAATTTTTGGACATACTTTTAAAATTAGGTCCATGTTATGTAAAATTTTCTGCCGAATCCATTTCCGGAGGGCGATTTGCGATATGAGCTTGCGTTCATCCCCTATATTAATTTTTCACCCCTTTTCGGCGATACACGATATTTAAAATTTTTCAGATATAACTCGTGCTATCTCCAAAACTATCAAATCTACAGGGATCAAATTTTAGACGGAGGTTGTATGATGTATGGTGACTACGACAGCAGCGTTAAAATAGTATTTTGATTATTGATCTTCCAAGAAAAAAATAAAGTACGCGGGGGTGCAGAAATATTGTAGAGAAAAATGTAGCATCTAGGTACTTTTTCTATTTCTAGAGATACTATATCGGTTATGTGAGCAGTATTGTAGTAGAAAGTTCAAATTTAATTTTGGTTAAAGAATTTTTACAATCGGAGTATTCTAGCGAAAGATATAAATTATTTAGTATCAGGAACGATACCGCGCGTTTCGATTGCTTAGGCATGAAGTGTTGTTTTGTGAACTGTGGCAGAAACGCGCTCACCATTCGACCGACTGACGTCGCAAAACATACGAATACAACACGTGAAATAACAAATAGAAACGTGTAAGTATGTACAAATATTGCACAGAAAAATGTTCGTTTTCAAATTTAATGTAAGGAAAGAATTGTAACTGATAAATCTGTCAGTGTACACAGATACAATTACTAGTTTTGAATCAAGAACATTTTGTCTCATATAAGCGCTAATAAACAAATTAATAATAATAATAATAATAATAATAATAATGTCTTTCTTGACAAAAAATTATTTAAAAAGGAACAATATGCAAACAGTAGTTAATATTATAATGAATAAAGAATAGTAAATAATTTGATTTGCCTAATAACTAAACAATTTTCTTTTCATAACTAACAAACATAAATAATCATAATTTTAAATAAAATTATTTATTCTATATGGGGAATATATTTATATGCGTGTATATGAACCAGTTAATTTTTAATTTCAATCATTATTTGATGTATAGATATAAATATTTTATTTCATGAATTACTAATCAAATTTACAATTTCCCATGCAAACGCAGCTTATTATGCAATCATTTCCTAGCTTCTTACAACAACACCTACTGCACTTAATACTTTTACACTTACACGTTGTCACATATATTTGTTCTTGTTTCAGGTGTTTCGTAATCATGATGGGAATTAAAATGTTATGTTCATTTTTCCAACCATATTCATGGCCGTTCAGTAATTTAGGGGATGGTTTGTGCAAGAATGCTAGTGATCCATTCCCTAAATTACTGAACAGTCATGAATATGGTTGGAAAAATGAACACAACATTTTCATTCCCATCATGATCACGAAACACCCAAAACCGGAACAAACAAATGTGACAACGTGTAAGTGTAAAAATAATAACTGGAGTATAAGGTGTTGTTGTAAGAAGCTAAGAAATGATTACATAAAAAGCTGCGTTTGCATGGGAAATTGTAAATTTGATTAGAATACTCATGAAATATAATATTTTTTTCTAATTTTGACATAAAAATACACTTTTCAAAACTGACGTATAAGTGTCAAAACGTTCTACTTTTCATCACCAATTAGGAAAAGTTAAACTTTTCACTGGTGAGGAAAAGTTCGTTATATCACCAGTTAAGAAAAATAAAGAACTCTCAAGAAGAAATAGAATCAACGTATATTCAAAACATAATACAAGTTTATAGGAATTATTATTTTTTAATTATAAATATTAACTATACAATTTGTGAAATTTGTCAAATTAACTCCTGAAGAAGTTTTATTTGTTGAATTTGCCATTATATTATGTGCTGCATTATGCCCTAAATTAATAACATTTAACATTTGTCACTTTTGACATTAAAATTAAATGCGTAATAACAGAGACAAAGGTAACTATGTTTACATGAATACTTAATTTTTTATGATTTTTAAACATTTTGTTTAAAGAATTTTATTTTTAGACGTTTAGATTAGAAAAAAATCTTGTATGTAACACGTTACGAAAGACCATTTTGTGTAACTCGTGTCATTTTGCGGGAACTCGCTTCGCTCATCCCGCAAACATCCACTCATTACACAAAATAAAGTCTTTCGTAACTGGTTCCATAAATAGCTGTTATTTAAAATTATGATTATTTGTTTGTTAGTTATGAAAAAAAAATGTTTAGGTAGGTATTAAACAAATCAAATTATTTACTATTCTTTATTCATTATAATATACTGTTGGCATATTGTTCCTTTTTAAATAATTTTGTCAAGAAAGACATTTAGAAGTTGCCAATAAAATATATGTTTATATAAAGAATTTGTTTATTAGCGCTTATATGAGACAAAATGTTCTTGATTCAAAACTAATAATTGTATCTGTGTACACTGACAGATTTATCAGTTACAATGCTTTCCTTACATTAAATTTGAAAACTAACATTTTTCTCTGCAATATTTGTACATACACGTTTCTATTTGTTATTTCACGTGTTGTATTCGTATGTTTTGCGACGTCAGTCGGTCGAATGGTGAGCGCGTTTCTGCCACAGTTCACAAAACAACACTTCATGCCTAAGCAATCGAAACGCGCGGTATCGTTCCTGATACTAAATAATTTATATCTTTCGCTAGAATACTCCGATTGTAAAAATTCTTTAACCAAAATTAAATTTGAACTTTCTACTACAATACCGCTCACATAACCGATATAGTATCTCTAGAAATAGAAAAAGTACCTAGATGCTACATTTTTCTGTACAATATTTCTGCACCCCCGCGTACTTTATTTTTTTCTTGGAAGATCAATAATCAAAATACTATTTTAACGCTGCTGTCGTGGTCACCATACATCATACAACCTCCGTCTAAAATTTGATCCCTGTAGGTTTGATAGTTTTGGAGATAGCACGAGTTATATCTGAAAAATTTTAAATATCGTGTATCGCCGAAAAGGGGTGAAAAATTAATATAGGGGCTGAACGCAAGCTCATATCGCAAATCGCCCTCCGGAAATGGATTCGGCAGAAAATTTTACATAACATAGACCTAATTTTAAAAGTATATGTCCAAAAGTTGCATAGGACTGAAAGTAAACGGTCTCTGAATCCCTGACTAATTACAACGCTTGACGTCTAAACGAACGTAGAAGTCGCATATTCCTTATTTGAAACAGAACCATAATAATTTTCATACATTTCCGTTCTTATGTTCTTTATTTTTACTGAATAAAATTAATTATTTTACTAAAAAAAAAATAAGTGTGTAATAATTAAGGCACGTAAATATCATAGATTTCAGCATCAACGGTTATAATGAAAAGCACATTTTTTATTCTCTTTTGTTTGAAAAATATTTAAGGGTTGATATTTCAGCCCCAACGATTATTTCAGATATGCGATGAATACCACGAACTAAGAACATATTATTATCTCACAGTCAATCGATACTGGACAGAATGGTGGACAACGAAAAGCGCATTTTTTATTCTCTTTTGTTTGAAAAATATTTGAGGATTGATATTTCAGCCCCAACGGACATTTCAGATACCTACGTCGATTAATACTTGAACGAATGACATATTTTGCAATCACTTTCTGCTTATCCTTTAGATGGGTGAACAACGTAAAGACAGAATTATTGATTTAGAAATACATTTTACTTACCTACCTATAGGTATTTAATGCCATAATTTCTTACTACTGATTATTACTTTTACATAAAAAGGCGTCTTGACAATTAATTAGCCGTACGCCATACAGTTTTTGATGAAAAGAACTTCAAATGAAAAAATATTGACGATTCGTTTCGTTATGAACAATATAAGCAAAAATAATACTTCGTGTTTTTTTTTTCTCAAGGAAGAAAACGGTTTGCCGTGCGGCTAATTGAGCCTTTTTATGTAATATTATCCGAAGAATTATAATAAAGTCTCAAAAAACTAAAAATGTTAACTAAAAACAAATTAGAAGAAAAGGATAACTTATCCCTCGTTTCTCCGCCTATGGATGAAGTAAATTTTGGATAACACTGTAGTTTATATCCATTTTAATCAGAATTTGCGAGTTTATTGTAGAAATTAAAAAAAAAAATGTTTTATACAAAAGTTGCAGGGTACCTATTTACTAAATTTTTATTTGGCAGTAATAAAAAAACAAATGAATGTCCATTTTTTCAGATATGATGAATATAACCTGTTTTTTTAAATGAAATATCCTATATGTTTTTATTCAGTTAGATTTGTTTTTTTTTCTTATTACACTGATATAGCATATTTTATAGTTTTATTTAGGATGTTTTGAATTATTAATAAAAAACAAACAAATTGTAGGTAAGTATTTCTACTAGAGTAACTAGAGTGTAAACAGTTTGCGTTAGCAAAAAGGGCCATGGATGAAAACAATAGAAACTTATTATTTTGACTAGTGTCATTATTTATGCATCAACAATCAAATTGGTGAATTCTTATGTTAAAATGAGATTCAATTTAAAAAAAAAATTGCTATGCTTGAATTATAAAGGATGATCCAATTGGTGCTTCATGACTTTAAAATGAAATAAAACACAAAAATTGTTCTGCTACACAGAATGTTTTTTTTATTCGAAAGAACATCTTATTACAATTACGTTTTGAGAATAATATCGGTTAAATGTGCACCACAACTTTGTTGACGATAGCGGATTCGATCAGTCCAAATCATTACGTTTTCACAGATTGCGGCCGGTATCTCTCGAATAACAGTTCCTATATTGGTTTTTAAATCCTCAAATGTTACTGGATTGTTAGCATAGACCATCGACTTCACATAACCCACAGGAAGAAGCTGTTAGGCCAACGAAACCCGTTGCTGTAAGGGCAGTTTGGTGACAACGTTATTTCAAGAAATGGTCATGTTCATTATCCACCAAAATGTTGTGATATGACGCCTTTGACTGCACCTGTGGGGTTATGTGAAGTCGAAGGTCTGCACTAACAATTTAACAACAATTATTGAAGATTTAAAAACCAACGTCAGAACTCTTATTCGTGAGATACCGGCTGCAATATGTGAAAGCGTAATGATAAATTGGACTGATCGAAGTCGTGGTGCACAATATTGCGGAACAATTTTTATTTTATTTCATTTTAAAGTACTGAAGCACTAATCCGATCACCCTTTATTTAATGAACAAAAAAAGTGCAACGTATACTTTTAGAAAATAGAGACGGAAATATCCACAGCGTACAGTTCCATCGAAACGATTGTTTGAAAAACTGACGATATAATAATTACGTGAGATAGGAAGCCTAAAAAAAAACAAATTTAACAAGATTAAAACATAGGATGTTCCATTTAAAAAAAAAAACAGGTTATATCCATATCTGAAAAAATGGATATTCACTTGTTTCTTTCTTACTGCCAAATAAAAGTTTAGTAAATACCCTGCAACTTTGTATTATTTTTAATTTCTACAATAAACTCACAAATTTTGATAAAATGTGTACCTACCAAACAAAATATAACACTGTACAAAAGTAAGCCTTAATAATGCAGAATCGTGAACAAAGTTTTATAAAGTTATCTCAAAATATTTCAGAGATTAAAAACCTACATTTAGCAGCAAAAAAGTTTACACTTGGAGTAGTTTTCCACACACACCAAAACACTTTTGCACACACTCGACGCGCGTTTCGCCAACCAAGTTGGCATCATCGGGAGATGATTAAAGTTTTAATCATCTCCCGATGATGCCAACTTGGTTGGCGAAACGCGCGTCGAGTGTGTGCAAAAGTGTTTTGGTGTGTGTGGAAAACTACTCCAAGTGTAAGTTCTACACCAAAGGTTCCAACCCCTCTTCAGGAGCAAAAAAGTTTATATGAAGTTTTCTTACTATATTTGCACGTAGAATTGGCACCTTACCACGGGTATTTTGGAACATCCTGTATAATGGAAATCGCGCTTCAAAAAGTTTTGGACGACGCTAAATTTATAATAAGTAATTAAACATATTATTACGTGTTTACACCTTTTGTAAACACTCCGAGCGTGGGTTCAATAATTCATTTAAACTAAAACTATTATTCACTACTAGTCACTGTTTGTTCTTTTCAATATTCAGCTGCCTGACCAACTTGGTTTTTATATACCTGCAGATATAGCTTCTAGCATAATTTAGAAGCTCCTCTAGATTGTTCCACAATTCTCTAGTTTTTTTATTCGTTTTCGTACCACTGACGTCATTTCTTGGACGACTGCTGAACCACCACCCTTAGGAACCCTCTTTTTTAGGGGGGGGGGGGCGTAGTTGCTGACCGCTCTAGGCCTAGCAGACTAGTTGCCCCCCAGAATCAGTCTTCCGCACGTCCTGGAACCGCTTTCGCTTTACGTCAAGATACGGGTCATTACGAGAATTTATGAAAATGTTCGAGAAAATTCGCATTCTTTGTTTGAAAAAATTCGCGACTTGCGTCTCTAAGTTATGTAATTCATTAAACGTATTTTTCTTGTTTATAGAAAAACTAAATAATTATTAATCCGATACATTTTTTGAATAATGGTACAGGGTGTCCAACCGAGAATTCCCCTGTCATAACTCGTTTATAGACATATTGAAATGTTTCAAAAGCTGGATGAAATTAGATCACTTTTTTATTCTCAGACGCTAACTGAGGTCTTTTTGACTTTTATGATAAAAACAATATGGCGGAGACTGATTTTAAGTAACACCCTGTACATAACATAATATTCGGTTTATGCTTTTCTGTTTTCAAAAATGTAGGGTTTCATGGGTCTATTGCTTTTGGTTTTCATGTTATTGAGCGGAGAAGATTAAGATATCATATAGATTTTTACATGGTAAAAATTTCAAATAGGCTGTCACCTAAAAACCTTTTTTATTACTAATAAATAAGAAGTAGTAATAAAAAAAGATTTGTTTTGTGGTGACAACCTCGGTGACAGCCTATTTGAAATTTTTAACATAAATCTCAAAAATCTTCTCCGCTCAATAACATAAAAACTAAGAGCAATATACCTATTATGAAACCCTACATTTTTTAAAACAGAAGACAGCATAATCCAAATAGTCCATTATGTCAGGGTGTTACTTTAAAAAAAATCAGTCGCCTCAATATTGTTTTTACCACAAAAGTCAAAAAGTCCTCGGCTAACGTCTAAGAATGAAAAAGGTATACTTTCATCCAGTTTTTGAAATTTTAAAATATGTCATAACTAAACGAGTTATGATAGGGGAAATTCTTGTTTGGACACCCTGTACATGTTATTTTTATGTATGCTATTATTGTAATATGTCTCTTGCTATCATTTGTTTTTCACCTTTTCTTAAGTTTCAGCTCATTATCTAATAATTAGTTTTAAATTTGGTATAAGATTAAAATCTTATCTTAACTGTAGTTTAGTGGACGGGCTATGATAGCGGCAGTGAATTTCCTACAACCACTTCCCATATCCCGCAGGATTTGAGTTGGATCGTGTGCCCTAAGTTGACAGCGGAAGCCCAGAATGACTGATTTCTGCATTTGGTCCGCCAACCACTCTTCCGACTTTTGGCATGACGAAATAGTCTTCAACGTAAGCTTGATACCTCCTAACGCACCCATTATTATTTTGACCATTTTGACAAATAAGCTTATTGATCTCAGTATTTGGTCCGTTTTTTCTCCTTCAAGACGGTGTTCGTCCCAGCAGGTGGTGAGAACTCAATGACACACATCACCATGATCTGATGACCGAGGAGCTTATTGGATGGAATTAGCCTGATGCTGTTCAATAATTGCGGCATTCACCCTCTCAGGTCGACAATCTCTCTTGATATGCCCTGGTTTGCCGCACTTGTAACAGCCGATACCTCCGTTTAGCTTCCCACCACTTTGCTGTTTTCCTGGCTATGGTTGTACTAAATGTAATTTAATCAGCAATTAAGTGAACACGCTCGTCATTATTATTATTATTATTATAGTTTCCCGGTTCGTTTTCTCTGACAGTCACGGCCTCAATCTCGACCAAAGCTTCGCTTCTACTTATGTGCTGAGGTAACCTAAAGGACTCGCCTAATCTCCACGGCCCTTATGCCATCGATAAAGGCCCTAACGACTAATTACTTCCTGAAAATCACTTGGTGCATCTGGATAGGGATAAGCCCAGTCTTTCCACAGCAGCTTCAAATAAAAAAAAAACATAAACATAAAACATGAAACACACCTTTGGTGTGTTCCATTGTTGTCTAATTTCTTTAAATTACACAACCCCCAAATCCAAAGCCAAAGGCTGTCCGGAAGGGGACTACACATTTGAAAAAACGCAGACAAGCATCCATACCCACCGACATTGCCATCTGCCGATGCCGGGCCTCGAACCCGGACAGGATAGGAAGTGTGGCCAGAGCCATAACTGTCACTCCTAGCCCACTACGCCACCTAATCGGTATCGCGGTAATTCTTGTAAACTCTCCTCAGCATTTTGTGTACGCGATTTCAGTCAAAGTCAATAAAAAGTCTTTTTTGAAGTGTTTCTTTCAATATAGCGGCAAAATTCGGGGTCGCTAGACCGTGCAAAATTAGTATGTCTTTTTGGAGGTCCCAATAAAATTTACTCCAGCCTGCCACCATTTATTTTCACAATAGCCTTTTTTGAACGCCCTGCCATGCCGACTGGCCTAATAATCTTAGCATACAATTTTTTTATTTAATTGAATAGATATCTAGTGAATGAGAATTAGGAAATTATTCAGTAGGTAGGCTGCTGATAAAAGTTGAGCGTTGCTAGGTAACGAGACATTAAGATTGTTCTGTCAAATAAATTAGGTTATTTCCACAATTCTTTATTATCAATAATTTGTGTTAAATTTTTTGATTCCGACCATTGTGACTTAGAGAGTGTACTCCACCGGATTTGAAACCTGCTGCAACCAGAAGTCGGTTATGGTAATTACTGAGAAATATGACGATTAAATGTTTCTTGGATAATCTAGACCCAGGACATTGATGTTAGCACATTCACGGCAATCTAGATGCAGAAATAAAAATAGGTCTAAAAAAATCAAGTGGGCTAAAACATTTCTCAAACAAGTGCAGTCGCACCTTAAAACGTCTCTAGAATCCAAAAATATAAGAGTACCTATACAGGATGTTTCATTTAAAATTTCATAGTTGAGGTCATTTCCTGCGAAACCGGAAATGACAGAAATGTGACAAATATCGAAGTTGCATTTTCCCCTGTATATTATGTCCTCCAAATTTCAATGTTATATCTAGAAAGTTGGTATGACTTGTCAAATAATTTCGTTGACACCCGGTATGTACAATTATTTTTAGAAAAATTTGTCGGTTTTGCTCAATCGGTTTTTAAAAGCAGTGCTGTTACGGACATGACTCTTCTAGATCTTGATTTATGTTTCATTTGTATTTCCAAATTGCCCCTTCATGCCAAAGTTACAAAACAAGCGTTTTGTTAAAAATATTCATCTTACGATTCGTCATCAGTAATTAATTGTAGAATGTGAAAATTTGTAAAGTACACATAATATTCGATTGTAACTTTTTTTTATATAGAAAATAATACCTACCTAAAGACTTTGAAAAAAAATTAAATAGAGAGGCTGCATACCTGCCTGTATCTTAATTACTGTTTATACTCTAATGTCACGATACACATAAGCTTACGCGGTATGTTCTTGCGCATCCTAAAGCTATCTCTCTCGCACAATATGACGTCAGCTGGATTACAAAATTCGAAATTCGTGATGTAATACGTATGGAGAATTGTGATAAATATTATTGTCGCTGCTTTTAGGGCATTTTTCTTAGTTTTGTTATCATTTCTATCAAGTTGTTGCTATATGAATAAATTTAATAAACACATAATATACATATATTTATCAACGATCTATTCTATAACTTTCTCTTATAGTGCTATAAACATACACCTCTATAAAATTATAGCAGGATGTAAATGGCAACTTTACTTTTTATTATTACTTATTAAGACAGCCTATCTTATTACTTTCTATTTTCTATAATATTCAGCAGTTTATTTAAATGCAAACTACAAATAAAAATTTCATTCACTAAGTCTAGGGTTAGGTTTTTCTATAACACTTTACATCTCCGTTATAAATTTACAGTTGCATTTTATGGTATAGAATAGACACTATTTTATATTGGATGTAAAAAGCCAAGGTCAAAGGCTTACATCCCTTACAGCCAGCGCTGTAAAATGGGTTACAGAATAGCACCACAAATTTTTATTATTTTTGAACTAAATTTTTTATGAAGTAAGAAAAACAACAAATTATAAAAATATGTAGCTTTATTTAAATTTAAGACATGCAAAATTTAAACGTTTTACTTTTTCTACATAGGTTTCATACAGAAAAATAACTTAAGAAACAGATTAAAATTTACTTAACTTAATATTCTTTACATTGATTTTGTCCTGGCGACTACAAGCAATAACCCACTGTTTTATTAAATTAGCATCCTTTGGAAACCGAAAATACTTTATATTACTCCCTTTGGTCACTCGGGTATAGTTTTTACATTTTGCCACAGCACAATTCAACATTTTAGCCGTAAATCACAACGTTAGACGATTTACACGTTTACATATTATAACATGTTTATATCACTATACTATTACAAAACACGTTTTATTAAGAAAATAGCATTGAAATTATAAGAAAACTTGGAGAACATAATATTCTACAGATCAACAAATTCAAACCAAAGCAGAGCACTGCGACTGTGTCAGTGTCAAGTGTCTGCCAGCTGACGTCATGCGCGGCGATTTCATTTTTAGGTCCGTCTAATGAGCATACCATGTTTTCTTATACCATGCTCTAATGTCTAATCTGAAGGGAGTATTCAATAAATCGATTGGTATTGTCCGTTGCTTAGTGATTTCGAGTTGCTTCCGTTATTCCTCCAGTTTATCGCATTTGTGCTTTCTCCCTATAATTTTCCTCTACACAATTTTAATAAATTCTTGTTGCACCATTATAATTCGTATCCTAAATTCCCAAAAACAGTAGAGGTTTATCGGTTCGGTAATGCAATGATAAGCAGCATATTTTTCCACCCAGGCGGTTTGGGTTCAAATCTTAAGGGGACCCAAGTCGATGGGTGAGCAAACCTGCTCGCGTCATTTTCTTTGAATAGTAATTTATGTATGTGGGTTTCATATATCTGCGTGTGAGCACGTTAAAGATAAAATTCTCTGACTAAGGTTGTCAGTGCTTACGGAAGCACTGATATGCTTATCTCCTTGACCTTAGTTAATAAACCGAACTGATTTAAAAAAAAAATGGGGCTTATGAATCTTACGATTATATTATAATAATAGATGTGGTACAAGATGTAGCAAAGCTATCAAGGTCGTATCTAGGGAGTTCTTAGATAGGTAGGTATTTATGCTTGCATTTAAGCACACATACAGGGTGTTCTGAAAAACACTTGCATAAATTCAGGGGCAGATAGGATTTCAAAAAATATTTCAATTTGTTCCTATGAATCATTGGCGTATCTTTTTCCGTTTTCAAGATACAGGGCATTGAAAATAATTTTCCTTAAATGTTAATTTTCTGTTAGTAATAATTAGTTATTTTTTTCAATTGTATTCAGTATGTGTTAAACTTTTCCAGAAATAAACTAACTATTACTTTTTATCATTACCATTCAAATAATAACTTTGATTTTGAGTTTTATTAATGAAACTAAAGTAATAACAACTAGGTGCCAAAGCCTACTTGAAATAAAAACCAACAATTTGGGATACCAGCTGCTTGACTTTGGTGCACTATACCTGGTAAATTTTAGCACTTCTTACAAGAGCACCTTTTTTGTTTAGAATAAAATTTGCTATAACAGCAAGTGACAAAAGGGGCAAAAAGATTAATCTCAAAAAAGTTAGGACCTAAAATGTTCCCACGGAGTACCGTACTGAATGCCCTGTATGATATAGCCAAAAATTAATAACACCAGAGCATTTAGTATCCCCAGTAACCCCACATAGCAAAATTTCAGCTCATTTGGTCGAATTTTGTGGAAGATAGGACCGAAACTAGATTTTTAAAAATTATTTTTAACGCCCTGTATCTTGAAAACGGAAAAAGATACGCCCATGGTTCATAGGAACAAATTGTAATATTTTTTGAAATTCTATCAGGCCCTGAATTTATGGTAGTGTTTTTCAGAACGCCCTGTATATTACTTAGGGTCAACTGCTCTTTGCAATTAATTCTCTGTATAGGGCCCAGTGCTCGACCTAGTGCTACCACGTCAAGTACTATTTCTGCGCCTAAAACTGCTCTGAATATGCCATGCCCGTTTATTGTCAAATTCAAATCAAAAGTTGAAGTTACTTCCATTAAAACCCGGAGTTTCTCCTTAATCAGTAAAAAAAATTAAGTGGCGACTGGAAAGTATAATATACATTATATAATAATAATAACACCACATGTAATTACGACCCCCTTGATCCCGGAAGGTTTTAGAAGAGCCGTGTGTGGGAGAAGGCTACACATTTAGAGACAAGTGACATACCCAATATCCGTGTATAGTGAAAAAATCCCTCTCACAGTATTTTCCACTGCCACGACCAGGAATCGAACCCGGAACTTTTGGGTGAGAGACAAGTGCGCTCTACCACTCCAATAACAACACAACCATAGCAATCAATTTATTAAAGAGTGACAGTGTTAGCAATAATGAAACGTACATAATGGGGGATTTTAATATTGATTACAAAGGGCAGAATGCAGTGACTAAAAATTTTAAAAATACGATTAAAGATGCAGGGTTTACACAAATTGTAAAATATCATACAAGAGTCACAAAGTCCTCAGCTACTTTAATTGATTGGATAGTAACCAACAATTTTACTGCTACGGAACAAAACAGGGACTTCCCAAATCTTTTTGATCATGAGGTAATAGGGTTCGATATCAGTTCCATAAACGGCAATAGGGTGGAAGAATTTAGGTACAGACGCAGAATTAATGATGAAAATTTAAATAAAATTAGATTAGATTTAATTAAGAAAAATTGGGAAACTATCTGTACAGATATAAATATTGTATATGAAAATTTTAAAAATAATATAACAGATTCGCTTAATAAAATATGCCCAATGGAAAAAATAGAAATCAAATCGAATGTACCCTGGATGTAGGATAAAAGAGGCTCAAAAAGAACGAAATTGTGCTTATAAAAAATTTACATTGACAAAAAAAGATGAAGATTGGGATGATTACAAGAAAAAGAGGAATCAAGTGACACGTATAATTAGAGAGAAAAAGAAACTACTATGAGATGAAAATTGACTCGAAAAGTGATAGCAAACACATGTGGAGAACTGTTAAGGAATTATTGGGTCAAAAAACAAAGAAATTGCAAGTCGACAAAATAGTTTTTGAGAGTTATAATGGAACTCCTGTGGAAAATTTTAATAAGTACTATAGTGACAGTATCAAGGAAATTGCGGATAGTATAGAAGATAAGCAACGTCCAACTCTACAAAAAAATATACTGTCCTCAAAAAATACACTAACTATTTTAAAAAAAATTAGTTTTAGTGAATTAAACAAAATTGTGAGTTCTCTTAAAAACAAACGTACGGGTGATGAAGATCTCAGTGTAAAACTTATAAAAGATTTATTTTGTGTAATCGGTTATCCGCTGCTAAATCTGATTAATTTAGTACTAGAAAAAGTACTATACCTTTAGATTTAAAAATTAGTGTTATTGACAAAATCATTGAAATTATCATGAGAAATCAGTTAAGTATACTCGGGCCAAAAAGAGTAGTCAGTAGGGCCAGGGGCGTACGGATTTACGAATTTCATAAATTCCATAATTCGAACAAATGAAAGCGGATTGTGTTAATTATGCCTGAGTATGAGTTACCATGTCTTAAATTTTAAATAATATGCTTACATCTGGCAACATTATCTCCACGAATTAGGTATAGCAACAGAGTTGAACAACGCACATCCTTTGCGTTGCAGCATATGTGACGCCACTGAATGCGCTATCTAAGCCCTCTCGACGACCTTTATAATAGTCGAACAAATTATTGGGTACTAGGGCGGCACGTTCAAGCATGTACTTTATTTGGTTGACTATACCAATTAAACATAATGACCTAGTTGTGGTTTTCATCTCTGGTAGGCGGAGAAAACTGGATATATTTCTCTGAATTATATGGGATTATATGGTAAAACGAGCTGCCGCTTCTGTATTCCATAACAGCTAAATCCTTTGAAGAATTTCCGGTAAGTTTTTTGCTCTACTGACTACTCTTTTTGGCCCGAGTATAAGTATCATGAGAAATCAGTTAAGTAAGTATGTAAGTGTGGCCTTTTTTTATTTTTTTTAATGCGACAAGACAATAAATCGTAAGTTATTAATTGATAAGTTAGAATTATATGGAATTAAATCTTTAGCTTTATATAGAACTTATTAAGGATTACTTAAATGATCGGTATCACTTGACAAGACTGGGGAACAGTAAATCGGATAAGATAATTAGTAAATATGGTGTACCCCAAGGGAGCGTCTTGGGACCACTATTGTTTATAATATACATAAATGATATACATGATGTTTGTAAGAAATCATTTATTAACTTATTTGCCGATGACACGTTGATATCAGTATATAACTTATATAATTAATAATGAACTGAGTATTTTGTATGACTGGTTGTGTAGTAATAAGTTGAAGTTAAATACTAACAAAACAAAATATATGGTAATGGGGTCGAGGGCAAACTGTGTAAAGTACATTGAAGGTAATTTTGCTGTTAGTATAAAAAATGAGCATATAGATCGGGTAGATGAAATTAAATACCTAGGGGTAATTATAGATCCACAGATGTCCTTTACAAATTATGCAGAATTTTTGTGTAAAAAGTTAGGTAAAAAAGTTGGGTTTTTTAAAAGGATATCATTTAATTTAACACAATGGGCCAAGATACTGATTTACAACACTATCATATACCCTCATTTTAATTATTGTGTATCACTTCTTCTTGCGTGCACAAAGGAGCAAAAAAAAATAGGCTACAAGTATTACATAACAAATGTATGAGAATATTATTAAATTGTGATATTTATACACCTATTACGACAATGCTGTCACAATTAAATTGGTTATCAATCGAGCAGGAGATTAAAAGAGCGAATCTAATAATAATTTATAAGATGCAAAATAAACAAGTACCTGAATATCTATGGAAAATGATTAGTACAAGATATGACATTCATGGTAGAGTTGTAACCCCAGACTGAATAAATCTAATTTGCCTTATGGGCTTCTGGGTTTCAAAGTTTATTTTACCTGTCGGCTGCTCAGATTTTTCCGGTGGGTCGTGAGTCAGAATATGGTGTTTAATAAATTAACAAACTTATTATTAAATTTGGTTAAAACCCTGATTTGTTAACAAAAGAACTTGAAGAGTGCACTTTAAGTTTCTAGCTTAGTAAGATTTAAAACTGCAAGTTATAAGAGATTAAAAGTTAAGGAATTATTTATCAAGTAAAATTAAGATAAATTAAGATAATTTTTGGGCGCCAGCTACTAAAAATTAGTAACAATTTGTATGATATCAGATTTTCACAATAAGAGAAATAAAACGATTCAGCTCAAATAAAAAGTATATTAACAAATAGAATAAATATTAACAATAACAAATTACTCTTAACAATGATGAAAAATATATATTTACCTGAAGGGCAAAACAATGGAAATAAATGCCTGAAGGGCTATCACAATAAAAAATGAATGAAAGGAAAAATATTTTATCAACTGCAAGGCTTACATTTACAAGAACAATTACTGGCAATTATTTGTTACGCTGGAACCGAAGACCTGATGATGGAAATATGTTCTACCACAGACTTACAGACCTTAATTTCCAAGGATTTCCACGATGATCTATTCCCTTGCCAAGATGGCCTATGCTGGTGTATACTGATCTTCTGGGTCTAGCTAGACTTCACCTGCACCTGGGAAAGATGTAACCAATCCTGGATAAGATAATAGGATAATCTGGATTTCAGTCTGATGTGGTCTGGTAAAGTGGAATCTGTCGAATCCTCTTCTTGGTCTCGTTCAATAAAACATAAATATACCAGTGTCAAAAATGTACAAAGTAAAGTTGGAAATATGCAAGTTAGCTTACGGCTGATAAAATTAGAAAAAAACTTACTGAAGGCAAGTTTCTTCTAGAAAAGTTGTCTAAACAATTTAGCAAAGATATGAATTATAATAAATCAATTATTATAATTACAAAGATATGAATTTATTATTTTATTTTAAAAATAACTCAAGATATAAATTATAATAAACTAATTATTATAATTTCGAACTATGAAATTTTAGAAATTACTCTAGATATAACTAGACAAGATTAAAGCAATAAAAATAATTCCTCTGAATAAGAAATTATGTTATATTATTTGAATTTAATAACAGTAATTAAATAGACAAATCACAATAAGACACTCAGAAAATTAAGTTTTAGTATTGCTAAAACGCAATATTTTCACAAATAGAAAATGTGTGAATCACAAAATAATACAATAAGTAAGAAGGTAAAAAGTTAGGTATTCTGATTTTTATAACTAATTTAATTAGATTACTAATTAAAGTTAATTTCTACTATTTAATGTAGAACGATAAGAAACAATAAGTTTATTTAATTCTCCCAATTGGAGTAAGAAATGGTAAGAAATGCTGTAATTTATTCAATTAAATTACGACAATTAGATAATAACTATGAATTTTAATTAATTCAAATCGTATTAAGATATAGCAGGGAATAATTTAAATATTAAATTAAATTACGAAAAATTACAATAATCAAATTGTGAGATAAGATAAAAACCAATATTTTCCGTTAAGCGAAAACTATTAATTTCGAGGAGTTTTTTACCACCTTCCGCAAACGAAAGAGATCTGTGTAAGTGCATATATTTTATGAATAACTCGATAAAGATAATAACGATAATTGCAAATTTTAATTGCAAAAGATAATAAGGAACGGTAATAACATAAGTTAACTTGCAAGACGACACCACGTGTAGATATTTGCATGAAATCAATCACGCGTGGAGAGCACTAAATTTGGCTAAAATGCCGGCGTCAAACACACCCAATTGATAAATTCGATTTAAATCGATATTTACCACATTTGACTGTAATAAATAACCAACATGCTAAATATTTACTAGGCTACGTATTGCAAATAATACTTTATAACGATAGATACAGAAAAATTCTACATCCGAGAAAAATAATTAGATATTCATAAAATTACGACTTACCAGTACGGAAGATAGGAAAAAGCTCGTGGAGGAGGAATGCGGTAGGATCGAGAACGTTTCAGTGCCGTCGACGCGCGCATAACATAGCTACATTTAATTGTCTCCGGTAGAAACCAGTTGTAACCGTAATTTACCAAATTATCGTTACACACCCCATTCGCTTCGGGTAGAAAATTTGTTAACTCTAGGAGTTACAAATTTTCGTTATCGTAATTACCCCAAATAAAGGATTAAAAAATAAAAAATAAGACATAAGACAAGATAGACAGGAAGGAAAGATACTGGGTTCTATTGGAGAAGTGATTAATCCCCTCGAACACATCCAAGTCAATCGACATGTGGCATGATCATAGATGAAATGGGATCAAACCAAAGGACATTTTGTGCAGTTCTAGATGCAAGAAAAGCCTCGTTAATGTACCCTTACTCGGAAGTCCATGAAGAAAAACAAGAAAGATGCAAGAAGCAAATAACACTCGCCCAAAAGAATCACGAAAAGAAGAGAGAGAGATAGAGAAAAAACCAGAAAGAAGTTAAGGAGAGGACACTAAGTCAGTCTCCAGAGACGTGGTTTGCCGCCTCAGTACTGTATAGTAGTTACCATTACTGAAATTGGACGCGTAGCTCCAAGAAAAGAAAAGGCGACGAGGTTGCTCCTGATTATAACACAGTGGCTAATTTCCCTGTCCAGCAATGAAACAGACTTGTACAAGCAGCAGATCAGTGAGAATCATTATGCTAGCAAGGCTCACCAGACTAGATGTCAGAAACTCTTGAAAAGCAGACACATCCTGTCCATTTACTATTAAAAGTAGCCAAACAGTGACGAAACCACTCCCATCACAATCAAGCCTCTCTGCACGATAAGTGGCCGTTTAGAGGGCTTTTACCTCACGCAGGTTAATCCGCGGTGGTAGTATTCGTTTACCCCTTACCACAGGGCACTAAAATGAAATACTATCAAGTAGTATTCATAATGAAAGGTATAATAAGATAAGATATAGTGAGTGAGATTTTAATCGACTTGATCGGTTTCGGTGTCTGGATCGGCATTACGTGTTAGTTTCTTAATAAGATAGAATACGAGAAATGAAAGATAAGTTACGTTAACAAGTTACAAAACTCAAGATTATAATAAATTGTAATTGGTATATCACGTATAGAGAAAAGTTAAAATAGAAATGCGAAAATAATCCAATAAATTTCAATAACTCATAGGTAACGCTAACAAATAACCACCCAGTATATTACGAATAATTTTCAATCACTTGTAATTCAAATAAATTAATCAGATAATAAGAAATTCAGATAAAAATCCACACGTTAAATTATAAATAGATAAGAACTCGTATTTATTCTCGCGACAAAAAAATTAAATCACCATATGCACAAAGTTCCAATAATGTAAAGTTAAATTCGGTAGGTAAATAAATCTCTTATTCCAACACTATTAAGTTTTCATAAATACTTTAAACCTTACTTGTAAAAAATAGGGAAATAAAGAAATCGGTAAACAAGTTTTTATGTTTACAACGGCCGCAAATATCTTCACAATTTTAATTCAAAATACTTGCAAAAATAAGATAGTAATGAATAAGATAAGATATACCACTTTAATAATGTCAATATCAAATAGGTGTAAAAATCAGTTTTAGTAATATGTACTTATGTTTAAAGTACGAAACATATACTTTCTTAGTTAGAATATTTTATACTTAGAAAATTTAGGTAATGGTTCCAGGTCTTATTGTTTGTTTGACTTTGGCTTATTTCTCCCTGAGAAAATCTGATTTCAATATAACTATAGTGCAGTTTAAATTCATAAAATATCAGGCCTCACACGTTGGACGACAATTTTTGTAACCCCAGACTGAATAAATCTAATTTGCCTTATGGGCTTCTGGGTTTCAAAGTTTATTTTACCTGTCGGCTGCTCAGATTTTTCCGGTGGGTCGTGAGTCAGAATATGGTGTTTAATAAATTAACAAACTTATTATTAAATTTGGTTAAAACCCTGATTTGTTAACAAAAGAACTTGAAGAGTGCACTTTAAGTTTCTAGCTTAGTAAGATTTAAAACTGCAAGTTATAAGAGATTAAAAGTTAAGGAATTATTTATCAAGTAAAATTAAGATAAATTAAGATAATTTTTGGGCGCCAGCTACTAAAAATTAGTAACAATTTGTATGATATCAGATTTTCACAATAAGAGAAATAAAACGATTCAGCTCAAATAAAAAGTATATTAACAAATAGAATAAATATTAACAATAACAAATTACTCTTAACAATGATGAAAAATATATATTTACCTGAAGGGCAAAACAATGGAAATAAATGCCTGAAGGGCTATCACAATAAAAAATGAATGAAAGGAAAAATATTTTATCAACTGCAAGGCTTACATTTACAAGAACAATTACTGGCAATTATTTGTTACGCTGGAACCGAAGACCTGATGATGGAAATATGTTCTACCACAGACTTACAGACCTTAATTTCCAAGGATTTCCACGATGATCTATTCCCTTGCCAAGATGGCCTATGCTGGTGTATACTGATCTTCTGGGTCTAGCTAGACTTCACCTGCACCTGGGAAAGATGTAACCAATCCTGGATAAGATAATAGGATAATCTGGATTTCAGTCTGATGTGGTCTGGTAAAGTGGAATCTGTCGAATCCTCTTCTTGGTCTCGTTCAATAAAACATAAATATACCAGTGTCAAAAATGTACAAAGTAAAGTTGGAAATATGCAAGTTAGCTTACGGCTGATAAAATTAGAAAAAAACTTACTGAAGGCAAGTTTCTTCTAGAAAAGTTGTCTAAACAATTTAGCAAAGATATGAATTATAATAAATCAATTATTATAATTACAAAGATATGAATTTATTATTTTATTTTAAAAATAACTCAAGATATAAATTATAATAAACTAATTATTATAATTTCGAACTATGAAATTTTAGAAATTACTCTAGATATAACTAGACAAGATTAAAGCAATAAAAATAATTCCTCTGAATAAGAAATTATGTTATATTATTTGAATTTAATAACAGTAATTAAATAGACAAATCACAATAAGACACTCAGAAAATTAAGTTTTAGTATTGCTAAAACGCAATATTTTCACAAATAGAAAATGTGTGAATCACAAAATAATACAATAAGTAAGAAGGTAAAAAGTTAGGTATTCTGATTTTTATAACTAATTTAATTAGATTACTAATTAAAGTTAATTTCTACTATTTAATGTAGAACGATAAGAAACAATAAGTTTATTTAATTCTCCCAATGGAGTAAGAAATGGTAAGAAATGCTGTAATTTATTCAATTAAATTACGACAATTAGATAATAACTATGAATTTTAATTAATTCAAATCGTATTAAGATATAGCAGGGAATAATTTAAATATTAAATTAAATTACGAAAAATTACAATAATCAAATTGTGAGATAAGATAAAAACCAATATTTTCCGTTAAGCGAAAACTATTAATTTCGAGGAGTTTTTTACCACCTTCCGCAAACGAAAGAGATCTGTGTAAGTGCATATATTTTATGAATAACTCGATAAAGATAATAACGATAATTGCAAATTTTAATTGCAAAAGATAATAAGGAACGGTAATAACATAAGTTAACTTGCAAGACGACACCACGTGTAGATATTTGCATGAAATCAATCACGCGTGGAGAGCACTAAATTTGGCTAAAATGCCGGCGTCAAACACACCCAATTGATAAATTCGATTTAAATCGATATTTACCACATTTGACTGTAATAAATAACCAACATGCTAAATATTTACTAGGCTACGTATTGCAAATAATACTTTATAACGATAGATACAGAAAAATTCTACATCCGAGAAAAATAATTAGATATTCATAAAATTACGACTTACCAGTACGGAAGATAGGAAAAAGCTCGTGGAGGAGGAATGCGGTAGGATCGAGAACGTTTCAGTGCCGTCGACGCGCGCATAACATAGCTACATTTAATTGTCTCCGGTAGAAACCAGTTGTAACCGTAATTTACCAAATTATCGTTACAGAGTACTACGAAATAACAATAATTTAAATATTGATTTCATAAGTAAATCTTTTTTGCAAGGATCACTATTTTGGGAAGGAATTCGTATTTTTAATGCCCTGCCGCTTGAAGTAAAAAACGCTCCAACCGTTAATAGTTTTAGTAAAAAAGTGTTTAGTTTTTTAAAACAAGAAAAGTTGACTTTAAGCAAATTGTAAATAATGTGGGTTTTTGTTACACTATTTTGTATATAATTAGCTGAAGCTAAATAAATATTTATTTATTTATTTATATTTATTTATTTAATCCATGACCTTCCCAAATACAATGATTTTCAGTAGTAATACCGCAAGAGATTGAATTTTCGCGATAAGTCTGTCGATTTATAATAAAAGACAGACTTATACGCTTGTGTAGTCGTGTGTCGGGGAGACCGCCGTGCCATCTCGCGGATTTGCCGTGTCAATAAGTGGCTGGTGAATGTCAAATTTGCCTAACTTAAACGTGAAATGCCTGTGTAGTATCTAAGTGATTTTATGTAAAATTAAGTGTTATTTCTCCAAATAAAATGATAATTGAAATTACTTGAGGGTTTTTACCTGTAAATACAAGTATTTTCCGCAAAAAGAGCTTGAGCAAAGGGAAAAATTTGCTTGAAAGTACGTGAAAGAAGTGGTTGACGGACAGAGTTGAAAATTAATTGGAACAGTTTTAAGGGAAACCCCAGGAACTCATAGCACTCGAAGGACGAAGACACGAAAATACGTATACTCCGGTTGTACAGGTATTTTCTTAATTACAATAACAAATATAAAAGAGGTTAAAATTAACGAATATAAAATGTATTGGAAATCCTACCAACAGGTGTAATGCTGCTAAGTTTTTGCAAAAATTGCTTGTTGTAGAATATTGTAGGAGAATTTGTATATTTGTGTTAACATTTATAATATTTTTTTGCAGCTCGAATTTGACCGTACAATTTTGGACACACATTGCAACTGCAAAGCAGGAAAGAGCTTCTGTAAACACGCCGCAGCAATTTGCATTTTTGTGAATGTAAAAAATCCTACATGTTCAAAAACGTATCAACCTATGATATGGAATCGACCTCCACAAATACAGCTTGATAAATACCATAAAGGATGTAGAACTGAAACATTATTTCCTTGCAAAGGAAATAGGCAGGACCAAGTATTCAGATTTGAGGATTTAAAAAACATTAACGACCAGCATTTGTCTGAAGACTCTCCACAAACTGAAATAATCAAGAGCGAGATCGAATCGCACAATCAAATAATGTACGAAAGAATGCTTGAGCAGGAAAAAAGAAATATCGCAAAGAAAAGTTTTCTTGAAAAATTGTACCATTTGCAGAGCAACTCGAGCTTTCAAATTTACAATGCTTATAATTGTAATTTCTCAACGCAAAATATGAAGACAAAATTTGCGAAAATAAGTTGCCCACAAGAATATTTATGTAAATATGAGGAAATCAAAGTCGACAAAGAGAAATGGATGGAAATGGCTTTCAATTCTATAGGTCATTCAAATACTTATATGGGGTTACAACAACGATGCACAAGGATTACCTGCAGTGAAACGCACATAGAATCAAAACAAGAGTAGCAAATTTTCACACACTGACAGAGCAGAAAAATAAAGCACTAAAACCGATCGCTATCCAATACGGACTTGAAATGGAATTAACAGCAAGATTACTGTTTGAAGAAACATACGGATACCGTGTTCACGGAGTCGGTCTGATTGTGTCTTTAAAACAACCATATCTGGCATGCAGCCCTGATGGTAGACGCTGGTGAAAATATGGAGCTTTTGGAAATCAAGTGCCCGTACAGTTGCGAGAACACCAAGATTGTGGATTTCCAGACTAAATGTCATTTGTTCCATATCTCATGTTCGATGAAAATGGAGAATTGTTTTTAAAAGAAAATGACAAGTATTACACGCAGATTCAAGTTTTCATGTATATTTCGGGAATTCAAATATGCCATTTCTTCGTATATTCGTAGCAAGATCACGTGTGCCTGAAAATACCAAAAAGCGAGTCATTTTTATCAATATTAATTCCAAAAATCGAAATGTTTTATTTTGAATATTTTATTCAGTCTTCTTAATACCATTGTTTATAAAGTATTATTATAAACAATGTTAATACATAGGCAAACGTCATTTTGATTCGTATTGTGATTAAAAAACATATTTCAATGTTAATTACAACGCAGATTTTAATATATTTTATAATAAAGAATTATAAAATCCTTTTTTTATTTTTTGCGGATAAGGGGTTCCTTGTTATTAGCCAATACATAGGCTACGTACACGATTTTATCCATGTGTGGAATAAGTTTTATATTTATGTGTTCTAGGATTTTAAAAACTTTTATACGTTGAATGCTTCTTTCTCCATCATGGATTCTCACTGAAGCTATTGAGTATCCATGTAATACTTCCTCGCACGAAAATTGCGGATTAAAAGCAAAAGGAGGCATAGTAAGTGTACATTTTCTTTGTGACAATTCTTGCTCTTTTCCAGGAAATCCCTTGTCAGCTAAAATTTGATCTCCCGGCTCAACCAGAGTCAGAAAACCAGTCATTAACTATAATGCAATCAGACTTAAGTACGACCTCCATATCATCCTTTCGATACAAAACTTATATACCCACTTGGAGTAATAGCCATCAAATATTTTAATGTAAAATGAGACTTGTAAGTGGAATACATAGATGCTCGCATTTTCACAGTGGGAAGAGTTTCGACAGTTCGGGTAATTTTTGAAGGTTTCTGGTAAAGTAGCTTTTACTGCTTCTTTTGACGGCCAAAAAATCCATATTTTTGTGTGATAAAATACAGTTTCCAAAACACTATAAAAAATATCACTTGCTGCCTTGGTTGATATTTGAAACAAGCATGCAAGAGCAACAAAATTCAACCCCAACTTCATTTTCATTAAAAACATTAGCAGTCTGTCTTCAGCTTTCATGACTTTAAAATAACCTGGCTGGCCATACGCACATTTGACTTGATAAAATTTAATAAAATATGGAGAAAGGATTTTGTTATTCCACACAATTGCTTGAAAGAACTATCGTCTTGCATATCATCGTACCACTGAAACCCATTTCGCATTTCACAATCAGGACCCACACGAACAGATTGCGTGCAAACCTTCCGTGGTTTTTCAATAACAAAAACTTTTTCACTTTCCTTCTGTAAATTATTAACTGTAATACTCGTTTGAGTTGCAGCTTCATTTGTTGAAGAGTCTTGCCAGCAATATAAAGTAAATATAAAACTGTAATTCCGGATTTGCATTTCGGCGATTAGCGCAACCCTGGACGCAAAAAGCATGCCCGACGTTTTTTACACCCCTTTTGTTCATTTGACGCGTTAAAATGTTTATTTCACACAAAAAAATTGTTTTTGAAACTCTTTTTATCGTGGTTTTTATCGGCGTGATGAACAGAATACAGTTTGTTTACCAGCCATGTTTTGACACGATGTAACCACTATGCGGCGCCACTATAGCTACTACACAAGCGTATAAGATAAATTCATTCACGAGTGGTATTTTAGTAGACTATTTCACGAACAAATATTTTGGTTGATAACTTCACTTGAAGCACCGAAGCGACTCATTTTGACGTCTTATCTCTATAATTAATTTTTATTAAACTGTCAAACTTTGCTTTGCCATCCGTATCCATGGTTACGGCCATCCGTATCCATGGTTACATCGTTGAAAACACCACGCTGATGGACCAATTAGAATTGAAAGACAGTCGGTGTTTTCGCTGTAATACAAGTTGTCTTTGGTTTGTGATTGTAGTGCGGCAGTTTAGCTAGGATATTTCAAGATATTGTGCACTTTTTGATAAAAGCACCAAATTTGGCATAGAGGTAGACCGATGTAATATGAACAATTTTGGATGTGGAGCCATCGGCCAACTGCCCCCTGGCGGCCGTGGCGGCCATTTTCCAAAATGGCTGCCAGTGGACATCCGAAAGACAACAGAAGTTAGATAAAATTTGCTGCTGAAGGTTTTAGTGAATGTTTATTGAATGTTTTAAATGAGAGATAGTTTGTAAGTTATAGGTATACAGGGTGGGTCAATAGTGCGTATTTCTTCTGTATCTCCTGTCTCGTTAGAGATAGAGGCATGGTTCAAAATTTTAATTAATTTGTGGGAAAAAGTACATTTTTTAAAATTATTATCAATTATACAGGGCGATCCGTTAAAGTGGTAGATGAAAGAATATATATTTTTTAAATAGAATGACCCAATTTTTTTTATTATGTTTGAATACCACTATGATGGCCTATTCAGCGGTAAAATATTTTTAAAATTTCTTGGATGGTTAATGAAATAAAAAATATTTTTATGGAAAACTATCGTTATCTACATTTGTAGTCCTTTTTCTACGATTGACTTTTTTATAAAAAATGCCACCTGTTTCTTCAAATCTGTTTTTAAACTTTTGGAAGATGCTCCTTGTGGATGGGTTCTGTGAGAATACATTTTAGCGTAAGTTCTGGAGGCAACAAAATTGAAAGTAACTGAAATTAAATGTCTTTGTTTCTATGAAATAATTTCAAAGGTACATTGACTTTTCTGAATAAAACATACCTATTTACACATAAACAACTACATCTAGAAAATTATTCATTTTAGGTATGGGACATAGCATATCAAAGTTGCAGAGAAATAAAAATTACACAATTTTTACAAAAATATATAGTGTTCCATTTGAAAAAGTTGAGTTTTGGTAGTTTGAATATTTATTTAGCAGTGCGCTTATGAACACTTTGTAGGAAAAAAATATTTTCTACATCAGCTAATAGTTAAAGTCTGGCATACACTACTACCATGTCAAAGAAAAAAAATTACTCTCCAAAAATAAGTCCAAAATCAATTTCCAAATGATACCTGCAAACGGCAGTTTTCAATAAAAATATTTTTTAATTCATTAACCATCAAACAAATTTTAAAAATATTTTACCGCTGAATAGGCCATCATAGTGATATTCAAACATAATAAAAAAATTGGGTCATTCCACTTAAAAAATATATATTCTTTCATCTACCACTTTAACGGATCGCCCTGTATAATTGATAATAATTTAAAAAAATGTACTTTTTCTCACAATTTAATTAAAATTTTGAACCATGCCTCTATCTCTAACGAGACAGGAGATACAGATTTGTTCTGTATCTCCGCACGCACTATTGATCCACCCTGTATATAACTTACAAACTATCTCTCATTCAAAACATTCAATAAACATTCACTAAAACCTTCAGCAGCAAATTTTATCTAACTGCTGTTTTCTTTCGGGTGTCCACTGGCAGCCATCTTGGAAAATGGCCGCCACGGCCGCCAGGGGGCAGTTGGCCGATGGCTCCACATCCAAAATTGTTCATATTATATCGGTCTACCTCTACGCCAAATTTGGTGCTTTTATCAAAAAGTGCACAATAGGTTAGCTAATCCGCTGTACTATTGGTCAGATTATGTGATAATTTTAAGGTGAGTGAAATAATCACTATAATATAAATATTAATTTGCCAAAGAAATGTCAATGTTAATGTGTTTAAGAGTGACATATACTATTTTTTCTTCGAGCGTTAAAATCAAAAATATCACAACTTTAGTTTTGAAAAATGACATTAGGTCAAATGCGTTCAAGCTTAGTAAAAAAAATATATATAATACTAATCATTTTATTTATCAATGAAACATGACATAGGTAAATTTGCAATTTCAAGTATTTCAAGTGGTACACACTGCATTATTATTCAGTCTTTTTTGTTTTTAAATTTAAAAAACGGCTCGACGCGTGACGTCAACTTTTAAAATGACAGTTTATGACAAGTCATAACTTAGATTTTTAATTCGTTGCCATGGATACATTATTTCATTTTTGTACTAGGAAGAAAAATGATAAATATTTGTACTAGTACAATAATAGTCTCTTTCTACAGAACGGGTTGCATTATGTAATGTAAGTATTGTTATACGCTTGAAGAAAAAAGTTTTTTTGAACTGTTAAATTGCCGTTTGGAAATCTAAGGTAACTTGATTTTATTAAGAAGCTATTGGCATTTCAAGAGAAGCGATATGACCTCTGGCGGCCGAATGCGGAAATAATCTTTCGTACATTACATTAGTCGCTCTATTTGTTTACGTTTACTGTTCGCCGATTTCGAGTGATATTTTTACTATCATTGTTTTTCGTGTTCCGTTATTGTTGTTTGTTATCTTGGTTATTGTTGTTTTTATTTTTGCGGTTAAGTCGGTTAACATGCGAAACCTTTGTTGTTTGCTAAGAAACTGAGATGTCTTCCTCCAAGCTTTCGAAGCATTACTGTTGTATTCCTCAATGCCATTCCTGGGCAAAAAATTACCCTGAAAGAGAATTGAGTTTTCGTCCTTTTCCTAAAGAAAAATCAGGAAAAGTTTATTTTGAATCCAGTATGAGAAAAGAGTTAGTGGATCGAAGAACAGCCTGGATAATTAGACAACGCATTGGCAAGCCTGTGACCAAATTTATGAAGGTTTGCTCTCTACACTTCAGGGCAGAAGATTATATTAACAAAAATGGATATTCTAATCTATGTTTTCAAACGTTTCAAATATACTTTTTATTTTTGTAAGGACAAAAATCGGGGTCGTGAATGAAAGAAAACAGCGGTTCCTTCTCAAAACCTTCCCACACTTACAACAGTGCCCTCTACCTCGAAGGCACAATCTTCACAGTCCTATCGAACTGAAAGATGGAAGCTCATCCAGATAATCCGTGTGGTCAATCTGAAGTTGACAAAAATAATACTGAGGCTGTGATTATAGTTGCCCAGGGTTTGATTAAGTTGCATAACACTACGCAATATGTCCCGGAAATAGAAATAAATAGTGCTACTAATAGTTTAGTGAAGGTGCGTAATGCTAAAGTACAAATAAACAAACAAAAAAATTCAACTTTTAGTGACTTGTTAAAAACGGGCAGCTCTTTAAGAAGTTTTACTGGAATAAACCACTATCACAACAACCATAATAATAAGTAAACACAGGAAAATAGCCAAAAACGCTAAAAAACCTCGAAAACAACACTACCAGAGTGAGGTACGAATGATTAGTTCGCGGATAGGATAATCCGATCGGAGTCAAGGTCGACTCTTTCTGGTGTGTCTAAAGGCGGGTTTACATTGGTATAGTAAATGGGTTAGTTACTTGCACCAGTAACTTGCAAGACAGTAACTAACCTAATATAAACCACATAGGAAAGTACTTGTACTAGTACTGGTACAAGTAATCAGGACAGGAAAGTGAATAGCTATCTAGGCTATTTACTTACCACTTGCAAAGCCACTGTCCTTCCCCTACCAACGTCTACAGCACCTGTTACCGGCTGCCGTGTCTACTACACCAATGTAAACACTTGCTCGCTAGTATCTGCGTTGACAATAAACAGTGTGATTTCGATTATAAAGAAATTTAGCAATGAAAAGGTGGTCCGAAGGAGATACTATAAAGTTTGTAGAACTTTATCGCGATTATGAGAGTTTGTGGGATACAACAAAGAAGAAGAAGAAGACGAAGAAGAAGTGCTGATGTTCCTTTTGAATCCCTTACCCATATTCTTTTTGGACGGCCATTTTCCTCTTCAATCTCACTGATAAGTTCTCGAATAGCAATTTGCATTACTCGCACAAATATTTTTCTTAACTTTTCATTGTGCAATATTCTAGAACGACGAGAGACATGACGACGAAAAGGATTCATCCTGACAATGTGACCGCAGTACTGGTATACTCGAGTAAACTTTAACTTGGCGTGTGGATGAGTTGATATTGTGCGTATTACTGTATTTTCTCTTGCACACAAAATTGAAGCAATGGCCCAAAACCATTGTTTACGTATAAACATACGTGAACAATGTTTTTGGGTTATTGCTTTAACTTTGTGCGCAAGAGAAAATGAAATAGTATGCACAATATCAACTCATCCACACGCCAAGTTAAAGTTTACTCGACTATACTAGTGAATATACACTTTCAAGTGTAGACATTCACTGTCTTGTGTATGCGACAGTAGGCTAGCCAGGCTAGCTACAAGTGCATGTAACTGGGCTTAGTAACTATACCAATGTAAACCTGCCTTAAGAAGTTGTTACAGCTAGTCTCCCTTTCTACGTGTTTTGTATCGAAGTCGTCTCCCATAATGAATCTCGCTGCATGCCTTGTAACAGTGCTTATATTATGTTTTCTTAGAGTTATCCTGTGGTGGGCAGTATATTGAACCTATTAATTTTTTGTTTGGTTGATTTAATTCCATTTACTGTGAGAAATCATCAGTTTAAATATGGCACTTTCCGTGAATGTTTAATGTTCCTCGGTTTTGAGGATATAAAATTTGGTAGCATTCGTAGCCGTGGAATTTGAAGTACCTTTACCTGTGCGTTTCAGTGATTAGACTCACGTCCACTGTGTTTTCATATTTGCACACTACATAATATGAAAGCAGCAATCATCGTTTGCAGTCGTACATCGTACATTCGAGTAAGGGAGAAAGCATGGACACATGTCTGCATGTGTAACCTGTGGCCGTCGTACATTGGTTAAGTAGATGACGGTCGCGGTCGCATCTCACGAACTTGACCGAACCCTATGTAGTGCTTCTCTAATAATTGTAATTAACATATTTCGCAGAATTCGTGATTATTTCGGTCCGCATAGTCACCCAACGGAAAAAACTATTTGAAGTATAGTGCGTAAATTTGAGACTACAGGGTCTGTTCAAGAAGACACCACTGCGTACTCGTCCAAGCTGTTTGACTGGAAATATTGCGGTGGTTCGTGAAAATGTGACTGAAAATTCAAAAATGTCCATTTCACGTCAATTAAACTGAGGGACGGATGGGAAGGCCGGGCATTCGGGCAAATGCCCGAAGGGGCGGTGCCTTTGGGGTCTACCTAGCACCCCAAAATTCCACTATTTTCTATTACACTTACGTGTCCGACGCACAGTGGCCCCCAAATTATTAATATTTTTTTAAATCAGTCTGCAGGTCTTAATACTTAAACCATCAGATAGTTTCTCTTCGGAATCTTTGTTTTTTAATAATTGCCTATCGATCTGTCATGCCAGATTTTCGATTTTTGGCTCAAATTTTTCAAAATTTTCCAAGGAAGTTTGAATTTTCATCAAAAAACGTCTTTTTTTTATAAATATTAGTTTACAGACCGTATTTCTTAAGTAATGTATGCGATATGGATTCCAACAATCCGTGGTACCATCAAGATGGTGCAACATGTCATGCAGTTGGGGAAACGATGAAATGAAATAAAAGATGTTGAAATTTTTTCATTTAATGGAAGTTTTATTTTAATCCGGTAGTTTTTATTGGAAAACCCTTTATTTTAAATTTTGCAGTACGAATCTCAATTTAAAGTAACAAAGGTGGAACTGCCTGTTTCACAAAAGATAACTTTAAGTCCTACAAAATAAGTAGTGGACAAGAGCTATTGTTTTATTTATCTGAATTCCGTACATTTTTTACATTAAATACCAAGCTATATTAAGGCTATATAAAACTTTCCCCCTTCCCTATAACTGAAGAAATATAATCATTTCACGGCTACATCCTGTTTTTATATAATATTTATATGTTTTTCAGGAGTTAAAAGTGAAACAAGAAGTCCTGGAATAGCTGATTCAGAAAGTGCAACGGTGTCACAAGATAATTCACCGTTTTATGGAACACCAATTGATCTAGGCAATTTGTATGATAAGGATTATCCACAATCATATACGTCAGCTCATTCCTATTATAACAGGTATATAAAAATGTTTTAAAGTGTAATCGACAACTCCAAAACTGAACCCTTAATTGATTAAGGAATGAACAAGATACGCGACTTCAATGGTAAAGTGCGAGGCCTTTTTTGGCAGCGAGATCTCGGCAAGTTGCGGGCATTCCTGTGATTTACGTAGTATGCTTTTGACAAACCTGTGTCGTGTCTGGTTTTATATCATTAATAATCTAGTGGTAATAAAAATTTAATGTCCAGATTAATTTTAGTTTAAAATTATTAACGTAGTATGTTCTCTCTGCGAGCTATTTCTCAACGATTGTTTGACTTTTAACAGTCACATAATTTTAAACTAAAATCTGAACATTCAATTTTTGTTTTCACTAGATTATAAATTATATAAAACCAGACACGACACAGGTTTATCAAAAGCATACTACGTGAATCACAGGAATGCTCGCAACTTACCGGATTCTCGCTGCCAAAAAAGGCCTCGCACTTTACCATTGAAGTCGCGTATCTTATTCATTCCTTATTCCTTAATCAATGACCCTTACAAATAATTTTTAAAAAGTACAAGTATATTATTATATAATTTCTTTTCTTAGTGTGTTTGGTTCAGCACAAGTATTTTAAAATGAAATTATGTAGTTCAATACAATAATAAAGAACTCAATATTTGTATTCCATTAAACAAATACAACGTTATAGAAAATACTGTAATCTTATCGAAGTAAATGATCTCGTACACGAGAAATCGTGATGTTGTAGGTCTTAAACGTCTTGTGGCCACCAGGCTGAAAAATCAAACATTTTCGAGTTACAGTAGTGACTTAAGTGTGCCATATTTGGATAAAATTTAATACCTACTTATATTATTTTCTTTTAATCATAGTTTATTTTGATATTTTGTATTTTTTTTTAATAATCTTCCTCGGTGTTATAACATATGGATTATGTAAAATATTGTCTTAATATTTGATGGCACATTTTTTAAGGATTCCTTGACCAAATTTTAAATTCCACAGACAATTGAGAAGCGATCATACAAAAAGCAGTTCATTTTATGTTTAATACAGTTTGAAACGCCTATTTAAGGCATGAGTAAATCCAATGGCGGTGTCAGAATCGTTATAAACGCAGTAAATTTCATTTGAAAGTTAGCCCGAAATTTAAGCAAATCAATCAAAACGTGATAAATCAATATTATTTTAGTTTCATACAAATTGCAATAAATTCAGTTGCCGGATAAGGTAGTACAGTAGTAATGTCTGAATATTTCGAACCTCTTATAATTCGAAATACATAGTACCTACAGTAATTTGGTAGTTTTACCAGGAAAGTTTTCCGGGAGTTTTGCAAATTAGTATTTTTATAGATTTCGACGTGCTCTTTTCGAATTTTCACTATGCCACCTGGCTCCCACGGCTAGATTATTTGTTGAGAAATATCCATGGTATTCTATGCCAACTACAGTCCACAAAATTCTAATACATGGCCCTGACGTTATGAAAGCAGCAAGCAATATTGCCAATAGGACAACTATCAGAAGAAGCTCAAGAGGCTACAAATAAAACAATTAAAAAATATCGGGAACAGTTTTCCCGAAAATGTACGAGAGAGAAAACATTACAAGATGTTCTTAACAGGCTTCTTCTTTCTTCTGATCCTTACATAACAAGTTTGCGAAAAATTCCTAAAAGAGAGACAATATCGTTTAAAAAGATGTATTAGATTTATTAGAAGCCCCAAAAATAGACACTTCAGCTACAGCTAGTGATATTTCATTAGATTTAGAAAATATTCCTCAAGATTCTGATGAAGATAATATTGATAGCGAATCTCATGATTCACAGTAGTTACCTTTATAAAATCATTTCGTCTTTAATATGTGTTTTTACTATATTAATGTATTTTTTATTCTACCTTAATTTTTTTGATAAGTTTAATAGGGTTTAAAAATTACTACCTACTTATTATCTTAATCTTGGCGAAAATTCTGAAAAAAAAAAAAAATAAATAAATTAGGCTGCCACTACTAAGTTCGGTTTATTCCAAAATTTATAATCAACTTCTGAATAATTTTCGTTAAGTTTTGGGAATTTAATAATTAAATTGGGTAAAAACCTAATTTATTCTGAATAAATAATAAAAATATCTTAATTTTTCACTTTACGGTCGCCATATTGGATCCGCCATTATGAATATATCAATTGTGAGGCCAAATTTGTAATCAGCGACCCCAAAAACCTATTTACATAAGGGTCGTATTTAACACACGGTAAATTAGTGCAGTTTGCAGATTAAAAAATACTAAATGCTCGATAAAAAAATTAAAAACGCAGTATAAAATAATAGGAAATGCCTTATGTTTTTAATAAAATCGCAATATAAAATATACAATTTGCACGCTACGTTCTGGTCAGTATTTTAATCAAATGGGCACTAAAAAATATATATAAATGCTCGATAATTTACGTTCAGTATTCAATGAAGTTTTGCATATTACAGTAATTCACTAGACAAAATAAAAAAATTCCTTTAATCTAATAAAAAAAATTCCTTTATCAGGGGAATAACACACATATCTAACCTGCCTCCGGCTTCTAACTCGCATAGACCTCTTCATAAAAAAAAATTCCTTTAATCAAATAAAAAAAAATTCCTTTATCAGGGGAATAACACACATATCTAACCTGCCTCCGGCTATCGCCTCCGGCTTCTAACTTGTATTATTTTTTAACGAATATTTATTAATTTAGGAAGCATGTAAATTTGATATCGGAGCCATCGTTTTATACATCGAATGTCTATTATTTTTATCGAATATTTATTATTTTAACAAGCATATAAATGTTATATCGAGCATTCATTACATTTATCGAGCGCCTATTATTTTTATCGAATATTTATTATTTTTACAAGCATATGAATGTTATATCGAGCATTCAATACATTTATCAAACGTCTATTATTTTTATCGAATATTTATTTTCTTGTCATGCATTTGGATAAATTAACTGGAAAATGTAATATGCACTGGGTATAAAATACCGAGCATTTAATTTGTTCCCTTTACATAAAGTTCGAAAAATATAATTTTGTTTTTGATTTATGGCCAGGTTTTTGGGATTTTGCAACACTGTGCGGCTGTTCTGTAATCTGTGCTAGCAGCTAGAGGTGCTAGAGCTCTGAGCATAGACACGTGTATAGACCATTGAAATATACGTACGGGTGTTCCAAATTTAAACGGACATAGTGAAATGGGGGATAGAGCACATGTCATACCTGATTGAAAATGTGTTTTATTCAGCGAATTTTTAAATACATAAATTTTAATTCATTGTGTGTGTGTAAAGGTATATTGTATATATATTTTTTTAAATTTATTAATGTGCATGTTTTGTTGTTTCGCTCTCGCACGTATAAGATTTTTAAATTTTTTTGTGTATTTTACTATTTGTGTTTTTATACATTGTACTATCAAATAATTATTGTAAACTTTTGACAATGCTAATGTCTTTTTTTCTTGTAAGATCCAGAGCAATAAAGAATTTATTATTTGCTGGGTTCAAAACACCCCCACACTTACCCTTGAAAGTGAATGGTTTTCGAGATACGGGGTGTTTTATGGTTCTTGACCAATTAATTATTCATACCGCCATATTTTCGGAACGGTCGCGCATATTGGGATAAAATTTGATATAGGTGTATAAAACAGACAAGGCTATACAAAATGACAGATAAAAATACAAATGGATGTATATGTCGTCGATGGACTAAAAACTAACTAAAAATATGAAAATTGCTCGGAAAATTGTATAGATGCAATAGTTGTAAAATACGAATACTAGTAAATATGTTTGTAACAAAGAGGGTACCTATATAATACAATCAAGGCTACGATAATAAAGTTACAATTTATTCGATCAAGTAACGTTTAAGGTGCAGAATTCATCTGTACTATAGAACGGATGTTCTATTAAGTATAGTTTTTTAGTTCACTTCGAAATTTAAACGTTTTTAAAATTTTCAATTTATTAGGAAGTGTGTTGTAGAGATGAGCACCCGCATAATAGGGAGACTTTTTATATTTACTAAGTCTGTAGTTGTTAATGTGAATCTTGTCTGCACTGCGAGTTTTATATTGATGCACGTCTGTGTTAAGACAAAAGTTTTGTTGATTATTAAACGAAAACCATTCACTTTCAAGGGTAAGTGTGGGGGTGTTTTGAACTCAGCAAAGTGTGATCTATCTCCCATTTCGCTTTTGGGAAATCCTGTATAACTGGACTGGATACCATTAACATCCATACTAAACACTTCATTATTTACTTATTCAGTCCAAAATCTACAATATTAATGAAAAGTTTAAATGTTATATAATAATACAACAATACAATACAAAATGTGAAAGCGACACTATCAATACATAGAGTGAGAGCGTTAAATAAATTACTACGTTTTAAAATTGTGATGACGCTTAATTACGTAAGCTGTACTGTTTGCAACTTACTTCCACAAACAGTATTTCTAGCTTTGTAATACCATTGAGTAAATAATATAAAGAGGCGAAACCGTCAAGGGGCCGAGATTTTAGTATTGTATTTTTTTGCTTTTTGCAATAGCTTCAGGATTGTTATCAATTTTTAGTGCTACGGGAAGGTATTTGTAATTCGGTTGCATAGCCCTAAATATTATAGATAATTCAGTAGTTATTGGCAAAAATATGCAACACTAAAATCTCGGCCCCTTAACGGTTTCGCCTCTTTATATTATTTACTCAATGGTAATACCTTTATTTTTACACGGAATCTCGGGCGCCAGTTTCTTTGTTTATAGTGCAAGCAGTTCATTTTATGTTTAATACAGTTTGAAACGCCTATTTAAGGCATGAGTAAATCCAATGGCGGTGTCAGAATCGTTATAAACGCAGTAAATTTAATTTGAAAGTTAGCCCGAAATTTAAGCAAATCAATCAAAACGTGATAAATCAATATTATTTTAGTTTCATACAAATTGCAATAAATTCAGTTGCCGGATAAGGTAGTACAGTAGTAATGTCTGAATATTTCGAACCTCTTGACGGTTTCGCCTCTTTATATTATTTACTCAATGGTAATACCTTTATTTTTACACGGAATCTCGGGCGCCAGTTTCTTTGTTTATAGTGCAAGAAACAGCACTTTATTTCTTGGCGGTTTCCAAGAAAACCCTAGGTAACTTCAGTGAAGAACAGAGTGATACAGGGGCCATGAAATGAATTGCTTATCTTGCCAGACTTGAGAAATTGATAATACCTGTTTAATTAAATATTCCCTACTTGAAATAACAACACGGAGTGTTCAGAGACCAATATACAACATTTATTCATTTACCAATATTGTGTACAAAATAACCGTGAAATTCCTAGGGCTAGCAATATTTACAAGGGAGTATTAAACAAAAAAATAGTTTGCTGCGGAGTCGTGGTCGGTAAAACGCGGATAGCGGGTTTCAGGTATTTCATTTCCTTTCGACGGGCAGTCAAAGATACTAGCGAAATTTTATTAATTTATAATGATAGACTTTTACGGGGTCTGTTGCTTCAAACTAGACTGCTACTACGAAAAAGACGTATTTCATTTATTTTACGGGGCCTGTTGCTTCAAACTAGAGTGCTACTACGAAAAAGACGTATTTCATTTATTTCTACCCTCGGACGGATCGGTGACGCTCCAATCGTTTTCACGCAATGAAGGGTCAATTCTGCTATTATTTAATGTCAACTGGATCGTTGAGACTCCAATCGTTTTCACGCAATGAAGTGTCAATTCTCCTAAAATTTAATGTCGGCTGGATCGTTGAGACTCTAATCGTTTTCACGCAATGAAGTGTCAATTCTCCTAAAATTTAATGTCGGCTGGAACGTTAAGACTCTAATCGTTTTCACGCAATGAAGTGTCAATTAACGCGGCGACCAATGAGATAACTGTTTTCACGAATTTGATATCTCACGAGTTGGTGTCTCCTTAATTAGGGTTACGCGACTACCGGTTGGTTCAACTCTATGTTTAATTTAGCAGGTCTCTTATTTAAAACGCGGATAAATTTTATTATAATTATTAAATTTACAATTTAATTCTACGATAACAAAATGAACAATGCTACGTATCTTTGCTGGTACCAACATACGAAATATACGATGCGGGTTGACTCACGTGTGCTTACCAATGTTTTAAAACAACGGCGGATTCAAAGTTGCGGTGCGGTGTTGACGGACTGATCTGCTTTCTCGGGCTACTAGACGAAAAATATCTTGGTCAAGTGCGCTCCCCACGATTTTATAATCTAATTCGAGGCAAAGGGTGGAACCTAATAAGTACTACGAGCTGGGTAGGTTTGCTGCTCAGTTCACGCGCATTATATAACTTCGAATAGTTATCAAAATTATTGCACAATGGTAATAAGCTATTCGCGATTTTTAAACCTGGTTAGGTTAGGTTTTTAAACCTGGTTACAAATAGACACGGATTAAATAGACCCGAATTACGGTTACTAAACTCTGTCTCACCAACAGATGCAAATAGACTCCGCCCCAAAAATGTCCGCTAAATTTGAATGGAATTTCTCACAATATCGTATTTATAGAACCCAAATTACAAAGCAATCGCTAGATTTGACTGACAGGCCAGCTCGGTTTTACACATTAGACCAGTTAGAACGCATAAACGCTAAACTTTCTTATACGAGTTGTAATAGAACTTTGTGAAAATAAAGAAAAAATAGGTAGGTATGTGTTGTTTTATTTATTTGGACATGCTAAAACTTATACTTAAGTTCTCGCCTTCTAACAAATGATAGGTTTTTTAAAGATTTGTATATAAATAAAACAAGCAGATGTAGGTATATGGTTGGTATAATTTTTATTGCACGACTATTCGTAAAAAGAACCGAAAGTAATCTTATGATAAATATTAATAAATAAACATGTAAATTTCATCGTGTAAAACTGTCTATAGCGTACACCGTTCTGCGCTACTATAAAATTAATGGGGCGGAGTCTATTTGTATCTGTTGGTGAGACAGATTATAACAATTTAACAAACTTTAGTAACGAATGATTTTTACTATTTACTGCATCGGGAATTTAAACATTATTTAATTTAATTCTTGTTTACCCATGTCTCGTACAACTCAAATTAAACTTAAATAATTTAAACTTACATACTACCAGAGGTTACAGGGTGTACCCAAGTGACAAAATGATTTTTAAATAACGGAAAATGCGTAACTGAAAATCACTTCGTTACAAACTAACACGTTTTCAAAATCTAATTATAATTTGTTCGAAAATGTAAATAAAAATATAACTACTTTTTCGCGCTAGCGCGGAAAAGCGCGACTTAAAATTAAATTAATTAAATAAAATGCGTGCGGAGAAGTATGCGTGTGATGCTTTTTAAATTTTGATAGGAGAAATTATTTATTATTACATTGAATATAAAACACATTACTTAGCCAATATAATGTTTTAAAAAATATAAGTATATATGTCTATCAAATAATAAATAATTCAAAATACCTATAACCAAATTTCCTAATTTAGACCAAACTGAATTTTTTGCAGAAAAAGTAAATAACCAACAAAATCATTTATTTCTGACCTGACTATCTGTTAACCAACCACATTTTGTTATACCAACTTTCGTTGAATGCCTAATTCTTTTTTGTTGTTTGACTTTTGGCCTCGGTTATTTCCAAATTTTTTAAAAATAATTTGTTGTCGTAATTTAATGTTTCAAACGGTTTTTTCAACAAGAAATTTACTTTATCATCACAAGATGTTAATAACTGACCATAATTAATATTTTCCATTGTTTTAAGCTTCAATAGACGCCAGTAATTAACTTTTCAAATTGAACCTTCTTGACGCATTACCTCAGATTCTAAAAGGTTACCTATACCCAAAACTTATTTGTTTTTCTCTTTCTAATTTTATAAAAAATAAGTTATTTACATTGAATATTGAATAATTAAATAAGGTACTTATAAACTGTTTTATTTAACAAATAGCATGCAACAAGCCTATGGATCATCAGCTTCCGCTGCTTCGTATATAAATAGCGCATCATCATTTTACAATGCCTCAACCTACCCTTATTCTTCATTAAATTCATCAAGAGGGTTAAATCCAGCCTGTAAAGCAAATGCAGGATATATTACTTCATCATACTCATCACCAGCTTCCCCTTTCAATTCGTCTGGTCAGTCCAGTCAGTATGCATCATATGCCGCCTACACTGCTCCAGGAGCTTCAACATTTGCACAAGGATTTTCAGCACAGGTAGATATTTCTTCATTTTGATTGAAATTGAAATGTTATTTAATATCGTCAGTCATAATCCTAGAGTGGCGATATTTTTCCGGTCAGTAAAATAATAAAATCGCCATATTGGTTTTTACCCGATAAAATTATGGTATTTTAGGGTAAAGCAGTAAAATCATTTTGCCGATTTTTGATAAACATAACCTAATTTCATTCAACGATTTTAGTTTCGATTTTACTGATATCAATATTAATCAAAATGAAGAAATGAAAAATTATTAACTTTGTTAAATGAAATTTTATTAAAATATTAGTTTTTCCTCAATAATTAAACTAGGGTCTTGGTATCCTATGATTCAATGTTTTACTGCGAATCAAAAGACTCGAAATCGATTTTTAATTGTAACAGTTATTTACCAGTAAAATCATGATTTTACATACCATTTTTAATTTTTCCAATAAAATTACATTTTATACGTACATTTGATAAATCATATTTTTTAGGCAGTTGAATATAGTGCATATGGTACAACCTTTAGTGAATCACAACCTTCTCAATATACGTCAAGTTATTATGCACAAAATTATTCCCCATACGTCAGTTCATCTAGTTCTACAGGAAGCATTGGAACAGGATCATACCAGTTAACTACTACATCGGTACTTGGTAAGTTCTTATAATAATTTCGTGTTTTAACCCTGCAGCCAACAAATATATAATAAAGGTCTTTTAGAATCACCCAAATACTTGATATCATTAATATTTATTTCAAATAAATGAATCAAAAAAAGGAAGAAAGGAACTAAATGAAAATATTTGGAAAATTGGAACTTGGAATATACGTATTCATGAAGACAAATTTGGATATATTAGAAATAACGGAAACAAAAATGAAAGGAAAAGGTGAAAAAATATTAGAAAAAGGAAACATCTTGATATACAGTGGCGTAGACCAAAATCAAAGAGCAAGAGAAGGAGTTGGATGCATAATAAAACATACAAATCTGAGATACTTAAAGAGGTGGGCTGCAATTAACAAAAACATGTTAAAAATTGAAATAGAACTAGAGGAACAAAACAAAACAACATTAATGATAGTACTTATATGGACCTTGCGAAGACGAGAAAACACAAATAAAAGAAAAATTTTGGGAGCAACTGACAGAAGAAATCGAAAACGTAACGGGCAGGTTACTACTAATAGGAGACTTAAATGCTAGGGTAGGGGGAAAAAGGATGACGAAACAGGAGAAACAATTGGAAAGCAAGGAGAAGATGTAAAAATCAATAATGGAAAAAGGCTAATTGACTTCTGTCTAATCTACAATCTAGTAATAACTAATACATTCTTCAAACACAAAGATACACATAAGTATACGAGAGAAGTAATAAGTAGGAATGAAAAGTTAATATAGATTATGTGATCATAAATAAATAATGCAAACCAAATAATAAATACCAGAGTAAGAAGAGGAGCAGAATTATATACGGACCACTATACCTAGTGATATCAAAAATAAGAACAAAAGCAGCACAAAAAAGGTCGAACATGATCAATAAGAAAAACAATAAAAAGAAGACAGTAATACGAACATATAAGTTAAGAGAAAGCACAATAGCAAAAAAATACACAGAACTAACCGAAATGGAATTAGGTGTAAACAAAATAAACCTTGAAAATATAGATCTAGAAAAACTGTTGGTATAGGTACTTTAAAAATACAATATTAGAAACAGCAAAAGAAACATGCGGGACAATTATAAATGATAAAAACAGAAAGAAGACAAACTGGTGAAATAATAATAATAATAATAATATATATTTATTTTCAACAGGTTTACACCCAATTACAGAAAATATTGAAAATAAGTAAAAATAATAATAGCAACAATAGCAATACTGTGTTTATACAAAATAAAAAAAACAAAAATAGCTTAAGTAATGACAATTCAAAATTATTTCATTGGATCAATGTTTCTCTATATTTAAGTAAAATATGCTTAACACTATCAAAGTTAATATCACAAAGGTGCGAAAATTCATTAAACAACTTACACATATTATATATTGGTGATTTAACTTGAATGTTCGTTCTACTCGCGTTATTATAAAATAAATGCTGCTGGCGAGAATGTAATCTAGGTACAAGAAAATTTACTTTATCTACTAATGTAGTACAATCCAGTTGGTTATGTAGCAGCTTGTATAATAATTGTATAGATGCACAGTTCCTTCTAAATTCAAGCGAATCAAAATCAAACGTGTTTAACAAAGTGTTATGATCATATCCTCTTGCAGGGTAAAAATCAAAACATTTAAGAGACATATATTTAAGACATTTTCGTTGGACAGACTCGACTTGCATTATGGAGTATTGATACATAGGTGACCAGATGACACATGCATATTCAAGTTTGCTTCTTATAAACGACACATACACTAACTTCAACGTATTAATATCCGTAAAATTACCCCAGTTCCTTACGCAATACCCTAACAACTTAGATGCTGATGCTACAATTTCATTAATATGAGTGGTAAAAGTAAGCTTAGCGTCAAACATTACACCAAGATCTTTGAACTTGTTACATCTGTCTAAGGTAGCATTATCAATTTTGTATGGAAATATAACTGAACTCTGACTTCTATGAAACGACATTACTTTACATTTAGATACATTAAGTTTTAAATAATTTTCTGAACACCATTGGCTAACTGCGTCAAGTGCGGCTTGCAAAGAGATACAACTGTCCATGGTGCTTACTTCAGAATATATTTTTAAATCATCTGCAAATAACAGATGCATCGAGTTTAAGCCAAGGGACAGATCGTTAATAAAAATTAGGAATAGAAGAGGCCCTAAATTGGATCCCTGTGGGACACCTGACGTAGCAGTAAAACTTTCAGATCTATAACCACCATATTCTACAAATTGTATCCTATCTATTAAGTAGGATTTCATTAAGGGCAGTAGGGTTTCTGATACTCCAATTGCTTTGAGCTTCGACAAAAGTAAATGAGGAAATAAAGGCAGAAATTAAAACGAAAAAGAAACTATGGCTATTTTACGAAACAGAAACAACGTGAATTACATCGAATACAAAATGCAAACACTAAAAGTAAAAGAAATAATCAATAAAGCAAAACAAAAATCTTGGGAAGAACTCGGAGAAAAAATGGAAAAAGACAGCCACGGTAATCAGAAGCTCTTCTACAAGATACTAAAAACCCTCAGGAAAGGTAAACAACATAAATACCCATTTATAACAACCAAAGAGGGAAAAACATTGACAGACACGGAAGAAATTCTAGCACGATGGACAGAATATTTCGACGAATTACTAAATACCACACAAGTACTAAATACAGAGAAACAAGATAACAATGCTGAACGTGAAGAAGAAAACGAACAACAAAACTATACAGAGGAGGAAGTATTAAACACAATAAAAATGTTAAAAAGAGGTAAAGCAGCAGGACATGATGGAATAACTCCCGAAACGCTACTGAACCTAGGAAGCAACGGAATAACAAAGCTTTAAATGAAAGTCAAATACCTGCAGACTGGGAGGTGGGCATAATTCTACCCATACATAAAAAGAACAATAATAGCGACTGCAGTAATTATAGAGGAATACCTCTTTTAAGTAACGTAGCTAAAGTATATATGAGAGACTATTAGAACAAAAACTGAAGCAACAAGTAGAACCAGAAATGTACGAGTCACAGTGCGGTTTCAGAAAAGGAAGGGGGGTACAGGATCATATTCGCTATAAAACAAATGATGGAAAAAAACTACACGAACAGCATCTACTTAGCCTTCTTAGACTTAGAAAAGTATAGAATACCGAGAAAAATGATATGGAAAAGTCTGGAAAAAAGAGGAGTGAACATGAAATTAAGAAGGAACATCGTAAGCATATACAAACATACAAGAGACTATGTCAGAACGAACAACACTTTCAGAACAAGTTCATAACAAAAGAAGGACTACGACAAGGAGGAGTACTAAGTCCAACTCTATTCAACATAATATTAGACGACGTAATAAAAGAAGTAAAAGACAAAACTAAAAAACTGATAGTTGGATACTGGAATATGGAACCAGTATATTTAACTCAATCTGCGTTCGCGTACGACTTAATGATATGCGCCAAAAGTGAATATGAACTTCAACGAAACCTAGAGATATGGAATAAAGCACTTAAACAAAGAAATCTAAAGATCAACATAAACAAAACGAAAATAATGGTAATAGGCAGTAACGACATCGATTGAACAGACAGTTTTAAATACCTTGGAGTAACGATACAAAAAGAAGGGAAAAACGAAGCTGAAATTAATAATAGAATAGAAAACGCAACAAAACTGTATTACGCAATCAACAAAACATTCATCTGGAAAAAAGAAATAACAAAGAGAACAAAACTGACAGTATGTAAAACAATAGTCAAACCCATTTTAACCTACGGATGTGAAAGTTGGACGCTCTCGAAGCAACAGAAAAGTAAAATACAAGCCACAGAAATGAAATATCTCAGAGGCATCACGGGTATCACAAAAAGGGATAAAATAAAAAATAACGTAATAAGAGAAGAGCTAGAAGTAGAACTCATAATGGACAGCATAGAGAGAAAACAACTAAGATGGTTTGGACATCTAGTGAGAATTGGGGAATAACAGACAAACAAAAAAGATGTGAAAAGCAAAGTCAATACAAAAACAGAAAAGAGGCAAACCAAGAAAGAAGTGGGATGAGGTAATTGCTGAAAATTTGAAGAGAAATAAGACGTAGACAGAGGTGAAAAACATAGCACAACAAAAGAAACAATGGTCAAAGTATATTTTATTGGTTGGTTGGATATTAATTTATTATTATTATTATTATTATTTTTTTAAATTAATTAATTTATTTATTTATTTAGTTTATTTGCCCAACAGATTTTACAATCGAATTACAGGACAACTTTGAAATATTTACAGAAATAAAATTTAATGTAATACAACTATGTTACAAAAAGAAAGAAATACTTATTTTGCAATTTAGTTACGAAAAGTCATCTTTTTGACACTGATTGTCATTGTCAAAAGTGGTTCATTTTAGCACAAGTGCTAATATGAGATTTCATTTTAACACTTGTGCTAAAATGAGTTTTCATTTTATCACTTGTGCTAAAATGAGTTTTCATTTTAACACTTGTGCTAAAATGAGTTTAGTCACATAAACAGATATTGCGACAGATCCATTTATTTTTACTAAGAATACAACATAAATATTAAACGTACAACATTTTTATTGAGAAAACACTTATCTTATTTATTATATTATGTTAAACGTAAAGAAAACGTAACAAAAATTTTATTTTTTTCGTAACAACTAAATTGCAAAAAATATTGTTAAAACACGATGCAAAACTGCGTGTTTTTTGCACACGAATCTTCACATCTAGTGCAAAAAACACGCTCATTTTGCAACTAGTTTTATAAATAGCTATAGGTATATATTATATATGTTGTACATACATATATAAAATTAAACATAAATGTAACATGTACCAAATAGCCTAAGCAATTCTATAGAAAAGAAAAAAAATAGCAATAATAAAAATCATTTCAAATACATCTTTACAAACAAACAATATTATGATGAATAACAGTAATATTTAGAATATATTTACTGAGCAAGCATAGTATAACATTTAAGTGAGCTGCATTTAATACTTCCTTAAGTGTGCTTTCATATAGGTCACAATTTACAGAAATTCTGTTGAAATAGGAGCACATAACATAAATAGGACTCTTAATCAGGACATTAGTTCTAGCCATATCATTGTAAAATGTGATGTCTTGCCTTGAAGTCAGCCTGGGTACTAGAAAATTTAAGTTGGATAATAGATCCGGACAATCAATATTATTATGCACTAAATTATAAACAAATTTTATAGCAAAAATGGCTCTCCTTAGCTCAAGACTAACAACATTGAATCTCAGTAGCAAAAGATTATGATCTGTGCCTCTTTCGGGGTAATAACCATCAAGTTTATATGCAAGATATTTTAAAAATTTCCTTTGGACCATCTCAATTGAATTTTTGTGATTTTCATAGTGTGGGTGCCAAATCAGTGTACAGTAATTTTATTTAGACATAACATAGGCATAGTATAAGGATTTTAAAGCAATTGCATTATTAAACGACTTACAATTTCTGATTATGAAGCCAAGCGATTTCAATGCTGAAGACGTGATGTTATTTATGTGGACTGAGAAGGATAACTTATTGTCAAATTCAATTCCAAGATCTCTGATGGTGTCAACTCTAACCAAGGGCACGTGATCAATATGGTAACGAAAATTAATTGGAAGTTTTTTACGTGTGTAGGTTACTACTTTGCATTTAGCAGTATTTAAATTCATTCTGTTTACACTACACCAATCATATACATTAGTTAGTTCTCTCTGAAGATCTTCCATTTTTTCAATGCTACAAAAAATTTTTAGATCATCAGCAAAAAATAATCCTCTACAGGTTAATTTCTCAGCTAAGTCATTAATAAAAAGTAAAAATAAAGGAGGCCCTAAATTTGACCCTTGAGGAACACCTGAAGTAGCAATAAAAGAGGAAGATTTAAACCCGTTGTAATAAACAAACTGTTTTCGGTTGGATAGATATGACTCTAGTAACAAGATAATGGAAGTGTTAATGTCAAATGCCGTCAATTTGTTCAGTAAAAGTTCATGGTCTATGCAATCAATGAAATATCCTTGTAAATAACATCAACCTGACTTCCACTATCAATGTTTTCAGTAATAAATTGAGTAATTAAACATAAATTTGACTGAACTGAACGTTTTTTCATGAAGCCATGCTGCAAAAGTGTAATCGAATTCTTCACATCTAGTAGTGTATTATCATACAGAAGCATTTCAAAAGCCTTCGCAAAGTTGCATAACACTGAAATGGGGCTATAATTATTAACTACTGATGGATCATTGGCCTTAAGAATGGAACAGATTTTAGCCATTTTCCATAAATTTTTTTTAATAATATATAGTACAAAGGACACGGGGATGAAACGGTTTGTCAAAGAGGCTTTCACGACAGGTTTAAACGAAGAGGAGGGGCCTACGGAAAGGGTAAATACTATAGAGAAGAGAGATGTTAGTTATTAAGTTTTAAAATCAATTTCTCTTAAATACCGCGTTCAATATATTAAAATTATTGCTTCCTAATATGACTGATAAATTTACAGGGAACTGAATTTCGGTTTTAATTGTTTCATACATATTGTTAATTTGTATGTAATTAAGGGGACATTCTAGAATTAAACGTGAAATATCACATATTTCGCCGCATATACAGTCTGGTGAGTTTTTTAGCCCTATTCGGTGTAAGTATGCTGGGTGTAGTGCATGACCATTTCTGAGTCGATTAAAGACTTTTATATAATCCCGGTTTTCCAATAAGTAAAACCAAGGTTTCCTAGGAATTTCAGGTTGAATGCTTTTGTAAAATGTTCCTCTAGGAGCGCTTGTATAGTGATGTTGCCAATGGTCCTGAAGTGTCTTTTTTGTTAACTGTCTAAAATCTGACTTGGGGAGCTTCAAATTAAATATGTTGTCGCCATTTTCACATCCTTCTTTTGCCAAACGGTCCACTATTTCGTTACATGTAATACCTATATATGGCCTCTTATCCACATTACTTCTATTAGTTTGTTGTTGTGTATAAATTCTTTTTGAAGTTTTTTTATATCGATTAGTATGTTGTTCAGTTTGCATGTTTTCTTATTATTTAAAGCTTGTGTGACACTTTTGCTATCAGTAAAATAATACTTTTATTTGAGAAATTTAAATTTAAACAGTATTTCATTGCCTCTCTAATTGCTATCATTTCAGCAGTAAAAATCGATGTGTGTGATGGTAAGTTAAACATGGCTTGAAAATTATTTATTGGGTCATAATACGCGCATCCCACTTTGCTCTCTTTTTTTGATCCGTCACAATATATATATTGGTAATCTGGCCATTTATTTTTTAAATCGAATTGGAAAGCTTATTTATAATTAAGTGTTGTTTCTTCTAAACCTTAACATCTACGGGTATACTAAGGTTATCGATTATATACAAGGTGTTTCTAAATTGACTACCGTAAATTTAAGAACTTGTAGAGAACGTTAAAGTAAAACTAAAACCTTTATACAGTTTCGTCGGAAAACGCTTCGTTTTCAAAATACAGGGTGTTATAGTGTCGACTGGCAGATTAGTTATTTAGCTATATCTCTAAACAGAGTAGGCAGAGGAATCTAAATTTTTGTGAATGAGTGTTACTTAAGACTACCGATGTGTATAATATTGTAAATCTGATACCACCATTCAGTGGGGTAGCCTAACACTTTTTTGTTAAAAATTAGCTGTCAGATGTTTTGAAAATATCGTCTCATTTTCAAATTCCCCAATCAAAATGCTATAATAAAGATGCTCTTAATAAATATCTCCAGAGGTGTTCGTTTTCGAGATATTCTCGGTTTTATGTGGTACCTACTTAATTTGCGAAAAACATTAAAAAGGGGCAATCATCACAAGGTAGATAAATACAAAAACAAATGCAACTCAAACCTGCTTAATTGTCAAGAAATTACATTTGAATCTCAAAGGTGCACTTCTTAACAAATTCATATTGAAATTTTTTTTTATTAATCGTTCAGTTGCAATATTTTATAAAAAGTACTAAAATGGAAAATTACACATGTGCGGAAGTTTTTATTTATCTTGTACATTATTAAAATATTCTATCTTTGCTTTGCTATTTTATTGACTAAGTACATTATAAATTTTTTATTAAACACATGAGTATGTATATTGCCACATAAAACCGAGAATATCTCGAGACCGAACGCCTCTGGAGATATTTAATAAGAGCACCTTTATTATGGCATTTTGATTGGGAAATTCGAAAATGAGACGATATTTTCAAAACATCTGACAGCAATTTTTTTTTTACAAAAAAGTGTTAGGCTACCCCTTTTTCTACGCCACTGAATGGTGGTATCAGATTTAAAATATTATACAGTCATCGGTAGTCTTAAGTAACACTCGCTCATAAAAATTTATATTCCTCTGCCTACTCTGTTTAGAGATATAGCTAAATAACTAATTTGCCAGTCGACACTATATCACCCTGTATTTTGAAAACGAAGCGTTTTCCGACGAAACTGTATAAAGGTTTTAGTATTATTTTAACGTTCTCTACAAGCTCTTAAATTTATGATAGTCAATTTGGAAACACCTTGTATATTTATTTCAAATTGTTTATTATTCATTATAGATAAATTTTGTCACGTTTGTACTTTTATCTATTTAAAACTGACTTGTCATAGACAGTTTTCATTTTCTATCACCAGAGAGCACTAAAATCACTTCCCATGGCGAATTGGGTTATTTCCATAACTCAGTATTCAATTTCTTTGGATATTTTTATATGGTAATAGTATTTACGCAATGAGAGTTGTAAATAGCATATTACGCACGAATGGAAAAATTACGCACGATGCCGCTCGAGTGCGGCAATTCCATGAGTGCGTAATAGGGTATGCGCATATGCTAGATTATTAAGCAAAATTGGTTATAAAATAATAAAAGATAGTTAATGCTATAAAAAAATGATTAACAATAAAATTTTGTCAGCAATGTACCCTATATTTATGTATTTGTTAATTAAAATTTATATTATATTTAAGTTTACGATCACTGGCCGAGAACAAATGATGGAAATCAAATCTCACCGTGCTGGGCGTGACGTCAATCACTGGAATTTTTTTGTCAGAATTTTAGAATCTTTCATGTTCGCCGTTGTGCATATATTAATACGGTTTATGTGTAGATTTCAATTTGCGATTTCGGTGTTAAATATTAACATTTTCCACGAAAAAGTGAGTGGAACAGATTTTGTCCCACAGAGCCCACGGAGATAATTTGGCCAATGTTGTTCTCTTTGTTGCTGTAATACGTTTAAGTGGAAGGCGTCATTTTCCACCAGCTTGACAATCAAAATACATGATTTTTTAAATATATGTAATTACCCATTAATTTAAACATCATATGGTTTTCCGTATCTTCCTCTAATTGAAAAAAAAAGTAAAATACATAACCTAAAATTGTATGATTTTAAAAAGGTACAAAATTGCACTTATGTCGAAATGATCCTCACATAAAACCCCTTTAGTGTTTTCTGTTATATCAATTTCACTTTTTCTCATGGTACGTAACCATAATTTTCGTTTTTTCTTTAATTTAGCGCTTAATCATGTATCGATAATGAGACAGATCTTTTTTCTGGTGTTTTTCTTGTGGACGACTGGCACTGAGGTACTTAACAGTACCTTGGATACCTAATATCAATAATATCCTTCTTTTCCATTGAAAAATGCTGCACTACCTAATTTTAATTTTCGTTATAAGTCCGGAAGGTGAATTGTTACAGTCGAGTAGATATTATGGACGAGACGAGAGTAGATATTATGGAAAGGAGCCGAGTCCAGCCAGAATATCTAAACGAGACTGGAACAACACCTAACGGACGTGTATCGAATAATATTTTATTTCATCCCGTCATTAATTGTCTATTTGTATAATTTGAAACTTGTTTACTTTCTTAGATCATTTGACATTTGACAGTTTTGACACTATTTTTTAATTTGAGGTAAATTTTTATGTGTCAAATAACTGTCAAAAGGTATAATAACAGTTTGTGATTGGTTAGTAATGAATTTCCGTTGGCTTCCGGTACATTACAGTATCTAAGTACCGTAATACCTTACTTCCCGGACGCATATGAGTACTGTAATGTACTTTCTGGACGACGGGATGAAATAAATGGTATTTTAACAAGTTTTACACAACATCAAACATTAAATGGAAATGACACTGTCTACTATCTGACGTCACAACACCACAGCAGCCATTTGCATGACGTCACCGTCATTTTTGCGACTCTTTAAAATAATCATTTTTTGTTAATTTGTTTTTTTGATAATGGGTTTCATTTTAACCGTTTTTTATTATTGCGATAGCCATTTAGTAAGTTAATTTACAAAATTACATTTAATTCAAAAATCATGCACATACCTTATTGCTTTACAACTCGAATTATGTACTATACTTTACCTTCGATCGTATTTATTGAAATTAAAAGACAAATTTGTATTTAATTTTTATTATTTGTCGCTTATGTCAGTTTTGACAGCGTTAGAAAATTAAGTTTTGCACCTGCCATTTTTAATAATTTTAGCCTGGCGTCAGAAATATGAACTAGTGTAATATTGGTCACAGTGCAACACACCTCAGCGGCTGAGCGTGCGATTTGTTTACGGTGTGTAAGGTTCAATTTACGTAGGTGGCGTAGAGTGGATTTTCAGCTATTTACGTTAGTGATCGTAGGTAAATGATATGCAAATATCGGAAAACATACTAATACGTATCACATTCGTTGTTTTATTAAGTTATTTAACTTACTAAATCTTATAAAATTTAAAATTCAAAAATTATATAAAACGCATTTCTATTGGTTGATCATACAGTGACGTCACTTATCAGTACAGGCGGTGGTTGCTGGGCGACGGAGATTGACTGATTGACAGTGATTGAACTGGTTGTCAATAAATTATCGTTTTATATTTTATTCTGTTGATGATGAGCGCGAAATGAAAAGACTATTTGTGTTAAATAAGTGATAAAACGAATTAGTGCATTAAAATTACTTCACAAGGATTTGTGAAAGCCTGTAAATATTTTTATGGTTATAGAAATTTAGTTTTAAAAATCACCTAAAATTTTCTTACTTAAGCTGCAGATTATTTAATAAATTTACATATACACGTCTGGCCACTCAGTTGTTTGGGATACAGTTTAGTAAGTTGCACCAACTCCCCTAACAATTTCGACTCCGCCCCATAATCACGCTGTCCGAGACAGAGCGTCGACCGGTTCAATTCAGGGGAGATGTGTGTAACTTACTGAACTGTATCCGAAACAACTGAGTGGCCAGACGGACGTGTATCCACAGCACTACTTACATTGAAATGATCTTCACAACTGAAGAAACCATTTACAGATTTAGGCATATATAGATATGCCTAAATCTAAATAATAAAGATATAGATCTTTTATTGCAACTTTTAAACCATTTCAATTTACGAGAATGGTCTTTTGGCACAGTTATAAACAATCTATTTGGCGTACTTATAGATGTGTTACTACATGAAGGCACAGGTCATCTTTAATACATATTTATTTTATCACTTTTACTAGATACTTTACATAAATTTAAACAAAATCAAATGGGGATTAGAATTGGGCTTTTTGATTCATGTAGTACCAGTAACCGCTCGGTTTTTATTGGATGTAAAATGGTCTTCAGCTTAAATTTACCAATCAGAATTACTACCGGGTAGTTAGCGGTACCTACCGGTATATGAATCGAAAAGACTTACAGCTTTATTCATAGACAAATTGTTCGCGACTAAAATGTGACTTTATATTACCGAGATACGAATTTTTTAAAAAGGTCGATTTTGCTGAAGAATTATACTTTTCCGGAGGCCGTGTATAGATTCTTTAACTGGAGGATTTTTTCGGCAGGACTGAAAATTTCGTTCCTTATATAATCTCCACCCGCGGCTGAGCAGTAAATTTTTTAAGCGATCAAGACGTGACGACGTAACCAAAAGTCCACACTGTTATATGAATACGTTTTTCATGAATAGGTACATTTTCGGACTCGGGAATACTTCAGGACCCCGAGACTGTTTTTAGATTTTCGATGGGAACTTCCTTCTGAAACCGATTATTAATGCTAATAATACAACACTTAAACAACCACGTCAACATCACAACCACTAGCTTAAAATTTAGTCAAATGACTAGGTACCCTTGTTTAAATCGAGTTTAACCTCAAAATTTTAATTGGAGAGAAAATAAATAAAAAGTAAACCATACTTTCAATTACATGTAATCCTTTTTATTTCTGTACAAATATTTTATAGAAATCCAACTAGTTTTGGCTACATAGCCATCATCAGGGGAACAGTTTTAATAATAAGAAAACTTGAAATAAAAAGACTCAAAGGTTAAAATATTTTTGTCACGTTGCATTATATTTATTATTGTTAAGCCGGCGCCACACATGCGGCATTCGGCGAATGGCATTTGGCGAAAGGCGAACGCTTTGATACACACATTTGTTTATTTGTCGAATGACGAGCGAATGTGGGAAACACGAATATTTGGGTAGAGTTTTGTTATTTGTCATCGAATGTATGACGCGTGAATCCTTTGATTCGCGTCAGGTACACACATGCGGCTTTCGCCTAGTAACCGCTCGCCTTTCGCCGAATGCCGCATGTGTGGCGCTGGCTTTAACATAAAACAAATAGATGTAAAAAACAACACATTACTCTGTGGCAAACGTTGAAACTTCTTTATTTATAATCGTTGGAAAGCAACGATTATAGACAAGAAGGATAGCTCAGTTCGACAGATCTCTTAGCCAAGGTCGAAAGCCGTGAAGTCACCATCAGTACACTTTCAGGCCACAGAACTTAAAATAGGAGAAGGTTCTTTCAAGCCTAGCTACTTGCAAATATTGAGACCACCATTTTTACATACTTGGAAGCGGGAATTTTTAAAAATAACGTCGCAATCGTAACGGAAAATAGTTAATGTTATTGAAAGTATAACTAATATTTTACTGTAATTAGTTTTAAATGTGCCTTAAAAATAATATTAGGTAGGTAATAGGTAATAACACATTATTGTGAAAATAGTTTATACCTATGCAACAAGTGTGTAAAGTGAACTTCTTTCGGAAATGGAACTTTATAATAATATAATGGACTACATAAAATTAAGTAAATTAAATACTCAGTTCTTTTCTAATATTAATGCCCGAAATAGAAATGTTGTAAGTATAAATATACTTCTTAACTACGTAACAAAATCTAATTTTTCAATAATAGTATATGGATGACTTTGGTAAATCCTTATATACACATTTCCGTTTGCTTACAAATGTATTTCATGCCGATGAAAAGTTATTTCAGAGTTAGAAGTTTTTCAATATACCTACAGTTGCAGATAAAGGACAAAAAAAAGTAGAAGGTACTTTAGAAATTAAAATTACTCTTAGTTTATATCATTGTTTATAAAGTATATAGTTATTCAACCTCTTGTTAGTACCGGTGGATCATTGGTAGATGGCGTGCTGGATGATGTGTGCCCATTATTACGACCGTAGCCCCCGGTGTCGTTTACGTTACGACCATTGTTTATTATAGCTAGGTTCTTAAATTCGCTCCGAGATGAGAGCAGAGCGAGAGCAGATTTTGGGTCACGTGGTACTCGAGACTCGAGTTCCGAATCGGCGGAACAAAAGAACGGGGAACGATGACTAGGCTAAATGCTAGATGACTTGTTTGGGAATATGAGATTTATGAGAATTTGAACTTAACCTAACTTTGTATATTTGTTGCACCTTGCACCTTATCAAAACAATGAGGTTTTACACATAAAAATGTTACAATTCTTTTATTTACCTTTTTGAGCCCTATTTAACTCATAACTTGTTAAAATGTCTCTAAATTCTACACCACTTGGATGGGTCATGGTCACTAATTGTATTTCCAATCTATCCATCATTTATTTACGTAAGTATAAAGTTGAAAATTCTAAATCAAAGAGTAATATTTACTCATTGTTCTAAATACAGCAAAAGTGAGGTTAGCCAATCAGAGCAACCACTAAATAGTAAATAAATTCTGTGAGAGCAACCCACCTAGTATTTTATCCTTGTCTTGTAGCCAATTAGATCATCCTCCTTAACTCTCCGAGCTCGGCATTGTTGCTCGGAGCAAAAAGATTTAGCTCGAAAGCATCGCCGAGATTAAAAAAGAACACTAGCAGATTTACTCTTTCTGCTCTCTATGTAATAAAAGAACGACAAAGGATTTAAAAGAGCCAATCGAGCGAATTTAAGAACGTAGCTTGCTACGACGCTTGCACGAATTTCGTACATCCGGTGCTATCCGGTGCATGTACGTCACATGACATTCGACGAGGAACTAAAGTCATAGATCGAAACTCGACTGTAATTATCTCGGTAATTATTAATAACTTTTGACAGTTTGTCAGTTTTCTATTTTTAAACTATTGGATTTTTTGTTCTAAAATGAATCATTTATACATCATATGGCTAACAACCTAAAATTTTTAGTTTTTGTAAATTTATTTTTACTTTAATTATAATTTTGTAGCTTCAGCTTGGATCCATAATAACATTTAAAAACTCTCTAATAAGACAGTAGATATATAAAGTTTCAATATTGTACCTACGTAGATTATTAAAAATGAATTGCTATTTATAGGTTGGATTTCCAGTCAACAAAAAACAACCTATTTCATTAGATTAGGATAATTAAAACTTCATTAGTAATGCACCGAACATGATTTTAGATGATAGTACAGGAACCAAGCAGATATTTTAATAAAAATGATATAATATTCAAAAATTTTCAGAAGTGCATATTTTTGAGGTTAGTTGTAAAGCCTGATTTTCATAGTCGCGAAATTGTGAAAAGCGAAATGCGAAACGAGTTGCTATTGGTTCATTTCACATTAAAATTTGGAATTGACCAATAACAACACGTCTCGCATTTCGCTTTTCGCGACTATAAAAATCATGCTTAAGGTGTTTAAATTAATGTTCTTTTTTATATATGTTTGTTATTTGACTGTTTATAATTTATAATGGCGAATTGTGCTGGAGCTATGTGAAAAAATTATAACCAAAGTACAAAAAGATATTGATATAAAATATTTCAGTTTTCCGAAGAACGAAGATTTGGCAAAACAGCTTGGCTACAGAAAAGATAAAATAAATTTGAAGAATGGCAAGTGGAGGAACATGTTATGTATATTGTATTTGAAACCTAGTTTTTAGCGATCTGGATGTTCACCTATAAAAATGTCATAAATCACAAATATAGACCATGTGCATCATAGGCAAAGAGTAAATGATCATAGGATTAACATAACCTCCAATTTTTAGTGTTTGTAAATTTATGTTCTACTTTAATTATAATTTTGTAGTTTCAGCTTGGATCCTTAATAACATTTAAAAACTCTCACAGACAGTAGATACTATATAAAGTTTCAATATTGTAGATTATTTAAATTAGACTGCTAATTATAGGTTGAATTTCCAGTCAACAAAAAATATCGTATTTCATTAGATTAGGAAAATTAAAATTTCATTAGTTAATGCACCGAACAAGATTTTAGTTGATAGTATAGGAACCAAGCAGATATTTTAATAAAAATGACATAATACTCAAAAATGTTAAAAAGTGCATATTTTTTAGGTTAGTTGTGATGTCGCGTGCACGACACAAATAGGGCAATGCATATTTTTCTCGAGCTCGACGTCACATCCGGCTGCGCAATGTGTAATGTATCGTGAAATGTATATTTAAGATTATTATAATATTTAAATTCATAAAAACAAAAGTCATGGAAACTGACTAGTACGTAAGTTACTCACAAGTTGGCAGCACATACTTACAAGTTAGGTTCAATAACTATATTACTTTATAAACAATGTTTATATTTAATTACTAGCCCATAAAATTCTCAAATTAAATATATCTATGTAAAAAGTACATCTAGGACAGACAACGTACAAAACTACTTTCCCCTTCTAAGTACTGTTGTTTCGGATCGTCTTCCAAATGCCAGCCAAGGTCATATTATGCAATCCTCACAACAAAACAAACTTGATAGTATTTCATTGGTTCAATTTATTTATGTGTAAACAAAAAGTGTGTAAAAATGGACGGCTCCTATATTTGCATGCGCCAAGCGGCTGCGCAGAGCGTTCATAATCAGTCTAATTATTTTAGGTCTGAGTTTCAGACGCACTTCATTTAAAATGTACGGCACGGCGACACATTGTCTTTTTTTAAATTACGCTGTTTAAATCATTTTTTATTTTTAGAATAAAAAGTATGTTTTAGATCTTTAAAATGAGCATTCAACCAAGAAGACAATTAAACATATTATCTGAAGTTTATATGAGTAATAAATTATTAGAATTTTAGTTTTAGTCAGACGACTATTTATAATAGCCGTTTTATTATATATTTATTAAATGAAACATATAATTTGAGAAATTTGGTCTGTAAGTCCAAATTTATATTTTTTGGTATATTAAAGTGCTAAAAGTGTAAAAAATTGTGTATTGCTTAAAAATATTCATATTTAAAAACAAGTAGGTACCTACAGCAATCGCAGCCAGTCGTGGCGAGCTTAGGGGAATCTGTATGTAGATAGTGGTATACAACAAGCGTACGCATCGCTATCATGATTGCAGTGGCTCTTCTCTGATAGGTCGCCTCAAGGCTGATAATTAGCCTTGAGGTCGACTATGTTCTCCTACAATCCCCACCGCTCGCCACGACTGGCTGCGATTGCTGTACAGGGTGTTTCCTATAAAACTATACCCCCCCTTATTTCGGTCAATTACCACCGATTTTAATTTTTCAAAAACCGGTCTAACACAGAATATTCCGTAGATTTTGAATATGCTATTACTTTTTTTCCTACTTCAATCGTATACAAGGGGCAGAAAAAATTATGGTTTTTTTAAATGGAACACCCTATATATTTTTACATATTTGGATTCGCCTCGTCCTTCTGATTACAAATATATATGACACATATATTTGCTATTAAAATGGCGTAAATAATTGAATTTAAACTTAGGGCGTTTCCTTCAAAACTATATACCCACCAATTTTCGGTCAATTATTAACGATTCAAAATTTTCAAAACCAACACATAGAATTTTTCGTAGATTTTATATATGCTATTACTTTTTTTCTCCCTTCAACAGTATACGAGGGGTGGAAAAAAATATGGTTTTTTTATGGAATGCCCTGTATTTTTTTACATATTTAGATCCGCCCTACCTTTCTGATTATAAATATATATAATACTTATATATGTGAAAAAATACAGGGCATTCCATAAAAAAAACCTTACTTTTTTCCACCCCTCGTATACCGTTGAAGGGAGAAAAAAAGTAATAGCATATATGAAATCTACGAAAAATTCTGTGTTGATTTTGAAAATTTTGAATCGTTAATAATTGACCGAAATAAGGGGGGGTATAGTTTTGAAGGAAACGCCCTAAGTTTAAATTCAATTATTTACGCCGTTTTTATAGGAAATATATAAGTGTCATATATATTTGTAATCAGAAGGACGAGACGAATCCAAATATGTAAAAATATATAGGGTGTTCCATTTAAAAAAAACATACTTATTTCTGCCCCTCGTATACGGTTGAAGTAGGAAAAAAAGTAATAGCATACTCAAAATCTACGGAAAATTCTGTGTTAGACCGGTTTTTGAAAAATTAAAATCGGTTGTAATTGACCGAAATAAGGGGGGGTATAGTTTTATAGGAAACACCCTGTACCTTCCTTTTAAACACGCGTTAGCGATTTCAAATATATTTTTGTTATTTATAATTATGATAATATTAACACAATGATAATTATTAATATTAAGAAAATAAGAAAGGAATAATTATAGGTATGTAATAATTAAATAATATAACATTATAGTTATTATAAAAAGTATTTATTGTTATAAGTCATGTAAAAAGGTTTTACTTTCTTCCACAATGGATAAAGCAAAAAGATAATTATTTATTTAACTGATATTAAAGTTTAGTATAGGTATTGATGTTTAAACAAACTACAAATTTTTTATTGAAAAAAAATTTATTATTAAAATGTATTTTAATATGAATAATAAATATATTACATTTTGTAGGTCTCTTTTTTATGTAAAATATAAGGAGCATATTGAACATGTATTTGGGTTGAATTTATGCTCTCTTTTACAACGATTTATTCACTCTTTTTTTACTGTGGATGAAACTAAATCATGTATCTTTTATTGAATAAACAAAACACTTCCGAAAAACAGATTAGAATACAAAAATGTCCAAATACTAATCACAAATTGGGACTTTGTAAACACGAACAAAAAAACACACAAAATAAAGTTTGTCACAAAATCTTGATTTTATGATATTCCTGAATGTTCATTATCACTCTACAACGTTTGAAAATTAAAAAATAGTCACCAAAAACTGAAGAGAAAACACATGAAAGTACAACGTAAACACACCGGCTTTAATTGACGACATCCAATTCTGTACCACAGACCTAAAATAATTAGACTGATTATGAACGCTCTGCGCAGCTATTGGCGCATGCAAATACGGAGCCGTCCATTTTTACACACTTTTTGTTTACACATATAAATGGAACCAATGAAATGCTATAAAATTTGTTTTGTTATGAGGGTTGCATAATATGTATGACTGGCTGACATTTGGGAGACGATCACAAAGAACAGTACTTAGAAGGGGAAAGTAGTTTTGTACGTTGTATGTCCTCTATGTAGTTTTTACAGATATATTTAATTTGAGAATTTTCTTGGCTCAAAAACTAGTAATTAAATATAAACTAACAGCAATTTTAATTTCTAAAGTACCCTCTACTTTTTTTTAGTCCTTCATCAACTGTAAGTATGTTGAAAAACTTCTAATACTCTGAAATAAATTTTCATCGGCACGAAATACATTTTTAAGCAAACGGAAATGTGTATATAAGGAGTTACCAAAGTCATCCATATACTATTATTGAAAAATTAGATTTTATAAGAAGTACTTATACAGCCTTATTTCTATTACGGGCATTCATATTAGAAAAGAACTGAGTAAGTTTATTTTATTTCAACATCAATAAAGTACTGCCGTGCGTAAAACTAACTTTAATACGCTGTGTAGTGCGTAAAGTAAAAATTGCATATAATCGCCTATAATAATAATATCGTATTTCAAAAACGTTAAATATAGTTATTTAATTTTATGTAGTCCATTATATTATTATAAAGTTCCATTCCCGAAAAAAATTCACTTTACACACTTGATGCATAGATAACTATTTTCACAATAATGTGTTATTACCTATTACCTAATATTATTTTTAAGGCACATTTAATAGTATTATAAATAACAAGTTTTGAAAACGAATCTTTTCACACGAGTGAGACAGTTTGGTGGGACGAGCCGAAGGCGAGGCCCACAAGTCGAATGAGTGTGAAAAGATGTTTTCAAACGTGTTGTTTACAATATTTTTTCTACGATTGGAAAAAAACAAACAGTTGGATAGATATTTTTATTTAACAAAACCAATTATACTTCAAATCACGAGAGATGACCGTTACGTCACAAATTAATTTCTAATCTTCAACGTACGCTGTTCAAGCGTTCTTTGTTTACAATAGTAAAACGAGAGAGATAGGGAAAGGAAGTCCATTATATGTGACTGTTAATATCTCCGACTGACGTTGTTGATGCGTTATACCTAAACCTAACCTCCTTGACGAAAAAGAAAGAGAGGGCCCGATTTCGTATGTCTCAGTTACAAGCGAGAATTCGATCAACTGATAGAATGCTTTTGACTAACGCCGTTGTCACATGTTTCATAGTTTCCTGTTTCTGCATGTCAGCCAGTTGTCAAATTTGAATTTGTTTATCTTTGAGTTTGATTGTTACCGTTTTCCTTATTCCATTGATTTTTGCACTTTAAAAACAGTTCATTATGGAACTAACGATAGTTAATCTTCAAAACATCTGCATTTTGCCAAATAAAATATATTAAAAACCGCGAGATCGTTAAATTATTCTGACATTTAACAGACAAATTGCAGGTTATGTTTTGTTTTGACGTTTAAGTTTGTTTACATCCGGATGTCATTTCAACGAACAAGCATGAATTTGACTAACTCAGTACTGATTTGATTCACATGAATTATAATAATGACGTAACGGTCTTCTTTCGTGATTTAGACTATACATTAAAAATTAAAATTACAAGTCGGTTACTATGAAACTGAATAAGCCTAGCCTACCTAAAAAAATACAAATAACAGATGTCCGTTTTGTTTTTGACAGGACTGTGTGAAAAACTTGACAGTACTGTGTTTTCGGATTTTTGCACACATCATGTGAAATATTATAGTTTCGGGTCGTGGTTGCTGTGGTTTTTTTGTAATTTTCGAGGGCAGTCGTAGAAAAAACTAATTACAGTAAAATATTAGTTATACTTTCAATAACATTCTTGACTCAAAACTACTTTCCGTTACGATTGCGATGTTATTTTTAAAAATTACCGCTTCCAAGTATGTAAAAATGGCGGTCTCAATATTTGCAAGTAGCTAGGCTTAAAAGAACCTTCTCCTATTTTAAGTTCCGTAACTGATGGCTACGTCACTACCGTTCAATGCCGGTCCGCCTACAGCTCTTATGGAACTGAGCTATCCTTCTTGTCTATCGTTCTTGGTTGGAAAGTACCTACTTGCCTATGTTAAGTTTTGTTTCGTGTTTTCTGTTGATGTTGACTTGGTTATTTAAGTGTTGTGTTATTAACATTAATAATTGGTTTAAGAAGTAAAGTTCCGATCGAAAATCTAAAACCAGCATCGGGGTCCTGAAGTCTGAAGTAATCCCAAGTCCGAAAATGTATTCATGAAAAACATATTATTCATAATAACAGTGTGGACTTTTGGTTACGTCGTCGCGTCTCGATTGCTTAAAAAATTCACTGCTCTGCTCGGCCGCGGGTGGAGATTAAGGAACGAGATTTTCAAGGACCCGAGAGGAAGAAGCATGGATCCTAACTCTCTTGAAAGTCCTGTCACAAAAATCCTCCAGTTAAAGAATCTATAGACGGCCTCCGGAAAAGCATGGTTTTTCAGAAAAATCGATATTGACGATCTTTTTAAAAAATTCGTATCTCGGGTAATATAAATAAAGAATTCTTCATTTTTCTTCTTGCCAGCTGTCCAGGTCCCGATCCTCTAAATCCAAAGGGAGAGACTGTGTCTCGTTTCTAAAGGGGGCATTTCGAGAAATGTCTCCGAAAATGCCAATATTGGCACTATCAAAAAAAATTATAGCTTTCTTAGAAAACAAAATCGATAAAAACGATCACGCCCTGCGATTTTTTAAATTTTTGAAATTTCATCCAGTTTTCAAAAAAATATTCGATTTTCGATAACATCTGACATATAGTCATCGTCGTTTTGTTTTTTGTTAAGCTTCGTTTACAACCTCGTTTTCCAGCACGCACAATTTTCGTGCTGAAGTTTGGCAAATGGTTTCTTTATGACAGTGTTTCCGCAAAACTTTGTTGGGCACGGCACAGCACGTGCCCACAAACCAAAAAGTGTGCCGAAGTTTGGCGAAGCCAAGCTTTGTGCGTGCTATTGAGTACTTTGGTGAATGTGCCAACAAATGTCAAATTTGTTTATGTGTAATGTTGACATTATTATTTTTCCGTTGTTTTCTACATAGAATATGAATAATGTGATTAATATGAATATGGATAAGGATGAATTATTAATTAATATTGTTAAAAAGTAGTGTGGGACACGTCCTCTATATCGTATAGAAATAATGCAATTAAGATGAACGATGAACGCATGAAAAATATTGGCAATTCTCTTGCTGTTTGTTAATAAATACCATCCTCTCTTCTTTCGTTTCCCCATCATCATTAAATTGTTCTTACTTCTAACCCACTTTTCAAGCACTTCATTTTATTTCAAAAAATAAAGTTAGGTTTTGGTCAGTTTTCAGGGCTGTCAGCTGTTCGTGTTGTGTCGTGTCGTCCATTGTATTTGTAAACATAGAGAAGTGGGTTCCACAAATACTAGCACGCACAATACGCACATTTAGTGCGCGTCATATGAGTCATGTAATGTCAAAATTGGATGCAAACAATTTATGAATTTATAACATCTACTGATATAAACACGTGTAATTTTGTAAAATTGATCAAATAAACTGTATTTATTTATAAATAACCATTTGTAAGGTATGTACAAGACTATTTTATTTTTGTTTATAAATTTAAATCATTATTATATTACGTTATATTATAACAGCTTATAAAATACTGGTAAATCAATCATATACATACCTTTTTAGTGCTTAAATATTTTTATTTAATTAAATTATTATCGCTTTTACTAACTTCAAACAATATGTTTGCATCCAATTATCTGTCAGATGACGTTTTTACTAAATGAGCGTATTTACGTGCCAGCGTAATTTCGATTTGGTTGTAAACGAAGCTTTAACCTTAAAACATTACACTGAACAAAATTCCCCCAGAATTGCAGCGTTGCCGATTTGTTTTCTCTAATCATTTCCTTTAGTTTCGTTTTAGCATTGTTTAGTTTTAGTTAAAACCGTACTAATTAATAATTAGTTTATTTCTATGAATACGGTGTAGCTAGTAAGTAGCCAACTAAAATTTCTTAATAGCGACTAACTAGTCATTTTCTAGTAACGTATATGCCATTCACATTTTATTTACATGAGGGGAGGCTTTGGAAAATCTGAATTCTGTTGGTATGAATGACTGTTTTAATTACTGAGGTTATGTTGAAAAGTCAAAAACATAACCACAAATTCAAATTAGTTCTACATAGTTGCCAGAAAGTCTGTCTGATGAGAGATTGCAGTGGTGGAAGGGACGACAAAAGCGCGCGCTTTGATCTTATTGGTTACAGAGTCAGGTAGGTTTACAATGGCGTTTACGAATACGAGTTGACAGGTCATTGAAGTTTGCGTGTATAGACTGTCAAACTTGTGACTATTAAGTAATAGATGTGTATTATCCTTAAATTTAACATTACGAATTATCAAATACAAATAATATAAAAGGTATTGTAGTTTCCCTTTAACTTTTAGCAAATAGATAAGTAATAAATCCAATAGTAGCCCCTCAACAATAGCGTATTTGCGTCGGTTACGGCGAAGCACGTAGAAGTTGAGATTTAAACTGCGTCAGTTAAAATAATTTGAATTTCATTGCCACGCTTTATAAAATATTTTGAGAGCTGAGTAAACCGCTCTCTGCCCAAGCCACGCCCACCACTGCAATCTCTCATCAGACAGAGTATAGTTTACAGTAGATGACGTCACTGTGGTTATGCAACTCGACATACTCCAAAAATTTTGTTTTGGCGGGAATTTTAGCGCAAGAATTTTAATCTTGATTGTGACTTCTAATACAAAAAAAGTCTACAACTACCTATTTGATTACAAATACGAAAGAGATGAGTTTGTAGTATTTTTTAAAATTTTGATAAAACCCAATTTAAGAGTTGAAAATTCTATAACATTCTACAGATCATAATTCAAAGACAGTAACCGATTTAGATAAAAAAATGTTTGTTTTGTTATTGCCTACATTTTTTATTTGAAACTATTTTTCTACCTGCAACGGTAAAGGATTTATATAAAAAAAAATCTGAAAATTAACGCCATTTTTCAATATGGCGGGCGTAGCAGAGCTTCGATTTTAGAAAACTTTTAGTATATTTATTAGGATGGCAAGTGGAACATTTCCACCAAATTTCTTGCTTGTGCTAATTTTTTCTAGGTCACAATTTATTTTTCGTGTACTATACTACAGAAGTGTGTATTTCAATAATCACAACTCCTTCAATTCGTCTTCTTCAACAGGCTCTACAGTTCTGAACTGAAGGAAATTTTCTTTTGCATCGCAACCACAAACTTTGTTGTTTTCGAAATACACCCGCACGGCAAAACCTTGATGTTCTCCGTTCCAAACCATATTGGCGACTCAAATGGAGTGAGGTGATCGAAGGAACACAATGAGACCAGTGGTCGGACCACGCCAAATTGACGTTGATGCACCTACTACTCTCCTCACGTCCCCTTACCTATTTACTATACTATTGCAGAGAGAAAATGACGGCATTCCCTCATGGGAACACATTCCCTAGTTTCAAGAATAGACCCCCAGGTGCATTTGCCTCCCCGAGCAGTAGCAGTAACTACAAATAGCTTAATCGGTTTTGCCGCACCCTGTATATTAAATATAACTGCCCCAGAATTCACAGAAGTAAACAATTTAAAAAAAAAACTCACTTTCCATTGTAAACTATTTGTTGTTCACGGTTTTGTCTTATTTTGACATTAGTCACAGGTCACAGCGCCATCTAGCATCTGGCGAGGTGTGACGTCAACGCGAAAGTTAAGCCGTTTTTTGGCGACGAAATAGTTTCAAAACACTGCAAGATTGATTTAAAATCGAATTTAGACCAATCAACTTGCAGTGTTTTGAAGCTTGTTTAAAACTATTCGCGAAAATCACATATCACGAGATGGCGCTGAAAATTTAGTGTGTGTATATGAACTATACTCTGTCTGATGAGAGATTGTAGTGGTGGGCGTGGCTTGGGTGGAGAGCGGTTTACTCAGCTCAAAGTATTTTATAAAGCGTGGCAATGAAATTCAAATTATTTTAACTGCTGCAGTTTAAGTCTCAACTTCTACGTGCTGCGCCATTGTTGAGGGGCTACTATTGAATTTATCACTCATTTATTTGCTAAAAGTTGAAGGGAATACTACTATACCTTTTATATTATTTGTAATTGATAATGTGTGTAATGTTAAATTTATTAGGATAATACACATTTATTACTTAATAGTAACAAGTTTGACAGTGGATGCACGCAAACTTCAATGACTTGTCAACTCGTATTCGTAAACGCCATTGTAAACCTACCTGACTCTGTAACCAATAAGGTCAAAGCGCGCGCTTTTGTCGTCCCTTCCACCACTGCAATCTCTCGTCAGAGAACAACAAACCTTTGACGGATCTGTCAGTGTTTTGACATTACCATAAATTTAAAGGTTAATTTTAGGAACACTTTTTATTAAAGCATCGTGTCAATGGTTTTATTAATTGATTGCATTGCTATATTGTTTATAAACTAGTTAAATATAATAACAACACTTTAAGCTCACTTTTAATTTCAAAAATCAAAAGATAAATTTAAGAAACCCGCCAACTGACAGTGACAGCAGTAGTGACAGCGGTTTGTTTTGTTCAGTTCACTAATAGCAATGACAGATGTAAACTATAAAGACATGGAACGACATTGTTGTAATTGAAGCAAGAAAATGTACAACATGCGGTTGGACACTGCCAGAGGGCGTTACTGTTCTTTCTATGTTTCTTTACTGATACTACTGGTTTTAAATATTTAATACGTTCTTTTGAAATAACTTTAAAGCAATATTGTAATATATGTTTTATGGATACTATTAACAGAGTAAGAAGAAAAATTTACTGCCCTCTGGCAGTGTCCAACCGCATTTTATACATTTTCTTGCTTCAATTACAACAATGTCGTTCCATGTCTTTATAGTTTACATCTGTCATTGCTAATAGACACTTTAAGTTGTGTCAAAGACGTAGACGTAAACGTACGTTTTGGTAGTCGCGCTTGCGCAGTTCATAAATTTTCACGTTATCGTCTTACGTATCTACGTTATCTTACGGATCCTCACGTGTACCTAAAACGGTAACGTACGCTAACCGAAGTGTACCGAAGCGGCGGCGATAATTCGCGAAGTTTATTTTGATGCATTTTTAAATAACTTAATAACTTACGTAGTTGCTTTATAGGGTTTACTTAAATAAATAAAAAATCCAAAATTTCAACTCGACAAACACAAATGTACGTCGGATTTTTAAGGTATATTTTGTGGACATTGTTGACAACCAAAATTTTAAGGTGACCTACAAACTACTTAAACTGAATTGCGAAACAGGACGTAAACGTGAAAGTTGTACGTTAACGTGCACATCTGCATCTACGTATCACGAACAACTTAAAGTGTCTAATGACTCATATTGAGATTACGCTAAAAAATGTAGATGTCGTCCACTCCGTGATTTTCGCGAATTTCGTCGCCAAAAAACGGCTTAAAAAATTTACCTGAAGTTATCAACAAGGCCAACAATTTATGTCAAATTAAAATGTAAACAGTAAACATAACCGTTCTTTTATGAAAGCTTTTTTGTGTTGTCATCTTATTCTGATAATGGTATTTGTGAAAATAATTTAAGTGAAAATAAACGCGAACAATTGATTAAATCGATAAAAAACACATCGAACCTGAAATTAATCTCTATAAATGTCGAATATCATGTAGCATGGCGATCCTCAGCTTATTTCTAAAGTCGTTGTTTCACTAAGGGCATAGGTAAAGGTTTATAATTTTATACAAGTGGAAATGACTTGGGTTTTAGAGAAGGTAAGTTGACACAAGAAGCAATCGCAGCATTATGAAAAATATAAGTAATCATTCTTAAATGAAAATAAACCTGCTTTGAATCTATCTCGATTTAGCCAAGATGTTCAATATGGTGATGCATAACTAATTACAGTAGAGTCGTGATTTAGTGAACGAATTCCGGTAGAGCGATGCCACTATTTTAGAGGTGTTCACTTTTGCGAGGTTTGAAATTAAAGGCATCTATTCAAAGAAATAATGTTTATTCTGCAAATAATAACAGTACTATGTTTGTATTTACATACTAAATAAAGGTTTATAAAAAAAAATATAAAGTAACTCCTGAAACATAACATTTTTATGGAAGATGCGTGTTCACTATATCGGAACGCAGTGATAAAATTTAGTGTTCACTCTACGGGGTAGTTCATTCAAAGCGGAGTTCAAAAAGTAATAAGTAAGTAATAAACTGGACAGAATATGTGAAAATTAAGTAAGAAATCAAAAGTGAAATGAAAACAATAGAATATGAAATCCCACAAGGTATCCATTCTGTTATTGTTTAATACAAGTATTTATTTAAACTAACTACTCAAACTTAAAACAGAAGGAAATATAATAATTTTTGCAAATGATACTGTTTTATTCTGTATCTAAAATTAATCGATGGCAAAGCGAGATTTTAGTAGTTATGAAATGGTTGGACAGCAGAATATTAACAATCAATTTCAAAAAGCCTTCTTATGTCTTATTCAAATCATATAACAAATATTTATCAAATTTTTTAGTGAATATGAACAACCCTGAAATAAAAATTTGTTCCGCCAACGTCAAATGTCTTGGCATCAACATCGAACTCAACATTGATAGTAATATAAAATGCGATGTACAGGGTGATTCCTATAACGTTCTCTCCACAATTTTTTTGGTTTGTCTTTAGAAGTAAAATAAAAATGTTAATCGTAACTTATAGTAATTTTCCCAAGGTTTCCAAAAATTTCAACAACAAAACAATTGAAAATCAAATAAGGCAAGGTTTGTTTTTAAATGGTATATTTTTACAATTTTGAAAAAAATTTACGTTCTCTTTCCAAAAATATAACAACATACGTAATAAATAAATAAAAATAACACCACAGGTAATATACGATAAATACGACATTTACCTTTATATTTAATAAAATACTGATAATAATTGATATAATTTAACACCAAGTTGGCTTAGAATGTTTTTTGAATTCAGCATTTTACTAAATATGAAGGTAAATGTATATGTATATACAGGGTGTTTCAGAATTTACCGATTAAACTTCGGGAACTAATAGAGTACGTTAAAATAAATGGACTTTCTTTAATAAACTTATATCTAAAACCGCATAGTTTCTGAGATACAGGGGGTCAAAGTTTAATTTAAAAAAAATATTTTTTTTTTTCCTTATAGGTTGCGGTCTTTTGGCCCGCTGTACTGAAGCTGAAGCTCATTGTACCCCCACAGTCTCCCTATTCCATGAGACCCGTTCCTCCCACGAAGGCGAGTATACGGTCGATGGGAGCATTAGCTATCTCTTCCGGTGTCACTGATGGTTCACCGAAGTGTGCAATCCTTCTCGCCGCTAGGGCCGGGCATTCACATATGATGTGGTGAGGTGTTTCCTCCTCTTCACCACACATCCCACAATCTGGATCATCCCTCACCTTTATGTTGGTGAGATGTTTGTTTAGCGTGCAGTGTCCTGTTAAAATACCCACTGCACATCTTAGCTGTCTTCTGCTCAGCTTCAGCAATTCGTTAGTCTTTGATTTGGATGGGTCACCTAAGAATATGCGTGATTGTCTCATTCCTGGTGCCTCTCTCCAATGCAAGTTGTGTTTCTGTCTTAAAAGTTCCTTTACTGCGCCTTTTGCGGTGCTATATGCGATCCCGCATGTCGGCTCGGGTCCTATCAAGGCTTTCTTTGCTCCTTCTTTGGCCAGCCTGTCAGCTTTCTCATTACCTGAATTTCCCTGGTGTCCTCGCGTCCATTCCAATTGCACATTGTTGTGTTCTGCTAGTTTCGCCAGGGGCTTCAGGCAATTTCTTACTGTTTTGGAACGTATTTCTACTGCCTCCAGAGCTCTAAGAGCTGCCTGACTGTCAGTGATGATACGGATTCTTCTGTTAATGTAAGACATCCGTACCATTTCTTGTGCACAAGCCTCTATGGCTGTTATTTCTGCTTGGAACACGGTTGCAGTGCTGCCCAGGTTCAGACTGAAGTATGTCCCTGGTTGGTCTCCCGCAATTCCTGCTCCGGTACTGCTTGACGTTTTTGACCCGTCCGTATACCATATGGTATCATTTGGGTGACTTCGCATCTGCCTTTTACCCTCATCTTCCCTATCAGGTATAATCACCCTGAAGGTTTTTGTGAAGTTAATAAGTAGTGCTGATTCTGTCAGACTGCATTTCAAGTAGTCGGTTATTTCCCAGTTGTTGGGCTATTTCTGTATGATATCCTTTTCTTGGAAAGGTCTCATACCCGTTGTTTCTTAGCCTGTAAGTCGCTATCAATGCCTCATTCTCCACCACTAGATTTAATGGAGGTAGGCATAGCAGTGCTTCCATAGCTGCGGTAGGCGTTGTTGTCATGGCCCCCGTTATCCCTAGGCACGCAAGTCTTTGTACCTTGTTTAGTTTCCTCAACGACTCTCCTTTTCCAGCTTTGTGCCACCAGATCAGGGAGGCGTAGGTTATTATTGGTATCGCAACCCTTTGGTACAGCCAATGTACCATTCGTGGTTGTAGTCCCCAGTTTTTGCCCACCATTCGTCTGCAAGCCCATAGGGCCCGCGTGGCTTTGGTGGTCACTTTCCCTATATGAGCTTTAAAGTTCAGTTTGGTGTCTAGAGTTAGTCCCAAATACTTGGCTTCACCGCTCATTTGTAATTCTTTTCCCCGAAGAAATAGTTTCTTCAGGTTTTGAATTTTTCTTTTCCTTGTAAAAGCTACCACTGTGGTCTTTCCTGGATTGACGGATAGACCTTCCTGAGTGCACCATTTATCTACCGTTTTGAGGGCTCTTTGCATCATTTCTGATGTGACGCCCTCAAATTTTCCTGTTGCCAGGATGGTGATGTCATCTGCATATCCCTGCGCATATATTCCTTGCTGTTCTAAGTGTTCTAGGAGTTCATCAACAACCAGACACCACAACAGGGGTGATAGGACACCCCCCTGCGGACAGCCCCTGGTTGCCGACACCTCCTCTGTCGTGGAGCCCAGCATTGTTTGTATTTTCCTAGTTTTGAGTGCTGAGTCAATCCATCTTGTTATCGACTGCTTGACCCCGCGTCTCTTCACTGCTCTGCTTATAGAGTCGTATGAGGTGTTATCGAAAGCCCCCTCAATGTCCAGAAAGGTTCCTATAGCCGTTTCCCGGCTGTCCAGTGCCCTTTCTATTCTGTGAGTAAGCTCATGTATGGCTAGCTCACATGATTTTCCTGTCTGGTAGGCATATTGGTTTCGATGTAAAGGTTTTGAGTTCATAACATCGTCCCTGATATGCCTATCCACCAGCTTCTCCACGGTTTTCAGGAGAAAGGATGTTAGGCTGATAGGTCGGAATGATTTGGCCTGGGCGTAGGTCTCGCGCCCTGGTTTTGGTATGAATACCACCTTTACCATCCGCCAGCTGGTTGGCACATATCCTAGGGCCAGACTGGCCCTGAATAATGTGCACAGGGGTGTTGCAAGTTTGCTTATACCCTGTTTTAGTAGTGCCGGGAATATTCCATCTACCCCCGGTGACTTGTACGGTTCAAACGAATTGATCGCCCACTTAAGTTTTGTTATATTAATTACACTATTAGCATGTTTCCAGTCTTCTTTAGATGCCCTCTTAATAGGTATGTCTTCAATTGGACCGTTATGATTTCGTGGGATAGCTACACTACCCGGGAAGTGTGTCTCTAGGAGTAAGTCCAAAGTCTTAATCTTAATTAGTTGAGGTAATTTTACGAAACTTGCTTGACAAATTAACAGTAACAAGTAACATTTTCAAAAAAAAATTCGACTCGCTAATTTATACAGTGGCGGAGTATTCACTTTTTTAATTTTTACTTGTTAAAAAATAGTGAAAACTGGATAAATTTAAAACAATTAACATTTTTAAAAACTACAATTATTTCTTAATAAAAAAGTATTTTTGTCATAACCCAAAGCTTTGTCCAAAAAATTGGTTCAGAAAACGTTCTGCAAAGCTATAAATTAGATTCTTGAATACTCCGCCACTGTATAAATTAGAGAGTCGAATTTTTTTCGGAAAACGTTACCTGTTACTGTTAATTTGTCAAGCAAGTTTCGTAAAAATACCTCAACTAATTAAGATTATATTTAAAAAAATATTTTTTTAAAATTAAACTTTGACCCCCTGTATCTCAGAAACTATGCGGTTTTAGATATAAGTTTATTAAAGAAAGTCCATTTATTTTAACGTTCTCTATTAGTTCCCGAAGTTTAATCGGTAAATTCTGAACCACCCTGTAAACACGTAGATCGCTTATAGTTTGGACTAAGAGGAACGGTGCCAACTGCTGGGGTATTTTAATATGTCAATTACCAGAGTATTTTAGTAAGCTAACAGGTATTAAGTAATATTATTCATTATTCATAATAATGAAGAAACTGATATGATTTATAACTTACAATTTAAAGTTAGATTACACTGCTACTACCGTTAATATTTTTTGTATTATCAACTTTATATTGGCCATACGTTTTTAACCTTTCATTTACTAAGTATACATGCATACGTTAGTTCAACCTAACTCAATCCGAATTTAGAAGTTCGATCATGTATACAGTTGTTAGTCCGAACTAAACCCCATTAGTTCGGACTAACAACTGTATACATGATAGAACTTCTAAATTCGGATTGAGTTAGGTCGAACTAACATATGCATGTATACGTAGTAATTATGATATACATGTATACCGAACAGTAAGTGGACTTTATTTAAATTCGAACTAACTTAAGCCAATCCGAACTAACAATGCATGTACATATACGTAGTAAATCCGAATTTAGAAGTTCGATTATGTATACAGTAGTTAATCCGAACTAATGGAGTTAATCTGAACTGAGTCAGGTCTAAACATTCATGTGAATTAACCTTATAATAAACATTAACTAAATTATTATATATTAGTTAGTGCTTGTGATGTATAAGGCATTTACGATAATTGGAGCGCTACATACCGCAATGTGTCAGAACGTTCGAAAATAAGAAAATATCTTCCGAATCGCGTTCGGCAAATGTATCGAATACAAATGTATCGAATGTATTCGATACATCTACCCGATCCAAAATTTATGAATCGACTACATCGAGTTGGTGAATGCGGTATAACCTTAAAACAAGAAAAAGAAAACTTAATTTTTGACATTGTTGTGAATATTTGAGAAAAATTAAACCCATCACTGATGAAAATACTTTCCATTTTGACATGAGCAGTATAGATAGATAGATAGATAATACTTTATTCATCACATAAAGTTTACACAAAATATTGGACTTGTCACAGAGGTAAATCACAAAATAAAATAAAAATGTAAATACAATACAGTGAGCATGATATATAAATATGCAAAATATAAAACGTTAAGAGTGTAAATATTCATCTATCGAATAAAGAGCATTCTGAATTAAATATAAATACAACACATTTTTAAAATCATTAAAATTTTTAAAAGTTCCGAATAGGTTTTTAAATTTGTTAAAACATATAATTCCCTGATACAAATGTGAATTTTGACCTCCTAATCTTGAAAAAGGTTGATATAGATTGTCACCGTTACGTGTATTATAATTGTGCACTGAATTGTTTCTTAACATGAGATGTTCTTCCTTTTTTACATTTAGTATTATCAAATAAATATAAAGACAGGGTACTGTTAAAATGGACAAATCACTACACAATTGTTTACATGCTACTGATGATTTCCTGTCATACATCTTATAATCTTCTTCTGTTGCATACGAATTTTATTTATGTGAGCTGAGTTACCCCAAAACAAATAAACCATAGCTTATTCTAGATTGAACTAGACCAAAGTATGCTAATTTCAAAATATCAAAGGTTACAGTGTTGCGTAATTGCCTAAAAATAAAACATATGGTACTTAATTTAGATGATAAATGTTCAATATGTTACTTATGGACTTAATATAAAAGAACAAATCAATTTTCAATTTTCTATTAATTAGCCATAAGTAAAGGTTTAGGTTAGGTCTTTAAAATTTTGCCTACGGTAACTCTTAGCTCGGTAGATGTACTGACATAAAACAGCTGATTACCGCAATGTACCAATTATCGTGAATGCCTATAGTTACAACTTTTGACATACTTTTTTACTCAATTAGCATCTGTAAAGGCTGATTTTTTAAACATAAAGATTATTATTATTATTAATGGAAACAAAATTTTGACAAACAATTCTACTGTGGCTCAGTGATTTAGACTCACTATGTATGGCATTAATTAACGAAGGCTATTTATCTGATAGGAAACAAATAACAAAAATTGATAAAAATAAATCTTTGCCGATAATAGTATACCCCAGGAAAATATTTCAAGTCCCTTATTATTTAATATGTATATTTGAAATTCATAACAAAATTGACATAATTTGACAGAAACGGCACGGCTTGTCAATACATACATACATACATACATACATACATTTCTTTATTTCAAATTTAGTAAAAATACAAAAAAACATGCACTTATACAAAAAAATGAAATGACGTCAAATCGTCTGTGTACAGGGTTATTCACCACAAATCACCCACCCATAAACTATCCAGTGACGTTTTCATTTGTCAAACGAATTAAAAATGTCATCCTACTAGGCTTCACGCAAAATTTTGTCCATGTCTGCAGTAGTTTGTACGAAACAATTTTAAAAATATTTTTATTTTACTTTTTGAGGCAGCTGCCTAAAAAATGTTGTGTGCACCTCGGCCAAATGATCTTTCTCGGCCTTATCCGAAGTTTGCTTGGCCTCGGCCGCAAACTTCAGATTCGGCCGAGAAAGATCAACTTTTTGGCCTTGATACACAAATAACTAATATTGCCTCATCTTAATTTTTGCTCCTCCATTCTTTTCTTATTAAACAATACAGAATTAGATATCATCCAAAAAAAGCAAAACCAGGCACCACGTCTAATTCTTAAATGTAACAGATATACTAGCATCAAATCTATTTTCTGCACTACTGATTTACTTAGTGTTAAACAAACAATATTTTTGAATACCATGACATTCATTTTCAAAATGCTGCAGCGTCTACTACCAAATCATTTATCAAAATTCTTAGTTTATGTAGAGGATGTACATAATTATAGCACAAGATCGAGAGGAAATTTCTATGTGGAAACAGTCACATCTTCCTACAGTCAGAATAACCTATTTCATAAAGGATTGCTTCAGTACAACAATCTACCTAATTACGTGAAGAACTGTATATCTGTACAAAAATTTAAAACTGCGTGTATTGAATATATAAAGAACAATATTGGTATTTAATTTCTATTTCATTCAAAATACTATATTATATATATACAGGGTGTCCCAGCCTCGCGTCGGCCAAATGTCCTGGCTCTCCTATAAGAGATATCGAAAAATTTCAAAAACGAGATGATAGAGGTCACAATGGTGCATAGTATAAAAATATTTTGAAATATACAGGGTGATCGATTTAGGCGTGATATCATAAACTTATGTTATTTTAAATGGAACACTAGGTATATTATTACATATTTGAATTCTCCTTTTAAAGACGACTCAATCGATATGCCACTTGATGGGTCTACGATGGGTCGGTACCATGAAATGGGTGAGTTAGTACCAAAAACGTGCCAACTTTATGAGTTCACTGTGGCGTAGCGGAAAAGCATTTTGAGATCTAGTTTGTGCCAAAAATTGTCAAAAACCCTGTAGTTTACGCTGCTGTTATCAGATCTAACGAAATCGGTCATTTTATACCGGGTGAGTCAGGAAACGCCAAATCTACTTTTTCCCATTTTTTTCAAATGGAACACCCTGTATATTATGACACCAAAGGAGAGCCCTTTGAAAGAGCTTTCCACTGATATAAAGGTTCAAGGGTCTATCTGTCACGGGTGCCAAGATATTTGATGGCAAAGTGGCACAATTCGAGGTTTATTAAAAAATTACACTCAATTTTCAATTGTTTTGTGAATTTTCGCTGAAATCGGCTCTTTTCAGTAAGAAAATTTTGAAAATAATTCTTATACTCGGAGAAAAAAAACCGTATTTCAGCACAGAAAAGTACTTAAGTATAAAATAGTCAACGCCTGATAAATTTAATTTTTTTTCTGAAATGTGTGTATAAATTCATGTCATGGCAAGTATTTTCTAGTAAGTATAAGAGAAACCGACTAATACAAGTTTCTTAAGTGACGATAATATACAACGTAGAGAAATTAAATGTAATGTTGCCGGTTATACAAATGTAATTTCTTATTGACACACTATAGGTGTGTAAAACCCACATTCAGAATTAACAAATATATGTACCATTTGTAGTATTTTGCGCAAAATGTCAGTAACAATAATTAAAAATATGTAATAATTTAAATAGGTTTACACACTGAACAGTTAGTGTATTACTGCATTAAACTCATTGTGGCATTTCTGATTCTAAAGTTGAAACTCTGGCAACAGTTTTAAGATGCGCTAGAAGTCGGCTAGATGGCTCAGGCATCAACTTATTATACATTATATCGTGGATGGGTGTTTGTTAATTACAAGTTTTTATCTTTGCATTGAACCTTTTTAAGCTAAGACGCTCCCTGTTGTTTTCACTACCAGATAATAGATGTCTGTCACGTCGCTTTGAAAAAAGAGGGTAATCCTCTCTAGTTCTCTCCAACACTATTTTGTAGGAGAAGTGATTTATTCATTCCCTATCTGTAGACTTTATTTGTTACAAGCGAGAGAAAACATTAACGTACCTACTAGTGGAGCGAAGTCGACCTAAGAATGTGTCGTTTATTTTTTTTTTGAGTAGAACCAGATAAAACTCTGTAGATTTTGTAGAGTAGGTTATTTGGGACCTGTAATGAGCAATTACGATATTTTTCTGTGGTAAAGATATTTTTTATTTCGAAAAAACTTCAGAAATTGACCATTTCGAAAACTCGTGTTTTTTTAATTTACATCCCCATATCTTCAAATCCAATTGGCTATCGATCTGATTTTTTTTTAAAATTCAAGTACACACCCAAGCGCTTCCAATAATGGTGTTTCTGTTTCTATCGATTTTTATTTATTATGTTCTTTAAATAACAATGAAGTTGTTATTTCGCTAAGAATGCACTCATATTTTCAATAATTGACAAACTTTTTTATTTTTGTAAATTTTCATATACATGCAGTGACGGAATTGAAGCCAAGATATGGGAGAAGTTTTTGAAAAAAAAAATTTTCCAATTGCATCGACGGATTTCGGATTTCTTTACAGCGTTGAATAGTCTATTAAAATACCTTTCTTTTGGGGTATCACAGAGGGTAGGTTGCTGTTTGAAAAAAAAATGTTGGGGTGGCTGGGGAGGGGGTGTATAGAACTAGAAATTATGAATGCACCAAAAGTTGCGTAATTGAAAATAAAATCGACCTTTTCAAGGGTTTTTTTATACAATCAATATTTTAAAAGTTATGGTCATGTTTCAATACTTTTTACACAAGCTGTATAATACACTCCATTATAAATAAATAATAAATATTAAAAATAACATCAAAAAACTGTATCACACACGACAATATCCACGGTGTACAGGGTAAGTCACGTAAAAGGTCCACCCCATTTATTTGGGTAATTTTGAATATATTTTTGGTTTTCGGGACTCTATTCTACATGATTTTTAACGTAGATTACGATTCTGATCAAACATTTTTTATTCAACCAAACATATACAAGGTGTTTAAAAATACGTGTTTATCTTAAATGGCACGCCCTATATATTTCTACACATTATTTATTTATGATACAAACATACAGGTATTATATATTTTTGAAATCCCCTCGAATAGCTGCATAGAAATGTGTAGAAATATATAGGGTGTCATTTAAAAAAAACACGTATTTTTAAAATCCCTGTATATGTTTGGTTGAATTAAAAATCTTTTATCAGAATCGTAATCTACGTTAAAATTCATATAGGATAGAGTTCCGAAAACCAAAAATATATTCGAAATTACCCAAATAAATGGGGTGGACCTTTTACGTGACTTACCCTGTACATGAATTCACTATTGTATTACGACAGCACAACCATATTATCATGTTTAGCGCTAGTGGTGCGGTCGCAGTCTAGGTACCGGTAGTCACGCGCCCCGTCACAAAGATATTCATAAATAAAAAAGTATAAGTCCTAGATGAAAAATTTTTTTTTCAAAAACTTCTCCCATATCTTGGCTTCATTTACTTCACTGCATGTATATGAAAATTTACAAAAATAAAAAAGTTTGTCAATTGGTGAAAATATGAGTGCATTCTTAGCGAAATAACAACTTCATTGTTATTTAAAGAAAATAATAAACAAAAGTCGATAGAAACAGAAACACCATTGGAAGCGCTTGGGTGTGTACTTGAATTTAAAAAAAAAATCAGATCGATAGCGCAATTAGATTTGAAGATATGGGAATGTAAATTAAAAAAAACGCAACTTTTCGAAATAGTCAATTTCTGAAGTTTTTTCGAAATAAAAAATATCTTTACCACAGAAAAATATCGTAAATAGCCATTTCTCATGTAAAATTGATTACTTTATAAATCCGATAAGGTCTGATCTGGTTCTACGCAAATTTTTTTTTTTCTCGAGAACGGAGGGACTTATAAGGTGAATTTCGCTCCACTATACATTATTCGCGCGTTCCGTTTAAACTGGAGCGGACAAAAAATATTGTTGGCACATCCCTTGTTGGATAGGACACCTTAGACACCTATAACAAGGTGTGATTTTACACAATCCAACAAGATTGTGATTTTATATATCTATTTCTTAGAATAAATAATACGTATTTTATTTACCTACTACATAAAATTTACTACTGGAATTCCGTACATTGAACTTTATTGTTTACAATAAAATAAATATTACTTTCTTGTCCAGTAATACCTTCTGGACCGTTGATTTTGTTACGTATTATACCTAGATCAAGATATGTAAGTATAGTATATCTCACCAACAAATATGAATAGACTCCGCCCCATTGATTTTATGGTTCCGCAGAACGGTGTGCGCAATAGTCAGTCAGTAAATTAATGAAAGCTGCGATAACCACAAATATATTACTCAATATATTGGGATAGCCATCAGACTGTTCGATGGTCTTTCACAAATTTGCGATCGGAGACAAGTTAATTACAGTGACAGCAAAAACTAGTGAATATATGATTGCAAAAAATTAGGTGAATGCCAGAGGCAAAGACCTATCCTGATTTATTTTCTGTTGAGATACGTCAGTTACGAAGTTCTGAAAATGTTGACGTGTTTTAATTTATTTTCTTTCGGGAGAACTACAGGGTATATATTTTTTATTTTTGGTATATGGCCTTACCATTAAGGGACCTACCATTCCTTAAAATTAAAATGAGTTATTGGTATTCACCCTGTATAAGAAAAATCTCAATGAATTCATTAACATAAACAACTAACAAATTAAGAAATAATTTCACAAAAACGAATATGACAGTTCAGTTGACAGTAAGGCCGGCTCCCCATTTATTCGCGTTTTTCATACGTTTAGCGTTTATGCGTTTCGCGACATTATAACATAAGCTGATTGCTCTGCTGCAAAATGCCTAAGCTTAATACGTACTTGTAGAGTTGGCCTTTAGGACCTATTCTGTAACTTTTAACGTACCAGTTAAAATTAAACATGTCGTTAAAATTTAAAATCTATGCACGTGATTGGTCATCATCTCTATAGTTACCAATTTTAACAGGCCGTTAAATTTAACATTTTAATTACAGAATAGACCCTTTGTCAGTCAAATCTAGCGGTTGCTTTGTAATTCAGGTTCTATAAATACGACCAATAAAGAAATTCTAATCAATTTTAGCTTTATAGTGTGTAAAGTAAACAATTGCATATTAGAGCACCTATAAATAATTTTGTTTTAAAAACGTTAAATATGGTTATTTAATTTTAGGTAGTCCATTTATTTATTATCACGGCATATTATTATAATACATACCTACCTAATTGTCAGTATTCTTTAACAATAATGTTTGAATTTTTATAATTTTGAAGTTCCATTTATATTCTTAAGTCTTTGATTAGTTTCACTCATTTAAAATTAAGAAGGCTATAGAAATATATTATGATGTTTAAATGACATTAAGTTTTGACGTTAAAACATTACCCAAACTTTTTTGTACGTCACTTTTTTATCAATTTATAATAAAAATTTCAAAAACCAAGGCTTCACCATCTTACTCAGAAGGTGGAAAAAGCACTAGAAAACAAAGAAGTAGCCTTGGGTGCTTTCCTTGATATAGAGGGGGCATTTGATAATACCTCATTTAGGTCCATCATTAGAACTGCTATCGTATCGAGAGTACCTGCTGCAGGTGGATCGAAAGCATCCTTAAAGGCAGGGTGGTATTCACCACCATGATGGGAGAAAGCTTAGGAGCGTCAGTTGCAGGGGGATGCCCACAGGGAGGGGTCCTGTCCCCTCTGTTGTAGAACCTTGTAGTTGACGGACTCTTAAGGAAACTCACAAATAAAGTTCAGGGATATGCTGATGACATTGTCATCATTTTAAGGGGAAAATTCAACAACACAGTCAGGGATCGTTTACAAAGAGCCCTGAATGTGGTAGAAAAATGGACTGACGAAGAAGGGTTAAAGGTAAGCCCACATAAAACCACTATCGTCCCATTCACTAGAAGAAGGAACTTGGAGGGTCTGAGGCCTCTAAGAATACAAAACGCGGAGCTGCAGATGTCGGGAGAGGTTAAGTATCTTGGAGTTCTCCTAGACTCCAAACTAACCTGGAACCAACATCTGGACAGGACTATACAAAGATCGGTAACAATATTAGCAACATGCAGACGATTATATGGCAAGACATGGGGGCTAAGACCTGATATGATGCATTGGCTCTACACCAGGGTAGTCAGACCTACGATCACATATGCTGCGTTAGTTTGGTGGACAAAAACAACACAAACAACGGCGAATACAAAGCTAAGCCGGGTACAGAGACTGGCTTGCCTGGGGATTACAGGTGCCATGAAAAGCACTCCTACAGCAGCTATGGAGACCCTATTAAACCTTCCTCCACTTAGTATAATGATCCAGGGGGAAGCCAGGATGGGGGCATATACAGTAAATTCACTTTTGAACCAAAGCAGTTTGTGAGTGAATAGGAGATAGCAGTAAAGCGAGAGCACTACACATGCGTGACTGCATGTCGATCTCAGAATGTTAGCGCTCTCGCTTTATTCTCTCCTATTCACTCACAAAGTGCTTTGGTTGAAAAGTGAATTTACTGTAGACTGCAGAACTCAATTGATCCGAGTTTACGCGGAACAGGTTCGGGACACACGAAGATAGTGAACAGTGTAGAAGATCCTGTATTAAACATGAGGTCAGACTACATGACACCAACAATCACATTCCACAAGCCTTTCAACATTATTATTGGACAAAGAGAGGAATGGTTAGCAAGAACTCCTGACATATTGCGGAAAGGACTCTGCTGGTATACAGACGGTTCTAGGACGGAAACAGGAACTGGAGCAGGGATACATGGAGAAAGACCAAGGGAGGGTATAAGTCACTTTCTGGGACGCTACTCCACCGTATTCCAAACAGAAATTTTTGCTATACTTGAGTGTATACGCGAAAATATAAGAAGAGGGTATGCTGGACTACAGATTACCATCGCGTCGGACAGTCAGGCGGCATATGCTTTATAGAAACAACTTGTCGCAGATTGTCACTGATCTTACTAGATTTTGGGCCAATCAAAATCCATCCTTATTAGATCTCATTCTAACTACAGATGAAAACTTGATTACGCCTCCTGTTCATCTCCCTCCTTTTGGTGTCTCGGATCATGTAACACTATCATGCAATTTACAACTTATGACATGCAAGGATAACTCAGAATGCAAAAAGAAATGGCATACCATAATTGATTTCAACAAATTAAATAGTCATTTACTACGTATCAACTGGCAGAACATTTTAGGCAATCTTTCTACAAATGAACAATGGACTCGCTACTTGAATATAACTCAAGAAGCCTTACCTATGTGTAGCCAAAACGTCTTAAGCTGTAGGATTAGAGATAAACCCTGGATTAATATCTCTATTTTGGCATCCATAAAATTCAAAAACGCTGTGGAGAAGATTTCTACGGTCCCGTGATTCCCGAGATTACGAAGCTCATAGGAGACACTCTAGCTGGCTAATTTCGAACTTAAATGATTCTAAATCTCAATATGAGAACAAATTAATTCTTTCTGATAATAAAAGGCAATTTTATAAATATATTAGGAACACTACGCTCTCGTCAATACCTGGTATGATTCCTTCATGGCCGAAAATCCGAGGCTGACAGATCATGTAATCGATGAAGGGGAATACTTCGAAATTGTTAATCAGGGAAAGAATACAGCGCCGGGATATGATTACATCACAAAAAATATAGTACAGCAACTAGACTATAGAATACACTCATATATAATAAAGATCTACGAGTACTGTATAAAGCACTGTTACTTTCCTGAAGAGTGGAAAGTGGGCACGATCGTAACTATAGCAAAACCTAATTTAGACCACACTAAACCTAACAATTACAGACCTATCACTTTATTGCCTGTCCTAGGGAAAAACCTAGAAAAAATAATGAAATACAAAATTCAAGAAAGCATAGGTCACACTATCCCCAGCTACCAATTTGGTTTCAAATCCAAATATTCCACGGTACATCCACTAGCCATACTTGTCAACAATGTTGAAACTTCCAGACTTAACAACAAGAAAACAGCAGCACTCTTCATGGATATTAGCAAGGCATTCGACAGTGTGTGGCACAAAGGTCTAATTTTCAAACTACATCAACAAGGTTGTCCTAAATACCTAGTGCTACTTGTCAAAAATTTTTTACAAAATCGTAAATTAAAGATAAAAATAAATACATCATATTCTGAAGAATTCATGCCACAACAAGGATTACCGCAGGGATCTCCATTGTCACCACTTTTATATAATATATACTGCTCAGATATTTACAGCGATTTCCAATATTTCTCGCATGAAAAATATATATTGCAATATGCAGATGACACCGCCCTCATATGCCATGGAAACACTTATACCAATACAATGGAAAAACTCCAGGACCTCACAAACAAAACAATTACATGGTTCAACAAATGGAGGCTCAAACCTAACCCTGAAAAGTCACGTTTAATTGCATTTTTTCACACACCATGTGGAACTTCACCAACCTTAAGAATGTACAATTATAATATCCGACCTGAAACATGTGTTAAATATCTTGGAATAAGCATTGATTACAAAATCAATTTCAATTATCACACCCAAAATACGAAGAAAAACTGCATATCAAGAGCGAAACATTTTAGATGTTTGTCCTGGAAAAATAATGGTATAAACCTAGAAACAAAAAGCAAAATCTACAAATTAATTTGTAGACCCATCATAGAATATGGAAATATAATATTTTTAAATCTGAAAACCCTGCATTACAAAACTTAAAAGTTGCTGAAACTAGTGCCATACGTTCTATCACTAAAATTCGCCATCCTAATAACCCAATTCACCATCCCCCAAGCATTACAAAACTTAAAAGTTGCTGAAACTAGTGCCATACGTTCTATCACTAAAATTCGCCATCCTACTAACCCAATTCACCATCCCCCAAATAATCTATTATATCAAGCCACGCATATAGAACCAATTGAAGATAGACTTATTCATCTCTCCCACAAATTCTGCCAAAGACCAGAAAACAAGGAAATGATTGCTCCTTTTTGTATTAGAAGAGACCCCACGCAAGAAACAATTACAAACATCCAGAAAACACCATCTGGGAAAAAATTGAAACAATCGGAATTCATTGAAATCTTATATAAGTTTTTTTTTTTTTTTTTTTTTTTTTTTTTTTTATATATATATAAATAATACTTATTTATGTAGTAAAACAAATAGGAATGTACAATGTAAGAACTATGTAACGGGCTGAAGGACTTCGGTCAATTGCCCTTTGATTGTCAATCAATAAAGTTCATTATTATTATTATTAGGAACTCTCTATCGTCCACAGTTCTTATACCCCGCATAAAAAATGATAATGATTTACTCACTAAATCCGACTTAGAAATTGCAAATATTTTTGCCGATTATTTTTGTACTAACTATAGTGATGAACCAGATGATATTATTCCTGATATTATTACTGCTGCTAACAACAATCGTCTAAACTCAATTGTTATAAATCAAGACATTGTGCGTAAGAAACTAAATAGCCTCCCGAATAGCTCATCAACTCCTGAGGGTCTTTTGTCCATAATTTTGAAGCGCTGTGCTCAATCTGTAAGTTTGCCTCTATCTATCATTATGGTAAATTCCCTTATCACGGGAAGACTACCCGAAGCCTGGAAAACTGCTCAAGTTATTGCTATACATAAAAAAGGGGACAAGTTCAACAGAGAAAACTACCGTCAAATCAGCCTCACCCCTATTGAGGTCAAAGTTATGGAACGAATAATTTCCGACTCAATGATTCCTTTTCTTCTTGATAATAATGTTATTCCTACACTACAGCATGGTTTTCTTCCCGGTCGATCAACAACTACAAATCTTCTTTCCTGTTTAAGAGATTGGACTTTAGCTTTAGACAACAAAGAACCAATAGATGTCATTTACCTGGATTTTTCGAAAGCCTTCGATAAAGTACCTCGGAAACGACTGGTTAAAAAACTGACTCACTGTGGAATAAATGGACTTCTGTTGGACTGGATTTCTGATTTCCTTAGTGATCGTAAATTTTGTGTCAAGGTAGGCAATGATGTGTCCGAGCTTAAAATGGTTCTAAGCGGTGTCCCCCAAGGCTCCGTGTTGGGCCCCTTACTGTTACACGTCGGATATACCACAAATGCTTATTTGTAATAGCTCTCTGATATGCGAATGACACTAAAATCTATGGCAACCCTGTCACTCACTACAATCAACTGCAATTTGACCTTGACCGGATCACACAATGGAGTGAGGACTGGTTGATCCCATTAAATTTCAATAAATGTGTCGTCTTACATTTGGGAAAAAATAATCCTCGTTTCAACTACCTTATTGGTGTGATTTCGGTCGCAACGGTTGAAACATATAAAGATTTAGGTGTAGTTATCTCATCGGACTTATCTTGGTCACAGCATATCCTTCAAAGTGTGAATTCAGCAAAACGCTCCCTCTTCTTATTTAAAAAAGTGTTCTTGAAACCTGATGTGCACACTAGTCGTTGCCTTTATAAGACATATATTCGTCCAATACTGGAGTACGGCTCTGCTGTGTGGTCTCCTAACCTAGTGCGCGATCAAAATCTTATTGAAACGTTCAACGTGCGGCTACCAGACTTCCTTACGGAGTTGTTCGGCCCTCCTATGAAGTGCAGCGACACTAGCGAATTGAATTGGCTCAATTCCAAGTGTAGCCAAACAATTAGCTCCAGCTAGCCACAGCGAGGTAGTGAATTCGGTGAAGCCTTGTTTTTGAGTACTGAGATTATATTGAAAGCAATATATGGGCGCCAGAGTATTTATAACTAAATACACAAAAGTTTATTAAAACACAATTAGGTATTTACTACACATAAATTCGAAAGAAAGGAAAGCTTTAATTTTACTAATTCTGTACAAGAAAAAAATGAATAAATATAATGGAAATAGTGAAAATATGAATAACAAAAAAAATGGTATAAAATTTACAATTAATCAATTTCTCTGTCTGTCTGTTTCTTTCGTAAGGGCTTACTCAACGGAATGAAGTGAGACGGAAGGGGTTCTCCTGGTATCGATGAATCCTGCGAGTACTCGATGTGATGGAAAGGTTGTGCGATCCTGTCTCCACACTCCTGCTCAATCCAGAGTGTCCAGGTTCCAACCAAATTAGTTACTTTTCGGGAACACCCAATATCTCCTTACTTCTGATGTTGTTAACTCAGTAACAATTTCCAGTGAGTCAAATTTCCAGAAAGCCAGATGTCATGAAATAAAGACAGAACAGTTGAGAAAAGGAACAGAGAAATAAAACTAGGTTGAAAATTCTTTCAACTAGTGGTAGATGAAAAATAACAAAGTTTCGGCACTATAGTTAAATTACTAGATAAATTCACAAAATTAATATTTCTTAATATTACAATAAAAAAATTGTCAAAATGACACAACAAAATATTAGAATTTGTAAAATGACCAAATTTACATAAAAATACGGTATCTGACACCAATTAAGAAAAAAATGAATTCTTAACAAAATAATACTAAAATTTGAACGCAAGAATTTAGTAAGGTTGCAAAACTTCACTATCAGTTTGTTAACAAATAACCTAACTTGATTGAATTTGTCCTATAGTTTGAAAACCATGAGGAGACTGTAATTTTTTAAAGGATTATAATTTAATGTCAGATTTGTACAAAACAATAGAAACTTAGAAACGTTAATGAAGTAAAACTGTAAAAATTTAAATATTTAATATTAACAAAATAATTAGTAACAATAATAACAATATTGAGCTAAATTCGAAATTTTAACACAAATAAAGATTTCAAATTAATCTTTTATTAATAGGTTAACGGTAAAAATAGCAAAAATTAAGATATGAAATCACGATAAATTTAATAATGTAATAAATGTCTTTCGCTTTTCGGCGGACAAAAATGAATGACTTATGCCTAATTCAAAATGGCAGAAAATACTTAAAACCAAGGTAATTATACACTCTTGTAACTTACACGATAATTAAGGAATGAACTAATAATAATAATTTGTCAATAATAAATTCGATATAGCGTGAATATGATTGAAAAAAAAAGGAAACCAGAAAATCGGACTTCTGTCACATCCGAAGCAATTGATCAAATGTACTACAAATTGATTAATTCAAAGAGAATAAAAAAATACTATAGATCACTTACCTCGTATGCTTTGGAAGCTCCTGGGCAGAAATCTGTAGCTCTGGACAGGAAATAAATTCGGCAAAAACCTAAGTCTCAAATGTGGACTTCCTTTACTATACAAAACCAGTGTAGTTTTCCTTTTTTCCAGCTCATATGAACCACAGTAGAACCTAATAACAATAAAAATCTACACAGAAATTGTTCTATGCACGAAATACGATAATCTGCAAGTTTCACTTACAGTAATAATTTATACAATTTAAATATTGTATTAACAATAATTCAACCACGAAACGTCTACTTTAGACAAGATACGGTAAAACGGAAATGGGAATACCCATCCACGTGTTTAAAAAACAGTGCTACTAGGTAATTATCTGAAAATAATCCAAAATACGTAAATAATACGAAATACGGTAATTATTCTGACAAATTATTATTTTTATTATTGCACAATCAACTTAAAGCAAGAAATCAAAAACAAATTTATAAATAGCGATTTTCAAGCGACTACAAGAATGTACGGACTTACCTCGGTGAAATTCGAAATGCGAAAGATAGTCTGCCTAGGCCAAAACCAGGCTCGCCCACAGCGTTGACCCGCTGACGCGTTTTTGTTGTATTTTCTCCTACCACATACCGATCATATGCCATACAGGGTTATTCACTAGTGAGGAGTCATATTTTAATACACAAAATAGAAACTATAACCTGCTGTAACGAATTGCAACTTAAATCGTTACAGAAGAGAGACTCAGAATTTTTGATATTCCATCGGAAGTGAATAGACTTAAACGTGGTGACCTTATAACAACCTACTGTATTCTACATGATACTTATTCTGTTGAAGTCATATTTTTAATAGAAATATTGATGTGCGACTCCGCGGTCATAGCTATAAATTGTGCCATGAACGCTATCATTGTACTGCCAGGGAAAATTTTTTGTGCAATCGCGTTTTTGATAGTTGAAACTCTTTACCAGACAATATAGTGTGTTCTACGTCTATTAATTCTTTCAAAAACAATATAGATTCATTACTGTTTAGTTTATAGTTTATTTTATACTGTTTGTTTATCTCTCTTTTTTTCCTTTACTCTCACATTTGTGTACACTTACAATTTGGTTATTTATATTTATGAGTTTTATAGGTTTTAACCTCTACTCTTATCTTTGTAATAATAATAATAATAATTAAAGGCAATAGCCTCTCATAAGGTGTCGTCTAAACTGGTATGGGAATGCCATGAGGAACTCAGATATCCTGGGTACAAATTTTTTGGTACAAATAATGTGTTGCTTTTTATGTATATACAGGGTGTTCAGAAACTCTCCTGACAAACGAAGCCTGCAAATTCGATACGTGATTTTATGTTGATTTGACTTAAGTCATCTTATCCAGAAATGCTTCCTAATGGAATCACAGCCCTTTAAAGATGAAACCTTGTCATCAGATTTTTTAAAATATCCTCAAAACACTTTTATCTAATAGGATAAAATTTGGTACATTTATTAACCTAGTGACCAGTCGTCTGCTGTATACATGATTTTTCTATTGCGATCATAAGTGTCTCATTTGAAGACATTTTTAATCATAGATTTTAACCATTTGAATGTATTATGTAAATCTTTTTCATTTAATTTTAATATATTTAATTTGAACTAAAATATTTTACATGGTATACATAATATTACAGAAAACTCGGCAAATGGAATTGCATTAGCAGATGGATCTGCTTCACCACTCAAATCAGATAGTGCACGAAGATCGAGAGATTCTGCAGGAAGCATAGGATCTGAAGCTCGAGGAACAAGAGGCCGTGGAAGAAGAACAAATACCATGTCTCCTACAACTCCTGAATCTACGACTGATAGGGTTTTTATATGGGATCTGGATGAAACAATTATTATATTTCACAGTTTGCTAACTGGAACTTATGCAACCAAATATCAAAAAGTACGTATTAATCTCTCTCTCCTTTCTCTTTTTCACAAATGCAATACAACAGTAACTCAAGGTTCGGTCTTAATCAGTGGCAGATCAAATCAGATCGGGTCAAATTTGAAATCTTTGACTATTTCTCAGCGGTATTTAAACGTATTCAGATATGTTACTTAATACCAAACATAAGGTCCTAATGATATTGCCATGGTAAGAACTACTTTGCCAACACTACTACAGTCGGTACACTCTAACAGATATTGATTATTTAGATTCCAACGCAAAAAGTTAAATTTAGTCCGATTTGCCAATTGCTAATATTGGACACGAAAATAACATTTTAATCAAGTTTTATATTATCAACTTTGCTATGAACAATGTTGTTTTTTGTTATATCAACTTCTTATACATATAATAACTTTTATTAATCCCCAACAAGGCAAGTAAACAAAATGCTAATGGGATTGCATGTGTTTTTAAAATGGTATTACTTCTGATTTTTAAGGAATCCGATACCGCTAAGAAACTAACAATTGAACACCAAAAAGTTATTGCCGAAAAACCAATTTTATTAAAAAATTCAAAATGGCGTATTTTTTTATTTTTTAAACTGACTATTAAAGGTTAGTTAAAAAATGCATGTAAATTTTAAATATCTCTTCCGGTTTACACGGAAATAACACCACATGTAATTACGCCCCTTTATCTCAGAAGGCTGTAGAAGAGCCTTGTGCGGGAGGGACTATACATTTAAAGACAAGGGACACACATCCAATATCCGTGTATAGTGAAAAAATCCCTTACAGTATTTTCCATTACCACAACCGGGAATCGAACCCTGAAGTTTTGGGTGAGAGGCAGGTATGCTACCATCTCGATCATCAGTTATATAATAAATGAGGTGTGAAACTTAGTTGCAAAAAAAGTAGATAGGTACATTAATTAGGTGTATATATGTATACTTAGTTAAATATAATTATTAACACGAAATGGTATGGTTCAATTAAGTAAATAAATAAATAAATATGGAGACAATTTAAGATTTCAAAATAGTCGTAACATTTTTCATGTGCACTTTTCGCTGCTTGTTAAGATTGATAACCACATAAACCGTACGTTACATCATGTCTGAGACAATGTGAATCGACTGATATTAAGATAATTACTAAATTGGTTTAGTGTAAATGGTAGAAGCCGGAATACTACTGACACCTATCTGACAGGGGATGCTGACGTGTTTTAGAATCACATAGGCACCGATAGCACGGTACCTGAGTGAGTTACTTCAGTAACTTGAGAGGCGGTTAAGAAAACATTTTTTTTAAGAATCGTACATAGCCAAATGTATGAATAAAATTATATTATTTATTTCAGGATCCTCAGAGTGTTGTCCAATTGGGGTTTAAAATGGAGGAAATGGTTTTCAATTTAGCGGACACGCATTTCTTTTTTAATGATATAGAAGTAAGTGTATATTATCTAAATTACTCAGTAAAATATTATTCATTTGTATTGTTTTAATTAACATTTCATATGGGTATTTACAAGTAATATAAAGAAAAGTAAGTAATATCTTGGGGGTGGTGAAACACAAGATATGAAGATCAAAGGCAACTACATACAAGATCAGTCAACTAGACCGTAATAGTAGGTATCTCCTTTACTATTTATGTCCAACATTTTTGGGAATTTTTTAATTCCTATATGAATGTGATAAAACAGATCAAAACAATATATAAAGTTTCCAAATCAAATGGCAGTTATTTTAAATTTTTGCCAATCAAAGCTGCCTTGGATAAACCGATCTTTTGAATCTATAAATAAACTGTACAGGGTGTTCAACGTAACTTGCTACCCCCCATAATTTCCTTATTTTATAAGGTAATAAAAAATAGAAAATTTCATTTTATTGCATTTTTCATGTACTTTTTAAATATGTTATCAAATCATATCCATGTCAGAAAATATACAGTGGGTGCGAAAAAATGTGTTTTTCTTTAATGGAACACCCTATATATTATTACATATTTGGATTTGCCTGTTTTTTTCTGATTTCAAAAATATATACTACTTGTATATTTCGAGTAATATTAAGGAAGTTATTAATAAAAAACCGTTTGCAATAACCAGATAAATCATATTTATTTTATCTTTACAACAATCATTATTTGAAGAAGACGAGATATGATCTGATAACATATTTAAAAAGTATGTGAAAAATGCAATAAGATGAAATTTTTAATTTTTTTACTACCTTATAAATAGGGAAATTATAGGGGTAGCAAATTACGTTGAACACCCCGTATACTGGTAAATGTAGTTAGTTCTTACATAAATAAAGTCTAGGTTCTAATGTCTTGACTGATTTTCTAGAAATTTTTTGGAAATTATCTTTCACTGAAGTCGATTGTTTCAGTGCTAAATGAAAGAATTATAAAGAAGCTCAAAGTCATAATTATTATGCTGGGTGTGAGATATAGGTGGCTGCAACATTGTTTAGAGATTGTAAGTGTAGTTAAAATTATCACACTCGTACAAACAACAGTATGGTTGGAAAAAGTTATGGAGGTAACATTTTCATACTTGTGTGACAACTTTAACCACACCGGCAATTTCTGAACTAATACTGCTGAAGCACCAATTATATCTTGCAGCCAGCATTATTACGACTTTATGTCTATTTAATTATTTCACTCAACGATTTCAATTATAAAATTTGGTTAATAAAATGTAAATGAAGAGCATGAGGAGCATTAATATACAGGATGTTTCTTTAAAAAAAATTGATTTATAATATAATATTTTCAAATAAATAAAAGAGATGTCAAATTTTCAGGAAAATTTTGTCAAATTTTTAGGAAAATTTAAAAGAATTACAACTCCAAAATGGAATTTTGAAAATAAACCTTATCAGAAAGGAATTAATAAGAAGATGTAAAAATGTACAGGGTGATTCTTTTATCAGGGGAAATGCGTTTTTCTCGTAAACGGCTAAAGGAAACTATTTTCTGTAAAAAGTATTATATTCTTACCGACTATTACAAAAACTAGGATAGAAATATAACATAAATATGCAGGGCTCTAGGCGTCGCGACGCTACAAAATTTTTTTTACCAGCAACATACCACTTTTGTTGCACCATTGGAAAGATCTTTTGATTTCAAATGTTTTTTCTATATTCTATTTTTCTCGATATTTATTCGTTAAAAAGTCATGATTTATTTATTTATTTATTTATTTATTTATTTATTTATATACTGCCCAACAGGAAACCCAATTACAGGGCAGGAATATACATGTATATAGAATTAAATACAAATTAATTATATACTACAATATACAATACAAGAATAAAAATTAGTGGATACGAACAAGTTGAAAAATGAAAACAAGATGAAAAAATAAAAAAGTGTCTGGATGAGGGCATTAGTTGCCTAAAATATTTAACTTGAAATCTTTAATAGTGCAATTAAATATGTCAATGTTACAATTTAATGAATTAAAATTAGAACACATTATATGCAAGGGTGAGTGTTTAAGTAAATTTGTTCGAGGAGTATTTAAGTAAAATAAGTTACATAGTCGAGTTTGAAATGCAGGTGAATGAAATTGAATCATTTCCAAAATTTGAGGAGAGTCAAATTTGTAATTAAGCAATTTATATAAAAATACACAGGAATTATACTTCCTACGAGTGCTCAAATCAGATATATGAAACTTATGAAGTAAGTCATTGTGTGGAAAGCCCCTTAAAGGAAACACACCCTCTTCACGGAGGTACAAATATTTTAAGAATCGTCTCTGAACAGCTTCAATGTGATCTTTGTGTGTTTCGTATTCAGGATTCCATACAACCGAGGCGTATTCTAATTTGGATCTAACAAACGCATTGAATAACAGAAAAAGGGTATTGGAGTTCTCAAAATTCTTGGAGTTTCTTATAATAAAGCCTAACTGTTTATAGGAATGTGCAGTTATTTCGGAGATATGATCAATGAAGGAGAGTTTGGTGTCAAAAGTAACACCAAGGTCTTTCAGTTTTTCACATCTCTGAATAATCTCATCATTTAATACATAGTTATTTATTAAGGTGTTATATTTTCTACTAAAAGTCATCGTGTTACATTTACTTATATTAAGAGGTAATTCATTTTTGTTACACCATTGGTTAAGATTAGTTAAGTCATTCTGTAACATCCTGACGTCGTCGTCTCCGTTGACACAGGTAAAAATTTTCAGATCATCAGCATATAATAATGAAGCACAATTTAACTGGGAAATTATATCATTAACGTATATATTAAAAAGTAACGGTCCAAGAACCGAGCCTTGAGGTACACCGGATTTTGCATGAATTTCATATGACTCAAAGCCTCTATAGTGAACAAATTGACGCCTTTCAACTAAATATGATTTAAAGAATTCAATTAAACTGGGTATAAAGCCGTAGGACGAAAGTTTTACAAGTAAAGTATCATGGTTAAGACAATCGAAAGCTTTCGAAAAATCCGTGTAAATGATATCAACTTGACCACCAGTATCCAACACCTCAGCAACATATTGCGTCAGGCAAAATAAATTAGTAGAGGTAGAGCGGCCGGACATAAATCCATGTTGATTGACAGAAATTTGTGATTTGACATTAAAAAAAAATAGATTCGTGAAGCAGAAATTCAAACGTTTTGCTGAAATTACATAATATTACAATTGGCCTGTAGTTAGCAACTTGTTGTTTATCATTCTTTTTATGAACTGGGCAAATCTTAGAAGTTTTCCATATTTTTGGAAATGTGGAAGTTCTAATTGATAAATTAAAAATGAAAGATAAGGGAGGGGCAAGTAAAATTACACAATCTTTCAAAAAAGAAAGCTGGAATGCCATCTGGACCAGTAGTTAACTTGGGTTTGGTTTTTTTAAGAGCACGTAGGACTTCAGCTTCATTAAATTGGTACATTGTAACTGGTGTGGAATAAGAAGATTCCTGTTCATCTGGTTTGACATTATCGGTGGATATATATGCAGTTTCGAAATATTGTGCATATGCATTAACAATCTGTTGTGGGTCAGTCATGTTAATGTCATTATAATTCATAACGTTAGGAATGGCTGTTGTACTTTTTATATTGTTTACATAGGACCAGAATTGATTTGGGTTTGAAGTTATATTTTTTTCAATATCAGTAACATATTTTTTTCATGCTACTTCAATATCGTTTTTTATTTTACTCCTTAGAGATTTAAATCTTTCATAAACATCTGGGTCATTATTTACGTTATACTTTTTACGTAGTATACTTTTTTCCCTAATGTCTCTGATTATCGACCCATTAAACCATGAAGGGTATATAGAAGCCTTAGCTTTGGTTTTAGGAACAGAAAGATCGAAACTTGAATTTATAATTTTATAAAATATTTCACATGCGGCATTAACGTCTTTAGATTCATATAGAGGCGCCCAATCAACATTGCAAATATGTTCCTATAATGTATTGAAGTTTGCTCGCTTAAAATTATAAGAATACTTAGTACCATTAGGAAATTTGTTGGAATATGAATTAATGGGTAAACAAATATCAAGAGGAGGGTGGTGAGGGTCAACATCCAGTAGATAATCAATTGACTTAGTTACTTTAACCAGTTTACGGCTCAGTACAAGATCTAAAATACGATCGTGAGAGTTTATGACTTTATTGTATTGGGAAATGTCCATAAATTCGCATAAGTTACGTAATACTGTAATGTGGCTGCTAGTGAATGAAGAATTATTGAGATACAGTATGTATTTTTACACCAACAATGTCTATATTTGAAGTATATTTATCCAGACCAAGCGGCATAGCGGGTAGTTCTTTATTTAAGGCAATGAGAACTCCTCCACCCCTTTTCAATCCAGTAGCCTCGAAGTTTCGATCGGATCTAAATACAACATAATCATTGCCAAACAGTTCGGAATCAGAAATACTGTCATCTAACCATGTTTCAGTGAGAACAATTACCTGGTGTTGACATGTTTTTACGGTATTGAACATACTGTGCGTTTTCGTTCTAAGTCCACGTACATTTTGATAATATATATTAAAATGATCATGATTTTTATTGAAACTATTCAGAGAATGATAATCATTTTCTGGTTGCTATTTAATAGAAAATATATCTGATATATATTGAGCTAATTTTTGCTTGTAAATATTACATACATTCATGTCCCAACTAGCATGATTATAGTTATCTAGGCCATCATTAAAACAGTTAATACATTTGAAGTTTCCTGGAACACAACTACAGTCACGAACATTGTGTTCCAGAGAACATTTGGGACATGCTAACTTATTATTACAAGAGGTAGAGAGGTGATGAAATCCACTACATTTGTAGCACATTCTTAATTCAATAGCATCATAAACAGTGCAGCTATCGTACCCAACAAACAAATTACCCAAACTCATTACCTTGCAATATGTAAAAGAGTCCAACTCCAAAACAGCTTGAAACACATTGCTATTATTTTTGGTAGACCAATATTTAATTACTTTACACATAACATTATCATCAAAAATTTCCTTATTTTGCAGTTTAATGAATTTTACTAAGTCCTCATCGCTATATTTTTTCGTCAAGCCTACAATTTTCAATCTCGGATTAATAGTCTTCACATCTCTTATGTCATACTTTTCTGACAGCTTTTCATTTGCAATTTGTTTGAATTTGGCAGCATCACCTGTACTATTACAACCTATCAAGATACCCCCATTTCTAACATTTTTAACTTTAGATACTTGAATATCTGTGTCAATCGGATTAATTTCACATAATATATCTGATTTAGTCTGGGTACTTGGTTGGTTAGGATCTTTAGGTTTAACAACTATTGCTGATTTGCTAGTGGCTACTTGTGAATACAAGGGTTTACTCGTACTTGGTATTAACGACTGCATGTTATTTATCTTTTTTTCAGCCAAATTTATTATATTTTCTTTAACATCCTCGACCATTAGGTTAACAGTCTTTAATATATTGTTCATTTTATCCTCCCAACACATTTTCAATTATTTTTCCAAACTCATCTTTGACAGAAGTGCATGATTTGCAATACCAAAAAAGACCAGGAGTTTTTATATTTTTAAAAACCTCACCTGGAACACCGACACAAGAAGCATGAAATTGCTTAGAGCAAAAACCGGAGCAAGAAATGCTTGGTTTGCGACTACTGATAGCCGTATCACAGGTCGCACAATTCATGTTGCTTATTCATGCCAGAAAAATCAAAATTAATTAATATTTTCTTTGGTTAATTGATGCGATATGGAATCAGGGGCGGATTAACCATAAGGTGAGACTGGGCGATCGCCAGGGGCGAAAAGTTAAAGGGGGCGAAAAGAGAAAGTAAAAAACAATTATTAAAAAAAACGTGTGGCAACCACACGCAACAGAAGAAAAACTTTTGAAATTTTTATGAGTGATTTTACATTACTTCAACCACCCCAATGACTTCATGGTCAAAGAAGTCAAAGAACCGCCCAAACAATGGCTATTTGAAGAGCTTGTATTCAAACAATGAGGCTGAAAGAAAGAGAGCGAAAAGGGGAGAGAGAATAAGACATAAAGAAGGATAGAGATAATTAGCAATGTTTGGGGTTTACTTAAAATATTAAAAACGCAAAAAATGTTGTTTATTCAGATTCCATATCTTTTAATTCTTAAAATTATACAAGTTGATAAGCAATAAATCAATGTTTTTTTATCGATGTTTTAAATTTCGATTGATCCATACATCGATGTTTGAAGATTGTACGTATTGCCCTATGAATTTATGTGTTTTTCCGGGGATTTGCATGGGGACTATGACCATCTATATGTTTTCCCGGGGGTTTGGGAAAAAATAAGAAAAAAAAATAGTCATGGGGACTGCCGACAGAAGTGAAAACTTAAAACTATGAACTTTTTGCGGACACTGTATAATCAAATTTGGGATGCGAAAATGAAATTAGCTATATGAAGTATTTAAAATCTATTTATAATATAATTTTTTTGAAAATACAAAGAAATATTTGAGTTGTAAATGACACTTAAGTAATCCTGTTAATTGTTATTAGTTAAGTTTCATTGATTCTAATAAAATAAAATATTAAATTAGGTGTTCTTTTCAATTATTTTGCCGACACTTTATTCCAAAGTTCAGTAAATAATTCAAATCTGTGTAAATAAACGCAAAATAAACGTTTCACTGGTGGCCAAGCGCAACACGCCGTAGCATGTCGATTTGTTGGTGACGTTAACCCATAAGATTACCCCCTACCAAAAATCGCTCAACGCGCCTAAAGAAGTTTTCACTTCAAAAAGTCAGATTACCTGATCAGTTTATAAGTTCATCTGATAATCCCGCCAAATAGCATCCAATGTAAATTTAACATATAAATAGGAATAATTAACTGGTCTGGGGTCTGGCAACCCTGCGTTTCATTGCGTGCTTTAGAATTTCTTAGTTTTCTGTGTTTTGTGTGTTAATAACGTTAGTGTGTTTATGAGTTTATGGATTGACGATTGACTGGTACTTGTTGTATTTTGTATTTGTTTTACGTAACATTCGTAACAAGACCTAGCACTAATCAACGTTTCTTTTGAAATATTGAATTCTATTTGTGATGATGAAATTATAAATAGATTTGTATCATTAAAACAAAGAAAAAAGTGTTAAGGTGCATGAGCATTTTCCCGAATATACACTTTTAGTTCAAATCTATAGTCTTCTATCAGTATTAGTCATAAATATGTATAGTCTTGAGTCTTGTATTTCTTCATTAAAAACCTAAATAAAGTATTTTGTTCTCAAGTATATCTTCATATTAAAAAATTTAAGGGTGGGCCCGGGAGAGGGCGAAATGGTTTTCATCGCCCAGGGGCGAAAAAAGTCTTAATCCGCCCCTGTATGGAATCAATTTAACTATTCACACAATTAACACTGCTTTAAATCACTTAATGTATTATTAGTTTAAATACCGATTTCACAACACTGTAAAACTTAACAATTTTGGAGAGCAGTTTAAAACACGTCAAACTTATCATGCGAAATATAAAGTTAATATGATGTAATATTTGCTCCCTGAAACGGGTTTTCGCTCTCTTTAAGGGGCTGTAGCTCCCTTAGGAAGCATATTTGGACATGTTTGTATAAACTTTTATACTTATTTTTACATGTAGAATTAGCTTCAGAATTTGTGGGCAGTAATTTAGAAACATCCTGTATGGGTGATATATGATTAGGTATGGATGATGTATCCATGTTTCTAAATTGCTATCCAGAAATTCTGGAGCTAATTCTACATGTGAAAATAAGAATAAAAGTTCATACAAACATATGTCCAAATATGTTTCCTAAGGGAGCTACAGCCCCTTAAAGAGAGCGTTTTAGGGAGCAAATATTGCATCATAACTTTTTAACGAATAAATATCGAAATCAAAAGACCTTTCCAATGGTGTAACAAAAGTGGTATGTTGCTGGAAAAAGAATTTTTGTAGCGTCGCGACGCCTAAAGCCCTGCACATTTATGTTATATTTCTATCCTAGTTTTTAGTAACAGTCGGTAAGAATATAATACTTTTTACAGAAAATAGTTTCCTTAAGCCGTTTATGAGAAAAACGCATTTCCCCTGATAAAAGAATCACCCTGTACATAGTCCTATTTAACCATTTCATGTATGAAAAACTGTTTTCAACGATATACCGTAAGGCGCTGAGCACTAAGCGGATAGGAAAATCCTATGTATTTATGTACATGTGCAATATGGCTCAGAATAGCGCCATATAAATAGTGGGGTGACTATCGAGTGTGCCCGCGAAAGACCATGTCCCCCACTATTTAATTATAACCGCGCTATTCTGAACCTTATGCACATGTACTATCGCGGCCGAAAAAAAGTAATCGATTTTTTATCAAGTAGTATGTTTTTTCGAAAAATTTTCCTTTGTAAATGGGAGTGTTTACATCAGTTATGTCAATTAAATTATTTTGACAAGAAATCATTGGTGGGGTCGTATTTATTAAAAAAAAACTAATAAGAAATAAGTTGTTAATATTTTTTAATTATAAGAAAACAATTAATTAGTATGGTTTTGAGAGAAGCAGAAAAAAGCTACATCATCACCACACTTGGAGAAGGGTGCATGGCAAGTCAAATTAATTGCAGCAAAGGCTCAATTCAAAAACTAAACAAAAAGACAGACCTTCCGCTATTATTTGTTTTGTACAAATATTCTTCATCAAACTTATGACTCCTGGGACGGTAAACTCGCAGTTGACCATTGTAGCAGGACTGAAATATCTTTTCGTCGGAAAGACCACTCTCTCCCAGTAACGATCTTATTCATTAATAAAAGTATTTGCAAACTGCATTCTTGCCTCTTTATTATCATCTGTTAGTCGGTGTTTTTTAGCACTGGCACAGTTAAATAGACTTTGCTCTCGCAACCGTTTTCTTGCTGTCCTAACAGACGCTGGGAAGTTGCTCTTTGCTCTTTGGCTTCAATAGAATTAGAAAATGGGTTTAAATTCACATAGTTAACCAGGGTATTGTCGTTTCTAGATAACTCTTTCTTGGTCGCCCAGAACCCACTGCCTTGCTCAGATCATGAGTTTCTTTCCACTTTTTGTTTAGTTTTTGAATCGTGCTTTTGCTGCAATTAATTTCACTTGCTATTCGTTGTTGAGACCACCCTTCTCCAAGTTTGGCGATGATGTAGCCCTCGATGTAGCCTTTTTCTTCTTCACTCAAAACATGATAAGGCATATGTTTATTATAATACAAAATTTATTTTTGCTTAATATGACAATGACGTTGACACTAATAAAAAAAATATTGGGATTGATGCGACACTGAATAGAACCATAATTACAACGGGAAAATCAGTCGATTACTTTTTTTCGGCCGCGATAGTACATAAATACATAGGATTTTCCTATCCGCTTAGTGCTCAGCGCCTTACTGTATTACCTGTATGAATGGATAAATGGTATTACACAAAGCCCAACATTGCACATTGGAATGTACAGGGTGTTTCCTTTAATTGGTCAATTAACTGATTAAAATTTTTCAAAAACTAAACTTACGTAGAATTTTTCGTAGACTTTATATCTGTTCTTACTTTTTTTCTTCCTTCAAAGGTATATGAGGGGTATAAAGAAGCCGTTTTTTTTAAATGGAACACCCTGTATATTTTTATATATTTAGATCCGCTCTGTCTTTCTGATTACAAAATATATGAATGCTTATATATTTGTGACAAAATTGATGGAGCTATTCATATTTAAAGTCATCTTATTACAATAAAACAAAAACAAGGGTGCTGTGAAACAAAAAAATGTTTTGACAATTATACCTGCCGGATATTCATTCATAGTAGCAAGTTGTAGCAGTCGTATTATTGTTAAAAAATAAGAGTAAACATGGTTTAGTCATTAGAAGAGAGGCGAACTATTTATGAAACATTTATTGAATGCCAACAAGAAGCCCCGACTTGATTCTGTTAGACTTTTTCTTTAAGGTGCTTTGAAAAATAAAATTTTTGATAATACCGCAGATGATATAGATCATTTAAAAATGGAAATACGAGAGAAAATACATTTATTAAATAATAATATAAGTATCTATATTTCACTCCATGAGAAGAAATTTTATTACAGATGTAATTTTTGTATTAATAATAATGGCGGGTTCATAGAGAATATGGTATAGCGCTTTTTTTAAATTTGTTCTGATTCTGTTAGGTTCATAATATAAATCTGTTTTTCATATTTTTCCCATTTCCATATAATGTTCTAAATTTTTGTTTCATTGATTTGTTCATTAAAGTATATATTAAAAAGTTTTTGTTTCTATAAATATTTGCCTTTTTTATATTGGGCGATTTATATAATTTATACTTATTTCTGGAATCCACGTCTATATATAAAAACATAATGAAATAAGAAAACGGTCAAAATATTGTGATGCGAAAGTATAGTATCATTGTATGAATAATATTCATTTTCCGTCTCAAATAAACCATAAAATACACTTATATGTGTTAGTTGCTCGGTCAAATGTTAATAAAACAAATAATGCAACATTAACAATAAATCCAGTTTTAATGAAAACCACTAATATGAACTTAATACAACTTCACCACTAGTATATAATGAAAATTAAAAAGTATTGACTTTATCGATTTATAACACGAGATCCGTAAAACCGTGATAGCGTCTTTTGTATTTCCCGTTCAACTCCATATTTTAACAGGTGTCCCGCGCACCATGCGCGTTGGCAACCAAATCTTCACATATCCATGGACATCGCAGGGTGCAGACATAGCCGACATGCATTTAATTTTATTTTAAATACTGTCGTTTCTTACATATGTATATATTTGTAATCAGAAAGACAGCGGATTTAAATACAACAGTGTGTCTCACTTTTCACCACTACACCCCAATATCTAGGACATTTGTTGATCGATTTAGATCAAATTTGGTATACTTCTTTTCTTTCAGATTGTGTTTAAAAAGTTATTAATAAAATTTTTTTTCAAGCTTAAATACGCCTACTATGATCAAAAGAAATTGGCAAAAATTAGGAATTTATATTAGCGATTGAGATAGAGTTTTAGTTTTTACAGATTCTTATTCAGCATGACCTAAAACGCCTGTATACCAAATTTCGTTAAAAAATATTCATTCCTTCAAAAAAAAAAAAAAGTAATAAAAATCTAAGATTTCAATAATAATCACCCTACTATTCCAGTTGTTTATTGTCGGATATTTACATAACTTGGTAGTCGGGTGATATAATGAGGCTAATTAAGCATTAGGACACTTTTTTAGAAATCAAATAACTCAACTTTTATTATTTTTTAATTTTTATTATTGAAATCTTAGATTTTTATTACTTTTTTTTTATAAATATTTTTTAACGAAATTTGGTATACAGGCGTTTTAGGTCATGCTGAACAAGAATCTGTAAAAACAAAAACCCTATCTCAATCGCTAATATAAATTCCTAATTTTTGCCAATTTCTTTTGATCATAGTAGGCGTATTTAAGTTTGAAAAAATTTTTTATTAGTAACTTTTTAAACACAATCTGAAAGAAAAGAAGTATAGCAAATTTGATCTAAATCGATCAACAAATGGCCTAGATATTGGGGTGTAGTGGTGAAAAGTGAGACACACTGTATATAAAAATATACAGGGTGTTCCGTTTTTAAAAAAAAACTTGCTTTTTGATATCCCTTGAAGGAGGAAAAAAAGTAAAGACATAAATAAAATCTACGAAAAAATCTACGTAAGTTTAGTTTTTGAAAAATTTTAATCGATATTAATTGACCGAAATAAAGGGGGGTATAATTCTACAGAAAACACCCTGCACTGTCTCTCCGTTTTCCTCGCTTAAAGCGAGATGTTCTAGTAGTTTAGGGGCTTTAAATAAAATGCCTGGCTGTAAATTGTAGATGTTTTACAGGTTCATAAGGTAAAATCATCCTTGGTGAGGGAGTATAATAATTTATAAATGACTTTATTTAGGCTTTATACAAACAAGTATAGTAACAAAGAACATATCCAATTTGATATCCTCACATTGATGTTTCATCTCTAAACATACAATTATTAAGTTTATTGGATCTTCTTTAATGCATGATAAAAATTGGATTAAAAATTACAAAATTCAAAACGTCTAAAAATAAATTATTGAAAAAATTTTTTTTTAAACTCACCACAAAATTCATTCATTATGGTCACTAACCAAAAACGATGTCCCCAAGAAGATGTACATGTTCTTGTGCCGTTATTTCGGCTCCTCAGGGAGACCATAGATCACGTCAAATTCAAATTCTACCTTTATCTTCTACCTTTATACTTAAAATTGTATTTATTGACATTAACACGTTCGCGGACAATAGCGGAAAATGGAGACTGCCAAAAACGCATTACAATATTTAATGAACTAGAGAAGTTTATATTTGATCGGCATAAGCCGCTTTGTCCCTGTACATGGGGCGGCATATGCCGCTCTGTCCGCGAACGTGTTAATAAAAAATCTTGTAACCATAACAAACAAATTTTTTATTCCTATAATACTTGATATGTCTCCTATATTTTCACATCCCTTTGCAATCTACTCTACTTTCTTTTTTTAGGCTCATTGCTTATAAACAAACTTATTTAAGTTTTATACTGGCCCTATTATAACAAAATTATCTAATATATTTATAATGTGGAAAAAATAGAATATTACTCATAAAATTCCTTTATTTGACGTTACCGGTTTCGTGAACAATATAATTTTGCTTCACATCCTCAGACGTAACAGGACTACAATTAATTATAAATAATGAGTAAGGTGACAGTATGTAATAATTAATTTTAATAAGTTATTAAAACTTAAAATAAATCACAGATAGCAACTATATTTGTCTATAAAAACACAAGAAATCTAAATAAAAACAAACACTAAACATAGAATTATTTAAAAAACTTACTAAAATATTTAGATAACACTTTTTAAAAATTTAGTTTAATTAAAACAATATTAAATAAATTAATGAACAATTATTATAAGTAAAGAAAAAAGATTTAATGTACTTACATTTTTATAAATTAAAACCAAGGGTAGTCAAAATTTTTGAATTGTTTTCCAACATAGTCGGTAAATAAAAGCAATGTACTATACCGGGTGACCACGAAATGACGCTCGCCCTTATATCGTCCTTGTTTTACAAGATATAAATTTCAAATTTGGGCACGTCAAATAACGATTAAATATGCATTATTTTAACCGTTTCATCACTTTCTGTCGCTTCCGGTTTCACCGGAAATTATACTAACTTTCGTTTTTTAAATGGAACACCCTGTATATTTTTACATTTTTGGATTCAGGAGGTTATTCTGGATACAGTTATGGCATATCGAGATAAAAATATTATTGACAGACATTTTTATGAGCAAATTTAAGTTTTCATCAATATTAAGAGTTTATTTTCATTTATATGTATGATAATATGAACAAATAATAAAGTGTTTGGTACCAAGTTATCGGTAATGAAATGCTTTATTAAAATAACGTAGTGAGCCACCATGGTGCCATTTAAAAAAAATTTGTTATTCTGGAAAAACGATTTCCGAAATGTTTAAGATCTAATAACACAAATATCATACGACATAATATCATAATTGTATTTTTTGATTAATTATTGAAGCAAAACAAAACATTTTTTTTGAGTCACGACCGCCTAGATCAAAAATTAAATTTGATCATAAAAATATCTGTAAATAATATTTTTATCTCAATATGCCATAACTGTATTCAAAATGGCCTCCTGAATCCAAAAATGTAAAAATATACAGGGTGTTCCATTTAAAAAACGAAAGTTAGTGCCATTTCCGGTGAGACCGGAAGCGACAGAAAGTGATAATATGGTTGAAATAATGCATATTTAACCGTTATTTGACGTGCCCAAATTTGAAATTTATACCTTATAAAACAAGGAAGATATAAGGGCGAGCGTCATTTCGTGATCACCCGGTATATACCTATTTAATTAAATAATAAAAATATTTTTAAAGATCAATTTACCATTTTTCTACAATGAATTTACTTTTAAGTCACTCTGTATCTTACATATTAACCTGTATTGCTGACTGAATTAAAATTAACCAATCTTGTTTGAAAAACAAATGTGAAATGACCTTTTTTTCCAAACACTGATATTATATAAAAACTTTGATTTATATCTGTGATTCGTAAAGGTAAAGGTCTTTTTCAAAATTAAAATTAATAAAAACCTTTTTAAGATCGAGTATGGCACAAGAAAGACTCAGCAATTTAGCAATTATGTCCATAGAAAGTGACTTTATGGATTCCCTTCCTTTTGACGAGCTAATTTAAGATTTTGCCGATAAAAAGGCAAGAAAAGAAAGTTTCGAATAGGTAGTTTGGTTAATTTTTTTACTGATGTATTGAATTTTTAGTTTGTTTTGTTGCTTTTTTTTTGGTTTTGTACATCTTGTAGTTTAATTGGGTATATTAACTTTAAAATGTAATACATATATCTAATTTTCAAAATTACACGTAAGTATTCGCATTTATTTCAATTTCATTTATGCGTACCCACCTATGTGTATCAATTTTTAGCTACAACTTTAAAAAAGGGCGTAAAATTATATTTTGCACACAGGCGGCCACATAGCTTGGCGCGATCCTGTTTATTGATGTTCCACTTCTGAACATGCAAATATAAATTATGTTGAATTCAAAGAAAATCATTGAAATAACGGCGAAAGAACATGTACATCTTCTTGGGGACATCGTTTTTGGTTAAAAAAAAATTTTTTTCAATAATTTATTTTTAGACGTTTTGAATTTTGTAATTTTTAATCCAATTTTTATCATGCATTAAAGAAGATCCAATAAACTTAATAATTGTATGTTTAGAGATGAAACATCAATGTGAGTATATCAAATTGGATAGGTTTTTGTTATTATGCTTGTATAAAGCCTAAATAGTCATTTATAAACAATGCATATCAAGCAAAGAAAGAGAATTGTAAAAAAGGAGTATAATAATTTTCAAATATTTATCTTGTCAATTGTAATTTATTGAAGTGTTCTGCAACTTCGCCAGAATAATTATAATTGGTAGTGGTTTCAATGTATACAATGAAATTAAAACAAAATCAAGTTTTGAATTTGCAAAGCATAAACAGTTTAACTCATCAATTACATTAAGACCGAATATCCTGCCGATAAGACAACTTTGTCTTGAATAATACAAAACATCGTCTATATATAATTTTTTAAATGGCGCAAAACCTCATGTGATTTACTTTGATGATTGACGTTTCTTAGATCTTATATAAATTTTGTCATCATTTAATGGTTGTTGATTGTCACATAAATGAACGTTTACGTCGTATTATCTTAAAGTCATCTTCAGCTTTCTTTAGATACAATAACATACCTGTCTTTTACATTCAGTAACTATAGTTTCAAGACGTCTAATTAACTTGAAGAACCTAAAATGAAAACAAAATCTGCTTTTGTTTCACTCTAAAAAAATTTTACCCTTATTTGATCAACATTACAACCACTATTTGATCCATTAAAGGTATGAATATCTCGCTCAAAATTGGTTTTCACTACCAGTGAAACAAACAGCTGAAAATATCTTCTGAATTTCATTACATGCTTGTCATATCACTATCAGAGTCACTGTTGACTTTAATGTTGAATGCAGTTATAGTTTGTTCTTCAAAATCTTAACACGTTTACTTGTCACCTTCCCCACTCGTTATCATTGTTATCATCTAACAATCATTTATTAATATCTCGTAATTCTCTTTCACTCAATGTCTGTTTTTATTATTATAAGGATTGCTAAACATAATACAATATATAGACTACTTATGCATTATTATGCAACACAATACAACGTAACAGATAATGTAATCAGCCATTGATTTATGAAAGGGAGTATTGAACGACCTCTTTAACTTAATAAAATTAAAGATTAAGGTTCATATTAATGGAAACACATATATGTAGGAACTTACAGTTGTGAAAAGTGAATTTGAAAGTATACGTCATTTATAGTTGTCCGAAATATACATGTCCACGGGAAAGCGATATTATAGGTGTAAATGACAAAAAATTTTTCAGTATGAACACGATTTTCTGGATTCTGTTCTTGCTTGATCCAAAACATATTTTTAGTATATTAGACCCTCAAAAATTTATAGAGGGTGCTGGTAATATCTACGTTTAATAACTAAATTATTAAGGCTGTGTCAACGATTCAGTTAACCATTCGCTTGTGAATCAGGAATAGTTGGTGGGAATGACCGAATTCGTTTTAAGTCGAGCAGCCGCTATCGCAACCTCTGAACCAGCTCTTGGCCGTTGACTTCAACACAGGTCGGGACAAGCTTTTAATATATCGATATACCCTATCAATAGATTAACGGTAGCCGTCGACAATGAATGCTCTCTCGTATACAGGTTTCGCAATATCCTGAACTAAAGATACAACACTATAGAGACACTATGCACAATACACAATTCACCTTAGACGCCTGCCCAGACAGGATTCGTTCACTCTTCTTTGGCTTCAGCCGAAGGGTCACTGTCGCACAATGCGAGGGTCGTTAACTAGATGGTCAACACAAGTACTTAATTACCACTAGAATGCAATAAAAGAAGAAATTGATATATAAAGATATAAATAATCATCAATCTACATATAAAGCTTCACTAAGCAAGGTCTACCACCATAGCCACGTTACCCCCACAAGGGTCAGCAACCGCGACGGCCGCGCTTAAAGGAGAGTGATCGATTGCCGAAAGAGAATTGTATTACATGAACATGAATTGGCAATTTAGTGAGTGGGATTTATGTAAGAAATAGGTAAAACCTTTACTAGAAATTTATTGTAATATTCTCCAAAATAATATACACCGTTGGACGTCCGTTAATCTTTCAGAAAGTTATTTCTCTCGAATGTGATTTCACGAAGCGGTCACTTGGCACTTATACCAAAATGCCCTGGTACCATTTAAAAACGCCCACCAGTCGTTAAATATAAAAAAATCCTGATATGCACGAAATCTCATATTCCATGCATATCAGGCAAAACTGGATTTTGGGGTTTAGGAACTGGTGTGAAAATTGTGATAATTTTTTATAAAAAATGGTCCATATGGAACCTGATGTTCCATACACACCATACAAGCCTTATGCTTCTTGCTTATGATTAAAATGGATCTTCTGACTTAAAGCTACTTCTACGCCTCCTGCTGCGTTCGTTAACAGTAACAACCTATAAATTGAAAATCTCTTCAGGTAAACAGCCAAGATATTGGAAAATATTATAAGAAAAACTTGCTCAGAATTAAGAAATATGCCATTATACCAAGTTTGATATGCAAATTTTTTGTTTTTGTTAGATTTACTGAATAGTTGTAATTTTATTCACTTTAAAAAGTTTGTCATGAAAAATAAATACACTTCGCACAAAAATTATGGAATATGTAAAAAAAATAGATCAACTTTATGTACTCATATTTTCGTCAATATTTAATTTAATTTTGGTAAATTTTTATATGCGGATTATACATTTCTTTTGCAAGCTAATACCACATATTCGGTTAAGTTGCAAGCATTGTTATACAGGGAAACTCAAAAAGTATTAGGACCATATGGGAAGAGAGGTTCGCGTGACACTTAATCCACCACAAATTTTGGCTAACATTAAATTTATCGGAGGTCTGGCAAAATATTGATCAAACGTTAATTTGCAATTTAATTTTAAGTATGCCAAACCGGTGTCAAACCGGTAATACTCGTTATTAATCTTGTATTAGTTTAATTTACTTAATGTAATAATTATTCTTGTTTTTGTTACTGATTGTTTTTTGCTATTGAATAAAATTCTTAGGTTACAAGTTATTGAAATTTTTTTCTACACAGTGAGTACAGTGGAAAAGGCCGTCATTATGACACTTATAATTATTTGTGTCTAAGGGTGCGTTTGTTATAAAGATTTACAATTCCGAGCAGATTTTGTGATGAGCTCGGAGATATCTGAAATTGTCGAACGCGGGGAGTGGGGTAATGCATAATCTGTTGGCTCGGTCTCGCAAGACCGATTACATCGAGCATTTTTTGGAGCTCAGTGGGATGCCTATTACGAATGATACGAGTTTTCTCAAAGTAATCTAAGCACTATAACAAACGCACCCTTAATAAGTGAACGGAGCCTTGAGAATTCCTGATAAAATAATTCATTTTCTGATTTTTTGTATTTCTTGTAATAGTGTTCTTTTAATTTTAAATTGTTTTTTATTTCAATAGTGTACCATTTAGGATATTTATTGAGTTTGGTATTTTTATATTGCGGAACGTGTAGGTCTAAGAGTGAGCACAGTTTTTTATAAAATTCCTCACACGCAATATTTACATCACCATAGTTATTTAAAAATGACCAATCAGTTTTCAGGAGATCACCGCAAAGACCTACATAATTAGCTTTTCTAAAATTATAGTTTTTATTTTCATTATTAACGAAGGGTGATAATTGTCCTCTTTAATTAATGGTAGTGAATCACAATTAACTGTACATTTAATATCAGTAATAACTAAATCTAAAATTCTCCCATATATGTTACGCATCGTATTTAGTTGATGTAAGTTAGTGAAGTTAATAAAACTATTTAACATTCTATATTTTGGATCAGATAGATCCTCATTTACAAAGTTAGTGATGTTAATAATAATAATAATCACATTTGCTTTATCAATGGTAAAATGTTCAAGGTAATCGAAGAACATCTCTAATTCAACACATGTTACTCTGGGAGCTATATATATATCACAAAGATGTAAACAGATGTGCTCTTTAGTGTACATTTACAACCTATAATATCTATAAAAGGTACTATATTCACAATATCTAAATTTAAGGAGTCGACAATATATTCGCGTTTATACGCCAATAATACACCACCGCCCTTAGTGGTATTAGTTTCTTGAAGACGTCTGTCACTACGTAATACTTGATATTTATCCGGAAATAGCTCAGAGCTCCGAACATCATTCGTTAGCCAAGTTTCTACTAACGCAATAAAGTCATGCTCTGCAATACTAACGGATGGATAAAAGTCAATTATTTTTGTATTTAACCCCCTTACATTTTGAAAGTAACATTGAATGTTGGCATAACTGTTGGACCTCTCTAGTTTACCGAAACTATTTTGGGAATACCATGTACATATTTGATTTGCAGATTGCTTTCGCCATCAAATAAACGTTTGTTGAGTTCACTTCTCAAAGACCTGTAGTATTCCTGCTGGCGGGGGGTACGGTCCAATGATACATTAATGTTCTTAAAATACTCACTGTCTCGTAGAGTTTTTGCTTTTCGGATCAGTTTGAGAACAGCTTCCTCATCGCAAAGTGTTATTTTAATTGGACGTTGATTAGTTCTTGAGGCATCGTATTTACCAAGTCTGAATGGTTTAATGTTCTCTAATGTAACATCAGAAGCTAGGTATTGCAATACTTTGGTTATTTCTCGTTTATCGTGCTGTGCTCTTTCATCTCTAGAGTTGTTGTTAGTTTCAGCAACACCAAATATTACTAGGTTGCATTTCCTTCGGTTTCTTTCAGCTATTTCTTGGACTACTTCTTCAAAGTTCACATTGTTATTAGTAACAGTGGGTTGATCTCTTAGTAATTTAAGAGACTCAACTTCTTTTTGCAGTGAGATTATGATGGACTTTAGATCATTGATATTCTCTACTAATTGTGAACAATTCAGACAGGTCCAACTAAAGTTTTTCTTAGATTTAATTATTCTTATCTCGGAGGGTGTTAAATCAACACAAACATTGGAGTAATTATTCTTACAAACACAGCAAGTTACTATTTTATGATCTTCAAATGATTTATTACAGCATATACATAAAAGGTTAGGCATCGTCGTGATAGTTGCAGAAAACAAAATCAACGTGACAACACCGCACCCACGTGCGGAGATGGAGGCTAAGTAAGTTAACTAACTCTCTTACGAGTTTTAAATTAAATGACAAGAATAAACGGCGAGTGAATAATTCAAACTTATAAAATGCACTCAATACTCTTGAATTTTTGTTGAAACATACCAGTCAAAAATCCATAAAATGAATGACACGAAAACACCACACTCACACACACGTTGCCAATGTTGTATATGATGATGAATATACTGAAAATAAGTTTTGGATCAAAGAAAAGGAGATCTATCAACGCCTCCTAAGACACAGCACTAAATCTGTATATAAGGTGGTATTTTCGATTTAAATATTTAATAATGCAGTTTTGAATGCATAAAGTTTGAAATTTAACAATTAATCGTTTTTTGCTTAAAAAAAGATTAATAAAGGTATTAATAACCTCAAAACATTGAACTGTCAATTTCAACTGTCAAACACTTGTTGAACTACGCTGTTGGCTACCCAAAGTCCGTCCAGGCAAGATTATATTAAGTCACGCGATTAGAGCGTTGTCCTTTATTAAGGAGTTGTTGGATCTATACATAGTATAGTCATAATCAGATGCTGACCTATTTCACAGTTTAGTTTTTCTGATAGGTTGGCATTATTAAAGAAATAGAGAAAAAATAGAACTTTTTACTTTGTTACCGAGTTCTACTTGAGACGTTTGCGTGTAGAGACCTGGCAGCCATTTTGGATGTGGACAGAGGGCTTAGGAATTTAAAATTTTAGTTCCCATATGATTGATTTACCTACCCAAAAACATATAAAACCATACCAATCTAGTCAAAATCAACAGGGTAGACTAATTTTTAAATGAGTCCGCCATCTTGGATTTGAATATTAAAACCCAAAAATTTTGATTGTTAACAACCACACACGTATTTAGCTTACTCGGAAACATATTAAAACAAACATCTTTTAAAGCTTTTAATATGTATGCGCTTGTTTTTAGTTATTTTAAAATTATAACGAGCCGCCATCTTGGATTTAACACACAAGGATTGGGAATTTGAGGTTTTAACAGGCATAGACGTGTTCAGCATACCCAAAAACATATATATCGACAACGATCTTGCCAAAATCGCCCAAGAAATATTTATTTTGTAATTAAGGGCCAAAAATTTGGCCGCCATCTTGAATTTGAGGCATAAGGACTAAAAATTTGGACTGTTAACACCCCTAGGCGTATTCAGCGACCCCAAAAACGTAAGGATTCATCTGTTAATCAATTGTTACACGATTTGCCGTTAGAAGTGATTTCTAGGCCTCTTACGAGATTTTATGCCTAGTCTACATGTGTTTTATTTGATCTACAAAATCCAAAGACAATTCACTACTAACTAGAGTAATGGACAGAAATATTATCAACATGGTGTAAAACCCGGTACTTACATGGAACTTCCATAAATGCAATTGATAAATTGCATTTGGTTCCTGGTGTCCGTCAAGACATCTGCTCAACTTTATTACCAATTATCCAATCAGGTATTTGTTGATGCACATTCATGGTACCTAATACATGATCAGAAAACAATCGTTAATATTTTTATCTGTAGCTCGCTAAAATGTCTAATGGAAAACGTACTAAAAATAATGTAATGATACAACTAGAACATCTGTTGAAAAAAGTTATCTAGATAAAGTGATTTACCTTATAGTAAATAACTGTCATATGTCATATCTGTTTTTAAAAATCCTACTATGACCACTAGGATCGAGAGCGGATTTATGTCGTTCTCTTTTTCAGACTTCTCCTTATTGAGAGAAAAAATTACTAGGTGATGAACTAGAAAATTAAGGCTCATCATATTTGTTGTGCACAGTCCTGTGAACCTTATGTCAAAAAACATTTTGTAAGTAGCAAATTTAAAATATATATGACAATAGACCTGGGCATCTAATTGTTCCATACTTTCGTCATTTTAAAAATATTTCATCATATATTTGTCAAACTATAAAATCTACTACTTCTCCATGATTGGAACGATCTATGTGTATTTAAATTCCAAAAAGACTTGTCAAAATATTTCTGAGAGATCATGAAATACACGATTATTTTAAATCTGTATTCCCCTTCGCCCCCTCACCATTTCCTACCACCCTACCACCCCATTGATGTATGAATATATAAATGAACTAAATTGACACCAAAATTATATACATACTAGAATTCAATTTTCTTCTTGAAATTCAGTAAAACAATAGTCACAGCTGATGCTAATACAAAATTATAGTAATTAGAACCATTGATTGATTGAAGGAATCGTGTATCGCAATAATAGAACATACTACACTTCACACAAAAATTATGGACTATCTAAAAAAAATAGGTCAACTTTATGTACTCATATTTCCGTCAATATTTAAGCAATTTCGGTAAATTTTTATATGCGAATTATTCATTTCTTCTACAAGTTAGTACCGCATATTCGGTTAAGCCGCAAGCGTTGTTATGCAGGGAAACTCAAAAGTATTAGGACATGTAAAATCTCTAAAATTTTAATTTCATTTGTAGCAATTAGGGGCTGAATGAAAATATCTTTTTTAATTGTTACATTGACGGTATTTTCTACTGTACTCACTGTGCAGGAAAAAGTTCAATAACTGCTATCTTAAAAATTTTATTCAACAAAACAACAAAAAACAATCAGTAACAAAGACAAGAATAATTATTACATTAAATAAATTAAACTAATACAAGATTAATAACAGGTGTTACCGGTTTGACATCGGTTTGGCATACTTAAAATTTAATTGCAAATTAACATTTGATCAATGTCTTGCCAGACCTCCGATAAAACTAATCATAGCCGAGCCAAAGTTAGTGGTGGATTAAGTGCCGAGAGAATCTCTCTTCCCATATGGTCCCATAAATGTTCTATGGGGTTAAGGTCTAGGCTTCTGGCTGGTCAAATTTACTACGGGAATGTCAGGTTCTGACAAATATTCCCTAACTACTTGGGCAGTATGAGGATGTGCATTATCCTACATTAAAATAAAATCGTCACCAATAGCTGAAGCGAAAGTTACAACGTGGGGTTTCAGAATTTTCGTGATGTACCGGCCAGTTGTTAAATGTTCTATAAAGACTAGGTCCATTTTTTTCCTTAAAAATATCCCATCCTAAATCGTTATTATTTTTTGTCTGAGAAGTAATCGCAGTTTCTGCCAAATTACTGTAATGAACTGGCCAGCCAGAAGTCCAAACCTTAACCCAATTGAACATTTATGGGATCATATGGGAAGAAAGGTTCACAGCACTTAATCCACCACAAACTTTGGCTCGGCTGAAATTAGTTTTATCGAAGGTCTGGTAAAATATTGATCAGATATTAATTTGCAATTTCATTTTGAGGATGCCAAACCGGTGTCAAACTGTGATAAATAGGTACCCATTATTAACCTTGTAATAGTTTAATTTATTTAATGTAATTAGTTACTGATTGTTTTTTGTTGTTGAATAAAATTTTTCGGATAAGAGTTATTGAAATTTTTTTCTAGCAGTGAATACAGTAGAAAATACCATAATTGTACCACTTATAAAAGATATTTTCTTAGCCTCATAATTGTTACACATGAAATTAAAATTTTAGTGATTTTACATGGTCCAATACTTTTTGAGTTATTCTGTATAACAACACTTGCGACTTAACAGAATATACGGTACTAACTTGCAGACTAAAGTAACAATCCGCATGTAAAAATTTACTGAAATTGCTTAAATATTGGCGAAAATATGAACACGTAAAGTTGATCCATATTTTTACATATTCCATAATTTTTGTGCGAAGTGTATTACCGCTGTTTTACTAATCAATAATAATCCATTTAACCAGTGTAACGCTTACAGGAATGTGATCAAGTGCATATTGATGATGTTTCCTCTGATGATAATGGACAAGATTTATCTAATTACAATTTTAGTACAGATGGATTTCAGTCATCTGCAGCAGGAGGTGGAAATTTATGTTTAGCCACAGGAGTAAGAGGGGGAGTGGACTGGATGAGAAAATTAGCATTTAGATATAGGAAAATCAAGGAAACATACAATAACTATAGAAATAGGTAAATTAATTTAGTATCTTAGTAGTAATAATAATAAAACTGTTGGATAAATTATGTAATTCCATTGAGTGAAAGAATTATAAAAAGGTGCAATACTAATATCGCTGGCAGCGAGCAATAGATGGCGCTTCCGCACTATGGGTTCGAAGACTGTCATTGGGGTTAAAATGGTCACACTCTGTTTCATAGTGCACTGTTGTACTATTGCGAGCAAAAAATTTTCAACGATATTTAATCAAGTTGTAAAATTAGTCTGTAAAATGCTTTTAAGTCATATGTGACATTTTATAAAATCTTTGATGCAATACATTTGACGTATCAAAAGAGAAATCTATATTAAATCTCTAACGTAAAAACAACAATATGTAAAATTTAAAAGTCCATGTTACCGAATTCTTCTACGGGCAGTGGAATTAGATGCTGGAAAATGTGTTTCTTCCTTAGCTTTTATTGCTCTCAAAAAGGGATGATTTGTGCTATATTCCACCAAAGCAGCATCATCCTCATTAGAAGACCGTGGATGACCAGAACCTGGCATACGAGCTAGATTTGCATTTTGTATCCACTTGTGCTTTAGGTAAAGTATTGTTATTTTGTGACAATGCAACTCATCTGTCACATGTTGCAAGGATCATGCAGCTTCAAATTTGGCTATTGCAATTCCTTTTTCGAAGTCTGTAAGCTTATGGTTGGGTATGTTTTAAAGTTTGGAAAATACTTAAAACTTGCTTCCTTTTTTATTTAAAAATGTTCTTAAACATTTCTTTGTTATTCCCAGTTTTGTTCTAGGTTGTCACATAGACTTAATAATACTAACGTATGGACGGAGCATTGTGCCACTTTCCGTTCGCCAGTGTGAGGACGCCATTGAAGAGAGATAGAGCGATATAAATTGAGTGCGTCGTACAAGGATAGTAAGATTTAAGACCACGTGACTGTTGTTTCCACAGTCCACAGTCACGTGGCCAAGTTACTTTTTTACACAGCGGATGGGAACATTTTGTCGAGATTCTTTATAAATATATTTTAGCACGTTGTAGTGATTTGTGAACTATAAAAATAGGTGCATCTCAGATATTTATGCATTAATAGGTAGGTACCTAAAGAAGGTTAAGGAACAAAATACATAACCTTGAACTCGCATCTATCGGCGTCTCGTCCTCATCACCTCTCTTTCAAGGCTCAGTCCAAAGTATTATTAAGTCTATGGGTTGTCATCATGATTATTTTTTGATATGGTGTATGCAGAAACCAACCCTCTTAGGCTACAATTGCTCATTCATGCATCATCTTTTAATACATAATTTTATTCTACTTTAAACGTTTTTGTTCGTGTTCTTTTTAGTTGAAGTTGTTCAGCAATTACTGTCCTGTATTTCTAATTTGAGTTTGAATTGTGGTATTGTCATGTATACCTATTTTAATAAATAAATAATAAGAAAATTCTTCCATACTATTAGAAGTTGTTGATGGATTAATTGGGACATCGCTATTTTCTAAAGCCATTTTGAGAATTCGTTGACCCCGAGAAGACATTTTAGTAGTTTCTGCATCTAAAAATCTTGCGGATATCGAAAGGCAGTATCTCGTAACAACAGTTCACTCGAAAAAATTACATGAGGCAGGAACTCGTATGTCAGATCTGAAAGAAAAATTGTAGTTTTATGGGCAATTTTTTATACATAGAACGACAATGCGAGGATAAAACATAGATAATAATACTAAGATTAAGGGTGAAACAATAGGTTCTTTTCTCACAAACTCTTTATTCAAAAAAGGCTTTTTGAATAAAGAGTTTGTGAGAAAAGGACCTATTGTTTCACCCTTAATCTTAGTATTATGGACTCACACGGGTACCACTTCCCTAATTTATTGATAATAATATTTAAATTAATTAATTTTTAAATTTTGGGGTATTTGGCTTTGGTATGTTACCATTAGCACAGTGCCATGTAATTGTTTAATATTCATTATGACAACGGCACGCGGTCTTCCCGAGCTGTCACCCATCTCAGTACTAGCCACGCCCAACGCTGCTTTACCTCGGTGATCGGCCGAGAGCCGTTTCACAAACGTGGTTAGCCGTTGCCCCATTTAAATTAATTAAAAGTAAGTATATTATCTAAAATAAATCACATTACCTCTGAAAACAACCACAATACACAAACACAATCAACGTCGCCAATACTGCCACTGAATAAGTGGACTACTGAGGCACTTACAAGGTACTGCTTCTAAATATCTAGTGAGAAACTTACGAGGTCATGTTTTTCGTAATTTCCTGCGTAATTTACAAGAAATATTAGTATTTCACTGGACAAATCGATGGAGCTGAATGTTCTGAACTGAAATCAATAATAAAATAATTTTCGTCAAAAATGTTACTTACGAGGTACTGCCATGTGACCCTCAATATCCAAACTGGACTAGTTTTTCACGTGCAAGGTGGAAGAACTATTTTATCTGGGATTGTTCGGCCATATTTTTACACTAGTATAGTGAGGGTGTAGTTGCCAACCCCACAACATAGACTAATCTACATTCAAAATCTATTCCTAAATGATCTTAATTCTTATATCAATTTAATTAAAATTCACATAGTGAACCAATCTTGTATATAATAAATTAGGTAAGTTATCTCAGGGTAATTTTAAGCATTCACAAGGATTATTGTCGTTTATTTGAAATAAATTACATGTTATGTTCTATGGTGATTTCTAATCTTTGTTCAGGACAGATCACGTCCGGCAGATAGAAGCCTTGTGGCAAAATAGCCAAATTACCTAGCGCCATCTAGGCCCAGAGGGTTGCACTCACCCTCATCCAGGCTTTACAAAGCATACAAAATTTACAGAGAGTGATCTTATCGTTTATGCCAACAATTACATAATTACATGCAATTAATTAAAATAAAATCATATTTTCATTTAACTTTATTGATAATAAGTACAAAAATAAATCTTTAGAACAAGGTAAGTTTCTCCTAAAGACCGGGAACTCCTCAACGGCCCTGAAAAATTAAAATAAAAAGGGATCAACAACGACCCTAGTAAATAAATCTCCTGGTTACATACACATTGTCGTTCATGGATATAAAACGAAGGATAAGATAAATATAAATAAGTGTAATGTGTTCTAGGAAAGAAATATGTGGTGCGTTTAGTGGGAAAGAGGATTTAAAAGAAATATAAAAATAAAACTCAAAATATTAAAAATAAGAAGCATTAAAATAAACATAAGAACTAACTCACTAAATTTAAAATTATTGAAATAAAATTTCCCCGATAACACCACAGTATTTACTAATTTTTTCATCTGCTAGTACTAGTACCTTTACTCTAGATAGAAAAATCCATGTTCTTTTTTTGTATTCCTCCAAAATTTTAATCTGTGCTACCATTTCCATTTTAATTTTTCTATTTTTTAAATATTACTATTAATTTGTTTATTTTTTCTTCGATTTGTTTAATTGCTAAGATATTTTTTACACTCTAACTATTTTATGATAATGATGGTGTTTCAATGTTACTACTCTTATTCAGGAGTCAAAATGAAAAATGATGTGAAAGTAAAGAATACCAAAATGTCTCTAAAGCTTATATATTCTTGAAAAATAAGTTGAAAATGTCTTATTTGATTCAACTGATTAATATATTCTTTTTTTATTAACCAATCAATGCGTACATTTTCAAAAAAAAAATTAACCAATAGGATTTTTTTTTAAGTGATAACGGCTATCGATCAGTGGTAAAAATTGAGAAAAATGTGTTACTTTTTTCGTAGTAGCCATGTGTCAAACTAAAAAAGTCATTGAAATTATTAAAATCTGACATTTCGCGTGATACAAAACATTATAATACGGGCGGCGGCTGCAAGAACACTCACGTCATCGAGTTAGAGAAATTTTTATTTAGTAAAAGTTGACCATCAGCAGATACCAAGAATGTTTGTCGACTGCGGCATATCCTGGAGCGTTATGTGGGAGGGAGGGTTTACCTCCTTCAGACTCAACTTTTATCTTATTTAGTTAATTAATGAAACCTTTTTCATTTAGTAGAACTCGATTAATAAAACAAAAAAAATTTGGTCGGCAGGATTATATCTTGGAGGGTATCACAGTCCGACCAAATATGGTAGTGGATTGTGAAGTTAACTTTTACCCCATCGAGTTAGAGGGTAAATTTAACGTCAAATTAAAGCTTATACATTCTGTTTTAAAAATTTCTTTGCCGTACAGTTCGTAACCTGATGGTTTTGTCAGTTCGACCAATTTTATCTTTCAAAGTAATATTGGTCGACCTTCAGAAATAACTATACATCTTTTTTATATTGCTGTAAATAATTATTACAACAAAAACAATGTTTTTTAATTATAGGTAATAATTTCTTTTTATCTTGGGGATTAATTACTGAATTAGGTGTCTCACCGGTGTAAGATATTTTAAAGAGTTTATATATGAAACTTTGTTTTTTGTGTTCATTTGGTTTAGTGAAAGTTTTAAGAAACATAGTCAATAAATGATAGGTACTTTATGAAAAATAGTTTAGTGTAGTTTTAAAGTAAAAATAAAACTTTGAGAATTTTGAGATATAAGTTGTATATGTACATAATCATTGATGATATATAGTCATTGATTATAGATGACAGAAAGCATATCAGAGAATTAGCATTAATTGTAGTATTTTAGTAAAATCAGAAAATGGTAGTATAAAACAACAAAATGAACTAAAATTCCTAGGCCTATGGATAGATAGTCACCTAACTTGGGAAAGTCATATTAACCATCTCTCAAAGACATTAGCCAGCAAAAATTATTCTATAAAACAACTTAGATCTAGTGTAAACACATCCACATTAAAGGCTTATTATTTTTGGAACAGTTCAATCGGTTCTGTCGTATGGTCTTGTATGTTGGGGTAACTGCACGAAGATTTCTAAGATTTTTATTTTGCAAAAAAAGATTATACGTTCTATGTTTAATATACCGTTCTTAAGCTCATGTCGTCCTATTTTTAAAAATAATAGAATAATGACCTTAATTTGTCTATATATATATATCAATGTTTGTGTTTTGTTGGGAAAAATATAAACCAATTTCCTAAATGCAAGGATATCAATAATTACTGTACACGGCAGACCAATGATATTTATATTGCTCCTTACAGACTGTCACAGGTGGGTAACGGACCAAGAATTACTGCCATAAAAATTTATAACCACCTTCCGAGTAAATTTCAGACAATAACCAGCTTCAATCAATTTAAAGTCATAGTAAAAAACTTTCTAATTGACCAGTCCTTTTACACTTTAGGCGAATATTTTAATTACAGATAGGAGTTTGTATTGTAGGGTCACTTAGCTATATTTGTTTATTTGTTGATTACATATATGTATTGTTTGTGTAAGTTTATATATTGTTACTATTTTATTTCATGTAATGTACTCGTGTGTCTATATAAGATACATCTAAAACTTTTATTTAATTTGTTTTATAGCATTTCTGACATTATCCGAATACTTGTAAAAGTCTTTATGGAAATAAATTATTATTATTATTATTATTATTAATTAGGACTTGGAAGAATAATGAAGGCGAGAAACAAATCTTCTAAGGATCAGTCAATTAGGCGCTTTGTGACACCAAAAGTAAATTTTGCGCCCACTAATTACACCGAAATGATAGACTGGAGTACCTGTAACCTGTCGTCGCCCACCTTTGCTGCGAAGAGTAAGCGATGAGGAGATTTCATCTCCAATAAAATCAGGAACAGCAGTTGAATGGAATTTCAACAAGTTTCCATGTCATATGCAATCAGTCGAACGATGTATGAAGTTAGTGACAGAAGCGTCACAAAAAATGGTTGGAGCCTAGTCAAGGCATGGGTTTATCAGAGCAATGCTTCTTTGATGATCTATCATGCTAAGTTTTTCGCACAAATTCGAGTTTTATAGCATGTACCAAAAAGAATTAATAAAACAATGTGTTTTCAGATACATGTGCGACCAATAAATGTTGAAATATTTATGATTTTTTTATTTATTTATCTTATTTTTAATTATCTCAAGTCGTACTATTTTTATATGATGGAAAAACTTTCTTTCATAATTACGACAAAATGTTAAGTTTGGATCAGTTTTTATGATTTTCGGGGATGATGCGCGACCGGAAGATATTAACCGATTTTTCATTTTTTTGTTTTATTTTACTTATCTGACCAAGGGGCAAGTTTTCCGTGGTAAAGCGAATTAAAAACAAATTAAATTTTTTTCGGCCCACCCTAATACCTAGTTCTTTCAGTCGCGAGAGCACGCATTCGTCGTATTGACGATCAGGCATGTTGCGGTGTGGCTGAAAATGTTCGGTTCGTAATCATAGACGTATCACGGAATTATTTACAGCAATATAAAAAAGATGTAAGAGATTAAAGACATTTATTCCTGGAGGTCAACCGATATTTCTTAGAAAGATAAAAATGGTCGGACCGATAAAACCACCAGGTTGCGAGCTGGCCGACAAAGAAATTTTTAAAATAGAATATAAGCTTTAATTTGACGTTAAATTTACCCTTTAACTGGGGATAAAAGTTGACCTCACAAAACACCCCCGTATTTGGTCGGATTGCGATATCCTCCAAGATATAGTTCTGTCGACCAAATTTTTTTTTTTTGTTTTCTTAATTGAGTTCTACTAAATGAAAAAGGTTTCATTAATTAACTAAATAAGATAAAAGTTGAGTCAGAAGGAGGGTGATAAACCCTCCCTCCCAAATAACGCTCCAGGATATGCTGCGGCCCACAAACGTTTTTTGTATCTACTGATGGTCAAGTTTTACTAAAAAGCAAAAAAATCCTCTAACTCGATGACGTGAGTGTTCTTGCACCCATCGCCCGGACTATTACAAAAAGTTTCTATTTTTTATTATAGGTTTGTTGCAATACAGCAGTCAGACGAGTTTGAAACCATCAGAAATATTCACCCAGTTGCATCTTATACGGTAAGACCCACTGCATTTATATTAATACTTAACTAGGTGAATATTTCTGACGGTTTCAAACTTGTCCGGCTGCTGTGTTGGAACAAACCATATAAATTTATATTTTTTAATCTTCAAATAAACAGTTTTCGTGTTCTAATAATTATTTTAGATAATATTTTTTAATCATATATTAATCTTCTGTAATACGCAGGGTCGATTTTCTACTTGGGTAATTTTTTTTGAGGGCCTCAAACCTGTTTTTCATGAAAATTTTGCTCAAATTAAGGGATGGATATGTGTCGCAATTTTCCCATGCCCTTAATTCTTGAAAAATTTTCATTGGAAAATAGGTTTTTGTCAAAAAAAAAACGACCTCTTGTGTGTTAATAACTGATAAAAATATACAAATATCAAATCGTCTCAGAAAATTGAAATATCAAAAAGTCAGGTAGCGTCAAAATTGATTTTATTTAATGCTTCTTTGTGGTATGTAATGTAGCAGTCGAATATACTAACAGAGAATATATTGATATGATTAAAGCATTAGGTAAATGTAACAATAATACTCGTGCTGCATTTAGTTTATCATAATCATAAACGTAATGCACAAAAGGAATAAGCAGGTGAAATGGTTCATAAATATATATGGATATCTGTTGAGAAATTTTTTACCTGTAATACTAATGCAGAAAATTACAAAAATTTTTTAGATATTATCGATTTTTTTTAGATAATATTTATTTAAAATCACAGTAAAATATATGGTTTAGATATATTGGACCTAGGGTCACTCGCCTGCCTATTTCACAACAGATTAATTGGACATGGTAAACTTGTACCATGACCACCTAGGTTTACTAATATAAATCTAATTGATTTTTGGATCTGGGGATATCCAAAGGCAACATTAGGGCCTTCTGCCCACGAGACGTCTCGTCATAGACGTGTATCAGATGCGACATTGTAAAATGTATGCTTGCTTACAGCATCCCATGTTTTCAAATGCACTTCTTCTCATGAAGCGTATTCGTCGACGAATACGCTGCGCTACTGCTTTGTAAGAGGACGTGCATTTGAAAACATGGGACGCTGCAAACAAGCGTACATTTTACAATGTTGAATTTAAATACACGACTGTGAAGAGACGCCTAGTGGGTAGAAGTTTTAACTCTGTTCAAAACAATTTTAGTTATAATTACATAATGTATTGAACAAAAGGTAATGTTTTTGAGAATGTACTAAATTAAAAAAAAAGGAAATTTCGTTCCTACTTTCATTTGTTTTTACAAAAATAAAAAAAAAATTGTAATTGTTCCGACTTCCTATCATTACTTTTTTTAATATATTGATTTTTTTTGCATATCCTTTGAGGCTAATATTAAGTATATCATTTATTCAGTTTTTTTTTTTGTTATTATTAAATTCGCGCATCTGAGTTGCGATTGCACGAGAAGATGCATCCGCATGCAAGAAATATATAGAATATCTTCGCATGTTAATCACTGCTGTTTACGATTCTATTATCTTTTTGCCGCATTTTCACTTTAATTTTCATAAGTCATTAGTGTTTTTAACGCCCATCCCCTGTGAACCACGCTACTCTATATAGGGTGATTCATAAGGAATGGGTAATATTTTACCGGCATATTCTATAGCAGAAAATATTAATTTTTTGCTTAATAACTGGATGTCAAATATTAATACTTTCTGAGATACAGGGTGTTAAAGTTATAAAAATAATTCAGTAATGTTGTAATTGACAGATAGTAAATAATTACATCTAATATGTCAGTATGTTGCACTTATTTACATAGCACACTTTGTTAAACATTTTTAACACTTACCCTTTTTGGATGTGTGTTATATATATTATATATATTATAAACGCGCAGGATTTTCCAAAATGTAAATATCTCGATAGAGGTGCATTTTATGAAGATCAAACAAGTATTCCTGTTTTGTATAAAAATAATAGTTAAATAAAAAATTCGCAATGAGATTATAAATGAACGAAGTACAAAAAAGTTATGACGGATTCTGTTAAACCAAAATAGCTTAAGTTTTGTATTTGGCTAAAACAGCTAATTTTAAATGAAAGGACTGTAAATGCAAGAATTAATTTGATAAATGGAAATAACTTACCATTTTGGTTGATTTCAATATTCACCGGTAAGTTATAAGGATATTGCAAAGGGATAATAGGAGACAATAGGAAATACTGGTGTCCAGTTTGATCGCATTAACTTTGCTAATTTATTATTTTTAACACTAATTCCAAAATTATATTATTTATTACTTATTTAACAGTGATGTGTGTATGATTGAAAAGCACAAATTCTAATAATCGGCTTCTAAAACTCGGTCAGTATTCTCTTTTTGTCCACTATATAGATGTTACAAATGTACTAGATATGGTCATACAGTAGCCAAACGTGAAAATAATCTAACCTGTTTCAATTGTGCTGGTTCTCACAAAACATCTGAGTGTACTTCAAGTTCTCTAAAGTGTATAAACTGTGCTGATACAAACACAAGATTAAAAAAATCTCTGCAAACCAATCATTCAGTTACCGATTCCAGTTGTCTCTGCTATCAGAGAATTATAAATTTAGAAGAAAGAAAAACTAAACAAATATAGCAGTCAACATCGAATAGATCTACTAACATGTCCACTGATGGAGGAATCAATACATGTTTAAGCCTCTTTCATTTGAATGTACAAGGAATTTCAAATTGTATAAATAATATTAATGTAGCTTTAAGTGATTTAAACACCCATTTTGTAGCCATCTGTGAGCATTGGCAGAATTATCATAGTATTAATGCATTTCAATTAGAGAACTATAAAATAGTTTCGTCTCATTGTAGATCTACAAAGGGTGCTCATGGAGTGGTAGCATTGTATGCTTTAAATTCATTATCTACAACTATTTGTCAGGATATAAACTTGTTAAGTGAAGATTATCTGTTTGAATGCACTGCAGTTGAAGTTAAAATGAATAGTATATACTATAATATACAGTAAATTCACTTTTCAACCAAAGCACTTTGTGAGTGAATAGGAGACAATAAAGCGAGAGCGCTAACATTCTGAGATCGACATGCAGTCACGCATGTGTAGTGCTCTCGCTTTACTACTATCTCCTATTCACTCACAAACTGCTTTGGTTTAAAAGTGAATTTACTGTATAATATGTGTTGTATATAGACCTCCTTCTGCTGATGTTAATTTCTTTATTAATAAATTAGATTGTTTATTGGGGATAGCCACTGCAAATGATAAATTAGTAATAGTAGCAGGAGATTTTAACATTGATATGTTGGCGACAAGAAATGCAAAAAATAAAAGCCTCATCATGAACTTACTGAACTCCTATAATATGAGTAATGTATAACCCAGTAATTATTGATCTGCCCCCATATATTTGGTATCTCGACTGTTAGGGATATTAGGCAGTTGGCAGAGAGGGAATGACAGTTAAGTTTGTTAAGTTAGTTAGGCGGGAGTTGAGGTTGTGTTAAATGTAAAGAGAAATGTTTTAATAAAAGTATTTGTGAAGGATCCATTATTTATTATTGCTCTCGCAGAGGCCAAGCCCAGTACATGGTGTCAGATGTGTACAAATACTACTATTTAAACGCAACAATATTCATTCAAGAATACTACCGGCACAAGAAAGCAAAAAAAAATGGAGGCGTTAAAAGAAGAAAATACAGCTCTTCGTAATAAAATGACCCTTCTTGAGGAGAGACTAAATCAAATCCAAATATTTGGAGGTACTACTGCAGTCAATTATGTACCTCCACCAGAAAAATTTTCGTTTAAACCAACCGAGTGGAATCAGTGGCTCACTAACTACGAAAGGTATAGAAACGTTACTGGATTGATTAACACCCAGCAGAATACACAAGTTGACAGCTTGTTGTTACACATGGGACCAGAAGTTAACAAACTATTGGACAGTATTAACCCAACTATTGACCAACTTGCAAATTATAAAAATCTAATAACGTTTTCTGATAACTATTTTCTTAAGAAAGTCAGTGTCATTTTTGAAAGGGCCAAATTCAACAAAAGGGTCCAACAAGATGGTGCTGTGCAGAACTTAAGCAAAACCTGCAATTACGGAGTTATGGTTGATGAACTTGTCCGAGACAGATTAGTAGTAGGTATGAGAGACAACAAACTATCTGAGACTCTACAGTTAGATGATAAACTAACTCTGCAAGCAATAAAATCAAAAATGCTGCAAAGTGAACGTGTTAAACTCAAAAACAAATGTTTACGAGAGGCAAATAAAACAACAGTGTGTAGGCTTCACAAAGAAAATAGAAAAAAGAACAAAATGAAAACTATCTACCCAAATATTACCCGCAGTGTGGAAGATGTGGTCAAAAACCAAGCCACAATCTCAAGGAATGTCCTGCCTTAAAAGTTAGATGCACAAAGTGTAATATTAAGGGTCACTTCACTAAAATGTGTAAAACACGTAAAGAAAAGAAGTATGTAAGAGAAATAGAAGGCACTTCGTCAGAAACCTCAAGCACTGAAGATGAAACCGAACAAGTTCGACAAGTAATTTGTGAAATCAGAGGCAATGGACAGAATCAGTGGAAAGTACAAATGAATGTCGGTGACCAGGTGATGAATTTCAAGATTGACACTGGTGCAGATGTCAACATTTTAAGTAAAGAAAATTTTGATGAGCTTATAATCAAGCCTAAGTTGAAGAAAACTAGCACAAAATTAAAGGGTCCATGTGATTTCATTATTCCAGTTCTAGGAAAAATTAATATTCCAATCACATTTAAAGGCCAAACACAAAAACTGAAAATGTTCGTCATAGAAAATCGAGACAGTCTTATTGGCAAACCAGCCATAGAGAAGCTAAACCTGATAAAAATGGTGGAAAGAGTTGAAAAGGAAAAGTTTAATGGTTTGACGTTAGACGATGTTTGCAAAGGTTATCCACAACTATTTAAGGGCACCGGGAAATTAAAAGATTTCGAACATAACTGTTGAGTGCTTGCACTCATGGTGAACCGTTCATGTTCTACATACTATATCCTATATTAAATTTAATCAAGGAGTTGTAAAAACCATAGTGAATGTTGTAAACAAAAATTATATATAAACAAATTATCTTTTTGAACGAAGCATTTTTATTACCATTATTAAACAAAAATAGGGTCAACCCCAACAATAACATCAAGCTAAGTAATGATGCTAAACCATTTTCGATAACAACTCCTAGAAGAGTGCCGCTTCCGCTGTTGGAAAATGTTGAGGCAGAACTTAAACATATGGTTGAGGAGGATATAATAGAAGAAATAGGCGTGAACAATCCAACACTGTGGTGTTCTCCCATGGTTTGTGTATTGAAGAAAAACTCACAAATAAGGATTTGCACTGACTTTACGGAACTTAATAAATATGTTCTTCGAGAAAAAATTATTTTGCCAACAGTGGACACAACACTAGCCAGTGTTAGAAATGCTAAATTTTCTCAAAACTAGATTGCACATCAAGCTTTTGGCAACTTTCTTTGTCGGAAGTATCCAAATACTACACGACATTTTTAACTCCGTTTGGGTGATTTAAATATAAGCGAGTACCATTTGGTATATCGTCAGCTTCAGAAGTATACCAACAAGCAATGAACAAATTATTTGGTGGTATACCTGGTGTGTTAGTCCACATGGATGAATTACAGTTTTTGCAAGCACACAACAAGAGCATGATGTTACACTCGGAAAAGTTTTAGATTTACTACAAGAAAAAGGGCTAACACTAAACAAGACTAAATGCCAAATTGGAATCACAGAAATCAGCCTACTTGGACATATTGTTGGACAAAATGGACTAAAAATCGATGACACTAACATCCAAGCCATAACAGATTTTCCAACACCTACAAACGTAACGCAAGTCAGGCAATTTTTAGGGCTTATAAATCACTTGACAAAGTTTTTGGACAATATGGCTGAAGAGACCAAGGTGTTAAGAGACCTTTTGAAACAAACCAATATTTTCCAGTTCACAGAAGAACATAAAGACTGTTTCATTAAACTAAAAAAACTCGTTACAACTGCTCCAGTTTTAAAACGTATGATGTGCATCGTAAAACTAGAGTGCTTGCTGATTCATCTTCTTACGGCATTGGAGGATGCCTAGAACAGCTGCAAGAGGATGGTCGTTGGGCTCCGGTCATGCTCTAAAAGTTTAAGTCAAACGCAACAACATTACGCACAGATAGAAAAAGAAGCATTAGCTCGTGTATGGGTTTGTGAACGATTAGACCAGTTTTTGATTGGAAAAAAATTTATCATACAAACTGACCACTTGCCGCTTCTGAGTATATTAAAAAAAAAAATCTATTAATGATTTGACAATCCGACTTCAGAGATTTAGATTACGCTTGACCAGATTCGACTATGATATAGAACATGTTTCAGGTAAATCTTTTCATGTGCCTGACGCATTATCAAGAAGTCCCTTAATGGAAGGAAAAGATGATAAGGATGTTCTAGACAGATTATTTGCCAGCAAATCAACATTATTCGTCAAGAAATGGAGACAAACTTAGATACAACTGAACATATGATAAGAATAATAAATAGGATTATAGGAAACAACTACTGGACGGGCAAAGGCCCCGACTCCCCTTGAATTATACCTATAAATCCAAAATTGGTAGCCAAATTTGTTATTTGTCTTTTCTCCACCAGACACAGACCGGTTTCGAACTCTTTATGTTCTCATCAGTGTGCCACAGGTAGCTGAAAAGACAAATAACAAAGGCAAACCAAACTGGTCTATGGCAGACCCAGCACATAGTAACTGTGAGAGATAAGTACATCCCTCTGGTGGTCAGTTGCTACTACCAGTCAAGACATCGAAGATGTCTAGTGACCGATAGCGGCTTGCCAAGCAAGCACCAAGAGCGGCGACCTCTAGCCCTGTGGCACACTGATGAGAACATAAAGAGTTCGAAACCGGTCTGTGTCTGGTGGAGAAAAGACAAATAACAAATTTGGCTACCAATTTTGGATTTATAGGTATAATTCAATGGGAGTCGGGGCCTTTGCCCGTCCAGTAGTTGTTTCCTATAATCCTATTTATTAAGCATGTTTTAGTCCATCAGGGCTAGAGGTCGCCGCTCTTGGTGCTTGCTTGGCAAGCCGCTATCGGTCACTAGACATCTTCGATGTCTTGACTGGTAGTAGCAACTGACCACCAGAGGGATGTACTTATCTCTCACAGTTACTATGTGCTGGGTCTGCCATAGACCAGTTTGGTTTGCCTTTGTTATTTGTCTTTTCAGCTACCTGTGGCACACTGATGAGAACATAAAGAGTTCGAAACCGGTCTGTGTCTGGTGGAGAAAAGACAAATAACAAATTTGGCTACCAATTTTGGATTTATAGGTATAATTCAATGGGAGTCGGGGCCTTTGCCCGTCCAGTAGTTGTTTCCTATAATCCTATTTATTAAGCATGTTTTAGTCCATCAGGGCTAGAGGTCGCCGCTCTTGGTGCTTGCTTGGCAAGCCGCTATCGGTCACTAGACATCTTCGATGTCTTGACTGGTAGTAGCAACTGACCACCAGAGGGATGTACTTATCTCTCACAGTTACTATGTGCTGGGTCTGCCATAGACCAGTTTGGTTTGCCTTTGTTATTTGTCTTTTCAGCTACCTGTGGCACACTGATGAGAACATAAAGAGTTCGAAACCGGTCTGTGTCTGGTGGAGAAAAGACAAATAACAAATTTGGCTACCAATTTTGGATTTATAGGTATAATTCAATGGGAGTCGGGGCCTTTGCCCGTCCAGTAGTTGTTTCCTATAATCCTATTTATTAAGCATGTTTTAGTCCATCAGGGCTAGAGGTCGCCGCTCTTGGTGCTTGCTTGGCAAGCCGCTATCGGTCACTAGACATCTTCGATGTCTTGACTGGTAGTAGCAACTGACCACCAGAGGGATGTACTTATCTCTCACAGTTACTATGTGCTGGGTCTGCCATAGACCAGTTTGGTTTGCCTTTGTTATTTGTCTTTTCAGCTACCTGTGGCACACTGATGAGAACATAAAGAGTTCGAAACCGGTCTGTGTCTGGTGGAGAAAAGACAAATAACAAATTTGGCTACCAATTTTGGATTTATAGGTATAATTCAATGGGAGTCGGGGCCTTTGCCCGTCCAGTAGTTGTTTCCTATAATCCTATTTATTAAGCATGTTTTAGTCCATCAGGGCTAGAGGTCGCCGCTCTTGGTGCTTGCTTGGCAAGCCGCTATCGGTCACTAGACATCTTCGATGTCTTGACTGGTAGTAGCAACTGACCACCAGAGGGATGTACTTATCTCTCACAGTTACTATGTGCTGGGTCTGCCATAGACCAGTTTGGTTTGCCTTTGTTATTTGTCTTTTCAGCTACCTGTGGCACACTGATGAGAACATAAAGAGTTCGAAACCGGTCTGTGTCTGGTGGAGAAAAGACAAATAACAAATTTGGCTACCAATTTTGGATTTATAGGTATAATTCAATGGGAGTCGGGGCCTTTGCCCGTCCAGTAGTTGTTTCCTATAATCCTATTTATTAAGCATGTTTTAGTCCATCAGGGCTAGAGGTCGCCGCTCTTGGTGCTTGCTTGGCAAGCCGCTATCGGTCACTAGACATCTTCGATGTCTTGACTGGTAGTAGCAACTGACCACCAGAGGGATGTACTTATCTCTCACAGTTAATATGATAAGAAGTAGACAAAATAAAGAAATGAAGCAACTAAGAGAATACGTGCAAAAAGGTTGGCCATAAAGAAAAAAGTGAGCAAAGAATGTCTAATTTTTTATAAATTTCGAAATGACATTACGATATATAAAGATGTTCTATATTATATATATATATAATGTATAATGACATGCTAAGAAAAATACATGTTGAGCACCAAGGTATCGATAGTTGTATTGCAAGAGTGAAAGAAACAATTTGGTGGCCCCACATAAAAAATTTTATCCAGGATTATCTTCAAAAATGTCACACCTGCATAAAAAATAGTAGTCAGGAAACTGACCACATGAATCTAAGAGAATTGACAAAAGTACCATTTGAACATGTGGCCACAGATCTTTTTATTTACAAAAATATAACATATTTGGTCGTACAAGATTGCTACTCAAAGTATCCAATTGTTAAACAACTGCAGAAAACCAAAAGGATGAAGGATGTTATCGAAAAACTCAGAGATATTTTTGCCCAATTTGGAATTCCAAGAAGACTTTACTCTGATGGAGGTCCATAATTTGTAAACCAGAAATTCAAGAAATTTTCCAATACCTATGAATTTGAACATGTTACCAGTAGCCCCAAGTTTCCACAAAGTAACGGGCAAGCCGAACGAGCTGTAAGATTAGTAAAAAACCTGATAAAGAAGTGCGATGATTGGTATTTAGGACTATTGGCATATCGAAATACAGAATTGCCATGTGGAAGCACCCCGGCTAAACTACTTTTTGGCAGAAACTTGAGGGAAGTATTGCCTATGAAATCAAGTAAACTAAAACCAGCCTTACCAAACCATCACCAAATTCAAGAGAAACAAAAAGTAGAACAAGAAAAGTCTAAGATAAACTACGACCGAAGACATAGAACGAAATATCTCCCGGAATTAAGTGAAAATGACATGGTCTGGATTCGTGATATGAGTAGATCGGGACGCATTACAGGACAAGCCAAGGAACCTAATTCCTATTGGGTTGAAACAGAAGAGGGACCTTTAAGAAGAAATAGAAAATTTCTAAGTAAGTTGCCAGAATTGCAAAAAGCAAACAAGGAAGAGGATAATGTTTTGACAAGAGATAACTCGGGCGAAAACAGTTCAGGCAATGAAAAAAGTGAAAAGCAGAGTATAGTGAGTGAGAAAAGTGAAGGAACGAAAGAAAATGAGAAGAGACGAATTGTGAGAATACCAAAAAAATACGATGACTATGTTTGTTAAAGAAAAAGAAAATTATATACCGATTAATGTTTAGTTATTAGTTACTTTAGTTATTGGAAAAACAAAACCAAAGGGAGATGTATAACCCAGTAATTATTGATCTGCCCCGTATATTTGGTATCTCGACTGTTAGGGATATTAGGCGGTTGGCAGAGAGGGAATGACAGTTAAGTTTGTTAAGTTAGTTAGCCGGGAGTTGAGGTTGTGTTAAATGTAAAGAGAAATTTTTTAATAAAAGTATTTGTGAAGGATCCATTATTTATTATTGCTCTCGCAGAGGCCAAGCCCAGTACAAGTAACACAATAAACACACCTACTAGAGTAACCAAAACATCCTCAACTAGCATTGATAATATTTTAGTTTCGAATATGATTGAATATAACACAGATGTACTAGACGTGAATATATCTGACCATTTTGTTCAGTTGCTATGTATTAAGGATAACAAAATAAATAATAATCAAGCATATGAATATAGGCGCATCTTTAGCACAGAAAACTATCAATTTTTTTATACTCAACTACTACAGGAAACGTGGCTTACGGTTTATGAAGCAACAACAGTTGATGACATATATAATAATTTTATTAGAACTTTGTTAAGCTATTTTAACTCATCATTTCCACTAAAAACAATTAGAATTAAAAATAGTTAAATGGATTTCAGAAAATATTCAAAAAGCCACAGACACATTAAATTTATTACACGAGTCGCATCAAAAGGGGGGGGGGGGGGGTCACCAAGCAAACTTATGTAAATTATAAAAATTATTATACCAATCTTCTTATCTGTGAAAAATCTAATTTTTATGAATGTCAAATTAAAAATTCCAGCAACAAACCTAAAACCATCTGGAATATTATAAATACAGAAAAAGGAAAACACGAAAATAAACGTCAATCATTCAAAGAACTTAATAATAATGGAGCCATTATTACTTCTCCAGAAATTGCAAGTGAACTATTTAATGATACCTTTATTAGTATGGCTAAAAATCTTGTTGGGGTAGTTCCTGCAAATACTGTTGTTGAGCATATTACTCACAATTCGAATTCAATTTATATATCAGAAGTAACACCAAATGAAATTTTAGAAATTATTAACAGTTTGAAAATTGAAAAACAAGTATTCCAGTGGTGATGATAACATAAGCAATATAATGTTAAAAAAATTAGCTCTCTTATACTTGAACCTTTAACACACATAGTAAACGAATCATTGAGAAATGGTATCTTTCCGTCAAAATTAAAAATTGCGTTTGTAAGACCTCTGTACAAAAAGGGTGATCCCTCTTTAATAGAAAATCACAGGCCGATAAGTATGTTATCTTCATTTGCAAAATTGCTTGAAATTGCCATGTGTAGAAGATTAACTCCATTCCTGCAATTACATAACGTCATTACTAAAAATCAACATGATTATCAAATAAATAAATAAATAAATCTACAATGACAGCTACTTTTGATTTTGTTAGAAAGATACTAGAACATCTAGATAACGGTGATATTGCTTTGGGAATATTTCTTGACTTATCAAAAGCGTTTCATTGTGTTAATCATGGTACACTGAACGAACGAAATTTTTAGGAGTGATTATTGATGAACACATGAATTGGAGGGATCATGTACAGGCGCTATGCGGTAAACTCAGTACAATTTGTTACTCATTAAAACAACTGAATAAGGTAGAGAATCATAAAACTCTTCTTACAGCTTATTATGGTCAATTTTATAGCTTAATGTCGTACGGAATATTATTCTGGGGCGGAACACACATTCAAGAAGTATTCCTTGTTCAAAAGAGAGTTTTACGAATCTGTCATTTAAATGTTGAAGAATCTTGTCGTCAACACTTCAAAGCATTAAATCTATTAACTGCTCCAGGTCTATTTGTTTATGAATGTTTGTGTTTTATTTTCAGACACATGAGTGAGTTTAAAGATAATAGCCTTGTTCGTAGAGTAGTCAGAAACCATCAGAAACTGTCCGACGCATGCGCATTTGGTTGTAGAGTTGCGAGTGTTAACTCAAAGCACTTTTAAATTTTAGAGCTCTATTAAAAATCACATTTCTACAGTCATCAAACTATCACAAATCGGTTCTACGAACAAAGCTAATATCAGAGATCATAGTTATGAAACAAGAAATAAAGATATTCTCTCTTACCCAATACATAGCACCACAGTGGTGTTTTTATAAATGTTTGCATTTTTATAATATATTGCCCACTCAATTTAAAAAAATTACATCCATAAATATATTCAAAAAAAATATTAAAAAATACCTTATATGTGCTGAACCCTATACTTTAGAGGAAGCGAATGAGGGAACTTTCATGCAACCATTTTAAATCTGTATTTTGCATTGTATTGTTTTGTGTATTTTATTTTATATTTTGTACTGTATTTTTCCATTATTTTGTACCTTTAGACATGTAACAAACAAAATTGTACAATTATTGTCTCTGTTACACAATAAAATTCTAATTCTAATTCTATAAAAAAAAACCTATGAAAAACTAAAAATGAGTTTTTACCAATTTATAATACAGAGTAAGCCAGTTGCCTAGTGAATTAGGCGTAAAATAAATTCATAACTAAACATTAATTTAAACGGGTGCAGACAGCTTACATAGCGCCCTCTATACCATACACAAAAAATGACAGCATATTCGATTTTCTCACGCCAAAAACCTAATTGTACCGACTTTAAAAATAAATTACTGACACTAACCTTACAATATCGAGCCATATTCTATTCAAGAATATTTGACATATCAACTCGGCTATTTTTTTTCTCTTTTTTACATGTCAATTTTATTATTGTATGTATGTATTTTATTGTGTTCTAATGTTTATTCTTGTGACCTGTTTTATACATTGTTTATTATTTATTTATCTCAAACAGACAAGCATGCCTAATTACATGAGACTATAAATTACACCTAATTAATCTTAACTTACACCTAATTAATATTAACTTAATGATATACCGTGTGTGTACCGAATCATTAGATATATGGCTCGGAAATGACAACACTGGCTACCGCGAGATCCGAGACAGAGCGCTGTTCTGTGATCGTACCGTACAAAGCATTTACGGCGCATTGTTGTCGCTCCGCAACTCATCCTATGCATTTATATATCTAACGATTCGTTACACACAGTGTATACTAAAACTATGGTATAGTCAACCACATCAATATAAGGCACATAAAAAACGTCGGCATGTTTAAGGTCTTTATGACTATCAAAGACGCCGACGTCTCCACGCGCCCCACAATAATGTGGACAACTATACTATTTATGTGGATTGAAACGGAATAAAACTTGCTTACTTACATTAATTATTGTATCACAATTTATTTCACTAAAATTCTCTAATTTTCTGAAATACCCATATTCGTCACCAATATCACGAACTGACGTATCTCGTTTTTTCCAATTTTACGGGAGATAGGTATACGCCATTTTATAAAATTCTACATTTGAAAATATGACATACGCCGACGACTGTGTTTATTAAAGTGAAAACTATAGGGAATTGGGGATATGCCACTTCGTGATAGTTTAGAACATATGATTTTATGACTAGTAAAAGAACTCAAATTTCAATATATTTGAGTTCCATCACTTCGTGAAATTGACGACGATATTTTTGTGAGAACGCTGTTTTTCCTTCTTCAAAAGTGTATTTTAGTTATAATTATGTTGCTTGTTACGTGTTTTAAGTTCTCTTCCACGGAAAGTATATTTTCCCTTGGAAAAAAAATAGTAACTTTCAGTTCTGAATTAAGCTATGTCATCACAGGTTATATTTTCTTATATTTTTATGGATAATTCTTGTATAATGCAGCATTTTTTTAAATTTTAATGAACAAGTTTTGTGAAATACCTAATATTTAAAAATCTCCCAAGACAATAAGAATAAATTTTACTAGGTATGCCAAAATAGCAATTTTTTTAATTAGTTTTTACTATTACATTTCTTTTTCTACACACTGAAATACAATGAAGTCCCTGCCCAATATTTTAATCATTTATTTTAACCTCTTACATTAAGCGACAACTTCTAGTAACTTTCTGTCTATATTGCTAAGATAACAATTAACATCAGCCACCAGAATTGCAGTTGAATTGAAATTATCACACATCTGCAATGTACAATGGCGGAAACCGAAAAGTAAACGACTCTTTCAGCAGATTTGGCTATTTTGAAGTAGTGTGCATTGGGGTTTATCCAGTGGAGTAATCTATGTGAAATTATTGTAACAGTAATATAAATCACATAATGCAAGTCATATTAAGAAACTAATGAATTAAGAAACTTTAATAAGAAAAGTGTACTTTTTAGACAGAAATATACAGCAATCGCAGCCAGTCGTGGCGAGCTTAGGGGAATCTGTATGTAGAGAGTGGTATACAACAAGCGTACGCATCGCTATCATGATTGCAGTGGCTCTTCTCTGATAGGTCGCCTCAAGGCTGATAATTAGCCTTGAGGTCGACTATGTTCTCCTACAATCCCCACCGCTCGCCACGACTGGCTGCGATTGCTGTACCCCTAGGCTCAGGTCAAGGTCAATTATTAAAAATAGGCTGCTAATTATTGGTTGGATATCCAACCAAGAAAAATAATCTTATTTTATTAGATCAAGGCAATTAAAACTTCATTAATAAGCCGCTGAACAAGGTTTTAGTTGATAGTACAGGATCCAAGCAGAAATTTTGATAAAAGCGACATAGTATTCGAATATCGTAAAAAAATGCATATTTTTGAGGTTAGTATTATGACAGCAATCAATTAATCAATCAATCAGTTTTATATGTTTCTTATTAAAATTACAATTACCCACCAGGGTGTAGAACATGTCATACAAGAAATATATAAAATTTGGTAAAATATAAAATATATAATAATTTACATCTACATAATTACATACACTAAGTTGATACAATAGCCTTGTTCGTAGAATAGTCAGAAACTATCAGAAACTGTCCGACGCATGCGCATTTGGTTGTAGAGTTGCGCGTGTTAACTCAAAGCACTTTTAAATTTCAGAGCTCTATTAAAAATCACATCTCTACAGTCATCAAACTATCACAAATCGGTTCTACGAACAAAGCTAATAAGAAGAAGAGAAGCATATAAAAACATTATTAAAATTAATATATTAGAATGGATGAGTATCACATTTAACATGTTTGTACTTGTTTGTCATTAAAAAATTCACTAAGGCTGTAGTAGGCCTTTCTAAGCAGAAGTTTTTGTAGTTCTTTATACATCCTTTTTTTGTTGAGGTTTCTGTTAGTGGCACTTTATTATAAACGAACACAAACGAATTTGTTTGGAGTTTAACCAATAGCAGGACCATGTCCTAATACTATTTGAGTTTCCCTGTATAACAACGGCTTAACCGAATATACGGTACTAAATTGTAGAAGAAATAAAAATCCTCTAATACAAATTTACCGAAATTGCTTAAATATTGACGAAAATATGAGTACGTAATGTTGATCTATTTGTTTACATATCCATAATTTTTGTGCGAATTGTATTTTTGACAATTCGGTACAATTATTGTCAAAAGTGACAAATTTTGGCGCTAATGATTTAAAGGTAATATTAAACCAAACAGAAACATCATTTACTTTTGGGTTTCTGGTTCCTGCCATTGTACTATTGAGAATTTTCCACAATATTTAATCAAGTGATACTGGTTTTTGTAAAATTAGTCTTTGTAAAATGGTTTTAAAGTCGTATTTGACATTTTGTAAAGTCTTTCACACAATACATTGATGTATCAAAAGAGAAATCTATTAAGGAAACATTTTTATTTATTAAATCTTTAACATAAAAACAATAAAGACCAAGAGGTCAGACAGAAAGTTGATATTTTGTATAGCTTCTGTTCACATCTAGAATGGCGGTCAATCTTCGTGGCATAGATGCTATTACATTTGCAATGTCATATTGTTCTAGATTTTGCCATTGATTTACAAGTACTTCTAAAAGCTGTCGACTGTCAAAAACGTTCTCGTATTGAAGGTAACATTACTAAGCCAACTATCTATAACACGTAAAACTCCATGGCCTTGAGCAGAAATCCATCCCCGGACATTAACCGAAAAACATTGTCAGTGGGATGGACATTATGTTTTTTGAATCTATGTCCTCTTGATCTATACACTCGAAGTTTTCCATTATTTGCCGACTGGAAAACCTTTTTATCAGAAAATACTACATTATCCCAAAATTCCTGGTTCATATTAAGGTAATCGTTTGCCCATTCGACCTTTCTATTTTTATTGTCTTCCGTTAGTCGAGGGTTTTGTACGACTGTAAAATTTAAAAGTCCATGTTGCCGAATTCTTGAATTAGATGCTGGAAAATGTGTTTCTTCCTTAGCCTTTATTGCTGTCGAAAAGGGATGATTTATTCCACCAAAGCAGCATCTTCTTCTACATTAGATGACCGTGAACAACCAGAACCAGGCATACAAGCTAGATTTGCATTTTGTATATACTTGCACTTTAGATAAAATATTGTTGTTTTGTGACAATGTAACTCATCTGCTACAAGTTGCAAGTACCATCCAGCTTCTAATTTGGCCATTGCAATTCCTTTTTCGACGTCTATAAGCTTGTGGTTAGGCATGTTGTAAAGTTCAGAAAATACTTAATAAGACAATCAATAGCTTTGTTCAAAAACCCTACACTAGCTGCACTAGTGCAAAATTTTTACACTGGATCCATTATTCTGTGTTCACAAACTCTAGTGTAGATGTCATCTGGCATATGTCAAAAATATTTGGCGTTCAAATATTCCAGTGTAGTGCAGAAATGTGTAACACTTTTACACGAACTTGAAAGGTAGTGCAAAAGTGTAGTGTAGAATGTGGAGATTTGAGAACAAGAAATACGGAAAAATAAGGTTATACTTGCTTGAGGTGTCAATGGTGTTGTACAAATATTTAATAGTAAACGTTTTTTTCTGTATAAATGGTCTTCATTTGGAAAGTCATCGGAATCATCATCAGATGATACCAATTCTGATAAAACTAATCTCTCCATTAGATATCTGTTATCTGTTTTAGTACCAATTTACTTTAATGCTTAAAAAAAATAAGCACAAAAATATAAAAGTAAGGTTAAATTTGAACTGTGTTCAGAAACCAATTATTTTATGCAGACAATTTACACTTTTTACAAACTGCACTACACTGGTGTAGTGTCACAGCAAAATAAACTTACACTACACTACACTATGTGCCACTGCACTACACTAGTGTAATAGTTTTTGAACAAAGCTAATATAAAGTGACACTGACAATCACCAACAAAATAGAGTGACATTCACCGCCACTGTGTTTTCTCCTGTTTACAAAGCTGAAATACACAGTTGAAAATTTTTTGCTCCCAATAAATTTAAATATTGCAAGTGCAGGAGTTTCGTGGCAGGAGTACAGGAAAAATGATTGGCTGATTTTCGAGAATGCATACCTTTAATCAAGACTTATTGCGTATTCTAAAAGAATTACCTGTTGTAAAGTAGCGTTTACAGAATTTATGCTTACATCATTAGTCATTTTGAATTCACATGGTTGAACAGGAGACAAATTTTCACTGTAACTGAGTGGTGTTTACCTGATGACTTAAAAGTTTGTTTTCCATGGTGTTCATGATTGTCAAGTTGCAAAATAACTTAGAGAAAGTAAATTATTGGTGAAGTTTAAGTAAACTAAACTTGAACATTTCAAAATGTAAAGTAGTCAATTTAGCTTATAAGATTACGCTATTAACAATACATAATTATATCATGTCGTTTGTATTAAATAATTGTATTAAGATGTTGAACTGTAAAGAAAATCAGTGACTAGCTGCATGTAGAAATACCAATGCCCAAAAAAAAAAACATATTTATATCAATAATTATGAGGTTGTTACAAGATGTTTTGTGATTAAGGATCTAGATAATATTTACTTCTTTTTTTATACAGGGATCGGCAGAATAGACTACAATTTAAAGTTGCTCTAAAATCAATATACATTTTTTAAACGTTTCTATCCATTAAATAAAGCATGCTTTGGAGTTTCTTTGATAATTGTCAAAATGAATGACTGGCGTATAGACCAACGAATTTTTTGTGTTGCAAATTTTATCAAAAATAATAGTATTATTCAACGTGATTTTAGAAGAACTTATGACGTGAGAAATGTTCCGCCTCGTCCAATAATTATTTGTTGGCTCAGAAAATGGCGAACTGAAAAATCCATTGTCAACGTTAAACATTCAGGTCGTCCGCAATCAGTAAACACACAAGAAAATGAAAAGATGTAAGTTTAACTGCCTCTAGAAAACTTTTCCATTTTCGTCTAATCTCACGCCGTGGTGACATAGACTGGCCCGCCAGTTCACCCGATTTTTTTTTGTGCGGGTTTCTCAAAAGTCGGGAATTTTGACAAAAGCTACAAAACATCGACCAATTAAAAGAAGCGATTTGCAATGAATCCCATGAAATTCCTGGCGCGGTGTTAGGAGGTGTAATGAGTAATTTTGTTCATCGGTTAGAAGTGGAGCTTCCAAATCCGGGGACCAATGAGGCGTTCGGGACCTCGGGACCAGAACTGTAAAGTCCCAGGAATACTTAAAATGGCGGACCTTCGTCTTATTTACAATTTGAAGACATTATGCGACTAAAGGAAGTGTTATGCGCATTGCGAGCTAAAGATGGGTTGGTATTTTGTCCCAGTAATTTTACTAAAGGTAAAAAGTAACGGGAATTTGCATCACTAATGACGTAGCCAGTCAACGTCGCACGTCATTTAAACACACCACAGAAATTAGACAACCACCAAATCCAAATCCAACGCTGTCCGGTAAGGGGTTACACATTAGAAAAACATAGACAAACATCCATACCCACCGATATTGCCATTACCGGTGCTGGGATTCGAACCCAGTGATGATTGGCAATGTGACCAGAGCCCGCTACACTAGTGATAACAATTTATAGATGAGTGTCATATTTTGTCTTATATACATATTTTATATTTTGCCTTTGATGTTCAATGTTTATTTATTTGTATTTTAATTTATGTATTTTGCCATGATTTTTTTTTTTTAGCATTAAGGCCCTGAGTCATACAGCCAGATGCCATGATCATGTGAATGCAATTTCATGTATTCTGTTATATACGTATAAATGCACACTGTATTATTAGTACTTTGTACTAAATATTGACTTGTCCCACAGCATAACATACATTGCTCCTAATGGATTAATAAAATATTATTATTATTAGGTACTATCGAGTTCTTAAGCAACGTTATTTTATCGTGGTATTTTTCTGGAGCGGTTGCACTTGTATCGCTACATGAGTGAAACCACTTTTCCCATTACATCTCAATTGCGAGCTCTGCTGTAAGCGCTGTGTGATTGCCACGCCATCATCAATGCGTCGCATGCTAATTTGAAAATTTCGGGACCTCAACAATGGTCCCGGGAAGAGATTTTTTGGGGCAAAATCCCGGGACGCCCTGGTCTCGAGACTGGAAGCCCTAGTTAGAAAAGTGTATGGAGATTGAAGGGGGCCATGTAACCCACACAATTTTTTCTTAAAAATAACTTCCATTCTCTTTCTTTGTTAAATGTTGTGACCACACATAAAATATGTTTCCAGTTGAAATTATTAAGTGAATTCTGTCGATCCAATATTTTGACAACTGTCGCGAGTACTCCAAAGCATGCTTTATTTAATGGATAGAACTATGATACGTTTAAAAAAATGTATATTGATTTTAGCACAATAGGATATGCGCATATGCGAGATTTTTAAGCAAAATTGGTTATAAAAGATAATTAATGCTATAAAAAAATGAATAACAATAAAATTTTATCAACAATGTACCCTATACAGTAAGGCGCTTGGCAGTAAGCGGATAGGAAAATCCTATGTATTTATGTACATGTGCATAAGGTTCAGAATAGCGCGGTTATAATTAAATAGAGGGGGCATCGTCTTTGGCCGCGTGGCGTGGCCCGCTTGTTTCGTTTCGAGTTTCGATTTAGTAATTTATTGAGCTCTGTGGGGTGTAGTTGATCTTTCTTCTAATAAGGAATTTACGAATACACTGACATTAAATCGTTCATTAATTTATTGAAATTTATTATGGTGGACAGATGACCAAAATAAATTAAAGTAATTTTCACAAAATAATAAAAACTAATAAATGAATAAAATATTCTTCTCGAGAATAAGAACCTAAAAATTATCCAAACAAAATAACTAAATGTATTATTACAACAAATGCTCAAATAGATTTCCAGCTTGTGCCAAACAATATCCGAGCCTATTATAAAAATTGGCTCTTACATTGGCTAACATTTGAGAGCTATTAGCTTTGTTCGTAGAACCGATTTGTGATAGTTTGATGACTGTAGAGATGTGATTTTTAATAGAGCTCTGAAATTTAAAAGTGCTTTGTCTTAACACGCGCAACTCTACAACCAAATGCGCATGCGTCGGACAGTTTCTGATGGTTTCTGACTACTCTACGAACAAGGCTAATATTTGCAGCTGCATTTACAATTTTTTGTTTTAATTCATCCAAATTATTAGCCCTATCATGCTGAAAACCGTAAATTTGAGATTTGATGTAACCCCACAAAAAGGTGTCATTAGGAGCAAGATCTGGGGATCTGGCAGGCCAACAGATGGTTCCCTGTCGTCCACTCAGTAAACGATTCGGGAATACGGTGTTGAGATATTCCCGAACCACTGCTGAATTGTGGGCAGGGCACCCATCTTGTTGAAACCAAACATTCTCAAACCTTAGTCCTGGAAGTCGACGAACAGCAGGAATAATATGATTTTGTAAAAGGTTGAGGTATTTCTGTCCATTTAAGTTTTCATCAATAAAAAACGGTCCAATAATATTATTACCCAACATACCCATCCAAACATTAAGTTTCTGCGGATATTGTGTTCGCGCAGTGTAAAACTTATGTTGATTTTCCCGAGACCAAATTCGAGAGACAGATGGATTGTGGCGACCATGTAATACAAAAGTCGATTCATCCGTAAAAAGAATGTTTGCAATGAAATTTTCATCTGAGTTCGCCTTTTCCATTACATTTTCGCAAAAATTCATCCTTCGAATTTGATCATCAGGAAATAATTCATGGCTTTTTTTTAATTTATAGGAATGATACCCATGTTTTTTTAAAATAGTGCACTGTTTTTTTATGAACATCGAACTGTTGAGCAATAACACTACTGGACTGATATGGATTTTCCTCAACACTTGCACAAATCATGATTTCCTGTTCGTGTCTTCTTTCATCTACTACTTTTTTTTTTGTGGTTTTGTGGAGAAACACAACCGTATTTTTTCAAAGTTTGCGACAAATCGCCGAACAGTACTTTCAGCAGGAATAGGCCTATTTTCGTAAGCTACAATAAATAAATTTATTGTATCTTGCATTGAATGCCCACTGTAGTACCATTTTATAATTTGTACTTTCTCCTCTGTCCGATAAATATCCATTTTATTAGTTACAATTATTTTATGAAAAACACTTAAATTTACAAGGTTACCTCTTGACCTGCGACTGCGACCAGTCCTACAAAGTAAATAACATCTCTCTACATCGGTGTGGTGATCGCGCCGATCGCATCGCGGGCATACATGATAGTCACCCCACTATTTATATGGCGCTATTCTGAGCCATATTGCACATGTACATAAGTGCATAGGATTTTCCTATCCGCTTACTGCCGAGCGCCTTACTGTATTTATGTATTTGTTAATTAAAATTCATATTATTTTTAAGTTTACGACCACTAGCCGAGAACAAACGATGGAATTCGAATCTCACCGTGCTGGGCGTGACGTCAATCACTGGTTTTTTCGCCGTTGTACAATATGTCATACTATTTACATGTAGATTTAATGTGCGATTTCGGTGTTAAATATTAACATTTTTCACGGAAAAGTAACAGAAGTACAGATTTTATAAAAGCCCAGAGAGATAATTTGGCCAATGTTGCTCTTTGCTCTTTGTTGCTGTACTACTTTTAAGTGGAAGGCGCCTTTTTCTACCAGTTTGACAATCAAAATACATGATCTTTTAAATGTATGTAACTACCCATTAATTTAAACCATCATATAGTTTTCTAAATCTTCCTCTAATTGAAAATAATAATAATAATAATAATAATAAACAATCTTTATTTCCAAGTAATGTCACAAGAAACATGTCCTAGTAACATTAAGTAAAACAAACGTCAAATTTACAACAAATTGATTGTACATTACTACATATACATATATATTTATTAATTGTTTAACATCAATTAATTAATTAATACTAAATTAATATTAATTAAATTAATATTCGGTGGGATAGGTATTCTGACAAGGAATATGGTTCAAGGTCTAGTAACAGCTTAAATATCTTATTTTTGAAAAGGGAAAGGCTGTCAATAATTTTTATATTTTGAGGGAGTTTATTGTAAAGTCTTATACAACTGTACTGCACATTTTTCTGTGATAGTGTCAATCTATGTGTAGGATATATATAATTAAAATTCCTTGTATTATAAGCTTCTGTAGGTAAAAATTCGTGAAATGAGCTTTTGTTCTTAAACACGAACATTAAAATCTCTTGAATATATATACCTGTGATAGTTAACATTTTATTTGTTTTAAATTTACCCCTACATGATTCCCTTTGAGGTAATTTAAGTATGCCTCTTAAGGCTCCTTTTTGTATTGTAAAAATTCTAATTATTTCCAAACTTTGACCATAAAAAATGATGCCATATCGAACTATCGATTCGAAATTAGCATGATAAACTACTTTTAAAGACGGCAAATCTATAATCTAATAAAAAGTAAAATGCATAACCTAAAATTATATGATTTTAAAAAGGTACAAAATCGCACTTATGTTGAAATGATCCTCACATACAACACCTTTAGTGTTTTCTGATATATCAGTTTCACTCCTTCTCATGGTTCGTAACCATAATTTTCGTTTTTTCTTTAATTTAGCACTTGATCGTATATTGGTAATGAGACAAATCTTTTTTCTGGTGTTTTTCTTATGTATGACTGGCACTGAGGTATTTAATAGTACCTTGGATGCTTAATATCAATAATATCCTTGTTTTCCATTGTAAAATGCATTAAACGCTATTTTAACAAGTTTTACACAACATCAAACATTAAATAGAAATGCCAGTGTCTGACGTCACAACACCACAGCAGCCATTTGCATGACGTCACCGTCATTTTTGGAATAATCAATTTTTGTTAATTTTTTTTGGATAATGGGTTACACTTTAGACGTTTTTTATTGTTGCGATAGCCATTTAGTAAGTTAATTTACAAAATTACATTTAATTCAAAAATAATGCGCAGACCTTATTGTAAAGTCTATTCTGCCAATCTCTATATATTGATATAATTAACTGCGCTAAAAATGTTCAGTTTTATTACTCATAATTCACAAATATGACACGTCTGAAAGCTTTGTATTCCACATTTTTGTTCACCCTAAATTGGAATACAAATCACTAATCGGGTATTCAATCTATGAATGAAATTTATTCAACGAAAAATTTCTGTGCTACAAAATTGATCATATCTTTTCACTCAAATATATTATATCTTCTATATAGCTATCTTTGCAGTGAAAGGCAACTGAAGCAAACATTACCATAAGTATAATACTGTTTCGTGTCCTGTACTATATTACACACAAATAAAAACTACTTCTTCGGTATTTAGATTTAAATCTAAATACCGAAGGAGTAGTTTTTATTTGTCCTACGTCCCACGAACGTTGTACGTAAATTACCATGAGCGCGAGAGATAGAAGTACTGTTGCTGTCGCTTGCTCCTAGTACGTTTGTTATGCGCATGCTCGAAAATTTTAAACTTGAATTATAATTGGATACATATGATATCGCTTCAAGGCTTCAAGTGCGTCAAGCTTGTCTCGAGCAAAATGCCCAATCCCGACCAATTGGGTCGCAATATAAACGTCTTGTGCATTACCACACTACTAGGATAATGAGACAGATATATATCACTGCACTATTATGCGTGCTTCAATTCATATACCCTTGCTGTGTATACCGGGTGACACAGACCCATGGTACACCCCTTTTCTCCTTTAATTTCCCAGATATTTTTCTGAAATTTGGAACATCAGATATGCTTACTAAGAGGCATTTTTTGATATACTGTGAGATTTTTTCCCCTTCCGGTTTTCCCGGAAATGATATTAACTTTCGATTTTTAAACGGAACACCCTGTATATTATTATTGCATTGCAAAAGAGGGGGTGTATGAGTCTGTGTCACCTGGTATAGAAGATATAATATATTTGTATACACTACGAGATACTATCCATGACTTGATGATGAAGGTATTCCTCAATTTTAGAAAAATGAAAATTCCTCCATAAACATTTACTGGAAATTTGTCTTTTTTGTAAGCAACTTTTTAAAAAATGCACGTAACGACACGATATTGTTTTGGAATGATTCAAATGAAACTTTTATTTTTTGTCAAAAATGTAGTTTTAGAATAAATTTAAAAAAACTTATTTCCTTATTTTAATTCCTTGACTACTCTATGAACTTCAATGGGTTTAGCCTTTATTTAACATATTATAGAAAATTAGTTTTTCATTTATCGAGCAGAACACAAAATAGAATTGATGAAAATGTAATAACTTTTTAGGAGACAATATAAATAGTTGCCATGTGATTTCGTCACGCTAATCTTATGAAATGTACAAATAATACTAATTTCCTAAGAAAACGTTTTAAGAAACTACACTTAAAAATATATTTTCGTTTTTAGTGTTGGTGGTCTCCTAGGAGCTAGTAAAAGGGAACAGTGGCTTCAGTTAAGGGCAGAAATTGAAACTGTAACTGATAATTGGCTCACACTTGCAAATAAATGTCTAACCCTAATAAATTCCAGAAATAATTGTGTAAATGTACTAGTTACAACTACCCAATTGATACCAGCCCTTGCTAAAGTGTTATTGTTTGGACTTGGAGGTGTATTTCCTATTGATAACATATATTCTGCAACTAAAATTGGTAAGTTATTTTTGCCGTATTAATCATTTCAAGGGTGTACAGTATCGTCGCTTTTAAATGAGTGTGATATCAACTTAACATGTGAATTTCTGATTTCTGTCGAAGGTCTAATTTTATAATTAAACAAATAATGAGCAAGTCAATTATCTTTACGTTGCTCTTACCTGTTTATTTTTAGCCTTGGACTTATGACGGAGATAGAAATCCATATGTAAAGTTGATACCACGTTCATTTAAAAGCGACGATACTGTACATTAAGTAAAATAACAGTTTAGAATGAAAGTGAATATGACCAATTTCATGTATGTCAATAAGTAGGTAATAGATTTTTTTTTAATATTAATATAGTAAATTTGAAGTACCTATATGATATAAATGACCACCTGTAACAACAAATCATATTTAATAACAACAAAGCCTGAAATAGAACTGTCTGATTTAGTCAAATTAAACATTAATAAGTTTTCAAGGACCATCGATTTATAAGTTATAAGCATGAAAGTTTTTCTTATAATTAATTTTTATACTTTATTCACTAAAAAAAAAAGTTAAATGAATGTCAACTAGATTTGTTGAAAATTAACTTTTAAGACATGAAGATCTACTTTATTGCGAAAAAATAAAAATTGAAATAGGTATCTTAACTAATGACTTTTGGATAATATACATTGTTGGTTAAAATATTGCAAAATGGGTCTACTATCACATCTCCAAAAGAATGTATTAAATTACCAATAACCCTGGTAGATATTTAAAACAATAATGTGTTTCAATCCCAGTTTCCACATATATTTTAAAAAAATTATAAATGTTACACTAAAGAACCGAAAGCGTTTTTAAGTTTCTTACCTCACCAAAACTAAGTAACTTGTTTTATTAATTTTTTAGTAATTTTTCAGAGAAACTGCACAAAATTAAACTAGCATCAAAAATAGAAAATTGAAAGAAGCTAATGTTTTTATTAAGTGTGTTTGTCTTTCAAACAGTTTTTATAAACATAGTCATGACATACTGAATTGAGAAATTAGCGCTTCACGTTACCTTCAAGGTACTTAATAAATAGGATTATAGGAAACAACTACTGGACGGGCAAAGGCCCCTACTCCCATTAAATTATACCTATAAATCCAAAATTGGTAGCCAAATTTGTTATTTGTCTTTTCTCCACCAGACACAGACCGGTTTCGAACTCTTTATGTTCTCATCAGTGTGCCACAGGTAGCTGAAAAGACAAATAACAAAGGCAAACCAAACTGGTCTATGGCAGATCCAGCACATAGTAACTGTGAGGGATAAGTACATCCCTCTGGTGGTCAGTTGCTACTACCAGTCAAGACATCGACGATGTCTCTGTGACCGATAGCGGCTTGCCAAGCAAGCACCAAGAGCGGCGACCTATAGCCCTGATGGACTAAAACATGCTTAATAAATAGGATTATAGGAAACAACTACTGGACGGGCAAAGGCCCCTACTCCCATTGAATTATAACTATAAATCCAAAATTGGTAGCCAAATTTATTATTTGGAGTAGGGGCCTTTGCCCGTCCAGTAGTTGTTTCCTATAATCCTATTTATTAAGCATGTTTTAGTCCATCAGGGCTATAGGTCGCCGCACTTGGTGCTTGCTTGGCAAGCCGCTATCGGTCACAGAGACATCGTCGATGTCTTGACTGGTAGTAGCAACTGACCACCAGAGGGATGTACAGGTTGCCAAAACTAGCTTGAGCTGTGAACATCGGATGCGCACGAAACTTGAGATTCTGGAGTAGGGAGAACTCATTTTACCTAACGCTCTCGTTGGCACAGATTGTACTTTCGTATGTCACATTGTATTGCATCCTTTTTCAACACTGACCCTTTCTTTCCCTCGTTTGCGCAATTCACGGCTCATGCTAGTCTTGGCAAACTGTACTTATCCCTCACAGTTACTTTTCAAGGCACTGGCATTACAAACCACACTAACGAAATTTTATGGGCAAATTGCTAGAGTGCCTACTACCTACGCATTTCTCATTTCCATATTATTTCTAACAAATTCCGTATTTTCAACTTAACCGGTGATGATCCGCAAGTACTAAAATATATTTTAAATTAATCAGTTCAGCTCTGTTTACTTTGATTGCTAATTTAGAATATTTAGATGTTATATTTCATTTCATATTTATTTGTTGGTGATATAGGGAAAATCAGGAATACTGCAGTTGGTATTCCTGTAAGGAGAAATGTTACTGAATAATTTAATTCTAACTTTAGAAGTTATTGTTGTAAATATTGTTTAATAATAAATGATTTGGTACTTATCTTACTTAATTCTAGTGGTTGTTGTAATTTTTCCATAGGTAGTTGGAATTATTTTCTACTTCATTGAAATTTTGAAAGTAGGTACATGCTTCGGTAAGAATTATGGGTAATCTTTGAAGGAAATGGCAAGCTGTGATTGGTTCATAGGGACAAGTAGTTTAAAAAAAAAGTGTAATTTTGTAAGCAGAGATTTTTCTGAATGCTGAAAAAGCACCCTATTGTTTCATTTTGGGGGATTATACTATACTCTGTACCACCAACATAAAGCAATAGACTCCGCCCCATTAATTTTATGGTTGCGCAGAACGGTGTGCGCAATAGTCAGTTTTACACGATGAAATTAAAGAAAGTTGAGATAGCTTCAACAAAATTTGTTTATTATACGTGTTATATTTTATACTACAGCTATACTGTATTTTTATAATGTTTATTCCCATTAAATTTTCTATTATACATTTTCAATTTTGAATTTTTAAAAATAATACTTGATTGATGGTTTGTTGTTGACATTTGTAGTTTTTAGGTTAGGTGCTTTCGCGAGTTATTTCCACATATTTAAAAGAAAGTATGAGGTTATTTCAGGCAAACAAGATTAGTTTGTGATTTACTGTAACAATTTCACATAGATTACTCCACTGGATAAACCCCAATGACCCCAATGCACTACTCAATAGCCAAATCTGCCGAGTCGTTTACTTCTTGGTTTCCACCACTGTACATATTTATTTATTAATATCTATCGTAAGATTACTTTTGGTTCTTTTTACGAATAGTCGTGGAATGTTCAAGCAATAAAAACTATACAAACTATATATTATATAATATAGGTATCTACATCTTGTTTTATTTTTATTCTTAATCTTTAAAAAGCCTATCATTTGCTAGAAGGCAAGAACTTAACTACTTATAAGTTTTAACATGTCCAAATAAATAAACACATACCTACCTACTTCTTCTTAATTTTCACAAGGTTCTATCTATTACAGCTCCTACGTATAAGCAAAGTTTACTAATAGTATTCAGTAAACTTTGGTATAAGAAAGTTATGAATGATATCAATATAATATAATAATAGAATGACTTTATTCATCATTACAATACATTTGGTACTTACATCAGTAGAAAACTAAAACAACGATAATAAGATAAACGTATATAATATAATTGGAAAAATAATATATGATGTCACTTTTATTTTTTACACTGAACAGTCAGAACCGGCGAGCAGTTCCTATTTCTCCTTCGAAAAAATACCATACTTTACCTACAGTAAGGCCAGCGTTCACCCAAGTCTCATATAAAAACTACAACTTCTATGTTCTTCCCTTAGGGCACTATTACGTGACCTTTTTGAGAACCTATAATGCCAAACACAATTACATTACAACACAAAGAAATAAAAAGTCCGAAAGTAATCGTCACAAAGTACTCCGTTTAAGATGAGGCAAATAATCATCTTCATGCACCGCTGCTAAAATTTTGTTTGCAGTTGGTGGTTCATTTCTTTCAAAAAAGGAATGGATTATACGCTTGAGAGCACTTTTAGTTCCTTCATCAATATTGTCCAAAACTGCCCTTTGTCGGTGGTACACTTTTGGTGGCTGATGTTGGCGTGTTTGTTTGTATTCATGAAGAATATTAGAAGCACTTGGAACACTCACACCTGCTGCCTTTGCAGTGAACTCCATGCATTCCATCTTTGGTTTCTCCGGATTCTCCCTATCGTAGGCCTTAAAAATGTTCAGAACCTTTTCCTTATCTTCCACCGAAAAATGTCTGGATAATCGTTTTTTGGGTGGAGAAATTATACCTCCTTCAGCCGTCATAAACCTTAAGAAAACCCGTTTTAACATTTAATCAATATTAATCGTTTGCATTTACGTACCTTATTACTTTAACTCCCAGATAAAATGTGAAATGTCACAAAAACGAATAACACAGTTGACAGTCACGCCGGCGCCCCATTTATTCGCGTTTTTCATACGTTTTCGCCTTAAAGATGTTCAACACGTTTTCCTTATCCTCAAAAAATGCCTGGAGATTCGTTTTTTCGGTGGAGAAATTGGGCCCCCTTCTATTGAGTTTTGATTTGACCTTAAAAAAAAGCGATGTTTTAACATTTAATCAATATTAATCGTTTGCAATGTTTGCATTACCTACTTACCTTAATACTTAATACACAAATAAGGTTAATCCTTATACGTACCTTCACAAAAACAAATATATAAATTTGAAATAATTTCACATAGACGAATGAATATGACAGTTGACAGCACAGGTTTACAGTGAGGCCGGCTCCCCATTTATGCGTGATTTTTAATATGTTTAGCGTTTATACGTTTCGCGACAATGATAACATAGCTGATTGGTCTATTGCCAAAATACATAAAAGTTTTAATGTGTGACGCCAGTATTGTAGAGTCGGCCTTTGTCAAATTTAGTGGTTGCTTTGTAACTCGGGTTCTATAAATTCGACCAATAGAGAAATTCCATTCAAATTTAGTGGGCATTTTTGGGGAGGAGTCTATTGCTTTATGTTGGTGGTACAGACTATAGAGAATCTTGGAATTTGGAAGTGCCTTATGTTTGATGAGCTGTTTGAAGCCAATGAGAATTTAGAAGAGGCCTTCTAAAATACGCAAAAACGAAGTTGCTGGATCCTCGTGTTTTTTTGTGCACCCACACCATTGTTGGGTAAGACCATTTTAGTACATTTTCTTTGATAAACCAAATTCTGAACCGATCCATTTCTTTTTATATAGGCAATAAGTATTGTATGGTTGTTAAATCTGTCTTAGATGGGTTACCGTAATTACAACTGAGAAGTTAGGTTTTCGTTTGAATTTTTTTTACTGGATGGCCACGTGCCGAGATTTTGTGGATTTAATTTTGATTATGAGGAACTACTAACACATCTAGATTAATACTGGGAACTCTACAAGTTGTAGTATATCTTGTATTTCATTAAATTGTTTTGTTTTTGACTTGAAGTTTGAAATAGACACTGCGTTTGGTAATTTTATAAACGGTGTGCCTAACGTGCGCTTGAAGTTGGTGAATTAAAATTTTGAATTACCTGGCGCCTATCATTTTACAGAACTGGCAAATTCCTAAAATCGTTAAAAATAAATGAATCTCACTCTGGGAATCTCATGTCTAAGTTAGCTAACTTTGAGCATTTTTCCTTTTAGTAAATTTTGTAGTAGTTTCATTTTGACCCTTAACAGGTTACTAAATTAATGTGTATTTCCTTGTCAGATGTGTTAAATGATAATGATCCTGATCAATATGTTGAAATTCTTTATACGATACCAAATCAAATTTTTAGCAAGTTTGTGATGACGCTTAATTACGTACGCTGCACTGTTTGCAACTTACTTCTACAAACAATATTTCTAGCTTTGTAACGCCTTTATTTTTAAGTTGAATCTCGGGCACCAGTTCCGTATTTTTAAGTGCAAGGAACAGCACTTTCTGGCTCTCCAGGGGTGAAAACGGTGTCATGGTAGCTTCCAGTGAAGATACGGTTTTTTCCAGTGAGTCGAGAGATGATTACCTTATTAGACGAACTGGGCAATTTCTTAAACGGGTTAATTAGAACCAAACAACGGAAATGATAACTCTCAAATTCTCATATAACATACAGAATTATTTTTTAACGGAACATATTTTGTTGTCTACTAAAGGTACCTAAACTCAGAGCATACGCTGGAGCAAAAGAGGGCCAACACAAACGACAAGTGCACCCTCCGCTGGCGTATGATAATTTCTCGTTTTGATTTATTCACTTGAGTCAGTTATACCACTCAAACGAGAAATGTCTAACCGGCCGGTGAATATTTTATAGAATAAAATACAAACGGCGAAATGAATTATTAGCTCTAGTTTGATTTAGTAGTATTTTACTGCGGTACTTACAACTGATATGAATTCCGAATATCTATACTTAACTGAGGCGATGCGGATGGCTAGTCATGGATCACGGTGTATTTTTACCAATATACGTTTCAGAAATTAAATTATAATCGAAGCAGCAGCTATTTCGTAGTGATTTACAGTGTTGCGGACAGGTTGACAGTTTGACTGCTGGATCAGACAGATCTTTTTTGGATGCTCCTTGCGAGTTTTATTCCTTGTTTTGATGACGTATCTCGGATGTGTGTTAAAGCTGTGGATTAAATTGAAACGTGTGGCTTGTACTACAGACGTTATATTTTGTATATTGTACTTATAGTTGTGTTTTTATTATAACTGTTTCTACTTTTTTTTTTATGTGACTGTATATTGTATTTATTGACGTTTTCTCAATTATTGTATTCGTTTGTGTACTTTTTAATTGACGAAATAAATAATTTATTATTATTATTATTATTGTTACTTAGCAAGTTCGAGCGTATTATGCAATTTGCCACAGTTACTCGGAGCATCGATAACCAGAAATAGGTTGCTTGCAATTTCTAGACTATATTGCAAAAAGGACCGGATTAAAACGGACACGGATTAATATTTTAATCAGTTCAAGTAACTAATGATTTTTATTTCCGACTCGGTCATTATTTATAATAATTCACGGATTTTAGTTATACCAGGGATTATTGAAAATGAGTCACTTAATTTACTGCTTGGTTACCAGCGGCTTTTACAACTCAAAGTTAATTTAATTAAATCAGGACTTAAATACTAAGAGGCTACAGGGTGTACCCAAGTGACGGAAATATTACAAAAAAAACAGGCAATCTTTCACGGAAATAATCACTTCGTTAAAAGTTTGAGCCAATAAAAAATATTAATAAGAAATCGCATTCTTTTTGGTTCTCGAGGAGTACTGTTCGTATGATTAGAGATAAGAACAAATATCGCAGAAAATGGAAAAAATTTAATAGGGACAAATATACAGTTTGTGATGCTTAGAAGAAGGTAATCAGTATTAAAAATGACTACAAATATGTTTATAAAATATATTCTTAATAATACCATGATTTTGCTCACATAAGCGAGCTACACAGAGCACTACATTTTCTTCGCAATTTATATTAATTTCTGACGTTCTTAATTTCCAATACGTCACTTAAATCGAATTTTATCTTCGCACTCCGTTGAACATTCCTTTACGATGTGCATCTTTCATGTAGTAGTTAATATAAAATTTCTCCAATTTTCGAATCCAAATTATTTCCGTACTACTATTGTGCCCACGGATGGAGCTATTTATACCTTCAAATTTTTTTGCCTGTTTAGAGAAAACGTCATTCTTTATAAAAAGTTTTGATTATTCTGAAAAGTCTTAAGCCATAGCTAGAGTTGATATAACATACAAAATGGTTAAATACAAAGATAAAATTATAACAAGAGTAATAATTATTTAAGTAAAAATTAAAAAAGTGATAAAAAAAGTTGGTCCATGTCATTGAGCCTAATGAATAAAACTTTAGCAATTGCTTAAAGTAATTGCTTTTTAGAAAAAGCAATTGCTTGACTAGCATATGCTATAAGTAAAAGCAATTACTAGATCTTCACATGAATAAAATTTTTAACCAAATGCTGCCTTTCCTATGTCTCTGTAGGTAGCAATTGCTTACTCAACAGGTCTCTGAAAATGTTCGTCATTTAAACATTTAGCGATGTTATGAAGCACAACTCAGGCAATTATGGTCGATGGTATTTTTTCTAGTTGACTCCTAATTTCATACTGACAGGAACCTTGCTTTTAACTGCCCGAATCATCGTTCAATTATTACACGTTCTCGGCAGAAAATGATATTATAATTTTGCTGCTCTTGGGTTGCAGGATTTCTCCAGGGAGTCATAATCCAAGGCGATATAAAGTAGCCATCGTCTCCTAATAATACACATTCTTCTGTGCTGTTTTTTAAAAATGTTGTATATATGTTAAAATAGAGCCCGGGGCCATTGGCAATCTACACTAGTAAAAATTTCTTCTGCATTACAAGTTGCCTGTACCTTAATGCTGGGGTATTCTTTTCTGTTTATATATTCATCACCGAATTCATGAAACTTTGGAATTCTGACGTGTTGGTGTAGTCTATCGCATCGATGGCAGTTGGAAAACGATATCTCTCTGACCACAACCGTTTAGCTTCCACAAAATCTTCAGCACTTCTAGGAAATATAATGAAAATATTGGCCTTCTCCAAAACTGCATGCATTATGGAAGTGGATGTCTTACACACAGTAGACTGGTGAACACCGAGTTCTTCAGCTACATAATTTTGAAAGCCCGGATCCGACAACTGCCGCAGAAAAAGTTTCATCTTAGTTATATGTGATAGTGCAACACCTCGCCTTTCACCACTTAACATTTTTTGACTGTACAGGGTTATGCACGTAACAACGTAACCCCTTCTAACTTTTTTTTTTATTATCTAGAAAAAAAAATGATAACGACCAAAGTTGTACGAAATTTTCTTGCGATTTCGACGAACTATACAAAAAAAAATTGTACTTCATATTTCGAAAATGCAAATCAAACTTGTGTTTTTTTTTAAATAGAACACCCTGTATATTCCTCATTTTTTAAAATTCTCACCTTTTTGTAATTACAACGGTATATATACCTATTTCATACGTTTGCTCAAACAGTTTGCACAGTATTGTGCTTTGAAATTGTAAATGTTGCATAATGGGCAAAATCATTGCCATGGAAAAATCAAACAATAAGGTATGCGCATGATTTTTAAATTAAATGTAATTTTGTAAATTAACTTACTAAATGGCTATCGCAATTATAAATAAAAAACGGCTAAAATGTAACTCATTATCCAAAAAAAATTAACAAAAATTGGTTATTCCAAAAATGACTGTGACGTCATGCAAATGGCTGCTGTGATGTTGTGACGTCAGAAACTCGCATTTTGGTGTTTGATGTTGTGTAAAACTTGTTAAAATAGCGTTTAACGCAGCATTTTACAATGGAAAACAAGGATATTATTGATATTAAGCATCCAAGGTACTGTTAAATACCGCAGTGCCAGTCGTAAATAAAAAAAAACACCAGAAAAAAGGTTTGTCTCATTACCAATATACGATCAAGCGCTAAATTAAAGAAAAAACGAAAATTATTGTTACGTACCATGAGAAGAGTGAAACTGATATATCAGAAAACACCAAAGGGGTTGTATGTGAGGATCATTTCAGCGTAAGTGCGATTTTGTACCTTTTTAAAATCATACAATTTTAGGTTATGTATTTTACTTTTTTTTTCAATTAGAGGAAGATTTAGAAAACTATATGATGTTTAAATTAATGGGTAGTTACATACATTTAAAAGATCATGTATTTTGATGGTCAAACTGGTAGAAAAAGGCGCCTTCCACTTAAAAGTAGTACAGCAACAAAGAGAGCAACATTGGCCAAATTATCTCTCTGGGCTTTTACAAAATCTGTTCCACTCACTTTTCCGTGAAAAATGTTAATATTTAACACCGAAATCGCACATTGAATCTACACGTAAACAGTATGCCATATTGCACAACGGCGAATATAAAAGATTCTGTAAAGTTCTATAAAAAAATCAAGTGATTGACGTCACGGTGAGATTCGGATTTCATCATTTGTTCTCGGCCAGTGGTCATAAACATAACAATAATATGAATTTTAATTCACAAATACATAAATATAGGGTACATTGTTGATAGAATTTTATTCTTATTCATTTTCTTATAGCATTAACTATCTTTTATAACCAATTTTGCTTAAAAATCTCGATGCGCATACCCTATTGTTGTAATACGGTTTGACAGTTCTAGTTGTGTTTCAACATTGTTAAGAACTGCATTATGCAACTTCACAATTTCAAAGCACAATACTGTGCAAACTGTTTGAGCAAACGTGTGACATAATATATGTTGGAATTAGAAAAAGGCGAAAATTTCAAAAAATGAGAAATATAATAATAATAATAATAATAATAATAATCCACTTTATTCATCCATAAAAATTCCAATATACTCATTACAAATAATATTAAAATTTATCGGACTGGTCTAACTGTCCAGTAGGAATAAAATTATAAAATCATTTAGTATACATGACAGCAAATACAGACAATGAAATAATCATCAATAATTAACACAAAAGGCATTGTAAAAACAAATAAATAAACAAGTAAACACGTGACGATATGAATATCATTGCGCCTCCAAATATTCAGTAGGAGAGTAAAATGCCATATTTAATAAGTACTCGTGTAGCGTCGATTTAAATTTATTAAAAGTACTAATTTCACCACACAGTGATATAAACTTATTATAGCATATAATGCCTTGGTGTATATGAGAATTTTGTCCAACAGCAAGCCTAGAGAATGGTGAATGCAGGTTATTTTTATTACGAGTATCGTGAGTATGCTCTGAACTGTTTCTAAGTAATAGGTGTTCATGTTTTTTTTGTAGTTAAGACCAACAAATAAATGTATAAAGATGGAACAGTAAGGACATTGATGTCTTTGAATATTTCCTTATAGTGTGCCTCAATGCTCCGACCATACAGCCAATAATTTTCTTTTGCATTACAAATACCTTATCAAGATGCGCCGAAGAGCCCCAAAATATGAGTCCATATGATAAGTTTGATTGCACAAGACCAAAATATGCCAATCTCAATATATCTATTGTAACTGTGTTGCGTAGTTGTCTTAGCAAAAAGCAGTCTGAACCTATTTTAGAATTTAATAAATTAATATGTTTAAAAACACAAATTTGATTTGTATCTCCGAAATGTGGAGTTCAATTGTTTTTTTGAATAGTTCGTCGAAATCGCAAGAAAATTTCCTACATCTTTGATCTTAATCATTTTTTTCTAGGTAAAAAAACAAAAAAGTTAGCAGGGGTAAAATGTTATGTTCATAACCTTGTACAAGCAAATGATGCAGGGGTCGACCTACCTTACCAATTTGAAAGCAATTGCCCCACTAGAAAAAGCAGTTCCTTTATTTATTCATCACATTTTAAGCATATGTAAGCAATTGCTTCTATTTTTTGAGAAAAAGCTTCGACTAGAAGCAATTTCTTCACTTTTAAGCAATTGCTGGCAGCAAAAGCAATTACTCCAGTATTTATTCATTGGCTTTCAAGCATTTACTTTGATTTTATAAGAAAAGGCAATTGCTAAATTTTTATTCATTAGGCTCATTGAAAGTTCAAATATGAAATTCGAAAGATGTATGTCAAATTTCATTTTTATTCTTCACTGACTGACCATCCAATTCAAGTCTACAGAAACTAATTTAATGTACCTTTGTCAATAATGTAAGCCTTACTTTTGAGTTTATCCTCAAAGGTAACCAAATTAGTTTATAAACTTTTTTTAAAGAACGAATCCCTTAACGAATGTTAAAGGATATCATTTTTTTATATTCTATACAGTGCGTTCATAATGAAAGGAATAAATTCAATATAATCCAAACAACGTGGTTTTGCTAAAAATACATGTCAATTTGCAATTTTGAATTGCCACATTTTGAGTCCTATGGCAAATCAATGTTGTTATTTTAAATGTAACACCCTGTATTTTTGTACTGATTTGTATAGATGATAAAAAGACATTTCCAAAGATGAAGTAAGTTCAAGTGAAATTTATTTACCGAAAAAATGAATTTAACGTAGGAAAAAGATCGAAATGGATGCTTATGATGATTGGTTTTGGTGATAGAGTTCGTACTCAACAGTAATTTTCTAGACAGTTAATGCAGTAAGTTTGTAAATAATACAAAAGTATTTATAATAAATACGGGAGTGTAGCGACCTTCTTTGTAATTTTGCACTTCACACAATTGTGGGATTATAGTCCAAGTGTTGTTGATTTTTTCCCTTGGACCTATAATCCCACAATTGTGCGAGGTGCAGAATTTATAATAAAAATTATTATAAATTCTGCACTTCACACAATTGTGGGATTATAGGTCCAAGGGAAAAAATCAACAACACTTGGACTATAATCCCACAATTGTGTGAAGTGCAAAATTAAAAAGAAGGTCGCTACACTCCCGTATTTATTATAAATACTTTTGTATTATTTACAAACTTACTGCACTAACTGTCTAGAAAATTACTGTTGAGTACGAACTCTATCACCAAAACCAATCATCATAAGCATCTCATTTCGATCTTTTTCCTACGTTAAATTTATTTTTTCGGTAAATAAATTTGACTTGAACTTACAGACACCTGATATTGGAAACTTCAATTTCTTTTTGACAACGTAAAAATCTATTTAATGCTTACTATGTAAGTTTTTTAGTGCAGTAAGTTTACACGTATTTACTATCTTTGGAACTGTCTATTATCGTCTATACATATCAGTACAAAAATACAGGGTGTTACATTAAAATAACAAAGTTTATATCACTTCCGGAAAAATCAGAAGTGACATTAACTTGCCGTATGACTCAAAATGTGCCATTAACATTTCAAAATTACAAATCGACGTGTCCGAGCGTTTTTGGCAAAACCACGTTGTTCAGATTATATTAAATTTATTCATTTCATTGTATATATATAATAATAATATATTTATTTTATTTTTTCAGGTAAAGAAAGTTGTTTTGAAAGAATAGTAACTAGATTTGGTCGAAAATGCACATATGTAGTAATAGGTGATGGTCAAGATGAAGAAGCTGCGGCAAAATCGTTAAATTTTCCTTTCTGGAGAATAACAAGTCATAATGAAATTGCAGCCTTATATAATGCTTTAGATATGGATTTTTTATGATTTAATAGATATAGTCTTTTCCTTTTGTAAAAATTGTACATTTTATAAATACTATTATAAATATATTGATAAGAATAAAATTGAAAACTTCTTTACCTTAATTATGTTAATTTTTAATTCTCTAAGAAGAAATGTAAAAGTATTCAACATCATAGTGGTGAACGCTTAAAATTTCTAACAGGTTTGCATCCATGGCAAAAAATTTAGTCAAATAAATCGTGAGATCCAAATACTTCAAACAATTTTTTTATAAACACCATATAGCTGATTTAGGAACCTTTTTCAGAGGAGTATAATTAATATACAGGGTGCTTCAGTTTTAAACCCAAGACTTTAGGAGGTTGTAGAAAAAACATATTTTAGGCAGAATATTTCTATTAAACTTATACTCTAAATCGCTTCCTAAGGGAGCTACACCCCTATAAAGGATTGGGGGGAAACCATTTTTTTTTTTTGATAAATATGTCAAAAACTGTTGAACATATTCTGATATATTTTTATATGATGATTGTCTCTCCAAATACCATTGATTACATTGTACTTTAGTATATGTAAAATAAACAGAGGCGTCATCCTTTGGGGGTTTCTTTACGAATCTACATCTACAGGAAATAATACATAAATGATTCATTATAAATTACCCACCCTTTATCAGCGTTATTATTGCCTATAGAAAAAAAAGTTTTAAATAAAAGTTGTGTGGTTATGACTGAATTTTGTTAAAATGCTATCAAAAGTACAGTGGTGTGCAGATTTCAGGGGATACAAAAAAATAATATATTTTTTTAAATGGGATACCCTGTATATTATTATATTTTTGGAATGATACTTTTTTTCCTGATTTCAAAAATATACCATACCCCCACCATATACCGTTTTTGAGTTATTAAATGTCGAATATATTAGTTAAACTCAACGACATAAGAATAACTAGACAAGTAATGATTCCGATTTGTTTGCATTCGTCCAACGTACTCAGCGTCTCATTGGTGCTCCACGTGTTTGTAACCAATGAGACGCTGAGTACGTGGACGAGTCCATTTCATTACTTGTCTAGTTATTCTTATGTCGTTGGTTAAACTAGTTACTGTAAATATGGAAAAGTTAACATTGTTAAAGTGAGCTTTGAAAATGACAACTGTTATGTTTGATAAATGACATTTCTTTAATGAAATTATCAAAATGGTTTACAGTGTCATTTTCATAGCTCACATTAATAATGTTTATCGGTTTCAGGATATTAATCCTTTGTTTACATATGCAAAAGTAGGCTGGTAAATAAGTCATAACTAAAGTTGTACAGTTATATTTATTGCTTGTACGGTAATATTACAATACAGATCTGTCAATAACTGTCAACAGATGAAATAATAAATAATGAAACTATAGGGCTATTTATTAATACAAACAGACAGAAAATTAAATACTGAAATCCAACTGAAATGTATTTTCAGGCAATCCAAGGTCCATTTTTATGTAGCCGTTGTGACATTAAAAATGTAAACATTTATGTAATATGAAAAAGGTAACAAATAAAAACAAACAAAATATAACTGTAACCATGGCGACAAATCAACCCATACAGACTTGACCAACTAATGAAATGAAAACGTTATTAATAAGAGAATATCAAAAGGTAATATCTATTAATAATGTCTTTATTTTCTGAAACTGATAAACTATTGAACAAATCACGGATGTTATGAATCATAACAGCCTTAGATGTCTTAAAATCCTCGCTCTATGAGCTCGGATTTCAAACAGATATCTGCGGCAGTTATGATAGTCATAACATTCCTTGATATGTTAATAGCTATAACTTTTCCATATTTACAGTAACTAGTTTAACTAAAATATTCGACGTTTAATAACTCAAAAACGGTATATGGTAGGGGTAACATATGGTATATTTTTGAAATCAGGAGAAAAGGATCATTCCAAAAATGTAATAATATACAGGGTATCCCATTTAAAAAAAAGTATAATTGTTTTGTATCCCCTGAAATCTGCACGCCACTGTACTTTTGATGGCATTAACAAAATTCAGTCATAACCACACAACTTTTATTTAAAACTTTTTTTTCTATAGGCAATAATAACGCTGATAAGAGGTGGGTAATTTATAATGAATAACTCTGTACTCCTAGTCAGAAAATTTGATTTAAAGTAGATTGGGCTCACGTATTAATAGTAGAGGCAATAAGTCGGGAGCAGTATACAAATATTTCCGAAATCAACGAAAGATATTTCTTCCCCAGTTTTCGAGGGCGCTGGGAAATGAATTGACAAGAGCCAATAATTAATTAAAAGTTTTTATATTTTTTTTTCCAATCTTATACTCGGCACTTTGTCAAAAATCAGAAAATAATGTTTTTTTACTACTAACCTGAGAAATCACCATTATTTACTCCATTCCTCTAATGAGAAGTATTTCTCACCCTAGGTAAAAATTTATAATAAAAAACCACCTATACTCGGGCCAAAAAGAGTAGTCAGTAGAGCAAAAACTCACCGGCAATTCTTCAAAGGATTTAGCTGTTATGGAATACAGAAGCGGCAGCTCGTTTTACCATATAATCCCATATAATTCAGAGAAATATATCCAGTTTTCTCCGCCTACCAGAGATGAAAACCACAAGTAGGTCATTATGTTTAATTGGTATAGTCAACCAAATACAGTAAATGCTTGAACGTGCCGTCCTTATACCCAATAATTTGTTCGGCTATTGGAAAGGTCGTCGAGAGGGCTTAGATAGCGCATTCAGTGGCGTCACATATGCTGCAACGCAAAGGATGTGCATTGTTCAACTGCGTTGCTATACCTAATTCGTGGAGATAATGTTGCCAGATGTAAGCATATTATTTAAAATTTAAGACATGGTAACTCATATTCATGCATAATTAACACAATCCGCTTTCATTTGTTCGAATTATGGAATTTATGAAATTCGTAAATCCGTACGCCCCTGGCTCTACTGACTACTCTTTTTGGCCCGAGTATAGGTAAATAATAAATGACATTTAATTATATTTCATTAGTTTCATTTTGTCAATTTGACAACTAAACTCCCAGACTACTTAATATTTCAAAATAAGTGGGAAAAATCAAAATCTAATCAAATCAAATAGGGTAATATATAGACGGAGAGCTGGCTACGTAGGGTACGTGTGACTCGGTGCAGTGGAAATTATATTCAAAACAGGTTCGGTTGTTATCAACATAGTGAGAATCGACCCGCCGGAAAGCACCCTGGAAGTATAATGCGACGGTAGGGGGTCAAACATGTAATTTTTTCATGAAAACAAATTGACAAGGTGCAGTACTGAAAATTTACAGAATGATCGAAGACATCATAAGTAGGAAAAAAATCGCCAGAAGAGTGGACGGAAGATAAAGGGCCACCAGAAGGCGCCATTGTTGCAGAAAATTTTGCAATATTTACGTGACCAAGTGCACTTCTGGCAATTTGTATACTTATTCTTTAATTCAAAATGAGATCACGTGCAAAATGCCAGAAGGCTAGGTAGAAGAATAAGAGAGATAATTCCGATACTAAGAGCGTCAGTGCGCCACTCGATCGATCACTTTTCTTTGTATTTTCGAATTTTACATCATCAAATGTACATCTGGCGATTGGTCAACATAATTTGGGGTTGTTCAGTAAACTAGTGGTCAACTGCCAGAAGTCAATTGGGAAGACATCAATTGTTTTCATAGATTAACATTAAAATAATTTTTATTTCTACTTCTAATGTACCTAATATTTAACTTCTGTTTGGGCAACTGCTAATAACTCTGTTATCAAACTATAAAAACAAAACATAGCTATAAAATGCATCTTTAATTTGCCATATTTGGAACCCTCAAAAAATTTATATAAACCCAATAAGCTATTTGCTATTAATTTAATTTATACACTAAAGATCTGTACTTTTATTCATACTGTAATAGGAAAATGTAAACATTCAAATATAAGATTTATTAAAAATCAAGAAATAGGTACATTTATAATATTAGGCAAGCAAGAGATTTGTTAACAACTCCCTTTAAAACTAAATTTGGAAAAAATTCTATTTACTATAAAGGAATATACCTATATACAGTGTGTCTCACTTTTCACCACTACACCCCCAATATCTAGGCCATTTGTTGATCGATTTAGATCAAATTTGGTATACTTCTTTTCTTTCAGATTGTGTTTAAAAAGTTATTAATAAAAATATTTTTCAATCTTAAATACGCCTACTATGATCAAAAGAAATTGACAAAAATTAGGAATTTATATTAGCGATTGAGATAGGACTTTTGTTCTAAAACGCCTGTATACCAAATTTCGTTAAAAAATATTTTTTCCTTAAAAAAAAAAGTAATAAAAATCTAAGATTTCAATAATAAAAAATAATAAAAGTTGAGTTATTTCATATTTTCTAAAAATAAGTGTCCTAATGCTTAATTAGCGTCATTATATCGCCCGACTACCAATTTATGTAAATATCCGACAATAAATAACTGGAATAGTAGGGTGATTATTATTGAAATCTTAGATTTTTATTACTTTTTTTTTTTGAAGGAATGAATAATTTTTAAAGAAATTTGGTATACAGGGGTTTTAGCCCAGGGTCGATTTGAAGATTTATATAGGAAACCTTGAACAAATTAGAGACAAGCTAAAATTTGGTATATAAGTTTGTATTGGGGTCCTTAAAATACCACCAAATCCCACCGGTAAAAATTACTTATTGGATTTTGACATTAAATATACATAACAATATATATAAGGGTATTTTGGTAAATACATTTAATACATCCTTACGTCAATAAATTAGAAATAAAAAGCATACCAGTGAAGTAGGTACTATATTTCTAATTTCATACATTATTTTGTATTAGCTAATTAGCTAATAGAACATTCTACGTTCCTATTAAATGTAACAAAATAATTATTTTAAATATCCGTGGAATTTCTGTTAGAAATTGAGAGGAATTATTTTTATATTAATAATATTTAGGACATAATACCGCATAGCCCAGGGTCGATCTGAAGCTTTATATGTATAGGAAACCATGAACAAATTAGAGACAAGCTGAAATTTGGTTACATAAGTTTGTATTGGGGTCCTTAAAATACCACCAAACCCCACCGGTAATCTGCCGTGCCTGTCACCCCTAAACAACCCCCGAAAGGGGCGAAAATCGGACTTTTTTTAGTTTTTTGGCAATATCTTAAAAACAAAGCTATATACGAAAAAATATGAAGACAGAAAAATTAAAGAGCATAAAATTTCCTATAAAGTTACGTTTAGCAGATATATTTTGCTTTACCAGTCAGTGGTGGAGTTATCGTATTGTAAATTCCGGTATATTTTAACAAAATACACATTATTTCCCACAAAATAATTACGTTATATTAATATATTTTACGTCTTTTACACCAAAACAGATTAAAACTATAATAATACATAAAATATGAGTTTTTTATGTAGTGAGTAGCACAGTTGCTTTTTCTTAAATAAACTAAAATACTTACAGGTTATGTTTAAGTAAATGAATGTAATGTATGTTTTTAATTAGTTATTATCCAATATATTTTATCTGCATGTTGAGATGTCGTCTTCCGCCTGTAAATCCTCAACTGCCCTATTAAAACAGGTTACGACATGAGCATGCACTTTTGCAACCAACTGGTGAACAGTTGCAAAAAATTTGTTTAAGGAACCCTTTGGGGTCTATATCTTGATCCATCTGGACTGGAGAGATTCTGGAATCACTAGAAATCCATCCCCAGTCCTGGAGTGGTAAGCTATTATTTAACCATGCTTGAACCTAAAAGATAATCATACATGTAAATAAAATATGTATGTAGAGTTGCTGGATGAAATGTCCTATATGCATGGTACTGAGCTGCATTTATGATCGGTGGAAGTGAAGCCAGATTAAAATATTTATTTAAACTTTGCTTTGCTACATACTGCTGGTAGAGAATGTATCTGACGTTATTCAAATCGGTACTTGTTCCATTTTTGACGTATACGAAAATAAAAAATGTCGAAATTAAGGTCCTCAATCTGTCTTTGGATATATTTAATAATAATAATAATAATAATTGTCTTTATTGAATTAAATAGTAGTTACAAACAGCTATTTAAAACATGGGCGAAGTTTAGCTTAAAGCTATTCTTACACTTAACCCATAATATCATTAATGCTTATTTAAAATTTAAAATAACATATACACTAACAGAAAATAAACGATCGAAAATGTGATTAATTGAGAACAGTGCTACTGAACAAACTGATAAGACTCCAGAAGGGATTTTTTAACTAGTTTTTTAAATACTATCATTGAGGTCGATTTAGATTGATTATCTAAAGAATTATAAAGCGAAACAGAATTATAGATAAAGGATCTTTGAAAAATGGCAGTAGAATATTTGAATTGTAAAATTCTTCAAGAAGGTCAACCAACTTCTTCTTTTTCACAGTATTGACCAAATTAATTTTTCCCCTGGTAAACAGGCCAGATGTAATATCACCTCTGGAAATGGCGTGCATGGCGAAGTTTAGTACAAAATACTATTCTTACACTTTATTTATTTATTTTATTTAACATTTATTAAAGGTCCCAACTTATGCTGCAACTTTGAAGTATTAGTAATTTTATTTGGTTTTGAACTTCTTCCTGGGCGTAGCATATACAATTTTTTTTAGCGTAATGGAGTCGTATCGAGAATATACGAAGAGAGCATACATACGGGGCGAATGGCGACGCGGAAAACTACTCAGCTGCCTTGACATGCGGTATGTCCTTAATATTATTAATATAAAAATAATTCCTCTCAATTCGTAACAGAAATTCCACGGATATTTAAAACAATTATTTTGTTACATTTAATAGGCACGTAAAATGTTAAAGTTCTATTAGCTAATATAAAATAATGTATGAAATTAGAATATAGTACTCCACTGGTATGTTTTTTATTTCTAATTTATTGATGTAAGAATGTATTAAATGTATTTTCCAAAATATCCATATACATTGTTATGTATATTTAATGTCAAAATTCAATAAGTAAAGGCTAGAGAATATTTTTACAAAATACCCAAGTATTAAAAATATCATAACTCCGCCACTGGTAAAGCAAAATATATCTGCTAAACGCAATTTTATAGGAAATTTTATGCCCTTTAATTTTTCTATCTTCATATTTTTTCGTATATAGCTTTGTTTTTAAATATTGCCAAATAACTAGAAAAAGTCCGATTTTCACCCCTTTCGGGGGTTGTTTAGGGGTGACAGGCACGGCGGATTACCGGTGGGGTTTGGTGGTATTTTAAGGACCCCAATATAAACTTATATACCAAATATCAGCTTGTCTCTAATTTGTTCATGGTTTGACTGGATCGACCCTGGGCTATTTTAGGTCATGCTGAACAAGAATCTGTAAAAACAAAAACCCTATCTCAATCGCTAATATAAATTCCTAATTTTTGCCAATTTCTTTTGATCATAGTAGGCGTATTTAAGTCTGAAAAATTTTTTATTAATTACTTTTTAAACACAATCTGAATGAAAAGAAGTATAGGTACCAAATTTGATCTAAATCGATCAACAAATGGCCAAGATATTGGGGTGTAGTGGTGAAAAGTGAGACACACTGTATATAGGTATATTCCTTTATAATAAATAGAATTTTTTCCAAATTTTGTTTTAAAGGGAGTTGTTAACAAATCTCTTGCTTGCTTAATATTGTAAATGTACCTATTTCTTGATTTTTAATAAATCTTATATTTGAATGTTTACATTTTCCTATTACAGTATGAATAAAAGTACAGATCTTTAGTGTATAATAATAATAATAATAATAATAATATGATTTTATTCAATGTAAATACACAAATGTTACATTGATTGGTCACTAATGGTACAAACCAGAGTATAAACATAAATACTACATATAGCTAAGTAGGTATATATTTAAAATTTGTATGATGTAGAATTTAAAATCATCCTTTGTTAAAAGTTTAATGGTACAGCACACAATACATAGATATCACAGTTTAGTCTATTATCACATGTCTTCTAGAAATTCTTGTAGCGAGTAGTAAGCCTTTTTTAGGAGGAAGTTTTTCATTCCACTGGTAAACTGACCTTCACTTTTTGTTTTTAACTCACTAGGGATTCTGTTGTAGAGTTTCGCTCCCCAATAATCTATTCCTTGTTGCGTTTTGTTTAATCTGTGGTGAGGAATTTGCATGTCGTTTTTATTTCTTGTATTATATGTGTGGGAATCAGAGTTTAAAAGATATTTGTGTTTGTTACAATGGACATATTTCACACAGTTCAATATATATAGGCATGGTATCGTAAGTATAGATTGTTCTTTAAAGGCTCCCCTACAACTATCCCTATATCCTAATTGGCACAGTATTCTAATCGCTTCCTTCTGTAGTATTAATATACGTTGAGCGCCAGTTGCAGTCCCCCAGAATAGGATACCATATGCTGCAACACTATGGAAGTTTGCAAAGTAGACTGTCTTTGCTGAAAGGTGGGTAGATACTTTCTTTATTGTTCTTATTGTATAAATTGCCTTGGTTAATTTTTTGCTTAACTGTTCCAAATGCAGGTTCCAATTTAATTTACTGTCCATATACATTCCAAGAAATTTTACATTACTTACTTCTGCATTATGTTTTGTAGATATCGTAATTACTTGTGTTTTTTCTTCATTTAGTAAGAGTTTATTACTCGTGAACCATACGTTACCGTTCATTACTAACGTTTCAGCCACTCTATTTGTTTTCTTTGCCAAGAAGGAGGTGTCATCTGCATATAAACATGCTCCATAAGTTGTTACGTTCGACATTAAATCATTCGTATATATGATAAATAGTACTGGTCCAAGTATCGAGCCCTGTGCTACGCCTTATAAATTGAATTAATAGCAAAGAGCTTATTGGGTTTATATACATTTTTTGTGGGTTCCAAATATGGCAAATTAAAGAAGCATTTTATAGCTTTGTTTTGTTTTTATGGTTTGATAACAGAGTTATTAGCAGTTGCCCAAACAGAAGTTAAATATTACATTAGAAGTAGAAATAAAAATTATTTTAATGTTAATCTATGAAAGCAATTGATGTCTTCCCAATTGACTTCTGGCAGTTGACCAATAGTTTACTGAACAACCCCAATAATTTGGGGTTGTTCTGGCGATTGGTCAACATAATTGTTGACCAATCGCCAGAAGTACATTATTTGATGATGTAAAATACGAAAATACAAAGAAAAGTGATCGATCGAGTGGCGCACCGACGCTCTTAGTATCGGAATTATCTCTCTTATTCTTCTACCTAGCCTTCTGGCGTTTTGCACGTAATCTCATTTTGAATTAAAGAATAAGTATACAAATTGCCAGAAGTGCACTTGGTCACGTAAATATTGCAAAATTTTCTGCAACATTGGCGCATTCTAGAGGCCCTTTATCTTCAGTCCACTCTTCTGGCGATTTTTTTCCTACTTACTTATGATGTCTTCGATCATTCTGTAAATTTTCAGTACTGCACCTTGTCAATTTGTTTTCATGAAAAAATTACATGTTTGACCCCCTACCCTCGTATTATACTTCCGGGTGCCTTCTGGCGAGCCGATTCTCACTATGTTGGTAACAACCGAACCTGTTTTGAATATAATTTCCACTGCACCGAGTCACACGTACCCCTACGTAGCCAGCTCTTAGACCAATAGCTGTTAGTAATAAAAAAAATTCTATATATACTTCGGTTGAGAAGGCCATTATTGACCTCGCACGTTATATCCTTCGGCGCTACGCGCTTCAGGATATGAAAGTGCTCGGTAAATAATAGCTCACTTTTCAACCTAAGTATATAATATAGTTTATCAGTTTTGAGAGAATATTTTAGAATCTTGGACACTATTGCCGAAACGGTTTCAGAATTTTTTTAAAAAAAGATTAATCACCTAATTCCAAAAATATTGAGGTTCAACTATTGCCTATATTTTCCCAATATCCACTTCAATTGTGTTTATTTGAATTTTTTTAAAAATATTTTAATCTTTTTTTTGCTTTTGAAAAAATATTAATTTTTTAAAAAATTACTAGCATATCAATAGTTTCAAAAAATTTCAAATGCTGGTAACTTTTACAAAAATTAATATTTTTTCAAAAGTAAAAGAACCTGGTCTTAAATTGTAGTTAAGACTATTCTGATATTTAAAAAAAAACCAATACATTAAATTGTCCAATATTCCCATATTGACCCCAAATGGACCAAATGAAACCTCTTATAATTTGGTATAGGTCGCATGTGTCTAAATTGAAACATCAAACATCGAAAATTCACGGACCGCACCTGAGGCACACCACACCCATTCCACCATCTTGGATAATTAGCATTCAACCAGTTCCTAATTTGTATTCCATAATGTACTGGAGCACCATTCAATTGGAGCCAACTGGAAGCATTTGACTTACAGAAGGAGCTGATTGAGTATTGTAGAAGTGTCGAATTGGTTAAGATTTATTTAAAATTTAGAAAAATGTTTATAGAAGAATCTTTCGGAAAGTGTTATGATTGCATCTGCTTATAACCTGGTACATCGTAACTTGTTTAAGTCTAATACTATAGGTATTGAGGCATCACAGCCTTGGGTTATGTCCTTACGTTCAGCCGCCACCGCGATGGCGGTGGCGGCTGAACTCATCCTAAGGAAACAAATGAACCTGCATATATTTGTTTGTAGCGATCACCGCCATCGCCATCGCGATCGCGACCACGATCGCGTGTATGTGTTCTCCGCTTAACACATTATTATTAAATAACTCGGTTCGCCCCAATTTTAAAAAGTTGCCTGCTGAACGTTGTTCAATGCCACGAGTCTCAATGATGAACCAGCTGGGGAACCCGGGGGTCAGAGAACCTCGAACTTCACCGTAGTTTTGAGACTAGGGGAGACACCATATTGTGTTTTATTCAGTATTTAACTTTCCGAAGTAGAAGCGATAAATTGCGACTCAATTTCCCGTCACTGTGGTACTATCCTATATTCATTTCTGTTCATATAGTTGGAGTGATGAATTGTTTTCCATTGCGTCATCAGGTCGAATCGGAATGGACGAATGGCACAGCTATCAAAACGTTTCAAACATTATTATTATTATTATTATTATTATTAACAACAAATAAGGGCAGAGGAAATCCTATTATGCCCAAAATACTAATTTATAACTTTATATCTACATTCTGTATAATTATGCTATACACGAGAAAATTTTTTTTTTTTAAATGTTTCTAAGTTTCTATGGTTCCACTAACATTTAAAGTGGGCTTAACAATCTTCACATATTGTTATACATTGGCACTGATGTGACGATCATCTGTTTTTGAACGAAATAATTGTAGGTGCCAAGAGAATTTTGAAAATGTAGAGCGTTTCAAATATATGCACACTCCTCCACCTCGTTTGGGAGCAGGTCTGTCTGCACGATAGAGCAAGTAACCAGGTAATTTAACCAATGAGTCAGGGATAGCGCTGGATAGCCAGGTTTCAGTAATTAGAAAGCAGTCAGGAGAATTTATTTGAAAATCAAGCAGTAGATCATTGAATTTTGCAATAATTGAGTCTATATTAGTATAAGCAAAAGAGATATCGGTTAAGGATGTATTTAGTTTTTTGACAATTTAGTTATAATGGGTGTTCCGTGTTGATATTTTATTGTGATGTCTTTTTCACCTGCTTCGGTTCGTTGCTTAAGCTCTTCTCTTAGGGCTCTGAGTTCTTGCAGCTGAGTAGGGGTCTTATCATCATTGAGCGACAAAGTTTTGTAGTTAGATGAGGATAACAGAGTTTTCTTGTTGCGAAGAACAGTTTTTACGATATTGGGGTTGCTGAACGTTACTCGCAGAGGTCGACTTCTTTGGTTAGATGTTGTTTTTCCGAGATGGTTAATAGATGTTATGAAGTTGACACGGGAGTGGTGCTTGAGGTTGTAAGTCTAAGTAAGTATTTCATTGACGGATTGTTCATCAGTAATTTCTGAGAGTTCTATCATTCCATAAATAATCATATTGTTACTACGGGCGATCCTTTCTGATATCTCGTTTACACTTAAAGTGGTGCTGGGGCCAGGGAAACATACATGTCAATTAAGAGTCAAAACTACGGTATTGGTGTCGTGCACGCGACGTCACAACTAACCTCAGAAATATGCATTTTCTAAGATTTTTAAATATTGTCACTTTTATCAAAATTTGTGCTTGGTTCGGTACTGTCATCTAAAATTTTGTTCAGTTCATTATTAATGAAGTTTTAATTGCCCTAATAAAATAAAATGCATTTTTCTACAACTGTCAAAAAAGGCTATTGCACAAAACAGCACAACAAGGATTTAATTGACGAGTATTGTATAAGGAGAGTTATCAGAAGAAGTAGATACAAACACCCAGAAAATACATTATTAGGAGAAAATCTCAAATTATTAAATGTCAACTACTAATAAAAATTTTGAACTTATAATTAATACTAGAACAAAATGTTATATGTACTTTTTTTTTTTGTAATTCTTGTCGGTCAGTTGCCCTTTCAAGTATTTTCAATAAAGCTTATTTATTATTATTATTATTATTATTATTTATCAGATAACGAGCCTTGGCTGTAATGAAGTACTTTCCAGCTTGGTATGTAATGTACCAAGGGTTGAAAGTGCACTTTTTTGGTCGAGAATACAGTTTGCAATCTGAGGCCCATAGGGCCGAGGTTCGCAAATATTCGAGTCCAAATTAAAAACACATGGTACGACTCGCGGTGCATATTATATTTTCATCATACTAGAAAAAAATTTGAAAAAACTAGTGAACCGAATTATAACTGTTTGAGTAAGATTTCATATTTGCTACGCAAATAGTAAAGGTAGGTGGCGATACTTAGAATATCCATGGCAACCGTCGATAAAATAAATTTAGGAAGAGACTTCTATTCAAATGACAACCTACTGGCAAGATAAATTAAATCATATAGTAAGGGAAATGGCGAGCAAAATCAACACCGAAAGGTTCCCGTCTGACGGCCGGTATAACTAAGAGACTATATAGAGGTTTACCCCTTTTTTCACCTTATATGACTTTATTATGTTTTATATACTCCTGTTGCTTTAATTTAAATTTTTCTTGTGTATTTTCGGGTAGGTTATACAGGGTGAATACCAATAACTCATTTTAAATTTTAAGGGATGGTAAGGCCATATACCAAAAATAAAAAATATATACCCTGTAGTTTTCGAGAAAGAAAATAAATTAAAATACGTCAACATTTTCAGAACTTCGTAACTTATCTATCTCAACAGAAAATAAATCAGGATAGGTCTTTGCCTCTGGTATTCACCTTGTTTTTTGCAATCATAAATTCACTTCCTTCCTTCCTTCTTTCATTACGGAGGGAGATATCTTTATGTATGCTGATGATACATCCGTGGTCATAAATTCCGATAGTATCCAGGAGTTGGAAGCCAAAGCATCTTTAATTTCTGATGAATTTAAGAAATGGTGTGACAAAAATTCTCTCATAGTAAATGCGAATAAGACTGTGTTCGTTTATTTCTCTTTCTCAACTCCAAAATCTATACCTAATATTAATTATGTACAAACAAGCTACAAAACAAAGTTTCTAGGAACAATCGTAGACTCAGCACTTAATTTCTCCACTCATATAGATAGTCTATGCTCAAAGCTAGCTAAAAGTACATTTGCCATCTTAAATATAAAAAAGGAAGTCAATGAGAATGGTCTGATTACGTCATACTATTCTCTTGTATATGCAATACTCAATTATAACATTATTATCTGGGGACAGGCGGTGGAAGCTAATAGAGTATTTGTAATGCAAAAGAGGATTATCAGAATTATTTTTAATTTACCGTATAGACATTCTTGTCGACACACATTTCATGATAAGAAAATTATGACAGTACCCTGTATATATATTTATAAATTACTTAGTTTTGTATACAATAACCTCAACAAATTCTGCCTTAACAGTGACGTTCACAATCATAATACACGCAGTGTAAATAACATCCATATTACTAATTATAGGCTAACTAAATTCAAAAAATCACCATATTACGCTGGTGCCTATCTCTTTAATATACTTCCACCGCATATTAAATCATTAAATACTTACAAATTATTTCAGAAAGGTTTAAAAAATTATTTAGTAGAAAATTGTTTTTATTCAATTGACGAATTCTGTACAACGCACCAGTAAGAAATGATTTCTAAAAAAAACTGACTTTTAATTTTACTATCAGAAATGTTTATATAGGTATAGGATTGTTTGTATCTGTGTAATTATATTTATCTACTTGTTGCATAATTGTATCTATTTGTTTTATTGTATTGTATGTATTTATTATATGTCTGTTAGTTACACACCTATTTCTCATGTAATTTATAAATTTTATATGTATACTGTATTACGGACGAAACCTTATCTGTTATATAATAAATTTTTTCTATTTTCTATTTCACTAGTTTTTGCTGTCACTGTCAATTAACTTGTTTACGACCGCAAATTTATAATTGCAGGTGGTCGAATATGAAAGACCGCCGAACGACGGCTTAAGTTTATAAACGTTTTTTTCACGTTTTTTCACGTTAGAACTTGGTGTCTGTGACTTGGATACAAGGCATGTTGTTCACCCCATAATAGGTCAGTAGAGCGGTACTCACAAGTTTAACAGAATTTTACGTAGGGTAGGTCAGTTTTTTCAACTTTCTTTTTTATATTTTTTTATTGGTAATTTGTGTTATAAATATCAACAGAAACCCCCTCTTAAAATTAAAATGAGTTATTGGTATTCACCCTGTATACAGGGTATCAACGGACGTTGGAAACAGTCTGCCATTTGCTTGTCTTTTGAGTTAGGGGTTTTAAGGAGGATTACAATTGGATAACATAACTGATATTTTGACTATTTCGTTCATCCCAAGTCACTTCCGGTGTAACCGAAAATCGTAGCAACTTTGTTATTTCAAACGGAATGCTATATTTTTTATCACATCACCAGATTCTGCTTAAAATTCTCTTTCCAACGACATATCATATGTCGACATTTTGTTTCAATTTTTTAATTTTTATCAAGTAGCCCATGGTTTACAAAAAATTATTGAAAATCTTTGTATTGCCATCATTAGTTGCCAACATCGAGATAATATTGCCATAATATTTCATTTGTGTGCATTATTTCTTGATAAAAATTGATGTTTTCTCATTTCATGCCACCTAATGCCAAAAAAAAAAACCCCAATTTTATTATTCCTAGTGAAACACACACCACTTTTCTGTAAATGTTGAAATTAATAGTCGTGGACTTGTTTAAAATAGAATGTGTGTTTCAGTTACAATTCTTGTATTTATATGGTCTCTTCGATTTACCGGCCGTCAGAAGGGAACCTTTCATGTCGATTTTGCACGCCATTTCCTATACTAATATTATTATAATAACTCTAAACATTTTTGAAAATAATGTTGGTCAATAGGATATAGCAATTATTAAGGCTTGTCTGGATTTACTTCCAAAAAGTCCCAAAAGAACGTATCACAATATCCCAAGTTAAATTCCCCCAAATTTAGTTTATTTACGTTATGAAAAATAACGACCCACCCGTTGCCAAGACCAACAAGTATTTATTACATAAAGCATCAAATTAAGATCGACAAAACAATGGAGTAGGTAGATTTAACGAGGGAGGTATGATGAAAAATTAGTTTTTGTTTTATTGTTTAATTTACATGGCATACGTTGAGTGAAAGTATAATTTAGTCGGTAGGTAGTATTTGCAAATGTATTTTATTTACATAATATTGAAAAATATATCTACTATTCTGATTTTGTAAATAAAAAATTCAACTATAGTTCATATAGTTTTTTATCAATTTATGTATGTACAGGGTGTTCACGTATATGTTGAGACACCCCTTAACTTACTTATTTTTAAGTTTAGAAAAAAAAATTGTTAATACAGATTTTAGTGTTTCTTTTGAGGATTCAAAATATGCTATCAGAAAAACAATTGAACATCTGAGAAAAAAGATATATAGCAAACTTGATTTTTTTTAAATGGAATACCCTGTATATGTTTCTAAATTTGGATAGACCTTTTTATTCTGATTTCAAAAATATACAGTTTTAATACTTTATCTTTTATCGTTTTCGAGATATTAATTCATAAAAATTATGACCACCCATCTTGACATCAGGAATAAAATGATAGAGCCCTGCAAAAACAATTTTATTTTAAGTTTTGACCTTAAATATTTTTCGTCTTCAGAGAAACCCATTTCTTTGTAACTTACACAACAATTGTGGAGCAAACGTGCAAAATCCGATAAATCCATTTTATCCATTTTGAGATATTAGCAAAAAACTTGTACAGCGTAATCCCAGGTATTTAAAAACTCTTATAATTGGAATAAACTATTCTTGGGTCATTTAATATAATTGTTAATTTTTTAAATCAACACTTTTTTTATACTTTTTTATTTTGATTTTTTTTTGGATTTATCGGTTTTTGCATGAAATCAAAATTTTATCATCTTATGCATGACTTTCAGAGTCTGAAATAAGGTTAAGTCTATTCTGTTAGCGCACTTAATTATTTTACCTTATTTTTCATGATAATGTAAAATTGAAAATAAACAAAATCTCATAATTAGAAAAATATTTTTATTATTGGTGCATTCAATTCAACAAAACAAGAACATTCTAATCTAAGAAGAAAAACTGAATAACAAAGAATAATGCTTAAAAAATTCACTTAGTGCAATTTTATCGCAGCGAAACGTAGGACCATCGTGATTGCAAACTCTATCAAAGTTATCTAAATCCGGATTGATATCAAATATCTAAAAAAAGACAGACAGTGTAACTAAGTTGATCTTGAAATATATTATTATTTATTTTAAAAGTAAAAAGAAAACCAAACCACTAGAAAATCAAAAAATAAAAACAAAATTAATAAATAAAAATTTCCCCATATCATTAAATTATTTGGAGCCCAATGTGGGGCCCTAGTTTAAAATACATGACAATATCTTGGAAAGGATTGGATTCAGTATACAACATATTTATATCACCGGAAGCGCAATAAGTCGTAGATTTCGAAAATCCAATAATATACAGGGTGTTCCAATAAAAAAACATAACATTGGTCGGTCACGCTTTCTTCGAACACCCTGTATAAATTTGTGTAGCACCCTTACAAACCTCAGATCAGCTTGTACAACTTTTATTTCAAACTTTTTTTCTAAATTCAAAAATAAGGGAGTTAAGGGGGGAGGCATTTATAACCAATCACCCTGTACACTGGCGGCAAAATCAATGTAACCGTTAAAGATAATATTTGCCAGATACATCTTTATTATACACCCATCAGCATATATACCAAAAATAAAGAAATCTGTAATTTAAATTTTTATCGGTTTTTGCTTGAAATTTGGATTTATCGGTATTTGCTCGAACTAGTCACTTTCAGACAACATTTTGGAGGTGAATTATCGGCTTTTGCTTGTATCTGACTTGCTACATCAAAAGAACTACCCAAAATTAGTAAGAATTAATACTTAACTAAAAAAATGCAAAAAGTGGATTTATCGGGTTTTGCTCATTTGCTCCACAATTAATGCAATAGAATATTTCAAACGTCAAAACTTAAAATAAAATTGTTTTTGCAGGGCCTGCTCTATCAATTGTATTCCTGATGTCCAAGATGGTGGTCATAATTTTTATGAATTAATATCTCGAAAACGATAAGAGATAATATATTAAAACTGTATATTTTTGAAATCAGAATTAAAAGGTCTATCCATATTTAGAAACATATACAGGGTATTCCATTTAAAAAAAATCAAGTTTGCTATATATCTTTTTTCTCAGATGTTCAATTGTTTTTCTGATAGCATATTTTAAATCCTCAAAAGAAACACTAAAATCCGTATTAACAAATTTTTTTTCTAAACTCAAAAATAAATAAGTTAAGGGGTGTCTCAACATATACGTGAACACCCTGTACCTATGACCTTAAATACATACATATTGGAGCTTAAATGCTTCAATTCAGTAAAATCACGCCATGACTATCGCCGTGTTTTATCTACTGGTACTGTTATAAATAACTTGTATTTATAAGGTTATTTGTACATATTGGCAGTGAGTAATGTTTAATCATAGTAATTTTCAGTTCTTCACAACAATCGCAAAACTCGAAATACTAGCATAACCTATAATAAAACACAGTTGACAAACAAAAAGCATTTTTTGGCGTATCAAACCACGAACTCCGGTTTAGCTTGTGATTGGTGTATTTTTAAATAGGAATTTATTTCAACCAATCACAACGAAGGTCCGCAGTATCTACCTTATTGACAAACAACAATCAACGACTCGGGATTTACTACGTCACGAAGAGCGTGAGTTTTGATTTATGTTTCATTTAACCTTTCTTATGTTAAACGATGCAATATAAGAAAATAAAAAAATACGGGCGTTTTATTTTTTTATGAAATTTTATAATTTAAAATTTCTTACAAAAAACCTAACAACACAATATATTAACTACTTATTTTCAATAACAACTACCTATTTACAATATCAACTAAACCAACATAATACAATAAATAACAAATATGTGATACTTTATAATTATAATAATTACCTTTATCGGTTTCAGGATATTAATCCATTGTTTACATATACAAAAGTAGGCTGGTAAGTTGTACAGTAATATTTATTGCCATGCCAACAGTTTGTATGGAATATTACAATACAGATCTGTCAACAGATGAAATAATAAATAACGAAAATATAGGGCTATTTATTAATACAAACAGACAGAAGACTCCAAACAATAATAATTAAATACTGAAATGTATCACTAATGCTCCTGCTTCTTATAATATCTATTAATAATGTCTTTATTTTCTGAAACCGATAAACTATTGAACAAATCACGGATGTTATGAATCACAACAGCCTTAGATGTCTTAAAACCCTCGCTCTATGAGCTCGGATTTCAAACCGACATCTGCGGCAGTTATGATACTCATAACATTCCTAGATATGTTAATAGCTATAACCTACTTACCTATGCTAATAACAACTAAAATTAAAATATTTGGCACATGGGCACTAGTTATACCATTACACAATTATCCCTCATCTGACTCGGGATAATTTACAAAAAATTTCCTGTTCAACCACGTGAGGGATTCGGTAAGAAAATTTCACACCTAAATTAAATAAAAAAATAAATGAGGTTAGAAAATTCGAAATGGCCAATTTTATGGTAGACGTCAAAATCGCCACTTTCGTTCGTTCCCTCTGCTCCGAAAATCGCAGCGAACCGTGCGATTCGCAATGCAGTTCCAAGTTGGATTCCTTACCTGAAATGCAACCCGGCGGCGGTTTTTTGTCCGGAAATAGAGTTTGAAAAGCAAATGTCATATTCAATAATTCGTCAGAAAAATTTCCACTTATTAATTTGGAGGATAAAAATTTCCGGAAATTCTTTGGGTTGCCATGGTAACGAAACCAAAAGCAAACTTATGAATGGCTAAAAATGCGACGTGTGAAATTTTCTCTTAAAAATACCTACCTACCTACCTATAACAGGGCGATTCATTGGTAAGTAGATACCTACATGCATGTAGGCTACTTGGGCGATTCCATATCACTTATAGTTAGTGAGTCAATAATCCTTAATTACCAAGGTAGTTATTGGTCTTGCCTATTTTTGTCTTGGACCATAATTTTAAAACCACTAGGTATAAAAAAGCTAAATTTTGTGTGTATATTCTACTCAATCAGCCATATCGATTTCTCAATTTAGCGGAAGAAAAAACAGGGCCGGACACAAAAAAGGGGCCGAATTGTTAGATTTCAAAAACAACACTCTGTATAGAAAGTTTGAAAAGTATGTTTTAAGATTTGGAAAGAGCATAAAAAATAAAGCAAATAAAAGTACATTTTCAAATTGCGTGTCTCATTTTTCCATTTACTTTCTTTAATAAAGGGAAATTTTACAAATCTAAGAAAAGACTATCTTATACAGAATAGTGTTTTTTTCTTTATAATTGACTACGAATTAATAAAAACTTTCATAATCAATAAAAATAAAATATTCATACAACGTAAATCCCGAAAAGTATTGAACCATCCAATTAAAACCAACAGATTTACACATTTACTTTAAATTCGTAAACTTTGACTACACCAATTAAAATTTCAAACAATCAAGTGCGTTGTCAAATTTCTGACAGTTGATCATTCCTAAAATTATCACACACTACTTTCCTGCCATAAATGAGTCAGAAAAGTACATTTTCTTGCTGGTTTTGGAAAAAGAATAAAATAAAATAAAAATACCCTTGAGGGTGGCATGTGGCATATTGGAGAAAACAAGACAAGACAAGATAGTGACAGATATACAGGGTGTTCCAGTTTTTTGTAGCAGGACTTTAACAGTCGATAGACATTTGAAAAATATTAAAAAAAGTTCATATAAACATAGGTTGAGAAATGCTTAGTTTTCGAGATACAGGGTGTTAAGTTTGAAAATAAATATGGATTTATATTTATATTTCCAGAATGCTAAGAAATATCGAATCCAAACTTACCAATTCTTTACATACAATTTAGAGGCCTATTTTAGAATAACAAACTACTACTTTACTTAACCATGGGCGTAGATATATGGATTTACTAAGGTTCTTTTTTACAAAAAAGTAGTACGCCACTGATATTTTCCCATGTTTCCAGTTTAATTCAATAAAGCAAGAAAAAACAAAAATTTAATGTCTCTTGGCACTTTTTGATATGACAAGCCGTTGTTCAGAAAATTTACATTTAATCTTTTGATGCCTCTGGACGAATTTTAGACAAACTTGAAGTCGCTCAGAATTTCACCAAATTTGATGGTGCGAAAAGTCTCTTAAAAAGAAAGAATGAAACATTTAAAATATTTATTGTAAAAGTTTATTATCATGTAAATCAAAATTTTTATAACAGAAATGTATTAAAACGCAACGGTCGAACTAAAATAAATTATTAGAAACACAAACACAAAAGATAGCAACATTGTAAAAGTGTCTTACTTCATTACAAGCATCATTAGCGATGTTTCATTCTACTTTTTTGTAAAAAAGAACCTTAGTAAATCCATATATCTACGCCCATGGTTAAGTAAAGTAGTAGTTTGTTATTCTAAAATAGGCCTCTAAATTGTATGTAAAGAATTGGTAAGTTTGGATTCGATACTTCTTAGCATTCTGGAAATATAAATTCAAATTTATTTTCAAACTTTAACACCCTGTATCTCGAAAACTAAGCATTTCTCAACCTATGTTTATATGAACTTTTTTTAATATTTTTCAAATGTCTATCGACTGATAAAGTCCTGCTACAAAAAACTGGAACACCCTGTATAATGACATATGTCAGAATGTATTCTGTGTAATATATGCTCGGTACTTATTAGTTAAGCAAATATTTTACGATGTGGTAGTAAAATGCGTTTTATTCCAATGCTTGCAAAAATTTCTTTATCTTAATCTACCTAATCAAATGAGTTATCAGTATTATAATTTGTTATCTCACTTTTAAAATAAAACAATGTAATATAACAATACAAGAAATAACATAGAATTGGGAACAGCCTGTGGTAAATACTTTAGGGTCTATCACTGATCCAGGTGACAGTGACATCATCAGGTCAATGCCTGCAGGAGATGGCGCTCCACAATAAGTAAAATACTTCAAATCACGAGAGATGACCGTTACGTGACAAATTAATTTCTAATCTTCAACGTATGCTTGAAGAGTTCATTGTCTACAAAATAGTAAAACGAGAGAGACAGGGAAAGGGAGTCCATTATATGTGACTGTTAATATATCCGACTGACGTTGTTGATAACTAACGCAGTACTGATTTGATTCTTACGAATTATAATGATGACGTAACGGTCTTCTTTCTTGATTTGAACTATATATAGTTATATAATATAAAACAATATAAGAATAAAACAATTATTAATGAGTGAAGTATTTATTCATTATTACACATAAATAATGTCTAGGTACCTTATTTAGGTATCAAGCAAATACACATACGATAAGTGGTCATTTTGTGTAATCGTGTCTTTAATCTTTCTTCTTCGGCACATAAGATAAAACAATTACTGATCTGGGCGATATAGGAACGGCAGTGGCATCCTTCTTAGCACTAAAAAAAAATTTAGATTGGACAATCTGATGTACACAAACTTTTAAAACACTAATTATTGGAGTGTCTTCAATTCTACTACTTCTTCTATTTTACATATCGTGAATAATTGCAAATAATTTTCGTAACTAGATTTAGAAACGCCACAAATTAAACTTTCGATAATTAATTTCTACGTACGATATATTTGTTTGATTTTAAAAAGTAGTTGCAGGACATTGTAATAAATACTTGATAAAATACACAAGTTTTGGTAAAATTTTCCGAACAAAAATATAAAACCCTGGATAAAAAGGTTAGATGTACAGGGTGTACTCTAATTTTGCCTCCCATCTATTTCCTTATTTGTGAAAATATTTTAAAATTTTAAAATGTAGCCTTATCAGACATTTTCCGAATTTTTCAAATATAATATTCAAAATTACCTAGCGCCAATACATACAGGGTGGTGAAAAAAAAGTTTTTTTTTTTTAATGGAACACCCTGTATATTTTTCGACAGGTTTGAGCTGATTTCAAAAATGTATAACTCCCTTGAGTTTAGATCAAAATCGGTCGAGATATTCAAGGATAAACATGAGAAACATTTCTTTTCACACTTTCGAGGTGGCTTGGCATTCTGACTTAATTGTTGATTTTTAGCTGTCAAAATAATTGACTGTGAATGTTATTGTGAATGTAATTTTATATATATACAGGGTGATTCAAATTCGAGGGCAACCATGGGTATCTCCCTTATTATAAGTGATAGAAGGTAGGTTTAAATTTGGCAAAGTTGTGCATGTTAAAGCCCAACAATATGCCGTTGAGAAATCAAAAGAATCTTTTTTCGTTTTTGAGATTTTTTAAAAAAACTTAAATTTGCCGTTTTTGTTTTTATTTTTTATTTGAAAAGTAATAAAAAACTAAACGCGCTTTCCTAGAGCAACTTTTTCAGCTCTACATGATGATTGTTACAGATTTTTAATACGATGTTTCGTCTTCTTTAAATCATCATCAACTTTTTTATTTCTTATTATTACTGTAAGAAAATCCTTTTATTCACAATCATATATGTAATGCTTCAATTGCCAGCTTATAAAAAGTTGGGAGGCAGGCAGCCAGCTAGCCGGTAAAGTAACTTTACCGGCTAGTTAAACGTCACTTTTCCGGCAAGTCAAACGTCACACTTTGCGGCAGCAAATCTTCCGGTTATCTTTTGTGCAGCAGCTTTAAAATTTGGTGAAGTACACTCTCTAAGTCACAAATGATCAGAATCAAACATTTTGTTGTAGAATTTTGAGCGAATTTAATAGAAATTATTGATAATAAATACTTGTGGAAATAACCTAATTTATTTGACAGAAGAACCTTAATGCTCGTTACCTAGCAACGCTCAACTTTTATCACTGCAGCCTACCTACTTATTTTGCATAATTTCCTAATTCTCATTCACTATCTATTCAATTAAATAAAAAAATTGTATGCTGATATTATGTTATTATACAATGATTGTGAATAAAATAGTATACATACCTCGCTGGTCGTTTTCATTACAGCCTCACGTTTACATCTGACCTCGGCGCTACGCGCCTCTGTCAGATGTCAACCCTCGGCTGTAATGAAGAACCTCCCAGCTCGGTATGTAATGTACTATTATTTAAAATTTCAACTTTACTTATAACCGTAATGTAGTCATATTATACATTTTTGAAATCACAAAAACATGTTCTATTTAATGATGCAGAAATCCAATATGGCGTCCATAAGAAATAAAAAAATTGATGATGATTGTATATGTATAATGTTTTGTTGTATTTAACTTGTATATAATTAACGGGCAAAATGGGATATTCTGTAGAAGAAAAATGTGCAATGGTCGAAATTTATCTTTTGTGTAAAAAAATCAAGCTGCAGCATATAGGGAATTTGTTAGATGACTCCCCAGACTTCGGGTCCCTGCAAAACATACCTTCAAAAATGTGTATAATAAATTTCGAGTAAATCATGGTGGTTTTTGTTTTGTATTTCGTTAAATTATGTGAAGTTTATTTTACTGTTAATTGTAATTTTTATATTTTCTTAAAAATCTTTTCTTTGTTAATAAAATACATGTTTGATCTTAGAGAGATCTTTAAGTTGCGAAGGGAATCCATATGTGAGTAATATGATTAGTAAAGGGAAGGTGTAAAATAATAGTCTTGAATCTCACAACTCCTTTTTAACAAGCTACCGGTTTCGGTAGTTCCATCTTCAGGCTTCTTTTATCTAATCACTCCGAAGCCTGAAGATGGAACTTAAATAAAGGTTCCGAAACCGGTGGCTTGTTAAAAAGGAGTTGTGAGATTCAAGACTATTATTTTACACCTTCCCTTTACAGATCTTTAAGTATTTGATATTTATTGCTAAAGAACATTATTTTGACAGCTAAAAGTTAACAATTAAGTCAGAATGCCAAGCCAACTCGAAAGTGTGAAAACAAATATTTCTCATGTTTATCCTTGAATATCTCGACCCATTTTGATCCAAACTCAAGGGAGTTATACATTTTTGATATTAGCTCAAAGAGTACTACAAACCTGTCAATAAAATATACAGGGTATTCCATTTAAGAAAATCAACTTTCTTTTCACCACCCTGTATGTATTGGCGCTAGGTAATTTTGAATATTATATTTGAAAAATTCGGCAAATGTCTCATAAGGCTACATTTTAAAATTTTAAAATATCTTCACAAATAAGGAAATAGAGGGGGGGGGCAAAATTAGAGTTGAGACCGTGTACAGTATCGTCGCTTTTTTAAATAATTGATATATCAACTAAACATGTGGATTTTCGCACGTCCAATGTCTATTAAATGGATAATGAGCAAGTCAATTGTCTTTGCTTTGCTCTTACCTGTTTATTCATAACCTTGGGCTTAAGACGGAATTAGAAATCCACATGTAAAGTAAAGTTGCTACCGCGATCATTTAAAAGCGACGATACTGTACATAAAAAAACAAATGTTCGTAAAATGGGGCAAACGCATGATAAAAAGTAGATAGTAGATGCTCGATGAAAATAGTGAGTGTTAGGTTTTATGAAAGTGACTAGTGACTACCATATTATGATTATTATTATACAGGGTGTTTGGGTAAAGGTATTCAGAAAGCCAAAGGCATGTAGAACTCATCAAAATAAGCCAAAAAGTTCATATAAACTTTTTTCCAAAAACGGTTCCTAACCCCTAAGGGAGCTACAGCCCCTTTAAGAGGCTTCTTAAAAAGATGTTTTTATAATGTTTTTTCAAATACTGACATGTCACTTTACAATCAATAATACAATTGCAAGTATTGATGGAAGACATTGTCACCAGGAGACGTGATATTTAGATTCTAATTATTTTGTAGATGTGCATACTAAATTTCAAATTCATTTATCTCAATAACGGTTCAATTCATGAAGTTTTAGAAAGAGGATCTTTTTAAAGCAAAATTGCTTGAAATTTTGGAAATTTCTATCAGAATAGTGAAAAAATTACATGCAAAGAAAATAAGGGGACGACATTCCTGGCACACCCCCATGTAGGGACGCCCCTAAAGAATTTTCAAATTTAAGGTTTACTATTTTGTAAAGCACAAAAAAGTATTCTACCATAGAAAATTTTATTAGTTTATATTGGTCGGTTCTCGAAATATGTGAGAAAAACATCTTTTTTAGAAGCTTCTTAAAGGAGCTGTAGCTCCCTTAGGAACCGCTTTTTGGAACAAAGTTTATATGAACTTTTGGCTCATTTTGATGAGTTCTACATGCTTTTGCATTTCTGAATACCTTTACCCAAACACCCTGTATAATATATTTAAGTTTCAATTTTAGAACCATTCGCAAAACTTCAAATTTGCATTTGTGGTGTTGGCATGGAACTGATGACGATATGTTGCATTTTTATACGGAATGTGCTAATATGTCTTGCAAAGTTTATCGAGCATTTAATATTTTTATCTCATAAAATATAACTTAATTTATCATGCAATACGTTTTTCTAACATGTAAAAGTGATTTGAATATCAGGCAGTGTTATTGTGAGTTTGTATTATTTTATGAGTTCCATTTTAAATTTTGTATTATGCAAATCTGCCTTAAATATCGAACGATTTATTCCTGCTTATTTCGAAATAGGAATATATTACTAACTAACCTATTAATGTATTTATTAACCTCTATTTCTATAATAAAATATATTTATTTTGTTTGTCCATTATGTCGAAAATAATCCAACTAAGATAATTAGATATCCCCAGTATAGTTAAAAATTATTATTTTCAGTTCGCCAATGATCAACACGGATTTTATTGTAGAAACATATATTTTACTTACTTTACATCCATGAAGTCGGTTTCATTAAAATTCTTACTATAAAGTTGTATAGTTACTTCTGGTAACATTGAAAGAACTGGTATTTCCTTTGAGAAATTGACTGTTACTTTCTCATTTTGAGTATTCAATGCAACCAAAATTCCTGGATTCCCTGCAGTTACTCTAGTAAAAAAAGACGATTTTCAATATTACTCTATACTAGGAAATATGTATTATTTACACAAATTAAACAAAATAAAAATATTGAAATATAATACATTTATTTTTTTTTAGAATTTTCTTTCTTTGCTTGATAGGTATTGTTTATAAATGACTTTATTTAGGTTTTATACAAACAAATAATAACAAAAATATCTAATTTTATATATTTATACTGATGTTTCACTTCTAAACATACAAATATAAAATCTATTAGACTTTTTAACTACATGATGAGTTCCAATAAGAACGAAAGAGCATGTTTCGTTTTTTTGTTTGGTAACCATAATGAATGAATTTGTGATGAGTAAAATATATTTAATTTCAATAATTTGTTTTTAGATGTTTTGAATTTTGTAATTTTAATCCAATTTTTAACATGTAGTTAAAAAGTCTAATAGATTTTATACTTGTATGTTAGAAGTGAAACATCAATATAAATACCTATATTAAATTGGATATTTTTGTTATTATGCTCGTATAATACCTAAATAGTCATTAATAATATAATAAATTTGTAAAATATAGTTATACAACTGTCACATAGTAAAGTATTAACATGTTTGAGTGTAATAAGTGTGATGGGGCCTTTACAATGAACTATGTAAATGTGAAGATGAATACATTCAAATTTTTATACAAATAAGAAAGAATTAAAGTGCGGTGATGAGTACCATTTATTTCTCTTTCTTTTCTTATTTGGAATTTATTACCACATTCTTGAATAGTCCCACATAATCTAAAAAATGTCTGGATTTAAAAAAAATCACCTTTACGCCCGTGACTTAATGTCAAACGAACAAGGTTGGTTTTTTTTATGTATAATACAAATAAATAGTTCAGCTTGACCCACATGACCTGAACATATCTTAAAAAAAGAATAGTAACAATATATTTAACAATATATACAGGCTGAATTTGAAATACACTGAATTATTTTAATCCGTTAAGCTCTATGGTCCGTAAAAATTCTTAAAAATAGTCATTTGTAAAATTAATGAAATACAGTCAAGAAAAAAATGTTTAAATATTTATTTAAATATCCACGACGCGACTGAGCAGAACAGCTGATGCGTGTAGCGATATAAATGCCTGCACCCCCACTCTTCGTAGCTACCGCGATGTTGCCGTAGTTCAGCCTGTCCAGGCAACACTGCGAATACTGCGTAGAGGTATTTATTCGTAACAAAGTCAAGTTCACTGGTCAGTGTATCCCAAGTGCAGTGGGACGAGTTGAGGGATTTTTTAGTTAAAACATAACTATGGAATTTTGAAATTAAAACACAGCGAATTCATTAATTATGCTATAAGAAATTACATATACCGGGTGACACAAGAAGTAGCTACCCCCCCCATTTTTGTTGGCATTTTCATAGATGAAAATTTCAAAATTTTATGGTGAAATAAATACACAGATTCTCATATTTTGACATAAATCAAGTGTTAGAACCACTTCCCGGAAGTGGTATCAACTTTCTTATTTTAAATGAGAATACCCAATTTTTTTTCAATATTTGAAATCTACATAAAATTCCCTTTCTAATGATGTATAACATATTGACATTTGCTTTCAAGATGGCGGCCAAATATTACTTTTATACTAAATTTTAGTTGGCCATTGATTCGCCGCCAGAACACAAAACGTGGTTGGGAGGCTGTGGAAACAAAAAAATGATTTATTGTTGCTTTGCTGATAGCATTATTTGCAAACATTTGACATGCGGCATAATGTCTACAAGTAATCTGTGAAGTGAGGATTCTTGTTTTATAGCAATGGTGTCGCAAGTTTTGTCCATGAAAATGGCGCGTTTCGGATAAAATAACTTTGAAGTCCTTTTTACTAGAAAACGCGACTTGTAAGTAATCATTGCTTGGCAATAGTGAAGGGAACTGCAAATATGTAGCTTTAAATTTGTATTTACTACAAAGTGCCGAATGGGGCTGTGACGTCACTTTAAGTCGCAGCAAAGTTGTGACTACCATTAACTGCCTATTCAAAGTTACTGCTGCCACTTCATACTTACATATGGAACTTTAACCTACTCTTTATATTTATCCGCAGTGGGAGAATACTTTCTTATTATTCTTGAGTTTCACTGCCAACATCAAATAAGGTTAGGTATTCTGGCAGTCATATGTCAGCAAGACAGTGTCGTCAAAAATTATTTAAATTATGACACAGCAACCCGAATTTGACACAATTAGCCTTTGTATATGTTCTGTGCAATTAGCTAACCTTACAATATTTGACAGTGTCAATCATTATACAGAGAAAACACGAAACGAAAAATCAAAGCTACCCTTTAGTTTTTTCACATAATGAATGAACTACACTACACTCACAACTGATGATGCACATCAAAAAATTTTTTCATTATTGGGAACTAGATGGTGAACTAAAAGTGACACGCGCTTTGTAGTAATTGTGAATAGTTAAAGTTGTGTTATAGGTAGCGGTAATGTTATTAACGCTAATGATTATTACTTACAAGTTCCACGACTTTAAACGGTAAGTGAAGGTCCCTAGAACGTCACGGCAACTATCAAAGCTACTTAAAAGCGATTGCAACTCTGGAGTCCCATTTCAGTAACATGGGTTAGTCACTGCTACCATCGTTTGCCACCTTTAAGTTCTGAAAACTCAAAGGTCACCTGACTGGTAACTACGACTTCCCCAGTACCAGGAAAAATCCGTAGAAGTCTCATAACTATATAGTAACCATTAGCGGTTGAAACTACGTGGCATCGACTGTAGATAGTAGCAGTTATGTAATAGTTACTCTTTCGAGGTTCCCGTCTCAGTCACAATTACTTTGGTGCTAGTTGGGTATACAGTGTGGAACAGCAAAATGGAATAAAGTCGGTATCTTCATATTTTGACATGTCAAAGAAATGCCGAAACACGTAAATTTTAGATTTTGGAATTACATCCTGCAACGTAAAAATTTTATCCCTAAATTCAACCCTCTTTAAGTGACAGTTGCAACCTCCAAGTTTTTGAATTGGAAGTAGAGGTTTGTAATACCTAAATTGAAAGGTATTTTCATTCTCTATTCAAAAATAAACATTATTGCAAAAATTAACAGTAAAAATAAATAAATTTATGTTAAAGACGAAATTTGGTACAACAAATTAAAAACATAACTACTACCGTTTCGTTTTTGATAACGTAATACTGGTGAAAAAGGTCATTGAAAATTGTTTTTGCTTGCTTTTTGATTATCAACAACGAAACAGTATTAATTATAAACTTTTTAGTTTGTTGTACCGAATTTCGTCAACCACATGAATTAATTTATTTAACTTTTAATTTTTGCTATAATGTTTAAAATAGAAAATTAAAATACCTTTCAAATGAGGTATCACAAACTCCTACTTCCAATTTAAAAATTTGGGGGTTGCAACTGTCATTCAAAAGAGGTTGAATTTAGGGATGAAATTTTTACATTACAGGATGTCATTCTAGAATCTAAGATTGACCTGTTTCGGCATTTCCATGATACGTGTCAAAATATGAAGATATTGAATTTATTCCATTTGACTGTTCCACACTGTATATATGTAAATATATACAGATTGCGAAAGTACTCATCTTGACATAAGACTTAAATTTGCCGCTTGGTTTTGGTTAGTTACATTGCGTACGCAGTCGATAATTGATGAAATGTCGTGGACTCTCTTTTGCCTGAAAAATCACGGCTTGTATATGAACCTGTGTTTGCTCGTAATGAGGAATGGTGTACCAGTAAGAACACGAAGAATTTGATGATAAATGAAGGTTCAGTTTTAACTGCTCTTTTGCAATTTATAATAATTAGTTAAGTTAAATTGTATTTTGAATAAAATTTTTAGATCTAGCACATATATTTTCTTCTAAACTTATTTTATTGATGGTAAAGATATAGGATTTTTACACGAGTCAAATAAAATTAATGTAATAGTACTTTTTGAATCTCATTATGGCACTAGTGCTTTCTGGAATTTCATTATGATACTAGTATCATAATGAACTTGCTTATGTCACTATAAACAAATGACATAATGATGTGCCACCAGATAAAATATTTTTTTTGTGATTTTCACAAATAGGTTAATTTTTGAAAGACAAAGAATTCGTGACGCTTTAGATCCTTTCGAATTGCCAGAAGAAAAGCTTTTTCCGGTTCACTAGAGAAATGGCAAGAGATATTGAAGCTTCAGATATAAATAAATTAAATAGAAATAAAAATTATAACTTATTAAATGATCAAATAGATTTAAACAACTCTCTGTTACCTAAATGAAAGTTAAAAATCTTAAAATCTATGTATGCAGTTACGCACTTGAAAACGTCCGAATAGGATGAAACTATAGTTGTAGACTAACAAAATAAAGTGGAAATTTGACAAGTAAAAAACAGTTCCTCAAATTTTTTATTAACAAAAGTTAGGTTATATTCTTCATTTGTCAAATTTAAAGAAGCAGTTTGGTCACGCTGTGTTCAGATTAACACATCTGCAGCTATTTACTTGTGAACTGTATCTAGCTTCATTGGAACTTTTAGCGATGGTGATTAATTACTTACCGATCGAGTTTTTCTAAGTTGTAGACTAACAAAATAAAGTGGAAATTTGACAAGTAAAAACAGTTCCTCAAATTTTTTATTAACAAAAGTTAGGTTATATTCTTCATTTGTCAAATTTAACAAGTTAGCTGCCACCCATATATAATCATATTGATTATTGGCACGCCGCGTGGTCCGCCGATGACCTAATGCAAAAGATGATTACCAGGCCACGTGGATCGCTGTTGACCCATGTTTCTATGTATTTCTAATGGAACATAACTTCCAATGGCGCTACGGTAATGTAACTGTCTTCGCACTGTTGGCTTAATGCGAATTTAAATTTTTATTTCGCGTTTTTTATTTTTTTAAATCCGTTGAGAATGGCGCAGTAATCATACAATGACGTGGGTCAACGGCGGATCACGTGGCAGCTAACGTGTTAAAGAAGCAGGTTAGTCACGCTGTGTTCAGATTAACACATCTGCAGCTATTTACTTGTGAACTATATCTAGCTTCATTGGAACTTTTAGCGATGGTGATTAATTACTTACCGATCGAGTTTTTCTAAGCTATTAGGCATACATAATAGGTTTTTTTTGGATAAGTCGCTAAAACTAACGCTAAAAGTTAACGACATCGTCTATTTAAGCTACATGTTTCCGCAATACACCGAATGTAATTTTATTCAGTTTCAAGTATTCAGTTAGTTTTCAGTCAGAATGTTTGTGTTCAAATCTTGCAACCTTCATTTAACACACTTCCTGACATAATTAATTGATGAAATTTTGCACAGTTACTATGGTCGGACAATACAATATTCCACCGTTACTTTTGCAAATATTCCCACGCAGGGGGCGGGGGATGAAAATTGGAGCAAAAAAATCAAAACAAATCGTTCCTGACATAATTAATTGATGAAATTTTGCACACGATGATAATAATTTAATTAAAGTATGACTAAAAAGTAGAAAATAAAACAATAAAAATTTAAAAAAAAACTTGCTTTTGTTAAAAGTCGTACTAAAAAGTAAAAAATAGTTTCTTTTTTCGCAAAGAATTTCACGTAAGACTGCAAGAAAAGCAAGGCGTGCGCAATTTTAAACAGATGAGTGCTTATAAAATTTTTTTTATATAAAATTATAAATAATAAAATTAATGCACCAAGCATTTTGGAACTAGTACCTTTCAATGTACCTTCACGTCGAACTCGCAACTCCTTGATGTTTAATGTACCAATAGTAGTGACCACCGCCCACTCCCCCCTCGTAACCATGCTTCGACTCGCTAATAACGTTAATGCTTTAGTGGATTTGGACTGGACCCTACCTTTTATGAAATATCATAGACTTATAATTACACATTTTCTCAGTTTATATGTATAATTCTTCTTTTGTTGTATTATAATAATATTTTAATTTCAATGTTAATTAATTTTAATAATAATACTCACTCATAAAATATTGTCACAAACATACTATCCTTGTAATTAGGCCGTTTAGGCCTGTTTGGATGTGAAACAATAAATAAATAAATAAATAAATAAATAAAATACAGATATGGCACGTATAATATAATAAACCTGTATCTACGCTCGACTTATTAATTTTTTTTATACATAAAAAACTACTAATCAATTAATATTATTTATTGTCAACACCACACAATATCTACACGTAAGTAATAACTAAGTTAATAACAACAGCTGATTGTTGATATCTCCTTAGCAACCGGCGGTTTGCAGTTTTTTTTGAATAAAATGCGTGCGATAAATATATATCGCACTAGTGCTATAAACGTCATTATGACATTGAAATGAGTGTCATGCGTAGATAAAAGTTATTTTTCATACTTGGTGAAGCGCCTTTGAAATGTATAATGGGTTGCCTTCGTTTAGTAGAGATTTATAATTTTAATTTAAATAGGATAAGAAATGGGTAGAAAAAAAAAGGATTTTTTTGGCTAGAAAGAAAACAGTTAGTATAGAGAATCGCAATCGTTTAGGCACGATCTTTCTTAGTAGTAATTTGGAATTATTTGTAAAAGTTAATTAGATACCTAGTTGTTTTTAAAGTAAACTGCAACTAGACTAAATTGTTAATTACGTGGTGTCTAGTGTTTTAAGTGTCGAAAACTATTTTCTTTTCCTTTTCCTTCCTTTCGTCCCCTTGTTGGAGCATATAACATACAAGTACAACACCTGGTAAGTTTTCGACCCTATAAGTTTTTTTTTTAGTTGTAAATTTTAGAATACAGTCCATTTTTAGAATAATAGAATCCTGGCATAACCATTTGGTCCATTACGAGCCGGATCTGTATTAGTTCAGATTTAATGTTTTTCTTATAGATTTCGTATAGTATAGCATTTTATATAGTGATAAGATTGTAATTCACTTAAAAAACTTAACTCGGCAGTAGCGTTGCCTGTGTAGTAGATTGTAGAGTAGGATAGATAGATATATCGCGTCTGTCATTTGTGAGCGATTCAATAGTAGCCATTAAAAAAAATTCAGTTTGTTTACCTTTTACCGTTTAGTAAGTCATAAAGCTACCTATTTGTTAATAATATTTGCAAATTTCCAATTCATAGAGAATAAAGCAATGGCACCCAAAGTCGATACTGTTTCCCTTGAGCGTGAATTAAAAAATTATATAGCTAAAAAAGAAATGTATTTTGCTAAAATACAACGTATTTATGATTATATCAAAGATTTGAATAACGAAACTATATTAAACAATTTTAAAGCAGAGTTTAATACCGTAGAAAAAGCTGTAAATGATCTTAGGTTTACATTAGATGGAATTAATGACATACAGTTGAGGTTAGATGATGAATATGTACCTTCTTTTAAAACTTTAGACATTGCTGAACAATTATATGGCCATATTCAAGAAGCTTATAATTCAATTAAAGTTCGAGATAATGAAACCAAGCATACCCCGCAAATTAAGGCAGAGCCTAGACTACCGAAAATCGATATTATGGAATTTCATGGGGATAAAAAACAGTGGCCTTTGTTTTATGAAACTTTTCGTAGTTTAATTCACAATAATAAAGAATTGGATGATATAAGTAAAATTCATTATTTGCTGGGCTCATTAAAAGGAAAAGCTTTGGATATTTGTGCGGGAATAACTCCAACCGCAACAAATTATAATATTCTTTGGGGAATGTTAAAAGATAGGTTTGAGGACAAACGTTTACTTGCCAATACTTACTTGACTCAAATTATGGAATTTAAAGCGGCACAAAACGAATCTGCAAGCTGTTTAAATGCATTTTTAGAAAAATTCGATCTCGCTGTTAACTCGCTTAAACAATTGCAAATAGAAGATTTGTCAGATTACATATTAGTTTTTATCGCTCTCTCAAAATTAGATGGTCAAACACACAAGTTTTTTGAAATGTCTAGAAAATCATCAAAGTTTCCGAAATACGGAGAACTTGTGGAATTTATTAAGAGTCAATCAAAAACTCTTGTTCACACTACAAAAATTCATAGTTCTAGCGCACTGAAATTAAATAATAGTGGAAATTTCTCGAAATCACATAGTGGTAATAGTAAGCCAAAGTTTACACAATCGTTTGTAGCAAATAATAGTGGTAATAAAAAGTTTTCTAGTTGTAGTACTGCAAATAATAGTTCTTGCCCTATCTGTAGTCAAATACATTCAGTGTCACAATGCTCCGATTTTTTAAAGCTTTCTCCAAATGATCGGTACAAAGTAGCTAGAGAAAAATATTTATGTTTAAACTGTTTGAGTTCAAAACATAAAATATTCGTTTGTAGATCTATTAACACTTGTAGTACTTGTCAAAAAAGTCACCACTCATTGTTACACTTCGATAAACCGCATTTGTCAAATGTAACAAGCAGCGTAGGTTGCGAGTCACAGAGTTCTGCGTCAAATAGCGAATTGCTGCCTGGCGAACATGCTAGTACTAGTAAAACCGTACAAAACTTCTGTTCTACTGCAAGTGGTAAATTATTGCAAAGTAATTTTACCACTTTGCTCTCAACTATAGTTATAAATATTTTTTCCGCTTCAGGTGAGATACGACAAGGGCGGTTTTTATTAGACAGTGGTAGTCAATCGCATTTTATTAGCTTGAAATTGTGTCAAAAACTTAGATTACCTATTCAAAAAGGTCATTTGTCAGTTTTTGGAATAGGCGCGTCCACTCAACCGGTTAAGGGTCAAGTAGATATTGTTGTCACTTCTCGTTTTAATTAAAATATTCGATTTGAAATATCTGCCTTGGTAGTAGAAAAAATAACAGATGCTGTACCAACATCTGTTGTAAAGGTAGATGTATTGGATTATTTAAATAATTTGCCACTAACGGATGATCAATATTACCAGCCGGGGGAGATTGACGGTATTATTGGGGCCGAATTATTTCCGCACATTATAGGCAAGAATAAAATAACGGGTCCCCCTAATATGCCAATAGCAGTGCAGACAAGTTTAGGTTTCGTAGTTATGGGAAAGGCGCCTATAGTTAATGACATTACAAATACGTACGCATTTTGTGCGACAGTGAAACCTGCTTCGATAGAAAAAATGTTGGAAAAATTTTGGGAAGTAGAGGAGGTGGCGGCACCTTCTGTATTAAATCAAGAGGATATAGAATGTGAAAAAATTTACACATCTACTACCACTCGTGAAATAGATGGACGATACACAGTTGCGCTTCCATTTAAAGAAAATCCACCAATTTTAGGCAATTCGTTAGATATTGCTCTTAGACGTTTTTACATTTTAGAAAAAAGGCTACAAGCTGTACCTTTATTTAGAGAAAATTATAGTAAAGTGATGCGAGATTATTTAGATCAGGGGCACATGACATTAGTAGAGAATAATGAACTTAATAAAACTGCGAATTATATACCTCATTTTGCCGTTATAAAAAATAGCGTATCGACTCCTCATAGAATCGTGTATGATTGTTCGGCTAAAAGTTCAAACTCGCGTTCATTAAATGATGTTCTTTATTCGGGACCAAAATTACAGACAGACGTAATGGCGGTTTTGTTGAATTATAGATTGTTTGAGATAGCAATGATTTCGGACGTGCGCCAGATGTACAGAAATATCTGGGTGCGCCCAGATCATAGACTATATCAGCGAATTTTGTGGCGTTTTTCACCCGATGAACCGATCAGTACGTATCAATTAAATACTGTAACTTTTGGATTAAAACCAGCACCTTTCTTAGCATTACGCACAATTAAACAACTTGCTACGGATGAAGCTGAACGTTTTCCGTTGGCAGCTAAAGTAGTAAATACAGATATTTACGTAGATGATGTAGTATGTAGTGTTTCAAACTATGAACAGGCCCGTACTCTATATTTTGAATTGGTAGGACTATTCAAGGCTGGGGGTTTTGATCTATTAAAATGGTCAACTAACAGTGAGAAACTATGGCAGGAAATTTCGCAAAGCAGTAGGTTATTGCAAAATGTAGAATTTATTGATAAGTCGGAAATTAGTACGTCTCTGAAGGTTTTGGGGTTGCAGTGGAATCCAGTTATGGATGTATTTTCATTTGTAATGAATGTACCAGATAAGAAATTCACTAAACGTAACATTTTATCATCAGTCGCGCGAATTTGGGACCCATTGGGGTTTTTGTCAGCGGTAACACTTTCTGCAAAATTACTCATTAAAGAGTTATGGATAACAAAAATAGATTGGGATGAAAAACCTCCATCGCGTATAGAAAAATTATGGTCAGAATTTTATAGAGAACTGCCATTTTTAGAGAAATTTCGTGTACCACGTTATATAGGTTTAGTAGAAAACGTTCAAATATCTTTGGTAGGTTTTGCGGACGCATCTTCAAAAGCACTCGGAGCCATGGTCTATATCAGAATAGTTAGGCCTCAGAATATAGTAGTAGTTAATTTACTTTGTGCTAAATCAAAAGTTGCACCCGTAAAAACTTTGACAATTCCTAAGTTGGAACTTTGTGCAGCATTATTGTTGACAAAGTTACTTAAATTTGTAGTAGACAGCTGTTCACCTCGCATTAATTTAAATAATATAATTGCTTGTACTGATTCTACGGTCGTTTTAAACTGGATAGGTAGTTCGCTGCACAGATGGAAAACATTTGTCGCCAACCGCGTAGCGAAAATTCAATCGTTGCTTGAAACCGCAGTATGGTATCATATAGATGGAAAAGATAATCCCGCGGATTGTTTGTCTCGTGGTTTATCACCGGCACAGCTAGTAGAGCATGGTACTTGGGTGTCCGGCCCAACTTGGTTAGTATCGTCCTTTGATAAGTGGCCTATTCGTCATATTGTTGACAATCTTTCCCCATTGCCTGAGGAAATATCAATTGTATTACTCGCTGTAGTAATCGAGGAAGACCAACCGTTGCATAACCTTGCGCTTCGTATATCTTCATGGACAAAATTACGCCGCGTAACTGTTTATGTACTTAGGTTTCTTAAAATTTTGCCTCGAAGTAAAGTAATAGTAGCTAGGGACTTAGACAAAGCTGAATGTGTTTTAATACGGTCAGTTCAAAAGGCTCATTTCTCAAATGAAATTAAATTTAGAGGGCGGAAAAATATGCTCGAGTTTTTTACGACCTTTAAGCCCGTTTATAGATAGTGAAGGCTTATTAAGGGTAGGTGGCCGTCTGGGTAAAGCACCCATAGATTATGATCAGCAGCATCCTTATTTATTGCCGAAAAATGAGCATTTAGTTAACCTATTAATACACCATTTTCATATTACAAATATGCATACAGGTCCGCACTTATTGCTTTCATTGCTCCGGCAAAAATACTGGATATTATCTGCCCGAAATATAGTTCGTAAACGAATAAGAATGTGTAATTTTTGCTTCAAATTTCGTCCAAAAGCTATAATACCAATTATGGCTGATCTTCCCAAACCGCGTGTTACAGAAGCTAAACCATTTTTAGAGTGTGGCGTCGATTTTGCTGGTCCTCTGTATATAACTTTGGGACGTCGTAGGGGTATCAAAAGTCAAAAGGCTTATGTCTGTTTATTTGTGTGTTTATCTACAAAAGCGATTCATATAGAATTGTCTTCTGATTTAACAACTGCCACATTTCTTAATTGCTTTAAACGTTTTTTATCACGACGAGGCCCATGTAGTGTGATTCACTCTGATTGTGGAACAAATTTTATAGGAGCAAAATCGGAACTTCGCGAAATTTATAAATTTATGCAATCGGCGGATTATATTGATAGCTTAGAGAACTACCTCAGTTCTTGTAATATTGAATGGAAATTGAATCCTCCAAGAGCCCCACATTTTGGTGGTATTTGGGAATCGAATATTAAATCCATGAAAACGCATTTATTTAACGTAATAGGTAGTCAAATCCTAACATACGAGGAGTTATCAACAGTTTTAATTCAAGTAGAGGCGTTATTAAATTCTAGGCCGATTTGCTGGTTAAGTTCAGATCCCGCTGAGCCGTTGGCTCTGACACCAGCGCACTTTTTAACCTTACTCCATTGCGCTCCTTACCTGCTTTAGATGTGGTAAATCAAAATCCAAATTTGCTCACGCGAAAGCAATTGTTAGACAGCATAGTGCAGTCATATTGGAAACGTTGGCGACTCGAATATTTGAATAGCTTGCAGAGTCGTCAGAAGTGGAATACTTCCGCTTGTTCTGCTCACACAGGAATGTTAGTTATTATCCAACTGGATAATTCACCCCCTCTTCAATGGCCTATAGGGGTAATTGAAAAACTTTTCCCAGGAAATGATGGCGTAAGTCGCGTTGCGCTTGTTAGAACCAAAAACGGTACTTACAAACGTCCGGTAGTACGACTTTGCCCATTGCCTAACCAGTGATGTTTCTTTTTTGTTATTTCTTACTTTATTATTGGTATTAGTGATTAGTTAGTTCTTTTTCGTTCGCGTGCAAACTGCTTGCTTCTGTTTAGTATAGTTTGAAAATTAATTTTCAAAGGCCGGGGGAAATGGTGAAGCGCCTTTGAAATGTATAATGGGTTGCCTTCGTTTAGTAGAGATTTATAATTTTAATTTAAATAGGATAAGAAATGGGTAGAAAAAAAAAAGATTTTTTTGGCTAGAAAGAAAACAGTTAGTATAGAGAATCGCAATCGTTTAGGCACGATCTTTCTTAGTAGTAATTTGGAATTATTTGTAAAAGTTAATTAGATACCTAGTTGTTTTTAAAGTGAACTGCAATTAGACTAAATTGTTAATTACGTGGTGTTTAGTGTTTTATGTGTCGAAAACTATTTTCTTTTCCTTTTCCTTCCTTTCCTCCCCTTGTTGGAGCATATAACATACAAGTACAACACCTGGTAAGTTTTCGACCCTATAAGTTTTTTTTTTAGTTGTAAATTTTAGAATACAGTCCATTTTTAGAATAATAGAATCCTGGCATAACCAATACTAGTGAAGTGCTATTTCTGTGGAAGATATGACCAAATGTTATTAAGAAAAGTTGTTCAGAAACTAAAATTGAATAATAATGCAAAATCAAAGCCCTCCGTCTACTTTAATATTTAGTCTTATTTCTTACTTTTTTTAATAAAGTAGTTAGGGTACCTTCCATGTTGAGGATTTTGAAAAATTTCTTTAAGAAAAGTTGTTCGGAATGATCAATTATGAAAGTGTGCAAAATTTCAACAAGATCGGTTTACTTTTATCTGTCTATTAGACTTTATTAACAAAATCTCCTCTCTAGATAGTTGTTAATGGAAAAAACTTTTGGGCAATTTTTTTTCATAGAATACTAGTCCATTTTTTAACAAAATAAAATGTAGTCGATGCATTTTTATTAACTTACATCGACTAAGGTCACGAGCGGTGGAACTCAAAGGACTGCCGGAGCTCCCATAAATAACTATGTTTGGGTTATAACGTGTATAACTGGTGCCATTGATGTTTAATAAGTGTAAAAACTAAATATAGGAGGAGAGAACATTCTGATATTTGACTTGCAAGTGTTAAGATGTGTATCATTTTAATTATTTCTAAATTAAATAATTTCTTTCGTTAGTTTTGATTTAATTGAACAATCATTTTTTTCCATTTTCACAATACAAATGTATCCAAAGTATCTGAATAATAATTATGGAGATAGTGAACCAGAAGGTAACAAAAGTATGTTTTTTTTATGAGAATATAATTTTTGAAACATTGGAAAACACTAATTCATACAAAACTGAAAGTAGATATAATGAAAAAATTAAATTTAGCTATATTGGAATATTCAATAAAAATGTATCATTCATTTTTATACGTATATTTTATAAAAAATTGTGCTGAAACAGTTATTCTTATTTTTATCATCTATGACTAAGCAGTTCATAAGTAATTTGAAACCGAAATAACCTTAGTCTTGTATTAAGAATAAAACTGTTAAACACTTGTTAAAGCTCTCTGCTAGGTTGTCACCAATAAAAGTAAACTAATTACTTCTTGTTTGTTATTATTTGAATCAAGTATCTACCCTTAGCCTCTGCTAATAGGTTATGGGCCCAGATATTCAACGTTGAAAGTATACAATTTGGAAATTACGAATACAAGCACTTCTCAGTGAACGCAGTGTGCTCAAAGTTGTCGAGGAAGAATCTTCAATTGAATCTACCCCATGAGGGGTTAAAACAAAATTCAACAGCATTGAATACTTACGTAACTTATTTTTGAATTTTGCCCAAGACCAAACTCACGCAAGACAAATTTTTAGTAATCTAAATGATATATATATACATGAAAGAAAAAGTCTTGCCACTCAGTTGGCTTGCAGAAAGAAATTGTTAAACCTCAAATTAGAAGATGATATCCCATTATCAGTTCATCAGTTCAATATTGCTTTTGATCAACACCCGCCTTTTGGATCAGGAAGTGAAAAAAAATATCTTAAAAGTCTTGTACCTACTAGTAAATTATGCGTGGACTGTATCTATGGAAAACAAGCACGCCCGCCATTTGCAAAAGCACAAATAAAGGGCCATGTTAAAAGACCCTTGCTTTTAGTTAATTCGAATGTTTGAAAAAAAAAAATGTATTACACCACCAACCATCGATAACAAAATTATTTTATATCATTCATTGATGATTTTACACATTACACAGTTGTTTATTTAATAACATATGAATATCCTCAATTTTTAAAGATCTTGTAGCTAAAAATGAAGCACATTTTAATACTAAAATTAATAATCTTTATTGCGATAATGGGGGAGAATATTTATTGAACGAATTCAAGGATTTTTGTGCTCAGCGAGGCATAACATATCATTCACCTACCAAAGCTTTACAAACGGACAAAACTCCGTACGAGCTGTGGCACGATAAAAAACCTGTAATAATATATTTAAAAGTTTTTGGTTCCACCATGTATATTAATAATAAAACACAGGACAGTAAGTTCGATTCAAAATCAAATAAAGGTATTCTTGTTGGTTATGTACTTAATAGTTATAAGATATGGGTCGATGAAACAGAAATTTATTAAAGCTCGGGATGTAATAGTTGACGAAATAATCTATAAAAATCTCTCGACCACCTTTAAAATTTAATAAAGAGGTCAATCCAACACAAACTAATAACTCTAATTCAGAGTCAGCAGAAAAATTAGTAATTCCACAACTTATAAACAAATTTGACCTAACCAAGGCAGATAAAGTTGGGACAAGGGAAACCTCTGAGTCACCCGAAATTAGTAAACATTTTAATAAAGCTGACTTAACCAAAGCAGCTAAACTGGTGTCACCGCTCAATAAAAATAAATGTCTTAACCAAAGCATATAATGAGCTTACCAGAAATTAAAAAACTTTCTAATACGCTGACCTAACCAAAGCAGCTAATCTGGTGTCACCGCTCAATAAAAAATAAATATGGCTTAACCAAAGCAGATATTGAGCTTGGTGTGCAAATTAATTCTTAGCTACTAGTAAAAAATAACCATCCAGAAACCAAAAAAAGCGAACAACTTTAAAAACGTCCTAGACCAACTTAATATGATGATCTCGAAGCATTAAGCATGCAATTAATGTATGCCAGTGCAGTGCAATAAAAAAATAAATACACCTAAAAATTATAATTAAATAGGGATCGTTTTAAGTGGGAGCAAGCAATAAAGGACGAATTAAATTCACTTAAAACTAATAACACTTGGTCTCTAGTACCAAAACCCCCAAATAAAAACATGGTAGGTTGTTGATGGGTATTTATACCGTTAAAAAATGCCGAATATGAGAATATAAAAGAGTAAATTAATTACTTCTTGTTTGTTATTATTTGAATCAAGTATCTACCCTTAGCCTCTGCTAATAAGCTATTCCGCAAAAGACTATATTAGAGACTTATAGCCTCTAAGATGAACTGCCAGATGTGAAAATGTGTCTGCCAAATTATCACTTGATTGTTAACTTAATTTGTTGTTTATATGCAGAAGCATATTAACGAGTAATGATGATAAATAAACTAAAAGATTACAAATACAAAATTACTCTGATTTTCAAAACATACAGGTTTTATTTAATTGGAATTTGAGAAAAAAAATTAGGAAAAAATTAAAAGAAGTTCATACTTAAGATTCTGAAATCAAGTATGGCACCGAGAATAAAAAGTGTTCATTTGGCAGATAAATTGCTGTGTCTGGGTGGTCTAATTTTGACACTGTATATCTCTGAAGCTAACAGAACATTCAGCAAAAATATATTTTTTAAATTTTACTGTCTACTTACAATTTTGTGTAGACTTTTATAGCGGAAAAATGGATGTACAGCTTGAAAGTCATATTTACATGCCTTACGAATCCAACTTTGACATACAGTCGAACTTGGATATAACGAACACGGGATATAACGAACACTCGGTTATAACGAACAAATCGAAAAGTCCCGTCCGAAGTCCCTATTAAGTGCACGTATTTTTGTTCGGCTATAGCGAACTCGGATATAACGAACACTCGGTTATAACATACAGCATTTTTGGCCCGGCGGACCTCTAAACTCGGTTATAACGAACTAGCGAGTGGTTTGTTGACTCAATGTCAAACGAACGGCGCGCGACGAATTTGCAAACAAGTCTCAGCAAGTTACCTACAATTAATCTTTTGTTTGAGTGGGTGCTAAATTGCGTGTTGAATTTGCATTTGAACAATGGCTAAGTAATGTTGAAAGCAAATAGAAAATCTATTTCTTTGTCGGATAAGTTAAATATAATTCGCAAGCTGGAAAATGGCTGTGCAAATGCACAAATTTGCCATGATCACGAGCTCTCTAAGTTGAAGCTGTTTTTTTGTCGATCTTTTATAACGAACAGTTTTACGGGTCCCTTGGTGGTTCGCTATAGCCGAGTTCGACTGTATATATATGTACAGGGTGTTAACTGTAACTCTGGCCAAACTTTGCAGGCTTATTCTACTAACCAGAATAATGAAAAAAGTTTATATAAAGGTGTGTCCTGAAATGCTTCCTAACAAAGTTATACGCCCTCAAAGCTTTTAACAACGTTTACTCAAGTTTAATACAAAATTATAATAGTAACCTATGAAATTGACAATTACATTAAATTTTCTGATAAATGTCAACCAATATTGTTTGAAAGTGTATTCAGTGCGTTTTTAAACAATATGTTCACTTATACTGAATTAGCTGATATCCATTTTATGTATGGCAGAGCAAATGGCAATACCCGCGCAGCTCGGCGACTCTACCGGGAAACTTTTCCCAATCGTAGGTGTCCCGTGTATTGTTGCGGGAGGAAGTCACTTTGAACAATTACTTTAATTTGTGTTATTATTTAGTTTGTATCATTAGTTACTATAGTTATGTTTTTTTGTTATTATTTACTATTGTCAATTTTTAGAATAAACACGTTGTTAAAAACTTCCGAGGGCGTATAACTTTGTTAGGAAGCATTTCAGGACACACCTTTATATAAACTTTTTTCATTATTCTGGTTAGTAGAATAAGCCTGCAAAGTTTGGCCAGAGTTACAGTTAACACCCTGTATATACATATAGTCCAAATCACGAAAGAAGACCGTTACGTCATCATTATAATTCGTGTGAATCAAATCAGTACTGAGTTAGTCAAATTCATGCTTGTTGAAATGACATCCGGATGTAAACAAACTTAAACGTCAAAACAAAACATAACCTGCAATTTGTCTGTTAAATGTCAGAATAATTTAACGATCTCGCCTGTCTAAATTTGAACTAATTGTATATTCTTATCGAGGTTTTTAATATATATAATTTGGCAAAATGCAGATGTTTTGAAGATTAACTATTGTTAGTTCCATAATGAACTATTTTTAATGTGCGAAAATCAATGGAATAAGGAAAACGGTAACAATCAAACTCAAAGATAAACAAATTCAAATTTGACAACTGGCTGAAATGCAGAAACAGGAAACTATGAAACATGTGACAACGGCGCTAGTCAAAACGACCAGTTGATCGAATTCTCGCTTGTTACTGAGACATACGAAATTGGGCCCTCTCTTTCTTTTTCGTCAAGGAGGTTAGGTTTTGGTATAACGCATCAACATCAGTCGGAGATATTAACAGTTACATAAAATGGACTTCCTTTCCCTATCTCTCTCTCGTTTTACTATGTTGTAAACAAAGAACGTTTGAACAGCGTACGTTGAAGATTAGAAATTAATTTGTAACGTAACGGTCATCTCTCGTGATTTGAAGTGTATATCTAAAACTAATGTAATAGATTATCGATTTAAAATCTATTTTCTTTGTTATTTAGTCTACTTATTAACTTATACTTATGTCTACCACTAGATGTATGAAAATAATAATAAATAGATAAATAATTTTAGTTTTCTGGAGATATCGAAACATTTTTACGTCATCCTTGTTTAGTCTTTTATAATAATGTAAATATGCATCAAAGTTGTATTGTATTTATTTATTGTTAAAAGACATTGTTAAGAACATTTTTGTTATATAAAAAAGTAGGCAAAAGTCAGACATTATGAAATAAAAAAACTGTCAATGATACTGTAGAAAATTGTTAAGAAGTTGATAAATAAATGAATTTACAGTCTAAGAAGTATAATTTTTATGAGAAAATATAGGGTTCATACCCAACATTTGGTCCTTCGAGCCGGATCAAAAGAAATCCAGTAAAGAAACAAAAACAATTCATCACATTAGATAATAAGTGAGTACCTACTTATCAGTTTCAACATTTTGTGCGTACATTGCAGAGCAAATATACAGAACAGCATTCAATTTCATGTAAAATAGACAACATACAAGCACATTATTTCAAAAAACAAGCATAACAATCCAAGATTTTCAAACAACATCAGTGTCCCAGATTTTGTCTTTTGTCTTTTGGGATAAGAGCAGACAACAAGCAGTGTGAGGTCACGCAGGTGAGGTGAACCAGGTAGTAAATTAAGTAGGATTTATTTGTGTGCTAACTAATAATTTCAAATAATGTCTAATGCTCAATTGTCTAGCTTAATTCAAAAACGTGGTAACATAAAAGCTCAATTAACACGTTTCAAAAATTTTATTTTAAATGTAACACCGACTAATATAACACAGATTCCAGAACGTTTAAAAAAGTGTGAGACTATGTGGAATTCATATGATGACATTCAGTCAAGTATAGAAAGCATAGATAATTCAGAAGATCAGTTGAAAGAGAGAATATCATTTGAAGATACGTATTTCGAAATTACTTCTAAGGCAAACAGTATTCTTCAAGAAAATTCAATTCAGTCAAATTCAAAAAACAATTCAAATTCAAAATCATGTTCAAATATCAAATTACCAGTCTTAGAATTACCTAGTTTTAATGGTGCATATGACCAATGGCTTCAGTTCTATGACACTTTTCAGGCTTTAATACACAGTAATATAGGTCTTTCTGATATCCAGAAATTTTATTATTTAAAATCATCTTTGAAAGGTGATGCAGCTCAGGTAATTCACTCATTAGAGGTGTCATCAGATAACTACCAAATTGCGTGGACCTTATTGAGGGATAGGTTTGAAAACAAAAAACTTATCATAAACAATCACGTGAAAGCATTATTTGAGTTACAACCAATCCCAAAGGAATCAAATTACTTGTTACGTAAATTGGTAGATGATATACGAAAAAATTTAAGAATTTTGCAAACATTGAAACAACCTACTGAAACATGGGATACGTTACTTATTTACCTAATTTGTACTAAACTAGATCCAATCACCAGACGTGAGTGGGAATCAAATAATATTTCAAATACGCTACCAACTATGACAATTTTCTTAAATTTTTTGACAACTAGATGTCAATTGCTAGAAACACTAGAACCTAATAAATCTGTAACTCGACCGTCGACAAGTAATTTTTCAAATAAATCATATTATAATAAACCTATTACTCCTATCAGTTCTTCACAATCATTCGTTACAGCTTCATCTAATGGTACTTCTTATCAAGTATCTTGTCCTTCTTGCAAGGAATCACATAGACTATTTCAATGCAGCAAATTTCTCAATTTGTCAATTAAAGACAGAATCAATGAAGCTAAAAATCTGAAAGTGTGTTCGAATTGTTTAAAGCAGGGACATTTAACTCAAGTTTGTTTAGCAAGTCGTTGCAGAAAATGTAACAGACGTCATAACACTTTATTACATCTTGATGAATATACACAAAATACAACAAATACAACTAATATACAAACTAATAGTAATAATAACACACAAACAAATAATAATACTCTGGCAAATACTAATCTACAAACAAATAACAACACACAAAGAAACACAAATACGCAAACATTCAATAGCAGTCAATCAGAGAATAATACAAATAATCATACTACTATTTCAACACATTGTGCTTACAAAAAATCAGAAATACTATTGTCCACTGCCTTAGTAATGATAAGTGACAAAAATGGTATGGCCCATGAATGCAGAGCTTTGCTGGATAGCGGTTCTCAATCAAATTTCATTACAAAGGAACTGTGTGACCGTTTAAAATTAACTAAGCAAAATATCAATATACCTGTAGCAGGTATTAACCAAGCATACATTCAAATAACACATATGACATACGGCAAAATAAAATCAAAATTTAATGCATTTGAAATTAATTCATCATTTCTGGTATTAAATAAAATAACTGACAATTTACCAATTTCAAAAATAAACATAAATAGTTTTACGGTTCCTGACAATTTAAGTTTGGCGGATCAATCATACAACATACCAGGGAAAATTGATTTACTGTTAGGTGCTACATTATTTTGGGAAATTATCTGTGTTGGACAAATACGGTTAGGTATAGGTAAACCTATTATGCAGAAGACAAAGTTTGGATGGATAATATCAGGTAATATTCCCCCAGAGAAATCAGAAAACAATCAAAAACCTACAATATGTAACCTTTCAACAATTACAATTCAGGAGCAATTAGAAAAATGTTGGCAACTTGAAGATTTTAATCAAATTACATATTTTTCGAAGGAAGAATCAGAATGCGAAGAATATTTTAAGAAGACTACAAGGCGTGATGCATCAGGACGTTTTGTGGTAAGCCTTCCATTGAATGAAAATTATAATCATTTGGGAAGTTCTTATGAAATGGCACTTAGCCGTTTCCACATATTAGAGAAAAGATTGTCAAAACATCCACATTTAAAGACAGAATATACAAATTTCATTCAAGAGTATGAATCATATGTCTAGAGTTTCTATCAATGACCTTGACAATTCAAATCGAAATGATATATACTATTTGCCACATCATTGTGTAACTAATAATTCAAGTTTAACAACAAAACTTCGCGTTGTTTTTGATGGTTCGGCAAAGAGTTCTACAGGATTTTCACTAAACGACATACTAAAAGTGGGCCCTACTATACAAGATGACATATTTTCAATTTTACTTAGATTTCGAAAACATAATTACGTTGTAACTGCCGACGTTGAGAAAATGTATAGGCAAGTCAATATTACAGAAGAACAACGTAATTATCAAAGAATATTATGGCGATCCAATCCAGATGAAGAATTAAGACATTACCAATTAAATACCATTACTTATGGCACATCGTCTGCTCCATTTATGGCAATACGAAGTCTTCATGAATCTGGAATAATATATAAAAATAAATCTCCAACAGCTAGCAAAATCATTTTGAAAGATTTTTACGTAGATGACTTATTGACAGGTTCAGACGATATGCATGATTTAATTAAAATAATAGAAGAAGTTACCACAGTATTGTCAGAATTTGGGTTTAAACTTAGAAAATGGGTTTGCAACGAAAGCAGTATTTTATAAAATATGGCAAATAGCAGCACCCTTTCAGAATATGTAATTAACCCGGAAGAGAATACAAAAACATTAGGTCTTCTATGGACAGCCAATTTAGACATACTACAATACAAAGTTGTCGAAAACAATTTTCAACGACATGTTACGAAAAAATATATTTTGTCAACAATATCACAAATTTTTGATCCTCTCGGTTTGATAGGCCCTACGACAATTCAAGCAAAAATTATTTTACAAAAATTATGGCAATTAAAGGTCGATTGGGATGAATCAATACCAATGGATTTATATACAATATGGACACGATTTCATCAACAAATTCAATACATCAAAAATTTTAAGATTTCCAGACAAGTATTTTGCGCTAATCCAGTACAAATTCAATTTCATGGTTTCTGTGATGCATCTGAGAAGGCTTTTGGTTGTAGTATAATAATCAGATCAACAGGTGATCATATGGTGAAACTTTTATGTGCAAAATCAAGAGTTGCCCCATTGAAAATCATCACATTACCAAAACTCGAACTATGCGCAGCTCATTTATTGGCTAAATTAATGAACAAGGTGACAAATGCTATGGACGTATCTATTGATGAAATATTTTATTGGTGTGATTCTACCATCGTATTGTCATGGATTGCAGTAGAATCACGTCAGTGGAAGACATTTGTAGCAAATAGGGTTTCTGAAATCCAGCAACTGACAGATATTCACCAGTGGAGACATATCCGAAGTAATGACAATCCAGCAGACATTATCTCTAGAGGTAGTGATCCTAATCAATGAATGCAATCCAGCTTGTGGTGGAATGGACCTTCCTGGTTGAAACAAGACATAAGTTCCTGGCCACAAGAAACAACAGAAAATCCGACAGAAATGCCGAAAAAAAGACAAATACGAGTAACTTTAATAGGGACTCTTGAAGAAGACATATTCATAAGATATTCATCATTAACAAAATTACAACGGGTTGTTGCTTACTGCATTCGATTTACGAGAAATCTCAATCGTCATAATCATGCAAAAAGTAGTGGTCATCTTACAAATGCAGAATTGAACAATTCAATAATTATTTTTCTTAAAATCGCACAATTACAAGAATTTGAACAAGACATACATAAACTAAAAACAATAAATCAAGTTTCATCTACTAGCAAACTTATTTCATTACATCCATTTTTGGATGATGATGGATTGATCAGGGTAGGTGGACGCTTAGAACATGCTAAAATAAATTACAACCAAAAACATCAAATACTGTTATCCAAAAAACCATCCATTAACAAAACTTATCATATTAAATGAACATCATAAACAATTACATGCCGGACCACAGGCACTTTTAGCTTCAATACGATTACGTTATTGGCCTTTGTCCGGACGTAATGCAGTGCGCAGTGTTTTGAGTAAATGTGACATGTTTCAGAGCTCGACCAATAGATTATAAACAACTGATGGGTGATTTACCTGAAGCAAGACTTACACCTACACGTCCATTTTTAAACTGCGGTATTGACTACGCAGGTCCATTCAATGTTAAAGCGAACAATACAGGTAGAAGTCATAGAACAGTTAAGTCCTATTTGTGTGTTTTCATTTGTTTTGTGACAAAAGCAGTTCATTTAGAACTAGTGAATGATTTAAGCACAGACACATTTTTAAATTGCCTCAAACGATTCATTGCTAGACGTGGTAAATGTAATCACATATATTCTGACAATGGAAGTAATTTTATAGGTGCACAGAATTATTTAAGTGAAGTATTTAACTTATTAAATCAAAAAGAGAATCAAATAAAAATACATGACTATTTAGCATGTAATTCAATTACTTGGCATTTTATGCCACCACGCTCACCACACTTTGGTGGCCTCTAGGAATCTGTGGTAAAGTCAGCAAAATATCATATTAAAAGAGTTATCGGAAATATCACATTAACTTTTGAAGAATTATACACAGTTATAACACAAATAGAATCCTGCTTAAATTCCCGGCCTCTTACACCTTTATCCAATGACCCCAATGACCTCCAAGCCTTAACTCCAGGACATTTCCTTATTGGAGATTCATTGGCATCTATCCCAGAAAATGATATACAAGATTTAAATCCAAACAGATTTAGTCGTTACCACCATCTTACTCAGATTAATCAACATTTCTGGAGTAGATGGTCGAAAGAATATTTAAATCAATTACAAAGACGTGACAAATGGTGTACTGAGTCAGACGCCATAAAAATTGGAATGATGGTGATCCTTAAAGACAATAATCAACCTCCACTTAAATGGCAGTTGGCAAGAATAATCGAAGTCTTCCCAGGACAAGATGGAAAAATTCGTGTAGTTAATGTCAAGACTATGAGAGGTATTTTCAAAAGAGCTACGTCGCAACTATGTGTATTACCAATAGAGACAAAGTGATGTGTAATTTTTCTCTTGAAATTCATACATTTCAAGGCGGCCAGCATGTTTAGTCTTTTATAATAATGTAAATATGCATCAAAGTTGTATTGTATTTATTTATTGTTAAAAGACATTGTTAAGAACATTTTTGTTATATAAAAAAGTAGGCAAAAGTCAGACATTATGAAATAAAAAAACTGTCAATGATACTGTAGAAAATTGTTAAGAAGTTGATAAATAAATGAATTTACAGTCTAAGAAGTATAATTTTTATGAGAAAATATAGGGTTCATACCTAACTATATTCGACTTCTATTGGCCAGGAGACTAAAAATCAGTTTATAGTAGAATTTGGTAGGGTACAAAAATGTATAAAACAAGTAATCCCGATTGTTTTGAAATAATATACAAGAAACTACAAAACTGCACTTTTTGTAAGTAATAATTCCTGAACCCACCAACAATTCTATCCTGACAATTCAACAGACTCCTCTTATTGCGGCATTTGTTTATGTTCGAGTTCTCTTTATTTTTTTCATTTTATTTATCTATTTTAAATTTTCGTGTGGGCAAGATTTTTGTATCATCAAATTTAAAAGAACTTATATGGTTTATCGAGTGGGTTATAAAGGAGATGATCGCCGACTTAAATGAGAATCGCATAGAGTGAAAATTTAAAATATACTGTACCTATAAATATTTTAAAAAATTAAAAATAATTGAATAAATTTTACGAAATATTTAAAATTACATACCTTTGTCTATTCCAAATGGAAATGCATAAAAATAGATGCAAAAATATAGTACAAAAATATTAGACATAATGGAGGGAAAAATAGAACAAAACTGAATTTTAGCAGAAATGCTTAGTTGAGCTTGTACTATTGGGAGCAAAAAATTAAGACTAATCTTACAAAAACCAGTATCACTTGATTAAATATCGTTGAAAATTTTTTGCTCCCAATAGTACATAAACAATCAAAATAGGCAACCAGATAAATATTCTAATTATTATTATTATTATTATTTTTCAGAATAATATTGAATGTGTACACGGTTGTCTAACTCTGTGGTCACCTGATATACAATCATTCATGATGAGCGTTTCGTTTAACATACTAAAAGTTTCCATTATGACTTTGAAATTACCTGAAAATAGTTTCGTCAAAATATCTGTGAACTGTGGCACTTTTAAGAAAACCCTTTAAACATAAGAAGAAAATGTAAAGATATTTTTCTAATCAAGACCACTACATAGATTAAAATTATTAAAATACTAAACAACTAATTTTAATCTTACTCTCAATTTGATTTCATTAAGTTTAATAATAACTCAGTAAATAAGGCGAAATTGCAAAATTTTTTATTCTTTCATATCAATTTTTTTCACCCTTAAATCCCCATTTTGTAAGAATGGTGCATCACATCCTGTATAAAACGAGGAAATAGTTCAAGTTATTTCAAAGTGGACCGAAATGTATTGAAAATTTCTTTTCTCAGAGGAGGTGTTCACAAAACTGACGTAACAAGTTACATTAGAATGAAAATTCATAAACTTACCTAATATAAGATAACACAGTACCATTATTAACACTGTGAATACTGCAAATTCCTCTCATTATAGAAGGAGATTCTCTTATTTTTAACAGTTGAGTATTAATTACATCATTTGCTTTCACTAGAGGTACACCTGGTAATAAGTATGTGACAATGTCCAAAACATCCTTAGGAAAAGCCGTAGTATTCACCTAAAAATTTATATTTATTTATTTATTTACACGTCTACTCAACAAGTCGAAACCCAATTACAGAGTAATAGAATACAGTTAAGAATAACAGAACAAATAACAAAACGTGTTGCAATAATTAACAATGATATGACCAAAAAACAATATTTAAAGAGAAAAAAAATATATGTTATAGCAGATCAAATAAAACATTCCTTAAAGCTTTTTAACTTAGAAAAAATATATCACAGTGATTGACCATTATATATAATTTGCACATTCTTTGTAATTGAGAATTTAACAAATTATTGGAATGAGCGATGTTTTGTATGTAAAAAGTATTTACTATTCGTGTAGTGAGATGGAACATTTACGTGTATAAGTGACAAGAACTTAGGATCATCAATAGTTCCAGTTATTAGCTTTTGCAGATAGATAATACAATATATATTTGTCCTCTTTTCAAATTTATCCAACTTGCATAATTCAATTTATTTTGTATCTTTTCGAGACTATACCGGGTGACCACGGATCATGGTAAACCCCGCCTTTTCCACGATTTTTGAGCTATCCAAATGAAATTTTGCAGCAGTAATGTACAAAAAAACTCATTCACCTGTCAAAGTTACGTCTTTTAATTGTTTCCTCCATGGCTAGTGTGATAAATAGTATAAAATGACGTGTTGTGTTCGATGATTTTTTCCCTTTTTGTTTTTGTTTTTGTTTTTGAAATAAAAACACAACGACTCTTTAAAAAAACAATTAGGAATAAATTAATACAATTAGAACCATACGATATGAATGAGATTAGTGAAGCTACTTTCCTGTGAAGTATTTGCGGGTTCTGGGGTGCGTATATGTATGTATATTGATGTCTTTTTTGTAACCTGTAATAAATCAATGAAAATAGTCTTACAATCTGTTGTATTATAGTCTATTGTATTTTTTATATATTTTATATTTTTTTATATTAAGTGAATTTTATTGTATTGTATTTTTGCTAATATTAAGCCTCTTTTAAAATATGTTTTAAATCAATACTTAATGTGGGCATCGGTATTGAATACTGAAGCCCACGTCCGCTGACTTGTACTACACAATTTTGTATTGTCCCTAGTATAAAATAAAATCTATCTATCTATCTATCTATAGTGTCCAGACTTAATTATTGTTTAAGGTTGGGACTCTGCAACTCGCCATAAAGTAAGAGGGAAGTAGGCATTTATATTCGGATATCTACTCGCTTTGGATAATTGTACCTGCTTAAGGAGAAATTTTTAAAACAGGTAAAGTGGTTGAAATAAATATTTTCTCTCTAGAATTCATGGTTAAAATTATAATTAATATACAAATTAAAAAATACTTACCCTCCACAAGGGCCACTCAATATTATCAATGTTGAAAGTATGATTTAAGCTGTTAACCATCTCTTTGGCAACAACATTTGTTTTGGAAAATATACGGGTCTGCAGTGGTAAATCAACAACAAATGAATTATTCATTTTATAAACATCCGTTTTGGATAACTCCTCTTTTACCATAAAAGGCCCAACTTCGGTTTTACTTTTTACTATTGTTCTCCACTGACTTAATAATGAGCCCAATTCTGGCAAATTCTCTGTTTTTGTATGTGTGTAAAAACCATACTGATTAAGATCATATCGAGGATCATTTGTTATGTTTTCATCCTCAAATTTAGGGTCTACAAATAATAAAGCGGCATGTCTTATACAAATTCCAGAAGCACCATAGTCTAAAAACTTTGCCATGATATCAGAAAATGCTTTAGTCACATTTTTATTTCTAAAGTTTAGATGAGGTCTGTCTAATGGAGAGTAATAAAATTCTTTTCTTTTTTCAGAGTATTTCCAGGACGGCTGGTTATTTTTATTTCGCTAAAAAAAAAAACGTATATAAATACATTATCCCCAGATCGACGAATGAATAGGTGAAAAGGTTTGGAATTTTTATTGTTGAATTTTCATATTCTGAGCTTGGATAGAAACTAATTTTATTTCCTAAAATTGAAGCATACCTTGGAAATTTACAGAAAAATTATTTTCCACGCTAGTGAAGTGCTATTTCTATGGGATATACGACAAATCGTCGTCAATATCACGAACTGACGTATCTCGTTTTTTCCAATTTTACAGAAACGACTATGTGTTTATTAAAATGAAATCTATCAGGATTGAAGCCACTTCGTGAAAATTTCGAACATATGATTTTATGATTATAGTAAGAGAACTCAAATTTCAATATATTTAAGTCACGAAATGTTATTAAGAAAAGTTCTTCAGAAAGTAAAACTGAGTGATATCTGACAATGCAAAATTTCAAAGCCCTGCGCCTACTTTGATATTTTGTCTTATTACTTTTTTTAATTAAGTTTATCGGTTTCAGGATATTAATCCTTTGTTTGCATATGCAAAAGTAGGCTGGTAAATAAGTCATAACTAAAGTTGTACAGTTATATTTATTGCTTGTACGGTAATATTACAATACAGATCTGTTAATAACTGTCAACAGATGAAATAATAAATAATGAAACTATAGGGCTATTTATTAATACAAACAGACAGAAAACTCCAAACAATAATAATTAAATACTGAAATCCAACTGAAATGTATTTTCAGGCAATCCAAGGTCCATTTTTATGTAGCCGTTGTGACATTAAAAATGTAAACATTTATGTAATATGAAAAAAGGTAACAAATAAAAAATAACTGTAACCATGGCGACAAATCAACCCATACAGACTTGACCAACTCATGAAATGAAAACGTTATTAATAAGAGAATATCAAAAGGTAATATCTATTAATAATGTCTTTATTTTCTGAAACCGATAAACTATTGAACAAATCACGGATGTTATGAATCATAACAGCCTTAGATGTCTTAAAATCCTCGCTCTACGAGCTCGGATTTCAAACCGACATCTGCGGCAGTTATGATAGTCATAACATTCCTAGATATGCTATTAACAGACGGACGAATGTAAACCGATCTTGTTGAAATTTTGCACACTTACATAATTGATCATTCTGATAAACTTTTCTTAACGAAATTTTTCAAAATCTTCAAAATATTATTACTCAGTTCTACTTTCTGAACGAATGTTACTACGAACAACAATAAAAATAATAAATTCCGAAACTAAAAGCCTAAATCCTAAATTAAAATTTTATAAAAGTAAGAAAAGCTAGAGAAATAATTATTTAATCTAAAAATACACATCTAGAAACCATAGGCGTATGCATGAAAAAGTTGGGGAGATTAATGGGCACCACAACCCCCCTTTTCCCAGTATCTGCATAACATAAAGTTTGTGCAAAATTTCAGGTAAAAATTTAAAAAAATAACAGAATTGATAATAATTCTCAAAATTTAAACTTTAACACCCTGTATATGAAAAAAAATTTAACACTATAAAAGTCGCATCATTTTCGTCCAAAGAATCTGTGGTTAACAGCTTGACCTATATTTTTAACACCCTGTATATCTATGATCTTAAGCACATTAAAGTAAATCAAAGCAATTTCTTGCTACACAAGATATAACGATTTAATATGCCAACCTTTCTCTAGGCTTGACACAACAGAAATTTTTCACTTATATTGGCATGTCACAACAAAATACATTTTTTGATATGAATGATAGCATAATGGTCTGTAAGAGAAAATTACATAAATTGTTTCTATAGGGTCGTCCCTCATATCAAAATCGTGATATTCTAACACCTGTGGTGAATAGCTTAGGGGTTTTAATTAATAAAAGCAGCAACAAAGTCTATTAATATTTTATTAATATTTAAAGTTTGAAATTTGCATTAGCACTAAATAATTTTGAATTCCCACGCTCAGAGACGTCTTAAATCCCAGTTTCCAGCACACACGCACGATTCCGATTTGGCTAGGTCTGACAATTCACATTAATGATATTAATGGCGGACCATGACAGGATGTTTGTTTTTATGTTCTTTCCGCGTTTTTTTTAAATTTTGTGGAAATACGGAACAAGGGTTTTGTGAAAGGTACTTCGGACAACTTGCCAAAAGTGGATTCCTGCATGATAGACGAATTTTATATGGACAATTTCGATTTTGTAAGTGCGGAGTTGAGAAACGTAAAATCTCATCACGACTGTTGCCGAGTTTTATCTACTTGTACTGTTATAAATAACTTGTCAGTCGTATTTACAAGGTTATTTGTACATATTGGCACAGAGCAAAGTTTAATCATAATAATTTTCAATTCTTAACAATCGCAAAACTCGAAATACTAGCATAAACTAAAACACTGTTGACAAACAAAAAGCATTTTTTGGTGTATCAAACCACAAACTCCGGCTTAGCTCGTGATTGGAAATAGGAATTTATTTCAGCCAATCACAACGAAGGTTCGCAGTATTTACCTTATAGACAAACAACAACCAATGCAAACGACTCGGGATTTACTACGTCACGAAGAGCGCGAGTTTTGATTATTTATGTTTCATTTAACTTTTTTTTCTTATGTTGAAATATAAAAAATTAAAAAAATAGTAGAAATGAAATCATAGTATAAGGAGAATGGTATGCCCGCGCGCAGGCACGGTGACGTCACTCAGTTTAAAAAGTGGCAGGGGTGACATCACAATTAACCTCAAAAATATGTATTTTCTAAAATTATCGAATATTATGTCAATTTTATTAAAATTTCCACTTAATTTCTGTACTATCAACTAAAATCTTGTTCAGTGCATTATTAATAAAGTTTTAATTGGCTTAATCTAATAAAATAAGATGCTTTTTGTTAGTTGGAATTCTAACCTAAAATTAGTAGTCTATTTTTAATATTTTTTCCATCCTAAGCGATCTATCACAATTTATTTTCCTTTTACGACAGTCAAGAAACAACACCAGGCATATTATCAGTTGGTACTGCATCAGATCTTCAATTTCTACTGTTTCTGGGGGGAATATAACAACATCTGCTGTATTAAAGAAATTTCAAAATCTGTTGATTCTGTTGGGTTGAAATGTACAGAAGAAATATGTGCTATAAACAGACAATAGGTAATTAAACCGGCGAAATAAAAAATTAACCTGCTATTTTTCAAATTAATTGTATCGTTCATCCATATACTTTCGTGAGCTTTTCAACGCGGAGAAATGTAAAATACTTGATATCAGTACCTTTTTGTCTTCGTGTAATAATTGTTACACCCAGCCACAGCACAAGCCAGCATGGTGCTATTCGTTAACACTATTAAAAATATTAAAATAAAGATTACATGTGCGGAATCACAACTGACTGATGTAATGCACAGTAGATACACAAATTGGACGGCAACCTGACATACCATTATCCTTATACTATGAATGAAATCCAAAGAAGTCAGAAATCCATAGAGGTAAATTTTAATAAGATAAAATAGTAAAAATAAATTTTACTATTTACGTCAAAGTTTTAGTCTTCATCCTCTAATGTCTTAAAAAGACATAAATACTCTTTTCAGAGCTTATTTGCAAACTATCTACATTTAACTGATGAAAACCAGTACTACGCATGTAGAAAGCAAATAATTTAATATTGCAATAAGCCTCACCAGACGGATGAATCCAAAAAAGTACTCCTTCTGTTATCAGGCAGCGCACGTCACCATCCCATGGACCGGTTTCTGGCTTATTAGCCTTCCTCAGCATGGTACAGGTAACGCACGCTATATGACAACAGAAGGTCCAGTTCTTGATAACATCGATCGACATGAAGTCGGTGAGATGCAAATGTGGACCGTGGGGCCCTCTGGTGAAACCTATTGCAATGTGGACTGTGCCCAGACTAGGCGAATGATAGAAATGAAATCCAAAGAAGTCAGAAATCCATAGAGGTAAATTTTTAATAAGATAAAATAGTATAAATAAATTTTACTATTTACGTCAAAGTAAAGGGCCCCACGGTCCACATTTGCATTTCACCGACTTCATGTCGATCGATGTTATCAAGAACTGGACCTTCTGTTGTCATATAGCGTGCGTTACCTGTACCATGCTGAGGAAGGCTAGTAAGCCAGAAACCGGTCCATGGGATGGTGACGTGCGCTGCCTGATAACAGAAGGAGTCCTTTTTTGGATTAATCCGTCTGGTGAGGCTTATTGCAATATTAAATTATTTGCTTTCTACATTCGTAGTACTGGTTTTCATCAGTTAAATGTAGATAGTTTGCAAATAAGCTCTGAAAAGAGTATTTATGTCTTTTTAAGACATTAGAGGATTAAGACTAAAACTTTGACGTAAATAGTAAATTTATTTTTACTATTTTATCTTATTAAAAAAATAGTGTTTTATTTTTTTATGAAATTTTATAATTTAAAATAAAAAAAATATGAGGGATGACCTTATTTTGTGGATGCATTCTTAAACCATGAGCAATAATAAACATATTATGTGATATGTATACATCATTTCTATAACTATATTTTATTATTTTAAAAATAATATTTTCATTTAAAACGTGAATACACTAAGGCCCTAAAGAGTTGCGAACCTTTAAACGTACGCAGTGTTGCAGATGGCGCCTTCTACGATCTACATCAAAAGGACCCAGCACACCACAAGTGGAAATCCGCAATCAGTTAAATTCGTCTTCCACCCCTTTTCACTCTCTAAAGTGGTAAAAAGCATTGGGAGTAAACGATATCACTACAATAATATTTTATACTTTCAATAGTTACGAAAAATTCAAAGAGTTTGATTTATATTTTGACAACCTTTTCCACTTCTTACGGAGGGTGTAAATAAATTGTTTTATTTTTTTATGAAATTTTATAATTTAAAATAAAAAAAATATGAGGGATGACCTTATTTTGTGGATGCATTCTTAAACCATGAGCAATAATAAACATATTATGTGATATGTATACATCATTTCTATAACTATATTTTATTATTTTAAAAATAATATTTTCATTTAAAACGTGAATACACTAAGGCCCTAAAGAGTTGCGAACCTTTAAACGTACGCAAAGTGTTGCAGATGGCGCCTTCTACAATCTACATCAAAAGGACCCAGCACACCACAAGTGGAAATCCGCAATCGGTTAAATTCGTCTTCCACCCCTTTCCACTCTCTAAAGTGGTAAAAAGCATTGGGAGTAAATGATATCACTACAATAATATTTTATACTTTCAATAGTTACGAAAAATTCAAAGAGTTTGATTTATATTTTGACAACCTTTTCCACTTCTTACGGAGGGTGTAAATACCTTTTCATTATACCATTCTGATATTATGATTTATCATTACTCTATTCTTCATTGAAATGACACCAATATCGGCCTAATTAAAGTATATATGGTATAATGAAAAATACTGAACGACACACGGCCGATACGCAAATAACAGACGCTATTGATAGTAAAATCTTGTCTGATATTTGCTACATATCGGCCTTATGACGTTAATAACTATTGCAGATGCATTTCTATATTTTTTTCGAAAATGTTACATAGTCACTAAGATGATAAGGTAGAGTAATTCAATTGTGGAAAACAATCAATGATAGGTGCGGGATTTATTCCAAGGCACCTCCTTACCCTTTTGCAACCCTTCCAGGAGGTGAAAGTGTAATTGATAATTGCGCACTAGTATTTCTTTTCCAAAAATGTTAGTCAACCACTCAATAATAATAATAATAATAATAATAATAATAATCTTTATTCACCATTTACGATACATTAGAGTATATATGGCAGGTCATTTACATAAATAGTATAAAAATAAAAGACAAAGCAATAAATAAAATAAGTAAATAAATAGTACATAATAATTAGGTATATGTTACGAACACTAAATAACAAATTGACAAACAAACAGATAGATATATTGCATACATGTCAAAACGTTAGATGGTCTTAAGGTGACACAAAATATGGCCTTAACTTAAAATATTCCGGATACAAACTCGTCAACGCTGTAGAATGCGTTTTCCAATAAGAAATTTTTAATTTTACTTTTAAACAGTCTACAGCAATTTATCTCACGGATGTGTTTGGGCAATGCATTAAACATGCGGACACAGTTATATTTGGGAGAGTGTTTGAAAGCAGAAGTTTTGTGTGGAGGGATACTCAAAAGTACGCCATGCCTTGTATTATAGGCATGAGAATCGGCTACTCTGCTAAAATTATGAATATTGTATTTCGTATACAGTAAGCATTTAAGTATATATATGCATGGTACAGTTAGAACTCCCTTTTCTTTGTAAATTACTCTGCAAGTTTCATTATATTTTAAATTGAAAATTAGGCGTACTATTCTTTTTTGAAGAATAAACACTCTATTTTTGTCTCTTCCGCACCCCCAACTAAAAATATTTAATGCAATGTGAGAGTAAGCCAGAGCATAATATATGTTTAACAGACCCTTTTCATCTAAAGTATCCTTTAACTGCATTATTCCAAAGTATGCTTTATGTAGTTTTTTGCAAATATTGTCTATATGAATATCCCACGATAATGTGGGGTCTAGAAATGTACCAAGGAATTTTGCTTCATTGGATACCTGGGAATTAGAAATTTCAAACTCGGATGGCAAGGATTTTCTAATATAAAAATTCATTATTATAGTCTTATCATTATTTAATATTAATTTATTTCTGTCACACCAAGCACTTAAATCACTTATAGCTAAATTTGCCTTTCTTCGAACTTCCTCAATGCTATAAGCTGATACTGAAATGGTCGTATCGTCAGCAAACATAGTGACATGTGCGTCATTAATGTAAAGTGGAAGATCATTAACATATAATAGAAATTGTGGAGAACATTCAACAATCGGTGCAGGAATTATTCCGAGACACCACCTCATTCTTCACCCCTTCCGGGGGTGGAAGTGATTATCAAAATTGCACATCTGCTTATTCGAATGGGTAAAACGATCGATAACAGGTGCAGGATTTATTCCGAGGCACCCCTTTATCGTTTCCCACTCCTTCTGTGGGTGAAAAGGATTTTGACCAATCCACACCGGTATTTCACTTTGAAAAATATTATGGAGCCGTTATGGTAATGAATATATCAATCAATATGTGTACAAATTACCCCCGAGACAATCCATTACCCTTACACATCCTTTGGGGGGAGCCAAAATGATTTTGACCAGTGCAAACCTGTATTTCTTCTTCAAAAATGTTATGGAGCCACTAAGATGAGAATCTAATCTCAAAGAAAAGTGAGGCAATTACTTAAAAGATTTATTTACCATTTCACACCCCTTCCGAGGGATGAAAAATACTCTCATGCCTGTGAACCGGTATCTCTTTGAAAATGATATTATAGCATTATTGAGATGACTGGCATAATTCGAGAGATGTAATGGCAATTATTTATGCCACCCTTATACCCTTATGGTGGTTGAAAATGGCTTTGACAGCTGGGCATACTATTGAATTAGTCAATTGGCGAGGATACTCAAAAGTGGATGTAGAAATTATTTTGACAGAACCCCCATCCAAACTCCTTTAGGTGATAAATATGACAACTGCGCACCTGCAACTTTTACGAAAAGGGTAGGAAGGTGTAAGGATGTCAAAATAAAAATCAATTTCTTTGACTGAATTTTTCGTAACATTGAAAGTATAAAACATTATTCTATTTATTCCAATGCGTTTTACCCCTTTAGAGGGTGGAAAGGGGTAGAAGGGTGGGATTTTAGGGCTCGGGCCCATGGATACTATTGACCTACTTTGTAAGTACCGATGCCAGATTTCAACGTGGTGTGCGGGGTCTTTTACAGAAATTTAAGCGTCTCATCCTAAAAACCACCAAATACCAAATTTTGTGCAAAAACGTTTTTTTTTCCAAAGTTACTTAAAAAAAATCGTAAATGAACTTTAAATTTTGACACCCTGCATCTTGGCTGTTATCAACTTTTGAACATAGGTAATCTAATATTTTACATTAGGGAAGCTGTAATTTCTGGTGAACAAATTTATTTGTCAAAAAGTGCCGTTGTAAATGAACTTTAAATTTTGACACCCTGCATCTTGGCTGTTATCAACTTTTGAACATAGGTAAGTTTTAAACTCTAATATTTTACATTAGGGAAGCTGTAATTTCTGGTGAACAAATTCATTTGTCAAAAAGTGCCGTTTGATAAGTGTATTTAGCATGCCGCGGCCGGTTTGAAAAATTTCTCAAACATTTTTTTTTTAAATGAGGGTGTACCATAAGCCTGTTACAGATAGTGTATATGATAAATTTATAGAGATCATTTAATGATTTTCATAATCAGATGCCATTAATCCTAGACTGTGTAATCAACTTTACGATGCCCAATAACAAAAAATAATTACACAAATTATATTCAGTAATAAAAGTTTTAAGTTTTTTATTGCCAAACTATTTATTTTGTGATTAAATTCTTATTATATTATACAGGGTGAATTTAAAATACACTGAATATTTTTAATCTGTAATTTCTTATAGCATAATTAATGAATTCGCAGTGTTTTAATATCAAAATTCCATAGTTAATGTTAAAAAACCCTAAACTCGTCCCACTAGAGATACACTAACCTGTGAACTTGACATTGACTTGGTTACGAACAAATACCTCTACGCAATATTCGCAGTGTTTACCAAGTAAAACCAAAACTGAAATCTAAAACACTAGGAAAAATTCACACTTGACATCATGGATGCACAGGCTGACCTACGCCGGCAACGTGGTAGCTACAAAGACAAAACTGAAATCTAAAACACTAGGAAAAATTCACACTTGACATCATGGATGCACAGGCTGAACTACGTGAACAACACGGTAGAAGAGTGGGGGTACTGGCATTTATGTCTCTACACACATCAGCTGTTCTGCTCAGGAGCGCCGTGAATATTTAATAAATATTCAAAAATTTTTTTCTTGACTATTTCATATATTGTACAAATTACTATTTTTAAGAATTTTACGGACCATAGAGCTTAATGGATTAAAATTATTCAGTGTGTTTCAAATTCACCCTGTATAAGAACACCTACATTATTTGATTCATGATTCATTCAAATATAATTCCACCTCTTATAACATGTCCATATTCCCAAATGAAACATTGCATTCAAAATAGATATAAGTATAATACTGGTTGACTACGTTTAATAGTTTTTAAACCGCTTCTGACTGTCGTACGAACAAAGTAATTATTATCCAATACATATATACATATATATATTGACAAACTACAAACTTACCCAATTATTAGGAGGTTCCATTGAAGACCCTCCATTTGCAGAATTTTTGGAAGGTTTCCATATATAATAATCACTTAGACTAGCATTTTTGTTTTCACTACTTTCAAACCAAACAGATGAAGTGGAAGGGTCTAAATCAACAATTACTTTTAAGTCCAGTTCGTTTGCCTGTCTGATTATGTTAATAATCTCATGAGAATGATCAAAATCCATATACGCATCTTCCTGGAAACTTATTACAAATCCTTTTATATTCTTATCTAATGACTTTATATCCTCAGAATTTGCGTCAGGTTTTATTTCTGTTAATGGTCCTTCTTGCCACCTAAAATAAATATATATTAATTAAAAATAATATGTTTGAAAAGAATATTTTTTTACAAGTTCTATCAGGTGAACTTAAATGCGAATACTGTAAAGACCATGGAAGTGTGAACATGAAAGGCAATGATGATACTTTAAATATGTCCATTACTACATGCTTAATAGGAGGGCGTAGACCCAGTTACATTACTATTATTCCATAAACGAAAATGAAATGAAATTAGGACGAACGCAAACCGCAAAAAATCACCAACGTCAGACTATGCATTTTATTGGTAGATGGTGGAAAATGTAATTCCCTCATGTTGATGCGAAAAGTCCTCCGCACCTTGCTGGTTTTCACTGTACAATACAGAACAAACAACTCTTCAAGCTACTAACTACTTTGATTGAAGGTATAAAAACATAATGGATTTTAAAATTCTAGGATGAAAAATGGGTTGATTTTTCAAGAAAATATATTAACGATTATTTGGGGTACAATTTAAATGTGTAACTTTAGAAACCTCGTAGTCCTAAATTCGAACGAATGTAGACTTTGACTTATTTTAAACTTTTAATAAACATGCATCTTTTTCAATAACAACTTTATTATGAAAACAAGCCCTATTTTAATTTTTAATATTTTGCATGTGCACTTCAACCTTACACTGGTTGTACATAAAATTCTATATGCATCTTTGGCACAATCAACGTTTATGGTCTTTATTGAATTAATTTTTATGTCGTGGACCATAAATGCCTCTTAATGCCCATAATAATAATAATAACCTTTATTTCAGAATAGGAATCACCTAATATACAATTCTTGTTTACAATACATATAACATTACAAGCAATATTACATAAATAATGGCGCATAAAAAACTACCATGTAAAATGTGTTTATGAAATTCATGACTTCTTACTACTTTTCAAATCGTACATAAAATTACTTAATTTATCAATATAAAAAACAAATTATTAGAAATAATAGAATAGAAATAAACAAAATTTACCAAGTCCTAGGTGGAGGAGGATCACATTTTGGAGCTGCATAAATAATCATTATAGCTCCAACCAACATGGCAGCCCATAACAACCAAAAAGTAATGAACAAGAACCAACGCAGGCGAATCCAAAAAGGATCATTTGCATATTTCATTAATTCTTCTTTGTCCATACCACCAAATATGTTCTTTGTTTCACCTAAAATAAATTGCTTTAATGGCAATGGGCTCTTTTTGAAAGAATACACACATTTATTATGTTTCATAAACGAAATTTTATCTTATCTTATACAATAATAATTTCTTCTGGAATTAAGTTTAGCGTCTTAAAATTAATAGCGTATCTATTAAATCAATTTGTTACAAGTTCATAGTTACTTTTTGCAAACATATTCAGTGGCAACAAAAATATTCTTAATTCTTTTACTGCTTAAAACATGTAAGCAAGTTGACTTGCATGTAGTTAATTGGTAAAACAGGGGCAGATGTAGTGCGCATTCTGTGCTCCTGAATTAGTTTACATAGGGTCTAGTTTTAAATTATCGACAAACGGAAACTGGAGTATCTTTGATCCCAAATAAGACGAAAATTGTTATAAATGTTTTTCCGGAAATGCTTCCTAACTGAGGATTTGGGGAAAAAATGTTTTGCTAGTTTTTTAGTTTTTTCAAAAACTAGATAAGATATTATGTTGAGATTTGGTACACTCGAATGTCTTATTGAACACAATTAATCAGGTGAGTTTAAGTCGACTGGCTCAATCCAGTGGAGAAAAATCTTTTACTAGTTACTCGCTTAAATCACAAAAAAAACGTACGCCCCTGTATTTTTGAAAATATTTTTTTTTTGATTCATTTACTTCTACAAATAAAATCATACCTTGCGTTTTTTCGATTAGGTACTCCGTTTTTGAGATAATTGCTATTAACATACTACCACACAACTTAATAAAAAATAAAGTTTTTTTTTTTAAGAAATCATTAAATTTATTGATACTCTTCAAAATGTCTTGTTAGGCATACGTTTTTTTTTTAATTTAAGTATTTCAAAACCCTTGGTTAGAAAGCATTTTCCGGAAAAACATTTATATCAATTTTCATCTTATTTTGGATTACAGAATCTTCAGTTTTCATTTGTCGGTGTTTTTAAAATACACCCTGTATTTAGCACCCCGAGAATATGTTTCTTTTCATAAATTATCATATGTATTACAAATATGTAGCGGAATTACTTTTCAATTCTGTTCGATTTATTCATAATAAATTTTTACAACACATTAGTTGAATTTATAAATGTTATGTTTCTAATATGTATTACAAGTTAGGCACCTAAATGACTAAACATTTTAAGTGTCTAGCATTATTCTATTGAATTAACATTATGCCTTCGAACAAATAGGCCCTATACAATACAATACATCTTTATTCATCATGAAATTTTATACAAATGTACCATACTCATCGGACAAGTCAACAAAAAGAATTAGACATTCATCCATTCACACACAAAAATATCACACGTTCACGCAGACATTCCTATAATGGTAAAAATATGTTTAATATTGTAAAAAGTGTTTTAAAAAAATACTGCACATGGCTGACAATTATGTGTATAAAAACTCTTCCACAGAATAAAATGTCTTTACTAGCTAAATAAGTATACAATATATTTTTGAAAATATTAAAAGTGCTAAAATTTTTGGTAGTGTCGAATAAGCTATTGAATTTGTTAAAGCAGATAATTCCCTGATACAGACTTGAGTTTTGGCCTGAGGTTAATCTTAAGTATGGCAGATATAGATTTTTTAAATTCCTAGTAGGTATTATAATTATGCAGTGTATCTTACTAATGCAAATTCTTGTTTTTTTTATATTTAACACAATAAGATAAATATAAAGTGATGGGAGCGTTAGTATAGATAATTGAGCAAATATTTGTCTACAAGATGTTCTAGGATGAGCCCCGATCATGCATCTAGTGATTGTTTTTTTGATTATAAATATTTTATTACTATGAGCTGATTTACCCCAAAACATTAAACCATAACTTATGGTTGACTGTGCTAACCCATATATGCTAACTTTAGAATTTCCAACAATACTGTGTTGCGTAACTACTGTCTGATGATAAAACAAGTAGTCCTCAATTTTTTCGAAAGTATATTGATGTGTTGGTCCCAGGTAAGTTTTTGGTCCACTACAATGCCGAGAAATTCAAAATAGTTTACTTGTTCAATACTCTTATGATTAACTTTTATTAGAGGACTAAAGTTATGGTTGGTATTTCTTAGAAATAATAACATGAAAAATGTTTTACTTATATTTACTAAAATAACCCTCGTAATAACCCATTGTCATGAAATTCATTGCTAGCAACGTTAGCTTTATTTATAGCATTTGATAGATCATTTTCAGCTATTAAAATATTAGTATCATCAGCATTACTTTTTTAATTTGATTAATTTTAAATTTTTTAAAGAGAAAAGCATTATTATAGTGAATCATTAAAGTTGTACAGGGTGTTCCAAAATTATGCGGCCAAACTCTTACAGCATGTAGAGGGGCTCAAAACAAAACGAAAATGTTCTATACATATTTGGTCAATACTGCGTATTAAAGGAGTTATGACCTTCCAAAGAGAAGAGAGAAGAGAATCAATTTTTTTATGCTATAATTCAGTATCCGAAAAAGGTAGGTACATCAAAATTTGGGCGTTACCTTTTATTTAGGTTCTCGACCATATCCTAAATTCATTTTTGAAAAAACTGTTCAGGAGTGGCGCGTATGGAGTTTAGGTTAGGTATATTAATAAATATTTTTGAATCCGTTTGCGTTATTAAAAGTTTTACTTTAAAATTTGATTTTTTAATCATTATTACAGAAAAATGGTATACCTTTGGGAAAAACATATTGAACATTTATCAACTAAATTAAGTACCATATGTTTTATTTTTAGGCAATTACGCAACACTGTAACCTTTGATATTTTGAAATTAGCATACTTTGGTCTAGTTCAATCTAGAATAAGCTATGGTTTAATGTTTTGGGGTAACTCAGCTCACATAAATAAAATTCTTATACAACAGAAGAAGATTATAAGATGTATGACGGGAAGTCATCCTTTAATAACATGTAAACAATTGTTTATTGATTTGTCCATTTTAACAGTACCATGTCTTTATATTTATTTGATAATCTTAAATGTAAAAAAGGAAGAACATCTCATCTTAAGAAACAATTCAGTTCACAATTATAATACACGTAATGGTGACAATCTATATCAACCTTTTTCAAGATTAGGAGTAGGTCAAAATTCACATTTGTATCAGGGAATTGTATGTTTTAACAAATTTAAAAACCTATTCGGAACTTTTAAAAATTTTAATGAGTTTAAAAATGTGTTGTATTTATATTTAATTCAGAATGCTTTCTATTCGATAGATGAATATTTACACTCTTAGTGTTTTTTATTTTTGTGATTTTATATTTTGCATATTTATGTATCATGCTCATTGTATTGTATTTACATTTTTATTTTATTTTTTGATTTACCTCTGTGACAAGTCCGATAAGCTTATACTTTTGTGTAAACTTTATGTGATGAATAAAGTATTATCTATCTATCTATCTATCTATCTTTCACATTTTGATAGGATGCGCCGTTTTCGAGAAAATCCACTTTTAAATTTTGATTGCACTTCAGGCTTCAAGTAGTGTATTAGAATAATATTATAATAATAATTATAGTAGGTTTCAATCAATCAAATTTTTATCATTTTGCATAATATTGATTGAAAAATAAAATTTTAAAGTTAAACTTTTAATAACGCCAACAGATTCAAAAATATTTATTATTTATTTATTTATTTATTTATTTTTTAAAGATAAGAGTAGAGGTTAGAAAACCTATAAAACTCAAGGAAAGAGAATAGATATAAATGTACACAAATTGAAAAATTAAGTAACAAAAAGTATCAATAAAAACTAAAAGTTAAAAATAGAATTAAATCACAGGAGTGACAGTATGAACTAGGACAGAAACAGACAAAAAACAGAATGTGAACAAAATGTATCAATAAAGACTAACTAAAATAGTAAGCGATCTAAATTGTTTTTAAATGAATTAACTGTCGTCAAACACACTATATAGTCAGGTAAAGAGTTCCAGCTGTCAAAAACACGATTACACAAAAAAGATTCTCTAGCGGTGCAGCGATACCGTTCATGGCACAATTTAAAACTATGGCCGCGAAGACGCTCATCAATACGTCTGGTAAAGAGGTGACTTAAATCGACCGAGTAAGTATCGTGTAATATTCGATAAGTCGTTATAAGGTCACCGCGTTTAAGTCTGTTCAGTTCCGACGGAATACCGAAAATGTGAAGTCTTTCTTCATAGGATGGACGAACTAAACCATATGGAAGTCTGGTGGCCGCACGTTGAACAGCTTCAATGAGATTTTGATCACGCACAAGTTTGGGTGACCACACGGCAGAACCGTACTCCAGTAAAGGACGAGTATATGTCTTATACAAACAACCACAAGTCGACACATCAGGTTTAGAGAACACTTTTTTAATTAGAAACAGAGATCGTTTAGCTTGTTTTACACATTGAGAGATGTGGTGGGACCAGGATAAGTCCGATGAGATGTAAACGCCTAAGTCTTTATATGTTTCAACATTCGCGATAGATGTTGAGACGTGGAATATGTTTTCCCAGGTGTAGAACGACACATTTGCTGAAATTTAATGGAATCAACCAGTCTTCACTCCATTTCACGATGTTATCGAGGTCGAGTTGCAATTGCAAGGAGAGGGTTAGAGGGTTCCCATATATTTTGGTATCATCTGCATATAGAGATCATTTGCAGCCTAAAATATGTGGGACATCGGATGTGTATATTAGATAAAGCAGCGGACCTAAGACAGATCCTTGCGGAACTCCGCTTAAAACCCTCTTAAGCTCAGACAAGTTTTGTCCAACCTTAACCCGAAATTTACGATTACTGAGGAATTTTGAAATCCAGCCTAGAAGACAACCATTTATTCCACAGTGTTTCAACTTTTTTAACAATCGATTCAGTGGTACTTTATCGAAAAGCCTTCGAGAAATCGAGATAGATGTCTATAAACTCGTTGTTATCAAATGCTAATGTCCAGTCATTCAAACAAGAAAGAAGGTTAGTGGTTGTTGATCGACCAGGAAGAAAGCCATGTTGTTCTGTTGGAATTACATTATTTTCTAGAAGAAACGGAATCATAGCGTCAGAAATAATTCGTTCCATAACTTTCACTTCAATGAAAATAGTATAGTGAGTCTATGAAAATAGTATAGTGTAGTGAAGTGTGCTCAAGTGTTCCTAGTATTATCAGTCTAAAAATAGTGGAAAAAACCAAGTTATAAAAATAATTTTAACAGTGAATGAAAAATCAAAAGTTGGACTATGCAATAAACCAAATACTTTAAGAATGAGTGCATGGGATAGCTGCAAAATGCATTAGATTTTCAAGAAAGTAGTTAAATTAACACTTCTTGAGAAGGTCTTTAGTCGATTTTTTATTGGTCAAACAGTTTTTTACCTCTATAAACCTATTAAGGGACAAAAAAGGGAAAAAAAAGAACCAGTATTTTTATGTGCCAGTAAAGGAACAACAAAAAGTGCTTATTTTATTCTACTTCTGAAGAATGAGGAATAGTACAAAATGGAATGTTCAGTTTGTAATAATATTAAACAACCAACAAAAGATTTAAAAACTCCTGTGTTCTCATGTGATTCATGCAGGAATCTCATATGCATAGAATGCAGCGAATTAGGATCATCAGAAATAAGATGCGTTCAACTGCAAAAACGTCTTTTAAAATTCAACTGCAAAAAATGTAGAAATTTTGAACTTAATAAATATACTACAAAAAACAATAAACGACAAAGAAACAATAATAAAAGATCAAGAAACGATAATAAGATTACTAAACGAAAAGATTGAAAACCTAGAAAAAACAACTAATACTTCATATGCAAAAATTACACAACAAAATAATCCATCGACCAAAATAAGAAAAGTTAACATTCCCAACGTAATTATTAAACCAAAACTTCAACAAACAACTGAACAAACTAAAAGAGAGATAAACACAAACATAAATCCAGCCGAACTAAAAATAGGTGTTACTAACCTAAAATCAACAAAATCAGGAAGTACAATAATAAAATGTCAGTCAAAAAAAGAAGCCGAGGTCCTAGAAGAAGCATTAAATAGGAAATTAAAGGATGGATACGAAATAGAATTAACCAAGTTAAGACAACCACAAATAAAAATAGTAAATGTAAATAACGATTACACTCAGGAAGAAATTGAAAAACATTTAAAAGAGCAAAACAACATATCAGGAATAATCACGGTCAAATACATTCGCCTAAACAGAAATGGAAAAAAAACGATTATCTGTGAATGCCAAACGCATTTCACCAGATACTAAATTTAAAAAAAATATGTTTGGGCTGGGAACGATATATGGTGTATGAGGAACTAAGTATTCCCAAATGTTATCACTGTCAAGGATACTACCACAAGAAAAATGAGTGCAGAAATAAATTAGTATGCCCCATATGTTCAGATGAACACGAAGAAAAAATGTGCCCTAAGGAAAAAACATTTTGTAAAAACTGTGATACTGCTAACAAGAGATATAACACAAATTATACAACTAACCATCAAAATAACAGTTTGGAATGCTCAGTGTTGAAATTTCACATAGACATACTCAAAAGCAAGATAAACTATACAGCATAATGATCAGAAAACTTTATACTTAAATATAATAACATAATTATTTTTATTTTATATATTTGTCAAACATTCAAAATGGATATAGGAGAGCTAAATATATTAAATGAAATTGGTTACGAGGAATCTAATGATCACACATATGTAAACCTTAGATATAATGCTGAGCAGTTAAAAAATCACAACTCTAACTCTACTTATAAGAATAATATATGTAAAATTCTCCAGATTAATATTTGTAGCGCACAGCATAATTTTGACGCATTTTTAATATTCTTAACAACTTTTGAGATGGAAGATCTGGATATAATAATTTTTGGCGAAACCCGTAATATCTATAATATAAACAATTTTACCATTCCTGGATTTCAGACTTTTTACAACAATAGCATGATTAATCAAAATGATGGAGTACTGATTTTCATAAGAAATCATATAAATGTCAATATAAACCATTCAGTGTTACCACTAAGCAATTTAACAATAACTAACATCAACTTTAATATAAACAATACAGAATATCTGCTTATGACATGTTATAGATCACCAGCCATAAACGATAACCTATTCTTAGAAGATTTAGAATCTTACTTCAATAACTTGAAAAGTAATAAACTTGATATATTTATAGGAGACATAAACATAGACATACTAAACCCCACAAATGCCATAGTTAACAAATACCTATCTATACTATCATATTTTGGTTTCAAATCACACATTAACTCATACACAAGAGTAACTCCTAATAGTGAAACTTGTATTGATCATATTTTTGTTAGAAAAAATATTGTATTGAATAATTTACTACTTGATGCACTAGTTATTGATACAGACGTCACTGACCACTTTCCTACCTACTTAAATATTAGATCTAATAATTACAATGACATTAATTACAATAGAACGGAAGAAAAAACTATAACTAAATTTGAGGAGGATAAATTTGAAAATATGATTGGTCTAATTAACTGGAATGAGGTTACCTCTCTAAACAATCCCGAAACAGCCTATAACAGGTTTATTGAAATCTTCAGATCACTACAAGACAAATGCACCACTACTAAAGTAATGTCATTTAAAAAACACAAGAAGATAAAACCCTGGATTACAAATGGCATAATAGAGTCAATTAAACACAGGGATAAACTGAAAAGACTAATTCTAAAAAATAAAAATAATGATATATTACTTAGAGAATACAGAACTTACAGAAATCAACTCAAAAGAATCATACAAAACACAAAAAACACATATTACAGCAAGCAAATAAATGAAAATAGCAATAATATAAAAAAAATCTATGACATAATTTCTGAGGCAACAAATGAAAATAAAAATAAAACTACTAAAAATATTAATGTACTTAATACTAACAACGAACATTTTTTAAATGACTTAGAGATGGCTAATTATTGTAACAATTATTATGCAAATGTCGGTTTAAAGATGGCATCAGTTATAAGTGAACCTGCTTCCCCTATCGAGTTAAACTACCCCAATTTAATAAATTCCATGACACTAAATCCAGTAACAGAAAATGAACTTATTATACATATCAGCACTTTAAAAAACAACAGCTCACCCGGTATAGACGGTATATCATCAAAACTTGTCAAAAAAATTCATAAATATATTTTAAACCCACTAACTCACATCATAAACCTTATCTTCATATCAGGCAAAATTCCAGCTCAATTCAAAGAATCTGTGGTTACACCAATATTCAAAAAAGGAAATAACACTGATATATCAAACTACCGACCAATAAGCATGATTTCTACTTTCTCAAAAATCTTTGAAAAATGCCTAAAAGCCAGACTAGTTGACTATCTCAAAAATCTGAATATTTTGAATGATAAACAATATGGGTTTATGAAAGGTATTAGTACGAGTGATGCAATGCTTGAATTAGTGAACAACATAAAAAATTCTCTTGAATCAAATGAAAAAAGTATTGCAGTCTTTCTTGACCTTGCAAAGGCTTTCGACACGGTACCCCATGATAAACTCATTGAAGCTCTAGAACTTTATGGGGTCAGGGGGATAGTGCTGGAAGTCTTTCGAAACTACTTAAACAAGAGAAAACAGAGACTAAAAATTAGAAATGTCCGCAGCGACACCGTAGAAATAAAAATTGGAATACCTCAAGGCACTGTTCTAGGTCCGATCCTCTTTATCATCTACATAAATTCACTTTTAAACATAGATATAAGTGGAGTGTCAATTTCATATGCCGATGACACAGTCCTATTTTTCAAAGAGGAAAGTTGGGAAGGTGTAAGAGACAAAGCAAGAAAAGGACTAGAAAAAATAAAATGTTGGTTAGACCAAAACAAGTTAACCCTAAACTCGGACAAAACACATTACATTGCATTCTCCTTAACAGACGCAAACAGACCAAATTTTAACTTTATTAAATTAAATAAATTTAATATAACTATTCATGAAACAGACACGATAAAATATTTAGGTATTACATTAGATAAAAACCTTAAATGGACCAATCATGTACAGGACTTAACTAATAAAACAAGACGCTTAATTTATAAATTTTATTTAATACGTAAAATTCTACCAAGGAACCTATTAATACAAGTTTATAAAGCCCTAGTCGAATCACTCTTTAAATATGGCATCATTGTATGGGGAGGACTCTATGACAATGCATTAGACAGATTAAATATTATACAAAATTATATCTTACGTATTATCTCATTTAAAGAAAGATTATATCCCACTATTCTTCTATATAATGAAAACATATTAAACATTCGTTGTCTTTATTATCTAAATAATTGTATACTATACTTCAAATCTAAAAATAAAAGCTATATTAATCACATTTACTCAACTAGATGCAAAGTAAACAAAATGGCGGTTATACCGTTTAGAAAGTTTGATGCAAACCAAAGATTTGCAACAATTTTGGCTCCAAAAATATACAACATCTTACCTTATGAAATAAAAACAATAAGGAACTATAAATGTTTTGTCAATAAATGCAAGCAGTACATACACATCAATAAGGAATTAATTACTAAACTCCTATAAAAAACAAGGAACAAATGCAACATAAAACAAGGAACAAAATGCAACAGAAATCGTAATAAATCATGTCTTTGAGTTTTAGCGTAGCACATACGGGTGTTATTTCACCTAGGTGCATGTAGTTCAAACAACAAACTATTTGTTTCCTGCGTACATTATCGTAGGTTTAGATTTATTATATTATGTTATAGATACATTATCGTATATTATGTAAAATTTAAAATTAAGTTAACTATAATTGTACACTGAAACTTGTATTTTGATTGAATTGAATAAAATTGATTGAAATTGAAATGGGAGTCAAGCTGATTTGACGGTAGTTATACCTAACCTAGGCCCCAAACGCGCCCCTGAGCAGTTCTTTCAAAAATGAATGTTGGACACGGTTGAGCATCTAAATAAAAAGTAGCATCTAAGTTTTGATGTGCCTACCTTTTTTGGATTCTGATTTACAGCCTCGGTTAGAGCATAAAAAAATTGATTCTTTGAAAGGTTATAGCTCCTTTAATATGCAGTATTGACCAAATGTGTATAAATAATTTTCGTTTTGTTTTGAGCCCCTCTACACGCTCTAAGAGTTTGGCCGCATAATTTTGGGACACCCTGTATAAAAAGCATAAAATTTTTTATTCAAACTAGTGAGATTATATGTTTCCGCCCATTGTTCTTGTTTCAGTGAGCTTTTAATTGTTAGTAAGGTAGCCTCGGAAATATCACGTCTAAATATCATTTCAATTTCGTAATTTGTGTTGATTGGATGACTAAAAGAACAAACTTGAAAAGTATGATCTGATATGTGATTATCTTGTAATAAAGAAGAGTGTATTTCTAAGTTGAAATTCACCAAATTCACTTAATAAGTTTGGCATTTCTCTTGAACCCGTATTTACAGAGAAAATTCCAAAGTGGGAAATTTTCCGTTGTTTAAATTTGGCGCCGATTTGCACAATGACGCGCCAATTTTGCAAATCAAATGTAAAATGACAACATAACCTAATCAAAATGTGACAACACTGACAACGCAAGTTTGAAATTTAATTTCTGTGTAAAGTATAAAATAAGTTTCTATGTGATACATAATACACAGAATTTAAAAAAATGAAGTCTGAAGCTGCCATATGGAAATTCTTCAACTTACTTTTTATTTATTATAATGTGAACAAATCATATATTTTTATTTCTTACGATATATATTTTCTTTATTAGTTACATTTTCAACTAACAAAAAATTTGTATACTATAAAAACAAAATATTCTTGGGGAAATTTTCCGAAAATGGTCCGGAAAATATACAGCAAAGACCGAGAAAGTTCGAACATGGGTATTAGTTTGCGCGATTTACTTGTGCCCCTTGTAGGCGAGCGGACACAGTGGTGGGAATCGTGGATCTCCGCGCTGTAGCCAATGGCTCTCGCGTCTACTGTTCCTTGTTTGGATTCTTTTATAATAATTTTTATTACGCCTGCAACACTCGAGGTGCAGCGACAGAGGTGAGTTCTACAAGCAATAAATAATTAATTTCTTGAAATAATGGAGGTATACCAATTACAAGAGAGAAAACAAATAATTAAATGGCATCACGAAAACCATACGGTGAGACAAATAAGAGAATTATTTGCAAAAACATTTGTGCATAGACAGGTATAGTGTTTACAAAGTCAATTGAATCCAAGCGTTTTTATAACTTAAAAGTGCCGACAACACAAGAAGTCTCCTGTCGTCCCCAACGATGACAGAGAAATGCTAGAAATCATGGTTTGTGCTACTGTCAATGAGAACCCGACAATTTCCAGTGTACAAATTGCTGAGGTAGTAAATTCAAGTACCACGACAGTTAAACGAATTCTAAAGAAGAATGGCTATCATTTGTACAAAGTTAAAAAAAAACATGAACTTTTGCCCACAGACAGTATTCGCCGCATGGAATTTTGCGAAACAGTAATGGAAAAAATTAATAAAACGAAAATTTTGTTAGGAACGTAGTTTTCACTGACGAATCTTCATTTCCATTACAGGGTCGACATAATCCTTCCAGAGTGCGATATTGGTCCAGGGAAAATTTACATAGATTTTACACATTTGGGACTCAGTATCCTCAAAATGTAAATGTTTGGGGAGGAATGCTAGGGAAACATATGATAGGCACTTTTTTCATAGAAGGCAATTTAACTGGCCCTAAGTACTTGGATTTATTGCAGCAACAAATTATACCGGATATTCTTCGGATAGCAGGGGAAAGATTTGGTGACATCTGGTTCCAACATGATGGTTGTCCCGCCCATAATTACGGTTTGGTTCAAGAATACTTGAACAATACCTTTCCAAACATTCTAATTACGGGACGGGGAACCATCCTGTGGCCAGCAAGATCACCAGATCTCTCACCTAATGAGTTTTTTTGTGGAGGTACTGCAAATCAGGGATTTATGGCTTTGAAAATGGGCCTAACAATTTGGAAGATTTACAAGTGAAAATCTCAGAGTGTTTTCAAAATATTACGCCAAACATGTTGTTGAACGTCTGGACTGGTTTTTATAATGGGTTTTATTTTTTATTTAATTTTATTTATTTATTTTTTTATTTAATTTATTTGTTGAAAATAGGACAACCTAATATACAAAACATTTGCTCTAATTAGTTAAAAGAATTTACATACATAGATAGCTAATAATTATAACATAAAAATTCACATGTTATTAAACCATAAGAAGAAAATCTATATCAATTAGGAATATACAAATATGCTGTAATAGTAATATATAATACATGTAATAAAAATAAAAATAAAGATGATAAATAGCAACTACAGATAATACAATTCTTGTTAATTCTTAATATATTCCATAAGATGCTTTTTAAATGAGTAAATAGTGTTGCAATCTTTAACCGTATTTGGTAATACATTATATTCACGAAAACCATTTGAAAATATATGACGCATATACCTTGTAGTATTATTTCTTTCAATATATAAGTGATTATTTGCTCTGGTTAGATGATCATGGACTTGATTATTAAAAATAATAAATCTGTCAAAATAGGAAGGGGATAGTCCGTGTAATATTTTAAAAATAAAAATTAGTGTAAAGTATTGAAAACGTTGTTTTACACTCAGCCAATCCAGCACATTAAGCATTGTTTCAATGGGAGTATATCTATTGCTTCTTAATATAATCCTCATACCTCTATTTTGTAATTTTTGTAATAGGTTGGGATATTGCCTTGCCCAAGAAGCGGGACTTTTTGAGCATTTGCTTTAATTTTTGTATATAAATTTTATTTTTAGTTTTCTTTTTGGAATTGGTACATTTCTTTTATTTTATAGAAATTAATTTTGCAGTTCCTGCAGCAGGACCTAAACGGGCTTCTGGAAAATATTCCACCTGCGCTACAGGTTTCTTAATATCCTCATTTTTGGATCACTTCATTATCTCTAACCGACTACAGAGAGGAAGTAAATTATTATACAGGGTGTTTCAATTTTTTCGTTCATAACTTCTGTAAACAATTGAACATATCAAAATAATAGGAGTCTTTCCTATAACATTTTTCTCTAAAACGTTTCGTTTTCAAGATACAGGGCGTTAAACTTTTAAAAAATTATTACTCTTTATTCATTATCTCGTAAACAAATAAAGATTTTTTATTCAAACTTTGTACACTTTAGACATAATAAAAGACCAATTTTTTGACTTGCAAAATGTTTTTCAGAGAAAAGCAGTGGCGCAGTCCGTATTTGAACCCCCTAAACTTCTAGGCCAATGATCAGAAATTATATTTTTATACAAATTTTAAAACTTTGATGTAATTCCTATAAAAAAGTACTCCTGGTGAAATTCATTAGGAGACTTTCTATTCAAGATATTTAGATTCTTTCTAATCAGGGGTATCCTATGCACTTTCTATTGACAGGTTATTTGCTAAAAAAATTAAAGAATTATTTTAATACATATTTATTTAAAATGATAAATAATTAATAATCTACAATAAATGCTCAAAATGATATCCATTTTTTTTATGTTTATGTTGTGAATAACTGTCAATGATTTAACACCTACTTAATCCTGTCATTTTCAACCAAGATGTAATTCCTTAATATACCCCTGATTAGTAAGAATCTGAATATCTCGAACAGAAAGCCTCCTAGCGACTTTCATCAGGAGTACTTTTTTATGGGAAATACATCAAGTTTTAAAATTTGTATAAAAATATAATTCCTGATCATTGGCGTAGAAGTTCAGGGGGTTTAAATACGGACGACAGAACCCCATAACTACGCCACTGCTTTTGTAAGAAAAACTTTTGGAACGTCAAAAAATTGGTCTTTTATTATGACTAAAGTGTACAAAATTTAAATTTAAATTTAAATAAAAAATTTGTTTAGGAGATAATGAATAAATAGTAATAATTTTTTTAAAGTTTAACGCCCTGTATCTTGAAAACGAAACGTTTTAGAGAAAAATGTTATAGGAAAGACTCCTATTATTTTGATATGTTCTATCGTTTACAGAAGTTATGAACGAAAAAACTGAAACACCCTGTATATAATAAGTATAGCCCATCCTATGATACAAAATTGTTCAAAGAGCCAAGCACTTTATTAATATTTTCCCGAGACTAAAATTTTTTGTTTCAATTTCACCTGTCAACTTGCTCTTATAAGGAAGTTGTCGAGCAACTAAAAGAAACTGCACTATCAAGAACATAGCCTATGGTTCAGCTTCATCAGAAGATGAAAATATATCACTTCATGACACTGATTCTTGAAGTGTGGGTCTAGAAACATCAGATATTGAGGAGAGTGAAAAATGTTTTATTTTATTTTTTAACTTGAAAAACTAAAAAATGCTGCTAATGAGAAATTAAGTGAAAATTATAATATAAAGACTCCAAAATTAAAGTGCCCATGTGTAAAAATTTTAGACATTGATGTTGAACTGAATAATGAGGAATTAATAGAAAATATGAAGAATTAGAATGAATATTTAAATAACTTAAATGTATACTTAACATGTTCGCTGCTATACGGGACATATGTGTCCCGTATCGCACTATGGTTGCTGGCGACAATTGGCAAGACATATAAAAGTTGTTTTAGTTATCAGGCAGCCCATATTTTTAATAAAATGCCATTATTAAGTAATAGCAGCATCAATGGCACCACAACATTTAAAAAACAAGCCAAAGATTTTATAAGCCACATGTGATAATTTCTGTAGTTTTAAGTAATGTTTGTCACTTTATGTGTATTAAATATATGTATATTCTTTTTTCGTATTACCTGGCACCATATGTACCTTTTATATATTATGACTTCACTTGATGTTTATTACTTATATTTTTATATTCATTTTTCAATCTATATTCTATACAATATTTTAAAAAAATTAGGTGTAAGTGAGAACACGCTCTGCGGAATCTTTCACCTTTGTTTGTAATTTTTGTCTAAAAATTCTTGCAATAAATGTGTATTTATTTATTTATTTATTTATTTATATCTAGCCCATATGGCGAGCAAGATAGAGGCTACTTTTAAATAAAACACACGTACGGGACATATGTACCCCCTATCGCTAGGTGGCGCGAACGACTCTGGGATTCTATAGACCCGTATCGCTCCCACAGCAAAACGCAAATATGAGATGACGCAGCGAAGGTGTTAAAAGTTATTACTATGAAAAAAATGAAAAAGAATTATATGGCAATTAATGAATGTGACCGAAAGACTTATTTTAAAATGCTAGATGAAGGGAAAATTTATATGAATTGGTCAAGATGTCGTGTTTATGAATATGTAAATGTTTTTGGATGATATCATTGTGGGGGGTATAATCATGGTGCTAATAGCAGTGTTTCTTGATTTTAAACGTGCATTTGAGACAATAGACAGGTCACTGTTATTAAAAAAATTAGAGTATTATGGTATAAGTGGGATAGTATTAAAATGGATAAGTGATTATTTAGCAAATAGAAAACAAAAATGTAAAATTAACAATACGTATTCAGGTGAAATAAATAATGATTATGGAATCCCTCAGGGCAGTTTATTAGGACCATTACTTTTTATTATCTACATAAATGACATTTACCATCATGTTAGTTGTGAATTTATTAACCTTTTTGCGGATGATACACTTCTGGCTTGTTGCGATGAAAATCTTGAAGTTGCAATTACTAAAATGAACTCGGTGTTATCAACTGTTTCAGATTATCTTGATATTAATAAATTAAAATTAAATATTTCTAAAACAAAAGCAATGATTTTAACTACTAATTATAAATTAAAGCTAATTGACACAAATTCTATTAATTTAAAAATAAAAGATGAAACCATTCAACTAGTGCATGAAATTAAATACTTAGGTTTTATATTTGATAGTACAATTTGTCTAAATAATCACTTTGAATATATTAAAAAGAAAATTACAAAAGAATTATTTTTCTTCTCTAGAGTTGCTCCTAATTTATCTGTTTCAAGTAGAATACTGGTATATAACACAATTATGCAACCCCATTTTGATTATTATGCATCTTTACTTTTTTTACTAGATCTAAATAAAATAAATATACTACAGAAGTTACAAAACAGAGGTATGCGGATAATATTGCAATGCAACAGATATACACCTATAGCAGGTATGTTATCAGCTCTTGAATGGATTCGGTATCTAATAGACTATTCTATATGTCCATGATATTTATATATAAAATTAACAACTCTCTTTTACCATCATACTTTAATGAATTTACATCTTACTTAAATCAAATACACCAATATAACACAAGAAACAATAATAATTTTTATATAGCGAGAACTAACTTTAAAAGAACTATGAATTCTTTATTCTTCAAAGGGTATGACCGGTACAATAAACTGCCAACTGTTATAAAAAATAGTCCATGTCTTAGAAATTTTAAATCCAAATTAATGATTTATATAAAAAATAACTTATCTCAATAAGTGTTGCTAATACTAATTTCTGTGTAGGTAGGTATTTTCTTTTTTTTGTAATCTGGGTTTTATGATGTTGCTAATACAGTTGATTATTATAGCTATTGTTATTATTTTTGATTATCATTGTTCATTGTTTTGTTAGTGTTCTTTGTAGACCACTAATTGTAATCATTTTATACTTTCTTATACGTATTAATTAGGTATTATTAGTTACTATTAAACTGTTTATTGTAATTGTAATTGTAATTGAAATGTATCTTCTTTTTCTACTTTGTATATTAGGAATTCCTATTTTCAATAAAGATTATTATTATTTTTTTTTTTTTTTTTTTTTTTTTTTTTTTCCGTTTCCGGAAGAAATTGCTGGACAGTCTCCCTGTGGCCTCCGACACCACACAGAGAGAGCGCCAGCGAATAATCTACAGCAACTCCCCACATCCCGCAGGGTTAGTCACTGTAGATTCCAGACTCATGTGCCCTAAGTAGACGAAGGGATCCCAGGATGACCGCTTTCTGCATTTGACCAGCCAACCATTCTGCCGATGTTTGGCAGGCAGGCATGGTCTTCAATGCGGAGGGCAGCGTGGGCTTCATACCTCCGAGTACACCGATTATCAGGACGACCATTTTGACAGAGTAGCCTGGGTATAGCACTTGGAGCTCGTACCGGAGATCTCTGTATTTAGTCCGTTTCTCCTCCTCCTTCAAGGCGATGTTTGTCTCAGCAGGTGCTGAGAACTCGATGACATACATCACCTTGGTCTGATGGTCGAGGAGGACTATGTCAGGCTTATTGGCGTGAATTCGCCTGACGGTCGGGAACGAGTAGTTCCAGTAAATCCGGCATTTCTCGTTCTCGACAACGGACTCGATATCTCCGGGGACGTAAGGCAGCACTGGTGTTTGGTCTATCTGATACGAGTGCCGTAGATGGTAGTATAGCACTCGTAAAGCCGCGTTATGTCGTTGGATGTAGACCGAAGTCGCATAAATCGGGCATGCAGATAATAAATGCATGAGCGACTCCGGCGCCTGACGGCAGGTCCTGCAGTTGATATCAGGTACCTCTACACCCATCACGCGACTGCGATAGACCAATGTGTTAATAACACCATCTTGGCAGGCCACAATGTATCCCTCGGTCTCCGACTTCAGCCCCGCTGACCTTAAAAATGCGAAGGTCAGCTCTGTCGATAAACCCAGTGCTTCTATGTTGTTATAGAAAACACCGTGCAGGGGTTTATCGACGTGCTGCCTGAACAGATTTCTCTGTTCGGCAGCTTTGATGTGGGCTGTCAGACGATTAGGCGGAAGCTCAGTGACTGAGTCACCTCGCCGGCCTTCTCGCCTGTAGTCGAACACGAGACCGAGTTCATCTGCGGCCCTCTGTGCTGCCCTAAACAATAAAGCGCCAACTCCCACAGCTTCATGATCTCTCACTAGCTGTAGGAGTGGGTCCGAGCTCCTGATGACATTACATGCCATACTCAGTGCCACTCTGCCATGCATGCACTCCAGACTCAAGAGTCCTCGGCCCCCCCGTTGACGTGGGAGGTACACACGAGGAACGGACGATCTAGGATGAATACTCCTATGAATATTCATCATCTTGCGGGTATTCCTGTCCAATTGACGCAGCTCATCTACTCCCCATTTGACTACACCAAAGGAGTAGAGCAGAATCGGAACGGCAAGCATATTAGTGGCAGACACCTTGTTCTTCCCCGAAAGTTCTGATGACCAGATCTTTCGGAGTCGGTGTCTGTACTTACCACGGAGAGAATCCTTTATTTGGTTCACATCCTGGATGTGGCGTTGTTCCACACCCAGGTATGTGTAGGTCTCTCCGGCATCCAAATGTCGTAGGATGCTTCCGTCTGCGAGCTGCGCATCTTCGTGGAATTCCCCGCATCGTCCTCTCTTGAGGTGGACGACTGCGCATTTGTCCAACCCAAACTCCATTCCAATTGCCCGCGTGTATTCCTCGACCACCCTGAGAGCATTTTGAAGTTCTCGCTCTCCGGAGGTATAGAGTTTAAGGTCATATAAAATAGATGGGTGACCTTATGCCTCCGGTTGCTGGGTGGCCCACACTGATACCCGCGGGTTTGGCGGAGTCCAACAGATAGCGGCAGCAGTGAGATGCAGAAGAGGAGCGGACTCAAAGAGTCACCCTGAAACACTCCTCTCTTAAATGTCACCAACTCTGTCGAAACTCGCTCGGCACCGGATGTTATGGTGAAGCGAGTTCTCCAAAGCGGCAACAGTTGTTCGATGCATCTCACTAGTGGTGCTGGTACCGCAAGACATCCGAGCAAGTGTAACAAAAGCTCGTGGGATGTTGTATCAAATGCCTTGCGATAATCAATCCAGGCCATTGACAGATTCCGCTTGTACTGCACAGAATCCTGTGCAATACAGCGGTCTATCAGCAGGTTTTCCTTGCAACCTGCCAGGCCCTTCTTGGCACCACGCTGTTCGTTTATCTGCTGGTAGACCGGATCAACAGACCTCATACTCGTATACAAGATACGAGTAAATAACTTGTAGCAGGAGTTGAGGCAGGTAATCGGCCTATAATTTTTTGGGTCAGACAGATCCCCCTTTTTGGGGATTAGCACAGTTCGCCCCTCGACAAACCAGTCCGGAATTTGCTGCCCCTCGTTCAACCATGAGTTGAAAACTCGGGCCAGATGGCGGTGGGTGGAAGGAAACTTCTTCCACCACCAGTTGTTTATACCATCTGGACCCGGGGCAGCGAAGTTCTTGGTTCCAACAAGTGCTTGTTGAACCTCTTCCGTACTGATTGCCGGGCACACTTCGTCTGGCTCTTCTAAGACTCTACGACAGAGAGCCTCGAAGTGTGCTATAGCTGGAGTGTCATTATCGAATGGACTCGCGACTTCGTAGATTCCTTTCCAGAAGGCTTCGACATTATCAACAGTTGGCGGATTTTCGACAACACGCTGTGGCTCTTGGAACAGGCGAGACGGGTTTGTTTGAAACAATTTGTTTTGTTCCAAACTCCGCATTCGCCTGACCAAAGTTTTCTTAATAGCCATAAGCGCTCGAATCCTTTCTAGACAGTGCTGCTTGATGGTCTGCAGCACTGTGCGATTTAGAGTGTGGTGTTGGCGTCTCAGTCCGGCTGCCACTCGCCGGACCTTCGGTGTAAATAGTCTACCTGCGACTATATAATCCACCACACTCTGGATTCGAGAAGCGTGTTGCCTTGCTGATCGAATTTTAGCTTCGATCTTCTGTACGCGCCGCTTAGCTTTCCCGACCCTATCAACTGCGCTTGCCAGGCGCTGTTGTGGGACGAGTTGCTTGGCGGCAGCGTACACCGCGCTGTTGATCTGCCAGATGTTGGCATCTTCTGGAAGCTCCTCACTAATCAACGAATCCATTCGTGCCAGGTCTTTGGGTTAACCCTGGTGTTAAGGTTAACCCTCGTCCTTAAAGCGATATCGGTGTACTCAGGAGGATGTTCCTCGTCAGCTGGTATTTGCCGCGGTGGAAGTGCGGCAGGCACTTCCTCACGCTGTCGAGGTGCCCTTACGTAACCTGTTCTGCGCAGGAAGGATACTTGATCTCTCAGATGTTGTTGAGAGAAGGCGCGATACTCCGGGTGCATATCGCACCACAACCGGTGTAATCGCGCCATGTATCCCCTGCGCCCAGGTTCGCTGCTCTCGTAGCAGGTCAGCAGGTCATCCCTTAATCCCTTCGTCCACCTAAAGCGTCCATGTACATTTGCCAAGTCGTCGTCGTTGAGACCGTCCGGTAAGGCCCCTCCCACCTGTCTCTGACCCCCATCCGACTGGGGTCGATTGTGAGGGGCCTGTCCTCTGTTATTATTATTATTATTATTATTATTATTATTATAAATGCAGTGAGAAAGTTGATCGTTGTCTAAAATGTGAGAGAAGAGGTCATAAAAAAGAAGATTGTACTAGTGAGTCATTTAAATGTGTCATCATTCATGCTTTGATTTATGTTGTACCATACTATAGAAAAAAATTGAAAATGAGAAACAAAAATCTGTTATAATTCTCTAACTGAAAAATAGCATCTAAATGTTGTAAAATGTAATAATTCATGTACGAAATTTAGTATTTTGCATTTAAATGTGCAATGTATTAGGAATAAGTTAGAACAACTTGAAATCTGTTTATTGGAAAATAACATAGATATTGTTTGCATTACTGAACATTGGTTAAATGTGTCGGAAGTTAATTCTATTAAATTAAATGGATATGTGTTATTATCAATATTTTGTAGAAAACAGTTTAGAAATGGAGGTGCAGCCATTTTTGTAAAAGAAAATTTAACCATAATTGTAAAAGAAATTAATTTTAATAAATCATATTGTAAGGAAAAAATATTAGAGATTGTTGGTATTGAAATCAAATTAAAGGAAGAAACTTTAAATATTTTAACATTGTATAGATCACCAGGTGAAAATGACTTTTTTTTTAAATCGGCATTAACACCTTGACTGCCGACGACTAGTTAATTAGTCCTATTGGTTTTGCCCTGTAGCCCAAGACTAGTTAACTAGTCGTTATTTCAAAGCAATTCTATGGATTTCAGATTATTGCGGGTTCCAGCTAAATGCTGTACTTTCATTCGCAGTACCCATGACAATCACTCTGCAAAATAGGGGACTAGTTTACAAGTCTTCTGGGCCATTTTTGTTGGTCGAATTGCCAATAGAGGTCGGGTCGCCACGTTTTCTTATGTAATTTTACAACGGTTTGTATTTTGATATTATTGTGTTTATTAGTACATTTTTACATGTAAATATATAAAAATAAGTAACATGAATTGGAAATGTCAAATGCATAAGTATATTTGATGTCCCATTGTTAAAATAAGCAATCGATAGATGTAAAAAATACAGTTGGGGTCCTGGGTTAAAACCATTTTTTTGGTCGGCAGTCAACGTGTTAAAGTACCTCAAAATCGTCATTAAAGTGATAGAAATAGTCATTAAAGTAATCCATTATTGTGCGATTTTTGTAGTTGGCCGAGGCTGGCCGAGGTGACAGATAAACGTAAACATTAATTTTTTATTGCTTGTAATAATAATTGTGTTATAACAAAAGGTAAATAAATACAGTTTTTTACATCAGAATTGTATTATCACTATTGTAATTGCTAAAAATAATGGTTTTCTTATAAAAAATTATTCCGACTTGACATTTAAAAATAATTATGACATTTCCTAATTTCACTTGAAATTTTAAATAATTATGACATTTCTTAATGCCACTGAAAATTATTTGAAAAATAGAGTTAATTAATCTTAATATCATAGTTTTTGGATTTAAAAAAAAAATGTAATATGCACCTCGGCATTAAAGTTCCTTTTTATCACTCATGTGGTTTATTTGCCTCGGCCCTACGGGCCTCGTCAACTAAACTCCACATTCATGATAAAAAGATTAACTTTAATGCCTTGATACATAAATAACTATTATATTTTTAAAAGATCTAGATTGCATTTTGAGTGGTCTTATTTGTCTGTCAAATTTAATTTAATAAAAGAACCCACAAGAATAACTGTAAATTCTGCAAAAACTATTGACTATGTGTGTAAATTTTGGCAAGAATGTTTTTTGTTCTGTTCTGCATGAGAGTATCTCAGATCACTCTGCGCAATTATTAATACTTGAAGAAAATTTACAAAATTTGCCTACCTATATCACTAGAAGATCATTTAACGCAAGTAATCATCAAACATTTTTATCATTTATTAGCAGGGAGGATTGGCATGATATTTATATACAGGGTGTGCGATTTAAGACCGGAAAACCCCATTATTTCGGAATGCGATGACCGATTTTAATATATTTTTTTTTGGGGACATAGTGCTCGATGAGCTCTATTTGACCATGTGGAAAAATTTTAAATTTTTATTTTTTCAAGGCTTGCTAAGACCCCCTAAATGGGTCGAAATTTAGAGATCGACCATTAGGCAATTTTTTTCGAAAAAATGAATAGCGCATTCGATTCAGACGATACCTTTATACAAAATTTGAGCTCAATATCTTATATAGGGTGTTTGTCACAGCGTAGCGAATTTTCACATTTTTCACTTTTCGACTGACACTGTATAAAACTCTATTATGCGTACAAAAAAGGTAAAGTATTCATTCGACTTAGAGCCATGTCAGATATCTAGGAACGAAGTTTTATCGCTGTAACTTCTACAGGTAGATGTCAGGATTTCACCAATTTTGTTTTATTAAGTAGATACTTTATTGTTGAAATCCAGACATCTACCTGTAGAAGTTACAGTGATAAAACTTCGTTCCTTGATATCTGACATGACTCTAAGTCGAATGAATACTTTACCTTTTTTGTACGCATAATAGACTTTTATACAAGGTCAATCGAAAAGTGAAAAATTTGAAAATTCGCTACGCTGTGACAAACACCCTATATGTATAAGGTATTGAGCTCAAATTTTGTATAAAGGTATTTGAGGCACGTCTGAATCGAATGCGCTATCCATTTTTTCGAAAAATCTGCCTATTGTAAATTAATATTTACATAATAAAGACGTTTTATTATTATTATTATTATTATACTGGTCGATCTCTAAATTTCGACCCATTTAGCGGGTCTAGCAGGCCTGAAAAAAATGAAAATTTATAATTTTTCCACATGGTCAAATAGAGCTCATCGAGCACTAAGTCCCAAAAAAAAAAATAATAAAATCGGTCAACGCGTTCGGAAATAATGGGGTGTTCCGGTCTTAAATCGCACACCCTGTATGCACTGATGTCAATGCAGCATTTGAAATATTTTCAAATGCTTTGTCTTATTACATTAATATAAGTTTCCCGTATAAAAATGTGAAAATTCGTGCTAGAAATAAACATAAACCTTGGCTAACTAAAGGCATGAAAAATTCCTCCAAACAATTAAAAATCTTAAATAAAAAAATGTGACACAAAATTAGAAAGTGATAAAGAGCATTTTAAAAAATATAAAAAAATTTATAAACAAGTATACTCGTCAAAATTTGCTTCGGGACACCTTAAAATTAACCAAGATTTACAACGCTGTAAAACTGTCAAAAATGTATGGATTTGTGCCGGGTTTTTAGCGTTTTAAGGGAAATTTAATTGGCTTTCATCTTACCTATTTAACTCTAAGATAAAGTTACAAAAACATGTTTATACAGGGTGAACGAATGCCTGTTTTTTCAGTCAATTTTTATCTTGAGCATAGAGTTAACCAAACACCAAATTAATTACTTCGTTTTCGTTACTTCGTTTTTGTTGTGACATTTCCTGATTGCGTCCGTTTCTAAGTTACAAAACTATGTTTTATGTCTTATTAATTATTAATTACTTCGTTGACAATATTCATTTTTGGTAGTACCCAGTTTTTCAATAGTCCCTACAGTTAGGAGGCATTGGTGTTCAGTGATAATGATAATTCTATTTCATTCAACAAAAATTGTACGGTGTTCTTGGAGAGCCGAAATCTGTTAAAAAAATCTAAATCGTCCCAATAATTTAGATGATCCAATAAAGGAATGTTTCCTGGAATATCCATTATAAATACCACAGACCAAATACAATCCGAACTATTATATAAACAAGCTTTGTCCAATGGATGACAAACATATAAAATTGAGGTTATAGTTTCACATATATCTGGCAGATTAAATACAAACAGACAGATGAAGGGGCTGTTAAATAATGTTCATGTTAGTACCATTTTATCTTCTAGTTACCTCTAACATGGTATTTATAATTTGCATTTTTATACTAACAGGGAGATATCTTTATCATGGACTTTAACAGCTTATTAATAATTTGGCCCTGAAGGTGACACAAAATAGGGCCTTAACTTAAAATATTCCGGATACAAACTCGTCGATGCTGTAGAATGCGTATCCAATAAGAAATTTTTAATTTTACTTTTAAACAGTCTACAGCAATTTATCTCACGCAAGTGTTTGGGCAACGCATTAAACATGCGGACACAGTTATATTGAGGGAATGTTTGAAAGCAGAAGTTTTGTGTGGAGGGATACTTAAAAGTACGCCATGCCTTGTATTATAGGCATGAAAATCGGATACTCTGCTAAAATTATGAATATTGTATTTCCTATACAGTAAGCATTTAAGTATATACAATATGTCCCACTTTTCATGGAGCCACCCTCATATCTCGCTTATCTGATATCCGAATATTTTGAAATTTTGGTTGTGAATATACACGGTGGTGAATTTTTCGATGCCCACCATTGGTATCTCGGAAACTATAAGAGATAGAGGATCGGTTAAATTAGACAAAAGTTGCGCTATTTTATGCTGTACAATTTGCTGTCAAGTAATGCTGGATATCTTGATTCGTTTGCGGTTTATCCTGAAAAAATTGAAAATCGTGATTTCAAAAAAAATAATATCTTCTATACCATTTATGCGAATTTAATGAAATTTGGTAAGGTTATATTTTTGACCACTACCAATTGAATGGCGTTGATAGAAATTTTCTAAGCCTTCTAGATTTTGAGCAACAATAGTCAACTTTTTTTTTTCTTATGGCCGCCATATTGGATTTTTACACCATTAGTTAGAGAAAATAATTCTCTTTTCATCTATGTCACCAAAATGGACTGATTTTTTGAAAACATGTTGATATTCGAATTAATGTAAAAATAATTTATAAAATCCCAGTATGCTTTGGAAAAATAATTGCAAGCAACATTGTAATCCAAACGCTATTATTAAACTGTACACTCGTAAAAAAATACAGAAAAATGCCAGGTTATTTAAACTTCTATTAAATATTACAAACAATTAATTTATTAAAGAGTCAAGAAAACAAATAATACTATTTTTATTTTATAAATTGTTTGTAATATTTAATAGGAGTTTAAATAACCTGGCATTTTTGTGTAATTTTTTTACGAGTGTATAATTTAATAATAGCGTCTGGATTACAATGTTGCTTGTAATTATTTTTCCAAAGCATACTGGATTTTATAAATTATTTTTACATTAATTCGAATATCAACATGTTTTTAAAAAATCAATCTATTTTGGTGACATAGGTGAAAAGAGAATTATTTTCTCTAACTAATGGTGTAAAAATCCAATATGGCGGCCATAAGAAAAAAAAAGTTGACTATCGTTGCTCAAAATCTAGAAGGTTTAGAAAATTTCTATCAACGCCATTCAATTGGTAGTGGTCAAAAATATAACCTTGCCAAATTTCATTAAATTCGCATGAATGTTATAGAAGATATTATTATTTTTTTGAAATCACGATTTTCAATTTTTTCAGGATAAACTGCAAACGAATCAAGATATCCAGCATTTCTTGGCAGGATATTGTAGAGCATAAAATAGCGCAACTTTTGTCTAATTTAACCGATCCTCTATCTCTTATAGTGTCCGAGATACCAATGGTGGGCATCGAAAAATTCACCACCGTGTATACCTAGGAAATGAGTGTTTAGACGTAACCACATTCGACTGCTGTCAGGGGTGTCCGATTCTATGATGGAAAAGAGGGTCTATTTTTGAAAAAAAAGTATTAGCGATTTTTTTATATAAAAACTAGTAAGATAGTCTTAATCAGCACCTTTAGAAACCCCTTTGTACAAGATTACATCGTTATGGGTTCAAAGGTGTTTGAGATATGGGCCGTCAAAAAACAATTTTTTTCAATTTAAAATAATTTGTATCTGTAAAACGCATTGTCATATGAAAAAAAGTGTACTCTTAATTTTTTGTTTAGAATAATGTATTGCTAGTATGAAATGATTCTACAACAAAATTATGAATTATTTAATAAGACAAAAATTCTAATGGTAGGTAACAGTAGGTATGTACAAATACTAAAAATATTCAATGCAATGTGAGAGTAAGCCAGAGCATAGTATATGTTTAACAGACCCCTTTCATCCAAAGTATCCTTCAACTGTAATATTCCAAAGTATGCTTTGTGTGGTTTTTTGCAAATATTGTCTATATGAATATCCCACGATAATGTGGGGTCAAGAAATGTACCAAGGAATTTTGCTCCATTGGATACCTTGGAATTAGAAATTTGAAAATCGGATGACAAAGATTTTCTAATATAAAAATTCATTATTATAGTCTTATCATTATTTAATATTAATTTATTTCTGTTACACCAAGCACTTAAATCACTTATAGCTAGATTTGCCTTTCTTCAAACTTCCTCAATACTATAAGCTGCTACTGAAATGGTCGTATCGTCAGCAAACATAGTGACACGTGCGTCATTAATGTAATTTGGAAGATCATTAACATATAATAGAAATAGTAACGGTCCCAATACAGAACCTTGGGGGACACCAAGTTTGACGTTGTAAGTTGTTGAATTTATATTATTATGATTTACTATTAATGACCTGTCTTCCATATACGATTTTATTCATTGTAATGGCGTCTGTTCAATTCCTAAACTATAAAGTTTTTTTATTAGTATATCACTCTGGATGGTGTAAAATGCCTTCGATAAGTCAAAGAACATTGAAATTACATATTTTCCATCATCCAGAGAAGAATATATATAATTTAATAAGTGATAGGAAGCACTTTCAATGGATCTGCCTGATCTAAAACCATGTTGAGATGGAGATAAAATGCTATTATGTTCCAAATGCCCAACAATACGAATATAAAAAGCTTTTTCTATTATTTTTGACAGACTACTTAGCAAAAATATTTGCCTGTAATTGTCAATATCTTCAGGACAACCTTTTTTAAATAGGGGTATTACCTGAGCAGTTTTAAAGATATCAGGGAATCGTCCCTGACAGAAAGATTGATTAATCAGGTATACTAAAGCATGGATAATACTCTCACTAATTGCTCTCTCGCTATGGTGGAGAAGTAAAATGCAAATAGTTCAGTTACTTCAGCAGTGTCAGATATATATATTTGGAATCATATTTCAAAAAATGCTACAAGAACTTCCCAAAAAAGGACTGATGAAACTTTTATATATATTTAACGCAATTATAAGACTCGATTACTGGCCCAAATCTCTCAAAATTGCACAGATCATTACGATGCCGAAGCCTGGGAAGAATCCGACAAATGTAACATCTTATCGTCCAATAAGCCTCTTGTCAACAATTTCCAAGCTCCTTGAAAGACTTGTTCTTAATAGAATAAACAAAGATCTAAGCCAGCAAGCTTGGATACCGGATCACCAGTTTGGGTTCCGTCATGCTCACTCGACTGTACAGTAGTGCCATCGCTTATCTAATATCATTAGTAAATCAATGGAAAACCACAAATATTGTACCGCTGCATTCTTAGACGTAAAACAAGCCTTCGACAAAGTATGGCATTCAGGCCTATTATTCAAAATCAAAAGAACACTCCCAATAACTTATTTCAGCCTACTAAAATCATATCTGAATGACCGTCACTTCGAAACCAAGGTCAACGGTGAAAATCTAATCGTTTTCCAGTAAGATCAGGAGTATCACAGGGGAGCATCCTGGGCCCACTATTATACGTACTTTACACAGCTGACCTGCCAACAACTAGAGACACAACAGTAGGTACATTCGCGGACGACACGGCGATTATTGCGACTCACGAAGATCCTATCGAAGCTTCAGCTAAACTCCAAGAACATATAAATCTTATTGAAGCATGGATAAACAAATGGAAGATTAAGGTAAACGAATCTAAATCAACACATATAACATTTACCATCCGAAAAGAACAGTGCCCTATAGTCAGCATGAACCAAGTCGCATTACCCCAGAATGAAGTTGTAAAGTATCTAGGATTACACTTAGACAGCAAACTCAACTGGAAACAACATATAACCAAAAAAAGAAAACAAATAGATATGAAAACAAAAGAACTCAATTGGCTCATAGGACGTAAATCCAAACTATCAATAGAAAACAAACTGCTAATCTATAAAGCAGTAATCAGGCCGATCTGGACTTATGGGATTGAACTTTGGGGCTGCGCTAGCAAGTCCAACACAGCAATCATCCAACGAGCTCAATCCAAAATTCTCAGAAGTATTGCAGACGCACCCTGGTATGTCTCTAACCACACGCTTCATACGGATTTAAAAATGCCTTACGTAAGTGAAGTCATCAGAAAACAAAGTACTAAGCACCATAACAGACTTGACAACCATCCCAATCCACTACTACAGCCACTACTACAACCTATGGACAACAGAAGACTGAGGAGGCAATGGCCACTAGATCTGATAACCTGAGGTGACATCGTTGGATGTTTACTTCATCACGCCATTACGTGTACACATATGTCTAGTATTGTACAAGATAACGCATTAGCTCATAGATTGTTTACTTTCTGATTGCTAATAAAGAACATTAAAAAAAAAATAAAAAATTTCAAAACTATATTTTTATTCTTTTCCTTACATCTACTAAGTCTGTGATTAATAATGTGCCAAGTTGCCCTTGATTTATTTGTTGAGCTATTTATTATATCATTATAGAATTTCTGTTTTGCTAATTTTAGATTATTTTTGTATTGTCTTTTTTTTATTTGATATGTCAATTTCATTTCCGGGTCATTTAAGAGGTTCTGAAGCCAAAACATATTTTTTAGTTTGACGCCGTCATCTATTAATTCTTTATTAAGCCAGCGCTTTTTATCCTTATTACTTGAACATTTTTTGTGAATATATTTCAATGGACAACATATGTTAAAGTACCATACAATGGTATTTACCAAAAAGCTAAAGCCGTTATTGACGTCATAAAAAACTAAATGAAACCAGTCTACTCTACTTAACATTATGTTTAGCTGTAGGATTTTGCTCTCTGTTATACAACGCTTTGAGTAGTTCATGTGTGAAATTTCCTTTCCGTTAGATACTCTGTTAGTTTTGATATGTAAGACTCACAAAAGAACATGTTTGACGGCATATTTGTAACCATGTGGTCAATACAAGTTTTGCTTGTGTGCCCATTTTTATTTGTGAAAATTCGGGTACTTTCAGTTGTAGTAAGGTTGAGTTCATAAGAGTTAATGAAATAGTAACTTTGTGGTTGTACAGGGTTATTCCATATATTTAGAGAGCGTCTACCTCGCTTATTATAAAAGATAGAAAAAAACTTTAAATACAAAAGTTGTAGGGTTTGTCCTAAATCGTCATAAAGTGTTGCGCAATATCACGAATAGATATTGGAAAGTTAAAAAAAAACACCAAGTTGGTAAATTTCTAATGGAACACCCTATATATTTTTTAAAAATCAAATAGATCTTTTTCATCTCAATTCAAAAATATATAGAATAGAATAGAATAGAAAAAATATTTATTGTGAATTATATATGTACAAAGACATTATACAAACACAAAAGGTGACATTCGTATACAGTGTGTCCCAGATTGGGGCCCGATACATTGCTACCTCGCTTATTAACGGAGATGGAACGATGGTTAAATGGGGAAAGTTTTGCAGATTTTAATGGCCATTTCGAATCCGTTTTCAAATTTTATGTAGCACCCATAGTTTTTGAGTAATTTTCAAAAAACTGAAAGATTGCTTTTTTTTATTTCCTCCATAACTTATTAAGCATTATTTATGCAGGTTGGAAACTTGCACATTATTAGAACACTTTTTAAAAATACATCTAATAGTGATAGCGAAATTTTTCTACCGTCACTTGTTTTCGAGACTGACACATTAACTTTTGTTTTTCTTATGGGCGCCATATTGGATTTTTATTTGATTAAATAGCATTTTTTATGCGCTTTTCAACGATGTATCACAATCTGAAAAAATTCTATACTGAGGTAGCAACGTAATAGAAAAACAGGTTTTTTAATGGTAGGCTATGAACAAAATTGGCAATTGTTCATAATATCTGTTTTCTCCTCATTAGAAAACCTTAACGCCATATTCTTATTTAAAATTATTAATACCTACTCTTAAATAAACTAGTGAACCCAAAAAAATAACAAAAAGGAACTCTTAACAATGAAACTCAACAACAATAAACAAAGTAACAACACAAAAGAAGAACAAAACCACGTACAGTGTTACCTAGTATGATACATCGTTGAAAAGCGCATAAAAAATGCTATTTAATCAAATAAAAATCCAATATGGCGCCCATAAGAAAAACAAAAGTTAATGTGTCAGTCTCGAAAACAAGTGACGGTAGAAAAATTTCGCTATAACTATTAGACTATTAGATGTATTTTTAAAAAGTGTTCTAATAATGTACAAGTTTCCAACCTGCATAAATAATACTTAAAAAGTTATGGAGGAAACAAAAAAAAGCAAACTTTCAGTTTTCTGAAAATTATTCAAAAACTATAGGTGCTACATGGAATTTGAAAACAGATTCGAAATAGCCATAAAAATCTGCAAAACTTTCCCCATTTAACCATCGTTCCATCTCCGTTAATAAGCGAGATAGCAATGCATCGGGCCCCAATCTGGGACACACTGTATACGTTCTTCCATGCCACCACATAGACAAGTATAAAAATTACTTAATACTAATATTTACATCATATCGTAACAAAGAGCAAACAAAATGAGTTATAAAAGAATACACACAGATATATAATATATATTTACAACTAATGCGGCATGCTTTTTTGTGTCTCTAGTATATTTTCCTTGTAAATCCTTCTAAAACTACTTATTGATCTATTGATCAAAAAATTCTGGTTTATTAAGTAGATTAACAACTAAATATGCAAAGCAACTTTCAAATTTCTTGCTATTGTGTCTGGGTATGGTGAATCTTACTATATTTCGCAGATTTAAATTGTGCAATTCTTGTCTGGGTACTACACAGTTGTACAAGTATTCAGGTTTTTTGTTTATGTAGATTTTAAATAGAAATACTCCAAAAAGTAGTAACCATCTGAACTCAACTTTTAGAATGGAATTTGCATTATAGGTAGGTGTTATGATCAAATTTGCGGTTGCCATGAGAAAACAATTATTTCTAACATTTCTCCTTCTGTATAACCCATTTTACGTATAGAACGAAGAAAATGTGATTCACGAATAAACAATAATTATTATTGACGTTTGGTGCATTTATTTTTTCATGGCAACCGCGATATGGCAAAACAATATAATCACGTTCTTTAAATGCAAATATCTCGAAAACGGCTAAACCAAATATCAACATATCATATATTTTTGAATTCAGATGAAAAAGATCTATTTGATTTTTTGAAAATATATAGGGTGTTCCATTAGAAATTTACCAACATGGTGTTTTTTTTTAACTTTCCAATATCTATTCGTGATATTGCACAACACTTTCTGACGATTTAGGACCAATCCTACAACTTTTGTATTTAAAGTTTTTTTCTATCTTTTATAATAAGCGAGGTAGACGCTCTCTAAATATATGGAATAACCCTGTACATATGTTATTAAAATTAATATTAAGATCACCACATAGTACAACAAAATTATATTTCTTTGAAGCAAAGTTAAGTGCTTGTGACAGGTTATTAAAAAATTGATTTACATCACCATTTGGTGGTCTATATATTGATATAATGGCAACACTATAATTATTGTCAATCTTTATGTCAACAGCGCACATTTCAATATGACATTCATAGTAACTGAGAGCCATTTAATTAAGATAAATAGAACTTCTATAAAACAAGAGGATGCTGTAAAATTTTTAGGTGTATATTAATCAGTTTTTAAATTGGGATGACCATATAAAACATTTATGCCTAAACTTGTCATCAGTATGTTATGTACTATACAGACTTAAGTTTTCAACAAGTAGTAACATCCTGTTAACTCATTATTATGCACATTTTTACTCCAGATTAACTTACAGCATTCTATTTTGGGGGTCCTCATCTCTGATGATAAAGATTTTTAGATTACAAAAAAGAGCCTTGCATAATACAGCAGGCGTAAACAAATTTCATTCTTACAAAAATTTGTTAAAAAAATTCAAATTGCTTGCAGTGCCATGCATATTCATTTAAGTATAGTCCAAATCACGAAAGAAGACCGTTACGTCATCATTATAATTCGTGTGAATCAAATCAGTACTGAGTTAGTCAAATTCATGCTTGTTGAAATGACATCTGGATGTAAACAAACTTAAACGTCAAAACAAAATATAACCTGCAATTTGTCTGTTAAATGTCAGAATAATTTAACGATCTCGCCTGTCTAAATTTGAACTAATTTTATATTCTTATCGAGGTTTTTAATATATATAATTTGGCAAAATGCAGATGTTTTGAAGATTAACTATCGTTGGTTACATCATGAGCTGTTTTTAATGTGCAAAAATCAATGGAATAAGGAAAACGGTAACAATCAAACTCAAAGATAAACAAATTCAAATTTGACAACTGGCTGACATGCAGAAACAGGAAACTATGAAACATGTGACAACGGCGCTAGTCAAAAGCGTTCGATCAGTTGATCGAATTCTCGCTTGTTACTGAGACATCGTCAAGGAGGTTAGGTTTTGGTATAACGCATCAACGTCAGTCGGAGATATTAACAGTCACATATAATAGACTTCCTTTCCCTATCTCTCTCGTTTTACTATTTTGTAAACAAAGAACGCTTGAACAGCGTACGTTGAGGATTAGAAATTAATTTGTGACGTAACGGTCATCTCTCGTGATTTGAAGTATATGAGATATTGATATTTGTTAAATGTAATTATTCCTCATTTTTGACAAATAATTTCAATCATAATTATGATACAAGAAATTCTCATGCTTTAGTTATTCCACATCATTGTTTATCAAAATATGAAACGAATCCTGTATATATATACTTAGGCATTAAATTCTTTAATAAGCTTCCCAGTCATATCAAAGATTTGAGTAACCGAAAACAGTTTAAAAATATGTTATTTAATTTCTTATGATATCAATGTACATATATGAATATATCTAGTTTTAAACTTATGTATTTTGTCACTTTTATTTAAAGTTTTTCGTTTTGTGTACCTGACTAGTCCTACACCATAAGTACATTTGTATTGGTATTTTTTTGGACAATAAAGAATATTATTATTATAATTTTATTTTTATCTAACCCCATTATGAAAAATCAAATTTTAAATGTATTTTTGACGTTATGAAATATCACATTTTTCATAACTGTCTGTCATAACACAATTGAGTGACATAACTCTTTCTATCACAGAGTGATGTAATGGGATTTTATCTCTGAATATTTAACCAATAATTTAGCAGATTGACAACTGAAGTTTGTTTATACAAACGTCAATCCATGTTTGAAACTGCAAAATAAATTGCCATTTCATTTTTATTTTAAAGCGGGGTTAGATAAAATTTTGTGCGTAACATGTTATAAAGACGTTAATTTTATTTGACTCATGTAATACATATTACATTCGCCAAATAAAATTAGACTTTTCATAACTGGTTAAGTACATAAATAACTATAACGTTTTTGTAATATTAATACTAATACTGATATGATAATGAACAAAGTTTTATATTTTTTGTTAATGTTTTACCGAGTGTTTTACTTGAAAAAAAATTTCTTAACGTTCCAGGTCTCTGAAGTAACTGTGTTAGATAAAGAGAGACAAAACCCCACAGTTTATTAGTGAAAACCGAACCACATCTATCAAGAGTTCTCTGTCCCATGTAAGTTCAAAGTAACTAAAAAATAAGTTTTAATTTGCTTCAGGATAGACTCGAACTATTGATCTTCACGATCATGTAAATAGGTGTAGGTATTAACACATTTGCCCGCTAGAGTCTGGCGGGTAAATGTGTTAACAATAGTCTAGCGGCTAGGCTATTGTGCCCATCTATTCCCTATATCGGCTTAGCTAAAATAGAACGTTGCTATTTTGATACTAGCTAACACTGTACAGGGTTAGTTTTATAAATGTAAACCCACCATTTTTATTTTTATTTTTATTTTTGACCAATTCAAAATATTAAAAAACTGGCCTTACACGGTTTTTTACGTAGATTCCACTTCTGCTAACGGATTGGCAATAGCGTTTTAAATATACAGTGTAGGGTGAGTTCGCCAGTTACCCGGCCCCCTCCAGTAGTCGGCCAAAATCTACTTTATTTTATAATAATTTGAGCTGCTAGTATGCTTACAAATCATTTGTTGCCCATCGAAAATAAAACTATCATTATCTCTTTTCCATACAACTATCCCTATTCCTGCAATTCCCTCTCAAAGATAAGAGTTTTCACTGGTCAGTGTTCGGTGGAAGGTTCAATTTTCAGACAAGATCTAGGACAAAGAGTTTGAAGGTAAAGTTTAATTTTACATATTCCTGTTGAATGCGTTTTGGTGTGTTTAAATGTTGGAATATACTTTCAAAAGGTTATATTTAGTTCCCATAACAAAATTTTATAACTTTTTTTGTTAAAAACAGGGAGGCCGGTCACTGGTCTAAAAATTTGTCAGACTAGCCAGAAGTCGGACACGGCGGCCGACTACTGGAACATACGCCATATTCTGTTTCGGTCTCTTCCACACTTGTCCATTCAAATATATATTTATCTCTGTCATCATTATGTAGTATGAAATGAGCTGATTATGTACACGAGTAGTCGGCCGTGGGAATTTTTAAAAATAAAAAAGTTACAGTGGATAGAATTTAATGGCTGACCACTGGAATATACATCAATAGCCGAGTTCTCCAGTAGTCGGCCGTAACATTTTACTCTTATTTTAGATCAATTTTTTGTGTCAAAATTCGATATTTTTGGCTTTCAGCTGATGGAAAACCGTCGAAAACGAAAGTTCCATCAATATAGTGAAGCAAATTTACAAAAAGCGCTTGAAGCTGTAAGAAATGGCGCCAAAATTCGCGAATCTTGTCGAAATTATGGGATTCCGCGTGCAACACTTCAGGACCGGTTTAAGGGACGAGTTGCCGATAAACCGCGTAAAATGGGTCCAGATCCGATTTTAAGTTTGGAGAACGAGAATAAATTAGTTAAGTGGATAATCGATTTAGCTAAATGTGGTTTTTCAGTTAAAAAGAGAGAGTTAATTAACACTGTCCAAAAAATTATTAAGGAAGAAAAAATAAAAACGCCATTTAAAGAAGGTACACCCGGTTAAAAATGGTATACTTCGTTTCTTCGTAGAGACATCTAGAGGTTTCTTGCCGATCTGCCGAATCAGTTGATAAGTCTCGGGCTAAACTAACCGAGGAATTTATTAAGTCTTGGTTTAAAGAACTCGTTACATTTTTTGATGGAATCGAAGCTCGCAATGTATTATTAATCTTATTATTTACCTACACCTACCTACTCATACTAAACCATTTGGATAGATAAGTAAATCGCACGCATTGAATGCCAATAAAGAGGGCACAAATCTTCTGTACAGGCCTGGTGAATAATCACCACTATTACCACGGCCGACTACTGGTACATGCCTGGCCGATTATTGGAATATTAACGGCCGACTACTGGCAAAAGTGCTAGTTTTTAAGAAAAAAAATGAGACAAAAATAAATTTTTTTATTTAACTTGAAGAAGCTCTTTGCAATTGAAGGTGCAAGTTAACGTATATCAAAAAAGGCCGACTACTGGCGAACCCACCCTACGCAAAAAAGTTAGGTTTTTTTTAAATGGAACACCCTGTATTTTTGGACAAATTTGAATTCCTCCAATCATTCTGATTACAAATATATACACCTTTTGTATAATCGGTTTACTGGTTTTTGAGTTATTTTCACTTTATGGATATGTCGAAACAAAAGCGTCATTTTACAAACCCATATAATAAATCAATAAATAAAGTAAATCAACAAAAAAAATATATGAATTAATCAAATTTTCAACATAATCAACCACCATTAACTTCGATACATTTTAAACCACGTTTAATAAAATTCGAACGAATTTTTCGAAAAAGTGCTGCATCCAAATTTACCAAAGTTATATTTTTTACAATTTGATTTTTTTATTATTTAAAATTTTCCACTGGTTCACTGTAAGTTTTTTCTTTAAGAGTTCCCCAAAGAAAATAATCTAATGGATTCAGGTCTGGACTCCGTTCAAATTTTACTAATTGTTTGAAATGTATCGAAGTTAAATTTAATGGTGGTTATGTTGAAAATGTTACGTAATTTGTTTTAATAATTCATATATTTTGTTTTGTTTTTGATTTATTCCATTTATTGATTTATGATATGAAGTTATTAAAATAACGGTTTTTTTCAACGTATCCATAATAAAGTGAAAATAACTCAAAAACCAGTAAAGCGATTATACAATATGTGTATATATTTGTAATCAAAATGATTGGAGGAATTCAATTTGTCAAAATATACAGGGTGTTCCATTTAAAAAAAACCTAACTTTTTTGCGTACCCTGTATATTTAAAACGCTATTGCCAATCCATTAGCAGAAGTGGAATCTACGTAAAAAAACGTGTAAGGCCAGTTCTTAAATTTTTTTAATCGGTCAAAAATAAAAATGGGGGGTTTACATTTATAAAACTACTGTACATATCCACACTTTGATATTAAATTTAGGTATAAATAATACAAAATTTATTTTAATTTTTTCTACTTACCAATATCTAGTTTTGCATCCCCATTCTGTTTCTCGTTGGGTGAAATTTTAACATCAGAAAGATTAATAGAAGAATTACGGATAACTTCTTTGGGCAGCATTTTCTCATCTGCTCCATCAGTCTCTTTAGTTGGTATTAACTTTGCTAAAGATTTAGGTCGCGGCAACGCCTCATCTGTAAACGAAAATTTCTCTTAATTTTTTTTGAAAACGAGTGTAGATATTTCTTACCTTCCGTGTCCATCTCAGGAATTGATTTATAAGTTGCAGCTGGGGATTCGTTACACGCCTTAACTGTTCCTTCCATTCTTTAATTTCTGAGAATTAATTACTTGGGCACTAAAAACCAATCATAGATTACCATTCATTTAACGATACAACTAATTTGCGATTGTTAATTAGAAACAGCAAAAATCCAAAGCTAAAAATCCGACGGGACACGAAAAGTGATGCAAGAAATAAGAGATTTTCCGTGTATAATCAGTATCACAGAATTGATCAGTATTCAGTAATCACTATTTTCTCAATCATTAATCATGTGTGTGAAGCTAGCAACGCGTTGCCAGCAATGGCCGGAAATAAGTTTTGATATCTATGAGAATATCTTTCAAATTATTTAAAAAACAATAAGAGATTAGCGTAATTCAGCGCAGATAAGATGACATTAAAAATTTTTGTCCACTATTGCACAGTCAAACATTAATAAAATAATGGTATAATATTCTACAAGTGGTATAAATAACTCACGCCGATGAATTTTGCAGCACGAACCGAAGGCGAGAGCTGCAATTCATCAAGTGAGCTATTTAGTATTACCACGAGTTGAATACTATACTTTATCTACAATTATAACAATAAATACTAACTTTTTCAAGTCCGAATTCATCATTATTGGCACAATTATATTACTTAACCTAATTAAACGTCAAAACTATTCAAATGTCAATAATGAACCATTTTATTTCACCTTATTGGAAAAGAATTTCATCTATTGGACAGGCTAGTAGGCATGAAGAAAGGAAATTGGTGTAATCAAGGATTCACCGGTGACTTTTTGCGCCATTTGTTTGATTAATTAAGTAGTGAGATGGGGTCATGCGTACAATTGCCGGTCTTCGATCATCGGAGCAAAGCGGTGGTCGAAGCCGGGGAATGGATGGGTGACCGTATCTCATTACATTACCGAGGATAGTGCAGCGGGCTAGATCGCCCTTGAGTGGCACAAGGCGACTAGTTACTGCCTATCTCTCCTGGGTTCGAGTCCCAGCTCCGGCAGATGGCAATGTCGGAGGGAATGGGTGTATGTGGTGTGTCCTGGTTAAGTGTCAGAATAGCTCCAAGCTAAACTTCGCCAGGACGTTAATATAAATAAGATGATAAAAAAAAAAAAAAAAATTAATATTATAATATTATAAGAGTAGATAATATAGTTATTTATGTAATAAGGATCATAAAGACAAGCATTATGGTACTAGTCGACGGCTAACGCCTCGTCTGCTGATATTCACGACTACTATACTCGGGCCAAAAAGAGTAGTCAGTAGAGCCAGGGGCGTACGGATTTACGAATTTCATAAATTCCATAATTCGAACAAATGAAAGCGGATTGTGTTAATTATGCATGAATATGAGTTACCATGTCTTAAATTTTAAATAATATGCTTACATCTGGCAACATTATCTCCACGAATTAGGTATAGCAACGCAGTTGAACAATGCACATCCTTTGCGTTGCAGCATATGTGACGCCACTGAATGCGCTATCTAAGCCCTCTCGACGACCTTTCCAATAGCCGAACAAATTATTGGGTATAAGGGCGGCACGTTCAAGCATTTACTGTATTTGGTTGACTATACCAATTAAACATAATGACCTAGTTGTGGTTTTCATCTCTGGTAGGCGGAGAAAACTGGATATATTTCTCTGAATTATATGGGATTATATGGTAAAACGAGCTGCCGCTTCTGTATTCCATAACAGCTAAATCCTTTGAAGAATTGCCGATGAGTTTTTGCTCTACTGACTACTCTTTTTGGCCCGAGTATAGTCGTGAATATCAGCAGACGAGGCGTTAGCCGAGTCTGATGACACGGTGTGTATCAATGCGTGTTTTATGATCCAAATTACATACAAAATTTTATCTGGTGTGGCATATCAATTCATTTCATTAAAATAGCACATAACCTTACTACTAGACAACCACAGATCTACAGTGTGTCCCCGGATGGAGTTGACAAGAGGAAAAAAAATCTTTATTATTGATTGTACGACGAAAAGTCACTTTTTATAAAAAATTCTGCTTATCGAAAAAATGAGTTTACCATATAAAAATCTTAGATAAGATGTACCGGGCGTTAATAAATTAAGAAAACATGAAAATGCCTCAAGAGAGAAGTACCATTATTTATTACTTTAGACAAAATGTTTATAAAACAAAGTTGTTTATAATCCAAAATAAAGCCTAAATACAAATTTTGAAGTCTAAATTTTGAATTTTAAATTTATCTCAACTTACATTTTTTTTATTTTTTTCTTTATTTATTTTAATATCGATGTGAAATATTCTACACAATGACAATGAAACAATGACGTTTGTCAGTTCAATATTGTCGACAGCAAACTCTGTTTTTTAATTTGAATTTTCACAAATTCTACTTAAAAAGATAAACACAATAAGAACATACAATTCAAAATTTAGACTTCAAAATTTGTATTTAGGCTTTATTTTGGATTATAAACAACTTTGTTTTATAAACATTTTGTCTAAAATAATAAATAATGGTACTTCTCTTTTTTTTTCATTTTCATTTTCATTTTCATGTTTTCTTAATTTATTAACACCCGGTACATCTTATCTAAGATTTTTATATGGTACACTCATTTTTTCGACAAGCAGAATTCTTTATAAAGAGTGACTTTTCGTCGTACAATCAATAATAAAGATTTTTTTCCTCTTGTCAACTCCATCCGGGGACACACTGTATATGTCCGTTCCCTTTTAACTGTTCTGTGATCTGATCGATATCGGCACAGTAAACAAACAGTAACGACTTCGCGTTTGGCGTTCTTATATATCTCTATCTCTCTCTATTTTACTACTACGACGTAAGTAGATAAACTTGTCATTGTCAAAATTATCATTATTTGTTTTCTAGGTTATGTTTGCGCTTTGTCCAGTGGCGTCGTTCTAAATTAGAATTTTTTTATTATTAAAAGTTCTTTAAGGGCGGCGTTTAGTAGACAAGGAATCGCATTTTTTGTAAGACAAGGATACAAAGAAAAATCGCACCCGTGAAGTGGCGGTTCCTATGAATCAATACATCGTACTAAACAAAGGTTTGTATCACGGCAACATCGGCAAGAAAGATTTCTCCTTCAGTGTATACCATTTCAATTTACATTCAGCTGTTATTCAGAGTCGGATTTAGGAAAATTTGCTTCTTCACTTCGTTTTTAACCTGATTTCTAAGTATGTGCTGCCAACTTGTGAGTAACTTACGTACTAGTCAGTTTCCATGACTTTTGTTTTTATGAATTAATACTCTAATTTAAATATACATTTCACGATACATTTATACATTGCGCAGACGGATATGGCATCGTGGTCGAGAAAAATATGAATATGTCGTGTACGTGACATCGCAACTAACCTCAAAAATATGCATTTTCTAAAATTTGCACGTCATCAAATGACGCGTTTACACCCAGCCACAGCACAAGTAAGCATAGTGCTATTCGTTAACACTATTAAAAATATTAAAATAGAGATTAAATGTGCGGAATCACAACTGACTTTCGACGTTTTTTAAACTGGACGGCAACCTGACATACCATTATCCTTATACTATGCACTAAACTATGCATGCGAAGATAGTCTCACACCAAGTGAAGATCACGAAAAAATACCTCGGCATTTCATTCATAAATACCGGGAGTGAGTATACTCTATATCTACTCTGATATCGGTGAACTTTTAAGGCTGATACAGAATGGGGATACTATAATAATAGCACTTGTCGGTTTAGATTTTTAATGAATGGGTCAAATTTTACAATAAAAACAAGAAAAATAATGGTAAACTAATTGCACTGAACACTGAGCAACACACATTGGGTAACTGTCAAACATATATTGTTTGTACTTATTTGTGGCGGATAATTAATATTCATTGAACTTGTTTCTGGGAATCACGCCAATTCTAAAAAATAAATAGAAATAAGAAAATGTCCAAAATATGTTAAGATAAAAGTGTAGTATCAAAGGCAAACCTCAACAGTTTGCCCCAGAAAACCACTGTATATAGTTCCAAATGAATATAAATACAATATTGTTATCTAAAATTCGTATCAGTGGTTTTCTAGTATTTTACACTAGAAAATATAATAACAAAATGTATATTATATAATATATAGATATATATATATATATAAAAATAAAAAGGTAGTCTTGACTGACTAGTTAAGATAGAAACTAGGAAATTTTGAGGTTGCAGTCAAAATAGATATTCAGGCCAGGAATAAAAGAATACTCTTTGTTATTTGTCAAGCTTTCGGAAATGTTTATTTCCTTTCTCAAGACATCTACAAAAAAGGTAGAACAAAGTTAATACAAAAATTAACAACATTTTTGCTATAAATACTTACTAACTTGAGGTTAACATTTAAAAAATAGCTTCATTGCAAAACACACAAATTTTCTTACGTTTCCCATAATTTATGCAACTCAATATACATGTCACCACAAAGCTTACATATTTAATTTAAGATTAAAAACATTACGTCGTAAAAACATTAAAAGATTATTAAAATATTGTTAAAATAGCTACATTGTTAATGAATATTCACTACATGTGTTGTAGAACAGAAATATGCACAAAGAAAAAAAAAAAAAAAAAAAAAAAAATTTTCAAATGTTTTTGTGCATATTTCTGTTCTACAACACATGTAGTGAATATTCATTAACAATGTAGCTATTTTAACAATATTTTAATAATCTTTTAATGTTTTTACGACGTAATGTTTTTAATCTTAAATTAAATATGTAAGCTTTGTGGTGACATGTATATTGAGTTGCACAAATTATGGGAAACGTAAGAAAATTTGTGTGTTTTGCAATGAAGCTATTTTTTAAATGTTAACCTCAAGTTAGTAAGTATTTATAGCAAAAATGTTGTTAATTTTTGTATTAACTTTGTTCTACCTTTTTTGTAGATGTCTTGAGAAAGGAAATAAACATTTCCGAAAGCTTGACAAATAACAAAGAGTATTCTTTTATTCCTGGCCTGAATATCTATTTTGACTGCAACCTCAAAATTTCCTAGTTTCTATATATATATATATATATATATATATATATATATATATATATATATATATATATATATATATATATATATATATATATATATATATATATATATATATATATATATATATATATATATATATATATATATTTGTCGAATATCCAACGGTTTTCGAGATATACGTTGTGAGATATAGAGGACCCTGTGTATAACGAGGGTCGTAAGTTGGTAACAGTCGGTCATTAGTAGGATAAGGTTGGCAACTTATTGTAAGTGAAAAGAGAATAAACGTGTTGATGTCTTGTGTCTTGTTGTTTAACTTTATTAAGTTTTAATCTAATCCATCATAGTGAATAATAGTAATCCTTGCTAGTATACTACTGCATTATTATCATATTTACATACGTTATTGAAAATCGATAATTTTCTAAAAAATCATTTTTATCTAACGCTTTTTGTCAAACATTTGCTTCTAGTGCCTCCAACGATCGTTTATCAGAAAAACTGTAAATACGAAGTTATAAGCATTAAATTTCCTTCACTTTGATATACACTTTTGCTACTTTATCTTCAACCAATCAAAAGTTATAGAATTTGTAACATGTACGCTCATTTTCGATGTTCCTCTAGAAATGAGTATTGACGCTACCATGATTATGATGATGATTTCCTTTCCAACTATCATAATAAGAGTCAGCTGATAAACCTGCTGATGATGCAGCTGCAGAAAAATGGGTAAATATGCTTCGATAAGCTTCAAGTGATGCTGACGTTGATATTGTGAAGACAGCTACCAACAGATGGCAAAATTTCTCGTAGCTGTTATTGGAGAGGATGTCGCCTTGGCTGTTCTCCAAAACCCCAACTGATCGTGACATTCTGCTGGTAAAACCTGGAAGAGGAAAGGTCAAGACTATTGTATATTCCTCACAACAGCTGCAGCAGGAGCTGAAATGAAGGACAATGCCCATTTGCGATTCTTACTTGCATCCACAGGCTGTAACTCAACATCCGCAGCGTATCGCAAGAGTAAAGTGGGTTTTGTCAAAATGTACCAGAAGTCCAAAATCATACAACGTGCAGCTGAGGTATTTGCCAGCGGTTCTTCTTCCCCTAACTCCATTGAGACAGCTGGGATCATGAGTACTCTCTCATAGTATGACGCTCTAGCCACAGAAAAATCCCTCAACGAGTTCCACTACAAATTATTATGTCAAAGCAGCTGCAAACATGAAGCTTGGATCGTTCAACTCTCCCTCCAACTGAGGGAGCTGTTAATAAGCAGCATGCATTCCGGACGTACCACCAAGTACACCTGTGGTTAGAGGAGGAACCTAATGGTGGGGCGCCGATTGGGGTTGGGAGAGGAGGAATGACCAGCTAGTTCCGAAACTGTCAAAGTTGGATGCTGCTGCTGACGAAATCTTGAAGATGATTTTTTGCCGATGCACGAAAAGATGTGGCAGGTGTGGTTGTAAAAAAGCATCGTTAAACTGCTCTGTTGCATGTCCGAATTGCAAGCAGGGCAGTTGCAACAACATAGAGTCGACATTATAATTCAGGAAAAAGGCGACTACGACGACATCGATACATTATCAATCTCTTTGGACAACGTCTCCACTGCTGACGAAGATGAATGAGCATCGACCCTTCCGCCTCAAAAAAACTAAGATGTCACCTTGAATGATTATTTTTTAATTTTTAATTACTATCAGTCCACGTAATTACTTTCATTATATGATTCGTAATAATATATAATAAAAGCTATAATTATAAAAAAAGTATTGTGTCAATTGCAACTACCATATTTCTATTTTTAAAATGTTGTTAATCATCATGGTAGCGTCAACATCCTCATTTCTAGAGGAACATCGAAATTGAGCGTACATGTTAGAATTCTATAACTTTTATTGATTGGTTGAAGATAAAGTAGCAAAAATGTATATCAAAGTGAAGGAAATTTAATGCTCTACAACTTCGTTTTTACAGTTTTTGTGAGAAACGCTCGTTGACAAAAAGCGACAGGTAAAAATGATTTTTTAGAAAATTATAGATTTTCAATAACGTATATCTCGAAAACCGTTGGATATTCGACAAATATGTATATACAACTTTATAGGAAATTTAATTAGCTTTCATTTTTATATAGAACATATTTTTTCTAGAGTCCACCGTTTCCGAGATATAATCGAAAAACCCAAAAATGGGACCTTCTCCCCCCTCTCCCACCGTAAGCTCACCTCCCAGGGGCGGGGACTTTTAGTATGTTTACGTACTAACTAGGTACTCCTAACTAGGTCCTGAAGTCAAAAAGTCTCGCATATTCCATGCACTCTACAATACAGGGTGTCCCGAAACTCCCGCCTTCCCCTCTAGGTGCTAATTCTCCATGCAAAAATAGTAAGAAAAGTTCCTATAAACATGTGTCCGGAAATGCTTCCTACGGCCCTCTAAGGATGGCGCAAAAATAGGTGTTTTTACTAATTATCTCGGAAATAATTTTTGACAACTTTATGAAACTTGGTTAACTATTTTCGATCATTAAAGGTTATTGTTTTACAGCATTAGCCAAAATTAATTTTATCCAGGGGCGGAGAAACGAGGGGTCCATGTCCTTTGTTTCTACATATTAATGTTTCAAGTTGATATTTTTAGTATTTTAATCTGATTATGATTCCCTGGTTAATTCTGCATAAAAAAGGTTCTCTTTACAATTACCCATATGGCAAGCCGTTTTCGAGTAAAAGCGGTCTAAACGAAATATTGCGTAAAATGTCAACTTGAAACATTTATATTTAGAAACAAAGGACACGGACCCGGGACCCCTCGTTTCTCCGCCAATGGATAAAATTAATTTTGGCTAATACTGTAAAACAATAACCTTTAATGATCGAAAATAGTTAACCAAGTTTCATAAAGTTGTCCCAAATTATTTCCAAGATAATTAGTAAAAACACCTAACCCTTAGAGGGCCGTAGCTCCCTTAGGAAGCATTTCCGGACACATGTTTATAGGAACTTTTCTTACTATTTTTGTATGGAGAATTAGCACCTAGAGGGGAAGGCGGGAGTTTCGGGACACCCTGTATATTCATTGATTGGACTACAAGGCTTCTTGGTTCTTGGCACTTTATCACATGAATTAAAATGTCACTTTACTGTTATAGTAATGTCAGTGTTAATAAAAAACAGTTCGACAGAAAATATTTCATATACCTGCCTTCTCGTATTTTTCTTTGGATTTAAAGGAAGTACGCTCGAAGTTGCTTCTCGAGCGGCATTTAAAATGTTTTCAGAACAATTTTCTAAATTGTTTTCAGTAGCAAGATTCATTTTTATAATTAATATATAACTTAAAATCAATTCGACTTACATAAAGACACGACACAAGAATTATACTTAACTGTTATTATTATATAAATAAACAAAGCCATGTCAGTTACTATGGTCATGGGTGCCGCCCTCCCCTGGCCTTTGAAATAGTGTTAAAATTGGCTAATTAATTAATATTCACAAATAAACTTTATTGCAATTTTTCAATCATCCATGTATCAAAGGTACCTACAATAAAATTCTTTATTTAAGTAACAATTTGGTATCTTTTTATCCAATAAAAGCGCTAAGACATTTCTAAAAAAATTTGCTCTGCCTCCCCCCTGGAAATTTTGGAGGCGACGCCCTTGACTATATGGTTACGGAAACAAGTACCTACTATGACTTTTTTTAAATTTCAAACTTTGTAATGCTTTTTTTTATATCGCGCTCCACAGAACATAAAGGTACTGCGCTCGCTCGTCGTACTCAAACATTATATTCGTTTAGTAAAACTTTGCTTTTCTAAACTTGTTGTTTAATGTACTATTTTCTACGACTGCCCTCGAAAATTACAAAAAACCCACAGCAACCACGATCCGAAACTATAATTTTTCACATGTGTGCAAAAATCCGAAAACACAGTATGTGTTAATTATAAGTATGTACAATAAATTTAACAGACGATTATTTGAGTGATTATAAGACAGAAAGTTCATATAAATACCTATGGGTTCGAAAATGCTTCGTTTTCAAGATATAGGGTGTTTAAGCTTATTTTAAAAAATTGCTTTTTCGTGAATATCATAAATATCCTTTACCCAATTTTGTTGTAATTTGGCAGTGTTATTATTTGTGTTGTTTGGGAGGGTGTTAATTATTATATGTACAATAAATTTAACAGACGATTATTTGAGTGATTATAAGACAGAAAGTTCATATAAATATGGGTTCAAAAATGCTTCGTTTTCAAGATATAGGGTGTTAAAGCTTATTTTAAAAAATTGCTTTTTCGTGAATATCATAAATATCCTTTACCCAATTTTGTTGTAATATGGCAGTGTTATTCGTAGTGTTAAGGGGTTAATTTAACCCTAACTTGATTAAATTTATTAAGTCCAGTGGTGTCCCGAGCGGCACCTTAACGAATATTTTTGACAAAAAAATGTACGCCACAAATTTTTTTGGAATTTTTATTTTTTTTCTGGATTAAGCAACTAAATACAACTTTTGTGTCTCATGAAATTTTTTCGTATCTTGATTAGTTTTTGAGAAAAAAATCCACTCCTGAGATATGCAATTAAGTGGATTTTTTTTTCTCAAAAACTAATCAGATACGAAAAAACTTCAAGAGACACACTCCTGAGATATGCAATTAAGTGGATTTTTTTTCTCAAAAACTAATTAAGATACGAAAAAAATTCAAGAGACACATAAGTTGTATTTTTAGTTGCTTAATCAAAAAAAAAAAAATTACAAAAAATCTGTGGCGTACATTTTTTTTTGTCAAAAATATTCGTTAAGGTGCCGCTCGGGACACCACTGGACTTAATAAATTTAATCAAGTTAGGACTAAATTAACCCCTTAACACTACGAAACTACGAATTACAACAAAATTGGGTAAAGGATATTTAAGATATTTACGAAAAAGCAATTTTTCAAAATAAGTTCAACACCCTGTATCTTGAAAACGAAGCATTTTCGGACCCATGTTCATATGAACTTTCCGTCTTAAAATCACTCAAATAATTGTCTGTTAAATTTACATACTTAATTAACACCCTGTATACTGTCATGTTTTTCACACAGTCCTGTCAAAAACAGAACAGACATCTGTTATTTGTATTTTTTTAGGCTAGGCTAGGCTTTATTCAGTTTCATAGTAACCGATTTGTAATTTTAATTTTTAATGTAATTGGTTTTGTTAAATAAAAATATCTATCAAATTGTTTGCTTTTTTTTTCCAATCGTAGAAGAAATATTGCAAACTACGTTTGAAAACATCTTTTCACACACATTGGACTTGTGGGCCTCGCCTCCGGCTCGTCCCACCAAACTATCTCACTTGTGTAAAAAGATTCGTTTTCAAAACTTGTTATTTAAAATACTATTGTTTGGATACAGCGCCTTGACTAGAGGTAACAAAAATGGCCGCTATACGTCATCACTAATACAGCGTATTACGGCTGATCCCATGATTTTGCCTTTTAGGGCCGGTTTTTCAATGTTGAGTTAACTCTAACTAAAGGATAATATCCAAGGAAACAATTATTGTAACAATGGTCTCCTTGGATATTATCCTTTAGTTAGAGTTAACTCAACATTGAAAAACCGACCCTTAGGGGTGGTAGAGTCGTATATTTGGGATACGTCGGCACGATTTTGGACCGACATATTTCTGTGCTGACCATAGACAAAATATGTACTGACAGTCACCAGTCACCATACAAAGAAACCTTAATAAATAGATTTTATTCTAATAAATTCATATATGCACTTGCGATTTGCGATTTTCAGGATTAAATTGGATTGGCCAGTTTCAAATATTTTTGACAGAATTATTTCCAATTCAATTATGCGAGAATCGCAAAATTTAAATGTGGGGGAGAGAAAATAGAAATAGTTTCCATTTTTCGCGATTATCGCTAAAATCTTTTAAACTGTGCATGCGCTTTTCTTCATAGAAATATCGATTATTAGTGATGACGTAAAGCGTAAAGCGACCATTTTTGTATCCAAACTATTTTACCTTTGTTTTGTATATTATATGATGTTTCCGATTGTGAATTTTAAATGTATCAAAAACCTGTTTTGACAAAAGTCGAGCAATACAACTACCTATATCAACTGATAGGTATCTCCTTTTATAAAATATAAAATCTTCTTACGTTTGTTTGGATACAGGGGCGACTTTGACGTCGCATTAATAGCCGGCTGTGGCGTACTCACTTACATATACTTCGTCGGCATACTGTTTTTATGTTTATTTTTATATAAAATAATAAAAAGTCATGGTGATGAATAATAACAAAATAGAATATCAAAAAATATTAAAATGTACAGAAGCTGTTATACATATAAAGATTCAATATACCATTTAATTTAAATATTCTGATTATATTTTATAATTATACCACAATAAATTAATCATACAAACTATAAATTGGTATAAGTTGGTGACCCCTGATCGTTGATTTGGATATCTTCATTTTGCTGTTGTTCTTGATGGATACTTGCTGCTAATTGGTGTTTCCAGTTCCCTGTTGGATTGGATTTCCTGTGAAAGCCATTTCTACCCGTCTCTTGTCCGTACTCCTGCCCACAAATTTTGCCCGTTACCCAAGATCATCTAGCTGATAGCGCAGATTACGTGTAAGTGCTTACTCTTCTTATACTGTTCCCTGCAAAATCATTAACCATCAAAGCATCAATAGTTCGGTAATCTTATTATCTGGAATATTTAATTATGGTAGATCAAGTTTTGAATCAGGATTTACCCTTTAGCACTGATCAACAAAATTATGCAACAACAGTGAGATTTCCTCCTTTTTGGACCTCAAAACCAGAAGTTTGGTTTAGTCAGGTTGAGGCACAATTTTCATTAGCTAAAATTTCTAATGACAGGAAAAAGTACGACCATATTTTAGCTTTATTACCAATTGAAGTTATTAATGATATTTATGATGTGATACAAAACCCACCAGAACATAATTTATTTGATAATTTAAAAACAACCATCTTAGTACGTCTCTCTTCTAGTGAAGAGAAACGCCTTGATGATTTACTTACAGGCTCGCAGATGGGCGATCGTAAACCATCAGAGTTTTATAGACATATGTTAGGCATCGTTGGTGGATCTCACATGGTTAGTCAAGATTTATTGGTCAAACTTTGGAAAAGGCGCTTACCAAAAACAATTTTTGTTGCTATTACTGCCTCCGGTAAAACTAATATTGAAGAAATTATTGACATCGCTGACAAAATTTGGGAATCTTGTCAAAACCCTGTTATGTCACCCGTTCATCGACAATCAGATATATATTCCGGTAATTTATCAAATTCTTCAGATTCTTTTCCAACTATAGCAAATTTACTTGATCAATTCAATACATTTTCGACAAATTTTCAATCAACATTGAACCAAATTGTACTTAAACAACAATCACTTGAGTTGCAAATATCTACTTTACAGACTAACTCTTCCCAGAATCAATCACCTACTTTTCCTTCTAAGTATTGTTCCAATTGTCAAAATCGCTCGCGTTCAACCACCCGTTCTTCAAGTCGTAATCGTTTCGACACAACTAATAATACTGTTTGTTATTACCATCAATTATATAAAGACAGAGCTTTCAAATGCGGAGGTTCTTGGTGCATCTTTAATAAAAATCATTCACGAACTACTAGTATGACAGTTACAAATTCTCCTTTGTCAAAAAACGGATAAATTCTAGTGTTCTTCCACCAAACACTAGAGTACTAGACACCAAATGTCGCCTATTTGTTTATGACTCTATAATAACTTACGTTTTTTAGTAGACACAGGAGCAGATTTGTCCGTTATTCCGAGGAATGAATTAATAGATTTTAAACGAAATCCAGATCTTATTCTAACTGCAGCAAACGGATCTATCATACATACTTATGGCAAAAGAATGTTAAAAGTTAATTCTGGTTTATGTTCTACACAGAGTAGCACGTGTATTTTTATTGCTCCGTAAAACTGTGACTTTAATTAATTAAAACTGTAAAAAGAAAAAGGTGACGAAAGGTTGGTAGTGAAGTGTTAATTTATTATAAAAAATTTAGATCATGGCAACTAGAAATAGACAAGATAAATCTGATTTAAAAGCTATAATTAGAGAAACAATACATGAATTATTTGGCGATGAAGATTTTATAAATACAATCCTAAAAAAGTTCAATGATAAAATTGAACAAAAAACTAAAGATATGGAAATATCGATAAAAACCAATGTAAACAAACTAGAAGAATTGGATTCTAAAATCGATCAGCTGCAACAGAATGAAAAAATAAATAATATATGCATATATGGAATTGCTGAAGAGGAACATGAAAATATTAATTTGAAAATCTCACAGGTACTAAGTGATAGTGGAAAATTTGATAACTTATCAAATGACATTGTAAAGGCTTCTAGAATTGGAATATACACTAGCGCTCAGAAAGCAAGACCGGTAATTGTAAAATTTAAAAACTTTGAGCACAAATTTAATATTATAAAAAATTGCAAAAGATTCAAGGGAACAAACATCTTTGTGGCAGAGGATTTAACTAAAAAAAGGAGTCAACTTCTAAAGGCGGCAAGAGAAGTGCTGGGCAATAAAAATTCTTGGAGTTTTAATGGAACTATATATGGTAAACAGAATGGCAATGTAGTCAAGATCAAAAACAACACTGATATTATCAATCTAAAAAGGTGAAAATTTTGTTATTTTTTCTTTTCCTAAGCTGTAATAGTATTTTTAATTGATGTAAGTTTAAATGTACTTTAAAGATTATTGTATAATTCAGAAGTAATTATTTTTTGTTATTATTTAACATTTTATAAGTCGTAATCTAGATTTTTTATTTTTTTATTATTGTAAATAGGGAACATCCTTATCTTATTACTATATTCTTTTATTCAATAATATGTAGGTCTTTTTTTTTTTTCTCTCTTTTTCTATTGATAAAAGTATGATACTCGGGGGAATAAAATTTACAATTTGAAATTGTGATATATTACACAGACATTTTTTTTTTTTTTGTAAACAAATCAAAATAAATTTACTTAATGAATTAAATGAAGCTGAGGAAATTGATACAGTAATCTGTGAGAGTATTAATGATTCTTTAATTGATTTAATCAGTAACAACAAAAATGACTTTTTAAATATAATACACTTAAATATTAGAAGCCTAAAAAAAAATTTTGATGAGTTAATGATTTATCTTGAACATCTGGGTGAAGGAAATTTGGATCTAATTGTGTTATCTGAATCTTGGTGCCTGGAAGAAGTCGGTGATTTCACTATTCCTAATTTTAACGTATATTATAATAAGTCGTATTTCAATCAAAATGATGGAGTCGTAGTTTATTGCAAAAATAGTATAGATGTAGGAATGACAATTGAAAAGTTTAGTGAAACAAATTTAATGAGATTTACTTTTATTAAAAATAAAATATCTTTTGGAATAACTACATCCTATAGACCACCTTCAACCAATGTTAACTTGTACATCCAGGAATTAAATAATTATTTCACTGAATTAAACTCGCAAAATGTTGAGGTTTTTATTGGTGACACAAACATAAATTTAAATAATAAAAATGAAAATTTAGTTAATAATTACTTATGTACGCTTGGACAATATGGACTTGTGTCTTATATAAACAAACCCACTAGAGTTACAAATAATTCAACTAGTATAATAGATCATGCCTTTATTAGAGTAGACAAACAAACTACACATAAAATTTCTATAACTCCACTAATAATTGAAACAGCTTTATCGGATCACTTTTCCATTTTATTGTCAGTCAATCTGCAACAAAAATTAAAGGCAATAAATAATATAAATGAAATAAATATCACTAATTATAATAAATTAAATAAAGCATTAAAACAAGAAACGTGGGAAGATGTACTTCTAGAAACAGACGCTCAAAAAGGATTTTCTTTATACATAAATAAAATTCAAAATATTATAAAATTACACACAAAAACATTAATAATAAAAAGTAACAAAATGCGCAAACTAAAACCATGGATTACGCAAGGTATTATAAACTCAATTATACATAGAGATTACCTAAAAAAAATTTTGAAAACAAATAATACAGATGAAAATATATCAGAATATAAAATATACAGAAACCGTCTAAATAATTTAATAAAATTAACCAAAAATGAGTATTACAAAAATAAAATAAATGATTCAAATAATAATTACAGAAAAATTTGGCAAATTATAAATGAAGCTTCAAATAGTGAAAATAAAATTAATAAAGAAAACTTTAACATAAAAGATCAACAAGGCAGGCTATTAGAATGTGATAATAGTAAAGCAAATTATTTTAATAAATTTTTCATCAATATTGGAGAGAAAATGGCTAGCTTAGTAGACAAGAATGTATCGAACACTCTAAATATAAATAAAACTTCGAAATCTTTGTATTTGCATCCGGTAACTGAAAATGAATTAATTATAAATATTAATAATCTAAAAAATCACTCTTCCCCTGGGCCAGATGGTATATCTGCAAAATTAATTAAAACGTGTCACAAACATTTAGTAAAACCTTTGGTACATATTATTAACATCGCTATAGCTACTGGCTCTGTACCTAACGAGTTTAAGGAGTCCATAACAATTCCAATTTATAAATCAGGAAACAAAAGTAACCCAACAAATTATAGACCCATAACAATTATTAATAACTTTGCTAAATTATTTGAGCAATGTATCAAAACACGATTGATGAATTATCTAAATAAAAACAATATATTAAACAAAAATCAATTTGGTTTTCAAAAAAATATTGGCACCGAGACTGCGATTCATGAATTAATTACAAATATCATAATTAATAATAACGAAAACAAAAAATGTCTTTCTGTATTTCTAGATTTAGCTAAGGCGTTTGACACCGTAAATCACAATATATTGCTAAATCGCCTAGAGGATAGTGGTATACGTGGTTCTGCTTTGCGGATTTTCAGTAATTACTTAACAAATCGACTACAAGTTGTAAAAATTAATAACTGCATAAGTGACCCTTTAAAAATATCCATGGGCGTCCCTCAAGGGACAGTGTTAGGTCCCATTTTGTTTCTTATATATATTAATTTACTGGGTAATCTTGATATTAAAGGAAAAATTGTATGTTATGCAGATGATACTGTAATTAACTTTGTTGGGAGTTCCTGGAATGAAGTATACACTAATGCAGAAATTGGGATGCAAAAAGTTCAAAACTGGTTGAATGTTAGTCTCCTAAGTTTAAATCTAACAAAAACTAAATTTATAACTTTCTCCACTACAGCTGCTGATCAACCAAATAATGATACACTTAAAATACACAAAATTAGTTGTGATAATAACCAAAATTGTGATTGTTCACTTATTGACAGAGTTAATTCATTGAAATACCTCGGAATTGTTGTTGATCAGTATTTAAAATGGAATGAACATGCAGATTTTATTACAAAGAAACTTAGGAGGCTGATACACAAATTCTATCAGTTGAGAGACATACTTAGTAAAAAGATTGTGATTACGGTGTATGATGCTTTAGTTGAATCTATTTTGAGATATTGCATCATTGCGTGGGGGGGATTATATAAACATTCGCTTTCTAACCTAGAAGTCATACAAAATACGATTTTAAAAATTATTTTTAAAAAACATCGGAGATACTCAACTAACCAGTTATATCAGGAAGTGGGATTATTAAACATAAGACAAATTTATACTTACCAATGTATCTTGTGGATGCGTAGAAATAACGATAATTCTAGAAGTTCCTTCAATCATTACACCAGATCTGTTTCATCACAAAACCTGGTTACTCCAATGTGTAAAAAAGCCCATACCCAAAGATTTATATGGTTTTTGGGGCCTAAATTCTGTAACTTACTTCCACTAGGAATTAAAGCTATTGTATATTATAATAAATATAAAAGAGAAGTAAAGAAATATATTAGTTCAAATTTTGTTCTCTTCCAGAGTTTGTTTGATTAATAAAACACTTACCTTTTTGTTTTTCTACTATTTAAATTAATAGCTCATCATATATATTCATTATACTTTTGATCGTGTGATTATTGTATCAATTTCTCTCAGTAGTCCTAAATTAATTCAGCATTACAAATTTGTCTCGCTAGTATATACTAATTATATGTATTGTTAGGTATATAATCATAAATTTGTTTCATTTTCACATACAGGTATTTCATACCTAGGTGTTTGGATCAAGTTGTATTTTTTTATTGTTTCTATTTTTATGTATTATGTTATACTATTATATACCTATTTGTAATAATTTTTCCAGAAATAAATTGAATTGAATTGAAAAAATTGAATTTGGGTTTACGTCGCGATTTTTCCTTTGTGTTTAATATTGCTGATATTCCAGTGCCTATACTTGGTGCTGATTTTTTAGTTCATTTCGGATTAGTAGTGGATTTAAAAAATAAACGTTTGACAGATAACAATACGTCATTGTCAGTGATTTGTTCTCTCGAACGTGTTGCTTTACTTACACCTAAATTATTTTCGGTCGAAGACCCATATACAAAATTGTTATTGGAATTTCCACAATTGGTTAGTTCTCCCAATTATTTTTTACCAGTTAAACACTCTGTTAAACACCACATTGTTACAGAGGGTCATTTACCATTTTGTCATCCGCGAAGGTTGGATACGACAAAATTTAATATTGCCAAAAATGAATTTAAACAAATGATTGATTTCGGGATATGTGAACCTTCTTCATCATCGGTATCTTCACCTTTACACATGGTTGCAAAGAAAGAACCGAATGATTGGCGTCCATGTGGCGACTACAGGAAACTCAACGTAGTTACTGTTCCCGATCGATATCCATTACCACATATTCATGATTTTAATTCTCATCTTTTCGGTTGCACAGTGTTTTCAAAAATAGATTTGGTCCGCGCCTACCATCAAATACCCGTCGCAGAATCTGACGTTTACAAAACAGCGATTACTACTCCTTTTGGCTTATTCCAATTTTTACGAATGCCTTTTGGATTACGTAACGCTGGTCAAACATTTCAACGCTTCATGAATGAAGTTCTCAAAGATTTACCCTACATTTATATATATCTAGATGATATTTTGATCGCAAGTAAGGATCAACATGATCATTTATTGCATTTGCGTACAGTTTTCAATCGCTTGGAAACATACGGAATCAATATTAAACCATCAAAATGCGTTTTTGGTAAGAGCTCTTTAAATTTTCTAGGTCATCATATCTCTGCTGATGGCATTTCACCTACCAATGAACGCATTGCTATTATTAACGATTTTCCGACCCCTGTGACACTCAAACAACTTCAACGATTTATAGGAATGGTAAATTTCTATCATCGTTTTGTCCCTAACTTAGCAGAAATTTTAACGCCCTTACATTCTCTTTGTACTAAGTTAGCACGGGATAAAATGAAAGTTATAGGTTCCTGGCCAGCAGACTGTACTGTTAGTTTTTTGAAAGCTAAACAAGCCATAGTGAATGCAACAGTTTTATCTCATCCCAAATACAATAATGGAGTAACACTGATATTATCTGTTGATTAGTACTGAACATGCATTATTTGATAAATTATTAAAATCTATAGAATGTTCTAATAAGGAGCAAACAAAAGAGCTTAAAGAATATATCAATCAAGAAGTGCAGGATATAAAAGATAAATTGATTGAAGAAAAACAAAAAAGAGTTGAACTAGAAGCCAAATACTCTAAATTGGAAGAAAAATATACAATACTAGATAAAACCCTAAGAAAAAATAATATTGTCGTTTTTGGTCTTGAATACACTAGTGATAAAAATCTTGGCCCATTTATTGTTGAAAAATTGAACCATTTTCTACAACTCAACTTGTGCTTACAAGATATAAATAATGTCTTTACTATCGGGAATAAAAGTCACAACAAGCCTATATTAGTGAAGTTTGTTTCATATCTAAAAAAAGAATGTAGAAAGTTAAAAGGAACACAAATAAATATAACTCATGATTTGAATGCCGAAGACAGAAAACTAAACAAAATTTTGTGGCCACATTTAAAAGAGGCTAGAGATAAAAAACTTAAATCCTATATAAAGGGAGGTAAATTGTACATTAACGATAAAATATACACTGCAAGTCAATTAGTACAAAAAAACGAAAATGAGCAAACTGAACAGGATGTAGGAACTTCTAAAGGATTTCATGCAGATAATGGACCATCTACACCTCATACAAAGAATAAGGAAGAATTGGATAAGGAGATCAACATAACACAATTTGCGGAAGCTGATCCAAAAAAGAAAAAACTACAAATAAATTTATCAACTAAGCCGTCGACAAGACTGGCCTGTAAAACTAAAGAATAACAATTGTGTAGTTTTAAATAATTAAATAATATATATGTATTTTTTTCCTCTTCCTTTTACATTTATTTCCTATAAATTTTGTATGTATTGTATGTTATAAGTATAAGTAGGTACATAATGTTCTTTTTCTTTTCTCTCTGGTAATGTTAGGTATAAATAATTAGTTTTTATCCCAACCATATTCTTTTTATAAGTGTTATCATAGGTATAAAAATATAAGTTAACAATGAAGCATATTAGTATTTCCCATTTAAATTTACGTTCAATATTCACTGGTTTTACTGAATTTGTGGATCTGGTTACTAGGCACTCTTTTACTTTCGTGTGTGTGACAGAAACCTGGCTGCAAAGACAAGATCCTTCTGCGATTGTTTCTATACCAGGCTATAAATTATTTAGATGTGACAGGGTAAGTAGAGGTGGAGGTGTGGGAGTATATGTGCAAGATAATATTGCCTGTGATATTATTGGTTTTGATTTTGAACTCGATGTAGCATATGAGCAGCTATGGTTAAAATTTAAAATCTCTAGCAAGAAATATGCACTAGGAGTTTTATACCGTCCACCTAACAGTAATTTATTAAGTTTTGTTGAGCAAATTGACACTATTTTATCTGTTGTGTTTCCTACAGTAGATGAAGTAATTTGTGTAGGTGATATGAATATTAATCTCTTAAATAATGATAATAACCCGCTATCACATTGTTTTAATTCATACGGCTTCACTCAATTAATTAACGAGCCAACTAGGTTAACCGCACAGGCTTCTACGCTGCTGGATCCCATCTTTGTCAGTAATAAAGACGCAATTAGGGAATCTGGTACGCTTACTGCTGATCTTATCTCTGACCACCATTTGGTATATTGTGTATATAATAATCAAGTGTCCAAATTTAAACCTAAGATTATTAAATTTCGAGATTTTAAAAACTTTGATAATAACCAATTTACTATAGATCTGGAGCAACTACCTTGGTTTGACATCATCCGTCAAGAAAATATTGATATCAAATTAGACATGTTTGTAAAGTTAATTTTAGAACTATTTAACAAACATGCACCCTTACGTACAGTTAGAGTTACTAAGCCTAAATCTCCTTGGCTGACTGACAGACTATTACAGATGATTGATTTAAAAGATAAAGCCCTTGATAAATTCAAAAGATCAAAGAACCAGGAAGATCATGAGCAGTATAAGTGCATACGAAATCTAACGTTAAGAGCTCTGCGTAGTGAAAAAAGAGCCTATATTAATAATTTTGTAGAATATGAAAATAATCCAAAAAAAACGTGGAAGGCTTTAGAGTCGCTTAACGTTAAATCGAAAAAGAATAATTACACTATTCCAAACCGTCTTGCAAATCCTCAAGAGATAAACAACTTCTTCATGGGCAGTAACAATCCTAACGATCACATGTGTGCCGTGGCACGATGAATTATTATGAAAATCATGTTTATAATCCTAATATAAAATTCTCGTTTAACATGACTTCCTCTGAGGAAGTCACTGATATTATTCGAGAATTAAAATCTAAAGCCTACGGTATTGATGACATCTCGAGCACAATGTTAAAGTATTGTTCTCCTTTTCTTGATAAATATATTGTCCATATCATTAACTGTTGTATAGAGAAAAATTACTTTCCTAGGATTTGGAAACAAGCAATTGTCAACCCTTTACCTAAAATAGCCAATCCAAACTCATTTGGGGATCTCAGACCGATTAGTATTCTATCCATTCTTTCAAAAATCATGGAAAAGGTATTATATAAACAATTATTCAGTTATTTTACTCAAAACCACATACTGTCCAAACATCAATCAGGTTTTAGAAAGAATCACAGCACTGCAACTGCTTTAGCTGACGTTTTACATAATATTGTTACTGCCATAGATGAAGGGGATGTGGCTGCACTTATACTGCTTGATTATTCTAAGGTTTTTGACACCATAAATCATAAAGTTATTCTGTCAAAATTAAAATATTATGGTGTTGAGGGTCCATCTTTAAATTTATTAAACTCTTATTTAACTGAACGGCAGCAGAAGGTAAATGTAGAACATAACCTATCTGATTTTAAAACACTATTAGCGGGAGTACCTCAGGGTTCGGTCTTAGGCCCCTTGTTGTTTATTATTTATACTGCCGATTTACTGGTGGACTTTACTAATTGTCACGCGCATGCTTATGCTGATGATACGCAGTTACTGTATAAATTTAGTGTCAATAATCTACCAGTAGCTAAAAACATCATAAATACAGACTTACAAAATTTATACAAAAAATCTACTAGCTGCAATTTAAAGTTAAATAGTAGTAAATCGTGTGTGTTATTCTTTGGTGCACAAAAAAAGGTGGATGTTGTTAAAAATTCATTAAATATAATAATAAATGATGAAGCTATTCCTGTTGTAGACAATAAAAAGAATCTGGGCCTAATATTTGACATTAAATTAAAATTTACACTTCAAGTCAGTGAGGTAGTGCGAAGAGCATATACGGCCTTAAAGTTATTGTATTCCAATAAAGAAATTTTAGGATATAACCAAAAAAAAACACTGGCTGAAACTATGGTGCTATCTAATTTTAATTATGGTGACTACATTTATGGACCTTATCTGGATTGTATAAATAAAACCCGTATTCAACGTGTTCAAAATTATTGTTGCAGATTTATATACAATCTGCGTAAATATGATCATATTTCTACGAAGTTTACTGAACTATCGTGGTTAAATATGGTCAACAGAAGGAAACATCACCTGGCGATTGCTACGCATAAGGTAATTTGCACCTCTACTCCTGCTTACCTTAAGGAAATGTTACTTCCGCGTAGTAATTTTCACCACGTCAATTTAAGAAGGATTAATACACTCCACACACCAAGGCACCGTACTGCACTCTTTCAGAAAAGTTTTATTTATAATGCCGTAGCTCTTTATAATTCATTACCTAATTACTTAAAAGAATTAACAGTAAAGCAGTTCAAACCAAGATCAAGATTATATTTTCTGCAAATTCAGTAAACTTGTCAGTAAACTTTGTGAGGAACAAGTACAGTTATTTTGAAGTAATCACTAGTACCTACTATATTATGCTTCATACGTTTTCATATGGTTTATATTATATTTAATATTTATATCTATCTCTATCTTATTTCTAGTTTTAATTCATTAATTTTTTACTTAATTATAAAATTATATTTATTGTTGAGGTTAAGTGTAAGAATAGTGCCTTGTGCGCTAAACTTCGCCTCATTTTTTGTAGTATCACATGTATTGTGTATGCAAAAATAAAAGACGATTATTATTATTATTATTATTATTATTACTTGCCCGAGCTAATTCCGTTCATTGGTACGATGAACTCAAGGCTTGTAGACGTACAGGTTACATCAATGAGCAGCATTTGGGCGAGGAAAATGCGGGTTGAGGCAGGGCTGGCGACCGCGGTCTGTCATTTATTTTACATACTAAAAAGAGACACTAAACACTGCCCTGCTGTTGTGGAACAGAGATGGATGTACCGGCGGTCGCCAAGTGACGTATGATATATTGGGTAACCTTTATGGTGGATCTCCACACCTGCGGCGTCCGGCGTGCGTGCCCTACTCGTGATTGGTTTATACAAAAAAATTTGAAGGGGCGGTTTTATAAATCGCTGCCGTCGAAAAGTTCACCAACTTCCAACATTTTTGCGGCTTGACGTCGATGAGGGTCCGATCTCTCTCTCTCTTTATGTACCTGTCTTTATTGGAAAGTGCGTTATATGCAGGTTATATGTATGCAACTCGCAAGCGACAGAAACAGCTGGTTTTTGTAATATGAGAAGAACTTAAGGTTATTCTATTATAAACAAAAACAATTTCCCTACCTCCAAATTTTTAAAATGTAAAAATGTCTTGTTATGTAAGTAGGTAGGTATATCAATTATACAAATTCATATAAATAGAACCCTTGTATAGACTAGTCCTTAAACCTGTTTGTTTTCTTCTATACTCGGTCCTAAATCTGGGGATTTTAGACTCCCAATTTTATAAAATTTTAAAACACGGAACATGTCGCCGGGGGGTGTGGAGACAATTCAAATTTTGTATGGGATGCGGTGTGCGGCAGCCGCACGCCGGACGCCGCAGGTGTGGAGGTCCACCATTAGAGTTTACCAGCCTTGCGATGAACTTCCAATTATTTTATTAGGTTTGCGAGCTATGCCTAAAGATGATTTGAATTGCTCATCTGCTGAACTTGTTTACGGTCAGACTTTACGTCTCCCAGGTGAATACTTTATTAAATCACATACTGATACACAAATACCATTGTTTATTGACAAATTACAAAATTATTTTGACAACTTGCATTTTAGAACACCTAAACGAAATTTTCCTCATGGCACGTTTGTTAGTCCTGACATTAAAACTTGCAAATTTGTTTTTCTGCGAAACGAAAGACTTAAACCAGTTTTCTCTTCTTGGTACGAAGGGCCTTTTCAAGTGCGTTCTCGTACAGATAAACTTATTACAATTCTGAAACGTGGGAAAGACCTCACTGTCAATATTGACAGAGTCAAACCTGCGTATTTGTTGAACGATGTTGTAGAACTACCCGTCAAATCGACTTGTAAAAAAGTTCGCTCCGATATTGATGCTTTGGTAGTTTAATTTTTATTTTTGCAGGGGGAGTATATGTGGCGTACTCACTTACTTACATATACTTCGTCGGCATACTGTTTTTATGTTTATTTTTATATAAAATAATAAAAAGTCATGGTGATGAATAATAACAAAATAGAATATCAAAAAATATTAAAATGTACAGAAGCTGTTATACCATAGAGATAGAATATAAGGAGATGCTATACGATATAAATAGGTAAGGAAATAACGGTACTACTGGGCGGAACTTATTGTAGTAGCAATATGGCGGCTTTAACAGAGTTGGATTAAGCGCGTTCTCACGATTCGATTTTAGTTGGTCAACTTTCAACTTTCGTAATCAACTAAATTCGGTGCAGTTTTTGGTTCTTTTTAGACAAGATATTTAATCTAGTAGAACTAGTTTTATGGGGCTTATAATAATAGGTCCCTTTGAAAGAAAACTGCACTATTAGTTCAATAGTACCAATTCCTACAGCTTCTTAATTGGGTGTGTGGATGATGGTGGATATGGAAAGTAAAACAATAGGCAAATAAGTAAATTTATCTTTAATTTATATACCCATGTTATACATTGTTTCAGAATACATAAATATACGGTAGGTCCCCAAGAAAAATTATAGCCAAATTGGAAACAAAGACGGGATGATCGTGCGTAAAGCGTAAAGTGTGTATTAAATAGAGAAAACGATCGTGAATGTGTAACGCCCACACTCCTTCGAAGTGGTACGTACCAATCAGAAGATTTTCTCCAGGGCTATATTGAATAACTGACACACCAGCATCTTCCTGTCGGAGTCCCTTGTGTATTTCGAACGGTTCATATACCATGAAGTAATATTTTAACTTGACGTTTTTATGTAATACACATTTTACTTGAATAAATATTATTATTATTATTATTATTATTATATTATGTCGTTCTGAAGTTTAATTGCGGACGTGGTGTCAACCATAGTCATTTTAATCAGACAAGTTAGCTCCATTGGTACTCCGAGTTCGTTCATAACATCGTGCAACATCGACCTAAGAATGTTATCATACGCTGCTTTAAAGTAGATGACAAGTGGTGCATACCAGTGTTATACCAATGTCAAATTCTCTGGATTTTTCTCGGATTTGATGCAAAGTGAACATTTGGTTGGTAGTTGAGCCAGCAGCTCTTGAAAATGTTCTGTCCATCCAAATAGAATATATTTTTTATTGCTTATTAAGTTTCCTCCTTTGTCTCTACAGATATTAGTTCTTGGTTTAAAAACCTTTCTTGTCGCGTTTCATAGGTATACGCGTTTCTCTTCCCTTCTAAGATGCTTGTATTTGTCTACCGCCGCCCTTTGTCCTACGCTGTAGCATGTATAAAATACACTACCAATAATAGCATTTATATACCATAATTTTGTAGGTACGGTTCTGTTTATTGTTTATACTAACTTATGAAATGTTATTCCTGACATCTTTTTATCCACGCCCGTCTCTGCTACAGCAGCTACGCACAGCACAAGACAAACTAACAAAAAATACTTAGATAGTTCTCAAAACACAAATGAAATGCTAAATATTGCTCAACATAAACTGACAACAAATGACACTACAGTTTGACATTTTTGACAAAAAAGTCGTAGCCATAGCTTTGTTCAAAAACCCTACACTAGCTGCACTAGTGCAAAATTTTTACACTGGGTCCATTATTCTGTGTTCACAAACTCTAGTGTAGATGTCATCTGGCATATGTCAAAAATATTTGGCGTTCAAATATTCCAATGTAGTGCAGAAATGTGTAACACTTTTACACGAACTTGAAAGGTAGTGCAAAAGTGTAGTGTAGAATGTGGAGATTTGAGAACAAGAAATACGGAAAAATAAGGTTATGCTTGCTTGAGGTGTCAATGGTGTTGTACAAATACTTAAGTAAACGTTTTTTTCTGTATAAGTGGTCTTCATTTGGAGAGTCATCGGAATCATCATCAGATGATACCAATTCTGATAAAACTAATCTCTCCATTAGATATCTGTTATCTGTTTTAGTACCAATTTACTTTAATGCTTCAAAAAAATAAGCACAACGGGATCACCATGATCAAAATATAAAAGTAAAGTTAAATTTGAACTGTGTTCAGAAACCAATTTAATGCAGACAATTTACACTTTTTACAAACTGCACTACACTGGTGTAGTGTCACAGCAAAATAAACTTACACTACACTACACTATGTGCTACTGCACTACACTAGTGTAATAGTTTTTGAACAAAGCTAATATGGCGGACATGAAACCACTTTTGCCACGTGATGCCGTCTCCCTATTATATTCTATCTCTATGTGTTATACATATAAAGATTCAATATACCATTTAATTTAAATATTCTGATTATATTTTATCATTATACCACAATAAATTAATCATACAAACTATAAATTGGTATACCGGCATTATAGTTTTTGTGCATTTAAGCCCTGATCTTTTCTTTTCAAAAAAATCTATCTCGCTGCACAATATCTCTGTATTTTTTTCTTTTTCTGATTAAATACTTAAGTTATATACAGGCTGTCTATTTTACGAGGGCCACACCAAATATCTCGCTTAATATCTGTTGTTGAAGAATAAAGTTTTAGAAATAGTTTTCCCATTTTTTGTGAGCTATATTTCAGTAAAAAGAAATTTGAAATCCATAGCCTACTTTATGAGATATATTACAAAAACCTGAAAAGTAGGAAAACTACAAACGGTTATAGCTTCCTTATTTGAAGAGATACGAAAAAGTTGAAGGGATGATAGTTGACGGCAAAGACAATAAGAATAATAATATGTATCAAAAAATTCGAAAAACGCAGTTGGCTTTGACATATGCTCTTGTGCAAAAATTAAAACAACAAATCTCAAAGTAGGCCATGACACCATTAATTTCGTTTATTTTTTCTCTTTCCAACGATATAAAACATGTCACAAAAATTTTAACTGATAGTGCCAATATTTAATATTTTACGAAAACCACAATTCATATCGTTAAATCGTAAAAATCACCTATGCCATGATAGTAAAAATTCACTTTATAATAATTATAATTCAGTAATTATTTATTACAATTTAATACAAACTAACAAATGTCTCATAAATAAAAATAAAAGTACAAAATGAATATCCAAAAAAACGAAAAATTATGTACAGGGTTTTCCACCGAAAATGATCACCCCCGATAACTTTTTAATTTGTAATTTTAGAAAAAAAAGTTTCAAGTAAGAGTTGTAGGACATGTTAAGGGCTTAAAATTCACATTTTTAGAAAAACAATTGAACATCGTATTTTTACGATCTACCGATACAAGTTATGTTTTTTTAAATGGAACACCCTGTATTTTTTTATATTTTTGGATTCTATACGTTTTTCTGATTTCAACCATATGAATATGACATATGTTTGCTCCGGTAGTTTATTTTAAATAATATTTTGCTATCCCTTCGGCATCTTGTAACAAACTGCAACTACGCTGAAAGCTAGTTTTGCTTTCCCATAAAATTAATATTTTAATAACTACCGGAGCAAACATATGACATATTTATATGGTTAAAATCAGAAAAACGTATAGTATCCAAAAATATAAAAAAATACAATACTTAAAAAACATAATTTGTATCGGTAGATCGTAAATACGATGTTCAATTGTTTTTCTAAAAATAGGATTTTTTAGTCCTTAACATGTCCTACAACTTTTATTTGAAATTTTTTTTTTTTAAATTACAAATTAAAAAGTTATCGAGGTGATCACTTTCGGTGGAAAACCCTGTAGGTACATACATAGTTTTTCGTTTTTTTGGATATTCATTTTGTACTTTTATTTTTATTTATGAGACATTTGTTAGTTTGTATTAAATTGTAATAAATAATTACTGAATTATAATTATTATAAAGTGAATTTTTACTATCATGGCATAGCTGATTTTTACGATTTAACGATATGAATTGTGGTTTTCGTAAAATATTAAATATTGGCACTATCGGTTAAAATTTTTGTGACATGTTTTATATCGTTGGAAAGAGAAAAAATAAACGAAATTAATGGTGTCATGGCCTACTTTGAGATTTGTTGTTTTAATTTTTGCACAAGAGCATATGTCAAAGCCAACTGCGTTTTTCGAATATTTTGATACATATTATTATTCTTATTGTCTTTGCCATCAACTATTATCCCTTTAACTTTTTTCGTATCTCCTCAAATAAGGAAGCTATAACCGTTTGTAGTTTTCCTACTTTTCAGGTTTTTGTAATATATCTCACAAAGTAGGCTATGGATTTCTAATTTCTTTTTACTGAAATATAGCTCACAAAAAATGGAATTACTATTTCTAAAACTTTTTTCCTCAACAATAGATATTAAGCGAGATATTTAGTGTGGCCCTCGTAAAATAGACAGCCTGTATATTATTCTTCTACTTTTTAAAGGCGTCAACACATAAGCACTATTCATGGTATTTACTTGTTATCAAGTAGTTTTCTCGTTTTTTGTTGTATGTATAATTTATTGGTTAACAGCAACAACAGCAAGTCTGACAAGACAAGTCTGTTTGAAATTCAAAATGTAAGGGGATGGCGTGAGTCGGGTTTCTTTTTTTTTCCTTTTTGTGTGCTTACATGATCGATTATAACATAGTCGGTCTTGTTTTTATTAGAACAAAGAAGCTGTATGGAATAATTTCTTATCGGGCTTTTTGTTCGAAGGAGATGTACAGACGAGTCAGTTGTAGACCATTTGCTGAACTAAGCGGACGTGTCCTAGTGCAGTTATAACAAAATAGTTTTAGTAGTGAACCTCGAAGCCAGAGTATCAAGGAACAGTTGGTGATAAAAGGAGTGTGCTGTTAGCGGATGATAATAACCAATAGGTCTGATGAGGTTCTATTTACTAGCAGTAAGTGAGTTTTATTAATGTAGCTAATGCAATTTTACTTGTTCTTGAATTATGTGTTGCTCTTAATTTGCAACTGCTTATAGTATACGTTTTATTTACAGCTTGTTACTGGAAGCGTTGTGGACACGTTTCCTCCCTTTTTTAAGTTTAACAGTCCTCAGTTAACTAGCAGTAATGTAACTGTGTATGTGTATTTTCTAACTGTGCATGTTATCTTGATCCGGTTTATTTATTGTTTTGTGCTGATAGCTAATGGCCTCTGGCTGCTCGCCGGTTTATTTATTGTTTTGTGCTGAGAGCTATAGTCACTGACTGCTCGCCGGTTTATTTATTTAACTTGTACTGAGAGCAAATGGCCTCTGACTGCTCGCCGGTTTATTTATTGTTTTGTGCTGAGAGCTAATGGCCTCTGGCTGCTCGCCGGTTTATTTATTGTTTTGTGCTGAGAGCTAATGGCCTCTGGCTGCTCGCCGGTTTATTTATTATATTTTGTGCTGAGAGCTATAGTCACTGACTGCTCGCCGGTTTATTTATTTAACTTGTACTGAGAGCAAATGGCCTCTGGCTGCTCGCCGGTTTATTTATTGTTTTGTACTGAGAGCTAATGGCCTCTGGCTGCTCGCCGGTTTATTTATTGTTTTGTGCTGAGAGCTAATGGCCTCTGGCTGCTCGCCGGTTTATTTATTGTTTTGTACTGAGAGCTAATGGCCTCTGGCTGCTCGCCGGTTTATTTATTGTTTTGTGCTGAGAGCTAATGGCCTCTGGCTGCTCGCCGGTTTATTTATTATGTTTTGTGCTGAGAGCTATAGTCACTGACTGCTCGCCGGTTTATTTATTTAACTTGTACTGAGAGCAAATGGCCTCTGGCTGCTCGCCGGTTTATTTATTGTCTTGTGCTGGTGCTGAGAGCTAATGGCCTCTGGCTGCTCGCCGGTTTATTTATTTAACTTGTGCTGAGAGTGGAACCTATGGCCGCTCGCCTGTTTATTTTTTTAGGATGTGGCCTAGCCTCCCTGAATTTGAGGGTATTGAGAGCGAGAGATAACCTCACCAAGTTTGCATGGACACCTCATACCTTGATTAGCCATAGTCGCCACATGTTTGGCCTAGCCTCCCTGAATTTGAGGGTGTTGAGAGCGAGAGATAACCTCACCAAGTGGGCATGGACGGACACCTCATATCTTGATTAGCCATAGCGCCACATGTTTGACCTCTAGCCGCCGGTGTTCATCCAGTTACCTATTGTTTAAGCTATATATAAATGCATATAGATGCATATATGCGTATGTATCGCGATAACCTAAGTGAATATACTAACTTTGTACTGCTTTTGCAGAATATTCAGTGCATGGTAAGCCAATGTGGATTCACCTGTGTTGCAATAATAGTCTAAGATCCGGTATAAGAAATATATACCCTCATCTGTTATTTATTAATGATAACAAATATATGGTAGATAATATATACATTGATACATCGCACATAGGTTGCCTAGCTAAATCGCGTACCGATAATATTAAATAATAAATTATTTAATTAAATTTATTCGATCAACTTCCCCCAATTGTTATTTATAATAATCATGCATTAGTTGAAAGAATATACCCCAAAGAATCGAGAAAATAAAGGTTGCCTACTTTCCCCTGTGCCCAACTGGGGAGTTGCCAGGTATAAACAGGTGAGTAAGCGTCATTAATATACCCTCATCAGTTATTTAATCGAATTATATATAAAATGAAAGCTTTTTTTATTCTCAATCGAACCGTATTAGGTTGCCTTACCAAAATGTTGGTTCAACCCATGGTTGCCTAGATTTTAGATGTAAAATTTTCAGAGCGAGCGTTGAGAGTGACAGAGAAGCGTTGCGGGCGCAACTCCATGCGACAGACAATGATGAAGCGAGTTCTTTTTAAAGATGATTTTTCCAATAGCGTAAGCGTGTTCCATTGATCAAATACTGGATTCGAGTCACATAAAAAATTAACAATGATATCAAATTTTTTTCATTCACATTTATTTATCAGCGACTATACATAATTATGAAATAATAAGTTTTTCTGTTCAAAATGTGACAGGGATATCCAACGAAAATGACCGCTCCTAATAACTTCTTTATTTTTGATGCTATAAAAAAATTTTTTCTATAAAAGTTATAGGATTTATTGAAAGCATTTAGAATATATATTCAGAAAAATAAATGAAAGTCGTTTAGAGGAGATATGGTTTTAACTTGCATTTTTTCGAATGGAGCACCCCATTTTTTTGCATTTTTGAAATCAAGGTACTTTTCTCATTTCGAATATATATAGATATATATCATATTATCTTTTAGGGTTTTCTAATTATTGCAATTTTTGTGGACCGAAAACAACATAGAAATAAAATAACAGAACAAATTTTTATTTTTAGAACGCACATAAAATGCTCTTTGTCTTTGGTTGTTGCATGTTGTATGACTGATGGTCGAGATGGTAGAGTACCTGCCTCTCACCCAAAAGTCCAGGGTTCGAATCCCGGTCGTGGCAATGGAAAATACTGTGAGAGGGATTTTTCCATTATACACGGATATTGGATGTGTATCCCTTGTCTTTAAATGTGTAGCCCCCTCCCGCACAAGGCTCAGCCTTCTGGGATAAAGGGGGTCGTAATGGGCTCATTTCATGATATTTGCTTTTTAAGTTATTTTAGCATTTTCCGTAAGTATTTCATCCTCTAAGTATATAGTGAAAAAACCAGATCGCTAGCGTTAATATTAACCCTAATATTTGATTTCAAATTCGTAACATATTTGAAACGGCTATGACGTCACACCACCCGACTCCACTGGTTCTATGAGTTATGCGGATATATGGTATTTAGATTTCGCTGTACCAAGGACGAAGCACTTAAAAGATGAACGAAATTACCACTTCCGCCGTGTGTCACGTGTGTGTAGTAACTGCCGCCGGTATGAAACTATAGGAAACAAGCTAGCGGCCGACCGCTGCGAGTGGTGTGACGTCACAGCGCTCTATTTTCATTATTTATTTTGAGGGAGAAGCAGTTGAAAAAAAAATTTAATATTTTGCACATTTACTAATTACAAGGTGTACTTTCGGAATATGAATTAAAAAATTTTTCCGAAATGAGCCCATTACATGTGGTGTATTTATTTATTTATATGTTTTTTGGAACAGCTGATATCTAGCGTCATTGATGTTATAACATTGCTTGATCCCATACAGAAAGGCGGTAAACTCCTGAACACGTTGAATTTTTTCTTCGACGAGTACATCTACCGAGTCCGTCAATGATGCGAATATTTCCTGGAAATCCTTTCGTTTGGAAAATATTTTAAAAGGCTTGAGTTTTCCTTTGTTATAAAATGCACGCATTTACGGGCTGTGATTATACAGCTGCATTTTATAACAAAGGAAAACTCAAGCCTTTTAAAATATTTTCCAAACGCTGTATAATCACAGCCCATAAATGCGTGCATTTTATAACAAAGGAAAACTCAAGCCTTTTAAAATATTTTCCAAACGAAAGGATTTCCAGGAAATATTCGCATCATTGACGGACCCAGTAGATGTACTCGTCGAAGAAAAAATTCAACGTGTTCACGAGCTTACCGCCCTTCTGTATGGGATCAAGCAATGTTATAACATCAATGACGCTAGATATCAGCTGTTCCAAAAAACATATGCAACAACCAAAGACAAAGAGCATTTTATGAAGAAGATTAAAGGCATCGACTTCAATCTGATTCCGCCATGCTGGATCTCACTCAAACAGAAAATTTTACGGACAATCTATGTAAATTCAATGTGTCTTCATGCAATAGATGCGCATGTTGCGTCAAACTAAATCCTGAAGATTGCGGATGGTTTTTGGATGGCTATTTGAAGCCTACATGGTTCGTAGGACACCCAACACCTTTACAAGTTGAGGATATATTGCGAGAATCAAAAGAAAAAGAAATCGATGTAGCTGCATTTTATAACAAAGGAAAACTCAAGCCTTTTAAAATATTTTCCAAACGCTGTATAATCACAGCCCATAAATGCGTGCATTTTATAACAAAGGAAAACTCAAGCCTTTTAAAATATTTTCCAAACGAAAGGATTTCCAGGAAATATTCGCATCATTGACGGACCCAGTAGATGTACTCGTCGAAGAAAAAATTCAACGTGTTCACGAGCTTACCGCCCTTCTGTATGGGATCAAGCAATGTTATAACATCAATGACGCTAGATATCAGCTGTTCCAAAAAACATATGCAACAACCAAAGACAAAGAGCATTTTATGAAGAAGATTAAAGGCATCGACTTCAATCTGATTCCGCCATGCTGGATCTCACTCAAACAGAAAATTTTACGGACAATCTATGTAAATTCAATGTGTCTTCATGCAATAGATGCGCATGTTGCGTCAAACTAAATCCTGAAGATTGCGGATGGTTTTTGGATGGCTATTTGAAGCCTACATGGTTCGTAGGACACCCAACACCTTTACAAGTTGAGGATATATTGCGAGAATCAAAAGAAAAAGAAATCGATGTAGAATTAGAATTATATTTTGACATAGGTACTTCTGACGAGTCAGAATCAGAATAAATATTTTACATAAAAATGTTTTACTGAGATATTTTGTTATTGATAAATTAATGTATGAATAAAAGAAAGTTGATATCATTATGTAATATTCTATCTGATTTTCACTAGTATTTAATCCACGCTTACACGATCGAAAAAATATCCTTTTGAAAGATGTACTGGGATATCCAACGAAAATGACCACCCCTAATAACTTCTTTATTTTTGATGCTATAAAAAATTTTTTTCTATAAAAGTTGTAGGGTTTACTGAAAGCATTTAGAATATCTATTCAGAAAAATAAATAAAAGTCGTTTAGAGGAGATGTGGTTTTAAATTGCATTTTTTTAAATGGAGCACCCCATTTTTTTTGCATTTTTGAAATCAAAGTACTTTTCTTGTTTTGAATAAGGCTTTGTATCGAACATGAAGGGCGTCATTTTGAACAGTTTGTGTAGGACAGTTTTAATTACTTTTATTTATAGTTGTAATTAATATCTAAATTAGCCAAATGCATTCTAAAAATAAAAATTTGTTCTGTTATATTATTTCTATGTTGTTTTCAGGCCACAAAAATTGCAATAATTAGAAAACCCTAAAAGATAATATGATATATATCTATATATATTCGAAATGAGAAAAGTACCTTGATTTCAAAAATGCAAAAAAATGGGGTGCTCCATTTGAAAAAATGCAAGTTAAAACCATATCTCCTCTAAACGACTTTCATTTATTTTTCTGAATACATATATATTCTAAATGCTTTCAATAAACCCTACAACTTTTATAGAAAAAATTTTTTTATAGCATCAAAAATAAAGAAGTTATTAGGGGGTGGTAATTTTCGTTGGATATTCCTGTTACATTTTGAACAGAAAAACTTATTATTTCATAATTATGTATAGTCGCTGATAAATAAATGTGAATGAAAAAAATTTGATATCATTGTTAATTTTTTATCTGACTCGAATCCAGTTTTTGATCAATGGAACACGCTTACACAATTGGAAAAATCATCTTTAAAAAGAACTCGCTTCATCATTGTCTGTCGCATGGAGTTGCGCCCGCAACACTTCTCTGTCACTCTCAACGCTCGCGCTGAAAATTTTACATCTAAAATCTAGGCAACCATGGGTTCAACCAACATTTTGGTAAGGCAACCTAATACGGTTCGATTGGGAATAAAAAAAGCTTTCATTTTATATATAATTCGATTAAATAACTGATGAGGGTATATTAATGACGCTTACTCACCTGTTTATACCTGGCAACTCCCCAGTTGGGCACAGGGGAAAGTAGGCAACCTTTATTTTCTCGATTCTTTGGGGTATATTCTTTCAACTAATGCATGCTTTCAACTAATGCATGCATGAGAAAAGTACCTTGATTTCAAAAATGCAAAAAAATGGGGTGCTCCATTTGAAAAAATGCAAGTTAAAACCATATCTCCTCTAAACGACTTTCATTTATTTTTCTGAATACATATATATTCTAAATGCTTTCAATAAACCCTACAACTTTTATAGAAAAAATTTTTTTATAGCATCAAAAATAAAGAAGTTATTAGGGGGTGGTAATTTTCGTTGGATATTCCTGTTACATTTTGAACAGAAAAACTTATTATTTCATAATTATGTATAGTCGCTGATAAATAAATGTGAATGAAAAAAATTTGATATCATTGTTAATTTTTTATCTGACTCGAATCCAGTTTTTGATCAATGGAACACGCTTACACAATTGGAAAAATCATCTTTAAAAAGAACTCGCTTCATCATTGTCTGTCGCATGGAGTTGCGCCCGCAACACTTCTCTGTCACTCTCAACGCTCGCGCTGAAAATTTTACATCTAAAATCTAGGCAACCATGGGTTCAACCAACATTTTGGTAAGGCAACCTAATACGGTTCGATTGGGAATAAAAAAAGCTTTCATTTTATATATAATTCGATTAAATAACTGATGAGGGTATATTAATGACGCTTACTCACCTGTTTATACCTGGCAACTCCCCAGTTGGGCACAGGGGAAAGTAGGCAACCTTTATTTTCTCGATTCTTTGGGGTATATTCTTTCAACTAATGCATGCTTTCAACTAATGCATGCATGAGAAAAGTACCTTGATTTCAAAAATGCAAAAAAATGGGGTGCTCCATTTGAAAAAATGCAAGTTAAAACCATATCTCCTCTAAACGACTTTCATTTATTTTTCTGAATACATATATATTCTAAATGCTTTCAATAAACCCTACAACTTTTATAGAAAAAATTTTTTTATAGCATCAAAAATAAAGAAGTTATTAGGGGGTGGTAATTTTCGTTGGATATTCCTGTTACATTTTGAACAGAAAAACTTATTATTTCATAATTATGTATAGTCGCTGATAAATAAATGTGAATGAAAAAAATTTGATATCATTGTTAATTTTTTATCTGACTCGAATCCAGTTTTTGATCAATGGAACACGCTTACACAATTGGAAAAATCATCTTTAAAAAGAACTCGCTTCATCATTGTCTGTCGCATGGAGTTGCGCCCGCAACACTTCTCTGTCACTCTCAACGCTCGTATTATAAATAACAATTGGGGGAAGTTGATCGAATAAATTTAATTAAATAATTTATTATTTAATATTATCGGTACGCGATTTAGCTAGGCAACCTATGTGCGATGTATCAATGTATATATTATCTACAATATATTTGTTATCATTAATAAATAACAGATGAGGGTATATATTTCTTATACCGGATCTCGTACTAGAATGCCTGCTAGAGCCTCACAACTTTAGTTTATAATTCAATCCAGATCAATGTTGTAATATGATAGCTGATTTGTCTCTGCTGCTATTACCAATAAAATTTAAATTCAGTTCAGTTGTTTTCTTGTTCATGCAATTAATGTAGCCCGGTAAAATACATTTCACCCTTACAAAAAGTAACTAGTTTTTGCATTTGTGCATGAACAATTATTTTTCTTTATAAAATCGCATATCGCAAATCGCGAGTGCATGAACTTACACTGCACATCAAGATCTCTGTATTTATTTCCTTTTCTGATTAAGTTATAATTATTATTTCTACATTGTAAAAGCATTATTATTCATGGTATTTACTTGTTATACAAGTAGTTTTTCGTTTTTTGTTATATGTATAATTTTTTGGTTAACAGCAACAGCATGCAAGTCTGGCAAGACGCAAGTATGTCTGGAATTCAAAAGTAACTAGTTTTCGCGTTTGTGCAGGAACGAACATTATTTTTCATTATAAAATCGCATATTGCAAATCGCGAGTGCAAGAACTTACCTTAAGTACCTACTTACTCCAGATATGTAATTCGCACTTCTTACCTTGGTCATTCGTGAATAAATCGTTTTCCATCAGAATTCGATCACCAGCCAGAAAGTATTAATTAAGATTCATGCACCATCTATGGCTTGTGTTAATTGTAACCAGCAGTGCCATTACACTAATTATTAAGACGGCTAGAACTTTAGAGTTATAGCATCCTCCTTTTCTAATAACTGGTAGTAGACAAGGATGCAATGACAATCTTTAAAGTTCTAGCCGTCTTAAAAATTAGTGTAATAACACTGCAGGAAATTAAACCAAATAGTCAACACACAACATTACCTTTATTATAAAACAGGGTATATGAACGAGAATAGTATATTATTCGACAAGTGGTAGTACTAAATAACTCACGCCGATATATTTTGCAGCACGAGCCGCCAGGCGAGTATGCTGTAATTCATCATGTGAGTTATTTAGCATTTTGCCACGAGTTGAATACTATACTTTATCCACGATTAAAACAATAAATACTAACCTTTGCAAGTCCGAATTCATCATTTTTGGCACAATTATTATTACTTAACTTAAACGTCAATACTATTCAAATATCAAATAATTTCCTCCCCTCAATAATAATGGACCACGGACCATTCTATTTCACCATGCCGGAAATAGAATTTCTATTGGACAGGCTAGGCATGAAGTTAAATAAGGAGATTGGTGTAAACAAAGATTCACATTATGACTATGTGCAAGGGGGAGGAGTTATTACTAAATCTGACGCGGGGCAATTTTCCGTTTTCCCACCTGTCAAGATCAAGATATTTTGTGCTGTCAAAAGTGTAAAAAAAAAAATTGTTGTTTGAAAGAAGAATACTTGTAATTTAATTTAATGGTATATTACACATTATAAGTCATGAAAGTGGTCTTTTGCAAAACGAGGAGGGTTGTTGAAGAATACGAGGACACGTTAGCGTCCGAGTACCTACTTCTTCAAAGCCTCCGAAAGCATAAACACATTAATGACACGTGATGTATACTATTTTTTCCGAAACCGCTTTTTTAAAATGTAAAAATTAAATGCACAAAAAATATCACACTGACAGTTTGCCTTCATTTGTGTCTACTAAAATAAATATAATGTTTATCATTAGTTTTCCGTGTAACTGCATGGTGTTTACCATTAGTTTTCCATGTAACTACCTACATGGTTTTTAGTTTCTAAATAAAAGATTCAGGATTCTGATAAAATGATTTAGGTTTAATAGTTTTTAGTTTCTTAATAAAAGATTCTGATAATATAATAGGTAGTTATTTATATTATAAGTGACATATTATGAGGTATTTTTATGGCATGCGTCTGAAGTTTACAAAACGAACCGAGGGTGAGTTTTGTAAACTGACGAGTGGTATAAAATACAGACATGGCACGTATAATATACAAGATTTTATCTACCCTCGACTTATTAATTTTTTTATACATAAAAAACTACTAATCAATTACCTAATATTATTTATTGTCAACACCACACAGTATCTACACGTAAGTAATAACTAAGTTAATAACAATAACTGTTTATTGATATCTCCTTAGCAACCGGTGGTTTGAGTGATTTTTTTATAAAATGCGTGCGATAAATATATATCGCACTAGAGCTATAAATAAAGTCATTATGACATTGAAATGAGTATCATATTCTATCATTATATTAACGAGCGTATAGGATTTATTCATTTTGAAAATTCAATAGTTATTTGTGTAACTAGTGCAAAAAGTGTATATTTGTCGCAAAGAGGCATGAAGTTTGCGAGCTGCAATCATGCAGAGTGCAATAAATTCACTTTTTGAAAGTGTTACACACACAACATTTTTTCTACGATCGAATTAAATCGATTTTTTTTAAATTTTATTGAACAGAATATTACATTAACCCAAAATATTCAAATGTCAAAGTCAAACGGACAACTAGATAAATTGTCACTGCTCAACGCCATCCACAAATAACTATGAATAAACTTTAGTTGCCTAGCAACAAAACTATTTTTTACATTAATGCAACAATAAAGTATTACTTTTTGCACTGTAAATAGTGCAAAAAGTTAATACTTTTTGCACGATCGTAGAAAAATGACATTAGAGTATTAAAAAGTAACAAAAGTATTGTAAAGTGACATTGGAGTATTGAAAACTACTTTCGCGCCGCAAATAATAAGTCACGAAAGTAGACGCTTTCTTGACGGCATTGAAAATTAGTTATTAAGGTATCAAGGGAGTTATAGGTATAAGGATAATAATGCCCGAGGTCGGCAGTGTACTTTCCGAGGATCTCCGGCCCGAGGAATGTACGCCGACCGAGGGCGCCATTATCATGATAAAACTCTCGTGGTGCCTTCAACTTTTAATGTTCTACTACTTTGTTATTTAATACGAAAATTTTGAAATTATGTCACAAAATAACTGATATGTTATTTGCTTGACATTTAATTTATACTGACGTTAATAAAGGTTATTAAGTAATTTCTAGAATTCCCTAGAATCTCTAGGGTGTTATTCCTCATAAATGTATGTCAAAATACGGCCATTATATTGCAAAATAACAGTAGTAGGACATTAAAGTGTTTTTTCGGTTATAAAATAAACGAAATATGGAAAAAACACCTACAAATAAATGTTGTGTTCTAGGCTGTCGTGTTAGTGACACATATAAAATAAAGTTTTACAGATTTCCTGTGTTGACACATTACCTTGAAAAACGAGCGAAGTGGATCAAAGCGTTGGAAAGTCAAGTAAAGCATGATTTTAATTAGAATTAATTCAGAAATTATTGCAGTAAATCTGTAAATTAATATTTCGTTTAGTGTTGATGGAAGTCTGTGGGAGCCGAGTTCAAGGTCACGCAAGCCAGCACTTTGTAGGAGAGAAAAATCAGAGCATCCTCACAGCCCTGGGGGTCTATTCTCGAATCTCGATTGGCGCGAGTCGCATACTACTTTCGGAAATGTCTACCGAAATTTACGCGACTTCTTTCAGAATTGGATAAATTTCGGTAGACATTTCCGAAAGTAGTATGCGACTCGCGCCAATCGAGATTCGCGAAAATCACGTACCGCGAGATGGCGCTGAAAATTTAGTGTGTGTATGAACCAAGTGGTGAACAACCAGAGACATAGAGAGGGGAGAATGATCTTAGAACCTGCGCGAATGGCAAATCACATTAGCAGCTAAAGATAGGAATCGGCTCCATGATCTACGCATGCGCCACATGCCAACGTTGCCAAGTGTACAGAACGTGTTACCTGAAACCTAACTTATACTTTCTTTACTCGCAATTTGTCAGTGGGTTGATAGCCTAGCGGAGACGAGCTCGGCTTGGCAAGCAGAAGTTCCGGGTTCAAATCCCCCACGTTCTTGTTTATTTTTTATTAGATTAAAGGAATTTTTTTTTAAAGGTCTATATTATTGCGAGTTAGAAGCCGGAGGCAGGTTAGATATGTGTGTTATTCCCCTGATAAAGGAATTTTTTTTTATTAGATTAAAGGAATTTTTTTTTTTATGAAGAGGTCTATGCGAGTTAGAAGCCGGAGGCGATAGCCGGAGGCAGGTTAGATATGTGTGTTATTCCCCTGATAAAGGAATTTTTTTTTATTAGATTAAAGGAATTTGTTTTTATTAAATGCATCAGGCAAACTAATATCCTTCGACATTAAAACACTTGGCACGCGTAGATCATGGAGCCGATTCCTATCTTTAGCTGGTCCTGCAAATCACAATGGTCGCCATTTTGAACATCATGGCAGGCAACCCAAATGATATTTGGGGATTTTTGATAGGACATTTGGGGATTTTTAATGCAATACAGGGCAGATGATTTAATATGACGGAAACATTCTTAAATATTTCTTTATTATAGTAAAATAATATAGGTATATACATATTAAATTGGATGCTAAGGTCGATAAAAAAGACAACTGGATATATCGCTTATAATAAAAAATATAAAAAACCATTTATTTTAGGAATAAATTTGATACGTAAAATATAATTTAATCTTATTAATATTGCTTTGAGCATAAGCGCCAAGTGCATATCACTTTAAATATTTTCTTGTATTCACATACCTGTAGTTTGAATATATTTTACACGTTTCCTCTTTGTGCTGCTATTAGTACTTGCCGAAGTATCTTGCCTAGACGATTCGTTGAAATTATAGTTATTTATCAAACTTCAAACAAAACAACTATGTCAAGATTTATTTAAAAAAATATTATTAACTATACTGGATCTGTTCAAAACATAGAGCTCGACTCCGCCCCATTAATTTTATGGCAGCGCAGAACGGTGTACGCAATAGTCAGTTTTACACGATGGAATTAATGAAAGCTGTGATAGCTTCAACAAAATTTGTTTATTATACGTGTTACATTGTATACTGCAGCGATGCTATATTTTTATAATGTTTATTCCCATTAAAGTTTCTATTATACATTTGCAATTTTGGACTTTTAAAAATAATTCTTACTCCCGCGAAAATTTAAACGACGTTTTTTTATTAAGTCCGCACTGCGCAAACTCACGATACTTTGTTTATTTCGCCGTCTAGACGTTAGACGTAACGAAACGACCAGTCGCCGATTGCTGGCTGGTTTGTTTACGTTTGTATTCGTTTTTAGGTTAGGTGCTTTTGCGAGTAATTTCCACATACTTTAAAAGAACGTATGTGGTTATTTCTGGCAAAAAAATTTAGTTTGTGATTTACTGTAAGGCCCTCCGCACATTAAGCTGCTATAAACTAGTTGCAAAGGATGAATCGCACACGACGCTACTGAAAGTTTATAAAATCAAGTCACTTCTCGATTGTTGCGGCTTTGTTACATTGTGTTTAAATAATTATTTTCTTCAAGCGTATTAAAATGTCTAAATTGTGCTACCAAAAACAGAATTAAAAATAGGACATTGTTTTACTAATAACAAAATGTTAATACAGAACGCCACCGTGGTGGAAATTTTTTTACTAGTCTAGTAACATAATGTTAGTACGGAAAGCCACCAAAGCGGCCGGTGACGCGCTATCTACAAACCATCTGTCATATATTATGTCATTACTCATTATGGGTTATGTTGATATTCGGAGTCACAGGCACAGAATTAATAACAATCAGAATACTAACTCCTATTGGCGGGAAAAGTTCGCGCACCGTCTTCGCGCACGTTAGTCCGCCATGTTCTTAAGAAGGGAATGTGCCAGGCCAGTATTAGCGACAGTACGCCGCTAGTATAATTTTTATACCACTAGTGTTCGCAAGTCTCTAGACAATTTCGTCAATCTATAATCAGTTATTTAAGTGTTTGGTGTAATAAAGGTGGTGGTAGAATGAACCAATTCGACTATAAATTAATTTTAGGAAAATATTTTTCATCGGTAATAGTGTTTCCTAAATAGCAAAACCCTGATATCTATTGTGTATGAGTTGAATTGAAGTGCCTATGAAAAAAAATATTGCTAAACGGAGGAAATGATACAATTATATAAGACTGGTTTATGAAAGAGCTACAAATTATTCGAGTACGGCCCTGAACGTTTTGACTAAGAATAAGGCCGATGTATATTGAAGGTCACCGAATCTGGCTACAAATGATAAATGGTGAAAACTTTGAGTTTGGGTTCTGATTGTTATTAATTCTGTGTCACAGGCGCCTGTCACTGTGATAAGCTAATTTGAATAATTGTACATTTATAATAAATAAATAAAAAAATGTTTGCATTTTAATACGCTTGAAGAAAAAATAGTATATATTACACGGAGTAGAACGCCTTTTTTGTATTTCGCCCAGTTTGCAGCTTCGGCTTCGCCTCAGCTGCAAATCCTGGGCTCAACACAAAAAAATAGTGCGTCCTACTCCTAGTAATATAATATACTATTCTATTACTGTGATTAAAGCTATTGTTATTGTTGATATCGTGTTAAAAAATGTCTAGTGAATAGTGATAGTAGTGCTTCAAGTGATGAATATATTATCCTTTATTTTAATTAATCGTATAAGAAAGTTATGAGAGATATCAATATAATATAATATAATAATATGCTTTATTCATCACTTCAATCATTTCATAACCTGTGTAAATATGAACATGACAGTTGACAGTGCAGGCCGGATCCCCATTTATTCGCGTTTTTCGTAAGTTTAGCGTTTATGCGTTTCGCGACAATCCATAACATAAGCTGATTGCTGATTGGTCTGTTGCAAAATACGTAAAAGTTTAATGTGTTCTTGTAGAGGCGACCTTTCAGTCAAATCTAGAAGTTGCATTGTAATTTGGGTTCTATAATTACGACCAATAGAGAAATTCCATTCAAATTTAGTGGACATTTTTTGGGCGGAGTGTATTTCTATCTTTTGGACAGACAGAGTATAGTAACATTACCCACGGTGTCGTTTCATTTTAGCATCTCTTGGCAACACTATCGTATCATCTGAAGAAGACATCGAAGACGTAAATGAGGCCATATTCTGAACTGAAGTTACAGATCTAACTAAGCTTGTAGATGGGGTGTCTACTACCTCGGCCCGATACATCTCTAATCTTGGTACAGCATTAAGTTTTAGGCGAATTTGATAATCACTTTTTATAAAATCTGTTGCTTTAAAATTATTAAAGCAAACAAATTTATTCTCTGACCAAGTGTATTCATCACTCAACTCTCCAACCACTTCTTAAACATGTCACCTCTTGAGAAACTAGAATGTTATACTGTTATAAACGGCTGCAAAAAAACTCATGAAAAACCTTACTGGTGAAATGTAATTCCTTCAGGCTTAAATAATCGCATTGCGTTAGAACATCCCCTTACAACACAGGACATAATTAAAAACAAGCATTTTCAGTTGTAAAAGCAATACAATAATGATAAACAAAAACGTCCACCGCGATAACAAAGTCTAGAAAATAACAATAAAAAAGTCCACACCACAGCGTTAAATGTTAAATTAGTTTATAGAATAAATAGAAACATATATCCAGTCCGTAGGGTTTATATAATAAATATAATTAAACGCACACCAAAAAATTTAAATAACTGTAACCTCACTTTACTCAACACTTTTTAACAGTTGCACGACAACAAACTTGAACAAACCACGTGATCATGTTCAAAATGTCTGCCCCCATGGTGTCTAAAGCCTGGTTCAGAGAACTACAACGTGTCGCTGGCGACAGTTCATTCCACCAATAGAAGTCAAATACCATGTACTCCCCTAATTTAATTCCTCAATACTTGATTTTTATTGGTCGAATAAGCTGTCGCCAGCGACACGTTGTAGTTCTCTGAACCCGGCTTTAGGAAAATTGGATGCGCAGAAGGTCAAAGAGCGTTCTCCCCTCTCTATTTCTCTGTGAACAACACACCTTTGACAGTGTTTTGACATTTACGATAAATTTAGAGGTTAATTCTAGTAACAATCTTTTTCTATTAAAGTATCGTGTCAACTGTTTTATTAATTGATTGCATTGCTATATTGTTTATAAACTATTTAAATATAATAACAACACTTTAAACGCACTTTTAATTTTTAAAATCACAAGATAAATGTAAGAAACCCGCGAACTGACAGTGACGTTAGTGACAGCGGTTTGTTGTTCACTATGAATCATGATACAATAAATAAGAGATAAGATATCGAGCAGCTCGTGACGTCAGTCGGTAAGCTAGGACGCCATTAAACGCCCGGCTGTCAGGAGTGTCAGGTAGAATTGTCAAGTTGTTGCGGACATTTTTGTGTTTAAAAGTTAAAAAATCGTTGAAAATGAGATGTGCTGTGTACGATTGTGATGTTGATAATCAATCAAGAGATTCAACGCACGATATAACGTTTTTTAGTTCCCTGAAATAAAAAAAAATGCAGAGTGTATGGAAACGCGGTTTCAGAAAAATAGTATGTGTATCATCGTAGTAAAAGCATATTTTCGAACTCCGTGTTGCTTGCGCCTCGATAAGCAATCTGCACGGTCGTCCGGGAATGTTAAAAGTTATTCCTACTAGGCACACAATGTATATTTAGCATTAATTCACTTAGTAACTAGAAAATGTTTAGAGAAAGTTTATTTACATTTTTTACCTTAATTATTAACATTTATATATTTTTTTAACTTCCTCCAGTTTTGACCTCAAATTTTACCTTTAATATGTATAAAGGTAAAATTTGAGGTCAAAACTGGTTTCTCTTAGTTACTAAACTTTCGGCAAGAAACAATTTTTAAGAAATTAATTATAAATTAGGTTTCTATTATGCTGCATACTGTCTGGCGATCGCACTGTATTTTTACGTAAAAACATTCTTCAAAATTCTTAAATATTAAATATGTTGAATGTATATATGGTTAATTTATCCTTTTTTACATTTGACTTGCCATTTTTGTAATTTTGAAATCTTCGAATAACAAGAACCCCAAAATTATTAATTTGTAGGGCCAGACATATTCAACAATTACAAATCGAAATACATGCCTACGAAAAATATAAATTGGGAGTTAATTTCGTATTATTATACTTATATTCACGTATAATATAGAAATATCTGCATAAAATAAATCAAATGTAATAATCAGTGTTATCTCTGGGCTCTAATAAATTTCATCTAAAATATAATAATTTAAATAGCCGTCATTAACTTAGTATTACACTATAATCAGTGAACCCTTATTATGAATAAAAGCCATAAAACAGAGTTCCTAACTAACAAAATTGATATTAAATTCGAAAGCGCGACATAGATTTTAAAAATTACTCACCGTGTGACGTCATGCGCCAACCGGACGAAATTTGAAAGCTTTGGTATCATATCTTGTGTTGTATCATGACTATGAATGACTCATCATATTGAGATTAAGCCAAAAAATATAGATGTCGCCCACTCCGTGATTTTCGCGAATAGACCCCCAGAACAGGTATACCGTATGTATAGAAAAATTAAATTTCATTTGAAATCGAGGAAAAAGCATTGTCCGAGAGCGCGACAGTTTTCACTGTCATATTTATTCGTCGATCAGAGGTACTCTTCAATTTTGCGGAAAAACGCTTGCCGAGAGCGGGAGAGCGTTTCTTCACAAACGCCGATAAAGTAGGTACCCTCCTCGTTCTAAATTTTGTTGTTTTTTATGTACTTTTGCGCGCCAAAGGCTTTTGTAACCTATCCGGACAGCTCTATACTTACTAGTCGTTTTCGTGTCGGGAAAATCGCTTAGGCTATTTTTCGTAGCGACTTATGGAGCATTAAGAAAGTTATTAGCGATTTTGCGGGCCCATGTCGAACGGTTTCGTAAAATTTGTGAAATTAAAAAGATATGCGAGTATCAAGATTTTGAAAAAAAATGGCCGCTGGTTTCTAATCGACGGCAAAATCGTCTATTTTTGACATTTTTGTTCGCATCTCCCGAGCGGAATACCATAGCGGGACCACGCAATTTACGATGTAGTTTTAAGTCGGACCCTCTACCTTGGATTTCGTACTAGAAAGGCGGTCCGGCGGCGATTTTTTGTTTGGAAATTGCGTTTGAAGTTTTTGTGTTTTGCAATTTTTTCAATTTTGTGAAATCTTCCAAGACTCTTCCGAGCTTAATAACTCGCGCCTTCTTTAAGATGGCCCGATAAAACATTTTTTTTTTGAAAACTAGAGAAAACTCGTTTTTCTCGATTTTGCTTTCCTAGAAAGTCAGGATTTTTTTGGATCTTAGCGAACTTTCCGACATGTACCCTTTAAAAATGTTCTGGAGCCTTTTCCTTTAGACTTAAAGGGTCGGGACCCGGACAGTGGGCAAGAAGAAGATGTAAAAAATACTTTTTTTGGCATTATTTCATGCCATTTATTAACAAGGTCTCGAAATGCCAACGAGAATTTTTTTTTCTAATTTATTTATTGCACATTATAAATAAAACGCTCCTGACAAGAGGAGTCCTAAATATATATGAACGACGAGCAGATTGTCATTTTTTTATTTTGTCGCTAGCTCTCGGGCTAGCGCGCTTTATACTTATTTTTCGATCATAGGTTCGTGAGTGCAATGCAGAGGTGCTATAAACGACTAAGTACCAAGAAAAATAGTCGAAGTCAGGAGTCGGGATATTTTTCGCCCCGTTTTCGAGGTCGCTGAACACGATGGTGGGGGTCCCAAAATTTTTTTCCCTCGGCAACCCCTTCAAATTGGCCAAAAACCACCCCCCGAATCGCCTTCCGCTTACAAATGAGCCAAACCACCCTCACCCTCTGATTTCCACTCCCTCCGAAGGGGTGGAATAGTACATTACATACCGAGCTGGGAGGTGCTTCATTACAGCCGAGGGTTGACATCTGACAGAGGCGCGTTACGCGCCGAGGTCAGATGTAAACGCGAGGCTGCAATGAAAACGACCAGCGAGGTATGTATACTATTTTATTCACAATCATTGTATAATAACATAATATCAGCATACAATTTTTTTATTTAATTGAATAAATAGTGAATGAGAATTAGGAAATTATGCAAAATAAGTAGGTAGGCTGCAGTGATAAAAGTTGAGCGTTGCTAGGTAACGAGCATTAAGGTTCTTTTGTCAAATAAATTAGGTTATTTCCACAAGTATTTATTATCAATAATTTCTGTTAAATTCGCTCAAAATTCTACAACAATAGTTATTTATGTATCAAGGCATTAAAGTTAATCTTTTTATCATGAATGTGGAGTTTAGTTGCCGAGGCCCGTAGGGCCGAGGCAAGTAAACCACATGAGTGATAAAAAGGAACTTTAATGCCGAGGTGCATATTACATTTTTTTTTAAATCCAAAAACTATGAAATTAAGATTAATTAACTCTATTTATTAAATAATTTTCAGTGACATTAAGAAATGTCATAATTATTTAAAATTTTAAGTGACATGGAAATGTCATAATTATTTAAAATTTTAAGTGACATATGGAAATGTCATAATTATTTTTAAATGTCAAGTCTGATTAATTTTTTATAAGAAAACCATTATTTTTATCAATTATAATAGTAATAATAATACAATTCTGAATTTAAAAAACTGTATTTATTTACCTTTTGTTACAACACAATTATTATCACAAGCAATAAAAAGTTGATGTTTACGTTTATCTGTTACCTCGGCCAACTACAAAAATCATACAATAATGAATTACTTTAATGACTATTTCTATCACTTTAATGACGATTTTGAGGTACTTTAATGCCGATTTAAAAAAAATGTTTGATTCTGATCATTTGTGACTTGAGAGTGTACTTCACCAAATTTTAAAGCTGCTGCACAAAAGACAACCAGACGAATTGCTGCCGCAAAGTGTGATGTTTAACTTGCCGGAAAAGTGACGTTTCTAGCCGGTAAAGCTACTTTACCGGCTAGCTGGCTAGCTGGAAAAGAAGAGTGAACAAATGCCTGCCTCCCAACTTTTTTTAAGCTGGCAATTGAAGCATTACATATATGATTGTGAATAAAATGTATTTTTTCATGAAAAAAACCTTTTCACTAGTAATTATTAAGTAAACCGGCCTCGTGTTTTTACGATTTTTTTTTTATTTTGATATATACCGGGTGTAAACGAATAGTGGGCCACCCCTGTAACTTCCTCATTTTTAAAGATATCGGGATAAAATTTTGTATGGTGAAATTAGGTAAGATTTCCAACTTCTTGAGACTTATCCGTCATATTTGTCACTTCCGGTTTCACCGGAAATTACCCCGATAGTCTTTTCTAAATGGACCACCCTGTATGTTTTTACAATTTTGAAATAAAGATCACATTTTGGATACACTTATACTATTTTGAACAATTTATACAGGGTTGCACGAAAAATAATTCGAATTTTAGTTGTCAATCTAGATGGCTGCTAATATGTTAAAATTATTTTTGTTCCAATGTAATTTATATAAAACATACGAAAACGTCAAAATGTGTCCAATAATATATCATACAGGGTGCTCTAAGCTCATTAAAATCACATTTTTTAAAACAATTCTTTTTTTAATATTATGATATGGGTCACTATACTATGTCTCACCAACACAAATGAATAGACTCCGTCCCATTAATTTTATGGTTCCGCAGAACGGTGTGCGCAATAGTCAGTTTTACACGATGAAATTAAAGAAAGTTGAGTTAGCTTCAACAAAATTTGTTTATTATACGTGTTACGTTGTATACTGCAGCGATGCTACATTTTTATAATGTTTATTCCCATTAAAGTTTCTATTATACATTTGCAATTTTGGCCTTTTAAAAATAATACTTATTCCCGCGAAAATTTAAACGACGTTTCTTTATTAAATCCGCACTGCGCAAACTCGCGATACTTTGTTTATTTCCTGCCGTCTAGACGTAACGACCAGCCGCCGATTGCTGGTTTGTTTACGTTTGTATTTGTTTTTAGGTTAGGTGCTTTTGCGAGTAATTTCCACATACTTAAGAGAACGTATGTGGTTATTTCAGGCAAAAAAGTTTAGTTTGTGATTTACTGTAACAGTTTCACATAGGTTACTCTACTGGATAAACTCCAATGACCACAATACACTACTCAAAAATAGCCAAATATGAGTCACTGTGAGAGATAAGTACATCCCTCTGGTGGTCAGTTGCTACTACCAGTCAAGACATCGAAGATGTCTAGTGACCGATAGCGGCTTGCCAAGCAAGCACCAAGAGCGGCGACCTCTAGCCCTGATGGACTAGTCGGTCACTAGACATCTTCGATGTCTTGACTGGTAGTAGCAACTGACCACCAGAGGGATGTACTTATCTCTCACAGTTACTATGTGCTGGGTCTGCCATAGACCAGTTTGGTTTGCCTTTGTTATTTGTCTTTTCAGCTACCTGTGGCACACTGATGAGAACATAAAGAGTTCGAAACCGGTCTGTGTCTGGTGGAGAAAAGACAAATAACAAATTTGGCTACCAATTTTGGATTTATAGGTATAATTCAATGGGAGTCGGGGCCTTTGCCCGTCCAGTAGTTGTTTCCTATAATCCTATTTATTAAGCATGTTTTAGTCCATCAGGGCTAGAGGTCGCCGCTCTTGGTGCTTGCTTGGCAAGCCGCTATCGGTCACTAGACATCTTCGATGTCTTGACTGGTAGTAGCAACTGACCACCAGAGGGATGTACTTATCTCTCACAGTTACTATGTGCTGGGTCTGCCATAGACCAGTTTGGTTTGCCTTTGTTATTTGTCTTTTCAGCTACCTGTGGCACACTGATGAGAACATAAAGAGTTCGAAACCGGTCTGTGTCTGGTGGAGAAAAGACAAATAACAAATTTGGCTACCAATTTTGGATTTATAGGTATAATTCAATGGGAGTCGGGGCCTTTGCCCGTCCAGTAGTTGTTTCCTATAATCCTATTTATTAAATATGAGTCGTTTACTTTTCGATTTCCACCACTGTACATATTTTGCAATGTTATTCACTAACGTACCATGTAAAATGACCTAATTAGAAATACCATGTAAAAATCAAAATTAAAATGAAAATTAAATTCTTAAAACATAAATAAATAAAAATATTACCACCCTGTACAAGAATACTTACAGTAAAGTCAAAAAGGATATTATAAAATAACTCTAGATCATCCTCGAACAGGAGAAAGTTAGCCACCACAAAATAAACTCATCATGGACTCAACGCAGCAAAAACCTCCAACGCTGGAACGTTGTAGATCCTAAAAAAGTAAACTATCAGTAAAATTTACAAAGTATTATCACATAAAACAAACAAAGGATAGAAAACTACAAGATAAACATGAAATATGCTAGTTTAGACGAAAAAAATGTACAATATGTCAACAAAAGCACAAAAAACTTGTAAAAATATGACTTGTCACATGTGTAATTAAAGTTTAAGGAAATATTAGTAAGATAACTGTGTAAATAGATAATAAGTAACTAAAATAGACTTGATATAGTGAAAATTCAGTTCCTAAAATAAAGTGCATAAGTGAAAGAAAAATAAATTAAAAAAATGTGACGGTAGAACGGTAGATCAAAATTCATCCCAACGTAATACTATGAAATGGACATCCAAACGTAGCAAATAAATTAAAGAACGAGAAAACAAGCAAGAAACCTGAAAAAGAATCAAGATAAAAGGGAAATTTCAAAAATAAACTGAAAAATACAATACAGAAAATGACAGTTGGCTATGATTTGACATAAATATTGCAAATTTACAAGAAAATTTAACTTACCTGGCAACGAACAAAAGCAGGAGAGTTGTTGATTCGATAATTTGAGGCATCCTCACGCCAGTTTTAGCTCCTGAAAATATTAGAAAAATTACCAGAAAATCGCTGAAATATTGAGAACAATAATATTCAGAAGTGTGCAGAGGTTAAGTTACACAGAATATCACAGAGACCAAGCCACAGGAGAGGCATGAAGTAAGAAAAATACGTAAAAACCCAGGTACTTACCATAAGCTATCTTAAATTGGAAGCTGGAAATTTTCACAGCCGTCTACCAGTAATTTAAGTGCATAAATATAAAACAGCACTGAGGTCAACGACCAAATTTCATGCACTGTCAAAATTAAAAAAGACATTGCGAATCCCACGGGGAATTTCGGTATTAAACCAAACGTTAACGAACTTTTTTAAATTTAAGAATAGATTTAGTAAGGATTATATACTGTTTATGTTAAAAGTTTTGACTATCAAGTTTAAATATTAATTTAAGAATTTGTTTGAGAGACAGTAAGTCAAATATTGTAAACTGGGTAGTATGATAATAAATCCAATATTGTGCCGACATCTGTTATATCTAATGAGAACTAAAGTAGCATAATTCAAAGAAGCTGACTATAAAATCCTTTAAAGGCCGCAACCCTAAGTACAGCCTAAAAGATATGTGAGTAGACAACTAATAAGACATAAATTTCTTAAAATCATATATTTACAATTTGACAAAGTTTAATAATAAAATTATTACTCAAATATAAAATAAATCACTAGAAAAGCCAAGGGAGGTAAGTTTTTCCTGGTCGAACTTCATCTAGAGTACTAAAAAAGAGAAACAGGGTTTAAAAACAAGAACCCAAGTAAGCATTCTTGTAAAATATAAAAAACACATGGTATTTGTAATTAAAATCAATTAATTAGTATTATAAAGTGCTATAAGGTGTCTGAAAGATTTGCAGTATAAGTAGATTAAAGTGTGGTAAGTAAAATAAAAGAATTTTCCAAAAATAATTAAATAATAAAATATTCTGAATAAAAAACTATTTACATTTCATAAAAAGCATAAATAAATAGGCGATCCCACCTGAGAATATGAGCAAACATGCAAATTAAAAAACGTGCAATAATAAAATTGAAACAAAGCATTCTAAAATAAAATAAAATAAATTTTTTTAAACCCACAACCGAAATATTCAAAGTAGAAAATCAAATAAAATCCTTATGATATAGGCCCATCAACCGTGACTGGCAAAATAAAATATCATAACAAAATTGGCGCTCCAACGTACGTGGCACGTTTTCAGAATTTAACAATTCAATTTAGTAGTTAATGGACTTAAGATCAGGTAAGAAAGTTGGAAAAATGGTTAACACAGAAGAAGAAATACAAAACACATCCACACAACAAGCGGGAGACACCACAGACACGACACCACAAACAGATACAAACATGCTCACAAGGTTAATGGCAATGATGACAGACATGAACCAAAATGTACAAGGGATCAACAAAAGGATAGAAGAAAACGCTCAAGAAATGAACCAAAATGCACAAGACATGAATAATAGATTGGAACAAAACGCTCAAGAAATGAACCAGAATGTACAAGACATAAACCAAAATGTACAAGAAATCAAAGAGAAGGTGGAAAATTTGGAAGGAAAACTCGACAGAATTCACAGAGAAGTAAGAGAAGAAGTGGATCAACAAATCAAAGAAGCAAGAAAAGAAATACGAGGAGAAATACAACAAGGAGTGGAATCTTTAGTAGAAGAAGGTTTCTCAGTAATAACCAAACAACTGGACGAACAAACGAAGAGTTTCGAAGAATGTTTAAAGGAACAGGACGATAGAATCACACAAAACTCGCAGAAGATTAAAAATTTCACACCAATAACATACACACACGCACAGACACACAGTGCTACAGAAATATCCTTCGGAGACTCAAAATTGCATCCGAAAATTTACATGACACGTTTCAAACAGTACATCAATAATCTACCAGGCATAACAAACATAAAAACAATCATACAAGACTCGTTAAAAGGGGAAGCTGAAATATGGTACCAAATGATTGAAGACAGGTATGAAACGATCGAAGAATTTGAGACGTTATTTTTAAAACAATACTGGGGAGAATATACTCAACAGAAAATACGATTTAACCTTTTCAATGGACGTTACTACGAAAATACCAGCCTATCGAGGGAGAAATACATCCTAAGAAAAATATACAACATCAGATACCTAGAACCAAAATTTACAGAGCCAGAAATGGTAACTTATCTAGCTAGACACTTCAGAGACGACATAAGGAACGTTATTGTCACACAGAGGATAAACACATTAGATGGATTAATAGAATACCTACGAGAAATAGACGATTATACTTCCAAACAAAGGGACAATCGACAAAATTATTCCAAAAATGACAATAGATACAAGAAGTACGAAGGACAAAACAGGAATGAAAACGAAAATGAAAATAGAGGTTTCAAAAATGGACAAAAATACGAAAAGAAGCAAAATTGGGAGGACAAACGTGAGAGAACAGACGATTTTAAGAAGTACTACGAGGGACAGAACCGAAATTATGACGATTCCAAGAAATACTACGATGGACAGAACCGAAATTACAACAATAATGGAAATAAATATGGACACAACTATGAAAGGAAACGAAATTGGGAGGATAAACAGGGTCAAACATACGCACAGGTCACAAACATAAACAAAAAACAAGAAAACACGAATCAATCAGACACAAATCAGGACATGAACAAAATACAAACAACAGCCCAAATACACACCCACTCACAAAACCAGGATTTTTAGATAGGACGGTTTTAAACACTTCTTACCAGCATATGAGGGAGTTTATAGACATTGGCAATGAAAATGGACAAACGATAGAAATTAAAATCAGTAATTTACCAATCATAGAAATAAAATTTCAAAATATCACTTTAAATGCATTAATCGATACGGGGGCAGAATTAAGCCTTATTAATGAAAATATTGTAAATGAATATTTAAGTAATTTCAAAAATAATATAATGAGAATTTCAAAGGTTTCATTGATAGATGCTGGGGGAAAAAAATTTGCAAATTGTAACAAAGTGCTAAATGCTACATTTACGGTTCAAAATGAAAAAATTCAAGCAGAATTTGTGATCATGGGAAATATGAATTTTGATGTTATTATCGGAGAAGACATTTTGACAAAAATTAGAGCGAAAATAGATATGGGGGAAAGAAACGTGAATATAAAAGGTAAAACGGTACCTATAATAAAAAGAAATAATAATGAAATTAAGAATATGAATGACAAACGAGTCAAAGAAATAAATAAGGGGGAAAATATGTACAAAATAAACAACTACAATTCGCTAAATAAATTAGAGTTAAATTGTCCAACTAAATATAACGACATAGTTCATGATCTCATAATAAAATATAATTCATTGACAAATTATGTACCGCGAATAGCAAAAGGCTACACTCATTCATTAAATGTTGATCAAAATAAACCTTTTAAATGTAAAACCTATCCAATTCCATATCATTATCGAAACCAAGTAAATTTAGAACTCCAAAATATGATAAAAGCCAATGTTAAGAAACCATTTGTGTTCGTAAGAAAGAAAACAAGATAACGCTGAAAGATATTGTAAAAGGGAGAATGCCAAAATTAAGCGAGGGTTAAAATTTGACTTAGGCGACTACGTGATCGTAAAACGTTTAAAAGTAACTAATAATCGTAGAGGGATTTGTGCAAAACTAATGTATCCGTACGAAGGACCATACGTCATAAGTAAAATAATAAATTTATGCACATATGAATTAAAATATCCAAACAGTGAACTTATACGAGGAAAATTCCACATTGAATTACTATTCCCATATACAGCAGATAACCTGAAACAAAGTGAGAATTTAGACATTAGCGAATAATATTCCATGAAAGTTTTAGATGAATAAAAATTTTGAAAAAAAGTTAAAAATTTATTATTAATCAGCGAGGGAATGCAATGTTATTCACTAACGTACCATGTAAAATGACCTAATTAGAAATACCATGTAAAAATCAAAATTAAAATGAAAATTAAATTCTTAAAACATAAATAAATAAAAATATTACCACCCTGTACAAGAATACTTACAGTAAAGTCAAAAAGGATATTATAAAATAACTCTAGATCATCCTCGAACAGGAGAAAGTTAGCCACCACAAAATAAACTCATCATGGACTCAACGCAGCAAAAACCTCCAACGCTGGAACGTTGTAGATCCTAAAAAAGTAAACTATCAGTAAAATTTACAAAGTATTATCACATAAAACAAACAAAGGATAGAAAACTACAAGATAAACATGAAATATGCTAGTTTAGACGAAAAAAATGTACAATATGTCAACAAAAGCACAAAAAACTTGTAAAAATATGACTTGTCACATGTGTAATTAAAGTTTAAGGAAATATTAGTAAGATAACTGTGTAAATAGATAATAAGTAACTAAAATAGACTTGATATAGTGAAAATTCAGTTCCTAAAATAAAGTGCATAAGTGAAAGAAAAATAAATTAAAAAAATGTGACGGTAGAACGGTAGATCAAAATTCATCCCAACGTAATACTATGAAATGGACATCCAAACGTAGCAAATAAATTAAAGAACGAGAAAACAAGCAAGAAACCTGAAAAAGAATCAAGATAAAAGGGAAATTTCAAAAATAAACTGAAAAATACAATACAGAAAATGACAGTTGGCTATGATTTGACATAAATATTGCAAATTTACAAGAAAATTTAACTTACCTGGCAACGAACAAAAGCAGGAGAGTTGTTGATTCGATAATTTGAGGCATCCTCACGCCAGTTTTAGCTCCTGAAAATATTAGAAAAATTACCAGAAAATCGCTGAAATATTGAGAACAATAATATTCAGAAGTGTGCAGAGGTTAAGTTACACAGAATATCACAGAGACCAAGCCACAGGAGAGGCATGAAGTAAGAAAAATACGTAAAAACCCAGGTACTTACCATAAGCTATCTTAAATTGGAAGCTGGAAATTTTCACAGCCGTCTACCAGTAATTTAAGTGCATAAATATAAAACAGCACTGAGGTCAACGACCAAATTTCATGCACTGTCAAAATTAAAAAAGACATTGCGAATCCCACGGGGAATTTCGGTATTAAACCAAACGTTAACGAACTTTTTTAAATTTAAGAATAGATTTAGTAAGGATTATATACTGTTTATGTTAAAAGTTTTGACTATCAAGTTTAAATATTAATTTAAGAATTTGTTTGAGAGACAGTAAGTCAAATATTGTAAACTGGGTAGTATGATAATAAATCCAATATTGTGCCGACATCTGTTATATCTAATGAGAACTAAAGTAGCATAATTCAAAGAAGCTGACTATAAAATCCTTTAAAGGCCGCAACCCTAAGTACAGCCTAAAAGATATGTGAGTAGACAACTAATAAGACATAAATTTCTTAAAATCATATATTTACAATTTGACAAAGTTTAATAATAAAATTATTACTCAAATATAAAATAAATCACTAGAAAAGCCAAGGGAGGTAAGTTTTTCCTGGTCGAACTTCATCTAGAGTACTAAAAAAGAGAAACAGGGTTTAAAAACAAGAACCCAAGTAAGCATTCTTGTAAAATATAAAAAACACATGGTATTTGTAATTAAAATCAATTAATTAGTATTATAAAGTGCTATAAGGTGTCTGAAAGATTTGCAGTATAAGTAGATTAAAGTGTGGTAAGTAAAATAAAAGAATTTTCCAAAAATAATTAAATAATAAAATATTCTGAATAAAAAAACTATTTACATTTCATAAAAAGCATAAATAAATAGGCGATCCCACCTGAGAATATGAGCAAACATGCAAATTAAAAAACGTGCAATAATAAAATTGAAACAAAGCATTCTAAAATAAAATAAAATAAATTTTTTTAAACCCACAACCGAAATATTCAAAGTAGAAAATCAAATAAAATCCTTATGATATAGGCCCATCAACCGTGACTGGCAAAATAAAATATCATAACAATTTATTTATTAATATCTATCGTATGATTCCTTCGGTGGTACACTTTTGGTGGTTGGAGTTGGTGTGTTTCTTTGTATTCATGAAGAATATTGTAAACATTTGTAACACTCACACCTGCTGCCGTTAGTTAAGCTTGTGGCCGTTAACAAAGCCTTTTTAAAAAATATAAATCAATGACTGATTTATCACAAACACTATTTATTGTAACTACGATAGTTATAACATATGTTAATTAAATACAACTGTATAGTTCGAAGCGTCACGTCAGAATAATTAATCATGTCTCTGCTCATCCTTTGGCAACCTGTTGTGGTACCCGTCGGGTGACGTCGGGGGTAGTCGCTCTGGTTATTAGGAGAATGGAACGCTTACATAACACCTCCCTCACTAGACTGAAGTTTTATTTGGGACAAATAAAACTTTTGCTACTGGGTCCTTGTTCCTTGAATGATCTTCAACTGGGGTAGCTTCTTCTTGTGGGGTAGATTTTTTGGTTCTCCATTTCCTGAACTGTTTTATGGTGAGAACTAAAACAAATATAATAAAAATAATATAGAGTGGTGCGGTCCAGTAGTGGGCTGTCTCTATGTTATCTTGCTTCAACTTGACGGGTTCAATGGCTTCTTGTTCCTTTTTTAGCGTGTGAAGTTTGTCCAAAGCAACATCTTCTAATTTAAGTTTTCTGATGCCATAAATTTTTGTTTCTGATGCCTTTATTTCCGGTAACAGCAGGGGTTGTCCTTTGATTGTGTCTCTATCGTTCAAATAGATATAGTCGGCTGTCTTGAAGTTACACTTTAGGGGTAGGTTAAATAGATATGTTCCTTGCAGGGTAGTGAAGTCTGTTGTTTTGCAAGTGGTTTGGATTTTTGTCTTATTTGGAAAGATGCCTATGTAGTAGGATTCGGTAATTTGTTCGATGATGGGGTGAACTGTTTTCACTGAAATTTGGTTACAGGTGTTGTTTTGCTGGCTAAGTTGTAACAGTTGGAATATACAATCATTTTCTTTCAATCCATCGATTAATAAGCTTTCTTGACAATAATATTCGTCGTCGATTTCCTTGCATGGGGTTGACTGGTATTGGTAGAAGTATTCGCTCATAGCCAGGTAGGTGTTAGGAGGAATAATGGTTGTGTGGTTTGGAGTAGGTATTGAGTATAGGTGATAATACGAAAAGTGATCTATATGTATTAATGGAAATTCTAATGCAAAAATTATTTTATTTTCTGAATAATAAGCCTTTACTTCTACTATTTCGTAGTATTTGTGAATGTCATTTTTATTTGTATATAATAATTGTTCTACAGGGTGATTATTTATTAAAGTATTTATAATGAATTCTAATTCGTCTATTTTGACAATGCTATGATGTAATGTATTTAGTTTTGCAAAAGTTATAGCATTCTCGATATCGGTTAATAATTGAATTAAGATGTTTAAACTTAAATTTAGTTGATCTAAGATATTTTTTACTTGTAAGTAATCATTGAATTCGAATATAAATTTATTAAGATCTTTTCTAATACTATCGATACCATCTGATATTACATCTTGATTGTGTGTAACTAAAGTTATTGTATGATTAAAATTATCGATTATTTTTGTAGTAAGAGAAATTTCTTGATTGAGTTTGTTAGCAATGCCATTTTGGTTTTGTTGTAAATTTTGAATTGCTTGGTTAAATCTATCGGCGTCTTCTTGATCTAGGTTACCCGATATACTTTTTATTATACTACCTAATCCATTTATTAGACCGCGTTTCTGTCTCTGAAGAGGATATACCGAAGTAAATTTTTGTTGAACTATTTTTAGTTGAAAACGTATTGCTGCATTGAAATTTTGTAGTGCCATAAAATAAGGGTGGCTTAAGCCATCAGTAATGGCCTTAGTAATTTGGTCATACTGAGTTTTTAAGGTATTTATTTCGTTTTCGATAGGTTCTAAATCGAGATAATGTAGAAAAGTGTGAATACTTGTTTTTATTTTGGCGGTACCTAACTTAAAGGGAAGGATACCTGGATTTTTTGAGAGATCAGTTATCTTTACTTCCTGAAGGTTGGCCAGTGTTATCAGAGATATTCTGTAACAAAGGTTGTTTAGTTAGTTTTGGGCGTTTGATACTTTGTTTGGATATGGCTGTTGATTTATCGGTAGATATTGTTTTAGTATGTTGATCTAATACGGTTTCAGGGGCGTATTTAGGCGCTAACTTATTTCTACTAGTTAGTTTTTTATAAATTTTTGTTTGAGGTTGAATGTCTAACTCTTTTTCTCTAGATTTATTATGTGTACTAATAGTCTTTTCTTTTTGTTGTTGAGAATCATCATGAATTTTTTGATAAATTAGTTTCGTCCGTTCTTTGTGATTTTCTATATAATTATTTAGCAAAACATTAGTTATTTCGATATCAAATGGGTCTTTCGTATCTAAATGTCCATTAATAATGTTTATCGGTTTTTGTTTAGTTACAGAATGGTGGGTATTATTATAACCTAATATCGCGTACGGCATTAAATTTGTTATTGATTTTTCATTGGGTTGTTTTGATTTTAGAATACGCAAATGTTCTATGATTGTAGAATGAAATCTTTCGATAGCACCATTGCTTTGGGGGTTAAAAGGTGTCGTGTAGTGAATATCGATATTGTGTAATTTGAGAAATTCTAACATAAGGTTATTTTTAAACTCGGTACCATTGTCCGAAATTATTTTAATTGGTGTACCATGATGACTCATGAAAATTAATAAGTTTTTTACTATATTTATTGCGTTTGGGCTTTCTAAAGGATAGGCTTGTCCGTACTTTGAAAACGAATCTATAATGGTCAAAAACTTTTGATTTGAAGCTTGAAATGTATCAATGTGAATTACTTCAAATGGTTTTTTAGCTGTGGGTGTTAAAGAATACTTTTGTTTTATAGGGTTACGATCGTATTTATTTATTTGACAAATGTCGCAGTTATTTATTCTATCTTCTACGTCCGCATTTAAGGTGGGCCAATAATAATTTTGTTTAATTTTTTGTGTTGTTTCGGGTATTCCACGATGATTAGTTTTACCTTCGTGATGATAAGTAATGATTTCTTGTTGTCGGGATTCGTCAGTTATGTCTTCTAAAATAGTATTACATTTTACTAGTTTATAACTTGAATTTTTAAATGTGTCTTTTAAAATGTTACAGATTTCAGGATAAAATTCGTCTGTTTTGAATAATAAAGCATACGTTAATTTAGGATCTAAATAATTTTTTAAGAAATTAATTATTTCTGATTTAAGTTCTGTCTTATCTATTTTTACCAGGACTCTTTTTTTATTAGCAAATAATTTTCTTAATTTTCCTCGTTGATAAAGTTCACTTTCTGAATATAAAATAAATTCTATTATAATTTGGTTGTTATAAAGATTTAGTGGTTTTTCAGATATAGGTATAGTTTGTATAGGGTGTTCTATACTTGTGTGAGCAGTTTGATCAGATTGATCTTCGTCATTATTATTTTCGGGGTGTTCTATGTTGTCAGTGTCGGGTATTTGGTCAGGACTGTCTGTCATTAAAACGTTTTCATTTTCGGGGTTAATGTTCTGTGTCACCTCCGGACTGTGTATTATAGGGATGTCTACACTTTGTGTACTTACTACTGGGGGAATGTCGTCATTTTCGGTACTGTCTACGTCATTAATATTAGGTGTTTCGTCGAGGTTGTTTACCATTGATGCGTTATCGTCCAAATCCGAAATTTCTTTGGTGTGTATTTCAACACGTGATAGGGCGTCCGCATTTGTGTTCGCTTTACCTTTTTTGTATCGAATTGTATAGTCAAACTCTTCAAGTTTTAATCGCCACCGGATTAACCGAGAATTTGGTTCTTTAAGACTCATTAACCACTCTAAAGGTTTATGATCGGTAATTATGGTAAATTTACGACCGTACAGATAAGGACGGAAATATTTTGTCCCGAAAACACAACCTAATGCTTCTTTTTCGATTGTGGAGTAATTTTGCTCTGCACTATTTAGTGTTCTAGACGCGTACGCTATCGGTTTGTCATTTCCGATCGGCCCTTGGGATAAAATAGCCCCTATGGCGAAGTTACTAGCGTCGGTTGTCAAATTAAATGGTTTTGTGAAGTCAGGGTACTGTAATATGGGGTCGTTAGTCAAAATATGTCTACATTCATCGAAACATTTTAGAAACGATTCGTTATGTTCAATTTTTGAACCTTTCTTTAAACAAAGAGTTAAAGGTTTTGTTAGTTTGGCAAAATTTTTTATAAATTTACGATAGTATCCTATAAGTCCAAGAAATCCTTTTATTTCCTTGATAGTTTTAGGAATTGGGTAGTTTAAAATAGCTTTAATTTTGTCTGGGTTAGGTTTGACGCCATCTGGTGTTACTACGTGACCCAGAAAAGCGACTTCTTTTTTGAGAAATTCAGATTTATCGAGTTGAATTTTGAAATTTGTTTCGCGTAGTCGTTGAAATACCTTCGTTAAATTGTCGATATGCTCTTGAAGAGAGACTGAAAAAATTACAATATCGTCCATGTAGACGAGACATATATTATTTTGCAAACCTTTAAGAATATTATCCGTGGTACGTTGAAAAGTTGCGGGCGCGTTTTTAAGACCGAATGGCATTCTGACGTATTCAAAATGGCCGTTCTCTACGTTAAAAGCCGTTTTCTTTACGTCCTCATGGGCCATTTCTATTTGGTGAAACCCACTCGCAAGATCTAACGTGGTAAAATATTGACATTTACCGATTTTATCGAGAATATCGGATATATTAGGAATCGGGTATCTATCATCGATAGTCTTTTCGTTGACTTTTCGATAATCGACAACAATTCTCCATTTCTTTTTGCCCGAGGCGTCTGCTTTTTTTGGTACGATCCAAATCGGTGACGACCACGGTGAATCGCTGTGTCTAATTATACCTTGTTCCAACATAGAACTTACTTGTTTTTCGACTTCCGGTTTGTGAATAAAAGGATATCTGTAGCTTTTAGTATAAACTGGAATTTCGTCAACTGTTTTAATAAAATGTTTGATTTGATTTGTGAAAGTTAGAGGTTCATTTTCGTATTTAAATATATCAGAGTATTTATTGCATAATTTTTCAATAAGATATTTTTCTTGAGAATTTAAATGATCGGTTCTTATTAAATTTTTTATTTCATTATTATTTTTATTTTCGATATTTGATTGATCAGGATTAAAATCGATATGAAAAATTTCGTATTCGTTAATATTTATCGGTTTTACTTTTAAAGGCGAGTCCAGGTTAATGCTGACATCGCTTTCCTGTTTATTCAGTACTTCGACCCAAGCATATCCGTTCGAAGCTACCGACAATGTTTCTTTGACCTGAAGGTTTTGAATTTCTTGCTGAGGCACGATGATGTAACCGTTGTCTATTGAAACTGGAATATGCAATTTTTGTCCCGTGTGGCTTTTTATGTTTGCATTAAAAGTGGAATTTATATCGGATGTATGATATTTTATTTCTAAGTTTTTATGCGGCATTTTAAACTTGGAATTTATAAAATCTAACTGAACATTTAAAAATTTTATGATATCTAGACCTATTAAACCATCGAAAATATTATGAAATTTAAACAAATGAAATTTTAACTTTTGATCGGTGCCGAATTCTTTGAAACTAGGAATAAGCATACATTGATTTTGCTTACTTTGCGAGAAAATCGTTGAGACTATAAAAGGTTCTTCGAAAATACAATTTTGATAATAATTTTTTGCAATACTAGGGCTTATAAAAGATTTGGTTGCGCCGGTATCAATTAATAGTTTTAACGGAGGATTTTTAATTTCTAAGTAGGGTAATTCTTTCTTATCGGATATAATGTTAAGTTCGATTAAGTTTCGGGGTTTGTATCGGGGGCAATTAGAAAATTTCCTTCGTCGTCTTCTTGATATTCCTGATTTTCGTCGTATTCCGCGTACTCTTCATATTCCTGTCCGTCGTTTTGCGGATCTTGAGTGCTTTCATATTCGACGTTGAATAGTTCTTCTGAAGCGAAATTTGGCCTACTTGATGGTCCTGGTTGAGCTCGGAAATCCCCATATTGATTCTGTGTGTTTCTAAAAGTGTTTCTTGTGGAGACGCTCATGGGTGTACCTTTTGTTTGTTGTTGACTATTTTGTCCAGGTTTCCATACATTTTGTGGCTTCTTAAATGTTTGTTGATTGGTGAAGAACTTCTGCTGTGGGTTGTTTGTTCTTGCGTGCACATTTATTGGTCCAGTTGGAAATTTGGGAGATTGAAAATTATTATATTGTGGTTGGGAATTTGGCTGCGCGTATCGCGGCGTATTGTTTGTTTGAAAATAGTTTTGTTGTTGAGATTTATGTTGAAAAGTATGTTTCTTTATTGTCGATTGATTGACCGATTGATTATTTGAAATGTGGGTCTTTTGTAGATACCTAATATTATTTTCTTCGACAATAAATTGCATTGCGGTTGCTAAACATTTAGGTCGCATTGCTCTGATTGTACTACCTAAAGGTTCTTTTAAACCTGCTAAAAATGTAACCAAGGCTTGTTGCGTAAAGAAATTTTTCTTACTAATTTTTATACTATTATCTACGTTATGAATTTCAATGTAATTACAAATGATATTTAATATAGACATTATCTTTTCATAAAATTGTTGAGGAGTTTCGTTTGTTTGTCTTAGATTAACTAAGTCCCTATTTAAACTATTTTCGTCTCGTTGGTCACCAAAATTTTGGGTTAATACGGATTGTATTTCGTCCCATGTATTGGCTCCGTAAATTGAAATTACTTCGCGTGCTCTACCTTCTAACCTACCTTTAATTCCCTCAAATAATAATAAATTTTGCACACACCCTGGATCTTCTTCATTATAATATATTGTAAGAAATGTTTGCGATACTTTCAAAAAATTATATAATTCGCAAGGATTACCGTCGAAAGGTGAGATTATATTTAAGTTTTTTAATTCAAACTTCTGAGGTGAAGTCATGATGATGCTTTTAGTATTAATGTTATTAGAATGATCAATTGCGGCTATAGAACAATTGTTATTTAGTTTACTTGTACTAGGATAATTTTCCGAAGAATTATTCTTTAAATTATTATTCGAATTGGAACAATTATTTTCTATTTTAAGTTGGCTTTCAGTACTTTCGCTCGATGCGTTGGTATCTGAATTGTTGCTTGCAGTAGTTAATGAAAGATTATTTAATAAATCACTTAAATCTAACTCACCCTCCGTATTATCACTGAAGGATATTTTGGGAGTTGAGGATTCTGACATGAACAAAAAATCTTCTACTTACATTAAGACGATGACTCTCATCTTCTTGATAGACCTGGGGATGGTTCTTCTTGCTTAGACTACTCAATCCGCCTAAGTCTCAAACTTGGAAAATCGGTGATTAATTGTTGACACAAAAAGACGATTCGCGATGTAAAGTCTTTCACCGATCCTACCGACTGCGCCAGTTAAGCTTGTGACCGTTAACAAAGCCTTTTTAAAAAATATAAATCAATGACTGATTTATCACAAACACTATTTATTGTAACTACGATAGTTATAACATATGTTAATTAAATACAACTGTATAGTTCGAAGCGTCACGTCAGAATAATTAATCATGTCTCTGCTCATCCTTTGGCAACCTGTTGTGGTACCCGTCGGGTGACGTCGGGGGTAGTCGCTCTGGTTATTAGGAGAATGGAACGCTTACATAACAGACTAATAGAGAAATTCTATTCAAATTTACCGGACATTTTTGGGGAGGAGTCTATTCATTTGTGTTGGTGGTATAGACTATAGTCTGCTGTCAAATGTACATCCGTAGTCTCCTTGATGATGCAAGTGTGTGAGTGGTCTCAATCTCTTCGTTTGGCCTTGGAGAAACATAATTTCGATGGTGGCACTCAAGGCTTGTAGACGTACAGGTTACATCAATGAGCAGCATTAGGGCGAGGAAAATGCGGGTTGAGGCAGGGCTGGCGACCGCGGTCTGTCATTTATTTTACATACTAAAAAGAGACATTAAACACTGCTCTGCTGTTGTAGAACAGAGATGGATATACCGACGGTCGCCAAGTGACGTATGATATATTGAGATAGGTCAGGTTCAGATTGGGTAACCTTTAGAGTTTACCAGCCCTGGGTGGCACTCTCAAAAATGGTGCGTTCGGGCACTACCCTTCAAAAACAAGATGGTCGCCGTCGCAAACACTTTTTTCCCTTTATCTAAGTAACCATCCATTCTATCAAAAAATGTTTTATACAAAAAATGTTTACATTCAATTCTACATAGAAAAGGTTATTACGAATTTTTTTGTAGGACCTACCGCTTTCTCAGAAAACTTACTTTTAGGGTTTCCAAATGCGATAGGGGTACCAAAAATTAAAAGTTGTTCTATGAACAGCAATCTCACTCAAGTCATCTATTAACAGGGGAAACAATAAAGAAATTTTTCTACAGTACACACATAGGAAACTAAAAAATAATAATTGAATCGAATTAAACAAAAATAAACGTATTTTTTAATTAGTCATCATCGCTGTCAGTACAAATATCACTTAAGCCAAGTCTTCTTCATCACCTTCGAACTCTCCCATATTATCACATCGGTCAGGATCACCCTCTATCTATTTATCTTACTAGGGTTGTGGTTATGTTAACGAACGCAGCAGGAGGCGTAGAAGTAGATTTAAGTACAAAGATCCTTTTAGACATAAGCATACAAGCATAAGGCTTGAATGGTGTGTATGAAACATCTGTTCCATATACACCATTTTTTTACCAAAAATATCTCAATTTTCACTACAGTTCCTAAACTCCAAAATTCCATTTTTTGCCTGATATGCATGAAATATGAGATTTCGTGCATATCAGGATTTTTTTTATAAATTTTAAGTCGATTTTCAGTACAGTTTCCAAATTCCATTTATCCTTTTAGGCCATTATCCCCTCTTGAACGAACGCATCCAGGCACGATGCAGCATGTAGAGACGACCAAGGATATACATTATCCTATGCCAGTCCGAATCCTCTATGGACGGACTGGGGTTTTAAGCATGATGATTACAGCGCAGGTTATCATCTTCATAAGCCGGTCTAACGGATCACGAGTGAAGAATCCACATAGGCGCGAGAGTGAATCTACCGTAGATCAGTTGTCTCTTGATCAGATCTACCAATAGACTGATCCACCTTCGTGGTTGCGCTGGTCTACGGAAGAATAGGTTCACTCTACCCTCGCGTTCTGGAATTCCTCGTGAGTCCGTGACCAAAGGCTTACATGGAGGGTTGAGCGGGCCTCGCCTTCCCATTGGTCATCGTCTCTACCGGGATCGTGTCTGCTAGCACCATTTTGAAATTTTAGGAACTGACTTAAAAAGTGAAATTGCGGAATTTTGCGATGCCACGCGGCGATATGAAGTGGTACCGGATCCTTTCCGTATACTGTATAGTGGGAGACCTCCCAATTATATCACCTATGAGATATAAGATATTTTTGGTAAAATTACGCTGAGATAAGCCTCAGTGCTGTGCGAAGGGGTACCGGGGCATTCCCCCATTATTACCAGGTGACCGCCTCGTGAGATCGCATTCGAGAGAAAATCTTTTCTGAAAGATCCACGGACGTCTAACGGTGTATATCATTTTGGAGAATATTACAATAAATTTATAGTATCTATTTCAAGCATTAACTAAAACCCACTCACTAAATTGCCAAATCGTGTCCAAGTAATAATTCTCTTTCGGCAATCGATCACTCTCCTTTAAGCGCGGCCGTCGCGGTCGCTGACCCCTTGTGGGGATATCGTGGTTATGGTGGTAGACCTTGCTAGGTGAGGCTTTATATGTATGATGATGATTATTTAATATATATCTTTATTTATTACCTATGTCTTCTTTTATTGCATTCTAGTATTAGTCTAGTATTTGTGTTGACCCCATAACTAACGACCCTCGCATTGTGCGTCGGCTTGACCATTCTGCTGAAGCCAAAGAAGAGTGAACGAATCCTGTCTGGGCAGGAGTCTAAAGTGAATTGTGTATTGTGCGTAGTGTCTATCTAGTGTTGTATCTTTAGTTCAGGAAGTTGCGAAACCTGTATACGAGGAAGCATTCATTGTCGACGGCTACCGTTAATCTATCGATATCGAGATATGGATATATTAAAAGCTTGTCCCGACCTGCGTTGAATTCAACGGCCAAGAGTTAAATCAGATGTTGTGATAGCGGTTGATTGACCTAATCGAATATCGGTCGTTCCCTCCAACTATCACTGGTTATAACGAATGGTTAACTGAATCGTTGACACAGCCTTAATAGTTTAGTTATTAAACGTTGATAGTTACAAGCCCACCGCACTGAAGCTCAATCGGCTTATTGTGCCCCCTTGTGTTTCTACTCCATCAGTCGAGTATCCCTAACGAAATTCAAACTGCCGATGGGTGCATTTGCAATTTCTTCAGGTTCCGGAAATGGCTCCCCAAAGTGCCGGTGCCTTTTTGCACATAAGGCTGAACACTGGCATAGAATATGTTCAGGAGCTTCGTCCTCATCACCACAGGATCACCCTCACATCTACACATCTCAGTACACCTTAATCCATTCGACTGACATGCACATAGAGGAGAGCAACGTCTTTGAGAGCATAAGCAGCGGCAAAGTACATGCTCCTAATTCAGTGAAAACATGCCGTGACCTTGGAGTAAGCTTCAGCAAATGGATTGGTCAAAAATTCAGCAATTATAGTGAGGTTCATGTGTTTTTCGTCTCCTACAAAGATAATTCATTGAAAACAGAGATGAGAGTAATTCGGCAAAAAGGCTCAGATCCAATCCAGTATAAAATCGGACCAGAAACAATAATTGGAAGTACACCAATGAATAACCTACTGGCTCATGATAAGACAAAGGATGAACTGACAGAGTTCCTTTCCGATCAAATTCTTCAATTCGGTGTGACCTATGGGAAGAAGTTTGTGGTCAGTTGGAAGGACAAAGCAGGTTCATCACATGGTGCTGATGTATCGAGTCTTTCAAGTACCCAGGAGGAGGCGAACACGAAGATCATACTAGACGCTGCGTACTTAGCACATAGAGGAATCAAAAACACTCATGTTCAGGCTTTTGAGTGAAATCAGAACCTTATTCAGCATCCCTACAACCCATCACCTACAAACTTCGGGTGGAAGGAAGTAGGGAGAACATAAGAGCCAGTTGCATGTACCATGCCCTGTGCTTCTGAGCTTTTATTGAAACTTTGTCGCTGCTCATGCTCTCAAAGGCATCCTCCATGTACATGTCAGTCGAATGGGTTTAGGTGTACTGAGATGTGTAGATGTGAGGGTGATCCTGACCGATGTGATAATATGGGAGAGTTCGAAGGTGATGAAGAAGACTTGGGATTCAGTGATATTTGTACTGACAGCGATGATGACTAATTAAAAAATACGTTTATTTTTGTTTAATTCGATTCAATTATTATTTTTTAGTTTCCTATGTCTGTACTGTAGAAAAATTTCTTTATTGTTTCCCCTATTAATAGATGACTTGAGTGAGATTACTGTTCACAGAACAACTTTTAATTTTTGGTACCCCTATCTCATTTGAAAACCCTAAAAGTAAACTTTTTGAGAAAGTGGTAGGTCCTACAAAAAAATTCGTAATAACCTTTTCTATGTAGAATTGAATTATAAACATTTTTTGTATAGACTATCTGCAGAAAGGCGGAGCTTACCTATTCGTGACTACTAGCGCTCGCGGCGGCCTGTTCAATAACTTTTGTACTGTACCTTTCAACTTAGCTAATATGCGAAATCTTTGCTTTTATTCATTATTTTATTATAATCGTTTTGTAAGTTTTTAAGTTCATGAATATTATTAACTGTAAGGTAAATGAGAAGTGTTGTAGACGATATATCTTGATTTATCGTCGGGCGTATTAGCGGTGCAGTGCTTTGTGTTGTGCGACATAACCACACGCTCATAACATGAGCAAACGCTCTTATGGAAATGTTTGTGATCAATTTTATTGTGCAAATAAGCAGAATAATACCGAAAACATACGGTTTTATTCATTTTCCACAAAACCACAAAGTAATTTTTGCGACAAGTCTCCTCTCTCTGAGCGAGAACATTTAAAATGTATCGTCAATTTTTTCGAGAAACACCGTCGCCGACGTTCAATCTCGCGAAAGGTCGACAGAATGCTCGAATTTCTTCGCCGATTGGCGAAGTTCGGTATTGTGTTGTTTGTTTCAACAAGAAGGAACGAAAAAACGAACATTCCGCAGTCGATCCGGTTCTATATAAAACGATATATGGATATTTGTACGGATGCAAATAAGTGAGACGAACGATACCCGCGGACCAGTCGGTATGGTTCCAAAGCTGAAACTAAACCAGGAGTGGAGCCTGCGACTTAATTCGACGCAACACGAGCCTCACTAGACCCGGAATGATTCGACAGATTGAGTTATTTCTTGATTCGGTGGGTGGTGATGCACGGTCGTTCTTAGTTGGTGGAGCGATTTGTCTGGTTAATTCCGATAATGAACGAGACTCTAGCCATGTTAACTAGGCGTATTTCCATATCTTAAAATCCCGCCGCGACGGTTTGGGGCTCTTGTCTCTTTCTGCGTGCTGCTTTTAGTGTTGGTATTCAAAATTTTCTTCTTAGAGAGACAGGCGGCTTCTAGCCGCACGAGATTGAGCAATATAGGTAACAGATGCCCTTAGATGTTCTAGACCGCACGACGCTACACTGAAGGAATCAGCGTGTCCTCCCTGGCCGCGCGGCGCGGGAAACCCGCCGAACCTGCTTCGTGCTAAGAATTGGGGCTTAATTGTTCCCCATGAACGAGGAATTCCCAGTAAGCGCGAGTCATAAGCTCGCATTGATTAGATTCCTGCCCCTTGTATATATGATTGAATGATTTAGTGAGGTCTTGGGACTGGTTCACCATGGCCGATGTTTCTGGGAAGATGACCAAACTTGATCATATAGAAGAAGTAAAAGTCATAGCAAGGTTTCCGTAGGTGAACCTGCGGAAGGATTATTCTTCGACAAGTCTGTTATATTTACGGGGAACGACGATGGTCTTCAGTGCACCTGTTTTTACACGTGTATCGCGTCGCGGTTCCTTCATTCGGCCCATTCGCCGTCGACGATACAGCCGAAGATGACAATGTTCCGTTAAGGATTAGCGTTCGAGATTTCTCAAAGAGACACGGGATGCGTTGACGTTTTTTGAGTCTTGCCTGCACCTAATTTCGAAATCGACGTGATATTCTCGTCTTAACGATGTTAGAAATCTTCAATTAATGTCCGGTTTTCAAAATGACATGCAAATAAAATCATTTTAACAGTTTTAATACAAAAAATAAATACAACGCTAATGAAAATTATATTTACTTTGTAAAAAATTGTATGTACTCACGATTAAAAATCGTTGAAAGAAAACCTCGAAGAAAACAATATATTTTTTATTCCAGAAAAAATAAAAACCCAATTTGACGCATGTAACAATACAAAAGTCCCAGTACAAAAATGCGAAAAAATTCCGCGCATAATTCCGCGCATGGCGCTAGTAGACATTTCGCAGATAGTCTTTGATAAAATGGACGGTTACTTAGATAAAGGGAAAAAAGTGTTTGCGACGGCGACCATTTTGTTTCTGAAGGGTAGTACCCGAACGCACCATTTTTGAGAGTGCCACCATCGAAATTATGTTTCTCCAAGACCAAACGAAGAGATTGAGACCTCTTCCAAACTTGCATCATCAAGGAGCCCACGGGAGCCTTTTATTGTACATCTGACAGCCGACTACATCTCAGGATATTCAGAAAGCTCTATTTAGTAGGGGTTAAACGGTACCAAATGTTCCGTACTGTATAATCGTTACCGGCAGGATGACAATTTTTCTTAAGAAATTTATGCTTTATATCATAAATATTAACACAAATATACAGGGTTATTAAAAATTTAATTGCGATATAAATCGTATTTTTCTTTAAAAAATATTGTCATGCCTGCTCAAGAGCAGTGCGTTGTTGCCAAACTTCACGATTGAAATAAAATACGGGGAATTTAATAGTAAAGCAAATTTCCACACCACCCACGAGGTTCTGCTTTTTGGCGCGTTACCTTTTTGAGTGGGTGTTCGCCAGGAGCCATATTTTTCCACAGAAACAAAAAAATACAAAACATCAAGTATCCACAACAAGAAACTAAATAATATGTACTATCTAAACAATAACAAAGAAAAAACTATTCTCCGTGAGTGTAACAATAAAAAAAGTAATAACTAAACAACTTAATAGTAACAAATAATGAACAGAAAATTATTTTTTCTAATAACAATAAATCTTTACTTATCTTGGATCGGCATTTCTCATAGCAGGTGTTGAAACTGTCCTCCGTTATTTTCCAAACACGCTGCAACTCAATTATTATCACTAAACACAAACACAAAACTTTCACTTTAAATTTCACTAAGAACTGAAACTATTTAATTTTATGATCACACTAAACCACACTAGCTGCTGTCTGGCCGTTCACTAATACCAGAGTTTATATAGAGGAAGTTGGGAAGGCGCGCGAATTTAAAACCCAAGTTGGGTGACCTCGCTTTAAAGTTTGGTAGGTTGTACAGGGAGAGCAAATAAAATTTTACTGGGGGGCTTAGTTAATTTGCAATTTTAAATAAAATTTAAATATGCACAAGGCATTTATAATTATGTACTAAGATTTAAAAAATGATTTTACTTGGTTCTAAATTTGCGTTTTTTAAGTACAGAAAAAGAAGAAATTTTATAGGTATCACCAATTTTGGCTGGAATATTCAATAACAGTATTTTAAAATAGTGAATTATTAGATTTCTATATGAAAAATACTAAATTATTATAATTACAAAGAATTCAGTCAGATTGTATGTGCTGAAGAAAATATTATTTACACAAGTATTTAAAAAAAACCTACTGAACACATTTTTTACTTTCAGAAGATTTCAAAGTTAAAATTCTAAATCAAAAATATTTATTTCATGTATATAAAAAGCTATAAAAAGAACATTTTCACTGAAGTACAGCAACAACTTGCACTAACGCAATTTTTTTAACAATAACATAGGCAAAAGTCTTCGATAAGGTACACGCAAAAAAAATATACTACAGGTAAAAATCAAAATATATTTCAAGATTTAATACAAATTAACTTATAAATAGGTACCACATGGATATTTCATTATTTCATTACTATAATTGTCCGAGTTATATTTACATTTGGGAAACCGCACAATAGACACCAATATGTTTTCTCTCGATTCCACTCATATTGAAATATTATAAAGTCTCACTGTCTAATCAAAATTACACATTTAACACCACAAGAATTTACTTTGAAAAAGAAATAACTGATTATAACCATAAACTTCGATAAACTCTGTTTCGCTGACGCATCAATTTCATCTCTTTATCTTTGACGTAAGAATACTATTTACGTTTGGCCGGTTTATTACGATACTCAAGGTCACTACCTTCGAAAAGAGCGGGAAACGTTACCGTCCCAACTGTTTCTTCTTAAACTGTGCTAACCTACTAATACTAAAACATAGAAAAACGTCGACCACAAACTAGCACGCTCCGCCGTATGCGGTTTTTTATCGCTATTTTTTGTTAATGCACCTGCTTGTATAACTAGGTCAGTGTCATAGCTTGTAAAGAGTTCAGCGACTCTAACAGCTAATGGGTGGTAAAAGTCCTATAAACGAGTTCTGTTTTTAAAATCTTTTTCATTTTGTGTCATAATAATTATGCAGACTATGCAGCCGGCTTTTTCATTTTGTTTTGTATTACAATTTTCCGTATTTGAAGATAAAACTGCGTGTTTCAATAAACCTGTTTATCCAATTGAATTAATTTTTCATATTCACTAGGTACCTACCCTTATCTCTCTCGTGATTGGGTATCTCTGAATTATTAATGAAAAGTGAAAATGTAAATGTAATTGATTGGATTTATATCATCTACACTTGGCAACACTGTCGACTGGCCACACGTAATGCAGTAAGTGCTTGCCCAGCGGCGCCGGAATTACAGGAATTATACTTGATCCGCGAATTTTTTTAAAAAAATTCATAACTCGGCCATTTTACAACCTACAAAAAAAATTCGGATTCATGTTCATGACAACTAGTACTATTAACCCCAAAAATAAGACCCCCACTCTAAGATTCGCCCTGTATATAAAAATACAAAAAAAATCGTACAAACACGAGGCCGGTTTACTTAATAATTACTAGTGAAAAGGTTTTTTTTCATGAAAAAATACATTTTCCACCACTTCAGAGGGGGTGGGGGTGGTGCCTGGAAGGCCGAACCTCTGTAGTCGAGAAAGTTTTAACCAGGCCAAAAAAGGGATTAGAAAATTATTTGAAAGCGGGAGGGCGATTTGGGGGGGTTTTTGGCCAATTTGAAGGGGTTGCCGAGGGAAAAAAATTTTGGGACCCCACCATCGTGTTTAGCGACCTCGAAAACGGGAGAGGGTCTCTAGATTGGCGCTCTGGCAAAAAAAAGGTACCCCTTCCGACTCCTGACTTCTCGACTAAAAGACGTTCAGCAGTTCACTGATACAGGAGAATGGAATAATATGGAGCAATTAAATTTTATGTGCGAAAGGTATCTGAGAATGGATAAGAAGCATTATTAATATTTCCTCATTCTAGTATCAACAAGTATGGCTGACCTATTATCAATAATGACAGATTTGTCAAAATTCAAAAATTATCCTCTATCCTACTTTGTAAGAAAGTCTAATTTATTTGTAGACTTCTTTTTTATTATCCCTTAAACGACGATCCAATGACTCAAAACTTTGATGATTAAGAAACCTCTAGGGAATAATCCCTCATACTTCCTTCTTGCCGCTGAGACATTTCTCCTGCAATCGTCATAAATTAAATTAAATCACTTAATTCAGAGAATGAATATCCATTTACTGCCATTTTTATAATCAATTATAATCAACAATGACGAGAAAAAAAAAACAACAAAAACAACAACAAATTGTGATTGAATTTGACAGTCTGTCATATCGACTTTCCATAAACTGATTTGATATAAAATACAAATTTGTTGATAATACAAAAAATTTTATTTTACAAAAAATGTTTCTTATTCACTGTCCAGAATATCTAATAAAAAAATTAAAACAGCGATCACGTTGTCATATTAACATCAGGCACTCTCATCAACTCACCATTCCTAGACACAGAACTGCTTTTTCCAAACGTTCCTTCTGTTATTCTGCAACTAAACTCTATAATAGTATTCCATTTCACCTTAAATCTTGTAACCTTCATAAATTGAAAGTATTATTTCGTAATTATTTATACTCGAAACAACTAGAACCATGAAATTTATTTTTTACTTGCTATAAATTTAATTTCCTTCATTTTTCCTTTTTTTCAGTTATATATAAATTATCTCATTTTTCGGCTTATTTTGTGTGTTATATATTTGTGTATTCTATGCAGCTAATTGTTGCTGCTATTCTTAATTCATTAATTAATTTTACCTATACCATATATTAGTATGACTGCTTGTAACTGCATTTATTTGTTATTTGTTTCTGATATAATCTCACTTGGTTAAGTAGAACAGGGTAACCTGGACTTAGACGAGTATAAAATAAAGATCTTTATTATTATTAATTTCACGAATTATACAAATAAAAAAGCTTAGCATTAAAACAGGAAACAGATCGAGTTTCCGATACTGCAAAATATCATTATTTTTATTTTATTCCGAATACCTGGGACTATACAAGAATATGGTAATAGTAAATTTTAAAAAAGAGAAAGAAAGAAAATTATGAAGTTTGTTAAATCTAGTATTGCGTATTTGTTATTAACTCGAATGCTTCTCCACAGCAGTAACATAAATGTGAACTGTACGACTGCAGCCAACCAATCACAGTAAGCCATTATACTTGGTTAAATTTCTAATCACCCTGGCACAAAACTAGACCAAGAATTATTAACTTTTGACAGTAATGGATTGCAATTATCGAATAGATAGTACATATGTATCTAGCTAGGTGTGCATGATAGGTTTGTTTCTACAAGTACAAGGTAATCCATGTAATGTAGACAGTGGTTTTCTTGCCCTCATTATTGAGTTAATGAAAAATAAAAAAGAAATTACAGAAATCTGACCTAAAATTTACAAAAAGCCATTTTTCAAAATTTTAACACGCTGCATATTATAGTGCATGCAAGTCAATAGTGCTATGTTTAAATGTTATACAAAACATATGACTGATTATTTATTTTGGCGAAAAACTGTGTAATCACTCAAGTTTTTATTACTTCGATTCACTATCTACCTTAAGTTCCTATATGTCAAATATTTGCAAATTGTTAGAAATAGTCGATCAGTTGAGTTTAATACCCAATATCTAATGGCTTGAAAGTTCTAAAATACTAACTTGACGAGTATTTCTGATAGTTTGTAAACGGTTTGTTGTTGTTATTGTTGTAGAAACAAACCTGATGTTTTTTAAAATTATCATTTGTCGTAAAGAAATGTTATTGTAGTTTTTCTTAAAATAGTTAACACTTTAAATCATTTGGCATTTGTATATGTGAATAATGACGATGAAACCAAATAGTTCACAGCAATCTAATTTTGTCTATACAGTAAAATCTTCGATAAACTGCTGCTAATTTGTGTATGTGCCATTACTGATTTATATGATTATCAGTTAGTCACTGACCTACAGGTATCTCGTCTCTGTAAACATGTCCAGCAGTTTCTCGATCAATGCTGCAGAGCTATAGCCTTTAAACAGCGAAATGATGTCTACAAGACTTATCTCATTTTGCTATTTAAAGGCTATGGTAAATCATTATGTATAATATAATCATAAAATATTTATTATATCATTATATTTCAAATTAGCTACCAGTACTACACTCGCCGCAGTACTGGTGGAGAAACCGCCCGTGATGTCTACAAAATATTTATCAGTTAAAATAACTGACAGCATTGAAAAATGTTTTCTATTTCTACCATTAACGAGCTGCTCACTATCAATATTAAAATAGTTGGGAACTTTGACGTTAAAGGGTAGTACCGCAAATAATTCAAATTCAAATTATACCATGCACTTTCTGAATAGATAATATACCGGGTGTAAACGAATAGTGGGCCACCCCTGTAACTTCCTCGTTTTTAAAGATATTGGGATAAAATTTTGTACGGTGAAAATAGGTAAGATTTCCAACTTTTTGAGACATATCCGCCATATTTGTCACATGACCCCAATAGCCTTTTCTAAATGGACCACTCTGTGTTTTAAAATTTTTTAAATAAAGATCACATTTTGGATACATTTATGCTATTTTGAACAATTTATAGTGTTGCACGAAAAATAATTCGAATTTTAGTTGTCAATCTAGATGGCTGCGAATATGTTAAAATTATTTTTGTTCCAATGTAATTCATATAAAAAATACGAAAACGTCAATATGTCCAATAATACATTATACAGGGTGTTCTAAACTCATTAAAATCACATTTTTCGAAATAACTCTTTTTTTTTAAATATTAAGATATGAGCCACCCAGATATTCAGAAAGTTCTATTAAGTAGGGGTTAAACGGTACCAAAAGTTCCGTAACGTGTAATCGTTACCGGCAGGAATGTCAATTTTTCTTAAGAAATTTACGATTTATATCTAACTTCAATTAAATTTTGATCAACCCTGTATATTTGTGTTAATATTTTATGATATAAATCATAAATTTCTTAAGAAAAATTGTCATTCCTGCCGGTAACGATTATACAGTAGGGAACATTTGGTACCGTTTAACCCCTACTAAATAGAGCTTTCTGAATATCCCGGTGGCCCATATCATAATATAAAAAGAGTTGTTTTAAAAAATGTGATTTTAATGAGTTTAGAGCACCCTGTATGATGCATTATTGGACATATTGACGTTTTCGTATTTTTTATATGAATTACATTGAAACAAAAATAATTTTAACATATTAGCAGGCATCTAGATCGACAACTAAAATTCGAATTGTTTTTCGTGTATAAATTGTTCAGTCAAAATAGTATAAATGTATCCAAAATGTGATCTTTATTTCAAAAACGTAAAAACATACAGGGTGGTCCATTTGGAAAAGACTATCGGGGTCATTTCCGGTGAAACCGGAAGTGATAAATATGGCGGATAAGTCTCAAAAAGTTGGAAATCTTACCTAATTTCTCCATACAAAATTTTATCCCGTTATCTTTAAAAACGAGGAAGTTACAGGGGTGGCCCACTATTCGTTTACACCCGGTATAGCATGTTGTTCCACCAAAACACATTGCGTTGCAAGTTTTTTACTGACACCATATAAGAAATTATCTTGCCATATTTCTTATCTTACTTTTTCACAAGGTTGTCGTAGTAAGTTTTTCTAAGGGCTTTCAAAAAGTAATTCCAGTTTGTAAACACTTTCATGATCCCGAAGTTGTTCCATTTATTTGCAACTTTACCATCTGTATTTCTCTCATCCAATTTTTACAGAATAAAATATTGTATCGTTTCCTTTGGGCTGCATAAAGATGCCAAGCTTATATGGGAAGTGGCAAAATCTCTATTCTTTTTCAACAATAAAATATATTTATATTACAACTTTGACTTACAACTAAAAACCTTCTCTCTAATAAAAATCTGAACATATCACAGGGTTAGAATAACAAGGTTCTGCTCTTTCGAGAAATTCGGTTTATTTACATTTTTCGTATTTCTAGTGCTCCTAGCATTTATATATAGGTACTACTAGAACAATCTCATATCAAATAGGCATTACTATGGCTTGCTTGCTTAGTCGAGAGGCAAGATCTCCTGGATCTTCTCAAGGGGTTCCAAATGCGATATTTGAACGGACTATTGGACAATTATTAGTCTTTAAATGTGTAGTAATGTACTTCTACGCATTAGACACCTTTAGGGATATGGGAAGTTGTTTTATTAATGATGTTGAAGCTTGAATTTGATTTTGATATGCCAAAATTACGCCGACAAATCAAATACAAAATAATTTCGGTAGGTAGCATTTTCATTCAGTGAAAAAATGTTACTTTTATTTCATTCCATTATTCTCATTAATTCATTTTTATAATTCACAGTTCTGCATGTAAAATGGGAAAAATAATTTGCTAACAAATAAGGACCATTTAAATCATATTTCGTATAAAACCAACATAGCAATTTAATATAAAAAAATTGGTAACTTCACAATATCAATAACCAAATATTCAAATTTTATAATTAAAAATTAGAATTTGGCATGACATACAGAAACTTATTATTCTAACTTCGCAATATGCTATGTAATTAAAGAAAATTTGTTACAATATAATTATAAATCATTATCTACAATAGCATCCATACTTAAAAAAAATTAAAATACTTTAGAAACAGTAATATTGTAAAAAATCAATCAACAAAAGATATATAATTGAAATTAATTTAAAAACATTGATCTGAAAAATGATAAACTATAAATGTTTACGTTATTATATAATGTATGCAATAACAACTCCAAATATCGTAACTTATTTTAATATTTTGGTGGACATGAACTGTACTCTTTTTGTGCACTACAGTAATAAAATTAAAGTCTCCATCGCTCACACTATTTGTAACAGTTTAGTGACAAATTATGATGCTAACAGTCTTCTTTACTAAATGTTCTAGAATGGAAGCCCGTTAGTTAATAAACATACCATTTGTGTGAATGAATGTTTAAATAAATATGTCTAAGGTCAAAAAATAATAATTAAAAATATTAAAAAATAAGCGTTCTAACTTAAACATTTTTTAAGTCAAATTGAAAATTGATAATCATATTTGATAAATTTTTTTTTTATTGTGTAATGTGCATCCTTTCACTTAGTTTTCATGTAAAAAAAATCGCGAATGCGATTTCTTGAATTTTCACTCCAAAAAAATTGCATAGTAGGCCTTGATTTTTATGATAGAAATCTATCAATTTGCCACAAAATGCAGTTTTCCATGAGCAACAATCTAAAAAAAAGTTGATCAAAATCAGACTAAAAATAGCCACTTTACAGAGGTGTCCCGCTTTCAAATGGGTCACTCTGTATAAGCTAAAAAGTCATAAAAATAAAATATATACAGATGTGTATACATGTGAAAATTGGCAGGAAAATGTGATACCTCCTTTCTCTGTAACTTTAGTAAAACTTTTTAAAACTATTTTAGCGCCTCCTGTTTAAAATATTTAAGGTACAGGGTTAGTTTTATTAATGTAAACCCCCTATTTTTATTTTTGACCGATTCAAAAAATAAAAAAATTGGCCTTACATGGTTTTTTATGTAGATTCCACTCCTGCTAACGAATTGGCAGTAACGTTTTAAATATACAGGGTACGCAAAAAAGTTAGGTTTTTTTAAATGGAACACCCTGTATATTTTGACAAATTTTATTTCCTCCAATCGCTCTGATTACAAATATACACGTATTGTATAATCGCCTTACTGGTTTTCGAGTTATTTTCATTTTATTATGGATACGTCAGAACAAAAGCGTCGTTTTATAAACTCATATGATAAATCAATAAACGAAGTAAATCAAGGAACAAAACAAAATATATGATTTATTAAAACAAATTACATAACATTTCCAACATAACCACCATTAACTTTGATACATCAAACAACATTTAATAAAATTTGAATGAATTTTTCGAAAAATAAGTATGCATCCAAATTTCGATCCAAATTTAGTAGTTGTATTATTTTCAATTTCATTTTTTAATTGTTAAAAATATTACAATAGTTCACTGTAAATTAGTGTAAATTGTTTCTTTGAGCGTTCCCCAAAGAAAATAATCTAATGGATTCAGGTCTGACCTCCGTTCTAATTTTTCTAAACGTTGTTTGAAATGTATCGAAGTCAATGGTGGTGACGTTGAAAATGTTACGTAATTTGTTTTACCTACGATCACTAACGTAAATAGCTGAAAACGCACTCTCCGCCACCTACATAAATTGAACCTTACACACCGTAAACAAATCGCACGCTCAGCCGCTGAGATGTGCTGCAATGTGACCACGTGACCTACTTTACACAACACTTGTAGTTCATATTTCTGACAGGCTAAAATTATTAAAAATGGCAGGTGCAAAACTTAATTTTCTAGCTCTGTCAAAACTGACATAAGCAACAAATAATACAAAATTGTGTTTTAATTTCAATAAATATGATCGTAGGTAAAGTATAGTACATAATTCGAGTTGTAAAGCAATTACGCACTCTTGGAATTGCCACACTCGCCGCTACGCGGCATCGTGCGCAATTTTTCCATTCGTGCGTAATATGCTATTTACAACTCTCATTACGTAATATACTATTAATAATCCAAATTTTTTGTTTTGTTTGTTGATTTACTTCATTTGATTTATTATGAGTTTATAAAAAATGACGCTTTTGTTCCGATGTATCCATAATAAAATGAAAATAACTAAAAAACCAGTGAACCGATTATACAATATGTGTATATATTTGTAATCAGAATGATTGGAGGAATTGAAATTTATCAAAATATACAGGATGTTCCATTTAAAAAACTAACTTTTTGCGTACCCTGTATATTTAAAGCGCTACTGCCAATTCGTTGGCGGGAGTGTAATCTACATAAAAAACTGTGTAAGGCCAGTTTTTAATTTTTTGAATCGGCCAAAGATAAAAACAAAAACGGGGGTTTACATTAATAAAACTAACCCCCCATTACTTTCAGTTTTCTATTACTTAAATAAATTTTAAAAAGTTATTTTAAAAACGTAATCATAGAAAATATTCTGGTCTGATTTAATATATTTGTAAATTGAAAGTGTAATATCGCGTGTAAAATCTGGCAGTGCATTACTTTCTTGTTGAACCGGAATTGTTTGACAGTATGACATGAGAAATAGACATTGCAATTGATATTATAATAAAAATAATAACCAGATGCACTGGTAAACGTTCATTTTACCATGTATAAACCAAGCCCAAAAAGTGCAAATGAAATCCAAGCCAATGGTTCTTTTTTTTTAACATTAGGACCGTGAGGTCAAGTGAGTTCTTGAAGGTCAAATGTCAATAAGCAATATTACATAGAGGTTCTCTGTAAGCTTCAGATTCTTTGTTATGAAGATAATGCCTGAGAGGCCATTTTTGTTACAATACGCTCTCAATTTGACTCCTGACTTTAGTTTACCAGAATCAAAAAACCTTTAGATGGATTCAGTTTCCGCCTATAGATGTGATAACGAAAGTGGCACTTTTGATTGGGCTGACAGCTGATGAGTTGCAATGCTGGTTTGAAAATTAGAAGAAATATATGTCGTGTTGATTAAATTGAGGAAGAGGTGCATACCAACGGCGATAAGTTGTAAGATTTTTACAATATAATTTCTTTTATATAGATATTATCTTAACAAGAGTTGAGCATTAAATATTCTTGTATAGCTGGTCCACAAAAAATTTAAAAACTCCGTATGCCTCATATTAGCATGAATGTTATTTCGTTTACAAATATCTTGTCATATTTAAAAATTTTGTTTACATTATCTATTTGGTATCAATTCCTTGAAACAGTCTACTAATTTCATTACAGAAACCAACCAAAAAGTTTTTACTAGTAGCTTCTTAATGTAACATGTTTATACAATAAGTGTGCTATTATCAAACTGCTATATGGGTTGAAGCTGTAATTATTGAAGGAAACAATTAAACAGTAGGTACTATAAATAAATAATGAAGAAATACGTTTAAACATATTCTGTAATTACATTTTTCAAATATCATTAAGATAAACCATTTTGATTTTGATTGTTTTTACAGCTTATTTAAATATTCTTGCACATTCATTCTGGTGCACGACAAGAATTTGAGTTAAAAGAAGTTTTTTGATAAAGTACTTACATTTTTAAAAAATGGTTACAGTAATTGCTATAAATAACTGTAAGAAAATGATATTTTAATAAATACCTTTAGCTCGATAAGAAAGTTCAAGTAATCGTTTGGATAAAAAAAATTAAAAATTATAACAACATATTTTTTGTTATTGAATGCAACCTTTATAATCTATTTTAAACCACATTTTTGATTACAGTACATTAAATGAATGTACGTTAGCATCGTTTAATTATTTTATATTTTTATATAATTATTATATATTTTATACAATTTTTAGGGAAATTTGAAATTCTACTTTCCTTGACAGAAAATTTATACCTATATATATAGGTAGGTATATATTTTTTGGAGCAATAATCTTTTTAAGGGGGAAAAATGGAGTTCAATTAATAAAATACATGTAATTTTTGACTGAATTCCAATAAATATTTATTTAATGACCTTAAGTAATACTTTTTTAAGTTTGCTTTTCCACTCTATTATTTTTCTGAAATCAAATGTTTCGAGTAAGATCAGTATTTACAGTAGTGTAACACTTCATTTCAGATAAAGTTTAGTATAAGATGAAAACCATGAATATTCAGAGCAAATGGAATATTAAACTATTAACTTAACAAAAAAGGTAGACATTTATTAACGTAATTAACTAAGTCACAAATGAATGTATTAAATGTTAAATTATTATTTTCGGTTATTAATATTAATTTGAAGTTTTTGAAAGCTCTCATTTTAGAAAAATAATTAATTTAGTAAAGAAGGCAGTATATTAAAATTTATTGGTAAGTTTTTTACCAAAAGTTGTAGATTGTATCTATTTGATACAAATACGAAAGTACTTAGACATACTCTTAACTGAGATGGAAACAAAAATAAAATTTAAATTATAAAAATTTTGTCCTACATACATACTTAAACATATAAATATATTGCACTATCTTTCTGCTCACAAAAATAAATATAAAAATTAATGTAAAAATAGGATAACATAAAAAAATATATAAATTATCATTAACTACTAACATATTAAACATATTACATAAATATTGACTGATATATAAATTAATTAAAAACATGATTTGAGACGTTATCACAATTTCACAAATTAATATATTCATGAACATACAATTTGTCAGATCTCGTTAAAGTGATTTAAAAACTAAGTATATAATTTTAAACTTAATTTAAACCTCAAATTGTTTTACACATTGTTCATGAAAAATTTATGAATTGCACGATACATAATTTTTTTGATTTGTACTTTCATCATGTGGAGATTCACCTTGTCAATTAATAATAACTTTGTCAAATAATCTTAAATAATTGTTGGCCAAACAATAACAAATCAAATTTTTGCGTTGTATCAATTGGTCCTACTGTTATTAGATTTTAATTAGATGTTAGATATGCAGTGCTATGAATATATTAATTATTCATTTTATTTGACAAATGTATGAAAACTGGAATAGATTTAGTGAGAAAGCGCTGGAGACCAAAGTTGCTGTAAAATGAGGTGGGCGGTTATAATAGTTCGTATTGACGGAGATGCATACGTTGAATGATATCACGGCAGTCATTAAACACTCTCTTGATATTATCTGTATCAACAGCACAAGTGAAGTGAGGATAACAAAAGTGCTTGCCTTCACCTGAAGCGGTACTTATACGCTGAAACAAAATATTTCGATAAAGTTATTAAAGATTCACATATTATTTAATAGGCCTTTCCCACAAAATTATGGTTTTATGAGTTTTAGGGCGGTATTCACCAAGCTCAGTTAAATTTTGGCTTAAACGTGTTTAGTTAACCATGATTAAATTTGATTAATCGTGGTTAGGCTTTTCGGTATTCACCATCACAAAAATTAATAACGATTAGTTAACCGAGGTCGAGATGATAGGTACGGATAAAATATATCATTTTGATGGTTGTGACAGTATGTTTTCTATGATATTAGAGAGTTTTAATAAAATAATCATAACACCACATGTAATAACGACGTTTGGTAAGAATATCTGAATAGCAAGTGTGGTTATGTATGTATACACTGAGGAACTTTTTAAGGTTACATTGCCGAACATTGGTACTGTGAGATAAATATAACAATGTGTACAAAGCTTTTGGCTATTTCAGGTAATCAAAAAAAAAAAAAAAGGGTACGTAGATATTTCGAAAAGATAAAATAATCACTATTTTTTAATAATAGTAACATATTATTAAAATAAGAGTCTCTTACACGTGGGCTGTTGTGTTTTGTTAACTGTTATGTGTTCACCAACTGTATTTTATGATTACCTGATATGTGAAATAGTCTCAAAAGTCTCGTATACATTGTACTATTACTGCGCAGTATAAACGCCAATGTACCCAAAGAAAATTCCTTTAAACAGTATGATGGCCCCAAGATGCAAAGCACTGGATGCATAGGAGAACAATTGAGGTTAGGTAATATGAAGGCCTCCTCTTGGGGCCGAGTTAGTGAAGTCCTATAGAAGCCTATAAAAAATGGTGGTTACACGGGGCTCTGTTGAATCAGGGACGTGAGCGTAGCCCTATGGGGCCCCATTATGGAGGGTGAGGATGAAGGCTTATAAAGAGGGGGTAACACGGGATCCATGGAAACAGGAACGTGAGCGGAGCCCTACGGAGTCCCATTCTGGAAGCACAGCGGAGTTGGACAACCATCTACACATATTCTGGTGGCACCATTCTGGAGACATGAGCGGAGCCCGGGCCCAACCGCCCCTATACCTACCACTTCTCTGTAGGATATTCCAAAATAACCTCAATTTCTTCTAGGATATAAAGTTCTGTTGCTATTGATAAACGAAATCTTGTTACATAGTCCAGTTCGTCGTATGTATCTAAGTATTCAGTTTGTACAAAAATTTTCCTGGGTCAGCGTTTTACTTTATCCTCATAACTTGAATGTTCAAAAGCATGTTATGAAAATTGAAAACGCCCCATTACCATTTTCCCAAACTTTTTTCAAGCGATGAACAATTTAACACATAATACTTGTCTACAAAAATATTTAAACACGATTAAATCCGTTTAAACGGCCTCCTATCGGTCGGTTAAAATTTAAACGTGTTTAGACGACTTAACCATGATTAAATGGCTGATGAATAGCAAATTGGAACTAATCACGATTAACTCCCTAGTTAAACGTGTTTAAAAATTCCAACCAAGCTTGGTGAATACGGGTCTAAAACTGATTGTTACACTAAACAAGTATATCTCAAAATTCCTGATATCATTAGTGATTAGTAATTAGATTACCCAAAGTTTACTGTACACACTTTGTACTTATTACACTGGATATTAAGAATTTGGAATAAAAGCATATCCAAGAAAATTTGTGATGTATTTTTACATTCATCATTACCATGCACAGTTAAATATAATTAGGAAAAACGAAAAACTGAATCAAACTTCATAATAAAAAATCTTATTCTAAAAAACTGTTTTTAATACATTATTCCCTATCATTAATATTACTGATATTTTACTGACTTCCATTATTTTTTTGCACAATTGGATTTTTTATAAACTTACAATGTTTTTAAAATAAGTAAGGTATGTTTACTGCCCAGCAAGTTGGTTAAATTTTAAAACGACATCCCTATCAATCATAGAATTACCTTATGCTTGTATGCGGACGACACAGCCATCCTAGCCATCTCCCTAAACATTATCACTCTACTCGGACTGCCATAAAGACAGATAACGTGACAATAAAATACTTTGCCGACTGGGTACTAAAGACTGATCACAAGCATACACAACTCACACTGTACAGTGTTATCATTTTTTTTGGTACACATTTTAATCAGAATTTGTGAGTTTATTGTAGAAATTAGAAAAAAATGTTTTATACAAAAGTTGCAGGGTATTTACTAAATTTTTATTTGGCAGCAAGAAAAAAACAAATGAATGTCGGTTTTTTCAGATATGGACATAACTTATGTTTTTTTAAGGAACACCCTGGATGTTTTTATCCAGTTAGATTTGTTTTTTTATGTGATTACACTGATATAGCACAGTTGATAGTTTTATTCAGGATGTTTTAAATTATTAATCAAAATATTGTAGGTAAGTATTCTGTCTGGAGTTTAAACTTTTTGCGTTAGCAAAGAGGGCCGTGGATGAAAACAATACAAACTGTTCTATAATTTACATTTTAATGTGGGTTTGAGTTTATTTTAAAAATACAAAAAAATGTTTTATGTAAAAGTTGTAGAATATCTTCTAAATTTGTGGTAATAAATATAAAAACAACTGGATAGCAATTGTATATATTTTAATTAATTAACATAATTTAACTTAAAGGCTTCCTCTCTCACGTAATTGTTTCGTCAGTTTTTCAAACAACCGTTTGGATGGAACTGTATGATAGATAGATAGATAGATAGATACTTTATTAACCACATTACATATATGTATAATACATTTGCAGCAAGTCAAAAAAAACAAACAAATTGTACATAGCACAAAGAACAAATTGTATATAGGACAACAGAGAAAAAAAAAATATATATATATATACATGTATACATATATACGCAATTACGCATATACACATACACACATACATCCATAAAATCTCTGACAAAAATGTAATATAAGACAATGGTATATAGGTACTATTAAAATGAAAAATTTACAAATTAGATAATAAATAAAGTGTAAAAAAAATAAATATCAGTGAGATAGAGCAACTTCACAAAAATTCCGAAAAGGAGTGGGTTGAGTTTAAATATTCAGTCACAGAATAAAAACAATTCCTCAAAATGAATGATTTAACAATTCGTTTGAAGCAAGAGAAATTTAAAGATCTAATTTTGCTTGGTAGTTTATTATAAATGTTTAGATCAATTGAATTTTTTTCGGACTTAGCTAACCTAAAACGAGGCTTTTTTAATAAATCACCAGATCTCGTTGGGTAATTATGAGAAGCAGACTGAGGAATAAAAACATTTATATTTTTGTGAATATAGATTAATGTATGGTAGATGTAAGCAGAAGGAAGCGGCATTATGCTGTGGATATTTCCTTCTATATTTTCTAAAAGTAACCGTAGCACTTTTATTGTTAATTAAAATATAATTCAAGCATTAAAATAAATAAATAAATAAATAAATAAATAAATTATATTTAATAATGGCATTAGTCAAAAAAATAACAGTTGCCATGGTTTTCATCCACGGACTTTTTTGCTAACGCAAAATGTTTAAACTCTAGTAGGAATTCTTACTTACAATCTTTTTGTTTTTGATTAATAATTCAAAACGTCCTGAAGTATACAGGGTGCTTCACGTTTAGTGGCCTATTAGATTTTCTTGGAAACCGCAAATAATTTGGACCTGAAAATTTATACGTAGGGGTTTTCAGAGGTGCTCTATTCAATAAAAATAATGGCACGTATGTAGCACTTCTGGAAGTCGACTTCAATTTCCTTTTTTTTAAATGGAATGCTATATTTTTTATGCCAAATTCTAAATCTGCTCATTATTTTGAGATAATTTTCATTAGCATTCCCTATCTCTAAAATTAATAGTTTTAGAGATATTTCGATTTTATTGAAATCATCTACAAAGACGAAGCCATATTTGAAAATCATTAACTTCCGCTATGGTAAATTATAGTAGCCGAAATTTTTACCATATCTTTTCAAACGTTTGAGCTTATCTCTAAGCAACCTACAAATATGGTAAGATGTACAGGGTGCTCAGAAACGGGAGTCGAACTTCCCCGACTTCAATTTCTATTATGTTGCTTATTTCAAATGGAACATACTAGGCATTTACGATAATTGGAGCGGGTAATGTATTCTGGTACATTGCGGTAATCAGCTGTTTCATGTCAGTACATCTACCAAGCTAAAAATTACTGAACGCGAAATTTCAAAGACCTAACCTAAACCTAAACACTTGACCGATTAATAAATCATTGAAAATTAATTTGCTTTTTTATATTATGCTTATATTCATAAGTCCATATTGCTCATGTCAAAATGAAAACTATTTTCATCAGTGTTGGGTTTCATTTTTCTCAAATACTCACAAAATGTCAAGAATTAAGTTTTTTTTATCATATTTTGAGGTTATACCGCATTTACCAACCGATGTAGTCGATCCATAAATTTTGGATCAGGTAGATGTATCGAATACATTCTATACATTTACCGGACGCGCTTAGGTAGATATTTTCGAACGCTCTGATACATTGCGGTATGTAGCGCTCCAATTATCGTAAATGCCTACTATTTTTTATAATGCCACTCGATGCACTGTTTTATTTATTTTATTCTACCAATATTGACATTCCCTATACCTAAAATGTGCGGTTTTAGAGCTATCTTAGATTTCTTATAAAAACGGGTAAATTGTCGTCATTACCGGATATGTGTGATATAGAAAACAAACGTTAGTCCTCTCAGTTATAACAACTTTGTAAAAGTATGAAACTAGACTTATTAAAAAAAATATGCCAAGATAGTTATTTCGTTTTCTTCATCTCCAGTAATTGGACTAGGCAACGTTTTTGTTGCTTTAATAGTACCAAACTCTAGCCAGTTCAAATCTTCGGAATTTCTTTGCATTCATAGGTGGCCAATTCAGATTTAATTCATTGAACTTTCTGCACGTTCTACTAATAATTCTGTTGCATTTTCCATGAATACAAAATAAATTCAACATATCTGCATTGGAGTAATTAATTTGTATTTTCAAAAGTTTTTGAATAATTTTCAACAATACACTTTGTCTATCAGATAGAAAATAATTGCAAATAGTAACAAATGACAGGACTACATTTGGTTTTGTTTTCCATGGCACACCATACATCGGGTATAATACTTTTAATAAGCCCAATCTCATACTTTTGCTTATAACTGAGAGGACTAACATTTGTTTTCCAGTGTAATCAGAAAAAAACCAAATCTAACTGGATAAAAACATATAGAGTGTTTTGAAAAAACATAGGTTAAGTTTATCTGAAAATATCAACATTCAGTTTTTTTATTACTACCAAATAAATATTTAGTAAAAACCCTGGAACTTTTGTATAAAACATTTTTTTCTAATTTCAACAATAAACTCGCAAATTCGGATTAAAATGTGTACCAAATAAAATGACTGCACTGCATATTATACACTAAAAGACACATATCGTTAAAAATCTTTCTAAAAGGCAACAACTCTGAAATAGGGTGGTCCCAGGACTACGACTATCTCGTGGTTAACACTGACAAGCAATGCAGCTTTAAAAAATATATCACTTAACAAATGCCAAAGCCGATGTGCAAAAATGTACAACATACTTAAAAACCTACCTCCTCCAACATCCACCCTTCTCTACAAATCTTACCCTTGCTTTATGCTCATACGCATTCCCTATCTGGTACCATCATATGACCCCTCCCAACCCAAACAGAAACAAAACAGAATACTACATACCACTAATAAAATACACTTTGCCATCCCGTCCCTATCCTACACAATTACACTGGCGCCCCTCTCCTTTCCGATTTTGTCCTTAAACAATTACTTCCTAAATTTTCAACTTCGCAAAATAGACAATATAAGATAGATCATGATTGGCAAAGGAAAAGAAAAAAACATAGGGAAAACATGAGGTGAACAAAGTTTTAATTTGGTTCTTTTAAAAACGCAATAATAAAAATATGAATTTTTCTACAACTGTTCTAGTAAAAAAAAGTAAGTAAATGATAATTGAAATACCCCACAACACTATGATGTTGATTTGTTGTTTGTACTTTCACTTCAATAACTAAATATCAAATAACGGCTTGGTTGTGACAGTACTTACAGTAACTTGCTTTCTCACTTTATAATATCTAGGTTAGATAATTTTCATTTTCTTTCATGTGATTGTTAGGACTCATTCACACCTGGATTCCTTGAATCGCATTCCGGAATCCGATTCCAGAAGCGCACTGAAACTTTCCAGATATTTAAATAGAGTCTGTTCACACAGATTCCGTAGAATGCATATATACAGGGTGTTTGTTTATTGTTTCAAAATATCTGCGTTGGAAATTCTTGAGTACAGGGTGTTTCCTATAAAACTATACCCCCCCTTATTTAGGCCAATTACCACCGATTTTAATTTTTCAAAAACTGGTCTAACACAGAATTTTCCGTAGATTTTGAATATGCTATTACTTTTTTTCCTACTTCAACCGTATACGAGGGGCAGAAAAATCTATGGTTTTTTTAAATGGAACACCCTATATATTTTTACATATTTGGATTCGCCTCGTCCTTCTGATTACAAATATATATGATACTTATATATTTGCTATAAAAATGGGGCAAATATTGAATTTAAACTTAGGGCGTTTCCTTCAAAACTATACCCCCCCTTATTTCGGTCAATTATTAACAATTCAAAATTTTCAAAACCTTCACATAGAATCTTTCGTAGATTTCATATATGCTATTACTTTTTTTCTCCCTTCAACGGTGGAAAAAAGTATGTTTTTTTTTATGTATTTCTTTACATATTTAGATCCTCCCTACCTTTCTGATTATAAATATATATATAATACTTATATATGCAAAAAATACAGGGCATTCCATAAGGGGGGGTATAGGTAGTTTTATAGGAAACACCCTGTACAAATCATGATGATTGACAAAATATTTTGTTATCTAAAAATGTTTCCCTGAAGAGTTATAGCCCGTCAAAGTTGCAAAAGAAAAACAAAGAATGCGGAATGAAATCAACACTGGTATGGGAATGCTATGAGGAACTTTGGGAGAAAGGAACAGAGTAAAATTACTCTGGGTACCAGGACACTCTGGAATATCAGGCAATGAAAAACCTGACGAACTTGCTAGACAAGGATCAACGTTTCTTGGCCCAGAACCTGTGCTGGATATCTCCAAAAGCACAGCAAGGGGAGCTATTAGTGATTGGGTCAAGGACAAACATAACAATCACTGGAGGAATATCCCAGAAAATCGACATGGGAAAACACTAATTAAAAGCCCATGTCCCAAAAGAACCAAAGAACTGCTCACAAAGAACAGGATTCAGTTAAGAATAATTACAGGACTTCTAACAGGGCATTTCTCTGTTAAGAAGCACTTACCTACATAGGGGAAATATGATGGCGACCTAAACTGTAGACTATGCGGAAAGGAGCCTGAAACAGTGGACCATATCATTTTCAAGTGCGAGGCACTAGCTCGCAGGAGATATAATATTTACAGGCAGACTCAAACAGAACCGGAAACTATCCAAACTCATTTAGTTACGGATATGTATCACTTGATTAGTGGTACAGAGTTACTGGAGTGGGTGGAGTAGATTAACACATGGAGAGCACAATAAGCCCAGGAGGCTGTAGTGCCCTCGGTGTTTAAACAGACAAGCCCTAGGTGGGAAAAAAAAAAACTAAACTAAATTTGGTAAGAAGTTTTAGATCTGGTCTATGGTAAATTTGATGAAATATGAAAAATAGATATAATTTGGAAGGTTTCTTAAGGGGGGTGGGCCGTATTACCACTTCCTGAACTTCATTAGAATTAGTATTGAAATTATTGCATAGTAAATAAACATTGTTACTGCCTGCTTGAAGAAAGCAAAATAGGATATAGCAATTTTATTGGACAAAAATAAAAGATAAATAAGAATTTTTTATGTAGGTCAAATAAAAAACGGGGGTTCTTATCTTGGTTTTCATATCACGGGATGTTCAGAGATTTTTTTTTAAATAAGAAAGATCTAGTTAGTCAGTTCAGTTACTGATTATGCCCAAAAAAATATGAGACACAAAGTTGCGTACCAGAGGTCTTTCAATATCACGGCACACTAATCTATCTGCCAAGGTTCATATCACGACCATATAGACTTAATACCATAAATAAATACCATTAACTATCATTTAAAAAACAAATGCCATGTTGTGATACATGGTTGAAAAGAGAATTTAAGGACGAATCAGATAGGTAAAAAAAAAATATAGGGTACTATTGAAAATAATAAAGTTTGGGTCACTTCCGCTTAAACCGGAAGTTGAAGAAAATGTTTGATGGTAGATTGAAAAAAAGACACTTATGCAATATACAACTTTCCCAAAATTCAAAATTTTAACTTCCTAAATAGCAAAGTTACAGAATGTTACATGTCTCCTGTGTCACCAGGTGTATTGAAAGCTACAGCGCGTTTCTAGAATCGGATTCCGGAATGAGATAAACAGTGTTATTCTGTAAGCCATTGAAAAGTTTCCAATATTGAATAGATTCCAATTTATGTTTCAATCACATTTCCAAGGGTGTTTCCAATATTGAGAATTTTTGCAATTCTGTAAACCATATTGGGAACATTCAATCTTAGTCACTAAATTTAAAACGGTTAGTACAATTATTGACAAATAGTGCGTAATAAATTTGAAAGAAGAAGAAGATTAACCTCACTTTTGTTGTTTTTGCGCCATTCTGCGGTGTATTTTGAATTGTGATTTGTGGTCGCGAAAATTTGGTGATATGGCCCCTGCTAAAAGAACAAGTCCACAGCAATTTGCCATATATGTTCGTTATTTAAAACAGTATCCTCTTCTACGAACGGACAAATTCACGTCTTTGGGTGGCCCAGATGAATTAAAAATAATTTGGGGCGACAATTACAATTATCGTGCATTTGAAGTATTTATTGTTTGATTAATTTAGAAATATTTTATTTTTAATTTATCACATTGTTTTGAATACTCACACTTCAATTATATTTTCGACTGCATTTATAATGAAAATAAATTGTCTATTCATTATGAATTACAAACGCCTTCTATCGTTGCACAAATCAGTTATTTAAAATAAACGTTTGAGGTTATGTTCTATTGGAAACTTAATAACAAGAGCAAAAATCGGTTGTTAAGATTTTCAAGATATTGATTCAATAAATTGAATTCATTGTGGTTACAGAATACGAAAATGACAAGGTCATTGGAATCTTTCCAATTATTGGGAAATATCCAATATTGAATACTTTTCAATGGCTTACAGAATAACACTGAAAGAATCCAAGTGTGAATGAGTTCTCAGATTGTTAGATTATGCATAATCATCATAACGTAGAAGAATTTTTCTATTACTATAATATATAATTGATATATTTATTATTTATCATATTACATACCAGAAACTCGTCTCTTATAAAGTACTTGGCTCTAAAAACTTCAGGAGGTTCATTGGCATCATTTGCAACTTCTATTGGAGGCTGGTATCTTGAAAATTCTGAAAAGTAATCTTCTAATTTGCTTTTACCTGAAAAATAAAGAATGACGCTTAGAAATGGATTTTTTTAAAATTATTACTGTTTAAATAGACAATGAGACGCCAGGAAATAATACTTTTTAAAATTTAGACCCTATGGTAGTAGCAGAAAAGTTTAATAATCATTACATATCCTAGCATTAGTGATATAGTGGAATCAATTCCAGATGTCGATGGAGTAAAATAAATACCGACTTGGTAACGCAGCGAGCTAGAGCATGAGTGTCATGAGCAGTCAATGGCTCTGGTCACACTGCCTAACGTGGCGGGGTTCGACCGGCACCGGTTTGATGTTTTTTGCACTTGTGTTTTTCAAATGTGTAACCCCTTTCTGGATAGCCTTGGCTTTGAATTTGGGGGTTGTCTAATTTCTGTGGTGTTTATGTTTAGTAAAGTAACTAGACGGAATTTATATATACGCGATCCACTATGGCTCAACAACGGCGGAGCAATTTAGGCACTATTTCATTTGAAATCTTGGATAACCTAGACATGAAATTGTTTCAGAATTCGTCGATTTAAAGTCAATGAGAGCACAATGTATGCAACATAGGTCTTCGGCGTTGGTACTCTTTTTTAATAATTATAATTACTATAATTGATGTTACCTAATTTATAATATGTTTTTATTTTCATGTATGCACAATATAGTGGGGTCGGATAGCTGAAAAAAACTTCACATCTGGCAAGCAATGCGCCCCTTTGAATTCAGATAGTACATGGGTAGACGAGTCTAAAAAGCCCGGGACACAAATTTTCCTGGCCCTCTAGCGGTGTTGATGACGGAATCAATACGGTCGCCAAAGTTTTGCGACACGCTTCTACATTTCCCTATATAACTCGGGTGTGTATTTTGATATTGACCTATATTATTAGTAATTAGTAATCAGGAGAAAACACGCTTTCCAATGGCATATGTCACATCATTGTTTAGGTTCATAATACCAAAAATATTTGTAACTTTATTAAAATGTTTGTTTTTATTTTGATTTTTCGAAACATTTTGCTAAATAACTTGGAATCCGTAACATGTAACTGAAAACGTGTCCTACAATTTTTTGTTCGTCAAAAGAATACCTTTCGAACGGTTTATATGACTTCTATTTTATCACAAACAGTTGCTGAAAATTTGTCAAAACAATGTAGCGTTGCATGTTGCATAGCGAGTCATTATGACAATAATGTAATTTATATGAGTTCCGAAAAGTAATGGAGCGGTTTATAACTGTCTAAGTAGCAAATGTAATTATTGTAATTTTTGTAGAATTTATTTACATTATACACTATATACAGGGATATCCAACGAAAATCAATACACCCCTAATAACTTCTTTATTTTTGATGCTGTAAAAAATTTTTTTCTATAAAAGTTGTAGGGTTTATTGAAAGCATTTAGAATACGTATTCAGAAAAATAAATAAAAGTCGTACCTTGATTTCAAAAATGCAAAAAAATGGGGTGCTCCATTTGAAAAAATGCAAGTTAAAACCATATCTCCTCTAAACGACTTTCAATTATTTTTCTGAATACATATTCTAAATGCTTTCAATAAACCCTACAACTTTTATAGAAAAACATTTTTTATAGCATCAAAAATAAAGAAGTTATTAGGGGTGGTCATTTTCGTGTAAATAAATTCTAGCTCTTTTAGAGGGCATTTTTTTATCGAAATTTAAATTTTGGGTGGCAACTTTTTTTTTTATTTTTTTTATTTAGCCTTTCTTTGGCTGTGGCATATAGCCATTACCACAGCACCATGGGGGGCAACTTCAAAAATGTAATAATAAATAAAATAGATTAAATAAATAAGATTCCATTCAGTAATATATACTAAATATGTATTTCTTTTTCAAGCAGACGTTGTGTGAGGAACTTCACCGTGTAAAGAAGATATTGCTTTCGTCTACCTCATAGAAAGACAGAGATTACTCAATCATGTCAACGAAGAGGAAGCATGAATTTGTTGATGCTACAATTTAACTCACCCAGTGGTGGCTCCGTTTATATGGGACCTGTGTTTGTTATGCCAGAAGCATTCAAAAGAGTGCTTAATCATTCCGAAGTATGAAGGTTATTTAACAATGGCGAAGAATCTTGCAATGTTTGCTGAACATAGTGCTTCCAAGTGCTATAAGAAATTTGGATCAGTTGGACGATGGAAGTGGTCTTTCACAAACATTAGTAGCCCATGCAGCAAAATATCACAAATTGCAAGAACAAATAGTCAAAAGACTGAAAGACTATCTGGTGAAAAGATACAGAAAGGACAACCCCATTGCTCGGACCAGACTCCATCTACATCAAAATTAACAAGATCATTATTATTTTGTTCAGATGTGAAAAAGGTGTGTCTGTTTTGTGATGAAGGAGAAGGTAGAGACAAACTTGTGATGCATCCACGCTGGGTATTGGGTCTACAATTCATAGTCATTCTGTGTACAATTACAAGATGAAAAACTGTTGAAGAAGTTATCGTCAACAGATTTGGTAGCATTAGAAGCCAAATACCACAAACTATGCTATACTCGCTTTCTAACACGTGCAAAAGCTACTGAACGTTCTCGAAGAGAAGATTACCATAATCCCGAAGAAGTTGTTTATGGTACAGTTATAACGGAATTGGTTGAATACATTTTGTACTCATGTAGCAGTACTTCTCCAGTGTTTAAACTTTCTTATCTTACGTTCCTTGAAACGTGTTCTATTGATATTCTTTTCGTCGGTTTGTAGTCCCATGTCAATCATGCATTGAGACACTAATTTTGTAAGATAAGAAAGTTTAAACACTGGAGAATCTTACAAAATTAGTGTCTCATTAACGCATGATTGACATGTGAATACAAACCGACGAAAAGAATATCAATAGAACACGTCTCAAGGAACGTAAGGTAAGAAAGTTTAAACACTGGAGAAGTACTGCTAGATGAGTACAAATCCTGCATGAATTCAACCAATTTCGTTATAACTGTACCATAAACAATTTCTTTGGGATTATGGTAATCTTCTCTTCGAGAACGTTCAGCAACTCTTGCACGTGTTAGAAAGCGAGTATAGCTTAGTTTGTGGTATTTGGCTTCTAATGCTACCAAATCTGTTGACGATAACTTCTTCAACAGTTTTTCATCTTGTAATTGTACGACTATACATGACTATGAATTGTAGGTCCAATACCCAGCGTGGATACAGTCACAAGTTTGTCTCTACATCCTTCGTCATCACAAAACACACACCTTTTTCACATCTGAACAAAATAATGATCTTGTTAATTTTATTGTAGATGGAGTCTGATCTGAGCAATGGGGTCGTCCTTTCTGTTTCTTTTCACCAGACAGTCTTTCCGTCTTTTGACTGTTATATTTGTTCTTGCAAGATTTGTGATATTTTGCTGCATGGGCTACTAATGTTTGTGACAGACCACTTCCATCGTCCAACTGATCCAAATTTCTTATAGCACTTGGAAGTTTACCATGTTTAGCAAAAATTGCAAGATTCTTCGCCATTGTTAAATAACCTTCCTACTTCGGAATGATTAAATGCTCTTTTGAATGCTTCTGGCATAACAAACACAGGTCCTATACAAACGGAGCCACCGGTCAGTCGTAGCATCAACCAATTCATGTTTCCTCTTCGTTGATATGATTGAGTAATTTCTATCTTTCTATGAGGTAGACGAAAGCAATATCTTCTTTACTCGGTGAAGTTCGGCACACAACGTCTGCCTGAAAAAGAAACACATATTTAGTATTACTGAATGGAATCTTATTTATTAATCGATTTTATTTATTAATACATTTTTCAAGTTGCCTCCCAAAATTTAAATTTCGAGGGAGGCTACGATTTTAAAAAATACTTTTAAATTTTAAAAAGCTAGAATTTATTTACATATACATAAAAAATTACAATAAATAAATTTGCTACTTAAACAGTTATAAAACCCCTCTATTTTTTTTCGGAACTCATATAAATTACATTATTGCCGTAACGACTCGCTGTGCATCGCTACATTGTTTTGGCAAATTTTCAGCAACTGTTTGTGATAAAATAGGAGTCATATATACCGTTCAAAAGGCAATTTCTTGACGAACAAAAAAGTATAGGACACGTTTTCAGCTACATGTAACGGATCCAAGTTATGTTATTTAGCAAAACGTTTCGAAAAAATCAAAACAAACATTTTAATAAAGTTACAAATATTTCTGGTATTATGAACCTAAACAATGATGTTCAAATATACCATTGGAAAGCGCGTTTTCTTCTGATTAATAATCACTCATCATATAGGTTAATATCAAAATATAAACCCGAGTTATACAGGGAAATGTAGAAGCGTGTCGCAAAACTTTGGCGGCCATATTGATTACGTCATCAACACCGCTAGAGGGCCAGGAAAATTTGTGTCCCGGACTTTTTAGACTCGTCTACCAATATACTATCAGAATCCAAAGGGGCGCATTGGTTGCCAGATGTGAAATATTTTGGTATAATTTTCCACTAACCGACCCCACTAATACACTGATGTTTAAAACATTATTATTATTATTATTCATGTTTACAACCAGGTATACATGGTGCTGTGCTAATGGCTATATGCCTCAGCCAAAGAAATGCTAAAAAAAAAAAAAAAAAATTATTCATGTTAAGTACTGTTAATTTGTTTAAAAATATACAGGGTGTTCCAGTTTTTTGTAGCAGGACTTTAACAGTCGATAGACAATTGAAAATTATCAAAAAAAGTTCCTATAAACATAGGTTGAAAAATGCTTAGTTTTCGAGATACAGGGTGTTAAAGTTTGAAAATAAATACGGATTTATATTAATATTTCCAGAGTGCTAAGAAGTATCGAATCCAAACTTGCCAATTCTTTACATATAATTTAGAGGTCTATTTTAGAATAATAAACTACTACTTTACTTAACCATGGGAGTAGATATATGAATTTACTAAGGCTCTTTTTTACAAAAAAGTAGTACGCCACTGATATTTTCCCATGTTTTCAGTTTAATTCAATAAAGCAAGAAAAAACAATAATTTAATGTCTCTTGGCACTTTTTGATATGACAAGCCGTTTTCCAGAAAATTTACATTTAATCATTTGATGCACGCATCTGGACGAATAGGGACCTTGCATATAATTTATTTTACTTCCAAATACTAATAAATCACATCTTTTAGTAAATATAAGAGCCTCTTCGCATATATTTTTGAAAAAAAAATGAAAATTCCAGCCTAATTTTCCATTTGAAATTCAAACATATATCCTTAAATTGACGTCACACGAAAACGCCTCGTCAGTGATTGTGATGTCAACAAGCAGCAATTCGCACGGTCGCCATATTGAATAATAAAATTTTGTTTTGTTTACTCCTGTCAGTGTCTTTTGTGTGGTGTTTATTATAGTTAGTTTTGGGTTTGTGGAGGAAACAAAACGAGAAATGGCTGAGGAGGGATTTGTAAAGGCCCAATCTGATAATTTACCAACGGCGGATTCACTGATGGTGGCAGAATTTTTCGCTAAGAGTGAATTGTTTACATCTGCAGAACAGCGTGGTGTTAAAGCCAAAAGGTACGTAGCTTGCCTTTTGTTCCTTTTTATTTCATTAGGTATATCATCTTATACTAACTAAAATATTTGAGACTACAATTAAAGTGAGTAGTATAAAGTGCAGTTTTGAAGGTTAGGTTAGTCGTTTGGTCTGTCTTTAAAAAGTATCTTTCAAAACAGATTAAATACAAGAAAGGAGTTGGTATACTTAGACTGGTAACTTACTGATGAAAGTTCTTCTCTATTTTAGGGCTGAGAGAGAAAGTTATGGAGATGCTGCAGTGGGATATGTACAGGGTTATCCAACGAAAAGGCCCACCCTTATATTTTCTTTATTTTTCGAGTTAGGAAAAAATGTTTCAAATAAAAGTTGTAGTGAATCAAATTAACTCATTTAAAACCCTTGCAAAGAATATACAGGGTGTTCCATAAAAGCGGGACAAACCTAACTTACATTTTTTTAAATGGAACACCCTATATTTTTTTACATTTTTAAAATCTGTGTTTTTTTGTGATTTCAAAAATATATATATGTTGCATCTTATCTTGTACTGTTTTTTATTTATTGCAAATTTCGTGAACAATATTATTTATACCACCAGCATCTGCATGTGTATCAATCAGGTTAGCCATGGTGAAAAGTTTGCTTTTTGAATTTATTCAATTATTCTGTAAGGCATAAGTGTCAAATTAATTGTTTTTCATCCATTACTAACCTGATTGATACGCATGCAGATGCTGTGGTATAAATAATATTGTTCACGAAATTTGCAATAAATAAAAAACAGTAAAAGATATGATGCAACATATATATATTTTTGAAATCACAAAAAAACACAGATTTTAAAAATGTAAAAAAATATAGGGTGTTCCATTTAAAAAAATGTAAGTTAGGTTTGTCCCGCTTTTATGGAACACCCTGTATATTCTTTGCAGGGGTTTTAAATGAGTTCATTTGATTCACTACAACTTTTATTTGAAACATTTTTTCCTAACTCGAAAAATAAAGAAAATATAAGGGTGGGCCTTTTCGTTGGATAACCCTGTACAGCTTAAACGTTGCAATAATATATGCACGGTGAAATGCAAAATATCTCCAGAACATCGAGTTCGTTCTAAGAATTACTCAGTTATTTTGGAGGTGAATGAACAAAAAGAAAAAATACTGAGAGCAGAATGTCAGGATTGTGCTGCCTCGGCAGGTATAAGTACACATTAGAATGTTCATTTATTCTTCATATTGCATATTGCTTGATTAGGTATTATGAATAAAATTTACCTAGTGTTTTTTTAATTTAAAAATAATTTCAATGTTCAAATAGACACACGTTATATTAATTTTGCCAATTTCATAAATAGTTATTTATTATTGCATTTATTTTAGGAGGATGCAAACATGCCATTGCATTTGTCATGTGGGTTCATCGTCGCAGTGAGGAACCAAGCCCTACTGAAGTGGAGTCCTACTGGAAACGCCCCAAGCTGTCAGGTATAGGTACATCGTTACAGTTTATTACTGTTAAGGATTTTGGAAATAAAGCAGACTCGTTGGGAACTAACTCAGATAAGGCATTTTTGGAAAAATTTGTCGAAAAAGGACGAGAAGTTGGGGCACCAAGCCAAATTATACAATATTATGTTGAAGAGAATTTAGGAATTCATCAGTTAGTGTGTTCATTTATGGGCAATAATCTAACAACAGCAGATGAATTTATAATCTACGCATCAACAAAAATGGAGCAATCCGAGTGTAATAAAGCTTTTGAGAAGACAAAGACACAAAGTAAGTGTAGTCTATGGCATGAGCTTCGATATGGCAGGATTACTGCATCAAAAATTTATGAAGTTTCACGATGTAAGACTGCTGGAACGTTAGTGGAGTCAATCATCGGTGGACTGAAAAGTTATGATACATCTGCTATGCAACTGGAGAAAAGTGTTTTAAAAGCTTTGGGAAAGGAACTTAATAGTAAGTTCAAAGATTGTGGGTTAATGCTTTCGCCGAATTATCCAATTCTTGGAGCTTCTCCGGATGGAATGAGCGATAACTCAGTTGTGGAAATAAAGTGTCCGTCTTCAGAAAAAACATTTAAAAATTATATTTCTGAAGACAATGTTATTACTAATAAGTATAAAGCACAAATCCAGTTGCAGATGTTTTTATTGGAAAAACCCCATGGAATATTTTGCGTAGCAGATCCTTTATTTGAGGAAAATAATAAATTACACATTGTAAATGTTAATTACGATGAAGAATTTATTTTACCTATTATTGAAAATTCTGTATTATTTTGGAAACAAAATATTTTTCCTTTAATAAAAAACGCATAGAAATAACTATTTTGTTTTTCAATATTATTTAATATGTTTTTTACAAATTTTTTTCTTTGGTTAATCCGTATTTTTTATGTACGACTTTATTTAGGTTTAATACAAGCATAATAATAACAAAAATTTCAAACTTCAAATTCATATTTATATTGATGCTCCACTTCTGAACATAGAAATACAAAATCTGTTAGACGTAAACATTATTGAAACCGCTTTAAAGCGCTATGATTGTCGAATACTACAAAAATAACTTTTATATACATTATTATAAAATAAAAATTATATTGAAAATCACAGGAAAAGGATATAAAAGTAAAATTATTATTACATTTTCAATAAAGTAGTAGGTTCCTTATAAAGTTTCATTGCATTTATTGTACATTTCATTTTCCACATATTAATGGACCCTGTGTATTTACAAGACCGCCAGCAATATTTATAACCGCATCTAAATGTTGAATTAAATTGATATGTATGCAGGCATGGGGTCTCAACATTTTAAATTCTCTTAAGCGCCTGATTACTCTCTCAATGTGTATTCGCAGACTAGCTATTTTCTTGGTTTGTAAGACCTCCAACTTGGTTAATTTTTTACCACTTCCTACACTAGGGGGTCTCACCAAAACGCACTGTTTTCCGCAAGCATTCGATCAATATGCTTAAAACCTCTATCCGCCATGATGTGCAAGTTGGGTTGCAATTTATCTAGAAATCCACTTTTCTCAAAAATAAGCGTGTCAGATGTTCGGCCACCAAACCCATTTGAAATAAAGTTGATTATACCGTCTGGTGTAGAAGATACCAAATACTTTATTGTATTACATTTTTTATACTCTGACCAAGTTAGTGCTTGTTTGATTGGATCTTCTGGTTTTTGCACTTCAATTTCTAGACAGTCAATTATAGCATAAACTTTACTATAACGAGTTCTAAAAGGTATAGGTAAACATTTTTTAACTTTTGCAGGTGGCAACCATGTTATTAAATCGTTCAGCGTCTGACTAATTGGTCCCACTGATTTGGAAAATATTCTACTAGCAGTAGTTTCAGAGACTCCCCAATCATCACCCAATTCAGCAAAAGTTTTATCAAGACGAATTTTTTGCAATGTTAGATATATACTTGTAACTTCTAAATGAGTGCATTCTTGAATTAATTCAATGGTAAATGCGGTTTCTTTCATTATTCCTAGATAAAGTCTTGGATTATTCAGGATTTTATAACGAGTATTCTTTATCAAAGATTGTTTATGCTCCTCATTCAGCAATATTTTATGAAATTCAGAACCAGTTGAAGAAGAGGAAGAAGATAAACCTTCTTCAGCCTCACTTGAATCCTGACTTACACTTGACTCCGATGAAGTGTATATTTTTCCTTTAATAGCTTGCAATTTTATTGGTGATATTGCAACACTTACAGTTGATTGCTTGATTGGAGAACAACTTTGACACACTGTAGCTGTCGGAATGTTGCACTGTGATAACTTGCTTCTATATTTGGGCTTCAAATTAACTTGTACCCCTACCGATGTACAAGAACTAGTATTGTTTTCCTCTATGTTCTCCTCTGGTTGTTCACAGGGCAAGTCAAATTTCGAAGTACTGGGCCTTTCATGAAGAGCATCTTGGATAATTTCACGTCTTGCACTCTTTAAAACTACATGACAAATAGGGTGGTCCAACGTTCGCTTCCTATCCTCTTGGCAAGCAAATTTATGCGGAACAACACCTTTTTTCATTCTTTTCTGCACACCCATCATTCTCCATTTCATGAAATTTTCCATATCATTTTCAAGCTGCAAAATAAATAAAATATTAAAGTTAACCAAAATAAGAGCTATGTACCAAAAACATGTTATTGTAATACATATTAGTAAGATAGACACGTAAATACATTATATTTAATTTTAGTTTAAATATAATATATTTTTTTGAAATTTTTATCAGCATTTTTTATTAAGAAACTAGTAACTATTAAATCTAAATCATTTTATATTATCAGAAACCTTTAATTAGAAACTGAAAACCATGTAGTTATATGAAAAACTAATAAACATGGAAAACTAATGATAATTTATTTTTGTAGATAGAAGTGAAGGCAAACTGTCAGTGTGACGTTTCTCTTGTGAATTTATTTTTTAGATTTTTAAAAAGCGGTTTCGGAAAAAATAGTATACAATAGTATACATCACACGTTAACAAAGTGTCTCTGCTTGACTCGGAGGCTTCGAAGAAGTACTCGGATACTAAAGCGTCCTCGTATTCTTCAGCAACCCTCCTCGTCTTGCAAAAGACCACTTGCATGACTTGTAATGTAATATAGGTACTATTAATAAATACTTACATCAAAATGGTCTTCACAAACACATATATTACTTGTTGCAGAAATGTCTTTCGGATTACGTCTCGCCGCTTCCAACCACGTTTTTCGATGCTTCTCGTCTAATGGCACTTTAATAAATGTTTTTTCTGGTGTGGAAATCGTCGTGCTTTTACACGCGGGTACCATGCAATATCGATAAACCATTGTTTTTTAATATATGATACACTTTTATGAGGATTACACAGCTTAATTGCATAAAAAAAATAAATCTATGCACAACGCGTGCAGTGTAAACAATACGAAACTAATAATGGCCGGCAGCGGTTCCTGCTTCGTGACGTCACACTATGGCCACGCCTCGTTTTGGTGCGCCCGATTTAAATTCAAACTTGGATTGCCTATAAAATTATTATAAGTAAGCGCTTTAAAAAAATACTTTGAGGGTGTGATATTTAGATATAAAGAGTCATTTTTATCACATAAAAAAAAATTGTGCAAGGACCCTATTTTAGACAAACTTGAAGTCGCTCAGAATTTCACCAAATTTGATGGTGCGAAAAGTCTATTAAAAATAAAGAATGAAACAATTAAAAATATTTATTGTAAAAGATTATTATCATGTAAATCAAAATTTTTATAACACAAATGTATTAAAACGCAACGGTCGAACTAAAATAAATTATTAGAAACACAAACACAAAAGCTAGCAACATGTAAAAGTGTCTTACTTCATTACAAGCATTATTAACGATGTTTCATTCTTTCTTTTTAAAAGACTTTTCGTACCATCAAATTTGGTGAAAATCTGAGCGACCTCAAGTTTGTCTAAAATTCGTCTAGATGCGTGCATCAAATGATTAAATGTAAATTTTCTGGAAAACGGCTTGTCATATCAAAAAGTGCCAAGAGACATTAAATTTTTGTTTTTTCTTGCTTTATTGAATTAAACTAAAAACATGGGAAAATATCAGTGGCGTACTACTTTTTTGTAAAAAAGAGCCTTAGTAAATTCATATATCTACGCCCATGGTTAAGTAAAGTAGTAGTTTGTTATTCTAAAATAGGCCTCTAAATTATATGTAAAGAATTGGCAAGTTTGGATTCGATACTTCTTAGCATTCTGGAAATATTAATATAAATCCGTATTTATTTTCAAACTTTAACACCCTGTATCTCGAAAACTAAGCATTTTTCAACCTATGTTTATAGGAACTTTTTTTAATAATTTTCAATTGTCTATCGACTGTTAAAGTCCTGCTACAAAAAACTGGAACACCCTGTATAGAACCGGAGTTACGTTAAGTACCGTAAAGTGGGGTTAATTTGATCAAAATAAATTTTAAAATATGCGTAATATTATTCCCCAAAATATATATTTTTTTGTTTAAAAGGCTATATATGTATCACAATATCACCTCTCATCTGTCACGCTCGAAAATATAATTTATATTTGCCTTATTCGAATTTTCCAAAAATTATGCGTGATCAATTTCATACTCTACTTGGGGTCACTTTGATCAGTGACTTTATTTTGCTTTCCAAACACGTATAAACACATTTATTCCTATCAAATTCGCCCCTAACGTAATTTAATTAAAAATAGTCAACAAAGAAATTTTTGTTAGTGGGGGCGAAATTGATCTGGCTTCATAAGGAAAGAAATTGTATAAAAATTCAAGATGAATTGAAACAAAACTTTTATTGAGATCAATAGGTATAATAATAGTCTATTTGAAAGATAAATGGAATATATAAACATAAAAAAATGAATATCAGTACTCTAGAAGCTTAAAAACATCGTCATTCACATTTCCTTAACATCAATTTTTTTCTTAAAACAATAAGTGGTCGATTCACCAGTGGAGGTACTTTCAACCGTTGGATCTGGCAAGATAGCAATTATGTCATCCATGTCTATAGTAAATTCATCATCTTCTGCAATCCTAAACTTAGTTTTCTCTGCATTTAATGACTTCAAGCCAGTCACTTCTATCTCGTTACCATTTGTACCATGGATTAACGCAACATACCTATAGGTTTCCTTTTTCCTTCTACCACCTAAAATTTTCACAAGTAAGAATTTTCCACATTTTATATCTTCTTTGTTACACCGCAAATAATCTGTTTCTTCTTCTGATTCTGCTACAACTTCTTCCTCTGAACTATTCTCAGCAATCGAATGCAAATCATCACTTTCTGAACTCGAATCATCGCCAAAAGCTGTTACACTTTTTCCGGGCGTAATCGATAATTTGGTTCTTTTTATATTTCGCCTAGTAGGTGCGCTTGAATATCTTTTTTCCTTAAGATAATTGACCAGAACATCATTCACTTGATCCACGGCATGCTCACCTTCTTTTGGCAATTTATCCAAGACACGATTTGGGCTAAATGGTACGATGCCTGTTGCTCGAAATGAGGTTATAATATTCTTCTTAATAGCATTTCCACCATTATTTATATCCATTGCACCTAATGTGTCTTTGAGTAACTGAGGAAAATCTCTTTTATCGATGGAAGTTTGGTTTATGTGTGACCTTTTCCAGTTTGTTAAGATTCCTCTCCAAGCCTCTTTAAACGGACGAAAAAATACCACATCTAAAGGCTGTGTGAGGTGTGTGGCATTCTTAGGAAGACAAACATATGCTATGTTATTTGCTTCACACAGGCCTATAATTTCTTGACTGAAATGTGATGAGAGATTGTCACCCAGTAAAATTTTGCGTCCAGGTAGTCGTTTAGCATGTGGTAGAAAACTTGATAAAAACCAATCATGGAATGTTTGAGCATCTATCCATCCATGACGAGTTTGAGTGTACCGACATCCCAATGCACAACAACGTTCATTGCAACAAGGCGAACCTTTTGGTCCATTTTGGGTCCACTGTTGCCACATTTTTTCTGCCTTGTATATAACATAAGGCGGCAGAAGAACTCCTGAAGCTGATATACACATCATGATGCTAGTGGCGCTTTTACTAAAGTTACATACCTGTTCTGGGTATTTTGTACCTCGTCGAAAAATCATCTTTTTTTTGCCGGGATCATCCTGCAGGTTGGTCTCGTCGTAATTAAAGACATTGCATGGAGGAATATCTTTTAACTCATTATCCAGATTATTAAAATATTCTAACAATACCTCCCTGGAAACATTGGCTCGCGGTCTTTTAATATTGGCGGCAATTTTTTGTGTGACTGTGTTCTTATGTCTTTTTAATAACGAATACACCCAGTCATTTCCAGGTAAATTGTTAACAAATGTATCCACAGAACGTCCTTGACTATCTAAAAGATTTTTTGCTAAATATCTTAAGTCTTTCAAACATAGGGGAAAACCCCATTCTCCGCATACAGACGCAGACTTAATTAGTGCCTTTTCTTCATTTTCAGAGAAAACTGTTTGTCCTCCATTTTTTCGTGCGTGGCGGCCATGATATCGGTTATTTAATGTACCATATGGGACTCTATACTCCTTAGAAGCCCGACGAAGTGTCCATCCTTCTTCTAATATTTTTTGGAGTGCATTTTCTACATGTTGTTCAGTATAATTTTTATACGTTCGACATCCAAGTCTTTTAATGTAAGTTCGGACCATTATTAACGTCTGCAAATAATAATAACAAATATTACATCTCAATCGAAAATAAATTAAAAAAGTTTTTTTTTTAAATTGGAAGTGATCAATTACACCCCGAAAACAAGTCAATTTCGCCCCAAACATGTGATCAATTTGACCCCACTAAACAAATCAATACATCTAGCCACAATCAGAATTTCTATAAACTTAAAGGAGAGGTTATGGCTACAGAAGAGCTCCACTGTTAAGTATTTGTAATAAAAATGTGTCAACACAGAATTTCTTTTTAAATGGATATGAAAGTTTGCGACTTAAAAATATGAGAAAAATGTACATACCTTTAGATGGCACTTTTGCAAGCTTTTAAACAACTTTAACTTGTTGAAATTCACATGAAACACTAACAAACAACTTTTCTCTAGCTGGCGGTGGTGTTAAACAGTACTAAAATTATATAATTCGCGCGGGATATTCAAAAATATAAAATAATGTACCATTATCAAAGTCGCCCCTTAAGATCAAATTAACCCCGTTTTACGGCTAGTGTGAATGCCAATTCCCCCATTTTCAGTAATATAGGTGCGCCAACTGTAAGTTTCTGCACACGGGCGGTTAAAACCTTAGGCGTGGGCCTGGTTACTATACCTGATAGATATCCTTTACCCTAAAAAAAATTGCAGCGTTGATTTTTGTGAAAGAAATCTATAAATTGGCCGCATTATGCCGTTTTTCATGAGTAACAACCTAAAAAAATTTGATCAAAATCGGACCAAAATTAACCACTTTACAGATGTGCCCCAATTTTAAACGGGTCAGTCTGTATGTAATATTCGTTACAATAAACGTTTCACCATTTATTACACCTTCACCTTTCATAATTATTTTATTGAACATTTGAAATCATTTCAAATGGAAGAATAATACTTCCATTTCTTAATGATTTCAAATGTTCAATATCAACATTCATATCTGCAGGTTTAATATTTACTTGTACTGTTTTTTTATGTAGATTTCACTCCTACTAACGAATTGGCAGTAGTGTTTTCAATATACAGGGTACACAAAAAAGTTATAACCATTACCACCATTAACTTCGATACATTTCAAACAACGTTTAATAAAATTCAAACGGAGTCCAGACCTGAATCCATTAGATTATTTTCTTTGGGGACCGCTCAAAGAAAAAAATTTACAGTGAACCAGTGGAAAATTTTGGACACTTAAAAAATTAAATTGAAGAAATAAAACGTGCAGCACTTTTTCGAAAAATTCGTTCGAATTTTATTAAACGTTGTTTGAAATGTTTGAAACTATCTGATTGTTAAGAACCGTTAAAAAGTATGATAAAACCCTGTTTTAGAATTTATTGATAAATACTGAATAGAATAATAGCATTACGGATGTTAATAATTTAGATGAAAATCTAACAAATACTACCATAGGCTGCTTGAATATAATTTGTCCAATAACAGAAATTCTATTAACTATTAAATATGCAGATAAATAGTGGAAGATACTTTATAAGTTATGAGAGAAAGATACAACGAATATGAGGCAGCTAGGATAACAAATAGTGATGAAAACTGGAATGCTATAACGGTTTAACCCCGCTAATAAAAGGACAAATTATTTCTGACAAGTTTATTCACTATTTGGTAGACCAAGCTATGAGACTTTCCAGGGCATGGGAAGCAAACAATGGTCTAGGTTTTTATATTATAAGAGCAACTTAAACTATAACTAGCCGTACGGCGCAAGAAATATCAACTAAACAAGTGAAGTAAATAACTAATAAACTACAAAATGAGATACAACTCAAAGTATCTTGTAAAATAAATTAACAAGGTAAATCGCCGAGAGCGATTTGTTTTGTTGTAATTTTATGGTAAAGCTAAATTCAACAAGTTAATTTGCACAAGGCAATGGAGATACGAGTTAATTCCTATGCATGTTTACGTCTTATACCTGTATGAATTTATGCTCTTGTATTTTTTTAAATTGTTTTTGTTGTATTATTTAGCATTGCTAATAAAGCATTATTATTATTATTAACTCCCTAATTAACAAAGGATTTGTCAAACGTAATTCCGTTTGGTTAAACAGTAAAGACCGCCAAGGCGAAGTGGTTAAAAGCACTGTTTTTCTCAAATATTCACTACAGCCCAAAGGTCAAGAAAACAAAGATACACCAGGTAACAATTTTCACATATACTCTGTCTGATGAGAGATTGCAGTGGTGGGCGTGGCTTGGGCAGAGAGCGGTTTACTCAGCTCTATATATTTTGTAAAGCGTGGCAATGAAATTCAAATTATTTTAACTGCCGCAGTTTGAGTCTCAACTTCTACGTGCTGCGCCATTGTTGAGGGGCTACTATTGAATTTATTACTCATCTATTTGCTGAAAGTTGAAGGGAATACTACAATACCTTTTATATTATTTGTAATTGATAATTCGTAATGTTAAATTTAGGATAATACACATTCATTACTTAATAGTCACAAGTTTGACAGTCGATACACGAAAACTTCAATGACCTGTCAACTCGTATTCGTAAACGCCATTGTAAACCTACCTGACTGCAACCAATAAGATCAAAGCGCGCGCTTTTGTCGTCACTTCCACCACTGCAATCTCTCATCAGACAGACTTTAGGTGAGCCCATACCAAAAAGCAAAGTTGTTATTGTTGGACGCCACAATATCTCTGGTATATTTTATACAGGGGAGATATAGTCCAATCAATGGGTACTAAAAGCGAGGTTCTATTCGCAAAAAGGTCGGAAAGAAATGAAATTCGGTGGGATGGTAGACATAGGTCCCCTGATAGTACACCTCAGTTTGCGACCTCGGGGGGTTGCCGCTCGAGGGGTGGGGGGATAAAAACTCTGCGTCGCGACGCTTTTCGGGAAATAGCGCCGTTGTGGTAAGTGCTATCGAAAAAAAGTTCAAATAAAACATGTAGAGAATAAAATTGTGCACAATTTTGGTCTTTAAATTTTTCGTCTGCGACCAATAGTTTTCGCTCTACGGCGCGCCAAAGTTGGGGGTTGATTTGCAATTTTCAACAAAATCAGAATTTCATCGCGGATTAAGACGAAGATCGCTGTCAAACAATTCTGTAATATTTTTTTTCTGAAAGGGTAATGTTTTTTGAGTCTGCAGATGCCCGATTTGATACATTTGGTCGTGTATAATAAAATATATGATTTTTTGAAGCGCGCCACTACATACTCCGATATGGACATTTTTTAATTGTCATTATCTACGATCAATATTTCCTTATTATTGTTGACCTAGGCGCCAAATTTATTATTTTTGTGCATTAGTGGTCATGAATATCCTGATTGGGGTATAAGATACGAGCCCCTTGTTCGGCCTCAACTTACTATTTATTATGATTCGATGTTCTGTTAATCTGTACAACAAGTACGAAATCTGCTGAAAGAAACCGCCGCTCGAAGCAGCACTGCAGCACTGATGTACTCTTCGATGAATCCATGATTCCAACTGTGTCGCAAGAAAAATTTTTTATCGAACAGCTTTAACAAAAGGCGTCCCATCGCAATGCTGCAGACAAACTTGGAAGCACATAATTACACGGTTAAGCAAGCGGTCGAAGACACGGATTCATTAATTGTGCAGACTGCCATCAAACTTACTCCCTCTTTTTCCTCAGTATTCGTAAGTAAGACGTAGATTTGCTTGTGTTGTTGACTGCTAAGGCCAGAGAGATCCCGAATGTTTATTTGTGCAATCCGGGTAAAGGGAACAAGGAGGATGTGTTCTATCCGCCTCAGAGTTTGCAATATAAATGCTATTAAAAGTATCTTATTTGTGCATGCCTTCAATGGATGTGACACTACATCGGCGTTGTTCAATCAAGGCAAGATTCGATTCCTCAAAACTTTAGTAAAAAACCCAACATTAACAGACGCGATTCAGGCATTTGACGACCCTAATGCAGAATTAACGGAAGTTGTTGCCGCTGGCGAACTGTTTATGTTGAGGCAGTATGGTGCAGGAAGCGAACATCGTAAGTTGAAGTCTCTGCGGTATACGAACTTTGTACGGGCCGTCTCCAAAAATTCATTCAATCTCGCGGCGCTGCCACCAACATCCGATGCGTGCCATCATCATTCATTACGTACTTATGGTCAAGTACAGAGCTGGCGGGGAGTTCAGAAACCCCCAGAAGATCATGGATGGCGAAGAACAACCACAGGACTGGATGCAATACGAATCGCAAACGAACCAGCTCCAGAGGTTTTACTTAAGAGCATCTCGTGCAGATGCCAGAAAGGTTGTGGACCTGCTTGTGGTTGCCGTAAAGCAGGATTAAAATGTTCGGTTCTGTGTGTTTACACTGTACTGGGACGTCCTGCGAAAACATTCCCGACCAGATTGGGTTACACGACGACGATGCAGAAGATGCCGAAAACGTTCCCGATCAGATACAGGACGATGAGGACCAAACAGACAACGCCGAGTTAGCCGATTGTGGCTAGGCATTGATGTCTGAGGATGATGACAACGAAGGCAAATCAGCTTTACAACGTCGCAAGCGCCTCAAACTGAAATAGACCCCTATATCGACCGTGGATTAGGCCTCTTGGGGATACCCCATTAAAAAAAACGCACCGATCAACTCTACCTCAAGGGTGGTGTGAAAAATTTCCTTGAATCATGTATGCACAAAAATAATAAATTTGGCGCCTAGGTCAACAATAATAAGGAAATATTGACCGTAGATAATGATAATTAAAAAATACCCATATCGGAGTATGTAGGGGTGCGCTTCAAAAAACATATATTTTATTATACACGACCAAATGTATCAAATCGGGTATCTGCAGACTCAGAAAACATTACTCTTTCAGAAAGAAAATATTACAGAATTGTTTGATAGCGATTTTCGTCTTAATCCGCGATGAAATTCTGATTTTGTTGAAAATTGCAAATCAACCCCCAACTTTGGCGCGCCGTAGATCGAAAACTATTGGTCGCAGACGAAAAATGTAAACACCAAAATTGTGCACAATTTTATTATCTACATGATTCATTTGAACTTGAAAAGCGTCGCGACGCAGAGTTTTCATCCCCCCACCCCTCGAGCGGCAATCCCCGCAGGTCGCAAACTGAGGTGTACTATCAGGGGACCTATGTCTACCACCCCACCAAATTTCATTTCTTTCCGACCTATTGCGAATAGAAAACCATTGCTTGGACTAATATTGAAATACCTGTATTTTCAGCATTATAGCTTCAGGCAAAACAAAATGTCAACCATTTCCGATTAGTCCGGCAAAACGTAAAAATTAGGAACTTCTTATTTAAATTCTGGAACAATATAGCATATCACAGAGTTTTACCACTTGTTTTTCTACATAATCGCCAAACGTTGACGATACACTTCCACTCAGAGCAGAGGTTAAATCTACGTTAACAAATCATTTACATACTTGTGTTTGGAATTATATAAACGGGAACTGATAACACTAATATAAGTGAATATTTTGAGTCATTGGAGCTATTAAAACGGAACCGTTACAATGCATACAAAGAAAAAAGAAATAAAGTTGCATCGATGAGAAAAAAGCAAACAGAATTACTATGAACAAAAAATGCTGCAGAAATTACTCAAAATTGATGTGGAGGGCACTGACACAGATAACACAGACAAAAAATCAGAGCACAAAGTATATTGAATTTAACTACCTATGAGAAAATTTACAATGAATCAGATATAGCTGAAAATAAGACTTTAGCCTGCAGGAAGTGGGGACTATAAATAATTTGTTGACGCTCTCCCCTCCCTGTGAGGTGTCGGAGGCACCGACACCTCACAGGGATACTGTCCAGTATCAGGAAATTAAAAAAAAATGCTCATTACACAATATACTTTTGATTGCAATCCTTACAGCTAATTTACAGCTATTTACAAAATTAAATGTAAGGATTGTAATCAAAAGTATATTGGGCAAACAAGACAATCAGTTTAAACTAGGTTTAAAGAGCATACGGTTCATCTCAAATATGGAAGAACAAATAAGTCTGAGAACTATCACAGAATTAATATTAAAAAAAAATAAGATTAGTTAGAAACATCTATCGTAGACAGTTGCATGTGCTTAAGAGTTTAGAAATTAGGAAATGTAAAAAAACAGTATGGATAGTGACAAGGACCTATGCCAAATAGACTGCTTTACTGGTTAGTTGACAACGGCAAAGTTTACTAAATACTATAAGTTACCTCACTCCTTCACGGCATTTTCATCTTTGGATATCAAAAGCGCACCGCAGACACGTGTTGTTGATGAAAAAGCGATACGCATACCGGGGGTACTAGCAACGTTTAAAAACTCAGTCAGTGCACTAAGTCATGTTCTAGGGTCACGGACAAATGTGTTCTGTGCTAGGGTGTTCCAAAAGTTTGAGAGCGTAATAATTGCGGTCAGATATCATATAAATAAAAAAGGAATAAGTAGTACAAATCATTCCGTAGAGTGAACGAGTGCCACTGTGTACATAGAATAGAATAGAATAGAATAGAAAAACTGTTTATTGTGCCTCATATATATATAAAATAACAGATTTAAAAAGAAAAAAAAAAGACTAAGAGAAATACATACATGATGAGATAAAAAGGTGTACAAAAAAAAAAGGTATATATATGAAGACACAAATGGTGGTATTAGCAAGTACGTTCTTCCATACCACCTTCAACTATAAAGTCTACTTAACAACAATAATGAGCAAAAACAAAAAACTAGGAAAACACCGAGCTTAAATTATAATTAGATATAGTTAAATAAGTTAAACAGCCAACCACACAAAGCAGTTAAATCTGACTACTCTGCTCAACTAACAGCAGTTGCTTATAAGTTTTCTTAAAACTGTGCACAGAGCTTATTTGCAACATCTCATAAAACACCGGATTATTGAGTAAATCAACTGCTAAATATGCAAAACAACTTTCAAATTTTGTCGTTCTATGCTGGGGGATGTCATACCTAACAATATACATTAACATGTACAATGTTATTGAGAATAGTATAACCCACTCTAACACTTATATATTTGGCGATTTTAACCCTCCAGAAATAAGCAAACCAACAAAAAATTTAAACTACGAAAATTATTATAATTTTGTAGATTTTCTATCATTAAAAAACATTAATAGTGTTCGTAATGCAAACAACATTTTACTTGATTTTGTGTTGACAAATAGTGAGCTATTAAATTTCAATGTGGTCCGTACGAACGACCCCCTCTTACTTGAGGACCTACATCATCCTGCTCTGGAAATTAATATTAATGAGTCTGTATACATAAATAACTATACTGCTGAAAACGTCACTCAATACAATTTTAAAAAGTGCAACTTCCTAAATTTAACATTAGCTTTTCAAGCAGCAGATTGGTCGCCAGTTTTGGAGCAAAATGATGTAAATGTTGCAGTCACTAAGTTTTATGAGGTCGTTAATGAAATATTTCGAACAAATGTACCTCTAATGGTTATTAAACGTTTCAATAAAAAACAATATCCATCATATTTTACAAACGAAATAAAAAATCTCATTAAGCAAAAAGAAAAATATCGAAAATTAAAAACCGTTTCAGAATTTTTTTAACACTCAGTTTATAAGCACAAGAAGAAAATTAAAATCACTTATCCGAGAGGCTTATCATTCTTATCTACGTCAGATTGAAGATAATATTCGAACAGATGTTAAAACATTTTTTAATTATATTAAAGAGAAAAAGTCAACGTGCTCTAATTCTATAGCTTTCTATAACGATAATGAAATTATTCCTGTGAATGATATCCCGGACGCATTTGGCAAATATTTTTTATCCGTTTATTCAGATTCGCCGGCATCTTATAATGAACCAGCTGATGATGGTGTTAACAACTATGATATGTCGCATATAACTGCCATAAGCGAAACAGATTATGACATAGCCATAAAAAAACTTAAACCAAAACGTACTGCTGGATCCGATGGTATACCACCATATGTTCTAAAAGGCTGTGCTGAGTAAAAACGCCTCTTTTATATATTTATAACTTAATTATAAAGTGTAATACATTTCCGAATGTATGGAAGATATCGTTAATAACTCCCGTTTATAAGTCAGGTGATAAAGCTAACATGCAAAATTATAGACCAATAGCGGTACTTCCAGCACCTGCCAAACTTTTAGAACAAATATTGTATACATTTCTATGGAATCACCTTAGTAAATTCATAAATGAAAGCCAACATGGTTTTGTTCCTAAACGGTCGACTTCTACTAATCTGCTTAACTATACTCATTATATTCTCGAATCTTTTGAAGCCGGGGTGCAAGTTGACGCGGTATATACCGACTTTAAAAAGGCTTTTGATAAAGTTGATCATGACATATTACTAAAGAAACTGTGTAGTTGTGCTGTTACAGAGCCATTAATAAAGTTAATATCTTCATATTTAGTAGACAGAAAATTTATTGTCAAGTATAATGGAATTTATTCTAATGAATATAGTGCCAATTCAGGAGTACCCCAGGGTTCAAATTTGGGACCATTATTATTTCTATATTTTATTAACGATATGCCCGACAACTTTTCTAATTCTAGATGTTTGTTATTCGCAGATGACTTAAAAATATTCAGAAAAATTAAGTCCCATAAAGATGGTGATTTACTACAAATGGATATTGAAGCTGCCTATAGATGGAGTATAGTAAATAAACTTGATTTTAATATAGAGAAATGTTATACCATCACCTTCACTCGTAATAAGCAGCCAATATTGTACACCTATAAAATGAACAATGTAAATTTAGTTAAGGTTGACCACGTTAAAGATCTAGGAGTAATAATTGATTCTAAGCTCTCCTATAAACTCCATTTTGAAAAAACAATTTCATCTGCTTACAAATCACTGGGTTTTATAATCAGGGAATCAAAAAATCTTAATAACATTAATACTATGATTACGTTGTACTGCACCTTGGTCAGATCAAAACTTGAATATGGCTCTATACTGTGGCATTCTCAACCCGATTTGTACACTGAAAATATCGAAAAAGTCCAAAAAAAGTTTCTGAGATTTTTATATTTCAAAAAATATAACAGACCACCTGACTATAACACCGTACGAACTAAAGACTTATGTATAGAATTTAAAATAAATACTCTCTATAATCGTCGAATAATTGCTATATTGTTTTTTGGATTCAAAATATTAAATTTTCTTGTATATGACCCTAAATTACTATCTGTATTTCTGTTTAACGTTCCTGCTAGAAATACCAGAATACGGCAGCTACTATTTGTCCCTACTCGTAGAACTACATCGTATGCTCCGCTTATTGTTATGTTCCGTTTAATTAACCAAGTTTCATCTATTAATAATGTCGATTTTTCATATCCAGTCACTTCATTTGTAAAACGTATTAAAAATATTTTTTGGGTAGGTAATAATTGATTCCTAATTTGTAAACCACTTACGTACATGTATGAATTTTTTAATTTCTTTTATTTTTTATGCACTATGCTTGTGCTTTGATGCATGTTACTTTCCATTTGTATTTGTATTATATTATCATTATTTTTTGTAATTTCCTTGTAATTAGGCAGTCATGCCTGTTTGGAAATAAATAAATAAATAAATAAATAAATAAATAAATATCTCTGAGTCCCAGGTTATGTATTTCACGTCTGAGAATTAAATAATTACATAAGTAACTTGGTTCCCTGTTGTGAAAGATCTTGAAAAGATATGCTCCAAATAGTGCTTTATAACGATAGTCAATTTTAAAAATATTATTGTTGATATAAGCCGGTGTAATATGGTCATATTTCTTAAAATTAAAAGCAAATCGCAGGCATGAATTTAGAGCGAGTTGAATATTATTTTTAACTTCAACCGTTAAGAAGCTGTAGTAGACAGTCAGGCAGTAATCAATTTGTGGACAAATCAGTGCTTCAACCAATTTGTATTTAATTTTGTCCGTGAGAATAAACTTAAGACTATATAATGATTTTAGCTTGATGTACAGCACTCGGTTTATTATTTACATGTGCTTCAAAGTTTAATTCTGAATCAATAAGTACACCCAGGTTTTTCATTGATTCTTTTTGCGGTATCTCAATATTATTAATATGAACTGTTGTGAAATTGAACTGTTTGCATTTAAGTTTAAGTTGTTTTGTTCCAATGAACATGAAAAAGCTTTTGTTTGCATTAAGTATGAGCCCATGATCTCTAGACCAACTCGCTATTTGGTATAAGTCGTTGTTTAAGTCACTTAATGCCAGGCTTGCATCACTAGGGTCAAATGATTTCATAATTTGGGTATCATCAGCATACAGATGGATATCGCAATAATTAATCACGGACGGCAAATTAGCCGTATAGATGCAAAACAGAGTAGGAGCAAGTATACTACCTTGTGCAACTCCGTAAGTTATGTACGCAGGGTTCGATCTAATACCATCAATTTCAACTAGTTGCGTTTTATTTTTTAATTACTTTGAGAACCAAATACAGCTAATTCTGAGAGACCGTAGTAGCTTAGCTTGTTAATAAGTAGGTCTTGATTGAGGAGATCAAAAGCTTTACTATAGTCAAGTAGCACCAGACATGTTACTTTTGACTCATCAATGCCACGTGTAATAGCAGTTGTTACCTTGTGTAGAGCAGTAGACGTACTAAAAATACCTGATTGTATTTGGGGGATTGGGGGAGTATGTTGTTATCAATAATATGATCTACTAACATTTCTCGTACTAAAATTTCACACATTTTTGATAAAGTTGGGAGTATACTGATGGGCCTCAAGTCATTAAAGAATTCGTCGCTTTCCAAATGGTTGGAAAATCGCCCGAAGTAAACGAGTGATTAAAGATATCGTTTACAGTATCAGCAATTTATTTTTTATTTTTTATTTATTTTTTATTTATTTAGAATTAGAATTAGAATTACATACAGTTTATATACAGTTTTAATTTAATTTAATTTAATTTAATTTAGCCCAATTTCTTTACCATAAGGAAAAAGACATCTATGCACCTAAGTGATTTAACACCTGTTTTGTGCATAGAAACAAAATAAATGGCAAACTAAACATACTAGAGAATCCATCGAGGATCCCTGGATACCTTTTATCGAGGATGCGGGGATCAAGAGGTAGGGGGTAGGCGAGACGAGAGTAGGGCAGGCGGATTCGCGCCTTTTGTACAGTGAGGTAACTTATAGTATTTAGTAAACTTTGACAACGGTTTATTGCACCATGACAACTTTGACCGCAATTAATTGAACAACCATTTTCGGCACTTTATATTTGTTAATTAAAATAATGCATTTACACTTACCCGCCAAAATTTTTTCGGCAAGGAGATCTTGTTTATTGAGAAATAGAATCACAGATATAGTTCGCAACCATCTGTTATTCCATATTGACTTAAATAAATCTAGACTCTCTCTCAACCGGTTTTGTGTAGGATCCTCACGCAAAACCATATTATATGAACTACACGCAGTGACGAAAATGATAGCTGTAACGTCATTAAAACATTGGATCCATTTACGTCTTTCATCTCTTTGGCCACCAACATCAAACATACTGAAAAATAATTAATAAGATAAGTATAAGTGTAATTTTTAAATATAAATCAACTTTCAACAGTTCATATAATATAGAAATATATTTATATTTCTCTATAAAATTTTTCATAAAAAGAAATTGTGCATACCGAATTTTGCTACGCTCTGATGAATATGATTATCAATATCGCTGATCACTGTTAACAGAAATTATAATTTGCATATTAAAATTAACCAAGTAGTAATAAACGAGGATATACTTATTAAACTATTACCATTTGATTCAGTTCGTAGTACCTTCCTTATTTTTAAGCTTGAAAATTCTGTGTATAATTCAATTGTTTTATATGACAATAAACTTGTGATGTACGGGATTTTATTATAGTACTTAAAATATAAATAACATAAGATTAATTAGTTTACTACCTTTATTGAAATAAAAAAAAAATTAAACACATCATATGTAGCACAATTTTCGTAGATTGTTCCACCACTGTCACCTCAAAATATCACTTTACCAGCTTAAAATTCAACTTAGTTGGCTCTTGGATTCGTCAAAATACACTAGAAAAGGTATATTGTTAGTTTAGTCGTGATTTCAACAGCAATTAAACAAATATCACCTACCTGTCAAATTGTTACATTCTTGCACTTTGGCCTTGTGGCTTGCGAACTCTACCACTTACGACGATAACATTGACTTCAGTTTTACAAAAGTGGGTAGTCTTCTTCGTTGTAATCCTGTAAGTTCCACGGTATGTTAGTAGGTGGCGCCGCACGTCTCAATTGAGAAAATAATATCCCACGGTATGTTAGTAGATGGCGTCGCATGTCCCATTTGAGAAAATAATCTCGAAGCTGGATATCATAAAGACGGAAACCGTTTTTTCTTGAGGTTTTTACCAAATTTAAAAAGACAAATTTTATTCATTCCAGCTTGATAGCATTTTAGCGCTTACACGTGGTTTTAGAAAATTGGTGAAAAGTGTGAATTAACGGTTGAAGGTGCTTTAATTATTTTAGAGTCAATTTAGTACTCATCTTCGTAGTAGGAAGGATTATTGGCCCTTCACCCTTTTTCGGAGTTCTCCAGTTTTGTTGCAGTGGAATTTTCGAGTGAATTTCTGGAAATCCGAGCCGCTTTGGCGGGAGTAAATCACGCTTACAACACGTTTTCACACCCGTAGAACGTCCAGGAAAAGGAAAACCCTTTTAATAAGGGTTTTTTTTATGGAGCTCATTTTTTGAAGAGATTAGTTACCATTGGTGCGTTGTTGAGCTTCTCTCTCTCTTGGGCTTGGTTCAGCGCTCCCTCCTGAGCTTGGTGAGATCCGTGGGATTCCTGTTACATAATCTTGCTGTTGACATCATCACCTTGCGCTGACGTCACTATCATCATATGGCTATCCTGCTACCTCTAACCTTGCTGCTTGCTGCCACCAATACCGACACCTGCAGTTACGCTTGTCATGCTAGTATACAGCTAAGTGTGCATGATTTCCTTGCTTGTTTGTGCCTACAATTTTTTTTGCTAAAGGGTGCTTTTGCCTACGCTTGCTAATGCATAAAAGGCAGGGATTTTAGGTGTACTTGTGTTAGCTTTAGTACATACAGAGTAATAAGTTTACTATTTTGTAGGAAAAGTATGCTGTTTCTCTTCGTTACGCATAGATATATTTTTTTATGTAACTTAAATATTAATTTTCAGCATATTTCTTTGCGTTGCACATTTATTTAGTTTGCAACACTATATTTTTTTTTTTACTACAGTATTCGCTCGTGGTGACCTTCAGATATTTATCATAGTTCTGTTTTAGTTTAAGGATTATTTTGAAAAAAAAAAACGCAAGTTTTTTTTAAATATAAATTAATAATAACCCACTTTCTGTGAACTGCGCGTGTATACACGTTCGGTAATCTACTACACATATAGCTGTATGAATATATGCATATATATTAATATTTGCGGAATTGACTTTACGTAACCTTATACATACTTACCTTTCTTTTATGTCGAAATCAGGATATCAGAACGTAATAAATATCTTTTTTTTTATATTATTGAATTTTGTTTGTAATACTTACCTGAGGTAACAGCTAGCACTTTCATAGTATTTCTTGGTTTGACAAGGGTAAAGCAGAGGCGGTGTAAACCAAGTGGCGCTCTGAATTTTTATCTTATTTAGGAACCCCGCCGTCTTCACTGTAGCTGGCAGGCCGCTGTCTCTGCTTTGTAGCGATAGGAAAGTGCATAAGGTAATATTATTGGTAGGGGAACGTCACATTGGCGCCCAACGTGGGGCCGTTTTTATCCAGATTTTTGCACAAAAAAATTATAAAAGTTTAGAAAATTTAAAACTTCGAAAAATTTGAGAGAATTTTTAACTTTTTTTTAAAAAGAAAAAAAAATACAATTTGGGTACCGTTTTCAATTTTTTCTGTATTATTTGATATTGGAGTTTGAAAATAGTTAGTTTGTGCGAAATACGTTGGTGAAGTGAAATCGTTGCATATTATTTAAAGCTGTCAAATACCTACCTTGTGTCATATTTTTTTTTTGCTTAATTCTTTTTGCTCATTAGATAGGTTTACCTAGTAGTTTAAAGTGACAGAAAAATTACGTTAGGTATATATTAGATTATAGTGTGTAAATTGCAATAAGTAACAAAAAAAAAAAAAAATGTCGCGCAGGATGAAGGTAAATCGCCTGGCTCAGGATGAGCTCACTTACGAGTTAACCATTCGTGGGATTGGAATAGGAACTTGTGAACAAATGCGATCAGCCTTGTCCAGGGCTATTCAAATGGAAAAAGAAGGTACACGTTTACAAAGACCTCCCTACCCTTACTCTTTTGATCAAGATGTTATAGCGATTGCGGATAAACTCCGGGATATTACGGCTGGAATTGAAACTTTTAATGGAGGAAAAAGTAGTGGCGACTATGCGAAATGGGAAACGAAACTCAACCATATTTTAGGCAGGATCGAGTTAATCAAGGTTCCGGATGGAGATGAAGATAAACAGAAGACGAAGCCGGAATACCTGGCGAGGGTTTTTGAGTTGCTAGCCGAACTTGATCACAGAGCCGACCAGTATGAAAGTCAAAATATTACCCCGGCCGAAATTTCTATTCTTCAGATAGATGACTCACATAGTGACAGTAATGGAGACGAGGACGATGAATCAGTAGTAGGCACTTCAAGAGCAAGCAGAACTGGCACAGTTAGAAGAGTTCTCAAATCAACACCAGTAGTCAGATGGAACCTACAATTTTCAGGAGATAAAAAGGGAATGTCCTTGAACGCTTTTCTTGAAAGAGTAGAAGAACTAAGAATAGCGAGACATGTTAGTAGAGAAGAACTTTTTGACACCGCTATCGACTTATTCCAGGGGAAAGCTTTGATCTGGTATAGGGCTGTACGAAGGGAAGTGGACAACTGGGAAACCTTAGTAAAATTATTAAGAGAAGAATTCCAACCTAGTGACTACAATGAAAGACTTATTGAAGAAATTAAACGTCGGACCCAGGGTTCTGATGAATCCATTGGCATCTATCTCTCGATCATGTCCGCCATGTTCAGTAGGCTCACTTGTGCAGTTACAGAGAAGGTGCAGCTCAAAATAATTATGAGAAATATTTCCCCATTCTACCAAACACAATTGGGTTTAACCGACATCACCTCCATTGCGCAATTACGTACTCTAGGGCGAAGACTGGAAGCACGTCGTGAGGCAGTTGAAGCATTTACTCCGCCAGCCAGGAAGAATGTTAACAGCCTTGAACCAGACCTAGCTTATGTAGGAGTCGCTTCCGTCATCAGTTCCGAAGATACCTGTAGTACTGTTGATACCAGAGGAAATAGGACTCCCCAACAGATTCTTTGCTACAATTGCAGCAAACCCGGACACAGGGCGAGAGGCTGTTTAGAAAAGAGACGAGTGTATTGTTACAAATGTAAAAAGGAAGGGGTCACTACTCGTAACTGTCCAAATTGCACTAGGCAGGGAAACGGACAGAGACGCTCTTAAATGGTCGAGATAAGGGCGCCTATTTTGATAATTCGACCACACGATTTAGACCGGTTTTGGATTATATTTTGGATCAATGCGAAGGAGATGAACGACCATATTTAAAAGTTAGTGTATTGGGTAAAACGTTAATGGGATTATTAGACAGTGGTGCATCAGTTACAATTTTAGGAAAGCCAGGATGGGAGCAACTTAAGAACCTGAACTTGCCATTCTTGGAAGAGAAGACAAACATTAGAGTAGCTAATGGGGAACTATGTGAAAGCTTGGGAAGTTGTGAAATACCTTTTAGTTTAAGAAGTAGGATAGCATTAGTTAAAGTTTTGGTTGTCACAGATCTCCCCCACACATTAATTTTAGGAGCAAACTTTTGGAAACAGATGGGAATTGTACCTGACCTTCGTCATAACGAGTGGCACTTTTCAAAAGAACCACAAGTCTTGGAAATTACATCGCAGTTGAGGGACCAAACCATATTGACACCGCAAGAAGAACAACAACTTAAGGAATTGGTTGATAGGAATATTACACTTATGGGAGATAAGCTAGGATGTACAAGTCTAGGTCAACACGTCATTAGAACCAACGCATCCCCAATAAAACAGAGATATTACCCTGTTTCACCTACCATCCAGCGGCAAATTAATATTGAACTGGACGAGATGCTTCGACAAGGCATAGTGGAACCATCCACTAGCGCGTGGTCATCTCCCATTCTTCTGGTCAAAAAGAAAGATGGTGGATATAGGTTCTGCGCAGACTTTAGGAAGCTTAATGCAGTGACCGAACGTGACTCGTACCCTCTGCCTTATGTATCTCACACACTCGATAAATTGCGAGATGCACACTATCTGTCTTCCCTCGATATAAAGAGCGCATTTTGGCAGGTCGAGGTGGAGGAGCATTCAAGGCAATACACCGCTTTCACAGTACCTGGTCGGGGGCTTTTTCAATTTAGACGTATGCCCTTCGGTCTCCACAACAGTCCGGCGACATGGCAGCGTCTAATTGACACAGTACTTGGTGCCGATCTGGAGCCGTATGTTTTCGTGTACCTAGACGATGTGGTGATCGTTAGTCAGACCTTCGACAAGCACCTCCAAGTCTTAGAAGAAGTTTTTAGACGTCTCAGAGAAGCCAACCTCACCGTTAGCGCAGAAAAGTGTCAGTTCTGCAGACCGAATATGAGATACCTAGGATATGTCGTTGACAGAAATGGTCTTCACGTTGACCCCGAAAAAGTAGAGGCCATGTTAAAGATACCGGTTCCCAAAACCGTTAAAGAAGTTAGGCGTGTGATTGGAACTTTTTCGTGGTATAGAAGATTTGTACCAGAGTTTGCCACAATTGTTTCACCCTTGACTTCCCTTCTAAAAAAGTCTAAGAAATTGGAGTGGACTTCGGCTTGCGATGAAGCATTTAGGAAAATAAAGGAGTGTCTTATCTCTGCTCCGGTATTGTGTTGTCCAAACTATGATCTTCCCTTTGTAGTAGAAACGGACGCCTCTGCCTATGGCATTGGAGCGGTCCTCCTTCAACCACATTCAGATGGCGATAAAGTAATAAGTTATCTAAGCCGATCTCTCTCGAAGCAGGAAAGGAACTTCACCACAACGGAGCGAGAATGTCTCGCGGTCTTATGGGCAGTGGAAAAACTTCGGCCATACCTGGAAGGAGTCCCGTTTCAAGTCGTCACTGACCACCACTCCTTGGTTTGGCTTCAGAACTTGAAAGATCCCACTGGTAGACTGGCACGCTGGAGTCTCAGACTCAGTAATTATGACTGTAAAATTGTCCATCGTAAGGGGAAAGATCTAGTCGTACCGGATATGTTGAGTAGGAGTGTCCCCGTCATTGATGAAATGCATCACTTCATCACCAGTCCTAAGATAGTAGATAAATGGTATCTGGGAATGTTGAAAAAGGTTCAGGGGAAACCAGAAAAATTTTCTAATTGGAGATTTGACAATGGTCGTCTATTTAAATATGTTAAGTCACCGTATCGTAGCCTACATGACCCTCAAGATTTATGGAGAGAAGTTGTGCCGAAAGAGCAGAGGAAAGAGGTGATAACTAGATACCATGAACCTCCGATAGCTGGACACATGGGGGTAACCAAAACATACGCTCGCCTGGCGGAACGATTTTTCTGGCCGAAGATGAAATTTGATGTAGCTCAAGTAATTAGACGTTGCAGTGTTTGTGCCGCTCACAAATCAGACCAGAAAGGTCCAATTGGACAAATGGTTCCTCAACCTCGGGTAACTAGACCATGGGAAATGCTATCCACAGATTTAATGGGTCCCTTACCGCGATCTACACGAGGGAATCAGCACATATTAGTGGTCACTGACTATTTTTCCAAATACTCACTTTTATTTCCCTTGAGGACAGCTAATGCTGACAACGTTTGTAAGAAAATAGAAGAAGAAATATTTCTTATTTACGGGGTCCCTCGAATTATCATCTGCGACAATGGACCACAATATCGTTCCCGTCAGTTCCAGTCCTTAGCCGAGAAATATAATTGTAAGATCCGGTTCAATTCACATTACCACCCACAAGCAAACCCGACGGAAAGAGTCAACAGAACCATAAAAACCATGTTGGCCAGTTACATTACAGATAACCACCGAATATGGGACCTTAATTTAGCGAAGATTGCGTGTGCTATGAGGACGGCGAAACACGATTCAATTGGACACACTCCTTACTTTGTCAATTTTGGTCGGAGGATGATACTCAATGGAGACGAATTTAGTGTACGAGTGCCCGAAGGAGATGGTGAAGATAAGGCAGAAAATGAAGAAGGAAGAGGAGAAGGTTTCAGAAAGCTTTTTGACGACGTTAGAAAGAGATTAGATTTGGCTGCTAAGAAAGCTGAGAAGACGTATAACCTAAGGAGAAGAGCAGATGAATTTTTCCCACATCAACCAGTGTGGAGGCGAAATTTCGTGTTATCCGATGCGGCGAAGTATTTTACGAAGAAATTAGCCCCTCAATATATTGGTCCATTTTTCGTGAAAAAGAAATTATCTCCGTGGACGTACGAACTCGAGGACAAAAACGGAAAACCTTCAGGTACATGGAATGCGAAGGACCTGAAGTCGGCCGCTAGCGCGGGAGAAAATTTAGACGGGTAAATTTTCTTCTGGCAAGGGGGGAGTGTGATGTACGGGATTTTATTATAGTACTTAAAATATAAATAACATAAGATTAATTAGTTTACTACCTTTATTGAAATAAAAAAAAAATTAAACACATCATATGTAGCACAATTTTCGTAGATTGTTCCACCACTGTCACCTCAAAATATCACTTTACCAGCTTAAAATTCAACTTAGTTGGCTCTTGGATTCGTCAAAATACACTAGAAAAGGTATATTGTTAGTTTAGTCGTGATTTCAACAGCAATTAAACAAATATCACCTACCTGTCAAATTGTTACATTCTTGCACTTTGGCCTTGTGGCTTGCGAACTCTACCACTTACGACGATAACATTGACTTCAGTTTTACAAAAGTGGGTAGTCTTCTTCGTTGTAATCCTGTAAGTTCCACGGTATGTTAGTAGGTGGCGCCGCACGTCTCAATTGAGAAAATAATATCCCACGGTATGTTAGTAGATGGCGTCGCATGTCCCATTTGAGAAAATAATCTCGAAGCTGGATATCATAAAGACGGAAACCGTTTTTTCTTGAGGTTTTTACCAAATTTAAAAAGACAAATTTTATTCATTCCAGCTTGATAGCATTTTAGCGCTTACACGTGGTTTTAGAAAATTGGTGAAAAGTGTGAATTAACGGTTGAAGGTGCTTTAATTATTTTAGAGTCAATTTAGTACTCATCTTCGTAGTAGGAAGGATTATTGGCCCTTCACCCTTTTTCGGAGTTCTCCAGTTTTGTTGCAGTGGAATTTTCGAGTGAATTTCTGGAAATCCGAGCCGCTTTGGCGGGAGTAAATCACGCTTACAACACGTTTTCACACCCGTAGAACGTCCAGGAAAAGGAAAACCCTTTTAATAAGGGTTTTTTTTATGGAGCTCATTTTTTGAAGAGATTAGTTACCATTGGTGCGTTGTTGAGCTTCTCTCTCTCTTGGGCTTGGTTCAGCGCTCCCTCCTGAGCTTGGTGAGATCCGTGGGATTCCTGTTACATAATCTTGCTGTTGACATCATCACCTTGCGCTGACGTCACTATCATCATATGGCTATCCTGCTACCTCTAACCTTGCTGCTTGCTGCCACCAATACCGACACCTGCAGTTACGCTTGTCATGCTAGTATACAGCTAAGTGTGCATGATTTTCTTGCTTGTTTGTGCCTACAATTTTTTTTGCTAAAGGGTGCTTTTGCCTACGCTTGCTAATGCATAAAAGGCAGGGATTTTAGGTGTACTTGTGTTAGCTTTAGTACATACAGAGTAATAAGTTTACTATTTTGTAGGAAAAGTATGCTGTTTCTCTTCGTTACGCATAGATATATTTTTTTATGTAACTTAAATATTAATTTTCAGCATATTTCTTTGCGTTGCACATTTATTTAGTTTGCAACACTATATTTTTTTTTTTACTACAGTATTCGCTCGTGGTGACCTTCAGATATTTATCATAGTTCTGTTTTAGTTTAAGGATTATTTTGAAAAAAAAAAACGCAAGTTTTTTTTAAATATAAATTAATAATAACCCACTTTCTGTGAACTGCGCGTGTATACACGTTCGGTAATCTACTACACATATAGCTGTATGAATATATGCATATATATTAATATTTGCGGAATTGACTTTACGTAACCTTATACATACTTACCTTTCTTTTATGTCGAAATCAGGATATCAGAACGTAATAAATATCTTTTTTTTTATATTATTGAATTTTGTTTGTAATACTTACCTGAGGTAACAGCTAGCACTTTCATAGTATTTCTTGGTTTGACAAGGGTAAAGCAGAGGCGGTGTAAACCAAGTGGCGCTCTGAATTTTTATCTTATTTAGGAACCCCGCCGTCTTCACTGTAGCTGGCAGGCCGCTGTCTCTGCTTTGTAGCGATAGGAAAGTGCATAAGGTAATATTATTGGTAGGGGAACGTCACAAACTGGGTGGGCTATTTGCCTTTTCCCCAATAATACAACAGAAAATAAAATTTAAATATTAGATAGATAAATTTTAAACAAAATAAGAAGAATTAGGTAAGCACTGTTTCAGTAAATAATAACTAATAAATATTAATTGTACTAGTCCATTTTATATGGAATAAATAAATTAGATGCTTATAAGTTGATTTCCAAATTACTACATAAGAAAAAATATGTTTCTAAAATTTTTCCACATATTAACACGTTGACTACCTTAATATCCCCAGCGCACTGTACTTCGTATTACCGCTGTGCGACACAGAAAAACTATAAAATAATAGTTCTGTGCGGATGATGTAACTTTGTCATTGTTTATCATAGAAAACTAGTACGAGTGCCAAATAACATAACTTTTCACTCTGCAATTAAATATGTTTTTCATAACATGTCCCAGCGATATGTAACGCACGGAAATAATATATTATTTGTGCTGTGCTATACATATCGTCGGGGATTTGTAGAGACAAGGCTAAACAAGATTTATGCTTATATGTGTTTAGTTTTGTATTTGCCTGATTTGCCGGGAATTCGATAAGCTTTCGTTTTTAGTTTAAAAATTTATTTTTATAAGCTTATTTTGAATAAATATGTAGCATTTTGTGCATTAAAATTTCACTGATTCAATTATTTTTGTTTTATTATTTTCTTGCGGTAAAAAACTTCGGCGATATGTATTGGTCTACGATTATAGTAGAGAACAGTTTATTTCTTTATAAACATGATGTCGTATACAGGTTGCATAATTATTACAGTTTCTTGTCGATAGATAGCATTACTTTATACCCTGCATACACATCCTCGGAGGCCTGTAATGCATGGCAGGAAAGATGACTTACATATAAGACAAATTATGGTTTTGTGGTGTCGTAGTCAACGTGTTAATATTCTAAAATGCACATTACAAGCGATTTTGAATCTTTCCTTTTTTTTCCGGCTTCGATAAACTCAAGAAGACTTGAGAACAGGAGACCGAAGTCGAGTAGTAGGGGTGGGACGAAAAGTGTCCTCAAGCTTTTTTAAAATGGCGGTCGCGTAGAACGCATGCGCAGAACGTAGAAAAATACCGGGGAAGATCATTGAGGTTATGTTGATGTGTTTTAATGAGTAACAAAATGTCAAAAGCGTCAAGATATTGTTGTGTTTTGAATTGTGTAAGCTAAAGCTCTGATTGTGGACTAAATAAACGAATATTCCAACGAATGAAGTTCCATAAGTGTTCTAGCTCTTGTTCTTAAATATTAGCATTTACCAGTAGTTAATTATAATTAAATTTTGTTGATACTACAATTGAGAGAAGTATGGAAAACCTAGGAGTGCTAGCTCGTGACACACAACTATGGTTAAACAAATGGAGACTACAATGCAATCCGTCCAAATCACAACTTATCATCTTTAACCATACACCTTCAAACTCTTCTCCAACATTAACTCTCGACAATCATCAAATTCACCCTCTGCCACATGTTAAATACCTAGGGATTCAAATAGACAACAAACTTAATTTAAACCTTCATACCAAAACAGTCAAACGACGTACAAAGGCAAGAGCTACATATTTCAGATGTTTAACCTACAAAAATAAAGGAATTAATATTAGAAATGCCTCAAAAATATACAAAACCATTTGTAGACCTATTCTGGAATATGGGCATACCCTGTATTTAAATTGTAGAAGACCAGCTAAAAGAAATATCAAAGTAGCTGAGAGCACATCCTTACGAATTATAACCAAAATTCGCCACCCTACAAATCCCTTATATAACCCATCAACCGTTTCTCTATATCAAAAGACTAATATTATACCAATCGAAGAGAGGCTTCTACATCTATCAACCAAATTTTCCAAGCAACTTCATAACCAACAACTCATGGAACCATTGCTGCTGGCCAGAAGGATGAATCGCCCCAGATACAAACATCCGGAACAAACGCTCTAAGAAATCCTAAATAGACTTTCCGAAAGCTAGATCTAACACATTCTATACATTACATACTATAGACAACACTGTTAAAAATAATTTTTTTTTTTTTTTTTTTTACATACCTACATCAGATGAATCATGTTATTATCTAAGTCAGTAAGTAAATAAGTAATTTTTTTTAATTTTCCACAAGAGTATACATAAAAGGTAAAATATTTAACTTAAATACTTAAATGTAACATAAGCTTAACTCTATATTTCTAAAAACTAGGATAAGGGAATGTGCAATTCTATAAATAAAGTGACTTATGATTTAATGTAAATATGTGGAAGTGACAATGAGATACATGGAAATGAATTAGGTTGCATAGAATTCTTGTCGAATATTATAAAAACTGTTTTTATTCAAATAATGGTTGAACTTTGATTTAAATTTAGCAGTGCTATTAATTTCTTTAATTTCTGAAGGTTAAATGGTTAAAACTCTGTAATTCCTAGTATAGAGGACATTGACGATTTTTCTTATACTTAAATAGGTATTTCTTGAGGATTATATTGCCCAGCCAAATAAATTTGGCAAAAGTATATATCTAAAAAGATATATTCTATATTAAGCTATCACTTTATGTGAATTTCTTACACTTTTACCAACAACAGACAATTGTTTCGACCTGTTAGGTCTCATCAGTGTTGTACGGGTATATTAGAGATATCCCAAGTGAAGACATTCATTCGATATTTGCTACACTTGAATTGTCTTCACTTGGGATATTTCTAATATACCCGTACCACACCTGTACAATACTGATGAGACCTAACAGGTCGAAACAATTGTCTGTTGTTGGTAAAAGTGTAAGAAATTCACATAAAGTGATAGCTAAATATCGAATATATCTTTTTAGACTTATACTTAAAGGCAATATAAAATCCTGATTTCTAGGATAATTATGCAGGTCGAGAGGTCGAATCTTCGTACTTTTATTCTTATGTATCAGTATCCGGCACTTTATAAATGTACGAGTTTTAACGTAAATATTTTGTTATTATTTTTATATTTTATAAAACACTCAGTACTAATTATGTATTTATGTAAATATGTAATTTATGTGATGTTAATTCTTGTATATTAAGATAAAAAATGTCATTTTTAAAATTTAATTGCTGTATATTATAGTTTTTACTTTTTCTATAAATTGTTAATAAAAATAAAATAATAAATAATATACCTATTTATTTTATTTATATTATTTTTATAGGTATGTAACTTATAAATATAATTGTGAAAACACGATAGATATGAATATAACGACATGCGCAGATGCCACGCGCTTCTACAAGACTCCGCCATTTTGAAAAAAGCATGAGAACGTCTAGCGGCCCACCCCCTCCACTCATTTTTCGAGGAGTTTGGTCTCCTGTTCTCTACTCTTCTTGGCTAACAATCGATAAATCTATAACTTGATTATTTTAATTCAATTACTGTAAAATTATATATGATTAGTTTATTGTTTCGATTCAATACTACTCTAGAAAGTAATGAAAAGGAAAAATAGTAAAATAATGTGCCAGGGTAAAAACTGTTCCAAGATACACATTGACACATAATTTCTAATAGTCTGAAAATGTAGATTTTGACTTTTGGAGTTAGTTCACATTATTGAAGGATGCGATTTTTCTCATAAAATTTCAATAACAATAGGCTTTTCCCCTCATTTTTAAAAAGATTTTAAAAATGAAGTGAAAATAGGGTTGCTTAAAGAGTTAATCACATATTTCCCCTAAAAAAATTACCTGAAATTGGCAACAATACTGATCTATGTCAAAATATAAACAAAATCAACGTTTTACAAAGGCTTATGTCGTTTTAATTCTGTAATGGTATTTTCCTACGATCACTAACGTAAATAGCTAAAAACGCACTCTGCGCCACCTATAAAAATTGACCCTTACACACCGTAAAATCGCACGCTCAGCCACTGAGGTGTGTTGTAATGTGACCACGTGACGCCAGGCTAAAATTATAAAAAATAGCAGGTGGAAAACTTAATTTTCTAACGGTGTCAAAACTGATATAAGCGATAAATAATAAAAATGAAATACAAAATTGTGTTTTAATTTCAATAAATACGGTTGTAGGTAAAGTATAGTACATAATTCGAGTTGTAAAGCAATTACGTACTCATGGAATTACCGCGTCGTGAGCAATTTTTCCATTCGTACGTAATATGCTATTTACAACTCACATTACGTAACATACTATAAAACAGTGCATCATGCTTAATTTTTCTAATAAAAGTGAAAATATTCGTGGACAATTGGTTAAATCAGTAAACAAACGCAGGTTAGAAAATTGTACACAACTATCATGAATCACACAATACAATAAATAAATAAGCTTAAAGTTAGCTTGAACAGATGAATCAGTTTATAAATCTCGAATATTATGTGGCACGACGGTCATCTGCTGAATTATCAATTGTCACCGCTGAAATTATCAATTTGTCATTTTAAACTGGGACGTAAAACCAAGTTTTTAAAATACAACATTTATTTATTGTAGTGAAACATAGATATAATGCCATAGTCCATAGTTGTCCCAAAGACATTGTTTCACTCAGGGCATGGATAAAAGTTCATAACTGGTATCAGTGGAAATGCCTATTCTGTGTTGTAGTTTGTTTGGAGTGTGTCAGTTCACAACAGTCCTCAGATATTAATAATTCTCCATACCCTAATTCTAAAAGTCAAGATCTACATGTTTAATCAGATTATGAGAAAATGTAAAAATATAAAACTTCATTTTTAATATTAATTAATTAGAATAAAATAGAACCTTTCTGTGACAATGACTTTTTCGTTATTATATAACTTGTTTATTTTTCGTACTAGAATTTTATTTAAACGTTAAAATTTACATTTTTTGGGTATTCACTTTTCCATTTTACCTTTTCACTTTCACTGTCTGGAAGCTAACAATAACTTACTGGAAGTTGACTTTATCAACTTGGAAGAGCGTTTCAAATATGCCACTTGTAAGTACACGGCAACGTAGAATATCTTGCTCGGTTGGCGTGTAGTCTGGTCGTCGGATTATATGAACTTGATCAAGGAAGTACTTTGCACAGTCTATTAATTGGTATTCATTACTTCTTTCAAAGGTTACCTGAAATCAAATTGTCATGATTAAATGCACGCTAGAAAAATGATTACATATTTTGATTTTTACATAATCACACTTTCCATTTACATTTTATTTTATACAAAAACTAGTCAGAATCGCTGGACACATAATATAAATAATACTTTTTAATGTATTTATAGGCCAGTAAAATTAAGTGAAATACACCGTGAATTCGGAACAAATTTGTAACAAGCTGTTTGTTGCGTTAAAATGTCGGGGAGGGGGTATTAAATATGTCAACAAAAGTCCCAAAAAATCCGAGTATCGGAACACACTAAAAAATCGTCCGCCATCTTGAAATTCGCGATATTTTTCGTTTAAAGTCAAATAACTTTATTATCTTAGCCGTTATCAAACATTATGAAAATAGAAAAATTCTAGAAAACTTCAAAATCTATAAAATGACGTTTAGAAATTTGTGATAGCTTAAAAATTAAAAAAGTTAGAGCTTAAAAATTATAAGAATTTTGTCATTTTTTTCTATAAGAGTTGATTATTCTGTTCTGGTGCCGGGTGAGTCAGGTTGTATGGTAAAAAATGAATATGTGAATAGAGCAAGCAAAAATAGTATTGACGTGTCTCAGGATTTTGCTATATAACCTTTAATTTTTTTTATACAAGGTATTAAAGTTGAAAATTTTTCGTTGAATTTTTTAAATATCCTTTGATTAAAAACAGTCGTATCAATAAAATTTGTTGGTTTATATTTTTCATAGGGCGCTATCAACTGGCGATATTAGTTTTCCAAAACTAATCCAGTGGCGTGCGTTTACACTTTTTTTTCTGATAAGAATGCCGATAACTGAGCCACTAGATTTTTTTATAAGTTGAAAACCTAATGCAATAATATAAAATACTCCAAGGAAACAAAATCTTCATTAACGAAAATTTAAAAACAACTGTGACTTAATTACTATTTTTTTAAATAAATTTTCAAAATGAAGACCATTAACCTCAATGCACTTTCGGGCCCGCAAGGAAATTTCATTTTACATATTCCTTAGTTTAAGCACATTTACCCTTAGTTGACGCGAAAAATGTACTATTCGGTCAACTAGTACTTGTTGGTTGTTAATTGATTAATGTTTAGTGTCTTGAGGTTAATGTATACTTCATTTATTGTAAACAGAAGTAATTAAGTCGCTGTTGTTTTTAAATTTTTGTTATTAAAGATTTTGTTTCTTTAGAGTATTTTATTATTATTACATTAGGTTTTCAACTAAGAAATTGTATGAAAAAATGCAGCGGCGCACAGTTATCGGCATTCTTATCAGAAAAGAATGTGTTAACGCACGCCACTGGATTAATTTTGAAAAACTGTTATCGCCAGTTGATAACGCCCTATATAAACCAACCTAATTTCATTGATGCGACTGTATTTAACCAAAATATATTAAAAAAATTCAACGAAACATTTACAACTTTAACACATTTTTAAAAAAAATTAAGGGTTATACTATAGCAAAACGTCAATACTGTTTTTCATGCTCTATTCACATATTAATTTTTTACCATTCAACCTGACTCACCCTGTATATATATATAATAATAATAATAATAATAGTTTATTTGTAAACAAATAAATATAAATACATAAAAACAAATTACAAATTATGAAACAAGTAAATATAAATACATTCAAAAAACAATATACAAATTACGAAAAGGATACATGTAAAAGACGCATTTTCATACATAAAAAGACAGAACTATATTTTAAATAGACACAATAGCAATTTTTATTCAAAATAGAAAAGTTTACAAACAAACTCAACATTCCACAAAGTCTGGGACTGTTCGTGGATGGGTAAGTAAGTTTATTTTATTATTTTTTTATTTTTTGTTTATTTTATTATTTTTTTTTTTTATTATTATTATTTTTAGGTGTTAATAAATGTATGTGCCCATACATATTCCTATATTAGAAAATTAAATACAAAAAGAAGGAATAAAAAAAATACATATATACCTACACATATACACATATATATATATAACACTTTAAAAACAACAGGTGAGTGCGAATTTATTCTATATAATTATGTTCTTATAATTACATTTAGCATTATAATTTCATTTCTATGAGATTTTGTATATATGAACGATTTGAGTTAATTAAGTATTCCTTAGTTTTTATTTTTGCTTGTGTTACAGACTTACTACCTCTTATATTTTCAGGTAGTGAATTGTACAACCGTGGACCGAGATAATTAGTACTTCTTTGTCCTATCGACTTCTGACAAGTTGGTGTTTGGTGACTGCTTAACTTGTATCTAGTTTGGTGAGTATGTTGAATTTCAATAAGTTTGTTTTTATGTTTAAGTATATCTGTAACTACCGTAAAAAAGTATAATTTTCGCATATCCAGTATTCTAGTTTCTCTGTACAAAACATCGGAGGAATAGGTGTTGTTTTTATTATATATTATTTTAAGGATTTTTTTCTGAATAATTTCAAGTCTCTTGATGTAACTATAAACAGCACTCCCCCATGCGATAATTCCGTATGACAATCTAGATTCTACAAGGGCGTAGTACAAGATCATCATATTTCTTGTATCCAGTATCTGCTTCATGTTTTTAAACTTATATATTACTGTCCTTAGTGTTTGTACGACATTATTTATGTGATGATCCCATCGCAAGTGCCTGTCTATCGTCACACCAAGATACTTTACTATTTGAGCTTCTTTTATTTGAAAACAACAATTATTATATTTTATTTGAAGGTTACTGAAATTTGGCAAACCACGTTTATTGCAAGCGAATGGCAAGAACAATGTTTTATCGAAATTTATTGTAAGAAGCTTATAATCAAACCACTTTTTTATTTGCACAAAGTCTTCTTCAACTGTTGATTTTAATTCAGTCCATGTTTGATGTTCATAAAAGATTACCGTGTCATCAGCAAAACTAATTATAGAGCCAGTTGTTTGTAAACTGAAAAGACTGTTAATGTATATACTAAAAAGTATTGGACCTAAAACAGTGCCCTGAGGTATGCCATATTCAACAGTTCGTGTATCACTTTTCACTAAATTTATTTGACAGCATTGTTCTCTACCACTTAGGTAGCTTTTAAACAAATTTAGAAAGACCACATAAAATAAAAACACATTTTTATTTAAATCACAAAGGTTAATAAAAGTAAAAACAGAAACAAAATATTAAAGAAATTAATACATTAGATGTCAATCTCTGCTTCGTCTTTTAACAAAGACACAGGTGTTGCATTCGTGCAATATAGCCCAATGCAATGAATGCAACTTGTTGTGCATCTTAAATTGTATTTATTGCAGCTGCATAATTTTGAACAGTTTGTTTTGCAGTTGCAAAACAAAATATTTAATATAAATTCAGGGGCACACTTTTGTGACATTTTTTCTGGTTCTAGACAAATTTTATTTTTAATCCAACCCCAATTTTCAGGATTGACGTTATTTCCTAGCCATTCTTGAACTTGAAAATACACTCGTTTTATATGAAGTTTGGCTGCGTCAGAAGTCGGAGGTAAAACTTCCAATTCAAAATTATTAAATAGATTTTGGCGGGCAACAAGTTGGGTATATATTTAATGTATCTAAATGAGTTCAAATCTTTACTTTTACGACCTCCATACCAATATAAAATAAATTTCTCACCCAACCCTACAAGATGTGATATATTAGTATAGGTATTTTTAAAATCTTCTAAATTTGAAATTTCCTTATCATATTTTAATATATCTAGTTAGTGCTGTTTTTTTCCCTTCTTATAGAACGCTGACGTTGTGTCGCAGCCTGAAATTGTATGTAAAAATAAAATATTTTTGACCACTGTTTCACCTAATATGGACTAAAGTATAAATTAAAATTAAAAAAAATTAGTATGCTAATTATAATAAAGAAACATTGTTTTCTAGTGCTAGAGTTTAAATTATCTAATTTAATGCATAGTACCCAAACCCATTATCTCAGTTATTTATTAACCGATTTAAAAAAACTTTAGACTGTTTTGGAGCTTGTTTAATGTTCTAAAAATTTTGTATGATTCATTTTTTTGATAAAATCAATGTGAGATTAATTATTTAAGTTAAAAGCTAAAAAGTGCCTAATTTCAAGATGGCGGCCTAATTTTTTATGGGTTCCGCCACCTTGATTTTTTGGGATTTTTTTCCTGTTAAATAGAACATCTTCCCCTACATATTCCCCCTAAAATTAGCTTGTTACAAATTTGTTCCGAATTGAATGCTAATTTTACTGGAGTATTACTCTACTAATTGTTTTTGTATATTAGGTTTCTATTTCAATAAATAATTTCAGTTTCAATTTCAGAATCAATTAAACTGGCATTATTAACAGATTTCTGTTTAATTAACGGATAATATCTAATTCTAGCTGTCGCGTAAAGTCTAAAGGTTGATCAAATCATACCAAACATCAGTGACAACTCCTCAATAAGCATTGTAGAGCTGCAACACTACTAAATGAATGAAGATATAATAAAATATTATTTTATATTATTTTAAAGAGTCCAGAGTATTATATTTCTTGTATTTTAGTGCATAAGATAAGAGCTCACAATGCACAAATACAGGAGTTGATGTAAGAAAATATGAGTTATGTAATACAAAATTTTCATAAATAATCGTAAACCACGATAAAATTTAAAAAAAAATTAAAATGTTTGTCATCCAGGTCTGTTGGTAACATGTCATATACATTGTATTGATGCCGCGTTTTCAACTAATTTTTACAACAGTACATATCAATTATTATTACTTATATGACATTGTCATTATTCAATACTCGTATCTCACAATGAAAATAAATAAAATAAATAAATAAATAAATAAATAAATAAATAAATAGGAGTTGGAATCATGACTAATGGACCACATTAGTGTGACGTCACATAATTATGCAACCGTATGTACTACTATCATGATAGACGGATATTAAAATAAAGTTTACACTGCTGCTGAGTTCATTATACTTCTGAGTTGTTACAGCTGTCGTTAGTCTCAGTGTCGCTGACGCAAATTTTATAACCTCTTACCTTGGTGTCAATAATACAATAAAAATCAATTAAACCTATTTAAAAAAATATAGAATATTAAAGAAAGCACAGGTAGGTATTTAAGCATTATTTTGTCTTTACAATTTACATATACCCATATCGTATTATATTCTATGGCAGCAGTGGTAATATGGATAGAGCATTTATAATTCAAAAAAGGGTGTTAAGGACAATTTTAAATTTAGAGTATAGGGAGACATGTAGAGGTAAATTTAGAGAAAATAAATTATTCACAATTACTGCCATATACATACAGGAATGCTTACTTTTTCTTTTTAAAAATAAACATCTGTTTCTTGAAAATGAACCACGACATGAATATTACACAAGAACTTCCAATTACACTTATCCAATCCACCGATTATCTCTGTCAGAAAAGAATGCTAGATATAACTGTTTAAAATTATTTAATACACTTCCATACTGCATACAACAGACGCAAGAGTTGTGCAAATTTAAAACACAAATTTATAATTTATTATTGAAAATTGAACCATACAATTTGAATGAATTCATAGAGTATAAGTCATAATTTTTTATATGTCTGATTTTTATTTGTACATGGTTAAGGTTACATATATATAGCTCTGTAAATTAAGTACTTTAAAATATTTTATATAGTAGATACCTATTGTACATTTTTTTTTGTATGTGTTGACGCAAATTCATTTAATGTTAACATGTCTGTGGAATCATGAATAAAGAGCATATTATTATTATTATTATTATTATTATTATTTAAGAAACGATAATCAAACTAACATACACATTATTGCTTTACCTCTTTTATTTTCATTTTGAATCCTTTGGGAAACTAAACATTTTACATCCAGTTTTATTGATATGATCACACTCAGGTGCAAAGCACAAACCCATATTTGAAATTAAGCACAAAGGCTAGTGGATTAGAAAAAATAGTAGAATAGATTTGAAACTAGGAGAAAACTTAAGTTAATCGTCAAGTTCATTGTCAAAATGAATGAAAATTAATGAAGTGTTTGGTTTGAAGTTAGCTGCAAACTCATAATTTGAATTTTTGCATTCTTTATTCCTATTGGAGGAAGTTTCCGCCGCTTTACATATTAATTTATAAAACTAAAACGAAGTTTTTATAAATCATACGTGGATACATATATTTTAACATATTTCTTAAATGTGAAATAGGTATTGGAAGTCCTTAAATAATCTTTCAACACACAGAAATACTATAAAATTCCCGACAATGTTTTAGTACTATATATTATAGTCCTTATGGACAACGCAATACGGGTCAAATTCCAATATCACAATTTCGGCCGTAAACTTGTATGCCACCAGAAGTGGGGGTCGTGACGTCACAACTAATGTAGTCCATTGAATCTAAGGCAAATTTAAAATGCAAATTTATGAAATACACATAATCAGAGAAATGACAATGTCTATTATAAAAATATAGAATAAATCGTCGCCAATATTACGAACTGACGTATCTCGTTTTTTTCAATTTTACAAGAGGTAGGTATATGCCAGTTTATGAAATTGTACATTTGAAAATATGACATACGTTGACGACAATGTGTTTACTAAAATGAAATCTATAGGGAATTGAGATATGCCACTTCGTGAAAGATCAGAACATATGATTTTATGACTATAGTAAGAGAACTCAAATTTCAATATATTTGAGTTCCATCAATTGTGATATTGACGACGAAATTACCTCAGAACATAACTTGTAATATAAGGTTTGTTCTAACAAACTTTTTCTGCATTGTTTTGTTTCAGTTTATGGATTAGTTTATATGCAAGCACTAACAATGGATTAGTTTGAAACTAGTCCAAAATAGTGCAATGTTGGAACGCACCTGTTCTAAGTAGAACTGCTTCAAGAGCCATCTATATAGGATTTCACAAACTATATATTTTTGAGGTGTTCGAAAACTAGAATCTGAAAATTTTGATTTCCAAATTGTCTTTATTGGACTCAAATGTTAACAAGTTATGTTCTAGGTCACTAATATTAATAATAATTATTAAAGAAAGATCACCAAAATATATAAATTTCATCAGTAACAAAACAATCCATAACCTTAAAAAACTTTCATTTGCTTATGATTTTTATTACGCATGTCTGAACTATCGATATCTGTTTTGAACCAAGAACTGATTTGACTGTTCAAAAATCAGTTTACGTACCAGCCGGTCGTATGTTAGAACATCCAACTACCAGTACGTATTCTCGTTTAAAGGTTAGTTGGAACTTCAATTTCTTATTGTGCAATGTCCATATTCCCGACCGTAAGTGAACTCACTTTTCCATGTTGGAATAAACCTATAAGTGAAACTTAAGCATGTGATCCATGATGGCCTCATGTTACTTTGAAATAAGTTGTTTGTAAGTGTATTAGCTGTAGTACACATTTGCAATATTTTTATGTATACCTATTTGTAAATGCTATATCCTGTTTTGAATTTTATGGGAAAAATTTTATTTTAACCTATTGTAGATGCAGGATAACATTTAGTATTTTCCTGTTCTATAGGTGTGCAACTGCAGTTTTGCTCTAGATATGTATCTTACAACTTTTCATTTTTATTTTCAATTGTTTTTAAAGTGGCTACTTATCATGTCTAGTTTTGTTAAATTGGTGAATTTTAATTGATTATTTATCTGTGTGGTAAGCAAATAATAAAATAAAAAGGTTAGGTAATGACTTTTTAACGTTATTCTAGTCCTACGTATTTTTCAATCTTTACGACAGAGCAAGGTCCTTAAGTCCCCATTTTCGGAGTAGAATGGGCGAGTGAACAGCAACAAAAATGATGAAGAGTAATAATATGGTATTGTAGAGTCCGGCCGCTATAAGAACAAGCCAAGGGCGTTGCCAACGGCTGCGCTAGCTTTGGCGATACCATGCTTCTAGAAAGTAAGAAGTGACGCGCATTTATCAAACTCAACGCTGCGAATAACAGGTTTTAAAAATATTATGATGATACATTTATGCTTCGATGGACGACCGCGCAGATATTTTTTGATGACGTTGGTGGCTTGTTCTTATAGCAGCCGGAGTCTAGTATGATCCTCTAATATATTATAAATATAACTTCGACGTCATTTTACCAACTATTATTTGTTAAATTGTAGAATGAAAATGCTCAAAATGAGAACAAATTTCAAATGAAGCATTGCCACAGTGTCCAATAGAATCCTTGGACAGCGCCACGCTCCATGATGTCCATTGTCAATGGCATCTGTCAAACGTTTTTACATAAGTATGTTTTGTTTTGGTTTTGTGTACTCAAGGTGAAATGTTTATTTTTGTTACTTTCACTATTATTTCGGCAAGCAGGTACAAAACACTTCTTTAGAGGCATTTCAGATATATTTCAAAGGGAATATCGGGGAATATAAAATAAAAATTAATAAATAACAGTGCAAAACAAATCTTCAATACGGTTTTATATTTACACACCAATTATTGACAGTAAGTGGAAACAACTCCGTTGCCAAATTTCCAAAAAGAAAGTACATTGCCTCAAATAATTGTTAGGTCATGCGCACAAGCGCTACATAAGTTAAAAGCATGAGAACAGCTCTCTCTCGGTGTCTAGTAGCAGAAGGAATAAGAGGTGTCCAGTTCCAGTATAGTAGACTGACTGTGATATTAGAAATAAAGGTGATATAAGACGAGTAGTGTAGTATTATTTTTCCAAAGCAAGTGGCTAATTACTTAAAGAGTTATAACAATAATGTTTAAAAAATTTTAATATTAATTAGTATTAATACTCTTTCAAATAACATGTAAATATTCTCTATATCTAATTATTATTATTTATTTATTTATTTAAAAGGAATTTCGAGGAATCCTAAATAGGCTCATTTATATATATTTCTTTTATTACAAATTCTGAAAGAGCACACTGAATTTAGGGGGTATGCAAAATTTTATAATGTTCTGATACTTATTTACTCCTTAAAAAATTCCGAAAAGTCCAAATCGAGCTCGCCAGTTGTGACGTCACCGGCTCTCTAGAGTCGGGTTTGGCTGCACGCTTAGTGACATTTTGTCGCCTGCGCTGCCATAAACGGCGATAAAAACGTAAACGTCTCAAGCTGTCAACGAATAAAAACAAGTTTAAATCGCAACAGCGGGACGCGGAACTATCGCAATCCGCTTGTGAGAGCCGATGACATCACGTCTGCAGCACAGAGTCGGTCTTTCTATACCCCAATATTTTGGTCAATTCTTGTCCGATTGGAAAAAAAATTCCTTGTTGCATCAAATACAAAGTTCTTTGTCGAAATTAAATAAAAAAAGTCATTTTGAAAATGTTACTAAATGAGCTCGTAAATGAGCCTATACACTCTCTAAACGGGAGTCACATACAAACAAAGTATACACATTATGCAATTATGGGTATCATATTAAATGGTGATTAAAATTAATAAAAAGACATTGCAGAAAAAATCTAGTTTTGTAGGTAGGTTTAAGATCATCATATCAAGAAATCAAAATTATTTGCTCAAACTAGTAATTTCACTAATATACCAATACACTGAATCTGCTAGGGTAAGTCGTATCATGTTTTGTTAACCTAATAAATAGTCGAGTGCATTTAGCCGTGAAAAATGTAAAATTTCGGAACCCCTCTATAGTGAATGGATTTTCATAAAACTTTTTTTTACTGAGTTTCTAATCGTAAGGACTTTAATCTTTTACATTAAAAAAATATTGACAATAATAAAAATAAAAAAATGAGAGAAATACACGCGGCAGTTTATTTTTTTTAAATCGAATTATTACCAATATTTTTTCGCATAGGTAGTTAGTATATGTCCTTCACATACCCCAATTACGCTGGCAGACTAGAACTTCGGGTAGACTTCACACTAGATTAAAATGTCGTAGACTTTTTCAATTGTTGGATCATTCTACACCACCCATTTAAATTAGGCGCTAAAACTTTTCCTGACAACTTCTAACTCATTCATCCATTTTAACTCTTTTTTTTTTTGCTGCCAATCACTGATCACTGAACACAGTTTAAAATTGTATAAAAAATGGCGTTCGCTCTAACAGCTGTCATTGTAAATAGTGCCATTCAGACGAATAACCTATAATCGCTCTCGTAGCGATCTGCTCGGTTGAACGCAATTAATGATTTTCATTTTTGATAACTACAATTGGTATGAATAAATATGAACATTTATTATTAAGAACATTATAGTATCTATTTAATTTTCACAAAAAATATAAAATTCTTACCTGTACACCTTTGTCTTTCCAGAGAGCTTCCGTATGTTCATAAAACTCAGCAGGGTAATCAAAATCAGGACCAGTTGCACAGTCTTGGATCCAGTCTACTCTTGCTTGATTTTCTGGTTTTTCTAAAGCTACAGGGGGAGTTAGTGTCGACATTGCACCCGTAATAGTCTGAAAAAATAAAAACATTTAATTACATAAAATCTCAGAAAAGATATCGTCTGAAAGCAAGTAAAAAAAATGAACTAGTTATATCAGTAATAATTCTGTACGAACATGTAATAATATTATAGCAGAAAATATTTAAGTCACCATACAAAAGATAAATATATTTGATAATGATAAGCGAGAATTTTTTGGCATTATTGATGTAATATTATTAATAGAAATTGTAAAGAAAAATATATTACATATTAGAAAATCTAGGTCATATATCTCATCTACTTAATTTTTGATGAGTAATATATATTGGATCATCACCCAATGATTGAAATTTTAAATCATTAGAATATCGATATTAAATTATCGGAAAACATCCAATTCACCCGTCACTAACCCACGACCAACATATTGAGAGATCCTTCGCTTTAAAAATTACATAAGGAAGTGAACTTCAAACAGATCCATCTACTGGTAACTTCTAAATTAGACGAAAGCCAGGATTTGACAACATATCGAAATGCAGAAATTAATATAAAGGAGTAAAATATAAAATTTTTACTAATAAAAACTAGTTAATTAGTCATTTCCTTTATCCCCGTAGAAGGTTATACAAGCCCTAACAACTATATTTTGGGACAAGCAATTAATTCTGAAGTAATAGCTATTTCTATAAAATGTTTTAACCGATTTTTTTAAAGTTTTGTAGGGTTACCTAGCTACATGTGGTACAACTTTTTTAAGCATTTTCAGAAAATAAAAGCCTTTGATTTTTATCAAACAATTTTTTAAATTATTTTTTGCTTAATTATAATGACAACTAAATGTCGGAACAAGTAAGTCCTATACTAATTAAAAATAAATTAATATGACGTAACGTCGCGTTTAGCCTTAACAACTGCCTGGACTCTAGCAGGCATAGTATTAACAAGGCCTTCGCAAAAAATTGGTGTAAAATTATCCCAAATTTCTTGCAACTTGGTACGCAGTTGGGAAATGGTTCGCTGAGGATTATTTCTTAAATGTTGCTTCATTTTGTGCCACAATGTTTCTATTGGATTAAGATCTGGGCTACTGGATGGATGTGACAAAACCCTTACATTATTATCTCCAAACCATTTTTATGTCGATTTTGTAGTATGGCATGATGCACCGTCCTGCTGAAATACGCAGACTAAAAATGACTGGAATAAAGTCATATTTAGTGACGAGTAAAAATTCGATGCCGTAAACGTGTGATCCGGGATAAAACAGAAGCCTTTCATAAGGATTGCCTCAAAAGGACAGTCAAGTTTCTAAAGGGCATTATGGTTTGGGGATGTATGTCAGCAAAGGGGTTGGGAACTTTAATGCTGCTTTTGAAAAGCAGGAACGTGCATATACCAGTAGTCATAAATTAGTATCACATGCGGTAAGCAAAATAAATCATTGATTTCAATAAATTGGCAGTAAAGAATATAGTTTTAATTAGAGCATATAACAACTATACAGGCACTAAGTAGTGATGATGTGGTTTAGTGATAAGTTAACATATGTGCTGAACTTATGCTTTAATCAGAATCATAAAATTATGCGTTTTGTAGTCGAAATGCTATTTTGTTGTGAACTTAGAACCTCATGTGTGTTTTTAGTGATAATTAAGAATAAGTGAGTGTAAAAATATTTATAATAATAATGCAAAAGCTTCTAAAAATAAGTCTAGATTTTCTCACAGAATATTCTTGTAGAAGATGATGCTAAAATTATAGTGGCTCAGTTGTTTGGCAATTTGGTCAATCAGTCAATGATATTTTACAGAAATTAGATGGGATGTTTGGAAAATTTCAAAGGATTTATTGCGTTTAAGTTCAGAAACATTAAAAACCTTGTATTTATTATGAACTCAAACGACTGGACATTCACATGGGCAAATTATTTATCAGAGGGTGATCTTATGAAACCTCAAATAAAAATTTTTTGAAAATTACAAATACTTAACACATATTATTGACGTTCCATTTTGTAATGCTATGAAAAAATTGAGAATAATTAGATATATATTTGAAGGTCTATTATAACCAATCTCCTTCATTGCGTGAATCATTTTTAATTTATTTGGACTTTGCAAAAGCCTTCGACCGGGTCTCTAAGCAAAGACTTATACACAAGCTGGAAAATGCTAGTATTCGAGGCAACTTGTTAAGTGGAAGAAAATTCTGTGTGAAAGTTGGTGAAACTTATTCAAATACCTACCCCATTCACAGTGGTGTACCACAGAGGTCCATTCTTGGTACCCTCCTATTTCTAGTATTCATAGCAGACCTCACCATGCATATTAAATCTAATGTATCCTTTTATGCAGAGGACACGAAATTACGTTGACCCTTCCCTTGACCACGCCACTCTACAAGTAGATCTTGAAAACACATGGAAATGGTGCTCAGACTGGCTATTACCCCTGAACTCTGATAAATGTGTTGTGCTATTTAATTAACAATTCCCTTGTCAAGAAAGTAGATTCTTACAGTGACTTAGACATTACTAAAACCAAAATTCTTTCCTGGTCAGAACATATCACATGCGAATTCCATGCTCTTCACATTGCACAATGTATCTTTCTCGACATTTACGAATCTCTATAAGTGTTATGTGCGACCATTCTAGAATTTGCCGGTCCTGTATAGAGTGCCGATCTAATAAAAGATCAGAATCTTTTGGAATCTGTGCAGAGGTGTGCCACTCATTTCCCATTCGGACGCCGCATCATATTCTGAAAGACATTCCGCGGCATATCTCACTGACTTTTCTAACAAAAAACTCAGAGGCGATTTAATAATCGCATTTAGGGTACTAAAGCAATTTTTGAATACAGATTTATCAAGTTTATTTCTTCGGAATGATGACACTTGCTTACATGGCCACGATCTCAAACTAGAAAGGGGAATTTTAAAACGAGAATGTGACAGTTCTTTGTCTCAAATCGAGTATTTTCCACCTGGAACTCTTTACCATTTTTAGTCATTAGCACCACATCAGTAACTTTATGCAACTAAAGTTGCATGCCTACAGTTCGAGTGGATAAGAGGGTAAACTTTTTTATATCTCATTTTACGCGTAAAACTTATTCTTCATAAAAAGTTTTGCTTTTATTAAAAATATGATAGCCATGGAGTAAGTTAATATGTTATGTACAGGGTGTTTCCTATAAAACTATACCCCCCCTTATTTCGGTCAATTACCACCGATTTTAATTTTTCAAAAACCGGTCCAACACAGAATTTTCCGTAGATTTTGAATATGTTATTACTTTTTTTCCTACTTCAACCGTATACGAGGGACAGAAAAAAGTATGGTTTTTTAAAATGGAACACCCTATATATTTTTATATATTTGGATTCGCCTCGTCCTTCTGATTACAAATATATATGACACTTATATATTTGCTATAAAAATGGCGTAAATAATTGAATTTAAACTTAGGGCGTTTCCTTCAAAACTATACCCCCCTTATTTCGGTCAATTATTAATTATTTCAAATTTTCAGAACCTACACATAGAATTTTTCGTAGATTTCATATACAGGGTGTTCCACTTAAGTCGGATTCTTCCATAGCTCTCTTATTATAAATTTAAGACAAAAATGTTTCAAATAAAAGTTACGCTGAATTATGCGGTGTATATACAGAAAATATTTTTGAATACACAGGTTGTTCCATTTCACCTGGACGCTATACAACTTCGTTATTTTAAATGGAATACCCTATATATCTGTGTATTTTTGGATTCCTGACTTAATTTTAAGTTGATTTTATGTATCATACATTGTGCCCAAAACATACCGTTTCCGAGATATTCAAGTTTTTTTGAGAAATTTCACGATTACAGCGCTCTGAATATTGCTAGATTGCTTCTAAGCCATAAGAGCTAAAAACTTGCGGTTTGCATAGTTCGATTTATCACGAATTACGCTATCATTTCCACTATTAGAAAAATATGGTAAGTAGTATAAAGTGGTAAATATCGGTACCTGCATTTGACAATCTTTCAACAGGAATAACTTCTTTTTTTCAAATGGAATGACCCATATTTATTTCCACCGTTGGATTCAAAATTAAATTCTCTTTCGATTGATATAAGGTTGTCCATATTTATCTTTAACAGTTTTCGAGAAAAATGCAATTCTTTCTAAAGTTTAAAAAACGAGCTGCCTACAGCGTAAAGTAGGCTTTGCCAATATGCTTAAAGCATCGTTTCAATGTTATGTACGTTCATCTCGACAAACAAATTGTATTGTGAATTGTTTTCGTTTTTCCTGGTAAAAATTAAGTGTTCGAAATGTCCTCCGTTTTGGTCACTACACAACCGAATTCGACTTAATGTAAAAGTGCACTTTAAGTTCATGTACCCCTTTTTTATTGCGTTTAGAATTTTCTATCATGTTGCGTTTTGTTTTCGTTGTTGGTAGTGATTTAGTTTTGTTTGTTAGATCACTTTTTAAACATGCCAGTAATATTGTTACTGCCAGTCCCAAGCCTGGTAAAATGTGAGGGAAAAGTGCATCTTTTATAAATCTTAAATTCACGCGATGTCATTGTTGGTGACCGGATTTTTACCGGGAAAAACGAAAACAATTTCCAATACAATTTGTTTGTCGAGATGAACGTACATAACATTGAAACGATGCTTTAAGCAATATTGGCAAAGCCTACTTTACGCTGTAGGCAGCTCGTTTTTCAAACTTTAGAAAGAATTGCATTTTTCTCGAAAACTGTTAAAGATAAATATGGACAACCTTATATCAATCGAAAGAGAATTTAATTTTGAATCCAACGGTGGAAATAAATATGGGTCATTCCATTTGAAAAAAAGAAGTTATTCCTGTTGAAAGATTGTCAAATGCAGGTACCGATATTTACCACTTTATACTACTTACCATATTTTTCTAATAGTGGAAATGATAGCGTAATTCGTGGTAAATCGAACTATGCAAACCGCAAGTTTCTAGCTCTTATGGCTTAGAAGCTATCTAGCAATATTCAGAGCGCTGTAATCGTGAAATTTCTCAAAAAAACTAGAATATCTCGCAAACGGTATGTTTTGGGCACAATGTATGACACATAAAATCAACTTAAAATTAAGTCAGGAATCCAAAAATACACAGATATACAGGGTGTTCCATTTAAAATAACGAAGTTGTATAGCGTCCAGGTGAAATGGAACATCCTGTGTATTCAAAAATATTTTCTGTATATACACCGCATAATTCAGCGTAACTTTTATTTGAAACATTTTTCTCTTAAATTTATAATAAGAGAGCTATGGAAGAATCCGACTTAAGTGGAACACCCTGTATGCTATTACTTTTTTTCTCCCTTCAACGGTATACGAAGAGTGGAAAAAGTATGGTTTTTTTTTATGGAATGCCCTGTATATTTTTACATATATAAGTATTATTTATATTTATAATCAGAAAGGTAAGGCGGATCTAAATATGTAAAAAAATACAGGGCATTCCATAAAAACAATCATACTTTTTTCCACCCTTCGTATACCGTTGAAGGGAGGAAAAAAGTAATAGCATATATGAAATCTACGAAAAATTCTGTGTAGGTTTTGAAAATTTTGAATCGTTAATAATTGACCGAAATAAGGGGGGGTGGATATAGTTTTGAAGGAAACGCCCTAAGTTTAAATTCAATTATTTACGCCATTTTTATAGCAAATATACAGGGTGATTCGTGAGGAGAGGGTCGTACTTTACCAACAGATAGGGAACATTGAGGTGATCTTAAATCCCCATATAGTAATGGCTATAGCGGCTTCGATTCCGAAATACAGGGTGTTTTATATTTTTTGGAAGAATTTTCTTTTCGCCATATATCTGTAATGCGTAAACGGAATTCAATGAAATTTTGTATTTTTGTTACAGTAGTCATTCCCCATCAAATGCGTGGGATATTAATAAAATATCAGGGCCGGACCCAAAATAAAATTATTTTTAAATTATTCCTAGAAAACAACACTCTGTATACTGTTTATGAAATTCTTGATATTGAAATATCAATTTACATCTAGAAAGATACAAAATCCCATAAAAAAATATTTTGGCACCATTTCTTTGTTTAAGTAAAAAAATTAAATTGTTGAGGAATCAATTTTTTTTTTGAAAAATTAAGAGAAAATAGTCACTGCAGTCCTGTTGCATGGCCCCCGAGACCACCAGATCTCACACCCCTTGACTATTTTTTGTGGGGTTATTTAAAACTGAGGTATACAAAGAAGAAATAAACACCAGAGAACAGCTGATTGCAAGAATTGAGCACTTTTGCAGTGAAATTACTAACAATTTAGAAATTGTTAGAAAAAGTATATATCAAATGACAAATTGATCAAGAAAATGTATCGAATGCGCGGTGGTCACTTTGAAAACAGACTGTGGTTCAGAAAATTTAATTGTATTTAGTAAATTTGACTGTTAAGTTGTTAATTTTTATTATGTATTATTTTTTTAAGATTATTAATAATTACACAATCATTACAAAATTTTTTTTATTATTTTATTAGGTACCATGTGATACGAATAAAAGATAGTGCAAACAGAGAAGAAAAAAATATAGGTTACTGATATCTGAAGTGACTATTTTCTCTTAATTTTTCAAAAAAAAATTGATTCCTCAACAATTTATTTTTTTTACTTAAACAATGAAATGGTGCCAAAATATTGTTTTATGGGATCTTGTATCTTTCTAGATTAAATTAATATTTCAATATCAAGAATTTCATAAACAGTATACAGAGTGTTATTTTCTAGGAATAATTTAAAAATAATTTTATTCTGGGTCCGGCCCTGATATTTTATTAATATCCCACGCATTTGATGGTGAATGACTACTGTAAGAAAAATACACAATTTCATTGAATTCCGTTTACGCATTACAGATATATGGCGAAAAGAAAATTCTTCCAAAAACTATAAAACACCCTGTATTTCGGAAACGAAGCCGCTATAGCCATTACTATATGGGGATTTAAGATCACCTCAATGTTCCCTATCGGTTGGTGAAGTACGACCCTCTCCTCACGAATCACCCCGTATAAGTGTCATATATATTTGTAATCAGAAGGACGAGGCGAATCCAAATACGTAAAAATATATAGGGTGTTCCATTTAAAAAAACCATACTTTTTTCTGCCCCTCGTATACGGTTGAAGTAGGAAAAAAAGTAATAGCATATTCAAAATCCACCGGTTTTTGAAAAATTAAAATCGGTGGTAATTGACCGAAATAAGGGGGGGTATAGTTTTATAGGAAACACCCTGTACAGGGTGTTCAGAATATTTAAAAATCTGAAAATTATTAAGAGTAAACTACGTGTAATTTTAAAAATTTTCCAGCAGTGTCAAGTAAGTGATATAAAAATTAAAAACTGTATAACTGAGGAGTTGGTTTGTGGTTGACAGTGACATTTATTTATCCTTGATTTGCCATTTTACGGTACATCATTTTCTACTTCATTATTAATAACTATTGTAAAAAGTCAAATTAGGCAGATTTATCTACAAATTGGAATTCAGACATAAATTTTATTTCTAAACAAATTTTCTTATTGACAGTTTTTCGTATCGTTAAAATTGAACGTAGTTTACTCTTACATGATTTTCAAATTCTTTAATTTACTGAACACCTTGTATCTAATTTGTTAACTTACTCCATGGTAATCATATTTTTAACAAAAGCTTCACTTTTTATGAAGAATAAATTTTCCACGTAAAATGAGAAACAAAAATGTTTACCCTTTTATCCACTCTAACTGTGGACATACTGTATATGAAAATGAGACGTGTCCAATTTAGTGACTACATTAGGGCAATAAAAGTCTATTACAATCTGTAAGCAACAGCTTGAAATATCATTCACAAAAAAATATGTATTTTAATAATTGAAAATAAATATATTTTTCTACTTCCATCTTTAAAATGCCATTTATCGTATATGATTCCATGACGCTAAGTGATCTTTTAAATACACCTTGACAAGCCGTGGCTTTGTGCGTTTTAGTAACGGGGTGAATTTAGTTCTAGATTTTTCAATGGCAAAAATCAAGTTAGTTGTCAGTGTCCCTTGTCATCAATCTGTAAAAATAACTCGACTATACTTTTACCATGTTTATTGATATGATAATAAATGAAATAATAAAATAATTTCCAAATTTTTATTTAGATATTTGCTGCCGTAGAAAAAGTATAGTATGCAACTTGTTTTATAAACTTGTTTATCATTTTATTAAACACTCGCTCCGCTACGCTTCGCTCGTGATTAATAAAACTCGTGACTAAAAGAACGTTTATAAAACTTGATACATAATATACTATTTTTAAATTTATTATCAAATTCCTTACTTAAGCGCATTGTTCTGTTAATATGTGACTGGTGGTCAAGCGGTAGCGCACCTGCCTCTCATCCAAAAGTTCCGGATTCGATTCCCGGTTGTGGCAATAGAAAATACTGTGAGAGGGATTTTTCCATTATACATGGATATTGGAAGTGTGTCCGTTGTCTTTAAATGTGTAGCCTCCTCCCACACAAGGCTCTTCTAGAGCCTTCCGGTATAAAGGGGGTCGTAATTACATGTGGTGTATTTATTATTATTATTTATTTATATAATATAGTCATCGATGCATTATAGAACACTGTGACCCTCGGCTAGAATTCTGGCATAGGGTTACATGACTACATTACCAAGATTCTTGATACTGGGCCGTTAAAATGATAGATCATCATGTCCCGATTTTTTATTGAATCGGTCTGATCATCCTATGGTAGGTAATTACCAATATTGAGAAGTTAAATTTTTTTTCCCATTACAAAAATATATGATTAAAGCTATATTATGCAAGCCAATGGCTAAATTAGGTACGTCAATGGTTATTGTTAAAGTAGTTATTATTAGAGTGTCCAGGGTAACGATGACACAAGAGAGTGATGTTTGGTTTTTGAGTTGTACTTGTCAAAATGCTTTTAATAAAATATATCCAGAATCCACTGTTTTCTTGATTACACAACATGCTACACTTTTTTTTTTTTTCAGTAAGCTACCACCTAAGAACGATAAACTATAACATATTATTTGTTATGCAAAGTTACGAGAATATTGTACGTTACTGTTTACTTTTAAATATAATTTTAATACCACACTAAACCTAACAATTACAGACCTATCACTTTATTGCCTGTCCTAGGGAAAAATCTAAAAAAAATTATTAAATACAAAAGGTTGTCCTAAATATCTAGTGCTACTTGTCAATAATTTTTTACAAAATCGTAAATTAAAGATAAAAATAAATACGTCATATTCTGAAGAATTCATGCCACAACAAGGATTACTGCAGGGATCTCCATTGTCACCGCTTTTATATAATATATTTTATACTGCTCGGATATTTACGATTTTCAATATTTCTCACATGAAAAACGAGATGAAAAATATATATTGCAATATGCAGATGACACCGCCCTCATATGCCATAGAAACACTTATACCAATACAATGGAAAAACTCCAGGACCTTACAAACAAAACAATTACATGGTTCAACAAATGGAGGCTCAAACCTAACCCTGAAAAGTCACGTTTAATTGCATTTTTCACACACCATGTGGAACTTCACCAACCTTAAGAATGTACAATTATAATATCCGGCCTGAAACATGTGTTAAATATCTTGGAATAAGCATTGATTACAAAAACTTCAATTACCACACCCAAAATACGAAGAACAACTGCATATCAAGAGCGAAACATTTTAGATGTTTGTCCTGGAAAAATAATGGTATAAACATAAACCTAGATACAAAAAGCAAAATCTACAAATTGATTTGTAGAGCCATCATAGAATATGGAAATATAATATTTATAAATCTGAAAAAACCTGCATCACAAAATTTAAAAGTTGCTGAAACTAGTGCCACACGTTCCATCACCAATTTTTAGTGTTATGGGAAGGTATTTGTAATGTGGCCGTATAGCCCTTAAAATTAAAGATGATCGTAAAGCTATTGATAAAAAAATACAACACTAAAATCTCGAAACCTTGACAGTTGCTTCTCTTTATTATTTTTTACTCAATGCTTATGATAAAAAATCTGTTTTTATTTGAAAGATCGATACATGGCATTAATATTTAAAAATAATTTGTTGCATATGGCCACAGAGCCTGATATTGACGGAGCGTATTCTGTCAGTCCAATTTTGGGTAATTTTTTCGAGTAATGGTGAATGGTATGTCATGAATAACATGAACAATGTTGGCTTCCATAGCGTCCATTGTTTCTGGTTTGTTAGCGTAAACCATGAAGAGAATTTTTTTTTTAAATAAGAAAGATCTAGTTAGCCAGTTCAGCTACTGATTATTACCAAAAAATATGAGACACAAAGTTGCGTACCAGAGGTATTTCGATATCATGGCACACTAATCATCAATATCTGCCAACATTCATATTGCGGCCACCTAGACTTAATACCATAAAATGGCTATTAACTGTCATTTTAAAAAGAAATGCCATGTTGTGATACATGGTTGAAAAGAGAATTTAAGGGCGAATCAGATAGGTAAAAAAAATATACAGGGTACCATTTAAAATAACAGAATGTGGGTGTCAGAAAAAGGACAATTATGACAATATACAACTTTCCCAAAATTTAAAATTTTAACCTGTGTCACCCGGTATACCGGTTGACAGACTTATGACAACCCTGCCCCCCCCCCCCCCCTTCTCCTTTAATTTCCCAGCTATTTCTCTGAACTTTGAAACATTGGATAATGGATATGCTTACTAAGAGGCACTTTTTAACATACTGGGTATGGGAGGGTAATTTTGGTGTACAGACCCGAGGCATTTACAACGGTACAAAATTATGGGTGTAATGATTAAAGATCAGGCCATTATTAACGAAAATTTTGAGGGCATTAGTGGTAGTTCTGGAGACATAGTGGAAATTTTGGGGGCATTAGTGGAAATTTTCTGGAAATTAGTGACAATTTAGGGACATTAGTGGTAATTTTGGAGGCATTAATGGGAAATTTACAAGACATTAGTGGGCATTACTAGGCAAATGAGGAATTAGTGTACATACATTTGGATGGCGTTTGTAGTTTACCCATCGATACAACATATTCTTTTAATGAAATTTTATTTGAATAATATTTTCTTAAACACATTGACATTTAGTTTGACAAATTAATTTTTATATTAGTAAAAATCATTGTAATTGGGAAGATTACTCGGAAGATTATGGAACCATTCCATAATCTATATATATATGGTTTTGATTGTTATAATTTGATACATCCTCTCACTAGTGACTTTTTGAATATTCTCTCACTAGTGCGTAATTAATACATCACATTCCATAGGTAAAAATCACCATGGTGAAAGCCACATTACATGCCCCTGTAACTCTGAAACGAAGCATTTTAGGACACATATTTATTAAACAAAATAACCTTATTTTTTTATGTAGAATACACCTGCAAATTATGACCTAGACTTTCTGAGACACCCTGTATATTTCACTACTATATATTTTTTGATGAATTTGATGCACTAGCCACTACTAAAACCGAGAACAAACACAATCTTCGCCCCGTAAGTCTTCACTAAATAAACTTAATCCCCTCCAGAATTTCCTATGACTTCTGAAAATTTCCGAGTATTTCCTAAAATTTACAATAATTTCCTAAAATTTCCAATAATTTCCGATAATTTCCTAAAATTTCAGATAATTTCCCAACATTTACGATAATTTCCTAACATTTCCGGAAATTATTGGACGATTTGTACACCTATTTCCGAGCGTGAGACACCCCTCGGGCCTCGGGTCACTATAGTGTAGTACAATTTATATAATATGTATAATACTGTATAATACAACTGATTCATCCAAATACGAGTCCAAATATTCATCTAATATGCTCGTATTTTTCAAGGTAGGTAGATAGTAGATTTCTTTAGAGCAAATGCTATGATATGATATAATAACTTTAAGTTCTACTCTCGGATCTACTATAATAATAATAATAATAATAATAATAATAATAATAATCGTTTATTGGTGTCTATACAGGGTGTCCCAAATTGCTTGATTTTGGCTGGTTTTCCTATTTCCAGACCAGGTAGAGAAAAACTGACATATGAGTCTAGAGCTCGATTTTTGTGAAACGCCGATTGGTGAAAACCACATTTCGATATCTCTAACCGTTTCCGAGACATCGGCAAAAATTGACATTTTACAGATACCGAAAAACTTTTTTTAATGTTAAAAAATGTCATTTTTAAAGAGAAATGTGTTATATTGGCAGCAAAGATGACTAGACATATCTTGGCATATATATTTTTGGAAAGCTTATTTTTTTTCCTATTTTCTAAAGTCAAAGCCAACTATATGGTTTCCATTTGAAATAACAAAGTTAGCTTATATCAAACAATCGAAAAGCGATATTTTTTTTTTGACAAATGCATCTTATTCTGCGTCAAAAAGTGCCTCTAGAAAGTTTTTACCGTTTGAAAAAATATCCACAAATAAAAAAGTTGGCAGTTTTTCGGAATCTGTAAAATGTCAATTTTTGCCGATATCTTGGAAACGGTTAGAGATATCGAAATGTGGTTTTCACCAATCGGCGTTTCACAAAAATCGAGCTCTAGACTCATATGTCAGTTTTTCTCTACCTGGTCTGGAAATAGGAAAACCAGCCAAAATCAAGCAATTTGGGACACCCTGTACATTAAAATGCTTACACAAATCAATAATGAATAGTGAGAGTAATAAAAGCGGATCGAAATTGATCATGTAAACAGAAATAGTATTAATAACAATTCACACAAAGATACATAAGGACTTACTTTATAATACTACGTATTTAAAATACAAGATTAACTTATTTTTTGAGTCTTCAAAATTATGATTGAAATATTCTTCAAAAGTGTAGAAGGCCTTTCTTTTGAGGTATTCTTCAATTATTTGCTTGTATTTGTCAAATTCTAAGGATTTTATTCTATCAGGTAATGTATTATAGAATTTATTACAATAGAAGCCAGTGCCATCTCTGGGCCTTGCAAGGCGGAGAAAGTTCTGTTTTATATTATGTCTACCTCTTGTGTGGTGTACGTGTCCCTCACCATGTTCCGCAAACGTATGCAAATTACGTTTGATATATAAAAGACACTCAAGTATATATGCAAAGGGCATAGTTAGAATGTTGAAGCTTTTAAAGTGCTGGTGACAATTGTCTCTAAATTTTGGACCTGCAAGGACCATAAACCATAATACATATTCTTTGAAGACTAAAAACTCGTAAAAATCTTTGCACTATGGGATGAGTGCCCCCAGTTTAAGATGGCGTTTGTCATGGTAGAGTGAAATACTCTGTGGTAGGCTAATATAAGCACCTGCTTTGAAACCTTACAAGCTAGATTTATCAGTAAAAAGGTTTTTTTTGCCAGGGATGTGGATAACTTTGCTATATGTCCTTCCCAATTTAATTAAGGATCAATATGAACACCAAGAAATTTTACCACATTACTATAGTCAATTGTATCATCATGACGGAGAGAAAAAATCTGTGTCTGGGTCTTGTCCTGGTTCAAGTTCAATTTATTTGCAAGAAACCATAACTTAACGTTTGACCTCGCGTTTGACTGAGTATTCACAACACTCTCTGTTAGGGGCTTAAGTTCCTTATCACAATGAATAACCATAATGTCATTGGCGAATAGTATAAAGTATAAACATGGCATCATCGTCACATTTAGCAATATCACTTATATAGATGATGAATAGTATGGGGCTGAGTACGGTACCCTGCGGTACCTCGCGTTTTAGCGTTGTTTGCTGTGACTCATTATTATTATATGATACATATTGCTACCTCTCGGACAGATACGATTGTGTTAGTCGAGGTATTAGTGATATACTATTATCATCAAAATTGTATTATCTTAGCTTCTGCAAGAGAATGCTGTGAGATACACAGTCAAAGGCCTTTGTTAAGTCATAAAAGTGATGGAACTTTTTTAATACTTTTCTAAATAAATCGTTTTGCAAAAAAGTCTTACTATGTACAGGGTGTCCCAAATTGCTTGATTTTGGCTGGTTTTCCTATTTCCAGACCAGGTAGAGAAAAACTGACATATGAGTCTAGAGCTCGATTTTTGTGAAACGTCGATTGGTGAAAACCACATTTCGATATCTCTAACCGTTTCCGAGATATCGGCAAAGAACATGTCGGATACCCAGTTCTGTGTATTTTTGATATTCGTCCGTAAGTAAAGAAAGCAATACCTATATTTTCAGGATGTGCAAAAAACCATGGCGCTGAATTACCGTATAAACAATTTTTTTAACTTTTTCTTGTAAAAATCTGCAAGCATCTATTAAACTGAATGTCTTGCCCTTTCAACACACGAAGGCATGAGTTTTACTCGAAACCAAAATGGGGCGTAAACTTCATTATGTAATTTACCAAAATACAAAGAGCTTATTTGTCCCATTTCCGCCATAGACGCCTGTGCTGTGATTGTATCGGAATATGCTCTTTGTCGCGTAATCCCCATAAGTAGTGCGATTTTCCAAGACAATGAGGAACCTGAAGATATTAAAATAAAATAATTTGGGTTGGAGGGACTTTTTATCATAACTTAATAATTATTTTAAGCACTATGTCAAACAGAAAATATATTTTTTTTAAATGAATCAATGCAGGTAATAACCTGCAAAAACAATTTCGAAAATTTAAGTCCTGTGAGGAACCTGAAAATACTAAGACAGGTCAATCAACTTTTGTGAATTATTTTTACTTATACAGGGTGTTAGGTACTGGTCATTACAAACTTTGAGGGATGAATCCCCATCAGAAATGAGGTCGAAAGAAAAAAAAACTCATGGTCCTAAAATGCTTCCTTAAAAAGATACAGGGTGTTGAAGTTAACTTTTTTAAATCGGTTTTTCACCGTGACTTTTGAACTGTTGGACCGATTTTAATCAAATTTGAACCAAAGTTTAGTAAAATAAGTATTCATCATGAATAAAAAAATAATTAGAGGATGGTAAAAATAGGGTAGAAAAAATGGGACACCCTCCTATTATCTACGCCCCTGAAAATTTTTGATGATTCGCGGTATTATTGTTCGATGAATACTTATTTTACTAAACTTTGGTTCAAATTTGATTAAAATCGGTCCAACGCTTCAAAAGTTACGGTGAAAAACCGATTTAAAAAAGTTAACTTCAACACCCTGTATCTTTTTAAGGAAGCATTTTAGGACCATGAGTTTTTTTTCTTTCGACCTCATTTCTGATGGGGATTCATCCCTCAAAGTTTGTAATGACCAGTACCTAACACCCTGTATAAAGGCACATTTTAAAGTTTATGACAAAGTATTTAAAAAAAAATTTTTTTTTCGTTCCACACTGATGTACAGGGTGTCCCAAATTGCTTGATTTTAGCTGGTTTTCCTATTTCCAGACCAGGTAGAGAAAAACTGACATGAGTCTAGAGCTCGATTTTTGTGAAACGCCGATTGGTGAAAACCACATTTCGATATCTCTGTTTCCAAGATATCGGCCAAAAATTGACATTTTACAGATTCCGAAAAACTGTCAACTTTTTTATTTGTGGATATTTTTTCAAACGGTAAAAACTTTCTACAGACACTTTTTGATGTAGAATAAGATGCATTTGTCAAAAAAAAATATATCGTTTTTCGATTGTTTGATATCAAAGCTAACTTGGTTATTTCAAATGGAAACCATAGTTGGCTTTGACTTTAGAAAATAGGAAAAAAAATAAGCTTTCCAAAAATATATATGCCAAGATATGTCTAGTCATCCTTGCCGCCAATATAAACACATTTCTCTTTAAAAATTACATTTTTTAACATTAAAAAAAGTTTTTCGGAATCTGTAAAATGTAAATTTTTGCTGATATCTCGGAAACGGTTAGAGATATCGAAATGTGGTTTTCACCAATCGGCGTTTCACAAAAATCGAGCTCTAGACTCATATGTTAGTTTTTCTCTACCTGGTCTGGAAATAGGAAAACCAGCCAAAATCAAGCAATTTGGGACACCCTGTACAATGCGCCAACTCAATCTTTATCCGATTTTCATCAACATTGTTTGATTTTCTGCTTTGTGATAAAAAACTATTATTACTAGTTATTAGAACAGTGCGAAATAAAATCGAAATTAAATATCAGTAAATCACACCTCAAATGAATTCGCAAATAAACAGAATTATTATTAAGGCAGAAAAGTGATTCAATTTATTATTGTATGGTATCCAATAATTATAGGGTAGGACAAATACATAATTTTACAAGCATACAAGAAAGAGTAAATATATCTACATAAGTTAATGTCGAGGTTAATGTTCAAAGTTCAGAGACCAATTTTAAGCTACAAAATGGTTATGCATTATTATAATTTGAGATATTCAAGAAACGTATACTAATACAATAATTCAACTTTAGGTATTATTTTTTTTTTTATTATAAAAGGTTGAGAAAAAGAACATTTTTTAAAACCTATGTCCACATTTGCCATAAACATTTCTAGATATTTTTAAATCCTTCAAGTATACAGGGTGTCCCGAAACTCCCGCCTTCCCCTCTAGGTGCTAATTCTCCATGCAAAAATAGTAAGAAAAGTTCCTATAAACATGTGTCCGGAAATGCTTCCTAACGGAGCTACGGCCCTCTAAGGATTAGGTGTTTTTACTAATCTCGGAAACAACTTTATGAATATTGGTTAACTATTTTTAGCCAAAATTAATTTTATCCAGGGGCGGAGAAACGAGGGGTCCGTGTCATTTGTTTCTACATATTAATGTTTCAAGTTGACATTTTACACAATATTTCGTTTAGACCGCTTTTACTCGAAAACGGCTTGCCATATGGGTAATTGTAAAGAGGACCTTTTTTATGCAGAATTAACCAGGGAATCATAATCAGGGATTAAAATACTAAAAATGTCAACTTGAAACATTAATATGTAGAAACGAAGGTTACGGACCCCTCGTTTCTCCGCCCCTGGATAAAATTAATTTTGGCTAATACTGTAAAACAATAACTTTAATGATCGAAAATAGTTAACCCAGTTTCATAAAGTTGTCCCAAATTATTTCCGAGATAATTAATAAAAACACCTATTTTTGCGCCATCTTTAGAGGGCCGTACGTAGCTCCCTTAGGAAGCAATTCCGGACACATGTTTATAGGAACTTTTCTTACTATTTTTGCATTGAGAATTAGCACCTAGAGGGGAAGGCGGGAGTTTCGGGACACCCTGTATATATATATTTTTTTTCTTTTTTGTTTTGGTTTATACTTTTGATAATTATGCAATATGTTAATAATAATTAGTATTTGTTTGTAATTTGTATGTATATTAGGATGTTCCTATTAATAAAGCCACTACTACTACTACTAAAAAAAGATATTCATAATTTTTCTCGTAATTTTTGGTATACTCGTATTTGGTAAGTTCCTCATTTTTCTCCAAATTACATAGGTAGTATTCTTCTCGGTATTCTTATTTGTGCTATTAGTTCTGTATTACAGATTCGATATACACTTTGTTTGGCAAACACAACACTCCACATAAAGATAAAAAAAGTAAGCAACAAAACATTTTTTAGTCCTTTTCAGAAGAAACTGAACTGGAATATATAAGCAAAGTTTAGCGGTATTCTGATATCATTAAACCTACAAATATATTTTCCACCTATACCTACCATTCACTGCAACAATTTTAATTCTGGTACGTCTATAGTATGGCAAATATAACACAATAAATAGAAAACTTTAATCTAAACAGAAGTCTGATTGTCCTTCATTTATATACTCCCAAGTATATTTACAGACTAATGGCAAGAATTGTATGGTGGCTGTCATTTTATACTGCATACAAAATATACTTATCTTTCCCCATCCAATAAACTCTCTCTTAGTCATATCTCTATATTATGTTTCCAATTACATATTACGGGCTCAAATATATTTTACTTGGTATATACAGTATACCTACTTATGTACACTGCGCGTCATATATATGTGGTACAGCAGTTAACAGTTGTAACCTGAAAATCAGGTTTTTTTAGTAGTGTATGGTGATCTTCCTGAGCTTGATTGACGAAAACTGTCATTTGTAGGCTTTCTAGGTTAATGATCAGATCAGGGACGTCAGAACTGCAACCTCTCAGGTTCATTTTATAAAGTATCTATGACAGATCTTACAATGTCAAACTTGACAAGTTGAGCTAGATTTACATTGAAAAATCAAAGTGCACCACAATTATATGCCGCGCAGTGTACACTGCACGACATAAGTATAAATGGGTACAACACAATTGAAAATCACGTTTCTTAGTTATTTAGTTAGTTGATCTTCCTTAGTGTTATCTATGCAAAGTGATATATTTAAAGTTATTTATAGGTTATTGATACCAGAGATGTCAAAATTGAAAAGGACTGCACACGCCTTGTGTGGAAGGAACATTAATAAAATCCAAATATTTTTTTAAATTTTAACAACAATAATATCGAAATTATTGACTAAAATCAAACTTAAAGGATTGCCTTGCATTTTCTCCCATCGGTTCTTAATTCTATGAATAGTAGTTTTGCTTAAATGATATTCTTCTGCTATCCTTCTTATAGACCATCCTCCCTCAATTTTGGCAATTATTTGTATTTTCTGAATTTCGCTTAACTCTCTAGGCATCGTTATTTTTGAAATAATTATTTAAGCTAGATCTCAAATTTGACAAATCGAGCCCGATTTGCATTGATAAAATCAAAGTGTATCTCAATTATATGCCACGCAGTGATCAGATCAGACTCAGAGACGTCAGAATTGCATCCTCCCCAGTTCACTTTATAATAAGTATCTGTTACAGATCTTATAATGTCAAATTTGACAAGTCGAGCCAGATTTACATTGATAAAATCAAAGTGTACCACATATATATGACGCGCAGTGTACAAGCATTGAGTAAAAAATATACTCAATGTGTACAAGTATATCTGACATATTTATGTACAATTGTAAATGTGGTTCATCCTTAATTTCAAGAATATACATACATATATTTATATTAAGTTTAAATTACGTCAAGTTACATTTAACAAAAGATAAAAGAACTTACAATTATGGCATCACGAATATTTTTTTTGATATCTTCTATTTTCTGTTTCTTCTCCTTTTCGCTAAATCCATTTACGTGCAGAATACGCATCTGCTTTACGATTGTCGACTTCCCAGACTCACCAGCACCCAACAAAAGAAGACGATGTGTAGCACGATACACTTGTTTTTCTTTAGCTAGTTGCCGATTAATCTGATCACTGATTCTCTTCTGAGTCCTGATATCTTCCGATGCTTGTGCGGCATCCCTGTTCCCAAAACAGCCCATAGCCGCCAGGGGGGACCACCAACAATCAGCCCCCTTATCGGCGGCCACAGGGCCACACTCTGGGCCCGACGCCACCGTGGCTGTCCTTTTGAAAAAACCACTTAGTCTTTAAGTATCCAGAAAGAAGATTCCATAATTATCTTTTATCAGTGTGTTAAAGATATTACATTTTGTACACCTTATGTCCTCTCACATAAAACTAATTCCACTGACATAAGTCCAACAAGACTTAGGTTAGGTCCAAAAACACTTAAAAGGAAAGACAATATAATAGCACTTGTTTAGTTTAGTAACTTATGATTATTTAAAAAATTTAAATGTGTACACTAAAAAATGGCTCCCCGAGATTCTATCTTTATGGGCCCGCGGACACGGTGGTTATTTTTACTTTACGAATTTCAAAAATAGCCCACTGTGGTGAGACAGGCGTATATTAGTAGTATACAACACATAAGTACACAAGTATAATTTAAAAATAGAACCTGGCTAATATTTTATACGGTTTTATCGCGAATCCTCTAACGGAGTTCTCAAAAACTACACGATACACCCCGACCGACAACTGATCGACTTTTAGTCAAATTATGTCTGCGAACACATTTCAATAACAATTTACAAAAAAATACCGGATACACAAATGACAGAAACGTTTCCAATATTCGTCAGTCCTCAGGATTTTAAAAACATAGACATATTTTGTTACTTTTTAGTAAAAGCCGTGATATACAGAAAATTGATCATTTTTGCCTTGCCACTTGCCAATCGCGGCGCCACTCGCCACCACAGAACATCTCACTACTAAAGGCTCGTTCAGTCGGTGACAACTGATGTCAGATGTCACAATCTGTCACATACTCAATGGTCACATCTAATTGCTACGACAGTGCCCGACTGCATATTAACATTCTTTACAGTCGTACGGAAATGGCAGTATTCGGCGCAATCTCATTGGCCGTTTCAAGGCCAACTGTCACATTTAACCAAACCTAACTGAACTTATTCCTTCTTTACTCGCAATTCGTTAGTGGTGTAATGGCCTAGCGGAAACGAGCTCGGCTTGGCAAGCAAAAGGTTCCGGGTTCAAATCCCACACGTTCTTGTTTTTTTTTTTTTATTAAATGCATCAGCCATGACGAGGTCTATTGCGAGTTAGAAGCCGGAGGCGATAGCCGGAGGCAGGTTTAGATATGTGTGTTATTCCCCTGATATAGGATTTTTTTTTCAATAGGTTAAAGGAATTTTTTTTTATTAAATGCATCAGGCATGCCATGAGGTCTATCGCGAGTTAGAAGCCGGAGGCGATAGCCGGAGGCAGGTTAGATATGTGTGTTATTCCCCTGATAAAGGAATTTTTTTTAATAGATTAAAGCCAAATTTGTTTTTAAATGTGACATTTTGCGTCCGCGCCAAGTCGTGGCCTTGAAACGGGCAATGAGATTGCGCCAAATACTGCCATTTCCGTACGACTGTAAAGGATGTGAATATGCTGCCCGACTTTTGATTTTTGATGTCACGGTACTAATGTTCACGTAGTTAGATATATTTGGGTGTCGCAACACCAAATGCCATTGAACCTTGGGTTTTTAAATGTTATCAGCGCCAAAACCTGTCATCAATTATGTTTTTTTTTTACTAATAAAAACAATGATCGGCTCATATACAATATCGCATTGTCACTGTCACTAGTGTTCAGCTATTGATGAGAGACAAGTAGTTAATACATGTGACAACATTGTCAGTGTCACGGTGTTGCACATTTAAAAGTTTTGATTAATGGAATTAGCATATAACGAAGACACTTTAAGTTGTGTCAAAAACGTAGACGTAAACGTACGTTTTGGTAGTTGCGCTTGCGCAGTTCATAAATTTTCACGTTATCGTCTTACGTACCTACGTTATCTTACGGATCCTCACGTGTACCTAAAACGGTAACGTACGCTAACCAAAGTGTACCGAAGCGGTGGCGATAACTCGCGAAGTTTATTTTGATGCATTTTTAAATAACTTAATAACTTAACTAGTTGCTTTATAGGGTTTACTTAAATAAATAAAAAATTCAAAATTTCAACTCGGCAAACACAAATGTACAGGGTGTTTCCTATAAAACTATACCCCCCTTATTTCGGTCAATTACCACCGATTTTAATTTTTCAAAAACCGGTCTAACACAGAATTTTCCGTAGATTTTGAATATGCTATAACTTTTTTCCTACTTCAACCGTATACGAGGGGCAGAAAGAAGTATGGTTTTTTTAAATAGAACACCCTATATGTTTTTACATATTTGGATTCGCCTCGTCCTTCTGATTACAAATATATATGATACTTATATATTTGCTATAAAAATGGCGTAAATAATTGAATTTAAACTATACCCCCCCTTATTTCGGTCAATTATGAACGATTCAAAATTTTCAAAACCTACACATAGAATTTTTCGTAGATTTCATACATGTCATTACTTTTTTTCTCCCTTCAACGGTATACGAAGGGTGGAAAAAAGTATGTTTTTTTTATGGAATGCCCTGTATTTTTTTACATATTTAGATCCACCCTACCTTTCTGATTATAAATATATATAATACTATATATGTAAAAAAATACAGGGCATTCCATAAAAAAAAACATACTCTTTTCCACCCCTCGTATACCGTTGAAGGGAGAAAAAAAAAGAATAGCATGAACTCTACGAAAAATTCGTAAATAATTGACCGAAATAAGAGGGGGTATAGTTTTGAAGGAAACGCCCTAAGTTTAAATTCAATTATTTACGCCATTTTTATAGCAAATATATAAGTATCATATATATTTGTAATCAGAAGGACGAGGCGAATCCAAATATGTAAAAATATATAGAGTGTTCCATTTAAAAAAAAAATACTTTTTTCTGACCCTCGTATACGGTTGAAGTAGGAAAAAAAGTAATACCATATTCAAAATCTACGGAAAATTCTGTGTTAAACCGGTTTTTGAAAAATTAAAATCGGTGGTAATTGACCGAAATAAGGGGGGTCTAGTTTTATAGGAAACACCCTGTACGTCGGATTTTTAAGGTTATATTTTTGTTGACATTGTTGATAACCAAAATTTTAAGGTGACCTACAAACTACTTAAACTGAATACTGAATTGTGAAACAGGACGTAAACGTGAAAATTGTACGTTAACGTGCACATCTGCATCTACGTATCACGAATAACTTAAAGTGTCTAGTATCATAGTGTCAAGTTAAGTTCTGAACAAGCCTTAACTGCCCATGATACAACAACACAAGATATGATATCAAAGCGTTCAAATTTCGTCCGGTTTGCGCATGACGTCACACAGTGAGTAATTTTTTAAATCTATGTCGCGCTTTCGAATTTAATATCAAATTTTGTTAGTTAGGAACTCTGTTTTATGGCTTTTATTCATAATATGGGTTCACTGCTTATAGTGTAATACTAAGTTAATGACGGCTATTTAAATTATTACATTTTAGATGAAATTTATTAGAGCCCAGAGGATAACACTGATTATTACATTTGATTTATTTTATGCAGATATTTCTATATTATACGTGAATATAAGTATAGTAATACGAAATTAACTCCCAATTTATATTTTCGTAGGCATGTATTTCGATTTGTAATTGTTGAATATGTCTGGCCCTACAAATTAATAATTTTGGGGTTCTTGTTATTCGAAGTTTTCGAAATTACAAAAATGGCAAGTCAAATGTAAAAAAGGATAAATTAACCATATATGCAGTCAATATATTTGATATTTAAGAATTTTGAGGAATGTTTTTACGTAAAAATACAGTGCGATCGCCAGACAGGATGCAGCATAATAGAAAACTTATTTATAATTAATTTCTCAAAAATTGTTTCTTGCCGAAAGTTAATTATACTAAGAAAAACCAGTTTTGACGTCAAATGTTACCTTTAATATGTAGGAAGTTAAAAAAATATAAAAACGTTAATAATTAAGGTAAAAAATGTAAATAAACTTTCTCTAAAAATTTTCTAGTTACTAAGAGAATTGATGCTAAATAGTACATTGTGTGCTTAGTAGGAAAAACTTAATACATTCCCGGACGACCGTGCAGATTGCTTATCGAGGCGTAAGCAACACGGAGTTCGGAAATATGCTTTTACTACGATGATACACATACTATTTTTTCTGAAACCGCGTTTCCATACACCCTGCAGTTTTTTTTATTTCAGGGAGCTAAAAAACTTTATATCGTGCGTAGAATCTCTTGATTGATTATCAGCATCACAATCGTATACAGCACATCTCATTTTCGACGATTTCTTAACATTTCAAACCCAAAAATATCCGCAACAACTTGACAATTCTACGTGACACTCCTGACAGCCGGGCGTTTAATGGCGTCCTAGCTCACCGACTGACGTCATGAGCTGCGCGATATCTTATCTCTTATTTATTGTATCATGTTAACTGCCACTACAATTCATTACAAGGTACCACTGCTGACAGAAGGCAGTGGCGGCACTATTCGCTGGTGACAGTATGGTACCCTGTATATTAAAAATAATTCCAAAACTACTCTTTATCCCACCACGCACCACGTACTTAATATTATTTTTTAATCTTATTAAATATCTTAATATTTTAGTTTTATTTTATTTATTATCGAATTTAATTTAAATATAAATAGGTAGTATTTATTTTTAGTTTGCGTTCGATATGGTAAAAACAAAACAATTTTTTTACTTTAGTCAGTTATACTAATTCTATTTTTCTAAATAATTCTAGTAAAACTAGGCATTTATAGTTAGTGTAACTGATGTATTTCACACAAAGTAGACTTTATGAAAGAAAAGGAACGGTCGCAAGAGAGTACATTGCATGCAGCTCCAAGTAGATTTATAAGCTCTGCACTCTGCAGGCAGTGTTCCCGTCCACAGTTGTCGTTTTCGGCGTCGAAAGATAAAATATATGATTCACGTATGTATGTATGTAAAAGTAAATATGAAAGAAAGAATAAATTATAATTTTAAATAGGTATACCAACTCAATATTATAAAAGTGAATTTTCATTCAATAAAGATATGTTCTTGTTCTATTTAAAATAATTTGACGACAAAAAATACCCAAAATTAACTAGACTGAAAAGCCCCCCCATACACTGCGATTTTACCTGGCATTGTAACCCAGAGACATAGAGTTTCTCTGTTTTAACCACGCGACTAAAATTGCGCACGTGTATGATGGTGAAACACCGACAATTTTACTCTGCAATTTTAGTTACCTACGCGCTTGACCACAATTTTAGCTCTACGATATTAAAGTTTGCGTAAGGCGGTTGTGTGTATGTGTTTCTGTTAACTTTGTCCATTTTGTCAGTGCATTTCGTTAAAGGGTGCCAATTTGAGAACGCAATTAATTAAAAATGGATACAAGAACTTGGAATAAAGACTTTTTTTATAGAATTTATTGAATTATATAGAAGCCACTCCTGTTTATGGAAAGTAAATTCATGTGATTACTCCAACAAAATAAAAAATAAAGTTTACGATGAATAGAAAAATTACGTGAAGTAGATCCTACGGCGACAAAAGCGACAGTTAAAAAAACATATTATATGAAAGGGCCATTTCGAAAAGAATTAAAAAAGTTAACGCATCAAAAAAATCTGTGGCTGGTGCTTTTACCACTAAAGCCGCTGCCACTGCCAATAAATATTTTCGGTCCATGCTGCAGTACATTTAAACTGACCAAACAAACGGATAGTGTAATCTTGCGTGCACAATCTTAGTCACGTGGTTAAAATTGCCAGGTAACATCGCAGTGTAGATTTAAATAGGTATATTGTTCTAAGATTTTGCAGGTCAGATTTAAATAATAGTCAGTTTATATCAGTAACATGTTATGTTGTTGCGACCACCTTTCTATATGTAATTTTAAAAATGTAAGATTTCGTTGCGAATTCAGTTGTCGGGCGAATGTTGTTAAGAAAAAATCCATAATTTCATATAGTTTAATTCCTACTGTGTGGTGGTCGACATTTCAGCAGAAATAAATAAAAAACTAGGTAATAGTCTTTCGACTCTTGTTCTAAATGCAGTGTGTATTTGGATCATTGAGATAGAATATATATAATTTGAATAAAGCCGGATGTCGTTCTTTCTGAAGAAAGTTTAATTGTCCGGCCGGATTTCCGGATTTCTCCCGTCCGGCTTTTTCAAAATAACTAGAATTGACTGCTGTAAAATTTTGTACTCTGAAGTCTCAGTCTGATTTCACTATATTCACTCAAAGTTTTCTGCTGCCCGCCTGATCATCGAGGTTTGCAGAATATTGTGCTTTGAAATTGTGCATGACAATGGGCAAAATCTATAAATTGCCATGGAAAAATCAAAACAATGGGCTCATATTTAGCAAAATTGTTTTAATTCATATTTCGATAGTACACCTTGTAATTAATAAATGTGCAAAATATTACATTTTTTTTTCAACTGCTTCTCCCTCAAAATAAATAATGAAAATAGAGCGCTGTGACGTCACACCACTCGTAGCGGTCGGCCGCTCGCTTCTTTCCTATTCGCGAAAATCACATACCGCGAGATGGCGCTGAAAATTTAGTGTGTGTATGAACCAAGTGGTGAACAACAAACCTTTGACAGTATTTTGACATTTACGATAAATTTAGAGGTTAATTCTAGTAACAATCTTTTTTTATTAAAGTACCTATCGTGTCAACCGTTTTATTAATTGATTGCATTGCTATATTGTTTATAAACTATTTAAATATAATAACAACACTTTAAACGCACTTTTAATTTAAAAAATCACAAGATAAATTTAAGAAACCCGCGAACTGACAGTGACAGTAGTGACAGCGGTTTGTTGTTCACTATGAATGACTCATCAAATTGAGATTACGCCAAAAAATATAGATGTCGCCCACTCCGTGATTTTCGCGAATAGTTTCATACCGGCGGCAGTTACTACACTCACGGCGGAAGTGGTAATTTCGTTCATCTTTTAAATGCTTCGTCCTTGGTACAGCGAAATCTAAATGCCATATATCCGCATAACTCATAGAACCAGTGGAGTCGGGTGGTGTGACGTCATAGCCGTTTCAAATATGTTACGAATTTGAAATCAAATATTAGGGTTAATAAACTCTAGCGATCTAATTTTTTCACTATATACTTAGAGGATGAAATACTTACGGAAAATGCTAAAATAAATTAAATAGCAAATATCACTAAATGAGCCCATTGTTGTAATACCGTACGGTTTGACAGTTCAGTTGTGTTTCAACATTGTTAAAATTATCAAACTGGATTTTTCCATGGCAATGGCAATTTACATACCCAACCCAAACTTACTTCGATTTTATTTTACTGATCCTTGACCACCCTGTCCCTGACCTTGAGTAGAGTATGGATGCACAGTAAGTATCCTTGAGTGGTGCAGATGCGCAGTAGGCGATTTTGAGTTGTGCGGATATGCAGGAAGGTATTTTTGAGCTTTGTGAATGCGCAGCAGGTATCTTTGAGTTCAATGGATGCGCAGTGTAGGTAGTTTTGAGATGTGGATGCTCAGTAAGTGTCTTATTTGAGCTCTGTGGATAAGCAATAGGTATCATTGAGTTTAGATGCGCTCTAAATTTTCTGAAGTGGTATAGATGCACAGCAGGAATCTTTGAGTTGTGCGTGGGTGCGCAGTAGGCATCCTTGAGTGGTATGGATGCGGAATAAGCAGTAAAACCTCGAGTGGTGTGGGTAATTTTAAATTGTGTGAATGCGCGGTAGGTATCCGTAAGCTTTGTGAATGCGTAGTAGGTCTCTTTGAGTTTTATGGATGCACCAGTATATATTTTTCAGTTTTGTAGATGCGCGGTAGATATCCTTGAACTTTTTGGATGCGCAGTAGGTGTCTTTGTCGTCTATACAAATCCGTACAAAAATATAGGGTGTTACATTTAAAATAAAAAAGTTGTTGTGACTTCCGGAAAAACCGGAATTGACATTGACTTGCCGCATATGAGCATATGATTCAAAATAAGTGCCAAATCAAAATTGAAAATCGACGTCTGAGGCCGGAGTTCTCATGACAAGTAATCGCGGAAGGTAACTTGCTATCGAATTAATTAAAAAGTTGTTGTGACTTCCGGAAAAACCGGAATTGACATTGACTTGCCGCATATGAGCATATGATTCAAAATAAGTGCCAAATCAAAATTGAAAATCGACGTCTGAGGCCGGAGTTCTCATGACAAATAATCGCGGAAGGTAACTTGCTATCGAATTACGCCATTATGTGTAAGTTTGATCTTAAATCACGGAATATGCAAAACGGACCGGAATCTAATCTAAAATATCCAGGAACTAGAGATGTTATGGAACAGCTTTTTTCTGGAACAGGTGTGACCTGTTCCTGCTACAAACGCGAACCTGTGACAAATACCTGTTCCGAGTCCAACCTATTCCGAATAAATTATGTAAGTGCAGACTACGAAATAACGAGTACAAGTCATGCGCTCTCTCCGGAGTAGTAAGAGCTACCCAGTCTGACTCCATTGTTTGGTATCGCGTTCGGGGTTCGGGCTCTTTAGTCAAGTAAATATGGTGACGGTGTTACGCGAAAGTCGACTTTAAACATCAACATGTTTAAGCATTAAGCTTGCAACTTGCAACACATGACATTTCTAACGGTGTTAAACAGAGTTTGACCTTATAGCTTACAGCAATTAGTCCGCAGTAACTGGAGTAGATAAACGAATAAACTGTGAAACTAGTAAAACTCATTCCACGTACCCAGGTTAGTTCTGTGTACTGTAGTTTCGCGTCTACCATTTATTATATATATATAATAAATGCGTCTACCTAACCTAGTCCACGAGTTCCATTTCATATTTGATCACAGGTCCGTGGAACTGGTAGCTCAAACCTGTTCCAAAACAGGTCCAGTTCCATCATAACATCTCTACCAGGAACAATAACCTCATTTGTACATTTCCTACAAAACAAGAAATCGTTTCATGAGTTGTTACCTCCATATTCCTATATTACACATGCAGGGAAAATATTTAAAAAAAAATACCATCATGATCCCGATATTCCCGATCACCAGATTACTACGATTTTCAGATTAGAAATGTTACAATCGGCTGAATCGGCCGTTTCGTTCCGTTGAAAGTTAAAGTGTCTCAACTTTTTCCGTAATGACCTTGATGACAAAATCACGTTGTTCAGATTATATTGAATTATTTCTTTCATTGTGAACGCACTGTATAACTAAGGACTATGGCCACAGATTTTAGTCTGTCTGTGCTATGGCCCTTCATCAGAAAATGTATATTCGCATTTTATTTACATGAGGGGAGGCTATGATATGTTTTTCTTAGGTTGTCTCAGGGTTGTCTACTATTGACAAAATATTGAAGTGTCAGATTTAATTGATCGTCACTGTCATTAATTTTTGGCTGAATTGCCAAGTTTTTTTATTGATAACATTTGCTGTGCTTCAGATTCTGATTCAGATTTTCCAAAGCCTCCCCTCATGTAAATAAAATGTGAATAGCATATATACTTCACTTACATTATGCGTCAACAAACTGACAAACTGGAGTGCGACAGGCGACAGGCGACACTGCAACGAGTGCGACGCCCACAAAATATAAGTGAGGCCTAAGGTCGCCTAACTATAATCGACAATTGTTTATGCCACGCCGACCGTCGCATAGAGCTACTTTTATATGTTGTGAAATTAGCAGGATTTCTTTCTAGAAATTTTGGAAGAAATTCTGTGATAGATAACAACATCCCATTTCCCATTGGTCATTGGCGTTCACTAATCACTCCCATTCATCAAGATCTTTCAACTGTTACAACACTGCGCATAAGGCGCAAGTGGCAAAGCAAGGCAACACCGTGACCGTGTAAAAAAAAACGTTTGTCAAATGTCAAATCAAAAATCCAAACATTCCAAACACGACCAAATAACCAGACACTTATATAAAGTACAATAATATAATACATAGTTTTATATAGACCTTTATACTTCATAATGCACAATGGGAAAAATATGTAAAGTTGTTGTCTGTGGAATGAAAGGTGTTGGGAAAACGGCGATTTTGGAACAAGTTATTTATGGAAATATTAATGATAAAAGTGTAGGTTATTGCCGTCAGAGAAATTGTATTTTTTGTTATTTAGAAAACTGTTTTATTATTAGCAAATACATCCAACAATAGAAGATATTTATATTGCCAATATTGAATCAGATAAAGGAACGCGAGAAAAATTGAGATTTTACGATACTGCTGGAATTGAACACTCTCAAATTACAACAGCCAATGGAATTACTAATCAACAGTTACCAAGGCATTATCTGGTTCTAGCTGATGGATATATTTTAGTATATGATACAGGAAAAAGTAATTCTCTGGATGCACTCTTCTCTATTAAGAAAGATATAGATAAAAATAAGGACAAAAAAGAGGTAAACAAATAGGTACATAAATATTACATAATTAAGCTGCTTTCGTTCGTCTATGAAAAGTAAATCACTGTTTACGTGAACATAATCTATGTTTTCTTAGGGTCGGTTGTATAAAGTGGTTCAGCGAAAGTTCAGCTGATTTGGTTCAAAATCCAAGGATACCGATTGTTGCAAGAATGGTATCCTTGGATTTTGAACCAAGTTCAGCTGAACCACTTTTATACAACTGGCCCTTAATCATGGATTACGACAGTGTCAACAATCGAACGCGTCCCTACATAAAAGTTACGTTCACGTCGTTCACGATCCAAATACAAAACAAAAACATAACCAAAATCATCATGGTGCATGATACAAGACACAGAAAATCTGTATTTTATGGCATTCTGTTAATAACTCATTAAATTTAGTACCATTAGCTCTACTTCTTGTCTGGAATCATTCATTTTTACTTTACCGGCTTTGACTGACAAATGACAAATAATTTCGAGGTTATAAGTAGATGAAAACAGGATTACTTAAAAATGAACACGAAAAATCCATGATTTGGAGGGGCAAGGGGATTGCTGAACATGATTCTAAAAACAAGAGAGGGAGAAAACAAATCAGAACAAACGAACATGTAAATATGAATCATGATTACCTTGTTCACGTATGATTAGCACGAACGAAAGCAGCTTTAAGTGCCTTTAATAATGGTAAGAAATGCCATAAATTTTGTTTTGAACAGTCAAATAAATTTTTGATAATTCACTGGATTTAAATCATAGACTTAATAATACTAACGTAAAGTCTATGTTTTACTCAGTTCCAAAAAAGTGACGCATATTGTCATTGAGAAAATTTAATGTATCAAAATATTTTGATTTTTGAACTCTAGTATCATATCCATCACACCAAATCAATAGTATAATATGTTACTAGGAGTAGAAGGCGACCATTATTGTTGAGCCCAGAAGTTTGTTCAGCTGAGGCAGCAAACTGGGTGAAACCATAGACTTAATAATACCATTGTTTATAAAGTATATAGTTATTCAACCTCTTGTTAGTACCAGTGGATCAATGGGTAGATGGCGTGCTGGATGATGTGTGCCCATTATTACGACCGTAGCCCCCGGTGTCGTTTACGTTACGACCATTGTTTATTATAAACAATGCTACAATGCATGCACGAATTTCGTACATCCGGTGCATCTACGTCACATGACATTCGACGAGGAACTAAAGTCATAGATCGAAACTCGACGGTATAAATAACTTTTGATAGTTTGTCAGTTTTCTATTTTTATTAAACTATTGGATTTTTTGTTCTAAAATGAATTATTTATACATCATGTGACTAACATAACCTAAAATTTTTAGTTTTTGTAAATTTATTTTTACTTTAATTATAATTTTGTAGCTTCAGCTTGGATCCATAATAACATTTAAAAACTCTCTAATAAGACAGTAGATATATAAAGTTTCAATATTGTACCTACGTAGATTATTAAAAATGAATTGCTATTTATAGGTTGGATTTCCAGTCAACAAAAAGCATCCTATTTCATTAGATTAGGACAATTAAAACTTCATTAGTAATGCACCGAACAAGATTTTAGATGATAGTACAGGAACCAAGCAGAAATTTTGATAAAAATGACATATTCAAAAATTTTAAAAGTGCATATTTTTGAGGTTAGTTGTAAAGCCTGATTTTCATAGTCGCGAAATTGCGCAAAGCGAAATGCGAAACGTGTTGCTATTGGTTCATTTCACATTAAAATTTGGAATAGACCAATAGCAACACGTCTCGCATTTCGCGACTATAAAAATCAGACTTAAGGTGTTTAAATTAATGTTCTTTTTTATATTATGTTTGTTATTGATTGTTTATAATTTATAATGACGAATTGTGCTGAAGTTATGTGAAAAAATTATAACCAAAGTACAAAAAGATATTGATATAATATATTTCAGTTTTCCGAAGAACAAAGATTTGGCAAAACAGCTTGGCTACAGAAAAGATAAAATGCATTTGAAGAATGGCAAGTGGAGGATTGAAACCTAGTTTTTAGTGATCTGGATGTTCACGTAAAAATGTCAAAAATCACAAATATAGACCATGTGCATCATAGGCAAAGAGTAAATGATCATAGGATTAACATAACCTCCAATTTTTAGTTTTTGTAAATTTATTTTCAACTTTAATTATAATTTTGTAGTTTCAGCTTGAATCCTTAATAACATTTAAATACTCTCACAGACAGTAGATATATAAAGTTTCAATATTGTACGTAGATCATTAAAAATGAACTGCTAATTATAGGTTGGATTTCCAGTCAACAAAAAGAATCTTATTTCATTACATTAGGACAATTAAAATTTCATTATTAACCGAACAAGGCTTTAGTTGATAGTATAGGAACCAAGCAGAAATTTTGATAAAAATGACATAATATTCAAAAATTTTAAAAAGTGCATATTTTTGAGGTTAGTTGTGATGTCGCGTGCACGATACATTAGGGCAATGCATATTTTTTTCGAGCTCGACGTCACATCCGGTTGCGCAATGTGTAAAATTCGTGAAATGTATTTAAATGATATTATTCCATTTATAAAAACAAAAGTCGTTGAAATGGACTAGTACGTAAGTTACTCACAAGTTGGCAGCACATACTTACAAGTTAGGTTGAATAATTATCCATATATATTAAAATATTACTTTATAAACACTGATAATACTAACGTATGGACGGCATTGAAGAGAGATAGAGCGATATAAATTGAGTGAGTTGAACAAGGATAGTAAGATTTAAGACCACGTGACTGTTATTTTCACAGTCCACAGTCACGTGGCCAAGTTACTTTTTTACACGGCGGATGGGAACATTTTGCCGAGATTCTTTATATATATATTTTAGCACGTTGTAGTGATTTGTGAACTATAAAAATAGGTGCATCTCAGATATTTATGCATTAATAGGTAGGTACCTAAAGAAGGTTAAGGAACAAAATACATAACCTTGAACTCGCATCTATCGGCGTCTCTCTCGAGGTCTCGTCCTCATCACCTCTCTCTCTAGGCATTATTAAGTCTATGGGTGAAACACATACATAATGAGCCTTCTAGTCTGAGTGACATATACTACTTTTTCTTCAAGCGTTAAAAATATCAAAACTCTAATTTTGAAAAATGACATGTGGTCAAATGCGTTCAAGCTTAGTAAAAATAAATGTATGTACAGGGTGTTCAACGTAACTTGCTACCCCCCATAATTTCGTTATTTTATAAGGTAATAAAAAAATAGAAAATTTCATCTTATTGCATTTTTCATGTACTTTTTAAATATTGTCTAAAAGTTATTTGTGGCATCTTTAAATATGTTATCAAATCATATCCATGTCAGAAAATATACAGTGGGTGCGAAAAAATGTGTTTTTCTTTAATGGAACACCCTATATATTTTTACATATTTGGATTTGCCTATTTTTTCTGAAAATATATAATACTTGTATATTTCGAGTAATATTAAGGAAGTTATTAAAAAAAAACCATTTGCAATAACAGATAAATTATATTTATTTTATCTTTACAACAATCATTATTTGAAGAAGACAAGTTATGATCTGATAACATATTTAAAAAGTATGTGAAAAATGCAATAAGATGAAATTTTTTATTTTTTTACTACCTTATAAATAAGGAAATTATGGGGGTAGCAAGTTACGTTGAACACCCCGTACTTAATACTAACCATTTTATTTATCAATGAAACATGACATAGGTGAATTTGCAATTTCAAGTATTTCAGGTGGTACGCACTGCATTTCTTCAGACTTTTCGCTTTAAATTTAAAAAACGGCTTGACGCGCGACATCAACTTTTAAAATGTTAGTTTATGACAAGTCATAACTTATAGCAGTTTTACACGATCCAATTTATTACCCAATAAATTGTACAACTTATTGTCCAATAAATTGATCAATTTAACAATTTGTAGTAGACTATTTACACACGACAATTTGTACAACAATTTATTTGTCAATTTCATTACTGCCAACATAACAATGGTGGAAAATGTTCACACTGTTGACAGTCTGGGGCAGAACAGATAAGAGTCTTCTGGGATTTGTAGGTTAAAGGTTTACATGTGGTGAATGTGAGTGGCGTATTAGTTCTTCGCTCAATCCATGGTCAAACCCACCATCTACAAGTTTTTCTCTGACTTTCAATTGAAGTAATACCATTAAAGAAAACACAACTGCCGTCAGGATATTCTTCTTTTTTTTATTAACCAAACGACGTAAGTTCACCATTTTCACAAACAATAAACAATGAATGACATTGATTGAACTAAACATAAACACAAATGTGCGCGGATTGAGAACTAAAATAAACGAATTTTATTCTTCTGTTACTATCAATGAATTTAATATAATTGGTTTAACTGAAACTTGGTTAACAAATGACATCTCCAGCTCAGAATATTTTCGTGATACCTACAGTGTGTTTCGATCTGATAGAAAACTGAACATTACTGGTCACTGTTGCGGTGGCGGAGTTCTCGTGGCATTCAATAACATTCATAAGGTATCTAATTTAGACCTAACGGTGATAACCAACTCTTTGACAAGCTGCATTAAAGATGAAGGAAATTATTTCAAATTTAAAAACAAAATTTTAAATTATTTTTGTGTGAAAAGGAGCGGTACACATTAAATGATTTCGTTACATAAAATTTATTATCATGTATAAATGTAACATTCTTCCTTACAGACTGTTTGTAAGGATCCATTTTTTTTTTCTAGTATATACCTAATACCTTTTATTGGGTTTAATATTTTCTCTTACTTTATTCTCTGTACACTATTTAATGTATTTTATTATTGTCATTTGTCTCATTGTATTTTTACATTTGTGTACTTAGTCTTTCTACATTTTGTATTGACATGTATGTAATGTCTCATGATATTTAATAATAAATTGAAATGAAATGAAATAGGCTGCAAATGTCAATTAAATTTAAGTGTCATATTTGTATATATTGTTTACATTCCTCCAGCTACGATTGTTGAGGAATACGAAAGCTTTTTCGATTTATTCAAACAGGCCCTAAATTTAAATCTTAGCACGAATAGCACTATTCTAATTTTAGGAGATTTCAACGCAACAAATTTTAACAATGAAAATGTAAGAGACGGCAAGTCTCAAATAATTTCAAATTTTATGTCGTTTACTAATTTAAGTAGGTCAATTTAATAATGTAGTCAATATAAATGAACGACTTTTGGATCTAATATTTTCTAATGTTGAATGTGAGGTTATTCGAGATAATGCTCCATTAATCAGAGAGGATTTACACCATCCAGCTCTTATGCTGAACTTAGCCTTAAAGGAGGAAAACCATATAAACATGTCATATAACTTTAGAAAAACAAATTTTAATGATTTATATTTAGCTGTTTTGAATGCAGACTGGAATTTTTTATCAACCATAGACGACGTTAATAATGCTTGTTCAAAATTTTATGATATTTTATATTCACTTCTCGATCGATATATGTTCCAACGTACAATAACAATATTAAAAATAAATAGGTATCCCAAAAATGGTACACCACTGAAATTAAAAATAACATTTGTTTAAAAAATAAATATCGTATAAAATATAAAAGAGATAAAAATAATTACTTTTTAGATGAATTCAAACTACAATAATCAAAACGAAAAAGGAGCCACTTCTTTGTTTTGTTATATTTTATTTGTGCCACTACGTACAAAGATAAAACTTTGTGTCCACTTAGTACACATATTCTAGTTTAAGAATTTGTAGCAAAACATCTATTCTTATCAACAGTTTTTTTATTGCAACAAAAAAACTAAAAGAATGATTTTTTTCTCCAAGAGATAAATACGTTTATCAAGTTGTTTGTTTAGTTTCGTGTTAAATGTGACAGAATAAAAATGAATGTTGTGGTAGATCACGAAGGCGTAGAGTGTACTCAACAGAGATTCAGATTGCTAGAGCCATCACTCTAATTCAAGAGGGTCACTCAAGACGGCAAGTAGCCCGACTGTTAAATGTCAGTCGCAGTGCCATAAATAGGGTCTGGAGAAGGTATCAAATGTACGGTATTGTTAGAAGGCAACCTTACCCGCATCGTACAAGGGCAACTTCCGAGAGAGAAGACTGTTTAATACGGCTTTGAGCCACCAGAGTACGCAGAAGTACCGCTACAACGCTCCAAAATCAGCTGGTTGAGGCACAGGAACCATAATAAGTACCCAAACGATACGTAACAGGCTTCACGAACGTCAGCTTCATGCAAGAAGAACAGCTAAAGTACCCCCTTTAACCCCTGAGCATCGTAGAGCAAGAAGATTGTTTGCTGTAGAACATGTTAATTGGAACTTGGAGCAGTGGAGCAACGTGCTGGTCACTGACGAATCGAGATTCTCTTTGAATCATATTGATGGACGAGTTCGAGTCTGAAGACGCCCAAGGTGAACGTTATTTAGACTGCACTGTGGACGAAAGGGTCCCATTTGGAGGAGGGTCCATCATGGTTTGGGGTGGGATAAGTTTGAATGGGTGCACTGAGCTAGTGGTAATTCATGGGGGGTCTATGACGGCACGTAGGTATATAGACGAAGTTATAGAACCACATATGTTACCATTTGCCGAGAACGTAAGTCCAGAATTCATTTTGCAACAAGACAATGCCTGCCCGCACACCGCCAGAATAGTGCAAGATTATCTCAATGTCCACAATATTGAGGTTATGGATTGGCCCGCCCGCAGTCCAGACCTCAATGCAATCGAGCACGTCTTGGACACACTTGGAAAGCGACTGAAGGACCGTCAGCCAATCCGGAACCTTGAACACGTTGTAGAAGTCCTGGAAGAGTGGGAGCAACTGGCTCCTCAATTTATTCGAAACTTAGTTGAAAGTATGCCCCGTCATTGTGCAGAAGTTTTACGAGTTAGAGGAGGCCATACACGTTATTAATTTTGAACTTTCCCTTAATTTATTTGAATGTTTGCATTAAAACAATAAAGAGCTTAACCACACATTTCTGCATTTTCCTTTTTCTCCTGTAAGCATCACAAGCAGATTACAAAATATTGTACTCAATTTTTAGAGAACAGTCCAATATATTTAAATAAAAAAGAATTGTAATAAAAAGTTATTCCAGAAACAAAATATCCACATTTTTAACAGTGGCTCCTTTTTCGTTTTGAGTAGTGTATTAAGATCATTAATAAAAACTCAAATAAATATTGCGTATAAAAACTATATAAACAGTGTACAAAATTCTGTAACGGGTGACCCTTCAAACCTTTGGACCTATGTACAACATAAAAATAACAAAACGAGAATTCCGGGTTTATTAACACATGAAAATAATACTTATGATAGTCCCCCTTCTATAGTTAATGGTTTCGGTAATTTTTTTAGCGATGTTTATCTTTCTGCAAATGACAAAGAACCAGGTATTACTTACAATAACGTGCCATGCTTTAATATTAGTAACCTTACTGAAAACGAAATTATATCTGCTGCGAAGAAACTTAAAAACAAAATGACATCAGGTCACGACAAAATTCCTTCGTTTTTTGTTAGAGACTGTGCATAGGCTCTTGCTAAACCACTTCTTTCTACTTATAACTTAGCCATCAAAACTGAAACTTTTCCTGATTGCTGGAAATGTAGTAGATTGTGTCCTATTTTTAAAAGTGGAAATCCATCTGAAATTAGTAATTACAGAGCCATTGCAATTCTCTGCAATTTTGCGAAGGTCTTTGAGATATCTTTATATAATTGCATCTATCCTGCTGTAAAATCCTTATTATCGCCGTACCAACATGGTTTTATGGAAAAACGATCTACTGCCTCTAACCTTTGTGTTCTAAATCAATACAACGTGAGTCACTTAAAATGTCACCCCCCTTAGAATCTAAACGAATGAATGGAATTTCACGAAAATTTATAATCTGACATTTCTTACTATAACAAATCTAAATTTCGTAAAAAATATGTCAGAATATACCGGGTAGTACGAAAAGTAATTCCAATTTTTTTTATTTTAATGGAACACCCTGTATATTTTTACATATTCCGTTAGACGTATTTATTACGAATTCAATGATGTCATATTTTCTATATTTATCTTTAATATAACTGAGGTAGTGCAGATCAAGCGACTACCTACGCTGAGTGCACTGCTTTTTACTCCAGCAGTTAAATACTATTTAACGAATAGATTTGGTGACAATTTCACAACCACTAATTGTTTAGATGGTCCTAGCAGTTGGCCGCCAAGATCACCAAACCTCACACCATTAGATTTTTTTATGGGGCTTCCTCAAGCAAAAAGTTTATGAAATACCGGTGAGAGACATTCAAGATTTAAAGAACAGAATACAGGAAATATGCGGGACCATAAGCGAAAATGTGCTACAAAAAACTATGTACAGTGTTGTAAAGAGGGTTCAGAAGTGTGTTGAACAAAAATAGAATAGAACATTTAATTTAAAATTTATTTTTTCGATATGTTGAGAGTTACCATATTTATAACTGTTCACTGTTTCTGCTAAATTAAATAAATAATTTTATCCAATTTTGACGTTTAAAACTGTCATTATTAACTTCATAATACGATCCATAGATTGCTGTTTATTCACTGAGTAAAATAAAAAAATTTTAATTCACATATGATTTAAAAAGGCAGTAGCCTAGCAACCGACGGCAATCTGCGAATGACAATTAATTTGGTTCTAAAAGCTTTCTATTTTGACAAAACTTACAGTATAAAACGTCAAAATTGAAATTTTTGTATAAAATATTAGTATCGTCAAAATTGAATAAAATATTGTATAAATCTCGTGAGTTAAAAATGTTTATTCACTCGAAGAAATTAAACTTTCTTCTCATGAATAAACATTCATTTAAGGGCCGATTGCACCGTGTCGTTAAACTCGGCTTATATTTAAGTATAGTTTAGAATGTGACATTACAAATGCGTATAACTGAGCATAATATCACATTCTAAACTATACTTAAATATAAGCCGAGTTTAACGACACGGTGCATTCGGCCCTAACTCACTTGGTGCGTATAAATAACTAAAATAATTTCTAATAGTTCTATTAATAACTTGTCTTGATCTGCACTATCTCAGTGATTATTAAAGATAAACATATAAAATTGAATTCGTAATGAATACGTCTAACGGAATATGTAAAAACATACAGGGTGTTCCATTAAAATAAAAAAAGTTGGAACTACTTTTCGTACTACCCGGTATATTCTGACATATTTTTACGAAATTTAGATTTGTTATAGTAAAAAATGTCAGGATATAAATTTTCGTGAAATTCCATCCATCCCTTTAGATTTTGGAGGGGGTGACATTTTAGGTGACTCACGTTGTATATATCCAATGCTCATGATGTTCAAGGCCAGGTGGATGTGATATATACTGATTTCTCGAAGGCCTTTGATCGCATTGATCATAAGCTTCTTTTAGAGAAATTGCATATGTTCGGATTTAGCTGTAATTTGATTAGTTTCTTTAAATCATATTTAAATGATAGGAAACAGTACGTCATGTATTACGGACACAAATCTGAATTCTTTATTGCAACCTCCGGTGTACCTCAAGGGTCCAATCTTCGTCCATTACTCTTCCTATTGTTTATAAATGACATCACTACAACAATAAATTGTGAAAAATTAGTATTCGCTGATGATCTGAAACTTTTTTCAAAAATAAATAGCGTTGACGACTGTGAAGAACCACAAATGCAACTTGATTTAATTGAGAACTGGTGTTCTAATAACAATCATTTAGGAGTAATATTTGATGCAACATTATCTTTCTCGAGCCACATCGCGCAAATAACATCATCTGCCTTGAAAATGCTTGGTTTTATTATCAGAAATTGTCAATCTTTCTCTAATGAACTAGCTTTAAAAACACTCTACTACTCATATGTACAATCTAAACTTGAGTATTGTTCACTAGTCTGGTACCCACATTATGCTTACCAAAAAACCTTGATTGAAAATGTACAACTCAGATTTCTTAAATTTTTGTCCTTAAAGATTGATGGATTTTACCCAGAGAGAGGCTATCAACATTCTTTGCTTCTTAACCGTTTTAATTTTGATACATTAGAATTGCGTCGCATAATAAATAGTCAAAAAGTGCTGGATTGCTCCTTACTAATAGTATGTTCTCATTTCAAATACCTCGAATAACCTCACGTCAAAACATTACTTTTTATTGTGGGTTAGCTAGAACCAATATACTTCTTAAGTTTCCAGTACATGTTATGAGTAACAATTTCAATGAGATATCAAGTGCATGTGATATTAATTTTAGCACACTTTCTGAAATAATTACAGCCTTCACTATTAACACGTTGACGACCGCGTGTTAACAGAAGTTAACACACCTTTAATGTCCCCTTGGACCGTGTGGTAACTTGGTACCTAAGTTACACCCACCTTTCTTTTATATTCATGTCCGTGGCTAATTCAGAACGCACGTTATAATGCTAAATACATAGGATACGTTAGATAGCGGGCCTGGTGGCCCACTAATATTAGCGGTTTAGAAATATCATGCATATTTTTTGAGATTATAAGTCAACATTTGGCAGATATTAACAATATCTCCAAATAAAAAAATTGTTTCAACGATTCTATGATAAAAAGACAATAAAATAAATTTATTATTTAGACAAATAAAAATATTTTTAGAGTAATAGTACCACACGGTCCCAATAGGTAAAATCTACCCTTGGGACAGTGTGGTATCTACATGGTACACACACAAAAATATTAATTGCAGCGCACAAAAATAAGTAATAAGTAAATTATTACAAAATAAAAATTTATTTAGGTTCCAAACCAAAACCTGAAGAAAATAATGCCGGTCATGGAGACCGATTTTGGTTAATCGACAGCGGTCTTTAACGTGTTAAGTTTCAGAATCAAGATTAGTTATGATTCAGTACATACACTTTTTTATTTATATTTTCTTCTTTTTGTATTATTATTATTTTATTAGTATTAACATAATAATTGTTTTCTCTATTATTTTTGATTATTCATTAATGGTTATATACATTTGTAAGTTAATCTTTATTTTTTTTTGTGTGTTTGTTTATATTATATATTGTATACGCTCTTAATTTATGTATTTACATTTGTCCTGTAATTGGATTTTGAATCTGTTGCGCAATAAATAAATTATTATTATTATTATAACACATAACCAACAAATTTTGAGGGTTGGCATTGGTAAAGAAATATCAAATGTTACTAAATATCCCTAAAATTGGCCAAGAAATTAGAGCAAGTTCTAATTGTACAATTTATTGGTCAAGTTATTGTGGACAAGAAATTGACGTACAATTTGTCTTTTACACATACCCCAATAAATTGAGGGTCAACTTGGACAATTTATTGGGATCGTGCAAAACCGCTATTAGATTTTTAATTCGTTGCCATGGATACATTATTTAATTTTTGTACTAGGAAAAAAATGAGAAATATTTGTACTAGTACAATGATAGGCTCTTTCTACAGGACTTGTTGCATTATGTAATGTAAGTATTGTTATACTCTTGGAGAAAAAATGTTTTTTTTTCAAGCCTACTGGCAAAGTTTTTTATCAATTTTAATTTATTGAACGATCGCTCATATTTGCCACAACTACTAACAATGTAAAATACAGTAAGAAAACCATATTGTTAGATTAAAACTAATAGGGTAGTTATAAACTAATTAACACTGGTTTCACAACTTTCACAATATTTATTATATTTACGTAACAACAAATTAATTATTCAAATAATCGCAACTGAATTAAATCGCCAGGCTCAAGCGTTGAGTGACAAGTAAAGTTTTCGTCCTCGCTCGAGACAAGCGTGATGACAGTCCCCGCCAAGTCAAAAATTTGTTTTGGCTAGCGGTTCACCAGGATTGGAATCTAACAATATCACTATTAACCGTGTCACTCTTTGTAATTATGTTTTTCACATTTATATCCAGTATGTATGTAGTCATTTTATCTTAATAACATTTTGATCTGATACCAGTTATCTGTAAATATCTCACGCACATAATTAACTGCTGTGTATAAATAAATAAATAAATAAATAAATAAGATTATTGTTGCACCATAATAGACACAAATATTCTATGGTAAATATATAATGCGACATGGAACACGCTAAACTGCAACCAGTTTGTGTTGTATTCCAGAATATATTCCTATAATTAAATAATATATCTTAAATAAAATTAACAATTAAACAATTAAATTCTGATGCATGTAACTTATTGATTAAACCTAATGATTTTCTAAATTAAAATTAAAATTAACCTAATTTTGTTTGTACTTGCAGCAAATGTTGATATTTAATAGATTAGATATTAATCAGTAAGTAAAAAACGGTCGGTATTACTTGTCATATAGTATTTAAGCTTATATTTAAAAAGTGATAACTTTATAATGTTTCTAATATCTAAAGGCACTAAATTATACAATTTTGGTCCAAGATAATTAATGAAGCGCTGGCACTGATTTTTCAAATTTATGCACAGTCAAATTTTGGTTGCTAACTGCACGAGTATAATGTAATTGTGATATTTGCTTAAATTTATTTTTTTGAATGTGTATAAAAATAATTGATGATTGGGCATATAATAACCGTACATTAAATACTTTACTTTCAGAATATAATTGATTAGTAGGATATCTTTTATTTTTTTTATATATAATCTTAATTATAGTATTTTGTGTTACATTTAAAGGATGTAATGAAGATTTGTACAAACCTCCCCAAACAATTATCCCATATTTTATTATTGATTTGACTAAGGCTTCATACACAATTTTTAGTGTCCGGGTATTAAGGTAATCTACTAATCTATAAAAAAGATATATACATTTTCGTACCCGGTTGTTCAAATACTCAATAATAATAATAATAATAATCTTTAATTAAAGAGGTTATCCTAATCTTACAGTTTTATGATATATGATAATTAAAATTACTATATAATTAGAAAATAATGACGATAACAGTGTGCAGTAAATATACATATAACAACATAACTCTTATATAACACCAATATACAAATAAAAAAAATTTCATTATACCAATATAACAATTTCACAAAGATATTTTATCAATGTGCGATTTCCATTTCAAGTATCCATCCAGAACAATACCCAAATATTTAATGTTGTCAGTTGAACTTATTTTTGTGTCACATTGACAATTTATTGTATTTCTTTTCAGACATTCTGGCTTGTGTAATGTGATTTTGTCAGCATTACTCTGGGTAGAACTTGAAACACAGAACGTCATAAATTTGGTTTTTTTATAATTAAGGCTTAGAAGACTATTATCTAACCAGCAATTAACGATACTTAGTCCAACAGAGGCAGTTTTATACACATATTCCCAACTATCACCTTGAAATAAGAGTACCGTATCATCTGCATATGATATAATCCTAGCATTGTTATCTATTCTTGTTATTTGGTCAATGTAAATTAGAAAAAGTATTGGACCAAGTACCGTTCCCTGTGGTACTCCTGTTTTAATAATTAGTGGTTTACTTAGAGTATCATTAATTTTTACGAATTGCAATCTATCCTCTAAATAGCTTTTTAAAATCTGTAGAGTAATACCCCTAATACCCATGGACTCAGCTTTGTTTAATAACATCTTATGTGGCACAGTATCAAAAGCCTTAGCCAAGTCAAGAAATATAGCTAAACATTTTTTATTTTTATTTAAGGAGTCATTAATGTCGTTTACAAGTTCAAAAACAGCTAATTCGGTATTTTTGTTATTTCTGAAACCAAATTGATTTGAAGATAGCATATAAAATTTTTCCAAAAAATATATTAGCCTTTCTTTTACACATTTTTCAAATATTTTAGCAATATTTGAAATAAGTGATATTGGTCTATAGTTTGCAATTTCTAAACGACTATCAGCTTTATGAATCGGGACAACAATACTTTCCTTAAAGGCCTTTGGAACAATACCAGTATTAAATATTTTATTAATTATATTTACCAATGGCTTCAATATACTTAAATGGATATGTTTAATTAATTTTGTTGATATTCCGTCCATGCCCGAAGAAGAGTTGTTTTTGAGCTCAGAAATCTTTAATATTATTTCATTTTCATCTACTCTTCTTAAAAATAATGACGAATTATTTTCTTTTGTGTTTATATTGATATTGAAGTCATTAGGTTGTAGATCCTTAGCCATTTCTATCCCAACATTTATATAATGTTCATTAAACATGTCTGCTAGTTTGCCATTATCCTCTATCTTACTTCCATTTTCGTCCTGTATAATGTTTTTTTTATTTTCACAATTATTATTTCCTAATTCTTTTACTACACTCCAAATTTTCTTTATGTTATTATCTGCCTTTTTTATCTTATTAGAATAGAAATCATACTTTGTTTTGGTGAGCAGTGTATTTAGTGTATTTCTATAATTTATGTAATTGTTTTTTAGTTCAATATTATCTGAATCTTTTAGGTATTGTTTTTTTAATTTGTTTCTTTTATTAATCGATGTCACTAGTCCTACTGTAATCCAAGTCTTTAATTTTTTAATTCTATTATTTTTTTGTATTGTATAAGTTGATTGTTGTATATAATTTTTTAATTTATTTATAAATGAGTCTGTTATTTCATCTATATTTTCTATATTTAAAATATCATCCCATGTTTCAAGTTCTAGTAACCTTTTTAGTTTATCAAAGTCTACTTCTTTTTTATTCGCATATTTATTTACGTCATTATTTTTAAGAAAATCAGTAGTTTTTAATTCTATTTTAACTAATATTGTGTAATGGTCAGTAATGGTACTGTTATATAGTGCAGAATGTATACTATCAATATTATTAAGCTCTTTACCTTTTATAAAAACGTGATCTATGCAAGTGCTAGCTGAGTCACATATTCTTGTAGGCACATTTATATTTGACACAAAACCTAATGCTGCTAGTGAATTTAAATACGTATTTGTTATATTATTTTTATTTAAAATGTCTATGTTGATGTCACCCAAAATTATTTCTAACATTTGCGATCAATTATCTTGGATAAAAGCCTTAAAGTCGTCCAGAAACTGCATAACATCTGTTGATGGAGATCTGTACAAGCTGGTAATACCAAAATTTATATCATTTATTTGAAAAATAGTCCTAGTAAATGTTATATTATTTATTGTATAATGTTTAGTTGTGCAGTGTATCCTATTATTAACGTATATTAATGGGAGTGACAAGAGTTCCGAACGGTCGGAACTTGTACAATACTGCCAGCGTTCCGAACGGTCGGAACCGCGTATTTAATAACAAGGTTTCCGAACGCGCATGCGCTTTGAAAGACGGTCCGACGCTGAACTTATTCTTGCTTGACTCGCGTTTTGTTAGTGGTGCGATGGCCCAGCGGGAACGATCCGGGCTTGGCAAGCAGGAGGTTCCCGGTTCAAATCCCACACGTGTTCTTGTTTTTTTTTTTTTATTAAATGCACCAGACATGACATGAGGTCTATTGCGGGTTAGAAGCGGGAGGCGATAGCTGGAGGCAGGTTAGATATGTGTGTTATTCCCCTGATAAAGGAATTTTTTTTTATAGGTTAAAGGAATTTTTTTTTTATTAAATGCATCAGGCATGACATGAGGTCTCTTGCGAGTTAAAAGCCGGAGGCAGGTTAGATATGTGTGTTATTCCCCTGATAAAGGAATTTTTTTTTTATTAAATGCATCAGGCATGACATGAGGTCTGTTGCGAGTTAGAAGCCGTAGGCGATAGCCGGAGGTAGGTTAGATATGTGTGTTATTCCCCTGATAAAGGAATTTTTTTTTATTAGATTAAAGTAATTTTTTGTATTATAATAAATGCATCAGGCATGACATATGAGGTCTATTCGGACTTTCAAAGCGCATGCGCGTTCGGAAACCTTGTTATTAAATACGCGGTTCCGACAGTTCGGAACTCTTGCAGTATTGTACGAGTTCCGACCGTTCGGAACTCTTGTCACTCCCTATATTAATAGCCCATCATTTTGATTAAATTTTGCATTGTTATAAAATAGTTGAAAATTCGGTATATTGAAATAATTTTCAGATAGTATCTGCCACGTTTCAGATAATATTATGTCTAGTTCATTTGTACCAAATGATTGTAAAAGTATGTTAAATTCATCAAAATTTTTTCTTATGCTTCGAATATTTAAATATAAAACGTTAATACCTACTTTATTTTCCAAAAAGTTTCGGCAATCCTCACACTTTCTGTAAATTCATGTATATCTAACCTATTATAATCACCAATTGCTGCAAGTAAATCCCCTGCATTCATTTTGTCAATAGAGTGTATAGAGAGACTGCTGCCTGCAAAATCCTATGAATAATATAAGCAAATTTATAAATATTAAATAGTACATAACAGAAAATTATTATTATGATTAATATATATATTATTATATTTTTTTTCTTTTGTTTTAATTATAATTTAATCTCAGTAATTTATAGTAAAGTAACAAAGAATAGCAGTTTAAATGATATTTTAGTTTAAATTTTTCTGATTACGATATAATTTCTTTCCATTGGAGTCTATGAAAGTAACTCCATCCTTAGTCCAGGTTTTCTTTAACCCATATGTTTCTACAGCTTGCTGAAATAATTTTAACCTCTTTTGTGTCATATCCTCTCTAATGGATTGTCCACTTCCTTTTAGATTCTTTTTGTTTTGAAATACTTCAATTTTTTTCTTATAACCATTAAATTTGATTAATATCGGTCTGATTTTATTTTCATCCATTTTACCTCTACGGTGACATCTATACTCTGTCTGTCCAAAAGATAGAAATACACTCCGCCCCAAAAATGTCCGCTAAATTTGAATGGAATTTCTCTATTGATCGTATTTATAGAACCCAAATTAGAATGCAACTTCTAGATTTGACTGAAAGGCCGCCTCTACAAGAACTTGCGTCACACATTAAACTTTTACTTATTTTGCATCAGACCAATCAGCAATCAGCTTATGTTATGGATTGTCGCGAAACGCATAAACGCTAAACTTACGAAAAACGCGAATAAATGGGGATCCGGCCTGCACTGTCAACTGTCATGTTCATATTTACACAGGTTATGAAATGATTGAAATGATGAATAAAGCATATAATTATATTATTATATTATATTGATATCTCTCATAACTTTCTTATACGATTAATTAAAATAAAGGATAATATCTTCATCACTTGAAGCACTACTATCACTAGACATTTTTTAACACAATAACAACAATAGCTTTAATCACAGTAATAGAATAATTATTTAAACACAATGTAACAAAGCCGCAACAATCGAGAAGTGACTTGATTTTATAAACTTTCAGTAGCGTCGTGTGCGATTCATACTTTGTAACTAGTTTGTAGTAGCTTAATGTGGAGGGCCTTACAGTAAATCACAAACTAAACTTTTTTGCCTGAAATAACCACATACGTTCTTTTAAAGTATGTGGAAATTACTCGCAAAAGCACCTAACCTAAAAACGGATACAAACGTAAACAAACCAGCCAGCAATCGGCGACTGGTCGTTTCGTTACGTCTAGACGGCGAAATAAACAAAGTATCGTGAGTTTGCGCAGTGTGGACCTAATAAAAAAACGTCGTTTAAATTTTCGTGGGAATAAGTATTATTTTTAAAAGTCCAATATTGCAAATGTATAATAGAAACTTTAATGGGAATAAACATTATAAAAATATAGCATCGCTGCAGTATACAATGTAACACCGAACACGTATAATAAACAAATTGTTGAAGCTATCACAGCTTTCATTAATTCCATCGTGTAAAACTGACTATTGCGTACACCGTTCTGCGCTACCATAAAATTAATGGGGCGGAGTCGAGCTCTATGTTTTGAACAGATTGAGTATATCAATATCCATGTTATTTACGTTTATTTTAAGATTATTTTTACAGAAATCTATAAACACTTTTTCCGTGTCCTCATTTTGTGTTTCAGCTAAACCAAATAATCTAAGTTTTTGCTTCTCGAATACTGTTCCATGTTATCAATTTTTTGTTCAAGTTTAGTTTCTAGTTCACTAACCTTCAATTGAAATTCTTCATATTTTTTATTGACAGCATTTAATTCCTCCTTTATTTTGAAAATTTCCTCATCTATTTTCACACATAATGTAGTGGCTAAGGATAGTAATAATTTCCTCTTTTCTCATGGCTTCCTTAATTATTGCTTCCACGTCTGTTATTAACTGCTTTGTAACCACCATTGTTTATGATACCCGTAAGATCCGCTGGTTTTACCATCGTTGTAGAAAATGTCAATTTTATCAAAAACCACAAGAATTTCGAAAAGCCAAAAATACTTTTTTGCTCTAAAAGGAACGTAGATTAAAAGTTTTAAATTAAATTTGACCAGTGGCGTACAAACAAAAAGTTCTTGTGGTTTAAGGGGTAATCGATCAGAAAAAAATAGTCACCCAGTGTAATATTTTGAACAAAATTTATTTTAGCTGGCGTGCTTGCCTTAATTATACCTGTATATCAAATTTGAATAAATAATCTTTATTCGTTATTGAGATATTGAAAAAAATATTTTTTTTCTGCCAACTTCAACATCTTGTATTTTGAAATCATTCGTTTTTCGATATATGTTTATATGACAAAAAGTTATTATTTTTAAGCGTACTATCCACTGACGAAGTTTCCCGACTTAAATTCGGACCACCCTGTATACCGCTGACATTTTCAAATGTGTTAAATTTACCAGGCATATGCCGACGACACTCAAGTCTCCCATTCATTTAATCCTTTAAACGTAGATCATGCCTGTATCGACATAAATACTGATTTAGAGTCTATATCTAATTATGCCAAAGAAAATAACTTGAAACTGAACCCGGAAAAGTGTTCGCTAATATGTTTTAGTTCAAAAAAATATTATACATTTTTTAATTTCAAGCTTTAAATCAATAACACTAATATAAATATCGTTATTACCATTAAAAACTTAGGTATCGTTATTGATAATGATTTGAGGTTTAAAAATCATGTTAGTGTCATAAGACTTATGAAAATTTGAGGTTTTCTTTTTTAATACTATCGAATTACCGACTAAGGACCTTACATATTGTAGTTACATTGGTGGATACGAAATTCCTGATATACTCTATTTCTACGGCTGCCTAGATATGTTTACAAAAAATCGTCTACAAAAAATACAGAATAACTGTTGTAGATTAATATTCGGCTTAAGAAAGTATGACCATATATCACAAAAAATAGTTGAACTTGGCTGGTTAAATGTTGAAAATATGTACAAATATCATGTGTATGTATTTGTACATAATAATAATAATAATAATAATAATAATAATAATAATAATAATAATAATAATAATCTCTTTATTTTTCAGTAGACATGCATTACATGTATAGAAAAACGTCAAAATATGTTAGAAGTTATCAGAAAATAGTTATTGATAACCTAAGTCAGTAAAAAATCTAAACACATTTAAAAGATATAAGATAACAAAAACAAAAAAGAAATAATCGTATATAACGTATAACAGAAAATATGTATATAAACAGATACGTGCAATATGATCATGTAAAAACAAACAAACATTAAGATTGTGTAAAAAAATATAGAAAAAATAAATAGTAAATAATTATCGATGCCAGTCTTACAGGGTGGCACTAAAAAATTCTTCTGTAGTGTAAAAGGAGTGCTGTAACAACAGTTTTATTAATTTTGATTTAAATAATTTTAAACAAGTTATTTCTTTCAGTTGGTTGGGTAGATGATTGTATATTTTAATGGACACAGTGGCGGCTCGTGCATAGGAGCACAGGAGCACGTGCACCCCCACAGCCCACCTATAAAGAGATTTTTTTTATAGTATATTTTTCGCAATTTATAATTTACAGGTATCTAATATCTATTTATAATAAGCTGGGAAAGGCGCGCGCGGTGCAGATTTTCCTTAGCGCTAGCGAGCCGGCTCTGTAGAATGTCGATTTGATCGTAGGCCCAGCGCAGTGCACATAACTATAGCTGCACGTGCTCAATCATTCACAATTCGTGCCCGTTATATGGTCATCTCACTCTCAGAGAGCGAGAGGGCGAAGTGAACAACACCGAACAGTACGTAGATGAGACGCACAGTTTAAGTGTGCCGTGTGTCTTTCTTTCTGTGGTTAATTATATTGTTCGACGGTCCTATTTATTGCGCGCTCTTTCACGGTGCAATGTGCAGTTTAATTTGAACTAGAATTTGAATTATTATGGCTAGTGAGTGCTATAATAATACATTCAAATTCTTAAGTCTTAAAATATTGTGCATAATACATAATTAACAACTAATAATTAATACCGAGATTAATACCAATAAGTAGTGTAATTATTAGTGTGTATAACACTGTATGAGTAATCAATCAGCATATCATAAGTATTAATATAAGTGTCTTTAACGTAACATAATTTTTTCCCAGAAATTTAAAAATTTTAACAAAACAATAATTGCAATTCAAATGAAAGTGAGAAAAAACAAATCAATATCGAAAATATTTAAATTAATATCAAGTTACAAATTTTGAGGTACTTGTAAAACACAATGACCTTGAAAATCCTAATAAAATTTCGCCTGCGGCGCGTCTCGGGGGGCTGCCCCCCGCACCCCCTGCAGCTCTCGCCCCGTGTACACAGCTTTTCGCTGTGCGCCTTCCTTGTTCAAAGTCACGAGCCGCCACTGAATGGACATAATAGTTACACCATTAGCAACAACAGACAATTTATGTTTTGGTAACAGAATGTTGTATAATAATAATAATAATAATATACTTTATTGTCCAGACAACAAGTTATCATTGACAAAGTAAAAAAAGCCAAGAAATAAGTATAAACAAGTATAAATATAAATACATATACACATATTACACATCATATACACACGTATACATACATAAAACAGGGTGTAAAATTAACATATAGGTACAATATATAGTCACAACAGATAATTAAAGAGTAAAAAAAACAATTATATTACATTAAAGCGCATCGTCAAAATATTCTTGTAAATTGTAATAGGGTTTCGTAATTAGTAAGGATTTAACAACTCTTCTGAATTCGTTGACTGAATTAATCTCCTTAATATTTTTGGGTAAATGATTATATATCTTATACCCATTGTAAATAATAGAGTCTTTGACTAGAGTGGATCTTGGAATAGGTAGAGCAATATTGTTAACTGACGAGTTAGATAATGAGAAGAAACAATATTGACATTACTTTTATGTTTATGAATCAGACATACTGATTCCATAATATAAATGGATATCACAGTGAGGATACCATGAGCCAGAAATAGAGGTTTACATGAATCGCGAATTTTGGCTTTACATAGGTATCTAACAGCACGCTTTTGAATTACAAATATTATTCGCATTAGATATGCACTACATACTCCCCAGAAAGAAATACCATATCTTAAATGTGACTCTATTAATGAGAAATATGCAGTCCTTGCAGCTGCGTAGCCTAATTCATTGGATATAATCCTAATTGCATAGCTTCCAGATGCTAGTTTGTTACTTAAGCTAATCACATGTTCTTTGAACTTTAACTTGCAATCGATATTCAAACCAAGAAATTTTGAACATGTTTTATTTTCAAGGACATGGTTACCTAATGGAATATCAAAAGGACTACATCGAATTGTCATTATATTTGTCTTATTAATATTAAAAGAAAGTAGATTAGAGTCACACCAGTCTTTAACCTTACTTACATCGGAGCATATTATTTTCTGAAGAGCACTTTGATTTTTGTTATGCCACAGTATAGTGGTGTCGTCAGCAAATAAGGTGAAATTTCCTGTAATATTAATTGCAGTCAGATCATTAAAATATAGCAAAAAAAGAACAGGGCCTAGGACAGAACCCTGGGGAACTCCATGATTTATGTTTAATTTATTGGAGTAGGTTGGATTTTTAACTACTTGGCTGCGATCAGACAAATAAGAACGAAACCAGTTTAAGGTAGTGCCCCTGAAACCATAGTGTTCAAGCTTTTGCAACAATATTTCATGTTGGACACAGTCAAAGGCTTTTGACAAATCACAAAATATTGCTGCAGCGGCATCTCCACTATTTATTTCTGTGTACATTTTTTTTAATAGTGAAAACATTGCATCATTCGTGCTATTGTTTTTTTGAAAGCCAAATTGATGTTCGCTTAATAAGTTGCAGGAAGACAAAAACAACTCTTTTTTTAACTACACATTATTAATATGACGCCCGAAATAGTAGCTTCTATAAACACAGAGTTGTTAAAACTGAAAAAAGAAGTGTTAATAGATATAATTTTAAGTGGAAATGTGTCCAGTGATATACCTAAAACTGTGAACATTGCTGTGATTCAAAGATTTTTAAACGACAAACAGTGTAATCGCTGTAAAAGCAAGGAAAGTGATGTTTTCTCTGACGCACAGGACGTTATCAACAATAAATCTGACCCTAACGAACTAGAACATAATTTAATCCTCTCTAAAAGTCAAAATGATCATCTAAATAGGCTCTTGTTTCATTTGGAGAAGAGGGTAAGTGAACAGGAACAACTTATATCATTATTAAAAATAAATAAAGAACTACAAGCAGATATAGTAAATAATCCAAGTCACAAACCTAAAGTGTATACAGAAAAGGACTCTAATTTGTATTCCAGCAACAATGAAAGTCCTGTTCAAATAAATTCTAATTTGCAGCTGCCTGTAAGTTACGCTACGGCGGCATCTAGTAGTAAATTAAATCATTTAAACCAAAATCCGTACAAATCCAACAGAAATAATAAAAACACCAATTAAAAAACTTACCCACAAAAACCGATCATAACCAGCGAGCAAGTAAAGACAGCTGTAAATGAAGCAAAAAAATCGACATTTTTTGTCACAGGATCGAATAAGATAAATCAGAAAATAAAAACTGTACCGAAGCAAGGCTACCTGAGTGTATATCGTCTACATCCTGATACCACAGCAGAGGACTTGTAGGCATGCTTGAAGGAGACCGCATCAGATATTCCTTTCCGCTGTACTCTCATAAAAAGCAACGTATATCAGTCTAGCTTTAAAGTTTCATTTCCAGAAGAATTTGTGAATAATGTGTACAACCCTAAAATTTGGCCTGATGGAGCTGCCGTACGTACATTTACCTTTCCGAATAAAAATTTTCACAGAAGAAGCCTACCACATCACCAATATCGTTAATAAGCAATTCGATTAATGACACAGATAAACTTTCAGTATTTCATCTAAACATTCAATCTATTCGAAATAAGTTAAATGAAATTAAATCTTATTTACTTGATATGTATAATTCTTTTCAAACTAGTTATGATGTTCTATGTTTTAGCGAACACTGGCTCTCAATTAACGAAATTGAATTTTTTCAAATTCAAGGATATGTTTTAGGATCTTCATTTAGCAGAATTCAAAGGGCACATGGAGGTGTTATGATTTTGGTAAAAAATTATATTGAGTTTCAGCCTATTGATGAGATAGTGCAGCTTTCGTGTGAAATGATATGTGAACTTTCTGCTGTAAGAATTGTTCATTATGATATTATTATAATTGCCTTATATAGGTCTCCTGATGGGGACTTCAAATTATTTTTAAATAAGTTGCATGAAGCATTTGAACTAATCAAAGTATTGGATAAAAAAGTAATAATTACTGGTGATTTTAATGTACATTTTAACTCAGATACCTTGAAAAACTTAAATTTTACAGATTTTATTAACTCTTTTGGATTTGATAGTTTAGTTAATGAACCGACAAGAAATAACAACTGTTTAGAACTTCCTTCTAAACTTTGATTCTTTTCATAACACGTCATATGTAGTTGACACAAACTTATCAGATCACAAAGCCATTGTTTTAGAGATAGATATCATTACTAAGGAACCAGCAAAACTAAATAATTTATTGTACAGACCTATAACACAGGTAGGTCTTAATACTTTTTATAATAACTTAAATAAAGTGGAATGGAATTTTGTTAATGATAAAAAATTGAATGCTGACGAAAAATTTCAAATTTTTCTGAATATTCTTACGGAACAAATTGATGTAGCTTTTCCAACTAAAGTAAAAACTGTAACTTCCGAAAAACCAAAGATAGAATGGTTTAATGACGAACTGCGAGAAATGCGTGAATATTTAAATTTCCTTCATTATTTAAAAAAGCAATATCCAAATTTGACAGGTATAGGTGATAGGGTTAAAGGATATAGAAGGCTGTATAGAGCTAAAATTGAATTTTATAAAAAGAATGCCAACGAATCATACATTTCTCATAGTACGAACCTATCAAAAGCATCTTGGGATATAGTAAATTCTAAACGCAAAAATAAAAAACAGACGACTAGTGATTCTAATTTAAATTCTGACGATTTTAATAATTTTTTTACAAATATCGCATTCGAACTTACAAAAAATGTAACAAGTACTATCGATCCTATTAGTCTAGTAACAAGTACTGCAAATAATATTTCTTTTAGTTTCTCAGAGATCTCTTTTGTCGAAATGCGCGACCTCTTAAAAAATATTAAAAATAACCCGAGCAAGGATGTGTACGATATAAATATAAATATTATAAAATACGTACAAGACATTATTATTATTCCTCTCACAAAATTAATTAACGAATGTATAAATAGTGGAACTTTTCCTCAATGCCTTAAAACATCCAAAGTAATTCCACTCTTTAAAAAAGGCGATTTAAATGAAATGAATAATTATAGACCTATATCTATCATACCTACGTTGGGGAAAATAATAGAAAAAGCCCTCTTTCAACAACTTGTGACTTTTTTTGAAAGCAATAATCTCCTTTCGAATTGTCAATTTGGTTTTCGCTCCGGTAAGTCCACCACTGATGCAATAAACAAAATAGTGGAAAGTATAACAATAGCTTTTGAAAATAAAAGTTTTGCTGGAAGTACCTTCTGTGATCTGTCGAAAGCTTTCGACTGTGTGCAGCATGATATCCTGATTCATAAACTTCAAAAATATGGAATTCACACTACAGCTATCAATTTCTTAAAATCCTACCTTGCAAACAGAGATCAAATAACTGTTTATAATGGAGTGTCGTCGTCATTAGCGAAAGTAAAATTCGGGGTACCACAAGGGTCAGTACTTGGACCCCTATTATTTCTCATATATGTTAATGATCTGCCTAATTATGTTACTGACACTTCGCTTGTACTGTTCGCTGATGATACCAACATGATAAATATAAATAACAATTTAAATGATTTACGACAGGATATGCAACGTTCACAGTTGAAGGCATCCGAGTGGTTCAAAGCGAATAAATTGAATCTTAATGATCTAAAGACACAAAACATGATTTTTTCTACTCGGAGTTTAAACAATTTTGACAATCTCGATAATGTAAAGTCTTTAGGAATAATTATGGATCCACATCTACGTTGGAATCAACACGTTGATTATCTATCTGGTAAACTATCCAAGGTTGTGTATTTAATAAGAAATTTAATGGCAGAGTTACCTCTAACCGTCATAAAACAGTTTATTTCTCTCTGTTTCAGAGCATTTTTTCATATGCTCTAATTACCTGGGGGCACTCCTCTCATCTACACAGAGTATTTTCGCTGCAGAGACGTGTTATGAGAATAATGACAGGATTGTCCTATAGACAAGATGTTAAGCAAAAATTTGTAGAACTGGGTATCTTGACAGTCCCTAGCTATTACATTCTAACAACGCTCATGTATGTTAAACAAAATCATAACAAATATGTTCCACACAGTGAAATACATGAACATAATACAAGGCACAGAGATCAGGTTTGTTTGGATTACACTCGACTTGTTAAAAGCCAGAATGGAATAAATTATTATGGTCCAAAATTTTTTAATAATTTATCGCCAAAGATCAAGCTGTTGCCAGAGAAAAACTTTCGTATTAGAATTAAACAAATTCTGCTGAATGGAGCGTACTATTCATTTGACGAGTTTTTATCTGACGTTTCATATTAATATAATTTTCAGTGTTTTTATTATTGTTAGTTTTTCGTTATATAGTGTGATGTAGTTTACAATGATTGTTCTTTTGACTTATGTAAAACCACTGGTTATTGGCATCAATAAATTTATTATTATTATTATTATTATTATTATTATTATTAACTAGTTTTTCAATTATTTTTGCTAATGTGGGAATTAATGATATAGGACGAAAGTTAGATGGATCATCCAATTTACCCCCTTTATATAGCGAAATTACTACTGATGTTTTTAAACAAGTCGGGAATATTCCCGATTCAAAAGACTTATTTATTATGGCTACCAACACAAAAAGAGCGGAATCAGGCAATTGTTCAATTATCTTAACAGAAATTTCGTCAATACCAGATGATTTTTTATTTTTAATCTCCCTAATAATTTCTCTTAATTCTATTGTATTATATAAATATAAGGTTTTTTGATTATATGTTCCATTTAAATAGTTCAAGGGATCTTTTGGAGGAATTATGTCTTCGGTTAATCTATCTGCGATTGAACAATAGTACTTATTTATAATATTGGGATTTAAAGAACTTTTAATAGTTGATTTGCTTTTACCCCTAAGGTCATTTATAATAGACCAGCTCTCTTTTGTCTTATTAACTGCCATGTCAATTCTAGAATTGTAATGATTTTCTTTTGCCCTTTTGATAAGTTTTTTGTATATAGTACGATATTTGGCAAAATAATAAAAAATAATTGATTATTTGTATATTTCCTTATATAATGAAGTGATCTTAAATTTTTTGCTAAAGTTTTTATTCCTTTAGTCACCCATGGTTTTTTATTTTTTAATTAATTTTTTTGAATAGGGAAAGCATCATTAAATGCATGAGTTAGACACCGATAAAAAGCATCGAAAGGTTCTTCCGTATTTAAGAGATCTGTCCAGTCAGTTTTTATGCAATTCTGAGAAAACTTATTATAATTATTCCGACTATATAAACGTCCATATTTATATTTTTGGCTGACTATATTTGACTCTATATATATTTATAAGTGTTTAATATATGTGAAAAGTAACTTGCAGGAGTTTAAAACACGTCATAGCAGTCACACATATAGTACAAGACACGGGGAGCTTTTATCTATGCCGCCGCACAAAACAACAAAATTTAAGGAATCTCTTCATTATAATAGCATTGTATTATACAATAGTCTCCCTGAAAATCTCAGACACCTTCCAATGTCGAAGTATAAAACCGAAATTAAAAAAATACTTGTCGAAAGTGCTTACTATAGTGTGGATCACTTTGTTAATAGATTAACTATATAAATATAAACCTTTTTATAATTGATTCTTATATGTGTGATGCTTAGTATTTTGTGTATGTAACTTTAGTTGTATTTTTATATTTTATTTATGTATGTAGATGTATGTATCTACGTAAACTTTTATCTATGTCTTTGTTCGTATATGTATCTATGTTAATATTTTTGTATTATAAACATGACTTATCCTATATCATGCATCGTGATCTAAAGGATTAATAAACTATTATTATTATTATTATTATTATTATATTGGTACCTCTTAGAGTGTAATTTATGTTGCGATCCGTAAACACAGTGAACTTATTAATATTAGACTTGACAAACAGACAACACGATAAGATGTATAGAGATTGAAGCGTAAGAATTTTGAGAGAGGGAAACAGGTCCCTGCATGAGTATGTAGAATGCCTGAACATCATGGTTCTGATGATTTTTTTTTGCATTATGAACAAATCATTTATTGTAGAATTACCCCAGCATAAAATGCCATACTTTAATAATGATTGCACATGTCCAAAGTAATACATTTTAAGCACTTCTAGATTTACATAAGAGCGAAGCTGCCAAAGAATGTAGCTTCTAATAGACATTTTTTTTATTAAAGAGTCAATATGATCAAACCAATTTAGGTTATGATCCACTAATATACCTAACAATTTAACTGAGTCACTATTTTTTATGGTTAAATGATCAGTTTTAACTAATAAACTAAGTTATTACAATCCTCTTCACCACCTTACCTCCGCAAAAAATTATCTTTCCGGTTCAATCATCACAATGCAATTTAAAGATTTACTGATAAACTTTCATTGCTTAAATTTCGTACATCTATGTTTCATAAGTCTTTTACCTTGAACGCAACTACACTGTATAATAAATTACCTAGTTCGATAAAAAATATTCCAGTAAATTAGCTTTCGTAGAAAAATGAAAGTAATTCTTTCATAATATAATGCGTGAAAATTTAATGGCAGAATAATAATAATATAAACATTATTTTTCTGTTGCATCGCTTGCTTTTTTTCTTTCTTCGCCTTATATGTGTAAATATTTGTATTATAAATAATACATCTTTAATAAAGGCATAATATTATTATTATTATTATTATATAACTTTTTTATTTTTAAAGTTATTACTATGAACCAAAAACCAAATTGCTTTACCAAGTTTTTTTTTGTCATCAGAAAAAACAAAAGACTCAATTGTCAAAGATATACACATATGCCATTCACATTTTATTTACATTAGAGTAGACTATGATATGTTTTTCTTAGGTTGTCTACCATTGACAAAATATTGAAGTATCAGATTTAATTGATTGTCACTGTCATTTACTGTTGGCTGAATTGCCAAATTTTTCATTGATAACATTGCTGTGCTTTCTTTAGGGTCTCACTCTGGCAACTATGTAGAACTAATTTGAATTTGTGGTTATATTTGTGACTTTTCAACATAACCTCAGTAATTAAAACAGTCAATCATACCAACAGAATTCAGATTTTCCAAAGCCTACTCTAATTTAAATAAAGTGTGAATGGCATATTACTTGTATTTTTTTAAATGGAACACCCTATATATTTTTAACCAGTTGGATAACATATTTCGTTCTGATTTCATGGTATAGCACACTTTATATTTTGATCCAGTAGTTTCCAATTTATTTACAAAAATGTAAAGTATTTATCACTCATTTCTTGAACATTAACTGAAGGAATATCATTGTGAAAATAATAATCAATTTAAATGTATGTACCAAAAGCACAATAAGCTTTATGCCATACTGACGCGCCAAATTATAGTTTGTCATATGTAAAAATTAACATTATTTTATTTTCACGGCACACTATCATCCAATATAGTTATTTATGCAACAAGTGCATAAGATGAGATTTTTCACGAATGGAAATTCCCAAATTCCATGAGTGAACAAAGTTCATCTTACGCATGAATTGCATACATTTTTTCTACTACCGAACTGGACCTAAATTATATAATTATTACAGTATATCCGAGGGGTAAACCGTAGTTTAGTGTACAACTTCCTAGTATTACTAGGTATTACTGGTTATTATTCGGTATTATTCAGTCTCGTATTCAGTATTATTCAATATTATTCCAGTATTATTTGGTATTATTGGCAAAATGCTCGGTATTATTCCAGTATTATTAAAAGTATTTGTTGGTATTGTGCAGGTATTACTAGGTATTATTGGTGGGGCGAAGTGCTATTTCGCATGCGCTTTTAAAACAGTTTCAGATCATCTGATAGCTGAATATTCACCAAGTGCCTGTTAGTGTTCTACTATTGTTTGGAGAAGTGAACGAACTGGGATATTTTTGAACATAGAATTACAAGAAATTTCTTCTAAAACTTTGAAAGACAAGTTCTAGCATGAAAGAAAATTACACTCGCACATCGTCAATAACAACGTACATGTCACTTTACCGCACTAGTGCTGAAAAGTACTACTTTTCTACATTCAAATCATTATTTAAATATAGAATTATTCTAAACAGTAGTAGACAAAATATTTGCAATTATTCACACTCGGTTTCATATAAAAACGTAAGTACCTGCCTATTAAAGGCACTAAGTGTGAAATTACTGACAGAATCATGTAGAAGTGAGTGTGAAGTGTAGAGCGAGCCACTAAGTGGTATTATTACAAAATACCCTGGTATTATTAGGTATTACTACGAAATACCATGGTATCATTAGGTATTCTATAAAATACTGTAGTATTATTGTATTATTAAGTATTATTACAAAATATTATTATTAGGTATTACTGCAAAATACCGTAGTATTATTAGGTATTATTACAAAACACTCAAGTATTCCTGGGTATTCATGCAAAGAAGTATTAGTTAACAGATATTTTTTCAGCGGTTTACCCCTCTAGTATATCTCTATATTCCTAATTGATATAGATTATATTCTCGTGTTCTATGAACAGTTTAAATTTTATGTTATAATTATTACCTATGTATAATAATAATAATAATAATAAAACGTATGTATTTAGAGCAAATGTTTTGTATATTAGGTTGTCCTCTTTTTCAAATTCAATAATAAATAAATAAATTAGAATATGTTCCGTTAATCGACTTGGTTGTTTTGGTTGAGATTTGAGTGTCCCGTAAATGGCATATTACTGAAAATAAGTTAAATTATGGAAAAATTGGTATATCAGCTAGGACCAAAACAACCGACGTTTTAGATCGGTAATCAGCGGTTTTCTTGGAGGGGGAACGTCAAACTGTTTTGACTGAAGATCAGAAAGTGTAAAAAGTGTTTGGGTTTTTACTTGTGCTCTCCGAATTTCATACAATACAAATTATAATTATAATAAATTATGGAAACATTAGATTTTGCAGAGGTAAGGTAATAAATAATAATTATAAGTCATAGATGAAGTATACCAACAACCAATCTTAGATTATGGTTCCGGCAGAAACAAAACAATGAGCGTCCCGTTAATAATTACGTAACCGATTAACCAAGATTCAACCGCTGTCAAAATTCTTGGTCTTTGTTGGTTCCTAATTGTGTATTAACGGAACATATTCTTAATGTGAAAATTTCAAAACGTGAAAACTTAATATGTCATTTAAAAATCAGAATATTGCTATAGTATAGCCTACTTAATTTTAAATGAGTGAAACTAACCAAAGTCTTAAGAATATAAATGAAACCTCAGAATTATAAAAAAATTCAAATATTGTTAAAGAATACTGAGAATTAGGTATACGGATTGCGAAAGTACTCATCTTACCATAGGAAACCTCAAAATATACAGCGTGTCCCTCTTTTAATAGCCCCCCCTTCACAACTCAGTTATTAGTTATCCAATTTTAACCAAATTTGGATAGGTGTCAATGCCTTTGGTGTGATCTTTTTGAAGTAAACAAAATTTATTTTTGTCAGTGGCGTGCATTTTTATTAAGAAAAAAGAAGTCGCGTTTTCGAGAAATCATATTAGCATAGCCCTCTACAGTTACAAGCCATGAAGTAACAATGGCAACATCGCATTTCCTGTCAATGGTCGTCCTGTTTGTAATTCAGCCATCCCTTACTTTCATGCACTGATTTAAGGATTTTGTTTAGGAAATAAAGTATAAAGATCCCAAAACTTGTGCTATAAATTTATTTCGTCAAAATGAATAATTTACAAATATATAATTCTAGAATATACACTTAATAGGGTAAAATCCACTCTAAATTGTTTGATGGCAATTCATAACTATTTACAAAAACACTAACATTAAAACTTTGATTTACGCTAATACTTGAAACTACTTTTACTTCGCTACTATCAGTATCAGATTCTTCACTGTCGTAGTCAATATTTAAAATATAAAAATACAAGACATTGTTCACACACACTTGTAATTCCACTTAATGAAGCATCATTTTTTTGGCACAGCCTGCACAAAATATTCAAAGCTTGATATGATGTCATCGGCAAGAAACTGGTCAATATCATTATTTTGCCTTTAGCATCTTGTCTTCTTTCTTCAGGATTACGTCGAGACACTGGCTTAGTTGTAGAAAGATACTTCGGTTGATTGGAAAATATGTGAAGAATTGCATCCTCATTTAAACGAGGATATGTTATTTCTCTTCCTTTTCTTTTTTGGGATTTATTACCACATTCGCTTGCGATATGTTAGTTAGCCTCGTGCGTATTACCTATCTTTATAAAGCTCCATGGTTGTAACTTCTCTGCCTTCAAAATGCAAACTGCAAATAGCTGAATTTTTACTAATGCAGTAGTCCTCCGTATGTATAGCTCTAAGCCAATTTATTGCAGCACTGGATCCTTTGGGAAAGGATAAGTACTATTTGAGGATTCAGTTTTTAAAGTACTTGCATAGTATACAGCAATGTCGAGGCATCTATAATATAAAAAATAAATGCATATTTAGTGCGCGTCATGAGTCATATGTAATGTCAAAGAATTGGATGCAAACAATTTATAAATTTATAACATCCACTGATAGAAACGTGTAATTTTGTAACATTTGTCAAATAAACTATTCATTTATAAATAACAATTAGCAAGGTGTACAGGGTGTTCACGCGAGAATTGAACCCCCCCCCCCCGCCTAGATCCTTCCCCTTTTACACAATTTGAAAAATAAAAATTCGTTCCTATACGATTTTTTCCATAGTTTTCAAATATGTCCATCATAATTTCCTATATCTCGTCATATACAGAGTGTTGCATATTTTTTTTTCAACTTGTGTGACACCCTGTATCTAATTATCGTAGTTGGTGCAGTTTTTCATTCTGAACACAAATAAAAGAAAAAAATCTAACGGACTCAAGTCCAGACTTCGAGCTGGCCATGCTATAGGACTGCGGTTACCCATCCATTGACCATAGGTATTGTTTAAATAATTAACCACCGGTAAAGATTTTGTGGGGAGTGCTCCGTCTTGTTGCCAGATTGCGTTGACATATCTTCTTGGAAAGCGAATATCTTGCAGTAACTGGCTTCGAGCATATAAGGGAAAATAGAGGTGGCGTGACATCTCCTAACAATGGGATTGTATGTCTGCGGAACTGGCGAGCGACTGTAGGCGAGGGACGCGCGAGGGGGGAGCATTTGTTTACATCTCATCCTTTCAACAGTGGCGTAGCATTTATTTTTATTTTATTTTTTACAATTATTATTTTCATTTATTTATTTATTAACTTCAATAATATCTCTTATAACATTAATAATAATTATATATTCGATATGATATTAGCTTATATGTTCATGGAGGAGGAAAATTTTAAGTATAATAAACAATGGTATAAAGCTTTTGTGGTTTGAATGGTTCAAGCAAACTATTATGTATATTTGAGTTGTGTTCAGACGAACATCTTGCTGCTTTTCATCCAAATTATACGAACATGTTGAATATAACTTTGTTAGCATTACTTTATATTTTTATATACATATGAGAATGGACATTTATGCATGGTAAATGTGAGTAGAAAGAAATGGAATAAAACTTAACACAAATACAAAATTAAGATAATTAACTATACAATTCTTCAACTTATTCTAAAATTTGAGGAAAACTTTTACAGACGATAACTAATAAGATTAACTTTTTTTAATGCTAATAAAATAAAAATCAGAAAACAGCCCACTAACTAATCTACTGTCATTCATGTCACTTTCGCAGACTACGATGTGTCTTGGATTTTGCAGTGTTCTTCTAAAATATAGTAATATTTATATTAATTTAATTTATTTTTGTCATATTCACATATTGCTTACATTTTTCTTGGTGGTAGAACGGCAAAACTACTAGAAGGTGAACTGGCAGATAACGTGCGTTCAGGTGATATGCCCACAACAATTTCAACATTACTTCCGGATGAACTGGCAGTATGTCCAGGTGATATTTCAACAACATTTCCGACAATACTTCTGGGTGGACTGGCAGTTAATGTTCAACTTGAATGTTCCCATGGCCGAGAATATCCTGTACACATTTAATTTTAGATATATAATCTGCCATAGATTACTATTACTAGAGACAAAATAGAAAAAATATAAAACAAGTGTATATTATTTATTAAATTAATATACTAATCGTACGGGCATATAATTACAGTTGACTCAATGGTTTTTTGGACTGACGTCATCAACGTATGACACCAAAAGTTGTTTGTTATCTGGTCCAATGCACAGGATGTGTTACGCAAGCTCATTCATAGATTGTAGATGACATGTGTTCTTATAGCCATTTCAGTAAGAATAGTGATGAACGATCGAATACATTATATGATTGTACAAACGAGTCAAATACTTCTTTTCTGGTTTCTTATATTAACGACGTCAGTCAAAATTAAATATATTTTATTATTAACCTATTACAATTACATACCTATAGCCCTTAACAGGGATGGAGATTCACACAGTCTTAATGGAACAACAACTTTCTTTAAATATTTTATTCCAACCTGCGGTTCTTCAGTGAAATCATTTTGTGCAAAGTGATCTGAGCAAATATATGCATACTTTATTGAAATGGCCAAAGACATTATCCATGTTTGCTGTTGTTCTATATCTTCTGAAAATCTAGGAAAAAAATATATAACTACCTCAAAAAAATAACGTTACGATACGTCTATGGAATTTGATTCTTACCAGTGAAATGTCCGATTTACGTTTTATCCTGTACTATATGACACATTACGCACCTTTTGTTCACTGTCTTTTATTAATAGAGTATCCAAACACTCAAAAACACAACAAATTAACGAAAATCGGCAAATAAACTAAAAATGACAGTAACTGTCATTATTATTATTATTAAATTAATAATTGATACATAACAGATATAAAACTAATAATTAGATATAGGTATTTAACGAATTTTCATTAATGCACCTAAGTCATGAAGACTTGTATGTGCAGCCTTATACTAAAATTAATTAAAAATTTCCTATCTTTTTACAATTTCTTGTATAGCATAAACATATGTACTATTAGTAATGTATCCTAATTGTAAAATTAGAAACTGCCGGTGGAGAGTATAATTATATATACACACACATACATACAATATATACCTACCTATATAATATTTACAATAGCATATTTTTCATAAAAATTTTGTGAAAACATCAGAGTGATTTACTATAAATTGTTTACATTTCAAAATAAATGTTTTAACATTTTTTATTAGTCTTATTTCTATTGGAAGTGAATTATAAAATTTTGGAGCAAGATAATTAATAAACCGTTGATTTAAGTTATTGTTACTGTTTGGGATTTTTATGTGTAGGTTAGATCTAGTTCTTGTATCATAATCATGCATAACATAGTTTCTTAATGTGTCTTTTTTTTTAACATATATACAAGTGTCAAGTATATACAGAGTACGAACATTACAGATTTCAGCCGAGTATAATAGATTAGTAGGATAGAGCTTATTTTTATGATATATAACTTTTAAAATATAATTTTGTACAACTGAAAGTTGTTGAAGTGAATTATTATACAGACCACCCCAAACCAAAATACCATATCTCAGTAACGATTCAATTAGAGATTTATATATCATTAGTATTAAATTTTTCTTCAAAAATTCTCTCATCATATAAAATTTATGTATCAGATTCCTTATTTTGCCAGTTAAATAAATTATATGTTTGTCCCATTTTAGATTTTCGTCTATCATTATACCAAGATATTTAATTCATTCTGCTTCTGTTATGTCTTCTTCAATATTTTCAATTTTTATCAATGTAAATTGCGGGCGATTTGCATTTGTCAGGGAAAAACAGAGATAATTTGTTTTACTTGCATTTAGTGACAGCTGGAAGGTATCAAGCCAATTTTTAACAGTTTTCATGCTTCCCGTCAAAATATCCTTTGTTTCTTCCCATGTATTACCTTTGTAAATCAGAACTGTATCATCAGCATATGAAATTATTTTACAATTTATATTTTGTCTAAGTAAACCGTTTATGTATATTATAAATAAAATAGGCCCTAAGACAGTGCCTTGTGGTACACCCATTTTTATAATTTTAGAGTTACTCATGCTTTGTCTGATTTTAGAGTGTTGTTTTCTTTCTGATAAGTGGCTTTTGAAGGTTTCCAACACAGTGCCTCTTATTCCATAATGCCAAAGGACATTAAGTAACTTTTCATGAGGCACTGTGTCAAATGCCTTCGCTAAATCAAGAAATACAGTAATGCATTTTTTATTGTTATTAAGATTATTTGTTATTTCACTGATTAGTTCATACATCGCATCCGTTGTACCTAATCCCTCAGTAAACCCAAATTGATTTTTCGATAAAATATTGTGATTTTTCAAAAATTTAATTAACTGATCTTTAAGACACTTTTCAAATATTTTTCCAAAATTATTTATTAAACTTATGGGTCTAAAGTTACTTATTAATGCTTTGTTTCCAGCTTTATGTACAGGGGTAACAATTGCAGTTTTAAATTGTGAGGGTACTTTTCCAGTCAAGAAAATTAGGTTGATAATATGTACTAAGGGATTTAATATAAATAAGTGTGTCATTTTTATCATTTTAGAAGTTATACCATCTATACCAGGTGAGCTATTATTTTTAAGGGAGTTAATATGGTTAATAATGTCATTTTCTGTCACTGGTTTGAGAAACATAGTGAAGTCATTATTAGGAATTTGAAAATTAACAGGAGGTTGAGGTATAGAAATTTTTTTAGACATGTCCAATCCAATATTAATAAAGTAATCATTACAGTAGTTTGCCATTTCTGTATCATCATTAAATGGTTTATTATTAGAATCCATTATTTGTACTTCGGTTTTTTTTTTATTTGTATTTTCATTAGTAGCCTCTACGATTATTTCATATATTTTTTTTATATTATTTTTACTTTGTAGAATCTGCTCTTTGTAATGATTATTCTTTGCATCTTTAATAATATTTAACAATCGATTTCTATACCTTTTATATTCATTTTCTAAATTTGTACTATATTTTTGTCTCTTTTTCATTTTATCTCTAATTTTTATTGAGGTGATAATACCATTTGTTATCCATGGCTTTATTTTGTGATAAATTTTTATTTTTTGATTAATTATTGATTGTGACTGTTTCAGTAATTCGTTATATTTATTTGTAAAGATATTAGTCGCCTCCTTTGGATCATTCGAAGATGATACTATTGACCAGTCTTGCAACTGGACTAGTTGTGTAAATCTTATGTAGTTCGTTTTAGTAATTGGAGATGTTTTGATTTCCTTATGTATAGGGTTATGCAAATTAATGTTTATCATGACTGGATAGTGATCTGTAATATCCGTATTAAGTACAAAGGATTTGTATGTTAAATTGCTCTTTTTTAATTTCTTTCTTATAAAGATATGATCTAAACAAGTCAGGGTTGGAACACGAGTAGGTACTTTAATATATGTTTCAAAACCATGATGGGCTAATGCAGATAAGTAACTATTTACGTGTCTATCATCTTTCTCTAATATATTTATGTTAATATCCCCCATTAAAACCTCAATTTGGTTTTTCAAATTTAGTGCCAGATATAGGTCAATATCGTCAATGAAAGCCTGTTTTTCTGTTGAGGGTGATCTGTACAATGCAGTTATACCATAGGATATGTTGTTAATAACAATGTTTAGCTTGCTAACTGTAATATGAGAGTTCCTAAATTTTATATTTTCTATATCAACATTATTAATCTGTGCTTTTACAAAGATAATCACACCATCATTTTTATTAATGTCACTATTATTGTAGTATGCATTGTATCCAGGTATATTAAAGTTATTAACTGACTGAATTTGATGTGTTTCACTAAGTATTATTACATCACAAAAAGCTAATTGAAATGTTTGAATTATTACTAGTAATTCATCAAAATTATGTTTGACACTTCTTATATTAAAATGGACTATACTTAACACTTTATGTTTGAAAATTTGTGCACTAATGTCTTCAGCATTTATCATAGTCCCATAGTTTTCCCCCAATGGATCTTCGTCTAATCTTTGCAATTCATATAAAACCTCCTCTTCTTGTTGTAAAACCATTATTGATTATAATCTATTTTACTTTTCCAAATTTCAGTATGGTATTTAAGAGTGGGACAGTCATATACAATGAACGTTCGGAGCAGTACAGAGCATGACATTATTTTCGCCAACCAATAAGATTAGGGGATTTGCAGTTTGTTTGTTTACTAATATTTAGTAAATATTTACAGTTGTTGGTCAGACAAACAAACGGGGCTTTGGCCCCCTCTATTTTCCCTTATATGCTCGAAGGTAACTGGTATTTCTTAGAAAGTTAAAATAACGATGGCCTGTTAAAGCGCCATCGTAATATATTGGGCCGATTATTTGATAATTGATAATTCCGCATCATACGCTGAAAGACTGCCCCAGCTTTAACCAGTGACGTAACTAGTTAAAACTGGGGCAGTCTTTCAGCGTATGGTGCGGAATTATCAATTATCAAATAATCGACCCAATATATTGCGGTGGCGCTTTAACAGGCCATCGTTATTTTAACTTTCTAAGAAATTAAATATACCAGTTACTGCAAGATATTCGCTTTCCAAGAAGATATGGCAACGTAATCTGGCAACAAGACGGAGCACTCCCCACAATATCTTTACCGGTGGTTAATTATTTAAACAATACCTATGGTCAATGGATATGGGTAACCGCAGTCCTATTGCATGGCCAGGTCGAAGTCCGGACTTGAGTCCGTTAGATTTTTTTCTTTTATTTGTGTTCAGAATGAAAAACTGCACCAACTACGATAACTAGATACGGGATGTCACACAAGTTGAAAAAAATATATGCAACACTCTGTATATGACGAGATGTAGGAAATTATGATGGACATATTTGAAAACTACGGAAAAAATCGTATAGGAACGAATTTTTATTTTTCAATTTGTGTCAAAGCGGAGGGATCTAGGCGGGAGGTTCAATTCTCGCGTGAACACCCTGTACAATACTATTTTATTTTTGTTTTATAAGTCTATATCATTATTATATTTTGTTATATTTATAACAGGTTATAAAATACTGGTGAGTCAATCATATACAGGGTGAGTTCACTTTAAATGGGGAAACTTCGAGAATCGATTCTTTATTGAAAAATAAGTGTAGTTTGTCCTATAAACATTTTTCATATGGGAGTTGGTTTTCGAGATACAGGACGTTGAACTTTTTTTTTTTTTTTAGTTTTTAACGAATAACTTTAAATTGGTTAGACCGATTTTTATAAAATTTGGGTTTTGTTTATGTTAGATTAAAGTTTATCAAATGATCTGAAAAAATTGAAAATATCGCCCCCGCAGGCCGGAGACCACGGACCCCTTTTTAAAAAAGATTCTACGCCTATGGTCGTCTCAAAAAATGGATATGATTTTTTTATTCTCCGATATTTTCTGAACATAAAATGTCTCTAGTAAATTTTCGCTATTTTTGATAGTTTTCCGGTTAATTGAGGTCAAATGGTTTATTGTAATGCCCCCTAATGTTTATTTTATTTGCCGATGAGCCGGTGTCTGCTATTACGTAAAGTCGTTTCAAAGGGTCTTTATCATTTTCAGTCTAAATTGTTTGAAACGATTTTAAAAATTGAGAGAGGAAAAATAAAGCAATTGAGAGACAATAAAGACATTTATTTTATTAATACATTTTTTTTCATTTCTGTTAGCAAACACCGGCTCATTGGCAAATAAAATAAACGTACAATAAATCATTTAACCTCGATTAACCGGAAAACTATCAAAAATAGAGAAAATTTACTAGAGACATTTTATGTTCAGAAAATATCGGAGAATAAAAAAATCATATCCATTTTTTGAGACGACCATAGGCATAGAAAAAGGGGTCCGTGGTCCCCATATCTACGCCTGCGGGGGCGATATTTTCAAATTTTTCAGATCATTTGATAAACTTTAATCTAACATAAACAAAACCCAAATTTTATAAAAATCGGTCTAACCACTTTAAAGTTATTCGTCGAAAACTAAAAAAAAAAAAAAAGTTCAACGTCCTGTATCTCGAAAACCAAATCCCATATGAAAAATGTTTATAGGACAAACTACACTTATTTTTCAATAAAGAATCGATTCTCGAAGTTTCCCCATTTAAAGTGAACTCACCCTGTATACATACCTTTTTAGTGCTTAAATATTTTTATTTAATTAAATTATTATCACTTTTCCTAACTTTAAACATTGTTTGCATCCATTATCTGTCAGATGACGTTTTCACTAAATGACCGTATATAATGCTTTCTTACCTTTGTCCAGTTTAAAAACTTCAAATAAGCGAAGTTAATGAATTATTAAAAATAATTCTTAATAACACAGTACTAAAGTACAAACAGTACAAAGTCTAAAAAGTAATTACTAAACAAACCCCGCTGGTAAACAACACGACCAGAGTGGCCTACCTGTCGCGTTGCCAGATTTCAAACTTCATGGCTTGAAACTGTAGAGGGCTATGATATTAGGCATTTTTTTACAGAAAAACGAATACAAAATTATTAATCAGCATGCTTTAGAACCCCCATGCCGAAAATTTCACTACATTTTGATTAAGGGTTTCCGAATAACGGGTCCAGTAAAAATACATTTTTTTGAATCGTAAATAATTGACAGCTTGAAAACGGTTTGCGTTTTGAAAAATGTCTTTCCTCATTTTTAATTTAAATTGATTTACTCTATCTCTCCATGCCTTCAAAAGTTTCAAAAGCTGCAAGCAAAAATTTTTCATTGGACGATAAAAAAATATTTTAACCGGTCCTGTATTATTTGGGCATTTAAGTGATAAAAAATTATCTTATGTGATAATAAATCAATTTTATACCAAAAGAAAGAAGGTTGCTCTGATATTAAATTAAACTATTTTTCGAAAAATAAACCATTGTCAAGTTAATTATTTATTTACGACTGCGGCATTTCAAACTTTTGAGCACATGATGTGATAGAGTAAATCAGTTTAAATTTAAAATGACATATGACTTTTTTTCGAAACCCAAACCGTTTTCAAGTTATCAGTTATTTACGACTGAAAAAATGTATTTTCACTGGGCCCGTTATTCGGAAACCCTTAATCAAAATGTAGTAAAATTTTGAACATGGGGGTTCCAAAGCATGCTGATTAATAATATTGCATTAGTTTTTCTGTAAAAAAATGCCTAATATGACTTCTCGAAAAATCGACCCCGTTTTTCTTAATAAAAATGCACGCCACTGACAAAAATAAGTTTTGTTTAATTCAAAAAGGTCACCAAATGCTGTTAATAGTAACCCAAATTTGGTTGAAATCGGATAACTAATAACTGAGTTGTGAAGGGGGGGCCATTAAAAGTGGGACACGCTGTATACGATGTGAACTGTCGCTGCCTAAACAAGTGCTTTACTGTTCGTCTTTTGTCGCTGTATGCTCGTCTGCATGAATCGTTCATCAATTATCGACTGCGCACGTAATGTAACTAAACAAATCTAAGCGGCAAATTTAGATACTATTCGTATGTCAAGATAAGTACTTTCCCAATCTGTATATTATAGTAATATACCGTGATAATAAATAAATTAAATAACCACATTTAACGTTTTTAAAGTAAAATGATTATTATAAGCCTTGTTCGTAGAGTAGTCAGAAACTATCAGAAACTGTCCGACGCATGCGCATTTGGTTGTAGAGTTGCGCGTGTTAAGTCAAAGCACTTTTAAATTTCAGAGCTGTATTAAAAATCACATCTCTACAGTCATCAAACTATCACAAATCGGTTCTACGAACAAAGCTATAGGTGCTCTAAAACCAAACTGGGCTAGACCAGCGGCTTGCTTAAATTTAATTTAATAAATTAAATTAATTAAGATTCCGGGTGCCGCATAGGCCCATTGCCCATTTTGGCGTAGTCGAACTTTATTTCGCGACGAGGCCACTGATGGCCACTGCAAGACGCCGAATATTATGCCGGCGGCAATGGCGCCGGGTTAGCCCAGTTTGGTGAAGTCCCGCCTTAATATGCAATTGTTTACTTTTTTACTTTACGCGCTAGTGCGTAAAGTAAAAGACTTTACGCATTAGTTTACGCAGGCTCGTAGAAAAAATATTTTACATTTTTGTGAATAAATTTGAACTGCTGAGCCTAACCTACAAAAACAAAAGAATTAACATATCCAACTCTTCAAGAATATATAAAACAATATGTAGACCGCTGATTGAATACGGACATCCTCTATATTTAAACTGCAGAAACCCAGCTTTAAATAATTTTCAAGTAGCCGAAACCTCATCCCTTAGACTAATAACTAAACTTCGCCACCCTAATAAGTAATAACCATCTCCACAACCCTCCCAATGAGCTACTATACAACATGACCAAAGTACATCCAATTAAAAATAGACTGAAGACTCTGACATAAAAATTCATTTCTCGTCCCCACAATTTGAATTTAATTACACCTTTAATAATACAAAGAAACATGATGACACCAAGATATAAATATCCAGAAAAAACTATTTATGAAATGTTACTAATATCGCAAGAACAATAAACACAATTAGTTAATCAGTTCCTATACATTTAGTTTTTTTTTTTTTTTTTCTAATTTTGTATCATAACTCTCTTACTAATAGCACATCTGCAAAATAAAACAATATTATCGATGGCCTTTTGGTTATATTTATAGTTATAATCAATAAAGAACTATTATTATTATTGAACTGCTGAATCAAAATATAAAGTGTGCTATACCATGAAATCAGAACGAAATATGCTATCCAACTGGTTAAAAATATATAGTGTTCCATTTAAAAAAAACACAATTTATGTGTATATCTTTGACAATTGACAGTCTTTTGTTTTCTCTGGAGACAAAAGAAAACTTGGTGAGCAACCCTGCAATTTGATTTTTGGTTCATAGTAATAACTTTAAAAATAAAAAAGTTATATCAGATCAAAATGTTATCAAGATAAAGTGACTAGACTACCCTGTACAGTATTTTACAGGATGTTCACTTAGTACGCGAAGTCTAATTAAATTAATTAATTAAAAGAGATAAATATATTGTTTTATGGGTACAAGTTCTACAAAACCAAAATAATACTGATTATACATTGTCACGTTATAAATTCTCACCACATTATCAACTACTTAAGAGGTGAAATATTAGCATAAGAATTGTATATAATCCGTGTTTATCGTATTTGTAGATTGTCCCTGGTTTATCGTACCTTGAGAAGTGGATAAAAAGGTTAAGGAGCTTACGCGAGCTCTGATTTCAAAAAGTATCTACGACACACACCTCTCAACAAATTGGTTCAGTAATTTTTTTTATCCAGAATAACCTGATACGGGAATAATCCTTTTTTTTTAGTGCATATGCAACTCATTTCCATTCATTCAAGTGCAATAATTGTTTATATTTATATTATATTGTTAACGATTTGTTTAATGTTTTCAAATTCTGACAGTCAAAGTGTCATTTGTCGCTCCATGGAATACAGAAATATGCGAATAGATCAATAGAAATCTATGCTATTTTTGACGACTGAGATTTGAAGCAGGGTAGCCAACTCGCAAACTCGTTGCCAACTGTTATGCATATTACTAACTTGGACGGAGTTATTATTTTAGATAAACTATGGAAATAAATAAATTTGCAGAAACCAATTAGATTATTAACACTTTATTTACATTTAAATGGTATAAATAGGCAATATTATTAGGATGTAACAATTCTTTATTATAGACTGACTAATTTGGGGAGAGGCGACATCTGTATGGAGTTGGTCGAACTCTTACTGAATATTAGATGATATTTGCAGCAGGTTCTACTTTTTGGTTTAGATATTCGCTAAGGCGGCTTTTTTCATAATAGGATTTTTAAAGTCTTATGAGGGAATCTGATATCATCTGAGAATAGCTGACAAATCTCTCTTTCTTTTTCGACGTGCTAGTGGTAAGGGTCGCACTGAAGTTTTATGAATTTTTATTCATCCGTTCAGGGATTAGCCTTTGTGTGACTTTATTTATTATTTTCATTGTGAGAGAAATAATTGATTTGATATTTCTGTGTATTTAATGAAAATATATCTCGTTAGAGGATTAATTTGCCATTTAGCATCGACCACGTGTAGTCACGATTTTTCGTGAGTTTTCCATCAAGCTTTTCATCAGTGATCGACTAAAAACCCTTTTCAAGGGTTTTTTTTTGGGGTGATAATCTTTCGTCCACCAACAATTGTCTTATCTGTGAAGCCTGTTATTTTGTGAAGCGGTACACTTTCCCTGTACTCGGTTGAGGACAAGAGGCATACGCTGGTCCTGTACGTTGCTGTTACAAGAGGTCCGTGGCGAGTCGTTATTTCACTTGGAGGTACTGCGGGTATCTACGTTATCCAACTGATTGTGTGGGGTGATCTAGGCTGTCCTTCTCAAGGTATCCGAATATCCAGGACATTCATCCACCGTAGCTGTTGGTAGCCAAGGATTCACGCAAGTGTGACCACTTATATATTTTATTTTACCTTATTGCTATTTTAGATCTAAAGTTTATAATAGTTAAGGATAAAACAAAAAGATCATTCTTTTCAAAATAAAATTAAACCATCATTCCTTAAAACTACCAGTAAATTAAAAGTATATTCTCGAAAAACATAAAAATAAAATACTTTTCTATAAGGATAAAATTAAAATAAAATTCTAGAAAACAACTGAAAGATAATTCGTAAGGACCTAAATATTATTTTGATATAATACATAATATACAGGAGGTATCACATATGGTACATATCTCAGAGTTAAATTTAAGTCATTTTATTAGTTGTAAGAGTGACCTAGTTAGGAGTTTGATAAAAATTATTGATTGCGTTTGATATTATTTTATTTAATTATACAGGGTGTACTGAATAACCAAGTACCAACGGTGGCGCTTAAGCTTAAGCTCCGCCACGATATTGAATCAAAGCCTACGATAAAACCATCAATTTTAGGTGAACAATTTCAACGTTCTATATTTTTTTGTTGCGGTTTATGCGCTTCTCATCCCCTAACTAAGTCGCAGGTTATTTTTTTATCATATTATTATGTATGTAGGTATATAAGGTTATTTATATTTCGATTGGGGTTGTTTACCCTAACCACTTTGTTTTTTTTGGAGTTATTTTTTTTTATCATTTATTTTCAACTGAATATATATATTATATAGTTACTCATGCAACTACTGCTCATGTATTTAATTGTAAATTGACTTTCTGTACCTGTAAATAAACATAGAGATTAAAATTAACTAGCTTGTCGTTATTTCTGTGCAGCTCATTTGGTAAATTTTGGAGTTGCACAATTTGCTGCGTTTTTGGGTAACGACTGTATTGGTAAATTTACCTGGCGCCCAGGACATATTATATACATTTTTTTTTATTTGATTAGAGGAACCCCGACCGTCTCCTCTGTTGTTTAGCCGGAGTTTACCCAACTGTCAACATGACAGCTGGTTATTTGTAACCACCTTTTTATCTCTTTTTTTTGGAGTAAATTTGGAAGTTACAACATGGTGTCTCATTTCTTCTGGGCAGGTAGTAACTTTGTTCTTAATGGTAACAAATCTAAACTTTCATTTACAAACATGTAGAAAAGAAAGTACTCAATATAGCTTATTTTTTAAAGGGTTATGTGAGTATAATGATTTACCAGTAGACATCAAGAACTTTGAATATTTTTAAATATAGACTTAGAAAGTACTTGATTGATGAGTAGTTATTTATGTTGTTTGTCAAAGATTTCAAACTATAATTTAATTATATATTTATATACAGGGAGCGGCAGAATAGACTTTACAATTTAAAATTGCTCTAAAATCAATATGCATTTTTTAAGCGTGCAATCTTTCTATCCATTAAATAAAGCATGCTTTGGAGTTTTTTTGACAGGTGTCAAAATATTGGATCGGCAGAATTTACTTTATAATTTCAACTGGAAATAAATATTTTATTTGTGAAGTAACAAGATTTAACAAAGAATTTTACAAAGAGAATGTGAGTTATTTTTAAGAAAAAAATGTGTGAGTTAAATGGCCCCCTTCCATCACCATACACTCTTCTAACCGATGAACAAAATTACTCATTACGGCTTTTAACACCACGCCAGGAATTCCATGAATTTCGTCGCTAATCGCTTCCTCTAATTATTCGATGTTTCGTGGCTCTCGTTGAAATACCCGACTTTTGAGAAAACCCCACAAAAAATAATCGGATGCAGTCAAATCGGGTGATCTGGCGGGCCAGTTTATGTCACCACGGCGTGAGATTAGACGTAAAGGAAAAAGTTCTCTAGAGGCAGATAAACTTACATCATTTGATTTTTTTTGCGTGTTTACTGATCGCGGACGATCTGAATGTTTAAAGTTAACAACGGATCCTCCAGTTTACCATTTTCTGACCCAACACATAACTGTTGGACGTGACGGAACATTTCTCACATCAAAAGTTCTTCTAAAATCACGTTGCACTTGAATAATACTATTATTTTCTATAAAATTATCAACACAAAAAATTCGTTAGTCTATATGCCAGTCATTCATTTTGACACCTGTCAAAGAAACTCCAAAGCATGCTTTATTTAATGGATAGAAACATCACACGCTTAAAAAAAGCATATTGATTTTAGAGCAATTTTAAATTGTAAAGTCTATTCTGCCGTTCCCTGTATTTTACTTAAAGATTCGAGTAGTCTGTTTATGCTTGTATATTTCTATTTTATTTATATGTACTGTATTAGTCTTTCGCTAAATAAAGGATTTATAATGTATATTTTTTATAATTTTATCGAAATCTACACGAAATGAAAATATTGACAGTTTTCAAAATATTCAGCTCGATATGATATATGATGATGAAATTGAAATTGAAATATGTTTTTTTTCTCAATTTACGTTACTCTTAACTTAAATCCTTAGACTATGAAAATCATCAATAAAAATATTTTTTGGCTGATTGTTGAGCAAGAATGACTTTGAAATGGTATATCAGAAATTGATCTGTGATATACCTACAGGATGCGAATAAAATCATGCCAAACATGTTAAAAGAAAATTTGAAATATTTCCCTAAATTCAAATGGATGGAATGAATATTATTCAACCATAATCCATTGAATATGCTGTACCTTTCCCTATACCTAAGTTGAATACTTTTTCTACAAAATTAAGTTTCATGGAAAAATTACTTTTGGCTGTTTTTTTATCAGAAAATTATAGTGAGCGCCTATCAAAATCTTAAAATGAACGTATGGGTTGGAATATGGAATATGCCGAGAATATATTGTTGGACCATACTTTTTTGAGGCCAATTTAATTGAACACGTCATGTACAGGGTCCGGCAACAGGATTGAATTATTTTGAAAAGTTTGCTGTGGGAAAATAAATTAAGCGATTCAAACAACCAGTACTGAAACATGAACTTTATTGTTGGCAATTTCTTAATGTTTGTAAATTATGTCCTTAAGATGTCGGCCATGCTCTTTGACACACATTTGCAGTCTCCTGTCCTCCTAAAATTTTCCATAACACTTCAAAGCAAATCTTGGTCAACTTCTTTTACCTCTTCCCTAATCCGGGCTTTTAAGTCTTGTATCCTTACCATACTTGTTTTCATTTTTATTAATTTTATTATGTCTATGTTTACAATTAGTATTATAGGTTAATATATTTTATGCTTGTATATTTCCTCTTGAATAGACAAAATGGTATGTCTTTTATATATTATTATTTGTATGTTCCATATTTAATGTAAGAACGTTAATGTGTATTTTATCTACTATGTTTCATTTATTTAAATTCTTGCTTCTAATGTGTAATGTGTCAATTTAGTATTCTAGAGTATGGAAATGAATGACGATACCATATCTTGTATATTCTTTGGTAAATAAAGTTATCTATCTATCTATCTATCTATTGTTTGAAGATGTGTAGTGTACACTTTTGCCTTTAAATAACCCCAAAGAAAATAATCTGGTGCTGTCAAATCCGGGGATCTTGAGGGCCATGGAATGTCACCAAAACGTGAAATGAGGCGATGTGGGAACATTTGCCATAAAACAGTTAAATTTTGCCTGGCGGTATGAGCAGTGGCACCATCTTGTTGAATCCATACAGTATTTCGCTCCCTTCTTTGGAGTTCTAAATTCACATATGTCTCCAACATCATAACATATCGGTCAGAATTGACGGTGACTGTGTGGTTGTTTTCCTCTAAAAAGTATGGTTTGATTATGCCAAAAGCGGACACTCCACACCATACTGCCACTTTTTGATCGTGCAGAGGTCTTTCATGAAGCTCCCAAAAATTATCATGTGCCCAATAACGAAAAACACTCCTGCTCTTAGTCTAGTGGGATCTATTTTTTCTTTGATTTGTTTTTTGTTTTTTCACTATCTTGATTTTCTTTTGGTTTTACTATTAAGACAGGATCACTTACATTACCTATCATATTTTTTCCATCAATTTTTTTTCCTGTAATTACGCTTGCATACGATGGCTGGCTATTTATAACATTATTTTTTATTTCCGTTACTACTGTTTCGATACATTCATTCTGTTTTGAATTTTTTTCTTCTATAGTATCAAATTTGTTTCTTAATGCAAGCATTTCTTCACTAAATATTTCAAGTTTCCCATTTTGTAGATCAATAATTTTCTTAAGACTTCTTACTTCTTCTAATATTTCCCTATTTGAGCTCCTACCTAAACACATTTTACAATAATACCTACCTAAGAATTCTTCCTCTCCTTAATTCCATACACTTAATTTCTGATGCAGTAAGTTTTGAACAATTGGTACATATTTTTTCTTGACACTGATCGCACGTCCATAGTTGATCATGATCATAATTTTTTTTACACCCAACACATATAGTTATCTTTTTCCTATCATTTACTTAGATCACCCTATATATTTGAACTTCAATTTAAATTGATATATACTACAGATTATAGTAAAAAGGAACACTTTTTTATTTTCTTTTTTTTTATAGCTACACTGAGAAAATCCTGTTAACTAAAAAAGTTAGTTGACACTTTTTAGTTACTGGTATAAATAATTTTCTCTAATTTGTGTTGTAGTAACTTGGCTTCGCTATTTACCGTTACTAAAAAATCTATTTTTGGCTTCTAGTAGCCAGTACATTCTAAGATCTTTATTCGCAATTAAATAAGTTTGTGAACATCCGTATTTAATAATAAAAACTCATTACTGTTAAATGGTTCTTGTTGGGACAACTAACAAAAACTAGTTATAAATTATTAGTTGTGGCAACTAGTTTATATATTTGTGATACCTAAAATACAATCGTATTTTAGTAGCTGCAACAAATAGCATAGTTACAGCAAAAAAGATATGTGTGTAATTTTATGTATTCGGGTGTTTCCGAGTCCGTCGGCCATTTTCGCATCACTTGACTTGACGGTGCACGGCGGCACTGGCGGCAGTAGTCTATAATACTCCGTGGTGTACAGGTGTGTAAATTTCAGCATTGCTGATGTAGACCTATGTACAGGGTTTTTCACCGAAAATGATCACCCCGATAACTTTTTAATTTGTAATTTTAGAAAAAAAAGTTTCAAGTAAAAGTTGTAGGACAAGGACTTAAAAATCCAATTTTTAGAAAAACAATTGAACATCGTATTTATGATCTACCCTCGGATCTACCGATACAAGTTATGTTTTTTTAAATGAAACACCCTGTATTTTTTTATATTTTTGGATTCTATGCGTTTTTCTGATTTCAACCATATATATAAATAGGTAGGTATGTCATATGTTTGCTCCGGTAGTTTATTTTAAATAATATTTTACTATCCCTTCGGCATCTTGAATATAACAAACTGTAACTACGCTGTCCATCATGTTAGCCTTGAAAAACAAAATTTGAGAAAGCACGTCAATGTTTGTTAATGGTGTGATTGACGTGCTTTCTCAAATTTAGTTTTTCCAGGCTAACATGATGGGCAACGTAGTTAGTTTGTTATATTTCAAGATGTCGAAGGGATAGTAAAATATTATTTAAAATAAACTACCGGAGCAAACATATGACATATTTATATGGTTGAAATCAGAAAAACATATAGAATCCAATCTTTTATGCTACCTTTTTACTATTTCTTACTAATAGTGGCAACGAAGTGACTTACCATAAATGAATTATCACAAATAATATTATTGCGGTAGTAAATAAACAATGTAGTTGCCTTTACAAAAAAAAGTTTTATTTTTTAGTTAGGGCTACTAGTATTATTTATTACGTGTAACTAGTTAATTTTAACTAAAATGTTTTATTAAAGACAACTAAGAATTTCCAGAAAGTTGTATTTAGTTGTGGGTATAAATCTACCTTCCTGTCCTCTATTTTATTAAGAAATTTTGTTGTGGTTATGAGATTTTTAGTTCTGGTTACAAATATTTTTCCTCAGTGTAGGCACTACAAAAACTTTTATAGTACATAACTGAAGTCCTAATATGTTTAAAAATATAAATAACCCTTATTTGTTGTAATACTTATATATGCACAAACTAATATGATAAGTTTATTCCACAGTTTTTTATGCACATATTGATGATTGATGCACAATTTAAGTCTATTCACAAAGTTTTCCCACCACAAAACTTTACTTAAGTAGAGAGCTTCACACTTTTAAACTTTTTATCTCCTAGTAGACTCCGGCCGCTATAAGAACAAACCACCAACGTCTTCAAAGAATATCTGCGCGGTCGTCCATCGAAGTGTTAAATGTAAAAAGAAAAATCGGTAAAAATGACCACCACGCAATACCGTAAAAAAATATGCGCGACTGAACTCGGGTTAAAAATAGAGTTTCATTATAAGCTATTTTATGGTATGTATCTGTATAAAGTTTATCATAATCAAAGGCCTGAATATCTTTACAGTTATCTCAGACCACGGCATGATATTCCACAATTTGAATCTCAGAAATGTAGCCTATAAGTTTGATATTCATCCGCACAAAACGACAAAAATCCAAAGTTGTTTTGCTTACCTCGCAGTAAACTTATTAAATGATACCAAATATTATAATATGATACAAAGTAGTAGGTCTGTAGAGTAGGGTGGAACGAAAAATGAATTTTTTCAAAATTTTTTGAGAATTATTACCCCTTAGCAATCAAATTGTGCATGTAGTTGTTATTAATAACTGTGCAAAAACTGAAAACGGTACGTTGTCTTTTTCAGGTTCCTTAATGGAGTCAAAATTTTAGAAAAAAGATTGTTTTTTATACCATTTCTTTTTACTTTTTTCTGTTCTTTGGGTAATGATCAATCACCAATGTGTCTTAATGTACGACAAAATACTGTGCATTTTAATTTAAAAACGATATTACCCAAACTTGTCTTTCCTCAAAAGCGTCAAAATACATGCTTCTAGCAATTTTTTACAAAGACATTTACTGTTCTTCTCTATATTCAGCTACAAAAGGATGAACATCAAATAAATCAAACGCTTTATTAGCACAGAAAAAACAAAAATACACAGGAAAAATCAAACAAAAAACAGGTCATTTTTAATATAAGGTTATTATATTTATTATCTATTTTTAAGATAATCTGATTTCGTTTCAAATGTTGTCAATATTTTTTATGTACTTTATACGGATTTGAATGAATCCATCTCGGTTTTCTTGGCCACAGACAGCTAATGATGCCTCAGTTACAAAATGCACTCACCGTTCAACAGCTTGGGTATTGCAAGGAAATTGTGGAAAATCGGGAAAACTTATGTCCACACCTTAGTTAAGCATATTTCTATATTAGCGGTTATTAGCGACTCAGTAATATTTTCTTCATTCCAAAAGATCAATTCCAAGTAAAGCTTAGCCTCAAAATGTATTTTGAGTATACTAAATTCACGTAATACCGTTGTTTTGATGGTTCGTGCCTTCAGAACACGTCGGATACCCAGTTCTTTGTATTTTTGATATTCGTCCATAAGTAAGGAAAGCAATAACTATATTTTCAGGATGTGTGAAAAACCATGGCCTGAATTACTGGATAAACAATTTCTTTAACTTTTTCTGGTAAAATCTGCAAGCATCTATTAGACTGAATGTCTTGCCCCTTCAACACACGAAGGCATGAATTTTACTCGAAACCAAAATGGGGCAAACTTCGTTATGTAATTTACCAAAATACAAAGAGCTTGTTCGCCCCATTTCCGCCATAAACGCCTGGGCTGTGATTGTATGGGAATATGCTCCTTGTCGCGTAATCCCCATAATAGACGTTGAGCCAAGGTGCCGACCAGGCTCATTTTTCCAGAATAAGGTTATCATACGTCGTTCGATTCCTTTCTGGACCAGGAATCGAATGGTGTATGATAGCCTTCTGAATTTGGCAGCTTAAGGCCGCCATACTGAAAAAAATGCCGCCATTTTGGTGTTTTTCACGTTTTTAGCGTTTATTTCAATTTGGGTCATTCTGGCACAAAAATCTGCGGTTACCAAATTTGTAGAGCGTCAAATTTTCTTTACAATGAATAAATAAAAGTTGCTAAACATTTTACCGTTAGGCCGCCATATAAAAAATATGGCGGACATATAATTTCTTTTGTCGCTTTCTGCAATTTTAATGCTTGTAGATGATTTATAATAAAATAAAGAAAACATATTTTTTATTAGAAAATTTTTTGATAATTTTTTATCCCCACCTCCTACATACTAAAGTTAGTATTATGGTAGGTGCAAGCAAAAGTTGTCAAATTTAAATCTTATTTGAAATATAAAAAAAAAACAAAAAAATTGACAATGTATAAGCAAAACTAATCCTCATCCGAATTATCTTCCTCAAACAGGTAGTACTTTTCTTCTTCCTGAGATGGGGTGTTTGTGCAGTTTTTAAGCCGACACATCTCAGTCCATTGTAAATTGTTCTTTATGCATGAACAAAACGTCGGTACAAGCTTTTAAGCATGCACCAGGATATAAACTCCACAACTGAATCAGGGGCTGGGGAACAATCCATCCAGTCTAGATCCAGGGAAATTTTTCCATAATTATTTTTTTTAATCCAGCCATGGTTTTCTGGTTCTGGAAGATCTGACTGATTGTTTAAATACATTTTCCATATAAAAGATTGGTAATTTGCACGAATAATATGATACAGGGATCGGCAGAATAGACTTTAAAATTTAAAGTATAAAGCATGCTTTGGAATTTCTTGACAGTTGTCAAAATATTGGATCGGCAGAATTCACTTTATAATTCCAACTGGAAATAAATATTTTATGTATGGAGGTATCAATATGTAACAAAGAATTTTACAAAGAAAAAGAATGGGAGTTATTTTTAAAAATATTTGTGTGGGTTAAGTAGCTCCCTTTCTCTCCATACACTCTTCTAACCGGCCGACGAACGAAATTACTCATTACAGCTCTTAACACCGCGCCAGGAATTCCATGAATTTCGTCGCGAATCGCTCTTTTAATTAGTCGATGTTTCGTGCCCTTCGAAATACCCGACTTTTGAGAAAACCGCACAAAAAATATCGAGTGCAGTCAAATCGGGTGATCTGGCAGGCTAATTTATGTCACCACGACGTGAGATTAGACGTAAAGGGATTTCTCTTGAGGTAGTTAATCTTACATCTTTTGATTTTTTTGTGTTTACTGATCGCTGACGACCTGAATGTTTAGCGTTGACAACGAATCTTCCAGTTCACCATTTTCTGATCCAACACATAATTATTGTAGGACGCGATGAAACACTTCCCACGCCAAAAGTTCTTCTAAAATCACGTTGCACTTGAATAGTACTATTATTTTTGATAAAATCTTCAACACAAAAAATTCATTGGTCTATTCGGCAATCATTTATTTTGACAACTGTCAAAGTAACTCCAAAGCATTCCTTATTTAATGGATAGAAACTTCTGAAGTTTAAAAAATGTATATTGAATTTAGAGCAATTTTATTTTAAATTGTAAAATCTATTCTGCCGATCCTTGTATAAGGCATTCTGGTATGGTGGCAAATTGTAACAACTGAATTATTCTCGAGGTAACACAAATTGCTATTAAATTAGCAATTGTGCCGTGAAACAAACACAAATGTCAACAAATCGACATTTAACATTAGTTTCACAGTTTTGTTTTATGATGTTATAACAATAACCCAGCAAACACCAATGATTGGCCCATTGTTAATAAACTGCATACATGCCTTTACTGCATCATTGGCAGAGTACTGGCAAGAAATGCTAAATTAATGAATAAAGTGAAACACCGGCCAGCGCTCGGCCACGGAACACTTTGCCAATGATGGCTGTGCAGTGCTTTTTTTACACTTATTCTTTACACGACATGAATGAAAAGTACGATTGTTTTGCCATTACAATATATGCAGTGGGGACCATTGTTGGCACTGTATCGAATATTTAACATTTATGTGATGAGAAAGTGAATACTATCAATGGTTTGCCATTACAATATATGCAGTTGTGGCTACTGGAATTAGAGAGACCTCCACCCATGCTGTTTCCTAATACGGAAATAGCAAATATAATTAAGGCTGACATTTATTTACATTACACCATCGTAATTAATGAAAAACTGCTCATAATTTTATTAAGATACCACGGATGGTTTATCATTGATTACCATAAATTGAAATTTTAATGCTATTTTCTCTTTCAAGTAAATGTCAACCTCAGTTATATCTACAATTCCTGTATTTTGGGACAGTACGTGCAGGTGCAAGGCCTCTCAAACTCCGATAGTCACTATACTGCATATACATACCTACCTTTTTTTAACCAAAGGACTGTTGTGACAATAACGTGCAAAAGTTTTTTTATCGTCAAAGAAATACCAATAAATTTTAAACAGCAATGATTGGGCGCCTAAAGAGACACTACATACTATGGAACCATGGACTTATTGTTTTTTTTCTGTTTAATTGAGATAAATTAGCTAATTTGATTTGATAGTTGTACAGTATTTCAGTAGGGATAAGTAAATAAATAAAAATCCCCAAAACTTTTGCAACATACGTAATTTTCATACCTACCTTGAAACAGTGCTTGTTTTTCTGTAACGACTTGACAGCTGATCTTCTATCATTCTATGCAGGCTACTTCTTATTAATGCTCATCACCACCAAACGTAGGTAGTATTAATAAAGGATAAAGGATACATCTTTTAGTAAAAAGTTAATGGTTACCTATTATTATTTTTTTACAAGTTAGTTGGAGTTCTGGATTTAGCTTAAAATAGTTCAACATACGATTTCAAAGAAACACCTATACTATTTCCATTTTCAAAACTGTATTATTCTTCTCAACTTTCATAAAAGAAAGAATAATTACAGTCAGTCTTCATAATAGAAAGTTATTTTTTCAAAACATTGACGGTTTTTTTATTTTCATAATTTGTTTTAATAGTTTATTATTTTAATTCTTCAAGTGAAAGGTATAATGTACTTATTAAAATATTTTTCAAAAAGTCTATACAAACAAAATTGAAGAAAAGCATATAGGTATTTAACATATAAACCTATTAGGTGATGACTAATGAATAACGCTAAATTGTCGGTATATAAAACTCATATAGGTACTGAAAGATAAAATATATATATATTTTTTTATTAACAACAGAAGTATAACTGCCAATAGACTTACTTATTATTAAATAAATAGTAATGAAACCATAAATTAATTCTAATTATCCATCTCGTCTTCTTAAATTAGTGGTCCTATTTGTACATCCTCCTTCGCGGTCCATTGAACCCCGTAACCACGTTTTTATAATATCTTTAATATTTTTTTTTGGATGAATCTTTACACAAAGGATTTATTCTTACGGAATCTAAAAAAAAAAAAATTATGTGACAGTTAAGGTGGTGCATATAGGCTTCAAATCACAATGAAAGAAGGTCTATACCTTCACATAACACCCAACAGGCAACAATCATTCTCTAATAGAACGCGAAAGACAAAAAAAAATCAAGATTAACGTTAATATACCTAAGAATTTCTCAAAGAAAAGTATTACAAGGTATTATCTCAAAATAAAAACGTAAAAATATGGGCTTATTAGGTAAACATTCCTAATGTTTTATAAATAAACTAGTTAAACGAATGTTTTTTTTAATTGGGATGTTAAATATTATGACACAAAGATGTGAAGAATCCATATTATTTTTGTGTTTGATGAATTATCTTAATAAAATATAAGGCGACTTTTATATACCTACCTATATGCCATTTTTTTTTGAGTAGAAGATGACATCTTTCGACATGTAAAACTTTTCTTTTCAATTACATCTGCACTATTCCACAAAACACAAACGCACAATAAATGAGGAATTCAAACTAGAACTAAAATAACCACAAAACTTATATGATTTATATGAATATTATAAGAAATCAACCATAAATTATTTAAGCGTGCCTTCACCTTCTTCGTCTAGCTGTCAAATGTCAAAAGTTTCGCTGTTCTCATCGCGGGAATTTTAAAAGTAAGGTTACAACACGTTTTGTAAATTGTAATGCACTTATAATTCGCTTTTTGTATTAACAAAATATTACAATTACATTCGCAAGAATAGAATAATGGCCCATTGATACATCTACTGTATATTGGTTGCTATGTATCCGGCCAACAATGAATTATTGATGGCAAATAACGATATAATAAACGATTTTTTACATCACTTAAAAAACGTTGGTTTGTCACACACAAACTTTAACTTGTTTAATGTACCAGCAAAGTTAAAGTGATTCCAACTACCCAGTAACAGGAAGGGCATATTTAACACACAAAACCATCAATTCACCATTACAACACGGAGGTTATAATGGTTAGACTGTACTCTATATTCACTTTCCAAGTATTGGCAAAAATTGCCATCACTCTACCAGCAATAACTGTAATGGCCCATTGTTTTGCCAGACATTTTGTGTTTGCTGGGAAAATCTCTTTCCATGGCACAACTGATGATAATTTAATAGCAACTTACCTCGGAAAGAATTAAGTTGTTAGGAGGTTATTGGTGGGAAAATATTAACTTGTAACACATTATTGGAAAGGAAATTTTATGCTTAATAGATATTTTAAAAAAAATGTATAGGGTGCTATTTAAAAAAATGACTATGAAGTCACATCCGGTAAAACCGGAAGTAGTACCTCCATATTTTATATGCTGAAAAGAGCGTTTTGTGGGCCAATATATATTCCACAATTAAAAAATAAAATAATTATATTTTCACTGAGTTATACCTTTGGCCGTGTTTTAGAAGTATATTAAAATTTTTTGAGGGAGTACATAACCCATTTTTAATAAAACCTAAAATAAATTTTTTAATATTAAATAGATTTAAAAATAGCGCCAAAATTAAACCTGTTTTAGTGCACAAAAAAATTACAATAAAGAAATAAAAGTAGGCTCTAATAGTTTTTGAAATTTGTATTTTTGAAAAATGATCATAAACTATTAGAATTATTGCAGAAAACGACAAAGAAAATTATATGTCCGCCATTTTTTTGATATGGCGGCCTAACGGTAAAATGTTTAGCAACTTTTATTTATTCATTGTAAAGAAAATTTGACGCTCTACAAATTTGGTAACCTCAATTTTTTCTGCCAGAATGACCCAAATTAAAATTAAACGGTAAAAACTTAAAAAACACCAAAATAGCGGCCTTTTTTTCAGTATGGCGGCCTTAAGCTGCCAAATCCAGAAGGCTATCATACACCATTCGATTCCTGGTTCAAAAAGGAATCGAAAGACGTATGATAACCTAACTCTGGAAAGATGAGCCTGAAACAAGATTTTTAGGGGTCTGGCTCAACGTCTATAAGTAGTGCGATTTTCCAAGACCATGAGGAACCTGAAGATATTAAAATAAAGTAATTTGGGTTGGAGGGACTTTTTATCATAACTTAATAATTATTTTAAGCACTATGTCAAACAGGAAATATATATTTTTAAATGAATCAATGCAGGTAATAAAAACCTGCAAAAACAAGGAAATTTCGAAACTTTTAAGTAAATACACCACATGAAATTACGACCCCCTTTATCCCAGAAGGCTCTAGAAGAGCCTTGTGCGGGAGGGGGCTACACATTTAAAGACAAGGGACACACACCCAATATCCGTGTATAATGAAAAAATCCCTCTCACAGTATATTTTCCATTGCCTCGACCGGGATTCGAACCCGGGACTTTTGGGTGAGAGGCAGGTACTCTACCATCTCGACCATCAGTCATATACAGTCCTGTGAGGAACCTGAAAATACTAAGATAGGTCAATCAACTTTTGGGAATTATTTTTACTTATCTAAAGGCACATTTTGAAGCTTGTGACAAAGTATTTAAAAAAAAATTTTTTTTCGTTCCACCTTACTGTAGAGTCCTTCAAACAAAAGTATAAACAAAAATTACTCAGTATTCAACAAAATATGTGATAGGTATGTATTAGTGTGGAATACTTAAGTAAATAAATAAGTAAGTAGTATATTTGGTGCTAGTACAAATAGTTTACACAGGTCAGACATATTGAAAATTTGTATAAAATACATATAAGACATAATCTAAGAATTAATATAATAAAATACACATAGTCACAGATTAACTATACCAGATGCGAAAGTAAGCGTGGCGGCCTGTCCAACGATCCCCACTACTTCCATCCTCATATATGCGGAGGGTTTAGTACGAGAGCATTATCGTGACAGCGTGTAGCAGAGTTTACGGCGATATATTGTTAGTCCGAGCGTTCGGATTATAAATGTCAAAATAGTGTCATACGAGTTTGTTGGTGTATACAAATAGAGATCTAAAAACATCAAAAAACCTGATAAAACAAATGGAAAACTTACAATATTATCCCATTTGTAAACATACAATTTCATATTTGTTTGAATAAAGAATATTTTATAATATATTTTTATTGTTTTTCTCGAGCGCTCCAGTGGTGCAACTAACTCACATCCACAAAAATAAATATTAAAGTCTTGTGGTGCAAAAAGCATGCAACGTTACGAGTAGCCGACGGGCCTTTGTCTAATACGTGTATCGCGGACATGAAAGGCACCGCGCGAAGCTTTCGCATCTAATATAGTTAATCTGTGATAGTAGTAAAATAATATGATAGTAAACGATAAGAAGTAGACTCACAGATAACGAGATAACTAATATTCATATTACTAAAATCGTTAACTAAGAAGTCATCAACGCTAAAAAAACATAGTTTTGAATCAGATATTCCTTAAGTAATTCTTTAAATTGTTTTAGAGGTAAATGTTTCACTTTCTCTGGCATTCTGCCGTTGTTAAAAACTCCTCTAAATTTTCTTTAACACCCTGTATCCTAATGTCGCAAAATTCACACCACTTAGGTTTTAAAAGGTCCTGAATCTAATTCTGGTATTAGTTTTTCTCTAAAAAAATCGCTAATAGTTTTTCTCGAAATTTCGCTTAAAAAAAATACGTCGCAGTAGGTCATGATGTAGCTTTTTAAGAAATATAAAATATAGCTTAAATGCAGTTTTTCAAGCCCTATCCAGCAAAAAAAAGATTTCGAAAATCGGTTCACAAATAAAGATTTTATGAGGGTCGATACATCTTAAGTACTGTAGCATTACAGATATTTACTTTCACTCAATTAGTATATTTAAGAACGACCATAACAAGAACATCTATAAGACAGTCGATGCACTTCAGCAATTGATGGATAGAACATTATCATGGTTCAACAAATGGCGAATGAAACCAAATCCTCTAAAATCACAATACATTGTGTTTAACCATAATATTTCCCCAAACACTCCAACAATAACTATTGAAAATAACTCAATACATTGTCAACCTGAAATAAAGTATCTTGGAGTCACAACCCAAACAGCACACTTACATCTTAAAGACGTTTTAATTACGTACACACTGGACGTAAACTACGTACAAAAGACGTACACTTTTTATCCACGGTACGTACATGGGACATACCGGGGATGTTATATTTCCACTAAATTGTATGTACCTAATACATACATTTTGTGGCCCACTTGGACAAATATAGGACAGAATGTGGATATAAATAGTACGTAATTTTTTCGCCTTAAATACGTCAAAAATAAACTCAAAATTACTCAAAAATATTTATTATACAAAAAGCAGTAAATATTTCATGTTTATTTTTGGAATTTTCCACCACGTGTTTCTTCCAAAAACAAAATCCAATGAATTCCCCGATATTATCCGGGATATTAGGATCATATATGATTGTATGTCTTTGGTTTTTGTGCCACTTTCTTTTGGCATATTTGGTGTCAGGCAAGTTGAACAGCTTCAGGAATATCTGAAATTAAAATTTAATGGGTTGTTATATCGGGAACAAGAGCTGACACCAAAAAATTATCTTTGTAATTTTCTAAAGAGTGATAAAATTTCTACTATTGCTTATATAGAAACACAATACCCCCCAACTTTGACGTGGTTCGAAAAGTTTTAAGACTGACATGATGCAAAATTTTGTATCTACAAGTAGGTAATACCTCGGGCAATACGCAGTATATGATACATAATTAAAATTATTTCCTCCAACGAAATGAATGAAATGTATCATTTATATTGTCATCCTGTGTTCATCGGTATGTACATTTTTTTACAAAATTTTGCATCGTGTCATACTTACAGCTTACAGCCTTAAAATTTACGAGATAAGTAAGATAACCTATAAATTCGGCTGGATTTCGGCTAATGGGTCTGTGCTGTCTCGCATAATAAAAGAGAAACAAATTTCAAATATTACATGGGCTTTCAACACAGGGGGGGTGTTCTTTCATGTGACACAATTTCAATTGTCTCTTATAAGTTTTTAATGCCCGCCGACTTAAAAGAATGCCCAACCTCTCGTCATAACAACTAAATAGGTAACAGGTAACAAGTTATTCTGACTTACCTTTTAACACAATTAATTATTTCACCACTCTGCTATCTACAAAGTACACTATACAACCATATATAATATTGACTACAACCCTTTACAACAATTACCAACGTATATTAAACAAACCACGCTTTACTTACACCATGACACCATGTTGTTTGTGGTTTGAGAGCTTCTTTCTACAATCTACACCACGTGACCAATACAAAACGACTAGCACCCCTGCAAACCGGCGCGCAATATAAAATTGTAGTAAGTATATTTTATCATATAAATATTTCATAGCATAATAATTGTGATTACTAAGTAATATGTGTGTGGGTGTGTGTGTGTGTGTGTCTATATATACAGAGCTTGGCAAAAGCTACTTTTAAAAAGTTACGTTGGTACCTATCCCTCGTCTTTAATCGTGTAGCCCCCTCCCGCATAACGCTCTTCTAGAGCCTTCTCGGATAAAGGGGGTCGCAATTATATATGGTATTATTATTAGCTTAGTTACTTTTTAAAAAAATATCTACTAGGTATATCAGTAGTCAGTACTTACTTTTTTTAAAAGTTACAAGTTTTTTTTGTTTCAAACATAAAAAAGTAACTAAGTTGCCGCTAGTAATTTTTTAAAAATAATTCTTAAGCCCAGCGCTATATATATACATATGGTGTTCCAAAAAAGTATGTTTTAAAGACGTACGGTGTAGGCATCCACTGTACGTACATTTTTATACGTATCAAAGACGTACATATTATGCCTTGGGACGTACCGACCAAAATATTACCTAAAATGTACGTCTGAGAGACGTCGAGTGCTGTTTGGGAATAGACATAATAAGCTTAATTTTAATAAGAATTCAAAATTTATTAAGAAATGCATTGCAAGAGGCAGACATTTCCGAAGCCTAACATATAAAAACAGAGGAATCAACAAACAAACTGCTGTCCATATTTACAGTACAATATGTCGACCTCTTTAAAACCCCCCTAACAACCTGCTATACCAAATCACAAATATTACACCAATTAACCAAAGACTACAACCCCTATCAACAAAATTTGCTAAAGAAGAAAAAAACATACAAATCATCCACAACATCCAACCCCTCTGCAAAATTAGGGAACAAGGAACACCCAACAGAAGGAAATATCCGTAGCTATCGCTGTGGGAACACATCACCGCACTTAATAATCAATGAGATTCACATTGCCTATTCATTGTTTTTTTTTTTATATATATATATATACATATATAGTTGTTTCTTTGACGTTTTCTACACTATTTTATATGGTACAATTGAATAAAGTTTTATCTTACCTTTTTTCTTTTGCCTTTCTTTCAATGACAAATATATTTGACAACTATTATCAAATTTTTCGGCGACTATGATTTAAAGTGTAAATTACATTATAACATTTTACTGTTTACATTTGGGTGGCGCCTGTACCAGGTTGAGTGTCTGGCAAGTAATAAATATTAGTCTGAGGTTCCCAAGGCTGAGCAACTGATAGCTACTATATTCAATACAGTTAATTTATAAATTCTGAAACATGTCAATTAAGGTCCAAAAATATAGTAGAGAACTATAAATAAAAACAATACAATACCCTATAATGACACAAATGTTAAACAAAAAATGTAAATAATTGTAACAGGCTGAAGGACTTCGGTCGATGGCCCATTGGTAATACCAATAAAATACTTATATTATTATTATTATTAAGAACAATATCAAAGTCAAATTGGAAACTTTGCAAACTCTAACTGTATAAAACCTGATTCTATGTTCTTATGCCTTCTTTTAAGTTTCTAAACTATACTTTTCTAAAATATACTTAGTTATAAAACTTTGTACCTCTCTGTGTTTTTACATATTTTATATATTATATAGTCATTTTAACATATTTTATCTTGAGTATTGAGTATCATATTGTATATATGTTTGTTTGATAACTATTGTATTTGTCCTGTAAGTGTCTACCTGTTTGGACAATAAAGGATTATTCATTTATTAAGTGGGACACCATGTATATAAAATTTTAACAACGAACAAATTTATATATAAAATTTTAACAAATTATGACATAGTAAGGAAGTTCTGGCCAAAAGAAATGTTGGCCGTAAGTAGTTTATCAACCTGTATCTCGACAATTAGCACTACAGACAAATTTCTATAGCCATTCGTGGATAGGCACGGGGTCCTCTATCTTCCTTAGAGGTATGTACAGTTCGTCATGAAACACCCTGTATACAATTCTTGGATTGTTAGTTTTTACTTGCATTAGTTTACAGTTTGATTGTTTCTAATTAGTATAGAGTAGCTGAGTGTTTGCAGTAGGTATTGTTTTTCTTGTTGTGTATTAGTGTAATTGAGTTGGGTGACGTGGTAGAACGTGTACTTGCGTTGTATGAGCAATAAATAATTTTCTATTCTATTCTAAATATGGAATTATCTTCTGGGGAAATTCTGTTGACATGCCTAGAATCTTCAGCCTTAAAAAATCCTATAAGAAGCATTTTCCACCTAAAAAGAAAAGACACGTGTAGTGATCTATTCAAACAAAAAAATATACTTACCTTACCATGCCTATACATATATGAATGTGCGTGTTTCGTTAAGGAGAATTATTATTATCAGCTATGAAACAAATCATACTTTTAATACTAGAGATTGTGCAACATCAGTGCTACGTTAACCACAATCCACTTTTACCCAAGTACAACGTAATGCTACAACACAATTAATAAAAATATATAATAAAATACCACATCAGTGCAAAAATTTATGAGTGAAACATTTTAAAATAAAATTTAAAAAATACTTAATCGACAAATCTTTTTATTTCATCTCGGAATATTTCACTCATAATTTTAATTTGTTTGTGTAATGGAAGTTACTTTTTTATATATCATTGTTGTAATGTTTATATTATATAATCATTGTTGTAATGTTTTATATTAATCTATACTTGTATTTAATCTTTGTTTCTTTGACATGTTCTACACTACTTTATATTTTAATTATATTTATTTATATTAATCTGTATTTTAATCTCAAATTGTTTCTTTGACGTTTTCTACACTATTTTATATGGTACAATTGAATAAAGTTTTATCTTACCTTTTTTCTTTTGCCTTTCTTTCAATGACAAATATATTTGACAACTATTATCAAATTTTTCGGCGACTATGATTTAAAGTGTAAATTACATTATAACATTTTACTGTTTACATTTGGGTGGCGCCTGTACCAGGTTGAGTGTCTGGCAAGTAATAAATATTAGTCTGAGGTTCCCAGGGCTGAGCAACTGATAGCTACTATATTCAATACAGTTAATTTATAAATTCTGAAACATGTCAATTAAGGTCCAAAAATATAGTAGAGAACTATAAATAAAAATTATTGTTAAAACCCACCTGCTTAGGTAATAAAAAATATAGAGTAGCAAATTCAGATTCTAAAACATTATTAATGTGATAAGTAGGTATACTACCCAGTGTTAAAAGTAAAGTTAAACTTTTAGAATTTAATAAATTATAACTAAGTAATAGAATAATATATACATCTTATATTTATGTATATTTTAGGTTACTGTTATAGTAATAGCAAATAAAATGAGGGGAGCTGAAGATAATAATGATTCTGATTCAACTCTAAATAAAGCTACGCAATGGTGCAACAGGGAAAAGATTAAGCATTTTACAGCTACAGCTTTAAAAAGATCAAGTTTGTATGAACCTTTTATGTATATTACCAGCAAATTAAATCCTCCGCCTAGTAAAAGCAGTTTCACACCTTTATCAATGGGTCGAAAAGTGATAAAAGATTCAAGTTAAATCATCTACTTTTGTAGCTGTATATACTGACAACCCAGAAGTTCTTTGATCGAAAGAAAATCGAGCACAATTTACACTTACCCAGTCTCAATATGATAAATATTCAATGTTGCTAGATCCACTTTATTGACACTTTAGCAGAATTGTACTGACCCTAAATTTTATAGAATCTAATCTTTAACTGATTAAAATAAAATGAAATTTGTTTCTTAAACTGTAATCAAAAAATAAAATAACTATTTTTAGTTAATTTGCCTTTTAGCTTTCTAAAACGTAAATAAGGGTTTAGTTTAAAAAAATTTTAATTGTTTACTTTATAAATAAAATAATTAGGCAATACTGCTTAAACAATATAATAAATATTTGTTTTGTATTGAGTTGTTTTAATGCTATAGTAAAGTTGATAGAGAATATACTTTATTATACAGTGAACTAAAAAGGTTTTTACTGGAAAACTGTTTTTATACCATTGATGAGTTTACAGAGGCAATAAGGAACAAGTGCATATTACAACTTTATATTTTTATTTTATTACATAGTAGTCACATAGATTATACCAGAGAGGGCGTCTCTGGCTAACCTACTAAATGTTTTTAATTTTAATATTAGTTAGTCTAAATGTAATTTGTGTGTCTTATACTAGTTTGTAACTGTACTAAATTTTATTATACTTAATTTTAGCCTTTTATAAAAATTAGATAACTTTGTACTTGACTTATCCTATCTACTCTGTATTCGGAAGCACAAAGGATTAATAAAGATTGATTGATTGATTGATACTTACTCTTTCTGTGAAATCGATTAAATTGCATAAACAATTTGTTTTAAAAACATTTAAATGTTTATTTTATGGGAAAATTTTTTAATTTGGATAAAAAAAATATTTCTGGATAAAAAATAATTCTTAAAAATGAAATATCAATTTTTGATAAAGTTTAATTAATTGAAGTTGAGTCTATCTTATACCCAGTGCCAGCGGAAGGTACAAGCGATACAATCGACCGCTTGGAGCGCCGGCCTGGCTGGGGCGCCAAAACTTCAGTTAAGCAGCTTAAAATTTGAAAATGTGATATAAAGTAGGGATGTGCGTTACATATCGATATTTCAGTGCTTTTGCTTTCGATAATTCGAAATTTGATATTTTGTAGCCATACTTGGGTCGAAATATATTCTCGGTGCTTTTATGTAAATATTGTATCGTTATGTGTTATTACTCAATAGTAGTAGATCATAGCAGGTTGTTTGATTTTCTTTACACTATTTCGAAGCAGTCAGAAGTCGGTGAAGAATTAAAAGAATTAGAAGAGGAATTAAGAAAAAAATTGTAATGATTTGCATTTGGCACTAACTGTCGAAAATCACTCTGGATATAGATGGGGTAGAATTAAAACAAGAATTGGTTATATTGTCTAGATTGCCATCTTTTCAAGATAAAAATTGAATTCTGAAAAACGCCTAAAGGAATTCTAAATTTTTTGTGCAAAAGAAATTATTATGCTCATTTCCTAATATGTCTGTGGCATTACGAATTTTATTGATGTTACCGATGACTGTTGCAGCTGGTAAACGTTCATTCTCGAAACTGAAATTGATCAAAACATACTTGAGATCAACAATATCCCAAGAACGCCTAGAAGGGTTAGCCATTTTGGCCATTGAAGGCGATATTTTAAACTAAATCAATATGAATGACTATATTACTGAATTTGCGCGGAAAAGCCAAGAAAGGTTAACTTTTATTTTTGTTTTGTTTCTTGTTTGATAGTTGATATATTTGCATAAGCCAAAGAAGTTTTATCTTTAACTTATATTTATTTTTGATTTGTGTCTTGTTTGCATAAGCCAAAGAAGTTTTATTTTTAACTATTATTTATTTTTGTTTTGTTTCTTGTTTGATATAACAGCATAAGCCAAAGAAGTTTTATTTTCTTTTTTGTTTTGGATGTTTTGAGATTGCATCTGGCCATGTCCTATAATTATTTGTAGTTCTCTGTAAACAATAAAATATAATATATATTTTGTTTACCCATTCATTTCAATCCATTTCCACCAATTTTTATAACAAACGTCACGTCCCTAAATTAAATTTTTACAATGAATATGAAACTTAACAAAATCGAGTTGATTTCTGTCTGGCCAAGTTGAATTTAAAATTTAACACTAATGAAAACTAAAAAAAAATGTATACCTCTTATTTTGTCACACATCATACCTTTCAATGGTCTCATAGAAAAACCTACGCAAAAACCTTTTATTTGATGTGTCATATGAAACTAACAAAATCGTAGGCCACGCCCCTTTTGCTTTTTTTCGCTCGCTATGGGCGCCGATCTTCGCTGCCGCTTGTAGCAAAATTTTACCTAGCGCCGGCACTGCAGTTATACCATAAATTTTTTTATTTTAAATAGTCCAACAAGAAGTCTCAAGTGACCCAACTAGCCACAAAATATCATCCAGGAATAAGTCAATTCGGAAATATTTATTTTCTTCCAAATATTACCGAACAGTTATAATATTATGGGCAGGACAACCAACTTGTTGGACCCAAATTAAAATGAAAATATAAATTTGTAAATCTTATACATCTAGATTTAATTAAAATTTTAATTACCTACTTATTAAGAAGAAAAAAAATAAAACAAACTACAATGTTAGAGAACAAATCTAGATTTAATTAAAATTTTAATTACCTACCTACTTATTAAGAAGAAAAAAATAAAACAAACTACAATGTTAGAGAACAACAACTAATAAGCCGGACAGGCTTATTTAGTGTTTTCCTTATGTTATAAATTGGGGTGCTAAAGATATCAAACAAGTTCTTAGATTGATTTGCACATTTCATCATTCTACTACAAGAACTATGGAACCCATAACTGGTTGAATGTAGTGTCAAGCGAAACAATGTACTAGGACTAGACCTAATATGCCGGCATACAGTAAACTGGAGACCTCAAAAATGAGTTTTCCAAACCTCGTTTGATTTGTGTCCATTTTTTTTTCAAAACAGCTGTAACTATTGAGGGTGTATAATCTACTGTAACAATTTGGGAAGTGGAGTACTGAGTTGTTGGTTGCCAGTGCACAAATCATAACATTTCTTGCCTCTTGGGCTTCATTGGGACAGACTATTTCAGATCCCAAATCGTACTACACTGAAGTGGTCCACCTAAAATAAGGGTCCACTTTGATAGTTTGTAACTTTTGAACGGATGGATACATCTTAAAATTTCTTTGAGCACTGAGATGGTCCCTATTTTAGTAACTAGCCTGTATATTGTTATTCATTTCACACCATCGTTACTTTTTATACAGGGTGATTTTTGGTTGAATGTTTTTTATGTAAATTTTTTGAGGGTGCACAACATTATACAAACACTCTGTATAGTTTTTTTATTTAGACACATGTCATGGCTATACAACAAATTTTGAATTTTAATCCTAGCTTATCTTTGCTATGAGATATGATTTTTTAAATGAAACGATGCAAAATTCAAAGATATCGCAAAGCGGAAAACATTTTATTTTTAATCGTAACATAACAAATAATTGGAAAATTGAAAGAATTTTATAATGTGTAGGGCCACCCCTAGCCCTAATGACTTCTAGGCATCTTCTAGGCATGCTTGAGATGCTGTTATTTATAATTTCTATAGCAGGTAACGCTGCCCATTCATCCTCAATTCGCATTGCAAAGCTCCCCAATTTCATTTGGAGGAACTTCTCTGAGCCGAAGTCTGCGCTTGAGTACATCCCAAATATTTTCAATTGGGTTGAGGTCGGGGGACATTGCCGGCCACTCCATTCGTTTGATGTTCTCTCTTCCAAAGAAATCGTTCACGATATTCGCCCGATGCGGTCTGGCATTATCATCGACATAAATAAATTGTGGACCTATATTATTGGCCACTGGGAGAACTACTGGCTCGAGTATTATTTCTAAATATCGAATGGCCGTAACTGTCGAATTTCTGAATAGTACTAATTCAGTACGCCTACCTACAGAAATACCTCCCCAAACAGTAACTGAGCGTCCACCAAAAGGAGTTATTCCAACCGTGCATTCTTCGTCGTAACGCTCATTAGCCCTCCGCCACACACGATTTCGGTTGCTATCAGAAAATTCAGAAACCCTAGTCTCGTCTGTAAAAAGGCAACGGGACCAGTCACCAGTCGTTTATGTTCCAATTTTGATGATCTAGAGCGAACTGTAGTCGTCGCCTTTTATGCTCTTGGGTCCACTTTGGGTGTTTAGCTGGCCGCCTAGCATGGAGATCGCCTTCATGCAATCTTCTTCGCACTGTTGACGTTGATACATTGTTCACATTAGGTTTTAATATCGGTTGTAACTGTGTGGCATTCTTTGTTCTATCTTGAAGAACAGTTCTTCTTATGAACCTATCAGTCGCCGGAGTAGTTACTCTACGATGTCCTCCGCCGTGAGTATACCGTCTCCAAGCGCGACTAACTACACTATGCGCTAGATTACGACGTTTAGCAACTTCTCTACGTGAAATTTGATTTAATACTGCAGTATTATGTCGTGGCATTTTTCGCAACAATACAATAAATAATGACAAGGGAAATGTCATGCTTATTATTGTTACCAAAGCCTCCTTAACTTTTCCGCTTTGCGATATCTTTGAATATTGCATCGTTTCATTTAAAAAATCATATCTCGTAGCAAAAATAAGCTAGGATAAAAATTCAAAATTTGTTGTCTAGCCATGACATGTCTCTAAATAAAAATGCATAAAAAAACTATACAGAGTGTTTGCATAATGTTGTGCACCCTCAAAAAGTTGACATAAGAAACATTCAACCAAAAATCACCCTATATGAAAAGTAACGGTGGTGTGAAATGAATAAAAATATACAGGCTAGTTACTAAAATAGGGACCATCTCAGTGCTCAAAGAAATTTTAAGATGCATCCATCCGTTCAAAAGTTACAAACTATCGAAGTGGACCCTTATTTTAGGTGGACCACTTCAAATGATGACCAGTGTAGTTTGTACGGTTTTGGAAATAAAACTTCACTTTAACAGAGTACTTCTATTTATTATTTAAGATACACTATAAACTTATTTGTACGTCTTGCTTCTACCAGGCTCTACACACAAGTGCCTGGGTTATCCGAAGTCCGGCGTTAGGTAACAGCCTTAATTATCTTTTTATTCATATTTGTACATTTCCGATTGGTATCAAAATACTTATTACTATTGCGTACACTACATCCCTTCCTTTTTATAATCAATGAAAAATAACACCTCATTCAATACAATCCTAGCGTAAACTATATTAATATGGTACTAATTTTACAATATAATTTAAGGAATATCTTTTAGTACATTAGTTTAATAATATTAACAACCTAACAATAACAGTGACCATATATGGTCGATTCTAATACATTCTTGGAGTAAAGTAACAATTTAAAGTAACAAGGTATAAGTTATCAGACTTTATAAACGTATATAAAAATGTAAACTTATTTGTCGGTATGATTCTCGTTATTGGCGTCACTATCTACTGGTCGCTCTTGATTGTCACTTGCGATTTTCCATTCGTTGCCTATTTTTTTAAGATGGATTACATTTCGCCTGGATTCTCGTCCCGTGTTGACATCCTTCACTTGGGTATCTCCTCCATTCTTTGTAACAACTACATGTGGTGCGGGGTCAAAAGTTGGTGTTAATTTGTTATGTTTCACCATATTTTTAACATAGACTTTATCTCCTATTTTTATATCACTTTCTATCGCTCCTCTTTTCCTGTCGCTGTATAGTTTCCCTTTTTCTTTTTCCATTTTGTCTTTTTCTCTAACTGCATCATCACTGAATCGGTTTGATATTTCTAAACTGGGAATTTTATCTCGGAATGCTCTGCGAAAAAATAGTTCCGAAGGTGTCTGTCCTGTGGTAGAATGAGGCGTACTATTGTACATCATTAGATACTCCATTAGGTCTTGTTTCCAGTCATCTTTTGTCACTTGGCTGATTTTTAATCTTTTAAGAATATCTCGATTTTGCCTCTCTACTTCGCCATTTTGCTGGGGCCAATATGGGGTCGAATAAAAAATCGTTATTCCTCTCTCTTTGCAGAATCTCTTTAATTCCTCTGACGTAAACTGTTTTCCATTGTCCGCGGTTATTGAAGCTGGGAAACCCAGTCTTGAGAATATTTCTTGCAGCACTTTCACTGTGTTAACTGCTGATATGGTTCTCATAATTTTTACCTCCTTATATCTGCTGAAATAATCAACTATAACAAACAGGTAATCCCCACTGGGTAAAGGACCCATAAAGTCAATTGCTACGTCCACCCATGGAGCTGATGGAAGTTCTCTACGTTTCATTGGTTCTGGTAAATTTGGTGCAGAGACTAATGTACATCCGTTGCATGTCCTTACTAACTTTTCTGCGTCGTCGTCCATTTTTGGCCACCAAACTTTTGTTCTCAGTCTTCTCTTCATTGCTACGATTCCAGGATGACCTTCATGCGCAGCTTGTAGAACATTATGTCTCAGTTCTTTTGGAATTACTATTTTGTTTCCTCTTAATAGCACGTTTTTGAAGAAACACAGCTCTGTCTGAAATATTTTGAAACTCAATACCGTACTGTCCCAGATATTTTCGAAGAGTCCTTGTTTCACTTTCTGAATTTCGTTGTCAGTGGAGGAACGTTCATCTATTTCTGGGAGTGATACTGCCCTTGGTCTTGAATATTCCACTAACTGTTGTATATATTCTTCATCATTGTTTGTTATGTCTTGTAACCTCAGGGTACAAAGTCTGGATAGTGCGTCAGCGATGTTAGTTTTTCCTGGCTTATAGATTACTTTGAAGTCAAATGACTGCAGCCGAAGTACCCAACGTTCTATCCTCGCACAAGGTTTTGATTTCTTTCCAAATATTATTTCAAGCGGTTTATGATCTGTTATTAGTTCAAAAGTTTTGCCATATAGATATATTTTAAAATGTTCTACCGACCAAACTAATGCAAGCGCCTCCTTTTCGGTCTGACAATAACGCTTTTCACAATCTGTGAGACTTTTGTTCCCAAATGCAATAATTCGAGGTTCTGAATTATCAAACTGTATTAAGATAGCTCCTAAGCCTACTGGGCTAGCGTCTGCAATTACTTGTGTTTTATCGTTGGGGTCATAATAGCCTAATGATTTAATATTTATTAGAGCCTCTTTTAGTTTTAAAAATGCCTTGTTTTGCTCCTCTCCCCAATATTTTTCAATATTAGCATGTCTGCCTAATTTCAAACGGAGTAATTTCCTAATAGGGTCTGTCAGTGTTGCTAGATTTGCAATCCATTTTCCCACGAAATTTAGGAGCCTTAAAAAGCTTTGAATTTCATCTACTGTTTTTGGGGATCGGAAATTTTGAATTACTTTGACGTGACTCTCCAACGGTTTAATACCCTTTCTTGAAAGCTGGTGGCCCAAAAATGTAATTTGGTTTATCTTGTACACGCACTTATCTTTATTTAAAAGGACGTTGTTTTCCTTAAGTACGTGTAGTGTTTTCTCGAGTCGCTCGTCGTGTTCGGAATTATCTCGGCCATACACCAGTATGTCGTCTATGAAGTTAACCGTTCCCTCACAAGAGAAAAGAATCCTTTCCAAGATTTTTTGGAATATTTCTGGCGCGCAAGATATTCCGAACATGAGTCTTTTATATCTGAATAGGCCTTTATTTGTAATGAACGTCGTAATGTATCTAGATGATTCGGAGATTTCTATTTGGTGAAAAGCATTTTTTATGTCTAACCTTGAGAAAATTTGTGCTTTTCTAAAGTGGGGAAGAAGGATATCCATTGTTGGTAAAGGGTGATTTTCTCTTTGGATTGCTTCATTCGCTCGTCTCATGTCAATGCAAATTCGTACTTCTCCATTTTCTTTAAGGATCGGTACCATTGGCGAAATCCATTTAGCAGGTCCTTTTACTGCTTCGATAATATCAGATTCTATTAGTTCTTGAAGTTTCCCTTCAACTTTTAACTCTAACGGTATCGGTATTCTCCTGTATGGTTGACATACCGGTGTAACTGACTCGTCTATTGGGATGTTGACAACCACGTCCTTAAATTTTGGAAATTGCCCAATAGCGTTGACTCCTAAACCAATCTTGAGGACTCCTAGAGCAATAGCTGTCTCTTTTCCGAGGAGACATCTAGAACCATTTTCTATTACATAAAATGTTGCTACCTCGCTGTTTTCTCCGATGGAAATTGTTGATTTAAATGATCCCAGTATTTTTAGGGGAATTTTACTTCCGTATGCAAAAAGAAGTTTTTCTGGATTTTTAATTTGATCCCACACTTTAATTTTATCTCGTTTTAAGAGATTCCATGTGTGATGGTCCAGAATGTTACTTCTGCTTCCAGAATCAATCAACATATCAATAGCTGCACCTCCAAGATTACATTTTATTACGCTGTCATCGTCGATTTGAAAAATATAATCAATCTGTTCTTCCTTAGTCTCTCGTTTTGAAGAATTTCCAAATGTATTTCTTTTTTTCATCTCTGGCCTTTGTTTGTAGTTACCTATTGTAGCTTCGTTATTGTGACGTCGTTTCCTTGGATTTGTTCGACAATATTCTTGGAAGTGTCCTTTATATCCGCACTTTTTGCACGTTTTCAGCATTGCGGGACACTTTTGGAAGTTAGGTGCATGATTCCCTCCACAGCGTGTACATTTGTTAGATCGAGCTATATGATTTAATTCTATTGTTTTTTGTTTAGTCTCCACAAAGCCTTCCAACTGTCTATTGACAGCTTCCAAAGAATTGGCTTCTGAAATAATTCCATCAAGGTTGATTGTGTCGCCGGCAGCCAGAATTTTTTTTTCTAAGCTCTGTTGAAGTGCATTTCTCCACAATTTGATCAATCAGTTGTTCATCCATGTTCGGAAATTTGCATTTGGCCGCTTGGTTTCTAAGTCGAACAAGAAATTTTTCGAATTTTTCTCCTTCTTCTTGTTTCGTCTGGCGAAACAAGTGACGTTCATAAATTTTTGACTGTTTTGGTTGAAAATATTCGTTAAGTTTAGATACAGCAATATTATATATGTCCACCGCTTCATCCTCGGGTTGAACGTGAGCACCTGGAAGATTATGGTAAATTTCCTGTAGTGCCGCACCAGCGCTATGTAGGAGTGTTGCCCTCTTCTTGGTTGGGTTATCGATGTTTGATGCTTCTAGATATATTTCAAATGATCGCAACCACTTCTCCCATCTGATTCCCACAGAAGCTGGTTCGCCTTCACATTCGAAGGGCGGCATGGCTATTAAGTTTGCCATTATATAGGTGTATACCTATATGCCCTGTAGACGATAAACGTCATTTAAATTTTTTCTGATATAACTTAGCGATGCACATACAGGCCAATACCCCCAGTTTGAACTAGTTTATCCTTATCCTTAAGGCTGATAATTTTCATTCCCTTTATTATTAACTTGATTTATTATATAAGGAATATTTCATTATTATCGATGTATGGTTTTGTAAAATCTACTGCCTTGAATTTTAGGTTTAGGAATGATGGGAGGTTTTTCCTCCTTTATGGAATCTTGTGTTCCAAACATCCTAGTTCAACACTGTTTCGTGATTCACTTATTTTAATAACGATCACTCAGGTCAATATTGCCTATATGCCTCTCTGCTCGCTATATTTGCAATTTGCATGCTTTTTGTTAAAAATATTAACTCTTACCTTATCAATAAATGTTATCCAAAATACTCCTCGTCGCCACTGTGCGGTTTTGGAAATAAAACTTCACTTTAACAGAGTACTTCTATTTATTATTTAAGATACACTATAAACTTATTTGTACGTCTTGCTTCTACCAGGCTCTACACACAAGTGCCTGGGTTATCCGAAGTCCGGCGTTAGGTAACAGCCTTAATTATCTTTTTATTCATATTTGTACATTTCCGATTGGTATCAAAATACTTATTACTATTGCGTACACTACATAGTTCACTAGTTTGATGCGCGTGCTGAAATGCAGTGAGCCACTACCAATGTAATTCATTGGCTCTTGCACGTGGGTACATTTCAGGGCTGGATGCTCCCGTAAGCGCGTTTCCGTTCGCTTCGCGCATGACGTCATTCAAAGAGTAATAACCAAATAGGGACCGACCATCATGCATTGCACAATGTCCTATCTGGACTGGATGCGCCCGTGAACGCATTTGCGTTCGCTTCGCGCATGACGTCACTCACAGAGTATAATAGCCAAATAAGGACTGCCCATCATACGAAATATCCTATCTATATTTCCGTATATCGTGGGTACATTTAGTGGACCATCCATCCGTTACAATTTTTTTCTAACTTGCAATATTTTATGTCGATTTTTCTTGGACTATATACTACTGTTGATTGATTTTAAAATTATAATATTAATATTATTTCTAAATTTAATTTGTCGGCCACTGTTTAAGCCAACTATCAGTTTCTTTTCATTTCATTTTTATGTTGAATATAATACATATTGTATATCGAAAATGTGTACCTATATTATTATATATTGCACTACATCCTACATCTCTGGATAAACCGCTTTAACTAATATGTTGGTCGACATGGGACCAAAGGACATTATAGAAAATTTTCTAAAAGTGTATTGAAATAAAATATTCTATTCATAACAAAAGTTTTATTTGTAAACAGCATATACAGGATGAACCCCAACCTATTTAATTCATTTTAAGGGATGGTAGGTCCTTTAATGGTAAGTCCATCCACAGAAAATTAAAGAAAAATACTGTGTGGTTTTCGAGACAAAAATTCAAGAAAATGTCGAATATTTTGAGAACTTTAGCAACTGACCTATACCTTTGCAATTTTAAAGAACTTAAATAAACAGAACATGTTGTTCACATCATAAGTGACTCATTAGAGACATACAGGGGTTCTCAAAGGTTCAATAGCGACACTATTATGTAGGCAGGTCAGTTTTTCAACTTTCTTTTTTGTATTTTTTTGTTCGTAATTCGTGTTACAAATATCAACAGAACCCCCTCCTTACAAGGAATTAAATAAGTTGGGGTTCACCCTGTATAGTCTAGAAAATCACACATCTCCAAAACTTTTGCATCATTTTTTACGTTGCTTATCACTGTAATAAAGAAAACAATGGATTTAGAGTAAAAGAGGATAAAGCATTATATGTTGTTGCCTTTGTTGTGTTGCCAGTTAAGAATATTCAAATAGCCTTTTTAATTAATATATACTCGCAAAAATGCCTGTACGTTATAAAGTAATAACTGCTGAATAGCTCGTGGTATGCTATGATAATTTATATATATTTAATTTGTAATAGAAGGTATATGTGAAAGAATATTCAATAATATTAAGAAGTTTAGTATATATGTGTCTTCATGTACAATTTATTTAGAAATAATATTTTTACTTCATGTAATTTGTAAACCATGTAAACCGTTGTTTTATAGTATCATTGGCATACGGCCGCATACGTTTTGGTATTGTCTTTATTCAAAAGCTAATTTACAAAAATAAGTTTTTTCTTTATCCTTATTCAGTGAGCACATAAAGGTTGGAATAAATTCCGTAAGATCGTTACAAAGCAAGTGACAAAAATTCGCTCAGACGCGTCGTTTTTAAATTCATTTCTCAATTTGTTCATTTAAAAAAAAATGTTTGCAAACTTTTTTTAAAAAATTACGACGTCATCGGCAATTTTTTTAAATGGCAACCCCCATTTTTAAAAATGTCATTTGAAAGGGCACATTTTTCTGCATAAAGTACGTTAAATTCTATGGCATGTTACATGACGAAATTATCGAGAAAAAAATCTTCTTTTAACAGTTTAATAAAACAGAAATACAAGAAATAATAAATCCAGCAGAAAATAAATAATAATAATAATAAAAGTACTTTATTGAGCAAAAACCCAAATGGCCATTGGCCGAGGTCCTTCAGCCCTTTTACAATAATATATTACTTAGTTTTATAATATATAAAATGTGGATAACAAATTGATAAGAGAATAGGCATTTACGATAATTGGAGCGCTACATACCGCAATGTATCAAAGCGTTCGATAATAAGAACATATCTACCGAACCGCGTTCGGTAAATGTATCGAATGTATTCGCTACATCTACCCGATCCAAAATTTATGGATCGACTACATCGGTTGGTAAATGTAGTATAACATTAAAATATGATTAAAAAAACTTAATTTTCGACATTTTGTGAGTATTTGAGACAAATGAAACCCATCACTGACGAAAATAATGAAGTAATTTTAGATGAGGACGGAAACATTTATGTATACCGGATGGCCACGAGTCAATGTACGCCCCCAATTTTTTGGTTGTTTTTGAATTTAAAAATTTCGTTTTTGGTATACGTGAATAAGACAAAAGTGGGCTATTTTTAGACTAACAGGAACGAAAATATCACTTCCGGTTGAACCGGAAGTGACATCGACTTTTTTTTCTTAAATGGAATGACCATGTTTTTTTTGTGATGTTTTATAAAACATGAAATTCTAACTGCAGCGGTTTTTTCGAATTTCAAAAATTCCAAAAAATAAGTGAGATACGAACGATTTTTAATTTTGTACAAAACCGCGTCAGATGAATGCGATGTAAGAAAATTACTAAGTAGGCTATGGAAATTATTAGCAAGGTAGTAAGCTTGTCTGTAAACAATAAAATAGTTATTTAAATTACTGATGGATACGACTATTTTTAGGCTTTTCTCAAAAAACGGAATTTAATTTTTATTTTCATTTCCGTAGGGGTCCTATGGAAAATTTTTAAATGGGACCGTACAAAGGATCCTTTGTAATAATAAAAGTGTATTTAAAAGGTAAGCACAAAATAAACAAAAAATAATTTTAATGAACCTTTTAAAAACACTTTTATTATTACAAAGGATTTCGTTAAGAAATGACTATTGACGAAAAAATTTAAGCTTAAATGAATCATTATGTCCGAATAATAAAAAAAAAATAGTACGGTCCCATTTAAAAATTTTCCATAGGACCCATACGGAAATGAAAATGAAAATGAAATTCCGTTTTTTGAGAAAAAACCTAAAAATAGTCGTATCTATCAGTAATTTAAATAACTATTTTATTGTTTACAGACAAGCTTACTACCTTGCTAATAATTTCCATAGCCTACTTAGTAATTTTCTTACATCGCATTCATCTGACGCGGCCATTTTGTACAAAATTAAAAATCGTTCGTATCTCACTTATGTTTTGGAATTTTTGAAATTCGAAAAAACCGCTGCAGTTAGAATTTCATGTTTTTAAAACACCACAAAAAATACATGGTCATTCCATTTAAGAAAAAAAAATTGATGTCACTTCCGGTTCAACCGGAAGTGATATTTTCGTTCCTATTAGTCTAAAAATAGCCCACTTTTGTCTTATTCACGTATACCAAAAAAGAAATTTTTAAATTCAAAAACAACCAAAAAATTGAGGGCGTACATTGACTCGTGGCCACCCGGTAAGTATAATGAATTAAGTAAGTAAGTAGGTATACCTAAATATGCAATACATATAAATGTTTTTTTACTTTCCATTTTGACATGGCGAGCAGTATGGACTTATGAATTAGCATAAAATATAAAATAGAAAAGTAATTCAATATTCAATTATTTATTAATTAGTCAAGTGATGCTTTAGGTTACATTTGAAATTTTGCGTTCGGTAATTCTTAGCTCGGTAGATGTATTGATAAAACAGCTGATTACCGCAATGTACAGGATACATTACCCGCTCCAATTATCGTAAATGCCTAATTTGTTGAATCTTTGTATTGTGTCAAAAAAAGAAAAAATATATATATATATAAACTGGTCAACAAAAAGTTCGGCAAAGACAATTTTTAACCATTTTCAATTAGCTGCAACTTCTTTTTTTTTTAATTTTTTTGAAAATGTTTAAATACTCTTATTATATATAGGGTGTAAAACAAAGTAGTGCAAAAATTGCAAAATTTTCATGGTTTACCATTTTTTAAAACAACATTTTTCATCTCCCATTATGGATGGCAAATGCGAGTTAACACATTGAATAGTTAATATCAATATCTCTAGTCGTTTTCGCCAGTTTTTTTATTAAGTCCCTTTGGCATGTCATACAGAGCGAAACAAAGTAAGTGTCAAAATCTTGGTGGCGATATTTTAAAAGCATCGCAATTTGGAAACACATATATTGATGAATAAAAAATAGGTATTAAAAGATTTTAATCTATTCATCCCCACGGCCTCATCAGACGATATTGCTGATATGAGACAACAGTATAGACGATAAACTTATTGAATTCTTGGCCTGATTATAGAAAGTGAAAATCTCATTTGTAGGAAAAATGATCTGATGAAGAAAAATCTACAGAAAATAAGCTTTTAATCTACGCGAGATTACAATCTTTAATCTTTTTTATCCATCAACATGTGTTTCCAAATTGCGATTCTTTTAAAATATCTCCACCAAGATTTTGACACTTACCTTGTTTCGCTCCGAGTTCGTTCTGTATTATTTAATTAGGGTAAACTATACAAGGTGTTTCTAAATTGACTACCATAAATTTAAGAGCTTGTAGAGAACGATAAAATAAAACTAAAACCTCTATACAGTTTCGTCGAAAAACGCTTCGTTTTCAAAATACAGGGTGTTATAGTGTTGACTGGCAGATCAGTTATTTAGCTATAAGTCTAAACAGAGAAGGCAGAGGAATCTAAATTTTTGTGAGCGAGTGTTACTTAAGACTACCGATGACTGTATGATATTTTAAATCGGATATCACCATTCAGTGGAGTAGAGAAAGGGGTAGCCTAACACTTTTTTGTTAATAAAAAATTTGCTGTCAAAATGCTATAATAAAGATGCTCTTGTTAAATATCTCCAGAGGCGTTCGTTTTCGAGATATTCTCGGTTTTATCTGGCAATACTCATGTGTTTAATAAAAATTTTGTAATGTACTTAGTCAATAAAATAGCAAAGCAGAGGTAGAATATTTTAATAATGTACAAAATAAATAAAAACTTCCGCACATGTGTAATTTACCATTTTACTACTTTTTATAAAATATTGCTACTGAACGATTAATCAAAAAAAGGTAACTTTCAATATGAATTTGTTAAGAAGTGCACCTTTGAGATTAAAATGTAATTTCTTGACAGTTAAGCAGGTGTGAGTTGCATTTGTTTTTGTTTTTATCTACCTTTTGATGATTGCCCCTTTTTAATGTTTTTCGTAAATTAAGTAGGTAGCACATAAAACCGTGAATATCTCGAAAACGAACGCCTCTAGAGATATTTAACAAGAGCATCTTTATTATAGCATTTTGATTGGGAAATTTGAAAATGGGACGATATTTTCAAAATATCTGACAGCAAATTTTTTATTAACAAAAAAGTGTTAGGCTACCCCTTTTTCTACGCCACTGAAAGGTGGTATCAGATTTAAAATAATATACAGTCATCGGTAGTCTTAAGTAACACTCGCTCACAAAAATTTATAGATTCCTCTGCCTTCTCTGTTTAGAGTTATAGCTAAATAACTGATCTGCCAGTCAACACTATAACACCCTGTATTTTGAAAACGAAGCGTTTTTCGACGAAACTGTATAGAGGTTTTAGTTTTATTTTAACGTTCTCTACAAGCTCTTAAATTTATGGTAGTCAATTTAGAAACACCTTGTATATTGTATATATTTAATTACTGTTGCTTTTGGTATTCTGTAATAGGGCTACTGCCTGTTAAATACTTTACCTTAAATAAATAAATAACATGCCAAAGGGCCTTAATAAAAAACTGGCGAAAACGTCTTGAGATATTGATATTAACTCATTTGCCATCCATAATGGGAGATAAAAAATGTTTTAACAAAATGGCAGACCATCAAAATTTTGCAATTTTTACACCCTATATAATAATTAAGAGTATTTAAACTTTTTCAACAAGATTTATTCATTTATGTAATCTGGAACAAATGATACTTTGCACGGTGCAAACCGCACAAAAAATTTTCAACTTTTAAAAACGTTACAGCTAATTGAAAATGGTGCTAAAAATTGCTTTAAAGCAGTTGAACCAAACTTATTCTACGAGTTGAACTGATACCGTGTATACTATAACTTATTGTTATTTTACAAAGTATTTGCGTCAATATTTGAATAAATAGGTTCCGCCATAAGTAAAAATTACTGTTTAGGTATATTTCAGAAGTGTTTTTGGTTTTTGTGAATTTTGTGTTCTGGATTAATCAGACTGTTTGCGATTTAATGGTTCTAAAAGGTATAAGAATTGCATATGTCATATTGGTAATAGAAGACTGCAAACTTGCCCAATGTTGGAAAAATGGAAATACGTTGTTCTAGTTCTATTGGATTACACGAAAGCATTTGATACCATCAATCATGAGATTTTATTGTCTATATTAAATTATATTGGCTTGGGAGACTCCGCCATAGCTCTCTTCAAAAATTATTTAAAAAATCGTTGTCAGAAGGTTGCACTGTTTGACGAAATGTCTGATGTGAGAAGTTTAAATCGAGGTATTGCACAAGGATCCATATTAGGACCCTTAATCTATACTATTTATACATCCAGTTTTCCTTCGGTTTTAACTGCATGTAACATGCACATGTATGCAGATGATAGTCAGATATACAAATCTTTTTATAAGAATGATATTGCGGAGGCCGAGGCAACCATTAACCGTGACTTGAAATCTCTGGTTGATTGGTCAAGTAAACATGATCTAAAATTAAATATTTCAAAATCGTCGGTTATGTTATTTGGTGATGTTCACGAGGATGAACTAAGTATAAAAGTTGAGGATGAACAATTGCAGTTTGTAAAAAAAATCAAGAATTTAGGAATTGTAATTGATAGACCCTTACGATTCACAGATCACGTGTCATATTTATTGCAAAAAGCTTATGGTAAACTAAAGGTAATGTTTCCAAATAGACATTTATTAAGTCTCAAGATGAAGTCGACAATATGCGATTCTCTTATACTGTCCCACTTTAACTATTCTGACTACGTGTATGGTCCTTGTCTGACAGCTAGAGATGCCCAAAGGATACAAATGGTTCAAAATAGTTGTCTGCGTTTTATTTTTGGCATAAGAAAATATGACAGAATTAGTCACACTTTGTCTAACCTTCGGTGGCTTAATATGGCTAATAGGCGGAAACTACACGCAACCACCCTATATCATAAAATACTTACTCATCGTACTCCAGCCTATTTAACTAATAAAATAAAATTTAGGACTGATGTACACAATTTGAACATCAGACAAAAAGATTTAATTACCATTCCACGTCATAAAACAACATTATTTAAAAGGTCATTCTCATATCAAATAGGAAAGGAGTACAATGAAATACCAAGAGATTTTAAAAGTATGTCTTTAGCTAGGTTCAAGAAAGCCCTAACAAATAAACTCTATAACGCCCAAAGTATTGTATGATAAAAATTAGGTAGGTATGTACAAGTCAAGAGTTCTGTTTAATGGATTATGTTATGTATGTCTATAAGTCTGAAAGTATTATAATAATGGATATATTTATTTGTGTGCAAATATCTGATTGTGCAATTTCGAAAATCCTGTCACATATTTAAATATGGATCTATGTAAAACTTTTTTCAATTATGTAGAGGGATTCTCTCCCTGATACCTCGTTTAATTTTAGTTTTTATGTGGGATTAGTTAGTAATTAGTTAGTTTAAATATAGAATTATTGTTAAATTATATGTCAATATTACATGGAAGGTACCTCATTCAGTTAGTTTGGGTTCATGAGGTAGAACAATAGTTGACACTATTGATCATGGACCTTTTAACATTATGTAGCATGAAAATCGTGGAATATATTATTTTTTATTATTTATCCTTTGTAGGCATGCTATATTTGTTAATAAAAATATTTATTATTATTATTATTATTATTAAATGTATCGTATGATATTATTGTATTTACCTGTTTCTACACAGGGTGTCAACGGAAGTTGGAAACAGTCTGCCATTTGCTTATCTTTTGAGTTAGGGGTTTTAAATTTGGAATATTAATGATATTTTGATTATTTCGTTCATCCCAAGTCACTTCCGGTGTAACCGGAAGTCGTAGTAACTTTGTTATTTCAAATGGAATGCTATATTTTTTATCACATCATCAGATTTTCTGATTACAATTCTCTTTCCAACGACATATCATATGTCGAAATTTTGTTTCAAATTAATCTTAAAACGGGCGTTATTCGCTAAAACTAAAGATGGCCGTGATTTCGCGTATTAATTTTTTAATTTTCATCCAGGAAGCCATGGTTTACAAAAAATTATTGAAAATCTTTGTATTGTCATCATTAGTTGCCAACATCGAGATAATATGCCACACTATTTCATTTGTGTGCATTATTTCTTGATAAAAATTGATGTTTTTTCATTTAATTTCAAATAGCAACCCCCAATTTTATTATTATTAGTGAAACACACATTAATCCTCTTTTAAACAAGTCCACGGCTATTAATTTTAACATTTTCAGAAAAGTGGTGTAATCTATTAAAATGTGTTTGCATAGTTTTCACTGTATCTGATAAATTTAAAATTTAGCCTCATTTTGGTGAGCGTGACTCTGTCTCTATAAAGCCTCTGTAGTTTTATTTTGGTCTGTATAGTGTATAACCAATCACGGGGCAGGAAATTTGTAATCTACCAATCAACATTAATTAATTTGAAGATGTTCCTAGCGCAAAAATTTGACCAATGGGCACAGACAACGACGGATAGATCCAGTGACCAGTAATTTTTATACAACCCTTAATACTGTCACAGATTAACTATTAATCTGTGATACTGTACAAACTGGTTCTTATACTAGCTGTAAGTTGACACCTCCCAGATTTTTTTTCAATCACAATTAAATTAAATTATTTTTATTCGACACTAGCTCCAAGAGAACGGTCGTGGCAGAAGTAAAAATAAATCAATAATGGAGATATATTATATACAAGTTACAGAGGCTTTATAGAGACAGAGGCGACAATAGGTGGTCAGCATTTTGATTGGTAGTAGAGGTCACGTGGTATAAAATGAGGCTAAAATTTTTAAACAGATCATGTGCATATCATATTACTAACATAACCTTACATTTTTAGTTTTTGTAAATTAATTTTCAATTTTAATTTTAATAAAAGAGTGACGTTTAATAGGGTTAAATAATATAATAATAATAATTTAATTTTAATTTTTGTAGTTTCAGCTTGGAACCATTATAACATTTAAAAACTCTTTCAGACAGTAGATATAGAAAGTTTCAATATTGTAGATCATTAAAAATAAACTGCCAATTATAGGTTGGATTTCCAACCAACAAAAAGCATCTTATTTTATTAGATCAAGGTAATTACTCTTCAGTAAATAATGCACTGAACAAGATTTTAGTTGATAGTACAGCAACCAAGCAGAAATTTTTATAAAAGCGACATAATACTCCAAGAACTTAGAAAATGCACATTTTTAAGGTTAGTTGTAATACCACGTGCACGGCACTAATTGTCCTGTCATAATTAGATATTCCTGATTATTTTGTGCTGTCATACTGGAGTATTCTTGTGCATCTTTCAATTTATTGGGATTTATTAAACGTATGAAAACTATTTGTGATTAGTGATTGTGATAAAATAGTTCCCGGTATGTGGATTTCGATTAAATAAAATAGCCAACAAAAAGCAAAAAGAGAACAAATTTGCAAGGAAATCACTTGGTAATCGCGTATTTTATCTTTTATGGAATTACATTAAATAATACGTAGATATCATTCAGACGTGGGTCCTGATGATAACTTCAGCAATACAAATAACGAAAGTATCACCCTTGTATGGTTTCGTTAATATGCATCGAATTAAGCTTTAACTTCACAATCACCATTGGAATTGTCACGACCTTCAAGCGACGATACAATACCTAAAGAATCAAATCCAGTGCTTTTTCAGAAATTAAAAAAGAAGCAGAAATTAGAAAAGTGAGAAAAGTTGTACAAAAGAAAGATATTATTCTCATTCAAATCTTAACATTGTAAAACTAAAATTAGATAGAAGGTAGAATAATTTGTGGAAAAGAAAGACATCATCTTTGAAATCATACCGTAATAAATTACAAAATTGTAAAACTAAATTTAGACAGAAAGGTAAATGAAAAACATTTTTAGAAAGCAATTATTGCCATTATTATATTTGAAGTGCCTCTCCCTCACATCTACATTTTGTATTGTTTTGTTGGATATTACATAGTAGGTTTAATTTATAATAATTAACAAAATGTTAGATGTAACCTAGAGATAGAAAGAAGTTGTTGATTTTGAATGTACAATTGGACTTGAATAAAATTGCTACTTAATTCATTGATTCATATATTCATTTCTAAAGATATTGAATATAAAACATGGCGCAGTCGGTATAAAGCGAAGAAATAATAAATAATTAATAAAGTTTGTAAAAAGGTAGCATCGAAAATTAAAAATAATAAATAATAATTGAAGTGACAAGTTAAAAAACGAACTGACGTAACTCAAATGATAAAATGGAATCTAAAAAAGAAAATAATGTTATAAATAATTTAAAAGTTCCACAAACATTGGAATTAAATTCAGGAAATCTAAGTGAAAATTGGAGAAAATTTCGACAAAGGTTTGATATATATATGAAGGCATCAAATTATGCAAGTTTGGATGATGACACTAAGATAAATATTCTATTAAACATTATTGGTGATGAAGCTTTGGATGTTTTTAATAATTTTAAATTAGAAGAAGATATTTCACTACAAATAGTAATACAAAATTTTGAAGAATATTGCAATCCACGTAAGAACATTGTTTATGAAAGATTTTTGTTCATGCAACGACAGCAAAAAGAAGGTGAGCCGTTTGATAATTTTTTAAAGGATATTCAAAAACAAATTAAGCATTGTGAGTATGGTGAACAAGAAGAGTCGATTTTAAGAGATCAAATTGTATTAAATATATCAGATAAAAAGCTCCAGAAGAGATTAATAAGCACAGAAGAATTAACATACAAAAAAACAGTGGAAGTATGTCGAACTTCAGAAATTACAAAAGAACAGGCGAGAAAAGTACAGAATAATTTAGAAATTGATGCTGTCAAGAAAGAAAATGTCAGTTACGATGTCAAGAGGGAAAACGTCAGATGTCCTGTCAAAACAGAAAATTATGGAAATAATTAATTATGGTTCCAAGGTGGCAAACACTGGAAATTCATATGGGAGAAATAAGAAGCATAATCAAGAAATAAAAAATTGTTCAAGGTGTAGTTATTCACATGCGATCAATTCATGTCCAGCATATGGTAAAAAATGTCTTAAGTGTAATAAATTTAATCATTTCAGTAAAAGATGTAATGTAAAAATGTTAAAAAACGTTAATCAAATTACTGAGTCTGACTAGGAATTTGAAATAGATACTATTAAGAAAGTCGAGAATATAGATAATTATAATGATTCTGAATCTTGTTGGTATGAAAATATTTTAATTGAAGATGAAATGATTAATTTTAAAATAGATACAGGGGCTGAGGTTAATTTAATTCCATTAGATAAATTTCAGAAAATAAATAAAAATAAAAATATATTGGTAAATGAAAATAAAAGCAAATTAGAAGCATACGGTGGTTTTAAAATTGAAACTGTAGGCAAAGTAAATTTAATTTGTGAAGCTAATGATGAATGTTTTTTACAAGAATTTATATTGGTTGATAAAAATGTAAAACCTATTTTAGGATTGAAATCATGTGAATTATTAAAATTTATTAAACGTATTAATACTATAGAGTTAGAAAAACAAAAATTTATAAAAAATAATGAGGATATATTTAATGGTATAGGAAAATTTAAAGGAAAAAGTAAATTATTTCTGAAAGAAGGAGCCAAACCGGTAATAAAAGGTGCAAGAAAATTTCCAAATAAAGTTAGGGATAAATTAAAGTCAACAATTAATGAATTAATTAAAAATAATATTATAGTTAAGGAGGATGGTCCTGTCGAGTGGATACATAATCTAGTTGTTGTTGAGAAACCAAATAATAAATTAAGAATTTGTCTAGATCCGAAGGAACTAAATTTAAATTTATTAGATGAAAATCATCCCCTACCAACTTTAGAGTCTATTTCACAAGGTTTAAAGAATAAAAAATTTTATTCTGTGTTTGATTTAAAAAAATCTTTTTGGCATGTTCAACTTGATGACAGTTCAAGTAAATTATGTTGTTTTAATTCACCACTAGGAGTTTATAGATTTAAAAGATTGCCATACGGTTTAAAGGTTGCTGCACAATTATTTCAAAAGGAAAATGAAAAAAATTTTGCAGATATACCTGGCATTAGTATTTATATTGATGATTTTTTACTTGCAACGGATACTGAAGAAGAACATGATAAATTAATAAAAATTTTGGTAGAAAGAGCTCGTAAAGTTAATGTAAAATTTAATAAAGAAAAACTGCAATATAAAGTAAATAAGGTAAAATATATGGGTCACAATTTTTCTGAAAAAGGTATAGAACCAGATCCAGAAAGAATTGAGGCAATAAATAATTTAAAAGAACCATCTAATAAAAAAGAACTTCAAAGCGTATTAGGAATGATAAATTATCTTCGTAATTTTTTTCCTAATATGGCAGAAGCTACAACTTCATTGAGAGAGTTACTGAAAAAAGACAAACATTGGTTGTGGACTGCAAGTCACACAAAAGAATTAGACAAAATCAAAAGTAACCTATGTAAGGCTCCAACATTGGGTATTTTTGATGAAAATAAATATATAACTTTACAAGCAGACAGCTCACAGAATGGTATAGGTGGCTGTATTATGCAGGAAGGGAAACCAATAGGGTATGTCTCTAGATGTTTGACTGAATGTGAAAAAAGATACGCACAGTGTGAAAAGGAATTGTTAAGTATAACTTATACTTGCCGTAAGTTTCATAATTATATATACGGTAGAAAATTTACTATGGAAACAGACCATCAACCATTAGTATCGTTATTTAAAAAAGATTTGTCTAAAGTTACTGCTTGTAGATTGTTAAGAATGCGCTTGAAATTAACAGTTTATGATATGAATTTAGTATATAAACCAGGTAAATTTATGCACATAGCTGATCTGTTATCGAGATCTCAAAAAATCAAAAAATTCGATTATGATGATGAAAAATTTCTCAAACAGGTGGTACATTCAATTAATGTTAGTGATGAAAAATTAATTGAGTTTAAAAATGAAACCAAGTTAGATAAATCTTTAGCTAAATTAAGGTTACTTTGTCTAAATGGGTGGCCAAATTCAGTCACTAAAATTGAAAATGATATAAAAGAATATTATAAATACAAAAATGATATTTATCTAGAAAATGATATCTTATTCTTAGACGATAGAATAATTATTCCTACAAAAATGAGGAGATACATTTTAAATTTATTACACGAGGGACATTTCGGTATTCAAAAAACTAAAGATAGAGCACGTAGTTTAGTGTATTGGCCGCTATTAAATTCAGATATAGAAGATATTATAAAAAATTGCCAAATTTGTGAAAAATTTAGCAACAAAAATAAGACAGAAATATTGTTTCAACATAATATTCCAGATAGAGCATTTGAAAGAATTTCGGCAGATATAGCTGAACATAGTGGAAAAGTATATTTAATAATTAGCAATTATTTCTCAAAATGGATTGAAATTTGTCCCATAGTTAATAAAACTGCTTCAAAAATAATATTAGCATTTAAGAAAGTATTTTGTACACATGGGATACCTGACATATTAATTGCAGACAATATGCCATTTTCATCATTCGAGATGAAACAATTTGCAAATGAGTATAATTTCAAAATTATTACAACATCTCCGAATTATCCTAAATCAAATGGGAGAGCTGAAAAAGGTGTTCATATCGCAAAACAAATTTTAAAAAAGAGTAAAGAAGAAAATGTAGACTATTACATTCCTTTACTAGAATACAGAAATACTACAATTGCAGGTATAGGTTTAGCACCAGCACAAATGCTAATGAATAGGAGATTAAAAACTAAATTACCGATTAAAAATACACTGTTAACACCATTTGTAAACCAAAATATAAAAAATAAATTAATTGAAAGGAACAAAATAATTAAAGAAAAATATGATCGCAATGCATACAAATCTGTAGATTTTAAAACGGGAGATAACGTAGTATATAGAAAAAATGATGTTTGGCATAAAGGAAAGGTTGTGAAGGAAGCAGGTACTCCTAGATCGTATATTGTTAGTGATAATAATACTAAAAGAAATTTCAGACGAAATTCTAACCATTTAAAAAAATCTGGAAATGTTTAAATAGCTTATAAAGATATGTTACTGGAATAATATGTTACTGAAATAACTTTTATTTGTCTAATAAATTTAATGTAAATTTAAGGGGAAGATGTTGGATATTACATAGTAGGTTTAATTTATAATAATTAACAAAATGTTAGATGTAACCTAGAGATAGAAAGAAGTTGTTGATTTTGAATGTACAATTGGACTTAAATAAAATTGCTACTTAATTCATTGATTCATATATTCATTTCTAAAGATATTGAATATAAAACAGTTTTGTATACAATCGTGCATATATACTGCATGTGATTATAATGATAATTTTTCTTATATAATATATATTTCTATATACTATAATAATATTCCTTATATACACTTCGCACATAAATTATGGAATAGGTAAAAAAATAAGTCAAGTTTATATATTCATATTTTTGTTAATATTGAAGCAATTTCAATAATTTTTTTATTTCGGATAGGTCATTTCTTCGGCAGTTTAATACCGTATGTTCGATTTAACTACGAGTTTTGTTATACAGGGAAACGCGAAAAGTATGAGGGCATGTAAATTCCCTAAAATTTCAATTTGATCTGTGGCAATTAGGAGCCTATGAAAATTTATTTTTATAAGTGTTTCGGTTACGGCCTCTCATATTGTACTCACTGTGCCAAGCAATTTGCAATACGGTTCTTGGTAAATAAAAAATTGGCAATTTTTGAAAATTTTTCTGTTGCCTGTTAAGACTAATTTTGTTGGAAGCCTGGCAAAATGTCGATCAAATGTTCATTCAAGATTTAATTTTAAGTATGTCCAATCGATGCCAAATTGTAGTAAATGCCAGGGGAGGTAATACCCGTTATTAGTTTGCATTATTGCTTAGTTTTTTGTTATTGCTATCGTTCTTTTTCCTGTTAAATAAATTTATTAAGTTATTTTAATTCCAACTTGTATTATTAACTTCGATATTGGTTTCATAACTCTTTAGTGAGAGGAGAATGAAACAAAATCCACTAAAATTATTGTTTTTTAACAGTTATTGGCAACAGAACAATTTTCAAAGAATTGCCAATTTTTTATTTACCAAGAACCGTATGGCAAATTGCTTGGCGCAGTGAGTACAATAGAATAGGCCGTAACTAAAACACTTATAAAAATAAATTTTTATAGGCTCCTAATTGCCACAGATCAAATTGATATTTTAGGAAATTTACGTGCCCTCATACATTTCGCGTTTCCCTGTATAACAAAACTCGTAGTTAAATCGAACATACGGTGTTAAACTGCAGTAGAAATTACCTATCCGCAGTAAAAAAATTATTGAAATTGCTTCGATATTAACAAAAATATGAATGTATAAACTTGACTCATTTTTTTACCTATCCCATAATTTATGTGCGAAGTGTATTTACTGTACCCATAATGGAATTTTGTTTATATTAATAAATAAATTAATAGATGTTAAAAATTGTCTGTGTCTTCCGCTTATTGTTTATTTGTTATTCTGTTAATGAGAACCATCAGATGGGATAAAGTTCATATTTACTAAAGTACTAAATTTTGATTAGTTTTGCTTCAAATTAAGAAAATTTTTTAACTGATATCTTTATCTTATGTCGGCATAATTTATACAATCATATTTAGGTATTAAGCATAAGAACAAATCTTTCATTCCTTCTATTCAGTTAAGAAAATTATTAATCTTTTCAAATTATGTAATGTGCTTACGTACGGATCATGGGCATCATATTGCTAACATAACCTTAAATTTTTAGTTTTTGTAGATTTATTTTCAGTTTTAATTTCGGCAGTTTTAGTATGAATCCATTATAACATTTAAAAACTCACTCAGATAGTATATACCTATATTTAAAGTTTCAATATTGTAGATTATTGAAAATAGACTACTAATTATAGGTTGGATTTCTAACCAACAAAAAGCATCTTATTATATTAGATTAAGGCAATTAAAAGTTCATTAGTATGCACTGAACAAAATTTTAGTTGATAGTACAGGAATCAAGCAGAAATTTTAGAAAAATTTACATAACATCTGAAAATTTTGGAAAATGCGTATATTTGAGGTTAGTTATGAACGTTTTTTTTTTTTTTCCTTATAGGTTGCGGTCTTTTGGCCCGCTGTACTGAAGCTGAAGCTTATTGTACCCCCATAGTCTCCCTATTCCATGAGACCCGTTCCTCTCACGAAGGCGAGTATACGGTCGATGGGAGCATTGGCTATCTCTTCCGGTGTCACTGATGGTTCACCGAAGTGTGCAATCCTTCTCGCCGCTAGGGCCGGGCATTCACATATGATGTGGTGAGGTGTTTCTTCCTCTTCACCACACATCCTACGATCTGGATCATCCTTCACCTTTATGTTGGTGAGATGTTTGTTTAGCGTGCAGTGTCCTGTTAAAATACCCACTGCACATCTTAGCTGTCTTCTGCTCAGCTTCAGCAATTCGTTAGTCTTTGATTTGGATGGGTCACCTAAGAATATGCGTGATTGTCTCATTCCTGGTGCCTCTCTCCAATGCAAGTTGTGTTTCTGTCTTAAAAGTTCCTTTACTGCGCCTTTTGCGGTGCTATATGCGATCCCGCATGTCGGCTCGGGTCCTATCAAGGCTTTCTTTGCTCCTTCTTTGGCCAGCCTGTCAGCTTTCTCATTACCTGAATTTCCCTGGTGTCCTCGCGTCCATTCCAATTGCACATTGTTGTGTTCTGCTAGTTTCGCCAGGGGCTTCAGGCAATTTCTTACTGTTTTGGAACGTATTTCTACTGCCTCCAGAGCTCTAAGAGCTGCCTGACTGTCAGTGATGATACGGATTCTTCTGTTAATGTAAGACATCCGTACCATTTCTTGTGCACAAGCCTCTATGGCTGTTATTTCTGCTTGGAACACGGTTGCAGTGCTGCCCAGGTTCAGACTGAAGTATGTCCCTGGTTGGTCTCCCGCAATTCCTGCTCCTGTACTACTTGACGTTTTTGATCCGTCCGTATACCATATGGTATCATTTGGGTGACTTCGCATCTGCCTTTTACCCTCATCTTCCCTATCAGGTATAATCACCCTGAAGGTTTTTGTGAAGTTATAAGTAGTGCTGATTCTGTCAGACTGCATTTCAAGTAGTCGGTTATTTCCCAGTTGTTGGGCTATTTCTGTATGATATCCTTTTCTTGGAAAGGTCTCATACCCGTTGTTTCTTAGCCTGTAAGTCGCTATCAATGCCTCATTCTCCACCACTAGATTTAATGGAGGTAGGCATAGCAGTGCTTCCATAGCTGCGGTAGGCGTTGTTGTCATAGCCCCCGTTATCCCTAGGCACGCAAGTCTTTGTACCTTGTTTAGTTTCCTCAACGACTCTCCTTTTCCAGCTTTGTGCCACCAGATCAGGGAGGCGTAGGTTATTATTGGTATCGCAACCCTTTGGTACAGCCAATGTACCATTCGTGGTTGTAGTCCCCAGTTTTTGCCCACCATTCGTCTGCAAGCCCATAGGGCCCGCGTGGCTTTGGTGGTCACTTTCCCTATATGAGCTTTGAAGTTCAGTTTGGTGTCTAGAGTTAGTCCCAAATACTTGGCTTCACCGCTCATTTGTAATTCTTTTCCCCGAAGAAATAGTTTCTTCAGGTTTTGAATTTTTCTTTTCCTTGTAAAAGCTACCACTGTGGTCTTTCCTGGATTGACGGATAGACCTTCCTGGGTGCACCAATTATCTACCGTTTTGAGGGCTCTTTGCATCATTTCTGATGTGACGCCCTCAAATTTTCCTGTTGCCAGGATGGTGATGTCATCTGCATATCCCTGCGCATATATTCCTTGCTGTTCTAATTGTTCTAGGAGTTCATCAACAACCAGACACCACAACAGGGTATACAGGCGTTTTAGGTCATGCTGAACAAGAATCTGTAAAAATAAAAACCCTATCTCAATCGCTAATATAAATTCCTAATTTTTGGCAATTTCTTTTAATCATAGTAGGCGTATTTAAGTTTGAAAAATTTTTTTATTAATAACTTTTTAAACACAATCTGAAAGAAGAGAAGTATACCAAATTTGATCTAAATCGATCAACAAATGGCCTAGATATTGGGGTGTACTGGTGAAAAGTGAGACACACTGTATATTTATCAAAAAAAAATGATGCTATTCTATAACTTTCTCTTATAGCGCTATGAACATACACCTCTATAAAATTATAGCAGGATGTAAATGGCAACTTTACTTTTTATTATTACTTATTAAGACAGCCTACCTTACTTTCTATAATATTCAGCAGTTTATTTAAATGCAAACTACAAATAAAAATTTCATTCAATAGGGTTAGGTTTTTCTATAATACTTTACATCTCCGTTATAAATTTACAGTTGCATTTTATGGTATAGACACTATTATTTTATATTGGATGTAAAAAGTCAAGGTCAAAGGCTTACATCCCTTAGAACCAGCGCTGTAAAATGGGTTACAGAATAGCACCACAAGTTTTTATTACTTTTGCACTAATATCTTGGCATGTAAGAAAATTTTATATGAAGTAAGAGAAACAACAAATTATAAAAATATGTAGCTTTATTTAAATTTGAATAAGGTAATGCAAAATTTAAACGTTTTACTTTTTCTACAGGTTTCATACAGAAAAATGACTTAAGAAACAGATTAAAATTTACTTAACTTAATATTCTTTACATTGATTTTGTCCTGGCGACTACAAGCAATAACTCACTGTTTTATTAAATTAGCATCCTTTGGAAACCGAAAATACTTTATATTACTCCCTGTGATCACTCGGGTATTGTTTTTACATTTTGCCACAACACAATTCAACATTTTAGCCGTAAATCACAACGTTAGACGATTTACACGTTTACATATTATAACATGTTTATATCACTATACTATTACAAAACACGTTTTATTAAGAAAATGGCATTGAAATTATAAGAAAACTTGGAAAACATAATATTCTACAGATCAACAAATTCAAACCAAAGCAAAGCCAGCGACTGTGTCAGTGTCATGTCTGCCAGCCGACGTCATGCGCGGCGATTTCATTTTTAGGTCTGTCTAATGAGCATACCATGTTTTCTTATACCATGGTACCAACCACGATACATAAATTTAAGGTACCAACCATCTTTCTTTATTACCTAACCTATGAACAAGATTTCTAACTAAATTAGTTTTGTAAACCACAATGAAAGATTAGTAATGAGATATACCATTGAGTAAAAAATAATACAATGGATATACTGATATACATATACAACTATCACAGAAATCATAAAACAAGATATATCTGCCAGCTTTCTTTTAATAACCTATGAATTCCTATGATCAAGACGTCTAACTAAATCAGTTTTGTAAGCCACTTGGAGAAGTCTGTAATAACCTATGTCCATAGCCGTTTTGTTGTATTGTACAGTCGGCGCCACCCAAATGTGAACGCATTTTGGTTGTCATGGAATTTTCTTCTGAGAGGATATATTGACAGTAAATAATATTACTTTTATTATTTTCTGTTACCATAATAATTGGAAGGACGAAGGCCGACACGAATAATATAAAAGAAGTTAGCAAAATAATTAACTAATATTACCTACATGTTAGTGGAAGAAGGTTAATATTAATTATTCCTTTAATTCATTCATGTATAACGATTGTGAGAAATAAAATGACACAAACTAAGCGTATTAACAATAATTAATATATTTCAACACCCTACCTAATAATTCATAATTCAGAAAAACATTATTAATAAAATAAAAATGGTAAAAACTAATCTCTATATTTAAAAATCAGCAATTCGTCAGGCCAGATAGCTTAAGACGTCTTTGTGCTATTCTGAAAGACCCTGGGAATAATGTTTCTTCTTGAGTTTTGACAGCGGTTTCGAAAGGATTCTGATGGATAAATTCGACCAGAGCATTGTCTTTATTCTCATTGGAGACCTTCCCTATACCTTGCCTTATAGATCTTTGCAGTCTTTGTTCTTCTTGCCAGCGCTTTTTTTATATAAAGTAGGTATACAACTTTTACCAACATTTAAATCAGCAGCCACTTCACTCAAAGACTTATTTTCTTCCAATTTAGCTACAGCCCTCGCTTTTTGCGCTTCAGTTAAATGTCTTGGCATAGTTATCTTTACTTTTACTTTTGATAAATTATGACAAATATATTTGACAACTATTTTCAAATTTTACGGCGACTATGATTTAAAGTGTAAATTACACTATACAATTTTGCCGTTCACATTTGGATGGCGCCGACTGTACAACATAATAAAATATTGTTTTAAAGAAGATTTATATAAGTTGCAATAAGAAATCACATTTCCGCTGTATTTTAGAATTCCTCAGAACATCTGCAACCTCACAGGTTTATTGGGTGGTTATTCTTGTTATGTTCGGAGTTCGGGCAAAAATTGCACTAAATCATTTTGATAAACTAGTGGCGTGTATGACGTCATTATACCATGCGTGGCATGTGTGCATACCACAGCCGAAATCACTATTAAGGCCGATTCCCATCTAAGCAGCACCGAGCAGAGCGGCGCGGCGCAGCACGGCGCGGCGAAATGCTGCTTACAATTGTTTGCCTACATTTAAATGATACCGTTCCCATCTAAGCAGAGCGGCGCAGCGCAGAGCGACGCGACTCGCAGCAGCAAATTTTTAATTCTTCGGGGAGCATTGGCTCGCGACACTGCTGCTTTGCGACACGCCGCCCTGCGTGCTGACGGACAAGTGGGGATCTAGTGGCGGCAAAAGCAAGCAGCGACTTGCATGTTGTATGAACAGTTTGCATTTATAAAACGATTAGGTATGGATGCGGATAAAATTTGTTGATAACCTAAAAATAAAACATTTACCATTAAAAATATTTTCGATTTCAAAAATATTTAATTTTAAATATGAACAACTCAGAAACGATTTCAGGTAAAGGGCAAACATAAAAAATGTTTAGAATTTTACAAGGAATTCGAAAGTGCAAAGAAAATTAATTGGAGGTTGCCATTTATAAAATCAAAGAAATATTTTTAAAATAAAAAGAATAAATATTACGGAACACGACGATGTAGAATGCTCCATTGTCGCTCAAACACTGCGATCTGCTGCTTTGCTTGCCGCTACCGGTGCTGTCGCTTCCAAATGCTGCTTAGATGGGAATAGCTAAGAAAATGCTGCTCATGCTCTGCGCTGCGCCGCGCCGCTCTGCTCGGTGTTGCTTAGATGGGAATCGGCCTTTAATCGTTGATTGATACCATAGAGATAGAATATAATAGGGAGACGGCATCACGTGGCAAAAGTGGTTTCATGTCCACCATATTGCTACGACGTTTTTGTCAAAAATGTCAAACTGTAGTGTACATTTGTTGTCAGTTTATGTTGAGCATTTCCTGTCCATTCCTTCTCTCCATTGTTTCCTTGATTGTTTCTGATATAGGGCGAGTTGCTTTATTCACCGGTGGATCCATCAGATGTGTTTTATCTCATTCTATCTCCGAGGTTAGAATGAGATAAAACACATCTGGTGGATCAACCGGTGAATAAAGCAACTTGCCCATAATCACTGTTTCTTCCATAATCTTCTCTTCTATAATCATTATTTCTTTCTTCATAGTTTTGTTCTTTTCATACCTTATGCACAGATTAACTATATCAGATGCGAATGCTTCGCGCTGTGCCTTTCATGTCCGCGACACACGTATTAGACAAAGGCCCGTCGGCTACTCGTAACGTTGCATGCTTTTTCCACCACAAGACTTTAATATTTATTTTTGTGGATGCGAGTTAGTTGCACCACTTGAGCGCTCGAGAAAAACAATAATAGTCCAATCAATGAATATATTGTAGAGTGCATGGAATATGCGAGACTTTTTTACTTCAGGACCTAGTTAGGAGTAGTTAGTAGGTAAATATACTAAAAGTCCCCGCCCCTGGGGGGTGAGCTTACGGTGGGAGAGGGGGGAGAAGGTCCCATTTTTGGGTTTTTTGATTATATCTCGGAAACGGTGGACTTTAGAAAAAATATGTTCTATATAAAAATGAAAGCTAATTAAATTTCCTATAAAATTGTATATACATATTTGTCGAATATCTAACGGTTTTCGAGATATACGTTATTGAAAATCGATAATTTTCTAAAAAATCATTTTTACCTAACGCTTTTTGTCAAACATTTGCTTCTAGTGCCTCCAACGATCATTTCTCAGAAAAACTGTAAAAACGAAGTTGTAGAGCATTAAATTTCCTTCACTTTGATATGCACTTTTGCTACTTTATATTCAACCAATCAAAAGTTATAGAATTTCTACTATGTTCGCTCAATTTCGATGTTCCTCTAGAAATGAGTGTGTTGACGCTACCACGATGATTAACAACATTTTAGCAATAAAAATAAGGTAGTTGCAATTGACACAACACTTTTTTTATAATTATAGCTTTTATTATATTATTACGAATCATATAATAAAAGTATTTACATGGACTGATAGTAATTAGCACAGACCACATAGACTTGGCGTATCGAGTATTTACTACGAAAACCAGCGTGCTTAAAATCGGGGAAGCGACGAGCGGTAACTACGTGAGACGCGCGCCACTTCAACAGGCCCGCATTTAACTTTCTCATACATACCTACCCATTAGGTAAATTTAATTGTTTAAGAAACCTATTAAATTTTTTTTTTTATTGGAAGAAAGGAATGGCAAGAAATGCAGTACTCCATTAGCTCAGTGTAGCCGTAAAACATTTGTAATAATAGAATATTTTTATGAAGAAAACGTAATTTACAATTATTATTTTATTTAAATATTGCAAATACATATTAAGCAAATGCCTGTTGAATTTTAAAAGTTAAAATTATGCAATTACAATTATTATATATATGAAATTTTCTAATTAAAACGCAGTAGAAAGTGAAAAATACCTAATATTATTAAAAGAAAATCGATTTAATCAATTATTAATTATTCCCCTTTGGCCTCTTCAACGTACGCCACTGTTTATAGAATTAAAGTATTTAAAAGAGGACAAATATAAAATACCTTTTGACCCCTTCGAGCGTTTCTTCGAGAAAAACGTATTTTGCGAGATATTTCAGGTGTTCCAGACTTTTTTTTCACACTGTATAATGTATATTCTCCTTATTAAGTATTATTATTTATTTTAACTTGACTAAAATATTTAGTAAAATTAATATCATAAAAGTATTTATAAAAACTAATATGCTTATTGAAATAATAATGATATAATTTTATTAGAATAAAATAAATACATAGAATAATACATAATATAATAAAATTCATATAGAGCTATTTTAAAAAACAATAATTAAAATTACTTTTTAAAATATCAACTTCTTTTTACGGTCGTAACCAAACGATCTGACTAAAGACTAAATATTTATTACTCCAGTTCTGTAAACAGGCGAGAGTGAATGCGCAAAGGCGAACATGCAGCAGGCAGATTGATACATATTTAAATTAAATAACTCGTAATTAGTATTTACTGAAAACATGAAATATGTTCATTTAAGTTGGAACCGATGTCACTTCGATTAGGACATACTTCAACAACACATTTACCCATTATTACAAATAATTATTGCATAAACACTAAACCTTTACTGCTCGACTGCTTAAACAATACTGAACGACATTCGACTGTAGTTAGGCTCTGCGGCGGCTTTGCTCTTAGTCCCTGGACGGCAAGTCTATGTGGTCTGTGGTAATTAGAAAATGAAAAAATAATCATTCAAGGTGACATGGTTTTTTTGAGGCGGAAGGGTCGATGCTCATTCATCTTCGTCAGCAGTGGAGACGTTGTCCAAAGAGATTGGTAGTGTATCAATGTCGTCGTCCTCGCGTCGCCTTTTCCTGAATTAATATGCCGACTCTGTTGTTGTAACTGCCCTTGCAATTCGGGCATGAGACAGAGCAGTTTAACGATGCTTTTATACAACCACACCTGCCACTCGCATCCTTTCGTGCATCGGCAAAAAATCATCTTCAAGATTTCGTCAGGAGCAGCATCCAATTTTGACAGTTTCGGAACTAGTTGGTGATTCCTCCTCTCCCAACCCCAATCGGCGCCCCACCATTCGGTTCCTCCTCTAACCACAGGTGTACTTGGTGGTACGTCCGGAATGCATGCTGCTTAACAGCTCCTTCAGTTGGAGGGAGAGTTGAACGATCAGGCTTCATGTTTCCAGCTGCTTTGACAAATGATTTGTAGTGGAACTCGTTGAGAGATTTTTCTTTGGCTAGAGCGTCATACCATGAGAAGTTACTCATGATCCCAGCTGTCTCAATGGAGTCAGGGGAAGAAGAACCACTGACAAATACCTCAGCTGCACGTTATATGATTTTGGACTTCTGGTACATTTTGACAAAACCCACTTTACTCTTGCAATACGCTGCGGATGTTGAGTCACAGCCTGTGAATGCATGTAAGAATAACAAATGGGCATTGTCCTTCATTTCAGCTCCTGCTGCAGCTATTGTGAGGAATATACAATAGTCTTGACCTTTCCTCTTCCAGGTTTTACCATCAGAATGTCACGATCAGTTGGGGTTTTGGAGAACAGCCAAGTCGACGTCCTCTCCAATAACAGCTACCGAGGAATTTTGCGAACTGTTGATAGCTGTCTTCACAATATCAACGTCAGCATCACCTGAAGCTTGGAGCATATTTACCCATTTATCTGCAGCTGCATCATCAGCAGGTTTATCAGCTGACTCTTATTATGATAGTTGAACAGGAAATCATCATCATGGTAGCGTCAATATACTCATTTCTAGAGGAACATCGAAATGGAGCGTACATGTTACAAATTCTATAACTTTTGATTGGTTGAAGATAAAGTAGCAAAAGTGTATATCAAAGTGAAGGAAATTTAATGCTCTGCAACTTCGTTTTTACAGTTTTTGTGAGAAACGATCGTTGGAGGCACTAGAAGCAAATGTTTGACAAAACGCGTTAGGTAAAAATGATTTTTTAGAAAATTATCGATTTTTAATAATGTATATCTCGAAAACCGTTGGATATTCGACAAATATGTGTATACAATTTTATAGGAAATTTAATTAGCTTTCATTTTTATATAGAACATATTTTTTTTAGAGTCCACCGTTTCAGAGATATAAACGAAAACCCAAAAATGGGACTTTCTCCCCCCTCTCCCACCGTAAGCTCGCCTCCCAGGGGCGGGGACATTTAGTATATTTACCTACTAACTACTCCTAACAAAATCCTGAAGTCAAAAAGTCTCGCATATTCCATGTACTCTACACCCTTCTCTTGAGCACTCACTGACTGGATTATAAAAATATATTATAAAATATTTTTTATTAAAACAAATATGAAATTGTATGTTTACAAATGGGATAATATTGTAAGTTTTCTATTTGTTTTATCAGGTTTTTTTGATGTTTTTAGATCTCTATTTGTATACTCGTATGACACTATTTTGACATTTAAAATCCGAACGCTCGGACTAACAATATATCGCCGTAAATTCTGCTACACGCTGTCACGATAATGCTCTCGTACTAAACCCTCCGCATATATGAGGATGGAAGTAGTGGGGACCGTTGGACAGGCCGCCACGCTTACATTCACATCTGGTATAGTTAATCTGTCCCTTATGCCTGCTGAGTTGTTACTAGATTGATCGAGCTTGACATCATCCAACCGTCGTAGATATTGCAGAAGCTTCTCAATGGTGTCAATTCCTTGTATTAAAATCACATCCCTGATATGTTCATTTAAATGTCTTGCAAAATACTTCACAACTTCTCCATCTGGCATTCTTGGTTCCAGGTGTTGCACATAGCTATACTTTCGTAGAATGTACTTTTCTCTCCCACACCCTTTATTTCAACGTACTTACCATTAAAAAAAATTTCCCTAATTTTAGCCTGATAATTTTCACTCCAATAATTATTTAAAAATTAATCCACAAATTCTTCCACCGTTTTATACTTATCCTCAATGATAGAATACCACGTTTCCGCGTCTCCCTTTAATTTGTTTCTAATAAAATGTTTTATGTTTTTCCCCTCTGGCAATTCATTAATTTCCTCTTTAAAATTTTTAATGAAAACTTTAGGATGTAATTTTCTGTCACCCGTGAAAATTAAGTCATGTTCAAAAGATAACAGTGACTTGTCATAGACATGTTGAATTGTATGAATAGTTACATTAGACTTTTCTATTTTTTCCCTAGTTAATTTAGTTTCTTGCTCTAATTTTTCATTAAGTACATCAATGCTTTTCATTAAATGTTCATCAACCATGCTTACCTTGTTTTCTACCTCATTATTTACTTTTTCTAAAATTTCCTTTTCTAAATTTTGTGTAAATATTTCTACTTTATCTAGTTTTGTATTTGTTCTTTCAATTTCCATGTATAATGCAGTGTTTGACTCTACTAGTTTTGTGTGTAGTGTTGTGATTTTGTTTTCAAGAGATGCGACTGTCTGATCTATCTTTTCAGTTAATTTTTTTGTTCTCTGTTTCTATTTTGCTCTCTAATTTTTGTATATTTTTATTCTGTATCTCAAAATTTTGTGTTATCATGTGTGACATTTGTTCTATTAATTTCCGCATGTCCAAATTAGCTGAAGGCTCTTGTAAAGTCTCATCCCCCTTTGCTTGTTCAACATCTGTATTACTTAAATCTGTTTCATTTATCTGATCCATCCTTACCTTTTTTCCAGATCTTAAATTCATAAATTTGGTCTATTTTTATATTAAATTGTCTTACCTATTTATATTTTTGATAACTGTATTTAGAATTTATTTATTTATTTACTTATTTGAATAAACAATAACCTTCAAGCTTACTTGCCCCACGTTGGGCGCAAAACTAATACAACAATACACCTTTTTTTCTTATTACTTTGAGGCGCAATGTAATATTTTATTTATTTTTTTATTTACTTGCCTCTTACTTGAACTAGCTCAATCGACACTCTTTCTCATGGGTTAATTGTGGGTTGCTGATTTAGATTTTGAAAGGTTTTTAAATTATTGTTATTAAATTACTCTATGATCTTTATTTATATTTTATTAAATTTAGAATGATTTACTGTGAATTACTCTACCTGCAAAACAATTTTGTAATGTTGGTTGCATACTCTAATAAAATTTTTGTGTTTTCAGAAAATAAACTTTTATTATATTTTTAATAATTAACCGATCAAACGAACTTACTTGAAGTGAAGTTCGATCGTAATTATATGAAGATCAGATTACATGGTAGTAACGCATTTTGCGTGACTTGGTTCACATATTTTTAAAGCTAGTAAAAACAAAGAGATGCCACCTACTTTACCGACCGCGCTTCCAAACTTATTTTAGTTTAAAGCCATTGAAAAAATACAAAAGATAATGAACGTAATATCTTTGATGTAGCCGCAAAATTGTTGGATATACCTAGATGGCGACAAAACAGTTTTACTAGTAGCGACACGAGTATTGCACAGACGAACTATATGATAATAATTGTTCATATATAGGATCACATTGAACGATGGTAGATTGGAAAACTGTAGCTGGACTACCGACATGTGCATCTAACCACATTAATTATTCTACTAAACTATAGATGTCGCGCCGCTAAAAATAAAAATAGTAAAATATCTGTAACGTAAGAAAAGTTGCTCTAAATATTGGAACAAAAATAAAATGAATTGAACTAAAATTCTAGCTACAATTTTTAAATTATGGGGCATACCTACCCAATATTTTTTTCATTTTATTAATATATACATGTCTTTTGTAGATTTCCAAACTTGCGAGTTATAGTTTAAAGCAGTTTGCGAAAAATTGCCGATATTTCGTTAATCGTTACCTATTCGTGTCATGTTTTAACTACTATAATATATGAGCACAGTCGTGATATCTCAATGCTAATTAATAAAATATGTAATAGTATATTACGTAATAAGAGTTGTAAATAGCGTATTACGCACGAATGGAAAAATTATGCACGAGACGCGTTAGCGTCGAGTGTGATAATTCCATGAGTGCGTAATTGCTTTACAACTCGAATTATGTACTATACTTTACCTACGACCGTATTTATTGAAAGTTTGTATTTCGTTTTTATTATTTAACGCTTATGTCAGTTTTGACAGCGTCACAAAATTAAGTGTTGCACTTGTCATTTTTAATAATTTTTAGAGAATAAGTTTGTTTGTATTGACCGTTGCTAGGCGGTTGCTAGGAAAACTGTACGAATTGTGCGATTTGTTTACCAAGTTGTGCGATTTTTTTACCGTGCGTAATAGGAATCTTACATTGATCGCAGACGGTGTGTTTTTAAGTACTTACAGTAGTGGTCGTAGGTAAAATAAAAAATAATACATTGCGCGCCGCCCGACTACGAACACGGGACGGGAAATGAACTGGCAGCCGAACTCGATCGAGTGTCCTCGTTATGGGTGATAATCGTATATCGGATTGAACCGATTGCACGCACAACGGTACAAAGGACGAGGGGCTCGATCGAGGTGCGTTTGCCAACTAATTACTAATTTCGAAGTACCATGTTCGTAGTCGCCTGGCGTGCACTGTACTTATGGCTCTCTAACTTCTCTATAATTTCTACGAGTTTTGGTGTTGCTGTGATTTTACCCTTTTGGGCTTTTTGTGTTAAAATATTAGTTTACATATTAATCTTTTACTGTGATAGAGACACTAGTCGCCCCATCTCCTTATACACAATCTTCACCGATTCAAAAAAGACTGGCTAACATTACTTATCGGCATTAATTTCTTGAAATTCAACTCTAATTCTCTCCTTTATATCTTCAGCTGTAATTGGGGAAGTATTATATTGTCAATTTCTTGTACATAACCTTACATAAAATAATCAAAGTTTGTTAGGTCTGGGGTCTGATGACCTTAGGTGGCCAATAAATTCGCTAACCACTACCAATCCACTTATCTGCATATTTTTTATTTAAATATAGGTACTCGCATGTAGTAAGATTGAAAATATAAGAAACAATTCGGCACCTTTGAATTTTTATGTGGTTTTCGCCAACTATAAAAATATATTATGGTCGACTTCAGATTTGTAAGACACATAAAAAACCAGCGGCTTGTTTGATGCCCATAAAAACTTCAAACAAGCCGGCTCTTTTTATGTGCTGTATATATATGACACAGACTTTACAAATATTCCGACAAGGGCAGGCGGCATGCGATTGTAATGAATTGTTACTTACCTATATCCTTGCATTTGACTATACTCAGAATTTCTAGAAATTACCTACGTGATGTTTTCATTAACATATACAATTTTACTGGAAATGGTTGATTTTAGATATAGGTTAATAAAAATTATAGAGTGATAAAGATGCTATCCAAATATGTAAAAATATACGGGGCGGGGAGTTCCAATTAAAAAAATTAAGTTATGATCGATATCATATTTACATCATTGCAATAAACACCCTGTACAAATAATTGCAACTTTATTATAGGTATTATAGAAGCTGGTACATTTACAAAAAAAAGTTGTTTAATGTGGGGACATATCTATTGCAAATTTTATTAGTGAGGTCATCAAGTAACATTTTGTTTGAAAAACAGATGAATAATTCGACAACGTCGCAATGAAATTTCAAACAGTAGATATACTCGAAAAAGGCAATTAAAAAGAAAATAAGAAAGTGTACAAATATATACCCAGAGTGTCCCGTTTAAAGAAATATAAATTTGATATGTCACTCGTTTATCAAACACCCTATATGATTGGAAATTATTTTACAATATTATGGTCTTCTTGTTCTCCTACAATTTCTGTTTAAAAATTTTTTCGATATAGATAATAAATACCTATTAAACGAGATATCAACCGAGGTGATCTTGTTGACACACCCTGTATAATATCCTGTATCAATAGGGTTATTTCATGTTAAAGAAAAACTTAAAAATACCTATCAATTTGGATAGTAGAATATGCAAGAATAATGTATTGGTAAATACCATGTCTTTATTATTTGTTAATTATTCATAAATCAATAAAAAGTATTGTCAATAATTTCAAATTTTATTAACTTCTGACGTCACGGTTTAGAACTAAATCTAGGAAGATTTGTTTTTGTTAAGAGTCCAGTAGCATTTGACACTTTTGACAGTTTGCTTTAGTTTGTGTTAGTTCATCATTTTTTACTATTATGGAGCCTAATTTCGTTAAAGCTAGCAGTGAAAATTTACCTGAAGTGAACTACGTTATGATTCAGGAATTCTTTGCGAAAAATATGGACTATTTCAGTGTCGAGTTTAAGAGCGTGAAAAATGTGAGGTTAGTTTTCTTGAGATATTTCATCTACGCTATACTGCGCATGCGTAAACATTTACGTCACGACTGTTGGCGGGAACTTAATATTTTCAAATTACAAACCGAGTTTAAAAATACGTAGGCGCAAAAAAATACTTTTTTTCCAAATATACAGTATTTTTAAGTGTTCCTGATTGTACATTTAACATAAATATAAATTGTGAAATAACCCCATTACATATTTCAATGTACTTTTTCAGAAAATATCAACATTAATATTTAATCGAACGAAAATAATATTGATTTGATTTCATGTCAGACAACCCAACATTTTTATGTTCTTTAATCAGAAAATATTATTTGTGGTAAGGTAAATTTTTTTCCGCAAGTTTGCTTTGCGCATTGCCTATTCACCCACGAATATGGATATAAACGTATTATCAGTGACTAAATTAGATTAAGATAACGGAACATAAGGTAAGATGAAGTAAACTACATATTTCTATTTTCTAGTGCACAAAAAACCTCAAAAGCTTTGCCGTTTACGCATTGACGGGAGAGCGGGACATACTTTATTTTTCTACAGCTATTAAATAATAAATATAAATAATATAATGTATTACTTAATACCATAGAACATCATTATTCTCATGTAAAATTTGTTCTGGCATGATTAAAAAATAAAAATTAACGGAAACACTACTGTTTCAATTATACCAGCATTATATTTTCAAATTATTTTAAATTAGTTACCCGACTCACTCCTACCGAAGCAGCTTTACGACGGAGCGGTTTAATTTATGGCCGATTTTTATGGCCTTTTTTATATAGAGACAATTCAGACAATTTAACGTCACATCTATGTTCATTATGCCATATTATGGCTTATTGCAGTGCTATTTTCAAATCGTCAAATCTACTTAGGTTTCTGTATAGTTCAGTAGCAAACCAATGTCATGTACTAAATTTCCTTTAGTACAGTAATGCGCCCAAAGGTACCATCACTTCCTTGATATAAATTTTGCTTGTATATTTGGTTGCCTAACTTGAAATGTTGCTTCAACACTTTTCGTACGGTTAACCGTCTTTATGGTTATTCAAAAAAAATAAAAACCCATATTTTTATAGGGTGTGGAGGGACTGATCTTCTCGAACGAGGCGCTTCATATAATTACGATCGAACTTCACTTCAGGTAAGTTTGTTTGATCGGTTAATTATATTTCAGCGCCTCGTTCTTCGAAGATCAGATTACATGGTAGATGTTTAAAGTTGAAGTTGTATAATTTTTCAACTGTTCATCACCATAACTTGTATATTAGTAACTTGCTTTACGATTATCTCAAAAGAACTTTATTCTATTTCTATTCCTCCAAGAGGATTTACTATAACATTAAACCTATGTCCTATGCTATACATATAGCCCTAACTATAGGCGTAAACATTACTAACTGTTTAACACTGCTTTAGCCACATCTAAAGTTTTTCTTATCGGTCTGTTGTAAAAGTTGGCAAATACGTTGGACTTTTCACTCCATCCCGCTGTTCTTCTAATTTCACTCAGCAGTACACCATTTCTATAAGCTGCTGATGTTGCTGATCCCTGCTTTATTTAACATTTCCTTAATCCAGTAACTTATCGTGTTTGTAGATGCTGTTCTGAGGCTTCTTTATTGTTAAGAATAGGAAATCCTGTTCTTCATTGCGAATTTCTGAAGACCTTTCTATATAGTGCAATAAAACTGATGCTACACATAAGTTGGACTGGTCGTTAAAGAATGGGATATGCAAGCAGGGCTGTTCACTTCTTAAAGATGTGGTTTTTATCTGATCCGATATAATTATCTGAATTCTGTTTTCAAAAATCACAATATTTTTCACCCTAATCAACACCAATGTCTGCAATCTATGTGCTGTTATCAATGCTAATAAGACAGCCGCCTTCATTGACAATTCTTTTAAGGATAAATTAACATTTGGACCCATTTTTTCTATATAATCAAGTAGAGTTTTTGGCTCCCATATATAATTATATTTCCTTTTTGGGGGCCTCAACCTAAACACACCTTTTAAAAATCTCTTTAAACGTGGATCCAAGGTTATATTTTCACCAAGAATTAAAGACAGTGCAGACCGGTGTGCATTAAATGAACCATATTTTGTCATATTTGTGTTAAATAAGTTTTGCAGGAACTTTATTATTAGAGGTAGGTACTGATTGAGTATAAACGTCTTGGTTGTTTTCCTGGCAGAAAATCCACAACTTGTACGTTGAATCATACTGTTTTAATGTGGCTTTAGACAGGGACTCTAATAAGGTAGGAATGCTCTCCTCTGGCATATCTCTTTTAAGGTAACCAGGGTAATCTTTTTTGCAAGAGGATGGTAAGATTGTCTGCAAGGTAATAAAAGAGAATTACTGCAAGGTTTTAGTTCAATTGGGTTTTCAATGAGCATTTCACAAAACTTAGGATACCATGGCTGGGTTGTCCATTTAGGTACCACCACAATGCCCGTAGCATTGTCCGTTCTAATTTTTGTCAACACTCTTAATATCATATTGAAAGGGAGGAAAGCATAAAAAAAATAGTGGTTCCAATTTATGCTAAATGCATCAACTGCGACAGAGTAAGGATCTGGAAGCCAAGAAACATATTTGTCACATTTAGCATTAACCTTTGATGCAAATAAATCTATTTCTGGGTTTCCTAATGCAGACACTATACTTTTAAATAATCTTGGATTCAGTTCCCACTGTTTCTGTTGGCAATACTCTCGATTCCTCATCAGCAATATTGTCTTGGGATTTGATGTAGGTAGCATAAATCCAAATATCCCTTTTTTCACACCACTGCCATATCTCCCTTGCAAGTTTGTTGAGAGAGGGGAATTTAACACTGCCCATTTTATTAATATATGACAGGGCAGTGGTGTTATCTACCCTTAAAACAATGTTACATGAGCTATAATTGCTTGCAAAGCAACGTAATGCATAAAAGGCACTAAGTAATTCAAGATAATTTATATGATTCAATTTTTCTTTAACTGACCACCAGCCATGGGTCCTTTTACCTCTACAGCAGGCCCCCCAACCTGTTAAGGAAGCATCAGTAAAGATTTCTAGATCATATTTATCTTGCCTTATGTTATTTGGTCTACCTGTGATTGACTTGACCCACCATCTCATGTCAGCAATCACATAGTCGGGAATCTGCATGATGCCATTATAATTTTGAGTGTTTTTTAACAGAGCATTAAACTTGACCCTTTCAAAACTTTTTGTATACAAGAAAGAATACTTAATGGCAGGACATGCTGCAATAAGGGTGCCTACAAATTTTGCAAACACCCTAATCTTACATTTTTTGATAGACAACATCCTATTAATAAATGACAGTATCTTTTGTTTCTTTTCCGCAGGTAATCCAATACTTAAATTTCTACTGTCTAGAACAAAACCTAAGAATTGACATGATGTACTTGGGTACAGTACACTCTTTTTATAATTGATTATGAAACCCAACGATATCAAAAGCTCTAATGTTACCTCAGTGTTTCGAATACATTGATCTTTATTGCTCCCCAAAATTAAAAAGTCATCAAGATTTATATTACACATAATACTCCCTTTTCTCTTAATCTAGCTACAATATGTTTAGTAATTTTCGTGAATACATATGGGGCTGTTGCGAGCCCCATTGGTAGACACAAGAACACATAGGATACCTCTTATTTTAAATCGTAGATACTTTTTAGATACCTTATGAACAGGAATAAATAAATAAGCACTCTTAATATCAATTTTCGCCATATAATATCCCTTTTCAACCAACTTTACTGCCATTCTTATGTCTTCCATTTTGAAGTGATTTGAAATTATATTTTTATTCAACATTTTTAAGTTTAAGATAAAGCGTTTTGTATTGTCCGCCTAGGATGTTAAAAAATAGGGCGACAAATATTCGTCTTTTTGAGCACAACATTTCTCATTCACTTTTTGAGATTCTAGCTCCTTGACGTACATAAACGTTTCACTTTCCTTAGTTTCTGACAAGTGACACTGAGGTTCCTTAACTTACTGGGGTTTGATACAAAAAGGTATTTTATATCCTTGTATCCACTGTAAAACTCTTACATCATTGGTAAGGCATTGCCATTTTCTTAAAAACCGTTTCAGCCTACCACCCTCAAAACTTACCTGGTCTAATATCGGGGTCGCCGGTATCGCTTCACCCTTGTTCTCTCGTCCTGAGGGTAGGCCTTTTTCTACCTCGCCTCCCCCTTGTGACGAGACGGCCCCTTCCAGTTTTCCTGTTTTCTTAATTGTGGGGTTGGATTACTCGGTTTTTTGAAATTATTTGTTACTGTCCTTAAGGGTCTCAATTCCTGTCCAGATTTCTCCATTATTTTTGCAGACTTATATCGTTCTCCGAAAGCTGGCCCAGCTAAAAATTTTTCAATAGGACTTGATTCTGCAACTTCTTTGGCAGTTTTTCCTAACTGATTAAAAATTATAGCCCTTCTACCTATGGACATATTGTAATGCAAGTCAGTAAAAATACGACATGCATCGCTTAACGTTTCAATTGTTGGTTTATTGTTTATGGGTAAACCGTTTAAACATTGTGTAATTATTTTTCCCACAGCTATAATACCAGCTCCTAGCTGATTTTGGACCACTACTTGGTACTCATCCCGAGCTAAGGATCTTTTTGTAAGAACCCCCTTAAACTCGGGGTTCAATTGTTCAATATAGGTGCATTTAAAACCTGGCAGCTCTCCGTTATTGGATATTTATCTACAAACTCCTTTCTTATATTACCCTCAAGGCCTTTCCCTACAATTTGAGTCCACCTCGAAACTAGTTCTGAATGTATCACAATATTACTGTTGTCTTTTACTTGGGGGTCCTCCTGTTGCAGCGCGAACAGACCTGAGAGGTAAAAAAAAAAGAAAATAAAAAAACGAGATGATCGCAGTTGGGTCGTCGCTGTCAGAACGAAAAAAGTAAGGTTGTCAAAAAGAGAAAAACCAGTATTAAGTGTAAAGAACCCCAAGTTTATGGTATAAATCGTACTGTACGTGTTAAAAGGAACTAGCCTTGCCTAGGAGTTACCACTTACCAGCGGATGGTATATTTCCAATTTTAACGCTGCAATTCGACCCATCACTGTCAACGACATCAAAGGTAATCCTTGCATTTTCACTTATCAGGGCTCAAACGCTAATAAGTCATTTCAGTCACTATTGAAATAAAACCCAAAACGATTACTTTAACTTAGTTTGCTCAAGAAACTTGCAAGAGAAATTTAACTTATTAATAATCTCAACTTACGTAGTTAACTCTATTTCAAATTTTATTTTTAGTTATCTTACTGAATAATAATTAATATTAACGTTACTTACCTTATCTTGCATAATCTTCCCACTCGGACTTATGTAGATAACCTAAAAGAAAAGAAATAAAAATTATTATTAATTTAGTTCCTTATAACTAAATTTACCCTGATTACTTACCTGTGATCGAGGAAATATTCTAAAAAAGAATTTATTTTAGTTGAATATTAGTATCCTATTTATTCTTACCTGTTTGCATACAGGGAAACCATCACTTGGAACATAGTTTTCCTAAACAAAGATGTATGGTCAATTTTTATACTTGTTATCAGTTAATGTTGAATAAACTACTTTATTTTATAAAATATCTTAATCTTTTAATAAATTTCGGGCTAAAATTTTGAGCCCTGACCTTTTTGCTAAGGGTTGAACCTGTAAAAGAATCCAAAGAGATTAAAATAAATTAGGTGCCTCTCTAAAAAGTCTGCCAGGCGTATCAATTATCAATTGACGATCCAGGCATTCGAAACTCGCTTCCACCATTAACGTGCGACACGTCGCATCCTAAAATAATAAAAAATAATAAGAGAGACCCCTTATTATGGCGAACCAACAATGTGGGGCCGTGTGTTAAGAAAAGGAAAATTAGCACGGTCAAAAATAAGAGAATTTTGAGAACCTACGAAAGAGACCAGGTGAAAACAGTGAGAAAAAGAAACATACTAAACCAAGAAATTTCTAAGTGCACTCGGATCGAGCAGGGTGTACGAAGGGATGGACGGGTTTAGTAACCAAGGAGATCGGGAAGACCTGGTAAAAAGAATGAATAACATAACGACGTTGCTGAACTTAACTCGAAATCTACTACCGGAAAACGACCTAAACGGACCAAGTGAGTCGCTAGATTTTGACTGGACTTTCAAAACAAGACCAAACCAATCCTCAGAACACTTAATGACCACGGAAATGCTTCCGAACCCTCAGTCGACGCAGACCCAAGCAGGATCGAGGAACGTAGGTAATATGGATCAACTAGGAAAACAGTTGGCAGAATCTTTCGCCCAAGCCTTGACTACAGTAATGGGAGGAGAAAGCCGAGCATCAGTATATCGATCACTGCCAGTGTACCACGGGTACGATTATGAGGATCCACACGTATTCATTACCAGATTACGGGAATATTATCGTCGAAATCGTATTGACGAAGACAATGACAAAGTATCAATAGCAGCTGAACAACTTAAGGAAGACGCGGCAAGATGGTACGAGCCGTACAGACTACTGCCCTTGACTTTCCGTAATTTTCAGGACAGGCTCTTGAATAAATTTAATTCTACATCAACTCTAGCCATGGCTAGATCAAAATTATATGGTGACAAACAAAAAGAGAACGACCAAGTGACACTATTCATAACTAGAAAAAGAGGACTGTTTGCTAGGCTGGACCCCGACGCAAGCGAACAAATCATCACGGAAACTATCATAGAGCAGCTTAGACCTGAGATACGATCTCGCTTGCGAGTATACCCATGCAATGACACCGATGACCTTATCCGCATAAGTTCACAAATTGAGATGGACCTAGAAAAGATCGCCTCGGCGACCATGAGAAAACAAAAGAATTCGAACAACACAGAAGAGCGAGAACATGACCGACAAAATGACAGACAAAACAGATCTGATACTTTCAATAACCAAAATACCGTAAATATATGTCGACGATGCCCAGACATTCACCAATTTCGAGACTGTCCAAAGAATAGACGCCAGGGAAACGGATGGAGGGCCGGGAGCCAGAACGAAGCACCCGCTGCGACGCAACCGGCCCCGTAAACAATGTGGAGCCTAGCTTATATACACAAACAACGCATACCACAATATCCACACAAACAGATGAACCAGAAAGAGATCCATTTGCCGACATGGATGTGTCAGCCTTACTCCAGGATTCTTTTGGTCATACTAACACCGTTATCAGGGAAACCAAAAAGTCGTCAATACTACCACGGATACGAGTATCTATTAATGGGACAGAACGAGTTGCGCTTGTGGATTCGGGCGCAGCAATGAACGTGATCCGAACCACCCTCCTGCCGAAATCCACACGCCAAGCAGAGCAACAAAGTTTACAACTAGCCTGCGGGGCTCAAACCGTGAATACCCAAGGAGAGGAAAGTGTTGAAGTAAGTCTCGGAGGAGGTAAATTATCGATCATTTGCCAGATCATTCAAGAATTACACGAAGAAGTAATACTTGGCACACCCTTCTTACAGGCCCAAGAAGTGGTATTAGATTTTAAAAGAAAGTGTCTGCACTATGGAGTAGAACAGAGGAGAACCATTTACTGGGAAAGTCCAAATCAGCCGAATGATAAATCCTTCCGAACATTACCGACGACCCTTAAACTACCCGAAATTTATCATGATGAATTACGACCGGTAGTACAAGATTATGGACATTTGTTCACGGATGCGCCAATGAAGCGGACTACCCTATCTACAAAACACACCATAAGACTCAAAGAAAAGAAAATCCTAAACCTTCGACCCTACCCGATGACACCCACGAAGAAAAGAATTCTATATGAACAGATTCAAGAGATGTTGAGTGCAGGAGTCATCGAAGCGTCGCAATCAGAGTACAGTTTTCCTCCTGTGATCATAGAGAGGGAAAATAAAAAGCCACGCTTTTGCGTCGATTTTCGAAAGCTAAATGAAATCACCGAGGAAGACCCTTCAGTGCTTCCAAAAATATCAGAAAATCTCAAAGACTTGGGGGGAGCCAAATTCTTTACCCTCCTCGATCTTAAAGCAGGATACTGGCAAATTCCGATGGAAGAAAATTCAAAGAGGTACACGGCTTTTTCAACCCCAGACGGATCACTTTACCAATTCACCGTGATGCCCTTTGGACTAAACGGGGCACCTGCAACATTTCAACGTCTAATGACACACGAAGTGTTGACGGGGTTCCTGCATAAGTTTTGTAAGGTATACTTAGATGACATCTTGATATATAGTCCTTCCATAGAAAACCACATCACTCACATTCGTTTAGTACTTGAAAGATTACAAACCCATAACCTTCACATCGCAGCTGACAAATGCGTATTCGCCTCCAATTCACTCGATTATCTTGGGTACCATATAGATGGAGAAATTAGTACACCCCAAGAAAAACACATCGGAACAATCAATAATTTCCCAATACCACGAAACAAAAAGCAATTGCAAAGTTTTTTGGGAACGATTAACTGGGTGAGAGAATATATCCCAAATATCTCCTACCTCACCCAGCCTCTAACCAGAATGTTGCAAAAGAACATCACTTTTAAATGGGACGAGAAATGTCAGGAAGCGTTTGACGCTTTAAAGAAAAAAGTTGCTCAACCATTAAAGCTGCACCGACCTGATTACAACAAAAAATTTATACTCCAAACAGATTCAAGTACAACAGGAATGGCCTGCGTTCTCTATCAGCAAACTGAAACTGGCGAGAAACATATCATATCCTATGCTAGTACCACCTTAAATAAAACTGAACGAAAATACCATATAAACGAATTGGAAGCGCTGTGTGTGATATGGGCGGTAAAGAAATACAGACATTTGCTCGAAGACGTACACTTTACGTTACGAACCGACAGTCGCGCCTTACTGTGGCTCCATAAACACCAAGACTCTAAGGCAAAGCTTACGAGATGGTCTCTTTTACTCCAGGAATTTCGATTCGATATTGAACACTGTCCAGGGAAGGCTAACCAGCTACCCGACTTTTTGAGCAGAAATCCGCTAGAAGACGATGACCAACATAATGAAATTGACGTAGCCCGATTATTACCACCTGAACTAGAAAAAATAGATTCGACTATACAAACTATTGATCGTCTATCAGTGTACCAAGAGATTACGCAGAATCAACAAAACTTTAGAAAACTGAGACGGGACAAACGACGATGGGAAGAAATACAACGAACAGGTCCAAACAATTCCAATGATGAAAACTTTTACCAGAATTATGAAGTCCAGGACGACCTTCTATGGAAAAAATCAAACGGAAAGAAATTGTTAATAGTTCCCCGAACCCTCACTGGAAAAATAATACATGTTCACCATGATGCAAATCATCAGTTACATCCTGGCCGTGATGAGACAATCAGACAAATCAAACAGACCTACTTCTGGCGATCCATTTATAAACAAGTAGGAAGATACGTGAAGAACTGCCTGACCTGTTCTTCTATAAAAACCAGACAAATTCAACAACCAGCCCCGCAGAAAGCTCATACCTCCACTGCTCCCTTCGAAAAGATAAGTATGGATGTACTTGGACCGTACGTTACGACCAAACAAGGGAATAAGTACATAATGATTGCGGAAGATCTGTTTACTAAATGGGTAGAGGCAAAACCTTGCCAGAAAGCCGATGGGATCACCTTAGTACGCTTTATAGAAGAAGAAATTGTAGCGCGATATGGCTGCCCTCAGACTATCATTTCAGACAATGGTTCCTGTTATATGAGTAACAGATATAAAAATTTTTGTGAGACGAACCATATTAAGACCTTTTTCTCCGCGGTTGAGCATCAACAAGCAAACCCGGTGGAACGCAAGAATCAAGAGGTAAAGAAGATGCTCAGAGCCGCCCTAGAACAGAAACCAGAACGAACATGGGATAAACACGTACATCAAGTGATGTTTACATTACGGCGAAGACAGAACGCAGCAACAAGAGAATCGCCTAGTAAAGCACTACTCGGGTACGAGATCTCCATACCAGGCAGTTGGGAAATTCCAACTTACGTGGAAGAAAGAGAAGTCACCAATCGTATACCTCGAGCGACGATAGAACAAAGACAAAGGAATTATCAACAAAAATATGCTCCACAATCCCATCCTCCAAAGATAAAACTTTATCGAGGCGATCTAGTAATGGCCAGAAGATTGAAACATGATAGTAAAAACCGAACTCATTTTGGGCCACAATGGACTGGTCCGCACGTTATTACAAAAAAGATTTCGGACGAAGTCTTTGAAATAGACAGGAACGGTAAACTTACCCATTTACATATAGACGACCTCAGACCAGCTCCTTCTGGTAATCAACTTGATGAGGCCAGCACAGGCCTCGAAAGCAGTGACGAGGAGGCATCTTCGGAAGAAGAAGACTCAGAGCCAGAGGACAAGCCCTCTGAGCCTACCCTAGCTGAGACAAGAGATATTCCCTAATCAGACCAAAAGAAGAGCACGAGTCATCATGTTGGACTAAGAACAGTGAGTTAGTGTGGTAAACCAACGCCGACGTAGTGCCAGTGTCGCGAAGTGAACATAAAAAAGAGAAGTGTTAGAGACGCTAAGTAGTAATTAAGCTAGTTTAATGTTAAAAATTTTTTTATTAGATATAGAGCAAACTAAGTTAAAAAGTAATCTTTCGAAAGGGAGGAGGTGTTGCAGCGCGAACAGACCTGAGAGGTAAAAAAAAAAAGAAAATAAAAAAACGAGATGATCGCAGTTGGGTCGTCGCTGTCAGAACGAAAAAAGTAAGGTTGTCAAAAAGAGAAAAACCAGTATTAAGTGTAAAGAACCCCAAGTTTATGGTATAAATCGTACTGTACGTGTTAAAAGGAACTAGCCTTGCCTAGGAGTTACCACTTACCAGCGGATGGTATATTTCCAATTTTAACGCTGCAATTCGACCCATCACTGTCAACGACATCAAAGGTAATCCTTGCATTTTCACTTATCAGGGCTCAAACGCTAATAAGTCATTTCAGTCACTATTGAAATAAAACCCAAAACGATTACTTTAACTTAGTTTGCTCAAGAAACTTGCAAGAGAAATTTAACTTATTAATAATCTCAACTTACGTAGTTAACTCTATTTCAAATTTTATTTTTAGTTATCTTACTGAATAATAATTAATATTAACGTTACTTACCTTATCTTGCATAATCTTCCCACTCGGACTTATGTAGATAACCTAAAAGAAAAGAAATAAAAATTATTATTAATTTAGTTCCTTATAACTAAATTTACCCTGATTACTTACCTGTGATCGAGGAAATATTCTAAAAAAGAATTTATTTTAGTTGAATATTAGTATCCTATTTATTCTTACCTGTTTGCATACAGGGAAACCATCACTTGGAACATAGTTTTCCTAAACAAAGATGTATGGTCAATTTTTATACTTGTTATCAGTTAATGTTGAATAAACTACTTTATTTTATAAAATATCTTAATCTTTTAATAAATTTCGGGCTAAAATTTTGAGCCCTGACCTTTTTGCTAAGGGTTGAACCTGTAAAAGAATCCAAAGAGATTAAAATAAATTAGGTGCCTCTCTAAAAAGTCTGCCAGGCGTATCAATTATCAATTGACGATCCAGGCATTCGAAACTCGCTTCCACCATTAACGTGCGACACGTCGCATCCTAAAATAATAAAAAATAATAAGAGAGACCCCTTATTACTCCCCCAGACATTCTAGCATGTCTTTATCTAGTACAACATCATAGTCCAAGTCTAAAATATCCTCCTGTGCTTGCGGAGTGCCTGAAACCTCGGACCTTGAACTAGAAGAACTGCTTTCTCGTTTCTCCTCTATGGGGCTTCGGCCGTTTAAATTTTCAATAGACATATACGAATTTGTTCGTGCCGAAGAACCTGATAGAGTCGGATCTCTACTGTATCTGGACGAGCTTGCCTGGGAGCTAGAGGTCCTGGGTCTCTCTCGGCTTCGACTTCGTCTCAAGGAAGGGCTTCTGTTATAACTAGTAGCTCTTAGTTTTTCCAAAGCGCCTTCCAACGAGTTCAGTCTCCTCTCCAAGCTCGAACGATGAGATCTACTATGAGAACGTGACCGGGATCGTTTTCTCTTATGTTTGCCTCCCATTATTTCGTCCAAGAAACCTAAAATAAAACAAGATTAGTTAAATTGACGTGAACGTAATCACACAAAAAAGCGTAATGAATTTGGAAGCGCGGTCGGTAAAGTAGGTGGCCGCTAAAGTGGTGGCTACCGTCACATCTCTTTCTTTTTACTAGCTTTAAAAATAAGGCCTTCCTAATTTGCAGGTCACAATAAAAGCTTGCAGGTCAACCCCTTCTAGTGATGCGGTCAATTTGAAATTTTGCAGAAATACCATTCAATAAATGCTCTTTCCATTTCCACACTCAAACTCGACCTACCCCTATTTTTAAAACTACCCCGTCTATAAAAGCTTGCAGGTCAACCCCTTGTGGTAGTGCGGTCAACTCGAAATTTTGCAGAAATACCATTCAATAAATGCTTTTTCCATTTCCACACTCAAACTCGACCTACCCCTGTTTTTAAAACAATCCCTTCCATAAAAGCTTGCAGGTTAACCCCTTGTAGTGGTGCGGTCAACTTGAAATTTTGTAATAATACGAATCAATAAATGTTCTTTCCATTTCCATGCTCAAGCTCGACCTACCCTTATTTTTGAAACTACCCCGTCTATAAAAGCTTGCAGGTCAACCCCTTGTGGTAGTGCGGTCAACTCGAAATTTTGCAGAAATACGATTCAATAAATGCTTTTTCCATTTCCACCCTCAAACTCGACCTACCCCTGTTTTTAAAACAACCCCTTCCATAAAAGCTTGCAGGTTAACCCCTTGTAGTGGTGCGGTCAACTTGAAATTTTGTAATAATACGAATCAATAAATGTTCTTTCCATTTCCATGCTCAAACTCGACCTACCCCTGTTTTTAAAACTACCCCTTCCATAAAAGCTTGCAGGTTAACCCCTTGTAGTGGTGCGGTCAACTTGAAATTTTGTAAAAATACGAGACAATAAATGCCCTTTCCATTTCCACACTCAAACTCCACCTACCCCTGTTTTTAAAACTACCCTTTCCATAAAAGCTTGCAGGTTAACCCCTTGTAGTGGTGCGGTCAACTTGAAATTTTGGAAAAATGCGAAACAATAAATGTTCTTTCCATTTCCACATTCAAATGCGACCTACCCCTATTTCTAAACCTACCCCTTCTATAAAATCTTGCAGGCCAACCTCTTGTGGTAGTGCGGTCATCTCGGAATTTTGTGGAAATACGATTCAATAAATGCTTTTTCCATTTCCACCCTCAAACTCGACCTACCCCTGTTTTTAAAACAACCCCTTCCATAAAAGCTTAGTGGTGCGGTCAACTTGAAATTTTGTAAAAATACGAAACAATAAATGTTCTTTCCATTTCCACACTCAAACTCAACCTACCCCTGTCTTTAAAACTACCCCTTCCATAAAAGCTTGCAGGTTAACCCCTTGTAGTGGTGCGGTCAACTTGAAATTTTGTGGAAATACCACTCAATAAATGCTCTTTCCATTTCCATAGTCAAACTCGACCTACCCCTATTTTTAAAACTATCTCTTGCAGTCTATAAGGCCGTGCCTGTAGTTTAATTCAACTAAATTTATAAAATTGTTACGCAGCCTACAGTTTTTGTAACCACTCTTAAAGCGAATTTCAAATATTTCCACGTGATCAAATAGAGCTCATCAAGTAGGTACTATATCCCCCAAAAAAATTTAAATCCGTTAACGCATTCCGAAATAAGAGGGTGTTGCACACACTGGTCAGTGTTCATATTTATTTGACCTTTTTTATATATTTTATGTTGAAGCCAAAGATATTACTATTATTAAGCAGAGAATAATATTTTTTTTATATAGGTACCTACATATGACAGTATTATAATATATAATTTTAAAATTTATATAATAAAGAATTGTTTTTTAATTTTTATATAATTTTATAGTTTTTATTGAGGAATTGTTATTGCTGCAAGTACTATTTAGAATATATATGAATAAAATATGGGTATACAAGAAGGAATTTAAAAACGATGTTGATTGGTAGTTTCAAAAATATTTATCTTAAAACTTGGAAATAAAAGAGATTGAGCTATAAGCTTAAACAATTGGGGGTTCGCTTTAAGAGTGGTTACACTGGTTACAAAAACTGTTGGCTGCGTAACAATTTTATAAATTAAGTTGAATTAAACTACAGGCACCGAGACAGGCACGGCCTTATAGACTTTGATTGCAAGAGATAGTTTTAAAAACAGGGGTAGGTCGAGATTGACTATGGAAATGGAAAAAGCATTTATTGAGTGGTATTTCCACAAAATTTCAAGTTGACCGCACCACTACAAGGAATTGACCTGCAAGCTTTTATGGAAGGGGTAGTTTCAAAAACAGGGGTAGGTTGAGTTTGAGTGTGGAAATGGAAAGAACATTTATTGTTTCGTATTTTTACAAAATTTCAAGTTGACCGCACCACTAAGCTTTTATGGAAGGGGTTGTTTTAAAAACAGGGGTAGGTCGAGTTTGAGGGTGGAAATGGAAAGAGCATTTATTGAATCGTATTTCCACAAAATTTCGAGATGACCGCACTACCACAAGAGGTTGGCCTGCAAGATTTTATAGAAGGGGTAGATTTAGAAATAGAGGTAGGTCGCGTTTGAATGTGGAAATGGAAAGAACATTTATTGTTTCGTATTTTTACAAAATTTCAAGTTGACCGCACTACTACAAGGGGTTAATCTGCAAGCTTTTATGGAAGGGGTTGTTTTAAAAACAGGGGTAAGTCGAGTTTGAGGGTGGAAATGGAAAAAGCATTTATTAAATCGTATTTCTGCAAAATTTCGAGTTGACCGCACTACCACAAGGGGTTGACCTGCAAGCTTTTATAGACGAGGTAGTTTTAAAAATAGGGGTAGGTCGAGTTTGAGTGTGGATATGGAAAGAGCATTTATTGAATGGCATTTCTGCAAAATTTCGAGTTGACCGCACTACCACAAGGGGTTGACCTGCAAGCTTTTATAGAAGGGGTCGTTTTAAAAATAGGGGTAGGTTGAGTTTGAGTGTAGAAATGGAAAGAACATTTATTGTTTCGTATTTTTACAAAATTTCAAGTTGAACGCACCACTACAAGGGGTTAACCTGCAAGCTTTTATGAAAGGGGTAGTTTTAAATACAGAGGTAGGTTGAGTTTGAGTGTGGAAATGGAAAGAGCATTTATTGAGTGGTATTTCTGCAAAATTTCGAGTCGACCGCACTACCACAAGGGGTTGACCTGCAAGCTTTTATAGAAGGGGTAGTTTCAAAAATAGGGGTAGGTCGAGTTTGAGCATGGAAATGGAAAGAACATTTATTGATTCGTATTATTACAAAATTTCAAGTTGACCGCACCACTATAAGGGGTTAACCTGCAAGCTTTTATGGAAGGGGTTGTTTTAAAAACAGGGGTAGGTCGAGTTTGAGTGTGGAAATGGAAAGAGCATTTATTGAATGGTATTTCTGCAAAATTTCGAGTTGACCGCACTACCATAAGGGGTTGACCTGCAAACTTTTATAGACGGGGTAGTTTTAAAAATAGGGGTAGGTCGAGTTTGAGTGTGGAAATGGAAAGAGCATTTATTGAATGGTATTTCTGCAAAATTTCAAATTGACCGCATCACTAGAAGGGGTTGACCTGCAAGCTTTTATTGTGACCTGCAAATTAGGAAGGCCCTTAAAAATATGTGAAACCAAGTCACGCAAAATGCGTTACTACCATGTAATCTGATCTTCAAAGAACGAGGCGCTGAAATATAATTCAAATTTAAAGTTTTGAATAAAATAACATTCAAAATTATATTAAATCTCCTATAGCCCTATGCTCAGCTAATGCCTTAATTTACTAAGATACAGTAATAATTTGATATTAAACCTCTAACATTCAAAATTTCCTAATACTAATAATAGTAATAATTGTCAAATAATAGCAATAAATGAACTATCACCACTCCAGTTCAGAATATTCAATTCGCACTTAAAGTTTATTGAAAAGATCTACTTAATGTTTATTTCTTACTCAAACTTCTACGCGGTATGAATAACAGGAGCTGCAGAAGTTCTGGTTGTTTCATCCAAGCTTTTCTTACAGATAAGTATAATTTCTTGATGCATTCATAGTTAATCTGCTTATTAATTCTATTTTTCTTATATTCTTATTATTTTGTCTTGTTTTAAGTTCTTGTCTTCATAAAAATTATCAAAATCTGCTCAAAATATTTTTTTTCCTTTCAAATCAAAAAACTTTTTTTTCGTCTCCCCGGAGATTTATTTATTTTTTGCTGATTATATTTTTCAAAACAAACTGGATATTATTTCTGCTACAGCAGCCCATTTTCAATTTTCATTATTAAACACTGGAATTATTCTTCATTGCACTTTATTTATTTTAAGTATCACCGAGAGTATTACTTCACATTTAATTTATAACTTCTTTTTTAAAATCCTTGTTCACATTTCTTATCTAACTTAAATCTAAATTTACAAATTTTTATACTAAATTAATCTAATTAAATTTTAATGTTATTTTATCTTTTTTTAGAGTGTTTGTCCCTTAGACGTGGATTGTTTTGCAACAGTCAAGATCAAAATTGTGACCTGAACCAAGTTTATGATTTTAGATTCATATTGTAATAATTGCTAATAATTAAAATTATAAAAATTTAACAGTTTATTTTCTGAGCTGTCGTAGCTATCTGTTATTGCATTTCAAACTATTATAGGCAAACGTTTAATATAAATTTGAGGTAACTTATGTTTGTGTTGTGTTTTAATTGAACAATACATTTTTTTATGACATTTACTAAATTTTACTTATGTTAATATTCCTTCTTTATATGTTTGATTCTTTTGTGCTTATTGTCTTAATCCTTATGAGTTACAGTATAAAAATATATGTCAGTATACCGGGTGGCCACGAGTCAATGTACGCCCCAATTTTTTGGTTGTTTTTGAATTTAAAAATTTCGTTTTTGGTATACGTGAATAAGACGAAAGTGGGCTATTTTTAGACTAACAGGAACGAAAATATCACTTCCGGTTGAACCGGAAGTGACATCAACTTTTTTTTCTTAAATGGAATGACCATGTTTTTTTTGTGGTGGTTTATAAAACATAAAATTCTAACTGCAACGGTTTTTTCGAATTTCAAAAATTCCAAAAAATAAGTGAGATACGAACGATTTTTTATTTTGTACAAAATGGCCGCGTCAGATGAATGCGATGAAAGAAAATTACTAAGTAGGCTATGGAAATTATTATCAAGGTAGTAAGCTTGTCTGTAAACAATAAAATAGTTATTTAAATTACTGATAGATACGACTATTTTTAGGTTTTTCTCAAAAAACGGAATTTAATTTTCATTTTCATTTCCGTAGGGGTCCTATGGAAAATTTTTAAATGGGACCGTACCATTTTTTGTTATTATTCGGACATAATGATTCATAAGCTTTAATTTTTTCGCCAATAATCATTTCTTAACGAGATCCTTTGTAATAATAAAAGTGTATTTAAAAGGTAAGCACAAATTAAACAAGAAATAATTTAATGAACCTTTTAAAAACACTTTTATTATTACAAAGGATCTCGTTAAGAAATGATTATTCACTAAAAATTAGAGCTTATGAATCATTATGTCCGAATAATAAAAAAAAATAGTACGGTCCCATTTAAAAATTTTTCATAGGACCCCTACGGAAATGAAAATGAAAATTAAATTCCGTTTTTTGAGAAAAACCTAAAAATAGTCGTATCTATCAGTAATTTAAATAACTATTTTATTGTTTACAGACAAGCTTACCCAGTTAGCATTTTCATATTCTTACAATATACTATACATATTTCAAAACAACATTAGTATATCGCATACATATTTAAAATTGATTCAAAATAAGTTGTATACTGGTTGTTTTGTCACAGGTTTTCACATCGTATACGTATTCCTAGAATATTCACATGTATGTTGGACACACATTGTAAAAATATTCTGAAATATATATTTATTTTACAATGTAGTTGAATGTAGTTACAATGTACATTAATATTTTTGGTATATATAGGCAACATTACCTCGATATACTTACAATACACTATGTATATTGTGCAATTGAGCCTCTAGCTGCTGCCGTTTTTACATTATGAAAATAGTTTGTTTGGAAATTTTACATTTTACTATAATTTTCTATAACATTTCATTTTGTAGATTATAATTTTTGTTTGGACTGCGAATGTAAACGCGTTCACTTTCACGAGAGCTCCAGCAGCCCTGGAATCGCACAGTCCAGAGTCCAGACTCCACCACTATACTACTGTCTTTCTTGAATTTAGAAAGACATAATTGACTCTATATTGCCTGTTAGAATGTAACTACATTGCAACGGAGTTATTGAAGAATATATTGAATTGTTGTGGTAGTTATATATTTTGGACAAACTTTTGTCGACAATATAGAAGTGGCGCCATCTCCCGGATAATATAATATGTTAATAAACATTGCAACAATATTCTCAATTGAATAATCATGCAATAGACAAATATTTTATTATTTATTATATAGTCCTATTAGTCCTTTTCATCTAAAAGAATGTCTTAAACAACAGAACAGTACAAGATCATTTTGAATAAAGCAAAATTAAAATTATTACAAATTGCTAGTAAATTTGCAATAGGATGTCAGCTAAGAATTATGTTTTGATTGTGGAAGTCCACCCCAAGGGTTAGCGGAATCCTATGGCAAATTTACTAGCGTTTTTGTAATAATAATAATAATAAAAAAATCAAAACGCACTTGTATTGTTCTTAGGTAACGTTTTTAATTAAGACATCCTTTTAGAGGGAAAAGGTCTATATACAGTGAGGTCGAAAAGTAAGGAACAAATTCAATATCTTCAAAACGCCTAAGTTTCGGAAAAATCGCTCGGACAGGTCGATTTTGATTTTACATTAGGTCTACCTTAAAAATATTATTTATTCTACAAGGTGTCCCAAAAAAGCTGGATTGTGATCAACTTTGATTTTTCAAACGGCAACCCCAATTTTTTTTACAAGTTCTAATTCCTTGTAAAATTATAAACATTTTCTATGTATTACAAGGAATTCGAAATTATCTAAAAATTGGGGGTTGCCATTTGAAAAATCAAAGTTGATCACAGCCCTGTTTTTTTGGGACACAATATTTTAAAAATAGGCCTAATATAAAATCAAAATCGACCTCTCCGAGCGATTTTTCCAAAACTTGGGCGTTTTACAGATCTACCTCACTGTATATTGAATAGTATTTTTCTATAAAATAACCTACCCTCTATATACTTATTTCCTATACTTCAGTATATTTCGCGTAATCATGTAATATTTGCAAAAAAAACAAAATATTGAAAAATATTCTTGCAATATTCACTGCATATTTTAAAATAATTGTCGTTTTTTGTATGTCAAAAGTATGTACATAAATATTGTGCTGAAGAAGCACTCCATTTGTACATTATAAAGATATACGTCTATAAACATAGAAACAATATTCTCAATTCAATATTTATGTAATATTTGAAAAATAATATTTGAAAAAGATAGTAAATGATTGAAATGATTCCTGCAATGTTCAATATATATTCAAAAATGAATATCACTTTGTGTATGTCTCCAGCATATACAAGACTATCATGTTGTGGAAATATATCTTTTGTAAATTATAAAAATATTGATTTTAGCACGTGATATAAATATAGTCTATTATATATCCAAATAATATTTGACACGACCAGTAAATTTTTGGGAAGATTCGTATAATATTCAATGAATATTTCAAAATCAACATCACTTTTTGTACATCGCAAGAATATGTAAGAATATTGTACAACCTATTTGCAATATTCTACGTATATTAGTATATGTATATAGTAGACCGAATATTATAGATATATGTAAAACAAGTTCTGAATATCGTTTGAACGTAGACAACCAGTTTTGAATGTTCATTTCATATCACATGCTATGTGGGACTACCTTGCTAATAATTTCCATAGCAGTAATTTTCTTACATCGCATTCATCTGACGCGGCCATTTTGTACAAAATAAAAAATCGTTCGTATCTCACTTATTTTTTTAAATTTTTGAAATTCGAAAAAAACGCTGCAGTTAGAATTTTATGTTTTATAAAACACCACAAAAAAAACATGGTCATTCCATTTAAGAAAAAAAAGTTGATGTCACTTCCGGTTCAACCGGAAGTGATATTTTCGTTCCTGTTAGTCTAAAAATAGCCCACTTTTATCTTATTCACGTATACCAAAAACGAAATTTTTAAATTCAAAAACAACCAAAAAATTGGGGGCGTACATTGACTCGTGGCCACCCGGTATACCTATATTATTTTACTATAATAAAGAAATATTTAAGAATGTTTCCGTCATTTTAAATCATCTGCCCTGTATTGCATTAAAAATCCCCAAATGTCATATCAAAAATCCCCACATATCATTTAGGTTGCCTGCCAAATGGCAACCATTGTGATTAGTGATTAGCCATTCGCGCAGGTTCTAAGATCATTCTCCCTACTCTATGTCTCTGCCACCAACGATAGTTTACCCAACGATTATAGTTGTCTATCGTTCTTGTAGTTTACTAAATATTTACTCTTTGCCCATGGTAAGCTAGGTTCTTAAATTCGCTCCGAGATGAGAGCAGAGCGAGAGCAGATTTTGGGTCACGTGGTACTCGAGTTCCGAATCGGCGGATTAAATAAAAGAACGGGGAACGATGACTAGACTAGATACTAGGATGACTTGTTTGGGAATATGAGAATTTGAATTTGAACTTAACCTAACTATGTATATTTGTTGCACCTTGCACCTTATCAAAACAATGAGGTTTTACACATAAAAATGTTACAATTCTTTTATTTACCTTTTTGAGACCTATTTAACTCATAACTTGTTAAAATTACTCTAAATTCTACACCACTTGGATGGGTCATGGTCACTCACAGAACATGTGGTCACTAATTGTATTTCCAATCTATCCATCATTCATTTAAGTAAGTAGGAAAGTTGAAAATTCTATATACAGCAAAAATGAGGTTAGACAATCAGAGCAACCACAGACCTTAAATAGTAAATAAATTATGTGAGAGCAACCCACGGAGTATTTTATCCTTGTCTTGTAGCCAATGAAATTATCCTCCTTAAGATGAACTCTCCGAGCTCGGCATTGTTGCTCGGAGCAAAAAGATTTAGCTCGAAAGCATCGCCGAGATTAAAAAAGAACACGGACAGATTTACTCTTTCAGCTCTCTATGTAATAAAAGAACGGCAAAGGATTTAAAAGAGCCAATCGAGCCAATTTAAGAACGTAGCTGTAGAGATATAAGATGGTATGTCACGGCGCACATTTTGACTACCGCTAGGACTACGTCATCAAGTAGACTTGGCGCGAATTTTAAATATAAAGTAGAATAATTGGATAGATTTTGCTGTTTCTAAATAACATTTAATCTTGAAATTAAGTACAAATTGAAAATCTACGATTTATATACAGGTTGTCCCAGTCTCGCGTCGGCCAAATGTCCTGGCTCTCCTATAAGAGATATAGAAAAATTTCAAAAAAGAGATGATACAGGACACGATGGTGCATAGTATAAAAATATTTTGAAATATACAGGGTGATCGATTTAGGCGTGATGTCATAAACTTATGTTTTTTTAAATGGAACACTAGGTATATTATTACATATTTGAATTCTCCTTTTAAAGACGACTCAATCGATATGCCACTTGATGGGTCTGCGATGGGTCGGTACCATGATATGGGTGAGTTTGTACCAAAAACGTGCCAACTTTGTGAGCTCACTGTGGCGTAGCGGAAAGGCATTTTGAGATCTAGTTTGTGCAAAAAATTGTCAAAAACCCTGTAGTTTACGCTGCTGTTATCAGATCTAACGAAATCGGTCATGCTATAATAAAGATGCTCTTATATTAAATATCTCCAGAGGCGTTCGTTTTCGAGATATTCACGGTTTTATGTGGTACCTACCTACTTAATTTGCGAAAAACATTAAAAAGGGGCAATCATCACAAGGTAGATAAAAACAAAAACAAATGCACCTCAAACCTGCTTAACTGTCAAGAAATTACATTTTAATCTCAAAGGTGCACTTCTTAACAAATTCATATAGAAAATTTCCTTTTTTTGATTAATCGTTCATAGTAGCACTATTTTATAAAAAGTACTAAAATGGTAAATTACACATGGGCGGAAGTTTTTATTTATCTTGTACATTATTAAAATATTCTACCTTTGCTTTGCTATTTTATTGACTAAGTAGGTATATTAAAAATGTTTTATTAAACACATGAGTATTGCCACATAAAACTGAGAATATCTCGAAAACGAACGCCTCTGGAGATATTTAATAAGAGCATCTTTATTATAGCATTTTGATAGGGGAATCTGAAAATGAGACGATATTTTCAAAACATCTGACAGCAAAATTTTTTTTAACAAAAAGGTGTTAGGCTACCCCTTTTTCTACGCCAGTGAATGGTGGTATCAGATTTAAAATATTATACAGTCATCGGTAGTCTTAAGTAACACTCGCTCACAAAAATTTAGATTCCTCTGCCTACTCTGTTTAGAGATATAGCTAAATAACTGATCTGTCAGTCGACACTATAACACCCTGTTTTTGAAAACGAAGCGTTTTTCGACGAAACTGTATAGAGGTTGTTTTATTTTAACGTTCATTACAAGCTCTTAAATTTATGGTAGTCAATTTGGAAATACCTTGTATAGTTGATGTTTTGCTGTAAAGAAAAAAAATCAAGTTTTTGAAGTCCTGTATCTCAAAACCTATTGGTAGTACAAAACTGCACTTAGTCTCTAAATGGAGGAAATTTTATTGAAAAAAGCTAAGATACTTTTTTACGTAGGATCCATTATTTACAAGTTATAACCCAAAAACTAAAAAAAGTCAAAAAATATCGTGATTTTTCCACCACCACGCAGCGAGCCATGGTTGAGATAAAATATGGTTAGTTTTATCTCGGCTCGATTTTCGTACTGTACTGCGCAAGTAGAAAAACTTGTTGAGTGCCACTAAATAGCTATATGTTTTCTGCAAAGTGGGAACTGTCAACTGTCAAATAACAAATTGTCAAATCTGCTACACAACATTTAAGAATGTTAAGTTTTGGTTTAATTGGTTATTTGAATTTATTAATTTAGTCTGGTGGTATCAGTTTTAATTGAAAATGCTCAAAGGTCATGGAGGACTCCTTTAACCACGGCGAGAAATTGAAGAGGATCAAATCTTTGACAATATAGCAAAATATGCTTGCCAGCTATGCTATTCATTGTCTCGTTTGGACAAGAACTTAACTTAAATTCGTCTACGAGAAACCAACAGAAAAATACAAGATAACTCTAGAAAAACAACCAAGATCACAAAATTTACAGGATTCAAAAAATAGTTATATTATGCTTTATTATGTAGTTATATTATTATGTTTTTCCATGTCCCTTTTAATAGTAAGTAGATTTCAACTTTGTTGAATATCCCCTCATTACTTTAAACTATATATTAATTCTTTCATCGAATATTATGAACAATTATGTAAACATTATCTAATATTCTTAATATTCAATGAAAGAATAAATTATTTTCAATTAAAGTCTACAAATGTGAAATGTTACAACTTTTATTTATTAAAAATCATGATTATAATTTTAAAGTTTATTTCATATTAATTACATTCTAATTAAAAGTGCAGGTAAACATTACGATAATAAGCACGAGCTATATATAAATCGTAGATTTTCAATTCGCGCCAAGATTTTTACTTGATGACGTAGTCCTAGCGGTAGTCAAAATGTGCGCCGTGACATACCATCTTATATCTCTACCTTGGCAGCGAGCAAGTTTTTCGAAGCTGCAAACTTGGTTTTATACAGCTGATATGAATCCTAACAACATATTAATAATTCATAACTACCAGATTTTTTGCGAACTAGAATGTATTAAATGACTGGCCTATATATTTATTATTCATATTAAACTACATTTTAATAATAATTTTTTTTTTCAATAAAAAATTTGTTGTTTGTTTAAACATCAATACCTATACTAACCTTTAATATATCAGTTAAATAAATAGCTATTTTTTTGCTTTAATATCCATTGTGGAAGAAAGTAAAACCTTTTTACATGAACTATAACAATATCTAAATACTTTTTATACCTAATAACTATAATGTTATATTATTTAATTATTACATACCTATAGTTATTCCTTTCTTATTTTCTTAATATTAATAATTATTATTGTGTTAATATTATCATAATTATAAATAAAAAATATATATATTTGAAATCGCTGTTACGCGTGTTTAAAAGGAAGGTAGGTACCTACTTGTTTTTAAATATGAATATTTTTAAGCAATAAACAATTTTTTACACTTTTAGCACTTTAATATATCAAAAAAATATAAATTTGGACTTATACAGACCAAATTTCTCAAATTGGGAAAAATCACGACTCGCTAGATGGCGCTGTGACTAATGTCAAAATATGACGAAAACGTGAACAACAAATTGTTTAATGGAAAGTGAGTGGTTTTTTAAAAATTGTTTACTTCTGTGAATTCTGGGGCAGTTATATTTAATATATTAGTGAAATATGTATAAGATACGACCTTATGGTAAAAATTTCTGATAAATATTTTACGTATATGTGAAAATAAAAGATTGAAAAAATAAAAGTTTGGAGTAGTGAATACTGTTTCTTCATTTTTTTATCATTTAACATTTTAGTCACTGGTTAGGTATTACATCTGGTCACTGGGTTGAAGAGAAGCAATTTATTCAGGCAAAACGCACAATTTATCAAAGTAAGTAAATGGTTTGTAACGTTTTGACTGCAACATCTGCAACTTTGAGCTAAAACATCAATGAAATTGACTCAGCCAGGCTGTGTATTTGAAATTGTAGATGTCAGCATCAGCATATAGCACAGCTTAAGTAAGTATACATGTTTATAAAAAGAATGAATTTAAAATAAACCTGCGATGCTTTCGCTGGAGTAGTTTAAAATGGGGAACTTCAGAACAGATAATAAAAGGTTAAAAACAAAACATTTATTTAAAATACATTGATTACACATTATACAATAATATTTAATAATAGATTATTTACAATTCACAAAAAAATGCATGTTGATTTCCAGTAACATTGAAATGCAAGTGACATGAAATTATTACCATATGCCTTGTATATATACTGCTCCCAATTTGAAGTGGGACACTCGAAAAATGATCACAAATCAAGATGCCGTAAAATCCTTAAAACTTTACAGATTTCGACGGAACAGGTACTATTTTAAAAAACAATTCTTTGACTTTCATTATAAGCAAACCAACAGGCCAAAATATTCAATGCAAATACTCTACAGAGTGTTCAATGCATCCGTGTCATTTTGTAAAAGTTTGACATTGTGTACGGACTTAATGGGACATACTGTATATTTTGTTTTAATGATATCTTGTAGCCTAGAATGTCATGATAAAATCGTTTTTTTGTTTTTGTTTTTATCTCTACTAGTTTTGAAGATATTAATTTTTTCTCAATTAAGTCATATCTTCCATAAAAATTGCATTAGCTTCTTGTTTTCTGTAGTTGGCTTTGAAATTAAAAATAAAATGTGCGTCAGTTTGATATTTCAAATAAATGCACCAGTAAAACAAACCCCCAGGTAAAAATGGTTCGTTTAAATGAAGCTTATTTAAATCGTGCAATCGGTATGATACAAGCTGGGACTTCGCAGGGAAGGACAGCAGATACTTTGGGAGTATCAAGTTAATAGAGCCTGGTTAAGATATCAAAGAAATGATTCCCCGAATTATACTCATGGTGGGGACAGACAAAGAGTAACTACTGCCGTTAATGACAGGTATATCGTACGAAGAGCTCTTTTGGAAACGACACTTAATGCGACAGAGTTACAACAACAGTTTGAGCAGGTCAGTAGTATGTATTCATCTTTCAACTGAAACTATATAAGAAGTCGACTACGAAATGTAGGAGTACGCAGCAGACGACCCGCCAGGTACCCGAAGTGGACAAGTACATCGCAGAAATTGGTTGAGATTTGGTTTAGAACATCAGAACTGGCATAACCAGGGTTGGGACCGATGTTTGTTTTCAGACGAATCAAGATTTTGTCTATATCCAGATAGCCGTAGAGTACGGATTTGGTGTAGACAAGGCGAAAGGTACAACGAAAACTCCATGATTGAATATGTGCCTTACGGTGGCAATTCTCTCATGACCTGGACAGGCATAAGTACTGATTTTCGTACAGAACTAATTATTTTTAACGAATCCATGACTGCAAACCTGTACCTGGAACGAATATTACAACAGTTGTTTTGGGAATTGCTCAAAACATTGGACCCGATTTTGTTTACGTGGATGATAATGCGAGGCCTCACAGAGCTCGAATAATTAATGATTTTATTCACAGAGAACACATTAATCGAATGTACTGGCCTGCTCTATCTCCGGACCTGAATCCCATTGAACATATTTGGGACGCGCTACAGAGACGAATTTCAAGTCGTCGTAATCGTCTACAAAATCTAAATCAGTTAGAAAATGCACTTGTTGAAGAATTGACACGAATACCTGTTGAAATTGTAAACAGTACAATACGAAATATGCATCAACGATGTGAAGAGGTTGTGAGGTCAAGAGGAGGCCCTACACATTATTAGCTTTAGCTGACTTTTACTGATATGTTATATTTTATTTTTGTTTATTTTTGTTTACTTATTTTGGTTCAGTTTATTAGTGAAAGATAAAAAAAAAAATATATCTTCTTTTTATTTAATATCTTCGATACTAGTGGAGATAAAAACAAAAACCAAAAAGCGATTTTATCACGACATTCCAGGCTACAAGACATCATTAAAACAAAATATACAGTATGTCCCATTAAATCCGTACACAATGTCAAACCTTTACAAAATGACATGGATGCATTGCACACTCTGTAGAGTATTTGCATTGAATATTTTGGCCCGTTGGTTTGCTTATAATGAAAGTCAAAGAATTGTTTTTTAAAATAGTGCCTGTTCCGTCGAAATCTGTAAAGTTTTAAGAATTTTACGGCATTTTGAATTGTGACCATTTTTCGAGTGTCCCACTTCAAATTGGGAGCAGTATATTACTAATTTGTATCCAAAAAATGCTTCTACTAACATGTAGTTAGTAATTTAAATTGATTTGCCAATTTTTAAAATATCTTCCCATATCTTGCAAAATTTTTGATCCGGAACAGGAAATTTGTGGAAAGAATTTTAACTAATACGAACTACATTGAGGGTTCAGGACATAACATACTTCTGAACGTAGAGGCCACCGTTTTATGAATTTGTTGCCTGTTTTTGCCTTTAGAACAATTAATCCAAACACTAACACTAATTTTATCACTTAAATACCATACAAATAAGAACAAACTGTAAAAAACTAATGCCTAACGAGAAAACTCCATTAAAATTGTACACAACCGACTTTGTTGTTCACGTTTTGGATAGTTCAGATTTTAACGATAGATGTCGCCCACTCCCATATGTTTCATTTTGTAACGGTTCCTCTTTCGACGAGGGGCCACTGCGTGACTTGGCAGTGAGAGGTCGCCACGAGTCGAGTAGTTCAGTTTTCAGTTTTTTAGTTTTTCGTGATAGATGATGGACGCTGTTTTAGTTTCATGTGATGTTTTATAGTTTTTGCAGTTGATATTGTCCGAGTGTGTCCCAATAAAGCGTTTTGTTAATCAGTGCCCTCTTTGCTCTGTAATCCTGACCGTTACAGCTCAGAAGTGAGATAAAACCGGTGTTGTTAACGTATCAAAACTTTTATGGGTAGACATCGCTCTTCAGTGACATTTCCGACAAACAGCTTACGCCGCAGTACGCGTATTTCGAATAGACAATCATCTGGAATAAACAGCTTATTACGTCGTTCATCAAAGACAAAAAATAGTGACAAAATGCAAAACTCAAACTCGCTTAAACCGGGCGCCAGTGGCGGCATTAATTTGAACGAAAATTCAAATACAAATAACAATTTCTTACAACTTTTAAACGTCTTTAGAAATTTAACTACTCAAGTAGCAAATTTACAAATTATCGTCTAATATGAGAAAAAACGAACCAACAGTACAACGTTTTTCTGCAGACGCTCAATTCGAAATTTTGGAATTCGACCCAGATAACAATGCGTTTTATAAAAAGTGTTGAGGACGCAGGGTTGTTGTATGCACTAGATGATCGGAGTATGATTACACATGCAAGGCTAAAACTACGAGGTGCAGCTCAAATATGGGAAGATTCCGAAGAAAATCATGGCACCTGGGAGTCCTTCAAACATAGTTTTCTGAGCACGTTTGGTAATCAAATGCCATCTTTTGAAATTCATAAAATATTACGAGAAAGAAAACAAAAATCTGGTGAGTCATTGCATGCCTATGTTTTTACAATGAAATCTATAGCATCTCAAGGAAATGTGGATGATGTTAGCCTGATGACTTATATTGTCCAAAATCTAAGGGATACTCGCTTGGCTCAACAATTTTACACCAAGTTGCCGGTCTCAACAGATGACTTTCTTTCAAAAGCCAAAACATTTTACGCATTGGACCAACCTAACTCATCTAAAACTAGCAGTACGAAAAGGACACAAGAATCTCAGCAGTCTGTAGCAAAACCACAAACGTCCCATAACAACACGTCTACACCAAGCTTAACTGTGTCCGATAATTCCATTTGCTCATATTGCATGAAAGCACCTCAGAATGAAGGACTGCCCTGACATTAAATGTTTGAAATGTGGCGGCCAGGGTCATCTTTCCCGAAATTGTACCACTGAAGTGAAAAATGTTATGGTAGTCAATACCTCACCGAACAAAATGATGGTACCAGTTAATGTCAATGGGGTTTTAATTGAAGCTTTAGTCGATACAGGGTCGTCTTTAAACCTAATGTCAAAACAAATTGGTGCATGACCTAAATATTCATCACCTCGATCGTTCGGACGGAGTAAATCCTATAAATTTGGTGGGTTTATCTGGTGCAACATGTGCAAGCAATGGCGTCGCTAAAATTTGTGTCGATATAGAGAATTCAAAACAAGTGACAACGGTCCATTTGGTGCATGACCAAGATATTCCCGTACCATTCATTTTGGGTGCTGATTTCTTAAAACTTCCTAATGTTGTGCTTACAGTTCAAGGGGGCTTTCCTACCCTCTCGGTTGAGTATCCTCACAATGAACAAGGCAACTTGTCAAATAATAAACATAGGCCCAAATATACAAGAACAATATATTTGTCGCGCCCCAGACTTGATAAAACAAGCAGAAATCCAAAGCCATACCGCCGAGGCTGTCACTCCCACCAGTCCCACCGACCTCAAGATGGAAATTCAGTTAACATCTGATGAACCAATTGTGTTTGATACACATAGGTTTGCAAAACCCGAACGCGACTTCTTTGACAACACAACAGAAGAGCTTCTCAACAATGTTGAATATCGACCAGCAGAATGTATGCAACATATCGACGCAGCATCAAATCGAGTTTTGCAGTGTTATTCTGTAAGCCATTGAAAAGTATTCAATATTGGATATTTCCCAATAATTGGAAAGATTCCAATGAACTTGTCATTTTCGTATTCTGTAACCACAATGAATTCAATTTATTGAATCAATATCTTGAAAACCTTAACAACCGATTTTTGCTCTTGTTATTAAGTTTCCAATAGAACATAACCTCAAACGTTGATTTTGATCAACGATAGAAGGCGTTTGTAATTCATAATGAATAGACAATTTATTTTCATTATAAATGCAGTCGAAAATATAATTGAAGTGTGAGTATTCAAAACAATGTGATAAATTAAAAATAAAATATTTCTAAATTAATCAAACAATAAATACTTCAAATGCACGATAATTGTAATTGTCGCCCCAAATTATTTTTAATTCATCTGGGCCAACCAAAGACGTGAATTTACCCATTCGTAGAAGAGGATACAGTTTTAAATAACGAACATATATGGCAAATTGCTGTGGACTACAGTGGACTTGTTCTTTCAGCAGGGGCCATATCACCAAATTTTCGCGACCACAAATCACAATTCAAAATACACCGCAGAATGGCGCAAAAACAACAAAAGTGAGGTTAATCTTCTTCTTCTTTCAAATTTATTACGCACTATTTGTCAATAATTGTACTAACCGTTTTAAATTTAAGTGACTAAGATTGAATGTTCCCAATATGGTTTACAGAATTGCAAAATTTCTCAATATTGGAAACACCCTTGGAAATGTGATTGAAACATAAATTGGAATCTATTCAATATTGGAAACTTTTCAATGGCTTACAGAATCAAACCCGCCTCCTAACAATCATGCAAAACAAGGATCCAGAACTCCGTGCTTCCATCGACCTCCTAGAGAAGGGAGATACATCAAAATCAAATTATGTACTCAAGAATGGCCTCTCGAGCGCGACGGGCGTGTCGGATGGGATTCCCGACTGGTTCCATGATACAGGCGAAGTACAGCAGATATTAAACTCAACTTATCAAGACAGTCTGAGACCCACTCCCTCCATGATATTGTTAGGCTATAATCTACGGTCTCTTTCTGATCAACGACTTAGATATTACATCCACGAAGTAATACAGTCCGAATCAGAAATTCATCATGATATGAATCGAGTTCAATTACGAGACCAAGCCAAATCCCGACAAATCCGTTTGCAAGCTAAAAATAAGCATAATTATGATCTACAACGAAGACCTCCGCAGAGACCTCCGCCAACGTTTGCCATCGACGACGTAGTGACGGTGAAATAAAATGTTGACACTAACAGTTCTAAAAAGTTACAACCCAAATACTGTCATGCGTAGGCAAATACCGAGCCATACGTCACGCGAACCAGGGTCATAATTTGGTATAAATACCAAGCCGAAAACTGCTAATGTATTCAGTATTTCACTGACAGTCACCTACAGCGAGCTGAGCTGGGTGATAGGGGGTCTTAAGCGTGCTGAGCTTGACCACGGTTAGTTGAATATCGAATCCAACGACGTAGCCGCCCGGCCGAACGTCTATTGTTGCCTTGGGGTTTGTAGCGTGCTGAGCTAGACCTCCTGGTGTACGGTAGTCAGTTGACCGTAGGGCTTCAGCGAGTTGAGCTGGTCCTGCCGTTAGTAAATAGTTACCGAAGCGTCCGCCGTCACCGTCGGTCTATTTGACGACTGTAGGCCTTCAGCGAGTTGAGCTGGCCCTGACGTCGGTAAATAGGTACCGAACCGCCGTCCGCCGTCACCGTCGGTCTATTTGTTGACTGTAGGCCTTCTACTCCAGTAAAATTAGCATTCAATTCGGAACAAATTTGTAACAAGCTAATTTTAGGGGGAATATGTAGGGGAAGATGTCCTATTTAACAGGAAAAAAGTCCCAAAATATCCAGGTGGCGGAACCCTTCAAAAATTAGGCCGCCATCTTGAAATTAGGCACTTTTTAGCCTTTAACTTGAATAACTAACCTCACATTGATTTTATCAAAAAAATGAATCATACATAAATTTTAGAACATTAAACAAGCTACAAAACAGTCTAAAGTTTTTTTAAATCGGTTGATAAATAACTGAGATAATGGCGACTAAAGTTTGGGTACTATATGCATTATATTAGATATAATCTAGCACTAGAAAACAATGTTTCTCTATTATAATTGGCATACTAATTTTTATTATTTTAATTTATACTTCAGTTCATATTAGGTGAAACAGTGGTCACAAATATTTTATTTTTACATGAAATTTCAGGCTGTGACACAACGTCAGCGTTCTATAAGAAGGGGGAAAAAACAGCACTAACTAGGTATATTAAAAAATGATAAGAAAATTTCAAAATTTAAAAATCCCTATACTAATATATCACATCTTGTAGGGTTGGGTGAGAAATTTATTTTATATTGGTATGGAGGTCGTAAAAGTAAAGATTTGAACTCATTTAGATACATTAAATATATACCCAACTTGTTGCCCGCCAAAATCTATTTAATAATTTTGAATTGGAAGTTTTACCTCCGACTTCTGACGCAGCCAAACTTCATATAAAACGAGTGTATTTTCAAGTTCAAGAATGACTAGGAAATAACGTCAATCCTGAAAATTGGGGTTGGATTAAAAATAAAATTTGTCTAGAACCAGAAAAAATGTCACAAAAGTGAGCCCCTGAATTTATATTAAATATTTTTTTGCAACTGCAAAACAAACGGTTCAAAATTATGCAGCTGCAATAAATACAATTTAAGATGCACAACAAGTTGCATTCATTGCATTGGGCAATATTGCATGAATGCAACACCTGTGGCTTTGTTAAAAGACGAAACAGAGATTGACATCTAATGTATTAATTTCTTTAATATTTTGTTTATGTTTTTACTTTTATTAACCTTTGTGGTTTAAATAAAAATGTGTTTTTATTTTATGTGGCCTTTCATTATATGTGGCCTTTTATTATATATAAATACAGGGTAAGTCAGGTTGTATGGTAAAAAATTAATATGTGAATAGAGCATGAAAAACAGTATTGACGTTTTGCCATATAACCCTTAATTTTTTTATAAAATGTGTTAAAGTTGTAAATGTTTCGTTGAATTTTTTAAATATATTTTGGTTAAATACAGTCGTATCAATGAAATTAGGTTGGTTTATATAGGGCGCTATCAAATGGCGATAACAGTTTTTCAAAATTAATCGAGTGGCGTGCGTTAACACATTTTTTTCTGATAAGAATGCCGATAACTGTGCGCCGATGCATTTTTTCATACAATTTCTTAGTTGAAAACCTAATGTAATAATAATAAAATACTCTTAAGGAAACAAAATCTTTAATAACAAAAATTTAAAAACAACAGCGATTTAATTACTACTGTTTGCAATACATTTTCAAAATGAAGTATATTAACCTCAATGCACTCTAAAAATTAATCAATTAACAACCAACAAGTACTAGTTGACTGAATAGTACATTTTTCACGTCAACTAAGGGTAAATGTGCATAAACTAGATAAGGAATATATAAAATGAAATTTCCTTGAATATATAAAATAAAATTACATTGGGGTTAATGGTCTTCATTTTGAAAATTTATTTAAAAAAATAGTAATTAAGTCACAGTTGTCTTTAAATTTTCGTTAATGAAGATTTTGTTTCCTTAGGGTATTTTATTATTATTGCATTAGGTTTTCAACTTATGAAAAAATCCAGTGGCTCACAGTTATCGACATTCTTATCAGAAAAAAAAAAAGTGTAATCGCACGCCACTGGATTAGTTTTGAAAAACTAATATCGTTAGTTGATGGCGCCCTATGAAAAATATAAACCAACCAAATTTTATTGAAACGACTGTTTTTAATCAAAGGATATTTAAAAAATTCAACAAAATATTTTCAACTTTAACATCCTGTATAAAAAAAATTTCACACGTCAATACTATTTTTTCATGCTCTTTTCACATATTAATTTTTTACCATACAACCTGACTCACTCGGCACCAGAACAGAATAATCAACTCTTATAGAAAACAATTATAAAATTCCAACTGATATTTTATTATTTTTAAGCTGTAACTCTTTTAATTTTTAAGCTATCACAAATTTCTAAACGTCATTTTATAGATTTTGAAGTTTTCTCGAATTTTCCTATTTTCATAATTTTTGATAACGGCTAAGATAATAAAGTTATTTGACTTTAAACGAAAAATATCGTGAATTTCAAGATGGCGGACGATTCTGTAGTGTGTTCCGATACTCGGATTTTTTGGGACTTTTGTTGACATATTTAATACCCCCTCCCCGACATTTTAACGCAACAAACAGCTTGTTGCAAATTTGTTCCGAATTCACGGTGTATTTCACTTAATTTTACTGGCCTATTCAGCGTGTTGAGCTGGTCCTGCCGTCGGTAAATAGGTACCGAACCGCCGTCGTCTCTCCGTCCGTCTATTTGTTGACTGTAGGCCTTCAGCGTGTTGAGCTGGTCCTGCCGTTAGTAAATAGGTACCGTACTACACCGCAGCACGTGAAGCTGAAGCAACCGTTTATCGTTCCGTCATTACACTCCGCATGTTATATAATAATATTGTATAGCTTACCGTCCTGACATTACACTCCGCCTATTATATTACTGTATTATATGTATAACATATCTAGCCTGTAAAAAGATTACATATACCTGATACTTTCCGATACTTGACTGTTTGTTGAAGACATAAATTATTTTATTTATGAGATGTAAAGAGATTACCTGTACCTGATATATTCCGATACTCGACTATTTGTGTGAAGAAATAAACTGTTTTATTTATACTGTGGACTTTCTATTTATTACTAATACATGAAACCTGGATAACTTCTCCAAACCAGCGACCCGTAAGCAAAAGACGTTACCTGTTTTAACGCCCAAACAGAGTCACATAGTTTGGCGTTAGAAAAGACGTTACATATGTTGAAACTATTTAATAATGTTTAAATAAGGCTGTATTAGAGGTGTTCATAAGCATAAAGTGAGAAATTTGGTGAAAATAAGTGATTATGGCAGTGGAAAAATACGACTTTCAGAGACTTTGGGGCCAAATATCTGGAAAACCGTTGCCGACCGCCGATTTTTTTTAGAATTTTTTGTTCAGGAGGCAAAACTACGTATGTTAAAAGCAAAAAAAATTCAAAAATCGGACGTTCCGCAATATAGAAAATTACCGAATTAATAAATGGAAGCTGGTCCTGGGGAAACAAGACTATGTTATTCCGAACAATACTTTTATTTGTTCTGACCATTTTGCGAACAATGATTTTGTAAGAAAGCCGTCTGGAGTAAGACATCTACAAGATAGTGCTATTCCAAATGTAGCTTCAATTTCTACAGGTTCCATGCAGTGTGAGGAAGAAATATGTTTTAACCAGTAATCAAGTTTGAAAAATTTAAAGATAATTTAAAAAAGTTTTGGCTATGGAAATTAAATTTTAAGATGAGGAAAATAGTGTAATAGGCATTATTCTTTGAAACTTGAAAATGGGTAAACCGCAATCTCGAATTACTATTTTGTCCTACAGTTGTGTACTTTATGCATTTCAAATTTAAACATGCGTAGCTTTATACATGGTGATTCATAACTAATGGTACACAGAGCAACAGTTAAAATTAGTTTTTTTTAAGTAATTTCTTTAAAAGTGAAATATTTTAACAAAATTTGGTGATTTTGGGTTTTTTGAGAGAGGGATTCAAATTTATTCATAGTTTTGCTGTAGAGGGCGCCACCTACGGTATTTTATGTACTCTTGAGAAAGGCCTAGAAAGCCGAAACACGTGTAGAGATTAAATAAATACTGTTTGAAACATTAAAAAAGTGAATAATTTTTTCTTTAATTAAAAAAAATACTGTTATATTATTCTTTAAAATATTATGCCATGTCACATTCATTTAAAATAGATACACATCGTGTAATTACATAATTTGTCTCACAAATCATAATGTATCATTTGACTAGAATACGTATTATGATTTTGCGTGCGAGACAAATTTTATTGTATATTTTATATATTCATGTAAGTAGGTATTTATTATTTATATTTATTATTTATTTAATACTTTTTAGTAGGTAAAGAATGACAGTTTTGTAACACCCCCCACCACTTTTGCACCCCCCACTCCTGTCCCACTCCTCCCCCCACCACTTTAGCCTCGCCTCTTCCCTCTCCTCTACTTTAGCCCCGCCCCTTCCCCCACTCCTCTACTTTAGCCCCGCCCCCTTCCCCCACTCCAAACACGCCCCGCCCCCTTCCCCCACTCCAAACACGCCCCCTTCCCCCACTACTTTTGCACCTCCCACTCCGGACACGCCCCCCACCATATCAGCACCCCCACTCCTCTGCTTTAGCCCCGCCTCCTTCCCCCACCACTTTAGCACCCCCACTCCAGACTCGCCCCCTTCCCCACCATTTTTGATCCATTAACCTTGACCTCACGTGAGCACCCCCACTCCAGCACCTCCCCCCCACCACTTTGACATCCCCACTACTTTAACCCCACTTTTTCACCATAAATGGGTGGGGGTATACAGTAAATTCTAGAAATTGGTGGCACAGTCCAAGAAAGTTTTGAACTAATCCTTTAAATTGAATAAAGCAGTGTTATTCACACTATGCCCATTTGCACCTGGATGTGCATCATATGCAGAAGTATATTAGAAGAATACCACTCAGATAAAAATATCAAAGTGTATACCTGCTGTGATAATTGCGAGCTACCCGGTAGGAAAGCGCCTGCTGCATAATCATTGTTGGCATATTGATTGGTATGGATATCATGGTGGAATGTCAGAATGGAATTGAAAAACAAGCATATTAATGGAAAACAATTGTGTGATTTTACGGACGAAGAAATAAAGAAGTTTCCACTGCAATATTTGACTGAAGCAGTTTCTCCAGTTGAACTCCTCTTTGCATGGCCCAAATTACCGAGGGAGTACAGAGACAAGTTTGAATTACAAGTTCAATTGCCCTGCTTTGTGCATTTTAACCGTCCTGAATGGCGAACGCATGTCGACGGTCCACCACCCAGGCAATCCAAATGCCACGTCTGTAAATGGGGGCTACAAAAATGTTTAATTTTAAGTTAAGAATATAATAATTTTTAATAAAAACAATTACAAATGAATATGTTTTTGCTTTTAAATACTAGTGTAAATACAATTCAAGAAAAGTGTTCGCCCTCCCATAAATCGACGAGCCGCCACTGAGAACAAGAAACAGGTTATGATCTGAATCGAGATAGATGTCCTATATAATATTTAACACAATGCAGTTTTATCTCGACTCGAGGTCAATCCATTTATTTTTATCAACTGATAAGTACACGCAATTTACATCGTTGGGTGCATCGCTTTTAAAAATGGTATAGGCAACCAACTATAACCCACAGTTTGAGACATTGCCTATATTGTAGGTTGAAATAAACAGTTCTTAAATATTTAAAAAAATTTCATTTCATAAAGCCATTTATTATTTTAATGTAACAATTGCAATATTATAAAAATGCACAAAGGTGAGAATACACTATTGTCATAGAAATTTCGTACATTTCATTAAAGACAAGTAACAATTATATTATTAAAACGCACAAAAGATGAGAATGCACTATCACTCAGTATTTTTTTGGAACTGAAAACATTTGCAGCACATATTTTAAATTGTCCAACACCCCATCAATCTCAGATTGTTCTTTTCTAGATTCCTCGAGCAAAGCGGTGATTTTTTCGTGTTGCCTCTCCAAGTTCTGGATTTCTGCAGAGATTACGGTCTTCTGGTGACGAAGTTGGGCAGCACATTTCCCCGATTCGGCCACAAGAGAACGATTTATCGCAGACAGAAATGAGTTCTTTGCCTTTTCAACGGCTTTCCTGCTAACAGCACGTTTGGTTTTAATTTTTCCGACGAAACTGCTAAATAGAAAGTTTTCTTCGGTTTCAGTAGATTCATCAGGCTGTTCCACTTCCGGTTCCTGATAAGTTGGGGTAGCATTCATTGGTCGAAGCTCCGAAAAACTACCCTTAGATACTAACAACTCGGAATCTACTGATTCTGCAGCGTGTAGCGTATTTAATTTCTCATTTACTCTAGCCTCGAACGACAGGCTTTGATTTAATTCCGAAGGAGTTGCGGTCCAGAATTGAGACATTTTTTTTACGCTTTTCACCACTTTTACGAACAGAAAGAAAGACTAGAACTGATGCATTTTACGACAAGACAATACATTAAATACATAATCAAATTGCTGAAATTGCAAGGGACAGTAAAGGCACTGATTCCTTAATCAATGGTAAAGGTGAATTAGAAAAACTTTGTTGACATTGATAATTCCTTATCGGTCGCTGTATACATTTGAAATAAACTGCAAGTCAGCAAGTGGAATAAGGGCAATGAGATATTACCAGACCGACACATACCCAAGTACCCCACCCCTCTGCCTGGTGTCATATGGTGTGTGCGTTTAAGCTTATCTTATTTCTTGATGTGGTCTCTGAAATAGCGATTATAATAAAGTACCCATTGTTAATAGGTGGATAGGAAATGTGGAAATTTTATGCTGAATAAAGATGACAAATTCCTTGTATTACAAGCAGAACGATTTATTATGTCTTGATAAAAAAACATTAATTACCAAGATTAAAATTGCAACCGAAATGAACTGCACAAATTCCTTGCATTACAAGCAGAACAATTTATTATGTCTTGATAAAAAAAACATTAATTACCGAGATTAAAATTGCAACCGAGATGAACTGAATGAATTAAATAATAGTCATTTATTAAAATTAGTCAAATTAATTTAATTAAAAAACCCAATCTCATTTATAAAAAGGAAAGTTTAGGATTAGACTTTCATTGACGGAAGTAAGCTCAGTGTCGAACACGGTTTTCTGCAAAATGGAGTTTAACACGTCATCTTCGTGAAAGTTGTGTATACAGACAAATTAGTGAACGTAATCCACCGAAAAAATTAAACTAAATAATTCACAAAATAGAAACGATGAATTAATAAATCAGCCTGGTACTTCTTCGAGCACACAATTTCCTACAAATGAGGTTATTTGCCCAGTGTGTTATGAAAAAATACCGAAATCTAAATTAGCGGGTCATATGAGAAGTTTTACCCACAAAAAAGTGATTGATAGCTCTGGTGAAGGGGTCGAAAAATTGCAAAGTGCATTTAAGAATCGAATTGCGAGTTACCGATTTTCCTCAAAGAAACATTATACCGATATTCCTCAGTTTTTCGAAGACATAAGAAGAAAAGTTTTCTCAGTGATTGAGGAATATGTTAAAAAATTCTTCAGCTTAAAAATTAATGTGGAATTATTTGGTCTATATGTCATAGAGGAAAAACAATTATCTGACATAAAATCGTTCAATACCAATAATCGAATTATAACACTCAACTGATTTGATGAATGTATATAATGATTTTAAAGAGGGGATTTTGGAAAAAGCATTAACTTTTCAGGAGCGCGATTTAGGTATGTCAATATTCATATTTTACTTGTTTTGTTTAAAATAATACTTATTATTTTAGGATGGGCTATAAAGCATCTTAGTTTTCTTGAAGTCAATATCAACAAGAAAGCCAATAGTAAGATCCATTTACTTATGAAAGTGTTTGAGAAAGCAGACTACAACACTTTGTCTAAACTGTTCAAAACATATGTTCGACCCATTCTTGAATTTGCTAACTGCGTCTGGTCTCCTAATTTAGTCCGAGACAGTAATCTCCTTGAAAATGTACAACGTAGATTCACCCGCCTTACTTTTGGCTCTCAACGTCCATCCTATGAAGAACGACTACAGTTATTTAATCTGCCTTTGTCCAAGTCACGGCAACTCAGAGGTGACTTAATTAATACATATAAAGCGCTTCACACTGACAATTCACCTATACAGGATCTTTTTATACTAAATACCGATGAACGACTACGTGGACATCCTTTGAAGCTCTCTCGCGAACCATTTAGGACCACGACTCGTAAAAATTTCCTGCCTTTTAGAGTGTTTTATCAGTGGAATTCCCTTCCATCTGATGTTGTTTGTGCGCCTAGTTTGAACTGTTTCAAAGCAAGACTTGATCGTTTGTCATTGTAAACTGAACATTTATATGCGATTCTTTTGTTTGTGCACCTACTTTAAACTGTTCCTAAGTAAGACTTGATCGTTTGTCATTGTAAACTAAACATTTTTGTTATTCTTTTTTTGTACTGTTAATATGAGCACAATAGGATTTTTCCTCTGCTCTTATCATTGTATAATAAATAAATAAATAAATAAAAAATACAATCCGTTATTTGCATCATCGTACATTAAATTGCCAAAACAAATAGAAAACAAAAAAGCTGTTTTAAATATTCAAAATAAGGATGAAATGTGCATGGCCTGGAGCGTGATCGCTGCAATATTTCCACCCAATAGGAATCCTCAACGAACGTCATCCTATCCAAACCACTCTACATTGCTGAATTTTGAAGGTATTGACTTCCCAGTTAAATTGAAAGATATAAATAAATTTGAAAAGTTAAATAATATTTCTATAAATGTATTCGGGGTGAATAATCAATACAAAGATGGTAAAATGGTCAGTGAGACTTGTTACTTGTAACGGATGCTGAAGGGAATAGCCATTACACACTTATTAAGGATTTGTCGCGACTAGTATCTAGCCAAAGATCTAAACATGACGGTAAAAATTATATTTATGATGGCTGTCTTCAATTTTTTAGATCTCCTGAGAAATTATGCCACCATGAAAGGTTTGACTGTAATCACATATGTACGGTATTACCAAAACCTGATCTACAAATTAATAAATGTGGAGAAACAATTGCTGGAAATATATTAAAATTTGTGAACATTGAGAAACAGTTACCGCTTCCATTCGTGATATATGCGGATTTTGAAAGTTTATTAAAGCCAATCCACCATAACGAACCTTGCGACAGTGAATCATTCACAGTTAAAACATATGAACATGAGCCGTATTCATTCTGTTTTTATATAAAATGCAACTTTGATGATAGACTTAAAACTTGAATATTATCGAGGCATTGATGCCGCTGGCGTTTTTACTAAACGATTAGAAGAAAATGTTTTAGAAATATATAGAAAGTACTTAAAAATTATTGTGGAAATGAAACCATTAACTGAACAAGAGCAACAATTTTTCAATGATAGTCCGTTATGTCATATTTGTGATAAACCTTTTGAGGCAGATGAGGTAAAAGTTCGCGATCACTGCCACCTTACAGGCAATTTTCGTGGACCTGCGCACTCTACGTGTAATTTGCAGTTTAAAATACCTGCATTTCTACCGGTGTTTCTGCACAATTTATTTAATTACGGCTCACACCTATTTTTAAAAAAACTAGCCCTAAAGAAAGAGAAAATACAGGTTGTTGCACAAACCAAAGAAAAATACATTACATTTTCCAAATTCATTTTAGTAGATAAGTCAGACGATGAAAAGCCTAAGAATATTTATATGAAATTAAGGTTTGTGGACTCGTTTCGGTTTTTACCAGCTTCTTTAGATAAACTAAGTCAAACGTTAGAACCACATCAATGCCTCGAGGTTAAAAAATTTTACAATAATGAAACACAATTCAATTTATTAAGACGCAAAGGTGTTTTTCCATATTCTTACGTGGATTCGTTAGAAAAACTGGATGTGACTAAATTACCAACACAGGACCAGTTTTTTAATATTTTGAGTGGCGAATCAATTTCTCAGGATGATTATAATCGCGCTTGTAATGTGTGGCTAAATATTAATTCTCAAACTCTCGGCGAGTATTCTGATATTTACTTAGTGGCTGATGTTTTAATACTAGCCGATATTTTTGAAAATTTTAGACAGATCTGCTTACAGACATATAAATTAGATCCAGCGCAATATTTAACAGCACCATCATTCAGTTGGGATGCCATGTTGCGAAAAACTCGTGTCGAACTCCAACTCTTAACTGATATCAATCAGTTACATTTCTTTAGAAAATGTATACGTGGTGGTATAAGTCAATGTAGTAAAGCTATAGCAAACAATCCGTTAATTGAAAATTATAATCCATCAGAACCGACTTCATATATATTATACCTAGACGCAACCAATTTGTACGGTTGTTCAATGAGTCAACATCTGCCTAAGGGCGATTTTAGATGGCTAGAGGAGTATGAAATTGATAACTTTGATTGCACTACAATAAGTGACGAGTCTCCAAAAGGTTATGTATTAGAAGTCGATTTAGAATACCCACAATATTTGCATGATAAACATAATGATTTACCGTTTTGTCCCGAAAACATCATACCTCCTAACTCAAAAGATCCAAAATTGATTCTTAATTTGCAAGATAAACAGAGATATATTATTCATTATCGAAATTTAAAACAATGTTTGGAACACGGATTAATACTCACAAAAATACATAAAGTCATTGAATTTTCACAATCTGCATGGTTGAAGCCCTATATTGACTTAACCACTAGACTTAGAAATGCTTCTAGAAATGCATTTGAACGAGATGTCTTCAAATTTATTATAAATTCTATTTTTGGAAAAACAATGGAAAATGTTGATAAAAGGGTTGATGTGAGGTTAATGTCACATTGGGAAAATAGAATAAGTGGCGTAGGTGCTGAACAGCTTATTGCACAACCAAATTTCAAATCTTGTGCGGTATTTACTGAAAATTTAGTAGCAGTTCAAATGGCCCCTTTATAAGTTTATTACGATAAGCCACTTTACATAGGTTTCACCATTTTAGACATATCTAAAACTGTAATGTATAACTTTTTTTATAATTTTATAAAGAAGAAATATAACGATAAAGTTTCTCTCTGTTACACTGACACAGACTCATTAATTTTAGAAATTTATACTAATAATGTTTATGATGATATTAAATAAAATATTGGACTGTTTGACACATCAAATTATTCTTATCCTAATGTCCATAATATTCCAAAAACACAGTCGGTCATAGGTAAATTAAAAGATGAGTATGCAGACATCCCAATCGAAAGCTTTTTCGGCACTGGTGCGAAAGCTTACTGCGTTAAAGCAAATGTTGTAAAAAAGAAAGCCAAAGGTATATCAAAAAGCGTTATAAAGAAGCAATTACACTTGATTGACTATAAACAAATTGTAGAAGACGGTGGATTAATATACCGTAAAATGTATGTATTCTCTTCACTTCTTCATACGGTATATACTGAACTGAAAAACAAAGTTGCACTGTCAGCACGAGATGATAAGCGATATGTTATACCCGGGAGTACAAAAACTTTAGCATGGGGTCATTACTCCATCAATAATGAATACAATAACGCTGACCAAAATGCCAATGATAATTTAACATGTCTTTTGTCACTGGCTGACAAAATAATTGAAATGGAAAATCAAGGTTTTGAATTTGATGAGAGTTTATTATAACCTTTTATAATTGTGTATGTTGTATAATGTTCATTTAATAAAATATTTATTATACGAATTTGTGTTTTTTTTTAATAATTATTATGCAAATATTCAGTTAAAATCCTCTACAACTGTTTAAGAATCAGGGGGAGTATGGGTATAGGATGCATAATAAATAACGAAACAATAGTGTTCAATAGGTTATTATTGCTCATTTTGTAAATATTCATAAGTTATTAGTCACAATGTTTTTGGTTGAGTGACAATGGGTTGATTAAAACGTTTATTATATTTTTGTTGGCGACAGCAATTTTCAAAACTCACAGGACCAAAATTACAGTCAATCAGTAAACCACTTTTTAAATGTAAAGCCTTTCTAACCACTACACAATCAAAACAATGCAACAATGCAAACATTTGATGTCTCAGAGGTTGTCCCACTGTTATATTAATAAATTCTATAACTTGTATGTTGTATTTCCTGTGATTGAACACGTTGAAAACCTCATTGTTGTAGGAAGATGATACTGGATCGAGTTGCCATTCAGATTTAACACATTTTTGACTAAATTCACTATTAAAGTAAAATACATCCACGTCTTGAAAGGTGTTTGTTAAGTTCAATAGGTAACTTATAAAACCACCAGCTATTACCCAACGTTGTCCTGGTAGACTTTCCAAAACTTGATATACGTCAGGGAATTTTTCAAAACTTGATATACGTCAGGGAATTTTTCTTTTATTGGTTTCACCAATTCATAGTTCGTTGTGCAATAACTTAATACTGGATCTATGCACATCTTTCTTGAGCAATAGTCTGTTTTTTTTTCGAGTTACTGCTGTTTACGTATACACCTTATATACTATTTCAGGTTAGGTGGGAGGCATACTGAGCTTGCAATAAACTCACAAAAGATTATTAAAATGTTCACTTGATAAGGATTAGCTGACTGTGCAAACGTGCGCTAATAAAATTGTCATGTTGCAGTATTTTAGGTGGGGGGTGGATAGGTGGGAATTTCATTATAAATGCGAGTCAGTCACTACAGTCAATTATCATTAGAATATTAAGTTTATTAAAATGTGGATGTCGTACGTAGAAGAAATCAAAGTTGTTGATTTAGAAAGTAGTGTGAAACATTTAAGTCAAAAATTTTCAAATATACAGTTCGATGCTGAACACGAAGCGATCTATGGAATGGGTAAATTCTTCAAAGAAGACTTTTGTACTGATCTGAAAAAGTACAAACAAGCACGTGAAGTATGTGAAATGTTTTTGACAGATGTTATATGTGAGGAATGCCTTGTAGACGATCTAATCGAATTGGGTTTAGAATGTGAAGTCCATCTGCTAAAACGGTTTTTAAGACCAGACCTTGCAACCAGATTAAGGAGTGAAGACGATAGTGACGAGGGGATTTCTCTAAATTGAAATTATATTTGTTACTTTAAAGGTATTTTGGTGATAAAATAAAAACATAATTGATATTTATTGTTTTATTTATTTCTAAACTCATGACATCATAAAATTTTCATACAGGTAATATACATTAGAAAGTGCACACATACACTTATCATTTAAATGAAAAAAACATTTTGCGCTGGATTTCAATAGAGGTGGTTGCTCTTCTAATTCCAAAACAGGTTGTGTAATAAATTGTCTGATGTATTTTGCCTTTTCTCCTCCTTTCACGTAAACACACTCAGCAGATGTAGTCAAGTTTTTAATAATTTGTCCGAACATATGTAGTGGTGTAAACCCATCACTCCATTTAATGCAATGATGATTTCTTGTTAACCAGTAAGCTTGTTTTTGTAAGTCTGGTGAAAGCATCTCAAACGGATATGGTGGCTTGAAAATATAATGACATACTTTCATCCCATCATAGCCAGCGAACTCCTTGACGATAAACTTGTTGTTTTCAGTTTTAAATCCTTGAAAATCGATAACGAGTTTCATATTTTTAAGCTTTCTCACTTTTAATAAGCAGAACTCTTCTCTAATCTCACAATTTTTTTCTGTATTCTCTCTCAACTTGTGCTAATAAATAATCAGACTAATAATGTTACATTACTTGCCTCGTTATATAGGTAAAAAAAACTTGTCATGCGCATTTTTAATGTTGACGAACGATTTTTGTTAACGGATTTTCGGGTCTATTCCCATTCGCTATATTAAAATTAACAGTCCGTTAAAAAAATTAACAGAACCTCTTAACGGAATTGGTATTCTCGTTACACTCTTGGCAGTTAAAAATTAACCCAAATCCGTTTATTTATAAAGGATGGTTAGAGGCACCCTTTAAAAATTACCTGATCTGTTTATTGGAATAAAATCATAAAATGGTGTCCGCAGAGTAAAAACAGCATATATTTTTTAATTAATTTGCGTCTTTCCGTGTCGTTTTCGGTGTTTTCCCGTTTTCTAGATTAGAAGATACCTATTACACACGTTTTTTTTACATTTTGAGTATAGAAATAAGTATTTGGTTAAAAATGGCAGTACCAGCTCTTCTTTATGAAGAATTAAAGGCGATTAATAAAATAATTTTACTGCTTTATTTTTGGAAAAATGTAAAAAATCAGTGTTATAACTTATAAAAATTCTTGTAAAAATACGGCGTTCAAGGTAGCCATTTTCATATTAAAATGTATACATGCAGTTTCTGCATTTTCATCTGTCATCTCTTTTTATATTAATAATTTATAAACCACGAAAAGGTGAAAATGATTAATTTAGGAAAACAGAGGTTATGATAGTAGAATGCAGAATAATATGATCATAGATACATAGAAACAATAAACGTAAACAGAGAAATACTAAAATAGTTCATAGAATTTCCACTATAATTATTTTTCTATGCATTAGTAGCTAGCTTCTGTAATGTGAATTAAACGGATCTGGTTAAATGTGGGTATGTTAGATGATCCGTTAAAAATATCCCCTGTGAATAGCATTTATCAATTTTAACTTAACGGAATGTTAAAAATCAAAATATTAACAGGTGTGTTAATTTTAACGGACGTGAACGAGAATAGACCCAAAAATGTGTAATATTTCTCATCCAGTATGACACAATATGCATTAACATTTTTAGTAGGGGTGCCAGTCTCAAATTCTATTCTCATAACCACTGATCCAGTTTGCAAAGCTTCTTTTTGACGTGAAAAATCAATATGAACTAGTGGTGCAATTGCATTGAATTCTGTCGGGTTGAATATCGGTTGATTTATTTTATGTGGGTAATAGGATTGTTGAAAATCAGCAAACATTTTGTAGAGAGTTGCATATTTGTTACGTTTGAAGTCTAGTTGTAGATCACTATATGGGTATCTCGCAGAATTCAAGAAAATTCTTATGTTTTTTAGATCACAATTATCAAATTTGCTCATATCAGATGTAATTTTTCCTTTCTTATTTTTTTGAAGGCCAAATAATGCATGTTTAGCAGTTTCAACTTTATTAGATGTCTTAGTATTCCACGTATGTTGGATTGTGTCAGATATAGATTGATATTCAATTAATTCCCTGCTTCTAAATCTTAGAGGTAAATCAACGTTCTTACTTATAATTTTATTTAATCGTATTTGTTCTGACATGCTTACTGTCACATGTGGTACTCTCCATAATAATTTAGAAATGGTAATTTTTGGTTTTTCAGTTTCATCACCACTTGTAACACTGTCTAAATCATTACTACTACGTATCAATACTAATTCTTGTCGCATATTAATTATAATTTTTTGAAAATCCTCAAAGAATCCAAGCAGAAAACTTAATGGAATGCAAACGTTGAAATCTCCATTTTCATCTGCTATAATTTTAGTTCCCTCACCTTTCATCTTTTTCGGGAACCACCCAGCATTGTGCATAAAAATACTCTCATTTTCATTTTATTTTATTTTATTTTATTTTATTTTATTTTATTTATTTTATTTTATTTTATTTTGATTTACATCTACCCAACGGTAAAAAACCAACTACAGGGTAGGAATAACGCAATAAAACGTTTACAATAAAAAATAACTATAGTGTATCAGCGTGTCTAAAATTCTAAAAAACAAGAGAACAGTACAGGGTTATCCAACGAAAAGGCCCACCCTTATATTTTCTTTATTTTTCGAGTTATGAAAAAATGTTTCAAATAAAAGTTGTAGTGAATCAAATGATCTCATTTAAAACCCCTGCAAAGAATATACAGGGTGTTCCATAAAAGCGGGACAAACCTAACTTACATTTTTTTAAATGGAACACCCTATATTTTTTTACATTTTTCAAATCTGTGTTTTTTCGTTATTTCAAACATATATATATGTTGTATCTTATCTTTTACTGTTTTTTATTTATTGCAAATTTCGTGAACAATATTATTTATACCACCAGCATCTGCATGCGTATCAATCAGGTTAGCCATGGATGAAAAGTTTGCTTTTTGAATTTATTCAATTATTCTGTGGCATAAGTGTCAAATTAATTGTTTTTCATCCATGGCTAACGTGATTGATACGCATGCAGATGCTGGTGGTATAAATAATATTGTTCACGAAATTTGCAATAAATAAAAAACAGTAAAAGATAAGATACAACGTATATAAATGTTTGAAATCACGAAAAAACACAGATTTGAAAAATGTAAAAAAATATAGGGTGTTCCATTTAAAAAAATGTAAGTTAGGTGTGTCCCGCTTTTATGGAACACCCTGTATATTCTTTGCAGGGGTTTTAAATGAGTTCATTTGATTCACTACAACTTTTATTTGAAACATTTTTTCCTAACTCGAAAAATAAAGAAAATATAAGGGTGGGCCTTTTCGTTGGATAACCCTGTACATAATATATAAATATACAACAATATAAACTGATAGTTGGCAAAAAGCCGCAAAAGGACATGGTTAAAAATATATATAAGTATGATACAAATATATAATGTAAAAACAAATGAATATAAATCAATAATCCTAATTGAAACAAATATATTATATCAAAAGCAAGTGTAGAAGAAACATGCATTTAAGTACTTAATATCACAGTTTTTATTCTAGCAACGGTAGTATTAAAAATATCAATTATGTCTTGCACTGACATGTAATTGCTACACATTTTAAAAAGCGGTGATTCTTGCAGGAGGCGAGTTCGAGGGATAGGCAGTGCAAATGTACCACGGTATCTAGAATTCAACCGGGGCACATTTAGTCCTATTTTATGCAAAATTTGATTGCAATCTATAATCGAGTTCACAATTTTAAATAAAATGATGACAGAATGAGCAAGAATATAAATCAATAATCCTAATTGAAACAAATATATTATATCAAAAGCAAGTGTAGAAGAAACATGCATTTAAGTACTTAATATCACAGTTTTTATTCTAGCAACGGTAGTATTAAAAATATCAATTATGTCTTGCACTGACATGTAATTGCTACACATTTTAAAAAGCGGTGATTCTTGCAGGAGGCGAGTTCGAGGGATAGGCAGTGCAAATGTACCACGGTATCTAGAATTCAACCGTGGCACATTTAGTCCTATTTTATGCAAAATTTGATTGCAATCTATAATCGAGTTCACAATTCTAAATAAAATGATGACAGAATGAGCAAGTCTACGAGTATTTAAACTATCCACCTTGAACTCAGCCAACAAGTCTTGTGGATAAACTATTGGTGGATAATCTCCATTCGTTTTGAAGGACACATACTTTAGGTACTTTCTTTGAATGTTTTCGAGCATATGTACCTGGTTACCGTATTTAGGATACCATATTATGGAACAGTATTCAAGTCGTGAACGTACGAAACAGTAATACAGAGATAAAAATGCATTACTTGTTGAAAATTCTCTAGAGTTACGAATTATAAAGCCCATACTTTTTTTAACTTTAGCAACAACTGAATAAATGTGGTCATTAAAAGCAAGTTTAGGATCAAATATAATACCTAGGTCATTGAAAGTACTGGGGCGCTGGAGAAAGGTGTCCTCGATGCTATATGGAAAGATAACTGTATTTTTTTGCGAGAGAAAGACAATACATTACATTTTTTAATATTTAAAGTGAGATTGTTTCTATTACACCAATTATGCACCATTTCAAGATTGCTCTGTAAACGTTGACAGTCCTCAGAATAAGTTATTTCACAAAAAATCTTCATATCAACTGCATAAAGCAAATAATTGACATTTAGGTTCAAAGTTATATCATTAATATAGATATTAAATAGTAATGGCACTAGTATCGAACCTTGAGGTACCCCCGATAGAGCTTCAAACTGATTGGAAAGATAACCTTGGCATTGCACAAACTGAAACCTATTAATGAGGTACTATCTAAATAAGGCAAGTAGTTTGTCAGAGACACCTACAAAGTCTAGTTTCCTAATTAGTATATCATGGTTGAGACGATCAAATGCTTTAGATAGATCAGTGTATATTACGTCAACTTGTCCTTGACAATCTAGCGTTTCAGCTATATGTTGAGTTATGCAAACAAGGTTAGTACTCGTTGATCGACCTTTCATAAATCCATATTGATACATGATACAACAACACAAGATATGATATCAAAGCGTTCAAATTTCGTCCGGTTTGCGCATGACGTCACACAGTGAGTAATTTTTAAAATCTATGTCGCGTTTTCGAATTTAATATCAAATTTTGTTAGCTAGGAACTCTGTTTTATGGCTTTTATTCATAATATGGGTTCACTGCTTATAGTGTAATACTAAGTTAATGACGGCTATTTAAATTATTACATTTTAGATGAAATTTATTAGAGCCCAGTAATAACACTGATTATTACATTTGATTAATTTTATGCAGATATTTCTATATTAGACGTGATATTAAGTATAATAATACGAAATTAACTCTCAATTTATATTTTTCGTAGGCATGTATTTCGATTTGTAATTGTTGAATATGTCTGGCCCTACAAATTAATAATTTTGGGGTTCTTGTTATTCTAAGTTTTCGAAATTACAAAAATGGCAAGTCAAATGTAAAAAAGGATAAATTAACCATTATTCATTCAATATATTTGATATTTAAGAATTTTGAAGAATGTTTTTACGTAAAAATACAGTGCGATCGCCAGACAGTATGCAGCAAATAGAAAACTTATTTATAATTAATTTCTCAAAAATTCTTGCCGAAAGTTAAATATACTAAGAAAAACCAGTTTTGACGTCAAATTTTAGCTTTAATATGTAGGAAGTTAAAAAAATATAAAAATGTTAGTAATTAAAGTGACGGTACGGTGACTGACGGTCGAGATGGTAGCGTACCTGCCTCTCACCCAAAAGTCCCGGGTTCGATTCCCGGCCGTGGCAATGGAAAATACTGTGAGAGGGATTTTTCCATTATACACGGATACTAGATGTGTGTCCCTTGTCTTTAAATGTGTAGCCCCCTCCCGCACAAGGCTCTTCTAGAGGCTTCTGGGATAAAGGGGGTCGTAATTATATGTGGTGTTATTTATTTATTTATTTAAGGTAAAACATGTAAATAAACTTTCTCTAAAAATTTTCTAGTTACTAAGATAATTGATGCTATAGTACATTGTGTGCTTAGTAAGAAAAAAACTTAACATTCCCGGACGACCGTGCAGATTGCTTATCGAGGCGCAAGCAACACGGAGTTAGTAATAGTATATTACGTAATGAGAGTTGTAAATAGCATATTACGCACGAATGGAAAAATTGCGCACGACGTCGCGTAGCGACGGAGTGCGGCAATTCTATGAGTGCGTAATTGCTTTACAACTCGAATTATGTACTATACTTTACCTACGATCGTATTTATTGAAATTAAAACACAATTTTGTATTATTTGTTGCTTATGTCAGTTTTGACAGCGTTAGAAAATTAAGTTTTGCACCTGCCATTTTTAATAATTTTAGCCTGGTGTCAGAAATATGAACTACAAGTGTTGTGTAAAGTAGGTCACGTGGTCACATTGCAGCACATCTCAGCGGCTGAGCGTGCGATTTGTTTACGGTGTGTAAGGTTCAATTTACATAGGTGGCGGAGAGTGCGTTTTCAGCTATTTACGTTAGTGATCGTAGGTAAAAATGCTTTTACTACGATGATACACATACTATTTTTTCTGAAACCGCGTTTCCATATACCATGCATTTTTTTTATTTCAGGGAACTAAAAAACTTTATATCGTGCGTAGAATCTCTAGATTGATTATCAACATCACAATCGTACAGAGTACATCTCATTTTCGACGATTATTTAACTTTTAAACACAAAAATATCCGCAACAACTTGACAATTCTACCTGACACTCTTGACAGCCGGGCGTTTAATGGCGTCCTAGCTCACCGACTGACGTCACGAGCTGCGCGATATCTTATCTCTTATTTATTGTATCATGATGTTGATAGGGACTTATAATATTGTTGACATTTATTTATTATTTATTTATTTATTTATTTATTTCCAATAGACCATATTACATAGTATAGGAAACGTCAGAACATTGCAAACAAAAGAAAATCACAATACATACAAATAAAACAATTAAAAGCTTATAAAGGAGTAAACGTGAAGCCATACATGGTTATATAAAAAAGTATGGATCAAAATCTCAAAAGCATTTGCCAGGTTTGATATAATTGTGATTGGCCGGTAATTTTTTATATCATGTTTGTCACCATTTTTAAAAATTGGACAGATTCGGGATAATTTCCATGCCTCAGGAAAAGTTGAGGTGCTAATTATTAACAAGAATAAAAATTTCATAGGTGCAAGCAAGACTGATGCGCAGTCTCTAACTAGAAAGGATGGAATTTTATCAGGGCCTGTTGTCATTTTAGGTTTTAAACTTTTGAGTGCAGCCAAGGTTTCTTTTTCAGATATGTTATCTATATACAGAATGTTTGTATTATTATTGTTATTACTATCATCATTATTATATGAGTGTGACTGGGAAGATGCATAATTACCCGCAAAGAAAACACCGAAAGCATCCACAATATCTTGCATGTTGTCAAAATTGGTATCCTCCAGTTTCATACTTGAGGGTATGTTGGATACATTTTTCTTATTATTGACATAAGACCAAAAGTTACATGGATTAGAGTTAATATTGGATTCAACATTTAGGATAAAAGCTGAATGGGATTCCCTAATATTTAACTTAATCTGTGATCCAAGTTCTTTAAATTTTCTAAGTGCCTCTGTACAACCGGTCCTTTTGTATTTACGCCTGCATATATTTTTCTCTCTAATGAGTTTTTTGATTTCAGAGTTAAACCAAGGTGAATATTTATTTACAATAGGACGAGTTTTGGGTACGTATGCATCAAATAAATCGTGTATAGATTCATAAAAACACTCACAGGCTAAATTAATATCACTAAAAGAGTATAGTCTTGTCCAGTCAATGTTGGCTAATTCCTGATATAAAACTCGCAAGTCAGCTCTACGAAAATTATAATCAACATTACCTGCAGATGACGCTTTTTTGTTGGGAAAGGAACTTATTGTTATCTGAATATCCAGGGGAGGATGATGTATATCCACAGGTACTATAGGAGCCTCACATTTATTAACAGCACATTTATTATTATAAAAAACTAGAACTAGATCGAGTAATCTGCCATTAGAGTTGGTTATATTATTGTTTTGTGTTAAAGCGAAAAAATTGCAGAATTGTAGAACAGAATTACATCTGGGAGTTGTTTGTTCATTTGATATGGTATCGTAAAATTCTGGAATATTAAAATCGCCGATAATAAGTAACTCGTCTGTGGTAAGGTTACAGTCCAAGGATTCTAAACAATCAAATAAAAGGTTAAATTTATCCAAAGACGTATTAGGTGCTACATATATAAGAAATATATGCAAACATTTATGACCTAACGATAATCGAACACCAACGATATCGACGCATTCAATGATATCCAAAGTTTCAATAAAGTCAGTACTTGTAATTTCACGAGCATCTATGTTGGAGTCAACCGCAAGTAATACACCACCGCCTCTAGACTTGTAAGTTGACCTTCTGTCACCCCTAAATACATTAAAATTGTTGAGGTCGAATAGTTCAGCACTATGAATGTCAGGTCTTAACCAAGTTTCGGTAAAGGCTATAAGATCATATTCAGATTTAAGTAGTGCACTATTGTTGTACACAAGGTGAGTCTTAGAGTTAAGGCCTCGAACGTTTTGATAATACATAGATATACTCGGAAAGACTTTAGGTTCAGGATGTTGGTGAAGTATGGGCGAAGTATGGAAGTGGATTGGAGTGGCGGGGACAACTTGTAATGCTATTGGGTACCAAATAATTCACGTTTAAATTTAGCTAACCTTTCCTTATAGACCGGACAATCCCTATCCCAAGCGGAATGATCGACAGGTTTTACTTTGTTAGCATTTATACAATTGTTGCATTTTTTGCTTGCTATTGTGCAGTTTTGTATTTCATGGTCTCCAGAACATTTAGGACATACTAATTTATTATTACAGCTTTTAGAGGTATGATTGAATCCGCAACATTTATAACATATTCTTACCTCTAGGGCATCATAAACCGTACAAAAATCATAACCTATTACAAGATTACCTGTTTCCATAACAGCTTGATAAGCACTTACATCGACTTGCAAGACAGCTTGATACATATTTTTCAATTTCCTAAGAGGTTTAATATTTATGACAGATATATTTTTGTTATCTTTAAATACATGTTTATTCTGACAAATTTATTAAGGTTTCCTCTTCATGTTTTTCAGATATTCCAACCACTTTGATTCTGGGATGCAGCTTGCTGGCTTCTTTTACCTCATATTTGTCGGCCAATTTTCGGGACGCAAGTAATTTAAATTTATTTGATTCCTCCAGTGAGTCGCAACTTACTACCAGACCTCCATGGCTAATATTTTTTACTTCAGATACGCTAATATTCTCTTGTAACGGGTTGATGTTTTGGAACAAATCCGATTTTGTGGTAGCACTAGTTTGATTTACATCCTTAGGTTTTAATACTACCGATGTCTTCTTTGCCATATCACTATATGTAAGCTTTCTAGGTTGTGTGGCATTGAGTAATTCAATTTTAGGTCTTAGCTCATCTATCTTGGGAACAATTATTTCATTTGCGTTATCTTTTAGTGCATTAGTGAGTTCATCCTTGATAAGAGAGGCCATATTTGATTTGAAGTCATCAATCATACTACTAAGTTCAGATATTTTCAATTTCAGTTTGTTTTCCATACTGTTCCCGATTTTATCAACTTTATCATTCAAGTTAGTAAGAATATTGTTAAAATTTCCAAGTGTACTTTTTTCATTAATGTCTACATTATTTAAGCAGTTATTGCATAGAAAAAGTATATTCTTAGTTTTCTGAAGAAATTCAAATTCACTTTTACTGAAATTAACACATGAATGATGGAACCAATTTGCGCAAGGTCCCTCACATCCAACCAAACCACCATTTTTAGTAAGTTTACACTTACTGCAATTAACCATAATTAAATTAAATCAGCACGCCTATGGCGACTTTTTAAATTCATCAAAAACACACTCTTATCAATTAATTGAAAGGAAAAAAAAGTAACTATGTTCTTGTAGGATAAGAGTTTTAAAAGTTTTTTATTTTTACACTGATAAAACACAGCTAATGTTAAACTTCATAAGACTTCTCGCTATGTATATTGAGTAAATTTATATAAGTTCACAATTAATGCATTACCACAATTATAGTGAAGGGTAAGGGAGAAAAATCCAATTTTAAATTCACTCCGTAACACTGTAAAACGATGGATTCAGAGAGAACCAAAAACACACTCTACACACACACACGCCATATCTTATCTATCTTAATGATAGATAATGAAACATAGTTGAAACCAAACCAACATTTCTTACTGAATCTATTACAACACCACCTAATTCATACCTAATTTCCCGAAACAAAAAAGCAATACCATTATTAATAAATTCCAATTTTTTTGCTGCAGTTCCATCATCTTTTGTTAATTTTCCTTCGATGTATAAATAGCTAGTGCACGAAGCAGTATAGGCATCTAAATCTTGAATGGTAATTCTTGTTTCATCATTATAATCTAGAGTTCCAGATGTATTGGGTTGATATGTATGATACTGATATTCTGCTACAGAATTGTCACTAAAAGGTTGTTCGGTAATATTTAACAATTCCATTATACTAACACTTCGAATCCAAGTGACTGTAAAAACTGTTTATTTTCCGATGTTAATCTGCTGAAAGTGTTTTTAGAACTGCGGATTTTCTTCTTACTGCTCCTTTTATAGTGATGCACACGTGACCTCGAATTGAATATTAATACCATTTCCTTAGTGAATTGATTTTCTGAGATGCAAGCTAACTGTTCTTACTTCGTTTTGAAAATTGACGAGATTCCCCTCTTGATCAACTATTCTGATTGTAATGTTGTCAATGGTCTTGACGCTCACCGGGAAGTAATGAATATTTGTGGGTGCTTCCACTATTTTATACCCAACTGGAACTGTTGGAAAAAACTGATGAATAATGTGGACAGGTTTTCCATTAAAGAAGGAACCAACCGCAATGTTACAATCGATACAGATGCCATTCACTTTAGATATTCGTACGGTGTGATCAGAAATATGTTTCACATCAGCTTCCAACTCTCTTTTTTCGAATCCTAATACTGAACCAATAGAATCGCTTCCTTTGAAATTTATTCTTCTATTCATCTTTATAGCTACTTTAGATGTATTCATATTCAAAGAAATCAAAATAATTGCACCTTCATCCAGTTCCTTTACTGCGTCCACTATGCTTTTTATAATATCAGAAAGCTCATAGCATCCCTCATCAATTTCGGCTGTATACCCATCATTCTCTCCCCACACAAATTTGTATTGTCAATGTTTGGAATTGTATTATAAGTATCAAAGTGTGTCAATCCTATTTCGTAATCTATATCATCCTCTAAATATATGTGAGGATTCAAATCATAATCTAATTTAGATGAATTACCACTAAGAATTAAAGTCGGAGCCATATTAACACGTTGACAATTTATTATTAAATGAATACATAACATTATTTACATTGATTATATAAAAAAATTAAACATAAGTGTACACAAACATATGAACTATTATTTTGTACAGAATCATAATTGTATTTTATTTTATTTGAGCTACCATCACTTAAAAAATATTTTATTAACTCTTCAGGGGGTCTTAAATTCCCATAACTATCAAAATAAACAATTTTTTTGTTTCTCTTGAAATATGCTATCCAGAGAGTTCCGTCTCCATCATTATCATCCAGATTTACTATCACAGATTCATTTTTCTTTATTCGTTTTGGAAGTGTATCTTTCATGAAGACGCCTCGAAAATAAGGAATTTTAAGTTTTTTCGCAAATTTTATTAAATCTATATTAGTTAGTGGTCGGTGTGGTAGCTTTATTAGTTTTTTTATAAGTTTTAAGGTATAATCCTAAGCCTTTCTTTTCATGGGGGCCTAAATATAAACCCTTCCCCTTAGTGGTCTGTTCCATTGCTAAATTATGTCTCATTTGTTTTGCTATCAACTGGCGATTTGCTTTGGCATCGTTAACTGCTTTTGTAATACCTGCCACGCCTCCTCCCACAGCCCCTAATGCCCCCAAGACAGGTAGCAGGAAAGGGAGAATGCCTCCTCTTTTTGGAGCGGGGATAACTCTTCGTCTAGGCTTTTTAGAAGGCGATTTTTTTTACTGCAAACTTCAAATTCATATTTCCACCTTTCTTCTTTCTTGGATTTCTTCTGCGCTTAAGCCCCATTCCCACTTTACTCTTTAGTTTCATTATTCCACCAACTCCCAGTGCAGCGAGTTTTTCACCAAAACCCGAATCAGGTGCTTTTACACGTTTAAATGCAATTTTAGCTAATTCCCTATCCGCTTGATTTCTTCTTTCAACGTCTTGAAATGTAGAATATGCTATATCGTGTTCTCTACACGCCTCGTCTAAAGGATTAATTCCGGTGTCACCGCGTTGTAGACGTTTTGCAAGTTTGGTTACCGGTCCACAATAATTATAACCAGGTATATGTAGTTCCACGGGAAGTTTATTTATTATGGTATTGATCAAACCACGTCCACTCTTTTTAAACTTTCTAGCACAAGTGAGCGGTGAACTTTTGCTCCGATCCATTATATATTGAATCACATAGCTAAATGAATGTTATTTTGTGAACTAACTCTTTATATATAAAGCAGGAAACACTGATCTATCAGTTTGTAACGGTTCTCTTTTTAAGAAAGTTCTGTTTTACGATAAGATTGATGTGAACAATGCTAATTCAACAGCAAAAAACAATTTTACCAATTGTAAATCATGACGAGATTTCAATGACCAACACTTTTCAAAAGCATGGTATTTTGTTCGGTGGACTGTCGAAACGAGGACTTTTGGTTGGAAGTTCTGGGTGTGGAAAAACAAATGTCATGCTCAGTTTATTGGAACATCCTAATGGTTTACGATTTGAAAATATTTATTTATATTCCAAATCCCTATATCAACCCAAATATGAATTTCTGAGACTTTTAATTAAACCTATGGCAGAAATTGGATATTTCGAATATAATGATGGTGATGAAGTAATACTTCCAGATGAAATCAAACCCAATTCAGTGATAATATTCGACGATTTAGCGTCTTGCAATCAAAGCATCATCAAAAACTATTTTTGTTTCGGTCGTCATAGAAACACTGACTGTTTTTATTTATGCCAGACTTATTCCTCTATTCCCAAACAACTGGTAAGAGATAATGCTAATCTTCTTATAATATTTCCACAGGATATGACCAATCTAAAACACATTTATGATGATCATGTAAACGTTGATATGCGTTTCCAAGATTTCAGAGAACTTTGTTCATTTTGTTGGGAAGATAAATACGGATTTGTTGTAATAGATAAAGACTGTGCTATCAACTCTGGAAGATATAGAAAAGGATTTGATAAATTTATTCATATATAAAGTGCGAACATTAAATACTATCAATCAGGCACCATGGATAATCGAGTGGTAGCAGAGCTGGTAAAGACGAGGAAGGCGCTAAAGCAAAAATATCACAACTTGAAGAATGATATTGCCAAATCACAGTTTTTGTTGGAGAAAAATTATAAACCGTTAACACAACCGCTTAATGAAATAGTATCAACTCTCAAAGTTCCTCCAAAATTATATTTAAAAGAAGAAAGCATCAGGGATAGTTTAAAGCCTCGACCGAGTACCCAACCATCTCATGACTATTATCGTCTGACGGCTCCTATTGATTTGGGAGAGCAGACATTTCAGTTTGATTCAACTCAAAGCCAACCCGAAATTGTTGAGAGTTTTTTTGATGAAACTTTTCCTTCGACAATAGCAGATAGTGAAACAGAACATCAGCGTTATTTAAGCCAGTTTAAAATACCACTACCTCGAGCGTATATTGAAGATAGAATTATTGATACTAAGGGAGATTTTGATGATACTTTTGGCGTTCACTTTGACCCATTTAGAAAAAGCTATGCAATTGGTGATTCATCCGTTGATTTTGAGGGAGCTGACTTCATCATTAATGGCGAATTTAAGTACATTGGTACACCAGGATTATATGAACTAATGTTTAAAAAACATCCAGCAGGTTATCGGCCAACAGATGTAGATCAATATATTGATATTATTAAAAGGACAAATACCCAGTTTTTAGGTTATGATCCTCAAAGAGGTCTATCTACATCAAATGCAAGTAAATTCATAGATATTATCAAACCGCGAGTTACGAATTTATATTCGATGTCACAAGAACGGAGGAGAAAACTAAGCGCATCGAGTGCGAGATCTACCCCAGAAGTAGAGCAAAGAGCAAGATCGAAGTCGATTCCTGAACCAGTGAGAAAAACAAGGAGTCAAAGTAAGAGAGGTGGAAAACTAACGATGATGGAATTCAATAACAAAAATATTGAATATAAACATTTTGATGATTATAATGAAATTGTAGATCGATTAAAACTACTCATTGCATCACAGTTAGCAGGGAATAATGGGCATAACAACGAAATAGTTTCGATAATAGAGGAGTTAAAGGAGGGTAAAATAATTAGATAAATAGTATGCATGGATAAGTTAAGGCTTCATTTACTGTGCTACTATATTGATCGAAAGCGTACTTATCTCCTTTCTATTATTCTACAACATGACTGACATTAAGAAGGAAATAATAAACGAAATTCATAAACCAGTTAGAAAATCTTTCAAACGAAGAAGAGTAATTGTTAAAGGTCTAAATGATCTTCTTCAAGCAGATCTCGTAGAGATGATCCCTTACGCTAAAATAAATAAAGGTTATAAATATATTTTAGTGGTCATTAATGTATTCTCAAAATTTGTTTGGTGTGAACCTGTGAAAAATAAAAGTGGAAAAGAAGTTTCACGAGCAATGGGAAGAATCCTATCAAATATCAAACTGCTACCCAAAAATTTGCAAACAGATATGGAAAAAGAATTTTACAATAAAGAATTCAAGGAATTAATGGATAAGTGGAAAATTAACCATTATAGCTCTTACACACATCTTAAAGCAAGCGTTGTTGAAAGAGTGAACAGAACCCTAAAAAATAAAATGTGGAAACTGTTTAGCTTACAAGGAAATTACAAGTGGTTAAATCTTTTACCAGACATTGTTGCGGAATACAATGACACCAAACACAGAACGATCGGAAGAAAACCTAAAGATATTAAAAATAAAGATGAAAAACACTTGTTGCAAACTGTATATAGTCATTTGAAAATAGTCGATCCAAGGAAGCAAAAATTTAAAGTAAACGATTGTGTGAGGATTAGCAAATACCGAGAAGTCTTTTGCAAAGGATATACTCCAAACTGGTCTAATGAAATTTTTAAAATTATAAAGGTTCATAAAAGTAATCCTAGAACTTACCTTTTAGAAGATCAGGAAGGTAATGAAATTCAAGGAGGATTCTAGGAGCAGGAACTTAAGAAAGTAAAACATCCCGATATATATCTTGTGGAGAAGGTTTTAAGAAAAAAAGGTGACAAGCTCTATGTGAAATGGTTGGTAAATTCAATTCATGGATTTCTAATAATCAAATTGTATAACCATAATATATTACTCCTTTATCTGTTTTTTTTTCACCCTTAATAAAACAATTTTTAAACATATATTTCTTTTATTTTATCACTTTAATACAAATACATGGTACATAATTGGTTTCGCTAACATTTCATTTAAATCTATCATTAAATACGTTACATCTATGATTATTTTCTAAAATAGGACTGATAATATTTGAGATCTTCTCTACTCTTCTATTAAACCGCATTCGGTCAATGGATAAAAACTCCCAATATCGCTTCCATGATGATTGATGCAAAATTCCATGTAACCATTATATATGTTTTATTATTTTCTGTATTAAATGTTACTTTCTTCATTATTAAACTCTTCCACAGCACTCAACTTCAAATAATTCCGGGTAAATGTAAATTAATTCCATGAGCATGCAAACGTTTTCGTTATTACAGTTTTCGAGCGGCTGAAGCAGATTCATTACATTTTCAAACACATCTCCCTTTTGTCGCTGTAGTCCGTTTTGCACAATTTTTAAGTAACTTGAAAACTGTTGCCTTCTCAGCATATCAATTCTATACTTGATAAGTGGTAATGCTTCCTACAACTTGCAGATGGATTCATACCCCATGTAAATGTATGAGTTATTTTTTACCATTTTTACCACTCTCGAATAGAATATTTTTTCAAACTGTATCGTAAAATTTTCAGCATCTATCTGCTCTGCTTTACCGTTGGTATATAGATAATTAGTTATAATACCTTGGTATGTAAGAAATTCATTCCACTCACTTTCGTCAAAAATTATTGTGTCCAATTTATTGCCTGTTAGTTTTATACATGGTGCGTATCAGAAGTCATATGATAATCAAGTCGACACAAATTTACTTTTTGATTTATTCAGTTGATATTTTCGTTCACCAATTACAACTAGATCATTCTTGTTTTGAGGTGCATGAGGTAACCTTCCAGATAAATCACTTTTTAGTTCAGGTAGACTGAAGATACTGCCACACTGAGTCATCTTAAATACTTGTTACCGTTCAACACGAAAACTTTCTAGAACTGTGAATTCCCACCAATTTATAGAATTTACTGTATACCCCCCCCCATTTATGGTAAAAAAGTGGGGTTAAAGTAGTGGGGATGTCAAAGTGGTGGGGGGAGGTGCTGGGGTGGGGGGAGCTCACGTGAGGTCAAGGTTAATGGATCAAAAATGGTGGGGGAACGGGGCGTGTCTGGAGTGGGGGGGGTGCTAAAGTGGTAGGGGAGGAGTGGGGTGCTAAAGTGGTGGGGAAGGGGGCGGGGTTAAAGTAGAGGAGTGGGTGGTGCTGAAGTGGTGGGGGAGGGGGCGTGTCTGGAGTGGGGGTGCCAAAGTGGTGGGGGAAGAAGGCGTATCTGGAGTGGGGGAAGGGGGCGGGGCTAAAGTCGAGGAGTGGGGGTGTTAAAGTGGTGGTGGAATGGGGCGTGTCTGGAGTGGGGGAAGGGAGCGGGGCTAAAGTAGAGGAGTGGGGGAAGGGGCGGGGCTAAAGTGGAGGAGTGGGGAAAGGGGGCGGGGCTAAAGTGGTGGGGGGAGGAGTGGGGGCAGGAGTGGAGGGTGCAAAAGTGGTGGGGGGTGTTACAAAACTGTCATTCTTTACCTACTCTTTTTATCTACTTTTACGAAATAACAAATTATAATTTGTAAGCCTTATTCTTTGTTGACTTCATATAAACATTTTATACCTTTTTCAATAAATAGACAAGATGGTAATGGTGCCTTTTCATTTTATTGTTAGAAGACGACTATTTTAAAGGATTGTGATATCTTTCAATTTTCTTTATGTCACCCTTTTTCAATAACCCGCCTATGTCATTGTGTCTCTATCAGAGACATAGAGTAGGAAGAATGATCTTAGAACCTGCGCGAATGTCGCCATTTTGAACTTAATGGCGGGCAACCTAAATGATATTTGGGGATTTTTGATATGACATTTGGGGATTTTTAATGCAATACAGGGCAGATGATTTAAAATGACGGTAACATTCTTTAATATTTCTTTATTATAGTAAAATAATATAGGTGTATACATATTAAATTGGATGCTAAGATCGATAAAAAAGACAACTGGATATATCGCTTATAATAAAAAATATAAAAAACCATTTATTTTAGGAATAAATTTGATACGTAAAATATAATTTAATCTTATTAATATTGCTTTGAGCACAAGCGCCAAGCGCATATCACTTTAGATATTTTCTTGTATTCACATACCTGCAATTGTGTACAGTTTGAATATACTTTACACGTTTCCTCTTTGTGCTGTTATTAGTACTTGCCAAAGTATCTTTTGCCTGGATGATTTGTTGAAATTATATTTATTTATCAAACTTCAAATAAAACAATTATTATCTCAAGATTTATTTAAAAAATATTATTGACAAGTAATATTACCCACGGTGTCATTTCAGTTTAGCATCTCTTGGCAACTCTATCGTATCATCTGAAGAGGACATCGAAGACGCAAATGAGGCCATATTCTGAACTGAAGTTACAGATCTAACTAAGCTGGGGGGTAGAGGCCCGATACATCTCTAATCTTGGTACAGCCAGAGAAGAACGATCACATTCTTCTCTGGTACAGCATTAAGTTTTATGCGAAATTGATTATCACTTTTTATAAAATCTGTTGCTTTAAAATTATTAAAGCAAACAAATTTATTCTCTGACCAAGTGTATTCATGACTCAACTCTCCAACCACTTCTTAAACATGTCACCTCTTGAGAAACTAGACTGTTATACTGTTATAAACGGCTGCAAAAAAAATTCATGAAAAACCTTACTGGTGCAATGTAATTCCTTCAGGCTTAAATCGCATTGCATTAGAACATCCCCTTACAACACAGGACATAATTAAAAACAAGCATTTTCAGTTGTAAAAGCAATACAATAATGATAAACAAAAACGTCCACCGCGATAACAAAGTCTAGAAAATAACAATAAAAAAGTCCACACCACAGCGTTAAATGTTAAATTAGTTTATAGAATAAATAGAAACATATATGCAGTCCGTAGGGTTTATAAATAAATATAATTAAACGCACACCAAAAAATATAAATAACTGTAACCTCACTTTACTCACCACTTTTTAACAGTTGCACGACAACAAACTTGAACAAACCACGTGATCATGTTCAAAATGTCTTCCCCCGTGGTGTCTTAGGAAAATTGGATGCGCAGAGGTCAAAGAGCTTTCTCCCCTCTCTATTTCTCTGCTTTTTAAGCCGGCGCCTCACATGCGGAATTCGGCGAAAGGCGAGCGGTTACTCGGCGAAAGCCGCATGTGTGTAGCTGACGCTCGCCTATCGGCGTTCGCCATTCGCCATTCCCGCTTCGCGTCGGTAAATTGACGCGAATCAAAGGATTCACGCGTCATAAATTCGATCGGTACACACATTCGCTCAATGTTTGGGATTGTTTTTTGCCAGTCTTGACACGACAGCGTTTGCGTTGGTTTTCGATAGTTGTTTAATAAAATGGAGTGGTTAAACGTCGCTCGCCTATCAAAGAGTTCGCCTTTCGCCAAATGCCATTCGGCGAAAGCCAAACTTCGCCTTTCGCCGAATGCCGCATGTGTGGCGCTGGCTTTACACGTCAGTGTTTGACAGTTTTGTAACCAGGCTGTGCCCCAGCGACTTGTGTCCAACCTGCGACCCAACGCACAGTTCCCAACGTGTTCTGTTCTGTGGTGTCAGAAGCATCTTATGCAAAACTTTTTGTTGAGTGCCGATTTTGTGTTAAACGATTGTATATCATATAAGGATTGTATTATTTATTCGTGTGTGCGTGTTATGTGCGAAATTTGGACATATAAAACTTTATTATGGTTAGTTAGTGGTGTATCGCACATTGCAAGGAAAAGTGGCGTTACTTTTCATCGGTAAGTAATTAAATATTATTATAACTAATTAAACCAATTGTTAGTAATATTTTCATTATGTTGGAGTGTTTAAAAACATAACAATAATAAAATCGTCAAAGAGCTAAATTGTAGGTTATACGCCGCCATGATTTATCCAGTGGCAGTTCATCCTATATTTGTCATGCTTGTCGAAAATAAAATAAAATAAAAAAATTATACTTAATTTAACTACATACTAGTTAAATTATAATTGTGTGCAAATAAAAGAATGTAAGTTCACCGTTGTATAAACTGTGATCCTGTGATAACTACTAATTGCATATTTTTCCAAAAGGTTGCCAAAGAAGCCTTTTCAGCAAAGGGAATGGATTAAACTCACTGGTAGAAAAAGGGAAGAAATACCTGGCATGTGCAGTGCTGTGCTCACAGCATTTTGAAGAGACAGACTTCAAGACGACTGCCTTCAAAATATTTCTAAAGGAAAATGCTATACCCTCAAGAATAGTACAGAGGCACAAATATGTAAGTTTACTGTAAGAATGGAGATACCTACATTGATAAAATAGGAATGTTTTGTGGAGAAAAAGAGTTTGCATTACTAACTATGATTTGCTAGTTGCCTGCTGAAAATTCTTCATAAACTTTAACTGTGTATATCTTACAATTAAACATTAAGAAACCTGTTTAAATTTGTGATTTGATTTTATATCTAACAAAAAAATTGGAAATAATGAATAAATGTTTTATTTTCAGACAAAACATCATCAAACTACTCTAACTACCAGTACTGCCACAAGCCATCAACCAATTGATGCAGAACCTGTCTGCATTAAATTAGCTTGGAACCTACTCTCTCTACTTCAACTGCTGAAATAATGGATGCACAAATTCCATCTCCAACGACACCTAAGATGTATAGTACCATTCTTTTGTCTACCGAAGAGAATTGTCCTAAAAAAGTGAAGTTGAAACGTCAAATTCGAACATTGTCTAGGACACACCTACAACAAAGTCGTCAAGTTCGTAAACTACAAAAGCAACTGTGGTGGCAAAAGAACTGAAGAAGAAACATTTAATGGATGCAGACCATGTGAGTAGTATATTAGATGAATTCGGAAGAAACAGTGAACTAATTAACAGGATTTTCAACAGATGTAAAGGGAGAAAAGGGGAAAGACAATATGGTCACGAAATTAGAAAGTTTGCACTCACTATACACTTTTTCTCACCAAAGACTTACAATGTACATCAGAGAACGATTTCAATTACATATGTTTATATACTTTTTAAAATGCATTATAGTTTTATGGTTTATGTTTTATATGTATGTACCTATTATAAAGATAAATAATAAAGTATTATAATATGTTCTGATTTCTTTATTTATCCTACATATTTATTAGAGCTGATTTTACCAAAGACGTTCAGCTTGAACTTGGTTTAATATTTAAGGTTACAAACAATCGTTTGAGCATTGTTCAAGCTTAAACCACATTTATTTTGTTAATTGCCTAAATTTGTTCGTAATGTACAATTTATCCACGAGTTTGATTTGATTTTTTTAACCATACTATCTACTAATTTTTGATTTAAAATTTTAGAACATTGCAGTACATATCCATAATATTTTTAGTCATTTTAATTATTTGGTAAATAGCTGGTTCAATATCACAATATTTACATTTCGGTCCCCACGGATAATGTGTTATCCCTGGGAAACGCCACTGATTATTTCCCCCACCTAGATAAATCACTTTCGTACCAACCTTAGTACAACTTCCGTCGCGGCAGATTTTATAATACCATTGTTTATAAATATACTTTATAAACAATGATAATACCTTCTCTCCTTAGATATTTACTCATTGCTCTTCCGTTCGGTAATTAAATTAGGCTCATTTGCCTCGGTGATCACGTGCTCGCTCGCATCTGGATTTTTAAAACCGAACGCAGTAATGAATCCACAGACCTAAATAATTAGACTGATGTATGAACGCACTGCGCAGCCATTGGCGCATGCAAATACAGGAGCCGTCCATTTTTCAATACTTTTTGTTTACACATATAAATTGAACCAATGAAATGCTATCAAGTTTGTTTTGTTGTGAGGGTTGCATAATATGACTTTAGCTGGCATTTGGGAGACGATCCGAAACAACAGTACTTAGAAGGGGAAAGTAGTTTTGTACGTTGTATGTCCTCTATGTAGTTTTTACATAGATATATTTAATTTGAGAATTTTAAGGGCTTCAAAAACTAGTAATTAAATATAAACTAAGAGTAATTTTAATTTCTAAAGTACCTTCTACTTTTTTTAGTCCTTTATCTGCAACTGTACAAGTATTGAAAAACTTCTAACTCTGAAATAACTTTTCATCGGCATGAAATACATTTGTAAGCAAACGGAAATGTGTATATAAGGATTTACCAAAGTCATCCATATACTATTATTGAAAAATTAGATTTTGTAACGTAGTTAAGAAGTGATAAGATTAATGCCATATACCCCAAAAAAGAAACATGATGCAGCTACGGACACGTGTTTCGGAGTTATTGCTCCTCGTCAGCGTAGCGTAGCTAAATAAAGAATATAAGATCTAAAGCAATAACTAATAAAGGTTAGAAAGCACAGTACACAGTACTCAAATTCGTGCTTTCGTGCATCATGGACCACGATTGCAGCCTCAAATGACAGCACTCGGCACATTGAGCCCTATGCGTACTGCTCTATTTCTACCTAGGCAAATACAAACAAAAGAGTGACGTTTAATAGGGTTAAATAATACAAGAGATAAGATTAATGCCATATACCCCAAAAAAGAAACATGATGCAGCTACGGACACGTGTTTCGGAGTTATTGCTCCTCGTCAGCGTAGCGTAGCTAAATAAAGAATATAAGATCTAAAGCAATAACTAATAAAGGTTAGAAAGCACAGTACACAGTACTCAAATTCGTGCTTTCGTGCATCATGGACCACGATTGCAGCCTCAAATGACAGCACTCGGCACATTGAGCCCTATGCGTACTGCTCTATTTCTACCTAGGCAAATACAAACAAAAGAGTGACGTTTAATAGGGTTAAATAATACAAGAGATAAGATTAATGCCATATACCCCAAAAAAGAAACATGATGCAGCTACGGACACGTGTTTCGGAGTTATTGCTCCTCGTCAGCGTAGCGTAGCTAAATAAAGAATATAAGATCTAAAGCAATAACTAATAAAGGTTAGAAAGCACAGTACACAGTACTCAAATTCGTGCTTTCGATATGGCATTAATCTTATCTCTTGTATTATTTAACCCTATTAAACGTCACTCTTTTGTTTGTATTTGCCTAGGTAGAAATAGAGCAGTACGCATAGGGCTCAATGTGCCGAGTGCTGTCATTTGAGGCTGCAATCGTGGTCCTTGATGCACGAAAGCACGAATTTGAGTACTGTGTACTGTGCTTTCTAACCTTTATTAGTTATTGCTTTAGATCTTATATTCTTTATTTAGCTACGCTACGCTGACGAGGAGCAATAACTCCGAAACACGTGTCCGTAGCTGCATCATGTTTCTTTTTTGGGGTATATGGCATTAATCTTATCTCTTGTATTATTTAACCCTATTAAACGTCACTCTTTTGTAGTTAAGAAGTACTTATACAACCTTTCCATTTCGGGCATTCATATTAGAAAAGAACTGAGTAAGTTTATTTTATTTCAACATCATAATAAAGTACTTATTCTACTGCCGTGCGTAAAGTACTAACTTTACATACGCTGTGTAGTGCCTAAAGTAAAAATTTCATATAATCGCCTATAATAATAATCATATCGTATTTCAAAAACGTTAAATATGGTTACATATTTAATTTTATGTAGGCCATTATATTAATATAATCCATTTCCGAAAAAATTTCACTTTACACACTTGTTGCATAGGTATATAACTATTTTCACAATAGTGTTTATTACCTATTACCTAATATTATTTTTAAGGCACATTTAAAACTAATTACAGTAAAATATTAGTTATGCTTTCAATAACATTCTTGACTCAAAACTACTTTCCGTTACGACTGCGATGTTATTTTTAAAAATTCCCGCTTCCAAGTATATAAAAATGGCGGTGTTCAGTATTTCCAAGCAAGGCTGGTAAACTCTAAAGGTTACCCCATCTGAACCTGACCTGCTCAACATACGTCACTCGGCGACCGCAGACCGTGATCGTCGTTCTCTGTTCTACAACAGCAGAGCAGTATTATAGTGTCTCTTTTTAAGCATATAGAACCGCGGTCGCCAGCTCTTCCTCACCTCGCATTTTCCTTGCCCTAATGCTGCTCATTGATGTAACCTGTACAGTCTAGAAGCCTTGATTTCCAAGTAGCTAGTCTTGAAAGAACCTTCTCCTATTTTAAGTTCTGTGAATGAATCAAAAAGCCCAACTGTCGACATCACAGAATACAGAAAAATCCTACTATTCTATGAGAATAATAATATCTATATTCTATGATAATTATCTATCTATTTTTAGTAGTATCTATTCTGTGGTCGCCATTGTAAAATTAATTAAAATCTAAACTAAAAGAAGAAGCTAAAGGGTATTAATTAAATTTAACTTTGGATAAAGGTAGGCAAATTTAAACGTTGTGGTAAATTAATAGTTTTTGATTTTTTTCTATTAATTTTGTACATGTATATTTACAGAATGAAGCACTTATTAACATTTTTTGTTTTACGTAATTTTTCATATAAAATTACATTTATTAATCAAAAGCAGTTTTAAAATATTTTTTAATGATAAAAATGACATATTTTGAATATAATTATGTAATACTATGACATAACCGTCAGGTTTTGTTTAGATCATGGCTGGAACACATATTCTTGGAAAGGTTGTTAGAAATGCAGTGAAATTTAAATTTCAAACTTCTGCTATGGGTAGTTACACTCAATCATTAATTGGCAAAAGAGAAGTTGTAGGATTTGGTTTCAATGGTGAACCGAATTATGTAGATCGTGCCGATTTTCCTATGCCAGCAATCAGATGGAAGGAACCATCTCCAGATATACTTGTAAGTATTTGACTCATCTAATGTTGCTGCGCTGACCATTAGACAGTACTGCAACCAAATATTGCTGCACTGTCCAGATGAACGGATTCAAGTAATCCTTCCGTCTTAAGTAATATTATTATTATTATTAAGTACTTTTCGAGATGATACGATGCTCCATTGGAAGCGTGAAGTATGTGAAGTATTGTTTTGCGAAAGATGTCGGGTTCGATCACCACACTATGTTTTTTTGGTCATTGTGTAGGATACGGCCTTCCATGTTAGCAAAAAATTAAAAATACTCACATTTCACATGAAACGTCTGTAACAATTTGCCACCTATTATATGTTGTGCAAATGTTGTATAAGGGTGAAAACACGGTAATGGGAATAGTAAGGTCGCCACGAAATTTTCGTCACATAATACACTTATGTTAATAAACAAAGGTGGTTATTGATAAAAGAAGGTCGCTTGCTCCAAAATTTAACATTAAAATCTGTAAATCTAAAAGAAATCTGTTAAAACAGTTTCATTGAAGCGTCAAAATGTCCGATCTGTGACGTGTCGCCAAGACGCATTTCATAATTCAGGGGTATTTTTTTAAGAGATAAATAATAATTAGCGTTACCTCTTGACATTTGATTTATAATATTTTAAAACGTCACTTAAAAAATACATCTTAAACGATAAAATTAATAACATCAATGAAATTTGTCTGTGGAATTACTAGGTTCGCGATGTATTGTCCGATCCGAGACAGCCACGTTAATTTGAAATATTTTACGCTAGAGTTCGCTACTGTGGTGATTACTTGTGTTTTGAGATTCACTCAAGTGTGCCGGTTAGTGAAAACCAGGGGAAGTTAATGTTATTATTATATTGTTTATTTAATTAATCAATGAAACCTGGAAAACGTGTGTGTAGTATTAATTACCTGTCCTATCTGAGACATACCTAATAATTACTAGCAATAAATCTATTTACTTAAGTAAATGTATTAGTTAGCATTAAGGTGCGTAGAAGCCATAACCTAGAAGTAGTGAAATCAGTGACGTTGTGCTGTCTCAGATTAAAATATTTGGCTCTATTTGTCCGATCCGTGACCATCCAGTCCGTGACGTTTCGGAAAATTTTGATACGATGAGGAAGAGATTATGGAGAAAATAGCACCTCCATCTCTTTTAAATGCTTTAATTGTCCAGAGATGTTAAAGTATAGGAGCAAACAGGTTTAAGGTTTAAGACCTGAATTACATCACAAAATGTCCAATCCATGACAGTAATGTCTATTCCGTAACGTTTTTGGCTGTCCGTGACACTGCAAAATGTTAGATTATTTTAAATAAGTGTTGCAAATGCTGTATATTTTTGTTTAAGTACATTATGTAAATAATAATCGACAGGAAATATATCATTTAAGAGGTAACTTTTAAAGAATTATTCTTCCTAGGTGAAAAATAATTATTAAAAATGATATTTTTGGGAGACACGACAGAATTCAATAACATTTAATGCAAATGAGTACCTCATATATCATTTTTAAATTATTATCTGCAAAGTATAATGGGCCTGCTTGACATAATGCCTGCGTTATAGGCGACTCCAAAGCACTTGTCTTTCAATAATCTCAGATTTAAAACCATCACAGAATGGACAAATCGATTACTGTTAAGTGACATTTTTCCCCATAAAACATAAAGCACTCAATATTTTTCGTGCCCAAATCAGAAATGTAAAGAAGGAACATTACTGAATAAAATAACAACAGTGGAACATTATTTGAACACTTTTTTTTTATTTCAAAAATAAAATCGAATTATTCCCATTACCGTGTTTTCACCCATAACCCCACAAAAAATTCATAAAGTTTCACCCTTCACTGTTCACATTGTACACCCGCCATCTTCAAATCGACATCACTTGGACACTATATCCACCATTACCACATTAGCATTACATTCATGGACAAAATTGTCGAATAATTTAAGTTGAAACTAATTATTCTTAATTTTTATAACATTTTGCATTAATTTTTTTTAGCATTTTCTGCTAATGAAAACAATATTCTTTACTGAAATAAACTATTTCTTTCTTGTGTAATGCGTTTCTTTCATTAAAATTTATAAATACAAAAGAATTGGGAAAATTTAAAATATTCAATAATTTTGTCCATGGGTGTATTATCACAACCACAACCAATATAAGTACCTTTTCACGTAGCTGCATATTGTACATTTAACACCTCCCACTTTCCAACCCAAACAAACAAAAATATACCAAATCGCATTGGGCAACAACAGAAAATGTTCCCTTGCCTTTCTCGCATAAGAACAAACCACCATAGAAATCTACTACAAAACAGTTCCACTCCTACACCATTTCAACCCATCCCGCAACCCGCTGGGCACCATGACCTTGAACAATTGGATTTGCGAATAATTTTTCAGTTCTACATGTATAAATGAAAATAAAAAACCCAAATTTGCTTTTGTCAGTTGTCTCCTCTCACGTTGTTTACCCCACCCAGCACCCCTTTTCGCTCCACGGTCCCGTAAGTTTGTGGGGTTACTATTTATTTGCACAACATTTTGATATACACAAATTACTTCTAATAATGACTACTCATGGAACAATAAAAAAAACGTAAAAAAATCAAAAGGCCGTATCTTCCACATTTACTGTTTTTTTTAGTAAATATATCCTTTTTACCTCTGCAATATTGAATAATATATAAAGATTTCGTTAGGTTAGTTGTCGTGTGCCGACATGGTTATGTTGTACAGGGTGTATCCTCAGAAATAAGTGTCCAGGGTCATCACATGAAAATGTTAGATTCTACTGTAACTTTGTTATTTTTGAATTTATCGAAAAAGTAAAAATTGCTTTATGGACTAATTGTTTGCCAGGAATTCAAATTTTTATGGAAAAAAACAATCGAGTATCGCATTACAGAGATGTACCTAGCTATCAACTTTGTTTTTTCTTATGTAATAGGGGAGAGCGGGGGAATTAGAGACGGGGGTTATAAGAGACGTAGGCGGAAAAAAAATGAAGACGTGGTTTGAAAAATCTGAAAAAAAATTATATACATCCCCTATCCTTTACCCATTAACTCAGGTAATTACAAGTTTCTTCTCAAACGTTTTATTTTTCTGCGGCGAAAATATTGAACATATGACCTTCAACATTAGAGGTAAAGGTTGGGCCATTTTATATTTGGCTGTTGGCTGCACTGTTATTGACAGTTGTTGTGTGGTTTACATTTTTTACCAGAATAGTTGAAGGAATAAGGTAATAAATAGTATTTTTTATTTATTAAAAAGCACTTTTTTTCTATTTTTATTTGCCGTGTCTCTTATTACTAAGGAAAACGCAATTTTTAGGGTAATAAGACTCAATTTTCAGGGTTTTAAGAGACATGAGCCATAACCCTATTCTTCTCATTATTTTTGGTTACACAAGTAAAAATGCCGAGGAAATATATTAAGAGAGGTGAATTATGACATCGAAAATATGAACAAAGCGATTAATGCTGCACGTATAGGTGTCCCAATTCGCCAAGCAGCACGACGATTTGGTGTTCCCGCATCAACACTTGAGAAACATTATAAGAAAGACAAACCCATTGGTGCTGGACGAAAACAAGAATTAGCCCCTGAAATAGAAAATAGACTGGCCGAATATCTACGAGTTTGTGCCCTACATGGAGAAGATCTAAAAATATATACCTTCCTGTAGAATTATTGTTATTTAATACTTGGTTTTTGCAATATATTTGTGTTGTATTTTGAATTTGTGACATTACCTTTTCACAATAAAAATTTGCCCATTCATAACTTTTTTATTATTTGTTCAATTTTGCTCAAATTTACAGGGGAGTAAGATACAGTGCAAAGGTGTACCTTATTACCCCGGTGAATTTCTCGATACCAATATACAGGTTGCACCGGCCTCACACCTAATTACTCCAGAAGGGGTAATAAGAGACAAAAATTTTAAAAAAATAAATATTTTTTTCCCTTATACGAATGATTTCAATGAATTTGCTAATATAAACTTAATACCATATACCGATACTATATTACAAAAAAAATTAAGTATCCACTGTTATTTAAAGTACTGATACCAGCACCCTGCGTCTTTTATAACCCTGTTTGTCTCTTATTTCCCCGCTCTCCCCTAACCTGTATATTATTATATCTTTTGATTCTTCGTTTTTCCTCATTTCTTTTATATAAACATATAAGCTACTATCTTTTATTTTTTACGAAATATAGTTAATTTGGAAAAAAGATATAGGTTATGTGTAGAAAAGCAAGAAAGGCAGTTTGAACAATATCTATAAAAAATAGTTATATATAATGTTGTAGTTATTTAAATGATGTTATTATCTATATCTCGTGTAAAATAAAAGATAATAGCTTACATGTTAATATCGATGATATTAGGAAAATACGAAGAATCAAAAGATGTAATAAAATACAGGGTGCTACATAAGAAAAAACAAAGTCGATAGCTATATCTCTGTAATGCGATGCTCGATTGTTCTTTTCTATCAAAATTTGAATTCCGAGCAAAATATTAGGCAGTAAAGCAATTTTTACTTTTCGATAAACAAAAAGGTAACAAAGTTACAGTAGAATTAACATTTTCACGTAATACCCTATAAGCTCAATATTTATATACCAATCTGCAATCTATGTTAAAAATACTAGTAATAAATTTGAAACAAATGCAATTAACCATATGTATTCTACAAGAAACATGAATGCCTTAAGAGCTCTTTCACACGAGGATACTGAATGTGAGATACAGTATGCGGGATACAGAATCGCAGTCAAAGTTTTACCGGCGACTGTATCAGATACACAAGCTAAAAGAAGAACTTAGCAACTTGAATATCTAATCTAATCAACTTTTCTGTGAGCGTAGTAAGTATCTATGGTTATGATATAAACATTAAAATTGTGTAATTTCACGAATTACACAAGAGAAAGACTATTTAGCATTGAGAAAGGAAACAGAGCAAGTTTCCGAAATGTCTGCAAAACATCATTGTTTTTATTTTATTTTAATTATATTTTATGTCAAAAAACCAACCTTTAACTGTTCCTTTGATGTAAAGTCACAGGCGTAAAGGTTATTTTTTAAATAATCCAGATATTTTTCAGATTATCTGGGTAATGTTCAGAAGTGTGGCCGTAAATCCCAAATAAGAACAGAAAGAAAATACAAGCTTTTAATTCAGTCAGTATGAAAACAATCCCAGTGCAATACAGTTATGGATGTATGAGTGTCTGAAAAGGTTCATATACATGATAATTTACTATGTAGTAGTATGCGAGATACACAATTTGTCACCGGCTGCTGGATGGACGAGATACAGAAATTTGGTATCGGGATACTGTATGCGTCTTGCAGTGCTGTGTGAAAATCTCCATTTGAACGTATGATTTGTCGGTATCTCAGATACGTGTATCTCGCATACACAGTATCCTCGTGTGAAAGAGCTCTAAGAATTTTAAAACATAAATCTGTACTTTTTGAAACATCACAATATCTGTGCATCAGAATTTATAATTGTCTGCCTGAGGAACTAAAAAAGATACAGAATATTAGGAAATTTAAGAAAGAAAAATACTAACAGAGAAATGTTGCTATACACTAAGAAAGTTCTTTGATTTACAACTAATAAATGTTTTTTATAGCTGTTTTACACGATCCAATTTATTGCCCAATAAATTGTTCAAGTTGACCTTCAATTTATTGGGGTATGTGTAAAACACAAATTGTACGTCAATTTCTTGTCTACAATAACTTGACCAATAAATTGTACAATTAGAACTTGTTCTAATTTCTTGGCCAATTTTAGGGATATTTAGTAACATTTGATATTTCTTTATCAATGCCAACCCTCAAAATTTGTTGATTATATCATTGTTTATAAAGTAAACAATGATTATATGTTATGTTTGGTTCATTCAATGTCACTCATTGTTTATTGTTTGTGAAAATGGTGAAGAATGGTGTTTTCTTTAATGGTAATGTAATTACTTCAATTGAAAGTCAGAGAAAAACTAGAAAATGGTGGGTTCGACCATGGATTGAGCGAAGAACCAATATGCCAGTCGCATTCACCACATGTAAACCTTTAACCTCGCCTTTAACCTACAAATCCCAGCAAACTCTTATCTGTTCTGTCCCAGCAGACTGTCAACAGTGTGAACATTTTCCACCATGGTTATGTTGGCAGTAATGAAATTGACAAATAAATTGCTGTATAAATTGTCGTGTGTAATCAGTTTACTACAAATTGTTAAATTGATCAATTTATTGGACAATAAATTGTACAATTTATTGCTCAATAAATTGGATCGTGTAAAACCGCTATTACAGTAAAAAAAAAATTACAGTTGCAATCATTATTATTTATTTGTTGTATTGTATGTATACTACTACTTATTTAATGTTTATTTTATGACAACAAGACACTAATGTAGTGTGCATGACACTAGTATTGTAAGAGTAAAAGATACTTGTATTGTAAGTGAAATATTATTTATTAAGTAAAATTGTTTGCATTGACACGTCCAATGTCATTCTTGTGATGATTTGAAGGATAACAAAAAAGATAAAAAAAAAGATTATTATACAAAAAGTAACCACATCATATTCCCGACGACAAAATAAATAGACTTAACTCTGTTCCAAACTTACCTCTGTTCCAAAATGCTTCCCAAGAGGGCTGCGAGCCCCTAAAAGTAGGCCCTTGAAGATGATATTTATTTATTATCTCAATTTTTCCCAAAAGTAGGTCAAGCTGTAGGGAAAAGGGAGAGGTAAAATTAACCACAACTTTTTTATTTGTAGTTTTTTTTAGTTTTGACATCAAATTATGGTTTCAGAGTTTTTACATGAAATGTCCTCTTGTGTAACTTTGATGGGAAGGAACCATTTTTGATTAAAATTGTTTTCAAAAGTTTAGTAGGGTCATTAAATTGGGGTAATTAGTAGACACTTCTTATTACTTTTCATACAAATTATTTATTTATTTATTTTCACCATGACAGCTGTCACACTATACCTTAAACTGTGACCCTACCTAGGAGTAGTGTGACACAATAGTTTTTGGCATTTTCAAGCATAATGTTATCTTTGTATTGGTGTGACAGAAAATAACAGACACAAATTTACTACTCCACAAAAAAAATCCTTTATTCAGCACATTGATAACGTTTAACAGAGTATTTAAGATTCAAATACATCAACTTTTCCATCAAAAGTGTATTTAATTCTCTCTCCTTGAAGGTGTGACCGAAAATAAAAGTACAGATTTACTTCTCCACAAAAAAAATCCTCTATTCAGCACATTAAGTACCATTTAATCGAGTATTTAAGATTCAAATACATCAACTTTTCCATCAAAAGCTCGATCAAAAGTGTATTCTCTCTCCTTGAAGAAGATCTGAGAATATGAGGATCTAATAATATTCCCAAAATCTGTGACTCTGAAATAAAGGATTTGTCATTTTCATTTACTACAAAACTTATCTCGTCTGTATCTACAGTTTTTAATTCAATCACTTCAATTTCACTTTTATTATTTTATTATCGCCAAAACCTTCAACAACACACCCATAGCGAAAAGCAATTGTACCTCATTTGCCTCCTTTAAAACTCACGACTATAAAATATTTAAATCATTTAAATCTTTATTAAATGGAATAAGTAATGCTAGCTTCTCAATAAATTCCTCCTCTATTTCGTCATTATCCCCTGAGAAAATTTCTTTCACAGATTCGTCACTTTCTCAATTCATCTTTTTCGAATTTTTCCCTGTTTTTCTTTTTATTATGTCGGACTTCCAGGCTTTCAATGATGTAATTATATTCTTCTTTGGTAATTATTTCAGCTGTATCTATTCTTCTTTTAATAGTCTTCTTTTTTCACTTGTTTGTTGAACTACTTTTTGAAGCAACATGTGCACAGAAAGTTTCCCAGGAGTATCTTGCTTTATTTCAGGGGTTAATATTTTTCTGACCTGATCAGATTCTTGTGGATAGACGCTTCGAAGGATCCGCTTCTGGTACTATTTCCAGTTAGTATTGTCTTGCAGTTCTTGCTTCAAAACCAATATGAACAGCAATCGTTATACACAGAATATTCAAAATAATGTCAGGTGTACAGTCACTGTATCCCCATATTGCACTGTCACAGTTAACCCCACGAGATAAAAATGTATGAGGTTTACTGCGACTCCACTAAGTAAAAAAAAATTGTTATATCTGCAAGATTCTAAAAAACAGTACGTATTATTTGTTATTATACAAACAGTTAATGATCAAAAATATTTCAATAATATATTTCAAGAAAAAAACAAGAATTTGTAGCAGCCATGACAGAATTTTATGAAATGAAATTAAAATGCACGTTCACAGAACATGATATTTTTTTATTGAAAATATCAACTATTGCCCATGCATTTTATGGAATATTGTGTTTTAACATTTTAGGAAGGAAGGAAGGACCAATTAATGATCATGTCAGTACGTAATATTGTCAAATTATAATTTGACATCAGCCTACTTTTAGTATTTTACACTAATATAATCGTGCTCATCGCTTTTAATTGATCACTTAGGCAGATGTAATTTAATTTTATTCTCAAAAATGGTCGATTTTACGAAATTTTTTCAAGAGAGAAAAGTTTCTAAATGAATCATAATGTTTAATTATTTTTTTTAATTGAAAAAAAAAATAGCAGGCAGAAAGATATTTACAAAATTTCAAGAAGGGTAGTTAATTTCACCCCTTTGTGTACATGCTAGGTGGATGAAATGATTTCGTTAGATGCCTTTTGATTAGTAACCAAGATGTGCCAAATTTCATCTTTTTCCGATTACGCTATTTTGAGATAGAAATTAAAAACCATTTTTTAGTCCACCCCTTTAGGGGGGTGTAGCCGAACAGGGAAAGCTTATTTTGAAAAATTTTATATGAAGTACCCACATTTTCGACGAGGAATCTCCAGTAAAATTTTTTGCACTTTATTACGGGACACCCTGTATATTTTTTTTAAATGTAACTTCTGGCCATTGGCGTAGAAGTTTAGGGGGTTCAAATACTAACAGAACCCCATAACTAAGCCACTGCTTTTATATGAAAAACTTTTTGCAAGTCAAAAAATTGGTCTTATATCTTGACTAAAGTGTACAAAGTTTGAACACAAAATCTTTATTTGTTTAGAAAATAATGAATAAATAGTAATAATTTTGAAAAAATTTAACGCGTATCTTGAAAACAAAGTGTTTTAGAGAAAAATGTTATAGGAAAGACTCCTATTATTTGTATATGTTCTCTCGTTCATAGAAGTTATGAACGAGAAAACGGGAACACCCTGTATATTATACAGGGTGAGTCGGGAGCAATTTTAGCCTTTTAATGGCGATACACAGCAACTTAGTAAACAATACAAGACTAGAGGTCGCTTATATGGTTTGTTGAAACAATATTGGATTGTTGAAACAATATTGGATTTCGTGTGACTTATTTATTTACAATACCCAGTTGCGCGCAGTGGCGTGCCGTTGGAAGTTACAAAAAGATTAAAGCAAATAATAAGGAAATATGTATTTTTTCTAAATCCATAAATATTATTTCGATTCAGCAAATGTTTGGTCGAAATCAAGGTACAATTAAAATTAATGTATTACGTTTTGCCTACTAGTTAGTGATTTAACCCTTTAACGTTCTATGGCTTCTTAAAAAACCACCTTCATAAAGGCGAAACTACAATGGATGTTAATATAAACATGACCTTTATAGCATTGTTGGAGGCTCTGAAAGCACGTAAAACATTTAAACGACCACAATTTGTACTATTCCGCGCATGACAGGACAAGTGGTTTACTAACAAACCTATGACTGTTACGGCTAGTATAATTTCTTGCATGTGTGATATTTCGTGTTTTTTTATGATTTTTAAAGAAAATATATTGTTCTAGGTAGGTAGATTACATTGTTAAGTACTATTACCAAATCGAGAACATACTTTCGTTTAATTTTGCGATATTATTTTGGAAAAAACATAAGTGTAACTAGAATTTTTGTACCAAGGTATATGAAAGGGTTACAAAACTATTTTTTTTTGTAATTATGTATTTGACCAAAGGTCATTTTTTGTTTATATATTGCCAAAGTATGTTGATATCATTTATGTTAATAAAATTTTTTTTAAATTATGCAGCGCTCTCGAGTTATGTCAATTTGTTTATGATATGTGGCCTGATACTTAGACTATGTTTGAATGTTTGGCTTTTTTGTATATCAATAGATCATATTGTATTATATCTACAGCAACTGTCTATCAACTATATACATACAATTTAGACTTATGAACATTTAGACCTATGAACATAACATTTAGACCTATGACCTATGAACATAATCTGAATTTCGACTGCATAGGTGGTCATAGGTCGACATATCAACCACCCATTTCCAAAAAGAATAATGTCAAAATATTTTTATAAATGCATTTTTCATACAAAATCCATTTTTATGAAATAATACCAAAATATACGAAGGAACTAGTTTTGCGCGTTAAAGGGTTAAAACATTTGCCACGTAATCTCAGGGTCGTATATCCAAAAATAATTTTCACTTAGGAAACAAAAAAATTATTACTAGGTGGCATAAAATTTACCCAGGCTAGCTCCGCAGGCCGCCTAACTGTCTCCTTTCTTTTGTTATTGGCTTATACACAAGGCAAATCGATTGAGTTATTAAACTCTTGTTATTAATATTAATTATTATTTTGTTGTTTATTAAGATTTACTTTAATTATTTACAATATGTATTTTATTTTGTTTGCCTATAATTTGAACGCCGTGATTTAGTTTATTATCTTGTTCATGCCCTGTATATTAATTTGGCAAATTATGGAAATAATCCCAGAATCACGAAAAGGATTATTCCCTTACTAAAGTGAAACAGGTACCTACAAATGAGGAACAAGTTCGACGAGAGGAGGAATATCAATGATCAATTACCCAGTGGGCTGCTGGGTTTTAATTCCGCTTCAAATAAATATTGGTGTGAGATATAATATAAAAAAGAAAAGAGGAAAAATTTATGAAATGCTACAATTAACATTTAAACAATATTTTATTTCGATATGATTTCAAAAAAAGGAAATTATATAATAATAGAAAACTTAATTTAAGGTATATTTCAAATGCTTTACTTAATCATTAATATACAAAATTCATAGGGCCAAAGTTAAAGATATCTATACATTCAGTTCACAAAAAAAAAGAATAAGATTTGTAACTAAAATTGGCATAATGTGTAGGGATTACCCTAGAAAATCGAAAAAAAATAACTTAAGGAAAGAAAAAAACGGCTACCCAGTTACAATTAGCCCTAAACAAATAGCAAATATCAAACTCCGAATGATTTATCAAATTAACAATAACAAGCCTCGTTATTTTAGATTCAAATTTCACATACACTCAGGCGTCTTTTTCTTGATATTCTATGGCGAGATGCCTTAATAGTTTCTTAGCAGTATTGGTGGTCATAGATCGATATAGAGTTAACATAACACAACACAACTTATCTGGAATTCATCTTTTTAACGGCTACTGGTAGGGTGAACTGGCGAGTTTGTTTGGTAGGGCCTTACAGGTACATATGCTCCTCTCCAATTCTCACAAAATTCGCCGTATTAGTATAACGAATTCTTAAAACGTCGCTCAAACCACACAGCATCCAAAATGCTCTCAAGGGGGTACAAAAAACTCTAAAAATAATATATTTTGTCACCTACGCTTTCAAGTAACCCAATAGAAAATTAAAAACATACCAAATACAGGTGGATACGAATTTAAAAAACCCACTTAGTACATACCTCTAACAGGGAGGGTTTCCTCTGAATGTTATGTAATACGATGACTCGCTTTCAGTTGACCAAAAAAACGTCGGAACGACTTTTCGTGAATCGATTCCAACACCACAGGAATCCATAAGAAAAGCCGATATGATCGTGAAAAATGACTTGAATCCCAAGTAGGTTAGAAATAAATTTCCATAAAATTCATTTTTCACCAATATGTCTCCTCAATCACATGACTCATACCATTTTAAAAAAAAAAAACTCCTTCTAACAAGAAGCAGGAACTCTCAGAGCTACCATGAAGGTAAAGCGAAATATTACCAGTAATAAGAATCACCGATATCGAATAGTGATGTTCTTTACCGGGCCATTGGGCTGTTTTTCTTACGAGATTTGTTTATACTATTTTTTCGCATTTTGTGTTAGTAGCTAATTATAAGCAAATAGTGATAGACATAAAAACATTACAAAGTTTGAAATTTAAAAAATATAGTAGGTATACTCTGGCTACCGAATGTTAGTCGTTGCGTCACAACTGATTGAATGTATCACAGACATTGCAATCTAAATGCTGTCTTTATTGCACGCGCACTGTTTATCAAACTGAAATAGGCCCGAACGTCGTCGGCATAACGCCACCTACTGAACAGAAATGCGTCTCTCGCACGCTATGCGTTAGACAAAGGTGGATGCAAGTTTGTCTGAGAGTTTACTACGGGGTACTGGATTCACTCATAGACGTTCGTTTGGGCCAAGAATAAAAGAATAAGCACGCTATAATATTTTTATAGTATACAAAACAATTTGAGGTCAATATAAAATAATAATAAATTGTTATTTTCAACATCTATAAGATTAATTTTGCAGTTTTGGTCAATGTTATTTTTTTTACTAATATGAGATTGTAAAGGTAAGTATAATGAAATATTTTTAAGTGGAGGATGACAAAAAAAAAACGCGACTGATGAAAGTGTAATGCTAGCGTATTTTTAAGGCTTAGGCTATTTTTATACATATTTTATTTTTTTTCATACAATAATTGTACTTTTAATGTATATAACAATGGTTCCAATATTTAAATGAATAACTTTCTGTCAAACTGTTTTTAATTAATTAACACTGACATTACTATAATAGTAAAGTGACATTTCTATGTGATAAAGTGCCACTTTATTAAACGAATTTAAATTTAGTAAAATAGCGTATTATTTGTCAAAATGCGAAAAATGTAATTTTTAAACAGTCTAAAACATTAGAACAATTAGAACAAACGTAAAGGCAAGTATACACTGAAAGTTTAGGTCAGGAGGTGACGTCACAAACACACGGCACGTGGCGATCGCAGAGCCAACATATTCGTGTTACGGAGAACTGAAAAATATTGTTTTCGTTATTGTGTGCGCAAACACTAATCAATAAATATTGTTTTAATTGGTAAGTGCAACAGTTAATTATTTCATGAATGGACTGGTCTTGTAGATGAAATGTTAAATTAGTTACTTTGTAGAGGAATAATAAACCACAGCAATGCCCGGCAAACGGCTAGATGACCGCAACCGGCAGTTTGTGATAAATTTAGAGGCATATTTTCGTGCGGAGCTGGCCAATGGAGGTCCTCTTATCCCCCTTAATTGCATTCAAGAGGTAAATTTACCGTTGTTTTTCTATTTTCTCTAAGCAATAAATGCCAACCTAACCTCACAATACTATTGCAGCGGGTGGCAAATGCGTTAGGCATATCAATCACCACGGTGCGGAGGGTTTTGAAGCAAGGCAGTGAGGTTTTAGAACATCCGGTGCCAGAAGCACCAGCCGCAGCTGTAGAATTAGAGCTAGGACCAGTCGCAGCTGTAGTACCTGCCCCCGCGCCGCAATTTCCCCATGCTGCCCGGGAAGGGACGCCCAAGCGCTGTTTCACATACACACCTCGCAAGAAATGGAAGTCTGCCGACCTACCAATGGGTGTAAAAATAGGGATCCGCGATTTGATTTACGATTTGTACGCTGCAGGTACTTTGAAGCTGGAACCGAATCAGTTTGTCACTGTCAAATCATGCTTTCTTTTGTAGGTCGACATGTGACCCTCCGCAGTCTGCAGGCGGAGCTGATCCCCCGGGCACATGACCCGATGTGTAAGGAGACCTTGCGAAAAGTACTTACGCAAATCGGGTTTTCCTTTAAAAAGCACAATAATCGTGTGGCGCTGATGGAGCAACGCGACATTGTCTGCAAGCGGGCGGAATTCCTACGGCGCTACCACATGAACGCGACATCACCCATAAAAAGGCAGGTCGTTTTTTTAGATGAAACGTGGGTATTTGCCAAAGGCACGGTGAAACGTGCGTGGCAGGATGGAACACCGAAGGCGGTGCGGAAGCGGCAGGCTAGTGATGGAAAACGCTTCATCATCCTGCATGCGGGCCACGAAGACGGCTTTGTTGAGAACGCGTCGCTCATCTTTGGAACAAAGTCCAAACTTGAGGACTATCACGGCGACATGAATGGTGATTTGTTTATGCAGTGGGTTCAAGAGAAGCTGGTTCCTAACTTTTAGGAGCCGTCCCTAATTGTTATGGATAACGCCAGTTACCACACCATATTAGTGGAGATGCACCCCACGAGTGCGTGGACCAAGCCGCGCATTCAAGAATGGCTCACAGCTCATAACGTCGCCTACGAGGCCGGCATGTTTAAAGCGGTGCTACTCACGCTGGTACGCGCACACACTCCGGCTAAGCGTTACAAGGTGGACGAGTACTTGCGCGAGCACGGACAAGATGTCTTACGCCTTCCGCCATACCATTGCCATTTCAACGCAATCGAGCTCATCTGGGCGCAGGTATGCTTCTATACCATAATATGTTTTAATGTATAAGTTTTACTGTTTTTTGTAGGCAAAGGCCTACTATGACAAGCATATGGGTGAGGAGGGCTATGGGGACGAAAAGGTTCTCCATATGTGGAACCGCGCGCTGGCGGAATGTACTCCGGAACGCTGGAGTTCAGTAGTAAGGCACACGGAGACCGTTATCGACGAATGGTATACGCGGTGCGGAATTCTGGAGGAAGTGCCGGAAGTAATTATAAATGTTGATAGCGACAGCTCTGTTGATTCAGAATTCGACAACGACTAGGGACTCCATAAAAGCATTATATCGGAACACTGTAACTCTCTTACAAATATATACAAGTATTTTAAATATATCCTACTTTTCTCAAAAAATCATAATTTAATTATTACACTTGCACCAGACATGTTAAACTTTACGAAAGAAATCCTCAATATCACTTGTCCCCAACTGCCCATAATATTTCTCAACATTTTACACGTATTTGCTCTCCCAAAATAGCAATACGTTAATTAATAATAATATTTAGTGTTTAATAATTTTATCATTTAACTTTTCATCGCCGCCACTGGTAGAATCGGCCGCTTTGAATCATACGGTTAGCAGTGATGACGCAACGACTAACATTCATTAGCCAGAGTATACTTGTGTAGTAATCTGACACGGCTTTGTTTATTTACGTAACAACAATGAAGTTTCATTTTTGTGAGTCGAATTGATTTTGAGTTATATATTAATTATAAAAATGAGTCTTGCTACTGAAAATAATTTAGAAAATTGTTCTGAAGATATTTTAAATGCCGCTCGATAATCTTTAAATAAACAATATTCTGTCAGTTTTTTTTTTTTTTTTTTTTTAATGGCATTAGGTCATTGACCATGCAGCCAAAACTGTTTTTTATTAACAGTGACATTTCTATATAGTAAAGTGACATTTCTATGTGGCAAAGTGCCACTTTATTAAACGCTTTTGAATTTAGTAAAATAGGTAGCATATTATTAGTCAAAAGGAAAAAATTTATTTTCTGAATAAACCGCCTATGACATAATTTTCCAAGGCTCCTAAAATGGCGTCGTAAATACCAAAACGAAAGTCACAATATTGTTCCAGCCAAACAAATTCAGCTTATCGCCAGTCTCCACTTTATAAGTCGTAATAATAATAATAATAATAATAATATATATTTTATCCAATGGATTATTACAAATAATATAGGATAAGTCATAAAATGTATAATTTGGTGGACAAAAAATACAAATTAGGTATATACAGGGTGTTTCAAAAGTAAGCGTAAACCTTCTGGGGGCGTAATCCTCGGATAAAAATAAGACAAAAAGTTCCTATCAACATTAATTAATTAATTTTAATATTTACTAACTAGACTGGACCAAAATTAAATCATGTCACAATGAAAATCAGTATCAGTAAAACTTCAAATTACTTGAAAACAATGACAAACGTTTGTATGATCGGCTGTTGTATCTTTTTCACAAGCAATTTTCTCGAAAACGGGTCATTCTACCGGGATGAACTAAGAGTACCTTTTTTACGTAGAAAACTTTGAAATTTTATAATTTTCAAACTTAATAAAGAAACGAAAAAAATGGGATTATTTTAGCCCTTAACCTTCCCGGTATGTGACGCCCCTGACTAAAATTTTTAAATTCTGAATTCAGCATCGAGTTCAGCGTCAAAAGTTTATACAGTATGTATTTTCGAAATTCAATTGTCAACGGTTTCGGAAATATTGCGGAAAAACCGTCTTCAGGGTGCCCCATTCGAAGGGCCGTAACTTCCTCAGAAAGCATTTCCGGACCCATGTTGATAGGAACTTTTTGTCTTATTTTTATCCGAGGATTACGCCCCCAGAAGGTTTACGCTTACTTTTGAAACACCCTGTATACACAAACATTTACACCATGAACACATATACATAAACTTAAAGGTTTATGTCTACTAAGATTTAAAAAATAATATATATAAAAACCCAGGCAGTAGCTATATACATACTTAAAAGCATGTACAGTTGATGCACAATAGCACTCTTAGGACATAACAGAAACCGATACAAGCAAAATCAGATATGTAAATAAAAAAGATAAAATGAAATTAAAATAAAAAAAAAAACTTGTATATTATATCACAACCTATCATTCAGGTACTCGTCAAAGGAATAGTAACATTTATCAGCCAGAAATTTTTTAACATGAGTTTTAAATGTATTTAAATTTAATGATTTATATTCAGCGGGAAGTTTATTAAACGCCTTTATAGCCAGATACTTATGACTAGTTTAAAAGTTGCCGTTCGATGAAGTGGTATCTCTAACAGGTTAGAATTTCTTGTTTGGTATGAATGGTACCGACTAGTTGTTTCAAACTGATTACTTTTAGCATATATCACCAAACTCATGATAAAGATGGAAGGTAATGTTAAAATATTAAATGTTTTAAAATAGTCTTTACAACTTTGTCTAGCATTTATTCCTGCGATGTATCTTACACCTGGCACTACTTCTATTTTCACTATTTATTAATGATATAGATCATATAGAGAGCATCATACTCCTATTTGCAGATGACCTGAAAATATTCAGACAAATTCTAAATGACTGCCTTCTTGTACAAACAGATTTATACACTTTAAACCAATGGTGTATGTCAAACAAGCTACCCTTAAATATTCAAAAATGTAAAGTTCTAACTTTCACTTTGAAAAATAATTTTATTCAGTTCAACTATTTAATAGATGACACTCCTCTGATTCGTGAAAATAAAACTAAAGATCTTGGAGTCGAGTTCGACCAAAAACTCAGTTTCATTCCACATATTAATAAAATCACGGCATCTGCAAATAGAATGCTCGGTCTCATATTCAGGAGTTGCAAAGATTTTAAAAATAGATACACTGCCTACGTCAGATCGCAGCTGGAGTACTGCTCTATTGTATAGTCACCATACTATCACTCACAAATTGAGTCAGTTCAGCGTGTGTTCATGAAGTGAGTTGCATTCAAATTGGATGGAATATATCCTGAGCAAGCTGTGGGCAATAACGTTTTACTGACAAGATTTGGACTCCTATCTCTTGAAAACCGTAGAACGTTTTATTCATGCCTGTTCGTGTATAAGCTCGTTAATCATCTGATAGATTGCCCCGAGTTGCTAGCTCAGCTAAACTTCCACATACCTCGAACTAATTAGAAATGAAATATGTTTTTATCTTCCCACTCCAAGAACTAATTTAATGGTTAAATCGCCAATTTATTCTATGTGTAATAACTTTAATCAATATTGTAATTCCACAAATATATACTGTCACCAAATAAGCCAATTTAAGACAGCTATTATAAACCAATTGAAAACTCTACAGTAGCCCAAACTTATGTAACACATTTGCTTCTATTTAAGTTTAAATCTATTATAATTTTATTTAACACTATCCATACTCACGCTGCAATTGTTGTATTCAATGATCTTTAATAACCAAACCGTTATGCTTAGTTCTCTTTTGTTTCTTTTTATTATCTTGTTTGTTCATTAAGAAGAAGTAAGAAATTCATATTTTATTGAATAAGTTTTTATAATGCTTTAAACTAACGGACATTGTTCTATTGTTTATACTTAGTTGTTTGCTCTGCTTTTACTGTACTATTTACTATATTGTGTCTTGTAAGTGGGTACTGTACCTGTTTGGACAATAAAGGATTTATTATTATTATTATTATTGCTCTTTTTTGAAGCCTAAAAACTCTTATGCACTCACTAGAAGTTCCCCACGCTGTAATGCCATATGAAATTATCGAATGTAAATGAGCAAAATAGTACATCTTTAATACATCTATATCCACTGTTAGTCTTAACTGTTTCATGCAATAACAAGCGAGAGCTCTTACAAACTCAATCAATATGTGCTGTCCATCTACAGTCTTCCGATAAATGAATACCTAAGAATTTGGTAGTCCGAACTTGTTTTAGCGAGCCGTTAGAAGTATTTATATATCAGCTTTGATCATAATTTGTAGAAGAGTAGTTAAATCTAATGAAAACTGATTTATTTGTATTAACTATCAGTCTATTATCAGTAAACCAAGTATACAGGGTGGTCCGAAATTAGTGGTCATCATTTTACCCGTGTATTCCTCGATCAAAAATAAGACAAAAAGTTCATACAAACATGGCCCTGGAAATGCTTCCTAAGGGAGCTACAACCCTTTAAAGGTGCATCCTTGACGATGGTTTTTATTTAATATTTCCGAAACTGGTAAAAATAAAAACATGAAATTTTGGTCAATTACTAAGTGTTTTATGGCCAATAAGGTGATGTGATAATGATCCAAAAATTTAACTCAGGGATGGGTCAAACAGGGTGAGGGTGGAGTAAAATGCCCCACAACATTTTCGCATGAACGTCTTTCCAGATTTTGATAGCAAATTATGGAATTCCAGAGTTTTTTATGCAATAAAGGTATTCTAGTTGAACTTTGATAGGACGCACCATTTTAGAGTTGAGTTTCTGGAAAACATTAATCACAAAAAAATCAAAATGGAACGAGTAAGATGCACAGTTCTCTAGCTAGGTACTTAGTAATTAATAATAAAATTATGCTATTATTATTCTTATTATTATTACTATTATTATTATTATTAGTTTCGAAAATATTAAATAAAAACCATCGTCAAGGATGCACCTTTAAGGGGTTGTAGCTCCCTTAGGAAGCATTTCCGGGGCCATGTTTGTAGGAACGTTTTGTCTTATTTTTGATTGAGGAATACGCGGGTAAAATGATGACCACTATTTTGATATTTTCTAAAAAGCAGTAGATCGGGAGAAAAAAATTAAAAAGTAATTATTTGCAAAGCTAGAAGATGCGTAAAATTCGCTGAAATTTTGGCTACCCCCTAAATTGGGTCTTCTGAACACGAATATTCAGTTTTTTTTCTTTGGAGACGTATGGTTTTTCCAAAAAAAAATATTTTTGGTGAATTTTTACTTCCATTTCTATCACTTTATACACTTTAAATACGACTTTTTACACAAATTATACATCCGTATAAAGACGTTATAATTTAATAATTTTAATATATCATGATATAACATAACCAGGTTGGCACACCTAACCTAACCTCACGAAATCCATATAAAGACGTTGTAATTTAATCATTTTAATATATCATTATATAACATAGCCATGTTGGCACACCTAACCTAACCTCACTAAATCCGTATAAAGACGTAATTTAATCATTTTAATATATCATTATATAACATAACCATGTTGGCACACCTAACCTAACCTCACGAAATCCGTATAAAGACGTTTTAATTTAATCAAATCAACAGGTATTTGCCACGTCACGTTTTACGAAGAAAGGAATATTAAATCGAAATTTTTTTGATCCGCAAAACTTCGAAGTAACAGAAAACTACCTCCTATCCTATCGAATCCCCTTAATACTGTGTTATACCTTAAATTTGTTAAAACACACACACACACACAAATTATGTATAATTATAGATTAATATTTACCTCAGCTTCTTCCTTTGTATAAATTTTCAATTTATAAGATTTTTCGGTTAATTGGATATATTCTACACGTTTTTGGTAAATGTATTTTTAATCTTATAGCTAATTATTTAATAAATATATCTACAAACTATGAATTATCATCTACTGTCAGAATAAAATAACTGACATACCATAAAGAAGTGTCGATTGGTGGATTAGTTGCAAATTTGATTGACTAAACAACCGACTTTTCGGAAGGCGAAAGTGAACCAAAAGAATGTTGTTTAGCATTCTGCCTTCGGCCACGGCCGAACAGATGGAATGACGGTTATTTAGCAATATGCTGCCGGCACGTTCTATTTTCGTCTGTTAAACTGGAGCATATATTTTTATCGTACAAAAAAACTTCATATACATTTTTGATGTGAAATTTCCCGTATTTTCGAATGGTGCAATTAGTTTTTTTAAGAAAAAATTATTTTAATTTGACCAAAACTGGTATTTTGCATATACATTTTTTATGTGAAATTTCCCGTATTTTCGAAGGGCGCAATTAGTTTTTTTAAGAAAAAATTATTTTAATTTGACCAAAACTGGTATTTTGCAACTAATTTGTTTAATAACAAATGATTCTCAAGGACTATTGTTGGTAACTTTTGGTATATTGTTCCCGACATGTTTAGAGATGCATTCTCAAAAGTTACCACTTCCCGGAATTTTTCCGAAGTGAAAATCTCTATTGACTCCACTACTATATCTATTCTGATATATTATTCTTCGTTGACTTGATACCATCTTTTTTATCTCTTCTCCAGGCCTTCTTGATAATTAATTTCCTTTGGTCAACCCCTCAAATCCAAGAGCCTATGGATCATGCTAGGGAATTTGTTAAATCAGAAAATAGATTCTCAGGTTATGTTGTTTGTCAACAATTGTCTAATTTTAGGTTATGGTTCCGTCAACCATCTCAACTTTTTAGTTATTACAAAACGTTAAAAAATATACAAACTAAATATTGAAAACTATACTCGGGCCAAAAAGAGTAGTCAGTAGAGCAAAAAATCCACCGGCAATTCTTCAAAGGATTTAGCTGTTATGGAATACAGAAGCGGCAGCTCGTTTTACCATATAATCCCATATAATTCAGAGAAATATATCCAGTTTTCTCCGCCTACCAGAGATGAAAACCACAACTAGGTCATTATGTTTTATTGGTATAGTGAACCAAATATAGTACATGCTTGAACGTGCCGCCCTTATACCCAATAATTTGTTCGACTATTATAAAGGTCGTCGAGAGAGCCAAGATAGCGCATTCAGTGGCGTCACATATGTTGCAACGCAAAGGATGTGCATTGTTCAACTGCGTTGCTATACCTAATTCGTGGAGATAATGTTGCCAGATGTAAGCATATTATTTAAAATTTGAGACATGGTAACTCATACTCATGCATAATTAACACAATCCGCTTTCATTTGTTCGAATTATGGAATTTATGAAATTCGTAAATCCGTACGCCCCTGGCTCTACTGACTACTCTTTTTGGCCCGAGTATAATCAAAATGTAGGTAAAAGATATTATAGCGAGTTTCGCTAAAACCACAAAACAGACTAAAAAGAACCAATAACATTGGAATCAGTATGTATAATTCTTTGCCACTACAGTTCCGTAATCTCACTCAAAAATAAACTAAAAAAAATATTAACTCAAAACTGCCTATACAGTGTACAAGAGATTTATCAACTTACTGAGGGAAATGGAAACATATTTGCCACTGACAATAATTAATGTCGTATTTTATTTTATATGTATTTTCTTACTTTGTTACAATGTAAAGTTTGTATTTTATTCTTATTACTACCATTTTATTATCGTGCACAAATGTTATTCTATGTTAAATCTCCTCTTACCAAATTTGTTGACAAGTGTTTTGTCTATAAATGTAATTTCTTGGGATCATTAAACATTATTATTATTATTATTATTATTATTATTATTATTATTATTATCCTAAGTAGGTTGTTAGCAGTGGCGGCTGGTCAGGGTGGGCAGGTTGGGCAGGGCCCACCCAGAAAAAAATTAACTGTTTCGCACTCTATGGAAATATTTTTTTTGTTTTCTTTTTGTGATTTAAATTGGTGTACATTTGCTTTCTATTTATATATAGAACAATGAAATGTTGAAAAATATTAAAAATGGAGTTTAGAAACTATTCGAGATAATGCCTAATATCCCCCGCTTTCCAAATTTAAAATCCCGCTTAATATTATACGTTCTATCCGCTATTATATGCATTGGGCTGGCCCATGCTCCATCATAAACGTCCGTAATAGCTAGGCAGTACGCTCACTTCATTGAAGTTAGATTTGCCATCTAAGTACCCAAGCGTATGTCGCGTACCTATTCTGCCTCAGCGTGAATCGCCGGGCCGGCCCGTTGACGCGATCAAGCGGAAGCAAGTTTTCGTTCAAGAAACTAAAAATCTAGCCAACACGCGTATTCACTAATGCAAAATGCGAAATTATGGATAATATACTTACTAACTTTAAATATGGAAATGTTAAATCTGTGTGAAACGATAAATAACATAACATTTATTATTAATTCTTAGCCCATTATTGTTATAATTTAAAACAGCGCGAGGGACGCGCCAGCTTTTAGAATGTACGGGCCGGCCCTCGGGACTCTCCGGAAATTCTCGGCTTCTCTTATCGTTAGAAGGCAGAGAAAGTAAAGGGGTTCTAGTTTAGTTCCCTTACAATCGCATGGTGCAATTTTCATGGTTTTCGACATTAAAACAAATTAGTGTAGTATGCAGATCCTTTTTTGTATGTATGTTTTAAGAAACTAGGTATTACGACCACTACCCACTTATATAAAATTTTTTTTTGTTATCAAAAATCGTACCTAGTTCTAGTTCTATTTGAATGAAATTACCAAAGTGAATTTTTATTATACTGTTCAAATTTAAAAAAAGACTAGGTAGGTAGGTATACAAATATATAAATAAAATGAATAACGTAACAGAATTTTTTCAAAGGATTAAAAAATTTTAATAAAACAATGCGTCAAACGAAAGTGGAAAAAACAAAGCAATCTTGAAAATATTTAAATATCAAGTTTAGTACATAAATTTTGAGGTAAAACATAATGACCTTGAAAATCCTGAAAAATTTTCTGGTTGTTAGATGTTGTAATCCACTCAAAAGTGAATACCGGGTGACCACGAGACTTAGACGAAATTTGGTACAAGGATATTAGACCTAATTTCGGATGAACATGCAGATATAGTCAAAATGGCCGACTTCCGGTTTCACCGGAAGCGTGTGTACCTTCGATTTTTTAAATGCATCACCCAGTATATTTTATGTTTTTCGGAATCTACAACTCAAATTACATAGAATAGCGTTGCCAAATTTACATTTTTCTCAAGGAATTTTTCTTTTTTTCAAATTTATTTTTTACCGTAGAAGGCCGTGATTGGGAAAAAAATCTGTTCCAGTTGATTCTAGTAACTCATATTAATGGTGATTTCATCAATTAAATCATTAACAAATGCCTCATGAAAGAATAAAATTTGCCAAACGTGTTTTTTTAAGAAAAAATCCTTTTTTTAAATGGCACTTACTAAGGGCCATAATGCCATTAAATAGCAAATTTAATTACCAATCTAACTGCACCACTTCATCTTTGTCTAAAACTGACGACATTTAAAAAAATGATTTTTTCTTAAAAGAACACGTTTGGCAAATTTTATTCTTTCATGAGGCATTTGTTATTGATTTAATTGATGTAATCACTATTAATAAGAGTTACTAGAATCAACTGGGACAGATTTTTCCCAAATTCCTTGAGAAAAATGTAAATTTGGCAACGCTATTCTATGTAATTTGAGTTGTAGATTACGAAAAACATAAAATATACTGGGTGATGCATTTAAAAAATCGAGGGTACACGCGCTTCCGGTGAAACCGGAAGTCGGCCATTTTGACTATATCTGCATGTCCATCCGAAATTAGGTCTAATATCCTTGTACCAAATTTCGTCTAAATCGGTTCATTATTGAAAGAGATATAAGCATGACCCTAGTCTCGTGGCCACCCGGTATATTTGATTCTGTTAAGGCCGGTCTTTTCACCTCCTAATAAACTATCTAATAACATTTATTTGGCAAATGAATCTATTAATCGCCTTTCCACCTCCAAATATAGTTATTTTGCAAATAAAGTAAGTTATTTGGTAATTAAGTTATTCCCACTGGCAAATAGCAAGTTAATCATCAAATAAGTACAAACGGAATAGGCCGAATATAGACGATGTAGGACGTGTATTATTTAATAAGGTATATTTATGGAGGTCAAGTTACTTAGATAGGATTTAAGGGCAAGGTATTGGTACTTACCTGCAGTTCAGGCAAATTTGATATTTTAGTAGACATTGAACTTTTTATTCCCTCATTTTTTTTATTGCAATTTTTTTCTAACTGGCATCAGTTGATTAAAAATGTCATTCACACCCTTTACTAATACTATTCAATGAACATAAGCAAAAAAAAATTGCATAGTGATTGCAGAGGAGGCAATGAGAACAATTGTGATTTATTTAACGTGGCATCATCTACAACGGGTTAGCTATAAAGATGATAAGAAGAATTATGAATTCTCAATTATTTGGTTAATTTTAAAATTGATTACGCTAATTATCCACCTTAATCTCAATGTTTTTGTTTCAACTTAAAGTAATATACTCACAAAATATCCAGTCACACGCTATTATTAAGAATTTAAAATTTTACATTTACTACAGATTGTAAGTACATTCAATTGAACCATAATTACACTTTTTTAGGCTCTTCGAGAAAAGGAAAAAGGTGATTGGAGTCAGTTGTCACTTGAAGAGAAGAAAGCCCTATACAGAGCTTCCTTTTGCCAGACTTTCTCTGAGTTCAAGGCACCCCCCACTGGTGAATGGAAGTCTGTCTTTGGCATAGGGTTTTTATTAATCTCTTCTGCATTTTGGATATTCTATGGAATAAAGTCGTTTGGTAAGAAATATTTATATTAATAGTTATTATATACTAATATAAAATGCAATTATAAGATTATAAATATCACAGCAGCTGAAAACCAATGGGCGAGTGAACAATTTTTTTAAAGCTATTTTAATAACATCTACACATAAAAATAGTTGACCCGTAATTTTTGTTTCTTAAAAAAAATAATATCTAATACCCCAAAAAAATTCGTAAACTTTAAACATTATTTAAACGGCCAGATATTGCCGCCAATTTTCTAGCTATTCTATTGGATGTGACGTAATAGGGTATAATTTCTAAGCCAGAACAGGTAAACGAGCGCTACATTGCCCTGTTTCTAGATAATTTAAGAAATTCTATACTATTACTATAAAGCTATTTTCTTTATATTTAAATTTTATATAGTAAGTTATCGATCTTTAAATGGTAATTAGATATAGAGAATATTTACATGTTCGTTATTTGAAATAGTATTAATAATTAACATTAAAATTTATTAAAGTTCTTTGTGTCCAAATTCATAAACGTTAGCTAATTTCCATGGGTAAAATTGGACAAAAAATGTTTAAATTACTTCAATTGACCGGTTTCGGTCACTATATTGATCTTCTTCAGAATCAATTAAAATATTAGCCAATTCGCTATGTGCAAGGGTTCTAGTAGCGCCGCTCGTGGTCAAATTTTTAATATTTGTCAATGAATTTGTCAATGTCAGTACATGATTGTCAATGTCACGAGTCACGACATGACAGAATAACATAAAATAATGACGAATATAATTTTGTGTACCAAATTTAAACAAATTACGTGTTCCAATAAATTTACCAAAAGTGAGAGATGTATTAGAAAAAAGAAATTGACATTTTGTCATGTGAAACATGTAGAAGAATATGTTGATATCAGCTGCAATAATAAATATACAGCAAAGTGCGTTCAACAAAGGGCTGCAACAGATCGCTTTATAAACTTAATTTAGAGGTAAATACATTCTTTTACTTGACTCTTTTCAAAGCTTTGATCCACTTCGCGCATTATTTAAGGTTGTGTTTCCGCACAGGAAATCTGTAATATTCTATAGAACTTTATTTTATGGAAAATGTCACTAACACGACAGCCTAGAACACAACATTTATTTGCAGGTCGCTTAATTTTTCCCATGCATGTTTCGTTTATAACCGAAAAACACTATTAAATTACGACTCTTCTCGTTCAAACAACTATTATTATTATTTGACACTTTTGACAGCACAAAACATATGATCTTGACAAATGGGAAATGGGAAAATTGGGGGTTCAAAATTTACAATTATGGCCACCGCAAACGCTCGCGTCGGATTTAGTAATAGCTCCGCCCCCTTGCACATAGTCAATAATAAGCAAAGCATTATATTGACAACCGGTGTGAAGTACTAATGTTTGTATTTATAGTTTATACATTTTACATATTTTATAAAAAAATTTTAACTTTAGTGTTGTGTAATGTGTGCATTAAATAATTTACTTATTTTTGACTTTGCTTATTATTGGCTACTATTTTAATTGATTTTGAGGAAGATCAATATAGTGATCGAAACCGATCAGTTGAAGTAATTTAAACATTTTTTTGTCCAATTTTATCCACGGAAATTAGCTAACTATTAAAATTTATATTAAACATGATTTGAGGCAATGCACTTTCTTTTTAGAAATTTGGCAACGGATTCTACATTTGGTGTGTAAATGTAAAACCAATATCCAAGGATTCTATTGGTCGCTGTCGACATCGTACGCTATTACGTCACTCTATATCCGGCACAATGCTTTATTTGAAATCTGTTCTCATTTTGAGCGTTTTCTTTTTTCTTCTACAATTAAACAAATAATAGTCGGTAAAATGACGTCAAGTTATATTTATAACATATTTGATGATCGTACTACAATACCATATAATTACTTTACGTCATTTTTGTTGTTGTTCACTCGCCCATTGTATTCTTTCTGACTTCTAGAATACATTTCTTTGGTGATTCTGAAAGTTTTGTCAGTTTGTGTGAGGTGTTGCCCGTAGATGATATTAGCACTAAGAATAAGGATTAGTAAACTTTGAGTTTAATTATTTTAACACCCTGTATTTTAGTAAGTGTTAATATTTGCCCCCCAGTTATTATCCCTTTCATTACGGCTGACCGATATACCTGCCACTCGTAAATTAAAAATTAACTTACTCTACAGACGACTGACACATATATCGCGACTCAGTTTTCATGCTCTACCGACGAGCGTCTGATATATCTGCCACTGGCGTATATATACGACACTCGCCGAACCTGCATGTCGAGGTTCCACTTCAATTTATCGTGTCCAGTATTGTTAAAGATGGCTTCCGAAGCCCGTGCGGGCCCCTTAAAAAATTGATATGTCTATGATATGTATTGATATGTTTATAAACATGATTTTTGGTAGTATGTTTTTTGTTTTACATTTTAAAATAGTATTGATGTCCATAAACATGATTTTTTAGAGTAATGTTTTTTGTTTAATATATTTTCTAATCATATCTAGCGTCATTTTACTCACAAAGAGTGCAATTTCAACTCAACTTGCGATTTTCCCTATAGAAATTAAATAAAGAAATTGCGGCTGATATAACAGCGTGTCCCACTTTTAATGGCCCCCCCCCCTTCACAACTCAGTTATTAGTTATCCAATTTCAACCAAATTTGGGTTACTATCAACGGCCTTTGGTGTGATCTTTTTGAATTAAACAAAACTTATTTTTATCAGTGGCGTGCATTTTTATTAAGAGAAAACGGGGTCACTTTTTCGAGAAATCATATTAGGCATTTTTTTTCAGAAAAACTAATGCAATATTATTAATCAGCATGTTTTGGAACCCCTATGGTCAAAATTTTACTACATTTTGATTATGGGTTTCCCAATAACGGGCCCAGTGAAAATACATTTTTTCAGTCGTAAATAACTGATAACTTGAAAACGGTTTGTGTTTCGAAAAAAAGTCATTAGTCATTTTCAATTTATGCTGTTTTACTCTATCACATCATGTACTCAAAAGTTTGAAATGCCGCAGTCGTAAATAATTAATTTGACAACGGTTTATTTTTTGAAAAATAGTTTAATTTAATACCAGAGCAACCTTTTTTTCTTTTGGTATAAAATTGATTTATTATCACATAAGATCATTTTTTATCACTTAATGCCCAAATAATACAGAACCGGTTAAAATATTTTTTTATCGTCCAATGAAAAATTTTTGCTTGCAGCATTTGAAACTTTTGAAGGCATGGGGAGATAGAGTAAATCAATTTAAATTGAAAATGAGGAATGACTTTTTTTCAAAACGCAAACCGTTTTCAAGTTGTCAATTATTTACAATTGAAAAAATGTATTTTTACTGGGCCCGCTATTCGGAAACACTTAATCAAAATGTTGTGAAATTTTCGGCATGGGGGTTCTAAAGCATGCTGATTAATAATATTGTATTAGTTTTTCTGTAAAAAAATGCCTAATATGACTTCTCGAAAAAGCGACCCCTTTTTTCTCAATAAAAATGCACGCCACTGACAAAAATAAATTTTGTTTAATTCAAAAAGATCACACCAAAGGTCATTGACACCGATCCAAATTTGGTTAAAATTGGATAACTAATAACTGAGTTGTGAAGGGGGGGCCATTAAAAGTGGGACATGCTGTATATGTCATCTGGCCACCTGGAACGCAAAAAACTCCCATCTGACCAGTACAACAACTCCAATGAGTGCCGTACTGAAAGGGTTAAGCAAAAAATTTATATTTATATTTCGCTGTTGATTCTGCAGGTAGCATATTGCCCATATCTTATGAATCACCCTGTATAAAGAGATATTTGATTTTATATTAAATGATAATAAGGGCGAGTTGCTTTATTCACCGGTTGATCCACTAGATGTTTTTTCTCGTTCTAACCTCGGAGATAGAACAAGATAAAACACGTCTGATGGATCAACCGGTGAATAAAGCAACTCGCCCTAATATGAAAGTAATTTGCTTAAAACGTAAAAGAAAATGTCAATAAAATTAATAATAAATAATAAAAGATAAGAATTTAAAAAATTTTATAGTACATAATCTATTTACAATATTCTTTTGATTTTACCTGTTGTAGTATTTTATAAATTTATTATTTATTGATTAATATTATTTGTTAATATTCCAAAATATACAGGGTGATTCATTGGTAAGTGGTACGTACCTTGCCTGCATATGTAGGTTACTTGGGCGATTTCATATCACCAATGGTTAGTGGGTCAATACAGGGTGTTTTATTGATTTTACCTATTTTTGTCTTGGATCCTAATTTTAAAATCACTAGGTACAAAAAAGTATAATTTAGTGTGTATGTTCTACTCATTCAGCCATACCGATTTCTCAATTTAGTGGAATCAAAATACAGCGCCAGACAAAAAAAGGGGCCGAATTGTTAAATCTCAAAAACAACACCCTGTATCGAAAGTTTTAAAAATCTGTTTTAAGATATGGAAAGAGCATAAAAAAATAAGGCAAATAAAGTACACTTTCAAATTGCACGTCTCATTTTTCTATTTATTTTCTTGATAAAAGGAAATTTTACAAAACTAAGAACTGACCGTCGAGCTACACCCCGCATTTTGAAGTTTTTAAAAAAAGCACTTTAATTTGCAGCACAACATTTTTTTCTTCGGCACATAATTAGCACCTTAATAGCACATAATTCTCAGATAGGTTTTGTTTAGATTCGTGAAAACTGAAAAGGGGGGTGCAGCTCGACGGACCTGTTTTTTTCTTTATAATTGACTACGAATTAATAAATATAATAATAATAAAGAAGCTTTATTGAAATAAGAATTCAATTGACAAATTTTCATATTCAATAAAAAACCATTCATACAACGTTGTCCTGAAAAGTATTCAACCTTCAAATTAAAATCAACAGATTTACACGTTATTTTAAATTCTTATAGGTAGACTTTAACTACAATTAAAATTTCTGACAGTTGATCATTCCTAAAAGGTTAAGCTAAACTTTGTTGAAACTTTTCTCACCTAAATAATAATAAACTTATTAATCCACTAACCATAGGTGATATGAAATCGCCCAATGAACCTAGATATACAGGTAAAGTATATACACTTACCAATGAATCACCCTGTACAGGGTGTTTCCTATAAAACTATACCCCCCCTTATTTCGGTCAATTACCACCGATTTTAATTTTTCAAAAACCGGTCTAACACAGAATTTTCTGTAGATTTTGAATATGCTATTACTTTTTTTCCTACTTCAACCGTATACGAGGGGTAGAAAGAAGTATGGTTTTTTTAAATGGAACACCCTATATATTTTTACATATTTGGATTCGCCTCATCCTTCTGATTACAAATATATATGGCACTTATATATTTGCTATAAAAATGGCGTAAATAATTGAATTTAAAGTTGGGGCGTTTCCTTCAAAACTATACCCCCCCTTATTTCGATCAATTATTTACGGATCAAAATTTTCAAAACCTACACATAGAATTTTTCGTAGATTTCATATATGCTATTACTTTTTTTCTCCCTTCAACGGTATACGAGGGGTGGAAAAAAGTATGTTTTTTTTATGGAATGCCCTGTATTTTTTTACATATTTAGATCCACCCTACCTTTCTGATTATAAATATATATATAATACTTATATATGTAAAAAAAATACAGGGCATTCCATAAAAAAAACATACTTTTTCCACCCCTCGTATACCGTTGAAGGGAGAAAAAAATTAATAGCATATATGAAATCTACGAAAAATTCTATGTGTAGGTTTTGAAAATTTTTATCCATAAATAATTGAACGAAATAAGGGGGGTATAGTTTTGAAGGAAACGCCCCAAGTTTAAATTCAATTATTTACGCCATTTTTATAGCAAATATATAAGTGTCATATATATTTGTAATCAGAAGGACGATGCGAATCCAAATATGTAAAAATATATAGGGTGTTCCATTTAAAAAAACCATACTTTTTTCTACCCCTCGTATACGGTTGAAGTAGGAAAAAGAGTAATAGCATATTCAAAATATACGGAAAATTCTGTGTTAGACCGGTTTTTGAAAAATTAAAATCGGTGGTAATTGACCGAAATAAGGGGGGTATAGTTTTATAGGAAACACCCTGTACATATAGGGAAGAAAGACGGTGAAAGACATCTATGTATGCATGTACAATAATAACAAACGAGAGAAGGCGAATAATGGGATATGCAGTTGACCAAATTTCAGTGTTATCATCGATTAAGGAATGAATAAGATGCGACTCCAATGGCAAAGTGCGAGGCTAATTTTGGCGGCGAGATTCTCGGTAAGTTGCGGGCGTATGCTTTTGATAAACCTGTGTCGTGTCTGGTTTTATATAATTTTTAATCTAGTAGTAATAAGAATTGAATGTTCAGATTGATTTTAGTTTAAAATTATGTGACGGTTAAAAGTCAAACAAATGTTGAGAAATAGCTGACAGAGAGAACATATTTATTACGTTAATAATTTTGAACTAAAATTAATCTGAATATTACATTTTTATTACCACTACATTATAAATTATATAAAACCAGACACGACAGGTTTATCAAAAGCATACTACATGAATCACAGGAATGCCCGCAACTTACTGAGACTCTCGTCGTCAAAATTGGCATCGTACTTTACCATCGGAGTCACGTATCTTGTTCATTCCTTAATCAATGGTGTTACCCATTTCTTCGATTAGATCAGAATAACAATAATTGTCTCATTTAGAGGTATTACGTGTATCAGCTCTATTTTTGTGTTATTATTTGTTATGACTAATATATCAGTGGTCTTCTACTCTCAGGTAAGTACAGGATGACTTCATATCCGACTCGGTAGCGCAGCGGGCTAGGGGATGAGTCACCTTTACGGCTCTGATCTCTGCCTATCATGACTGGGTTTGAGGCCTGGCGCCGACAATGGCAATGTCGGTAGGTATGGATGTTTGTCTGCTTTTTTCAACCCCCTTTCAGACAGGTTTGGCTTTGGGGGTTATCTAATTTCTGTGGTGTGTTTATGTTTATTTGCGTGAAATATTATCCTCTCGCCTTCTCTCATCTATTTAACCATATGTATAATGTTTTCAATAGTTTACAGTCCCCTGCCTGAAACTTTCAGTGAAGAACGTAAAGCAGCTCAATTACGCCGTATTATTGATTTACGAGTAAATCCAATTCAAGGTCTGACATCAAAATGGGATTATGAAAAGGATGACTGGAAAAAGTAATTGATTCATCTTGCAAATAATCTAAGTAAATAGAGTATTATATAATAACCACCTAGATGATTCATTTATAATTATGGTAGTGATTAATAAACACAAAAATATCATTTATTGTTTTTTATTTTAGGAACAAATATTATTTCGTGTAATATTTTTTTTCAAAAATGTTTTCTTTACCATTTTCAAATGGTCAGCGAAGTACATAGGGAGAGACCGTAGTTTATTATTGGGTCTAAACCACATCTAAGGTATCGATAGTGCTCTCTTATCTAAATCTAAAGTAAATACAGTAAATAATAAGTAAGTAGGTAAAACTCATTTGCTTACTCGGCTACCACGTACACTAAAAGTAAATAAATAAATAAATAAATGGCTCACCATGTTAGCATCTTTGAAATGCTAACTATTCTGGCAACGATATGAAACTTAAGTTTTTCAGAATGAAATATATATTTTTTTTAATTAATTTATGGAAAAACCCTTCTACAACAATGAAGCATAGAAAAGTAATAATAAAAAATAAGATAGAATATTTATAATGATATTGCAATAGGTTTTTAAATTACATCATCTTAATAACTACTAAAATGTATACATATAGAATATTAACTAAATTTTACTTAGTAGATTGAATTCAAATAAGTTAATGAATTTTTAAAACTACTAGTGCAAGAATCAAAAAAAGTTTTGTTTAGTATTATTAGTATTCTTTATGTTAGTGGACGGTTTAAACTAAGGCTGGAAATCGAATACGAATAATTCGAGTATTCGAATATCCGAATGCATTTGAATATTTGAATGTATTCATAGCTGCCGCTATGTTTGACTGCCTAGCTGTCTTCATCCTTTACTATATCTGGTAAACCCTGGGCGTTGTACACACGATATATTGTAGAAGTTCTATCTACAAATAAGAAATAAGTTTGTTTATAGTTGTATAAACAATTAAAATAAAGTGTTGTTGTAGTTTGTTTAGTGTATTTATAATTTATATGTAAATAGTTCTTGTTTAAATCATCGTCTTCAAAAACATTTTCTTTTGACTACATTTCACCAATTTATTGTTGCAAGTGCGACTATAAAATCATATTAACATTAACTCACTATTTAATTCCACTAACAAAGAAAATGTGTAAAAAAACTAAGAACTAATTTATACCAAAGGGTTAAATGTCAACCCACAGAAAGCTGACCTGGTTATTTTTACCAGGAAGCGAAAACTAGGACCCCTGCCAGAAATTTATCTGGCTGGAAAGGTTCTCCCATACAAAGGGTCAACTAGGTATCTGGGGATTATATTAGATACCAAGCTGACCTGGAACGAGCATATTGCCAATCGCACTAAGAAGGCGACCTGTGCCCTCTGGGCATGCAGGAGGGCCTTCGGGTGCACGTGGGGCCTACAGCCGGGGATCCTTCACTGGATGTACACGGCTATAGTCCGCCCCATCATTACCTATGGTGCCATTGTCTGGTGGCCAAGGTCAACGAAGGCCAATACTAGGACCCAGTTAGATAGGGTTCAAAGACTGGCCTGTCTAGGAATAACCGGTGCTATGAGGACGGCCCCCACCAGGGCCATTGAGGTCCTGACGGGGCTGCCCCCTTTGCACCTGGTTATTGAACATGAGGCCATGAGGTCCGCCTACAGGCTGACCGGACTCGGTCACTGGAAAGGCGAGGACCAACCTCATGGACACGTAGAAATATGGAAAAAGGCTACCCAAAACTGTCCTGTACTCTTGATGTTACAGGACAGTATGATGCCGACAACAAGTCCCAGTCAAACCCTAAGGATTCAGATTCCTGAAAGGTCAGACTGGGAGGTGGAGAAATCCACTATATGCCAACATGGAATCATCTGGTTTACAGATGGCTCCAAAATTGGAGACAAGGCGGGAGCAGGGGTATATGGGAAAACCACAAGGACAAGACTATCTTTTGCCCTCGGGTCATATGCCACTGTCTTCCAGGCCGAAGTGTATGCTATTCTAGCATGCGGGTTAGAAAACCTAAAGAGGGTTCCAAAAGGAAAAACCATACAAATTTGCTCGGACAGCCAGGCGGCCTTGCTGGCCATCCAGTCCAGCAAGGTTAGATCACGGCTCGTCCTTGAGTGCAAAAAAACCCTGAATGATCTGGCCATTCACAATAGAGTGATACTCACTTGGGTCCCGGGGCACTCAGGTGTCCTGGGAAACGAGGAGGCCGATAGGCTGGCTAGGGAAGGGTCAGGAAGGTACCCCACTGGGCCAGAACCCATACTAGGAGTACCATGTTCAATGGGCGTCTCTGCCATGAAAGAATTCCTAAACAAGGAATTCGAAAATTCATGGCAGGAAGCCCCAGGAATGCGACAAGCGAAGGCCCACATAAGAGGACCCTCGCTTAAACTAACCAAGGATCTCATAGGTTTTAACCGAAGAGACCTTAGAATGGTGACAGGACTATTACAGGTCACTGCCACCTAAACAGGCACCTTCAGATAATCGGCATCAAGGATGATTCCGAATGCAGATGGTGTCTGGAGGATGAAGAGACCTCGTCTCACATCCTCACAGAATGCCCAGCTATCGTATGGGCCAGAGAACGGCACTTCGGGAGCTGTGTTCTGAACCCGGAAGATGTCAAAGATATTCAGCCCAGGAAGCTCTGCACCTTTGCTAAAGAAGCGGGGATACCTGGCTGAATAGGATATGTGGGTGCACAATGGGCCCGTATAGGTGGCCTAAGTGCAAGGGTTTCCCGCCCACAAATTAATTCATTCATTCATTCATACCAAAGTAGTGAACCATATAGTAACTTAATTAACAGAGTCAACTTAATAATAGAGGTGGGTATAGAATACCTTAAAATGGGGTGAATAGGATCATTGGGATGAATAGGGTCGAAAGTTCAAGTAAAACTTTAACCTAGTGCAACTGAATAGTGCGTCATCACACCCTGCGGCTAAAGAACCTTTACTCCATATTATGTCATATTTGTGATCTTGATTTCGATCGGTAATAACAGTCCCAGCGAGCTATGTACAGGGATATCCAACGAAAATGACCACCCCTAATAACTTCTTTATTTTTGATCCTATAAAAAAATGTTTTTTATAAAAGTTGTAGGGTTTATTGAAAGCATTTAGAATATGTATTCAGAAAAATAAATGAAAGTCGTTTAGAGGAGATATCGTTTAAACTTGCATTTTTTCAAATGGAGCACCCCATTTTTTTGCATTTTTGAAATCAAGGTACTTTTCTCATTTCGAATATATAGATATATATCATATTATCTTTTAGGGTTTTCTAATTATTGCAACAACAAGGAAATAAAATAACAGAACAAATTTTTATTTTTAGAATGCATTAGTCTTGGCCACGGTGTAAGACAATTAGGTGGTGAAACGCCTCAATGTATCGTATGGTTAGAATGTCTCCAAACTGTTAACGCAAGAGACGCGAAATCGTAAGACAAAGAGCGAGAGTGGGTGGCCGCGAGGGCCGCGCGGGCTAAGCCCCGCATCGTCCCTAGTTAATTTCCACTTCATTTTACCAGGTCGAAAAATATACCATTCGATGCAGAAAAATATGTAGAACACGATTGTTGAAAAATTATGTCTAAATTGTCGGCTACTGTGAAAAAAAAAATAAAAACCATAAATGAAATTGGACGTTGGCACGTTTAACTCGAAACGCTGCTAAAACCGTTCGAGTTATGAAAAAAATTAACATAAACAATTTTATAGAGAACTAAATTTCCTATAAAAAAGTCAGTGGTGGCATTAGTCCACGATACATAAATTTAAAGATAAGATATTGCGCATGGTGGGCGGAGCGATTACGTCAGCAATTGAGTAAGTTCAAACGTCATGCACCATATTTGATTTTGAAAAAGTGTCAAAGTGTAAAATCTAAATTATTACCACTAATAAATATGCGTTGTGCGGTATATTCGTGTAATTCTGACAATCAGTCAAAGAATAATCTTTCCGAGGTAAAGTTTTTTCATTTCCCTAAGAATGAACTATTGTGTAAAAAGTGGGTCCACGCCACGAAGCGAAAAGACAAATTAAACGTACAAACGGCCTGTGTATGTTCAAAACATTTCGTGGAAACTGACTATAAAGTAAATCTACAACATAAATTGTTAAACTGCGTACCAAAAGATCTAAATTGTGTTTTGTTAGTCATTAATATTATGTATACGCTCAAATTTGTTTGACCGTGATGGATGCATTCATTACCTAAAAGATTTTTCACAATGTGTTTTAATATCGGAATATATTAAGTTAAATATTCTTACACTGCCATGTGTATTTCTCTTGCAGTCAGTATTATATGTTTAAGAGAATCAGCAAAATTTCACTACACACAATCAACTTCACAATCATCAAATACGAAATCGAGATAAAATAAATATAAATTTTTTAAGGTTAATATAAACGCGTAATGGTGTAAATTATTATGGTATATTGTTTTGTACCTAATGCCCTGCCAACGCATGTGAAGCAACTTAACTTGAACAAGTTCAAAAATATTGTGAAGAGTGTTTTGCTTAGAAATGCATTTTACTAATTTGAGGAGTTCTTGTATACTGATTTTAATAATTGGTAATTGTTAAGGTTGTATTTAATAGGTATATATTTGTTTATATCATTGGTAGTTGTTAATATGTTAGTATCTGTCTTCTCAATTTTAATATTATTTATTTATTATTTTAACAATCTATGTTTACATAATGTATTTTTCTAGACATTCTGCTCGTAGATGCATCATATTTTATCTAGTCATATTTCTTACACAAATTAGTGTTACTTGTATTCATATTTTCCTTGTTCCGTTTCTGACTTGTGTAAATACTTCGTCTATAATGCACCAATAAATGACTTATTATTATTATTATTAGTATTATTATTATTATTAATTTTTGAAGTAACGAATTTCTTTGGCTTTGCGGTTAAATAACTTAGCAGGGAAGAATCTTAGCTGAATGTTATCGCAAACAAAAAATGATGGCAATAAACTAAGGAAAATGCTACTATTTTTATTGTTTTGATAAAGGCAATAATAGCTTAGGAGGTAGAAGTGTTTGAAGTTAACTCTTAATGTTTTTATTTTTTTAAATTGAGGCATTTAAGATGAATATAGAAAAATTTACAACTTTGTACTATTTTGATCTACCTGACCTTAAAGAGCATTAAAAGACCTTCTAAACGCTTTTTTAGATGATTTTTGGCGTTAATTGCAAAGGAGATATGATCGAAATAAGCAGGAGCGCGCCTCGTTTTAGCAAATTACGATATTGCTCGTTTAGCGGCAAAATAATCTCAGAATTTCGTTAATTATTGATTTTTTTTACTAAAGGGGTGGTTTTTACCCTCTTAGGGGTAAAAGCTCATCTATTCCTTTTTAATATTTGAAGTTATAAGACCCCAAAGTTTAAGAATCCGCAAAAAAAAGAAATTTACAATCAGCTATAGAATTAGCTTTTGGCATCAAATGACTGTATTAACTACGATCACTCAATTGCTGACGTCATGCGCAAAGCGAACGAGTTTTGTATACGGGAATATCAGGCCCTGGCATTAGTCTATCTTTAATAGTTTTGGTGTGAGGGCGCCTCAAATTCGCGCGCTGATCTTTTGTTAAATTAAACTTATCGTTTTCCAGCGCACAACTTTCAGGCCCACGGTGTAAGAATTGTCTTACACCGTGCTCACTCCTAAAATATTTAAGATAGACATATGCCGTCACTGACTTTTTTAATGTTAGTTATAAAATTGTTTATGTTAATTTTTTTCATAACTCGAACGGTTTTAGCAGCGTTTCGAGTTAAACGTGCCGGCGTCCAATTTCATTTATGGTTTTTATTTTTTTTTGCACAGTAGCCGACAATTTAGACATAATTTTTCAACAATCGTGTTCTACATATTTTTCTGCATCGAATGGTATATTTTTCGACCTGGTAAAATGGAAATTAACTATGGACGATGCGGGGCTTAGCCCGCGCGGCCCTCGCGGCCACCCACTCTCTCTCTTTGTCTTACGATTTCGCGTCTCTTGCGTTAACAGTTTGGAGACACATTAATTGAGGCGTTTCATCACCTAATTATCTTACACCATGGTCTTGGCTAATTTAGATATTAATTACAACTATAAATAAAAGTCATTAAAACTATCCTACATAAACTGTTCAAAATGACGCGCTTAATGTTTGATACAAAGCCGATACCTTATTCGAAATGAGAAAAGTACCTTGATTTCAAAAATGGGGTGTTCCATTTGAAAAAATGTTAAAACCATATCTCCTCCAAACGACTTTCATTTTCGTTGGATATCCCTGTACAAGTGTGGGAAATTGGCAAAACTGTTATTGTGAAAAGTTGGCCCTGTACTAGTGAATAACGGAATATATAAAATAAAAACGATATTGGGGAAATTGAAGGTAAGTACAGTACCGCTTAAGAAACCCGTCTAATCAGTTTTTACTGGTGTTATCGTTTTTCGCTGGTGTTTTGCGTTTTAGGTTACCTGATCCGAATTTAGCGGGGTGAATCTAGTCCGCATAGGGCCACAAATAGGGGGTTCGTGGGAATTAAGTGATTAAAGAATGGCATCCATATTATATGTTAGTATATGCATTTGTCAATAGAAAAACTTTTCTTGCCACCCCCATTTACGCGTCTCTCACCCTTGACGCCCCTTAAGGGGTAAAATCTTTAATAGGCTATATCTCTTGAACCATCCCAATGAACACAAGAAAATCACCGTGAAGTACTTAAGAGGTAACTTTGTGGAAATCAATGTCCCTTGCGATGTCTTGCACAACTTGCATAAGAGTGAGAGTGCCAAGTAGAGTGCCTATTTTAACTACACAATTCTGTGGTAAATAACGGTTAGAAAAATTTTAAAATAATTAACCTGATCCGAATTTAGCGGGGTGAATCTAGTCCGCATAGGGCCACAAATAGGGGGTTCGTGGGAATTAAGTGATTAAAGAATGGCATCCATATTATATGTTAGTATATGCATTTGTCAATAGAAAAACTTTTCTTGCCACCCCCATTTACGCGTCTCTCACCCTTGACGCCCCTTAAGGGGTAAAATCTTTAATAGGCTATATCTCTTGAACCATCCCAATGAACACAAGAAAATCACCGTGAAGTACTTAAGAGGTAACTTTGTGGAAATCAATGTCCCTTGCGATGTCTTGCACAACTTGCATAAGAGTGAGAGTGCCAAGTAGAGTGCCTATTTTAACTACACAATTCTGTGGTAAATAACGGTTAGAAAAATTTTAAAATAATTAACAATAGTGTGGCTGGACATTTTGTGAGTATTTTACTTTAAGTTAAACCAAAAAGCATTGTGGTGAAAGAGTACAATTGAAGTAATTAAATAATTAACCAAGTAACGGATATTTGACGATTCTTCTTATCACCTCTAAAGCTATCCCGGTGTCAATAGTGCCACGTCAACTCGGATTATTCCTATCGTCCGCTCTGCAGTCACTTTACAACTCTCGCTACGTTTATTGCTTATTATAAGTTATGGGCGAGAATAATGAAATTCTGAATCAACTGATATCACTTAGGAAAGAAATTACAATAAAAAATGAGGACCTAAAAAGTTCTATCTCTAGCCAAATATCAAATTTATCTTAAATGCTTTGAAAATAATGTTTCTACAGAAATAAAGAAATTAAAACAATCAAATGTTGAATTAAATAATAGGATCTCTTACATGGAGAGGCAATTAAGATAAAAAAATGTCATAATTCATGGGTTGCGAGAAAATGAGAGAGTTAAATTGCAGACGGCAATAATGATGTTTCTCTCTGCTACACTAGGCGTATTAATTCGGGAGGAGAATATAGAATATGTTGGTAGACTGGGCCCAAAGATTAATAATAAAATCAGACCCGTATTACTTAAATTAACGTCACAGAACATGAAATCCTTAATTTTCTCGAATTGTTTTAAATTGAAAGGAACCAGTATGTACATTTCAGAGGATTTACCTAAAGAAGAGAGACTAATAAAAACCGTTTTGCTGAAACATTACAAAAATGCGAAACAACTAGGATTAAAGGCTACCATTAAAAATAATAAATTAATTATTAATGAAAAAATTTGGACGGTTGATGATTTGAATTTAATAGATAGTGCTAATAATCACTTATCAACTTTTGTTACCGAGATATGTGAGACGGTCCCAAATACAGCTCATTCTCAAAAATTTACTGAAGATTCAATGCCTGTTCACGAATCATTACCTTTACCGGTTGTCCAACAACATAACCCCCCACATACACACATACAGGCAAGTACGATACATTGCCCTTAAACCCGTATCTAGATAACTCAGCGTCACAATACATATCTCATCACAACGCAATGTCCTCTGATAAATCTAAAAATACCGGAGCTGTCCCCAAACAGAAAACATCAAATCGCAATACCCCAATCACTAGAAGCGCTTCTCAGCAACAGTCCTTTCATTAATGGTTCCTCTAATTTCTTCTCAGTTTTCTACCAAAACGTCAGGGGACTTAGAACTAAACTAAAAGAACTATATTGTTCTATTTTGTCGGAAAATTATACTGCAATTTGTTTAAGTGAAACTTGGTTGAACATGGATATTAGGGTGGAGCGAATTCAGGCGCTATTTTATTTTTTTCATAATTCTTAATGCCTATGTGTGTAATAGTTGTGTACAATAAGCATTAATAACCCTGTAAAATCTCAAGTACGTCATCCGTTTCCTTCTGCTGCCGAAATTCATTTAAAAAATACTATAATTTTACCATAATTTTTAATATTTCTTGGTGTCACAAGTGGTCTTTAAATGCAGTTCTTAGCTTGTTTAATTTTTGAAACAAATAGAACTCGCCACGGGGAGGTGACTGCATGTCGAGTTCCACCCACCCCACTCCCCACCTTCAGCCTAACGCCAGCTTTTTTTTCCAAATTTTCAAAAAAGTTAGTTTATACTTAAAACAGGTAAATATTGAGATTTTGTTTCAAATTTGGGCAAAATGCTTCGCGATTCGATTCTTGATTTAATAAACCTATTTCTTGATTCTTCCCCACATACAGCAGTTGATGCTTCTGTTACCAACTTCACACACCTCTCGACTGCTTGTGTATGACATGTAAATTTCATTATTGGGATCTCATCAGGAACATCAGCTATCAGGTTGCTTAAATCATCATCAGAAATATGTGCTGTTAACGGGGGCTCTGTAATTTTCGCTGATTGCCAGTCAATCAACTGTATGTAATCTGTGGCCTCAAAATTAAATGGTGGTATTTTGAAATCTCGTATGGTATCTGGTTCTTTAGCGTTTGAGGTTCGGCACTTTAATATTCCCAGTTCTCGTACATATTGACGAGTATCTGCTAACATAGCCAAGAGAATATTTTCCGGGTGACCAAAAAATCCATTTTTTTGTATAACTGGGTCTATAATTTTTTTTATATCATTTGACAAAAATCGTGATTTTTTAATGATACCCATAAGATGTTTTGAACCATATCTACAAGAAGGCTTCAACTTGATTTCAAACCAACTTACAGCATAGACTTTGATGACGTACGCTGCTAAAGTCTTTAGATTTTCTGCTGGATTGGGTGAGGCGACATAAAGAAGCAAAATTCTATTCGCTGTTCCATCCATCTAGAATGAGCCAACTTTCCAGGATCTCGTCGAGCCAAATCTGGTGAAAGGTTGCCTTCCGAAATACTTCGACACATTTCATATAAGTACTTCTGATCAGTATTTAGGTCACTTAAGGGAACAGCAGGAAGTACAACTTCAATTTTTTCAAACTCTTCAAACAATGGGAGTTTCTCACAATTTTCCAGAGCTCTTCCAATAATTCCAGAATATCCTTTAGGATTCGAGGTACTGCCATCCAAATACTGCATTAAGTGACGCAATGGCAATTCATTTGCATGCAACAAGCATACAAACCATTGCACGGATCGTCCCAAATCTACCTCGATCTGTCGTATAATGCCATTTTTGTTTCCGGTGTTAACAACCGTTCCATCACATCCAATGGCTACTATGTTATCAAGGTCAACATTCTCACGTAAGAGCCCCCCCCCCCCACCATATCAACTCCCCGTGCTTGTTGTTATATTCTATAAAAACTTGAATTACACGCTTCTGTCGGCAGCAGAAGATAAAATTTGTTGTACCTCCACTTTCGCTCAATTATTTTGCTTCTCAAAATACAACTATTGCCGGCATAGGCATTATGAAATTATAAAAAAAAAAATTTCGCTCCACCCTAATGGATATCACTGATATGGAAATTGCTGATAATCGTTATGTCATCTATAGAACAGACAGAAATCCTACAAACAGTACCAAATCCAGGGGAGGTGGTGTTTTAATAGCAATTAATAAAAATGTACACTCATATTTAGCACCTGTTATTCATAATGATATTGAGGAGGTATGGGTAGTTATGAAACAATCAGGATACACTTTGCTGATGTGCACTATATATATACCACCTGGAGCTGACTCTGTGATCTATGAGAAACACATACAAAATACTGAATTCCTAATGAACCGGTATGAAAATTCTCAAGTGTTGATATTGGGCGATTATAATTTACCAAACATTAAATGGCAAAAGAATAAGGACCTACCCGGCAGCTTTCCTACTAATGTAAGAACCCCATCTGAAGATATAATTTGTGATAACTTTAGTGCAAATGGGTTATATCAATTCAATGACGTGTTAAACTCCCGGGACTCAATGTTAGACTTGTGCTTTTCCAATATATTAGATATAGTAGTGTTAAAGTGTATTCCACTGTTAAATTGTGATGTGTATCACCCTTCTTTAAATGTTACCTTAAGTTTTGCTAAAGATATCTCACTAGATATTCATACTAGTTATTTTTACAATTTTGCACATGCTAATTATGTTCTACTGAATGATTGCCTTCAAAACATTAATTGGAATTTTATTAACAACTATACGGATATTAATGATGCTACCGATGCTTTCTATGAAGTTTTATATCATTCTATAGAAATATCAGTTCCTAATTCGCTCTGCAAAGAGCGCAAATTTCCAGTATGGTTTAGTCAAGAATTAAAATCCTTAATATTTGAGAAAAAAATAGCTCTAGAGACTACAAAATATCGAAGGACATTAACGACTATGCACGTTTTTCTCGACTAAGAAAACAATGTAAAAACATGATCCAATTAAACTATGAGAATTATATAGAAGGTGTCGAAAATAGCATTCCTAATAACATTAAAAACTTCTGGAAGTATATTAGATCTGTTAACAACCAAAATTGTGTACCTAACACCTTAATTGTAAATGATTCTGAAATAACAGGTGGACCAAATATTTCCAATACTTTCGCACATGTGTTTGAAAATGTGTATACAAAAAGATCAAATAAAAAATCTAATGTTAAATTTGAAACGGTTAATATCATTGAGAATGTCAATATTACTCCAGACATAGTATTGGATATCATCTCTAATTTAGATGTAAATAAAGGTCCTGGTCCTGATGGCATTCCGCCAATTGTCCTTAGAAATTGCTCACACAATCTTGCATTGCCATTATTCTTTCTTTTCTCATTATCTCTAGCCACCGGTAAATTTCCTGATATTTGGAAACGCGCATATGTAACACCTGTGTACAAATCTGGCAAAAAATCCGATCCTTCCAACTACAGACCTATTACTATACTATCCGCTATTCCAAAAGCGCTTGAAAAATTAATAACTGACTTTTTAACTTCCCAACTTAAAAATATAATTATTGAAGAACAACAAGGTTTTCAAACTGGAAAATCGACAACTATTAATTTGGCTACCTTCATAAATTATGCTCAATGTTCTGTCGAAGAAGGAGCTGAAGTCCACGTGGTATATACAGATTTCAGCAAAGCTTTCGACAAGGTAAATATCGATTTACTTATTGATAAATTAACAAAATTTGGAATATGTGGAAATCTCCTAAAATGGTTATCCTCTTATCTTTTTAATAGATCTCATCAGGTTAGAGTTTGCGGTCATTTATCAAATTCTTTTATACCAAGCTCAGGAGTACCGCAAGGATCACACTTGGGACCGTTGCTATTTAACCTCTTTATTAATGATATAATAACTAACTTCAAATTTTGTAAAATATTGCTATTTGCTGATGACTTGAAAATTTACACTGCTGTACACAATTTACAAGATTGTCTTAAAATGCAAGACGACCTAAACAAATTTAGCTATTGGACTGAGCAAAACGACGTACTTAAATATGAATAAGTGTGAGTTTATGAGATTTTCTAGAAAACATGAGAATTTAGAAAACGTCTCCTATAAGTTAAGTGATCATGTGCTAAACAAGTCTAAACAAGTGAGAGACTTAGGTGTTATTCTAGATACTAAGCTACACTTTAATGTCAATATTGATCACCTAATTGCGAAAGCAAATCGAATGCTTGGATTTATTGCTAGATCAACCTCGAAGGAAGAGGCTGCGTCCTACCTTAATCTGCCTCCCCTAGAACAACGCCGGAAGTACTATGATCTCTGCTTTATTTACAAATTAATAAATAACGTCAGTATTTCACCATATTTATTGTCACAACTAAATCTGCATGTACCACCTAGAAGTACAAGAGCGCCACTAGTATTTAAATCCAACTTTCATAGAACTTCTTATGGGCGCAATACACCTATTAATAGAATGCAAAACAATTTTAACACCTATGGTAATGATATAGACATTTTCAATGATACATATAACTCTTTCTGCCGGCAAGCACGTGCTATTTTATTTTAAATTGGATTCGTAATATTATGTCCCAAATATTTTGCCCACAGTGTTGTTTATTTTTATTATGTACTGACCGTCTGTCTGTTATATATTAGGCTGTCTAGTTATATTTTATTTTATTTTATGTTATAATCGTATATTATTGTAATATTTTACTTTTACATTCATAATTGTCTTAATTATTTTATTATAGTATATTCTTTTTATAAAAACGTTAATGGACATTTTTTGTCCGTAAATAAAGAATTATTATTATTATTATTATTAAGATGCTTCATAATCAGCGAAATGTCCGCCCCGTTGAACATTACAGACAAAGCTTAAAGGAATCGTTTTGTGAACATTGGTCAACCTCTTACAAAACTTTTGTAAGAGTTAAATGACAGAATTCTTATTTAAATCGCAATTACATCTATCTAAAACACCACTGTGTAACTTTAAGAGTATCTCTGATTGTAATGTTAAAAGGCCTTGCTATGTGATTGTGCTTTTAAGCTTTTTAATGATTGCTGATAATACATTGCATCTTTGCAGTTTTTAAACATCGCTATTGGATGTTAATAGGCCATTGTTTGTGAAAATCTATAGCACTTTTTGAATGACATAAAAAAGATGTTTACTTTAAATTACTTACCGTAGTCTCTAACAAATATACATTGAGGACCTTTTTAGGCCCTTAGGATGGAACAGCTGCTAAGTGATGGCATGGCATAATATACAGTTGGATGGAGTTGACAAGAGGAAACCAACCTTTATTATTGATTTTTCATTCTTCATAAAAATCTTAATTTGGTGTTATTAAGAAAACATGAAAATTTATCAAGCGATAAGTCTACCGTTATTTATTTCTTTAGGCAAAATGTTTATCAAACAAAGTTGCTTATAATTCAAAATAGAGTCTGAAAATAAATTTCTGAAGCCTAAGAATTTTGTTTTCATTGTATTTATCTTTATGAAAATTCAAATTAAAAATTCTACACAATGAGAATGAAACAATGAGGTTTGTCAATTCAATATTATCGATAGCAAATTCTGTTTTTTAATTTGAATTTTCATAAATTCTACTTAAAAGATAAACACGATAAAAACATAAAATCCAAATTTAGGCTTCAAAATTTGTATTTAGGCTTTATTTTGAATTATAAACAACTTTGTTCAATAAACATTTTGTTTAATTAAAAAAATAAATAATGGTACCACTTCCTCTTGAGGCATTTTCATGTTTTCTTAATTTATTAATACTAGGTAGATATAACTAATTTTTAAATGGTAAACACATTCTTTCAGACAGAACATTTTTTATAAATAATCACTATTCATCGTGAAACCAATAATAAAGATTTTTATTCTCTTGTCAACTCCATCCGGGGACATACCTGTATGTCATGAGGGATTTTATATCGTCTTACATGTTAGAAAAGTTTTGCTTTCCATAAAAACAGGATCTCAGCATCAAAAGTACAATGAGATGTACAGGGTATTAAAAAAAAAAACAACAAAAAAGAATAAAATATGCTATAAAATAGATTTTAAAAAGAAATAAATTGTTTCAATAGTTAGTAATTAGAAAATTTAGAAAATACTACCAAATTAACTTTCTAGAAACTTTTCTATTTGGCATTTATCGCTGTAAAATATAAAAATAGTTTTTTCCGAGGTTTTTTCTTGGCATTTGGATACCCTGTTCTAATGTTATTTCTATTTTTGTGGAAAGCACAATTCCTCGAGAGAATTTTTGTAAAATAAAATGTAAATATTCCTCTGGATAGTTAATTCAAAGGACTAACTAAATATAAATAGGTATACATAACTAAATTAAAACTTATTTTCACTTATTTTAATTTGCTAAAAATAAAATAAAGTTTTTGGTATCTGCAATTTTTCTACCTGTTGCCATTTTATAGCCGCTTTACACTTTTTATTGCTGGCAATAAAATTACTCTTGTGCGTTTGCACACTACCCAGTAAACCATCCTGTGATATTGATATCACTGGTACATACCAATAAGAGACACAAAATGATATACACAATTACATATGCCTGAGATATACTTGCGTATATAAATTGAATTACGTATCAAGGCGTATATACTGGCAACATAATTATGCCTACATTAAATGTATGTACTCATTGTTACATCATTACAATATTATAATGCCTACATTTTTTTTATATCCACACAAATTACATTTAAGAGATATAACAGTTATTATATATCTAGTATATGTGTTCTTCGATATATATTTTATATAACAGTTCTTGTATATATGATACGAGAGATTATTTATATCCTTGCGATGTAATATTGTGTTAGTCCCTGCTACAGTCAGTTTGATACACATATACTGCGACGCCAATGCCTCTATGCCGTAGCCATATTGAAATAACAGATTGACATTTGACAGCATTTTATTCTTCTAGTCGTCTAGTTGTGAGTGAGTGATGTACTGTAGAAGTTTTATGTTGTTTCTGGTGTATTTTATGCAGTTAAAGTGATTATGATGTAAATAAAGACGTGAAGTACTTACAGGTAGTTAAGAAACTTGGCTGTGACCTTTATTTAATGTGATTAGAATAAAATAAAATATTTTCATTTTCCAGGAGTCATCAACGACGAAGCATATTAATTAAACATAAACATAAAACACACCACAGAAATTAGACAACCCCCAAATCCAAAGCCAAAGGCTGTCCGGAAGGGGGCTACACATTTGAAAAAACGCAGACAAAAATCCATACCCACCGACATTGCCATTTTGCCGGTGCCCGTTCTCGAACGGGACTCGATAGGCAGTGTAGCCAGAGCCATGTCTGTCACTCACGCCTTAGCCCACTGCGCCACCGAGTCGAATTAACCGCATTAATGAACTTGATGATCTACCATCTTTCATCTTCAAGTGCAGAATGACTCAAGACACAAATTACATTTCTAGTATCATGAATGTCATCTACTATTTTAATAAAAATACTGAATCTCGAGTGAATTGTAAGTAAATTATTTTAGATTTTTAATATTACTTATTGTAAGACTTAATAAGTATAAAATCATAATTGGATCTGTTTAAGAAAGAACAATCATAGTTATTATTAGATTGCTTATTTGTAGTTATATCGTCACCCATTTTTTATTACATTTAAATAATTTTTAGATTAATTTTGCTCCTTACGATAAGAATTAGAAGCTAAAAACTGTTGTTGGGTATAGTCATTGAGTAAAAAAATAATATATGTATATGTAATCAATGGTATAATCCCCTTATAAGCACTAACTATAAAAAAATGTTCTAATTTTTTTTGTTTGTTTTATTTTTTACTAGGAAACTTTTACAATTGTGTAGCACACATTCATCAAATCCCATTTTATAAATATTGGAGAAAAAAATTAATTTATGCTTAGTTATTTCCAATTTATCAACTACCTCAAACGAGACCTCAAATCTGTTAATTTGAAATTGTATTTTTATGACACTCCAATAGTTGATAATGTAAGATTAGCTAGTACCGTTGATTGAAAATACTAGTACTTAGAATTTAATACATCAAAATCGTGTTTAATTTTGCTGGTTATTTTTAGGAGCAGTACTTCCCAACAAAGAAAATGTGAAACGGCATCTGCTGAATGGTTTCGCTATGCCAAACAGAGGTTTCAGCGAGATAAGAACTAATGAATAAATACCAAGTATTTGTAATTAAACCATTACTATTAACGTTAATTTACTCTGAATAAAACATTAAAAAATATTTACTTTATTTATTTTTAGATTATTCTAAACACCCCTGTATAGCAGTGATGGCTCATGGACTTTCAGGATACAGTATTTCAAGTTTTAAGGATGTAAGGCCTACACCAAATCGTAAGAGATTTCACCCTGAATCAAAATAATTAATATTTGGTGAAAAAATGATTTCTGTATCAGTTTACAAAAGAAAAGTTGAGAAAATCCCGGCCGACCCTGGAAAGTGTTGAAAACCGTTGTTTTAATTATTTCTCTAATACCAGCATAATCTACGATAAAATATATGTCCTCCCTTTTTTCTTTTAAAAATTATTAATTTTTGTGAAAGTATAGGCATTTGAAACTTTTTACATATTTTGATCTCAAGAAATCTCAAATGCCGTATTTCCAGTAATCGATATTTCTTCAAACTAAAAAAAAAAAGGAGCATGTATTGTCACATCACGGATTATGTTGGTATTTTTGAAATTATTGAAACAACGATTTCCAACATATTTCTTGGTCGGTTGAGGGTTTCACAGTTTTTTTTTGCAAACTGATACTGAAAATTTTTTTCACCAATATTATCAGTTCGATTGGTGGTGAAAGCTTTTACGATTTGGTGTAGGTCCCATATCTTTAAAACTTGAAATATAGGTATGTAATTGTTAGTACGTCCCATGTATGAGCACAAAACTACATTGGAAGTATATACCCTGTAGTATATTATAGAGATAAAGTAAAGTTATATGCCAGTGCTGTCGTGATGTAATATTCTATGAGAGTACTCACTGTATGTACCTAGAATGTAACATATACTTAGTACGTATCATTCAAGTGTACATGCGGAGGACATTAAGAGGTACCATGTACAGACATGCGACATACATGGTAGGTACATTGCCTGCAACTAAATAAATAATATAAATAATAAATACACCACATGTAATTACGACCCCCTTTATCCCAGAAGGCTGAGCCTTGTGCGGGAGGGGGCTACATATTTAAAGACAAGGGACACACATCCAATATCCGTGTATAATGGAAAAATCCCTCTCACAGTATTTTCCATTGCCACGACCGGGATTCGAACCCGGGACTTTTGGGTGAGAGGCAGGTACTCTACCATCTCGACCATCAGTCATACCTTCTAAGTTAGATTGTTATATACCAAGTATATGGCTGGTACGTGCATGTGTTTACTGGGTACTGTCTTTTGATCATCTGTGGCAATGTTTCCTGCATTGCAGAAATTATAACTGGATCTAATTTTAATTGCATTATTGTGGCTTGAGGTTTTTTCAAACATTATTGGTTTAATGTTATGGAAAATATTCAGGAGAATAAGGGCAAAATTGAAACTGGCGTAATTCAAAAACAAGATTTATTTTCGATTCATCCACATACATCGTTTCCTACAGGAAAAAAAACCATTATTAGTGAATGTATTTTATAACATTAAATATTACGTAAAATGATGAAAAAAAAATTATTTTAACGAAAGTGACATACTTATAGGCAGACTTCAAATAACCAAGGCTCGTACATCAAAATATAAAATGCACTTTTAGATATTAAATACAGTACATCTGTGACCTCGAAAGCAAAAAGTCGTATGTGCATTACAGTTCTATTACAAATAATTAGATGAATATTAAAAACATGCACAGATTTCAACTTTCCAAATTTGCATATGCACAATATACTTTGATTTGCCCTATTATACATTTAAGGCTATCACTACCTATAGACAAGGCTAGGAATTCTAAAAATTAGGTTCTAACGGCAAATCGTGTAACAATTGATTAACAGGTGAATCCTTACGTTTTTGGGGTCGCTGAACACGCCTAGGGGTGTTAACAGTCCAAATTTTTAGTCCTTATGCCTCAAATTCAAGATGGCGGCCAAATTTTTGGCCATTAATTATAAAATAAATATTTCTTGGACGATTTTGACAAGATCGGTGTCGATATATATCTTTTTGGGTATGCTGAACACGCCTATGCATGTTATAACCTCAAATTCCCATTCCTTGTGTGTTAAATCCAAGATGGCGGCTCGTTATAATTTTAATATAACAAAATACAAGCGCATACATATCAAATGCTTTAAAAGATATTTGTTTTAATATGTTTCCGAGCGAGTAAGCTAAAAATAAGTGTGGTTGTTAACAATCAAAATTTTTGGGTATTAATATTCAAATCCAAGAGGGCGAACTAATTTAAAAATTAATATACCCTGTTGATTTTGACTAGATTGGTATGGTTTTATATGTTTTTGGGTAAGTAAGTCAATCATATGGGAACTAAAACTTTAAATTCCTAAGCCCTCTGTCCACATTCAAAATGGCTGCCAGGTCTCTACATGCAAACGTCTCAAGTAGAACTCGGAAATAAAGTAAAGTAAAGAGTTCTATTTATCATGTACGAATAAAGATGATTTAAGTAATTAAGTTATAAAAAATCCCGACATGACGTGAATATCAATGAAAATAGTACTAGCGACTAAACTTTTTCTCGCTTTATTACTTATTCCTTCCTTTCTTTTTGGCGGTATTGCGTATTACAAAGTTTTCTTTGCGCACGCTCTGTACCTTCTTCCTCCCTTATTCTTAAGTTGCTTAAATATAGAGCTTGTGTTGAGTTGTAAACTTTAAGTACCTATTTTGTTTTCACAAACTTAGTTTTGGTAATTATGTCGTATTTTATGTTGGTATTAATGTCGGTATTAGTCGTGATAAACTTGTAAATATTGTGGTTGTGGTTGTTCAAAGTTTGTATAATTAGGGTTTTGGATTTGGTAAATATAAAATAATTTGATCATGCTTAAATCTGAGGTCTTAAAAGGAAATAGGTACTTTAATTCTGTAGTTAGTCAAAGTCTATTATGTTAACACAATATACTTTGTTGTGCTTACTAAGATTGGTGTGTAAATTAAAAAATGTAGGAAATTTATTGGAAATAAGCATGATTTTCAATAAATTTCCCACATTATACGTAAAAAATCTTTACGGTAATAGACTGAGCTGAGTAGCATAAAAATTCATCTGTTTTGTAAAATCTGATAATTTGTTATTATATAGTATTTAGGGTGTATAACAATAGCCTGCCGTCAGTCAGCCAGGTTCGCTGACGTTTGGCTCGGTCTATTACCGTAAATATTTTTTTACGTATAATGTAGGAAATTTATTGAAAATCATGCTTATTTTCAATAAAATCCCTAAATTTTTTTAATTTGCACACCAATCTTAGTAAGCACGACAAAGTATATTGTATTAACATAATATACTTTGACTAAATACAGAATTAAACTATTCCCTTTTAAGCATGCTTGTCACACCTCAGATTTAAGCATGATCAAATGATTTTATATTTACCAAATCCAAAACCCTATTTATCACAAACTTTGAACAATCACAACCACAATATTTACAATTTACAAGTTTATCACAACTAATACCGACATTAATACCAACATGAAACACGACATAATTACCAAAACTGAGTTTGTGAAAACTCAGCAACTTAAGAATAAGGAAGGAAGAAGATACAGAGCGCGCGCAAAGAAAACTTTGTAAAACGCAATACCGCCAAAAAGAAAGGGAGAAGTAATAAAGCGAGAAAAAGTTTATTCGCTAGTATTATTTTCATTTATATTCACGTCATGTCTGGAATTTTTATAACTTAATTTTTGTAACTTAATTACTTAAATCATCTTTATTCGTACATGATAAATAGAAATTTTTACTTTATTACCGAGTTCTACTTGAGACGTTTGCATATAGAGACCTGGCAGCCATTTTGGATGTGGACAGAGGGCTTAGGAATTTAAAGTTTTAGTTCCCATATGATTGACTTATTTACCCAAAAACATATAAAACCATACAAATTTAGTCAAAATCAACAGGGTATACTAATTTTTAAATTAGTTCGCCATCTTGGATTTGAATATTAAACCCAAAAATTTTGATTGTTCACAAACAACCACACATATTTTTAGCTTACTCGGAAACATATTAAAACAAACATCTTCTAAAGCATTTGATATGTTTGCGCTTGTTTTTAGTTATTTTAAAATTATAACGAGTCGCCATCTTGGATTTAACACACAAGGAATGGGAATTTGAGGTTATAACATGCATAGGCGTGTACAGCATACCCAAAAACATATATATCGACACCGCGCGATCTTGTCAAAATCGTCCAAGAAATATTTATCTTGTAATTAAGGGCCAAAAATTTGGCCGCCATCTTGAATTTGAGGCATAAGGACTAAAAATTTGGACTGTTAACACCCCTAGGCGTATTCGGCGACCCCAAAAACCTAAGGATTCACCTGTTAATCAATTGTTACACGATTTGCCGTTAGAAGTGATTTCTAGGCCTCTTACGAGATTTTATGCCTAGTCTACTATGTGAACACTCTCTCCTTTGTTTGGAATGCCGAATGCCTTAGCCACTCTTTAACAAAAATTTTAATATCACATATTGAGTAACGCCAGTGGAGTCTTGAACAGCAGCTGAAATTAAATGCATACATTATGGTATATAGGTAATTATAATAAATAATGTGTAACTTACATAATAATTACCAATTACCTATATTTTTGTAGCAATAGTAGGTACCTACCTATCTTGATAGGACATTATTATTGAAAATTCAAGTCTGATTTTTATGCTCCTCACACAGAAGTCAGTGGCTTAATAAACAAGTAAATTATTATCACATGAAAATCAGACGATCGGTCAAGAAAAGCATCTGCTTTAAGTAGGTAGTGATATCAGTTTTCATTAAAAAACTTTTGTTTTACTTGATTCGCAAATCGGTAATCCACTAACTAAGTTTACCCATATCTGATCCGGTGGTAAAGTTAACTAGGCAAAATGACCGCGAAGTTGACTAACATAATTACCTAATTATTGTAAAACACAATTTTTGCGATTATAGAACTGATTGTTATTTACTCTTTAATTTTAATAGATATCACACACTCCGAATTTTGCAGTCGAAAATACGCCTAGAAAAATCAATAATAATTGAGAGTGCATTGTTTTGTTACTATGGTGTGTACAATACAAACAAATATTACTGTTGTTAAAAAAAATATTACAACATGTATTCTGCACACGTAATAAATGACGGTGATTTTACAAAAACAATTTACAGTTTGGTAAGTTTGTTGATATAATTATTTTGATTTACATATTTTTACTAAGCTGTAGTGTATTTTTATTCTTTAGATTAAAGATAGCAGATTCACTGATATTATAAAAATATTACATGGAGTTCCTGAATCGAACACTACAAGAGCAGGGTTGTCACTACTAGCTTTTTGTTATTTTAATATACAAGACTTTAACAATGCTACCAGTTATTATGAACAACTTACAGAATTATATTCTGACGTTAACGAGTATAAGCTCTACTATGCTCAATCTTTGTACCAAGCATGCTTGTATGATGAATCAATTCAAGTCTCTAATAAACTAGCTGAACATCCAGAATTTAAGGGCCAAGTAACAAAATTGCAAGCTGCCATTAAATACAGCCAAGAAGATGTACTATCAGCTAAAGGTTTAGTAGAAGCTTGTCCATCAGATGATTCTGATAGAGAAGTAAATTTAGGATGTTTACTTTATAAGGTAAGTACATACAGGGTGTATCACCATCACCTTAAACTATCTGATAATCTGTATTTTCGAAACTATTTATAGTATTCGCGAAAATCACGGAGTGGGCGACATCTATATTTTTTGGCGTAATCTCAATATGATGAGTCATTCATAGTGAACAACAAACCGCTTTCACTACTGTCACTGTCAGTTCGCGGGTTTCTTAAATTTATCTTTAGTGCGGCAGTTTAGCTAGGATATTTCAACATATTGTGCACTTTTTGATAAAAGCACCAAATTTGGCACAGAGGTAGACCGATGTAATATGAACAATTTTGGATGTGGAGCCATCGGCCAACTGCCCCCTGGCGGCCGTGGCGGCCATTTTCCAAAATGGCTGCCAGTGGACATCCGAAAGACAACAGAAGTTAGATAAAATTTGCTGCTGAAGGTTTTAGTGAATGTTTATTGAATGTTTTGAATGAGAGATAGTTTGTAAGTTATAGGTATACACATATACAGGGTGGGTCAATAGTGCGTATTTCTTCTGTATCTCCTGTCTCGTTAGAGATATAAGCATGGTTCAAAATTTTAATTAATTTGTGAGAAAAAGTACATTTTTTTAAATTATTATCAATTATACAGGGCGATCCGTTAAAGTGGTAGATGAAAGAATATATATTTTTTAAATAGAATGACCCAATTTTTTTTATTATGTTTAAATACCACTATGATGGCCTATTCAGCGGTAAAATATTTTTAAAATTTCTTGGATGGTTAATGAAATAAAAAATATTTTTATGGAAAACTGTCGTTATCTTCATTTGTAGTCCTTTTTCTACGATTGACTTTTTTATAAGAAATGCCACCTGTTTCTTCAAATCTGTTTTTAAACTTTTGGAAGATGCTTCTTGTGGATGGGTTCTGTGAGAATACTTTTTAGCGTAAGTTCTGGAGGCAACAAAATTGAAAGTAACTGAAATTAAATGTCTTTGTTTCTATGAAATAATTTCAAAGGTACATTGACTTTTCTGAATAAAACATACCTATTTACACATAAACAACTACATCTAAAAACTTATTCATTTTAGGTATTATCATATCAAAGTATCAGAGAAATAAAAATTACACAATTTTTACAAAAATATATAGAGTGTTCCATTTGAAAAATAGAGTTTTGGTAGTTTGAATATTTATTTAGCAGTGCGCTTATGAACACCTTGTATGAAAAAAATATTGTCTACATCAGCTAATAGTTAAAGTATGGCATACACTGCTACCATGTCAAAGAAAAAAAAATTACTCTCCAAAAATAAGTCCAAAATCAATTTTCAAAATGATACCTGCAAACGGCAGTTTTCAATAAAAATATTTTTTAATTCATTAACCATTAAACAAATTTTAAAAATATTTTACCGCTGAATAGGCCATCATAGTGGTATTCAAACATAATAAAAAAATTGGGTCATTCCATTTAAAAAATATATATTCTTTCATCTACCACTTTAACGGATCGCCCTGTATAATTGATAATAATTTAAAAAAATGTACTTTTTCTCACAATTTAATTAAAATTTTGAACCATGCCTCTATCTCTAACGAGACAGGAGATACAGATTTCTTCTGTATCTCCGCACGCACGCACTATTGACCCACCCTGTATATAACTTACAAACTATCTCTCATTCAAAACATTCAATAAACATTCACTAAAACCTTCAGCAGCAAATTTTATCTAACTGCTGTTGTCTTTCGGGTGTCCACTGGCAGCCATCTTAGAAAATGGCCGCCACGGCCGCCAGGGGGCAGTTGGCCGATGGCTCCACATCCAAAATTGTTCATATTACATCGGTCTACCTCTGTGCCAAATTTGGTGCTTTTATCAAAAAGTGCACAATAGGTTAGCTAATCCGCTGTACTACTTGTGATTTTTAAAATTAAAAGTGAAGTGAAATTATGAATTATGAATTGTCAGGGTTTTTCACATAAGAAACGTCCTCCTGTGTAACTTCGATGGGAGCCACCGTTTTCGAGATAAATTCATTTTAATATTCAAATGCATGCCCTAAAATGATTGGGTAGGTGGACTAATTTTTTCCTTTTCTCGTCAAAACAAAATTTAAGCACCAGATCAAACCAAGATTTTATTATTTATTTTAACAACTGCTCAAAATGCTTAAATTTTGTCTTGACGAGAAAAGGAAAAAATTAGTCCACCTACCTAATCATCTTAGGGCATGCATTTGAATATTAAAATGAATTTATCTCGAAAACGGTGCCTCCCATCGAAGTTACACAAGAGGACGTTTCCTTTGTGAAAAACCCTGACAATTCATAATTCATAATTTCACTTCACTTTTAATTTTAAAAATCACAAGATAAATTTAAGAAACCCGCGAACTGACAGTAAAATTTGAAGTCAAAACTCGAAAAAACTTACAAATAAAAAAGTTGTGGTAATTTTTACCCCCCAGTCCTTCAGCTTGACCCACCCTTGGTAAAAATTTTGAGATGATGTTTACCTCATTTTGTTAGGCTTAGAAAGTTTAGTGGATGTGCAAAATTTCATCACTTTAACTGGAACGGTTTCGGAGATAATAAATAAAAACCGTCTTCAGGGGCCCACATTTAGAGGTCTGCAGCTCTCTTAGGAAGCATTTTGGTATATAGGTAAGTTTGATCCAATCGATTTATTTTAACGTCGGGAATAATAATAATAATAATAATAATAATAATAATAATAATAATAATAAATGGGGAGTAGATGAGCTGCGTCAATTGGACAGGAATACCCGCAAGATGATGAATATTCATAGGAGTATTCATCCTAGATCGCCCGTTCCTCGTGTGTACCTCCCACGTCAACGGGGGGGCCGAGGACTCTTGAGTCTGGAGTGCATGCATGGCAGAGTGGCACTGAGTATGGCGTGTAATGTTATCAGGAGCTCGGACCCACTCCTACAGTTAGTGAGATATCATGAAACTGTGGGAGTTGGCGCTTTATTGTTTAGGGCAGCACAGAGGGCCGCAGATGAACTCGGTCTCGTGTTCAACCACAGGCGAGAAGGCCGGCGAGGTGACTCAGTCACTGAGCTTCCGCCTAATCGTCTGACAGCCCACATCAAAGCTGCCGAACAGAGAAATCTGTTCAGGCAGCACGTCGATAAACCCCTGCACGGTGTTTTCTATAACAACATAGAAGCACTGGGTTTATCGACAGAGCTGACCTTCGCATTTTTAAGGTCAGCGGGGCTGAAGTCGGAGACCGAGGGATACATTGTGGCCTGCCAAGATGGTGTTATTAACACATTGGTCTATCGCAGTCGCGTGATGGGTGTAGAGGTGCCTGATATCAACTGCAGGACCTGCCGTCAGGCGCCGGAGTCGCTCATGCATTTATTATCTGCATGCCCGATTTATGCGACTTCGGTCTACATCCAACGACATAACGCGGCTTTACGAGTGCTATACTACCATCTACGGCACTCGTACCAGATAGACCAAACACCAGTGCTGCCTTACGTCCCCGGAGATATCGAGTCCGTTGTCGAGAACGAGAAATGCCGGATTTACTGGAACTACTCGTTCCCGACCGTCAGGCGAATTCACGCCAATAAGCCTGACATAGTCCTCCTCGACCATCAGACCAAGGTGATGTATGTCATCGAGTTCTCAGCACCTGCTGAGACAAACATCGCCTTGAAGGAGGAGGAGAAACGGACTAAATACAGAGATCTCCGGTACGAGCTCCAAGTGCTATACCCAGGCTACTCTGTCAAAATGGTCGTCCTGATAATCGGTGTACTCGGAGGTATAAAGCCCACGCTGCTCTCCGCATTGAAGACCATGCCTGCCTGCCAAACATCGACAGAATGGTTGGCTGGTCAAATGCAGAAAGCGGTCATCCTGGGATCCCTTCGTCTACTTAGGGCACACGAGTCTGGAATCTACAGTAACTAACCCTGCGGGATGTGGGGAGTTGCTGTAGATTATTCGCTGGCTCTCTCTGTGTGGTGTCGGAGGCCACAGGGAGACTGTCCAGCATTTTCATCCGGAAACGGAAAAAAAAAATAATAATAATAAGGGGTGCGAAATGCGAACCGGCAACCTCCTCGCGGTGCACCCTGGACAGGGAGGGGCAACCCTCTCTGACAAATGTCGGACGTGGGATTTCAGGGCTAACCACCCTGTAATCCCAAAACCTCTGGTTCTAGACCACTACAGAGGACAGGCCCCTCACAATCGACCCCATTCGGATGGGGGTCAAAGACAGGTGGGAGGGGCCTTACCGGACGGTCTTCACAATGACGACCCTGCAATTATTCAAGGACGCTTTAGGTGGACGAGGGAACTACGGGATGACCTGCTCAACTGCCATGAGAGCAGCGAACCTGCGCGCAGGGGATACATGGCGCGATTACACCGGTTGTGGTGCGATATGCACCCGGAGTATCGCGCCTTCTCTCAACAACATCTGAGAGATGTTGTTGAGAGACCTGCGCAGAACAGGTTACGTAAGGGCACCTCGTCAGCGTGAGGAAGTGCCTGCCGCACTTCCACCGCGGCAAATACCAGCTGACGAGGAACATCCTCCTGAGTACACCAATATCGCTTTAAGGACGAGGGTTAACCTTAACACCAGGGTTAACCCAAAGCCACAAGACCTGGCACGAATGGATTCGTTGATTAGTGAGGAGCTTCCAGAAGATGCCAACATCTGGCAGATCAACAACGCGGTGTACGCTGCCGCCAAGCAACTTGTCCCACAACAGCGCCTGGCAAGCGCAGTTGATAGGGTCGAGAAAGCTAAGCGGCGCGTACAGAAGATCGAAGCTAAAATTCGATCAGCAAGGCAACACGCTTCTCGAATCCAGAGTGTGGTGGATTATATAGTCGCAGGTAGAACATTTACACCGAAGGTCCGGCGAGTGGCAGCCGGACTGAGACGCCAACACCACACTCTAAATCGCACAGTGCTGCAGACCATCAAGCAGCACTGTCTAGATAGGATTCGAGCGCTTATGGCTATTAAGAAAACTTTGGTCAGGCGAATGCGAAGTTTGGAACAAAACAAATTGTTTCAACCAAACCCGTCTCGCCTGTTCCAAGAGTCACAGCGTGTTGTCGAAAATCCGCCAACTGTTGATAATGTCGAAGCCTTCTGGAAAGGAATCTACGAAGTCGCGAGTTCATTCGATAATGACACTCCAGCTATAGCACACTTCGAGGCTCTCTGTCGTAGAGTCTTAGAAGAGCCAGACGAAGTGTGCCCGGCAATCAGTACGGAAGAGGTTCAACAAGCACTTGTTGGAACCAAGAACTTCGCTGCCCCGGGTCCAGATGGTATAAACAACTGGTGGTGGAAGAAGTTTCCTTCCACCCACCGTCATCTGGCCCGAGTTTTCAACTCATGGTTGAACGAGGGGCAGCAAATTCCGGACTGGTTTGTCGAGGGGCGAACTGTGCTAATCCCCAAAAAGGGGGATCTGTCTGACCCAAAAAATTATAGGCCGATTACCTGCCTCAACTCCTGCTACAAGTTATTTACTCGTATCTTGTATACCAGGATGTTGAGGTCTGTTGATCCGGTCTACCAACAGATAAACGAACAGCGTGGTGCCAAGAAGGGCCTGGCAGGTTGCAAGGAAAACCTGCTGATAGACCGCTGTATTACACAGGATTCTGTGCAGTACAAGCGGAATCTGTCAATGGCCTGGATTGATTATCGCAAGGCATTTGGTACAACATCCCACGAGCTTTTGTTACACTTGCTCGGATGTCTTGCGGTACCAGCACCACTAGTGAGATGCATCGAACAACTGTTGCCGCTTTGGAGAACTCGCTTCACCATAACATCCGGTGCCGAGCGAGTTTCGACAGAGTTGGTGACATTTAAGAGAGGAGTGTTTCAAGGTGACTCTTTGAGTCCGCTCCTCTTCTGCATCTCACTGCTGCCGCTATCTGTTGGACTCCGCCAAACCCGCGGGTATCACTGTGGGCCACCCAGCAACCGGAGGCATAAGGTCACCCATCTATTTTATATGGATGACCTTAAACTCTATACCTCCGGAGAGCGAGAACTTCAAAATGCTCTCAGGGTGGTCGAGGATTACACGCGGGCAATTGGAATGGAGTTTGGGTTGGACAAATACGCAGTCGTCCACCTCAAGAGAGGACGATGCGGGGAATTCCACGAAGATGCGCAGCTCGCAGACGGAAGCATCCTACGACATTTGGATGCCGGAGAGACCTACACATACCTGGGGGTGTGGAACAACGCCACATCCAGGATGTGAACCAAATAAAGGATTCTCTCCGTGGCAAGTACAGACACCGACTCCGAAAGATCTGGTCATCAGAACTTTCGGGGAAGAACAAGGTGTCTGCCACTAATATGCTTGCCGTTCCGATTCTGCTCTACTCCTTTGGCGTAGTCAAATGGGGAGTAGATGAGCTGCGTCAATTGGACCGGAATACCCGCAAGATGATGAATATTCATAGGAGTATTTATCCTAGATCTAGTGCATTCTGTGAGTCGGAAAAAACCTTGAAAAATACAAATATTTGGGGAGTCAACCAAACTACTTCCCCCACCCGTTTTCGACGATGCTGAACACGATAGTGTTAATTTTTCTGCTCCCTGAGTTGACCCTACCCCCCAAACGGCCAAAAAACCACCCCCAAATGGTGAGAACCGCGGATTCGACGTCTTCCACCGGCAAAACTTATGTCATCCCCCGTTTTCGAGGATGCTGAACACGATGGCGATGTTAGTTCTGCTCCCCGAGTTGATCCTACCCCCTAAACGGCCAAGAACCACCCCCAAAGAGGGGGAATCGCGTATTCTACGTCTTTCACCGGCAAAATTTATGTCACCCCCCGTTTTCGTGGATGCTGCACACGATGGTGATCATGGTTCTGCTCACAGAGTCGATCCTACCCCCCAAACGGCCAAAAACCACCCCCAAAAAGGGGGAATCTACTTCTTCCACCGGCAAAACTTATGCCACCTCCCGTTTTTGAGGATGCTGAACACGAGGGTGGTGTTGGTTCTGCTCCCCGAGGCGAATGAGGCGAATCAACCCCCCGAATCACCATCGTGATCAGCATCCTCAGAAACAGGGGGTGACATAAATTTTGCCGGTGGAAGCCGTAGAATACGCGATTTCCTCTCTTTGGGGGTGGTTTTTGGCCGTTCGGAGTGTTGACTCGCCTCGGGGAACAGATCCAACATCACCATTGTGTTCAGCATCCTCAAAAACGGGGGATGACATAAGTTTTGCCGGTGGAAGACGTAGAGTACGTGATTCCCCCTCTTTGGGGGTGGTTTTTGGCCATTTGGGGATAGGATCAGTTCAGGGAGCAGAACCAACATCACCGTCGTGTTCAGCATTCACGAAAACGGGGGGTGACATCAGTTTTGCCGTTGGAAGACGTCAAATACGCGATTCTCCCCATTTGGGGGTGTTTTTCTGGCCGTTTGGGAGGTAGGATCAACTCAGGAAGCAGAACTAATATCACCATCGTGTTCAGCATTCTTAAAAACGGGGAGTGACATAAGTTTTGCCGGTGGAAGACGTAGAATACGCGATTCCCCCTCTTTGGGGGTGGTTTTTGGCCCTTGGGGGGTAGGGTCAACTCGGGGAGCAGAACCAACATCACCATCATGTTCAGCATCCTCGAAAACGGGGGGTGACATAAGTTTACCGGTGGAAGACGTCGAATACGCGATTCCCCTCATTTAGGGGTGGTTTTTTGCCCGTTTCGGGGGTAGGGTCAACTCAAGGAGCAGAAAAAACATCACCATCATTCTCACCATCCTCGAAAACGGGGGAGAGCGGTAGTTTGGTTGACTCCCCAAATATTTGTATGTTCGTCCGACTCACAGAATGCACTAATCGTCCGTTCCTCGTGTGTACCTCCCACGTCAACGGGGGGGCCGAGGACTCTTGAGTCTGGAGTGCATGCATGGCAGAGTGGCACTGAGTATGGCATGTAATGTCATCAGGAGCTCGGACCCACTCCTACAGTTAGTGAGAGATCATGAAGCTGTGGGAGTTGGCGCTTTATTGTTTAGGGCAGCACAGAGGGCCGCAGATGAACTCGGTCTCGTGTTCGACTACAGGCGAGAAGGCCGGCGAGGTGACTCAGTCACTGAGCTTCCGCCTAATCGTCTGACAGCCCACATCAAAGCTGCCGAACAGAGAAATCTGTTCAGGCAGCACGTCGATAGACCCCTGTGTTTTCTATAACAACATAGAAGCACTGGGTTTATCGACAGAGCTGACCTTCGCATTTTTAAGGTCAGCGGGGCTGAAGTCGGACACCGAGGGATACATTGTGGCCTGCCAAGATGGTGTTATTAACACATTGGTCTATCGCAGTCGCGTGATGGGTGTAGAGGTACCTGATATCAACTGCAGGACCTGCCGTCAGGCGCCGGAGTCGCTCATGCATTTATTATCTGCATGCCCGATTTATGCGACTTCGGTCTACATCCAACGACATAACGCGGCTTTACGAGTGCTATACTACCATCTACGGCACTCGTACCAGATAGACCAAACACCAGTGCTGCCTTACGTCCCCGGAGATATCGAGTCCGTTGTCGAGAACGAGAAATGCCGGATTTACTGGAACTACTCGTTCCCGACCGTCAGGCGAATTCACGCTAATAAGCCTGACATAGTCCTTCTCGACCATCAGACCAAGGTGATGTATGTCATCGAGTTCTCAGCACCTGCTGAGACAAACATCGCCTTGAAGGAGGAGGAGAAACGGACTAAATACAGAGATCTCCGGTACGAGCTCCAAGTGCTATACCCAGGCTACTCTGTCAAAATGGTCGTCCTGATAATCGGTGTACTCGGAGGTATGAAGCCCACGCTGCTCTCCGCATTGAAGACCATGCCTGTCTGCCAAACATCGGCAGAATGGTTGGCTGGTCAAATGCAGAAAGCGGTCATCCTGGGATCCCTTCGTCTACTTAGAGCACACGAGTCTGGAATCTACAGTGACTAACCCTGCGGGATGTGGGGAGTTGCTGTAGATTATTCGTTGGCGCTCTCTCTGTGTGGTGTCGGAGGCCACAGGGAGACTGTCCAGCACATTCGTTCCGAAACGGAATAATAATAATAATAATAATAATCCGTTCGTTCGTCCGTTCCTCGTGTGTACCTCCCACGTCAACGGGGGGGCCGAGGACTCTTGAGTCTGGAGTGCATGCATGGCAGAGTGGCACTGAGTATGGCATGTAGTGTCATCAGGAGCTCGGACCCACTCCTACAGTTAGTGAGAGATCATGAAACTGTGGGAGTTGGCGCTTTATTGTTTAGGGCAGCACAGAGGGCCGCAGATGAACTCGGTCTCGTGTTTGACTACAGGCGAGAAGGCAGGCGAGGTGCTGATGCAGAATCAGTTACTGAGCTTCCGCCGAATCGTCTGACAGCCCAAATTAAAGCTGCCGAACAGAGGAATCTGTTCAGGCAGCACGTCGTTAAACCCCTGCACGGTGTTTTCTATAACAACATTTATCGACAGAGCTGACCTTCGCATTTTTAAGGTCAGCGGGGCTGTAGTCAGAGACCGAGGGATTCATTGTGGCCTGCCAAGATGGTGTTATTAACACATTGGTCTATCGAAGTCGCGTCATGGGTGTAGAGGTTTCTGATATCAACTGCAGGACCTGCCGTCAGGCGCCGGAGTCGCTCATGCATCTATTATCTGCATGTCCGATTTATGCGACTTCGGCCTACATCCAAAGACATAACGCGGCTTTACGAGTGCTATACTACCATCTACGGCACTCGTACGAGATAGACCAAACACCAGTGCTGCCTTATATCCCCGGAGATATCGAGTCCGTTGTCGAGAACGAGAAATGCCGGATTTACTGGAACTACTCGTTCCCGACCGTCAGGCGAATTCAAGCCAATAAGCCTGACATAGTCCTCCTCGACCATCAGAGCAAGGTGATGTATGTCATCGAGTTCTCAGCACCTGCTGAGACAAACATCGCCTTGAAGGATGAGGAGAAACGGACTAAATACAGAGATCTCCGGTATGAGCTCCAAGTGCTATACCCAGGCTACTCTGTCAAAATGGTCGTCCTGATAATCGGTGTACTCGGAGGTATGAAGCCCACGCTGCTCTCCGCATTGAAGACCATGCCTGCCTGCCAAACATCGGCAGAATGGTTGGCTGGTCAAATGCAGAAAGCGGTCATCCTGGGATCCCTTCGTCTACTTAGGGCACACGAGTCTGGAATCTACAGTGACTAACCTTGCGGGATGTGGGGAGTTGCTGTAGATTATTCGCTGGCGCTCTCTCTGTGTGGAGTCGGAGGCCACAGGGAGACTGTCCAGCACTTTCTTTCGGAAACGAAAAAAAAAAAAAAAAAAAAATAATAATAATAATAATAATATTTATTTCTCCACTGTGCAAAGATATATATACAAAAGTATACAAAAAGTCAATGAAGAAAACGTCACAAATATTTTAAAAAAAAGCAGTACAAATAAACAGTGCAAAAAACACTGCAAAGTAACATATTAAACATTATAACAAATAGGTACATACTACAAAATAATATATATATATAAAAAAATGTACAGATTAATTTGTACCCGTCACATATAAAAGAATATATATTACAGAAAAACTACATATATTATGTCTTATAAAATGTAAAAAATGCAGAGAACAAACTATTAAAAAAATTCATCAAGAGTGTAGCAATTTTTGCCTAGCAACAATTTTTTCATTTTTCGTTTAAAAATATGTACAGGGTGTTCATTAAGTATGTACAATAAATTTAACAGACGATTATTTGAGTAATTTTAAGACAGAAAGTTCATATAAACATGGGTCCAAAAATGCTTCGTTTTCAAGATACAGGGTGTTAAACTTTTTTAAAAAATTTCACCAAAAATACTTTTTACAAAAATTACAATTTAATAGCTTAATAAATTGACAACAGCTGTCATATTGTTTGCCAAATGCTGCAATCGTTTTCCAATGCAACCCTTGATTATTTCCTACGTTTCCCCATGTTTCTTGTGTGGTCCAGGGATATGCAATTAATTGAATTAAATTTTCTGTCTCGAAAACTAAGCAAGATCCGAAAAAAATGCAAGAGACATAAACGTTGTATTTTCAGTTGCTTAACCCAAAAAAAATAATAAAAATTACAAAATAGTCAGTGGCGTACATTTTTTTGTCAAAAATATTCGTTAAGGTGCCGCTCGGGACACCACTGGACTTAATAAATTTTATCAAGTTAGTGCGTAATTAGCCCCTTAACACTACAAATAACATTGCCAAATTACAACAAATTTGGGTAACGGATATTTAAGATATTTACGAAAAACTAAATTTTTAAAAAAAGTTTAACACCCTGTATCTTGAAAACGAAGCATTTTCGGACCCATGTTTATATGAACTTTCTGTCTTAAAATCACTCAAATAATCTTCTGTTAAATTTATTGTACACACTTAATGAACACCCTGTATACTACCAGAATATGTGGTTTCTTTTTGTTCACTTATTTCTGGGACACCCTGTATACATATTTTCAAAATATCAAATAGATCTTTTTCATCTGAATTCATATATGATATGTTGATATTTGGTTTAGCCGTTTTCGAGATATGTATTTGCATTTAACGAACGTGATTATATTGTTTTGCCTATCGCGGTTGCCATGAAAAAAGAATTATTTCTAACATTTCTCCTTCTGTATTCGCGAAAATCACGGAGTGGGCGACATCTATATTTTTAGGCGCAATCTCAATATGATGAGTCGTTCATAGTGAACAACAAACCGCTGTCACTACTGTCACTGTCAGTTCGCGAGTTTCTTAAATTTATCTTGTGATTTTTAAAATTAAAAGTGCGTTTAAAGTGTTGTTACTATATTTAACTAGTTTATAAACTATATAGCAATGCAATCAATTAATAAAACGGTTGACACGATACTTTAATAAAAAAAAGACTGTTACTGGAATTAACTTCTAAATTTAAGACGGCGGTAATTGCAGGAACCCGATCCATGACAGCGCATGCGCCAAGACGGCGCGCTGTCTGATATGTTGCCTACTTGTCTTTGCGCCAAAGTGAACAGTAAAAAAAAATTCCTTTAATCTAATAAAAAAAATTCCTTTATCAGGGGAATAACACACATATCTAACCTGCCTCCGGCTATCGCCTCCGGCTTCTAACTCGCAATAGACCTATTAATAAAAAATAAATTCCTTTAATCTAATTAAAAAAAAATTCCTTTATCAGGGGAATAACACACATATCTAACCTGCCTCCGGCTATCGCCTTCGGCTTCTAACTCGCAATGGACCTCTTCATAAAAAATAAAAAATAAACTAATAAAAAAAAATTCCTTTATCATGCCTGATGCATTTAATAAAAAAAAAAACAAGAACGTGCGGGATATGAACCCGGAACCATCTGCTTGCCAAGCCGGCTCGTTTCCGCTAGGTTATCACAACACTGACAAATTGTGAGTAAAGAAAGAATAAGTTCAGTTAGGTTTCGGGTAACTTTACAATCCGGCCGCTAGATGCAGTGGGCGACTTATCAGACAGCGCATGAGCCGGAATGGATCGGGTTCCTGTAATTACTGCCGTCTCTAAATTTATCGTAAATGTCAAAACACTGTCAAAGGTTTGTTGTTCACCACTTGGTTCATACACACACTACATTTTCAGCGCCATCTCGCGGTACGTGATTTTCGCGAATAACCCATTTTACAGATAGAACGAAGAAAATGTGATACCCGAATGAACAATATTATTATTGACGTTTGGAGCATTTGTTTTTTCATGGCAACCGCGATAGACAAAACAATATAATCACGTTCTTTAAATGCAAATATCTCGAAAACGGCTAAACCAAATATCAACATATCAGATATTTTTGAATTCAGATGAAAAAGATCTATTTGATTTTTTGAAAATATATAGGGTGTTCCATTAGAAACTTACCAACTTGGTGTTTTTTTTTAACTTTCCAATATCTATTCGTGATATTGCGCAACACTTTCTGACGATTTAGGACAAACCCTACAACTTTTGTATTAAAAGTTTTTTTCTATCTTTTATAATAAGCGAAGTAGACGCTCTCTAAATATATGGAATAACCCTGTACCTACCTTTTTCGGATACTGAATTATAGCATAAAAAAATTGATTCTCTTCATCTTTGGAAAGTCATAACTCCTTTAATATGCAGTATTGACCAAATATGTATAGAACATTTTCGTTTTGTTTTGAGTCCCCCTACATGCTGTAAGAGTTTGGCCGCATAATTTTGGAACACCCTGTATAAAATAATATGATTAATGTGATGTATCAGTAATAAATGATAGGCGAAATGCTTTAGACAAATGTTTATTGTTTCACATTCACAATTTAGTAATTTTAAGTTTTACCGGTTCTTTATACATTTACTCTTCTCTCGACACGGCGTGCTTTTCCCCTGGCGGCTCCCATCTGACTCCCCGTCTTCAGTCTGCTTTCCGGTCCTGCGCGCATGTGTGCGCCGGATGTTACACACCCTCACCCTTAGCTGGCAGCCTCCTTTTGATCCTGTATCGAGTGTATCATAATCCCTACTAAATAAGTATCATAAGTAAAATTCACAAACAGAGCAATTGAACATTTTTAACATTTCCTTTCGATTCTACTAATTTATTTGTAAATTTGTATTTACATTTCAGTCTTTATATTATCACAAACACAGCAATTGAACATTTTTAACATTTCCTTTCGCATCTACTAATTATTTATAAATTTGTATTTTTCTTTCAAACTACTTTACTATGTACAGGGTGGCCCGTTTAACTTGGGCCTATACCTTATCTCAGAAACTATAGGTGTTATGAAAAAAATGTCGAAGTAAAAGTTGTTCGAAATCAAATGAACTATTATATTTTAATAAAACGAGATCTCTATCTTGCTTCTATACAGGGCGATAAGTTAAAGTTGTATTTTTTTAAATGGAACACCCTGTATATTGTCGCAGTTTTAGATTCTACGTAAAATTCTCATCATCGTCATATACGGTATCATGTATCTAAAACGCCTATTGTTTGAGTTATAAGCATTTAAAATAAAAAATTGACAGATTGGGATCAACTTTGAAAAATTGATAATTCCGATACTAGATATTATTATTATTTGTAACTTTGCACAGACGACTAGCACATGCCGTTGTGTAAAACAGTCGCAGGAAAATTTGACATTTTTTGTACAGGGTACGTGGTTGCAAAGTCGCTGTCAAATTCCAAAGCTTTAAACCTTGATAAGTCAAAAATCTTAAATGGAACACCCCGTATATTATTCCCTAGATCGATGTAGAATTAAATTCCCTTCAAGCTGGTATATGGTTTCCCTATACTTAAAGTTGCTCGTTTTCATGATATTTGACAATTACATACAAGTTTACCATTTTTACTTCTTAAGAATTCCGAAACTGACTAAACATTTTCGCCACTAAATAGTTGACAGTCAATAAGCGGTGATATTATTCTTCTCGTTTTGATAATCTTTTACTACTCCTTTAAATTATTATTAGTCGATCAAATTGGTAGGTAGATCACATATGATTCATATTCTAATTTTTACTAATTATAAAAGGGGTATTCTTTGCATCAATAAATTATCGCAGGTAGCAATGAAAGAATAAAACAAATAATTCACATTGCACATTATTTGACATTTCTCGTAGTTTATTTTTAAGTAGTACTTACATACTTATCTATTTGGGGTATACGGTGCTAAAATTTCTTGTACTATTTTTAACCCCGCAAAACATCACTTCCTTTATTTTAGCTACGCTACGCTGACGAGGAGTGCAATAACTCCGAAACACGTGTCCGCAGCTGCGTCATGTTTCTTTATTGGGGTATACGGCGCTATTAAATTTCTTGTTTAGTTTTTTAGATTTCATATCAGTAAAAAGTGTTCGTGTAGAAACATTGTTAGTTATTTACCGAAAATGTACGACTTTAATTTTTTTTAAATTTCATAGTATCGGTCAAAAAATTTTCGTTTTTCTGTTTACGATTTTATTTTGTTATTCTTAGCAACTTTGCTGCCTCAATTTGAATATTGAGTTTTTATAATGTGCATTGTGACATTTTGACAAACCATAAGAAATGTAAACTTGTAAATGTCAAATATCATGAAAACGAGCAACTTTAGGTATAGGGAAACCATATACCAGCTTGAAGGGAATTTAATTCTACATCGAACTAGGGAATAATATACGTGGTATTCCATTTAAGATTTTTGACTTATCAAGGTTTAAAGCTTTGGAAATTGACAGCGACTTTGCAACCACCCTGTACAAAAAATTTCAAATTTTCCTGCGACTGTTTTACACAACGGCATGTGCTAATCGTCTGTGCAAAGTTGCAAATAATAATAATATCTAGTATCGGAATTATCAATTTTTTAAAGTTGATCCCAATCTGTCAATTTTTTATTTTAAATGCTTATAACTCAAACAATAGGCATTTTAGATACATGATACCGTATATGACTATGATGACAATTTTACGTAGAATCTAAAACTGCAACAATATACAAGGTGTTCCATTTAAAAAAATACAACTTTAACTTATCGCCCTGTATAGAAGCAAGTTAGAGATCTCGTTTTATTAGAATATAATAGTTCATTTGATTTCGAACAACTTTTACTTCGACATTTTTTTCATAACACCTATAGTTTCTGAGATAAGGTATAGGCCCAAGTTAAACGGGCCACCCTGTACATACATACATACATGTGTGTAATGTAAACCTAACCTAAAATTTTACTTTCATATATACCTATACTACCATATCGTATTATCCCTTATTATCAAGCTACACAATCATTTTCTCTCTACTGTTTAGATTATGACTCTACTTCAGGAAACGATAACTTATTTGGTAAAATAGTTGTGTAACTTACCAAGTGCCTGAGAAAATTATAAATTATTATTATTTAACTAGTCAATATTCAATACATAGTCCCTGAACTTACTGGGTAACATAACTTGCCTGCCTGTACTAGTTCTCTGATTTGTGATAACATTTTCTGCTGTCCTACTGCTATTTGTTGCCTTACATATTTCCCTGTTCGGGTCGTCCAACTTATTTCTAAAATTAGAGGTATCGGGATTAGCATTGTTAGATTTGCTATTTGATTTACCTATTTTTGTTTTTAACCCTGGCAAGGTACTATTAGAATTATTTGGCCTTATACCTGATTCTTCCCCACTTACATTTACCCCGTTCTCTGCTATTACTTGATTATCCAAGGTCTCGACTGACGGTGTTGTTGCTTTAACCTTGCTAGGTTCTTCTACGATACTAGATTGTCGTTCAACAGTGCTGGCAGAATTTCCTCCGCTATAATACCGGAATCGTAACTTTGATGGTTCGGTCTGCTGCAAGTCTCGACTCGTCGTCTCGTCCATGTTCTGCGACATTTTCAGTAACTGATAGTGATTTGCACTTCTTTTCCATATATTTCCTTCCCTAATTTTGCACAAATACATATGTTGTTTTTCCAATTTTCTTTACCACTTCCGCTTCTGTCCATTTCCTGTGGTTTACCGTTCTATAATCCGCAGCCATCACTTTCTCGACTTTCTCGTTCTTCCCCCGAAGCATTTCGTTTGTCGTTCCTGGGCTTCCCTGTGGTTCTTCAAATTTTTATTTTGTGGTGCGTAGTTCTCTCTACAAAAATAACTTTGCTGGCGTTTCCTTCGTGGAACAGTGGGGTGTTGTCCTATAAGAGAGTAAGAATTCTGAAACCATAATGTTAATATTCTTATGTCTATTTGCTGGGTCGCTTAATCTACTTTTTATATTTGCCTTAAATGTCTTTACCGCATTCTCCGCAAAACCATTTGATTGGGGGTTGCCTCGAGGTGACGTGATGTGTTTGATAGCGTTCCTTTTGAAAAAATCTTGTATATTGGCTGCTACGAATGATCTACCATTATCCGTGACTACTGTTTTTGCCAGTCCCCACCTTGAAAATAAGTCCTTAATTTTTTCTTCCGTCTCACCCGACGTCATTGTCTTCATTATATAAATCTCCAACCATTTTGAATACGCGTCCACTACCACTAAAAATGTATTACCATTTATTGGGCCACAATAGTCCATATGTATTCTTTTCCACGGTGCATCCTCTAATTTCCATGGGGTCAACTCGCACTTCGGTGGCGATTGTCTATTTTGCAGGCAGTGTACACACGATTTACATTTGCTTTCGATCTCTTTATCTAAGTCGGGCCAGTAGATAAATGATCTAGCCAGACTTTTCGTCTTAAGGTGGGCGGAAAAATAGGTTAGATTTGCCTAAAATAAGCACTTCGTAGTTCGACAATTTCTGCCGCATCCCTGAACCGATTCAAAATATTTTTTGACTGGCTTTTAAAAAAAACTCGGTAGAATAGTACTGGACTATTAAAAAACTCGAGAAAATGACGATTCTTTTCTTACCAAGCTGTTAAACTTCGTAAACTTTTAACCTAATTTTGAAATAATTAAAAAAGTCGTGATCTCAATAAAATAGTACTGGTCCAATCCGCTACGCTATATTAAACACATACATGTTTAAATTTTGATTTTTTATTAAGTAATTATTGAAAAAATGTCGAACTACTAAACCAATATCACTGAAAATAAATACGTTATATAATGCAGAAAATAAGTTTTTTGGTTCGAAATTATACTAAAGAATGACATATAGAACTTTGGCTACTGTCTCGTAGATGGCAGCAAAGTCAAAATTATAAATTGAATATTCTGTCAATCTTTTAATTTATTTGAAAGGTCGTATAAAAATATTGAAATCAATTTCAGGATGAATATAAACCGCCGCAGTAGTTTGTTATAAAGGGGCATTCCCAACCATTTTCGTTTGCATTTTGCTTTCCGTACCCTATACATTCCTATTGGTGCCTGAAGTACATTTATGAGGCACCACCAATAGAATCTCGTAAAGGGTTAACGCTTGGAATATTTTCATGTTGCCGAATTTTGAGGCTGCGCATTTAAGCGCACGTGAATGACAACTTAAGTAGTGACAGCTGACAGAAGAAAATGTGTTAACGACTATGAACATTGGAAATGTGTTATTTATTATTAGTATTATTTAAAAAGATGAGTAAAATTGAAAAGGAATTGACATTTACGAGTTGTAGACAACGATATGGTAATAAACGAACGTGAAACTTTTAAGTGCCGAAGTTCATACCACCTAAACATGGCTGCACCAACAAAGGGAAAAATCTTAATTAACATCTATAATCTATAGTATATTACTGAAAACTGGAAATTAGCTAGTTTGGCAAAAGTGGGAAAAAGTAAAATGTGTGTGTATTTCAGCTGTATTAGAAAAGGAAGTACCCAAATTGAAACTGGTTTCTACAGCAAATTGTTCAGATTAAAATGTTAGGAACCTACCTACCACTAGTTTGATGATTGTAAAACATTTCTTATTATTTTTAATAATGCAATCATTCTATTAAATATAATAAATATATTATTAAATAATGTCTTTCTGTTTTATGTTTTATTACTCCTACCTTAAACATATATCCGAAGGAAAATGATTTTTTGTTTCTCAGGAAAATTTCCGTATCACAGGTACGCCAAGAAAAGTATACAAACAGCTGTTTCGGGGTGTCACAACTAACCTCAAAATTATGCATTTTCTAAGTTTTTCGAATATTATGTCGCTTTTATCATAAAATTTCTGCTGGGTTCCTGTACTATCAACTAAAATCTTATTCAGTGTATAATTATTAAAGTTTTATCTAATAAAATAAGATGCTTTTTGTTGGTTTGAAATCCAACCTATAATTAGCAGTCTATTTTTAATAATCTACAATATTGAAACTTTATATATCTATTATTTGAATGAGCTTTTACATTGTATGATGGATCCAAGCTAGAACTACAAAAATTAAAATTAAAATTGAAAATAAATTTGCAAAAACTATAAATTTAAGGTTATGTTATTCATATGGTCGTAGTAACAAAAAAAATGATAATGCTCAAACAGTTAGATTATTTACAACACTACCCATAAAAAAACACAATTGTCCAAGGCACAAATAAATATTATAAATATGTATATACAAATATCCAAATCGCAAAATAATATAAATATTTATAACTAGATAAAACAAGCTGTCAAATCTAAAAATATTATCAGAACAAAAGTCACTAGTAATTAAATTAGATATGTATGAATGTAGTTATAGAGCAAGAGCCCAGGGCCGCCAGACACAACTTATTTTCTGAAAGGCAAAACGTGAGATACTGAGTAGCTTTTATATGTACTTTGAACGCCTGCATACCTGCTAAGTTTGCTCGACGGCCGATTTACAGGTATCAGGTGAGAAAGGTAAGTAAAAATAGGACTAACTTAACTTAAATTCTGATGGCTGTTTTTTATGTATACTTTATAAAACATTATTATAAAATAATATCCGCACTGCCAGACACTTTCCGTCGGCCATAACTTCTGCCAGACGCTTTAAAGCTCTTAAAAAAATAATTGAACTTAACTTATATTCTGACGTTTGATTTTTATATATGTTATTTAGAGAACTATTTTAAAACTATATTTGTTGAGCCAGACAAATCGTATGGGCCAAACATCCCCCCAGACATAAAAAATATTCAACCGTGAGCATGAGCGCGAGGGTACTATGCTTGCGTTTTAGAGCAAGTGAGACATCTATGTGAACTGATTTCAGCCCGCCTTAAGTCTACTGTGTGCTGTATAGTAGTAAGAGTGCAACTGTTATACCGGTAACAGCATAACACGTGTTTTCCAATGATCCTAACGATGATGACCAGGACGATTAAAAGATAATAAAATAATTTTTTTATTACAAATTACTAATAATTATCTTATTATTAAAAGAAATTGCCTCAATAAATATTTTGCGAACCTTTCTAAAATGAAATGTTAATAATTTTTTATTTAACAAAATTAATTGCTAACAAATATTTATTTCCTAAATATAGGTACACAGTAAATTAATTTTAAATAAATACATGAAAAACTATTGAACCAAAATTGGTAAGTATAAACATTATATTTGCAAAAAATTTGTATATATTTTACATAATTTAATATTATGGAGATATTATTAAGGACTTTCATATACATTAAACGTATTTCAAATGCCTCGATATTATACTGTACTCTAAAGACTAAATTGAAGAGAGAGAAATTAGTTCACATAGATGTCTCACTTGCTCTAAAACGCAAGCATAGTACCCTCGCGCTCATGCTCACGGTTGAATATTTTTTATGTCTGGGGGGATGTTTGGCCCATACGATTTGTCTGGCTCAACAAATATAGTTTTAAAATAGTTCTGTAAATAACATATATAAAAATCAAACGTCAGAATATAAGTTAAGTTCAATTATTTTTTTAAGAGCTTTAAAGCGTCTGGCAGAAGTTATGGCCGACGGAAAGGGTCTGGCAGTGCGGATATTATTTTATAATAATGTTTTATAAAGTATACATAAAAAACAGCCATCAGAATTTAAGTTAAGTTACTCCTATTTTTACTTACCTTTCTCACCTGATACCTGTAAATCGGCCGTCGAGCAAACTTAGCAGGTATGCAGGCGTTCAAAGTACATATAAAAGCTACTCAGTATCTCACGTTTTGCCTTTCAGAAAATAAGTTGTGTCTGGCGGCCCTGGGCTCTTGGACTATTATAAAAACGAATGATTGCGCGTAATAATAATGTAAAAGATGTGAGTATAATGTCCCCATCTATCAAAGGGTAGATAAATTACAACACATCACTCCACCTATCTCATAGTAGATAAATTACAATACGTCAATACGGTTATATTGGCAAAAGCTACATGTAGTTCCATCTGTTGGAATTTATAAGGTTAGCGACTGGGACCGCCGCCGTTAACAATACCGAAATGGTGTGAGTGTAGTTCGTTTAACAGTCTACCTCGTAAAACGTTAGGTATTACGATTCTATATCCCCACATGAGGACTCCTTTTTCTATTGTGAGCTCCTGTCTTCTATTATAATACGGACGAATACTATTTTCCTTTGCCTCTGGCCATTTTCCATTTCTGACGTACTCCATTACCTCACTTAATACTGCGTCCTCTTTCGTTTTCTTTCTCACCTCGTCGTTGTTTATAGGCCAATCCTCCACCGTGTCTGTGAAGTTTAAGTATTGTCCCCTGTCGGAATACTCCTCCGAATTTGTGTGTGTATTTATAGGAAATCTTGATAAGTAATCGGCTACTTTATTATCGGTGCCTTTGATATACTCTATATGGTATTGAAAACTTGATAAAAATACCTTCCATCTCTGTAGCCTACGTGCATACATTTGGGGAATCCCTTTGCTTTCTCCATAAATACTTAATAACGGTCGGTGGTCTGTCCTTAAAATGAATTTTTTTCCATATAGATACTGATAAAATTTGCATAGTGCCCAATATATCGCCAGCGCCTCTAAATGTATTATCGGGTACCTTGTCTCTGCTGGCATCAGCGTCCTGGATGCAAAGCAGATCGGTCGTTCATCTCCATTCTTAAGTATATGTGAAAGAGTTGCTGAAATCCCTACTGTACTCGCATCCGTCGTCAACACCAATGGTAGGCCCGGGTCAAAATGTACCAAAATCAAATCTGACGCTATCACCTCCTTTACTTGCTTGAATGACCTCTCACACTGTTCGTCCCAATGAAATTCCACATTTTCTTTCAATAGATTATAAATTGGTCTCAAAATTTGCGCTGCATTCGGTATAAATTTCCCATAGTAATTTATTACTCCTAAGAATACTCGCACATCTCGTGTTCACTTTAGACTCGGCTGTAAAATCGCCCTAGTTTTTTCTTCTGATTTCATCAGTCCTTTAGGTGTTATTCTAAATTCTAAGTAGTCTAGCGACTCCTTGAAAAACTCGCATTTTCTCACTTTTAGTGTTAATCCAGCTTCTTTTAGTTTCCTACATACCTTCCTCAGTGTATCGATATGCTCTTCGCCTGTGGTACCAGTTACTAATATGTCATCTAAAGAACAAGTGACATTATCCATGCCCTTAAAGAGATTTTCTATACTTTTTTGAAAGATAAAACTAGCTACATTTATGCCATAGGGAAGGCGATTAACTAAATACAAACCTCGAGGTGTATTCCATGTAACTATTTCTCTGGATTCTGGACTCAATCTGAATTGGTTATATGCAAATGCCATATCCAGCTTTGTAAATGTTTTTCCACGATGGAGCTTAGCAAAAATTTCCTCTATCCTTGGTAATGGGTAAGCCATCTCCTTTAAATGTTTATTTACCGTAACGCAGTAATCTCCACAGAGACGTAGAGTGCCATCTTCCTTCAATATCGGCACCAGGGGGGTCGCCCATTCTGACGTTTCCGAAGGTGTGATAATTCCTGTTTTTTCCAATCGATCCAATTCTGTATCCATTAAATTTTTATAGGCGAGTGGGACTGGACGAGCCCTGCAGAAGATCGGACTCGCATTTTCCTCTAAATGAAGCGATATTTCTGCGTATCGGTAACTGCCAACACTGTCGCTAAATACCTCCGGAAAATCGCTTGCTAATTGCCTACCAACATCCTCAGTCGACACCTTGTTTATCATGGTACATGGTAGAGATATAACATGGTATGTCACGGCGCACATTTTGACTACCGCTAGGACTACGTCATCAAGTAGAAATCTTGGCGCGAATTTTAAATATAAAGTAGAATAATTGGATAGATTTTGCTATTTCTAAATAACATCTAATCTTGAAATTAAGTACCTACAAATTGAAAATCAACGATGCTTATTATCGGAATGTTTACCTGCACTTTTAATTAGAATGTATTTGACATAATATGAAATAAACTTTGAAATTATAATCATGATTTTTAATAAATAAAAGTTGTAACATTTCACATTTGTAGACTTTAATTGAAAATAATTTATTCTTTCATTGAATATAGAATGTTAGATAATGTTTACATAATTGTTCATAATATTCGATGAAAGAATATATAGTTTAAAGTAATGAAGGGATATTCAACAAAGTTGAAATCTACTTACTATTAAAAAGGACATGGAAAACATAATAATAACTACATAATAAAGCATAATATAACTATTTTTTGAATCCTGTAAATTTTGTGATCTTGTTTGTTTTTCTAGAGTTATCTTGTATTTTTCTGTTGATTTCTCGTAGACGAATTTAAGTAAGTTCTTGTCCAAACGAGATAAATTGAATAGCATAGCTGGCAAGCATCTTTTGCTATATTGTCAAAGATTTGATCCTCTTCAATTTCTCGCCGTGGTTAAAGGAGTCCTCCATGACCTTTGAGCATTTTTCAATTAAAACTGATACCACCAGACTAAATTAATAAATTCAAATAGGTAACCAAAACTTAACATTCTTAAATGTTGTGTAGCAGATTTGACAATTTGTTATTTGACAGTTGACAGTTCCCACTTTGCAGAAAACAGATAGCTATTTAGTGGCACTCAACAAGTTTTTCTACTTGCGCAGTACAGTACGAAAATCGAGCCGAGATAAAACTAACCATATTTTATCTCAACCATGATCATGGTATAAGGAGAATGGTATACCCACGCGCAGGCACGGTGACGTTACTCAGTTTAAAAAGTGGCAGGGGTGACATCACAATTAACCTCAAAAATATGTATTTTCTAAAATTATCGAATATTATGTCAATTTTATTAAAATTTCTACTTAATTTCTGTACTATCAACTAAAATCTTGTTCAGTGCATTATTAATAAAGTTTTAATTGGCTTAATCTAATAAAATAAGATGCTTTTTGTTAGTTGGAATTCTAACCTAAAATTAGTAGTCTATTTTTAATATTTTTTCCATCCTAAACGATCTATCACAATTTATTTTCCTTTTACGACAGTCAAGAAACACCAGGCATATTAACAGTTGGAACTGCATCAGATCTTCAATTTCTACTGTTTCTGGGGGGAATATAACAACATCTGCTGTATTAAAGAAATTTCAAAATCTGTTGATTCTGTTGGGTTGAAATGTACAGGAGAAATACGTGCTATAAACAGACAATAGGTAATGAAAAGGATAAACCGGCGAAATAAAAAATTAACCTGCTATTTTTCAAATTAATTTTATCGCTGATCCATATACTTTAGCGAGCTCTTCAACGCGGAGAAATGTAAAATACTTGATGTCAGTACCTTTTTGTCTTCTTGTAATAATTGTTACACCCAGCCACAGCACAAACAAGCATGGTGTTATTCGTTAACACTATTAAAAATATTAAAATAAAGATTAAATGTGCGAAATCACAACTGACTTTCGACGTTTTTTAAACTGAGTGACGTAATGCGCAGTAGATACACAAATTGGACGGCAACCTGACATACCATTATCCTTATACTATGTTGTTTATCATTCCAAATCCAATTTCAAACTTATCCAGCCAATCTCTACCTAGAATACCAATACCAGCATTATCTACTATATAAAACTTTATTGAGGCTTCTTTATTTTTATATTTTACTTTTAATATTATGTAGCCTTCTGGCTTGAAAATTGTTATATGACTTCAAAATAGTAAAATCTGTTTTTAATTTATATTCATTAAAATTACTGTCATACAAATTTTTACTTATAGCTGAAACTGAAGCACCGGAATCGATTTGAAACGCATATCTTACCCTATCTATTTCTATTTCTACAGCAAATCTATCTTGCTTTCCCTCACCTTTACAAATACTATTATCAACATTTACATGTAACATATTAAAATCGACATTTTTGTTTAAATTTTTGTTCGCCACTACCTCCGTTAAGTGCCATAGGCTTCCTATATTCTCTATTTCAATATTTTCTGAGTCTGAGTCTGTTTTACAATCATTTATTTCTACAAAGTGCAAATTTTTGTTTTTATAACAAACCTTAGCTAAGTGTCCCTTTTGTTTGCATATTGCACAATTGAAATTGTAATAAATACACTGACCTGTATGGCTTTTACCACAAACTTTACACTGTTCATTATATTCCTGTGACCTCGACTTCGACTCCATTTTCCTATCATCGTTAACTCGTCTCTTCGTATTATGTTGGCCTGACTGATACTGGTTCTGCGCTGACGCTGCTCTATATCGATTACGTTTCCGGTTACCCCCATTTGGATTATTTGACCATTCCCGCCAATCATAGATCTCGGTACTTGTCCTCCATCTCCGTTTCGCCCCTGTTGTCGGTGCTGACTTATCCGATTTTGCGCAGTACGCACAAACTTAACCTCTTCCAAACGGTTGGCGTTGCTCTCCCTCTTCCTAGCTATTTCCACCATTTTCTCCAAATCTGCCGTTTCGGACTCCTCACACAAACGGTCAAATTAATATGCTCTCAGATTTAATGCCGGTTACGAATTTTTCCTTTATAAACTTAGTCAGATCTACCTCAAATTTGCATTCTATGGACAGCTTACATACTCTCGCGTGCCACTCCGCAATGGACTCGTTGGCTTCCTGTTTCGCTTCATGGAAGCGTCTTCTTTCTCTCCATACAACGGGTTGCTTTCCATAATGACTTGAAAGTATTTTGCTTAGGTCTGCATACTTTTTTCCGTTCGGCTGCTGAGGATAGCACAAATCGCGTAATAGCAGTAGGTATTCGTGCCTATTAGGCTCAGGAGGGTAGCTACTTGTCGCTCGCTTTCCACCTTATTTGCAGTGAAATATTCCTGTAATCGTTCGTTATAGATAACCCAGTCATCCAACTCTGGATTAAATTCCGAAAATTGTCCAACGGCATTCGACATTTTGTCACATTTACTACCGTACACGTTTTCTCCGCGTTAACTCCACTTATACCACTTTATCAACTCGTCGCCAATTTGTGATGTATCAGTAATAAATGATAGGCGAAATGCTTTAGACAAATGTTTATTGTTTCACATTCACAATTTAGTAATTTTAAGTTTTACCGGTTCTTTATCATTTACTCTTCTCTCGACACGGCGTGCCTTTCCCCTGGCGGCTCCCATCTGACTCCCCGTCTTCAGTCTGCTTTCCGGTCCTGCGCGCATGTGTGCGCCCGATGTTACAATTAAAAAATGTGTTTGAAATAAAAATAAAATTTGAAAATAAATAGAAAATATTTGTACGTATGATTTAAATACTGAACAAATGATCTAATAAGCGCGGATATCTGAAGTAGGTAAGGGAAACAATTGATATTTAGTTGTCAAGTTTAGCTGTATTAACTTTTATTAGAAAAAGTTTAGTTGCAGAACATTGGAAGGTACGAACATGATGGCATTCCGATAACAGAGGAAAAACTTGCACTTTTCTAAATAATAATTTCGGTGATCAGTGGTTTACAAATAACGGTCCTCAACTGTGGCCCCCACGATCTCCAGACATAACCCCTCTGGACTTTTTTTATGTGGGGTTATGTAGAAAATATTGTTTATGCCAATCCCTTAACCACAAAAGAAAATTGCAAAAAAAGAGTTCGAATCGCTCACACCCCAGCAAATTAGCGCTACTACAAAAAGTGAAGGTAACAGAGTACCTAAATATTTAGAAATTGAATTGAATTGATCTGAAATTGTTGATAATTTATAAGGTATAGTTGAAAATACATTTTTAAAATATTTTACATGTAATTTTTGTTATAACAGGTAAATATCTCGAAAATTGTACATTTTTGACATAAGGAAGTAGACATAGTTTTGCAATATTTTTTAATGAAAAATCATGATTTCAAATAAAATTTGGGGGTTGCCATTTAAAAAAGAATAGTTTTATCATATTTTTTAAACGTAAGTTTAATGGTATTTATTTATTTGTTTCTATTTATATTTACATTATTTATAACATTCTAGCAAATGGTATCTCTTTGTAATTTGACTAATTAAATTTTATCTAATATTTATTATTCGTTTTTGAAAGGTCTGCATCTGTTAGAATATCGCCGCTTAAACCGTAAGTTTTCGGTATAGGTACCTATGTTACACATAATGGCACTAGAATTTTATTTAGTGTAGAATCTAAAAATGCAACCGGAAGGGGCAGAAAAATGACAATATTTTAGTTGGAAGAAATTTCATAGCTGTATTATAAATACACTGACGATCAATTGAAGTGACCCAAGAAATATTTGCATCAACTTCCAACTCATATATCTTTTGATACAAGAATCGCAGAGCCATAATTCTTTTTAGGTATTATAGATATACGCCTCAAGAATATGTGACACATTTTGCTTGTCCTTGTCTCGTTTATTTTTGAAGATACGGTGATGAACGTTGAGCTATATTTTTCTGCCAAAGTTTGAGGTCGTGCATGGAGTGTCACTTTGTACCCTTATTCATTACGTTCATTTTCATTTTTGATTGATTGTGCTAACTTAATTGTTGTTGATTTTTTGAGAATTTTTATACAAGACATTTTTTTACTTTAAATGCTTACTTTGTTTAATGATTACAATTAAATCTTACACGTACAGGGTGTTCACGCGAGAATTGAACCCCCCGCCTAGATCCCTCCGCTTTGACACAATTTGAAAAATAAAAATTCGTTCCTATACGATTTTTTCCGTAGTTTTCAAATATGTCCATCGTAATTTCATATATCTCGTCATATACAGAGTGTTGCATTTTTTTTTTCAACTTGTGTGACACCCTGTATTTAATTATCGTAGTTAGTGCAGTTTTTCATTCTGAACACAAATAAAAGGAAAAAATCTAACGGACTCAAGTCCGGACGTCGAGCTGGCCATGCTATAGGACCGCGGTTACCCATCCATTGACCATAGGTATTGTTTAAATAATTAACCACCGGTAAAGATTTTGTGGAGAGTGCTCCGTCTTGTTGCCAGATTACGTTGCAATATCTTCTTGGAAAGTGAATACCTTGTAGTAATTGGTATATTTAATTTCTTAGAAAGTGAAAATAACGATGGCCTGTTAAAGCGCTATCGTAATATATTGGGCCGATTATTTGATAATTGATAATTCCGCACCATAAGCTGAAAGACTGCCTCAGCTTTAACCAGTGACGTAGAATGGTTAAAACTGAGGCAGTCTTTCAGCATACCTTTAATAAACTTATATCTAAAACCGCATAGTTTCTGAGATACAGGGGGTCAAAGTTTAATTTAAAAAAAATATATTTTTTTAAATATAATCTTAATTAGTTGAGGTATTTTTACGAAACTTGCTTGACAAATTAACAGTAACAAGTAACGTTTTCCAAAAAAAATTCGACCCGCTAATTTATACAGTGGCGGAGTATTCACTTTTTTAATTTTTACTTGTTAAAAAATAGTGATAAATTAAAAAAATTAACATTTATAAAAACTACAATTATTTCTTAATAAAAAAGTTTTCTTGGCATTTTTGTCATAACCCAAAGCTTTGTCCAAAAAATTGGTTCAGAAAACGTTCTGCAGAGCTATAAATTAGATTCTTGAATACTCCACCACTGTATAAATTAGCGAGTCGAATTTTTTTCCGAAAACGTTACTTGTTACTGTTAATTTGTCAAGCAAGTTTGGTAAAAATACCTCAACTAATTAAGATTATATTTAAAAAAAAATTTTTTTTAAATTAAACTTTGACCCCCTTTTTATTAAAGTTTATTAAAGTAAGTCCATTTATTTTAACGTACTCTATTAGTTTCCGAAGTTTAATCGGTAAATTCTGAACCACCCTGTATAGAAATTCAGGGTCTCTTTGATTCGCAAAAGGCAATACAATAGGCCGCAAAATTTGATGGAGGTACCTATCCCGCGCATTCACAGTTTCATTTGCGAAAACTATAAATTCAGTTCTCTCCCCATGTCAAAAAGTCAAAAAATGTACTGTTGTATAGAAATCCTCAAAAAACCAACAACAATTAAGTTAGCACAATCAATCAAAAATGAAAATGAACGCAATGAATGAGGGTACAAAATGACTATATTGTGATATCCGATATCCGGTTTGGGACACTCCATGCACGACCTCAAACTTTCGCAGAAAAACATAGCTCAACCAAAGATTACTATAAAGATGTTTCACTCGATGTATACGGTTTTATTTTTTGTGCTGTTTTCATCTCTCTTTGTACAACTACTAAAGCCATGCGCATTGCGTCGCTAAAGGCGGTCCTAAATTTGACAGGTATGCATTTAGCAAAATGGAATAACCGCACAGAGACGGACTTGGCCACAAAATAACTAAATATTGAATACACAAGTTTCTAAAAGTTTTTAATATTTTCTAAAGGATATGATTTAACTGAAACAAATGATAATTATTTTTGTTTTCATATAAATATAAAAATAAAAATAAATAAATATTCTTTATTATCCAACAGAATACATAAAAGGATTATAGGACTAGTCAAAATTCAGTTTACAAATATAAAGAGTACAGAACTAGAGTTTAAAATGACATAAATAAGATTGTTTAGTTACATATTTTGTGTAAATTCGTCAATACTATAAACACACAGAGTCAGGACCAGATTTTTTATTTCCTTATGTGTCTTAAATATTTTAGGCTTTTAATATTTTTGGGGAGACTATTATAAAGACTTAAACCTAATATCACAAGAGACTTGTTAATGAGGTTAAGGCGGTGTGTTGGAATTGTGAAGTCATTTTTGTTGCGAGTTTCATAAGAGTGGAAATCTCTGTTCGTATGAAAGTCATTCCTATTGATGAATACATACTGAAGCAAGTTAATGGTTTTAAAAATAAATATGATTGGTACATTTTTTTAATATGGCACTAGGTAGTCCCTCTGGGTCAGGGGAAAATTTAGTTTATGTTTAATGATATTTAGGACCTCACTTTCTGATAATTCATCTAGGTAGAAGCTATTTTTTTGAGTGGCAATATGATTTGTTTCTTTTTCACCTCTGAAGTTTATATTCGAGATAATTTGCTTCTATAAAGACATTGTTAAATCTTTCTGCAATTTTCATTGGATCACTGATAGTTTTATTTTCATGTGTAAGAGTTATATTTTTATGTACCTACGCCTTTGTTATTATTTAGTTCAGAAATGATTTTCCATGCGACTTTACTTTGATTATTTTTGTTTTTATATGAAATGTAGTCAGTTTCTTGAATATGATTTTTTTTTCTATAAATTTTCCGTTCATTTTTAACTGTAAGGTCTCCGTTATATACTGAGTATGTGCATTTCTATTGGTTGTATCCTAGCAATAGCGCAGGCTAAAACGTTATAGAATTCCATTTAAAAAGTGCAGGGTCCAAATTTAAACAGACCGGAATAGAACTTGTGTATAGTGATTAAAATAAATTTATGGCGATTTAAGGAAATGAACAAAAAGTTTTATTCTTTTACTAAATTAAATATTATATGACGATTTAACGCAAAATCATGTGAAATGTGTTTTAGGCACTTGACGTGTTACGTGCCTAAAACAAAACACCAGTATTTCGCAATTTGTATCAAAAATTGCTATTTTCAATTTAAAATATTCTACAAATGTTGTAATTTTTGTAATTTTAAATTTTTTACGTGACCTTTTGAGGTGAGGTCTCTGTTTAAAAATTTTAATGAATAAAATATACGGACCCTAACATACAAAGCAAGTAAGAAATCAAAAGGAAATTGTTCGCAAGGATGCAACATAACAAATTCTTTAAGTTGTTCTTTTATTTGAACACCTACATTGCTTTCAATTGCTAATTGTGGAAATATTTCACAAAATTTCCTTTCCAATGTGTCTTGGTTTTCATAAGCTTTAAAATATGAATATAACTAATTGTCTTCCGTCAACTCTGCCGTATGTTTAGCATATGTATGACACTTATCACATTCATGTTTATTTAAACATTTTTTTATAAGATAGCCACAAATATAGGTAAGAGTATTTAACTTAATTGTCTGTTAAGTTCAACATTATAACTGCGGCTATTAGGACAACTTAAAATACAACAACGGCTAGGAGCCATGTTTGTTTATAATATAATATTAAAAAACGAAAACGCACAACACAAACTATTGAAAATACAATAGGTATAATCCAGGAGCATAAACGCACACTAATTGTAAAGTAAGTAATATATGAACTACAACAACTCAAAAGCACAAACAATTTTATTAAAGAAAGAGGTTATCAACGACTTGTTTACAAATGCCGGCTGTTTGACGTTTATCGTCTTTGGGCGATATCACTGCGATATTAAAACTGAGGACAGCGCCGCACGTAGCTATTTTGCAACTATTTGCCAGGGCCATGCGCAGAAACGGAATTCAGTGAAGACAATGTTGGAAGTACTTTTTAGAGAGATAGATATAATTGACTAAAACACTTGGAGAGTGAAACATCTTTATAGTAATCTTTGGCTCAACGTTCATCACCGTATCTCCAAAAATAAACGAGACAAGGACAAGCAAAATGTGTCACATATTCTTGAGGCGTATATCTATAATAGGTACCTACCTAAAAAGATTTATGGCTCTGCGATTCTTGTACCTATCAAAAGATATATGAGTTGGAAGTTGATGCAAATTTTTCATGGGTCACTTCAATTGATCGTCAGTGTAGTTTCGGAAATACAGATAGTTTAAGGTCGTGTTGATACACCCTGTAGGTTTATTTGATTTTATTTTAGTTAGGTTGTGTTTCCACATTTTGTGAAGGTGAATTTCTGCTTTTACCCTACCTAAATTAAGTTTGGCAATTTTTTTTCAATGCCTATAGGTATTAAGTTTAATAATTTGGCATATTTTTTTTTTATTTACACCGTATTTTCGTAAAACACGATAAATCAAAAATATTCGGAATACTTTACAGCCGACGTTGACATTAATACGCACTCCCCATAAGAATTATCGCATCACTAGAAATTGACCATAAGTTTTATTTTCTTCTGAGTAGTTTGTCCGATTTGGATGTTTTTTTTGCATTGTAGGTTGACTCTTCAGTAATGTTACTGTGCTACTGATTTTTTGTAAAAATTCACTTTTGCTACCGGGTGTAACTATGATGTTGTACTTGTTTCGAAAATTTGTAACACCCTGTGGAGTATAACAGCAACAACAGCACGTAACAATTCAGTGCTAACTCTTGCCTTATCTTTTCTTAACATTATCTTTTTTGGTTTACTTCAATATCTGTGTTAACAGATGAGATATACGCAGTTTCAAAACACTGCTTACTGGCCATTTATGTTAAAATTGCCAAGGTAATCTTATTTACTTAGTTGTTTCAACAAGGATTATAATAATAATAATAATAATAATAATAATAATAATGTTTATTAGGGGTGCGAAATGCGGACCGGCAACCTCCTCGCGGTGCACCCTGGACAGGGAGGGGCAACCCTCCTTGACAAATGTCGGACGTGGGTCCTCAGGGCTAACCATCCTGGGGACTCTTTTCCTCTGGTTTTCGACCGAGACAGAGGACAGGCCCCTCACAATCGACCCCAGTCGGATGGGGGTCAGAGACAGGTGGGAGGGGCCTTACCGGACGGTCTCAACGACGACGACTTGGCAAATGTACATGGACGCTTTAGGTGGACGGAGGGATTAAGGGATGACCTGCTGACCTGCTACGAGAGCAGCGAACCTGGGCGAAGGGGATACATGGCGCGATTACACCGGTTGTGGTGCGATATGCACCCGGAGTATCGCGCCTTCTCTCAACAACATCTGAGAGATCAAGTATCCTTCCTGCGCAGAACAGGTTACGTAAGGGCACCTCGTCAGCGTGAAGAAGTGCCTGCCGCACTTCCACCGCGGCAAATACCAGCTGACGAGGAACATCCTCCTGAGTACACCGATATCGCTTTAAGGACGAGGGTTAACCTTAACACCAGGGTTAACCCAAAGCCACAAGACCTGGCACGAATGGATTCGTTGATTAGTGAGGAGCTTCCAGAAGATGCCAACATCTGGCAGATCAACAGCGCGGTGTACGCTGCCGCCAAGCAACTCGTTCCACAACAGCGCCTGGCAAGCGCAGTTGATAGGGTCGGGAAAGCTAAGCGGCGCGTACAGAAGATCGAAGCTAAAATTCGATCAGCAAGGCAACACGCTTCTCGAATCCAGAGTGTGGTGGATTATATAGTCGCAGGTAGACCATTTACACCGAAGGTCCGGCGAGTGGCAGCCGGACTGAGACGCCAACACCACACTCTAAATCGCACAGTGCTGCAGACCATCAAGCAGCACTGTCTAGATAGGATTCGAGCGCTTATGGCTATTAAGAAAACTTTGGTCAGGCGAATGCGGAGTTTGGAACAAAACAAATTGTTTCAAACAAACCCGTCTCGCCTGTTCCAAGAGCCACAGCGTGTTGTCGAAAATCCGCCAACTGTTGATAATGTCGAAGCCTTCTGGAAAGGAATCTACGAAGTCGCGAGTCCATTCGATAATGACACTCCAGCTATAGCACACTTCGAGGCTCTCTGTCATAGAGTCTTAGAAGAGCCAGACGAAGTGTGCCCGGCAATCAGTACGGAAGAGGTTCAACAAGCACTTGTTGGAACCAAGAACTTCGCTGCCCCGGGTCCAGATGGTATAAACAACTGGTGGTGGAAGAAGTTTCCTTCCACCCACCGCCATCTGGCCCGAGTTTTCAACTCATGGTTGAACGAGGGGCAGCAAATTCCGGACTGGTTTGTCGAGGGGCGAACTGTGCTAATCCCCAAAAAGGGGGATCTGTCTGACCCAAAAAATTATAGGCCGATTACCTGCCTCAACTCCTGCTACAAGTTATTTACTCGTATCTTGTATACCAGGATGTTGAGGTCTGTTGATCCGGTCTACCAACAGATAAACGAACAGCGTGGTGCCAAGAAGGGCCTGGCAGGTTGCAAGGAAAACCTGCTGATAGACCGCTGTATTACACAGGATTCTGTGCAGTACAAGCGGAATCTGTCAATGGCCTGGATTGATTATCGCAAGGCATTTGATACAACATCCCACGAGCTTTTGTTACACTTGCTCGGATGTCTTGCGGTACCAGCACCACTAGTGAGATGCATCGAACAACTGTTGCCGCTTTGGAGAACTCGCTTCACCATAACATCCGGTTCCGAGCGAGTTTCGACAGAGTTGGTGACATTTAAGAGAGGAGTGTTTCAGGGTGACTCTTTGAGTCCGCTCCTCTTCTGCATCTCACTGCTGCCGCTATCTGTTGGACTCCGCCAAACCCGCGGGTATCAGTGTGGGCCACCCAGCAACCGGAGGCATAAGGTCACCCATCTATTTTATATGGATGACCTTAAACTCTATACCTCCGGAGAGCGAGAACTTCAAAATGCTCTCAGGGTGGTCGAGGAATACACGCGGGCAATTGGAATGGAGTTTGGGTTGGACAAATGCGCAGTCGTCCACCTCAAGAGAGGACGATGCGGGGAATTCCACGAAGATGCGCAGCTCGCAGACGGAAGCATCCTACGACATTTGGATGCCGGAGAGACCTACACATACCTGGGTGTGGAACAACGTCACATCCAGGATGTGAACCAAATAAAGGATTCTCTCCGTGGCAAGTACAGACACCGACTCCGAAAGATTTGGTCTTCTGAACTTTCGGGGAAGAACAAGGTGTCTGCCACTAATATGCTTGCCGTTCCGATTCTGCTCTACTCCTTTGGAGTAGTTAAATGGCGAGTAGATGAGCTGCGCCAATTGGACAGGGATACCCGCAAAATGATGAATATCCATAGGAGTATTCATCCTAGATCGTCCGTTCCTCGTGTGTACCTCCCACGTCAACGGGGGGGCCGAGGACTCTTGAGTCTGGAGTGTATGCATGGCAGAGTAGCACTAAGTATGGCATGTAACATCCTAAGGAGCTCGGATCCTCTCCTACGGTTAGTGAGAGATCATGAAACCGTGGGAGTTGGCGCTTTATTGTTTAAGGCAGCACAGAGGGCCGCAGATGAACTCGGTCTCGTGTTCGACTACAGGCGAGGAGGCAGGCGAGGTGCTGATGCAGAATCAGTTACTGAGCTTCCGCCGAATCGTCTGACAGCCCAAATTAAGGCTGCCGAACAGAGGAATCTGTTCAGGCAGCACGTCGATAAGCCCCTGCACGGTGTTTTCTTTAACAACATAGAAGCACTGGGTTTATCGACAGAGCTGACCTTCGCATTCTTAAGGTCAGCGGGGTTGAAGTCGGAGACCGAGGGATTCATTGTGGCCTGCCAAGATGGTGTTATTAACACATTGGTCTATCGGAGTCGCGTGATGGGTGTAGAGGTTCCTGATATCAACTGCAGGACCTGCCGTCAGGCGCCGGAGTCGCTCATGCATCTATTATCTGCATGTCCGATTTATGCGACTTCGGCCTACATCCAACGACATAACGCGGCTTTACGAGTGCTATACTACCATCTTCGGCACTCGTACAAGATAGACCAAACACCAGTGCTGCCTTATATCCCCGGAGATATCGAGTCCGTTGTCGAGAACGAGAAATGCCGGATTTACTGGAACTACTCGTTCCCGACCGTCAGGCGAATTCAAGCCAATAAGCCTGACATAGTCCTCCTCGACCATCAGACCAAGGTGATGTATGTCATCGAGTTCTCAGCACCTGCTGAGACAAACATCGCCTTGAAGGAGGAGGAGAAACGGACTAAATACAGAGATCTCCGGTACGAGCTCCAAGTGCTATACCCAGGCTACTCTGTCAAGATGGTCGTCCTGATAATCGGTGTACTCGGAGGTATGAAGCCCACGCTGCTCTCCGCATTAATGACCATGCCTGCCTGCCAAACATCGGCAGAATGGTTGGCTGGTCAAATGCAGAAAGCGGTCATCCTAGGATCCCTCCGTCTACTTAGGGCACACGAGTCTGGAATCTACAGTGACTAACCCTGCGGGATGTGGGGAGTTGCTGTAGATTATTCGCTGGCGCTCTCTCTGTGTGGTGTCGGAGGCCACAGGGAGATTGTCCAGCATTAGGTTCGGGAAACCGAAAAAAAAAAAAAAAAAAATGTTTATTAATTAAGTATACAAATACAAATGTAATATAAAAACTAATGTATACAATAATAAACATAATGACAACTCACATAAGCATTTTCCTGCTTGATCGTGAGATACAATATAAATAAAAAAATAAAAAATATATAGTTCGCTTACTTCGAGACTTTAACATATAAATAGTAAATAGTACCTACAAATACTAACAAGAGTAAAAACAAATTACATAAAATAAAATAGACATTTTTTTAACATACTGATGTATAAAAATAACAATTATATTTATTATATTTTAAAAAATCTAGAAAAACAAGAACCATGAAAATTAAATAAAATAAAATCAAAAACAGTGGCAAACGTTAAATCGAGATATTTAGGCATTAATTAAACTATGTATATCTTTCCTTAATAAAGTTTTTATATAATGACGTAGTTTTCTTTTAAATAGATGTACAGATGTGATATTTCTTAACTCTTTGTTTAGGGAATTATACAAGATAGGTGTAACATTTTTGCCCTATAGTTTTGTTTTTATAAGGTATTTTGTACGTATGTTCACTAAGTCTTGACTGTATGTATGTATGTTTCTTATTAGCGAGTCTTCATCTCTGTGTTGCCTGATATTGCAATGGAAATAAAATAGTTGTCTGATACACCAGATTCCTCAAATATTGCGTCACTCGAGTAAGTTTTCTGTTTTTTAAAAATTATTTTAAGAATTCTTTTTTGGATTATTTCTAGATTTTTTAGATGGGTTATACCAGCGCTTCCCCATACCAGTATTCCATAATTAATATGGGATTCTACTAATGAATAATAATAACTAATAATACCATTAATTCCCGCGGCTCTAATACTTCACTTAATTTCTTAAATTTGTGTATAACCGTTCGTATTTTATTTACCACATAATTGATGTGTACATCCCATTTTAAGTGACAATCTATTTTAACTCCTAGGTATTTTATTTCAGTAGTTGCCTCAATGTAAATATCTGTACTAGCTTTTATTTTTAATGGACCAAAGTTGGGAAAGGTTGATTTATTTGAGCAAAATGGCACATAAAAGGTTTTATTAAAATTGATGGTCAAGAGATTGTGGTCAAACCAGTCTTTAATATTTCCTAAGTCCTCTTCAACAATAGTTTTTAAATTAACCCAGTTATCCGAACTGTAAAATATAGCGGTATCATCTGCGTATGTAATAATAGTACCGCAGCTCTGTGTTGAAAATAAACCATTTAAATATATTATGAATAATATGGGACCAAGTACTGTACCTTGTGGGACACCATACTCAATTTTTTGGAAATCGCTTGTAATATCTTCAATTTTTACGCATTGATATCTATCAGTCTTGTAACTGTAAACAAATCGAGGGCACAATTTCTGATACCAATTTGTTCTAGAGTTTTCGTAAGAATGGTATGGCTCACCGTGTCAAAGGCCTTCGCGAGGTCGATGAATACTCCAAGTCATGGTTTACTTTCATCGAGAGCAGTGTACACTTTTGATGTTAATGACAATATAGCGTCTTGAGTAGATTTACATTCACGAAAACCGAATTGCATCTCCGAAAGAATTTTATATTTTTTGAGGTATTCGTTTAGCCTAGTTTTAATAATTTTCTCAAATACTTTGGCAAAGTTTGTGATCAGTGATATTGGTCTATAATTTGATGCTTCCATTCTACTATAGATGTCTTAAGGGCAGAAGGAAAGCGTCCTTTTTCCATGCATATATTTATTATGGACCGGGAGCTGGCGACATTTTTCATTGTCACATTTTTTAAACCTTGGTTTATCTTTTATTTTATAATATTAATGATACTTATCAACAAAATGAACTCCTGCCATCCCGTTGGCGGGACAAAGATTGACAATGATATGTTAAAAAACAAGAGTAAATGTTAAAAATATTAAAAGCTGAAACTTTTTCAATTTGTTAATAATATTTTAATAAGATATAAATCGACCTCCTGCCACTTCTCTCGTAGACCGGTCTACTCCTGCCATAATCATATTTATGTGAAAAAAAATATATGAATTGATGCAAATATTAAAAGTTGAAAATTTTTTTGTCACTTCTTCAATAATTAAGATATTTAAAAAACGTATCCTGCCGTCAGTTGATGGGACCTGGCTTCGGCAGGAGCTAGGAAGTAGTAAGGTAGTACCACATAAAACAATCAAATGTTGTCATAAGATGTTCTGACACAGACATTTTGATCATAGCATTAGGCAATATGTAATTTATGAATGAAAACGTAAAAGGCTGGTTAAAAGTAGGTGTCGGGATTAATGAGAGATATATAAATGTCAGCAAGCGGCATGAATCATTAGGTCCAGATTTGAGTCGCGCACTTCCAGCATTTCACGCATTCACAGGATGCGATTTCAATCCTGCTTATTTCAAGAAAGGCAAGAAATCGCCTTTCACAATTTTACAAAACTCTCCACAATTTATTGATACATTCTCCAAAATGCATGTATTCAGCTATTGAAACAAATAAAATGTTTGATACTCTGGAGAAATTCATTTGTGAAATGTACACGTACAGTTATAAAAAAAATAAGTAACGTGAATGAAGCACGATTAGCTACGTTTATGAAAGCTTATAAATGTAACGACACCCTGGAACAGCTCAAACTGCAGTCGACAAGCAAGGTGGAGTTGCGACAACAAATTTTAAGGGTAACTAGGTTAGGCGGCGCCAGACCCTACGGGTCTGGCTTGCCTAACCTATCTCTGCGAGGCTGACCCTCTATATCAGTAGTTTTATCTCGGGGTTTTTAGTTGAAAGACGGTTTTTAAATTTCGGGAAAAAGTAGAGTCCGACATGGGGTCGCGGGGTCGGGAGTTGGAAAAAATTCAGGATTTTAGGATTAAAATTTGAGAAAAAAAATAAAAAGTTCAGAGCCCCTGCGGGGCTCTATTTAAGATATAGTAATGGAATGGCCCCTGCGGGGCCGTAGAAATAGTGAGTTCTAGACTAAAATTTTTAAACATTTCGATGACAGCTGCCAAATAAAGGTCAGTGACGTTTTTTTGGTAAAAAAAATTTTTTGGATTTTTTTTTTGGTGGGGGTGTCTAAAATGGGGGAAAATTTTTTCGAAACTTTTTTAATTTCGGCCCCTTCGGAAAAATTTTTTGGGCGCCTAATTTCAATTTTTTTTTCGACCCCAATGGGGAAAAAATATGATGCCGTTCTTTAAAAAATATTAAAAAAATGGCTCCTGTGGGATCGTAGAAATAGTAGGTTCTAGACGGTCCAATATAGCAAAAATAATAATGACCGTACGCATCAAGTAGTTTTGGTAAAAAATTTGCAAAAAAAAAATGGGTCCGACATAGAAGTCTTGAATAAAAAAAAAGGTGAGAAGGTTATCGGAAATGAAGCGTATGGTGTATTTTCGTAGGCGTTCTCGATTAGTTAAAGGATTCGGGCGTTTTAGTTGGATTCGGCCGAAAAGCTTCGGGAAAGATGCAGAGCCCGACAGAGAATTTATAGATAAGGTGGAAATGAGGCGTTTCGTGTATTTTCGTGGGCGTCTTCGATTAGTTAAGGGATTAGAGTAATTTATTTGGATTCGGTGGAAGAGTCTCGGGAAAGATGTAAAGTCCGACAGAGATGCTACTTGAAAAGTAGAGGGTCATCGGAAATGAGGCGTTTCGCGTATTTTCGTAGGCGTGTTCGATTAGTTAAGGGATTCGGGCAATTTAGTTGGATTTGGCCGAAGAGTCTAGGAAAAGATGTAGAGTCCGACAGAGATGCTACTTGAAAAGTAAGACGGTCATCGGAAATGAGGCGTTATGCGTATTTTCGTAGGCGTCTTCGATTAGTTATGGGATTCGGAAAATTAGGTGGATTCGGTGGAAGAGCCTCGGGAAAGATGTAGGGTCCGACAGAGATGCTACTTGAAAAGTGAGAGGGGCATCGGAAATGAGGTGTCTCTCGTATTTTCGTAGGCGTCTTCGATTAGTTAAGGGATCCGGATAATTTAGTTGGATTCAGTCTAAGAGTCTTGGGAAAGCTGCAGAGTCCGACAGAGATGCTACTTGAAAAGTGAGAGGGTCTTCAGAAATGAGGGGTGTCGCGTATTTTTGTAGGTGTTTCCGATTAGTTAAGGGATTCGGGCAATTTAGTTGGATTCGGTCGGAGAGTCTCGGGAAAGATGTAGAGTCCGATAGAGGTGCTACTTAAAAAGTGAGAGTGCATCAGGAAAGAGACGTCTAGCGTATTTTAGTAGGCATCTTGGATTAGTTATGGGATTCGGGCAATTTAGTTGGATTCGGTGGAAGAATCTCGGGAAAGATGTAGAGTCCGACAGAGATGCTACTTAAAAAGTGACAGGGCATCAGGAAAGAGGCGTTTCGTTTATTCTCGTAGGAGTCTCCGATTAGTTAAGGGATCCGTGTAATTTAGTTGGATTCGGTTTAAGAGTCTCGGGGAAGCTGCAGAGTCCGACAGAGATGCTACTTGAAAAGTGAGACGGTCTTCAGAAATGAGGTGTGTCGCGTATTTTCGTAGGCGTATTTGATTAGTTAAGGGATTCGGGCAATTTAGTTGGATTCGGTCGAAGAGTTTCGGGAAAGATGTAGAGTCCGACAGAGATGCTTCTTAAAAAGTAAAAGGGAATCAGGAAATGAGGCGTTTCGCGGATTTTCGTAGGCATCTTCGATTAGTTATGGGATTTGGGCAATTTAGTTGGATTCGGTGGAAGAGTCTCGGGAAAGATGTAGAGTAGGACAGAGATGACACTTAAAAAGTGAGAGGGCATCAGGAAAGGGGCGTTTCGATTATTTTCGTGGGAGTCTCCGATTAGTTAAGGGATCCGGGTAATTTAGTTGGATTCGGTCTAAGAGTCCCGGGAAAGGTGTAGAGTCAGACAGGGATGCTATTTGAAAAGTGAGAGGGTCATCCGGAAATGAGGCGTTTCGCGTATTTTCGTAGGCATCTTCGATTAGTTAAGGGATTCGGGTAATTTAGTTGGATTCGGTGGAAGAGTCTCGGGAAAGATGTAGAGTATGATAGAGATGTCACTTCAAGAGTGGGAAGGTAATGAAAAATGAGGCATTTCGCGTATTTTCGTATAAGTTTTCGATTAGTTAAGGGATTAGGGTAATTTAGTTGAATTCGGTGGAAGAGTCTGGGGAAAGATGTAGAGTTCAACAGAGATGCTACTTGAATAGTGGGAAGGTCATCAGGCAAGAGGCGTTTCGCGTATTTTCGTGTTAGTCTTCCATTAGTGAAGGGATTCGGGTAATTTGGTTGGATTCGGTGGAAGAGTCTCGGGAAACATGTAGAGTATGATAGAGTTGTTACTTGAAAAGTGATAAGGTAATGAGAAATGAGGCATTTCGCGTATTTTCGTATTAGTCTTCGATTAGTTAAGGGTAATTTATTTGAATTCGGTGGAAGAGTCTAGGGAAAGATGTAGAGTTAAGCAGAGATGCTACTTGAATAATGGGAAGGTCATCAGGAAAGAGGCGTGTCGTGTATTTTCGTATTAGTCTTCGATTAGTTAAGAGATTCGGGCAATTTAGCTGGATTCGGTGGAAGAGTCTCGGGAAGGGAAAGACGTAGAGTCTGACAGAAATGCTACCTGAAAAGTGGGAAGGTAATTAGAAATGAGGCGTTTCGCGTATTTTCGTATTAGTCTTCGATTAGTTAAGACATTCGGGTAATTTAGTTGGATTCGGCGGATGTCTCGGGAAAGATCTAGAGCCCGACAGAGATGCTACCTGAAAAGTGAGATCATCAGAAATGAGGCGTTTTGCGTATTTTTGTAGGCGTTTTGCGTATTTTTGTAGGCGTTTTCGATTAGTTAAGTGATTTGGATAAATTAGTTGGATCCGGTCTAAGAGTCTCGGGAAAGAAGTAGAGGTCTATAGAGAAGCCGCTTGAAAAGTGATAAGGTAATGAGAAATGAGGCGTTTCGCATATTTTCGTAGGCATATTCGATTAGTTAAGGGATTAGGGTAATTTAGTGGGATTCGGTCGAAGAATCTCGGGAAAGATGTAGAGTCCGACAGAGATGCTACTTGAAAAGTGGGAAGATCATCAAGAAAGAGGCGTTTCGTGTAATCTCGTAGGCGTCTTCGATTAGTTAAGTGATTTGTGTAAATTAGTTGGATCCGGTCTAAGAGTCTCGGGAAAGAGGAGGAGTTCAACAGAGATGCTATTTGAAAAGTGGGAAGGGCATCGGGAAAGAGGCGTTTTTCGTATTTTCGAAGGCGTCTTCGATTAGTTAAGTGATTCGGATAAATTAGTTGGATTCAGTCTAAGAGTCTCGGGAAAGAAGTAGAGTCTTACAGAGATGCTACTTGAAAAGTGGGAAGGGCATTAGGAAAGAGGCGTTTCGCGTATTTTCGTAGGAGTCATCGATTAGTTAAGGGATGCGGGTAATTTAGTTGGATTCGGTGGAAGTGTTTCGGGAAAGATGTAGGGTCCAACAGAGATGCCACTTGAAAAGTGAATAAGGTCATGAAAAAAGAGACGTTTCGTGTATTTTCGTAGGCTTCTTGGATTAGTTAAGGGATTCGGATAATTTAGTTGGATTCGGTAGAAGAGTCTCGGGAAACATGTAGAGTCCGACAGAGATGCTACCTAAAAAGTGAAAGGATCATCGAAAATGAGGCGTTTCGCGTATTTTCGTAGGCATCTTCGATTAGTTATGGGATTCGGGCAATTTAGTTGGGTTCGGTGGAAGAGTCTCGGGAAAGATGTAGAGTATGATAGAGATGTTACTTCAAAAATGGGAAGGTAATGAGAAATGAGGTATTTCGCGTATTTTCGTATTAGTCTTCGATTGGTTAAGGGATTAGGGTAATTTAGTTGAATTCGGTGGAAGAGTCTGGGGAAAGATGTAGAGTTCAACAGAGATGGTACTTGAATAGTGGGAAGGTCATCAGGAAAGAGGCGTTTCGTGTATTTTCGTATTAGTCTTCGATTAGTTAAGACATTCGGGTAATTTAGTTGGATTCGGTGGAAGTCTCGGGAAAGATGTAGAGCCCGACAGAGATGCTACCTGAAAAGTGAGATTATCAGAAATGAGGCGTTTTATGTATTTTTGTAGGCGTTTTCGATTAGTTAAGTCATTTGAGTAAATTAGTTGTATCCGGTCTAATTTTCTCGGGAAAGAAGTAGGGGTCTATAGAGAAGCCACTTGATAAGGTAATGAGAAAAAAGGCGTTTCGCGTATTTTCGTAGGCATATTCGATTAATTAAGGGATTCGGGCAATTTAGTTGGATTCGGTGGAAGAATCTCGGGAAAGATGTAGAGTCCGACAGAGATATGCTACTTGAAAAGTGGGAAGATCATCAAGAAAGAGGCGTTTCGTGTATTTTCGTAGGCGTCTTCGATTAGTTAAGTGATTTGGGTAAATTAGTTGGATCCGGTCTAAGAGTCTCGGGAAAATTGTGAGTTCAACAGAGATGCTACTTGAAAAGTGGGAATGGCATCGGGAAAGAGGCGTTTCGCGTATTTTCGTAGGAGTCATCGATTAGTTAAGGGATTCGGGTAATTTAGTTGGATTCGGTGGAGGAGTTTCGGGAAAGATGTAGTAGGGTCCAACAGAGATGCCACTTGAAAAGTGATAAGGTCATGAAAAAAGAGACGTTTCGTGTATTTTCACTGGCGTGTCTGTTAAGTTAAGCGATGATTCGGGTTATTTAGTTGGATCCAGTTTAAAGATTTCGGGTAACATGCGTACAGTCCGACAGAATTGTTACATGAAAGGAAATAAGGTTCAGTGAAAAGGGGTCTCTCGTATTTTAATTGCCTTCGCCGTTTCGATAAACAATTCGTGTTATTTAGTTGTATCCGGTTTAAAGATGTTTTTATCTTTTGCAGATGCCGCATTTTGCATTTGTATTATACCAACAAACATTGCTCCTGTTTCATAGTAAAAGTGCAGCATGTACCTGTTTTCTTTTCTTGTATTTTTGTTTGCATTAGATTTTTGTTAAAAATATTCTTGTGATTTCATTATTATTAACCAAAAGCATTTTGTGTAAACCCAAATGGTTCATTTCCAATACGTATCATAAGCATCAAATACTATAAAGTGAATCGCTGTTTTCTCAATACTCAATACTACTAATTAGATGCACCACTCTTGCTAATGAGGGCAGAATACAAAAAATGTATGCGACGCTCGGCATGGCTATTTAATAAGGGTGTCCACATGTTTGGTGACGTCACCGACGAATTTTCGGCGTGTCTTGGTAATTTAAAATATTCACCGCTTGGACGCCGGTGGAGATTAAGGAATGAAATTTTCAGGGACCCAAGAGGTAGGATGGATCTAGCTTTCCCGAAAGTCCGGGCGAAAAAATCCTCCGGTTAAAGAAGTTAGAGCCTGGGGAAAAGTAGAGTTTTTCTGCAAAATCGTCCTTTTTAAAATATTCGTATCTCGGGTAATATCTCAGATGGACGAAAAAGAAAAAAAAGAGTTGTTCATTTGTCCTTCTTCTTGGCCGTCGTGCGTGTCGCGATCCTCTATATCCAAAGGGAAAGGCTGTGACGCGTTTCTAATGGGTAGGTGTCGGAGGAATCGTCGAAATCCGACAAAATCGCCGCTTTTCAAAAAATCATAACTTTCTTGGGAGGCAAAATCGAGAAAAACGATTTTCGACAGCGATTTTCTAAATTTTATCTAGTTTTCAAAAAAAAATACGTCGCCGGTCCGTCTCAAAGGAGTTGCGAGTTAATAAGCTCGGAAGGGGGACATGTTTTGAAAATTCGAAAAAATTGCGGAAACACGAACAATTTCAAACGTTATTTCCAAACGAAAGATCGCCATCGGACCGCCGTTCTTGCGCGAAAACCGAGTTAGAGGATGCAACTTAAAACTACATCGCGAATAGCGCGGCCCCCCGCCGGTTTTAGACTCAGTAGGAGCGAACGAAAAAGCGCTATTTTGACGTCTATCGTTCAGAAAACGTCGGCCATTTTTTTTCAAATTTCTCGCGTGTCGTATCTCTTTCTAATTTCTCAAATTTTACAAACCTCTTCGACACGGTGCTATCGAAACGCCAATAACTTTTAAAATACTTGGCGGATCGCCACGAAAGTCCGCTATTCGATGGTCCCGACACGAAAACGTCCATAACGCACGGCGCTGCGCGGCCAAACTGGTTAAAAAAAAAGCCTTTAGCGCCGCAGAATGTGTGAAAAATCGGCGCCGAATTAGAGTGAGGAAGGGCTGTCAGATTTTAATAGATAGTAACTAGATCGTGCAGAGCACGATCTAGGCCTGCCGGCGGCTGTCAATAACTCCTCGCCAACCCCCTAGCGGGGGTTGGCTCGATTGTCGGGTGAGGTGGATTTTTATCTCGGGGTTTTTAGTTGATAATCCGGGACTTGTGGTTTTGTTTTTTAGGGGTCTGCTATTTTTTTTTTGAGGTTTACATAAACGAACTCCTCGCCAACCCCCTGGCGGGGGTTGGCTCGAAGGGGGGGTGGGGTGGATTCGGATGAGTCGAAAAAGTTGAAGGAGCGAAAGCCTCGCGCCTACGGCGAATAGTACCGAAAACGGCCTTTTTAAAAAATTCGAATCTCGGTAAATATCGGAGATGGCCAAAAAATAAAAAAAAGACTTTTTCATTTGTCCTTCCTCTTGCGTTTGGTCCGTGTCCGGAGTCTCTGGATCGAAATTTAAGGGCGCTATCGAAAGAAGAAGGGGGGCATGTCGGAAGAAAATGAGAAATAGCCAAACTTTGAACGGCTATAACTCGCTTATGGGGCCGAAAATCGCAAAAATAATTTTTCACTAGCACCTAACTAACTTTTCTTGTAGTTTTCGAAAAAAAATACGGCGCCACTCCATCTCTAATGACCTTCGAGCTATGAGGCGGAGTTGAGGTGCATGTTTGGGAAATTCGCCAAAATTTGGACCATTTTTAATGAAATTTACACGCGAACATCGACCTATAAAAAAATTAATATCTCCGAAGCCGATGGATATTAAGCAACGAAATTTTAGGTGGACTTGTGGGAAGGTCGGACGAAGGTTCCCTGAGAATTTGGCAGAAAAAATCCTCCGGACTCCGGAGTGTTTATTTCCGGAATAGTATCGAAAACGGCCTTTTTGAAAAATTCGCATCTCGGCAAATAACGGCGATCTCGAAAAAGTGAAACGACAAAGTTTTTCGTTTGTCCTTCCTCTTTCCATCGGTCCGAGGCCGGAGTCTCCGGAACGAAATTTGACGGTGCAGTCGAAACAAATAGGGGTACGTGTCGGGAAAAAGTCGCCAATTGCCAATCTTTGAACGGCCGTAGCTCGCTTAGGGAGCCGAAAATCGAAAAAATAAATGGAGACAGGGGTTTTTGGAAATTTCATGTAGTTTTCAAAAAAAAATACGGCGCCGTTCTATCTCTAAAGACGGCCGAGTTATAAGCCGCGGAAGCGCAGCGTGTTTTGCAATCTTAGCCGACCAAAAAAACACGAAATTTTCAAATACTATTTCCGAATTAAAAAGAACTTTCGGACCCCGTTTCTTTCACGAAACCTAAGCCCGAGGGTCTAACTTAACACTACATCGTGAATGCGCGGGTCGCGCTGCCGTTTTCGAGTCGGGAGGAGCGTAAGAAAAGTGACATTTTCGAGGGAAAACGAAAAATTTAAAGTTGGGTTAAAATATGGCTGACTTCCGGCGGCGGCCATTAGTCTTCGAGCTCTTTCTAATTTCGCCGATTTTCAAAACCCTTCGACACGGGGGTATTGAAACGTTAATAACTCTCTTACGACTCGACGGATCGCAACGAAATATAGCCTAACAGATTTTCCCGACACGACGACATGTAAAATAAGCGGCGCTGCGCGCCGATATTCGTCCAGAAAAAAGCCTTTGGCGCCGCAAAGTACATAAATTTCACTGAGAAATTAGAGTGAGTCTGCCTTATCAGCGTTTAATAATATAAGGGCACCGCCCGGTGCCCTTATATCAGAAAGGGCACCGCCCGGTGCCCTTATATCAGATTTATTTATATTTCCAGTGTGTGGTGCAACGCACACTCCCAACACCCAACCTTATTATCTCCTTCAGATTGTGGATGGAAAGAAGTTGAAAATAAGCTGGCATTTCTATGGTCTGAAGGCGATCAATTACCAACTTCTATCGGTGACTTAATTATTGATAAAATTGCTAAAACCGACGTCGCAGGTAATAACACTTTTCCTACTGAGTAATTAATTAAAAAAAAAACAATGTCACTAATTTTTAAATTGTTCATAATGTATTTACATAATCTGATGCGGTGACTGATGAACAGGATGACAATAACACTATGGAGCATCTTCAACGTGACAGTGATTCCAGAGATAGTGAAGATTCCGACATTGAAGACTTATCCACTTTTGTGAAAACAGTTTATGAATATATCGACGAAAATACGTGTTTGTAAATTTTTTAAAGCTACATATTTTTTATCCATAAATAAATAGAAAATAATCTTGTGCGTTGAAACAAACTATATTCTGTTTTATGTGGTATTACCTTAATACTTCCTAGCTCCTGCCGAAGCCAGGTCACATGAAATGGCTGGCAGGGTACGTTTTTTAATTGTCTTAATTATTGAAGAAATGACAAAAAAATTTTCAGCTTTTAATATTTGTATCAAATGATATATATATTTTTTTTCACATAAATATGACTATGGCAGAAGTAGACCGGTCTACGGGAGAACTGGCAGGAGATAATTTTTTATCTTATTGAAATATTATTAAATAATAGAAAAAGTTTCAGCTTTTAAAATTTCCAACATTCACCTTTTTTTTTAACGTAATTGGCAGGCCGCTGTTAATCGCTGTCCCGCTGGTACCCCTGCAGGAGTCGATTTTAGGGTTTTGTAGCTCCGATATGACGCAAATAAAATAAAACTAATGTTTAAAAAATCTTACAAAATTTAGTGTCGCTAGCTCCTGGTCTAACGTTAATGGTTCACATATAATATCTGAAATATGCTTCAAAATTTCTGCCCTTAAGCCATCTATGCCCACGCTTTTATTATTTTTTAATGAAGCTACGGTTATCAGAACCTCGTTTTTGTCTGTGGGTTTTAAGAATATCGAGTTGAGGATAGAATTTTTTTTATTAGCCTTATAGTTATTATTTTTTTAAATATTATGAAGCACAATAATAATCATTCACACATTTCTATTCTATTTTTTTCTGCAAATATGTGTAAACATATAATAATGTTATGTGTATGCATAAGTTACACTGTCACAGATGTCACAGAAAGCTGTGTCCATTGGATATCCATAACATGTCCACCGAGGGATGTTCTGATAGCTAATATAGTACATGTGAGCGTTTGCTTATATTTCATGAACGATGTCATGGTTTTAGTTTATTTTATAGAACATAAATTATAGTTAAGTGTTATACTGAGAAGGGATGTATTCTTAAGACACTTGAGAGTCAGCTAAGCTAGGGGCGACTCGACATTCTTATTCTAACATTGGTAACGAATAGTTGTATTTTATTCAATATACGGAGTGTTCTGAAGCCAATTGTTCGTTTTATTTTATTTACAAATTTGGCCTTTCGGCTTATTTGCTAACATCAGAAGTGGGATAGACTCATTAAAAGTACCACGAGTGACAGACACGTTGTGATTGTTATAGTGTGTGAAAAAAAAAAATAAACATGGAAGAATTTGCCAAAATTTTGGTGGACTCTTTGAAATCATTGGAAGAAATAAAGGACCAGTCAGTGAAGACTGCGACCACCAGTGCAGTGAATATTCCGGTATTTAATCCAAAATTAGACGATGATGGTGCCGCGAAATGGTGTAGTGAATTAGAAAATTTAGCGACTACTTTCAATTGGACTGACCATGAGGTATTGATGAGAGGTACAACCGGCCTTGTGGGAGAAGCAAAGGAATGATTTTTAACATGGAAACCGGACGAAAAAACTTGGGCAAATTTCAAGACTGAAATTTCCAGCTTGTACCCAGCGAAAAGAAATCTAAGTGAGAAACTCCGCAGAGCCAGTTTGTTTACCAGCGATAAAGCTGATTCTTATTGTGAGTATGCCAGAAAAAAAATTAGTTTACTTAGAGCATTAAGTTTTGCTTTGTCCGAAAATCAATTGTTGGAATTAGTCATTGGAGACATCACTGATATTGATGTCAAAACCGCTGCTTTTAACAGTAATCTTTTGTCAGTTAGTGATTTGTTAGTCTTGCTAGGCAATTATAGAATGATGCCAAGGGGCATAAAAAGAAATTACCCCTTTGATCATAAAACTAGTGTAAAAATTTGTTATAATTGCAATCAACCGGGACATGTTAGTCGTAATTGTACAAAGAAAGGAAAGAGAGATGAATTTAAAAATGAATGAATTTAAAAATGTTCCCTCTGGTAGTTCTAATAAAGTTGTATGCACCTTTTGTAAAAAACTTGGTCATAAAGTCAGTAACTGCTTCGCAAAAAATCGCGAAAGTGCCTCTATCTCTAGAATCAATTATTTTGTGTTAATTTGGATGCCGACTTTTGTACTAAATCTAAAATTCAAGACCAGATAGTGAACTGTTTGTTGGATATTGGAGCAGAATGTAGTTTGCTTACGAAAAAAAATTGCTAATTATTTAAATTGTCATTTTGAGCCTGCACAATTACTTTGAAAGGTCTGGGAAACAACACAACATTTGCAAACACAAAGACCACTTTAAAAATTGAACGAGACGGTACGGCATTTGAAATTTGTTTTAGGGGATTAGAAATTCATACTGATCAATATGGCTCCCGAATTTATTTAAATGAAAGTACAAATTGTTCCCCAAAGTTAATTAACAATATAATTATTGAACCCGCCACTGCGAAAACTTATTTAAGTATGTTTGGTATTACTAAAAGATTTGTTAGTGATAGAGACACAAATTTTACTGATCAATCTGTAAAGAAAATGTTGTCCGAATTAGGAATTGACCACCATTTAATAGCAAAAAGTGCACCTCGAGGTAACGGACAAGTCGAACGATATGTCGCGACCATTTTAAATATGCTTAGAGCGGAAATAAATAACAGATCAGAATGGCCGAACGCTATTGTTAAATTACAAACTACCCTCAACACGACAATACAAAAAACTACGGGATTCTCCCCTGTGTACTTACTGACAGGAGTTTGTGGTAGTATACCCGACATAAAAACTCTTACCGACTCAATTCCAATGACAGAAATTGCACAAAATTTAGAGAAAAACCGAAATCTGGCATACGAACGTATAAAAAAGCAAGCAGATTATGCTAAAAACCTTTTCGACAAAACCAGGCGCTCAAATAAAACGATAAACGTAGGGGATTTCGTATTCCATCCTTCAGGAAATAGTCACCTTGCAAAACTGGATGACAGATACGATGGTCCATTTGAAGTACTCCAAATCCTTCCGCATGATAGATTCGAACTGAAAAACTTGGCTACCAATAGAAAGAGGACAGTTGCTAAGGACATGATTCGAGTCTGGCCAGGTGAACTTGCTGGAGATTTTTAACATACGGTGAGTAAAGTATGCTCCAGGCAGTGTGAGCGTTTGCAGGAAGAATTTGTAAAAAGATTTTTGTTTTGAATTTGTAAGAGTATTTGAGAAATAATTTGATCAATAATTTAATTGATATAACAGTGTATGAGAGACGTTTTATTTGTTTTTGGTTGAAAGCGTAACGCTTTGCCTGTTGTTGATTGAACTGTTGGAATGCCGAACGCTTCGCAGTTGGGGTGAAAGGTTGAACTGTTGGAATGCGGGACGCTTCGCAGTTGAGGTAAAAAGTTGTACTGTTGGAATGCGGGACGCTTCGCAGTCGAGTTGATAAGTATTGCACTGTTGGAATGCGGGACGCTTCGCAGTGGGTAAAAGTTTGAACTGTTGGAATGCGGGACGCTTCGCAGTTGAGGTAAAAAGTTGTACTGTTGGAATGCGGGACGCTTCGCAGTCGAGTTGATAAGTATTGCACTGTTGGAATGCGGGACGCTTCGCAGTGGGTAAAAGTTTGAACTGTTGGAATGCGGGACGCTTCGCAGTTGAGGTAAAAAGTTGTACTGTTGGAATGCGGGACGCTTCGCAGTCGAGTTGATAAGTATTGCACTGTTGGAATGCGGGACGCTTCGCAGTGGGTACGTTTTGTGAGACAGATTTATATTGAAAATGTGTTTGATGATTGATAATGATGATTGATGATGCCAATAAAATAATCTAGTAGTAGTGTTGATTTGAACTGATGAAAGCGACACGCTTTGCAGTGATTGATTTGAAATGTTGGAAGCGTCACGCTTCACATTATATTTGTTGATCGGAAGCATAACGCTTTACGTACAGTACGTTACAACCTAAGCTGCCGTATGATTGTTTTACAGGTTCACAACCCCGCCCATGGAGTCTGGAGGTTGCCGACCCACAACATTGCCCATGGTCCCAGGGGAAAGAGATAATTCGAGAACGAATTATAGGTCAGAATTGGCCGTGTGAGCGTTTGCTTATATTTCATGAACGATGTCATGGTTTTAGTTTATTTTATAGAACATAAATTATAGTTAAGTGTTATACTGAGAAGGGATGTATTCTTAAGACACTTGAGAGTCAGCTAAGCTAGGGGCGACTCGACATTCTTATTCTAACATTGGTAACGAATAGTTGTATTTTATTCAATATACGGAGTGTTCTGAAGCCAATTGTTCGTTTTATTTTATTTACAAATTTGGCCTTTCGGCTTATTTGCTAACATACAGATGTATAATAATTTTACTACTAAAATTTCATTTCATAGTTTTATTATTGAAAACCTCGCCACATCTATGAAGGTTCTTAAGAGGTATACTTCAATTTAAATTTGCTATTTTTACCTGCAATTTGAAAATTGATAAGGTTGGTTCGTTCATCAGGCCCTTTGACTATAAAATTAGAAACAGATACTAAACGTGACAATACTGAAAAAAAAATGCCGTCTGTTTTGTTTTCAGAACGATAGACGTCAAAATTGCACTTTTTCGTTCACTCTGAGTCGAAAACCGGAGCGAGACCGTGCAATGTAATTCCAAGTGTCCCTCTACCTTGGATTTCTTACCAGAACGGCCCCTCGGCGGCGTTTTTTCGTTTGGAAATAGTAATTGCAGTTTCCGTGTTTTTGCAATTTTTTCGGTTTTGACTGTTTTGAGGGGATCTGCAACTCTTTTAATGCCGGCCAATCGATCTGCTTATGTTATTAGTGGAGTCAAGGAGTCGGAAGAGTACCCAACAAAATTCTGCAGCAACGCAACCTACTCCCCACCCGTTTTCGGGGGTCGCTGAAAACGAAAAATATAGTGAAAAAAGGCTAACGTAAATAAAGAGCATAGGCGTAGGTACGAATGCTCGAAAAGGGGTATAATAATATTAATTTTATGGAGGTACGCCTATGGTAGAAAACAATTAGATTTAATACGTGCCGATAAAGTAAACAAACTAATCCTCTTCTTGGAATTTTATTATAAACATTTGCAGGTGTTCACTTCGCGTCGTAGGCTTCACAGATTGAACCTATATAAGATCAAATATTTTTCATCACCCTCTATAGATAAGACAGAGATAGATATATGTATGGTTTTATTTTTCAAGGTTAAGTCTTCATACATTTTTTCCTACGGGCTAACTTGAGCTATTGTTTAAAACCAAATACTAGACATCTCCAAGAGGATTATGTAGCATGTAGAAGATGACGTACGTATATGAGATTTAGATAGGATAATTAAAATAGACGCCGTACTATTTTAATTATCCTATTTAAATACAGGCTAATGTTATAAACGGACAAGTAATATAAGCATTGAACATAACATAACATAGACAATAAAGTGCCAATATACAAATATTAAAAGCCGACATTAATTATGTGCATCGCGATCTAATTTCAGTAGGTCAGAGCAAAGTTTATTTTTAGCTAACGTGAACTTGATGCATTGCAACCTCGGTATGAACCTTGTGTGTCATGCAAATGCTGCGGCATAAATTCTGAGTCGGCGGATTCCTATACTAGCCCAGGGTCGATCTGAGGATTTATATAGGAAACCTCGAACAAATTAGAGACAAGCTGAAATTTGGTATATAAGTTTGTATTGGGGTCCTTAAAATACCACCAAACCCCACCGGTAATCCGCCGTGCCTGTCACCCCTAAACAACCCCCGAAAGGGGGGTGAAAATCGGACTTTTTTTAGTTTTTTGGCAATATCTTAAAAACAAAGCTATATACGAAAAAATATGAAGACAGAAAAATTAAAGAGTATAAAATTTCCTATAAAACTACGTTTAGCCGATATATTTTTCTTTACCAGTGGCGGAGTTATGATATTTTTAATAACTGGGTATTTTGTAAAAATACTCCCTAGCCATTACTTATTGGATTTTGACATTAAATATACATAACAATATATATAGGTATTTTGGTAAATACATTTAATACATCCTTACGTCAATAAATTAGAAATAAAAAGCTTACCAGTGGAGTAGGTACTATATTTCTAATTTCATACATTATTTTGTATTAGCTAATAGAACTTTAACATTTTACGTTCCTATTACATGTAACAAAATAATTATTTTAAATATCCGTGGAATTTCTGTTAGAAATTGAGAGGAATTATTTTTATATTAATAATATTTAAGACATAATACCGCAAAGGCCAGTGTCGATCTTAAGCTTTATATAGGAAACCATGAACAAATTAGAGACAAGCTGAAATTTGGTTATATAAGTTTGTATTGGAGTCCTTAAAATACCACCAAACCTCACCGGTAATCTGTCGTGCCTGTCACCCCTAAACAACTCCCGACTGGGTGAAAATCGGACTTTTTTTAGTTTTTTGGCAATATCTTAAAAACAAAGCTATATACGAAAAAATATGAAGATAGAAAAATTAAAGAGTATACAATTTCCTATAAAGTTACGTTTAGCAGATATATTTTGCTTTACCAGTGGTGGAGTTATCGTATTGTAAATTCCAGTATACTTTAACAAAATACACATTTCCCACAAAATAATTACGTTACATTAATATATTTTACGTCTTTTACACCAAAACAGATTAAAACTATAATAATACATAAAATATGAGTTCTTTATGTAGTAAGTAGCACAATTGCTTTTCTTAAATAAATTAAAATATTGTGGAAAAAATAGAATACTACTCATAAAATTCCTTTATTGGACGTTACCGGTTTCGTGAACAATATTCTTTGCTTCACATCCTCAGACGTAACAGGACTACAATTAATTAAAAGTAATAAATAAGGTGACTTTATGTAATAATTGATCTAATAAGTTATTAAAACTTAAATAAGTTTTAATAACTTATTAAGATCAATTATTACATAAAGTCACCTTATTTATTACTTGTGGTGGAGTTAAACTTAAATAAGTTTTAATAACTTATTAAGATCAATTATTACATAAAGTCACCTTATTTATTACTTTTAATTAATTGTAGTCCTGTTACGTCTGAGGATGTGAAGCAAAGAATATTGTTCACGAAACCGGTAACGTCCAATAAAGGAATTTTATGAGTAGTATTCTATTTTTTCCACAATATGAACAATTACTCATATGGGATTAACCTTCCTAACTTAAATTAAAATACTTACAGGTTATGTTTAAGTAAATGAATGTAATGTATGTTTTTAATTATTTATCCAATATATTTTATCTGCATGTTGAGATGTCGTCTTCCGCCTGTAAATCCTCAACTGCCCTATTAAAACAGGTTACGACATGAGCATGCTCTTTTGCAACCACATGATGAACAGTTGCAAAAAATTTGTTTAAGGAACACTTTGGGGTCTATCTTGATCCATCTGGACTGGAGAGATTCCGGAATCACTAGAAATCCATCCCCAGTCCTGGAGTGGTAAGCTATTATTCAACCATTCTTGAACCTAAAAGTTAATCCATACATGTAAATAAAATATGTATGTAGAGTTGCTGGATGAAATGTCCTATATGTACTGAGCTGCATTTATGATCAGTGGAAGTGAAGCCATATTAAAATCTTTATTTAAACTTTGCTTTGCTACATACTGCTGGTAGAGAATGTATCTGACGTTATTCAAATCGGTACTTGTTCTATTTTTGACGTATACGGAAATAAAAAATGTCGAAATTAAGGTCCTCAATCTGTCTTTGGATATATTTGGATTGTAAAATTCTTCAAGAAGGTCAACCAACTTCTTCTTTTTCACAGTATTGACCAAATTAATTTTTCCCTGGTAAACAGGCCAGATGTAGTATCACATCCGGAAATGGCGTGCATGCCAATAATAATAATAATAATAATAATAAACGTCTTTATTGATGGGCGAAGTTTAGTACAAAATACTAATCTTACACTTTATTTATTTATTTATTTAACATTTATTGAAGGTCCCAACTTATGCTGCAACTTTGAAGTATTAGTAATTTTATTTGGTTTCGAACTTCTTCCTGGGCGTAGCATATACCTACAAATTTTGTTTAGCGTAATGGAGTCGTATCGAGAATATACGAAGAGAGCATACATACAGAGGCGAATGGCGACGCGGAAAACTACTCAGTTGCCTTGACATGCGGTATATGTCCTTAATCCTTAATATTATTAATATAAAAATAATTCCTCTCAATTCGTAACAGAAATTCACGGATATTTAAAATAAATATTTTGTTACATTTAATAGGCACGTAAAATGTTAAAGCTCTATTAGCTAATACAAAATAATGTATGAAATTAGAAATATAGTACCTACTCCACTGGTATGCCTTTTATTTCTAATTTATTGACGTAAGGATGTATTAAATGTATTTACCAAAATACCTATAAATATTATTATGTATATTTAATGTCAAAATCCAATAAGTTATGGCTAGGGAGTATTTTTACAAAATACCCAGTTATTAAAAATATCATAACTCCGCCACTGGTAAAGCAAAATATATCTGCTAAACGTAATTTTATAGGAAATTTTATGCTCTTTAATTTTTCTATCTTCATATTTTTTCGTATATAGCTTTGTTTTTAAGATATTGCCAAAAAACTAAAAAAAGTCCGATTTTCACCCCTTTCGGGGGTTGTTTACGGGTGACAGGCACGGCGGATTACCGGTGGGGTTTGGTGGTATTTTAAGGACCCCAATACAAACTTATATACCAAATTTCAGCTTGTCTCTAATTTGTTCAAGGTTTGACTGGATCGACCCTGGTCTATACGCGCTTACTCAACGTAAATTCTAATGTCCACGGTGGCTCAAATAAAAATTGTTACTATATTAAAAAATGTTTTAGGTCGGATGTTGATATTTAGGCTCTATGGATTTTCAGTTGAGAATGCATTACATGTTTAATTTATATGATATTAATGAATTATTTTATACAAACTGTAACATTCAGAATTTAAACGCTCCAGCCAATCTGACTATAGAAATAAGGTGACTAATATAGCAATATATAGCGATTAACTTAAAATACCTCATTAAATAATAATATTTAGGAGCTCAGCATACGGAGGTTCGAACGGCAGGATCCCAAAACAATATCCATGTAAATACTAATAAAAATAACGGTTTTCCGTTTACATGTGGGATAATTTAAACAGGTATCTGTTTACAGGGAGGGATAACCATGGGTTAGTTAGGGATAATAATACATCTTACCTGTAATCTCCAGTGGCGGCTGGTCAGGGTGGGCAGGTTGGGCAGGGCCCACCCAGAAATAAATTAAGAACTGTTTCGCACTCAATGGAAATATATTTTTTGTTTTCTTTTTGTGATTTAAATTGGTGTACATTTGCTTTCTATTTATATATAGAACAATGAAATGTTGAAAAATATTAAAAATGGAGTATAGAAACTATTCGAGATAATGCCTAATATCCCCCGCTTTCCAAATTTAAAATCCCGCTTAATATTATACGTTCTATCCGCTATTATATGCATTGGGCTGGCCCATGCTTCTTCATAAACGTCCGTAATAGCTAGGTAGTACGCTCACTTCATTGACGTTAGATTTGCCATCTAAGTACCCAAGCGTATGTCGTGTACCTATTCTGCCTCAGTAGTCCAAGAAAGTAAGGAAAAAATGAGCGAACTTTTTTAGGCTGAGATTTTTGTATAGAAAAGTGTAGGTTTTGAGGTCAGAAAATATATGTCACACACGCAACCACCAGCAACATACAGCGTTTGGAGATATAGATGTATATGTATGATTTTTCCCGTTTTTTGACCAAAAACTGCCAATATCTCTAAGAAGATGTATGTTTTTGAAGAAAAGTTTCAAGTAAAAGTTGTTCATAATTAAATTTTCTACAAAATTGCTTCTATGAGAAATTTTGATTTTCCCAATAGTTTTACCGCAATAGCGGAAAAACTGTATATTTTCTTGTACGCTCGGGCAATTTGACACTTTACTAAATTGTTTGAGACATTTGTAAGTGACGTTGTCAAATTAGCGATCTGTCAGTGATACACTTACCAAGGAAGTGAGTAAACTAATTAATATACAGGGTGTTCCAGTTTTTTGTAGCAGGACTTTAACAGTCGATAGACAATTGAAAATTATTAAAAAAAGTTCCTATAAACATATGTTGAAAAATGCTTAGTTTTCGAGATACAGGGTGTTAAAGTTTGAAAATAAATACGGATTTATATTAATATTTCCAGAATGCTAAGAAGTATCGAATCCAAACTTGCCAATTCTTTACATATAATTTAGAGGCCTATTTTAGAATAACAAACTACTACTTTACTTAACCATGGGCGTAGATATATGGATTTACTAAGGCTCTTTTTTACAAAAAAGTAGTACGCCACTGATATTTTCCCATGTTTTCCATTTAATTCAATAAAGCAAAAAAAACAAAAATTTAATGTCTCTTGGCACTTTTTGATATGACAAGCCGTTTTCCAGAAAATTTACATTTAATCTTTTGATGCACGCATCTGGACGAATTTTAGACAAACTTGAAGTCGCTCAGAATTTCACCAAATTTGATGGTGCGAAAAGTCTCTTAAAAATAAAGTATGAAACATTTAAAATATTTATTGTAAAAGTTTATTATCACGTAAATAAAAATTTTTATAACACAAATGTGTTAAAACGCAACGGTCGAACTAAAATAAATTATTAGAAACACAAACACAAAAGCTAGCAACATATAAAAGTGTCTTACTTCATTACAAGCATCATTAAGGTTGGGATTTTGTAGAGTGAGAGAGAAATATACGTATTTATTTTGGTTTATTATGATTAATGAAAAAAACAAATATGGTGTGATATTTATAATAGTTTTAGGTTTTTAGTATTGTCCTAAAGATTTTAATAATACCAATTTCTAAATATAAATTTTTACTATAATGAAGTGGTGTGCTCTCAAAGTGAAAATAGTGTGGGATCTAGAAATAAAAGTGTCTGTCTTCGCGTTGAGAGCACACCACTTCATTATAATAATAATTTATATTTAGAAATTGGTATTATTAAAATCTTTAGGACAATACTAAAAACCTAAAACTATTATAAATATCACACCATATTTGTTTTTTTCATTAATCATAATAAACCAAAATAAATACGTATATTTCTCTCTCACTCTACAAAATCCCAACCTTAACGATGTTTCATTCTTTCTTTTTAAAAGACTTTTCGTACCATCAAATTTGATGAAATTCTGAGCGACTTCAAGTTTGTCTAAAATTCGTCCAGATGCGTGCATCAAATGATTAAATGTAAATTTTCTGGAAAACGGCTTGTCATATCAAAAAATGCCAAGAGACATTAAATTTTTGTTTTTTCTTGCTTTATTGAATGAAACTGAAAACATGGAAAAATATCAGTGGCGTACTACTTTTTTGTAAAAAAGAGCCTTAGTAAATCCATATATCTACGCCCATGGTTAAGTAAAGTAGTAGTTTGTTATTCTAAAATAGGCCTTTAAATTATATGTAAAGAATTGGCAAGTTTCGAATCGATACTTCTTAGCATTCTGGAAATATTAATATAAATCCCTATTTATTTTCAAACTTTAACACCCTGTATCTCGAAAACTAAGCATTTTTCAACCTATGTTTATAGGAACTTTTTTTAATAATTTTCAATTGTCTATCGACTGTTAAAGTCCTGCTACAAAAAACTGGAACACCCTGTAGAAAGTGTTGTTGTATTATTAGTCATTATATTTTTTATATTTTTGAAAAAAAAAACAATATGGAAGATTTGTGCGTACTTTGCGATTCCGCATTAGACCAAGAATGCGACAGCGATGAAGCAGTTTTACATAAGAAACCTAGATATGGTCCATAATAGTTATTTATGATACAAGTGTTAAAAATGAATTTTTATTTTGTGAGTGGAGAAGTTTGCGAAACGAGCGTAAGCGAGTGGAGCATCTCCACGAACAAAATAAAGTCATTTTTAACACGTGTATCATACAATGTTTTTTCTACAAACACCATTAAAAGAACAATAAAGTCAAAAAGATTTCAAATCCTTTTAATGATTACCTCATAATTCTAGTAGTTTGTCGAATTTATGAAATAAATAAATCAAGTTTGCCCGTTGTTTGACACATGCTTGTCAAATGTGAAAAACTATTGCAATATGTAATTTTTTGTTAATAAATGTCATTATGACAAACGACTTGTCATTTTACTTTCTGCACTAGTGTTAAAAATAAATCATGTGATCATTTTTAACGCGAGTTTATATAATATTACATTTTTAATTCAAGTATGCCGTGTTAAAAATTTAATTTTTAATGGTGTTTGTAGAAAAAAAAACTTAAAAATAATAAATAAATAAAGTTGTTTCTTAATTATAAATAAGTAAAAAAATAAATGAATAAATGAGTCATTTTTTCATATTACATATTTCCTATTGTCATCAAATTTAAATTTAAGAATTTTCCGCAATTTTTTCTCTAATTCACTTTTTTTACATGTGGTTTTTCCGCTTTTACGGGAAAACCATTGGGAAAATCGAAATTTTTCAAAGAAGAATTTGGAAAATTTGGAAAATTTGTAGGAAATTTAATTATGAACAACTTTTACTTGAAACTTTTCTTCAAAAACATGCATCTTCTTAGAGATATTGGCAGTTTTTGGTCAAAAAACGGGAAAAATCATACATATACATCTATATCTCCAAATGCTGTATGTTGCTGGTGGTTGCGTGTATGACATATATTTTCTGACCTCAAAACCTACACTTTTCTATAAAAAAATCTCAGCCTAAAAAAGTTCGCTTATTCAGTCTTTTTATGTCTAACTTTCCTGGACTACAGCGTGAATCGCCGGGCCGGCCCGTTGACGCGATCAAGCGGAAGCAAGTTTTCGTTCAAGAAACTAAAAATCTAGCCAACTCGCGTAATCACTAATGCAAAATGCGAAATTATGAATAATATACTTACTAACTTTAAATACGGAAATGTTAAATCTGTGTGAAACGATAAATAACATAGCATTTATTATTAATTCTTAGCCCATAGGTATTGTTATAATTTAAAACAGCGCGAGGGACGCGCCAGCTTTTAGAATGTATGGGCCGGCCCTCGGGACTCTCCGGAAATTCTCGGCTTCTCTTATCGTTAGAAGGCAGAGAAAGGGGTTCTAAGTTCCCTTACAATCGCATGGTGCAATTTTCATGGTTTTCGACAATAAAACAAATTAGTGTAGTATGTAGATCCTTTTTTTGTACGTATGTTTTAAGAAACTAGGTATTACGACCACTACCCACTTATATAAAACTTTTTTTTCTTATCAAAAATCGTACCTAGTTCTAGTTCTATTTGAATGAAATTACCAAAGGACTGAAAGTGAATTTTTATTATACTGTTCAAATTTAAAAAAAACTAGGTAGGTAGGTATACAAATATATAAATAAAATGAATAACGTAACAGAATTTTTTCAAAGGATTTAAAAAATTTTAATAAAACAGTTGCGTCAAACGAAATTGGACAAAACAAAGCAATCTTGAAAATATTTAAATATCAAGTTTAGTACATAAATTTTGAGGTACTTTTGTAAAACACAATGACCTTGAAAATCCTGAAAAATTTTCGCCTGCGGCGCTACCCCCTGCAGCTCTTGCCCCTCGTGCACAGCGTTTTGCCCTACCAGCCTTAAACACCTCGAGCAGCCACTGGTAATCTCATCATCATGTAGGTCAGACCTAGCTGTTTTATACTCTAAGTTTTTCATCTTAAATATTAATGTAGATTGAAACGGTGTAATAAGAGTATGGAAATAAATCTATAAAATATACATAATAGGCGTGGAATTTTTTTAGGTTAGGATATCATTAAAAACTATAAAATATTGTATGGGGCATATCAAATGGCTTAAGGGAATTATTAACGAGACAGCAACCGCACGATTTTAACAAAATTCTATTTTTAAGTTCTGATATACAGGGTGGTCATTCTTTTCATGTTTTACATGTATGTGTATATAGAGATCTGCGAATAAAACTTAAACAAGATGCAGACCGTATTACAACAAATTCAACTTAATACTGAATAGATCTTCAACCTAATAAAATTATAAACACTTGTTTTGAAACATGTAATGGGATTCAAATCAGAGACTTTAGTTCCTTAAAAACGCAAGCGAAAATGATTAAAGACGTAAATGATTTATAAAAACCAAATAATATATTTTTATTAAACAGGCCAGAGATAATGCACTGCTACGAACCATGACCTCTAATGCCCTCTACTTGTGCAGACCTCCAGGGGTAGGGATAGAACCTACTTATGGTGTGCCTCAAGGATGCAATTTCATGTCGAAAAATGTGCAGAATGAACCTTTCCATAAGAAATAACATGGGGTTTTGGTCCCATACTCTCATAACATATTTTTTAGGTTAAAGACACTAATTCATTTTCAATATTTAAAAAATGTTTTAGTCAGATGTCTAACTTCACACTACTTAAATTACTCTAATCTACGTTAAATAGCATATAATTTTTAGGATATGGAAGAACATGAATTTTATATCATAAACAACACTCTTATAATCATATAGGCTACTTTATTCAAATACACTTGAAGATTACAAGAATGTTGATATAGGTATCTGTAGAGGTAGGAAATAAAAAATCATTAATAACATATAAATACATATTTATTTAGGTAAAAACTAGAACACATCTAAATATAAAGCTTAAAATTGTTTCTTAAACTTCATAGCAAAATTTTCATTAAAATACATATACTCCAGGAAACGTAGGCTCAAGGTGGAAAACTATATAGGATTTGATTTTTATTTTTTTTTATACTGATCTTGGGATGCTCAATTTGGGTCTGAGTTTGTGGGACACAGATGTCCCCGAAACATCCCCATCCACACCCCCCAAAAGGCTTTTTTTTGCTTTTTGCTTTATATCGAGCTTCCGGTGCATTCTATCGCAAAAGTACCTATATTGAAAATTAAAGAGGAATAAACAGTGTACAATATGAGCCATGTTTGGTTGTTGTACGTCAAACCGTTTCTTTGCACGGGCACCTCAAAGTTGGCCCTCCCTTTGAAATAGACACTTTGTAATTTTTTTATTGTGGCTCACAGACAATACTAATTAAAAATAAAACATATGGCAGTTTATCAACGATAAATACCTGATTTTTTGGTATATATCTGTTTTTTCTGACATTGCTCTTTTTCGAGATACAGGGTCGTCCATCCTAAAATTCACTCCATCGTATCACCGGAGTTGTTCATATAGCAGAGTTCAAAATTTATGGTATTATAGACTTCAACGTGCTGTTTGAAAATACGTATCAGACGACCAAGTTTTTTCGCCGGAACTACCCCTTAACCTAAAAAAAGCGTTTTAGGTTAGGTTTTTCTTTAATATTCGCTCTTCAGGGCACTCTATGAGAAATCGTCACGTACTGTTTTATACTCGCTTATATGGTTTATGTATAGGTTTCATAATTATTTTTTTTTACAACACCCTGTATTCGAAATTTTTTTTTTAGAGGGTTCTAAAAAAAAATATTTTTTTAACGTTTTCTAATACGCATATGTTTTTACTATATGCCATCTACTTTGTATATCTCTATATGGTTTGTTAATTAGACTACCCCTTCACCCCAAAATCGATACCGCGGCGTAACAGTTTATCAGAAAATTACATTATTCATGTTATGCACATATTCTATACACATGTATGTATTGCAAACGTTTTCCTCAAATATTTTCTCTGAGGGTTATTAAAAACAAATATTCTTTTACCGCCTTTTAATACGCATATATTATGTAGCTACTATGTACAGTATTCTTCTGTTCTAAGTGTATTTACGACAGAAATACATTGACAATGAGTAAACGTTACTTATGCTGACTGTACTCCTTTCCACGTCACCTAAGAGGTAGAGTATTTGGCGCGTTTTTTTTAATTGTGGTATCCCCATTAGGCCCACTCCACAGCGATAAATCGTCCCCGTTAATAAAACTTGCGTCGCTTAATTCCGGAAGGACCCGGTTGCGCTACGTCCTCTTCGAAATCAATGTCAAGTTCGCCCACATCTTCTGTAACGTCCGCATGGCCGATCAGTTGTTCATCGTCGTAGTCCTCTTCCACATTAATTTCTATTTCTGGCATGTTCGTACAGCCTTCGTTGCAATTTGTGCAAATACTTGAGCAGTTTAAGCCTGCTTTACGACACCCGCACGCGCGGCGACAGTCCTTCTTGTGTCTACACTACAGTCACAAGCTCCTGAAAAATTGCTGAGACTTATTTCCTGCAAATGTAAAGAAGGACTGTCGCCGCGCGTGCGGGTGTCACAAAGCAGGCTTAAACTGCTCAAGTATTTGCACAAATTGCAACGAAGGCTGTACGAACATGCCAGAAATAGAAATTAATGTGGAAGAGGACTACGACGATGAACAACTGATCGGCCATGCGGACGTTACAGAAGATGTGGGCGAACTTGACATTGATTTCGAAGAGGACGTAGCGCAACCGGGTCCTTCCGGAATTAAGCGACGCAAGTTTTATTAACGGGGACGATTTATCGCTGTGGAGTGGGCCTAATGGGGATACCACAATTAAAAAAAACGCGCCAAATACTCTACCTCTCAGGTGATGTGGAAAGGAGTACAGTCAGCATAAGTAACGTTTACTCATTGTCAATGTATTTCTGTCGTAAATACACTTAGTACATAGTAGCTACTATACACATAATATGCGTATTAAAAGGCGGTAAAAGAATATTTGTTTTTAATAACCCTCAGAGAAAATATTTGAGAAAAACGTTTGCAATACATACATGCGTATAGAATATGTGCATAACATGAATAATGTAATTTTCTGATAAACTGTTACGCCGCGGTATCGATTTTGGGGTGAAGGGGTAGTCTAATTAACAAACCATATAGAGATATACAAAGTAGATGGCATATAGTAAAAACATATGCGTATTAGAAAACGTTAAAAAAATATTTTTTTTAGAACCCTCTAAAAAAAAAAAAATTTCGAATACAGGGTGTTGTAAAAAAAAATAATTATGAAACCTATACATAAACCATATAAGCGAGTATACAACAATACGTGACGATTTCTCATAGAGTGCCCTGAAGAGAGATTATTAAAGAAAAACCTAACCTAAAAACGCTTTTTTTAGGTTAAGGGATAGTTCCGGCGAAAAAATTTGGTCGTCTGATACGTATTTTCAAACAGCACGTTAAAGTCTATAATACCATAAATTTTTAACTATCCTATATGAACAACCCCGGTGATACGATGGAGTGAATTTTAGGATGGACGACCCTGTATCTCGAAAAAGAGCAATGTCAGAAAAAACAGATATATACCAAAAAATCAGGTATTTATCGTTGATAAACTGCCATATGTTTTATTTTTAATTAGTATTGTCTGTGAGCCACAATAAAAAAATTACGAAGTGTCTATTTCAAAGGGAGGGCCAACTTTGAGGTGCCCGTGCAAAGAAACGGTTTGACGTACAACAACCAAACATGGCTCATATTGTACACTGTTTATTCCTCTTTAATTTTCAATATAGGTACTTTTGCGATAGAATGCACCGGAAGCTCGATATAAAGCAAAAAGCAAAAAAAAAGCCTTTTGGGGGGTGTGGATGGGGATGTTTCGGGGACATCTGTGTCCCACAAACTCAGACCCAAATTGAGCATCCCAAGATCAGTATAAAAAAAAATAAAAATCAAATCCTATATAGTTTTCCACCTTGAGCCTACGTTTCCTGGAGTAATAGTTAAATATTAATATTTAGGAATCAGGCATATAACAGAGACCTGAGCAGCAGATAGTTTATAATCGACAATAAGGATTTCTTCGAGGTTCTCTTCTACAGAGCATACCTCGAGCTCATCTTCGAACATCAGGTGCTATGATCTTCTTCAGCTGTTTAACATATAACTTCAAACTATACATCAATGCGGAACGTAAATAACTTCTTTTACAGCAGTAGCAATCAGATCTAGGGAGTCGCTAATAATGGTTATTTTAGTTATTTATAAGTACTGGACACTGGTGTGATTACAGGAATTAAATTTAAAATTCTACGTTGAAACCTATGACGATCAGCCGAGGCCTCAATTCAGCATCTGCCATCTCGAGACATCTTATACGCATATCGAACCTCAATTTGGTAATTATTCGATATACTACAAAATGCTTAAAATTTGCAAAAATTTTGGCAAACCCTTTAAATAGGGTCTTCTGAACACTAATATCTGACTTTTTTACCCCGGAGACGAGTTTTTCAAAAAAAAAATTTTTTTTCCGAATTTTTACCAACATTTTCTATTATTTTACACACTTTAAATACGTCTTTTGACACAAATTACGTTCACAAAATTATCCTTTGAAGTGTCTTGAACACAATGTCACACATATTTTATGCGAAAAATGCATGTTTTACTAGAAATATTGAATTTTATACAGAACACACACGACATAAACAAAGATCGTCCCTGTTTGCGACCACAATCATACCGTGGTTTGCGACCCGACTACGTATGAAACTGACAGATTCTGGCTGTGTCTAAAAGCACGCCTAAAATATTTACTGATGGCGAAACATGAATACAATCTATTTAATGAAAAAATTACTCTTTAATCTAATAAAAAAAAATTCCTTTATCAGGGGAATAACACACACATATCTAACCTGCCTCCGGCTATCGCCTCCGGCTTCTAACTCGCAATAGACCTCATGTCATGCCTGATGCATTTAATAAAAAAAAAAACAAGAACGTGTGGGGATTTGAACCCGGAACCTTGCGCTTGCCAAGCCGAGCTCGTTTCCGTTGGGCCGTTACACGACTGACAAATTGCGAGTAAACAAGGAATAAGTTCAGTTAGGTTTGGTTAAATGTGACAGTTGGCCTTAAAACGGCCAATGAGATTGCGCCGAATACTGCCATTTCCGTACGACTGTAAAGAATGTTAATATGCGTGCCAGCATGGTAAATTTTTCATTAAATAGATCATATTCATATGTTTCGCCGTCAGTAAATATTTCAGGCGTGCTTTTAGACACAGCCAGAATCTGTCAGTTTCATACGTAGTCGGGTCGCAAACCACGGTATGGTGGTCGCAAACAGGGACGTTCTTTATTTGTCGTGTATGCCATGTATAACATTAAATTTTTCTAGTAAAACGTGCATTTTTGCATAAAATATGTGTGACATTGTGTTGAAGACCCTTTAAAGGGTAATTTTGTGAACGTAATTTGTGTCAAAAGTCGTATTTAAAGTGTGAAAATAATAGAAAATGTTGGTACAAATTTGCCAAAAAATTCGGCAAAAATAATTTTTTTTTGGGAAAACCCTTCGTCTCCGGGGTAAAAAATCAGATATTCGCGTTCAGAAGACCCTATTTAAGGGGTTTCACAAAATTTTTGCAAATTTTAAGCATTTTGTAGTATACCGAATAATTACCCTAAATTTTGTCATAGAATCTCACATGCTTTTTAACTGTTGTGTATTTTCTCTTTGTGACCATAAGGTAATGAAACAAGTTCGTTGTAAGTGGACTGTATATTGGAATGATTATTTAACAAAGTTTTATGCTTAACAGAAAAAGCGTGCGTTCTTGCCCGTGTTCTAACATACCACTGACTCTGAGACGAGACGACAATCGCTGGACATCGACGACGCACACTAAGCATGTTTACATGATAGATCTGACTAAGACTAATACATGATAGCATGGAATACATATTTTTACAAAATAACTGTAACATACCGCCGCCCTTGAAAGGCTAGGCTTTCAACAATAAACATTGATATATTGTACAATGAAATGTTATATTAAAATACATTAATCGTCATTCCGTTTACATCGTCACTATCAACTTCAACTGGCAACACACAAACCTTTGTTACAGAACGCTTCACTACACCGTTTGCGGTTTTAACACTAATAACGCGCACAATACCATCTGCGCCAGGGTGCAGCTCAACGATTCGTCCTAGCGGCCAAAGTAGGGGAGATGAATTTTCTGACTTTAATAATACCATTGCTCCGATTTTACAATAAGTATTAGTTTGACGACACCTCCATTTATTTCTTTCCTGTAAGGTTGAGAGGTACTCTGAAGTCCAACGACTCCAAAAGTGTTGGATTATCTGCTGCAACCGATGATAATGGGAAAGTCTATTTGATGTGATATTTTGTACGTCTAATTGTGGAATTGAGGTCAATACGTCTCCAATTAGGAAATGGCTTGGTGTTAAAGGGATTAAATCATTGGGATCGTCGGACATAGGAGTTAACGGACGTGAGTTTAAGATAGCCTCAACTTGTATGAATATAGTACTTAAATCTTCAAACGTTAGATGTGCATTTCCGACTATTCTCTTAAGATGAAATTTGGCTGCCTTCACGGCAGATTCCCATTTCCCATAGTCCCCCGAAATGGGGTGACCTGGCCGGGATGAAATGCCACTGTATTTGGTTAAGATTGAGAAATCGTGATATTTTTTAGTCATTAATAATTTGAGAATACAATTTTTCCACTGTGCCCCTTAATTCATTATTAGCACCTGCGAAGTTGGTGCCATTATCGGAGTATATATCTTTACATATACCTCGGCGAGAAACAAAGCGCTTCAGCGCATTTAAAAAGGATTCTGTTGTAAGATCTCCAACTAGTTCAAGGTGACAAGACTTGGTTACAAGACAAACAAATATACAAAGCCAACATTTTATTATTTTGCGATTGCGAGTTTTTCCATCTTTTATAAAAAAAAGGCCCGGCATAATCAACTCCGCATGTGTAAAACGCTCTAACCGGTTGAAGTCTATGTTTAGGTAAATCTCCCATTTGCGAAAAAATACTCGTGGGTTTTATCTTAAAACATTTGATGCACTCATGTAGTATCCTTTTAACCGTACTACGTCCCCTTAATGGCCAAAATGTAAGTCTTAGCGAGGCAAGTGTAGCCTGTGTCCCAGCATGAAATTTTTTTATGTGCTCATGTATAATAATCAATTTAGTGAGTGGGTGATTATTTGGTAATACTACCGGGTGTTTGTGCTCTACGGGTATATCGGCCTTTGATAATCTCCCGCCTACCCTAATTATTTCTTGCTTATCTATAAAAGGATTTAACGAACTAAGTTTGCTGTTTCGTGCCACTGAATTAAATCTTTTCAATCGATGAAGATCATCGGAGAATTCCGCAACTTGCGCCATCTTAATCAAAGTGTTCATAGAATTTTTAAGTTCTGTCAATGTTAAAGCGCCTGTTAATTTCGATAATTTGCTAGTCAAATTATGTTTAAATCTCAAGCAATAAGCTATTACATATTGTAATTTGCTTAATGATGAGTACCTTAAAAATGTGTCTTGATCGATTACGTTTGTTGAAGTCAAAGTAGTAACTTTACTCTCTGGTACATTAGATACGTCTATTTCTTGTGATATTGGCCAATTCTCGGAGTTTTTGGAAAGTCATCTGGGATCTGACCACCATAATTCTGATTTTATTAAATTAGACGGAGTAGAACCGCGCGATATTATATCGCGCGATATTATATCCGCAGGATTGTCCGAGGAATTTACATGATGCCATTGTGTTGTAGACGTTAGTTGCTGAATTTCAGCTACTCTATTACTAACGAAAGTTTTCCATCTGTTAGATGGAGCTGATAACCATGCGATGACTATACTTGAGTCACACCAATAATAAATGTCTACTATATTTATATTTAAAGCAGTAAGAACCTTTTTAGTAAGTTGTGCCAAAAGCAAAGCACCACAGAGTTCTAAACGAGGCAAACTTAATGTTTTAAGTGGCGCAACTCTCGACTTGGCGCATAGCAAACTAGTAAAAATTGTCCCCTCTGAATTTACGCTTCTTAAATACACTGCCGCACCGTACCTACCATGGATGCGTCACAAAATCCGTGAAGCTGAATATTTACTGAGTTAATGCATATTACGTGTCTCGGTATTTGACATTCGGTCAACAAATCAATTTCCCAGCAAACATAATAACGTCATATTGACGTCATTTTATGACGATATGACGTCAGGAAATAACCAATATATAACGTCAACATGACGTACCTTATTCGGCAAAATGTCACAACACACACACGTCATAAATATTCTTAAAAGTGACGTCACTTTCTGACGGTAAATATACCTTATAAATATGCCGTTTTTATGACGTCATTTATATTCGTTTTATTAAAGGTGTATTTCGTAAATGTAACATTATAACCAGGTTCCTGGTTTCGCGTTCCGTAATAATAAATTATACTGAAAATTGTTTATGGAACACGGTTTCTGAAAAACCGTTCCATAAACAAACAATTTTCTGAATTTTCAGTATAATTTATAACCAGGAACCTGATTATAATATTACATTTACGGAATACATCTTAAATAAGGAATCTATACAGGGATCGGTTAAAGAGTTTCATACAAAGGGAAAACTATTAATTTCAGAAATTTTTAATCTTTATGAAAGTTTAGTACATTTTTATGAAACACCTTTTTTATCTTGTTACTTCTGATGCGACCAAGTCAAAAATAAGAACTATGCAAAAATGTCTCATCACATTTACTGATTTCCATAAAATAAGATTATATTTTCTAAGAAATCAATAATAAATTGGTTTTCCTTCTGTTTCGAACTTTTAGCAGACATTTCTGAAATAAAGAATCAAGGTTATGAAAGATAAATAATAAAAACAGGTTTAATATTTTATTGTTTTATTAAAAAAATGTTTTTTAAAATAAAAATTCATCTATCACATATATGCTATTCACATTTTATTTACATGAGGGGAGGCTATGATATGTTTTTCTTAGGTTGTCTCAGGGTTGTCTACTATTGACAAAATATTGAAGTGTCAGATTTAATTGATCGTCACTGTCATTTATTTTTGGCTGAATTGCCAAATTTTTTATTGATAACATTGCTGTGCTTTCTTTAGGGTCTCACTCTGGCAACTATGTAGAAGTAATTTGAATTTGTGGTTATGTTTTTGACTTTTCAACATAACCTCAGTAATTAAAACAGTCATTCATACCAACAGAATTCAGATTTTCCAAGGCCTCCCCTCATGTAAATAAAATGTGAATAGCATATATATGTAACATTAAATAAAGGTAACATAAAATATTTCTGTTATAACCGCAAATAAAATATACAATATAGATGTATAATGCAACTTAATTACTTTTGTTAACAACCGCAACTTTTTTATTTGTAAACTTTTTTGAGTTTTGACTTCAAATTATGAATTGTCAGAGTTTTCCACAAAGAAAATGCTCTCTTGTGCAACCTCGATCGGAGGCACCGTTTTCGAGATAAATTAATTTTAATATTCAAATGCATGCTCTAAAATGATTAGGGAAGTGAACAAATTTTTTGCTTTTCGCGTCGAAACAAAATTTAAGCATTTTGAGCAGTTGTTAAAATAAATAAGAAAATCTTGGTTTGATCTGGTTCTTAAATTTTGTTTTGACGAGAAAAGGAAAAAATTAGTCCACTTACTCCACTTATCTAATCATTTTAGAGCATGCATTTGAATATTAAAATGAATTTATCTCGAAAACGGTGCCTCCGATCGAAGTTGCACAAGAGGGCATTTTCTTTGTGAAAAACTCTGACAATTCATAATTTGAAGTCAAAACTCAAAAAAAATTACAAATAAAAAAGTTGCGGTAATTTTTACCCCCCACCCCTACAGCTTGACCCATCCTTGGTAAAAATTTTGAGATGATATTTACCTCATTTTGTTAGGCTTAGAAAGTTTAGTGGATGTGCAAAATTTCATTACTTTAACTTGAACAGTTTCGGAGTTAATAAATAAAAACCGTCTTCAAGGATGCACCTTTAAAGGGCTGTAGCTCCCTTAGGGAGCATTTTCGGGGCAATGTTTATAGGAACTTTTTTTATTATTTTAGGACGTAGAAACTGATGGCGAAATCTTTCTAGCTAATTTCGGGACACCCTGTATATATCACGATCAGTCTACAAGAACAATTACAAATATGCTCATAAAAGTACCAAAACCAAAAAGTGAATTTTATAAAAACTGTTTTAACTATCTAGGCCCAATGATCTTTAACTCTCTTCCAAAAAATATAAGAGAAACAAATAACTTCAAAAGATTTATTAAAGATTCCAAAGGATATATATTCGAAAATGAACTATTGTTTTCACAACTTCTATAACGTAATCCAAATATAACTTTAAGTTTCACATTTTCTTTTTTTTTTTCGATGTTAGATAAATCTGTATGTATTAGTATCAGTTCTCCTATTCTTATTTAATTTTCATTCATAAACAATTAAGTATATATATATTATATTTTTTACATCAGGCTCATACGGGCATCTGCCTAGGCGCCATACAAATATTTATGTACTCATACAAATGCTAGGACACTAAATCATGAATGTAACATCACAATTTATTGAATAAAGTTTATTTATTTATTTATTTTTATACCCTCTCCACTATGAGGTTGAGTAGCAATTTTAGGTCTACGCTTAAATAATGGCTTTATCACTTTAGAATATTTAAAAGAACGGTTTCCATTTAATTGGCTATCAGGATCATAATTTCGTTTATGTGCGTTAGAGGTTTCTAGGATTTCCTTATAATTAGCTAAGTCCAGTTCATCATAATCCTGAGGATTTTTCATAAATAGCAGTTCGTATAAGTCTCGTCTTCCAGCAAACATTTTATCACCAACACTTAAGCCGGCATCAGAACCGATACTTAAATCCATATTACCAATTTGAAATTTATTCACTTTATCATTAAATCTAACCCCATAGGTTTCATCTAAATCTTTACTTTTAGTATAGTCTATTTATTTTAAATAACGTCTACTTAAAGAAGGATACTCTTCAAGATAATCAGCAGGGTCAATCGTACTACTCGAATCTTCAAATATTTCTTCTTCATCTTCTTCTTCTTCATCTTCTTCGTCTTCTTCTTCTTCATCTTTTTCTCTTATTTCAACTTTACTTGTATCCTCACCTGATGGAGGCTGACTAGGTAAATTCTTAACAGCACTGAGTTCTTGTAATGGATCAATAAACGCCTAATTGTATTATCTTCTTCAGCTCGGCCTAATTTGATGGCTAAGGACTTTCTTCTGATGGAGTTCGTAAGATTTCTAATCCTTTTCTTAAGCGCTAAATCTTTTGCAAAGTCGTAAACCTTCTCCCTAGGCGGTTTATATGCTGAGAGAGTAAATTTTTTATTAACCTTCATTGTTTAAGTAATACAGCAGATACAGAGTATTTCAAAACAGGTCTGTGCAGTTTGAGCGTCTATCTTATAATAACTAGTGTTAACGAAATCATATACTTATATACACACATCAAAGCATTTTCTATAACGCTAGTTATAGAAAATCATAATTATGATAGGTAGCCATCACACCGGCGTTCCAGGATTCTCCGCATATAGTCTCAAATTGTTCAAAGCTCAACTCGAGGGTCACGTGATCATCAAACACATGACGTAAATTCATTTTATACGTTTCATTATTCATTTAATAATAAGTCATTGCAGTTATATCTAAGTATTGTGACGTTATCTTATTCGGACGTCATTTGTGACGTCCCTTTTCCTAAATAGTGAATTAATGTTACACAAAATGACTGTCGCTAATATTATTGCCTCGGGCGCCAATCCCTTGTTTAACGTGAAGGAATGTCACTTTGACCTATCAACAGTATGATAGGGCCGGATAACTTCAGTGAAGACACGGTATGTCCGGGTTCTAGGTTTGCTGGTCGCCGCTCTACTGGAGCGTCCCGACTGCTGACTGTATAAACTTTTAGAGTCGGCTTATACTGATGTTATTATAAGGTATAGTAATGTTAGTGATATAGAAAGCATAAACTATTTGATAAAACAAATTTATTACAATAAATATTTATTGTACATCGTTTGATAAACGAAAAGAAAGTAAATCAACGTGGTAGATATAAATACGGCTAATTCATCACAAAGCAGTATGTAAGCAACTAAATATGTATTCTAAAATATCTATAAACCAAGCAACAAATATTTACAACAATACTTTAAGTATTTACTAAAAAATAATTTAATAGAAATTAATTCTACTCAAACTATTTACAATTCACTACTCAAAAGATAACTCTCAAGCGGAGGTGTGTGTAAGCAAAGCGGATGCAAAACTAACTACAAGCGGCAGGTTCTAGTTTTAACGAAACTAAACGACTAGCAGAGTTATGGAAAGTACTAAAGCGGGTAAACGTATGTGCAATTACGGTATTAATCTACAATTAATCGGATGCAGGTATCTAAAAAGCGGTAGCAGTAGTAAGCAAATGGCAGGATGGTTAACAAGCGGTGACGGAACTAAGCAAGACTTGAAGTAAGCTTCGGAATAATTACGGTACGTGTTTTCAAAACTACCTTGGATAACAATGAATGAATTTTATTTCAAAACGGTAAACGTGTGCGTTGAAAGGTGATAGTACAGTAAAAGAAACGGCAGTAAGAACTTCCAGTGATAACAAAAGAAATTACTAAAAAAACCTAATCAGTATTATCGTGCTAGCAAGTCGGATTTTCAGACTAAATATTTACTTTAAATATTTCCACAAGTAATAACTAACCCCTATACAACCGCTGCAGGAATAATTTTCAAACCAGGTTTATCCGTGTTAATCTAATCACCCAGACGCTGGCTAGCGCTCTCACGACAGGGTGTTTTTAGATTCGTACGCCGGCAACCTGATTCGTTTATGTCAAAACCCAACTTGTTAGACACTGGCAAATTCGCGCTCGTATCCACAAGGTTTTGGGGTTTTTACTACAAACTATTATTCTGAGTAGTTACGAACAGATCTGATTAATAAAACACAACTGTACTGGCACCCCAAGACAAACCTCTGAACCTGAGGGGAAGATTGTGTTAACCCTTGCAATATCAGTTGTTGGCAAGTTCGCTCTCTCAACAGATAAATGCGTTGGTATTTACACACCTCCTTAGTCTCGAATTCTATCGGGCCACCATACAGACAGACGGATTACTAAATTTATTTAATTAAATAAATTACGGAAATGACTAGCTTTAATACCTTCTATCACGTTTTAAAACCAATTAAATATTTTATTCCTTACTTAAACTTAAAACACGCAAATCTACAGCTATTACAATACACAGAGATTTATTATAAATCAATTGTAAATACACGGACTGAATTTATAATTAATTCTTTCTACTAATTGACTATAAGTTTCTCTATCACAATATTGAAATAATTCGCAAATTATTTCTAAGTTGAAAAGTAAATAATTAACGCGGTTTTATCTTTTAACTTCAAGTACCGTAAATATGCCGAATGCATAATATTTACCTAAACAGGACTGGAGTGTTTCGATCGTCGGTATAGACTGATTTTTAAATTTAATTCCCGGATCCTACTAATATCGGCGAGGCCGCAGCGCTTCGCTTCTCGCGCTGATAAGGCGAACGTATGTTTCTTGTGGCTATTTAGTTAAGTCGCGCTCTGGCTCATTTATTTATCAATCCCGAACGGAAATTGTTATTAACAATCCTAGTTCGGACTCCTGTATCGGCGGAATAGATTCTACTCATTTTTCTGAGCATTACAGTGAAAGAAACGGAATTAATAACGTACGGATTACTTAACTAGAAAAATAAATAAGTTTATTTATTTATAACACGTTTAAATAAATTGAACGGCTGTACACGGACCGGTTTTATAACACAGGTGATTACCTGAATACTTACCGAAATTACTCTACCCCTTTATACAGGGTGTACCCGAATTGAACTATAAACAAACAATAAATAAGTTTATTAATTGAAAATAAACAGAACACGGAATTTTAGGGTTTAATAATTCGTATTTTTACTAAACTGGTTATACAGGGTGAACTCAAAAATACTAGCGGATAAAATAATAATAGTAACGAGTAAATTATTCAACTACCAGCTGAATCTGTAGGCTTAAAAATTTGCTTCGTTACAGTATATCACTTTATTTATAAACGTTTCAGTCTCGTATCATCAGTTCTAATCTAAATGATAATGAGGAAACACGTAAAAGGTAAAGGTGTGGTTAACAGTCTTATCAGCAAGTCACCTGTTGAACTGCATTTACCCCGTTATCAGTATTGTGAACAAGATACAAAGTTACGTAAACGCTTAGATATGGGTGTTGTAGGTGGTTGTAATAATAAAAAGAAAATTTCATTCCGTAAAGCTATTCTAACATATTTAACTAATTTACTGAAAGAGCATGCAAGTCATGATATAAAAAAGGATATATCAATGAGCTTAAAGGCTGCACGAATGGCCCTCAAACAAGCAGGTGGGAGGAAGAAAATCAATGTCCCTCACATTATACCGCTACCAAAGACCGGAGGAATCTTACCTCTGATTCCAATCATTGCAGGCCTGTCTACTATTGGGTCGTTTTCAGGGGGTTTGGCTGCTATTAGAAAAACTATTCTAGATGCTAAGAATTCACAGAAACCATTGGAAGAAGCTCAAAGACATAATAGATCCATGGAGGATGTAGCTTTAGGAAAAAAAGGTTCCGGACTATACATGAAACCCTATAAAAAAGGATATGGATTATATTTGAAAAAGCAGCAAATAAACTGATCACCCTGTATTCTAAAGAAAATTATGCTGTGAGGTTTAAGAAAAAATTTAAAGCTTTATATTTAGATGTGTTCTAGTTTTCACCTAAATAAATATATATTTATATGATATTAAAAATTTTTTATTTCCTACCTCTGCACCGATATCAGCATTCTTGTAATAGTCAAACATAGGTGATACATACATGTTTTTATTTTCAATAAAAGACGAACTTACTATATAAAAATATTTATTATTTCTTATAATATACAATATAGATATCTATATAATTGCACTTATTTAATTAATAAATATAGTATTATTAGGTTATATCAGGATTTTCAATTAAATTCGCATGACAAAAAGCCTCATGATTCGTTGCTAGTCTTCTGCTCATATAATATTAGCTTTCAGATATCAACTTCAGGCATTAGTTCCGGTGGAATCGCAAGACTGGTATTATCACGATCTGAATGTTTAACTTTGTTAATTTTCACATCAACATATGTCTGCATATCCATTTTTATTTTCTCAATCAAAGTCTTATTTTGTTTATCACTTTTTACAAATCTCGCAATAACATCCTTTTTTATTTCCACAATAATTAAACTAACTGTATCATTAATTGCTTTTTGAATGTTTTCATTATATGTTTGTAATTGTTTGTTTACATAATTACACGTTACGCCGTCTTGACCATCTATCTACAGGTTCCCCTAAATTTTTTAAGCGCTTATTTTGGATGTCATAGTCCTTTTCTGGGGTGAGGATAAATCCTATACCTGGTAATCCACGTAGAGGTATTAATTTGTTCATATTACTTCTTTTACTACACCCAAATTTGCTAATTGTATTGTTTTCCCTAGACATTTCTGATTCTATCTGTTAAAAATATATTCTAATTAAGCTTAATATACATTTTTTTACTTGTAACTAAACTTTCACTCATTGAATAAAGTAGCCTATATGATTATAAGGGTCGGTTGTATAAAAGTGGTTCAGCGAAAGTTCAGCTGATTTGGTTCAAAATCCAAGGATACCGATTGTTGCAAAAATGGTATCCTTGGATTTTGAACCAAGTTCAGCTGAACCACTTTTATACAACTGGCCCTAAGAGTGTTGTTTATGATATAATATTCATGTTCTTCCATATCCTAAAAATTATATGTTATTTAACGTAGATTAGAGTAATTTAAGTAATGTGAAGTTAGACATCTGAAGTCATACGCACACGTGCGCGTTTAAGGTTAAAGCGCTACGTGACTAAGCGAGGTGTTGCGCAATATTACATCATCCAGTTCTAAGAATAATAATAAATAAATAATAATAAATACGCCACATGTAATTACGACCCCCTTTATCCCAGAAGGCTGAGCCTTGTGCGGGAGGGGGCTACACATTTAAAAACAAGGGACACACATCCAATATCCGTGTATAATGGAAAAATCCCTCACAGTATTTTCCATTGCCACGGCCGGGATTCGAACCCGGGACTTTTGGGTGAGAGACAGGTACTCTACCATCTCGACCATCAGTCATAAATAATGAGTCATAACTTGTTTAGTCTAGCTACCAGAGTTTGTTTACATTATCCTGATTTATGTAGGCGGCAGGCGCAGGAAACCCGCGATTTTTGTTTACATTATATAGCCTGTTCCCACAGTTGGAGGTTAAAATTCTTGGAATCCTAACTGCGTGACTTAATTTACATAAATGCATATGTTTAGATATTTGGTAAAATTCTTAGAATCCTTCTTTGAACATATTTTCTCATAACCCGATTGAGTTGAACCATTTATTTTAAAACTTTGAATATTTATTTTATATCAGAGATACCATTATTCTAGAATATTATTAAATGTAAAAGAGGAAAACGTAGATACTTTATTATTATGGATGCTGTGAGATGTCATTTTCATCCTATTCACATCCTTATTTATTTTTAGCCTCTATATGAGTACTTAGTACTTAGTATCTAATATGAGTAAGATGTCATCCTTTAAGGTGTTGGTGCAAGAACATTTATTAAAATTAGAACAGTTAAAAGAAAATATAAAATTTTATGAAGAGAAACAAGATATGTTTTCGCAGCTTGAAAGATTAAATATTATCCCATATGATGTTATTGGTCTGTTCACTGAGAGAATCCCGGTGTGTTGGCACGCACGTCTCAACTAAAACGCTGTAGGCGCGTTGATGTTTTCATAAAAATGCCGCACGTCGGTCGTAACTTGACCACAAAGATTAAAACTTACGTTACAGATTAGGTTACAAACAATATTTCAATAAAGGCAAGGAAATAGAGCTCCGGACGATATTCCTTACACTATAAATGACCAGGATTCTATCAGTGAACAGACTTTAGTAATGTGTTCAATGATAGAAGTCGTTGTGGAAAGTTTTAAATGATACTGCAGCTCGAAGAATTAATCCTCTACAAGTGTGTGCAAAAAAGAAGACACAAAGTGTAAAAATTTGTCATATAAATAATCTATGGTAAACGCATAGAAGCCTCTGTACGTATAACTCATCAGTGAAGTTCATGTTATTTGAAAATGGAGTCTGTTAAAAGCATGTGAGATTCGATGACAAAATTCAGGTTCGATACATCATACATTGGCGTTATGCGTATAAGATGTCTCGAGATGGTAGATGCTGGATTGAGCCCTTGGCTGATCGTCATAGGTTTCAACGTAGAATTTTAAATTTAATTCCTGTAATCACACCAATACTTATAAATAACCATTATTAGCGACTCCCTAGATCTGATTGCTACTGCTGTAAAAGAAGTTATTTACGTTCCGCATTGATGTATAGTTTGAAGTTATATGTTAAACAGCTGAAGAAGATCATAGCACCTGATGTTCGAAGATGAGCTCGAGGTATGCTCTGCAGAAGAGAACCTCGAAGAAATCCTTATTGTCGATTATAAAGTATCTGCTGCTCAGGTCTCTGTTATATGCCTGGTTCCTAAATATTAATATTTAACTATGTATTTTAATGAAAATTTTGCTATGAAGTTTAAGAAAAAATTTTAAGTTTTATATTTAGACGTGTTCTAGTTTTTACCTAAATAAATATGTATTTATATGTTATTAATCAATTTTTATTTCCTACCTCTGCAGCTATATCAACATTCTTGTAATCTTCAAGTGTATTTGAATAAAGTAGCCTATATGATTATAAGAGTGTTGTTTATGATATAAAATTCATGTTCTTCCATATCCTAAAAATTATATGTTATTTAAAGTAGATTAGAGTAATTTAAGTAGTGTGAAGTTAGACATCTGACTAAAACATTTTTTAAATATTGAAAATGAATTAGTCTTTAACCTAAAAAATATGTTATGAGAGTATGTGACCAAAACCCCATGTTATTTCTTATGGAAAGGTTCATTCTGCACATTTTTCGACATGAAATCGCATCCTTGAGGCACAAATTAAGTAGGTTCTATCCCTACCCCTGGAGGTCTGCACAAGTAGAGGGCATTAGAGGTCATGGTTCGTAGCAGTGCATTATCTCTGGCCTGTTTAATAAAAATATATTATTTGGTTTTTATAAATCATTTACGTCTTTAATCATTTTCGCTTGCGTTTTTAAGGAACTAAAGTCTCTGATTTGAATCCCATTACATGTTTCAAAACAAGTGTTTATAATTTTATTAGGTTGAAGATCTATTCAGTATTAAGTTGAATTTGTTGTAATACGGTCTGCATCTTGTTTAAGTTTTATTCGCAGATCTCTATATACACATACATGTAAAACATGAAAAGAATGACCACCCTGTATATCAGAACTTAAAAATAGAATTTTGTTAAAATCGTGCGGTTGCTGTCTCGTTAATAATTCTCTTAAGCCATTAGTTATAGTAAATTTATATCCTTTCTATTTTTTAACTAAAAATTCATAAAAACTTTTGATTAAACTGTACATTTTACAACTAATAATATATATTTAAATCATAAAAACATGTAATAAAGAACTCTCTTTGTTTTTAACCAAGTATCTAAAATGCTTAACCTTGAAAATTAAACACGTTATATCCCTAACATTGTCTTTGTCTTGCCTATAGAGAAGCTAAATAAAATATTTAAATAAAAATTCCAAAGCGATGACTAACCTCAAATTATTTCATCTTCATGTCTGAATCCTATTCTTTAAATTCCATCATGCTTTTGAACATATATGCATTAAGTATAAAACAACAGACTAAAAAAGTTAAATGTCACTCATAGAACAAAAATTTAGTTAAATTATAAACCTTGAGATGAAGAATTTGATATGCCCCATACAATATTTTACAGTTTTTAATGAGATCCTAACCTAAAAAAATTCCACGCCTATTATGTATATTTTATAGATTTATTTCAATACTCTTATTACACCGTTTCAATCTACATTAATATTTAAGATGAAAAACTTAGAGTATAAAACCGCTAGGTCTGACCTACATGATGATGAGATTACAGGTAAGATGTATTATTATCCCTAACTAACCCATGGTCATCCCTCCTTGTAAACAGATACCTGTTTAAATTATCCCACATGTAAACAGAAAACCGTTCTTTTTATTAGTATTTACATGGATATTGTTTTGGGATCCTGCCGTTCGAACCTCCGTTATATGCTGAGCTCCTAAATACACTTCGCACATAAATTATGGAATAGGTAAAAAAATTAGTCAAGTTTATACATTCATATTTTTGTTAATATTAAAGCAATTTCAATCATTTTTTTACTGCGGATAGGTCATTTCTTCTGCAGTTTAATACCGTATGTTCGATTTAACTACGAGTTTTGTTATACAGGGAAACGCGAAAAGTATGAGGTCATGTAAATTCCCTAAAATTTCAAAATGATCTGTGGCAATTAGGAGCCTATGAAAATTTATTTTTATAAGTGTTTCGGTTATGGCCTCTCCTATTGTACTCACTGCGCCAAGCAATTTGCTAACCGGTTCTTGGTAAATAAAAAATTGGCAATTCTTTGAACATTTTTTTGTCGCGTGTTAAGACTAATTGTGTTAGAAGCCTTCAAAAATGTCGATCAAATGTTCATTCCAGATTTAATTTTAAGTATCCAATCGATGCCAAACTGTAGTGAATGCCAGGGGAGGTAATAACCGTTATTAGTTTGCATTATTGCTTAGATTTTTGTTATTGCTATCGTTCTTTTTCCTGTTAAATAAATTTATTAAGTTATTTTTATTCCAACTTGTATTATTAACCTCGATATTGGTTTCATTACTCTTTAATGAGAGGATAATGAAACAAAATCCACTAAAATTATTGTTTTTTAACAGTTATTGGCAACAGAACAATTTTCAAAGAATTGCCAATTTTTTATTTACCAAGAACCGGCTTATTCTATTGTACTCACTGCGCCAAATTGCTTGGCGCAGTGAGTACAATAGAATAAGCCATAACTGAAACACTTATAAAAATAAATTTTCCTAGGCTCCTAATTGCCACAGATTAAATTGATATTTTAGGTAATTTACATGCCCTCATACTTTTCGCGTTTCTCTGTATAACAAAACTCGTAGTTAAGTCGAACATACGGTATTAAACTGCAGAAGAAATGACCTATACGCAGTAAAAAAATTATTGAAATTGCTTCAATATTAACAAAAATATGAATGTATAAACTTGACTCATTTTTTTACCTATTCCATAATTTATGTGCGAAGTGTATTATTATTTAATGAGGTATTTTAAGTTAATCGCTATACAGGGTGAGTTCACTTTAAATGCGGAAACTTCGAGAATCGATTCTTTATTGAAAAATAAGTGTAGTTTGTCCTATAAACATTTTTCATATGGGACTTGGTTTTCGAGATACAGGACGTTGAACTTTTTTTTTTTTTTAGTTTTCGACGAATAACTTTAAAGTGGTTAGACCGATTTTTATAAAATTTGGGTTTTGTTTATGTTAGATTAAAGTTTATCAAATAATCTGAAAAATTTTAAAATATCGCCCCCACAGGCGTAGATATGGGGACCACGGACCCCTTTTTAAAAAAGAACTTCTACGCCTATGGTCGTCTCAAAAAATGGATACGATTTTTTTATTCTCCGATATTTTCTGAACATAAAATGTCTCTAGTAAATTTTCTCTATTTTTGATAGTTTTCCGGTTAATTGAGGTTAAATGATTTATTGTATTGCTCTCTAATGTTTATTTTATTTGCCAATGAGCCGGTGAAGGATGACCTCTTGCATGACCGCCAGAGTGTAGCGGCGACATATAACCCCTATCCGAGGGCTCTGCTGATGGCCTAGATGCCATCCGGAGCGATGGCCTTGAGAGTGGGGCCATACGCACCTAGCATATCTACTCCTTCTCCTGCCGTTATCCTTCCAATTTTATCAAACCCTAATGATTTTCTCAGCTAATTTCCTCCAATCACGGGTTTTACTAGTTTTACAACGGGAAAACGCGAAATAGGGATAGATTTTGGCCATTTTGAGGGGGTTGTGGTCGCTAAAAACCTTTTTCGCAATTTTGTTTTCTTTCCAGCACCCTTGAAGACGGGTGGAGGAGTAGGTTTTGTTGCTGCAGAATTTTGTTGACTTCCGAGTTGGCTTTTTTTATCGAAAATTCCGGCTCCTTGACTCCACTATATTACTATATAGCTTGTTATACATGTCTCCCTCAACATTATCTAAAAAATAGGCCTTAACTAAATAATCATTGAATGTCCCAGCTCTTAGACTATAATAAGTTTATGACTGATCTAAAATTCGACGGATACAAATTTACAGTCATATGATGTCATCATCCAAGAATAATATACTAAGAAGGATGGTTTATTCCCATAAGACCCTATGTTGGCTCTACGACCGTCACGTATCGTGTGCTTGTGACATCGCCTCCTGACCTAAACTTTCAGTTTTCGCTTGCTTTTACGTTTGTTCTGCTGTGTTTAGACTGTTTTAAACTGTTTCTTTGTTGAATATAGACTTAAAAAGTGGATGTTGGGATTATTGTGTTTATTGTTGTTTATTGTAAGTTTTTTCTTTGCTTTAAACTTGATGGATAACTGGTAAAAACTTATTAAATAATTTCAGAAACCGAGTAGGTAGTTATATAGAAATATGCCTGGTAGGTGTGCCATTTTTGGCTGCAATAATAGCAGGATGATTATGAAAATCAGCAATGCAAGCATTGTATATCACTGTTTTCCTAAAGGAAAATATTTTGTTTCCAAAACTATTCTGAAAGAATGGATTAATTGCTGTAAACGTGCCGATAAATTTAATCCTGATACAAGTGCGATGTGTTCTGTTCAATGTAATTATTTTGTTCAATAAAAATTTAAAAAAAAATCTATTTAATTCGACCGTAAAAATGTGGTGTATCTGTTGCACTCAGCATGATTGATGATGAAATTTCCATGCCTCGTGCAACAAATACACATGCTTTTTATACTAGTTAGGTACACAAAACTATTTTTTAACCTTAATTAATTAAATATTCATAAAAAAAAAATTATATTTGTTTTTATTACAGTTTATAGCTTTTTGATAATATGTATATATATTATAATAATAATAATATAATTATTTAAATACATATTTTAACTACCTACTTTAATAGAGGTAAGTATAACTATTTATGTCTCAAGGACGCAAAATTATTTTATATTACCAAATTTTTACAATCCCATGTTGCTAAAAAATGTCATTGATGAAAACACTGTACAATTGATCTTGTAAATAGGCATTGAAAATAACAATTTCTTTTAAATTAACAAAATATTTCGTTACCATGTCATATTTATGTGCTCGCGCTCTTTCGGTGGCCTCTCGCGCCTACACCATTCAAGTTAGATATATGCCATCACTAGCTTTTTTGTAGGAAATTTTGTGCTTTACAAGTTTGTATAAGTGAAATTTTATCGTATCTTGCACCGTTTTTGCAGCGTTCGCGATGATAGGTCGCAAATCGCGAATCTCGTGGGTAAAATATATATTTTTTTTTTGTAAGAACGAGTTACACTTGAGGTTTCATATTTCCACAACATTTAGTATTTGTCACTTGCTTTCGATTTTCAATATGTTAGTACTCTCCCCCAGCAGTAGTTTAAATTAATATAACAATTTCTTAGCATATACGGTCCCTTACAATAATGATTTCTAAATCCTGGTCAGGAGTCTACGTCATCGTAGCCACGCCCACCGCCGACAAATTAGCGGATTTGAACTATCCTTCTAGTATACTATTCTTGGTCATCATCAACATCATATACCACCTGAAGTCGTTCGCTATCTTATCTGAGACATAGAAAAAACGAATAAACCCAATGCTGATGATGTCATCAATTGACGAACACTAATCTTAGATAAATTACAAGTACATAAAACAGCGGTCGTTAACAATGAAAATAATAATTAGAAAATTTAGTTCCATAATATCGAACCGTTTGTCTACAGACAAACGGTTAATTACAATTAAGCCGTTTAAAATTTTTGTTTATATTTTCAAATATTACCCAGTTAGCATTTTCATATTCTTACAATATTGTATACATATTTCAAAACAACATTAGGATATCGCATACATATTTAAAATTGATTCAAAATAAGTTGTATACTGGTTGTTTTGTCACAGGTTTTCACATCGTATACGTATTCCTAGAATATTCACATGTATGTTGGACACACATTGTAAAAATATTCTGAAATATATATTCATTTTACAATGTAGTTATATTTTTTATTTGGACTGCGAACGCAAACGCGTTCAAGAGAGCGCATCCGCCATCCAGCCTCGCAAACTCCACCAGTCTCTTATACTGTCTTTCTTGAATTTAGAAAGACATAATGGACTATGGACTCCATTGCCTGTTAGAAATAGAATGTAGTTCCTACATTGCAAGTTGCAACGAAGTTATTGAAGAATATATTGAATTGCTGTGGTAGTTATATATTTTGGACAAACATTTGCCAGCGATATAGAAGTGGCGCCACCTCCCGGATAATATATATAATATGTTAATAAGCATTGCAACAATATTCTCAATTGAATATAATCATGTAATAGAAAAATATTTTACAATTTATTACATAGTCTAGTCCTTTTCCTCTAAAAGAATAATTAAAAATATTACAAAACACTAGTAAATTTGCAATTTGATGTCAGCTAATAATTATATTTTGATTGTGGAAGTCCACCCAGAGGGTTAGCGGAATCCTATTGCAAATTTAGGCCGCCGTTTTTGCAATAATTTTGATTTATTGTTATTGACGTTTATTAATTAAGACATCCTTTTAGAGGGAAAAGTCTATATACAGTGAAGTCGAAAAGTAAGGAACAAATTCAATATCTTCAAAATGCCCAAGTTTTGGAAAAATCCTACGGACAGGTCGATTTTGGTTTTATATTAGGTCTATCTAATATTTTTCTATATAATAACCTACCTCTATATATTTATTTCCTATACTTCAGTATATTTCGCGTAATCATGTAATATTTGAAAAAAACAAAATATTAAAAAATATTCCTGCAATGTTCACTGTATATTTTAAAATAAATGTCATTTTTTGTATGTCAAAAGTATATACATAATATTGTACTGAGGAAACATTCCATTTGTACGTTATAAAGATATACGTCTATAAACATAGAAACAATATTCTCAATTGAATATTTATGTAATATTTGAAAAAGATAGTAAATTATTGAAATGATTCCTGCAATGTTCACTATACAGGGTGTTCCAGTTTTTTGTAGCAGGACTTTAACAGTCGATAGACATTTGAAAAATATTAAAAAAAGTTCATATAAACATAGGTTGAGAAATGCTTAGTTTTCGAGATACAGGGTGTTAAATTTTGAAAATAAATATGGATTTATATTTATATTTCCAGAATGCTAAGAAGTATCGAATCCAAACTTACCAATTCTTTACATACAATTTAGAGGCCTATTTTAGAATTACAAACTACTACTTTATTTAACCATGGGCGTAGATATATGGATTTACTAAGGTTCTTTTTTACAAAAAAGTAGTACGCCACTGATATTTTCCAATGTTTCCAGTTTAATTCAATAAAGCAAGAAAAAAACAAAAAATTGAGTCTCTTGGCACTTTTTGATATGACAAGCCGTTGTTCAGAATATTTACATTTAATCTTTTGATGCACGCATCTGGACGAGTTTTAGACAAACTTGAAGTCGCTCAGAATTTCACCAAATTCGATGGTATGAAAAGTCGTTTAAAAAGAAAGAATGAAACATCGCTAATGATGCTTGTAATGAAGTAAGACACTTTTACATGTTGCTAGCTTTTGTGTTTGTGTTTCTAATAGGTAATTTATTTTAGTTCGACCGTTGCGTTTTAATACATTTGTGTTATAAAAATTTTGATTTACATGATAATAAACTTTTACAATAAATATTTTAAATGTTTCATTCTTTCTTTTTAAAAGACTTTTCGTACCATCAAATTTGGTGAAATTCTGAGCGACTTCAAGTTTGTCTAAAATTCGTCCAGATGCGTGCATCAAAAGATTAAATGTAAATTTTCTGAACAACGGCTTGTCATATCAAAAAGTGCCAAGAGACATTAAATTTTTGTTTTTTCTTGCTTTATTGAATTAAACTGGAAACATGGAAAAATATCAGTGGCGTACTACTTTTTTGTAAAAAAGAACCTTAGGAAATCCATATATCTACGCCCACGGTTAAGTAAAGTAGTAGTTTGTTATTCTAAAATAGGCCTCTAAATTGTATGTAAAGAATTGGTAAGTTTGGATTCGATAACTCTTAGCATTCTGGAAATATAAATATAAATCCATATTTATTTTCAAACTTTAACACCCTGTATCTCGAAAACTAAGCATTTCTCAACCTATGTTTATATGAACTTTTTTTAATAATTTTCAAATGTCTATCGACTGTTAAAGTTCTGCTACAAAAAACTGGAACACCCTGTATATTCAAAAATGAATATCACTTTGTGTATGTCACTAGTATATACAAGAATATCATGTTGTGGAAATATTCCATTTATAAATTATATAAATATTGATTTTAGCACGTGATATAAATATAGTCTATTGTATACCCAAATATTATTTGACACGACCAGTAAATTTTTGGGAAGATTCGTACAATATACAGTGAATATTTCAAAATCAACATCACATTTTGCACATCGCAAGAACATGTAAGAATATTGTACAACTTATTTGAAATATTCTACGTATGTTGGTATATGTATATTGTAGGCCGAATGTTATAGATATATGTAAAACAAGTTCTGAATATCGTTTGAATGTAGACAACCAGTTTTGAATGTTCATTTCATATCACATGCTATGTGGGTATGGTTATTAAATTGTCAACATGTTTTAAGGATGGACACTATGAAGATGCTTTATCAAAATTTACAAATGCACTTCAGAATCAAGGATTTAAACCATATTTAGCATACAACATTGCTCTATGCTACTACAGACTTAAAGAATATGGATTGACACTGAAATATTGTGGTAAATATATTTTAACAGTTTGCATTAGTATAGGTATAGTATAGACAGTGAAGATTTATATTTATTTTGCTAATAAAGTTATTTTATTTCACCCTTAACGTGAACATATTTAAATATCTACAGATCCCACAAGAATGATTGCATGACTAGAAATTTAGCATAAGTTTGATACTATTTTTTTTTCCGGTTATGTGTTGTTCGATTTCAATGGTCTTTTTTTTATTGACTTTAGAAATGTTACTGTTTGCTGATTTTTTAAGTAAAAATTCATTTTTGATTGAACAGGGTGTTACGATGATGTTGAGATTTGTTCCGAAATTCGTAACACCCTGTGGTGTGCACCAGCAACAACAGCAAACTACAATTCATAGCTAACTCTAGCCTTATCTTTTCGGAACATTATCTTTTTGATTCATTTTATTATTATCTCTGTTATTAGAGGAGATAATAATATAGTTATCTGTTTTTATATATTTATTAAAAACTAAGACTATATGGCATAGGTAAGTGCTTTACTAAATTAATATCGTCCTATGTATCGGACCGTAAACAATTAACCTATTATGAAAATTCCATCTCAAATATATGTAGTGTCAATAAAGCATGGTGTGCCACAAGGATCTGTGTTGGGTCCACTGATGTTCCTAATTTACATCAATGACCTAACAGCATGTGTACCTGACACAGATGTGGTACCCTTTGTTGATGATACTACGTTTATAAATTCTGATTTAAATATAGATTCATTGCATCTTAAATTGAGTGAAACACAGGCTAAGCCTAAAAATTGGTTTGATGCAAGTAAATTAAGTCTCAATCAAAATAAAACTGAAAATATAATATTCCACTAAGAGAGCACAACCTGGACAGCAGAAAATCTGTTAAGTTCCTAGGTGTTTTTCTTGACTCTACTTTATCATGGCAGGCTCATGTTGATTACATATGTCCTAAACTTTGCAGTTATACTTACCTATTACGCAATCTATCATATACAGGGTGTTCCAGTTTTTTGTAGCAGGACTTTAACAGTCGATAGACATTTGAAAATTATTAAAAAAAGTTCATATAAACATAGGTTGCTTAGTTTTCGAGATACAGGGTGTTAAAGTTTGAAAATAAATATGGATTTATATTTATATTTCCAGAATGTATTTCGATACTTCTTAGCATTCTGGAAATATAAATATAAATCAATATTTATTTTCAAACTTTAACACCCTGTATCTTGAAAACTAAGCATTTCTCAACCTATGTTTATATGAACTTTTTTTAATAATTTTCAAATGTCTATCGACTGTTAAAGTCCTGCTACAAAAAACTGGAACACCCTGTATTGTATCTTTAAATGCAGTTTTAAAAGCATATTTTGCAATAAGCATTTTCATATGCAATTCTCTGCTGGGGTCATTCGTGTCATTCTAACAGAGTCTTTTCCATTCAGAGACAAGTAATTAGATATATCTTAAACTTAACTTTGGAGAGGATGTTAAAACTAAATTCATCGAACTAAATATATTTACGGTTCCATCTCTGTATATCTATGAATGTTTAAAGTTTGTTTATTGATAACAAACATAATTACGTATTAAATGAAACCATTGATTAAGGAATGAACAAGATACGCGACTTGAGAGACTTCAATGGTAAAGTGCGAGGCCTTTTTTGGCAGCGAGATCTCGGCAAGTTGCGGGCATTCCTGTGATTTACGTAGTATGCTTTTGACAAACCTGTGTCGTGTCTGGTGTCCGGGATTCTCGCTGCCAAAATTAGCCTCGCACTTTACATTGGAGTCGCGTATCTTATTCATTCCTTAATCAATGATGAAACACGGCATAACTATGATACTCGTATAAAACATAATTACTTACGGTTGAATAAAAGCAGAAATTACTTACGGTTGAATAAAAGCAGAAATTCTGAAAACTAGTGGACCTATCTTCTACAACAAATTACCAGATCATATCAGAAAACTGCCCAAAAATAAATTTTTAAATATTATAAAAGATTGTCTTATAAGAAAAGCCGTACTACAGCGTTAGAGAATTCATGGATGATAACACATTATTATGACAGAGTCTGCCTTGTGTAAGCCATGTTTTACTGTTTTACTATTTAACTACACTGACGATCAATTGAAGTGACCCAAGAAAAATTTGCATCAACTTCCAACTCATATATCTTTTGATGCAAGAATCGCAAAGCCATAAATCTTTTTAGGTATTATAGATATACGCCTCAAGAATATGTGACACATTTTGCTTGTCCTTGTCTCGTTTATTTTTGGAGATACGGTGGTGAAAGTTGAGCCGTGTTTTTCTACCAAAGTTTGAGATTGTGCATGGAGTGTCCCAAAACGTTTTCGGATATGACAATATAGTCATTTTGTACCCTCATTCATTGCGTTCATTTTCATTTTTGATTGATTGTGCTAACTCAATTGTTGTTGATTTTATGAGGATTTCTATACAACAGGACATTTTTTGACTTTAAATGCTTACTTTTTTAAGCTTTTACAATTAAATCTTACACGTACATAATACACAAATAAAAATTTTTAGCATTAAATGTCAATAACGAGTGGGTCCACCTCTTGCTCCTATAACAGCTTGATACCGTCTGGGCATACTGACAATGCAATTATCTATAATTTGCTGATCCACAAGAGGCCATTCCTCTGAAACCGCAACAGCAAGTTCTTCCAAATTGATAGCTGGTACCATTCGTTTGCGAAGGCGTCTTTCAAGTGCGCCCCAGACATGCTTGATAGGGTTAAGATTCGACGAGCAGGAAGGCCATACCATTCTTGTGATATGTTCTTCGAAAAAATTGTTTACTATTCGAGCACGATGTGGTCTTGCATTTATGGAAATTCAGGGTCTCTTTGATTCGCAAAAGGCAATACAATAGGCCGCAAAATTTGATTGAGGTACCTATCCCGCGCATTCATAATTTCATTTGCGATAGATATCAATTCAGTTCTCCCCCGGTCAAAAAATCAAAAAATGTACTGTTGTATAGAAATCCTCATAAAATCAACAACAATTAAGTTAGCACAATCAATCAAAAATGAAAATTAACGCATTGAATGAGGGTACAAAATGACTATATTGTCATATCCGAAAACGGTTTGGGACACTCCATGCACGACCTCAAACTTTGGCAGAAAAACATAGCTCAACCTTCATTACCGTATCTCCAAAAATAAACGAGACAAGGACAAGCAAAATGTGTCACATATTCTTGAGGCGTATATCTATAATACCCAAAAAGATTTATGGCTCTGCGATTCTTGTATCAAAAGATATATGAGTTGGAAGTTGATGCAAATTTTTCTTGGGTCACTTCAATTATTGATCGTCAGTGTATTTAATTACTGTAATTTTTATATTTTTAATTTGTTAGTGAAATCGTCTTATACAAATAAATGTTATACTTAACTATTTTATATTGTAACAGGCAAATGTAATTATTATTGCAACTGACTGACTTATGTAAACATTTTTAATGTTTATTATTTATTATAATTAATTAATTACTAATCAGTATCAAGTGTCAAAGTGATCTTTTTTGACAAATCATTTTTTGTAATCACAGTTGAAAAAGGACCTAGACTTTGGTTCGAAACGTTCTGTTAAGATAAGTTATTGTTTTATAATTGTTTTTTACATATCATATAAATATATATATATATATATATATATATATATATATATATATATATATATATATATATATATATATATATAATATACATTTTGTTATTATATTTTCTAGTGTAAAATACTAGAAAACCACTGATACGAATTTTAGATAACAATATTGTATTTATATTCATTTTTCCCAGAAATAAGTTTAATGAATAGTATTTAGGGTGTATAACAATAGCCTGCCGCCAGTCAGCCAGGTTCGCTGACGTTTGGCTCAGTCTATTACCGTAAAGATTTTTTGTTATAAGTAATATTTGTACATTTAAGTTCTGTTGGTAGCTTGTTAAAGCATTTGATTCCAATATATTTTGGCCGGTTTGGCCCCTTCTCAAATAATGACAAGTTGTGATTCGGTATTACTAAGTCCATTTTATTACGGGTATGATAGCTATTTAGTGTGCTATAAAATCAAACATGCTTGAATTTCAAACAGACGCCGGCGTATTAAACAAAATACGCGTTGCTATGGATAGTGGATATATTGTACGCGTTGCTCGATTTGCCAAGTATCAGTTTAAATTGTACTGCGAGTCACGATTTGTAAGTATTTTAATGATATTATTCTTTTAAACCACATCTTATTCTAGATTAGAATGACAGACTCAGTTTTTGATTGTACACCCCTGAGGTTGCGGAAATTGCCGCAGATACCATGAATAATTTATTATCTATACTAAATAATTATTGTTCTTTTAATGCCTATAATGTTTAAATAGTTAAATTATGGTGTTGTTTTTACTTAGTATTTAAAGCATATAAGTTTTGTATCATTTAAGATGTCGTTATTTATAAAGGAATCAGTCGTACTTTTTCTTCTGCTCATGTCATGTTTTTCTGACGTTTGAGGTAAAAGAATATTTATTAAAATACTTACAAATCGTGAACACTCGCAGTATAATTTAAACTGACACTTGTCAAATCGAGCAACGCGTACGTAATACCTAGGTATCCATAGCAACGCGTATTTTGTTTAAGACGCCGGCGATGCGATATAATAGCGATAATAACAGTATCATCACAATGTGTTTTACGGAAACTTAACTCGATTAGTGATCTGCTAACCTGATGGACTATTTTGCGTTCGTTTACTTGATCGAGTTAAAGTAACCTTTTACGAAAATGTACATATGTTACTAACCTAGTTAACTCGAACCTACCCTACTCAGCAAGTAGTCATGTGTGGGTTACTTCGTTGTTTATCGGTTTGTCAGTTTTTATAAAACTTCAAAAGTGATATTCGTAAATGTAACAGTCTGAACTGAATGTAATAAATAAAGAATGGATGCCAGGAATGAGATTTTACATTGTGCTATAACAGTGGCACAATTTTTCCTGGAAAATGAAGAAGAGGATGATGAAGAAGAAATTTATACTTATCGGTCCTCAAACACAACAGAATCTAACCTCTGCTACTTACCGTTTTCGGACCCATGTACTGAAATCACATGTTCCTGAACAATATTCTCGTAACTTATATAATCACATATTGCGCAACGTGCTAATATCTGACCCTCCTCAGCCATTATTTTATAATTTATCAGGAAACAGTAATATTTCAGAATCTCTGCGACAAACTGACAAACCATTCAAATTCAAACCAAACCACCTTGTTTTTTACGTTTTTGACAGTCGGTCGCTGTCATCACTGGGCCGCGTTGTGCGTTCGGATATCACAGGAACCTAGTAATAACCCAACACTTTAATTTAAGGAACCTTTGTGACCTGGGTCACTAACTTAGGTTACGTGTCCGTAAATCCCTTTTGATGGTAAAATTCGAGATTTTTTATCTTTATTTGTTTATTTTTATAGCTAATCGACGTTTGAAGATAAAATTGCATGTTTTATTTGGACTAAAAGTCACTTTTGTGACTCGTCTGTAATTGCCGGACGAATGAACAGACTCATCACAAAAGTATCACTTTTACTCCTAATAGGTACTAAAGAGTGACGTTTAATAGGGTTAAATGATACAAGAGATAAGTTTATATTTGCCTAGGTAGAAATAGAGCAGATCCATTGTTTAAGCTACGCTACGCTGATGAGGAGCAATAACTCCGAAACACGTGTCCGTAGCTGCATCATGTTTCTTTTTTGGGGTCTGCGGCATTATTCTTATCTCTTGTAATATAGGTACTATTACAGTCCCTAGTTGAGGGCGTCGAGGCCACAGTGCGATTGCGCAGTTACTTTCGTTCTGTTATTTACGACGCCATTGTAGGAGCCTTGAAAAATTATGATGCCATAGACTTTTTTTCAGAAAATAAATTTTTAAGTTTTGCTAATTCTATAATCTGATTCTGTTAGCATGCTAAACAAATAGGTACCTACAACACTAAAAATACATATTTTGATGTTTTAAATCACCAAGTAATAGTCAAAACGTCTGTAATAGTATAGAGATAATAAAATTAATCAAAAAGAGAAGAGACTTGGCATTCAATCAAAAATGATTTTTTTTTTAAATATCAGTAGACTATAACATTTCTGAAGAGTCAACCTATCATGCAAACAGATCATCCAAATCGAATAAACGACGCTCCACCACTAACCTATCCAATAAGGTGGTCCAAAGTTTAATTTTTAAATTTCAGTTTTGTGTAAACCAATTTTTTTATATAATTATGAAATCTATTGACTTGGCACTTTAGGGGCAATAATACTTGTAGACTTTATTATACCAAATCTTGTCTTTCTACTAGGTACCTCCTGTTACATCGACACAAGATGGGAGAAATGCATTTTTTGCCCAAACTATGTCACACTACTATTTTGTGCAGGTGACTTTGAAATTTTTTAAATATGTGTTCGATTTGTAAGAAATAAAACACAGATTCCAAAATCATCTGCACAAAACAGTGGCGTAACAACATAGTTTTGGTTAATAGAAGAATTGTTTTATTTTCACGGAACATCAACATCTTCTGTATATTTGTTAGCAATCATCCTAACCCTAGTACATAAGTAAGGTCATAAACTAACTCTCTCTATACTTATTTAAGTCCTTCTATCACCTCCTGGAGTTAGGTAAACTTTGGACGATTGTGTATAAAACCGCGTTCGATGACGTGCTCTTTTGGTAATTACAATCCGAGCAAATTCTCCAAAAATGTCTGTCGTTTATTAGATCCGAGGTATCCGAAATTCCTCGAATACCTCGGACCTTGTCGATCGACATTTATAACCAATAAACTAAGTCATTTTCACTTCCATTCAATAATATGGCTTTACTAGATATATGACAGTATTGTTACATGTTTACACCCCAAGCGTGGATTCAATAATTGCAACAAGACTACTAATTTATTAACTCACTAATTAGTCTAATTACAATAATTAATCACTTAAACTACAACACTAAGTAGGCACTATTTTTAACGACTATTATTCATTACTCGTCACAGTACTACTCCCTCTTCCTTTTCTCTTGTGTTTAGTTCCATTTCCATTATTCTACTGACTGTAGTGGACCATCCTGGCCTCTATACCGGGTGTAAATGAAATTAGGCTCACCCCTATAATTTTTTTGTTTTTTCAGATATTTTTTTGAAGTTTTGGTAGTTGCAATAACAAGTAAATTTGAATTAATGCATGTTAATAAAATAATTCTAGCACTTCCGGTTTCACCGGAAATGACCATAACATCTGTTTTTTAAATGGAACACCCTGCATACGATGGTATCAACTTCGAGGAAGAAACATAACCCCAAACATTTTTTTGGTATAATTTAAGTTGGCATCTAGGACCCATGACTGCTGAAAAACTTTTCTTTCTGAGCCGTTAAGTATTGGAAAAATAAAATCGAGATATTAAGTGAGCTAACTTTGCTTTTATAGCCATTTAAACATCTCGGAAATGGTTTTTTCGATTTAAGATTTTTTTTAAATGGAACCATAATACCTCATTATGTTATTTTAATAGAGATTTTCTTTACCTACATTTCGATAACAAACACTTCACCATTAGTTCATAAATAACTTCAAAAGATACTTTACCTTGGTTCAAATTTATTTTAGTTTAATAAATTTGTTTTTTTTTCAAGGCATTCCCGATTAATTTCATATCAAATGTTTATCTTGGTCAGAGCTTACTAAAATAAATTTAAACTAATGTCATAAAGTATCTTTTGTAAGTTATTTATGAACTAATGGTGAAGTGTTTGGTATCGAAATGTAGGTAAAGAAAATCTCTATTAAAATAATATAATGAGGTGTAATGATACCATTTAAAAAAAAAATACTTATATCGAAAAAACCATTTCCGAGATGTTTAAATGGCTATAAAAGCAAAGTTAGCTCACTTAATATCTTGATTTTATTTTTCCAATACTCTGTGACGTACTTCGGTTTGTAGGCAAAATGGCCGAAGTGTCACTATGGCACTCGAGGCGACGGCGGTGCTTTACTCGGGCGCCAGTTTCCGTTTATAGTGCAGAAACACCACTTCTCAGGCAGCTACAGTGAAGAAACGGAATATTCCAGTGGGTCGTTGGGAAAATTAGACTTTATTTCGGATTAAAAGGCACAGTTTGATATCACAATTTGATTTATTCAAGATATTATAACAGGCTACGGTTTTATTCTAAAAGCTCTCTATGCTAATTACAGTTACCAGGACTTTAAAGCTATTTTACATACAGGATTTACGATAGTTAGCAGGGTTTAAGAAAAGCTATTTACAATATGTACAGGGTAAGTCACGTAAAAGGTCCACCCCATTTATTTGGGTAATTTTGAATATATTTTTGGTTTTCGGGACTCTATCCTATATGAATTTTAACGTAGATTACGATTCTGATAAAAGATTTTTAATTCAACCAAACATATACAGGGATTTTAAAAATACGTGTTTTTTTTAAATGACACACCCTATATATTTCTACACATTTCTATGCAGCTATTCGAGGGGATTTCAAAAATATATAATACCTGTATGTTTGTATCATAAATAAATAATGTGTAGAAATATATAGGGCGTGCCATTTAAGATAAACACGTATTTTTAAACACCTTGTATATGTTTGGTTGAATAAAAAATGTTTGATCAGAATGGTAATCTACGTTAAAAATCATGTAGAATAGAGTCCCGAAAACCAAAAATATATTCAAAATTACCCAAATAAATGGGGTGGACCTTTTACGTGACTTACCCTGTACATCTACTCTAAATAGTGAGGTGAGGGATCCAAGCCTTCAAAACACGTCTAAATCGTCAAGTAACCCATTCCAGCAAGGTAAATAATTTTTTGAGATGGCATATCGAAAGAGGGTCTCTAGGGGCATCAAAAATTGCTTGTTGGACTTTTGTTGGCTCTTGCACAACTTCTCAAAAAGAAAAAAAAGATGAAGTAATGGTATTTCATGAATACGTGTTTTTAAACGTTCACCTTCCGCTAAAAAATTAACTATTTGCGATATTGATCTGATTTTTTTTATTTATATAGTAGAATCATGAGCGCCTCTATCTGTAGCAATGAAATTTAAAAATCACTTGCAGTTTTTTTTTTAATAAATCCCAAAGTTACAGCAACGAAATTTGTGTATTGTGTAATTGAAGATGCTCGTAAGTTCTTTGTGAATCTATATGGCCGTAGTGACTTTAAATCCTTGGATTTGCTAAGGCAGCATTTATTTTCTAGACTTACGTTCGCTACCTCCTACTGAAGACGCTTTCTTACTGCATTTAAAATGCGCGTTATATCAAATTTAGTCTTCAAGCGGTTCACCGATCGCATTCCTCCAAATTTACCTTCTCCCAGAAATTTTGGATATGTGATGAAGAATAATGAAATAAAACCGCAAATAATGACAAAAAAACCAGAACCGGATCTAAAAAAATATTAAAAAGTGCAATTGTAAAGTAAAGTGTGACAAAAATGTGCGTGCACTCGGTGTTCTGTTGCTTGTACATGTGCAGTGCAGCCTTTCCCTACAGTTGTTTTAAAGGCAAAAATAATACGGAGCAGCTCTTGTCAGACAGTGATTCTGACTAGGAATACCTAAGCGCTTGCTTGTAATTGAATGTCTTGTGTATAGGTGTTTATATATTTTTTTTACATTTTTTGTAAAATGTCTTACCATTTGTACATAATGTACCTAAATAATGGGATAGTAAATAATCTAATTATTTATTTATCTATTAACAACACCCTCATAATCCTCTGTCAAATGTGAGTTTTATTTTACATAATTTGTAAAAGTTGAAATAACAATCACGCAATTCCAAAAGCTGTTTTGTCCTACTATCTGCAAATTCTTTATGCATTACAATAAGCTGGATGGCTCGCTGGATGGCAACGCGCCGGAAAATAGCTGAATACTACTAGGAGTTCCGCAAGCGTAAATAACTGTCTCTTTAAAAAATCTATAACTCGCAAACAGTGTAAGATACCTACCTGATTTTTTTTTAAAAACTTTTTCGATCTACGGACCACATTTTGTTTACATATAGTGGGTACAAATTTTTAACATTTAATATAGTTTCCCATATGTCGAAATTTTCAATACACAAATTTCGTTGCTGTAACTTTAGGATTTATTAAAAAAAAAACTGCAAGTGATTTTTAAATTTCATTGCTACAGATAGAGGCGCTCATGATTCTACTATATAAATAAAAAAAATCAGATCAATATCGCAAATAGTTAATTTTTTAGCGAAAGGTGAACGTTTAAAAACACGTATTCATGAAATACCATTACGCCATATTTTTTTTCTTTTTAAGAAGTTGTGCAAGAGCCAACAAAAGTCCAACAAGCAATTTCTGATGCCCCTAGGGACCCTCTTTCCAAATTCCTTCCCAAAAATTATTTACCTTGTTGGCATGGGTCATTCCGCTTTTGAAAGCTTTGGATCCCTTACTAAAAGCACAATTCTAAAGTACAGACTACGGTAAAGCACAAAATACAGCGGTGCGAATATCAAGCAAGGCGAGCAGGCGGTTAACTAAACGGTTACGGACTAACATCAAAGCGGTGTACGGATACCAGGATTAGCAGAAGCAAATACCAAAAGCATACAATTATAAAAACAGGATATGTGCAGTGTACAGACTTGGCTTATTGCGCAGTATGGGCTAAACAAAAAAAATATTTAGATTAGTGTGACAGTCAGGCGGCTCTCCTTTAAGCTTCGGGATTCCTGGTCCTGAAAACAATGTATGATTAGTACGAGTACAGGTTACGCTATGCGCGACTACGCTGGCTAGGGAGGATCTGTGTCACGTCCCTATTCAGCCCAGATGGATAGCTGGAATCTAGGAAAATTGAACGAAAACAGTTTAACGAAGGAAAATTAACCGAATGCTATTCACCGAACTATAATTTAACTATCCAACAATTTACCGAAATATCAATTAACCTAAATGCAGCTCCCCGAACCACAGTTTACCTAACCAATAATTTACCGAAATATCAATTAACCTAAATGCAGCTCACCGAACCACAGTTCACCTAACCAACAATTTACCGAAATGTCAATTAATCGACGAAATGTAATTATTTAAAAAATCATAAATTTCGTATAGTTCTTTTAATACTGATGACTTTTGCCAAGGTTGTGGCTGCAGCTGAACTAAGTCCGATAGATGCGTTAGATATAATTAATTGTGGTGCATCTTGGGTACGCTTGGCATTCTCACGTATTTGGCTCATCACTTTTCTTCCTTCAACATTTGCTGCATCAGCAAGATGATTGTGATCTCCTTTTCTCTTCACAATGTTATTACCCTCCGATATTATAAGTGCTACACATTTCAATTTTTTATAATTGTTACATTTCCAGTATATCTTTGTATTGACTTCTTTATCCTTGTAGTATAAATAACCATCTAATAACAGTTTTCGCTTACCCTTTTCACTAATTATAAATTCAAGAGCCATTTTAATATTACCACTAGAAAAATTACTTTGGATTACGCTTTGGATAAAATTTGATAATTGTTTTTATTTTGACAACTAAATCTGACATTAAATTACAACACTTTCTAATAATAATGTGTATCGATAAATTATTCGTTCGGTGAATAGCGTTTTGATGAATTGAATTTTAGACAAATATCGTTTCAATAAATTAGCACTTCTATAAATATCAGATTCGGTGAATTGAATTTTAGACAAATAGCATTTCAATAAATTAGCACTTCTATAAATAGCAGATTCGGTGAACAGAGTTTCAGTGAATTGCATTAGTTAAATTTCCTTTATATAAAATGTTTTAGGTGAATTTTCCGGACACCGGATAGCTGGCCTGTTTTAGCTGCAAGAAAAGAAAGATTACAGGAATCGAGGCTGCAACTGGAAGAAATTAATAATTATTAACACAGGTTCCGCTATGCGCATCTACGCTGTCTAGGGAGGATCTGCATCACGTCCCTATTCAGCCCAGAAAGATAGCTAGCCTAACTACTGCAAGAAAATATTTATTACAGGAACGGAGATGGAACAGCGGCGGACTGAAAGAAATTAATAATTATTAACACAGGTTCCGCTATGCGCATCTACACTGCCTAGGGAGGATCTGCATCACGTCCCTATTCAGCCCAGATAGATAGCTAGCCTAACTACTGAAAGAATAGTATATTATGTTACAAGGAGTAGAAGGCGACCATTATTGTTGAGCCCAGAAGTTTGCTCAGCCGAGGCGCAAGCCGAGGCAGCAAACTGGGCGAAACACATAATGAGCCTTCTACCCCGTACCGAGTGACATATACTATTTTTTCTTCAAACGTTAAAATAAAAAATATCAAAACTTTAATTTTAAAAAATGACATCAGATCAAATGCGTTCCAGCTTAGTAAAAAAAATATATGTAATACTAACCATTTTATTTATCAATGAAACATGACATAGGTAAATTAGCAATTTCAAGTATTTCAGATGCAATGCAATGCATTTCTTCAGACTTTTTCGCTTTTAAATTTTAAAAACAGCACGACGCGAGACGTCAATTTTTAAAATGACAGTTTATGACAAATCATAACTTAGATTTTTAATTCGTTGCCATGGAATTCCGGGCATGGATACATTTATTCATTTTTGTACTAGGAAAAAAATGAGAAATATTTGTACTAATACAATAATAGGCTCTTTCTACAGGACGTGTTGCATTATGTAATGTAAGTATTGTTATACGCTTGAAGAAAAAATATTTATTACAGGAACGGAAGTGGAACAGCGGAGGACTGAAAGAAATTAATAATTATTAACACAGGTTCCGCTATGCGCATCTACACTGCCTAGGGAGGATCTGCATCACGTCCCTATTCAGCCCAGATGTGTAGCTAGCCTAACTACTGAAAGAAAATATTTATTACAGGAACGGAAATGGAACAGCGGCGGACTGAAAGAAATTATGATTAGTAACACAGGTTACGCTATGCACATTGCACATCTACACTGTCTAGGGAGGATCTGTGTCACGTCCCTACCCAGCCCAGATGTATAGCTAGCCTAGCTGGAAGAAAATAATACGATGACTGGCACGGACAAACTAAACAGAAACGGTGATTAAGACTTTACAATAGCCAAGTTTGCAACTTACACCTCCCACCTAGTTACCTTACTTACTTATGCTTACTCGGTACGTCTAAACGGGAACAGCGGTGGACAGCTACTGCTTGTTTTGTGAAGTCGGTAAACGGTATTATAATTATTCTGGAATATTCAGAGTAGTAGGGATGACGCCAACTGAGCAGCGCAGTGAATAAAATACGTCACGGCTGGACTTTGTCGAAATTCGGGCCCAAATGTTACTTACTCTCGGTGATGTACGTCTGCTCTCTCGTGCGGCAGGACTGAGTTCTCTCTGGTGCGAGTCGGAATGTCTTATCCGCGAGGCGTGGTGGGGTAGCGCTACGTCACAGCGTGACGTTTCACGAACGTCTTGACGCTGGGACTGACGTAGTACAACGACGGAATTGCTAGCGTGCTCTTCGTTCACACCCAACTACACGCGTTGGCTCGGGCACTGGGCAGGCAGACTGCTGGCTGGACTGGTCACTGATTTCGGCGTGGACTCAGTTTTCACTTGCTAGGTATTGCCGGTGACATATATCGGCGCGGAATATTATTTATTTGCGCTTATATTAATTACAGATTTATTGATTACTTACTAATAACAGGACTGGTTAGATTATAAATCATAATAATTAACATTAACATTAACAATGCGGCAAACAATAACTAAATTCTATACGGGGTGTATCGAATAATATTATTTTAAACAGGAACTAGTAACGAAAAAAAAATCACTTCGTTACAACTCAATGACTCAGAAAGAAAAGTATTTCAGCAGTCATGACTCCCTAGATGCCAACTTAAATTATTCTAAAAAAATATTTGAGGTTATGTTTCTTCCTCGAAGTTGATACCATCGTATGCAGAATGAATCTCTGAATCCAAAAATGTAAAAATATACAGGATGCTCCATTTAAAAAATAGATGTTACGGTCATTTCCGGTGAAACCGGAAGTGCTAGAATCATTTTATTAACATGCATTAATTCAAACTTACTAGTTATTGCAACTGTCAAAATTTCAAAATGATATCTGAAGAAACAAAAAAGTTATAGGGGTGAGTCTAATTTCATTTACACCCGGTATACCTAAAAATATGCCTTCTAGAATAATCCAAGTGTTCCTCTAGAAGATTCCACAACAATTCCCTTGCTTCCTAATTTGTTTTCGTATCACTGACGCCATCTTCTGGACGACTGCTGAACCATCATACTTAGGTATCTACTATGTGAGGGCATACTACAGACCGTGGTGTGAGTATAATGGTGTGGCGGTAAGGGCGTATTTTTGACGATTTCTGCGCATGACGTCATACTTGGAAGATCGGTTGTAGGTTTGAAAAGTACGGTTTTTCGACAAAATCGACCTTTTTGAAAAATTCATATCTCTGTTAATATCGGGGAGCGAAACCTCTAGATCCAAAAGGAAAGGCTGTGTCGCGTTTCTAAAGGGTGTATGTCGGAAAAATCGCCGAAATCCGACAAAGTCGCCCTTTTCCAAAAAATCATAATTTTGAAGCAAAATGAAGAAAAACGACTACGTCCCGGGATTTTCTAAATTTCATTTAATTTTCAGAAAAAAATGCCCGCCGGTCTATCTCGAATAAGGAGGCGCGAGTTATTATGCTCGGACCGGACGCGTGTGTGGGGAAATTTGAAAAATTAAAAAAATTGCGAAAACACGAAAACTTCAAAAGCTATTTCTGTAGGGGAAACGCAAAAAATATAAAAATATAATTTCCCTTTTTTGTGGAATAAGCGAATCAGCGAGAGAAAAGATGGACTGTAGTAATTTTCTGATTTTTATGCGACATACATATAAAACAGTGACGACAGAATTCGAGATATCCCTATATTCAATCGACTTACCCTTTATCCTAGGGATGAATCCGTGAGGGCCCTCTCTCTCTTCTTCGTTGCTGGAGAAATGGTAGTAACACTTGCGGTGATTAGATTACAAATAATTGAAGAAGCACACGGTGGTGTAATTATTATTTAAAACACATAAACGTGAAAGCGGAAAATTAATAAGTTTATTTAAAGCGGAGCAAAGCGGTATATAGCGTTCGTAAAGAATACTGCTGCTATACTGAAACACTGGACATTAAATGGATTTTTTCCTATATTTCACGGGGTTTTTGTCGATCAATGTGAGAATACCTCGAATGTGATACATTCGATCATATATGAGTATACAGTAAATTTAGTGGCATCCACAAACTATGAAATTATAACAAGTACTTAACTAAAATTATATACATCATTATTATTATACTAAATTAACTAAAAACTAAACAATTTCCAAACGAAAAATTGCCGCCGGGTCGCCGTTCTTACAAGAAATCCAAGGTAGGACCCTCTACCTTGAAATTACATCGTGAACCGCATGATCCCGCTGGGTATTTGGAGGCAACAGGAGCGAACCAAAAAGTGGAATTTTGACATTAACCAAAAAACGAAAGTTGGATTAAAATTTGGAAATTTCCGCGGTCATTGTTCTCATATCCCTTTCTAATCGGCCGAATTTTATAGAACCCTCCGACACTGGTGTACTGGAACGTTAATGACTTTCTTAATAACTGGTCTGCCTGACAGTATAGTCGGTATCCTGAGCGTGACGTCACGAGATGCGCACCGCTTCACCATTATACTCACACTACGCTACAGACACAGACTACTAGTAAAGTGGGTATAAATTCATCACAGTCATAGTATGTTTATTGTACCTTTAAATGTATCATCCATTAGTTAAACCGGTTTTTTAATAATAACTTTGTATACTTATTTTCGGAATAGTTTCGATCCTTCACTTATATTTCGGAGCAAATAGTTTCATATACAGGGTGTCCACCTAGTGTGCGAAAGTCCATTATCTTGGTTAATAAAAGAGATAAATAGGTTTTTCTGCTATGTGCCTATAGTTTCTCAAGTTCTACAAAATCGCATTATTTCCAATTATACAAGGTCCGGCAGAATGAGGTATCCATTTTCAAAGTTAAATCATTTCATAATATGATATATAAATTCAAATCAAGTCGTCATGCTTTCGCGGTAAATGGAAATTTAAGACAGTTATCAAAGCGTTTGTGAGAAATGTTAGTTTAGCTGTGAATATGGTACGTTGGTCAAATATTGAACATTGAACGTTAGCTTATTTAAAAAATAACTATTCTGTTGTAACCACCCTGCGTTTATTTCGTCGTCACTTTCATTTATCAGATCCATACTACAGTTCCTAGTCGAATAACAATTAAAAAGTGAGTACACAAGTTTCGCAGTGCCAGAGAAAAACCGAAAGGAAGAACTCGTTCTCTACACACACTTGAAAATGCTGAAAGGGTAAGAAATATCCTATATCCTAAACGATATACGTAAAGTCAAAAGTGTTTTTTAATCGATCGCAAACAACTGAAACGTAATATTCAGACAGAGATTAACGCAATCCCAATAGGAATATTGGAGCGGGTGATGCAAAACTTTCATGCTAGGCTTCAAGCTTCAAGAGTACCAGCTTTTGTTTGATTTTTGGATAAAAATTTAACCACTAATAAAAGCAACTCAATTTAAAATGGATACTTCCATTCTGCCTGACCTAGTACAAGGCGTCCCATTTCTTCTGGTTTGAAACCTCAAATGAAATTACCTGTAATAATGATCTAATTCTGTTATTAAATTATAAATAAAAAGTCACCTGCATTTCACAATCTCAATCTTATAATTTGTTGTATTTTGCGTTTATTTTTGAGTTAAATAGAAAAAAGTATGAATATTTACGGTGAATATTTACCTTAGAATAATCCATTCTAAACAACTCGAGAACTTTACTTAAATTCACTTTATCAATGGAATTATCTTGCCTTCACATCGTGTTCATGTTCATGAAAATCTGACGAATTAATCTTTTGACAGGCGCTCATTACAATTTTTTGACAAATAACCCCAGAGCAAATAGAAATTAATATTTCCTCCATAAAATAACGTTTTTTTTACAAAAAGTATTCAACTTTAGGTACCTATAGGGAAAGGTACAGCAAAGTTGTAGAGCATTCAATGGGGCATCGTATGGTTAAATAATATACAGAGGATGGAGGATGTTTTAATTTTAAACGTCTCTATGTTGTCTTTCAATGCACTTCCTACTTTTGTATTACACTGTCTAAAGATCTTTTAAAATGGCTTAATATGCTATGGAGTTAATTTAATGAGCAACATTTTCGACCATGCAAGAAATTGTCAAACAAAACACTTCAAACGATATTAGATATGTAGGTATTAAACTTCAGCTACATTTTGGGTGATCCACTTAAAGTGGATAACAGTGTTGATACAGCTGTGCAATTTATATTTTAGCTGATATAATAGAAAAAGGAATAAGGGATCATCCAGAATTAAGTATAGGAATGCAAACAGAAGGTATAGAAGTCAGGTCTGTGGGAAATACATTAACTTTACATGAAACATCTCTTACTGAGGCATTCAATTTGAAAGCTGCTATTGAATACCAGTTAAAAAACAGTAAGTAATATCATCATTTATAATCTGTCTCACCAACAGATGCAAATAGACTCCGCCCCATTAATATTATAGTAGCGCAGAACGGTGTACGCAATAGTCAGTTTTACACGATGAAATGTACTGGGTGTCCCACGTTAAAGTAACCACCCCCTTCTCTCCCGAGTTTTTAAGATATTTTTAAATTTCAAAATGCTAGCCTCTGTATTTTTTTCCGTAGTTTTTGAATATGCTAACCAGATTTTTCTAAAGCCAACGGTATACAGGGTGAATAAGAAAATGTACTTTTTTCTTATGGAACACCCTGTATATTTTTACATATGTCGATAGAGCGTTCTTTTCTGATTAAAAAAATATAGGTACTTATATATTTAGATAAAAAATTCTGGAGCTATTCAACGTCGAAAAAGAAATACGGCTAGTGATGATTTTTAAATTTAATTTAAATTACCTAACAAAAATATTACACATTTAACAAACATATTAAAAAACAAACCTATTCCTATTAAATGTCTCACAAAAAAAATAACATTTACTCACAAAAAAATTAATTTACCGATACATATCAAGAAATCGTTTAACATGATTAAATTAAATTGTTATGAGTGACGAAAAAAATAGGTTGCCATGAAGAATTTGTTTTATACTTTTTGTTTGTTTTTTAATATGTTTGTTAAATGTGTAATATTTTTGTTAATTTAAATTAAATTTAAAATCATCACTAGCCGTATTTCTTTTTCGACGTTGAGTCTCTTGCAGTAATTAAGTCTACTAATAATCGTTAATTAATTAGGCAATTAATAAAATAATTACTTATCTATAATCCAAAATTGCTTCGTCTGTCTAGTTTTGTTTTATACTTTTTGTCTGTTTTTTAATATACAGGGTGTTTCAAAAGTAAGCGTAATGCTTCTGGGGGCGTAATCCTCGGATAAAAATAAGACAAAAAGTTCCTATCAACATGGGTCCGGAAATGCTTTCTGAGGAAGTTACGGCCCTTCGAATGGGGCACCCTGAAGACGGTTTTTCCGCAATATTTCCGAAACCGTTTATTATTGAATTAAAAGATTCAATAAAATAAGAACCTTTTTTATTCGCTATTTATACTGTTAAAGGGCCGTAACTTCCTCAAAATGCATTTCCGGACCCATGTTGATAGGGACTTTTTGTCTTATTTTTATCCGAGAATTACGCCCCCAGAAGGTTTACGCTTACTTTTGAAACACCCTGTATATATTATTAAATGTGTAATATTTTTGTTAATTTAAATTAAATTTAAAATCATCACTGGCCGTATTTCTTTTTCGACGCTGAATATCTCCGCCATTTTTTATCCAAATATATAAGTATCATATATTTTTGTAATCAGAAAAGAACGCTCTATCGACATATGTAAAAATATACAGGGTGTTCCATAAGAAAAAAGTACATTTTTTTATTCACCCTGCATACCGTTGGCTTTAGAAAAATCTGGTTAGCATATTCAAAAACTACGGAAAAAAATACAGAGGCTAACATTTTGAAATTTAAAAATATCTTAAAAACTCAGGAGAAAAGGGGGTGGTTACTTTAACGTGGGACACCCTGTACAGGGTGTCCCAAATTGCTTGATTTTGGCTGGTTTTCCTATTTCCAGACCAGATAGAGAAAAACTGACATATGAGTCTAGAGCTCGATTTTTGTGAAACGCCGATTGGTGAAAACCACATTTCGATATCTCTAACCGTTTCCGAGATATCGGCAAAAGTTGACATTTTACAGATTCCGAAAAACTTTTTTTAACGTTAAAAAATGTTATTTTTAAAGCGAAATGTGTTATATTGGCAGCAAGGATGACTAGACATATCTTGGCATATATATTTTTGGAAAGCTTTTTTTTTTCCTATTTTCTAAAGTCAAAGCCAAAACTATGGTTTCCATTTGAAATAACAAAGTTAGCTTTGATATCAAACAATCGAAAAGCGATATATTTTTTTTGACAAATGCATCTTATTCTACGTCAAAAAGTTTTTACCGTTTAAAAAAATATCCAAAAATAAAAAAGTTGACAATTTTTCGGAATCTGTAAAATGTCAATTTTTGCCGATATCTTGAAAACGGTTAGAGATATCGAAATGTGGTTTTCACCAATCGGCGTTTCACAAAAATCGAGCTCTAGACTCATATGTCAGTTTTTCTCTACCTGGTCTGGAAATAGGAAAACCAGCCAAAATCAAACAATTTGGGACACCCTGTACATACATGTTTATTTATTAATATCTAAAGATTACTTTCGATTCTTTTTACGAATAGTGGTGCAATAAAAACTATACCAACTATACCTACATCTTGTTTTATTTATATTGATAAAAATCTTTAAAAACCCTATCATTTACTAGAAGGCAAGAACTTAACTATAAGTTTAGCATGTCCAAATAAATAAAACAACACATACCTACCTATTTTTCTTTATTTTCACAAAGTTCTATTACAACTCGTATAAGAAAGTTTAGCGTTTATGGTTTCTAACTGGTCTAATGTGTAAAACCGAGCTGGCCTTTGTCATTCAAATCTAGCAGTTGCTTTGTAATTCGGGTTCTATAAATACGACCAATTAAGAAATTCCATTCAAATTTAGCGGACATTTTTGGGGCGGAGTCTATTTGCATCTGTTGGTGAGACAGAGTATAGATTATCATTTACTAAACAAATACATAGTGTAGGTAACGATATTACGTGTATAAGTGTTTTAAATGCCTTTTCTTGATAAATTTTAACATAATTTTGGAAATTAAGACGACATTTTTTCAAAGTCTTGTTCAAATTGAGAAAGTTTTGGTAATTTTCTATATTACGGAACGTCCGATTTTTGAAATTTTTTTTTAACATACGTTGTTTTGCCTCCTGAACAAAAAATTCTAATAAAAAAATCGGCGGTCGGCAACGGTTTTCGAGATATTTGGCCCCAAAGTCTCTGAAAGTCGTATTTTTCCACTGCCATAATCACTTATTTTCACCAAACTTTTCACTTTATGCTTATGAATACCTTTAATACAGACTTATTTAAACACTTTTAAATAGTTTCAACATATTTATTACATCAATAACTATTTTTTGAACCTTCTTATAAAAGCCATGAAAACATAACCTAAAATTTCAAACATTAGGATAGTGGCGCGGGATCTATGTTATGCATAAACTAATGTTCCTTCTTTAACATAAAAAGATACTGCACCCGCCCGCCCCCGCCCCCTTTGCTTCCTCTAACCTCCAGCTAGCGGCCAGTGAGTGACGTGAGCTTACTGAATACACAGTGAATTACGTTAGTGTATAAAGCACGAATCGCGGCGTTATACAGAGTGGCACGCTCTGATGTATGTCACAGGGTATCTTTTAAAAAAATGTTTGCTACAACACTCCTGTGAAATATGCATAGCATTTAACAATTTAACTACATTAGATGAGCAAGCAACACTTTTTTCTAAGCTGAAAGCATACAATTATGAGAAAACACCGTTTGGCGGCTTAGTAGTTCCTTCAAAAAATGTTGAGGAATATATCATAGAATTGGAAAATCTTTTTGTTAAATACTTTAATGAAATAGCTTGCAAAGATAGTCTTGGTTCTACATTAATATCTTTTTTTAGGAATGTTAATTTGAACCATCCATGGTAAATTTCCCATATTCATGTTTAGTGAAATTGTACACACGAGTTCCTATTCATTACGCACTAAAATTTTTAAATAGGACTACAAAAAGCAAGAAAATGCATAAAGCGCATCCGAAAATCACAATTTTAAGAAACTTATACATTTTTGTTTCTTTCAGTTTTATTTTTAGCTTATTGTAAAATTGAACGATCAAATGACTTACCTGTAAGGAAATTTCATCCAAATTGTACGAGCAGTTCTATCTGAAATTATTTCAACTATGTAGTAGTGTTCTTCTGCACCAAATTCGTACAATGTTCAAAGAGAATGAATTTCCGGCCCTGTGCATCGTCCGTCTCTGTGCTTCACTGCGCACAGCGCCCTCTATGGTTCACACTCCGAGGCCGGTGTTCCTTTGTGACGTCACTTTGTTTAAAGGTTTCTAGATCGCTAGGGGATAAAGGGGGAGCGTTTTGCGGGTGGGTGATAAATAATTTCAGATAATTTGGATCAAATTTCCTTACGGGTAAGTCATTTGATCGTTCAATTGTATTTCGCAGTTCTATCTGAAATTATTTCAACTATGTAGATGTTCAGAGTTTTATGCGATCTAGGTGTAGGGTTGGTAATAAATTACTTCTGTAGTATAAAAAAAATTTTATTTTCTTGTCTTACTTGACATTCATGATGCCGAAAAATGATACCCTCATACTAAATTTATGCCAATGTATACATAAATGTACATACACGATATATTTATGACAAACTAAAACAACTTATTTCCTAGACTAACAGTCTGTTAATAAGGTAAATGATGAACTAAAAAACAAAATATAGGCAAGTGTTAGCTACACCTAACTATGATTAACCTAATCTGGATTGTTATATAACATAAAGCTTAACTAGTATTGGTCCCTTTTAATACAGCCTTTGCAAAGATGTCTTTTTTAGCCTCAATCGGCTTGTTGTAGAAAACACTAAATACTCTTGAAGTTTCTGTCCAACCTGCCCTTTTCCTTATTTCTTCAATGTTCACTCCTGCTCGAAGAGCAGCCGAGGTGGCTGCGTGGCGTGTACTGTGCGCAGAGTACATGGACGTATCAATGCCGCTTCGCTTAAGGGTGTCCTTAATCCATCGGCTTATTGTTTGAGCGGTAGCAGGACGCCATGGATTTTTATGTGTTAAAATAAGTTTGTCTTCTCCGATGCCCCTTAAAGGTCGGGTTTTATCAATATAATGCTGTATGATTGAGGCTAGGCATAGTTTTGGATTTTCCAAGAAGAAAGGAATTATTATGAGTGGTTGCACGTTTGTTCGGCTTGATGTTTTTATTCTGTCAGTTATCATTATTTCAATTCTGTCTGTAAATGTTTTGATATTACTTATTTTTATATTAGCTAGAAATTGCACTCTGTGTGCAGATATTAATGCTAATAGGGTAACCATTTTTAATGTTAGATCATGAAGAGATAAGTTTTCTGATGGATATTGATCCTCTAGATATTTTAACACTTGTTGGGGGTCCCAGGTGTAAGAATATTTGGGTTTTGATGGATTTTCATTATAGATGCCTTTTAGGTATCTTTTAATGAAGTATTCATCTTTCTTAACCACAGATAACACAAGTGCTAATGCAGATTTATAAGGGAATATGAGTTTCCATTTTCATATACCAAGTCTAAAAACTGAATTAAATTTTCCAAATTATAATCTAAGGGGTCAGCCTTCCTAATTGAACAAAACTTATGCCATCTTCGGTAACAGCAGTCATATTGTTTTAAAGTGCTTGTAGATACTGAACTCAAGATAGCATGGATTCCAGTCTCAGGAAAGCCTCTTCGTTGATATGATGTCCTGATAAAGGACCGGCAATCAATGTAAGTTTCTTCCAGAGGGGGTGAGGGTGCCTGAAAGGTGAAAGCAAAAGTTTTTTATTTGGTTTGAAATATATCGGTGGTTGGGTCAGTAAACTACAGAAAAGTGGGTACCAGGGTTGACCTTCCCACTGTGGTACGATCATAACTCCATGAGCCTTTTCCCTTACTATTTTTTCCAACACTTGTGTTATTAGACAGAAAGGTGGAAAAGCATAGAAATATATGCCTTCCCACGATGCTGTAAAAGCGTCAGTGCATACTGAACCTGGGTCTGGTTTCCAAGCCATATACTGTTTACATTTTGTATTTAAGTTTGTTGCAAACAAATCTATTTCGGGGCTACCAAATTCGTTGCAAATTTTACGAAAACAGTTTTGTGATAACGCATACTCAGTATCTATGGATAATACCCTTGATTCTATGTCAGCATTTAGGTTAGATTTTGAATTTATATATGATGCTTGTAATTTTATATTTTTCTTCTCACAGTATTGCCAAAGCTCTCTGGTCAGTGAATTGAATTTCTTAAGTCTTACGCCCCCCATTTTATTTATGTAGGCCATTGCCGTTGTGTTGTCAATTCTTAATAATATTTCCCTATTTGTCAAAATTTTTTGTGAAGCTTTTTATTGCATTGAAAGCTGCCTTAAGTTCAAGATAGTTAATGTGCTGTTTAGAATCTATATCGCTCCAAAAACCATGGGTCTTTTGTCCATCCATGTATGCCCCCCAGCCGGTTTTACTTGCATCTGAGAAAATAATCATATCGAAAATAGGTGGTTTTATTGATGTTTTAGAGTTTGTTATGTTGTTTAGCCACCAGCAAAAATCGTCTTTTAGATAGTTTGGTAGGAGCATTTTTTTGTCATAGCTTTTTCTTTTTGCCAAAGCTAGCATTTTTGCACGTTCAAAAAGTTTAATGTACATCCAACCATACTGGACTGCAGGACATGCTGCAACCAGCATTCCAATAAGCTTGGCAAATTCTCTGATAGTACAGTATATTTTTTTTGATATTTTTTCGATAAAATTTTTGATGGTCTGGGCTTTGTCTTGAGGTAATGTCATTGTCATGTCCAAAGTATTGTACTCAAAACCTAAGTATTTACAATTCTGTTTAGGAATTAACGAGCTTTTCCCTACATTTATTACAAAACCTAGGGTGGTCAAAACTTTAATTGTTTTTGAGGTATTGATGTGGCATTCCTCCTTGGTCCTGCCGATGATTAAAAAATCATCAAGATATGCCACACAGGTTATACCATGTGTCCGTAAAAGTTTTAATACTGGTTTCATCAGTTTTGTAAATACATACGGGCCAGTATTCAGGCCGAATGGTAAACATCTAAATTCAAACAGCGTGCCGTTATAATTAAATCTTAAAAACTTCCTGTACTCCTTGTCGATGGGTATAAGGAAGTATGCATCTTTTAAATCAATTGATGTTAAATAGGAATGTTTCATTATTAGTTTTTTAACAGTTCTGTAATCCTCCAATTTAAAGTGTGGTGGTGTGATGAATTTATTAAGTCCCTTTAAGTTCAGAATAAATCTGAATTCTCCATTAGGTTTCTTACGTAAGAAATAAGGAGAAATATATTCGCCGATTGTATGCCGGCATTCGTTTATGGCACCTATGTTTAGAAGTTGATCAATGCTCCTTTGGTATTGAGCCAGCTCAGTATGTCCTATATGGGCATGTGACATTATTTGTTGATTAGGAACTTTTGTAAAACTAATCTTATAACCCTGTACCCAACTCAAAATTAGAGGATTACTAGTGATATTTTCCCATTCGGGGCCAAATTTTTTAAATCTACCTGAGTATTTTGTGTTTACCTCTAACGTTGATGTGGGTAAATTCTCTTCCTGCTTTTTTCTTGTTTCACAGTGTGATTGTCTTTCTGCTTCCCCCTCCCCTCTTTTCTCCAAGAGGTTTTCTTCTTGACGTTTTGAGGTTGACGCTTGGAGTTTAAATAGTTTTTTGATGTGCTTGCTGTTCCATAATCATATCGATTCTTACTGATTGGTTTCGCTATTTTTAATTCCATTGTAGTTTTCTTAAGCTCATTAGATTGTTTAATGTTGTTCGAGAACCCTTCGCCAAACAGATAGTTGTCAACGGGTGATTCTTCTACAATTTTCTTTATAGCTGGGTTCAAACTCGGTCCTATCAAAAACCTCCTATGTAATGAGATCAAATGTTGAATATTACTCCAGGAAACGTAGGCTCAAGGTGGAAAACTATATAGGATTTGATTTTTATTTTTTTTTATACTGGTCTAGGGATGCTCAATTTGGGTCTGAGTTTGTGGGACACAGCTGTCCCCGGAACATCCCCATCCACCCCCCCAAAGGGCTTCTTTTTTGCTTTTTGCTTTATATCGAGCTTCCGGTGCATGCTATCGCAAAAGTACCTATATTGAAAATTAAAGAGGAATAAACAGTATACAATATGAGCCATGTTTGGTTGTTGTACGTCAAACCGTTTCTTTGCACGGGCACCTCAAAGTTGGCCCTCCCTTTGAAATAGACACTTCGTAATTTTTTTATTGTGGCTCACAGACAATACTAATTAAAAATAAAACATATGGCAGTTTGTCACCGATAAATGCCTGATTTTTTGGTATATATCTGTTTTTTCTGACATTGCTCTTTTTCGAGATACAGGGTCGTCCATCCTAAAATTCACTCCATCGTATCACCGGGGTTGTTCATATAGGATAGTTCAAAATTTATGGTATTATAGACTTCAACGTGCTGTTTGAAAATACGTATCAGACGACCAGATTTTTTCGCCGGAACTACCCCTTAACCTAAAAAAAGCGTTTTTAGGTTAGGTTTTTCTTTAATATTCGCTCTTCAGGGCACTCTATGAGAAATCGTCACGTATTGTTGTATACTCGCTTATATGGTTTATGTCTAGGTTTCATAATTATTTTTTTTTACAACACCCTGTATTCGAAATTTTTTAGAGGGTTCTAAAAAAAAATATTTTTTTAACGTTTTCTAATACGCATATGTTTTTACTATATGCCATCTACTTTGTATATCTCTATATGGTTTGTTAATTAGACTACCCCTTCACCCCAAAATCGATACCGCGGCGTAACAGTTTATCAGAAAATTACATTATTCATGTTATGCACATATTATATACGCATGTATGTATTGCAAACGTTTTCCTCAAATATTTTCTCTGAGGGTTATTAAAAACAAATATTCTTTTACCGCCTTTTAATACGCATATATTATGTAGCTACTATGTACAGCACTCTTCTGTTCTAAGTGTATTTACGCATATATTATGTAGCTACTATCTACAGTATTCTTCTGTTCTAAGTGTATTTACGACAGAAATACATTGACAATGAGTAAACACCACCTGAGAGGTAGAGTATTTGGCGAGTTTTTTTTATTGTGGTATCCCGATTAGGGCTACTCCACAGAGATAAATCGTCCCCGTTAATAAAACTTGCGTCGCTTAATTCCGGAAGGACCCGGTTGCGGTACGTCCTCTTCGAAATCAATTTCAAGTTGGTCCGCACCTTCTGTAATGTCCGCATGGCCGATCAGTTGTTCATCGTCGTAGTCCTCTTCCACATTAATTTCGTTTTTAGGATGTTCGTACAGCCTTCGTTGCAATTTGTGCAAATACTTGAACAGTTTAAGCCTGCTTTACGACACCCGCACGCGCGGCGACAGTCCTTCTTGTGTATACACTACAGTCACAAGCTCCTGAAAAATTACTGAGGCTTATTTCCTGCAAATGCAAGGACTGTCGCCGCGTTGTGCGGGTGTCGTAAAGCAGGCTTAAACTGCTCAAGTATTTGCACAAATTGCAACTAAGGCTGTAAGAACATGCTAGAAATCGAAATTAATGTGGAAGAGGACTACGACGATGAACAACTGATCGGCTATGCGGACGTTACAGAAGATGCGGACGAACTTGACATTGATTTCGAAGAGGACCTAGCGCAACCGGGTCCTTCCGGAATTAAGCGACGCAAGTTTTATTAACGGGGACGATTTATCGCTGTGGAGTAGCCCTAATGGGGATACCATAATTAAAAAAAACTCGCCAAATACTCTACCTCTCAGGTGGTGTGGAAAGGAGTACAGTCAGCATAAGTAACTTTTACTCGTTTTCAATGTATTTCTGTCGTAAATACACTTAGAACAGAAGAATACTGTACATAGTAGCTACATAATGTACTATTGCGAGCAATAAATTTTCAACGATATTTAATCAAGTGATATTGGTTTTTGTAAAATTAGTCTTTGTAAAAATGGTTTTAAAGTCATATTTGACATTTTATAAAATCTTTGACACAATACATTGAAGTATCAAAATTTATTTATTAAATCTCTATATAAGCATTAAGTAAATAATAATAAAGAGGCACAACTGTCAAGGTTTCGAGATTTTAGTGTTGTATCTTTTTGCCAATAACTACCGTATTATCTACAATATTTAGGGCTATGCAGCCGAATTACGAATACCTTCCAATAGCACTAAACATAGATGACATTCCTGAAGCTGAAGCGAAAAAATACAACACTAATCTAACATAAAATTAGCAATATGTAAAACTTAAAAACCAATGTTGCTGAATTCGTCTACGGCTTCTATGGGGCAGTTGAATTAGATGCTGGAAAATGTGTTTCTTCCTTAGCCTTTAATGCTGTCGAAAAGAGATAATTTGTGTTATATTCCACCAAAGCAGCATCTTCCACATTAGATGACGCGGACAACCAGACCCCGGCATACGAGCTAGATTTCCATTTTGTGTCCACTTGCGCTTTAGGTAAAATATTGTTGTTTTGTGACAATGTAACTCATCTGCCATACGTTGTAAGGACTATTCAGTTTTTAATTTGGTCATTACAATCCCTAAATTCGACGTCTGTAAGCTTGTGGTTCGGCATGTTTTAAAATTTAAAAAATACTTTAATGAGACAATCAATATAAAGTGACACTGACAGTCACTAACAAAATAGAGTGACATCCGTCGCCACTGCGTTTTCTCCTATTTACAAAGCTAAAATGAACCGTTGAAAATTTATTGCTCGCAATAGTACATGTACAAACACTTTAAACGGTGTTTCAATGAGTATTTGGTTTATTTACACTCTAGAACAATGTATTTTATACTTTTTATACTTATTATATTGTACTTTGTAAATAAACATTTTATTATTATTATTATTATTATAATACATGCGTATTAAAAGGCGGTAAAAGAATATTTGTTTTTAATAACCCTCAGAGAAAATATTTGAGGAAAACGTTTGCAATACATACATGCGTATAGAATATGTGCATAACATGATTGAATAATGTAATTTTCTGATAAACTGTTACGCCGCGGTATCGATTTTGGGGTGAAGGGGTAGTCTAATTAACAAACCATATAGAGATATACAAAGTAGATGGCATATAGTAAAAACATATGCGTATTAGAAAACGTTAAAAAAATATTTTTTTTTAGAACCCTCTAAAAAAAAAATTTCGAATACAGGGTGTTGTAAAAAAAAATAATTATGAAACCTATACATAAACCATATAAGCGAGTATACAACAATACGTGACGATTTCTCATAGAGTGCCCTGAAGAGCGAATATTAAAGAAAAACCTAACCTAAAAACGCTTTTTTTAGGTTAAGGGGTAGTTCCGGCGAAAAAATCTGGTCGTCTGATACGTATTTTCAAACAGCACGTTGAAGTCTATAATACCATAAATTTTGAACTATCCTATATGAACAACCCCGGTGATACGATGGAGTGAATTTTAGGATGGACGACCCTGTATCTCGAAAAAGAGCAATGTCAGAAAAAACAGATATATACCAAAAAATCAGGCATTTATCGGTGACAAACTGCCATATGTTTTATTTTTAATTAGTATTGTCTGTGAGCCACAATAAAAAAATTACGAAGTGTCTATTTCAAAGGGAGGGCCAACTTTGAGGTGCCCGTGCAAAGAAACGGTTTGACGTACAACAACCAAACATGGCTCATATTGTACACTGTTTATTCCTCTTTAATTTTCAATATAGGTACTTTTGCGATAGCATGCACCGGAAGCTCGATATAAAGCAAAAAGCAAAAAAAAGCCCTTTGGGGGGGTGGATGGGGATGTTCCGGGGACAGCTGTGTCCCACAAACTCAGACCCAAATTGAGCATCCCTAGACCAGTATAAAAAAAAATATAAATCAAATCCTATATAGTTTTCCACCTTGAGCCTACGTTTCCTGGAGTATATCACAAAGCAACTGGCCAGCATCTGCTAAATTTGCCAGTAAAGGGTTAGTTTCCTCCTTCGGGTTAGAAAATAACTGATTTGTTGGTATTGCCAAGGCACTCAAACTTGCTGCTAGTTGATCTTGAATTTTCGTCAGGAAATTATCCTGTTTGGTTACGACCTCACTTAAGCAAGCTTGGACCTCCTTATTGAGTTGAGGTGGTTTGAGTGCCGTGCAATTTTTTATTATGGTATATTTTTCCATGAGCACTTTCCTTTCATCCTTGTTCTGAAACCCTTTTCGTAGAAAGAATTCCCATCGAGCCGAGATCTGCGGATGTATTTCCGGCCCCTCGGTTGTATTTTCTATGGGATTTGCTCCTAAAAGTGAAAGCAGTTCTACTGGGACTTGGTCTCCTTGAGAAACTGCGGAATTCATAGGGTCATTGTGTTCAGGCTCGCTTAAGGTTTTCACCCATATGGGGTCCTTATCACAATCTTCCTCCATATCAGAAGTGCTATCTGTATAGCTGGAACCTATTTTAAACTAAAGGAAAATAATACATTATAGCGAAAATGTGTAAAGTGAATGTATTATTTATGATTATGTATATATATTCACATATGCACATACAGGGTGTTCATTAAGTATGTACAATAAATTTAACAGACGATTATTTGAGTGATTTTAAGACAGAAAGTTCATATAAACATGGGTCCGAAAATGCTTCGTTTTCAAGATACAGGGTGTTAAACTTTTTTAAAAAATTTCACCAAAAATACTTTTTACAAAAATTACAATTTAATAGCTTAATAAATTGACAACAGCTGTCATATTGTTTGCCAAATGCTGCAATCGTTTTCCAATGCAACCCTTGATTATTTCATACGTTTCCCCATGTTTCTTGTGTGGTCCAGGGATATGCAATTAATTGAATTTAATTTTCTGTCTCGAAAACTAAGCAAGATCCGAAAAAAATGTAAGAGACATAAACGTTGCATTTTCAGTTGCTTAACCCAAAAAATATATAAAAATTACAAAATAGTCAGTGGCGTACATTTTTTTGTCAAAAATATTCGTTAAGGTGCAGCTCGGGACACCACTGGACTTAATAAATTTTATCAAGTTAGTGCGTAATTAGCCTCTTAACACTACAAATAACATTGCCAAATTACAACAAATTTGGGAAACGGATATTTACGAAAAACCAAATTTTTTAAAAAAGTTTAACACCCTGTATCTTGAAAACGAAGCATTTTCGGACCCATGTTTATATGAACTTTCTGTCTTAAAATCACTCAAATAATCTTCTCTTAAATTTATTGTACATACTTAATGAACACCCTGTATATAAATGTAAATAAGGGTGTGCCTGATTCATGTGAACAGGTAAGCCCCACGAGTGTTCCCTTTTTGTTTAGACAAACCAGGTAGATCATATGAGCCACCTTTGTTAGTTTGCCTATGCTTTATACATGTGTAAAAGCTTGGAGTGAGGAGTGCCTCAACAATGGGAATTAAATTAGAGCAACACGTGTGTGTGCTTGTTTAAACTCTCAAGGAATATTCAATATTCAATTTTTACGGTCGCCATGTTGAACGCCGTTCTCAAAGTATTTATTTGAGATTTTTAACCTTGCAATGATGAAGTATCACTTACTCGAGCTGGTTTCATACTCTTCTATTAGTCGCTTAAGTTTCTTTTTGAGTTTAAGAACTCGCCTCCTTTTATTTTTCTTATCGGATTTTCCCATTTTTAACAGAAGCAATTTTTACCTTGCACGTTCTTTGGTACAAAAAATCACGTCACAAAGGAACACACCGGCCTCATAGAGGGCGCTGTGAGCAGTGAAGCACAGAGACGAACGGTGCACAGGGCCGGAAATTCATTCTCTTTGAACATTGTACGAATTTGGTGCAGAAGGACACTACTACATAGTTGAAATAATTTCAGATAGAACTGCGAAGTACAATTAGATTACCCTATAATATATGATATAGTAATAATGTAACATCTTTTATTGCGCATTTACTCGTATTATTTTGTAATTATTATTGGATGCAGATTCTCATCCAGTTATTCATGAACCCTTATACAAAAATAAGATCATAAAATATTAACAAGCCATATCCAGGCAATGTCTTCGACATCATTCATTCATAGTCACATAAATATATAAACATAACTTCTAAAGACATCTAAACATTGTAATAAATTCATCAATTTTTTAAATTTATCCAACTAGACGTAGTAAAAAAAGCGAGCCAGTACTTGTTAACTTTCCTCGTATATGTTTGCATACATGTCGCACACCAGCACTCCCTCGTATATACTGGAATCAGTGACAGGCAACTTGATTTATCACTTAATTCGCAGAATTTTGTCGGCGAACTCATGTTCAAAGAGATCAAAGGCACTAGTAGAGAGTGGCCAACTACTTCTTAATTAAACTATGATATTAGTTTTATGCGTATTCTAGATTTCAAACATTACAAGTTCCGCGAATAAAACGAATATGTTCCTTCTTTGATATAAAAATATACGGGGGCGAGCGGGTGCAGTATATTTTTATATCAAAGAAGGAACATATTCGTTTTATACCGTACCCTAGATCTTACGGCACTATCATAACTTCGGATGATCTGAGTTTAGTGTTGTTTGAAATTTTAGGTTATGTTTGGATGGCTTTTATAAGAAGGTTCAGAAAATAGTTATTGATGGAATAAATATGTTGAAACTATTTAATAATGTTTAAATAAGTCTGTATTAGAGGTGTTCATAAGCATAAAGTGAGAAATTTGGTGAAAATAAGTGATTATGGCAGTGGAAAAATACGACTTTCAGAGACTTTGGGGCCAAATATCTCGAAAACCGTTGCCGACCGCCGATTTTTTTATTAGAATTTTTTATTCAGGAGGCAAAACTACGTATGTTAAAAGCAAAAAAAATTCAAAAATCGGACGTTCCGTAATATAGAAAATTACCAAAGTTTTTTCTTCTAATGTACCTATATAAAAATAGGGTATCCATTGTATTGTAAAAAAATATAACTAGGCTGCAACATTTAAATATTTATAATTTTTTTAATTCCTTGTGCCTCCAATTTCAGGGTTAACCGATGTGAAATGAAAATCTGTACAAAATATATTGTTTACGATGTTTTCTTTTTATAATTTTTTTGCCTTGCAAACGATGTGCTTTGACCATTGTTTATGATTGAATTTACGCTCGTTAAATGAACAATATGAACATTTGTCGAGGTTGTCGTAGAAAAACGATATTTTTATTTTCCAATATTAATAACTAAGTCATACATTTAAAGTGTCCTCTTAAATGGTCCACCCTATACTTATACGCAGAGTACTACACATTTCAGAAAAAAAAATAGTACAAGGCACATTTTTGATATAGGTAACCAATGGAATAAAAAAAGTATTTAAAATTGAAAAAAAATTATACTTACACCTTGTTTTTATAAATAAAGTCCTGAACAAAATTAACGCACTTTTCAAAAAATCATAACTTTCTTAGAAGGCAAAATCGAGGAAAACAATTTCGCCCAGCATTTTCTAAATTTCATCTAGTTTCCAAAAAAAAATACGTTATTAAGCTCGAACCGGACGCATGTTTGAAGAAATTTGAAAAATCGAAAACACGAAATCCAAGGTAGAGGGCCCAACTTGGAACTACATCGTGAATTGCACGGTCTCGCTCCGGTTTTCGGCTCAGGAGGAGTGAACGGAAAAGTGCAATTTTGACGTTATACTATAACGTTTAACTTCAACATTTTTATGTACTATCGCGACCGAAAAAAAGTAATCGACAGATTTTCCCGTTGTAACTACGGTTCTATTCAGTGTCGCATCAGTCCCAATATTTTTTTATTAGTGTCAACGTCATTGTCATATTAAGCAAAAATAAATTTTGTATTACTTCATCATGCCTTATCATGTTTTGAGTGAAGAAGAAAAAGGCTACATCATTGCCAAACTTGGAGAAGGGTGGTCTCAACAACGCATAGCAAGTGAAATTAATTGCAGCAAAAGCACGATTCAAAAACTAAACAAAAAGTGGAAAGAAACTCATAATCCGAGCAGGGCAGTGGGTTCTGGGCGGTCAAGAAAGAGTTCTCTAGAAAACGACAATCCTCTGTACGTTTGATGGATATCCATATTGGACATGAAGGACATAGAGAGAATATCCTTATGAACAACATATGGACCACATGGGATATCTTATGGATATCCTTTTGTCACAACTTTAGATGTCCATACATTGTCCATTCTAAAGCCTTACAGATATCCACTGCACATATATGCTATTCACATTTTATTTACATGAGGGGGTTGTCTCAGTGTTGTCTACTATTGACAAAATATTGAAGTGTCAGATTTTATTGATCGTCACTGTCATTTATTTTTGGCTGAATTGCCAAATTTTTTATTGATAACATTGCTGTGCTTTCTTTAGGGTCTCACTCTGGCAACTATGTAGAACCAATTTGAATTTGTGGTTATGTTTTTGACTTTTCAACATAACCTCAATAATTAAAACAGTTATTCATACCAACAGAATTCAGATTTTCCAAAGCCTCCCCTCATGTAAATAAAATGTGAATAGCATATAAATTACTTTATCAGGGGAATAACACACATATCTAACCTGCCGCCGGCTTCTAACTCGCAATTAATAGACCTCATGTCATGCCTGATGCATTTGATAAAAAAAAAAACAGGAACATGTGGGATTTGAACCGGGAACCTTCTGCTTTTGCCAGCCGAGCTCGTTTCCGCTAGGCCATTACACCACTGACAAGTTGCGAGTAAAGCAAGAATAAGTTCATTGACAACTAACTTAAACTTTACAATCCGGCCTTCCACGCAAATATGGATAATTATTTATTACTGCCTCGCTATACTGTATTGAATTTTTCATTCTATAAAAATGCACTTCGGTAGTTTTAACGACACAATCATTTTTTTCTACAATTATTTAACCGCATATGATGATATTTGAGGTGTTATTAATTGTCAATTAAATATCCGTAAAATGAAAATACTGACCATTTAATTTGTTGTCATTAAATATCCCTCTTTTACAAATATTTAGAAAATATCCAAGGACGACCAGAGCGGATAAAAAATGCATAATTAGGTATATCCATTATATCCATATTAATTACAATATCGGATATCCCAAGTTTTTCCAGAAATGGATATCCATAAACAGTTTGGATGGATATCCATTTCTGGATATGGATATGGATATCCACTGGTTTTACTTTGACATATATCCTATGGATATTCAAATCTGGTCCGAGGTTCCATAAAATTAAACTAATTGAAGCCCGTATAAAGAAAAATAAAATTCCACCGGAACTTTATACTAAGACGCATTAAAAGATTTCATTTAGAGCTAAATAAACTAAAGTAAGGGAGGTCCCAGCAGGACCTCCAGTGGATATCCATTAAAAAATGTCCACTGGATATCCATTACATACACATGGATATCCGGGACAATAAATGGACCTAAAAAGTACATATTTTGGATATCCGGTGCTGTCTGGGAAAAGAGCAAACCAACTTCCCAGCATCTGTTAGGACAGCAAGAAAACGGTTGCGAGAGCAAGGTCTATTTAACTGTGCCAGTGCTAAAAAGCACCGATTAACAGATGATAATAAAGAGGCAAGAATGCAGTTTGCAAATACTTTTATTAATGAATAAGATCGTTACTGGGAGAGAGTGGTCTTTTCTGACGAAAAGATATTTCAGTCCTGCTACAATGGTCAACTGCGAGTTTACCGTCCCAGGGTTCATAAGTTTGATAAGGAATATTTGTACAAAACAGATAATAGCGGAAGGTCTGTCTTTTTGTTTAGTTTTTGAATTGTGCCTTTGCTGCAATTAATATCACTTGCTATGCGTTCTTAAGACCACCCTTCTCCATGTTTGGCGATGATGCAGCCTTTTCCTGCTTCTCTCAAAACCATACTAATTAATTGTTTTCTTATAATTAAACAATATTAACAACTTATTTCTTATTAGTTGTTTTTAAATAAATACGACCCCACCAATGATTTCTTGTCAAAATAATTTAATTGACATAACTGATGTAAACACTCCCATTTACAAAGGAACATTTTTCGAAAAAACATACTACTTGATAAAAAATCGATTACTTTTTTTCGGCCGCGATAGTACCTTGAAGACCTGTTACCTGCCAAAGCTCCCCCGTACTCAAGGTTCATAACACCCAAACCAGAGAAGAACGATCACAGAGAAGTGACAGTGCCGGCGGAACGTTTGAAGTTCCATGGCCCAGCCGATTTGAAGTAAACACACACGTTTACACTGAGAGAAGTTATCCCTTTGGTACATGTACACCGAGATGTATACTGAGCGAACTGCATGACAGTGCATTATATAATATTGTTCATCGCAATTAGAGCGCATGGGTAAATGTTATAAAATGTAGACCAATTAATATTTATAATCTCTATTGCAAAACTTTGGAATTATTTATAATAAAATATAAATTAGTTTGATTCACATATAAACTAATATTAGAGATGTTTAATGCATTTCTTAAAATACATTTTAGAAGGATTTTGTGCCACATCACACATTTATATTTATTATTAATAATATGTGTCAATAGTATGTATATAAAAATAAAACAAGATGTTTCACAACAAATATTTTTATTTATATATGGGTTAAAATTTTCAATTTTCTATCTACTTTATTGATTTTGAAATCCCTATTAGTATATTTAACAGAATAAAATATTTTAATACTTTTTCCTGATGTAATGTGTTCGCATATACCTACCTATTTCAATTTACTTCATAGCGTTTTTATAACCTAAATAAGTACATCAAAATTGGCAAGTTGATTAGGTATTTCGTTTACTTTGTCTTTAATCGTTAAATGAAATAGATTTAATAGTCGTTATTTTACTGCTTGAACAAATATTTTCAATATAGGTATAACCCACGATACACATAAGCTTACGCGGTATGTTCTTGCGCATCCTAAAGCTATCTCTCTCGCACAATATGACGTCAGCTGGATTACAAAATTCGAAATTCGTGATGTAATAGGTATGGAGAATTGTGATAAATATTATTGTCGCTGCTTTTAGGGCATTTTTCTTAGTTTTGTTATCATTTCTATCAAGTTGTTGCTATATGATTAAATTTAATAAACACATAATATATATTTATCAATGATCTATTCTATAACTTTCTCTTATAGCGCTATAAACATATACACCTCTATAAAATTATAGCAGGATGTAAATGGCAACTTTACTTTTTATTATTATTTATTAAGACAGCCTATCTTATTACTTTCTATTTTCTATAATATTCAGCACTTTATTTAAATGCAAACTACAAATAAAAATTTCATTCACTAAGTCTAGGGTTAGGTTTTTCTATTTACATCTCCGTTATAAATTTACAGTTGCATTTATGGTATAGAATAGACACTATTTTATATTGAATGTAAAAAGCCAAGGTCAAAGGCTTACATCCCTTACAGCCAGCGCTGTAAAATGGGTTACAGAATAGCACCACAAGTTTTTATTATTTTTGAACTAAATTTTTTATGAAGTAAGAAAAACAACAAATTATAAAAATATGTAGCTTTATTTAAATTTAAATAAGACATGCAAAATTTAAACGTTTTACTTTTTCTACATAGGTTTCATACAGAAAAATAACTTAAGAAACAGATTAAAATTTACTTAACTTAATATTCTTTACATTGATTTTGTCCTGGTGATTACAAGCAATAACCCACTGTTTTATTAAATTAGCATCCTTTGGAAACCGAAAATACTTTATATTACTCCCTTTGGTCACTCGGGTATAGTTTTTACATTTTGCCACAGCACAATTCAACATTTTAGCCGTAAATCACAACGTTATACGATTTACACGTTTACATATTATAACATGTTTATATAACTATACTATTACAAAACACGTTTTATTAAGAAAATAGCATTGGAATTATAAGAAAACTTGGAAAACATAATATTCTACAGATCAACAAATTCAAACCAAAGCAAAGCACTGCGACTGTCTCAGTGTCAAGTGTCTGCCAGCTGACGTCATGCGCGGCGATTTCATTTTTAGGTCTGTCTAATGAGCATACCATGTTTTCTTATACCATGGGTATAACCTAAAAAAATATTGAAATAATAAGTGACAAGAGACAAAGTGACAACAACACCATAGTTGGCGCATGCGCGTACGAAAACTGTTCACGCTGAAAGCCTTTATGTCGCTTCTTTGTGATCGTTCTTCTCTGCCCAAACGTTCATCTACCAGTGTACAGGATGATTCTTTCGTGCTCACCCCAATTTTCTTTTTTTTTTTTTGGTTTTTATATATCTTATATTTAACGTAACTCATATAGTATTTTTTCCCAGGATTTCGAAAATTTTAACAAAAGAACAATTGAAAGTCAAATAAAAGTCGAAAAAAACAGGAATGTGTTTTTTAAATGGATGTTTTTACAATTATGAAAAAGAATTAAAGTCTCTTTCCAAAAATATAACATACCATATATGTATATTATTTCCCTTCATATTTAGTAAAATACTGATAATAATTGAAATAATTTATAAGAATAAATTAAATTTTATTTAAATTTATTAAAGGAAACAACATCAAATCAAGCAAGTAACATCAAGTATCTTAACGAACAAATAACATTTATATTTAAAGAAACTGTGCAAAATGTCCTCTATTATTTTCGACACAAATAGAATATCGTTTATACAGGGTGTCCCATATGACATGACGGCCATAGTTTGAGGATATGTTACCACAGCAATTTCAAGTAAAAAATGTCTAATGAACATGCCGTAAACTCAATCGTTTATCACTTATTAAATAACATCCTAAATCTGTTTTTTCTTCTGCCGGGTAAAGCATTTTTAACTTTTAATCAACGTAAAGAGTTACAACTATTTAAGCGAAAATTCAAAAAACTATCTAAGCCAACTCGGTGTTAAATTATTTCAATTATTATCAGTACCTATTTTACTAAATATGAAGGTAAATATGTTATGTTATATTTTTGGAAAGCTATTTGTATTACTAGGGAGGAAAGTGCCACTTTTCCTCCCGTGGGTGGACGCGAAGCGGAGGGCAGTGATCACCAAGGGAGGAAAAAGCACTTTGATCCCCTGTAATACATATGATTTTTTCTCCTACCTGTATAATTAACTTATAAGTCATATGTATTACACGGGATCAAAGTGCTTTTTCCTCCCTTGGGTGATCACTTGATGAACTTCACCCACGGGAGGAAAAGTGGCACTTTCCTCCCTTGTCATACAAATAGCTATTTTTCAAAATTGTAAAAATATACAGGGCATTTCAATTAAAAACAACATTGCTTTGTTTTTCTCACTTTTATTTGACTTTTAATTGTTTTCTTGTTAATATTTTCGAAATCCTTGGAAAAAATACTATAAGTTGCGTTAAACATTTTTATTTTATTTTCAAACACAAACTAAAAAATTGGGGTGAGAACGTTATAGGAATCATCCTGTACGCACACATAAAAAAATTTAAGCTTGATACTATAACCAAAGTTTACAGAATACTATAAGTTACCTCACTCCTTCTCGGACCATTCATATTTGTACATCAAAGGCATACCGCGTTATCATAAAGAGATCAAAGGCATACCGCGAACACGTGTTGCTATAATAAAGCGACACGGATACCGGGTGTATTAGCAACGTTTAAAAACGCAATCAGCGTACGAATCCTGTACCTAGGTCACAGAAATCATTCGTAGAGTGACCGAATGCCACTGTGTAACATACTAGACAATCCACCGAGGAGCCCCGGGACCATATATCGCAGAAGTGGAATTCAAGAGGTAGGGACAGGCAAGCCAAGTGGTAGGGCAGGCGGACATCGGACAGACTGTTGTTGGAACGATTTGCAAGTGCAGTATGAAAATTTCGCCACCTTCGCTCAAAGGAACTTGTAGGTACAGCAACGCGCACAAAACTGGTATTGTTAATTCATGAACACCAATGCATGTTCATAACTTTCTAGTAGTTTTCTGAGCAATTTATAAATTACCTATGGCACCAGTGCCACCAGTCGTGAATAAAACAGTTGCGGCAGTTGTTGCAATTTTACTATTGGACGATTTTGATAAGAAAAAACAAAAAAAAACGAAGAGCAATATGATGTAAAAGGTGGCTGTTAAATAGAGACGTTTATTCAAATTCAAAACAAAATTTCCAAAATTCTCTATTTTGGATCTCCATCTTTCTACAGAGTCGGTACTGATAAAGTTATAACAGGTCTCGATCGTATTACAGATAGCTCTGTCCTCCACTCACGATCCAAGCTGTCGCTGGCCGATCTAGTTGTACAGCAGATTTTATGGACATTCCATATACTGTCGTCAAATACGACCGCACTGTACCAATATCACCTATAAATTGGTATTGACTGTACAGCATGCAATAAGATAAGCCCACTCACAAAGACGACACTAAAAAGCACAACACGGCGTTTTCGGTGGGCCAACCACAGACCGGTGGGCGTGTCCTATTTCAAATATCGGCGGGTTTCATGTTTGTTAAAATTAAATTGATGGAAATTACTATTGTTAGTACATAAATGAATGTATGTATTTTTTCATTTAAAATTTAATGTACCTACCTAACTATAATTATGGAATTGAAAAGGTAAATATATTTTAGGTTTAAAATCTAATGTAGATAGGTAATATTTTGCATTTTAGGTAGGTATCTAAAAGAAATACGTAAATATTTGGAAATTTTTTTTTATGTAGAAATGAAATAAGTTTAATCTAGTTTAATTATTAAGATGTGTATTATACACAGGTATAATTGTTAGCTTTTGAATAAAATAAGCCACCAAATAATTATATACAAATATCAATAAATTTTATATAGATTCTCATTGTACAATAAAAATTTATATTTTCTATTTTATGGTGATGGAAAGTTATAGGCAGTAAGTATCCCAAAAAGACTGAACCGTGTGATGTAAACTTACCTGGGCCCTTCAAGAAAAGCTCGTGATCGAACCTACCTATTCATGTTGTGTTTATTTTATTTACCCATTACGGATGCACTAATTACTTACAAAAAGAGGAAAATATTTTCAGGGCTGTCTAGAGTAGGTGTCAGCTGGGGTAACTGGACCGGGGTCTATCGGGGGCCCGGACACGGAAAATTATTCATATTATTACATAATATTACAAAAATGCTGCATATCTTGCTCAAATGTCAACTTTGAATATATCTACCTTCGCGGATCGTAAGGCCCGCAAAGTTTTTCTTGATTAGTATAATGGATTATTTGTACTTTATACATATATTTATGGTTATCTTCATATTCAGCTAATGGTCATATTCTTTGGATACATACTGTATAAAAATGTAAATGAACTTGTTACAAAATCTTGAAATTATATGATTTTATGCTTGTTAAAACTCGCGTGCTAAATCAAGGTATATGCTACTGCTACTTGACTATTTAAATTCATACTATAAAATGTGTATGTAGTAGGGCCCCAAAAATAACTACCCTGGGGCCCGCTGTGGCTCTCGATGGCCCTGATGAAGATTTGAGATGAGCATTAAACACAAATAATACAAGGTTTCGTAAGAGTACGAGCAGAGAAACCCTCGATCTCAATTCAAACAAATCTAAATAATTATATGCCTATTTTAATCTGTTTTACTGAATAATAGGAATGGTTCTTTTCAAACCGTCTGTAAAACTATTTAATAAAACCTAGTTAAAAATTTAGTTCCATATTTATATAATAAATTTTTCCACATATTCTTTCAAACGCCTGCCGTCGTACTGCCCGCTGTGCCTGTATACAACACAAGGAGTTTACTATGATAGGAGAGCTCACTTTACTACTCTGGCTTATTTGTCATAGCAGAACTACTTTATAAAAAACCTCATTACTACCCAAGTAACACAATAAGTTGTAAAACGGCTGCCACGACGTTATGAGAGCTAGGAGAACAGCTATTTGGCTAATATAGCTAGCCTCCGTGACAGTATAATTACCCTCTCAAAGAGTTGTCAAGTCTAAAGTGGTACAACATTTTTTGGTTACCAAAGTGATTTAGCAAGTATTTACCAGTTGCTGTTTTTCTGAAATATAAGAAAGATTACAGCTGTTTAGCTTTGCTAAACAAATGACCAAAATATTGCTTTTTTGCGGTTGTGATAAAAGTTTTAGCAATTATAAACAATTTTGTTGTAAATACCGAAAAATACTGTACAAACTACTATACTTATAACCCATTCTACAGTCTAAAGAATATGTAATTATTTTTTTTTTTTTATTTAGCCTTTCTTTGGCTGAGGCATGTAGCCATTAGCACAGCACCAAATATGTAATTATGTATTATCATTATTACAATGTACCTAACCAATATGAATAAAGGAAGTATATAAACAGAATTCTGAAATGCCTTGGCGGATTTCCATAATATAATTCGCACCGTTCCACCACTGCTGCGTACAAAAACTGTATGCCACCGTTACTTTTTCGTTAAACATGAACAAAATACTTTGTTAGGCTAGACGCGCTTCAATATTTTTTAATTATTAGGAAATTTATTGATGAGGTATTTAATAATGATAATACGTTTTTCCTTAAAAATAGTTCAAAACCACAATATTATCACAGGATGTTGCTACTGTAACTCATTTTTTGTTATCGCGATCAATATGACCACCCATAAATGCAGAACGGCCGTGTATTATTTTTACAAAAATTATGCTCCTTAGAAAGTATGGCCGCTGTTATATTCGATTCATTTAATGATTCGATTTGCAATTATTATGCAACCCGCAATCCAGTCATTAATTTAGCATTTTATTTAGTTGCAATATGGTATTTTTAAATGTAATTCAAGACAATCTTGTACTACTACATATTAGCTGTTTTTCTCCGATCCAAATGTGTTTTTACAGCTGCCAACTGAGAGTAAATAGCTTTTGTTATTATAGAGTATTTTATTTGGCTGCAATATGGTACTTGTAATTGCAATTAAAGACAATCTAGTACCACTACCTAGTAGCTGTTTTTCTCAGACGTAATTTGTAGTTTACAGCTGCCAACTGAGAGTAAATAGCTTTGGTTATTATAGGGTATTTTATTTCGACAATCTGGAACCACTACCTATTAGCTGTTTTTCTCAGTTGTATTGTCTATTACACAGTTACTAACTGAGAGTAAATAGCTTTGGCTATTATAGCGCCTTTTATTTGATTATAAAATAGCGTTTCCAACCACAGATGGCACTCACAACAATTTTGCCATGGACGCAAGCTGGTACAACGTTTTCACGGCCAGTAATTAGTTGTAAAATCTCAAACGTACAAACTGTGTTACTTGGGTATCGTCCTTAACTTTGCTATCACAGGAAAGATATATTTTTCTCTACAGAAAATATATTTATAGCTCGAAAATTGTACTTCCTAGTGGCTGCAAAGAGCTGATAGCTACATTAGGAGAGTACCTACGTTATTGTAAAATATACCTATTTCACTTCTAGAATTTATTCTACTATTGCAGGAAAATACTTTTTTATGCTAAAAAAAAAGTTTCATTCCTGGCAAAGATTTTTATTACCATTTAATAGCTTTATTACTACCACCGTAAAGACCAAATTATATGTTACTAACTGTAGGATGCATGGTCTATATCTATATTAGAAATACACACTGAGAAAATGTCCAGGAGAAAACTCTTTGCTGACTTTTTTTTGGCTATTACTGCAAAAATTTTTATAGGAATTGCACACTGAGAATTTTTTTTCATAGCCGCAGCTAATTTTTTCGCTATCGCAGCTAAAAAATTTGGCAAATAGGCGCCAGCCAAGGAGTTTACTATGATAGAAGAGCTCACTTTACTACTCTGGCTTATTTGTCATAGCAGAACTACTTTATAAAAAACCTCATTACTATCGTCCTTAACTTTGCTATCACAGGAAAGATATATTTTTCTCTACAGAAAATATATTTATAGCTCGAAAATTGTACTTTCTAGTGGCTGCAAAGAGCTGATAGCTACATTAGGAGAGTACCTACGTTATTGTAAAATATACCTATTTCACTTCTAGAATTTATTCTACTATTGCAGGAAAATACTTTTTTATGCTAAAAAAAAGTTTCATTCCTGGCAAAGATTTTTATTACCATTTAATAGCTTTATTACTACCACCGTAAAGACCAAATTATATGTTACTAACTGTAGGATGCATGGTCTATATCTATATTAGAAATACACACTGAGAAAATGTCCAGGAGAAAACTCTTTGCTGACTTTTTTTTGGCTATTACTGCAAAAATTTTTATAGGAATTGCACACTGAGAATTTTTTTTCATAGCCGCAGCTAATTTTTTCGCTATCGCAGCTAAAAAATTTGGCAAAATAGGCGCCAGCCAAGGAGTTTACTATGATAGGAGAGCTCACTTTACTACTCTGGCTTATTTGTCATAGCAGAACTACTTTTTTATGCTAAAATAAAAAGTTTCATTCCTGGCAAAGATTTTTATTACCATTTAATAGCTTTATTACTACCACCGTAAAACCAAATTATATGTTACTAACTGCACTGAGAAAATGTCCAGGAGAAAACTCTTTGCTGACTTTTTTTTGGCTATTACTGCAAAAATTTTTATAGGAATTGCAGTACTACTTTCCTCATTCAGTAAAATGCACTTTACTGATACCGCTTTATTGTAATTGATAAGTACCTTACTGCCGCTAAATATAATTTTCGTGTTATAGCAAAATGAAACATTATAAAAAATATTTTTACTGTTCTAGGAATTTACATCACTAATACAACTAAATGCTTCACTTTGATTAAAGAGAATTTTTTTTGCCTTTTTTTAGTGTCACAGGCAGAATCTCTCCTGTGGTAGCAAATATTATTTTAAGTGAGGAACCGTTCGAGTGTTTCCGTATGCCTTCGTAGTCCGTAAAGCCATCACAATCAGACCACGCCAATCATCAGTTGCCAGTTTCGACTTCTGTGCTGTGCGGTTTTAATCATTTTCAATGAAAATATTAAGGTGCCTTAGTTTTTTTTATACCTACGGCTCATTGCAAACAATATTCGTTTTACTAAAATATATATACTGCAATAATTAACCAGAAATTAAGTAGGGTAGTAGAAAAACCTTGCAATGGTAGTGAAACTTTTTGCTGTAAACTATATTGCATGTTGTGACGTCATCAGACGCAGTCGCAGACGAGCCATATCTTCAGATTCGATGATCATAATAGCGGCCATATTTTTTCGAGGAGGGGAAGAATAATATTTTAATTTTGTGCATTTATTCACTTTCATACTGATCCGCAGAGGACGAAAAATGTATTATAATAGTAATATCCTGTGATAATACGTGATTTAAAACTATTTTTTAGGAAAACCAGATTATCTTAATTAAGGAGCTAATTAAATACCTCATCGATTAATTTCTAAATATAAGGAATATTTGAGGCGTGCGGATTCTAAAGAGGTATCTCATTATGAGAAAAATTTTTGCAGTAATAGCCAAAAAAAGTCAGCAAAGAGTTTTCTCCTGGACATTTTCTCAGTGCAAAGATTTTTATTACCATTTAATAGCTTTATTACTACCACCGTAAGACCAAATTATGTTACTACTGTAGGATGGTCTATATCTATATTAGAAATACAATATGTCTACGTAAATTATATCTGTACTTCTTTTAATTTGCGTCATAGAACCACTGCTGCACTGAGAAAATGTCCAGGAGAAAACTCTTTGCTGACTTTTTTTTGGCTATTACTGCAAAAATTTTTATAGGAATTGTAGTACTACTTTCCTCATTCAGTAAAATGCACTTTACTGATACCGCTTTATTGTAATTGATAAGTACCTTACTGCCGCTAAATATAATTTTCGTGTTATAGCAAAATGAAACATTATAAAAAATATTTTTACTGTTCTAGGAATTTACATCACTAATACAACTAAATGCTTCACTGTGATTAAAGAGAATTTTTTTTGCCTTTTTTTTAGTGTCACAGACAGAATCTCTCCTGTGGTAGCAAATATTATTTTAAGAGAGGAACCGTTCGAGTGTTTCCGTATGCCTTCGTAGTCCGTAAAGCCATGTAAAAGACGTTAAAAATTAAAAATAGTTCTTCGCCAGACTTCGCCTGGGCGTCCATGTCGTTCTCATCGTTCATCACAATCAGACCACGCCAATCATCAGTTGCCAGTTTCGACTTTAGTGCTGTGCGGTTTTAATCATTTTCAATGAAAATATTAAGGTGCCTTAGTTTTCTTTTGTGTTTTCCATTTTTTCATTATGTTTTTTATACCTACGGCTCATTGCAAACAATATTCGTGTACTTGTTTGCGTGTGTTTTTCTTTTATGCTGCTACACTGTGAGAAAAGCCCCAGCAATAAATTCTTTGCTAAGATTTTTTTAACTAGAGTATGGGTGCTAAAATTATGTGCCGCAGTCACTTTTTCGTTAAATGTGGATGAGATACCTCTTCAGAGTCCGCGCGCCTCGAATATTTCCTTACATTTAGAAATTAATCGATGAGGTATTTAATTAGCTCCTTAATTAAGTTAATCTGGTTTTCCTAAAAAATAGTGTTAAATCACGTATTAATAATAATAATAATAATAATAATAACAATCTTTATTTCTCACTCACTTTATGTTACAGAAACAGATACAGCCTTTAATAACACAAGTAACTGATAGAAATCGTCAGTAAAAGCAAACACATGAGATATATATAAATTGTCACAGGATATTACTATTATAATACATTTTTCGTCATCTGGTTCAGTATGAAAGTGAATAAATGCACAAAATTAAAATATTATTCTTCCCCCCTCGAAAAAATATGGCCGCTAATAAGATCATCGAATCTGAAGATATGGCTCGTCTGCGACTGCGTCTGATGACGTCATAGCATGCAGTATAGTATACTTATGGTTACAGCAAAAAGTTTCACTACCATTGCAAAGTTTTTCTACTACCCTACTTAATTTCTTTTTTCTACGACTGCCTTTGAAAATTACAAAAAACCCACAGCAACCACGACCCGAAACTATCATTTTTCACATGATGTGTGCAAAAATCTGAAAACACAGTACTGTCATGTTTTTCACACAGTCCTGTCAAAAACAGAACTGCCATCTGTTTTTTTTTTAAGGTAGGCTAGGTTTATTCAGTTTCATAGTAACCGACTACTTGTAATTTTAATTTTTAATGTAATTGGTTTTGTTAAATAAAAATATCTATCAAATTGTTTGTTTTCTTTTCCAATCGTAGAAAAAATATTGTAAACAACACGTTTGAAAACATCTTTTCACTCGTGTGAAAAGATTCGTTTTCAAAACTTGTTATTTAAAATACTATTTTATTGCAGCATATTTGCTTTCCTAATTTAGTAAAACATTTATTTTTAATGGTAGCTATATGCTCTCTCTAGTAAAGTACTTTTTAAGGGCAGATACAAAGACGCAGTAAAGAGATTTTTTCTGATGTAGTGAACAGATATTTTGAATCTAAATAAAATTATTACTACTCTAGTTAAAAAAATATCAGCAAAGAATTTATTGCTGGGACTTTTCTCAGTGTAAATAATATGTTGAACTAAAAAAATTATTTCTGCCGAAACTATTACAGATACAAAAATTTTACAAGAGAGAAAAAATGTGAATAATCCCTGTATCTAAAAAAATTGAATAAACCGTATCATCCCTAAAAAAATTATTAGCAGATTGGCCTAAGGGTTGGGGTAATTTTTCCCTTCTGTGAATTTAATGAACTCAGTTATCATAAAATGAAATCGCTATGGAGACATTATCATACTTAATTTCATTCCAATCATGCAGAGCGTTTTGAAGTTATTTGGAAAAAAACTTAAATTTTTAACCAACTTTGATGCCCTCTAGCGGCGAAATTTGGAAGTAAGTTTAGTTAAATCGATTTATTTTGATCCCAGGAACCCACTTTAAAATAAAGTGCAAAAAACATCACATACCGGGTGACCACGAAATGACGCTCGCCCTTATATCTTCTTTGTTTCACAAGATACAAATTTCAAATTTGGGCACGTCAAATAACTATTAAATATGCATTATTTCAATCGTTTTATCACTTTCTGTCACTTCAGGTTTCACCGGAAATGATACTAACTTTCGTTTTTTAAATGGAACACATTGTATATTTTTACATTTTTGGATTCAGGAGGTCATTTTGGACACCGTTATAGCATATCGAGATAAAAATATTATTGACAGACATTTTTATGAGCAAATTTAATTTTTCATCTAGGCGGCCGTGTTCCCAAAAAATGGTTTGTTTTGCTTCAATAATTAATTAAAAAATACAATTATTATGATATCTTATGACATTTGTGTTAAAGATCTTAAACATTTCAAAATCGTTTTTCCAGAATAACTAATTTTTTTTAAATGGCACCATGGTGACTCACTATGTTATTTTAATAAAGCATTTCATTACCGATAACTTGGTACCAAACACTTCATAATTTGTTCATATTATAATACATAAAAAATACATTCAACAAGATATAAATGAAAATAAACTCATAATACCTATTTAACACTGAATCTCTATCAAATAGGTGCCTTTGAAATGTAACGAAAGAAACAAATGAATAGCTCAAATGTCAAATAATATTTAAATCCATCAGAATCAGGTAGTATTTGTATGCTGCGTATTAAAAAATTATGGATTATTCACAAAGTGACAAAGTGGTGTTCTTGAGCTACTCTCTCTTGTCTCAGTTCCCGTTCTACTCTAAGAAAGTAGTGTCTGCCAGGATGATTTCTTAGTGGACTATTTCTGCGACATTCCCTGTATATCAGCAGCATATTCACTTTGTCACTTTGTGAATAAATCATAATTTTTTAATACGCAGCAAAATAATACCTGATTCTCATAGATTTAAATATCATTTGAGCTGTCAAACTATTCATTTGTTTCTTTCGTTACATTTCAAAGGCACCTATTTGATAAAGATTCAGTGTTAAATATTATGAGTTTATTTTCATTTATATCTTGTTGAATGTAATTTTTATGTATTATAATATGAACAAATAATGAAGTGTTTGGTACCAAGTTATCGGTAATGAAATGCTTTATTAAAATAACGTAGTGATGAGCCACCTTGGTGCCATTTAAAAAAAAAAATAGTTATTTTGGAAAAACGATTTCCGAAATGTTTAAGATCTTATAACACAAATTTCATACGACATAATATCGTAATTGTATTTTTTGATCAATTATTGAAGCAAAACAAAACATTTTTTTGGGGTCACGGCCGCCTAGATCAAAAATTAAATTTGCTAAAAAATGCCTGGCAATAATATTTTTATCTCAATATGCCATAACTGTATTTAAAATGACTTCCTTGATCCAAAAATGTAAAAATATACAGGGTGTTCCATTTAAAAAATGAAAGTTAGTGTCATTTCCGGTGAAACCGGAAGCGACAGAAAGAGATAAAATGGATGAAATAATGCATATTTAACCGTTATTTGATGTGCCTAAATTTGAAATTTTTATCCTGTAAAACAAAGAAGATATATGGGTGAGCGACATTTTGTGGTCACACGGGATACCTGTAAGACATAAGGATTAAATATTAATTATATTCTCACTTAGCATATTACTGGAACAATGTTTCTATTATTAGTATTGTTGTTTTTCGTTCTATAGTATGTAATTTAATTTATGTTTTAGTTGATGCAGCAAGAGAAGCTTTAACTGACATGCCACCAAGAGCTGAATATGAGCTAGATGCTGTTACTCTTCATAATCAAGCATTAATGAATTTTGAACAAAATCCAACAGAAAGTTTCGAAAAGTTGCAATTTCTCTTACAGCAGAATCCTTTTCCTCCAGAAACTTTTGCCAATTTGTTATTGTTGTATTGCCAACATGACTGTTATGATCTTGCAGCTGATATTTTAGCAGAAAATGCACATCTTACTTATAAATATCTCACACCAGTAAGTTTCTTTATCGGTTTCAGGATATTAATCCTTTGTTTACATATGCAAAAGTAGGCTGGTAAACAAGTCATAACTAAAGTTGTACAGTTATATTTAAAACTTGTACGGTAATAATATTACAAATACAGATCTGTCAATAACTGTCAACAGATGAAATAATAAATAATGAAACTATAATATAGGGCTATTTATTAATACAAACAGACAGAAAACTCCAAACAATAATAATTAAGTACTGAAATCCAACTGAAATGTATTTTCAGGCAATCCAAGGTCCATTTTTATGTAGCCGTTGTGACATTAAAAATGTAAACATTTATGTAATATGAGAAAAGGTAACAAATAAAAACAAACAAAATATAACTGTAACCATGGCGACAAATCAACCCATACAGACTTGACCAACTAATGAAATGAAAACGTTATTAATAAGAGAATATCAAAAGGTAATATCTATTAATAAAGTCTTTATTTTCTGAAACCGATAAACTATTGAACATATCACGGATGTTATGAATCATAACAGCCTTAGACGTCTTAAAATCCTCGCTCTACGAGCTCGGATTTCAAACCGACATCTGCGGCAGTTATGATAGTCATAACATTCCTAGATATGTTAATAGCTATAACTACACGCAGTGCGTGAGGTGTAATATTAAGTAATCATTAATTTATGACGGAAGTATTAAAAAATAATAGGTATCTATTACCGTTGCAGCTTTTTTGCATAACGAATAAAATAAAATGCAACAATATGCATCACTTCATGAGATGTAATAGTAATAGTATATAGCTTAGGGGAAACTGATACCTGGCAAGAAGGCCCAAATGGGTTTTTTTATCTTCCACTGCAGCTTTGTCAACTATCTACTTGTTTTGGCCACTCTCCGAACCTCCCTGATCTTCTGATGAAGCTGAGGATACTCTTTCAGACGAAGAAGCTCAGTTTTTTCTTTTGAAGCGTTATTGCTTCAAGGTTTCTTGCCTCAGCCGCCCAAATGCTTCACACTGTTCCATGAAATGAAAAGATGATTCCTTTTTTTTTCTTATGTCTTGGACATGTCAAATTATCCGGCTTCCATACCGCGACAAATGCTTTTCAAGTTTACAGAGTTTTTATGTTCCAATAACCAAATCGATCTTGATTTGTTCGGTACAGCCACAAGGTTCTGAACTTACCTGCAGCTACTGCTCAACCTCGAATGTTTCCTTATTATATCATAAGCCCAGTCATTGAGGTCGGTTGTATCACGCTTTCTTGCGAAGCTTAAATAGGTTTACTTGTTTGTAGTCGGCAAGCTCTCATGAAATATTTCAATTCAAATCTGATTACCTACTCGATTTAATTTATTCTATAGTTTGTATTTTTTTTTATAAAATCCAACCCTAATAATATATGGAAAATTGATGTATTTCTTTATATATCAAATTAATACTGTTTATGCGAAAATGCTTGTATATGTATACACTATTGGTAAGGTCCAATCTAGGTGGCCGATATAAATGCATCAGACGGAGATAACTAAAGCATTTACAAGTTAAACAGACAACGCGCTATCCCCTACCTCCCACCTTCCATTCTTTACAACACGCGGTCGAAGGGGACGACGGATTCGGCCGAATGTGTCGAACGGCCGTGATGTCGCGCCCAACAATTATTCATCAATAAGCCTTTCTCCTGCGAAGTACAAACTGTTATTTTTAGAATACAAGTTTTTATTTCGTTTTTAGGTTTAAGGCTAATAAATAACATCAACTCTTAAACCGCTATTGTATTGTCAAATGCAACAGCGATAAACATGATAAAAGAATGAAAACATCGTAAAAATATCGCACGGCCGTAAGCTGAACCGCTGTAGTCGCGCGCTACATCAACACCACACATACCCCTCTTTAGTAGGAGTGTAGGAATGGTTAGGCGTCTCTTGTTAACTGAAGGCTTTGCCCCTATGTACCTTCTCTCTTAGTTGCATTACAGATTTCGCACTCTAAGTTGAAACTTGCCAATAGTGTATACAAAACATATTCCATCTGTATTGAGTTAGACTGTGATTTCAAGTAAATTGATCGCTGAAGCTTTGGACCACATCAGTAATTTGTTATTTATTCGGTTAAATGAAGCGGAAATGTCACGATAGAAAGGTGTTGACCTGAAGCATCTAAAGTTATCTATTTGCCACAGGTATGTTACATTGAGTCAGCAATTCAGAGGGTCCTCACATTTAGTGATTCGATTCCTTGAACACCCCAGTACTTCTAATACGTTCTTGACTCTTTCCTTTATTCCAAGGATTCCTACATCGCATCAGTGTTGAAACATTTCAGACAACACAGTCGTCAATTTTTCACAATTATCCACTACAGATTGTGTATCTATTGAACATAACATGATACTGCCAAACTGACCAATACGGGCACGGTAGTCAAGTAGGTAAATGGTTGCAACGATCGATGATTCAAATCCATCTTGAAGCAAATTGGAATATAATTATTTATAGAAGAATTATAAAAAATTTAATTAGTGTCATAGACAATACTTTTCAACTTTAAGTAGTTATTGTTTATGATCTCATTCACACGAGTCCATTACTTAAGCTACGCTACGCTGATGAGGAGCAATAACTCCGAAACGTGTCATTATGTTTCTTTTTGGGGTCTATGACACTAATTAAATTTCTTATAATTATTTATATATAATAGTGATTTACTTCGGACTTAGATGTGAGGGAGAAACTGTCGAAACATAATAAACTGTAGAGCCCTTACACAATATTCTGGGATTTTCCGGGTGTTACTTCGGTAATTTGAGAGGCGCTGTTAGAAAACCTTTTTTTTAAGGAAAGGCTTACCTTAATATGTGACATTTTTTAAAGGAAATTCTCTTCTTAAAATTTTTTTGTTACAGTACTTGTATGACTTTTTGGATGCTTTGATAACACAGCAAACATCACCCAATGAAGCTTATCAAAAATTAGATGAGTTGGCAAGTCGTCATACAGAACAGTTAAGAAAATTAACTAAACAAGTTCAAGAATACCGTAACCGGAGTGATACGGAAATGGTTAAGAAAACAGTGATGGAATATGAAGACTGTCTGGAGAAGTACATACCAGTTTTGATGGCACAAGCAAAAATTTATTGGGATTTAGAAAATTACTCACAAGTTGAAAAAATTTTCAGGAAAAGTGTAGAATTTTGTAATGATAATGAGACATGGAGGTTAAATGTAGCTCATGTTTTATTCATGCAAGAAAATAAATTTAAAGAAGCAACTGGATTCTATGAACCATTAGTAAAAAGAAAATATTCAGAAGTAAGTTTTACGTATTTGTATCTATTTAAACGGTTTCTATTTTTAAATTAACCACCTTAAAAAAATGCTGAAAGGAATAAAATAAATCTCCCTAGTGTTACAAAAACCTGTTTAATTAATATTTAAGTCAGCTAGAAAATATGATATAAGATCCCGTTACAGACTTATAACAGTTATAACATAAACAGGAATTATCAACTGAAGAACTAATAAATAAGGTATGTTCCGACTTTATGCAAAAAATTTAGTCTTCATTTGAGAGTAAATTTGATAAGATTCATGATAAGTTAAATGACTTGCAAGTCACTTTAAGCAATGTTAGTAAAACAGTTAACTCGCATCAAGAAATAATAATAATATAATATAATATAATGATATTTTGATAGTGTTTTTCGAATAGATAAATTGGATGTTGGTAGCCTCGCACCATTTTAGTCAAATTTATTAGTAATATAAAGCGTTCTGAAGTAATCAATGCTAAGAAGCTATTAAAAAATTATGAAATCTCGATATTTGAGGATCTTACTAAAAAACGATTTAATCTACTGGTAGCTGCTAAGAAGAAAGCTGGTCCGAAAAATGCTTGGTCATCTAGTGGCAGAATTTATATGTGGTGTGAAAAGTCAAAGAAAAGATATGTTATTAATAATGAAGTAGACCTACAATTTTATTAATTTGGTAGAAATAGTGCGAGGTATTTCTTTCCTCTTTAAGTATTTATAGTTTTTATCTGTTTTTTTTTAATTAGAACGTGTGTTTTTATTTCTAATTATATTAGTAATTTATCTTTATTTATATAGAAAAAATTGAAATTGATAATTAAATTTATTTTTATGCCATATTCGAAACATCTCGTAATTTATTATTGTTTTATTATTTCTACACTCTACACTCATCATATATGCAATTGAGATCTTAATTTTTACACGACATATTTTATGTATGTTTATGTATTCTGTTTTTGTTTTTTGTTCGAAATATGTGGATGTAGTAGGGTATGGCTTTTATTTGATTATTAATAATTATCTACAATTTCTTTCTCTCTATATTTGTAGTTGTGTAAGGTCTATGAATTAGTTTTATGTATAGATAGTCCAAGCAATGGGTAGGTACTAAAAACGGAGGTTCTATTCGCAAAAGGTCGGAAAGAAATGAAATTTGGTGGGATGATAGACATAGGTCCCCTGATAGTACACCTCAGTTTGCGACCTCGGTGGGTTGCCGCTCGAGGGGTGGGGGGATGAAAACTCTGCGTCGCGACGCTTTTCGGGAAATAGCGCCGTTGTGGTAAGTGCTATCGAAAAAAAGTTCAAATGAAACATATAGAGAATAAAATTGTGCACAATTTTGGTGTGGCATTTTTCCTCTGCGACCAATAGTTTTCGCTCTACGGCGCGCCAAAGTTGGGGGTTGATTTGCAATTTTCAACAAAATCAGAATTTCATCGCGGATTAAGACGAAGATCGCTATCAAACAATTCTGTAATATTTTTTTTCTGAAAGAGTAATGTTTTCTGAGTCTATAGATGCCCGATTTGATACATTTGGTCGTGTATAATAAAATATATGATTTTTTGAAGCGCGCCCCTACATACTCCAACATGGACATTTTTTAATTATCATTATCTACGATCAATATTCCTGTATTATTATTGACCTAGTCGCCAAATTTATTATTTTTGTGCATTAGTGGTCATAAATATCCTGATTGGGGTATAAGCTACGAACCCCTTGTTCGGCCTCAACTTACTATTTATTATGATTTTTGTCGAACAGCTTTAACAAAAGGCGTCCCATCGCATTGCTGCAGATAAACTTGAAAGCACATAATTACACGGTTAAGCAAGCGGTCGAAGACACGGATTCATTAATTGTGCAGACTGTCATCAAACTTACTCCCTCTTTTTCCTTAGTATTCGTAATTGGAGAAGAGTTTGCAATATAGCGATGCTATTGCGAAAAGTATCTTATTTGTGCATGCCTTCAATGGATGTGACACTACATCGGCGTTGTTCAATCAAGGCAAGATTCGATTCCTCAAAACTTTAGTAAAAAACCCAACATTAACAGACGCGATTCAGGCATTTGACGACCCTATAAGGCAGAATTAACGGAAGTCGTTGCCGCTGGCGAACTGTTTATGTTGAGGCAGTATGGTGGCGGAAGCGAACATCGTAAGTTGAAGTCTCTGCGGTATACGAACTTTGTAAGGGCCGTCTCCAAATATTCATTCAATCTCGCGGCGCTGCCACCAACATCCGATGCGTGCCATCATTATTCATTGAGTACTTATGGTCAAGTACAGAGCTGGCGGGGAGTTCAGAAACCCCCAGAAGATCATGGATGGCGAAGAACAACCACAGGACTGGATGCAATACGAATCGCAAATGAATCAGCGCCAGAGGTTTTACTTAAGAGCTCGTGCAGATGCCAGAAAGGTTGTGGACCTGCTTGTGGTTGCCGTAAAGCAGGATTAAAATGTTCGGTTCTGTGTGTACTGGGACGTCCTGCGAAAACATTTCCAACCAGATTGGGTTACACGACGACGATGCAGAAGATGCCGAAAACGTTCCCAATCAGATATAGGACGATGAGGACCAAACAGACAACGCCGAGTTAGCCGATTATGGCTCGGAATTGATGTACTTCAAGATACATTTTTTATAGAGCATAAAATTCCCTATCCATATAGTGGTATAGTATACATATAGTATAAATTCGAGTAATTTCAAAGCCCTCTATAGCCTTTTGAAAATAAATAAAATTTAAATTCTGCAAAATTATTTTCGATTTCGCAAGTTATGACCAATACTTTAAAACTACAATAACTCTACTTGTGTTTAATTGTATTTTTATCATATCTGCGTCATTTATGTAATTCGCAATTATTTTTTATTAATATTATTAATATATATATTTATGTTTACAAATAAATTTAAGACATTAGAGGATTAAGACTAAAACTTTGATAGATTTTTCTCGTTCGGGTGAAAATTTTTCAGGATTTTCAAGATCATTGTGTTTTACAAAAGTACCTCAAAATTTATGTACTAAACTTGATATTTAAATATTTTCAAGATTGCTTTGTTTTTTCCACTTTCGTTTGACGCAACTGTTTTATTAAAATTTTTTAAATCCTTTGAAAAAATTCTGTTACGTTATTCATTTTATTTATATATTTGTATACCTACCTACCTAGTTTTTTTTTAAATTTGAACAGTATAATAAAAATTCACTTTCAGTCCTTTGGTAATTTCATTCAACTAGAACTATATACCTATATAGGTACGATTTTTGATAACAAAAAAAAGTTTTATATAAGTGGATAGTGGTTGTAATACCTAGTTTCTCAAAACATACGTACAAAAAAAGGATCTACAATCTACATACTACACTAATTTGTTTTAATGTCGAAAACCAGGAAAATTGCACCATGCGATTGTAAGGGAACTAAACTAGAACCCCTTTCTCTGCCTTGTAACGATAAGAGAAGCCGAGAATTTCCGGAGAGTCCCGAGGGCCGGCCCATCCATACATTCCAAAAGCTGGCGCGTCCCTCGCGATGTTTTAAATTATAACAATACCTATGGGCTAAGAATTAATAATAAATGTTATGTTATTTATCGTTTCACACAGATTTAACATTTCCATATTTAAAGTTAGTAAGTATATTATCCATAATTTCGCATTTTGCATAAGTGATTACGCGTGTTGGCTAGATTTTTAGTTTCTTGAACGAAAACTTGCTTCCGCTTGACGCGTCAACGGGCCGGCCCGGCGATTCAAGCTGAGGCAGAATAGGCACGCGACATACGCTTGTGTACTTAGATGGCAAATCTAACATAAATGAAGTGAGCGTACTGCCTAGCTATTACGGACGTTTATGAAGAAGCATGGGCCAATGCATATAATAGCGGATAGAACGTATAATATTAAGCGGGATTTTAAATTTGGAAAGCGGGGGATATTAGGCATTATCTCGAATAGTTTCTAAACTCCATTTTTAATATTTTTCAACATTTCATTGTTCTATACACTATTGGTAAGGTCCAATCTAGGTGGCCGATATAAATGCATCAGACGGAGATAACTTAAAGCATTTACAAGTTAAACAGACAACGCGCTATCCCCTACCTCCCACCTTCCATTCTTTACAACACGCGGTCGAAGGGGACGACGGATTCGGCCGAATGTGTCGAACGGCCGCGATGTCGCGCCCAACAATTATTCATCAATAAGCCTTTCTCCTGCGAAGTACAAACTGTTATTTTTAGAATACAAGTTTTTATTTCGTTTTTAGGTTTAAGGCTAATAAATAACATCAACTCTTAAACCGCTGTTGTATTGTCAAATGCAACAGCGATATAAACATGATAAAATAATGAAAACATTGTAAAAATATCGCACGGCCGTAAGCTGAACCGTTGTAGTCGCGCGCTACATCAACACACATACCCCTCTTTAGTAGGAGTGTAGGAATGGTTAGGCGTCTCTTGTTAACTGAAGGCTTTGCCCCTATGTACCTTCTCTCTTAGTTGCATTACAGATTTCGCACTCTAAGTTGAAACTTGCCAATAGTGTATATAAATAGAAAGCAAATGTACACCAATTTAAATCACAAAAAGAAAACAAAAAAATATTTCCATAGAGTGCGAAACAGTTCTTAATTTTTTTCTGGGTGGGCCCTGCTCAACCTGCCCACCCTGACCAGCCGCCACTGACACCAACTGAATAGATTTTTCTCGTTCGGGTGATCTGTAAAGTTCCAGTGTATTAGGGTGACTCGAAAACTCGCTATAAATTAAAATAGCCTTTTAAAAATAACTCTACGTTTGTGGCAGTAGTTCGCCGTATTTTTAAATATCAGAAAAAGACGTAAATATCTATAGCTAACGGATTGCCCGCCGTTTAATAATACATCGTATTGGAAAGGTCCGTTTGCTTGTCGTACAAAATAAAATATTAATCTCACGTATCCGCAAATTCCGCCGTAAACCGCGTAAAGACTTGATTTCCAGCTCGCTTGATTTAGAATCCTTTAAAAATTAATTTTATACACACTCAACTGTACAGTCGTGGAGGTTTTAGAGTAACCTATTCTGTTTTCACTTACTATTGAATAAATACGTTATTTTAAAGAGGTAAAATTCACGAGTAATTATTTCTGTCCAAACATTTCTGATTTAACCCGTTTGAGTAGGGGTTGAAGTCCTTCAGACAAACCCCCAACTTACGACCCACTGGCATTTATCCGTATCTCCATCTGTTAGCTACTCTGGATAGCTTTCCCAAATACGAAAGCCAAAAAGTTCTGTCCTTTGCACTCAAAAGTTAAAGGGTTGGCGCCCGAGATTTCCGTATAAAAGATTACGTAAGTATCTGCAGCGTAAAAAGGAGTAGACCATTACAAAATGGCGCCCTAGAGCAGGAACCAAATTACGTTAATCAGAAATCCGAAATTGGAAATTTGCTCAGGAAAACGATCCGCCGTAAAAATTAGAAGTCTCGTGTGAAATACATGTAAAAATTAAATAAATACCGAAACACCAAAAATTTGCAATAAGACGCCGATTTAAAATAAAATACGTGAAGCCTGTTTTTTCCGTTGTAAACGCCAGCAGTTTTTTTTATAAAACACAGTTTTTTGTATTGATAAGAAATAAAAACTTGTTGTTCGCCGTGCACAGGGTTTTATCAATTTAAAATTAATAAAACTGAAGTTTTATTTCTGGTAAAGAAATCACATTCTGTTATCAGGCGATTTAAATTAAATATCGTCTGTCCGTCTGGTGAAATCCCGACAACCGACTTGTTACCGGCTTTGTATGAAATTTTTCAAGGCAATGCCTTGGCCTGGTACCGAAACAACCGAGACTTATGGACCAGTTGGGATGAGTTTATTACCGATTTCAAACATTTTTATCTGCCTGCTAACTACCAGTCTGTCTTAGAGGATCACATACACAACCGCCAGCAACTACCGCATGAAGCGGGACGTGATTATGTGATCGCTCTGCAAACGTTGCTACGTCGACACGGAGGATATACTCCGGACCAAGCTATGTACCGTTTATACCAAAATATGCGACCTGAATACCGACAGTATATACGCAGGAGCGATGTGAAAAATCCGAGGGATCTCGTCTGCAAGATTGACGAGCATGAGTCCCTCTGTCTAGAATTAGCTGCGCAACAGCCTGCTAGCCTGTCTACCGTCCCGTCAGCTATTCAACAGAGACGTGACAAGCCTGTTACATCTTCGCAACCATCCGTCAATCGACCAGCTCGTATTACCCCGTTACCAGAACGAACGAACGACAGGCAAGATGGTGCACAAACCGATCAGCACAACCGACGTGATGACCGATCATCCACCCCCATTTCAACGATTTCGTACGACCGTAACAACACATGCTGGAGATGTGGCAACAGCGGACATTTCCGAAACGAATGTGACGCCACTCCGCGCCTGTTCTGCTCCAGTTGTGGAAAACCGAACACGATGACTCGAGACTGTTCATGTCACTCCACGAGTAATTCATCGTTTACTCGCCGTACTACTGACCGTCATAAACGTCACACCAGAACCCCTGTGATGACCGTTACCTTCGACAGAAACACCATATGCTGGCGTTGTGGTAAATCTGGACATTTCCGGAGCCAATGTCGTGCACCGCCACGCCTGTTCTGCTCCCGCTGTGGGCAACATGGCATTATGTCCCAAGACTGCCGATGTCCCTCGGCGAAGAAACCAGACCGACGCCACACCGCTACGAGGAAAATATGGTTCCGAGATTTTGACGCCTCAAAATCTGACTCTTCACTCGACCACGACAACCGACCTCATGTATTAGTACATATCCGTAACCAGACTTTTTCTGCCCTTGTAGACACAGGAGCCGTCCGCTCCTACATCGGCAATAAAGTAAAGAATTTGTGTACTACGTGGGGTATTCTGCACCGAACAGTTAACACACCATCCGCTCAATTAGCTAATGGGAACTTAGCTACTATCACCCGAGCTTATCAGCTGAAATTTGCCATCGGCAAAACACAATTCTCCGAAGATCTACTGCATCTGGAAAATCTCTCGTCCGACATAATCCTGGGGATGGACGTATTGCGTAAGCATAGCTTTCTCATCACCCCAGGCACCGCAACTGTTTCTCTGAATGACCAAGTTGTGTCACAGACCCCAACCATCAACGAGAAACCGCCACCAGATTCCGTATCCAGACAACCGCTACCAGAGACTGAATCCAGACAACCACTACCAGGACCGTCGTCTGCTCCAGATTCCGAGGGTTTAGGCACCCTGACCGAAATACACGACAGTACTTGGTATACTCGCAAGCAGCCGCATGTTGATCCTGATCTCTCCGATACATGGAAGCTACGGGTACCAACCGCACTTCGCCGAACTGTCTTGGCAGAAAACCATGATGCTCCGTCTGCTGGACACATGGGAATCGCCAAGACCATCGCTCGGATGGCACCACATTATTACTGGCCTGGCATGTTTCGAGACATCGCTCAGTATGTTAGGAACTGCCCAAAATGCCAGCAGTGCAAGCCATCCGTCGACCAGAAATATGCCGCCAAAATACCGACATCTTTCCGGGCCGTCCCCGATACCGGAAAGCAGCTGCGACATATTCCCAGGAAACACCTCAAACCGGTTCCAGGAGAGGTAGTAAACGTCAGTACCGTCAGTCACCATCCGCAACATCCGTACCATCCAGTGGCCCGCTCCCACGACGAGAAGAGTTCCGGAGGACATGCCACCACCCGAAGAGGTACCAGCCGACCAAATCTGTTTCCGGTGAGGAACCGAAAACCATGGCCTACGAGTGGTTGCCAGCGTCACTATGGCAAGGCTTAAACCACGCCCTACGAACCATATACCGCCGTTCTACATTTACCGCCGTCAATTAGCTTCACCATAGCTAACTGTTTTTTGTATTTTCAGAATGACCAGCCAAGGAGTTTTGACCGTCCAGGACTACCTTTGACCCAGCTGGTAAGAAGCCCCGACTGAAGATACCCGATAGGTAATGACACCGGTCCCGGGAGGCTATTCAAAGTTAATTTTGTTTTTTTGCTAATTTAGAATTTAGTTCTGTAAATACTAGGTTAGGGAGCTTTCCGTTTTCAATTAATTTTGCCTTTGTTTACCTGGAGCCTCCCAGGGAGAAGAAAAAAAAATGTATAATGAATTATTATTTTTTTTTTTACCGAAGTAAGAGGGGGGTGTAACGAAGTGATTTTTCCAATCAAGGAATGTTCATTTTTGCTTTAAATATTACCGTCACTTGGGTACACCCTGCCGCTGTTTTTAGTAAGTAAGTTCTGTACTAGTCAAGTTATAAATGAGTTGTTAAAAAAGTCCGCTGGTAAACAAGCAATCAAGTAATTAATTGATTAATTTTCGACGTATAAGTAAAATCCGAGAAATATTATAAGTAATGGCCGAGTCGGAAATAAAAATCATTCGTTACTAAAAATGCTAATCCTTGCTCGTTTTAATCCGTTTCTTTTTGCAACATGATATAGAAAGTGTAAGAAACTCATTTCCGGTTAGATACGTTTTGAATGGATGCACCAAGATGCAGAATCCGCTGCACCTCTGCAAGTTACGCTGTGATGTGCATATGAGTCCGTCGCTTAAAGTCGGTGACCACCTCTCTTTTAACACGACAGATACGTCATAAAAGTTTACAAAAATGGGAAGCACAGTGACTTCGCTCTCATTCCGGGTTCATTCTCATTCCGTTCGCATTCTCATTCCGTGCTTATTAGGCATTCCGAGAAAACCGGCAGCAGTTCATGTTCATTCCGAAACAATCCGCAAAATCAGATACGATTTACCGTCAGCCACTGAAGATATAGCTACAGCCGTTCATATTTCAGTACCGCCGCTTCGAGTTATTGCTAGTAAATTTCTGAACAATAAATCTTGGCAAGAATTCACCGGGACCCGCTTCATTTGCAGGCCCTGCCTTCAGTTAAGTATAGATATTTAAAGGTCTTATTTTCCGTGAGTATCGCCGTAGATTGCTAACCAAAGCAAACTAGAGTCAATTTAGGATACCTCCGTTGGTTAAGTCGTGTTAGTATTTGCTAAATTGTGCACCAACTGAATAGATTTTTCTAGTTCGGGTGATCTGTCCAGTTGTCATGTACAAGGGTTTCCGGAAAACCCACTGTAATTAGAAAAGCCATTCCTAAGTGTACACCAACTGAATAGATTTTTCTCGTTCGGGTGATCTGTAAAGTTCCAGTGTACTAGGGTGACTCGAAAACTATAAATTAAAATAGCCTTTTAAAAATAACTCTACGTTTGTGGCAGTAGTTCGCCGTATTTTTAAATATCAGAAAAAGACGTAAATATCTATAGCTAACGGATTGCCCGCCGTTTAATAATACATCGTATTGGAAAGGTCCGTTTGCTTGTCGTACAAAATAAAATATTAATCTCACGTATCCGCAAATTCCGCCGTAAACCGCGTAAAGACTTGCTTGCCAGCTCGCTTGATTTAGAATCCTTTAAAAATTAATTTTATACACACTCGACTGTACAGTCGTGGAGGTTTTAGAGTAACCTATTCTGTTTTCACTTACTATTGAATAAATACGTTATTTTAAAGAGGTAAAATTCACCAGTAATTATTTCTGTCCAAACATTTCTGATTTAACCCGTTTGAGTAGGGGTTGAAGTCCTTTAGACAAACTCCCAACTTACGACCCACGGCATTTATCCGTATCTCCATCTGTTAGCTACTCTGGATAGCTTTCCCAAATAGGAAAGCCAAAAAGTACTGTCCTTTGCACTCAAAAGTTAAAGGGCTGGCGCCCGAGATTTCCGTATAAAAGATTACGTAAGTATCTGCAGCGTAAAAAGGAGTAGACCATTACAGTCCATGACCTCGTGTGCTATTTAATTTTCTTATGCACACAAAGTTAAAACATTAGTCCAAAAACATTGTTCCATATCTAAATGGGAAAAATGTTTTTGGGCTAGCATTGCTTTAGCTTTATGTGCATAAGAAAATTAAATCGTACGTGAAATATCAATTCATTAACAAGTTAAAGTATACTGGAGTGTAGTTATTCGTCACACATTGTAATAAAATTTAAAAGCAATTTAATAATTCAACTTAAATATTTGCAATTATTGATACCCCAGATGACGCTACACCACTGATAGAAATTGTTCACGCACGTTAGCTCCGCCCCGGGCATCTTCTCATAGTAATATCACAGAATAAAAAGTTTATTCTGTGGTAATATTACTCTACCTACTGTGCTGAAACGTTGAGTTAAATGCATGTGGTTTTGTTTGTTTGTAAAGTATAATTTACGTGTTTCAGTGCTGGGCACACCCGCGGCAATATCTAATACCTTTAAATGTATTGCGGGTTGCAAATGCCAGGTAATTACCTTGAATGATAAATTCTATCATCTGAGTACCACGGGTAGGCCACCACCATTACTTCCTATTTAAAAAATATAGAATTTTTTGTTGGTTTTTATGTAGTTTCTTTGAAAGAGTATCGCGTCTTGAGGCGTTGGAATTTAGAAGCAATTTGAGCTTTGAAAAGTCGATTTATACCCAGTGCTACATACGGGAAACAGTGATTCTAAAGGGTGAACCCTTAACAAAATAACCGATTCACATATCGCCTTCTTAAGGCAATATAGATTGGTGGTTTGGTCATCTTTTTAGGTAAGTGTCTCAGTACTGAAATTGTCCTCTACAATTAAGATTATTGTTAGGTATTTTAAAATGTTTCTTTTTAGTCTTTTTAGAATTACTTTCAAATCAAATAAATTTCTCCTATTTGAACTCAGTCTTTCTGGTAAACCAACACCACCTGTCTCAGTTCACTACCTAGCTTCTTAAATTCTTATACCGAGAATTCCAGGGATTGTTTGATTTTTCGTTAAACATTCGTATTTTTGATACCAATTTGTATTAAAACCTCTGCTTTTATTACCGCATTTACCGCGATTATCTTTTACTATTAACTATTATTTATTATATATATATTTGGACTTGATTTTAATGCAGAAATAAAAATCTTGTCATCTAAACATAATGAACTAAATTTTTTTGCAACTGTACTGTGTACTATAATTTATTGTTTTTTTTGTACCACTAACTGGATTTAACTTTGACCGTGATTTTCATCCTGTTCCAATATACCGCTAGTAGAAGCCATTAAAAAAAAATTTCGAATTTGTTTTAATATCAAAAACCATGAAAATTACACCACGCGATTGTGAGGGAGCTAGAACTAGAACCCCGTCTCAAGATAAGAGAAGCCGAGAATTTCCGGAGAGTTCCGAGGGCCGGCCCATACATTGTAAAAGCTGGCGTGTCCTTCCCAGAGATGTCTCGTCCTTCCGCGCTGTTTTAAATTATAACAATGCCTATGCGGGCTAAGAAATAATAATAAATGTTGTTATTTATCGTTTCACACAGATTTAACATTTCCATATTTAAAATTTTTAAGTATATCATCTATAATTTCGCATTTTGCATTAGTGATTACGCGTGTTGGCTGGAACTTTCTTCTGTTGTTTGATCGCCAACGTTTTATGCTGGGCCGGCCCGCTTGCGACATACGCTTGTGTACTTAGATGACAAGTCTAACATCAATGAAGTGAGCGCGTACTGCTTAGCTATTACGGACGTTCAGGAAGCAGCATGGGCCAGCCCAATTCATATAATAATAGCGGATTAGAACGTATACTATTAAGCGGGGTTTAAATTTGAAAAGCAGGGGATATTAGGCATTATCGCGGATAGTTTCTAAACTCCATTTTTAATATTCTTCAACATCTCATTGTTCTATTTATAAATAGAAAGCAAATGTACACAAATCTAAATCACAAAAAGAAAACAAAAAAAAAATTATTTAAATAGAATGCGAAACAGTTCTTAATTTTTTTCTGGGTGGGCCCTGCCCAACCTGCCCACCCTGACCAGCCGCCACTGAATCTAAGGAAATTCCACTTAAAACACATATTGAAGCTGTAGCTGCATCAATTCTTACACACCGAAAAATACATCTTTGCAACATATATATTCCACCCAACGAGGAAATCAATGTACAGGAACTTAACCACTTAATACAACAAATCCCAACTACACGCATAATCCTTGGCGATTTTAACTGTCACAATACAATTTGGGGCAGCTCAACCACTGACTAGCGGGGAGAGAAACTCGAAAAGTTAATAACAGACTCAAATTTATTACTACTCAACACAGGATCTGAAACTCGTTTCAACTCTTTCTCTGGAACTTGCTCCGCACTGGACCTATCATTAAGCGATGCCTCGCTCTTCCCTAGTCTCTCTTGGGAGGTTAAGTCATACCTATACGGTAGCGATCACTTCCCGATTGTGTTGGGTGAGGACAACAACATCTCAGTTGAGACAAATGAGATCCCCCAAAAATGGAAATTGAATAAAGCAAACTGGACCTTGTTTTCGGAACTCCTAGAAAGCAAGATATTTCATCTACCTAATGAATTCAACATTAACATGCAGCAGTGGAAGAATTCTCAAACATTATCACCCAAACAGCACTTCAATCTATTGGAAAAACTACCCCAATAAAAGGACACAACCCGGTCCCATGATGGAACAATGAATGCCACGATGCAATTAAACTAGAAAAGCAAGCGTACAACAAATTAAAAAAAAAATAACACATTTTAAAATTTACTAAACTTCAAAAGCAAGGTTTATCATCAGAAAAAGCAAGAGAGAGTCCTGGGCAAATTATACGACAACTATCAACAGCTCTACGCCCATGTCCCAAGTATGGGACAAAATCAAAAAAATCAAAGGAGCAAACGCTCATCACCATATCAGCTCAATGATCTGCGAAGGCGTCATCGTACACCAAAATAAGGACATAGCAAACACACTAGCAGACACGTTCCAAAATTACTCCAGTGATGAAAATTACGACGCTAACTTCATTATACACAAAAACGCTACAGAGAACCAATATTGGACAATAAAGGACGATCCAAATAACTCTATAAACGCTCCTATAAGTATAGCAGAATTGGAAAATGCCCTATCAAATACAAAGAACTCCAGTCCTGGTCCAGATGATATCCCCGTAATGTTTCTACAAAACCTTCCAGAAAACGCCAAAAATCACCTACTGCTGCTATATAACAAAATATTTACTACACATCACTTCCCAGACAAATGGTCCGAGGCCATCATCATACCAATAGTAAAACCAAATAAACCAAGATCAGACCCGGAATCATATAGGCCAATATCCCTCACATGCACAATGTGTAAAGTACTCGAAAAAATTCTCAATTTCAGGCTCATGTTTTTCTTGGAACAGAACGAGTTGCTCACTCCAGAACAAAGCGGTTTCCGGAAACACCGATCTACCACAGACAATCTGGTAAAGCTAGAATCTGACATTCACGAAGCATTTGCAAATAAACAAAAGCTACTAGCCATATTTTTTGGCATTAGCAGAGCCTATGACACAACCTGGAAATTTAATATTCTACGAAAGCTAGATAATTGGGGAATCCAAGGAAACTTTCTAGCTTTCACACAAAACTTTCTAAATCAAAGGTCTATGCAAGTGCGAGTAAATGGTACTAAATCAGACAAAAAATCCCTACAAAACGGCATCCCACAAGGCTCAGTATTGAGTGTCACTCTCTTTCTAATTGCCATTAACGACATCTTGGACGACATTAAAGCCCCAGTTACCGCAAATCTTTACGCAGACGATCTTGTCATCTATACCAGCAGCAAGAACATACGATCTGCCAAGAACATTCTACAAGAAGCCATAACCCACCTAGAACAATGGTCCTCGCAAACCGGTTTCAAATTTTCCACTTCTAAAACAAAATGCGTCCTTTTCTCAAAAAAAACTGAACTGACAACTCCCACATTAATTCTAAACAACCATACCTTACAATTCGTAGATGAAATAAAATTTTTAGGACTGACCTTCGACCAAAAGTTGCAGTGGAACACTCATTTAAAACAATTGAAGCTCTCCTGTCAGGCTGGATTAAATCTAATGAAGATTTTGTCACATCACACTTGGGGCGCCGACTGCCAAACACTAATGAGAATTTACCGAGCACTTATTAGAACCAAAATCGATTACGGATCAGTAGTGTACTTAACAGCAAAAAAACCATTACTACGGATGTTGGACTCTATTCACAACACAGCTATAAGAATTGCTACTGGCGCATTCCGCACAAGCCCAACGGAAAGTCTGTGTGTAGAAGCAGAAGAACCCCCTCTATTCCTTAGACGACAATATCTAAGTCTCACATACGCTGCAAGAATATCTGCAAATCCAAACAACCCAACGTTTCACAATGTATTCTCTAAACGTTTCAAAATAATATACGACAGAAACCCCCGATTCATACCACCATACTACGAAAGAATCAACAGAATTAATTCAATACAAATTCCTGAAACTTTATCAATTTGTCAAAACATGCCCCCCCCCTTGGACCATAACTACCCCTCAATGCCACACTCAGTTCCTTCGCTATTCGAAATCAGACACAAACCCTAAAATAATCACAAATGCCTTTTCTGAACTAATCTGCAGATACAACAACTATAATGTTATTTATACGGATGCTTCCAAGATTGACGATTGTGTAGGAGCTGCGGTAGTCGATAGTACAAACAGTTACATGTACCGCTTTCCATTTTCATGTAGCATTTTTACTGGAGAAACCCTTGCAATACTCGAGGCATTAAAAGTTGCAATAAAAACACCGAGAGACACAATTATTTTTACGGATTAGCTCAGTGCCATTCAAGGAATTCAACAACTTTACCCAAGAGATCCAATACTCCAACAAATAAAGTCACAAATTAGCAAATTTCACCAACTGGACAAAACCATAGAATTCACGTGGATTCCATCCCATATAGGTATACCCGGAAATGAAAAGGCTGACTCTATCGCCCGAGCAGCCACAACAGACCCGGATAGCATCATAATAAATAAAATCCCTCACAAAGATGTATATAACCAAATACGAACTCTAACAAAAACATTGTGGCAAAACAGATGGCAATCCCAAAACAACAACAAATTAAGGGAAATAGGAAAATCATAGAGTGGAAAAAATCTTGGCCACCTAAGAGAAAGCACCAATCTGGACACGTTTACGCATAGGACACACCAGACTTACCCAGGAACACATACTGAAAAAAGAAGAGCCCAAGAGATGTGAAACCTGCAATACCACCATAACAGTAAGACATATTCTTGTTGAGTGTCCTATTTTCAATCAAGAAAGAATCGCTGCTGGACTACCAAACGAACTGCAATCCATACTACACCACACCAACATAAACCCACTTCTGAATTTCATAAGACAGCTTCAATTGACAAAACACATATACAGGGTGATCTACCACGAGTGTGCCAAACTTCAGAGGCTGGTAATTTATCAAAAATAAATGGACTTTCATTAATAAACATATGTCCTAAAACGCATAATAAGGGAGCTACAACCCCTTGAAGGGGGTTAATGAATATCAATTTTTCGCTTAGGCAATACGTAAATGACATAATACTACAAATCAGAAATATCAATTGTTTTTAAACATAGGTGACTTCAAGCCACTTGATTTGAAGATTGATCGAATTAAGTTTTGCATATTTCACATGAAAACGCAAATTATTCAAAAACGGCTGGTGTGATAGAAATTTTGAAAAATACTTTTTTCTGAGTCATTGCATGGGAAATAATGTTATGTAAAAGTTTTGCTTCGGAAGTGACGTCAAAAAAAGTAAATTTCATTATTTTAATCACCACCATATCGGACTTATAATCGAAAAATTGATATTCATCAACCCCCTTCAAGGGGTTGTAGCTCCCTTATTATGCGTTTTAGGACATATGTTTATTAATGAAAGTCCATTTATTTTTGATAAATTACCAGCCTCTGAAGTTTGGCACACTCGTGGTAGATCACCCTGTATATTGTACAATAATTAATTGCATAGAAAGATATATAGATTTATAGACTGACATACATATATTTTTTTAATTGTGAAACCAACTGTACCATCGCTAATAACCTACATGGTTGATGCGAGTTTTCTTAAATAAAAAAAAAAAAAAACCTTAAATTAAATCAAACCCATCAATTTATTACATTATACAATGTATATGATATAAAAGCTTGTCGCGAGATTTGCCTGTGTAAATAAACAAGAATTCAATATTAAACTCTCGCGACAAGCATTTATATCATATAAATTGTATAATGTAATAAATTGATGGGTTTGATTTAATTTAAAGTTTATTTTCTTCTTTTTAGTGCAGTTAAATAAAAGCTTGTTTTTAAAAATGTTTTTTTACTATTAATTTTTTGACAACTAATTCGCGAAAATCACAAAGGGTGCGACATCTCTTATGTAAATATGCAACAAAATATTTGACGTTTTAGATTACGCGGTAATGTTATCCGACAAATAGTAAGGGTTCATCTTTGAAAGCCTAAAACTATTTATTAACATCAATTAAAGTTGTGAAATTAATAGCAAATGCAAAAGATTCTTTTTAGTGCCTCAGTGCGGTACTTACAGCTCAAAAGTAGTCTCCGCATGCACTGGTTTCCGAAAGACGAAAATACTTGTAATAAATGGAAAAAGGCTTTAAAAATTGTCATACCAATAACCAATTTGTATGTATGTAGCCAACATTTTATTCTTGATGATTCTTTCATTAGTAAGTATATTATATTATGCATATCAAATTACCTATATCTTTATTTTATTTTCAGCTACCTGATATTTTAAATAGTGACAAAAAGTTTTTGTATTTCACTGGAGTTGACCTTGATGTGATAAAGTGTTATGAACAATGCCTTAAAAATATTAGAAAATATAAAAACCAGCAAATTAAAATTTTGTTTGTCTATGCTTCCACAGCTTTTGACATCACACTTCTTTTCAGGATGGCAAGACTTTAGGACTCCTTCACACTTGGATTCCTTGAATGGCATTACGGAATCTGATTCCAGAAACGCGCTGAAACTTTCCATACATTTAAATAGAGTCTGTTCACACAGAGATTCCGTAGAATGTATCTATGTATATGCATTCTACGGATCTCTGTGTGACTTTATTTAAATGTATAGGAAGTTTCAGCGCACTTCTGGAATCGAATTCCGGAATGCGATTCAAGGAATTCAAGTGTGAAGAAGTCCTTAGAAATTGGCTCAACTTCGTACACCATTTTCAAAGCTTCTTTTTCCTTACCCCATGCCTGCGTTACATCTGTGCAACTTAGCTCCTCTAATTCCTCAATCCTCATAATATGTATTTTCAGAATAATTAAATAGTAATAAGTATAATAAATACAAAAACTACTGAATTATTTTATAATTTAACAAATCTCGCCGGTTTATGTAAATGAGCGTGGAGATTATTAGATTATATGCATACAAAACCCAGATTGACGTGTTTTGCAGCTGCATACGCATTGCCATTTATTGGGCTCATCTCGTATACATATTTTTATTTCATGAGGTGGAGAATTTAATGCAGATGTTTGCAAACACAGGGCAAATATTTGTTGCTTGATGACATCTTCAACCTGGCAGAGAATGATATGACCAGCTTTAAATACGACTTCGCCTTCTTTCATGGGTCTACTTTTGGTTCCAACATAACCAAAAATGTCACTCAATTCTACTATAACTTTCGGCATGTCGGAAAACCTTTCTCATAAATAGTTATTTATACGAAAATAATACACTTCAGGTTATGACAGCCGCAATGTTTTCCTCACTATATCCGACATTTTGAAAATTCACTAGCGCCATCTGTTGAGCATGATATTCGCGAATAGGAATTAAATTAATACAAAAATACTGCGCTGACGTTTCGGAAACTATATCCGTTTCCTTTTTCAAAGTTTAGGTTTTAGATTTTTACCTACGACCACTACTGTAAGTACTTAAAAACACACCGTCTGCGATCAATGTAAGATTCCTATTACGCACGGTAAAAAAATCGCACAACTTGGTAAAAAAAACCGCACAATTCGTACAGTTTTCCTAGCAACCGCCTAGCAACGGTCAATACAAACAAACTTATTCTCTAAAAATTATTAAAAATGACAAGTGCAATACTTAATTTTCTGACGCTGTCAAAACTGACATAAGCGATAAATAATAAAAATGAAATACAAACTTTCAATAAATACGGTCGTAGGTAAAGTATAGTACATAATTCGAGTTGTAAAGCAATTACGCACTCATGGAATTATCACACTCGACGCTAACGCGTCTCGTGCATAATTTTTCCATTCGTGCGTAATACGCTATTTACAACTCTTATTACGTAATATACTATTATGTAACGTGTAGAATAACACGGCATAAAATAAAAATTGTTTATATCATTTCCATAGATACTTACCATAGAAATGTTGAAAAATATACTAAATAATATTAATTTTATTCTTTATTCTCTTAATTAATTTAATTCCTATTAGTTGTGAAAAAACACTCTCTAACTGATCCTCTGACATTACGTCAAAGGCGTAGATGTTATTTCCCAGTTTTAAACTGGTTAATTTGAATATTTTTTAGATAAATCGAATTTTTTTGGATAGGAATCTCAATGAATGTGGTAATAAATCCCAAAAAAGAAAAAGAAGAGAAATAATTTATGAAATGCCACAATTAACATTTAAACAATATCTAGCATTTTTCTCTGCAATATTTGTATTCATTCACGTTTCTATTTGTTATTTCACGTGTTGTATTCGTATGTTTTGTGACGTCGGTCGGTCGAATGGTGAGCGCGTTCTGCGGCCACAATGCCGAAGCGATCGAAACACGCGGTATCGTTCCCGATACTAAATAATTTATCTCTTTCGCTAGAATACTCCGATTGTAAAAATTCTTTCACCAAAATTAAATTTGAACTTTCTACTACAATACCGCTCACATAACCGATATAGTATCTCTAGAAATAGAAAAAGTACCTCGATGCTACATTTTTCTCTGCAATATTTCTGTACCCCAGCGTACTTTATTTTTTTCTTGGAAGATCACTAATCAAAATACTATTTTAACGCTGCTATCGTAGTCACCATACATCATAATAACCTCCGTCTAAAATTTGATCCTTGTAGGTTTGATAGTTTTGGAGACAGCACGAGTTATATCTGAAAAATTTTAAATATCGTGTACCGCCGAAAAGGGGTGAAAAATTAATATAGGGGATGAACGCAAGCTAATATCGCAAATCGCCCTCCGGAAATGGATTCGGCAGAAAATTTTACATAACATAGACCTAATTTTAAAAGTATGTCCTAAAGTTGCATAGAACTGAAAGTAACCATCAGTCTCTGGATCCCTGAACAGATGTTCAAATTCTCCATGCAAATAAAGTTCGCCCCTGTATACCGCATATCGCGCTGAGCAACTGGCATTACAATTTCAGATTTACGATGCTAAAAGCCAACCCAACTCCGTCCTCTACTGGTACTGCCTCCCGTCAATTACTCTAACTTACTTGTATTTCGCTGAGCCTAAATTATACTCTTAACACGTCTTGATTTAATTCCGCATTCTTTGTTTTTCTTTTGCAACATTGACGGACTATAACTCTTCAGGGAAGCATTTTTGGATAACAAAATATTTGGTCAATCATCATGATATGTACTAAAAAATTCCCAACTCGGATACTTTTGAAGCATTAAACATGTATATTGATGAATTTATCTTTGATAATTTTTGAGTTATAACCGCTCATCTTCGACATCAAGAATAAATAATGATAAAGCAGTCCATGGTAAAGCAAAAATCATAACGGTATGGATTTAGGACAGGGGTTGCTCTGCCAGGTTGTCGATACTGGTTTATATAACGCAAAATATCAATCGGTATAAAACACTTGGAACAAGTCGTTTACCGCAGCTATTAGACTAATATAAGTAGATAGGTATTACATGAAAAAATCTGTACTCGATTTGTATGCTACAAAAGCGGGTTGACCGGCCTTTTATACACGGTGCGTGGTGCAGGGTTTACAGGAAAAAGTTACTAAAGAAAGTTGTTCAGGATACCTTATCTTTAACTTACAAGTGGTGTTGCTCTTAAAGCTTTAGACATTTCAGTTCGCACTTGGGGTTTAATTCTAATTTATACATTTTCTATTTATAGTAAATTAGATATGCAAATTCATAAAGTATTTTAATTTTTAAAATCGAATGAGATGTAGTTATAAAGGACTGTTAAAACAATAAACAATATTTGTAACTGTAATTTGAATAATAAAATTATATTATTTTGTTTCAGATTTTGAGTGTAAACGCAATAGTTTTGGCAAATTTATGTGTTTCATATATTATGACTTCACAAAATGAAGAAGCAGAAGATTTAATGAGAAAAATTGAAAAAGAAGAGGATCAGTTAGCTTTTGATGAACCTGAAAATAAATACTTTCATCACTGTATAGTCAACCTCGTGATAGGGTGGGTTAAAAATTTACTAATAAAAATTATTATAGAAAGAAGAGTTGTTGTAAATTGTTGTTAATAGTATATTATACTACAAGTGGTAATATACTAAATAACTCACGCCGATTAATTTTGTAGTACCAGCCGAAGGTGTGAGTGAGTTATTTAGTATTATTACCACGAGTTGAATACTATACTTATTACAATTATAACACTAAATACTAACCTTTGCAAGTCCGAATCCATCATTTTTGGCACAATTATTATTTAAGTTAATTAAACGTCAAAAATATTAAAATGACAAATCGCTTTCCTCTCCTTAATCATAATGGACCATTCTGTTTCACCGTATTGGAAAAGAATTTCCATTGGAGAGGCTAGGCATGAAGTTAAAGGAGACTGGTGTAAACAAAGATTCGCCCGTGACTTTTTACGAATATCACTCAACGCTATTTATTTATGGATACTATTATAATTGTTTCAAAACCAGTTGATTAATTAATATACAGCGTGAACCTAAAGAAACGCACAAAATTCATATCTTTTCTTTTTTTTTACCATAATGTCATATTAAAGTCATGTATAAAATCTACCAAATACGATAAATCTTTGAGAAATATGTATTCAGGTTAGCAGCCATAATTTACTTATGCAGGGTGTTTCAAAGTTAAAAGGACATGTCATTTTTCAAAAAAATCCTCGAACAGGTCGATTTTAGTTTTGTAAATGCTACATTTTGTCACTATACCAAAATTTATGACGTCATTGGTTTTTGAGTTATGACGTCATCATAATTTTTTTTAATGGAAACAGACATTTTTGTTAATGAAATTACTGAGATACAGGATGTTTCATTGATATTAGCCAAATTAGAATATATAGTTCAAATCACGAAAGAAGACCGTTACGTCATCATTATAATTCGTAAGAATCAAATCAGTACTGCGTTAGTTATCAACAACGTCAGTCGGAGATATTAACAATCACATATAAGGGACTCCCTTTCCCTGTCTCTCTCGCTTGAAGCGTACGTTGAAGATTAGAAATTAATTTGTGACGTAACGGTCATCTCTCGTGATTTGAAGTATATGGTTCACTTATTTTACTTGATAAAACTCATATAAACCAAAATCGAAATCCAGGTCTGGCTTTATAAAAAACTGACAATATGTTGTATGTGAAAATCAACACTGTGTATGGCAAAATTTTGTAGATCTGTTTCGATATTCGAAAAGAGCGGAAAAAATTAAATAGAGTAGGTAGCTCACTTAATTTGTTTGCGTATTTCATTCATCAACCTTGATTAATTGCCGTAAATCCAATTTCACTGAAATGGTCGAGACAGTTACAACTTGAAAATTTATTTTAGTGTTTAATTAACAACAAAATTGAACTTGCAGCAATGACAATTCTTAAACTTCTAGATGTGGATTCTCTTCTGCCTAAACATGTGAATTTCTTAAATTACAAATACCATCTCATGTAAATTGTGCCTCATTTTCACTTTAGCTATACTAAATATTGTTGCAAATAATTCAAAAATTAGCACAAGAATAGTGGGTCATGCTTTAGGTCTTCCACATGTCAATGTTTGGAGAACACTAAAAAAGAATAATCTGTATCCATTTCATATACAACAGGTTCAGAGTTCAGAGGTTAGAGGAAGGGGATGAAGTTCATTGGTTAAATTTTAGTAACTGGATTATTCGGAATCGAAGAATTCTTAACAGATGTCTGTTTACAGATGAGGTACAATTTGCAAATGATGGTATTTATAATTTATAAAATTCGCATATTTGGGCAGAAGAGAATCCACATGCTATAAGAAATAATAAATCCCAACATCAATTTTTGCTGTTAATATTTGGTGCGGTGTTTTCAACATCATTAATTGGGCCACATATTCTCCCTGATAGATTATTATTGTTATATTTTTACCCATGTTAATTGCAAATAAAAATATTGCGGGAATGTATTTCCAACATGATGGCGCTCCACCTCATTTTAGGATTATTGTTCGAAATTTCCTAAATGACAATTTTCCATGTGGATAGGTCGAAATGGACCTCACCAATGGCAAGGTCACCGGATGTCAATCCTATTGATTATTATCTTTGGGGACATTTAAGAGCAAATGTATATGACGTAGCCATTAATAGTAGAGAAGAACTTTTGGAACGCTTTAATAACGCTTGCGTAGAAGTTAGAAATAAACCAGATATGATTAAACGTGTAATTAGAAATATTTCTACTAGAGTAAGGAAATGTATTCAACGAAATGGAGGCCTCTTTGAACAGTTATTGTAGTTATGTATTTATTACTGTCACTTATTTATTATTATTGTACATAATAAGTATTATCATTGATTAAGGAATGAATAAGATACGCGCCTCCAATGTAAAGTGCGGGGCTAATTTTGGCAGCGAGATTCCCGGTAAGTTGCGAGCATTCCTGTGATTCACGTAATATGCTTTTGATAAACCTGTGTCGTGTCTGGTTTTATATAATTTATAATCTAGTGAAAACAAAAATTGAATGTTCATATTGATTTTAGTTTAAAATTATGTGAAAGTCAAACAAACGTTGAGAAATACCTGTCAGAGAGAACATACTACTTAATAATTTTAAACTAAAATTAATCTGGACATTAAATTTTTATTACCACTAGATTATTAGATATAAAACCAGACACGACACAGGTTTGTCAAAAGCATACTACGTAAATCACAGGAATGCCCGCAACTTACCGAGATCTCGCCGCCAAAATTGGCCTCGCACTTTACCATTGAAGTCGCGTATCTTGTTCATTCCTTAATCAATGGTATTATGTTTAAATTAGAACAAAATTAAGTAGTATTTTATTTTAATTTATGTGTGCAACTCTACCTTATTTTTAAAATTATTTTACAATAGTTCACTTACCTAGTCTAGAAGTTTAAGTCACTGCTGCAGGTTAAATTTTTTTGTTAATTAAACACTAAAATAAATTTTCAAGTTCTAAGTGTCTCGACCATTTAATGGAATTGGATTTACGGCAATAAATCAAGGTTGATGAATGAAAACAAATTAAGTGAGCTACTCTATTTAATTTTTTCCGATCTTTTCGAATATAGAAACAGATTTACAAAATTTTGCCATACAGGGTGTTGATTTTCACATACAACATATTGTCAATTTTTTAAAAGCCAGACCTGGATTTCGATTTTGGTTTATATGAGGTTTTTTCAAGTAAAATAAGTGAACCATATAGAAATAGAAAATAGAAAAAATTTATTTGTTTAGTTTATTTATATGAATGAATGAATGAATGAACCGATTATACAGGGTGGTTCAAAAGTTATGACCAAAGAAAGATTTGGCCAAAATCAGTGAAATATCCTGTATCTCAGTAATAATAATAATAATAATAATATATATAATAATAATAATAATAATATTTTGTTAATCCATTAGGAGCAATACATGTTTTGCTGTGGGACAAGTCAATATTTTGTACAAATTACTAATAATACAGTGTGCATATACTTATAAGTATATGTATAACAGAATACATGAAATTGCACTCACATGAACAAGGCAAAATACATAAATTACACAAATATATAAACATTGAACGTCAAAAGCAAAATATAAATAAAACATAAAAATATAAAATATGTATATAAGACAAAATATGACACTCATCTACTCGTATAAATTGTTATCACTTTCAAAATATTCTTGAACAGAGTATGCACATATACTTAAAAGGAATTTTTTAATTTGTCTTAAAAATAAAGACAGTTTTTAAATTTTTATATTTTAATGGCAAATGGTTATATAATCTCAGTCCCAAGACATTGTGAGCTTTTGAGGATATATTTAAGTGTCTCTTTGGAACATGAAAATTACTTTTATTTCGCGTATTATGGAAATGTATCGACTCATTTTTATCAAATTTTTGTTGATTTTTATAAACATACAGTAGTAATACTAAAATGTATAGACTTGGTAAAGGAAGAATTCCATATTGTTTAAAAAGGTTACGGCATGAATAGGTGGGTGGTAATCCTAGCATACACCTTATAATACGTTTTTGTGCTACAAAAATGGCATGTGTACCAGAGGAGTTTCCCCATATTGTAATACCATAAGTTAGTCTAGACTGAATTTGTCCGAAATAAAAGAGTAACAGACCAGGCACATCCAAAACCTTCTTTAAACTTCTAATTTGAAAACATTTAGAATTTAAAGTACTAGTAAGTCTGCTACAGTGACTACTGAATGTGAGGGTGTCATCAAAAACTATGCCGAGAAATTTTGTGCAGTTACTTTTCTCAATGTTAATATCATTTATTTTTATATCTAAACTAAGGATATTACTGTTTTGACGGGTATGAAATCTCATATAATTTGTTTTAGAAATATTGAGAAACAACAAATTGTTACTAAGCCAACTACATAAATGATTAACAGTAGTATCAATTTTGTGTTTAAGTAAGTCCTGAGACTTATCAGAGAGCATAAGGGTGGCATCATCAGCGTACAATGAAACGAAGGCATCAGTAAGCATATTAGGCAACTCATTAATGTAAATGATAAAAAGAATGGGACCCAGCACAGAGCCTTGAGGCACACCCAATTCATTACTCAATATGTTTGACGTGTAAGAGGTTCGCCTATTTTGTTCTAAATCATTTAATTTTACTAATTGTTTTCTATCACTAAGATAGGAGGCAAACCAATCATATGGTTTACCTCTTATCCCATATCCTTCTAATCTATCGAGTAATAAATCATGCTGAACGCAGTCAAATGCACGACTCAGGTCGCAAAATATCCCAGTTGGACTTTCACCCTTCTCAATTGCTTCTAATATATTTTCATAGAAACAATGTACTGCTGTTATTGTTGAGTATCCAGAGCGGAAGCCGTGTTGGTTATTACTTAAGACATTATTTATATGTAAAAATTTAAGTAGTTGTAGCAACATTGCATATTCATATATTTTTGATATTATAGGTGGTACAGATATTGGACGATAATTGTTCATATCTTTACCGTCACCTTTTTTTAGAATTGGAGATACTACAGATGTTTTTAGTCTAGAGGGAAATATGCCTTCGGTAAATGATACATTGATTATGTGAATTAGTGGCTGAATAATGTATTCAGCAATGTTTTTAATTACAATACTTGATATATCATCATATCCAGTAGAATGTTTACTCTTTAATTTATGTTTTATAATAAACATAACTTCATCCTCTGAAACATATGAGAGAAACATGCTGTTAAGAATTCTGGTTTTATTTAAATCTACATTTGAGTTTAAACTATTTATTTGATTTATTGTTTCATGGGGTGCATTTATAAAAAAGTTATTAAATTCCTCACATACTTGTTGGGGATCTTCTGTAGGAATATCGTTAATAATTAATTTAATATTTTTTTGGTCTGTAGATTTACCTGTTAGTTCTGATATAATGTGCCAAGTAGATTTATTTGCATTACTGGAATTATGAATTTTATTTAAGTAGAACTGACTTTTTGTTTCTCTAATAAGTTTATTGTGTTGCTTTTTAGCTACTTCATAGTTATTTTTTAAATTAGGATTGTTTTTTTGTAAATAAAATAAGTCTTTAAGGTTATTACTAGATTCTTTAACCACATCATTTACCCATTCTTTACCAGTTTTTTTACATATTTTTGATATTTTTGTGGACATTCTTTATTAAAATAGTAAGTGAGTGTATCATGAAAACAGTTAAACTTGGCTTCAGTTCCGTTAGCCAAGTAAATATCAATCCAATTCTCGTTAGATAATGCGGTAGTAAAACAATGCATATTTATACTTCCACACATTCTACGATTAATATATATTTTATCTGTGCTGTTTTTTTCACCACCACAATTCATTGAGAAAAGAACTGTACGATGATCAGAAATAGTATTATCATACACCGCACTGTTGCAAGTATTCGAAAGATTTGTATATACCTGGTCAAGTACAGTTTGAATGGTAGAACTGACACGAGTTGGTTCCAATATCTTAGGGCTCAGATCATATGAAGCAAGCAGTTCTGAAAAGTTACCAATTTCATTTTTGTTTAATGAGTTCACATTAAAGTCACCTGTTAAAAATATGATACTTTTGGGTTTAAAAATAAGTTCTAAAATTAAATGTAAATTATTAATAAAAACATACGTAATTCCCACTAGGAGATCTATAGCAAGTTAAAACAATAACATCTTGTTTAAACATATTAGTCCATGTTAGGCCTGACACTTCAATGTTTTTTTCACTACAATATTTATCAAGATTTAAACGTTGTACCATTAGTCCTTTTTTACACCAAATGCCTACACCGCCTCCTTTATGTACGGATCTACAGTAATAGTCTATGAGTTCGTAACCGGGAAATGCAAAGTTTGTTATATTATCATTAACACACCAAGTTTCCGTCAAGCAAATAAACTTTAAATTTAAGTTCAAGTAGTCAGTGGTGATATTATCAAATTTTTCTGAGGTTAAGCATTGAATGTTTAATAAAAGCAAATCGTATATTTCAGAATATTCATTGTGGGAACTTATCTGCTCTGAGCATCTTCTCTTCTTCGAAGCTGTAAAAAACGTTGTACGTATGCACCAAGGCTGGTAAACTCTAAAGGTTACCCCATCTGAACCTGACCTACTCAACATACGCCACTCGGCGACCGCAGGCCGGGACCGTCGTTCTCTGTTCTACAACAGCAGAGCAGTATTAGTGTCTCTTTTTAAGCATATAGAATCGCGGTCGCCAGCTCTTCCTCACCCCGCATTTTCCTCGCCCTAATGCTGCTCATTGAGGCAACCTGTACAAAGTCTATAAGCCTTGCGTATGCACCTGTTGGCCATTTTGATGCTTCCATCGCTTTATTATAATTCTCTTCAAGGATACTAACTTTAAAAGAAGAATATAGTTCAGGGTGTTTTGGGGTTATGGCCTCGCACGTGACTTCAGGAAAATGTATTTTTAGTAATTCTTTTAAATCGTTTGCTTTCATAGTCGGATCCACTCTATATGCATGTAATGCTATTGTCTTTGGAACACTTTTAATTGTTTTTCCATTAATTTCAATTTTGCTATTGCTTCCAACGATAACTGGGCGTTTACGTTTTTTATGCAAAATTTGTTTCCATTGGACATTTTCATCATTATTTTTTGCTAGATTTATATAATCATTGCATTTTGAACGAGTTTCATAATTGCAGCTCCCACTTGTTCTTTAGTGACAGTGGTATTTTTTGTAGTATTAACTATTGAGATGTTTGGAACCGCTGATTTAGTTTTGTGTTTATATTCGACTGTTTTATCTGCATACGTTTTTATATTCTCGAGTTTTTTGTCACTCTGAGATTCCTTTTGTTTTTGTATTGTTGCTTCTAGTTTTCCATATAATTCAAGTTGATTATTTAAAATTATTATTTTATCCCGTAATTCGTTTATATCTTCGGCTGATAAATTTTCCATGGCATCAAAAAATGCCGTGTCCACATCATTTCCAGGCTCACAACAAATTATTGTGTCGTTACTTATAAACTTAACATTTTTGCACGATTTAGCACAACTTAAGTGGTAGTGATTTCGACAATTATTACACTTTATACCATCTTAGATTTAGATTTAATTTACACCTTTTACAACTTTTATATTTAAGAGCGCTCGTAGAAGCAGCCTCACCAGGCGACATTTTAAGTAGTAAATAAAAAACTTTTCTTTTGTGTAGTTTCTAAAATCTTTTGAGAGAAAGCGTTTAGAATGGCATATTCCACACTAGCAAACCGTACAAACTTCCGCTCGCGTGAAATATGGGCCATTCTAAAACTTGTTGTAGAATATACTATTTCACTAAGTTTGATGTCATTTTTCAAAATTAAAATCTTAATATTTTGATTTTGACGCTTGAAGAAAACATTGTAGATGTCACACTTGGAGTAGAAGCCTCATTATGTGTTTCGTTCAGTTTGCTGCCTCGGCTGAGCAAAGTTCTGGGCTCAACAATATTCGCCTTCTACTCTCTAGTAACATAATATACTATAATCGGTTCTGTATTATTTGGGCATTAAGTGATAAAAAATGATCCTATACAGTGTGTTTCAAAGTTAAAGGGACATACGATACTAGTGGATAGAGGGCACTTTGGCGGTCCCAAATTACCCGCAACATTAATGCATCCACGTCCTTACTATTTAATAACTAAGATAGAAAACTTTAACTCGACCGAAAAATTACAACAGCATGTCAACACACCGGCAGTCGGCATGTAATAATGAATCCATCTGCAAGTTGTGGGAAGCATTGCCACTTGTCAAGTATAGAATTGATATGCTGAGAAGGCAACAGTTTTCAAGTTACTTTAAAATTGTGCAAAACGGACTACAGCGACAAAAGGGAGATGTGTTTGAGAATGTAATGAATTTGCTTCAGCCGCTCGAAAACTGTAATAATGAAAATGTTTGTATGCTCATGGAATTAATTTACATTTACCCGGAATTATTTGAAGTTAGTTCTGTGGTAGAGTTTAATAATGAAGAAAGTAACATTTAATGCAGAAAATAATAAAACATATTTTATGGTGACATGGAATTTCGCATATCAATCATCAAGGAAGCGATATTGGGAGTTTTTAGCCATTGACCGAAGCGGTTTAATAGAAGAGTCGAAAAAATTTCAAATATTATCAGTCCTATTTTAGAAAATAATCATAGATGTATTTAATGATAGATTTAAATGAAATGTTAGCGAAACCTATTATGTATCATGTATTTGTATTAATAGGCCAGTCAATATCGACACAAGAAAAGGCAAACATCGCAAACGCGCATGTATCCACGATTATTTTATATGTTATTAGGACCCCTGAGAGTAGTTTATATCCAAGTTTGCAACCCTGAAAACCCTGTGCTACTCCCGTGGTGCTCGAAAAACTGCGAAATTCTGACACTTGTTGCATTTTTTTTTGAAAATAATAACTTAAGGAAGCGTTTTTCGGGTATCTTCATTATACTTTTGTAAAGCAAACTAAATTTGCTACAATTTAAGCCCAACGAGCTCTCTAGGTCCATTAATTGTGGAGATACAGCCAGTGAAAGATGGACAATTTTTTCTAAAAAGTGAAAATTTATCGGTAGGGTCATTTTCTATGCCACGTACCGGCTAAACTAATACTCCTAGAGAAAAGTCATGAAAATGAATTTGTAGAGAATTGAATTAGCCTCAATTTGATCCCAACATGGTGCCTCTAGGCCTCATAGTTTCCTCAATAACGAAACAACAGTATAACATCGGATTTTGGGAAAACATTGTACTGAATAATGTTGGTATATATTTCTTTAAAAAAACGTGCAAGAATTTGAATTTAACATTTTAGATGTAACATATGGCTTCAAATAAACATACACTAAACAAATACTAAACAAATACCGAAAATTCATTAAACAAACAAAATTACATACCGTTTTTCTTGTTTTATTTAAAATGAAATATGTTGAATATGTATATGATTCAGTCAGAGCCATTGTGGCGGGATACGTCAGCTACGTTGTCAACCGCTTGGCAAAAACGTATCTGTGGTTTTTGATGGATACCCACAAGCCACAAGATGCAGCTATGAGGAGCACTAAATCAGCTGAACGCCTGCGACGCTCTGCTTCTCTCTCCTGCAGTGACATTTTTTTTGATGAATCAACACCCATCAAAGTGTCCCAAGCAAAACTGCTCTCAAATGAATCTAACAAACGCCGACTGATCACCATCAATTTCAGAGGCAGGGTATCGAGGTACATCAATATCAAGAAGACGCCGATGCTGATATAGTGAGGACTGCCCTCTCCAAGGCTCATCGTTCGACCAAGTTTTCATCATTGGAGAGGACGTCGACCTACTGATCCTTCTCAACGGCTTAAGCTCTCTACATGCGAACGTGTACTTCCAGAAAGGCTGCAGAGATGGGTCAGAGTGCGCCCAATATCCAGCATATTCCTTCACATGTGGAGAAATGCAGGTACCACAGACGGTTTTGTTCCTGCATGCCATCAGTGGGTGTGACACCACCTCTGCCCTTTTATGGCGAAGCAAGATGAAGTGGTGCAACGTCTTCAAAAGAAAACCCACTAGATATACCTCGCCAGCATTTTCCTTGATCCAAACTCCAACCAGGAAGAAGTAGGAAATGCTGGCGAGAAAATCTTGATGAACCTCTACGGAGAAGATGAGGGAACGCTGAACACCCTGCGATACTCAGCATTTGTAAAAACGGCCGCCTCCCCGCCACCACAAAAGCTGCAAAATATCATTCTTGGAGGACCTATCACCAGGTGCAAAAGTGGTTGGGGGTCGATAAAAACCCGTGTGACTGGGGATGGGCTACCAGCGAACAAGGTCTCATGCCAGTCACAATGTGCGCAGAGCCCGCTCCTCAAACCCTGCTTAAAATGATGGCTTGCAACTGCAAGAAAGGGTGCTTAGGGCCGTGCACTTGCAAAAAGGCAGGGCTTAAGTGCTCTATCCTATGTTCCTTTTGCCAAGGTCAAAGTTGCAGCAACGCCACCCCTATCGTCCTGGACTGTCCTGTTTTCTCTTCCGTTCTTGTGACATCGAATATAAATTCGTAACTCGCGGTTTGATAATATCTATGAATTTACTTGCATTTGATGTAGATAAACCTCTTTGAGGATTATAACCTAAAAACTGGGTATTCGTCCTTTTAATGATATCAATATATTGATCTACATCTGTTGACCGATAACCTGCTGGATGCTTTTTGAACATTAGTTCATATAATCCTGGTGTACCAATATATTTAAATTCACCATTAATGATAAAGTCAGCTCCCTCAAAATCAACGGATGAATCACCAATTGCATAGTTTTTTCTAAATGGGTCAAAGTGAACCCCAAAGGTATCATCAAAATCTCCCTTAGTATCATTAATTCTATCTTCAATATACGCTCGAGGTAGTGGTATTTTAAACTGGCTTAAATAACGCTGATGTTCTGTTTCACTATCTGCTATTGTCGAAGGAAAAGTTTCATCAAAAAAACTCTCAACAATTTCGGGTTGGCTTTGAGTTGAATCAAACTGAAACGTCTGCTCTCCCAAATCAATAGGAGCTGTCAGACGATAATAGTCATGCGGTGGTTGGGTACTCGGTCGAGGCTTTAAACTATCCCTGATGCTTTCTTCTTTTAATTCTTCTTTCAAATTTAATTTTGGACGAACTTTGAGAGTTGATACTATTTCATTAAACGGTTGTGTTATCGGTTTATAATTTTTCTCCAACAAAAACTGTGATTCGGCAATATCATTCTTCAAGTTATGATATTTTTGCTTTAGCGCCTTTATTGTCTTTAACAGCTCTGCAACCACACGATTATCCATGGCGACTGATTGGTGGTATTTAATGTTCGCATTTTATATATGAATGAATTTATCAAATCCTTTTCTATATCTTCCAGAGATGATAGCACAATTTTTATCTATTACAACAAATCTGTATTTATCTTTCCAACAAAATGAACAAAGTTCCCTAAAATCTTGTAAACTCATATCAACGTTTACATGATCATCATAAATGTGTTTTAGATTGGTCATATCCTGCGGGAATATCACAAAAAGATTAGCATTATCTCTAACCAGTTGTTTGGGAATAGAGGAATAAATCTGACATAAATAAAAACAGTCAGTGTTTCTATGACGTCCGAAACAAAAATAGTTTTTGATGATGCTTTGATTGCAAGACGCTAAATCGTCGAATATGATCACTGACTTTAACTTTATTTCTTCAGGAGGTATTACTTCATCACCATCATTACATTCAAAATATTCAATTTCCTTCATAGGTTTAATTAAAAGTCTCAAAAATTCATATTTGGGTTGATGTAGAGATTTAGAATATAAATAAATATTTTCAAATCGTAAACCATTAGGATGTTCCAATAAACTAAGCATGACATTTGTTTTTCCACACCCAGAACTTCCAACAAAAGTCCTCGTCTCGACATTCCACCAAACAAAATACCATGCTTTTGAAAGTTGTTGGTCAATGAAATCTCATCATGATTTACAATTGGTAAGATTGTTTCTTGCTGTTGAATTTGCATTGTTCACATCAATTTTATCGTAAAACAGAACTTCCTTATAAAGAGAACCGTTACAAACTGATAGATCATTGTTTCCTGCTTTATATATAAAGGGTTATTTCACAAAATAACATTCATTCACCTGTGTAATTTAATATATAATGGATCGAAGCAAACGTTCACGCATCACTTGTAATAGATACTCTAAAAAGAGTGGACGCGGTTTACTCAATACTATAATAAATAAATTTCCTGTGGAATTACATATACCTGGGTATAATTATTGTGGACCGGGGACCAAACTTGGAAAGCGCCTGCAACGTGGTGACGCCGGAATTAATCCTTTAGACGAGGCGTGTAGAGAACACGATATAGCATATTCTAAATTTCAAGACGTCGAAAGAAGAAATCAAGCGGATAGGGAATTAGCTAAAGTTGCATTTAAACGTGTAAAAGCACCTGATTCGGGTTTTGGTGAAAAACTCGCTGCGCTGGGAGTCGGTGGAATAATGAAACTAAAGAGTAAAGTGGGAATGGGGCTTAAGCGTCGAAGAAATCGTGCTCCAAGGAAGAAGAAAGGTGGCCAAATGAATTTAAAGTTTGCAGTAAAAATAAATCGCCCTCAAAAAAAAAACCTAGACGAAGAGTTATTCCCACTCCAAAAAGAGGAGGCATTCTCCCTTTCCTGCTACCTCTCTTGGGAGCATTAGGAGCTGTGGGAGGAGGTGTGGCAGGTATTACAAAAGCAGTTAACTATGCCAAAGCAAATCGTCAGTTGATAGCAGAACAAATGAGACATAATTTAGCAATGGAGCAGACCACTAAGGGGAAGGACTTATATTTAGGCCCCCATGAAAAGAAAGGTTCAGGATTATACCTTAAAACTTATAAAAAAAACTAATAAAGCTACCTCACCGACCACTAACTAATATAGATTTAATAAAATTCTCAAAAAATCTGAAAATTCCTTATTTTCGAAGCGTCTTCATGAAAGATACACTTCCAAAAGGAATAAAGAAAAATGAATCTGGGATAGTAAATCTGGATGATAATGATGGAGACGGAACTCACTGGATAGCATATTTCAAGAGAAACAAAAAAATAGATTATTTTGATAGTTATGGAAATTTAAGACCCCCCAGAAGAGTTAATAAAATATTTTTTAAGTGATGGTAGCTCAAATAAAATAAAATTTATGATTCTGTACAAAATAATAGTTCATATGTTTGTGGACACTTATGTTTAATTTTTTTATATAATCAATATAAATAATGTTTTCTAATCATTAAATAATAAACTGTCAACGTGTTAATATGTCTTTTACTTTTGCTCTTAGTGATAATTCATCTGAATTAGATTATGATTTGAATCCTCACATATATTTAGAGGATGATATAGATTATGAAATAGGATTGACAAATTTTGATACTTATAATACAATTCCAAACATTGACAATAGTAACAATGAATTTGTGTGGGGGGAGAATGATGGGTATACAGCTGAAATTGATGAGGGATGCTATGAGCTTTCTGATATTATAAAAAGCATTGTGGACACAGTAGAGGAACTGGATGAAGATGCAGTTATTTTGATTTCTTTGATTATGAATACATCTGCAGTAGCTATAAAGATGAATAGAAGAATAAATTTCAAAGGAAGCGATTCAATAGGCTCAGTATTAGGATTCGATAAAAGAGAGTTGGGAGCTGATGTAAAACATATTTCTGATCATACCGTACAAATATCTAAAGTGAATGCCATCTGTATCGATTGTAACATTGCACTTGGTTCTTTCTTTAATGAAAAACCTGTCCACATTATTCATCAGTTTTTTCCAACAGTTCCATTTGGGTATAAAATAGTGGAAGTACCCCCAAATATTCTTTACTTCCCGGTGAGCGTCAAGACCATTAACAACATAGTCAACATTACAATCAGAATAGTTGATCAAGAGAGGAATATCGTCAATTTTCTAAACGAAGCAAAAGCAAGAACAGTTAGATTGCATCTCAGAAAATCAATCCACTAAGAAAATGGTATTAATAATAATAATAATAATAATAATAATAATAATAATAATAATATTAATGGGTGGGTCCTCAGGGCTAACCATCCTGGGGACTCTTTTCCTCTGGTTTTCGACCGAGACAGAGGACAGGCCCCTCAAGATGCGCAGCTCGCAGATGGAAGCATCCTACGACATTTGGATGCCGGAGAGACCTACACATACCTGGGTGTGGAACAACGCCACATCCAGGATGTGAACCAAATAAAGGATTCTCTCCGTGGCAAGTACAGACACCGACTCCGAAAGATCTGGTCATCAGAACTTTCGGGGAAGAACAAGGTGTCTGCCACTAATATGCTTGCCGTTCCGATTCTGCTCTACTCCTTTGGCGTAGTCAAATGGGGAGTAGATGAGCTGCGTCAATTGGACAGGAATACCCGCAAGATGATGAATATTCATAGGAGTATTCATCCTAGATCGTCCGTTCCTCGTGTGTACCTCCCACGTTAACGGGGGGGCCGAGGACTCTTGAGTCTGGAGTGCATGCATGGCAGAGTGGCACTGAGTATGGCATGTAATGTCATCAGGAGCTCGGACCCACTCCTACAGTTAGTGAGAGATCATGAAGCTGTGGGAGTTGGCGCTTTATTGTTTAGGGCAGCACAGAGGGCCGCAGATGAACTCGGTCTCGTGTTCGACTACAGGCGAGAAGGCCGGCGAGGTGACTCAGTCACTGAGCTTCCGCCTAATCGTCTGACAGCCCACATCAAAGCTGCCGAACAGAGAAATCTGTTCAGGCAGCACGTCGATAAACCCCTGCACGGTGTTTTCTATAACAACATAGAAGCACTGGGTTTATCGACAGAGCTGACCTTCGCATTTTTAAGGTCAGCGGGGCTGAAGTCGGAGACCGAGGGATACATTGTGGCCTGCCAAGATGGTGTTATTAACACATTGGTCTATCGCAGTCGCGTGATGGGTGTAGAGGTACGTGATATCAACTGCAGGACCTGCCGTCAGGCGCCGGAGTCGCTCATGCATTTATTATCTGCATGCCCGATTTATGCGACTTCGGTCTACATCCAACGACATAACGCGGCTTTACGAGTGCTATACTACTATCTACGACACTCGTACCAGATAGACCAAACACCAGTGCTGCCTTACGTCCCCGGAGATATCGAGTCCGTTGTCGAGAACGAGAAATGCCGGATTTACTGGAACTACTCGTTCCCGACCGTCAGGCGAATTCACGCCAATAAGCCTGACATAGTCCTCCTCGACCATCAGACCCAGGTGATGTATGTCATCGAGTTCTCAGCACCTGCTGAGACAAACATCGCCTTGAAGGAGGAGGAGAAACGGACTAAATACAGAGATCTCCGGTACGAGCTCCAAGTGCTATACCCAGGTTACTCTGTCAAAATGGTCGTCCTGATAATCGGTGTACTCGGAGGTATGAAGCCCACGCTGCTCTCCGCATTGAAGACCATGCCTGCCTGCCAAACATCGGCAGAATGGTTGGCTGGTCAAATGCAGAAAGCGGTCGTCCTGGGATCCCTTCGTCTACTTAGGGCACATGAGTCTGGAATCTACAGTGACTAACCCTGTGGGGTGTAGGGAGTTGCTGTGGATTATTCGCTGGCGCTCTCTCTGTGTGGTGTCGGAGGCCACAGGGAGACTGTCCAGCAATTTCTTCCGGAAACGAAAAAAAAAAAATAAAAAAAAATAATAATAATAATAATAATAATTTATTAACCACTCCAGCTATAGCACACTTCGAAGCTCTCTGCCGTAGAGTCTTAGAAGAGCCAGACGAAGTGTGCCCGGCAATCAGTACGGAAGAGGTTCAACAAGCACTTGTTGGAACCAAGAACTTCGCTGCCCCGGGTCCAGATGGTATAAACAATTGGTGGTGGAAGAAGTTTCCTTCCACCCACCGCCATCTGGCCCGAGTTTTCAACTCATGGTTGAACGAGGGGCAGCAAATTCCGGACTGGTTTGTCGAGGGGCGAACTGTGCTAATCCCCAAAAAGGGGGATCTGTCTGACCCAAAAAATTATAGGCCGATTACCTGCCTCAACTCCTGCTACAAGTTATTTACTCGTATCTTGTATACCAGGATGTTGAGGTCTGTTGATCCGGTCTACCAACAGATAAACGAACAGCGTGGTGCCAAGAAGGGCCTGGCAGGTTGCAAGGAAAACCTGCTGATAGACCGCTGTATTACACAGGATTCTGTGCAGTACAAGCGGAATCTGTCAATGGCCTGGATTGATTATCGCAAGGCATTTGATACAATATCCCACGAGCTTTTGTTACACTTGCTCGGATGTCTTGCGGTACCAGCACCACTAGTGAGATGCATCGAACAACTGTTGCCGCTTTGGAGAACTCGCTTCACCATAACACCCGGTGCCGAGCGAGTTTCGACAGAGTTGGTGACATTTAAGAGAGGAGTGTTTCAGGGTGACTCTTTGAGTCCGCTCCTCTTCTGCATCTCACTGCTGCCGCTATCTGTTGGACTCCGCCAAACCCGCGGGTATCAGTGTGGGCCACCCAGCAACCGGAGGCATAAGGTCACCCATCTATTTTATATGGATGACCTTAAACTCTATACCTCCGGAGAGCGAGAACTTCAAAATGCTCTCAGGGTGGTCGAGGAATACACGCAGGCAATTGGAATGGAGTTTGGGTTGGACAAATGCGCAGTCGTCCACCTCAAGAGAGGACGATGCGGGGAATTCCACGAAGATGCGCAGCTCGCAGACGGAAGCATCCTACGACATTTGGATGCCGGAGAGACCTACACATACCTGGGTGTGGAACAACGCCACATCCAGGATGTGAACCTAATAAAGGATTCTCTCCGTGGCAAGTACAGACACCGACTCCGAAAGATTTGGTCTTCTGAACTTTCGGGGAAGAACAAGGTGTCTGCCACTAATATGCTTGCCGTTCCGATTCTGCTCTACTCCTTCGGAGTAGTTAAATGGCGAGTAGATGAGCTGCGCCAATTGGACAGGGATACCCGCAAGATGATGAATATTCATAGGAGTATTCATCCTAGGTCGTCCGTTCCTCGTGTGTACCTCCCACGTCAACGGGGGGGGCGAGGACTCTTGAGTCTGGAGTGCATGCATGGCAGAGTGGCACTGAATATGGCATGTAATGTCATCAGGAGCTCGGACCCACTCCTACAGTTAGTGAGAAATCATGAAACTGTGGGAGTTGGCGCTTTATTGTTTAGGGCAGCACAGAGGGCCGCAGATGAACTCGGTCTCGTGTTCGACTACAGACGAGGAGGCCGGCGAGGTGCTGATGTAGAGTCAGTTACTGAGCTTCCGCCGAATCGTCTGACAGCCCGCATTAAAGCTGCCGAACAGAGCATTCTGTTCAGGCAGCACGTCGATAAACCCCTGCACGGTGTTTTCTATAACAACATAGAAGCACTGGGTTTATCGACAAAGCTGACCTTCGCATTTTTAAGGTCAGCAGGGCTGAAGTCGGAGACCGAGGGATTCATTGTGGCCTGTCAAGATGGTGTTATTAACACCTTGGTCTATCGGAGTCGCGTGATGGGTGTAGAGGTCCCTGATATCAACTGCAGGACCTGCCGTCAGGCGCCGGAGTCGCTCATGCATTTATTATCTGCATGTCCGATATATGCGACTTCGGTCTACATCCACCGACATAACGCGGCTTTACGAGTGCTATACTACCATCTACGGCACTCGTACGAGATAGACCAAACACCAGTGCTGCCTTACATTCCCGGAGATATCGAGTCCGTTGTCGAGAACGAGAAATGCCGGATTTACTGGAACTACTCGTTCCCGACCGTCAGGCTAATTCGAGCCAATAAGCCTGACATAGTCCTCCTCGATCATCAGACCAAGGTGATGTATGTCATCGAGTTCTCAGCGCCTGCTGAGACAAACATCGCCTTGAAGGAGGAGGAGAAACGGACCAAATACAGAGATCTCCGGTACGAGCTCCAAGTGCTATACCCAGGCTACTCTGTCAAGATGGTCGTCCTGATAATCGGTGTACTCGGAGGTATGAAGCCCACGCTGCTCTCCGCATTGAAGACCATGCCTGCCTGCCAAAAATCGGCAGAGTGGTTGGCTGGTCAAATGCAGAAAGCGGTCATCCTGGGTTCCCTCCGTCTACTTAGGGCACACGAGTCTGGAATCTACAGTCACTAACCCCGCGGGATGTGGGGAGTGGCTGTAGATTATTCGCTGGCGCTTTCTCCGTGTGGTGTCGGAGGCCATGGAGAGACTGTCCAGCATCGGGCAAACGAAAAAAAAAAAAAAAAAAAAAAAAAAAAAAAAAAAAAAAAAAATTATTAACCACTTCAGATACACAAATTGTACATGTGGCAGGTCAAGACATACATAGTAAATATAACAAATATCACTAATATAACAAGTATAACAAACAGTAAGTAGTTACATATAAAACGACATTATAATACATGTAGAATATACATAATGAAAACAATACATTTTTATAGTCAACCTAAATTATTTAAAATGTTATTGAATTCCGCAAGGTTATAAAAAACATCAGACAACAAAAGGTCCTTTAGCTTTTTTTTGAATTCTTTAACCGTTCTTGTTTCTTGTATAGCCACTGGCAGTTTTTTATAGATAGTTGTGCCAGCATAATGTGGTGATTTTTTGAAATATTCATGTTCATGTCTAAGGCTCGTATGACATGATGCTGAATTTAGTAGTAATTTCAGTACTAGATTTAGTACAAGAAAATGGTATGAGAATCGCGTTTTACACTCTTGCAATATCTTGTACCAATGACAAATGTAAACTATAAAGACATGGAACGACATTGTTGTAATTGAAGCAAGAAAATGTATAAAATGCGGTTGGACACTGCCAGAGGGCGACATTAAATTTTTCTTCTTACTCTGTTAATAGTATCCATAAAACATATATTACAATATTGCTTTAAAGTTATTTCAAAAAAACGTTTTAAATATTTAAAACCAGTAGTATCAGTAAAGAAACAGAGAAAGAACAGTATCGCCCTCTGGCAGTGTCCAACCGCATTTTGTACATTTTCTTGCTTCAATTACAACAATGTAGTTCCATGTCTTTATAGTTTACATCTGTCATTGCTTGTACTAAATTTACGATTTGCGCAGGCGCATTATGACAAAAGTTTGACAACTGACAATAATTATCGATGTGACAGTGAATATGAAATAATATAATTATTGTAAAATAACGTAAATGGATAAATTATTGCTAACAGGAACTGCACTAACTGTATTAGTTACAGTTTTAATGATGCGCCGCAGTAAAAAAAGAAAAAGAACACGAAGAATATGGACAAGAAAGTGGTTATTAAGAAGAGAAGAAAGCCGTGGTGTATTAAACATGTTAAATAATAATTGTTAAAGAACCTTGAATCTTACAAAAACTCTTTAAAGCTTAATAATGAGCAATTTGAAAAAATATTAAATGGTATAAGTGATCATTCGACCATGACATTTTGAAACAAATAAATAAAAAGCTCACAAGCACATCATAAACTCACTTTCATAAACAATATAAACGTCAACAGCGGTACATTTGCAATTTTGTAGGTTAACTTAATTGAATTAAGTTAGTCAATAATCCATTTCATATGTTACTAAGTTCAGCATTGTTTACTTTTTACTTTTCTTGACAAGAAATTAGGACAAGTTCTAAATTCTTGTTGGTTAAAATTGTACTAACTATCTTGTAACAAGTTTTCGTCCAATTTGTGTATGACACTATACAATAACTTCTAGTACTAAATCGAGTACTGACTTTACTACTAAATTTAGTATCGTGTCATACAAGCCTAATTGTGCACATTCTGCTCCGACCTCTCGTATTGTAGGTGTGAAAGTCGCTGTGTGTTGGAAATTTACTTTTGTTAATATGTGTAAACGTCAGTAGCTTCATGAGGTATATTGACGTCACCGTAAATATTTTAGAATTTTTAAATGTCTCTCTACATGAATCTCGGTAGTGCAGATCAAATATAAGTCGAATGACTCTTTTCTGCAGTATAAATACTCTAGCCATATCACTTGATTGTCCCCATACGTGAATACTATAGGATATAGCGGAGTAAATGAGAGCATAGTATACATTTAGTAACGCATCCCTATTGAGCACATTTTTTAAAGAATTAATGACGTAAAAACCTTTATTGAGCTTGCTGCAAACATCTTCAATCTGCGTATAAAAATTAAAATTGAGGTCAAGAGTAATACCTAAAAATTTAACTTGTTCGCTAGAAACTAGTGTATACCCATTAAAATTAAGGTTAAAATTAATACGATCTCTTTGCCTGCATCCAAACTCTACTAGAACTGTTGTGTAATATTCAATTCAAGGTCACCCGTACATAGACATCACTATAAAAGGAGCAGTAAGAAGAAGATCCGCAGTTCTAAAAACAATTTCAGCCGATTAACATCGGAGAATAAACAGTTTTTGCAGTCACTTGGATTCGAAGTGTTAGTATAATGGAATTGTTAAATATTACCGAACAACCGTTTAGTGACAATTCTGTAGCAGAATATCAATATCATACGTATCAACCCAATATATCTGGAACTCTAGATTATAATGATGAAACAAGAATTACCATACAAGATTTAAATGCCTATACTGCTCCGTGCACTAGCTATTTATACATCGAAGGAAAATTAACAAAAGATGATGGAACTGCAGCTAAAAAATTGGAATTTATTAATAATGGTATTGCTCTTTTGTTTCGGGAAATTAGATATGAATTAGGTGGAGTTGTAATAGATTCAGTGAGAAATGTTGGTATGGTTTCAATTATATTTAATTATCTATCATTAAATGAAAACGGGAGTATTTTTATGCAAAATGCTGGGTGGTTCCCGAAAAAGATGAAAGGTGAGGGAACTAAAATTATAGCAGATGAAAATGGAGATTTCAACGTTTGCATTCCATTAAGTTTTCTGCTTGGATTCTTTGAGGATTTTAAAAAAATTATCATTAATATGCGACAAGAATTAGTATTGATACGTAGTAGTAATGATTTAGACAGTATTACAAGTGCTGATGAAACTGAGAAACCAAAAATTACCATTTCTAAATTATTATGGCGAGTACCACATGTGACCGTAAGCATGTCAGAACAAATACGATTAAATAAAATTGTAAGTAAGAACGTTGATCTACCTATAAGATTTAGAAGCAGGGAATTAATTGAATATCAATCTATACCTGACACAATCCAACATACGTGGAATTCTAAGACATCTAATAAAGTTGAAACTGCTAGACATGCATTACTTGGCCTTCAAAAAAATAAGAAAGGAAAATTACATCTGATATGAGCAAATTCGATAATTGTGATCTAAAAAACATAAGAATTTTCTTGAATTCAGAGAGATACCCATATAGTGATATACATCTAGACTTCAAACATAACAAATATGCAACTCTCTACAAAATGTTTGCTGATTTTCAACAATCCTATTACCCACATAAAATAAATCAACCGATATTCAACCCGACAGAATTCAATACAATTGCACCACTAGTTCATGTTGATTGCTCTCGTCAAATAGAAGCTTTGCAAGCTGGATCAGTGGTTATGAGAATAGAATTTGAGACTGGCACCCCTACTAAGAATGTTAATGCATATTGTGTCATACTGCATGAGAAATATTACACCTATAATCCTTTAACAATCGTTCGTCAACATTAAAATGCGCATGACATGTTTTTTAGCTATATAACGAGACAAGTAATGTCGCATTATTAGTCTAATCATGATATCAGATTATAATCACATGTTGAGAGAACACAGAAGAAAATTACGAGACTTGAGAAGAGTTGTTGATTTCTACTGCTTGAAAGTGAGGGTATTAAGAAAACTAGAAAGCTTAAAAATATGAAACTTGTTATCGATGTTCAAGGATTTAAAATAGAAAACAACAAGTTTATCGTTAAAGAGTTAGCAGGCTATGACGGAATGAAAGTACGTCATTATATCTTCAAACCACCTTATCCGTAGAAGATGCTTTCACCAGACTTACAAAAACAAGCGCAACTGACTGTAGTCTTCAATTAACGCTCGCTTTTATATACAAGACATTATCATTGCATTAAATGGAGTGATGGGTTTACACCACTACATCTGTTCGGAGAAATTATTACGAATTTGACTATATCTGCTGAGTGTGTTTACGTCAAAGGAGGAGAAAAAGCAAACTACATCAGGCAATTTATTACACAACCTGTTTTGGAATTAGAAGGGCAACCACCTTTATTGAAATCCAATGCAAAATGTTTTTATCATTTAAATAATAAGTGTATGTGTGCACTTTCTAATGTATATTACCTGTATGAAAATTTTATGATGTCATGAGTTTAGAAATAAATAAAACAATAAATATTAATTAAGTGTTTTTATTTTATCACCAAAATTACAATACTTTAAAGTAACAAATATAATTTCAATTTACTGAAATCCCCTCGTCACTATCGTCATCATCTTCACTCCTTAATCTGGTTGCAAGGTCTGGTCTTAAAAACCGTTTTAGCTGATGGACTTCATTTTCAAAATTCCTCACATATAACATCTGTCAAAAACATTTCACATACTTCACGTGCTTGTTTGTACTTTTTGGCTAGATCAGAACAAAAGTCTTCTGTGATAAATTTACCCATTCGTGTTCAGCATCGAACTGCCTATTTGAAAATTGTTGACTTAAATGTTTCACACCACTTTCTAAATCGACAACTTTGATTTCTTCTACGTACGCCATCCACATTATGAAATTTACTGTGTTATACACAAACAAAATTAATATTCTAATGATAACTGACTGTAGTCTTCAATTAACGCTCGCTTTTATAATTAAATTCCCACCTATCCACCCCCCACCTAAAAATACTGCAAGATGATAATTTTATTAGTGCACGTGTCTGATTACACAGTCAGTTACTATATATCCATTTTAATAATCAGCACTTTGTGAGTTTATCGCAAGCTCAACAAAACTACACCTTCCACCTAATCTGAAATAGTATATAAGGTGATGTGTATACGTAAACAGCAGTAACGCAGAAGAAAACATACGTAGAACTCTATTGTCAATTAAGAAAGATGCATATAGATCCAGTATTAAGTTATTACACATCGAACTATGAATTGGTGCAACAAATAAAAGAACAATTCCCTGACGTATATGAAGTTTTGAAAAGTTTACCTGGACAACGCTGGGTAAAATAGCTGGAGGTTTTATAAGTTACCTGTTGAACTTAACAAACACCTTTCAAGACATAGATGTATTTTACTTTAATAACGAATTTAGTCAAAAATGTGTTCAATCTGAATGGCAACGCAATTCACCATTACGCTACAACAATGAGGTTTTTAACGTGTTCAATCACAGGAAATATAACATACAAGTGATAGAATTTATTAATATAACAGTGGAACAACCTCTGAGACTTCAAATTTTTAATTTGTTGCATTGTTTTGATTGTGTTTTAGTTAGAAAGGCGGTACATTTAAAAAGTGCTTTATTTATGAATTGTGACTTTGGTCCTGTGACATTTGAAAGTTGCTCTCGCCAACAAAAATATAATAAACGGCTTATTCAACCCATTGTCACTCAACCAAAAACATTGTGCCTATTGGCTTATGAATCTTTACAAAATGAGCATCAAAACATATTTAACACTAAAACTGTTGTTTCATTATTTATTATTATTTATATGCATCCTCCCCTTACTTCCTTCCCTGATTCTTGAAATCAATATTTGCTAATTTGTGACAGTACATAATAATAATTATTAAAAAAAACACAGATTAAAATAATAAATATTTTATTAAATGAGCATTATACAACATATGGTTCGACACAATTATAAAAGGTTATAATAAACTCTCATCAAATTCAATACCTTGAATTTCCATTTCAATTATTTTGTCAGCTAATGACAAAAGACATGTTAAATTATCATTGGTATTATGATCAGCTTCATTGTGTGCATTATTGATGGAGTAATGACCCCACGCTAAAGTTTTTGTACTCCCAGGTATAACATATCGCTTATCATCTCGTGCTGAGAGTGCAATTTTGTTCTTTAGTTCAGTATATATCGTATGAAGATGTGAAGATAATACATACATTTTACGGTATATTAATCCACCGTTTTCTACAATGTGTTTGTAGTCAATCAAGTGTAATTGCTTTTTTACAACACTATTTGATATGCCTTTGGCTTTCTTTGTTACATCATTTGCCTTAACGCAGTATGCTTTCGCACCAGTGCCGAAAAAGCTTTCTACTGGAATACCTGCATACTCGTCTTTTAATTTGCCTATGACCGACTGAGTTTTTGGAATATTATGCACATTGGGATAAGAATAATTTGATGTGTCAAAAAGTTCAATATTTTCTTTAATATCATCATAAACATTATTAGTATGAATTTCTAAAATTAATGAGTCGGTGTCAGTGTAACAGAGAGAAACTTTATCGTTATATTTTTTCTTTATAAAATTATAAAAAAAGTTTTACATTACAGTTTTAGATATACAGTGTGACACACTTAAGGTAACCATTCACATACAGTTCGCCTGCAGTCCCAGGACGATCTGAACTGAAGATATGAACTTTTTCAGGCCACACACCATTCAGTTAACTGAAACGATGAGACCTTCAGTTTTAAAACTGTCAGTTTTTGAACTGAAGGAAAATTGAGCTTTCTCCACACACACACAAACATTTTGTCAGTGCTAATCGAACGATCTCACTGAAGTGAAAAATGTTTTGTACTAATAGAAAAAAAAAAGTACATTCGAGGGTCTTCTTGATCCGCCGTATCAACAAGTTGAACTACCACAACGTGGATACATAAATGTTATCAGAGCCTTCACCTGATCGCTTTGATTTCCTCACTTTTTTCAGTTCCTTTCGAAAAGCGCTTCGTAAATTATTAATTTTCTTTTTAATAGAATCAATTGTTGCATTTGAATCTGTTTGTTTGTAAAACAATAATAATTTTTCGTAAGCTTTATTTTTTTCGTGCCTATTTGCTCTTTACTTTCCAAAAAAAACTTTTTTTAGTAACTTTTTTCGATATCTCCAACGCGACGCAAAATAATGAGAATGTGCCCTATTCACGAGGTCGCAGTAGGCTGGGGTTACACCTGACATTTGAGTTGAGTAATGTAACAAATGCCGCTCCTGAAGTTCTACTTCTGTACCGAAATTCAAATCTCTACTTCTAAAAATAAATTAAATACAGGGGTGTCTTCATCTTAAGTGTGTCACACTGTATGTAAAATGGTGAAACCTATGTAAAGTGGCTTATCGTAACAAACTTTTAAAGGGGTCATTTGAACTGCAACTAAATTTTCCGTAAATACTGAACAAGATTTGAAATTTGGTTGTGCAATAAGCTGTTCAGCACCTACGCTACCTATTCTATTTTCCCAATGAGACATTAACCTCACATCAACTCTTTTATCTACATTTTCCATTGGCTTTCCAAAAATAGAATTTATTATAAATTTATTATAAATTTGTAAAGATCTCGTTCAAATGCATTTCTAGAAGCATTTCTAAGTCTAGTATTCATATCAATATAGAGTTTTAACCACGCAGACTGTGAAAATTCAATGACTATGTATTTTTGTGAGTATTAATCCGTGTTCCAAACATTGTTTTAAATTTCGATAATGAATAATATATCTCTGTTTATCTTGCAAATTAAAAATCAATTTAGGATCTTTTGAGTCAGGGGGTATGATGTTTTCAGGACAAAACGGTAAATCATTATGTTTATCATGCAAATATTGTGGGTATTAATACATAACCTTTTGGAGACTCGTCACTTATTGTAGTGCAATCAAAGTTATCAATTTCATACTCCTCTAGCCATCTAAAATCACCTTTAGGTAGATATTGACTCATTGAACAACCGTACAAATTGGTTGCGTCTACGTATAATATATATGACGTCGGTTCTGATGGATTATAATTTTCAATGAATGGATTGTTTGCTATAGTTTTCCTATTACTACATTGACTTACACCACCACGTATACCTTTTCTAAAGAAATGTAACTGATCAATATCAGTTAAGAGTTGGAGTTCGACACGAGTTTTTCGTAACATGGCATCCCAACTCAATGATAGTGCGTTAAATATTGTGCGGGATCTAATTTATATGTATGTAGGCAGATCTGTCTAAAATTTTCAAAAATGTCGGATAGTTTTAAAACATCAGACACTAAGTAAATATCAGAATATTCACCTCTTTGACAGTTAAAATTTAGCCACACATCGCAAGCGCGATTATAATCTTCCTGAGAAATTCAGTCTCATCCAGTTTTTCTACCGAATCCACGTAAGAATATGGAAAGACACCTTTGCGTCTTAACAAATTGAATTGTGTTTCATCATTGTAAAATTTTTTAACCTCGAGGCATTGATGTGGTTCTAACGTTTGACTTAGTTTATCTAAAGAAGCTGGTAAAAATCGAAACGAGTCCACAAACCTTAATATCATATAAATATTCTTCGGTTTTTTATCGTATGACTTATTTACTAAAATGAATTTGGAAAATGTAATGTATTTTTCTTTGGTTTGTGCTACAACCTGTATTTTCTCTTTCTTTAAGGCTAGTTTTTTTATGAATAGATGCGAGTCATAATTAGTTAAATTATGGAAAAACACTGGTATATATGTAGGTACTTTAAATTGTAAATTACACGTAGAGTGCGCAGGTCCACGAAAATTGCCTGTAAGGTGGCAGTAATCGCGAACTTTTACCTCATCATTGTTGCTCTTGTTCAGTTAATGGTTTCATTTCGATAATAGTTTTCAAGTGACTGCTATATAATTCTAAAACATTTTCTACTAATCATTTAGTAAAAACGCCAGCGGCATCAATGCCTCGATAATATTCAAGTTTTGAAAGTCTGTCATCAAAATTGCATTTTATATAAAAACAAAATGAATACGGCTCATGTTCATATGTTTTAACTGTGAAAGATTCACTATCGCAAGGTTCATTGTGGTGAATTGGTTTTAATAAACTTTCAAAGTCCGCATATATCACGAATGGAATCGGTAACTGTTTCTCAATGTTAACAAATTTTAATATATTTCCTGCAATTGTTTCACCACATTTATTAATTTGTGGATCAGGTTTTGGTAATACCGTACATATATGTACATACATCATAACTTTCATGATCGCATAATTTCTCAGGAGATCTAAAAAATTGAAGACAACCATTACAAATATAATTTTGACCGTGATGTTTAGATCTTTGGCTAGATATTAGTCGCGACAAATCCTTAATAAGAGTATAATGACTATTCCCTTCAGCATCCGTAACTAGTAACAAGTTTACATGTGTATTTTGACGACTGGGTGTAAAATATAAAGGGCCTACAATCTCACTGACCATTTTACTATCTTTGTATTGATTATCCACCCCGAATACGTTTATAGAAATATTATTTAACTTTTCAAATTTATGTATATCTTTCAATTTAACTGGGAAGTCAATACCTTCAAAATTCAGCAATATAGAGTAGTGTGGATAGGATGACGTTAGCACTGGATTCCCATTGGCTGGAAATATTGCAGCCATTACGCTCCAAGCCATACACATTTCATCCGTATTTTGAATATTTAAAACAGCTTTTTTTGTTTTCTATTTGTTTTGGCAATTTAATGTATGATGATGCAAATAGCGGGTCGTACTTGTTAATATTGACTTCAAGAAAATTAAGATGCTTTATAGCCCATCCTAAAAATTACTTGGCATTAATGTACAATTTTTTTACAGCTGAGTCTACATTACGATAGATATGAATATTGACATACCTGAATCTCGCTCCTGAAAAGTTAATGCTTTCTCCAGAATCTCCTCTTTAAAATCATTATATACATTCATCAAATCAGTTGAGTGTGTTATAATTCGATTAATGGTATTGAACGATTTTATGTCAGATAATTGTTTTTCCTCTATGCCATATAGACCAAATAATTCCACATTAATTTTTAAGCTGAAGAATTTTTGAACATATTCCTCAATCACTGAGAAAACTTTTCTTCTTATGTCTTCGAAAAACTGAGGAATATCGGTATAATGTTTCTTTGAAGAAAATCGGTACCTCGCAATTCGATTCTTAAATGCACTCTGCAACTTTTCTATCCCATCACCTATCAATCACTTTTTTGTGTGTAGAACTTCTCATATGACCCGCTAATTTAGATTTCGGTATTTTTTCAGAACACCCTGGACAAATAACCTCATTTGTAGGAAACCTATGCTCGAAGAAGTACCAGGCTGATTTATTAATTCATCATTTCTATTATGTGAATTATTTAGTTTAATTTTTTTTGTTGGATTACGTTCACTAATTTGTCTATATACACAACTTTCACGAAGATGACGTGATAAACTCCTTTTTGCAGAAAACCGTGTTTGACACTTAGGACACTCCATTGTCCAGCTTACTTCCTTCAATGAAAGTCTAACCCTAATCAATTTCTTTTTATACGCTCAGAAGAAAAGATTTCGGTTTCACTGATGACGTAGATAGGAAACTAACGTGCACGTAATAATTGATGCATGTAGTTCATGCACTTTCCAAGTTCCGCACTTATTTAATCCGATGAATTAATGTCCATTTAGCAAACCTTTTACATAGCTCAAACGAAAATATTGCGGTTTTACTGTTGATGTAGATTGTAAACTTGCATACACGTAATAATTAATGCATACAGTTCATTGCACTTGCAAGTTCAACACTTTATTTAATCTGATGAATGAATGTCCCTTTAGCAAAGTCTGTGTCATCTTTATTCTAGTATTTGACTATGCATGAAATTTCCACATGTAATCACATTCTTTTCTACGTATTAACAGTACTTTATTACAATCTCATTAAGAACAATAACGTCTTTAGTCATCGCTACAGATAAGATATATACAATTATAATTTTCTTACTGATTAGATACAGGGTAGTCCTAGTTGAGGAATTAAATATTTCTAGTCGTTCTAGAGTTATATGAATTATGGCGTCACCCTTTTGCACATGGCATCTATCACCAGGTTTTCAATTGACGGCTATCCCTCATTAGTGGTTGCGGTTGATCGATGGCCGATGATCAATGTTTGACCGATGGGGGATAAGGTCAAGGTCATCCAAGGTCAAGGTCATCCGAGGTCAAGGTTAAGGTCATCCGAGGTCAAGGTCACTCAAGGTCAAGGTTACTGGTGATGGGGGTAGGGTGAGAAATGGGTCCGTTGGGTAATATCTTATTGCTCAGTTTAATTCCACTTGCTGACTTGCAGTTTCTTTCAAGCCGACTTGCAGTTTCTTTCAAGCTGACTAACGCAGTAGATAACGTTATCGCTTGCAAAGTCAACAATTTTTATGCAATTTAGCCTTTACTATCACTTGCAGTTTCAGCCATTTGAATATGTATTTAAAGTATTATTGTCTTAAAATAAATCAGTTCTCGTCTTTATTTCTCTGCATTCGTTAGTCAAGTCAAAGTGGTGAAATGTGTGAACAATCTCAACGAAAATGCTTTTGGAGCTTGACTCCTGAGGAGTTAAATCACAGTCTCTCGTTCGAGGTTAGAGTGGTCGAGCGGATGAACGCGATGATCGCTACTGAATCCGTGCCTTCTACGGATTCCGATATTTTGGTGACAAAGGGTAGCTTTTCGGAGCTGCGCCCTTTGAACGCTGTTCCAACACCCACTTTGAACGCTGTTCCAACACCCACTTTGAACGCTGTTCCAACACCCACTTTAAACGCTGTTCCAACCCCCGAAACACAACGAGAACCTGACGAGACTACGGAATCGGAGGAAGACTATTTATTCGGCAGTATTATTGCCAAAATTAAGAGCAAGTGTGCCGTTAATAACATGGAAACGGAACAGGCGAAAAGCTCTTTTGTTCTTGCTGTGAGGCGCTCCTTGCTTATTGAATCAGGCAGGTGTACTGCAAGACTGTTACGCCGAAAATCCTTCATCTCTAAAGAAAAACGGCGCCTACAAAAGCAACAAGAAAAAACCGCCCCAATGATTGTAGAGTTAGAAAAAGCAGAAGAAAAAGCTGACAATGATATGGACAATCTGAACTATCTTTTTGAACTCTTTCCATCGCAAAAATGAGTGGTTTTGTGCTTTTTAAATTCTTACCTCTGTATATGTGTATTGGTTTAAAGTTTTAATATTAATATTACTATTGTCAATTTACAAAATAAATGCCTTATATAAAATGTGTGCGTTTTTTTTCAACTTAACAAATATCATTAACCTTATTACGTAAGTTAAATTGAAGTATGTAAATTATAATTAAATAGGTACTTTTCAAATAAAAATAAAAATATAGTGTGATAAAAGATAATACTCCATGAAGTTTTTTTAAAAATAATATCTGAATCAGGAATGATTAGATGTTTGCCTATTTAAAAGAAATAATTTAAGCGAAATGTGTTCTTAAATAATCAGTTCAAGTTCACTGCTTTGTGATAAGAATAATTGCATTGTCAATATATGACCTCGGGTAGAGATAAAGATATCTGCATTGATTTTTGTCGACCTTACTGCTTTCGTATTACAGTGTTGATTTGATACTCGTATTTAAAAGAAAGACATATTCATTTGTAATTATTGGTTTTATTGTTTTATTAAAAATGATTATAATTCATAACTTAAAATAAACCACATTTTTGTAGTCCCCATTTACAGACGTGGCATTTGGACTGTCGAGCTGGAGAACCATCTATGTGGGTTTGCCATTCGGGACGGTTGTAATGTACAAAGCAAGGTAATTGAATTTGTAATTCAAACTTGTCTGTGTACTCCATTGGTAATTTGGGCCATGCATATAAGAGTTCAACTGGATCAACTCTTGCAGTCAAATATTGCAGTGGAAACTTCCTTAGTTCTTCCTCAGTAAAATCACACAATTTTTTTCCGTTCATATGCTTGTTTTCTAACTCCATTATTAGACAATTCGGACATCCCACCTCAAGAGACATGATATCCTATACCAATCAATACACCAACAGTGATTATGCAGCAGGCGCCCTTTTACCGGGTAGCTCATAATTATCACAGTAGGTGTACACTTTGATATTTTTTTTCTGAGTTGTATTCTTCTAATACACTTTTGCATCTGACTCATAACCATGTACAAACGGGCATAGTGTTTTGAATAACAAGTAAGCACTGTTTCATTCACTTTAAAGGACTAGTTCAAAAGTGAGGGGTGGGAGAAGGGTTGGAGTGGGGGTGCTCACAAGAGGTCAAGGTCATCCAAGTTCAAGGTTGTTGGAGGTCAAGGTCATCCAAGGTCAAGGTTATGAGAGGTCAAGGTTAATGGTGGGGGTCAAAAATGATGGGGGAAGGGGCGTGCCTGGAGTGGGGTTCCAAAGTGGTGGGGGAAGGGGGCGTGTCTGGAGTGAAGGTGCTAAAGTGGTGGGAGCAGAGGCGTGTCTGGAGTGGGGGAAAAGGCGTGTCTGGAGTGGGGGGTGCCAAAGTGGTGGGGAAGGGGAAGTTCAAGGTCATTGGAGGTCAAGGTCATCCAAGGTCAAGGTTATGAGAGGTCAAGGTTAATGGGGGGGTCAAAAATGATGGGGGAAGGTGCGTGCCTGGAGTGGGGGTTCCAAAGTGGTGGGGGAAGGGGGCGTGTCTGGAGTGGAGGTGCCAAAGTAGTGGGGGCAGGGGCGTGTCTGGAGTGGGGGAAGGGGCGTGTCTGGAGTGGGGGTGTCAAAGTGGTGGAGGAAGGGGGCGTGTCTGGAGTGGGGGGTGCCAAAGTGGTGGGGAAGGGGGGTGATCACAGAACTCCCATTTCTAACCTACTGGGGTAGGTCGAGTTTGAGTGTGGAAATGAAAAGATATTTTTCAGATTATCTGGGTAATGTTCAGAAGTGTGGCCGTAAATCCCAAATAAGAACAGAAAGAAAAAAAAAATGCACTACCACAAGGGGGTGACCTGCAAGCTTTTATAGAAGGGGTAGGTTTAAAAATAGGGGTAGGTCGAGTTTGATTATGAAAATAGAAAGAGCATTTATTGAATAGTATTTTCACTAAATTTCAAGTTGACCGCACCACTACAAGGGGTTGACCTGCAAGCTTTTATAGAAGTGGTAGTTTTAAAAATAGGGGTAGGTCGAGTTTGAGTGTGGAAATGGAAAGAGCATTTATTAAGTGGCATTTGTGCGAAATTTTAAATTGACCGCATCACTAGAAGGGGTTGACCTGCAAGCTTTTATGGTGACCTGCAAATTAGGAAGGCCCCAAAACTGGTTTATCTTAGTATACTTAACTTTCGGCAAGAAACAATTTTTGAGAAATTAATTATAAATAAGGTTTCTATTATGCTGCATACTGTCTGGCGATCGCACTGTATTTTTACGTAAAGACATTCTTCAAAATTCTTACATATCAAATATATAGAATTGTATATGTTTTAATTTGTCCTTTTTTACATTTGATTCGCCATTTTTGTAATTTATATAACAAGAACCCCAAAATTATTAATTTGTAGGGCCCGACTTATTCAACAATTACAAATCGAAATACATGCCTACGAAATATATAAATTGGGAGTTAATTTTGTATTATTATACTTATATTCACGTATAATATAGAAATATCTGCATAAAATAAATCAAATGTAATAATCAGTGTTATCTCTGGGCTCTAATAAATTTCATCTAAAATGTAATAATTTCAATAGCCGTCATTAACTTAGTATTACACTATAAGCAGTGAACCTATATTATGAATAAAAGCCATAAAACAGAGTTCCTAACTAACAAAATTTGATATTAAATTCGAACACGCGACATAGATTTTAAAAATTACTCACTGTGTGACGTCATGCGCAAACCGGACGAAATTTGAACGCTTTGATATCATATCTTGTGTTGTTGTATCATGGAAATTTATCAATTTGCTACAAAATGTCGTTTTCCAAGAGGAACAATCTAAAAAAAAATTGATCAAAATCGGCCCAAAAATAGTCACTGTACAGGGTGTCCCAAATTGCTTGATTTTGGCTGGTTTTCCTATTTCCAGACCAGGTAGAGAAAAACTGACATATGAGTCTAGAGCTCGATTTTTGTGAAACGCCGATTGGTCAAAACCACATTTCGATATCTCTAACCGTTTTCAAGATATCGGCAGAAATTGATATTTTACAGATTCCGAAAAACTGTCAACTTTTTTATTTTTGGATATTTTTTCAAATGGTAAAAACTTTTTGTCGTAGAATAAGATGCATTTGTCAAAAAAATTTTTATCGCTTTTCGATTGTTTGATATCAAAGCTAACTTTGTTATTTCAAATGGAGACCATAGTTTTGGCTTTGACTTTAGAAAATAGGAAAAAAAATAAGCTTTCCAAACATATATATGCCAAGATATGTCTAGTCATCCTTGCTGCCAATATAACACATTTCTCTTTAAAAATAAAATTTTTTAACGTTAAAAAAAGTTTTTCGGAATCTGTAAAATGTCAACTTTTGCCGATATCTCGGAAACGGTTAGAGATATCGAAATGTGGTTTTCACCAATCGGCGTTTCACAAAAATCGAGCTCTAGACTCATATGTCAGTTTTTCTCTACCTGGTCTGGAAATAGGAAAACCAGCCAAAATCAAGCAATTTGGGACACCCTGTACAGGGGTATTCACGAGAGATTTTACCCCCCTTAACTTTCTTATTTTTTATCCTAGTAAAAAATGGTTAAGACAAAAGTTTCAGAAAATTTTTTTATCATCTCAATGCACCTATCGCAGAAACAAATGAAAATCGTATTTCGGAGATACTGACCAAACTTATGATTTCTTTATGGAACACCTTGTATATTTTTAGATTTTTGAAATCAACGTTTCGTCCTGATTACATATATATATAATATATATATATATATATATATATATATATATATATATATATATATATATATATATATATATATATATATATATATATATATATATATATATATATATATATATATATATATATCTATACGCGGTATGTTGTCACCTCCACTACATGGAAGAGGCGACCTCGCCTCCGGGTCTCCCCGTTCAACTAGAGAAAAAAAAAATTCATATATGGGGTGAGGAGAGGGTCACGAATCTGTATTTCAAAAGAGGGGAAGAGAAATTTGACTTTTAAGGAGGTCATATATGGAAACCACATAAAGTACTATGTGACCTCCGAAATCTATATATAAGCGCTCACGTTAATAACGTTGTCGGCTCCGACAGTGTTGTCACATTATCGGAGGTCACAAAGACACCTCTGTATCCGTGCATTATAAGGGCGTGTTTTTAATATGAATATAAATTCAGTTTCAGAATGTTTTACTCATGAAATATTACTTATCGAAATATTAAATAAAATGGGATAAATGAGGAACATGACTTTTGTAAGGTAGGGAAGGACAAGGAAATTGTGGTCAGTTAAGCAGAACTGTAAAAATCTGAGTCAACAAAATATATTTGTTTATAAGTACGTTTGTTTAGTTATAAAATTTATTAAAAACATGACAAAGAAATATAATTTTCTTAATTTAAAAGTAAGTTGTTTTGACTCGCATTACCCAAGAAGAGATAATCAGAACGGTACAAAACTAGTCAAAAAAATATATTTTTTTAACCTTAGTTATTACATTTTCGAAAGCAAATACGTTTCTTAAGCTATAAAACTAACTTATTAGCAATTTAATAAAAAATAAAATGTAATATATTACATTTTAATATATCACTTTAATAAATTACTTTAATATATTACTAATAAAATATAATATATTACATTTTATTTTTTATTAAATTGCTAATAAGTTTTACAGCTTAAGAAACGTATTTGCTTTCGAAAATGTAATAACTAAGGTTAAAAAATATATTTTTTTGACTAGTTTTATACCGTTCTGATTAATTCTGGTTAATTTTCTTAAAAAGAAGTTGTTTTGACTCCCATTGCCCAAGATACGTGGTACCTAATCATGATTGGGGGTGATAAGAACCAGAGGAATTAAGATATAAAACATAAGGAAAATAACAAACTACTCCTTTAGGGACTTAAAATACACAATAAAACATTTCAACTATTGTGGTTTATACATGGTGTCCAGGAATGGAATTCCCTTTTTAAAGGCTAATAATAAAATTGCTTGAAGTTTTAAAATAAATTTATTACTGCAAAAATACACACAATATAGGCGGATTTTATGTTTTAAAAATTATATTGTCGAAGCGCCTTCCATTTCTGTCAAAACACTCCTGCAATACCTTCTCCATGTGATTAAAAACTGCTAAACACATCTCAGGTGGAATTCTATTAATTTCTTCTCATATTTTTTGTTTTAATTCTAGCAAAGTCATAGGCCTATTAACATAAACTTTACATTTAATTAGTAATTACTAATAAAATTGTCCTATTATTATTTTTTGCAGTAGCGCCCTGGAAGCGATCATTTCAGCATAATTCTATTATTAATTAGATACTAAGTACCTAGAGAACTGTGCATCCTACTCGTTCCGTTGTGATTTTTTTGTGATTATTGTTTTCCAGAAACTCAAATAACTCGAAAACGGTGCACCATATCAAAGTACAACTAGAATACCTTTATTGCAGAAAAAACTCTGGTATTCCATAATTTGCTACCAAAATTTGGAAAAACTTACATGCGAAAAAGTTGTGGGGCATTTTACTCCACCCCCTCCCTGTTTGACCCACCCCTGAATGAAATTTTTGATTCATTTTTACACTACCTTATTGGTCATAAAATGATTAGTAATTGACCAAAATTTCATGTTTTTAATTTCACCGGTTTCGGAAATATTAACTAAAAACCATCATCAAGGAAGCACTTTTAAAGGGTTGTAGCTCCCTTAGGAAGCCTTTCTGTGGCTATATTTGTAGGAACTTCTTGCCTTATTTTTGAACAAGCTGGTAAAATGATGACCACTAATTTCGGGACACCCTGTATATGCATAATAATTTAACTCCTGTTAACTTTTACCTATTAAGAAGACCTTCCATAAGTACAAAGTCGTGCCCAAATTTCATTCCGCCAGCTATAGTCACTTTCGAAAAAAAAAAAAAATCAAATCACTTTTTGGTGCCCCCTTTTGAGGAGATCTAGCGGCTCAAGGAGGCCGTTCTCGACTTTACTGTACATAAGAGATTATATTTATTTCTTGATGAGGAAATACCCTTAAGAGGTTTTCACGTTATTTCGGGACACCCTGCAGTTTTAATTTTGTAGATTATTAAAAATAGGCAGCTAATTATAGATTGGATTTCCAACCAACAAAAACAATCTTATTTTATTAGATTAAGGCAATTAAAACTTCATTAATAATGCACTGAACAAGATTTTAGTTCATAGTACAGGAGCAGAAATTTTGATAAAAGCAGCATATTTGAAAATCGTAAAAATTACATATTTTTGAGGTTAGTATTGTGACGTCACGTGCACGAACGAATTTATTTGGACTTTAACCAATAACGAGACCGTCCGTTTTTGACGTCATTAATGGAAAACTGGCGAGACTTTTGAAATTGATACAACTTATTAATATTTAAAGCAACTGTAAGAATGCTATATTATTGGAATTTATTGCATTATTATATTTAATATGTATTCAACTTTGACGTAAATCTATTAAAAACCTTTAATTCAATTAAGGTGTAAGAGTTTATTGTCAAAAGATTAAACTAAACAGACATTTATATTTATAATTAAAATAAGTCGTCAATTTAATTCAATTTTCCATTAAACAACATCTTGCCAGGTTTCAAGTTTTTATACATTTCTAATAACAAATAGGGAAATAACTCAAAATCAAATACATTATGGTTAACACTTGTAGAGACCTAATTTACTTAGAATTGACAAACGATTATAAAAATTATTATAAATCTTTAAAAAAACCCAGACGCGTCCACTTTTTTAAAAAAGGGGATCAGATGGCCCCGATTTGTATGCCACTGGATCTTGTGTTAATGTTAAGGAGCACAAGAATGAATGTGGTTTTGTCCAAAACTATCATATACCAAATTTGACTGAAATATCTTTTCCCGTTTCAAAGATATAAAATAAAAACACTTGGTATCTCACAAACTAAGCAATTTTGAGGATATGTTTATATAACAAAATTTTATTATTATTATTCGTTTGCGTTTATCCCATTAAAACTGATTCACCCTCTATATGTATTGTATATTTGATCCAACCTTTTTAGTCCATACGGCGGCAGGTCGAAAAAACCCACAAAAAAATACAAATTGATAATACATTTTTTTTTCTTAATGATCTTGTTTCAGAGACATAAAAAACATATCAAAAGTGTGATTACCCCCGATGTCGGCGACTAGCCTTAATTGTGCGATTTATGTATTAAAATCTGGTTTTTTAACGATAAGGTGCTTCCTATTCACCCTACGAGAGAAATAGTGGTATACAAAATTGAAGACATTAAAATTCTCTATAAACTTTACATATTTTTGCTCAGACCAAAGGTTTTCGCTCGCTGTGACCGTCACGAATTTTTCAATTTTGTGCGGTTAGTATTAAAAAACCGTTGGTCTGAGCAAGAATATGCGTAGGGCATCTTTTATAGAGAATTTTAATATCTTCAATTTTGTATACCACCATTTCTCACGTAGGATGAATAGGATACCAGTTATTGCTAGAAAACCGGATTATTGTACGTAAATTGCAAAATTAAGGGTAGTCTCCGACCTCGGAGGTAATCACACTTTTGAAATATTTTTTATGTCTGTGAAACAAGATGCTATTATTAATTTGTGGCGAAAATATACTTGCCGCTTGGCCTAATTGCCCAATAGACATCAAATATCAATGTCTGCAAAATAAAAAGAATCAATTTTGCCACGAAAATTTTATATTTTTCTACTTTATTTTATTAATTAAATAGGAATTTTTGAAACATGTTACGTTGCACAGATGATCAGTTCAACATCAAAAACATGCGGTTTTCTCCGCGATCCAATTAATTATGTGAAAATATAGGAGGCGTCAAATCAGTTTGGTCAGAAACAAAAGCATTACTATTTTAGTTTGATATTTCTCTTACTAGCCCTAGTTTTGGTGGCTACATTTTTAAGTCAAAATGGTTCTTGTTCAATCGAATAAAAAAATGGCCTTATTGATTGTTATGTGGCATGTGGAACACCTTTTCATAAAATATGTTTTTTTTGTAAAAACATGATTTACCTAGTATAAAATAACAAAATAAAATGCAGAATGGTATTTCTAACCAATATAATTTTCAAGGCAACCCTGTTTTTCTACATATTTTGCAAAAATTTATATTAGAAGAAGTTGAGCAAAAAGTTGAGCAAACATACAATACATGTACCGGGTGACCACGAAATGACGCTCGTCCCTATATCTTCTTGTTTTGACAAGATATGAATTTCAAATTAGGGCACGTCAAATAACGGTTAAATATGCATTATGTCGACTGATTTTTCATTTTCTGTCACTTCCGGTTTTACCGGAAATGTGACTAACTTTGGTTTTTTAAAGGGAACACCCTATATATTTTTACATTTTTATATTCAGGAGGTCATTTTGGATACAGTTATGGCATATTGAGATAAAAATATTACTGGCAGACATTTTTATGAGCAAACTTAATTTTTCATCCAGGCGGCCGTGATCTCAAAAATATGTTTTATTTTGCTTCAATAATTAATCAAAAAATGCAATTATGGTATTATATCATATGAAATTTGTGTTATAAGATCTGAAATATTTTGAAAATAATTTTTTCAGGATAACTATTTTTTTTTAATGGCACCATGATGGATTTGTTCATATTATAATACATAAAAATACATAAGAATAATATAACATTCAAAAAGATATAAATGAAAAAAAAAACTCATATTTGTGGATCTCTAGCATCTGACCTGCTGAATAAAAAATGTGAAAATATACAGGGCGTTCCATTTAAAAATCCAATGTTAGCATAATTTCCGGTGAAACAGGAAGCAACGGAAAATGATAAATTGGTCGAATTAATAAATATTATTCAGCCGTTATTTGACGTGTCCAAATTTGAAATTCATATCTTTTAAAACCAAGAATATGACCACAAGATGTCACTTGCCTCTATCTCTTCTTGGTTTTACAAGATATAAATTTCTAATGTGGGCACCTCAAATAACGGCTAAATATGCATTAATTCAACAGATTTAACATTTTTTGTCGCTTCTGGTTTCACCGGAAATAATGCTAACTTTGGAATTTTAAATGGAACACCCTGCATATATTTTTACATCTTTAGATTCAGGAGATCAAAGGCAACTACTTGATAAAGATCCACTGTTAAATATTGACTTTTTTTCATTTCTAGTTGAATGTTATTCTTATGTATATTAATGTATTACAATATAAAGATATAGTGAAGTCCTTGGTACCAAGTAATCGGTAATAAAATGCTTTATTGAAATAACGTAGTGTACCACCATGGTGCCATTAAAAAAGGATAGTTAATTTGGAGAAATGATTTCCGAAATGTTTAAGATTTTTTAACACAAATGCCATATGGCATAACATCATATTTGTATTTTTTATTAATTACTGAAGCATAACAATAGTAATTTTCGTCACAAGTCCGGAAGGTGACTTGTTACAGTCGAGTAGATATTATGGACGAGGCGACGGCAGGAGCCGAGTCTAGAATATCTAAACGAGGCTGGAATAACACCTTACGGACGTGTGTCGAATGATATTTTATTTCATCCCGTCATTTCTTGTATATTAGCATTTTTGTATAATTTGACACTTGGTTATTTTCTTATGTCATTTGACATTTGACACTATTTTTTAATTTACGGTTAATTTTTATATGTCAAACAACTGTCAAAAGGTATAATAACAGTTTGTGATTGGTTCGTAATAAGTTTCCGGTGGTTTCCGGTACTTTGCCGGCTCTGATACCGTAATGTCTCATTTTCCGGCCTCATATGAATACTGTACTGTTGTACTTTCCGGACGGGATGAAATAAAATATTTTTTTGGGATTACGGCCGCCTAGTAAAAAATTTAATTTGCTCATAAAAATGTCAGTATTAATATTTTTATCTCAATATGCCATAACTACATATATCCAAAATGACCTCCTGAATCCAAAAATGTAAAAATCTATAGGGTGTTCCATTTAAAAAATCAAAGTTAGTGTCATTTCCGGTGAAACTCAAAGCGACTGAAAGTAAAAAAGCGGTCAAAATAATGCATATTTAACTGTTATTTGACGTGCCCAACTTTGAAATTCATATCTTGTAAAACCAAGAAGATATAGAGACGAGCGTCATTTCGTGGTCACCTGGTATATCGTCGGAATCGGGATAATGCGTAGATTTCAAAAATATAAAAACATACAGGGTATTCCATTTAGAAAAACAAGTTAGGTTTGTATCTCCAGAACGCCCTGTATAATTGTAATTTCGATAAGTACGGTGAGATCGCGGGAAAATTTCGCACAACTTTTGTATTTACCATTATTTTCTTAGAAGAATAAAAATGTCATAATGGGGTTAATCTTTCGATAATATCCCTGTACTGGCCTGTACAGTCTGACTCGTTCTCACCCACTTTTTAGTCTTACATTACATTTTACAAAGAATCTCCAGATGTGCATGGAATTATACGTCTTAAGCTAAAAGTAAGTTATATTGTTTTATTTCTCCAAAAATATATAATATATTATACTTAATATCTATTCCAATCATATTTTGAAATATAGCTTCTTGAATTATGAAAAATTTCAAAGCTGATATATTGTATCATTCCGGTTTTCTGCAAAAATTTTCAGTATGCCACGTAAATAAAACAATAACTATAATTTAGGATGTTCAAATGACATAATTGATGACATATTTAAATTATCACTATCCAATCTCATAGGGCGAGTTGCTTTATTCACCGGTGGGTCCATCAGATGTGTTTTATCTCGTTCTATGTCCGAGGTTAGAACGAGATAAAACACATCTGGTGGATCAACCCGTGAATAAAGCAACTCGCCCATAATATGCTGAAATGTCCTGCGACGTTGCCTTTTTAAGGAGGCGGGAACGCTACGCTTGTGACAAAAAATTCAGCTTTATATATCAGGAGGTGACAACGTGCTCTCATTGAATACTGAATGCGACATCAGCGCCAGCGTTATATATAGGAACTAAAATATTTATTTGTGAGTATGGAAGGTACTTTGTCGCCTCCGAACAAATTTTCGTTTTTGAACTCTATATGTCACCTTCTTTCCAAAACCGATGAAAAATAGGAGAAACGTTGTCGCCTCCGAAATCGGAGGCCATAACGTTATATATGAGGTGACAACGTATCTTTGGTATCTACTTTGGAGGCCACAACATACCCTTTATCAATATATATATATATATATATATATATATATATATATATATATATATATATATATATATATATGTTATATATATATATATCGAAACATTTAATTGAATTAGGCATATTGCGCAGCAAACGGCTGGAGCAAATATATAACATATATATATATATATATTTGTAATCAGGACGAAACGTTGATTTCAAAAATCTAAAAATACACAAGGTGTTCCATAAAGAAATCATAAGTTTGGTCAGAATCTCAGAAATAGGTACTAGGATAAAAAATAAGAAAGTTAAGGGGGTACAATCTCTCGTGAATACCCCTGTACAGAGGTGCCCTAATTTCAAATGGGTCACATATAATACGCAAGAATAATATACCTACAGACGATTATACAAATATAAATGATTGATTACTGCTGCATTATACATCTTATTTCAACTTTTTTAGGACGTTATATTGTTCGAAAGGAAATTATGAATTTGGTATTTCACGTATAATGAAGTCGCTTGAGCCTTATAATAAAAAACTGGGGACTGACACATGGTTTTATACAAAAAGATGCTTTCTAAGTTTGATGGAAAACTTGGCAAAACATATGATAGTTTTAAGGGATTCAGTGATTCAAGAATGTATACAATTTCTAGAATGCTGTGAAAGTAAGTAGGTAAAAAATAAGGTTAGTAGAACAGGTTGCATGGTAATTTTTAACCAATGAGAGGCCAGCCTCAAAGCGCAGGAATGACGTCACCGAGATTGGTGTACTTTCACTCCCGATTAACTTGTTTATCAGCAGCCAAAATTTATGTCGAGATTGTTAGTTAATGTTTAATTCTAAATGAATGAATTAACTCACATTCTAAACACATGAATACAATTTTTTATAAATGACTTTATTTAGGCTTTATTCACGCATAATAACAAAAACCTATCCAATTTGATATACTCACAAAACCTAAATAAAGTCATTTATAAACATTAATTAGGTAGGTACCACCAAGATCTTTTTTTTTTGAAGGACGTGTTCTTATTCTGCTTTTTAATGTATTTATATAAGGTTTCGAAAATACCCAAAAGATTACCTTATTTTGATGTATGGTTATGACTACGACATATATACAGGGTGGTCCACTTTATAATAGCAGGACTTTACTACAAGTTAATATAGCGTAAAATAATGACATTTTCCCTATAAACTATGGTCGAATTCGGCTTCGTTTAAGATCTACAGGGTGTTAAAAATAAAAGATAAAAATTTGCATTTTAAATTATTTTATTACAAGTCAGCATTTGTGTGCATGATTGTTTTTTTCATCTTTGAAGTTAATTTACTCGAAAACGGTGAATTTTATTGAAACATTGAAAATTACAGAAAAGTTTCTTAATGGTACAGGGAATCTCACAAGCATATCGCTTTTGTGAAAAAACAGTAGCGAACTTTTGTTTTTAAATAAAGTATTTTTTATTACCCCGTACGCACGCCACTGTAATCTTGATACAAAATTGCAACCACTATCCGATACAGAATGCAAAATAACCTATCTGTGCTACATTTCAAAAAGCTATCTTTTGTTAATAATGAGTTGTAGCCAATTATTCCAAAAAATGTTTCATCTTTAACACCCTGTAGATTTTAAACGGGGCCGAATTCGGTCATAGTTTATAGAACAAAATATCTTCATTTTACGCTAAACTAGCTCCTTATAAAGTCCTGCTATTATAAACTGAACCACCCTGTATATTTGTACAATTCAAGATACAAAATAACAAGAAATGATTGAATAAAGATGAAAATAACGGTAATCGTTTTATAAAAATCAATATAAATAATAAAAAAACGTAATAAATAATAATAATAATGTTTATTAATACACGGTAATATATAAATAATGGACAATTTTTTTCTTTTGTTTATTTCGGGGTTTTTGGCTTTGGTATGTATGTATGAGGTCATTGGTTTTGTAATAAATGCTTCCTAAGTCTAATTTTAACGGTATTGTGTGACAGATTAAAATTTATATCAATAATTTTGTTTATAAAAATTGCCATATTATATTATGAAAATGACCATTTGAAGATTTCTTTGCGGTGTTGAGGAATGGTATTGTATATTATTTAGTAGCAGGGCAATTTTTGAATATTAGGATCTTCCTGAATAGGTCAGTCATTTAATACATTAGTTCGCAAAAAATCCGGTAGTTTTGAATTTTTGATATGTTGTTAGGATTCATATCAGCTGCATAAAACCAAGTTTGCAGCACAAGTCTTTCGAAGCTGCAAACTTGGTTTTGTGCAGCTGATGTGAATCCTAACAACATATAAAAAATTCATAACTACCGGATTTTTTGCGAACTTTGCCTTTTTTTTATTTAAGTTAAGATGACTGGCGTAGAAGGTAAACAAGCATTAATATTTTTCCAGTTTCCTTTGTCGAATTCCATCCGGCATCTGTAATAACAAAAATTTGTGAAACAAATTTATAATCACAATTTAAACCATGAAGTATAAACAAACACCCACCGCACTATTATAAAATGGTGGCTCTATCTTTATAACGGACGGTTTGGAGTGTAATACCTCAAGAGTTTTATCGCACGAAACGTCGCACGTCTTGAGCACAATCTAATTATTCTGGAATTATCATTTATCACAACAAAAATATAGAACTATGGAAATAACACAAGCGGTGATGAAATAGTATGAACAAAACGAGAAACCACCAGCATGAACAACGTAAATAACAAGCCAGGCAATCTCGATGACGTAGCGTTCTCTTCCCTTCCCTTCCCGCGCAAAGGTACCATGCAACCTATCTTTTTCCACTAAGTTTGGGTAAAATATAATGCAATTAAGCTTGTAAGAAAATTAGAATATTTTTTATTCTCCCAAATTAATATCCCATTCCACAGCTCCTTTAATATAGGTACAGCACGATGATTTTGACCATAGGACAGTCTGGCTTGACGAAAAAAGGACTGCAGAAAGATGTGACCGAATGTGTGAAAGAAATTAATTTAGCGTCTGGCAAATTTTTATCCTTTGCATTATTTGCACCTACTCATTGGGAGTACTTGTAGTACTCTCAACAACTCTCCTATAATACGGTCCCAATGAACACAGAACTGTATAGGAGGTTTTGCAATGTTCAAATTATATCTAAAATGTTACATTAGATTTGTTACATCGTATGGAGGCTGCATATACTTAAAAAAGCGGATGTTCATTTAATATTACCAGTGTAATGAAAAAGAGTGGTTACATTGGGTACAATAACAAAATGTATAGAAGGATATATATTTTTATTACAATGCGACGATCTTTGATTGCAATTTGTATAATTTTGCCAGTTGTTGATCTTATGGAACTCTCAGCGTTACGTACTTTTTGGTTTAACTGTAATGTATTTTTAAAGGCAACGGTTGGCGGTAGTGTTAAATAGATTTGTGTAGATCTATATAATTTACCCATTTTGTCGTCATATGGGTAATTACATAAATCCTTATATAAGACATAACATAAGGCTTTATTTTAGATGAGAAAATTCAACCTCGCCCTTTTTAGTTTCAGCCATCATGCGTTACTGTTGTGTTATATTTATATCCCAGAAAAGGGGTTATACCGGTAATATCGTCTGTTTTAATCACTATTATCTTCATGTTATATAGAGGTAAGTAAGTTTTTATTTATTTATTATACCTAAGATAAGTTATAAATTTAGATTACATCCAATCCCGATATGTATTTATTTGCACCTCGGAAGAGAAAGGTTTCTAGAGAAAATGGCGTCTACAACTTCCATGTCTATATATTTTCGCTCTAAAATACTAAAATAAGTATAAAATACCTACTCATTAGGTTATCAAAATATTCTCACTGTTTTTTATTCATTATTTTCATCCTTGTAAGAATTTTAATGTAATAAAGATTTGCGAATCAAGTAAAACAAAAGTTTTTTAATGAAAACAGATAATCACTACTTAAAGCAGATGCTTTTCTTGGCCGATCGTCTGATTTTCATATGATAATATAATTTACTTGTTTATTAAGCCACTGACTTCTGTGTGAGGAGCATAAAAATCAGACTTGAATTTTCAATAATAATATTGCCCTATCAAGATACTATTGCTACAAAAATATAGGTAATTATTATGTAAGTTACACATTATTTATTATAATTATATACCATAATGCATGCATTTAATTTCAGTTGCTGTTCAAGACTCCACTGGCGTTACTCAATATGTGATTTTGAAATTTTTGTTAAAGAGTGGCTAAGGCATTCCAAACAAGGAGAGGGCGGAAGGAAATCAGGAATAATAATTAGATATTATATGTTCACATAGGTAGTCATAGCCTTAAATGTATAATAGGGCAAATCATATATTGTGCATATGCAAATTTGGAAAGTTGAAATCTGTGCATGTTTTTAATATTCATCTAATTATTTGTAATAGAACTGTAATGCACATACGACATTTTGCTTTCGAGGTCACAGATGTACTCTGTATATAACATCTAAAAGTGCATTTTATATTTTGAGCCTTGGTTATTTGAAGTCTGCCTATTATAAGTATGTCACTTTCGTTAAAATAATTTTTTTTTCATCGTTTTACGTAATATTCAATGATATAAAATACATTCACTAATAATGTTTTTTTTTCCTGTAGGAAACGATGTAGGTATGTGGATGAATCGAAAATAAATCTTGTTTTTGAATTACGCCAGTTTCAATTTTGCCCTTATTCTCCTGAATATTTTCCATAACTTAAACCAATAATGTTTGAAAAAAACTCAAGCCACAATAATGCAATTAAAATTAGATCCAGTTATAATTTCTGCAATGCAGGAAACATTGCCACAGATGATCAAAAGACGTAGTAGTGTGCAAACGCACAAGAGTAATTTTATTGCCAGCAATAAAAAGTGTAAAGCGGCTATAAAATGGCAACAGGTAGAAAAATTGCAGATACCAAAAACTTTATTTTATTTTTAGCAAATTAAAATAAGTAAAAATAAGTTTTAATTTAGTTATGTATACCTATTTATATTTAGTTAGTCCTTTGAATTAACTACTATCCAGAGGAATATTTACATTTTACAAAAATTCTCTCGAGGAATTGTGGTTTCCACAAAAATAGAATTAACATTAGAAAATACAATTAAACAGGGTATCCAAATGCTAAGAAAAAACCTCGGAAAAAACTATTTTTATATTTTACAGCGATAAATGCCAAATAGAAAAGTTTCTAGAAAGTTAATTTGGTAGTAGGTATTTTCTAAATTTTCTAATTAAGTACTAACTATTGAAACAATTTATTTCTTTTTAAAATCTATTTTATAGCATATTTTATCCTTTTTTGTTGTTTTTTTTTAATGCCCAGTACATCTCATTGTACTTTTGATGCTGAGATCCTGTTTTTATGGAAAGCAAAACTTTTCTAACATGTAAGACGATATAAAATCCCTCATGACATACAGGTGTGTGGTGTGTCCCCGGATGGAGTTGACAAGAGAATAAAAATCTTTATTATTGGTTTCACGATGAATAGTGATTATTTATAAAAAATGTTTTGTCTGAAAGAATGTGTTTACCATTTAAAAATTAGTTATACGTAGTAATAAATTAAGAAAACATGAAAATGCCTCAAGAGGAAGTGGTACTATTATTTTATGTTTTTATCGTTTATCTTTTAAGTAGAATTTATGAAAATTCAAATTAAAAAACAGAATTTGCTGTCGATAATATTGAATTGACAAACCTCATTTTTTCATTCTCATTGTGTAGAATTTTTAATTTGAATTTTCATAAAGATAAATACAATGAAAACAAAATTCTAAATTTAGGCTTCAAAAATTTATTTTTAGACTCAATTTTGAATTATAAACAACTTTGTTTGATAAACATTTTGCCTAAAGAAATAAATAATGGTAGACTTATCGCTTGATAAATTTTCATGTTTTCTTAATTTAATAAAATCAAATTAAGATTTTTATGAAGAACGAAAAATCAATAATAAAGGTTGGGGTCCTCTTGTCAACTCCATCCGGGGACACACTGTATATTATGCCATGCCATCTTAGCAGCTGTTCCATCCTAAGGGCCTAAAAAGGTCCTCAATGTATATTTGTTAGAGACTACGGACTACGGTAAGTAATTTAAAGTAAACATCTTTTTTATGTCATTCAAAAAGTGCTATAGATTTTCACAAACAATGGCCTATTAACATCCAATAGCGATGTTTAAAAACTGCAAAGATGCAATGTATTATGAGCAATCATTAAAAAGCTTAAAAGCACAATCACATAGTAAGGCCTTTTAACATTACAAGCAGAGATACTCTTAAGTTACACAGTGGTGTTTTAGATAGATGTAATTGTGATTTAAATAAGAATTCCATCATTTAACTCTTACAAAAGTTTTGTAAGAGGTCGACCAATGTTCACAAAACGATTCCTTTAAGCTTTGTCTGTAATGTTCAACGGGGCGGACATTTCGCTGATTATGAAGCATCTTATGCAAGTTGTGCAAGACATCACAAGGGACATTGATTTCCACAAAGTTACCTCTTAAGTACTTCACGGTGATTTTCTTGTGTTCATTGGGGTACTCTGAAAACACGATTTTGATATAACACAGTGCAAATAGGTATGACGACAGCCCTCTACAACATATCCTAAACTTACACACAGCTTTCATGTATCCACGAATTTTTTCGTCATACTGAATCGTATCTGAAAAGTGAATTCCCCTTGTAAACTTTTACTTATGACATAATAAGGACCCCCGCATACCACAAATGGAAACGGTGTTAAATTTCTCCAATTCCTACATTGCAGTTTTTATTGTAAACTTATATAGTATTTAGTAGATGGTTTCTTGTTTATAAATTCAAACATATTTTGAGTGTTTTCAGAGTAGGTAACACAAGGTAGGTAGCAGTGGCGCAACTAGCCCATCTGTAGTCGGACCACGCCAAATTGACAATTGACATTGATGCACCTACTACTCTCCTCACGTCCCCTCACCTATTTACATTGCAATGGACTACATTAGTTGTGACGTCACGACCCCCACTTCTAGAGGCATACAAGTTTACGGCCGAAATTGTGATATTATATTGGAATTTGACCCGTATTGCGTTGTCCATATAAGGACTATAATATATAGTATTAAAACATTGTCGGGAATTTTATAGTATTTCTGTATGTTGAAAGATTATTTAAGGACTTCCAATACCTATTTCACATTTAAGAAATATGTTAAAATATATGTATCCACGTATGATTTATAAAAACCTCCATTTAGTTTTATAAATTAATATGTAAAGCGGCGGAAACTTCCTCCAATAGGAATAAAGAATGTAAAAATACAAATTATGAGTTTGCTGCTAACTTCAAACACTTAATTCATTTTCATTCATTTTGACAATGAACTTGACGTTTAACTTAAGTTTTCTCCCAGTTTCAAATCTATTCTACTATTTTTTCTAATACACTAGTCTTTGTGCTTAATTTCAAATATGGGTTTGTGCTTTGCACCTGAGTGTGATCATATCAATAAAACCGGATGTAAAATGTTTAGTTTCCCAAAGGATTCCAAATTATAATAAAAGAGGTAAAGCAATAATGTGTATGTTATTGTCTAAAAGTTATTTGTGGCATCTTTCTTTATTTTTTTTCTGTTCTTATTTGGGATTTACGGCCACACTTCTGAAGATTACCCAGATAATCAAAAATATCTGGATTATTTAAAAAATAACCTTTACGCCTGTGACTTTACATATGGTTACCGATGCTAAAAGAAGAACTTAGCAACTTGAATATCTAATCTAATCAACTTTTCTGTGAGCGTAGTAAGTATCTATTGTTATGATATAAACATTAAAATTGTGTAATTTCACGAATTACACATAACAAGAGAAAGACTATTTAGCATTGAGAAAGGAAACAGATTAAGTTTCCGAAACGTCTGCAAAACATCATTGTTTTTATTTTATTTTAATTATATTTTATGTCAAAAAACCAACCTTTAACTGTTCCTTTGACGTAAAGTCACAGGCGTAAAGGTTATTTTTTAAATAATCCAGATATTTTTCAGATTATCTGGGTAATGTTCAGAAGTGTGGCCGTAAATCCCAAATAAGAACAGAAAGAAAATAAATGTGTATGTTAGTTTGATTACCGTTTCTTAAATATGGTTATATGTAAATTGTAAAGACAAAATAATGCTTAAATACCTACCTGTGCTTTCTTTAATATTCTATATTTTTTTTAAATAGGTTTAATTGATTTTTATTGTATTATTGACACCAAGGTAAGAGGTTATAAAATTTGTGTCAGCGACACTGACACTGCTGTAACAACTCAGAAGTATAATGAAGTTAGCAGCAGTGTAAACTTTATTTTAGTAGTACGTACGGTTGCATAATTATGTGACGTCACATTAATGTGGTCCATTGAAATAGATAAGTGTGTAAAGTTCTGAAAAAGGTGCCGTCCAGTTGTGCACACGGGGAGAAAGCTGCAGGGGATCCAGGGGGGGGCGGTAGCCACCCGGTGCGCCGCAGGCGAAATTCTTTTGAAAGTTCAAGGTCATTGCGTTTCTAAAGCACTTAAAAATGTCTGTAACGTTACATAAACTTAAAAAACTAATTTATCGTCGGACACGTTTTTAATTTTACAGAAAAAGAATTAAAAAATAATTCAATAGAATCCTTAAACATCACTGTACTGCAGTACTACTGAATTTTTTGACAGTGATGCAGCTCTGAAGTACTTTCCAAACCAGATCCAGATACAGAACTGTGGACGTGGGCGGCAACTGGCATGGTTTTTGTGGTTGGTTTTGAATTGTGTGGTAGGGCAGAATGGGAAGTGTTGTGGGAGTAAAGGTTAGAAGTTATAACTCACAGACGCGTTTTGCGTTTTATTTTTCTATGCGGCCATCATCTGATTGGTTAAATTTTTTTGAATTTCGTAACGAGGGAATTGTATTGCTTTAATTTCATCGCACCACAAAAATAAAACGCAAAACGCGTCTGTGAGTTCTAACCTTAAGTGAACGGTGTTATGTCCCTTGTGCCCAGAGACACAGTAAAACGCTTCTTACTTTACAGTACTTTATTATGCCACAATCACCACTATATACATAGGTACAAGAAGTTTGTCAACGGTTGAACATGAGCGTCGTTGGATGCAACCATGTGCTACCAGGAAGGAGGATGTCGCCTTTGTGTCCGGTCATGGCCGGCTGTCCGTTTGGGTTGCTAGCGCATGTGCGCGCCACATTTAAATAAATACATTACAAACGATATAATTTATACCGACCACTTAAGGGGAATAATTGAGAACACAACCGACGAGAAGAGAAGCGACAGAAAGGGGGGTTTCTTTGATACTTATTGCGTTGTCAAACCCATACATGAGTAATAATCAACCTTTCTTATAATATATTTATACGTATCTAAAAAGGCGCCTGTCTATCTAAAATAAAAATAAGTGGGTGAGGGGACCCACCTAACCCCCCCCCCCCCCCATAGTTGCGCTACTGGTAGGTACTATTGACTATAGCTGCTTTCGTTCGTGCTAATCTTAAGTGAACAAGGTAATCATGATTCATATTTACATGTTCGTTTGTTCTGATTTGTTTTCTCCCTCTCTTGTTTTTATATTAGAATCATGTTCAGCAATCCCCTTGCCCCTCCGAATCATGGATTTTTCGTGTTCATTTTTAAGTAATCCTGTTTTCATCTACTTATAACCTCGAAATTATTTGTCATTTGTCAGTCAAAGCCGGTAAAGTTAAAATGAATGATTCCAGACAAGAAGTAGAGCTTGTACATCCTACTAATGGTACTAAATTTAATGAGTTAATAACAGAATGCCATAAAATACAGATTTTCTGTGTCTTGTATCATGCACCATGATGATTGTGGTTATGTTTTTGTTTTGTATTTGGATCGTGAACGACGTGAACGTAACTTTTATGTAGGGACGCATTCGATTGTTGACACTGTCGTAATCCATGATTAAGAAAACATAGATTATGTTCACGTGAACAGTGATTTACTTTTCATAGACGAACGAAAGCAGCTCTTGTGTAAGGGGGCGGAGTTATTACTAAATCCGACGCGAGCGTTTGCGGTGGCCATAATTGTAAATTTAGAACCCCTAATTTTCCCTTTTACCATTTGTCAAAATCATATGTTTTGTGCTGTCAAAATCGTCAAATAATAAAAATTATTGTTTGGCCGAGAAGAGTAGTAATTTAATAATGTTTTTCAGTTATAAACGAAACATGCACGGAAAATTTAGGCCACCTGCAAATAAATGTTGTGTTCTAGGCTGTCGTGTTAGTGACACTTTCCGTAAAATAAAGTTTAACAGTTTAACGAGCGACATGGATCAAAGCGTTGAAAAGAGTCAAGTAAAAGCATGATTTTAATATTTATTCGGAAATTATTGCAGTAAATCTGTAAAAATATTTCGTTGTTCTTCCGGGTTGATGGAAGTCTGTAGGAGCCGAGTTTAAGGGGTAACGTATTAGCCAGCAATTTGTAGGGGGAGAAAAATCAGAGCACCCTCACAGCACAGCCCTTCATACCGACAATATTTCCGGAAAAATGTTCCCTTCTCTATTAAACTTCTGGTAAATTTAATGGAATGCGTAATTTGTTTAAATCCGGTACGCAAAACTATACTCGCCGTTATTTTATGTTATGCTGTCATGTCTTGACATCTTGACATTGACAAATTGGTCCAAAGATTTAAACTATTGACCGCAAGCGGCGCTACTAGAGATCTTGCACATAGCGAATAGGCAGAGAAGAACGATCACAGAGAAGCGACAGTGCCGGCGGAACGTTTGAAGTTCTATGGCCCAGCCGATTTGAAGTAAACACACACGTTTACACTGAGAGAAGTTATCCTTTTGGTACATGTACACCGAGATGTACACTGAGCGAACTGCATGACAGTGTATTATATAATATTGTTCATCGCAATTAGAGCGCATGGGTAAATGTTATAAAATGTAGACCAATTAAAATATTTATAATCTCTATTGCAAAACTTTGGCATTATTTATAATAAAATATAAATTAGTTTGATTCACATATAAACTAATATTAGAGATGTTTAATGCATTTATTAAAATATATTTTAGAAGGATTTTGTGCCACATTCACACACTTATATTTATTATTAATAATATGTGTTAATAGTATGTATATAAAAATAAAACAAGATGTTTCACAACAAATATTTTTATTTATATATGGGTTAAAATTTTCAATTTTCTATCTACTTTATTTATTTTGAAATCCCTATTAGTATATTTAACAGAATAAAATATTTTAATACTTTTTCCTGATGTAATGTGTTCGCATATACCTACCTATTTCAATTTACTTCATAGCGTTTTTATAACCTAAATAAGTACATCAAAATTGGCAAGTTGATTAGGTATTTCGTTTACTTTGTCTTTAATCGTTAAATGAAATAGATTTAATAGTCGTTATTTTACTGCTTGAACAAATATTTTCAATATACTTAGGTATAACCTAAAAAAATATTGAAATATACGCAAGTGACAAGTGACAACAACACACCATAGTTGGCGCATGCGCGTACGAAAACTGTTCACGCTGAAAGCCTTTATGTCGCTTCTCTGTGATCGTTCTTCTCTGGAATAGGCCTATAAGTTTAATAAATAATTTCGGTAAAACTTTTGAAAAATAATGTTTAAAAGATTAATTTCTTTAAGAAAAAATAACACGATAATCAGTATGGTTTCTTGGAAAGTAAAAGCACATCGGATGCAATGTATGAGGTTGTCAAAGATATTAGTAATAATTTAATATAAATTAATGGTAGACGAAAGAAAATTGATCTCAACTACACATTGGATACGTCTGCCAATACATTTCTATATTCAGTTGTGTGTGAATTTATTTGTTAAGTTATAACGTTTTATCTTGTAAGTCGGGTTTTTATGTATATATTTGTCTCTATTGTATTTTGTTTTTCATAGCCTTCGTTTGTTTTATACAGTTTTTATTTTATATATTGTTATTATGAGAGGGTAAATAAAGGGGATATTGTTCATGTAACAAGATTTATGGTTAATATTGTATATTATTCGACAAGCGGTAATATACTAAATAACTCATACCGATGAATTTTGCAGCGCGAGTCGAAGGCGAGTGCTGTGAGTTATTTAGTATTACCACGAGTTGAATACTATACTTTATCTACGATTATATCAATAAATACTAACCTTTGCAAGTCCGAATCCATCATTTTTGGCACAATTATTACTTAACTTAATTAAACGTCAAGTCACTTTTCTCCCCTATTTATTTTAATGTACTCTATTAGTTCCCGAAGTTTAATCGGTAAACTCTGAACCACCCTGTATAATCTAATAAGAGTATATAAATTTACTCTATTCTATTCTACGTCTGTATTATACTAATACTGTACAGGGTGTCTCAAATTTATGGGGATTAAGGGGTTACACCCATTTCCAGAATGGTCTCTCACTGACTGTAGGAGTGGATCCGAGCTCCTGAGGATGTTACATGCCATACTCAGTGCTACTCTGCCATGTATACCTCCAAACTCAAGAGTCCTCGGCCCCCCGTTGACGTGGGAGGTACACACGAGGAACGGACGACCTATAAATGAATACCTACTCCTATGAATATTAATCATCTTGCGGTTATCCCTGTTCAATTGGCGCAGCTCATCTACTCGCCACTTGACCGCGGTAGCGGGAACGAGTTCCTTAGCGGCGGCGTACATATGTTGGCATTTTCTGGAAGCTCCTCATTGATCAACGAGTCCATTATACTCAGGTCTTGTGGCTTTGGGTAAACCCCGGTGTTAACATTAACCCTTGTGAATAAATTTATTTATTTATTATTATTATTTTTTATTTATAATTATTTCGTAACCAATACCTTCGTGCCAACAACCAAACTATGTCCTGAACCTGTTTGTTTAAGGAACAGTCGATAATCAACATTAAGGTATTTTTTATTTATTTATCGCTATTTTCCTGAGGCCAGTTACCGACGCCGAACTTCTTCTTTGTCGAAAAGTAGGCATTTTTACTTGCCTAACAATAATCAAAGTATAAAAAAAAATTTGTTTTCTTAACCGCCTCTCAAGTCACCGAAGTAACCTCCAGAAAATCCTAGGATTTTGTGTTGGGTGAAGAGAGACGAGACCCTGTAGTTTTCTGTGGAGTCCGAACCACATCGAAGTCCTAGATAATTCTCTCTCCATCTAACACCAAAGCAAATCAGAAATAAATTTTTAGTTTGCCCCCAGAATGGATTCGAACCATCGATCATTGCAACCAAGTAAGTTTCAGGGTAGAGAGACAAAGAAAATTTAGAATTTCTACAAAAAAATTGAAGAAATCAATGAAATAAAGCCGACGGCCCCCGTACAGAGTGAAGATGTATAGAAGTTAAAAGAATCATGGAACATAAAGCTGCCAGCCTCTACGGGGCTGGCTGACTGGATGAACTAAGTGAATTTATGTTTTAATTTTTTTTGGGGGGCAAAATTAGAAAAAAAAATTGTTTCAAACTTTGGCGAAATTATAGTGAAACGCTTCTGATTGATCCGTTTCAATTCAGCCGTTTCATTCCTGATAGAATTTTCTAGTGCCATTCTCGTTTAGGTGACTTTCAAGCTTATCTAAAAGTTGGTTTTCCTTCTCCCGTTTCTTTCGTTTGTAGGTATACGCGTTCACTTTCCCTCTAAGATGCTTGTATTTGTCTACCGCCGCCCTTTGTCCTACGCTGTAGCATGTATTAAGTACACTACCAATAATAGCATTTATGTACCATAATTTTGTAGGTACGGTTCTATTTATTGTTTATACTAACCTATGAAATGATATTCCCGACATCTTATTATCCACGCCGTCTCTGCTACAGCAGCTACGCACACAGCACAAGGCACCATGATTGATTTTAAGAAAACCAACAAAAAATACTTATATAGTTCTCAAAACACAAATGAAATGCTAAATATTGCTCAACATAAACTGACAACATATGACACTATAGTTTGACATTTTTGACAAAAACGTCGTAGCAATATGGCGGACATGAAACCACTTTTGCCACACGTGATGCCATCTCCCTATTATACTATCTCAATGATTATATCATATCCTATATATAAAATAAATCGTTTCTAAGTTATTAATATTTATTGGCATTGAACAGGCTATAACACCAGTCATGATTAGAAAAAATCAAGAAGAATTTATCAATCTTTTAGGTTATTGCCAAGTAGCCAATGGGAGGTATTTTGAACACATGTTGAAATAATTTTAATTTGTTGCTAACTTAAAAATAAAATACATTTAATATTAAACATATTGCCTTTTTAAAAAAATTAATTTTAAGTATCAATAACTTAGAAACGATTGATTTTACATACAGGGTGTTTCTAAATCACATGTAAATCTCTGAACCACATATTTCTGAATTAAAAATAAAACAAAAACTTTATATAAACATAAATTTTTTAGCCCCCACAAATACCTAACATTTTTTATCAGAAAAAGCCACTGTATTGCATAAAGAGTAAAAAAATTCTCAATTTTCAAATATAATTATTCAATATAATAATAATAATAATAATAATAATAATAATAATAATAATAATAATAATAATAATAATAATAAAACGTCTTTATTAAGGGCGAAGTTAACCTTATAAGTATGGTTCTCTAACACTTAACCCTATCTGACTTTTCCTGTAAAATTTTGCTTGGGATGAACCGTTGCTGAAGAAATGTAAGAAATCTACTAGTAGTTCTGCTCAGCAAATTATCAATAAATTTGTATTTTATATCAAGTCAGTTTATGGAAAGTCGAATTGACGACTGTCAATTCAATCACAATTAGTAGATACATTCTGTGAGTCGGATACAAATATTTGGGGAGTCAACCAAACTACCACCTCCCCCCGTTTTCGAGGATGCTGAACACGATGGTGATGTTTTCTCTGCTCCCTGAGTTGACCCTACCCACCAAACGACCAAAAAACCGTCCCCAAAGGGGGAGAATTGCGTATTCGACGTCTTCCACCGGCAGAACTTAGGTCACCCCCCGTTTTCGATAATTCTAAACACGATGGTGATGTTAGTTCTGCTCCCCGAGTTAACCCTACCCTCCAAAACCACCCCCAAAGGGCGAGAATCGCGTATTTGACGTCTTCCACCGGCAAAACTTATGTCACCCCCCGTTTTTGAGGATACTGGAACACGTTGGTAATGTTAGTTCTGCTCCCCGAGGCGAACCAACTCTCCGAACGGCCAAAAACTACCCTCCAAGGGGGTGAAAAATGTGTTTCGTGCTACAAACGAGAAAACCCACGTTATCTCTCGTTTTTGAGTTGCTGGGCAAGAGAAAAATATTACCAAGTCACCTCGACAAATGTTGAAAATGATTTATATTTACGGTAATTTTATGCATCAATAAAAATGTTTATGATTTAACTTACTTCACTTACCTCATAAAACCGCGCATCAAAGGGGTAGTTTGTGTCCATTCGAGGGGTTCGCGGGGATCGAGGTGAGTTGGTAATATTTTCTCTTATCCAGCACACTCAAAAACGAGAGATAACGCGGGTTTTCTCGTTTGTAGCACGAAACACATTTTTCACCCCCTTGGAGAGTGGTTTTTGGCCGTTTGGGGGGCTGGTTCGCTTTGGGGAGCAGAACCAATATCACCCTCGTGTTCAGCGTCCTCAAAAGCGGGTGGTGACATAAGTTTGATCGTTGGAAGACGTAGAATACGCGATTCCCCCTCTTTGGGATTAGTTTTTGGCCATTTAGGGGGTAGAATCAGCTCGGAAGCAGAGCCAACATCACCATCGTGTTCAGCATCCTCGAAAACGGGGAAGGAAACTAGTTTGGTTGACTCCCCAACAGAGCTGTCAGTATTTCAAATAAAAATGCTTCAAAAAGTATTTGAATTACTTTTCGGTATTTGAAATACTTTATTTCAATTACATTTTGAAATGGCCTCTTAGTATTTGGTACTTCGAATACTTTATCAAAATATTTGGATTTGATATTTGGTTTTAGTTTTTTTTAGTATTTGAAATACTTTTCAGGTATTTCAATTACTAAAAAGTATTTGAAATAATGCGGCAGTATTTCAATTACTTTTAAAAGTATTTCAGGCACTTTATTTTAAGTATTTAAAATAATTTTATTCCAAATGGTAAACAATGCATCACAAATAATAACAACAACATATAACAACGAATACTACAATAAATATTCAACTTAATCACTTCTCTCATTTCAGAATTCGAAAAAAATATGTGGTTTTAGTTTTTAGGTATTAAAAATTTTTTTTAAAGAAATAAAAAACACAACACTTCTGCAACAATTAATTATTGTTTAAAAGATTGTGTGTTTGACAGGTACTTTTTGTTTTTATGCATATTTGATAAATATTTATCTATATTTACTCTGATAATGGTTTTAAAATAATTTTTCACAGTGCATAATGAATACGCATAAAATTTTTGATTTGCACTTTTCTCTAAAACTCTTTTATTTAGAGACTTGAAACAAGTATACATGATAGATGAATGAAATTAATAAGTGAAATTAAACGCAGTATACGTAGCGCCCTCTAGGAGTTATACCAAAATTGAAGGGGTATTATGATTTCTCACACCAAATAACCCCCACTCATAAATTTTCACAAGAAAAATATGAAAATTCATTAAATTACAAAAGAAAATTAAAAAATAAATTTTAACTTTGACACCCTGTATCTTGGTTATTATTATCTTTTGGACTAAGGTAAGTTGGGTCAAATCGCAATTTTTTACGTTCGAAATCTGCTGCTGGTATGTGTACCACTACTTATGAATTACCCTGTATATAATATATGTGATTTTTTTCTTTTTTATCCTTAGTTGTAAATCGTAAAGAGTATTTGCAGTATTTGAATCAAGTATTTGAAGCACTTTTATGAGTACCTCAAACACTTCAATTATCTATAAGTATTTGAAATACTTTTATATGGTATTTGAAGTCATTCAGGACATATAAAGTATTTTATTTGCATATTTTCAATTACTTTTTGGAAGTATTTGTTATTTGAAATACTTTTATTGTATGCAAATGCTTGGTACTTGCAATTAAAAAGACTCCTAAGAAGTATTTGGTATGGGCTTCAAATACTTTCACTAAGTGCTTTTGACAGCTCTGCTCCCCAAATACTTGTGTTTTTTCGGACTCACAGAATGCACTAAATGTTATATGAATAGATCGACATTTAAGGAAAAATAATATTTGACAATAATTAAATTTTACGTGCGAAAAGGTATCTGAGAATGTATAAGATGAAGCATTATTAATATTTCCACATTCTAGTATCAACAAGTGTGGCTGACCTACGACAGTTTTGTTTGCATTCAAAAATTATCCTCTATCCTACTTTGTAAGAAACAGTCTATTTTCTATTTTATTTGTAGCTTCTTTTTATCATTCCTTAAACGACGATCCAATGACTCAAACAAAACTTTGATGATTAACAAATCTCTAGGGAATAATTCCTGATACTTCCTTCTTGCCGCCCAATTTCTCCTGCAATGATGCAATCGCCATAAATTAAATGCATATCACTTAATTCAGAGAATGAATAAGTATACATTTCTGCCATTTTTATATTCAATTATAATCAACAATGACGAAAATAAACAACAAATTGCGATTGAATTGACAGTCTGTCATATCGACTTTCCATAAACTGACTTGATATAAAATACAAATTTGTTGATAATTTGCTGAGTAGAGCTACTACAGATTTCTTACACTTCTTCAGAAATGGTTCATCCAAGCAAAATTTTACAGAAGAAGGAAACGTCAGATATTGAATCATTCTATTTAAAAATTGAGATTTTTTTACTCGTTATGCAATACAGTGGCTTTTTCTGATAAAAAATATTATTTGTGGGGCTAAAAAATGAATTTGGAGTTATCTCAATTTGATCAAATTTTAGTATTTTAGGCCAATTCATTATTTAATTGCATATTCCAAATATGAAAAAAATTCATTATGTCATTTTCGAAATAATTTAACAAAACTACGTTTTAGGTGTCATCTTGGGGTGCCTCCAACTCCCTTAGGAGGCGATTCTGGATAATAATATGTTTATAGAAAGTTTTTGTCTTGTTTTTAAGCGAGCAGTATGTGGTTCAGAGATTTACATGAGATTTAGAAACACCCTGATAGGTGTAATACATAGAAAATGTCTAGAATTTTACAAGGAATTCTAAATTGCAAAAAAATTGGGGGTTGCCATTTGAAAAATCAAAGTTGATCACAGTCCAGCTTTTTTGTGACACCTTGTAGAATAAAAAATATTTTTAAAATAGGCCTAATAATCAAAATCGACCTGTCCGAGCGATTTTTCCAAAATTTAGGCGTTTTGAAGATATTGAATTTGTTCCTTACTCTTCGACCTCACTGTATAGATCTTTACAAATTTGCACCTCCGGGATTAAATGGATTCATTAAATTGCATTTTTAAGGGAGTAAAGTGTCACGTTTAATCCCGCCGGGATTAAATATTTATAAAAGTTACATATATTTTAAAATTCTAACTAGGATTTTATTCAAATCAATCGAAATTGCAAAAAATATCGTATATACCACAGGATTAAAGTAGGTATATCATTCAATCCCTCGTGAAATTTTTCATCACACACACACTTATTCATACCACTTTCGTGTTTATAATTCTGGTACTCTTATAACTACTCTTAAACATATTTCGTTAATTTTATAATGTTTATTTTCAGCGAATGGCAAAAGGGTTCGCACTATAGCTTACTCAACATTATCTGAAGAAAATGAGCTACCAAATGGAAAAGAAACGGTTACATATGAAGCAAGAAAAATTAAATGTTTGCTTATAAAATTGCAAGATTATTAAAAATAGAAAACTTTGATTAACAATCGCATATGTTTTCTATTTGCATACTACTAGTACTACTACTATACACTACTATAAATATTGCATTCAAATTAAATTTTAGGTATTTATTTTCTTTATTCTTTTAATAATATAAGGCAAATAAAGATGTTTCATTTTCTCCTAAAATAAGTTGGTCAAATTAAATAAAAAATTTATACTAAAGTGCTCAACATACTAACCGCACCGTCCTTATAGACGGGTCAATATACCTTCAGACGTAGGACAAATTCCAACAAAAGGTTTGTGAACGGTTTTTGTCATTACTAGGTGTACTCATGGTATAAGGAGAATGGTATGCCCGCGCGCAGGCACGGTGACGTCACTCAGTTTAAAAAGTGGCAGGGGTGACATCACAATTAACCTCAAAAACATGTATTTTCTAAAGTTTTCGAATATTATGTCAATTTTATTAAAATTTCTACTTGATTTCTGTACTATCAACTAAAATCTTGTTCAGTGCATTATTAATAAAGTTTTAATTGGCTTAATCTAATAAAATAAGATGATTATTGTTAGTTGGAATTCTAACCTAAAATTAGTAGTCTATTTTTAATATTTTTTCCATCCTAAGCGATCTATCACAATTTATTTTCCTTTTGCGACAGTCAAGAAACAGCACCAGGCATATTTACAGTTGGAACTGCATCAGATCTTAAGTTTCTACTGTTTCTGGGGGGAATATAACACCATCTGCTGTATTAAAGGAACTTTAAAATCTGATGATTCTGCTGGGTTGAAATGTACAGAAGAAATAAGTGCTATAAACAGACAATAGGCAATGAAAAGGATAAACCTGCGAAATAAAAAATTAACCTGCTATTTTTCAAATTAATTGATCCATATACTTTCGCGAGCTTTTCAACGCGGAGAAATGTAAAATACTTGATGTCAGTACCTTTTTGTCTTCGTGTAATAATTGTTACACCCAGCCACAGCACAAGAAAGCATAGTGCTATTCGTTAACACTATTAAAAATATTAAAAATAAAGATTAAATGTGCGAAATTACAATTGACTTTCGACGTTTTTTAAACTGAGTGACGTAATGCGCAGTAGATACACAAATTGGACGGCAACCTGACATACCATTATCCTTATACTATGGGTGTACTGATCGACAGAAAAAAAGTCTACTGAAATCTGATAACCGGAAGTGGGTTATTTTCAAGATGGCCGCCGCTAATCATGAAAATCGGCAAAACTCCTGTAACTTTGTTATTTTTAAGCGTAGAAAAATTATTTTTCTATCAAACTTACGGTTTTTATGGTTAAGGAATTCATTTCAACCAATAAATTTGGTCCACGGGGTCAAAAATGGGGGCCATTTTGGATCTTATTGATGTTTTTTGTATGATGACGTTTTTTGTAATTTGTCGTTTACAACCAAAAATTTGATGTTATTTATTGTTTTCTTTTGTTGCAGGTTTGAAACATGAGTGCTAATTCAAGTTTTACTCAGAATAATTGTCCTATCTGCAAAGACAGTTTGACAGACGGAGCAGTGATTCAAGTTCATCAGAAGGGTGCTGATGGCATAAATTCAGCAAGTGTTCTGAGAGGTGACAGCGTTGTTGTCACTGCTGGCTGTAACGTACACGTGCAATGTCGGAAACGTTATGTAAATAAAAAAGACATTCAATTGAAGAAACGTGATACCAGTAAACTCGAACCGAGGAAAAGTCAACGTGTGTCTGCCGGGCTTTTCAGGAGTAAACGTGATTGCCTTTTCTGTGGGACACTTGTTTTCCTTGAAAGTTCTGACTACAGCTACGTAAGGACAATCGCCTTTGCCAGGACCATCAAGGAATGCTGTGAAAGTCGTTCAGCGACTGGTCATTGAAAGTAAAAGGGAGGATTGAGTACTATAGCGGAGATCTGTTCTTCATCATTCAGTTCAAGATAACCACACATTTTTAAGAAAGCTTGTTCTTGGGCAGCATCTTTAGGACGCCCACATTTTCTACGTTTTTCCTCAGAACAAGATGAATCATCCCGAAATTGACGTGGCAAATCATATCCGATGGGAAAATTCACACTACATACATGATGATATATGCAGTCAGCTGCATGAAGATGTCCGCCATAGTACTCGATCATCCCCTTTACTTTCAATGACCAGTCATCTGAACGACTTTCACAGCATTCCTTGATGGTCCTGGCAAATGCGATTGTCCTTACGTAACTGTAGTCAGAACCTTCAAGGGAAACAAGTGTCCCGCAGAAAAGGCAATCACGTTTACTCCTGAAAGGCCCGGCAGGCAGACGTTGACTTTTCCTCGGTTCGAGTTTACAGGTATCACGTTTCTTCAATTGACTGTCTTTTTTATTTACATAACGTTTCCGATATTGCACGTGTACGTTACAGCCAGCAGTGACAACAACGCTGTCACCTCTCAGAACACTTGCTGAATTTTTGCCATCAGCACCCTTCTGCTTAACTTGAATCACTCCGTCTGTCAAACTGTCTTTGCAGATAGGATAATTATTCTGAGTAAAACTTGAATTAGCACTCATGTTTCAAACCTGAAACAAAAGAAAACAATAAATAACGTCAAATTTTTTGTTGTAAACGACAAATTACAAGAAACGTCATCATACAAAAAACATCCATCAGATCCAAAATGGCCCCCATTTTTGACCCCGTGGACCAAATGTATTGGTTGAAATGAATTCCTTGACCATAAAAACCGTAAGTTTGATAGAAAAATAATTTTTCTACGCTTAAAAATAACAAAGTTTCAGGAGTTTTGCCGATTTTCATGATTAGCGGCGGCCATCTTGAAAATAACCCACTTCCGGTTATCAGATTTCGGTAGACTTTTTTTCTGTCGATCAGTACACCTAGTAATGACAAAACCCGTTCACAGACCTTTTGTTGGAATTTGTCCTAGGTTAGGGGGCTTTTTCTACTAAATTGACCCGTCTATTATTTTTGGTCATTTTTAAATCGCCGTACCTGGGGCATCCGATTTCAACGACCTGAACATCACTCGAAAGCTTGTCTCTTGTAGAATCGGCGATTGGGTTGCTTTTTTAAACAGTTAATTTCTTGGGTGTTATACAGGGTGACAAAAAGTGTGTTACAAAAATGTTAAAGTTTACCTCTTTGCAACGTTGATAGGAGTAAGTTTTTAAAATTCGTTTTTATGTCATACTGTACCTTTGGAAAGTACCTATCTCTAGACGTTTTTGGCAGATTTTTTATTAAGGCTCTAGAACGAACGTTACAGGGGTTATCCGAAAAGTGGTACGTCCTGTAAAAAATTTGACCAATTAGCTGTTTTCGCCAGTTAGGTCCACTAATTCAGGTACAATCTACCCTGCATAAACCAAATTCCTATCTGATTTCATTTAAAGGATATACAGGGTGGAATGTTTTACTCATGGAGGTCTCTCCTCGGAAAAACTATAGTTTATTTTTAAATAATTATCTTTCTAAACATAAGTACGATTGTCAAGCCTTTATCTTAAACCATTTTGAAATATACAAGGAGTCCAAAATTGTGTTAAATTTATTCTTTGCTACAATTTTACATTTTAAAATTTAATTTAAAATTTAAAATTAAAATTAAAAAATTTCGGAAAACCCCCGTAACTTTCGTTCTAGAGCATTAATAAAAAATCTGCCAAAAACGTCTAGAGGTACTTTCCAAAGTATGACATAAAAATGAATTTTAAAAACTTGCTCCTATCAACGTTGCAAAGAGGTAAACTTTAACATTTTTGTAACACTCTTTTTGTCACCCTGTATAACACCCAAGAAATTAACTGTTTAAAAAAATCAACCCAATCGCCGATTCTACAAGAGACTTAAGCTTTCGAGTGATGCGCCGGTCGTTGAAATCGGATGGCCCAGGCCCCAGGAACGGCGATTAAAAAATGACCAAAAATAATGTCGGTGCGGTTAGTATGTTGAGCACTTTATATACAACGCGAAACTAAAAAATATAATATAGACTTTGGCAACAGAAAGTAGAATTGTCTAAAAGTTATTTGTGGCATCGTTCATTTTTTTTCTTTTCTTATTTGGGATTTACTATTTATTACCACACTTCTGGACATTTCCCAAACAATCTAAAAATATCTGGATTTTTTTTTAAATAACCTTTATGCCTGTCACTATGTCAAAGGAACAATTAAATGTTTTTCTTTTGACAAGATATAAATAAACTAAAATAAAAACAATATGATATTTCGCAGACGTTTCGGAAACTTAATCTATTTCCTTTTTCAATGCTAATAATCTTTGGTTTATAACCATACTTAACTACATTCACAGAAAAGTTGATCAGAGTAGGTAATCATGTTGCTAAGTTCTTCTTTTAGCATCGGTAACCACGTTGTAAAACAATCTACAGAATAGTTTGATACACATTTATTATAATTATTGCAGATTCTTTAATGTTTCTCTTTTTACTGTCTGGTTGTTTTGTTAAAATTTTTGCCCCATCCTAATTTATTAGATGTCCGTTTTCGAAAGCGAGTTCACAAATTTTTGCTTTTTCAATTTCATTTTTTCTGATATAACTTTTGTGTTCACACATTGAAAGGTCTGGAAGCAGGGCCGTAGGCAGTGGGGGTGATCAAACACCCCCTATAATAATTATCTCCGCGGCACATGTAACTTAACGCTGATTTCGAGATTTCATTATATAAAATTTTTAGCTCAAAATCTAATTTTCAATTTTAGAATGTTTGGCATTGGAAAATTAAAAATTTTCGCCTTCGGCGCATTTTTCTTGTGTGCGTTACCTAGAACACCCCCTAAAAAAAATCCTATAGTGCATTATTCTGTGAGTCGGAAGAACATACAAGTATTTGGGGAATCAACCAAACCGCCTCCCCCCGTTTTCGAGGATGCTGAACATGATGGTGATGTGTTTTCTGCTCCCTGAGTTGGCCCTACCCCCCAAACAGCCAAAGAGGGGGAATCGCGTATTCTACGTCTTCCACCGGCAAAACTTATGTCACCCCCGGTTTTTGAGGATGCTGAACACGATGGTTATGTTGGATCTGTTCCTCGAGGCGACCAAAAACCATCCTCCAATGGAGTGAAAAATGTGTTTCGTGCTACAAACGAGAAAACTCACGTTATCTCTCGTTTTTGAGTATGCTGGGTAAGAGAAAAATATTACCAAGTCACCTCGACAAATGTTGAAAATTATTTATATTTACACATAGTAAATAAGTATAATTTCATGCGTCAATAAAAATGTTTATGATTTAACTTATTACTTCACTTACCTACTTCATAAAACCGCGTGCGTCAAAGGGGTAGTTTGTGTCCGTTCGAGGGGCTCGCGGGGGTAGAGGCGACTTGGTAATATTTTTCTCTTGCCCAGCATACTCAAAAACGAGTGATAACGCGGGTTTTCTCGTTTGTAGCACGAAACAAACACATTCTTCACCCCCTTGGAGAGTGGTTTTTGGCCGTTTGAGGGGTAGGATCAGCTCGGAGAGCAGAACCAATATCACCGTTGTGTTCAGCATCCTCAAAAATGGGGGGACATAAGTTTTACCGTTGGAAGACGTCGAATGCGCGATTCTCCCCCTTTTGGGGGTGGTTTTTAAACCGTTTGGGGGTAGGGTCAACTCGGGGAGCAGAGCCAACATCACCATCGTGTTCAGCATCCTCGAAAACGTGAGGGGAAAGTAGTTTGGTTCACTCTCCAAATACTTGTGTTTTTCGAGGTTTTTTCTGACTCACAGAATGCACTTATACGGGCCTGTCTGGAAGTCTGACATTAACAACACGGAATACTGTAAGTACAGTTTTTAAATTTTTGATCATTGTTAAACGTCTGCGAAACATCATTGTTTTGATTTTAGTTAATTTATATTTAATTTAAAAAAAAAACAACCTTTAACTCATAGATAAAACCCTTATTTAAGTATAGACAGAGATTATGAAGACTCTAGATAGTTACCGTCAATGTATTTACTGGACGCGGCAAAAATGGATGCAGAACTCAAGTAATTTGAAAGCAGGCCACCGAAACTTAGACTGGTGCCGATGATATTCATTCATAATGTGTTACGCACATTATGAACGAACATCATCTGCTCTAATCTAAGTTTCGGTGGCCTGCTTCCAAATTACTTGAGTTCTGCATCCATTTTTGCCGCGTCCAGTAAATACAATTGACGGTAACTATCTAGAGTCTTTATAATCTCTGGCATAGATAAAGGGTTTTATCTATGCTTTAACTGTTCCTTTGACGTAAAGTCACAGGCGTACGTAATTATTTTTTGTCTGTAAAGTCAGTAAATCTCAAATAAGAAAAGAAAGAAGAAAATATGTAATTTTACTAAAAAGATCTCTCGAAAGATATCATATAAACATAAGTCTAATTTCTGTTTGTTCACACGTTATAAAGATTTTTGGGCCTATACCTTATCTCAGAAACTATAGGTGTTATGAAAAAAATGTCGAAGTAAAAGTTGTTCGAAATAAAATGAACTATTATATTTCAATAAAACGAGAATATCTTGCTTCTATACAGGGCGATAAGTTAAAGTTGTATTTTTTTAAATGGAACACTCTGTATAGTTTTAGATTCTACGTAAAATTCTCATCATCGTCATATATGGTATCATGTATCTAAAATGCCTATTGTTTAAGTTATAAGCATTTAAAATAAAAAATTGACAGATTGGAATCAGCTTTGAAAAATTTGCAACTTATTTGCAACTTTGCGCAGACGATTAGCACATGCCGTTGTGTAAAACAGTCGCAGAAAAATTTGAAATTTTTTGTACAGGGTGGTTGCAAAATCGCTGTCAATTTCCAAAGCTTTAAACCTTAATAAGTCAAAAATCTTAAATGGAACACCCCGTATATTATTCCCTAGTTCGATGTAGAATTAAATTCCCTTCAAGCTGGTATATGGTTTCCCTATACTTAAAGCACTTGCTCGTTTTCATGATATTTGACATTTACATACAAGTTTACCATTTTTAGTTATAATATACGGAGTGTTCCATTTAAGATTTTTGACTTATCAAGGTTTAAAGCTTTGGAAATTGACAGCGATTCTACAACCACCCTGTACAAAAAATTTAAAATTTTCCTGCGACTGTGCTAATCGTTTGTGCAAAGTTGCAAATAATAATAATATCTAGTATCGGAATTATCAATTTTTCAAAGTTGATCCCAATCTGTCAATTTTTTTATTTTAAATGCTTATAACTCAAACAATAGGCATTTTAGATACATGACACCGTATATGACGATGATGAGAATTTTACGTAGAATCTAAAACTGCAACAATATACAGGATGTTCCATTTAAAAAAATACAACTTTAACTTATCGCCCTGTGTAGAAGCAAGATAGAGATCTCGTTTTATTAAAATATAATAGTTCATTTGATTTCGAACAACTTTTACTTCGACATTTTTCTCATAACACCTATAGTTTCTGAGATAAGGTAGGTATAGGCCCAAGTTAAACGGGCCACCCTGTACCTAATACACACATAATTTAATAATAAAATATATTTATTTTAATAGTTCTTTATTACTTATTACAATATGTTGCCGGATTAAATTTACAAGAGGGAAATCTTCTTTATTTTTGATATTACAAAATATTTGATTCTTTATAAAAAGTTTTGCTTTGGTCATAAATAATAATACCATTGACAGAAAATAAGATTTCATGTACAGAATGTCCAAAAATATAAATAATGTGAAAATAATACAAGAGTAAAGTGCCCTTATTAAGATTTTGATAGTTTTAAAACTGCCAAATCCGTGATTTGATTATTGTGAATAATAATACGAGTGTGAAAAATGCATGTTTAAGGCACGCGTATGAAAGGCGTAGCCGAGTTGTGTACCTCATACAAGTTCCTTAAACGCATTTTCACACGAGTATCATACAAGATTTTTTTCTCTACGAACGTACAAATATTAAAAAAAAGTTATTGAAAAATATTAAATATCACGACGTTTCTTTGAATAATCAATTCTATCATATGTCACATTACGATATTTTGTTGTTAATATTAATGCTCTTGATGTAAAATTCCAATAAATTTTTATAATATTATAATAAATTTTTATTTGATTGTTTTTTATTAATTTCTCTTTATATCAGTGCGAAAAGTGACAGTTCTTTTCGTACTGAGTGTGAAATAGCTATTTTCGCTACAAGTTGCGAAATAGTGGTGTTTTAGGCACGCGACGTGAGATTGTCAAACGAGGCCGTAGGGCGAGTTTGACAACACGTCGAGTGCCTAAAACACAATTTCGCGACATGTATCGAACAAGATTTTTCGTAAAATCGCTGTTATATTCATTTTAGTACAAGAAATAAATAATATGTGGGCTTTGTCAGGGATAGCAATAATAATTTGCAAGTTCAATAATAGCTTTATTTCCACTTAAGAGCGCGCCGCCGTAGAATAGAGAATGAATTTGGGTTGTGGTATAAAACGTTAGTATCCCTGCTGCACACTAGAGGGTCATACATATGAGTATATTTGGTGAAAACTTCAGACTCGAATAAACTTCTCAGCAGCAAATAGTTGAAGGTCATCGTCCATCGAGCACGCAGCAGGTGTCTTTTATTATTGCAACTAGTCAAGAATCTAAAGCTCCGAATTCGATCATGGGGTATGCACTCGCGAGGTATATGATTTTAAAAATATGGATATTATCCAGAATTTTATGCCGAATCCGATTCCAGAGGGCGCGATGTCGGCCAAGATTGCGAAATTGCAAAAAAAGTAATATTTCCAAAAAAAAATTGGAACTTAAATATTGCATTATCTGTCGTTTACATTACATTTACGAGCTTATTTATAAAGATTTTTTAATAATTTTTATATCAATCGAAAGCCTAATGTTTGTAGTTTCATATAAGTTGAATAGAGAGACATTATTTTTATTATAAACAACACTATAAATTGTTTAAACAATGTGCTCGGGAAGTGTAGTGTAATTTTCGGCATTGAGGTACTTTTGTTATTATTGCTGATAGATATGTAGTTATGTGAGACGAAATACGTAGACCAACGAACGTTTTTTATTAAAATAATTTTTTAATTCGCTGAATAATTTAGGAGATATGATTTTTTTTAAATGAAGCGCATTGTCTGGTCTAACGCGCGCGCGGTCTTGTTTCTGTAGGCAGGCCATTTACACATGATTTCAACTAAAACCGTAAAACGATATTTTGTATTATAATATTTAATGCAAATTAATTTAAAAAAAATATAATAGCAGATATGTCTCAGAACTATGGAAACTAATATGTTTGACAACAAACATTTTTCACTGACGTTTTCGATATTGTGAGTGTTGAATATTGTGGGTTTTTTAAAGTAAAATAATACGTAAGATAATAATGGAAAGTCTCGAAAGTCATAGACTGTTTTTAAAATAATTTAAAAATTTCTACTTTCAGTTAATTTATTTCATAAAACAATAAATCTTTTTGAACTAGATGTTTGCTTAATTCTTGTGTATACATTAAAAATTATAAAAAACAGGCAATAATTAAATTTATAATCGGCATGTGATGTGCAAAATATTTTGCGCACGGGGTCATGGTAACGCAAAAAAAATAATGTCAATGAAAAAATGTCTCATTTTAGACACTGACGTTAATGCGCAAACATAACCTTTTTTGACAGTTGTAGAAAGAAGTATTTACTCGTATTATTACGTACATTATTTTACAATTTTTTTTTTGTAAGGTAAGCAACATTTTTGTAACATCTTGTATGAAAGTTCGTACAGATCATAAATAATGCTCACAAACAGAACAAATTAGTGCTCTATCCTATCGGTATTTAATTTAAAAAAACTACAATGATATTAAAATAATTTTCGTCTTGATAAAATGATGGTTGTATTGTAAATTCTTTGTACATGTTATGATATAACTAAAATTGGAGTATTATAGGTAAGTAGCTATAGATATGATAATAATGATAATTAATAGTCATTAAACTTATTTCTGGGAATCCCGCCAAATTCTAAAAAAATAAATAGAAATAAGAAAATTGCCAAAATATGTCAAGATAAAAGTGTAGTATCAAAGGCAAACCTCAACAGTTTGCCCCAGAAAACCACTGTATTTGGAACTATACCGGGTGACCACGGATCATGGTAAACCCCCGCCATTTCCACAATTCTTGAGCTATCCAAATGAAATTTTGCAGCAGTAATTAAATGTACGTCCAAAAAAACTCATTCCCCTGTCAAAGTTACGTCTTTTAATTGTTTCTTTCATGGCTAGTCTGATAAATAGTATAAAATGACGTGTTGTGGTGATTTTTTCCCTTTTTTATTACTTGCACATTGCAATTATTTTAAAAACAGTCTAAGAATGACTTTCGAGACTTTATCTTTATCTTAGGTATTATTTTACTTTAAAAAACCCACAATATTCAACACTCACAATATCGAAAACGTCAGTGAAAAATGTTTGTTGTCAAACATATTAGTTTCCATAGTTCGGAGACATATCTGCTATTATATTTTTTTTAAATTAATTTGCATTAAATATTATAATAGAAGATATCGTTTTACGGTTTTAGTTTAATCAAATTAAAGTCGTTGTAGAAAAAATATTATTTGCAACTCGTGTGCGAAATTCTTTGATCATCTCGAGTGCCTCGAAAATCGAAATCATGTGTAAATGGCCTGCCTACAGAAACAAGACCGCGCGCGCGGTAGACCAGACAATGCGCTTCATTTTAAAAAAATCATATCTCCTAAATTATCCAGCGAATTAAAAAATTATTTTAATAAAAAATGTTCGTTGGTCTATTCTACGTATTTCGTCTCACATAACTACATATCTATCTGCAATAATAACAAAAGTACCTCAATGCCGAAAATTACACTACACTTTCCGAGCACATATTGTTTAAACAATTTATAGTGCTGTTTATAATGAAAATAATGTCTCTCTATTCAACTTGTATGAAACTACAAACATTAGGCTTTCGATTGATATAAAAATTATTAAAAAATCTTTATAAATAAGCTCGTAAATAAAATATTTAAGTTCCAATTTTTTTTTGGAAATATAACTTTTTTTGCAATTTCGCAATCTTGGCCGACATCGCGCCCTCTGGAATCGGATTCGGCATAAAATTCTGGATAATATCCATATTTTTAAAATCATATACCTCGCGAGTGCAGGGTTCGGCATTTTAGAAGCGTCTTTTTGGATGCTAGATTCCTTACTAGACTGTACCTAATTCCTATATTTTGAAAGCTGTTTTGAGGAAAATATTTTATTTTATTTTTGAGTTAGGTACTTGTTTATTTAATAGGTTTTTAAACAAGTGAGAGATTTTAGTTGAAATTTATTTTAGAGATAGATACATTTTTTATTTTATAAATTATGGCGCGAACTTACTCTAGATCTCGCAAACGCAATAAAATATCAAATTGCACTAAAAAATTGTGGCTGAAACGGCGGTAAGTATTACATAATTGCTTTCATGTTTATGTGTATTATTTTTCTGAATTACCTGAATGGTATACTCTAAAATAGTCTAAAATGTTTATTATGTAGGTACAGGGTGTTTTAAATTTGAAGCTTACTATTAGTAGCATTAAGCTTTATTAGAATTAAAGGCTAGGTGAAAATATTTATCTGCAAAGAAAATTTGTAATCATTTTTGAGAAAATCGCGAAAAAAGGGAAAAAAATTTGCGACTAATTTTATAGTAGGAGAGCCCTCGACCAGGATTTTCGACCTCATCGCGACACGAGAATTATTTTTTTTTTTTAATAGTTCTGTCAATATAAAAAAAAATTCTATTGCGACTGACGTCTATCTCGTTGCTAAAGGGGTGAAAAAAATTATCGACATATATAAGTTAAAATCTGCGAACTATTTTTCAGTTTAGATACGGAACATCGTTATGGCAACTTGTATCCAGATACAAAACAGTATATTCGATGAACGTGTTGCCGAATCCCCAGCGATATTTCCCGGTTTGCATATTATCTCTTTATTCCAAAGATGATCGAATGGTCGATTTTCTAATAGTACGCCTTGATTACGAATATCCTATTTATTCTCGTGTGTTCTTTATAATTTTTTTTTTTTTTAGGGCAGTAGATATTGATATCCATAATTTAGAAATTCCTGGTACTGATGAGACAGTAAAAGATAGGTGTGTATTTATTACTTTTTTCGTAAATTAAATAGGGTGCCACACTACGCAGCACAATCCTTAAACTTTTTTATTTTTAGTGAGCTAGCTTTTACTCATTGTACAAGTGACAATGAAGCAGGATGGATATCAGAAGACTGCCTAAGTGTCGAGATTTTGACAGATAGGTTTGAATTTTCTAGTATTTTTTGTGGTACCCCTTTACTACTTTTTGTAAATGACCCACCATTTATTTTGGATGCTATAAAAGCGTATATAAAAAAAAAGTAAGACCAGAAGCGTATATAGCTAGTGTAACTTAAATAAAGTTTTATGAGATAAAGGCCGTTAATCTTTTGAAAACCTCAAAATTATAAATATATATTATATATATATTCCATCCTCCTTCCTTATACACGGTGTCTCACCGGGGTCTGAAACAATATATGAAAAAGTATGTAACAAAAAATTTTGAAAATTTTAGGAATTACTACAGTCAGTGTGGCCAATCCAGCAAAAATAATTACAATCATTTGGTATTATCGGCTATACTGGAAGTCGATACCAACTGGCTCATTTTAAATGGAACACATTGTATATTTTCAAACGTATACCGATTTTGGGTACGCCAGTGGTCACCATGAAATTAAAGTACAAACAATGTACTTATTATAAGAGCGCCCTTCATAGGTAATATAATCACATACAACGAACAACATAATTAGGCTTAACGGCAAAAAAAAGAGAACAATGACAGAGGTTTTTAGATAAAAAACATAATAACATAAGAGAGAAATTAAAAATTTCTGAAATTGATTTTTCCCCATAAATCAGTGACTGAAAATACGCATCAATATATTATATATATATAAAATATATATTCTCTGTACTTAGTTTATGACTATATTTTATTAAAAAACATACTTTTCTTTCACACTGTTGACATGATTCAAATTAAAAAAATCGGACCAAACCCGCGTTTTCACGAATAAATTATAAAATCGCATACAATCATATCTATTATCCTTCTCAAATTATTTCACTACAGATACATCCTAAAAGTTCACTTGGATTCAATTGGTCAACAGTTTATTTAGCAATTATTATTATTTAAATACTGTATGTAGTTTATAATAATAATAATAATAATAAGAATAATAATAATAATAAAGGTCTTTATTAGATACAATAATTCGAGATTTTTGGTATTACATTCGAAATTGAGAATACCAATGACCTGAAAATTTCCAGATATAAAATTTGTTCTATTAAACGGAAAATATCAATTTTCGATATTTTTTCCCGTGACCACCGAAAAAAAAAAAAAAGAAATTACCATCGTGAATCGAACTTCCGACCCCTGCGCTGTGAAGCAGACGTCTTATCCATTGCACCATCACGTTCTTTGTCTCAAGGATATTACTACCCGGCTTTTACCTAGTGAATGTTAGTAATTGTGGTTAAAAACTTGAAATTATTTTTTTAACTTCCAAAGTTAATGATAATTTATAAATATTAATAACACAATAACAACCTAAACCTCCGAGTGGCAATAATTCAATTAATTCGATCGCTAATGCGTAGCCCTCTCTTAGAGAGTGGCTAAACCCGTCAGTACGGAGTCTAACGTGTGTTTGCTGTAAAACATTAAATGTATAGTATTGTCATCAACATTTCGGTCACCGCATACTTTCTTGCCAGTAATTTCCCAAAATATGAAAAAAATTGCTGTCAAAACAATATTAATGTGTGTAAAATACTTTAAAGAAGATCGTGATGTGGCGCATAATGACCTAAAATTGCTAGAAAAGAATTAAATGGGTTTTTATGTTTTTAACAAATTATTAAATTACAAGCTAATCTTAAATGTTAAAAAAATTCTTTTCATATTACGATCATCTCAGAACGGTTGTCTATTCATCGATTGCAAGTAAATAAAAAAAAAATTGTATTTTTCATAAAAGCTACCAGAAACTTTAACTACATAACCTCCATCTAGCGGCATTTTTGAAGACGGCGCCCTCTTAAAACACATTACATAGACACAAACCAGAGCAGAGCTTCTCTACGCCTCGCGCGCCCTTTTATCGCTCTCCCTCGGGCTATATCGGGTTTCCCCAGTACCAACATAAGTACCAACTTAAAATAGTTACTAAAAGGCGGTAAATTCAAATTGACATAAAAATGCCTACAGTTCGGCCATTCTGACAGATGACCGTCCTCGGACATACTAACTAATTTTCATAAGTGATACATAAATAACATAATAGTACATAAGAACATAATTCATGAATACATAATAGATGTATCATTCCCAAATGCTTAAACATCATGAATAACACAAAACCATAAGAAAGTTATATGTATAACTGACCAATAAAACTAATCATAACATAATTATCATAAATGCTACATAACTTAAAATATCACCAAATAAATTGGGTCAATGAAACACACGTTTCAGCACATAAGATCATAAGGAACTTAATTAGTTAACATAAAACATAAGAAATTTACATAATCAGGAATTACCTGTCATAAATAGGTTATGGTAGAAAAGACTATTAGTCACGGATCCAGAGTTTCATCTGATCAGGACCCACAACAGTCATAAAAGGCCTTTGAGTTAATTGAAATCCTTCAATATCTTTTACAACATAACGGTCATGATCTAAAACTTCGTTTATAACATATGGACCTTTAAATTTAGGAATAAGTTTTTTATTAACACCAGGGGTCACATCTACATTACGAATCATTACATTATCACCAACATTATAAGTGATTGCAGGTTTATGTTTTTTATTATAATAAGTTTCATTTGACAATTGATTTTTCACGATAGCATTTGCTGCGGTTTCTCTAATTTTAGCAAGATCTCTTTCCTCGTTAGAGTAAGTCTCTAAAACAAATCTAATTCGATCATTTGATTTTCCTTGTTGATTAACACCAAATAATAATATGCTAGGGGTTTCATTAGTGGATCTACAAACCGTATTGTTCATTGCAAATTCAATTTCGTGGAGAACTATATCCCATTTATCAGGAGAACTCGATAACTTAGCTAACATAGGCGTTAGAGGACGATTAAATCGCTCTACCTGTCCGTTGGCACGAGGAGTACCAGAGGCAACTAAAACATGACTTATCAACTCTTCATTCATAAAATTTTTAAATAGACCGGAAGTAAAAGAAGTTCCTCTATCAGAAATTACACGTCTAGGTTTACTATATGTTCTAAAATAATCTTTAAGATGCTTAATAGTTTCTTCGGACTTTGTTGTTTTACAAGCATACAACCTGATAAATTTGGTGAAGGAATCCACCACAGCAAAAATGTATTTATTACCTTGGCTACTACTCTTTTCAAGAGGGCCATAATGGTCAATATGGATAGTCTGAAAGGGCAAATCACCTTTGGGTATGCTATGAAGGTAACCTTCGGACTTCCCACTTAAAGGGGAAAATTCTATGCATTTCAAACAGTTAGCAATGTAATTTTTTACTTTTAAGGTTTGGGAACCAATATACTCTAGTAATGTTGTCCACGACTTTATCAATACCAACATGACCTAAGTCATCATGACATGTACGGATAACACTGTTTTCCATTGAATGAGGAACATAAAATAACAATTTTTTATTTTTATCTTTACGGTACACAAGACCATCGCGTATTTCGTAAAATCTATCCTCCGACATACATAATTTATCTCTTAATTTACAAATATTTTCGTCTTGATCTTGTTTAATCGATAACGTCTGTTCGAACGTATTTGCCTCCAAAATTAAAATACTGTGACACCGGCTTAACGCATCAACATGACTGATTCTTTTGCTGGGACGATGCTCTATTTGATAATCATAATTTTGTAGAAACATTGCCCATCGGGATATACGAGGATTAACATTCTGTTTACTCAAGGTAAGACGAAAACTATCGCAATCAGTTATAATCTTAAATTTCATACCGAATAAATATACATGGAATCTTTTAATAGCATAAATAGCTGAAAGGCACTCTAGTTCAAAACTATGATACTTCGCTTCTACAGAAGTAGTTGGATGGCTAAAATATGATACGGGTCGAAATTTCCCATCAATTTGCCTCTGCAAAAGTATAGCGCCAAATCCGCTAGAACTCGCATCGCAATGTAACTCGGTCTCTAAGTTAGGTGAATAAATGGCTAAAATCGGGTAAGTCGCTAAACAATTTTTCAACTTTTCAAAAGTTTTAAATTCATTCTGTTCAAATTTAAACTTAACGTTTTTCTTTATTAGATCATAAAGTGGTTTGGCTACTACCGAAAAATTAGGAATGAAACGCCGAAAATAGCTGGCAAGACTCACAAACCGATGTACCTCCTTAGTTGTACGTGGTACAGGATAATTAAGAACAGACTCGACATTTGAAACGCTCGGTCGAATACCATCCTTGTTTATGAGATACCCTAAATAAGTAATCTGTGGAAATAAAAATGAACATTTATCTAATCGAAATTTTAGTGAATATTTTGCAGCAAGTCGGAAAACTAGGCATAAAATATTAATATGTTCTTCAACAGTTTTAGTGGCAATTAAAACGTCGTCTAAGTAAAGCAAAATCTTGTTTTCACGTATTAAGTCTCTGAAGATGTCAAAAGTATACCTACCGAAAGTACGGGGTGCATTCGTCAAGCCAAATGGCATATTGAGATATTCAAATTGCCCTAAAGGGGTAACAAATGACGTATACTTAATAGATGACTCAGCCATCTTAACATGATGAAAGCCATTTTTCAAATCAAGACTACTAAAAAATTTTTTATCTTTCAACCGATCTAAATGGTCGTCTATTAAAGGAGCTGGGAAATTATCTTTAACTGTAATTTTGTTTAATTCTCTGTAATCGACGCATAACCTCAAATCACCATTTTTTTTATGAACCAACACAATGGGGCTAGCGTATGGAGAATTACTTGCTCTTATAATGTTTTCATTCAAAAGATTATCTAAGATAACTTGTAATTTTTCCTTCTCTGAAAAGGATAAGCGCCTAGGCCTATAACTAATTGGCTGGCTATGTGTCAAATTAATTTCCATTCGAAAATCATGAGGACAAGAAATTTTACCAAAATTTGAGAGATATTCATTCATATAAAGGTCTCCTACTTTCTCCTTAATATCATGAGGGGCTTCTGAACAAATATTTAATTCGTCCGTAATACTAGTTGTCTCATCTACATAAGAAATATTCATAATTTGATCTATAAAATGTATGGACTCGTCAGTCCCATTCACATTAATTTCAGAAATGTCTACATGATCATTACCCATGGTAATTTTAATATTAGGATTTGAAATAAAGTCCCTGCCTAAAATCGCAGAAACTGACATAGTATCATTTGAGACTACATAAAATTTTATATTTAACGTTATGTCATTAATAACAACGTCTTTTCGAAATATACCTAAAATATTTAATTTGGCACCATTGATACCACTAAAATTATGATTCTGACAATCTACATCACACATAATTAAATCATCAGGTACATACTTTGATTTTATAAGACTAATAGGAGAACCACTATCTATAAGGGACAAAATAACATATTTACAAGATTCAGTGCCAAAAAATACAGAGTATTCTACATTTACCACATATGGGTTGCTACCTGGAATCGACTGAACTACACCTGTACATGAACTTGACTCGACTACATTAGTTGTGCTGTCAGGCTTCGGTCTCTTATCGGGGCAGCTCTTGTACTGATGACCCATTTTCCCACAATGAAAGCACGATCCTCTTTCCCGTTTCGGTTTATCACATTCTGCAAATCGATGACCTTCCTTATTACAATTGAAACATCTTACACTTGTAGCTGGTCGACTAGACGAGGGACTATTTCTCGCAGTAGGGTTCCTAGCAGAGGACACCATTGTATTTTCCTTGTCATCACGGCTAACATTATTCATTACGTTGAAAAGATCCTCTAGTCCGTGAAATTGATGTATAAGCATGCGTGCTTGAGTTTGCAACTGTTTATTATCAAAACCATCTATCACATAATGAATCATTTCGTTCTCAGGGACTCCTGCATTATTTCCCAACATTACTTTTTCGTGGAAATAATTGGAAAACTTTTCATTATTTTTCCACCGCTTCTTTTCCATTTGTTTCCGGAGGGAAACTGTATCTGCATTAACAGCATACATTTTCTTCATTTCACTTTTTAACGTTGTCCAGTCCATTGTCACAAAATCAACTTTGGATTGATACCAGGTCTTCGCTTGACTGATCAATTTACCAACAGCTATTAGCTGCATAACATTATCTGGAACACTATACACTCTTTGAACGGCGTCAATTCGTTCCAACCACAAAATAATGTTTTGATTAACACCGTTAAATTGTGGCAACAAAGCAGCAATTTCTTGATTGCTAAAAGGTTTTGTTGGTGCCGGATTTTGGTCGCCACTTGCCCCGCTTCTTGGAGTAACAGGTGGATTTCCTGTAGCCATCGACTGTGAATTTCTTTCATATAACATAATTGCCCTAACAGTGGCCTGGATAAGATCCTCTACTGTTAACTGAGGCTGGGGCTCAGAAGTACCACTCGTGTTCGTATTAATCGTATTATCTTCATCGCCAGGGGCACGGCCACCATGCTCTTTTCCGTCCATCTTCCAGGGGTAGCGTCAATCAACGTACACACACTATTCCAACTCAATAACGTTAATGTTTATGCCTTGCCTTACCGGTATCCCACTTCTGAAGACTGTGGGCTTTGTCAGGGATAGCAATAATAATTTGCAAGTTCAATAATAGCTTTATTTATAAACTAATGTCTGAACGTATGGAGTAGACGTATCGCTGCTCGGTGCTGCAATTATATTTAAAAATAGTGGGAAAAAAGTGATATAAATTTTTAAACATTTTTTATAAGTGTAGTAGTGGTGCCATATTAGTTGATTTTTGTAATTTACAAGTAATAAGTGAACTCCAAGTTAGTCGCCAAACTTTGTACGTCTGAAGAGTTTTTAATGCAGTTAACTACTGTAATAGCAAGCAGTATTAGTGAAAAATTCAATAAAGAAATTGAGTCACTTAAGGAAGAAAACTTGAATATCACGAAGAAAATTAAAATGCAAGATGATCTAATCAAAAGTTTGACCAATAAATTAGAAAAACATGAGCAAGTAATAAGGCGGAAAAATCTTAGAATATATGGAGTGAAAGAAGTTGAAAATGAAAATTGCTTGGAAGTTGTATTGGCGTCCTTAATAATAAAATGAAACTTGCAGTGAAGAAGGAGGATATCGAGAATTGTCATAGATATGGTAAAATTCTTAAAGACAGAAACAGGCCTCTACTCATAAAATTTAGCTCAGCATGCTACAAGAACTTGGTCTACAACAATAAGAAAGTGCTGAAAAATTCCGGAATCGTGGTAAGAGAAGATTTAACTGGAGATCAACTGAACTTACTGAATATAACTCTTAAGAAAGTAGACAAAACTGGAATAGTTTGGACCAACTTTGGTACTATATTTCTTAAATTTAATAATGGAAACACTATTGTCAGAATAAATAGCCTAGATGATGTTAATCAGCTTTAATCTTTTCTCTTTTATGTCTCTATCTTGTTCTTTATCTAAAATATATTAATTAATCACTTTTCCTTAATTCTGTAATTTATTAAGATATAAATAGCAGCACTAGTGCAGTTGAATTCACACCAACGAAATATTTTAACAAGTATTTCTTTTCTATTGAAGGTTTTTTACAATCTTCCAATAGCATAAATTTATTTGGTTTTATTTTTTCATATTTTTTTTTAAGTGCATCTATAAAAAGTGTCTAGATACTAGAATGCTTATAGGTAGTTTAAATGCTAGATCATTATTACCTTCTTATCAGAATATAAAAGAAATTATATTAAGTAAAAATTTTGATGCATTCACAATTTGTGAAACTTGGTTAAAAAATACTATTAGTAATGAATTTTTAAACATCAATGGGTTTAAAATATATAGGTGCGATAGAAGTACCAGAGGCGGAGGCGTATTGATTTTTATAAAGAATAAATATCGTTGTGAGTTAATTAACACACGGCAAAATTTGTATGAACAACTGTGGATAAAAATACATTTGGAAAGAAAAAATATTGCTTTAGGAATTGTCTATAAGCCCCCTAATCTGGAAATAAATAGTTGCTTGGTTGCATTTGAAGAGACTCTTAGTATTATATTTCCAACTGTGGATGAGGTTATATGTTGTGGCGATTTTAATATCAATTTATTTAATTATGGTATGTGGATAGATTATTTTCAGTGGTGGAGTCATTTGGGCTCAGTCAAGTTATTGATGTTCCGACTAGAAATACCAGTAGTACCTCTAGCCTTCTAGATTTAATAATTTGTCACGAGGAAGTTGTAATAGAAAAAGGGGTTATTGATACAAATCATATATCTGATCATCAATTAGTATATTGTAAGATAAATTTAAATGAAAAAGAGAGGGGACCGAAAATGCATACGTATCGTAATTTTAAAAATTTTAATGAAAACAATTTTCAAAGAGATTTATTTAATACTCCATTTTTCCGGATTTTTTATCTTGAAACTGTAGATGAAAAAATTCAATGTTTAGTAGACTGCCTAATTCACTTATTTGACAATCATGCACCCATAACTACATCTAGAATGACAAAACCAAAAGCTCCTTGGCTTACAAACACTCTTAAAGAAATGATGTCTTTACGAGATAAAGCCCTCCGAAGGTATAAAAATACAAAATCAGATACGCATTTTCAGTTTTATAAGGAAATGAGAAATTATGTGTATGCATTTCTCACTTCTCAATTTAATAACTGTAAACCAAGTGAGGTATGGAAAATTTTAAAAAATAACTGCATGTTACCCGAGAAGTCAAGGGATATCCCTAAAAACATAAAAAATGTGAACGAAATTAATAATTTCTTCATTAACTCAGTTCCTGCCATGGAGGCACCTAAACAGCTTTTAGATTTTTATAGGAATACGTGTATTGTAAATGACGAATTCAGTTTTACAGATGTAAATGATTTATTTGTGTATGAAACTATATGTAATATAAAAAGTAATGCTACGGGCTGTGATGAATTAAATATAAAACTTATTAAACTGTGTTGTCCATTTATAGTACAATATATTACACATATAGTGAATTTTTGTTTTCAAGAAAATGTTTACCCTGCAGCATGGAAAAATGCGGTAGTTAGAGTCTTGCCTAAAAAATCCAATCCTTCTGAATATAAGGATCTTAGGTCATTTGACTAAATTTAATTTGCTACCACCAGTACAATCAGGTTTTAGAATGGGTTATAGCTGTACAACAGCATTAACACATGTTGTAGATGATATAATTAAAGCCACTGATCGGGGAGACTGTACAGTTTTGGTATTATTAGATTTTAGCCGGGCTTTTGACACAATTAATTATGATTTGTTACTAACTATTCTCCATTACTTGGGTCTTTCCAATAATTCAACTAACCTCATAGAAAATTATCTCAAAAATAGGCAACAAAAGGTCTGTATAGATGGAGTAAGCTCTCGTTATCTAACTCTTCACTCAGGAGTCCCACAAGGATCAATTTTAGGCCCCTTACTCTTTTCAATTTATACATTTAATCTAATAAATAGCTTACAGCATTGCAAAACTCACTTTTACGCAGATGACACACAAATTTATTACAGCTTTCCTCATCAGATGGTGCATGAGGCGTGTAGGTCAATAAATAATGATCTTGAAGCATTCGTTAAAGCAGCCACGGAGCATTGCCTAATTATAAATCCTATTAAATCTAATGTAATAACATTTGGAACAAAAATAAATCGTCAAATTGTAAATAACGCAGTTAATATTAAAGTTAATAATTCCACGCTTGAAATTGTCAATGAGGTAAAAAATTTAGGGTTGCTAATGGATTATAACTTAAGATTTGAAAAATATATTAATACCATTATATATCGCTCATACTCCTCTTTAAAACTGATTTACGGCAATAGACATTATTTGACAATGAAAATAAAAGTAATGCTTTGTGAAACATTGGTGTTATCAAAATTTAACTATGCGGATACTATTTACGGTCCAAATTTAACCAGTCAATATAAACGGAAAATTCAAACTGTCCAGAATTCATGTTTACGACTTATATTCGGAGTAAGAAGACGACAAAGAATATCGCATAAGCTTAAAGATATTGGCTGGTTAAATATGGAAAATCGTAGAATTATGCATGCTGCCACATTTTTTCATAAAATTATTGTTAATAAAATGCCATCCTATCTACACAGAAAAATAAAATATCGTACTGATGTTCACAACATTAATGTTAGGTTTAAATCTTTATTAAGCCCACCGAAATTTAGAACGGAATTTTTTAAGAGATCCTTCACCTATCAAATTTACAAAATATATAACTTCATTCCACAGTTATTAAAAACTTAGGGCCGGTTTTTCAATGTTGAGTTAACTCTAACTAAAGGATAATATCCAAGGAGACCATTGTTACAATAATTGTTTCCTTGGATATTATCCTTTAGTTAGAGTTAACTCAACATTGAAAAACCGGCCCTAAAAGAGTATTCATCAATTCAAAATTAAAATTAAAAAGTTTCTTCTCGATACACAGCAATGAAATTAATTATTGATTTAGTCTAACTTATTTTGTTTCATTTTATACAGATTATTATGTCTAGTAAGTATTTCATATAGCACGCCTATTCCATTGTAATTTAGATTAAGGAATAATTTTTTGGGTTAAGTGGAAGAGCAACTTTTTAGTGTTACTCCTGGTCACTAAATAAGTTGAACTTCGCCTTTTGCTTCCAATAATAGTAATGTGTATGATATATATGTAATATAGAGCTGTATTTTTTTTTTTTTTTTCTGTTACTGGAAACAATAAAGACGTTTATTATTATTATTATTATTATTATTATTTCCACTTAAAACACATTACATAGACACAAACCAGAGCAGAGCTTCTCTACGCCTCGCGCGCCCTTTTTTCGCTCTCCCTCGGGCTATATCGGGTTTCCCCAGTACCAACATAAGTACCAACTTAAAATAGTTACTAAAAGGCGGTAAATTCAAATTGACATAAAAATGCCTACAAATAATAGTTTAGTTGATTTCCTTACAAATCGCCTTAAATTTATTTAAATCATTGTATATAGTTGGCCACTAGGCGGTTGCTAGGCATGGTTGCCATAGACACGGTTGCTATGCTATTGTGTCATGTATACAAACATTAAACGTAAGTAAATCGTTGTGTGAAGCTGTGCATTTTTAAAGAAGAGTTAAGTGATTTAGATAATTCTAAAATAGAAAATGCGGCAGAGGCGGCTTAAAGCGCGCTAATTCCGGAAAAATCGAAGAGACTGTACGATAAATCCTATGAAAAATTTGTAAATTGGTGTGAAGAAAAGAAGGTAGTTAATATATCAGAGAAAGTTCTGCTGGCGTACGTATTCCAGTTATCTGCAAAATGTGATGGCTACCATAGATATGGCTACTAGGTGGTTGCTATTGTTACATGTACACAAAAATCGTATCGAAAAGAATCTTTTCGACACGCTTTTTAAAAAGCGTATCGAAAAGCGAAAAGACAGTCTTTTCGATGTCAAAATGACAATCGAAAAGTCACTATTACAAAACGATTTTACGAAAAGTTGTTTTCGCGCTGGTCCATTGGTTCATTAATAGTTATTTTCGCTACAAGTTGCGAAATAGTGGTGTTTTAGGCACGCGACGTGAGATTGTCAAACGAGGCCGTAGGGCGAGTTTGACAAGACGTCGAGTGCCTAAAACACTATTTCGCGACATGTAGCGAACAAGATTTTTCGTTAAATCGCCGTTATATTCATTTCAAGAAATAAATAACAGTTTAGTTCATTTCCTTACAAATTGCCTTAAATTTATTTAAATCATTGTTTGGCTACTAGGCGGTTGCTAGGCATAGTTGCCATAGATACGGTTGCTATATGCTATTGTTTCATGTAGGTATACAAACATTAAACGTAAGTAAATCGTTGCGTTGCCGTTGTGTGAACATGGGCGTCGTTTGGGGGGGGCAAGAGGGGCAAGTGCCCCCCCTTTCCTTGGCAAAAACTAATGCCTAAGAATTATATGGACCTTATATGTTATATGTTCCTATTAAAATACATATATTTTTGTTTCTGATTTTATTTTTTTTCTGCATTTGCCCCCCTTGGAAAATTTTGTAACGACGCCCATGTGTGTGAAGCTGTACATTTTTAAAGATAGGTGTTGAATTATTTAGGTATTTCAAAGCGAAAAATGATGACGAAGGGTTAAGTGATTTAGATAATTCTGAAATAGAAAATGCGGCAGAGGCGGCTTTCAGCGCGCTAATTCCGGAAAAATCGAAGAGACTGTACGATAATGAAAAATTTGTAAGTTGGTGTGAAGAAAAGAAGGTAGTTAATATGTCAGAGAAAGTTATGTTGGCGTACGTAGTACGTACCCATGATACAATAAATAAGAGATAAGATATCGCGCAGCTCGTGACGTAAGTCGGTGAGCTAGGACGCCATTAAACGCCCGGCTGTCAGGGAGTGTCAGGTAGAATTGTCAAGTTGTTGCGGATATTTTTGGGTTTAAAAGTTAAAAAATCGTCGAAAATGAGATGTGCTGTGTACGATTGTGATGTTGATAATCAATCAAGAGATTCTACGCACGATATAACGTTTTCTATTTCCCTGAAATAAAAAAATGCAGGGTGTATGGAAACGCAGTTTCAGAAAAAATTGTATGTGTACCATCGTAGTAAAAGCATATTTTCGAACTCCGTGTTGCTTGCGCCTCGACAAGCAATCTGCACGGTTGCCCGGGAATGTTAAATTTTTCCTACTAAGCACACAATGTACTATTTAGCATCAATTTTCTTAGTAACTAGAAAATTTTTAGAGAAAGTTTATTTACATTTTTTACCTTAATTATTAACATTTTTATATTTTTTTAACTTCCTACATATTAAAGGTAAAATTTGACGTCAAAACTGGTTTTTCTTAATATACTTAACTTTCGGCAAGAAACAATTTTTGAGAAATTAATTATAAATAAGTTTTCTAATATACTGCCTACTGTCTGGCGATCGCACTGCATTTTTACGTAAAATCATTCTTCAATATTCTTAAATATCAAATATATTGAATGTATATATGATTAATTTATCCTTTTTTACATTTGACTTGCCATTATTTTAATTTTGAAAACTTCGAATAGTAATTAACCCCAAAATTATTAATTTGTAGGGCCAGACATATTACAACAATTACAAATCGAAATACATATAAATTGGGAGTTAATTTCGTATTATTAATACTTATATTCACGTATAATATATAAATTTCTGCATAAAATATATCAAATGTAATAATCAGTGTTATCTCTGGGCTCTAATAAATTTCATCTAAAATGTAATAATTTAAATAGCCGTCATTAACTTAGTATTACACCAGATTACACTATAATCAGTGAACCTATATTATGAATAAAAGCCATAAAACAGAGTTCCTAACTAACAAAATTTGATATTAAATTCGATACGCGACATAGATTTTAAAAATTACTCACTGTGTGACGTCATGCCCAAACCGGACGAAATTTGAACGCTTTGATATCATATCTTGTGTTGTTGTATCATGGTACGTACCTATCCCAGTTATCTGCAAAATGTGATGGCTACCACAGATATGGCTACTAGGTGGTTGCTATTGTTACATGTACACAAAAATCGTATCGAAAAGAATCTTTTCGACACGCTTTTTAAAAAGCGTATCGAAAAGAATCTTTTCGACACGCTTTTTAAATTCGTGTCGAAAAGACAGTCTTTTCGATGTCAAAATGACAATATCGAAAAGTCACTATTACAAAACGATTTTACGAAAAATTATTTCTTGATTAATTTGTGCTTACCTTTTAAAAACACTTTTATGATTATTGGCGAAAAAATTAAAGCTTATGGATCATGTCCGATTAATAAAAAAAAATAGTACGGTCCCATTTAAAAATTTTCCATAGGACCCCTACGGAAATGAAAATGAAAATTAAACTCCGTTTTTTGAGAAACACCTAAAAATAGTCGTATCTATCAGTAATTTAAATAACTATTTTATTCTTTACAGAAAAGCTTACTACCATGCTAATAATTCCCATAGCCTACTTTAATTGTCTTACATCGCATTCATTTGACGCGACCATTATGTAAAAAAATAAAAAGTCGTTCGTATCTCACTTATTTTTTGAATTTTTGAAATTGGAAAAAACCGTTGCAGTTAGAATTTCATGCTTTATAAAACACCACAAAAAAAATACGGTCATTCTGTTTAAGAAAAAAAAGTCGATATAATTTCCGGTTCAACAGGAAATGATATTTTGTTTACAGTTTGTTTAAAAATAGCCCACTTTTGTCTTACTCACGTATACCAAAAACGAAATTTTACATTAAAAAACAACCAAAGAATTAGGGACGGGACGTACATTGACTCGTGGCCACCCGGTATAATTGATCACGATAAATTCTGTTAATCACTGCATAAAACCACCTTATTAGAAAAGGGTTGCTGCTACTGTTTAACTCCAAAAAATGCGACAGTTTCACATAGCGGTCGACTGCTATATAACATCTGAACTGTTTGGTGGGGAATACTTCTACTGCGATAGATTTGTTTAAAATGGCGTTGAATAAAAAAATAGTGATTACCATTGAAAAAATAGTTATTATTACAGAAACAGTTAATGTCTAAACGAAGATATAGTAAGAGAAGGTACTGGGTGAAAACGTCTTAATTAAACAGACCACGTTTTGACATGGAAAATAATTTATTAAGTGTTGATGGAGATTTCCAAAATTTTACACGTTTGCCATTTGTAAAATTTTTAGAATTGCACGAAAAGGTTGGTATACTTATTGTAGATTAGCACATTCGCTACGATACGGGACATATGTGTCCCGTATCGCACTATGGTTGCTGGCGGCAATTGGCTAGACATATTTAGCTCATATGGCGAGCAAGATAGAGGCTACTTTTTAATAAAACACATGTACGGGACATATGTACCCAGTATCACTAGATGGCGCGTACGACTACGGGACTCTATAGACCCGTATCGCTCCCAAGAACGATAGGCAAGAAGGATAGTTCAGTTCCATAAGAGCAACGTTAGCCTGTTGGCCGACCGGCATTGAACGGTAGTGACGTATGACGTAGCCATCAGCACTGTGTTTACGTTGTACTTTGATGTGTTTTCTCTTCAGTTTTTAGTGACTATTTTTTAATTTTCAAACGTTGTAGAGTGATAATGAACATTCAGGAATATCATAAAATCAAGATTTTGTAACAAATTTCATTTTGTGTGTTTTTTTGTTCGTGTTTACAAAGTCCCAATTTGTGATTAGTATTTGGACATTTTTCTATTCTAATCTGTTTTTCGGAAGTGTTTTGGTAAGTTTATTCAATAAAACACAGGAAAAAACATTGTAAAATATTATTTTCTCCTCGTTTTAGATTGCACTGCGGGCATATTTGTGCTGTTGCCTCGTGTAAAAGCAATAGAATTAACCCTCAAGAAAGAAGGTGTTAAGTTGACATTTCCTTCATGTCCAAAGATAAATGATTTAGTTTCATCCACAATAAAAAAAAGAGTGAATAAATCATTGTAAAAGAGAGCATAAATTCAACCCAAATACATGTTCAATATGCTCCCTATATTTTACATCAAATGATTATGAATAGACCTACAAAATGAACTTCTAGGTAGTAATATTACGCCAATCATCTTAAACAAAAAAAAAGGCAAAGTTCGCAAAAAATCCGGTAGTTATGAATTTTTGATATGTTGTTAGGATTCATATCAGCTGTATAAAACCAAGTTTGCAGCTTCGAAAAACTTGTGCTCGCTGCGTGGTGGGGGAAAAACCACGATATTTTTTTACTTTTTTTAGTTTTTGGGTTATAACTTGTAAATAATAATGGATTCTACGTAAAAAAGTAATCTTAGCTTTTTTCAATCCGATAAAATTTCCTTCATTTAGAGACTAAGTGCAGCTTTGTACGACCATAGGTTTTGAGATACTGGACTTCATAAACTTGATTTTTTTTCTTTACAGCAAAACATTAACTATACAGGTGTTTCCAAATTGACTACCATAAATTTAAGTGCTTTTAGTGAACGTTAAAATAAAACTAAAACCTCTATACAGTTTCGTCGAAAAACGCTTCATTTTCAAAATACAGGGTGTTATAGTGTCGACTGGCAGATCAGTTATTTAGCTATATAATAATAATAATAATAATAATAAACGTCTTTATTTGCCAGCTTTAGTTTTACAATAAATTTACAGACATCAATATATTTTTTTTTGGAATAGAAGGCGAAGTTCAAATCTATAACAGAATTATAGATTTGTTCTAGCACTTAACCTGGAAGGTGCCGTATCCTAACTATGATAATAATGGTTCATAAGGCTCGAAAAGAAAAGAAAAATAATTAAAGAAGAACAGTAAATAGGACATACTAAATTATATATAAGAAAATATAAGAAAATAGGGATAAAGGGGCTAACTTTGTTGGCATTGCTGATTAAATAGAACTTTTTTATAATTTGATTTAAATCGACTCAGACTCATTTCTTTCAAATAGCTTGGGAGATTATTATAAACATTGCATATTTGGTAACTGAAGGACCGCTTAAAGTATTCATGATGATGAATAGGTGGTGTTAATAAACCTTTAAATCTTACGTTAATGGTATGAACATCTGTTCTAAACTGTATTTTATTATAGAGATAATGGGGTATTTTACGCACAATAATTCTATGATATAGACATGCTGAGTGTAATATTCTGCGACGTTCCATGTTTAACCATCCTGTATCAATTAGCTTATAAGTTATCCTTTCATACCTGCGAATGCCGTAGATTAGACGTAAGCATGAATTTTGAATTTTTTGTATTTTTTGTTTAAACACAGAGGTTAGATGAGGTCCGTACAGAGAATCTGCAAAATTTAATAATGACAATACTAAACTTTCACACAACATAATTTTAGTTCGCCTTGATAGGTAGTGCCTGTTACCATAAATTAATTTTATTGTTGCATACGATTTTTGCATAAGTTTACTAATGTGGGTCTTAAACCTGAGGTCACTATCGATCACAACTCCCAAGTTTTTTACTTCCTCTACTATATGAATTTCCTTTTGGTCTATAGTTATATTTATGTTCTGATTTAAATTGTCACGAATATTTTTTGATCCAAATATAATAATATTAGATTTGTTTGGATTAATGATTATACAGTGATCCCTGGCTAAAGCAACAAAAGCATTAAGGTCTTGATTAATTTGGTAACAGGCTCTATCCACTTCAGCAGGTTTAAATGATATATAAAGTTGAGTGTCATCAGCATATAAGTGGTGTAAACAATAATGAAGGCAATCATTTAATTGGCTTGTGTATATGGTAAACAAGAGCGGGCCCAGAATGGAACCTTGAGGTACACCAGACTTTAAAGTTATGTAATTTGACTCTTTATTTTGAATTGCAACTTTTTGCTGTCTGTTATCAATATAGTTTTGAATCAATTTAACTGCATTGTCTGTTAACCCTATATATTTTAATATAGATAATAAAATTTCAAAATTTAAGGTATCAAAGGCCCTACTAAAATCCAATAAGATAAAGATTGTGCATAAACCTTGATCAGTCGCTCTCACAATGTCATCAACGATATGGAGAAGTGCTGTGGTGCAGCTATGCCCTGATCTAAATCCAGACTGAACTGGAGGTAGTAAAGATAGCTCAGAAGTATACTCCCTAATTTGAGTTTCCATAATTTTTTCGACAACTTTTGACAAGGTGGGAAGTATACTAATAGCCCGAAGATCTTTAAATTCCTCAGGATTTGATTTCTTGGGCAATGCAGTTACCACAGATCTTTTCCACACAGTCGGAAAGACACTATCCAGCAGACAAATGTTAACTATATGTGTTAAATAAGGAATTATATGTGGGCAGCACAGACTTATCATTTTTATGTTTAAACCGTCACACCCTGTAGCATTTGTTTTTATTTCACTAATAGTTTTTAATACAGTAAATTCATCTACTCTTTGAAATTTAAATTTGGGCTAAAATAATGACTCATTTTTATATTTATCTAGAACCGGCTTTGATGCAGATGTAGAGGGTAGGGAATTAACAAAAAAGTTATTAATTTCATCAGCATCATTTAGGTGATCCGGGACACTGTTGTATAACATCTATGTTTATTTAATTTGGTGCGAAAATAGCTAGCACTTGCTTTTGGCGAGTCTATTTTTTTCTAATGCACACCAAAGAGAGTAGCCGCTATTAGCTTTATAAAGGGTAGCGTTTTTGCTGCCACCAGGTCAAGACACTTATATTCCGCTTGACCTCGGAATTTTTGTGCTGAAAAATATACCTAAATCTGCAAACAAGAAAATAGATATTTCTCAGGCAACTGGTTGAGAAGACTCTTCGGACGCCTGAATTCGGCCGCGGCTTAATGTGATATGCACGGTCTTTATGTAGGTATAATAGGAGATAATAAACAAAAATCAACAAACTACTCCGTGAATAAAATTAGATTTTATTACCACGAAAACAAAGCTTACAAAACAATTATCTATAGGAAAATTTTGTCAGTGACGTAATGAACAAATAACTGAAAGAAAAAAATCTATAGTGATCTCAATTTTTAAATCTAAGATGGGGTGGCTCTTTTCGCTTTACTATCAAAATACAACACTCGCCAAGATAGACGTTACTTTTTCTTTATTTACGACAATTTACGTTGCCTTGAACTACGGTGAACTAAATTTAGATGAAGTCGCCCCCGACCTGAGATTTTTTTGTATCTCTTACAAACACTATGGTTAGGACCTTTAAGCCTTAAATTATATAATATATAAAACTAAACACCACAAAACATACAAAATATCAACACGAAAATTTTAACCTCAACCAGTGGCTATTTCAAATTTACTCAATGCGCCTTTTTTAATAGGGGTTAGTGTAAATGTTTTTCAAACTACACTTACCACGTCCCTGGACTTTGTAACTGAATTACTCCCAAACTTAATTATTACACTTGTGCACTTTAATTTGTTTTTCACCTAGAACCCAATTTTGTCAACTGATTTGTAACGCTCAATAAACCCCTGATTTCTGATTTACTCGCCGTCACGAGATTCACTCGTCGACCCGACTTAACTATATCTTGATCTTCCCCCTTGAGAAACTTAAAAACTACCGTTCACGTTTTCTTCTCCCCAAGAAGAAACACAATTTAGACGTTAAACGACAGCCCTGCTGTACGTCTATAAGTAAGGCACTCCACGCCCAATTAAACTTAAAAAAAGATCTCCAAAACCCCAACGAATATTTCACTTTACAAATTATTCGAACGCCCCGACACTACACCGTCCCATAGGTGTACTTGCGCTTTTTCGCCGACGCCGATGTGCACCTCTTGCTAATTACCGACCCGAAGTCAACTCTTGACTCTTCGACGTCGAAGTTAAGTCCGCAATCTCTGCACGACGTCGAAGTGCAGTCCTATTTCTCGCTGACTGAAACTACCCGTTCCGTGAGTCTACTCGTGACGCTTGCCCGGCCCGAAGTGAACTCTTGCCCGGCCCGAAGTGAACTCTCTGCGCTCCCACTTAGTGGTTCGTCTGCCACGGTACCCCTGGTAAATCCCTGAGTGGGCCCTATTTTTGCCCAATATATGGTCAAGCGAGTCCATCTCACAATTTCGCGTAGCTGGCAATTTCCCTGGGAATCGACTCATGTAATTCTTTCCCATCGAATTTCAACTCCCTGATAAGCCAAATCTATACAAACATGAATTTCCTGTTGCTGCAGACATAAACAAAAACTCAACCATTTACTTCTGATATACCCCGTGGCACAAATTAACATTTTTAAATTAGTAATAGCTATTTTCTTCGTTTATAAAATTTGTATACCCCCGACTTTCTACAGTTGTTCTTGCAAGTATGAACGATACTATTTGATTTTAAAATTCTCCAACATTGCTTTACGTTCACATTATTAATATTAAAATTAAAATATGCTTTCTTCTCTCTTCGTACGGCTTGAGTTGCATAATTGCGTAATTGCTTGTAATATAACCAATGTTCATTATTATTAGTAAGTTTATATTTGCTTAGTGCCCGGTCTCGTAATTTCATCATTGTTTTTAATACGTCGGTAAGCCAAGGTGCGTATTGTTTTGTACATTTTGATGTTATAAGTGGAGCATGACGGTCAAACAATTGTATTAAACTATCTACAAGAAAATTAACTTTTGAGTCTATATCATTGAAATCAAAAATTAAATAAAATGGAATAGCAAATAAATCTTGTTCAAAATTATTGTAGTTAAATTTTTTAAAATTTCTGTAAGTAACAATTTTGGGCTCATTATGTCCACCATATACCTTTACCTTGCAATATACTAGCTGATGATCCGATACTTCACTGTCAATGACACCACTTTCCAGAATATTTTCTGTATTTAAGACAATAATAAGATCAATTAGTGTAGCGGTTGTGCTTGTTATTCTCGTTGGAGAGTCAATTATTTGAGAAAGATTGAATTCATCAAAAATTGAATACAAATTTTAAACATGTAAATTATTTAAGTTGTATAAGTTAATATTAAAATCCCCAGTACAGATGATATTAGTAGCACCAGTTGAAGTAATGCCTAAAGCGTCCTCAAACTCGGACAAAAAATATTCAATATCCTGAGAAGGTGACCTATAGCTAACGCCAATTACAATATTTTGTCTTTTTTTCTTTAAGGATATCCACAGCTGTTCAATATTATTGTTTTTATAAATTAGCGAAGTATTCATAGAATTATCGGCGTATATGCACACCCCACCACCTCTGGACCCACGATCCCGCCTATACAATTTAAAACCATCAATATTAATTAAATTATCATCTATACCACTATGCAACCAAGTTTCGCATATACAGGGAGCGGCAGAATAGACTTTACAATTTAAAATTGCTCTAAAATCAATATGCATTTTTTAAGCGTGTGATGTTTCTATCCATTAAATAAAGCATGCTTTGGAGTTTCTTTGACAGGTGTCAAAATGAATGACTGGCGTGTAGACTAACGAATTTTTTGTGTTGAAAATTTTATAAAAAATAATAGTATTATTCAAGTGCAACGTGATTTTAGAACTTTTGACGTGAGAAATGTTCCGTCGCGTCCAACAAATGTGTTGGGTCAGAAAATGGTAAACTGGAGGATCCGTTGTCAACTCTAAACATTCAGATCGTCCGCGATCAGTAAACACGCAAAAAAATCAAAAGATGTAAGTTTAACTGCCTCTAGAGAACTTTTTCCTTTACGTCTAATCTCACGCCGTGGTGACATAAACTGGCCCGCCAGATCACCCGATTTGACTGTACCCGATTCTTTTTTGTGGGGTTTTCTCAAAAGTCGGGTATTTCGACGATAGCCACGAAACATCGAACAATTAAAGGAAGCGATTAGCGACGAAATTCATGGAATTTCTGGCGCGGTGTTACGAGCCGTAATGAGTAATTTTGTTCATCGGTTAGAAGAGTGTATGGAGATGGAAGGGGGCCATTTAATCCACACAATTTTTTCTTAAGAATAACTCGCATTCTCTTTGTAAAATTCTTTGTTAAATCTTGTTACTTCACAAATAAAATATTTATTTCCAGTTGAAATTATAAAGTAAATTCTGCCGATCCAATATTTTGACACTTGTCAAAAAAACTCCAAAGCATGCTTTATTTAATGGATAGAAACATCGCACGCTTAAAAAATGCATATTGATTTTAGAGCAATTTTAAATTGTAAAGTCTATTCTGCCGCTCCCTGTACAAATAATATCAAATGAATTGTGTAATATTAACTGCTTTAGTTCAGGCAGTGACGGTAAAAGTGATCGTATATTTATGCTACCAATTTTAACAGACGAAAAACTCATGTTTAAAACAGAATATCAAATTTAATAAAAAAAAAAAAAAGAAAGAAATGAGTGGGGCAAATGAAAAAGTTAAATAAATGAATACAATCAGGAACGAGAACGTTTTTAACAAAATGTTAAATACTTTATTTCTGCGTATGTTTTATAGCCCCAGTACTTTATATTGTATCTTTTTATAATTAAATTGTAATACAAAAAGATACAATCACAAAAATAGGAAAAAAAACGAAACTTCTACTATTATTTCTTTAGCCTATGCTGTTTTTATATAAATTGCAAATAGATACATATTAAGTGAAAGCTACTATTCAGATTGAAAACATTTAACTTATGAAAAATTTAAAAAAAAAGAGACGGTACCTACAGACATACTATTCAAAATTCAATTTGTTTACATCTTCTATAGAGTAAATTTTTGTAATATTCTCTCCAAACTTGACAAAAATATTCCCATCTATAGTCCAGACCATACCATCAGTGCCACTCATTTTTTCTGTTAATAGTTTTATGATTTTTAACCGTTCTGCCGTAAGGTCTTCTCTTATTGTTATGCCACTTCCTTTCAATACTTTCTTGGTTTTATAAATATTCTGTTTGATATCGAGACGGGCAAGTTTAAAGAGAATGGGACGATTCTTACCCTGTGTAAATTTTCCACTCCTAAAACAGGCTTCCATGTCAGGTTCATTTACAGTTACGCCCAATTTTTTTGTAAATAAATTAAGTACCATTTTTGTGCAATTTTCAGTTTTAGATTCTTTACATCCATATATTCGAATAGACTTATGTTTTATTGATTGCTCATAGTGTTCATTATTTTCAACAAGTTTATGTATTATCTTCTCTTGATCTTCTAATTTTGCTTGCATTTCGGTATTTATCTTTTCAAGATTCTCTATTCTTTTTTCAAACTTTTCACTTATGGTACTGACAATTGCTGCTGTAATTTGATTTATGAACTCATCTGAGGAACATAGTTTAAGGACTGATGTTTTCACAATGGATTGTAAGTCATCCTCTGGTTTATTTGTGTTACCTTTCGCCCTGGGGCCTTATTCTCAGCCAGTGGATATCAGCGTTCCTATGAGAAAATCCGCCATGTTTCTACTGAAATCTAATAAGCCGTATTCTCGACCATTCCCTTCCTACGAAATTTCAGTAGAATACGAGCAATTTTGTTCTCCTGCTTTCCACCAAGCGAATTTTATAATTTCAAGAGAATCGCATGCGCATATAGTGTGCGCATAGTGTAATTTACTTTGCATTGTAGGCACAGATTAAGAAAAGTTGTAGGTTAACGAGGAGCGTTCCCATTCGTGTGAGAGAAGGTTCACTTCTCTCGATTTCGTCTCCTCGATGAGAATAAGCACCCTGGATGTCATTTTACTTACTTGTAAAATACTAATACTCGATAACACTCAAATTTATTATTTTAATGAGCAATTATTGCACATATATATATCTCTAAACAGAGTAGGCAGAGGAATCTAAATTTTTGTGAGCGAGTGTTACTTTAAGACTACCGATGACTGTATAATATTTTAAATCTGATACCACCATTCAGTGGCGTAGAAAAAGGGGTAACATAACACTTTTTTGTTAATAAAAAATGTGCTGTCAGATGTTTTGAAAATATCGTCTCATTTTCAAATTCCCCAATCAAAATGCTATAATAAAGATGCTCTTATTAAATATCTCCAGAGGCGTTCGTTTTCGAGATATTCACGGTTTTATGCGGTACCTACTTAATTTGTGAAAAACATTAAAAAGGGGCAATCATCACAAGGTAGATGAAAACAAAAACAAATGTAACTCAAACCTGCTTACCCAGTAAACCATCCTGTGATATTGATATCACTGGTACATACCAATAAGAGACACAAAATGACATACACAATTACATATGCCTGAGATATACTTGGTATATAAATTGAATTACGTATCAAGGCGTATATACTGACAACATAATTATGCCTACATTAAATGTATGTACTCATTGTTACATCATTACAATATTATAATGCCTACATTTTTTTTATATCCACACAATTACATTTAAGAGATATAACAGTTACTATATATCTAGTATATGTGTTCTTAGATATATATTTTATATAACATTTCTTGTATATATGATACGAGAGATTATTTATATCCTTGCGATGTGATATTGTGTTAGTCCCTGCTACAGTCAGTTTGATACACATATATTACGACGCCAATGCCTCTATGCCGTAGCCATATTGAAATAACAGATTGACATTTGACAGCACAGACAGCATTTTGGACTTTGGAGAGATTTTATTCTTGTGAAGTGATGTATTGTTGAAGTTTATGTTGTTTCTGGTGTATTTTATGCAGTTAAAGTGATTATGGTGTAAATAAAGACGTGAAGTATTTACAGGTAAATAAGACACTTGGCTGTGACCTTTATTTAATGTGAACCAAATAAAACATTTTTATTTTCTAGGCGTCATCAAAGATGAAGAATAATTAACCGCATTAATGAACTTGATGATCTACAAATTACAATCACAGAATAGAATTGTTATTTGTTCTGTGCTACAACCTTAAACGAAAAACGAAAATAATGCATTTATATTCAAGTGCAGCGAATGATTCCAGACAGTCAAGACACAAATTACATTTGTAGTATCATGAATGTCGTCTAGTATTTCAATGAAAATATTGCCATTGTAAGTAAATTATTTTAGATTTTTAATAAATATTACTTATTGTAAGACTTAAGTATAAAATCATAATTGGATCTGTTTAAGAAAGAACAATCATAGTTATATTAGATTGCTTATTTGTAGTTATCGTATTTGTAGTTATCATTACTCATTTTTTATTACAATTAAATAATTTTTAGATTAATTTTGCTTCTTACGATCAAAATTAAAAGCTAAAAGGTGTTGTTGGGTATAGTCATTGAGTAAAAAAATTATATATATATTTAATCAATATGATATAATCCTCCTAAGCACTAACTATAAAAAAAAGTCTTCTAATTTTTTTGTTTACTTTATTTTTTACTTGGAAACTTTTAAAATTGTGTAGCAGTTGTGTAGCACACATTCGTCAAATCCTATTTTATAAATATTGGAGAAAAAATTAATTAATGCATAGTATAATTATTCCAAATTTATCAAATCTGTTCATTTGAAATTGTATTTTTATGACACTCCAGTAGTTGATAATGTAAGATTAGCTAGTACTTAGAATTTAATACATCAAAATTGTGTTTAATTTTACTGGTTATTTTTAGGAGCAGTACTTCCCAACAAAGAAAATTTGAAACGGCATCTGCTCAATGGTTTCGCTATGCCAAACAGAGGTTTCAGCGAGTGAAAAACTAATGAATAAATACTAAGTATTTTTAATTGAACTATTACTATTAACGTTAATTTACTCTGAATAAAACATTAAAAATATTTGCTTTATTTATTTTTAGGTTATTCTAAACACCCTGTATAGTGATGGCTCATGGACTTTCGGGATACTGTATTTTAAGTTTTAAGGATATGTAAGGCCTACTCCAAATCGTAAGAGATTTCACCCAGAATCGAAATAATTAATATTTGGTGAAAAAATTATTTCAGTATCAGTTTACAAAAGAAATCCCATGTCGACCCTGGAAAGTGTTGAAAATCGTTGTTTTAATTATTTCTCTAATGCCAGCATAATCTTCGATAAAATATATCCTCCCTTTTTTCTTTTAAAAATTATTAATTTTTGTGAAAGTATAGGCATTTAAAACTTTATACATATTTTGGTCTCAAGAAATTTCAAATGCCGTATTTCCAAAGATTGATATTTCTTCAAACTAAAAAAAAGGGAGCCATGTATTATCACATCACGGATTATGTTGGTATTTTTGAAATTATTGAAACATCGATTTCCAACATATTTCTTGGTCGGTTGAGGGTTTTACAAATTTTTTTTTGCAAACTGATATTGAAAATTTTTTTTACCAATATTATCAGATCGATTGCTGGTGAAAACTTTTATGATTTGGTGTAGGTCCCATATCTTTAAAACTTGAAATATATGTAATCGTTAGTATGTCTCATGTATGAGCACAAAACTACATTGGAAGTATATACCCTGTAGTATATTATAGAGATAAAGTTAAGTTATATACCAGTACTGTCACGATGTAATATTCTATGAGAGTACTCACAGGGATGTACCTAGAATCTAACATGGCCTATATACTTAGTACGTATCGTTCAAGTGTACATGCGGAGGACATTAAGATGTACCATGTACAGTCATGCGACGTACATGGTACATTGCCTGCAACTTTTAAGTTAGGTTGTTATATACTAAGTATATGTCTGGTACGTGCATGTGTTTACTGGGTAACTGTCAAGAAATTACATTTTAATCTCAAAGGTGCACTTCTTAACAAATTCATATTGAAAATTTCCTTTTTTTGATTAATCGTTCAGTAGCAATATTTTATAAAAAGTACTAAAATGGTAAATTACACATGTGCGGAAGTTTTTATTTTTCTTGTACATTATTAAAATATTCTACCTTTGCTTTGCTATTTTATTGACTAAGTACATTAAAAATGTTTTATTAAACACATGAGTATTGCCACATAAAACCGAGAATATCTCGAAAACGAACGCCTCTGGAGATATTTAATAAGAGCATCTTTATTATAGCATTTTGATAGGGGAATCTGAAAATGAGACGATATTTTCAAAACATCTTACAGCAAATTTTTTTTTAACAAAAAAGTATTAGGCTACCCCTTTTTCTACGCCACTGAATGGTGGTATCAGATTTAAAATATTATACAGTCATCGGTAGTCTTAAGTAACACTCGCTCACAAATATTTTGATTCCTCTGCCTACTCTGTTTAGAGATATAGCTAAATAACTAATCTGTCAGTCGACACTATAACACCCTGTATTTTGAAAACGAAGCGTTTTTCGACGAAACTGTATAGAGGTTTTAGTTTTATTTTAACGTTCACTACAAGCTCTTAAATTTATGGTAGTCAATTTGGAAACACCTTGTATAGTTGATGTTTAGCTGTAAAGAAAAAAAATCAAGTTTTTGAAGTCCTGTATCTCAAAACCTATTGGTCGTACAAAGCTGCACTTAGTCTCTAAATTGAGGAAATTTTATCGGATTGAAAAAAGCTAAGATTACTTTTTTACGTAGGATCCATTATTTACAAGTTATAACCCAAAAACTAAAAAAAGTAAAAAAATATCGTGATTTTTCCACCACCACGCAGCAAGCACAAGTTTTTCGAAGCTGCAAACTTGGTTTTATACAGCTGATATGAATCCTAACAACATATGAAAAATTTATAACTACCGGATTTTTTGCGAACTAGAATGTATTAAATGACTGGCCTATACAGGGTGTCCCTAAACTACGTTCGGAAAATTCGGGAGGTGATTGCATGCGCAAAAATATGAAGAAATGGTCCTATGGACATGGGTCCGCAAATGGCTCCTAAGGGAGCTACGGCCCCCTGAAGTTGGCGCCCCAAATATGTTTTTTTTTAAATATCTCAGGAACTCTTTGAGCTACTGACATAAAATTTGGCATGCTATCTATCGTTAGTAAGGGTTATGAATCTGCATTATCAACAATAGAATATATTAACCAGAGGCGTACTAAACTGGAGGGGGCTCCTATATTTTTCCCACCAATTTTTTTGTTTGTCATTTTCTTGCATTTTTGATATCGGAAATGAATTTCCTGAACAATTTTACGTAAGAAAGATCCCCTTGTTGGTGAGCCGTAGGACGCACCGTTTTCGAGAAAAATGGGATTATGTAAAACGGTGTTTAACTTACGTGCAGGTAGATTTTGAAGATAGGTAATTAATTAAAATCTAGTGGGCACCTGTCAAAATCTGATACTTCTGTCAATTTTATTATTAATAATTCAAAACAGTAGAGTTGTTGATGGTGCTTCTTCTGTTGAATTTGAATTAAAACTCAAAAATGGAGGCATATGCATTGGGGCGCCAACTTCAGGGGGCCGTAGCTCCCTTAGGAGCCATTTGCGGATCCATGTCCATAGGAACTTTTCTTCATATTTTCGCGCATGCAATCACCTCCCGAATTTTCCGAACGTAGTTTAGGGACACCCTGTATATTTATTATTCATATTAAAATACATTTTAATAATAATTTTTTTTATTTTCAATAAAAAATTTATTGTTTGTTTAAACATCAATACCTATACTAAACTTTAATATCAGTTAAATAGTTATTTTTTTTGCTTTAATATCCATTGTGGAAGAAAGTAAACCCTTTTTATCGGTTTCAGGATATTAATCCTTTGTTTACATATGCAAAAGTAGGCTGGTAGATAAGTAATAACTAAAGTTGTACAGTTATATTTATTGCTTGTACGGTAATATTACAATACAGATCTGTCAATAACTGTCAACAGATGAAATAATAAATAATGAAACTATAGGGCTATTTATTAATACAAACAGACAGAAAACTGCAAACAATAATAATTAAATACTGAAATCCAACTGAAATGTATTTTCAGGCAATCCAAGGTCCATTTTTATGTAGCCGTTGTGACACTAAAAATGTAAACATTTATGTAGTATGAAAAAAGGTAACAAATAAAAACAAACAAAATATAACTGTAACCATGGCGACAAATCAACCCATACAGACTTGACCAACTAATGAAATGAAAACGTTATTAATAAGAGAATATCAAAAGGTAATACCCAGACAGCACAGGTACATCCTCTGTACGTTTGATGGATATCCATATTGGACATGAAGGACATAGAGAGGATATCCTTATGAACAACATATGGACCACATGGGATATCTTATGGATATTCTTTTGTCACAACTTTAGATGTCCATACATTGTCCATTCTAAAGCCTTACAGATATCCACTGCACATAAATTCCTTTATCAGGGGAATAACACACATATCTAACCTGCCCCCGGCTGCTAACTCGCAATTAATAGACCTCATGTCATGCCTGATGCATTTGATAAAAAAAAAACAAGAGCATGTGGGGGGATTTGAACCCGGAACCTTCTGCTTGCCAGCCGTGCTCCTTTGCGCTTGGCTATCACACCACTGACAAGTTGCGAGTAAAGCAAAAATAAGTTCATTGACAACTAACTTCAACTTTACAATCCAGCCTTCCACGCAAATATGGATAATTATTTATTACTGCCTCGCTATACTGTATTGAATTCTTCATTCTATAAAAATGCACTTCGGTAGTTTTAACGACACAATCATTTTTTTCTACAATAATTTAACCGCTTATGATGATATTTGAGGTGTTATTAATTGTCAATTAAATAGGTATCCGTAAAATGAAAATACTGCGACCATTTAATTTGTTGTCATTAAATATCCCTCTTTTACAAATGTTTAGAAAATATCCAAGGACGACCAGAGCGGATAAAAAATGCATAATTAGGTATATCCATATTTTACAATATCGGATATCCCAAGACTTTCCAGAAATGGATATCCATAAACAGTTAAAGTATGGATATCCACTGGTTTTACTTTGACATATATCCTATGGATATTCAAATCTGGTCCGAGGTTCCATAAAATTAAACTAATTGAAGCCCGTATAAAGAAAAAGAAAATTCCACCGGAACCTTATACTAAGACGCATTAAAAGATTTCATTTAGAGCTAAATAAACCAAAGTAAGGGAGGTCCCAGCAGGACCTCCAGTGGATATCCATTAAAAAATGTCCACTAGATATCCATTACATACACATGGATATCCGGGACAATAAATGGACCTAAAAAGTACATATTTTGGATATCCGGTGCTGTCTGGGTATCTATTAATAATGTCTTTATTTTCTGAAACCGATAAACTATTGAACAAATCACGGATGTTATGAATCATAACAGCCTTAGATGTCTTAAAATCCTCGCTCTACGAGCTCGGCTTTCAAACCGACATCTGCGGTAGTTATGATAGTCATAACATTCCTTGATATGTTAATAGCTATTACATGAACTATAACAATATCTAAATACCTACTTTTTATCTGGTGGCATGTCATAATGACATCATTATGTCATTTGTTTATAGTGACATAAGTAAGTTCATTATGGTACAAGGATCATAATGAAATTCCAGAAAGTACTAGTACCATAATGAGATTCAAAAAGTACTATTACAATAATTTTGACTTGTGTAAAAATTCTATAACATTACTATCAATAAGATAAGTTTAGAAGAAAATATATGTCCTAGATCAAAAAATTTTATTCAAAATACAATTTAACTTAATTAATTATTATAAATTGCAAAAGAGCAATTAAAACTGAACCTTCATTTATCATCACATTCTTCGTGTTCTTACTGGTACACCATTCCTCATTACGAGCAAACACAGGTTCATATACAAGCCGTGATTTTTCAGGCAAAAGAGAGTCCACGACATTTCCTGCAATTTCTTCCAAATCGGAGGGTAAACTTTCATCATAATCACCATATAATGTTTTAATTCGTTCAATACATATTCAATTTGCAACTTATAGCAGTGTTTGACAGCTAAATAAATAATTTGTTGATGTGTTGTCAAGGAAACGGTAAGGCACAGGTCACTTACTATTTTTTAAATAAATAACTTAATGCACCTGCCATCGTTTTAAAAATACAAAATTTTAAATTTTTAGAAAAATATAATTTTACATTGATATGCCACACCAGATAAAATTTTGTATGTAATTTGGATCATAAAACACGCATTATGGTACACCCCGTGTTTTCAGACTCGGCTAACGCCTCGTCTGATGATCTTCACGGCTAGTACCATAATGCTTGTCTTTATGATCCTTATTACATAAATAACTATTATATCTAATAACTATAATGTTATCTTATTTAATTATTACATACCTATAATTATTCCTTTCTTATTTTCTTAATATTAATAATTATCATTGTGTTAACATTATCATAATTATAAATAAAAAAAATATATATTTGAAATCGCTGTTACGCGTGTTTAAAAGGAAGGTAGGTACCACGGTGTAAGACAATTAGGTGATGAAACGCCTCAATGTATCGTATGGTTAGAGTTTCGCCAAACTGTTAACGCAAGAGACGCGAAATCGTAAGACAAAGAGAGGCAGTACAAGGCCACGCGGGCTGCGCCTTGCATGAGACGGCGGTAATTGCAGGAACCCGATCCATGACAGCGCATGCGCCAAGACGGCGCGCTGTCTGATATGTTGCCTACTTGTCTTTGCGCCAAAGTGAACAGTAAAAAAAATTCCTTTAATCTAATAAAAAAAAATTCCTTTATCAGGGGAATAACACACATATCTAACCTGCCTCCGGCTTCTAACTCGCAATAGACCTATTAATAAAAAAAAATTCCTTTAATCTAATTTAAAAAATTCCTTTATCGGGGGAATAACACACATATCTAACCTGCCTCCGGCTATCGCCTCCGGCTTCTAACTCGCAATAGACCTCTTCATAAAAAAAAATTCCTTTAATCTAATAAAAAAAAATTCCTTTATCATGCCTGATGCATTTTAATAAAAAAAAAAAAAACAAGAACGTGTGGGATTTGAACTCGGAACCATCTGCTTACCAAGCCGGCTCGTTTCCGCTGGGCTATCACACCACTGACAAATTGCGAGTAAAGAAATAATAAGTTCAGTTATATAAGATATAGGCGATTCCTATTTTATCGTCTTTTAGCGCATGCGTGGACAATGGATCGGGTTCCTGCAATTACCGCCTTGTCTTGCATGTACCGAAACTGTGGTAGGTATGCACTCATTTACCGGGAAACCCGGAAACCGAGTAATATTTGTAAATTAGGTAAACAGTGTGTGCATAATATATAATTTTACCAGCTATAGCCGAATTTGTTAGTGTGAAATCTAGGGGAGGTCTAAATTATTTAAATGGAACTATATTCAATTACATCCTTGGAAAACATTTTATTCAAGCATCTCAACTTAGTTGACGTATTTGAAGAGACCATTGACGAATTCTTATGTATTAATCAGAGCAAAACACTAAAATTTCCCTGCCTGTGAATCCCACTCTCAAGACGTAATTACAAAACTAATTTTATTTTACATAACAATGCGGGTAATAGTTATTTATGTATCAAGGCATTAAAGTTTAACTTTTTATCATGAAGGTGGAGTAAATAAACCACATAAATGATAAAAAGGACCTTTAATGCCGAGGTGCATATTAATTTTTTTTTAAATCTAGAAACTGAAATTAAGATTAATTAACTCTATATTTTAAATAATTTTCAGTGACATTAAGAAATGTCATATTTATTTAAAATTTTAAGTGACATTGGGAAATGTTACAATTATTTTTAAAGTGTCAAATCGGAATAATTTTTTGTAAGAAAATCATTATTTTTAGCAATTATAATAGTGATAATACAATTCTGAATGTAAAAAACTGTATTTATTATTTATTTACCTTTTATTACAACACAATTATTGTCACAAGCAATGAAAAATTTATGTTTACATTTATCTGTCACTCGGCCAACTACAAAAATCGTACAATAATATGGATTACTTTTAATGACTATTTCTATCACTTTAATGCCGATTTTGGGATACTTTAATGCCGATTTAAAGAAATAGTTATTTATGTATCAAGGCATTAAAGTTAATCTTTTTATCATGAATGTGGAGTTTAGGGCCGAGGCAAATAAACCACATGAGTGATAAAAAGGAACTTTAATGCCGAGGTGCATATCGCATTTTTTTTTATCCAAAAACTATGAAATTAAGATTAACTCTATTTTTTAAATAATTTTCAGTGACATTAAGAAATGTCATAATTATTTAAAATTTTAAGTGACATTAGGAAATGTCATAATTATTTTTAAATGTCAAGTCTGATCACTTGAGATTTTGAGGTACTTTAATGCCGATTTAAAAAAAAACAGTTTTTTAAAAGAGAATCCCAGACAAAAACAAAGTCTTTTTCCAACAAAAAGAAGGAATCTAGATTGCAATTAACCTGATACTCTATTATAGTTGATTCAATTTACCACATTAAATTTCTGAGCACATTGCAAGAGATTTAAATTAAAATTTAAGAATCAATATCAAATGTGATTAATAGTTTTTTCTCTTTTTTTTTGATTTTGGACAATAAAAATATCTAAGTAATAATGCTTTATGTTTACTTAACTTGAATAGTTATTTAATTTTTCAATAAATAAATAAACATGTTTTCGTATACATTATTTATTTCACTCACGTATCCCTTATTATATATTCGTTATCACATCAAAATATACTACTATTTTTACTTTATTTACAATATTAAAAATATTATCTTTAAATAAATACCTTATTGCAAGCAATAAATGATTCTTTCGATCAATGCGATCATTGACATAATATAAAAATCATTACTTACTACAGCTGTTTTAATTAAATTCTATAGGTATAGTGTAAAAATATTGTTTCGTTTTTAATGAGTGAAGTTAATTATTTAGATATATAATACTAGAACATTTAAAAAGAATTGCTTTAGATTTTAAACAGCTACATCCATACAATGAGCCCGATTCACGGTAAAATATGCGGCCCTGTTCTACCATCTCTCTCTATTCCCAGCGTTAACAAATTGAGGACGCGGCCGGCCGGCTCGTGGCATCACCTAATTGTCTTACATCGTGGTAGGTACACTGCGCGTCATATATATGTGGTACACTTTGATTTTATCAATGTAAATCTGGCTCAACTTGTCAAATTTGACATTATAAGATCTGTCACAGATACTTATAAAGTGAACTGGGGAGGATGCAATTCTGACGTCTCTGAGTCTGATCTGATCATTAACCTACAAAGTTATTAAATGACAGTTATTGCATCAGTCACGCGCAGGAAGATCACCTTACACAACTAAAAGAATCTGATTTTCGGGTTATAACTGTTGTTGTACACAATAGGCATTTACGATAATTGGAGCGGGTAATGTATCCTGGTACATTGCGGTAATCAGCTGTTTTATGTCAATACATCTACCGAGCTAAGAATTACCGAACGCAAAATTTCAAATGTAACCTAAATCACTTGACTAATTAATAAATAATTGAAAATTGAATTACTTTTTTATTTTATGCTTATTCATAAGTCCTTACTGCTCGCCATGTCAAAATGGAAAGTAAAAAAACATTTATATGTATTGCATATTTAGGTATACTTAGTTCATTATACATATACATAAATGTTTCCGTCCTCATCTAAAATTACTTCATTATTTTCGTCAGTGATGGGTTTCATTTGTCTAAAATACTCACAAAATGTCAAAAATTAAGTTTTTTTAATCATATTTTAAGGTTATACTGCATTTACCAACCGATGTAGTCGATCCATAAATTTTGGATCGGGTAGATGTAGCGAATACATTCGATACATTTACCGAACGCGGTTCGGTAGATATGTTCTTATTATCGAACGCTCTGATACATTGCGGTATGTAGCGCTCCAATTATCGTAAATGCCTAATGTATATATACCGCGCAGTGTACACTGCGTGGCATATAATTGAGATACACTTTGATTTTATCAATGCAAATCGGGCTCGATTTGTCAAATTTGAGATCTAGCTTAAATAATTATTTCAAAAATAACGAAGCCTAGAGAGTTAAGCGAAATTCAGAAAATACAAATAATTGCCAAAATTGAGGGAGGATGGTCTATAAGAAGGATAGCAGAAGAATATCATTTAAGCAAAACTACTATTCATAGAATTAAGAACCGATGGGAGAAAAAGAAAAAGGCAATTCTTTAAGTTTGATTTTAGTCAATAATTTCGATATTATTGTTGTTAAAATTTAAAAAAATATTTGTATTTTATTAATGTTCCTTCCACACAAGGCGTGTGCAGTCCTTTTCAATTTTGACATCTCTGGTATCAATAACCTATAAATAACTTTAAATATATCACTTTGCATAGATAACACTAAGGAAGATCAACTAACTAAATAACTAAGAAACGTGATTTTCAATTGTGTTGTACCACATTTATACTTATGTCGTGCAGTGTACACTGCGCGGCATATAATTGTGGTGCACTTTGATTTTTCAATGTAAATCTAGCTCAACTTGTCAAGTTTGACATTGTAAGATCTGTCATAGATACTTTATAAAATGAACCTGAGAGGTTGCAGTTCTGACGTCCCTGATCTGATCATTAACCTAGAAAGCCTACAAATGACAGTTTTCGTCAATCAAGCTCAGGAAGATCACCATACACAACTAAAAAAACCTGATTTTCAGGTTACAACTGTTAACTGCTGTACCACATATATATGACGCGCAGTGTACTATCGCGGCCGAAAAAAAGTAATCGATTTTTTATCAAGTAGTACGTTTTTTCGAAAAATTTCCCTTTGTAAATGGGAGTATTTACATCAGTTATGTCAATTAAATTATTTTGACAAGAAATCATTGGTGGGGTCATATTTATTGAAAAAAAACTAATAAGAAATAAGCTGTTAATATTCTTTAATTATAAGAAAACAATTAATTAGTATGGTTTTGAGAGAAGCAGAAAAAAGCTACGTCATCGCCAAACTTGGAGAAGGGTGGCCTTAACAACGCATAGCAAGTGAAATTAATTGCAGCTAAGGCACAATTCAAAAACTAAACAAAAAGACAGAATACCTTTCGTTATTATCTGTTTTGTGCAAATATTCTTCATCAAACCTATGACTCCTGGGACGGTAAAACTCGCAGTAGACCATTGTAGCAGGACAGAAATATCTTTTTGTCGGAAAAGACTACTCGCTCCCAGTAACGATCGTTTTCATTAATAAAAGTATTTGCAAACTGCATTCTTGCCTCTTTATTAACATCTGTTAGTCGGGGCTTTTTAGCACTGGCACAGTTAAATAGACCTTGCTCTCGCAACCGTTTTCTTGCTGTCATAACAGACGCTGAGAAGTTGGTTTGCTCTTTGGCTTCGATAGAATTAGAAAAATGGGTTTAAATTCACATTAACCAGGGTATTGTCGTTTTCTAGAGTATTCTCTCTTGGCCGCCCAGAACCCACTGCCCTGCTCAGATCATAAGTTTCCATCCACTTTTTGTTAGTTTTTGAATCGTGCCTTTGCTTCAATTAATTTCACTTGTTGAGAGTTGAGACCACCTTTCTCCAAGTTTGGAGATGATGTAGCCTTTTTCTTATTAAGGCATGATTAAGTAATAAAAAATAAATTTTTGCTTAATATGACAATGACGTTGACATTAATAAAAAAAATATTGGGATTGATGCGACACTGAATAGAACCATAGTTACAACGGGAAAATCAGTCGATTACTTTTTTTCGGCCGCGATAGTACACTTGATTTCAAAAAAAAGTAGTACACTTTATTTTAGCAATGTAAACATGACTTTTGCAAAATATAGTCATCTAAAAGTCAACTGTCACATTTTTTTTCAAGTTGAAGTTTATTAATATTCAAGTTTGATTAGGGAACCATTCTTGAAAATTTTAAATATTTACAACTAACAGAAATTCAGAAGATTAGGTATTGTTTCCAAATTGGAAAATGGATGGTGCGGAATTGCTTCTGAATATAACATAAATAAATCCACTCTGATGAAAGTTAAAAAAATATGGGAAAATGAAAGAAACTATATCCCCCAAGCATGTATCTGGTAGGCCTAAACGAAGTAATGAGCAACAAGATGAAACCCTTATAAATTAGTGAATGCAGTTTTGAAAACAAATTTTCCCGCATCAAGATCTATACTGCCTGTAGAAGAATTAAAAATAGCATTCTGAAGTGTGCTGCTAGAAAATACAAATTAACGGAGGAAAAAAACAAGGACTGATCATTTTTGCACTCAACCATAATATTATTGTTGAACAATGAAGACTTTTGGTCAAAAGTAATATTTTCTGACGCAAAAGTTTTCCAGTCGTGTAATGATGGATATATAACTATAATCTTATTATCTATCGTCATCAAAATGCGGAACAACTTCGTGCCATAATTGAAGATGAATGGGAAAGTTTATGTAATACCCAAATTGCAGAAGATTTAGTTTTATCAATGCCTAGGAGGCTACAAGCAATTTTAGATGGGGATGGAGCAATGACTCAATATTAATTACTGTTATTTATGTTGTAATTTGTTTATTTGTGTTTTAAATTTTTATTAAAAATGTTATATTTAAAATATATTTCTACTAAAAATAGGATTATTTAATTATTTACCAGTATAAACTTACGTAATTACAAGTGACTGCCATCTATATTTTCATTATTAAGTTAATTTCAATAATTTACTGTCAAAAGAACAATTTAGACAACTAGAAATAGGCCATTTCCCATTTCCTTATCTAAGAGCTGTACTACTTTTTTTTTAAATCAAGTGTTGGCCTATTTCTAGTTGTCTAAATTGTTCTTTTGACAGTAAATTATTGAAATTAACTTAATAATGAAAATATAGATGGCAGTCACTTGTAATTACGTAAGTTTATACTGGTAAATAATTAAATAATCCTATTTTTAGTAGAAATATATTTTAAATATAACATTTTGAATAAAAATTTAAAACACAAATAAACAAATTACAACATAAATAACAGTAATAATATTGTGTCATTGCTCCATCCCCATCTAAAATTGCTTGTAGCCTCCTAGGCATTGATAAAATTAAATCTTCTGCAATTTGGGTATTACATAAACTTTCCCATTCATCTTCAATGGGCTCATTTCGTGATATTTGCTTTTTAATTTATTTTAGCATTTTCTGTAAGTATTTCATCCTCTAAGTATATAGTGAAAAAATTAGATCGCTAGCGTTAATATTAACCCTAATATTTGATTTCAAATTCGTAACATATTTGAAACGGCTATGACGTCACACCACCCGACTCCTCTGGTTCTATGAGTTATGCGGATATATGGTATTTAGATTTCGCTGTACCAAGGACGAAGCACTTAAAAGATGAACGAAATTACCACTTCCGCCGTGTGTGTAGTAACTGCCGCCGGTATGAAACTATAGGAAAGAAGCTAGCGGCCGACCGCTGCGAGTGGTGTGACGTCACAGCGCTCTATTTTCATTATTTATTTTGAGGGAGAAGCAGTTGGAAAAAAAATTTAATATTATGCACATTTACTAATTACAAGGTGTACTTTCGGAATATGAATTAAAAAATTTTTCCGAAATGAGCCCATTATGGCACGAAGTTGTTCCGCATTTTGATGACGATAGATAATAAGATTATAGTTATGTATCCATCATTACACGACTGGAAAACTTTTGCGTCAGAAAATATGACTTTTGACCAAAAGTCTTCATTGTTCAACAATAATTATGGTTGAGTCCAAAAATGATCAGTCCTTGTTTTTTCCTCCGTTAATTTGTATTTTCTAGCAGCACACTTCAGAATGCTATTTTTAATTCTTCTACAGGCAGTAGATCTTGATGCGGGAAAATTTGTTTCCAAAACTGCATTCACTAATTTATAAGGGTTTCATCTTGTTGCTCATTACTTCGTTTAGGCCTACCAGATCCATGCTTGGGGGATATAGTTTCTTTCATTCTCCCATATTTTTTAACTTTCATCAGAGTGGATTTATTTATGTTATATTCAGAAATCAGAAGCAATTCCGCACCATCCATTTTCCAATTTGGAAACAATACCTAATCTTCTGAATTTCTGTTAGTTGTAAATATTTAAACTTTTCAAGAATGGTTCCCTAATCAAACTTGAATATTAATAAACTTCAACTTGAAAAAAAATGTGACAGTTGACTTTTAGATGACTTATAAATATTTTTGCAAAAGTCATGTTTACATTGCTAAAATAAAGTGTACTACTTTTTTTGAAATCAAGTGTACACTTGATTTCAAAAAAAAGTAGTACACCTTATTTTAGCAATGTAAATATGGCTTTTGCAAAAATATTTATAAGTCATCTAAAAGTCAACTGTCACATTTTTTTTCAAGTTGAAGTTAATTAATATTCAAGTTTGATTAGAGAACCATTCTTGAAAATTTTAAATATTTGGCAATTTTTAATAATGGTTAGACAACTAACAGAAATTGAGAAGATTAGGTATTGTTTCCAAATTGGAAAATGGATGGTGCGGAATTGCTTCTGAATATAACATAAATAAATCCACTCTGATGAAAGTTAAAAAAATATGGGAAAATGAAAGAAACTGTATCCCCCAAGCATGGATCTGGTAGGCCTAAACGAAGTAATGAGCAACAAGATGAAACCCTTATAAATTAGTGAATGCAGTTTTGGAAACAAATTTTCCTGCATCAAGATCTACTGCCCGTAGAAGAATTAAAAATACGGAGGAAAAAAACAAGGACTGATCATTTTTGCACTCAACCATAATATTGTTGAACAATGAAGACTTTTGGTCAAAAGTCATATTTTCTGGCGCAAAAGTTTTCCAGTAGTGTAATGATGGACATATAACTATTATCTTATTATCTATCGTCATCAAAATGCGGAACAAATTCGTGCCATAATTGAAGATGAATGGGAAAAGTTTATGTAATACCCAAATTGCAGAAAATTTAGTTTTATCAATGCCTAGGAGGCTACAAGCAATTTTAGATGGGGATGCATGGTAGAGATATAACATGGTATGTCACGGCGCACATTTTAACTACCGCTAGGACTACGTCATCAAGTAGAAATCTTGGCGCGAATTTTAAATATAAAGTAGAATAATTGGATAGATTTTGCTATTTCTAAATAACATCTAATCTTGAAATTAAGTACCTACAAATTGAAAATCAACGATGCTTATTATCGGAATGTTTACCTGCACTTTTAATTAGAATGTATTTGACATAATATGAAATAAACTTTGAAATTATAATCATGATTTTTAATAAATAAAAGTTGTAACATTTCACATTTGTAGACTTTAATTGAAAATAATTTATTCTTTCATTGAATATAGAATGTTAGATAATGTTTACATAATAATTGTTCATAATATTCGATGAAAGAATATATAGTTTAAAGTAATGAAGTGATATTCAACAAAGTTGAAATCTACTTACTATTAAAAAGGACATGGAAAAACATAATAATAACTACATAATAAAGCATAACATAACTATTTTTTGAATCCTGTAAATTTTGTGATCTTGTTTGTTTTTCTAGAGTTATCTTGTATTTTTCTGTTGATTTCTCGTAGACGAATTTAAGTAAGTTCTTGTCCAAACGAGACAAATTGAATAGCATAGTTGGCAAGCATCTTTTGCTATATTGTCAAAGATTTGATCCTCTTCAATTTCTCGCCGTGGTTAAAGGAGTCCTCCATGACCTTTGAGCATTTTTCAATTAAAACTGATACCACCAGACTAAATAAATAAATTCAAATAACCAAAACTTAACATTCTTAATGTTGTGTAGCAGATTTGACAATTTGTTATTTGACAGTTGACAGTTCCCACTTTGCAGAAAACAGATAGCTATTTAGTGGCACTCAACAAGTTTTTCTACTTGCGCAGTACAGTACGAAAATCGAGCCGAGATAAAACTAACCATATTTTATCTCAACCATGATGGGGATGGAGCAATGACTAAATATTAATTACTGTTATTTTTATGTTGTTGTTTATTTGTGTTTTAAACTTTTATTCAAAATGTTATGTTTAAAATATATTTCTGCTAAAAATAGGATTATTTATTTATTTATCAGTATAAACTTACGTAATTACAACTGACTGACATCTATATTTTCATTATTAAGTTAATATCAATAATTTAGGTACTGTCAAAAGAACAAATTAGACAACTAGAAATAGGCCATTTCCCATTTCTTTATCTAAGAGTTGTACTACTTTTTTTTGAAATCAAGTGTACCTACTTGTTTTTAAATATGAATATTTTTAAGCAATAAACAATTTTTTACACTTTTAGCACTTTAATATATCAAAAAAATATAAATTTGGACTTATACAGACCAAATTTCTCAAATTGGGAAAAATCACGACTCGCTAGATGGCGCTGTGACTAATGTCAAAATATGACGAAAACGTGAACAACAAATTGTTTAATGGAAAGTGAGTGGTTTTTTAAAAATTGTTTACATCTGTGAATTCTGGGGCAGTTATATTTAATATATTAGTGAAATATGTATAAGATACGACCTTATGGTAAAAATTTCTGATAAATATTTCACGTATATGTGAAAATAAAAAATTGAAAAAAATAAAAGTTTGGAGTAGTGTATACTGTTTCTTCATTTTTTTATATCCCAATATTCATTTAACATTTTAGTCACTGGTTAGGTATTATATCTGGTCACTGGGTTGAAGAGAAGCAATTTATTCAGGCAAAACGCACAATGTATCAAAGTAAGCAAATGGTTTGTAACGTTTTGACTGCAACATCTGCAACTTTGAGCTAAAACATCAATGAAATTGACTCAGCCAGGCTGTGTATTTGAAATTGTAGATGTCAGCATCAGCATATAGCACAGCTTAAGTAAGTATACATATAGGTTTTAAAAAGAATGAATTTAAAATAAACCTGCGATGCTTTCGCTGGAGTAGTTTAAAATGGGGAACTTCAGAACAGATAATAAAAGGTTAAAAACAAAACATTTATTTAAAATACATTACATTATACAATAATATTTAATAATAGATTATTTACAATTCACAAAAAATGCACGTTGATTTCCAGTAACATTGAAATGCAAGTGACATGAAATTATTACCATATGCCTTGTATATATTACTAATCTGTATCAAAAAAATGCTTCTACTAACATGTAGTTAGTAATTTAAATTGATTTGCCAATTTTTAAAATATCTTCCCATATCTTGTAAAATTTTTGATCCGGAACAGGAAATTTGTGAAAAGAATTTTAACTAATACGAACTACATTGAGGGTTCAGGACATAACATACTTCTGGACGTAGAGGCCACCGTTTTATGAATTTGTTGCCTGTTTTTGCCTTTAGAACAATTAATCCAAACACTAACACTAATTTTATCACTTAAATATGGTCGACTTCAAATTTGTAAGACATATAAAAAACCGGCGGCTTGTTTGATGCCCATAAAAACTTTAAACAAGCCGCCTCTTTTTATGTGCTGTATAGATATGACACAGACTTTACCATACAAATAAGAACAAACTGTAAAAAACTAATGCCTAACGAGAAAACTCCATTAAAATTGCATACAACCGACTTTGTTGTTCACGTTTTGGATAGTTCAGATTTTAACGATAGATGTCGCCCACTCCATATGTTTCATTTTGTAAAAACATAATGGTGAAGAAAATATTAAACGCATTGTGTACTCGAACGAACAAATTTTTGCGCTAATCGAATTATATCAAGAGAATGAATATTTATGGAACATAAAATCATCAGAATACAAAAACAATATTAAAAGAAGAGCTGAAATGCGGGAGAAATTGGGTTTAACTGAAGACCTAGTGAAAAAGAAGATAAGCTCATTGAGAGTCACGTATTTGATGAAGAAAATGAAAATGTAGGTATGATAGCCGGAGACAGGCCCGGACTGAAGCGGTGGGCAACCGTGCAAATGCCCGGTGGGCCGCTGGGCCACCACACAGTGGGACAAAAGTGACTTCTTTTCAGTCTGCAAGTCTTAATACTTAAGCAATCGAAAAGTTCTTTTATTTTGAAACGTTCGTTTTTTAATTGCCTATCGATCTGTCGAGGTAGATTTTCCAATTTTGCTACTAATTTTTCAAACATTTTCTGTAGAAGTTTGAATTTTCATCAAAAAATGTCTTTTTTGTATAAGTATCACTTTACAGACCGTATTTCTTAAGTAATCATGACAATTTTTTTTTAAATCTTCGTTTATTGATAGCCTATCGATCTGTCGAGCTAGATTTTCGAATTTTGCCATTAATTTTTCAAACATTTTCAAATTTCTTTGATTATTTTACTCACCTTAAAATTATCACATAATCTGACCAATCACAAACCAAAGACAGCTTGTATTACAGCGAAAACACCCGCTGTCTTTCAATTCTAATTGGTCTGTGAGCGTGGTGTTTTCAACTACGTAACCATAGATATGGATGGCCGTAACCATGGATACGGATGGCAAAGCAAAGTTTGACAGTTTAATAAAAATTAATTATAGAGACAGACGTCAAAATGAGTCGCTTCGGTGCTACTTCAAGTGAAGTTATCAACCAAAATATTTGCTCGTGAAATAGTCTAATAAAATACCACTCGTGATTGAATTTATCTTATAAGTCTGTCTTTTATTTCTAAACTCAACTGAATTGCTTGAAAACACCACTCGTCCTACGGACTCGTGGTGTTTCCATAAGCAACTCAGTTTCTTTAGAAATAAATCGACAGACTTATCGCGAAAATTCAATCTCTTGTGGTATTACTACTGACTATTTCACTCACCTTAAAATTATCACATAATCTCACCAATCACAAACCAAATACAGCTTGTATTACAGCGAAAACACCGACTGTCTTTCAATTCTAATTGGTCTATCAGCGTGGTGTTTTCAACGACGTAACCAAGGATACGGATGTCCGTAATCGTGGATACGGATGGCCGTAACCATGGATACGGATGGCAAAGCAAAGTTTGACAGTTTAATAAAAATTAATTATAGAGACAGACGTCAAAATGAGTCGCTTCGGTGCAAGTGAAGTTATCAACCAAAATATTTGTTCGTGAAATAGTCTAATAAAATACCACTCGTGATTGAATTTATCTTATAAGTCTGTCTTTTATTTCTAAACTCAACTGAGTTGCCTGAAAACTCAGTTTTATTAGAAATAAATCGACAGACTTATCGCGAAAATTCAATCTTGTGGTATTACTACTGAAAATTCAATATCTTGTGGTATTACTACTGAAAATTTTTGAAAAATTAGGGGCAAAAATCGAAAATCTACCTCGACAGATCGATAAGCAATTAAAAACTGAAGATTCCAAAAAAATATTGTCGTGATTACTTAAGAAATACGGTGACATTTACACAAAAAATATACGTTTTTTGATGAAAATATAACTTTCTTTTTTCAAATTTATCTGCAGATCTTAATACTTACGCAATCGGAAAGCTTTTCTTTAAAATTTAGCTTTTTGCCATCGATCTGTTGACGTAGATTTTCGATTTTTGCCCCTAATTTTTCAGAAGTTGCCAAAGATATTTGAAATTTTTTTAAAAGTTGGTGGCAAAAATCAAAAATATAGCTCAACAGATCGATAGAGAATCAACAAACGAAGATTTAAAAAAAAATTGTCGTGATTACTTAAAAAATAAAGTGATATTTACACAAAAATCGAAAATATACCTCGACAAATCGATAGGCAATTAAAAAACGAAGATTTCAAAAAAAAAAACTTTCCGATTGCTAAAGTATTAAAGACCCCACAGACTTCGTTCTCTTTCATCCGTTCGTATCGTCGCGATTCGAAACGTCGTGTCAAAAACGCCAAAAACGCCAAAAACTGATGTGTGTGGGGAAAAACCGTCGTGTCGCATCGTCGGTTAAAATTTCTGCTGACGCTTGATTTTTGGAACGACGCGACGGTTCGTCGATTGTCGTGCCATCCAACAGTGTGTGGGGATTTCGTGCACAATCGTCGGTTTTTTTACACAGTAGCGCAATCGCATGTATATTGTGAGTTGTATACACGTTCACACTTGTTTAATTCTCTTTGTTTATTTTTTATTTTATTAGTTAAAATGGACCAAAAATCAATAAACAAACAATTTCTTATTGATTTTATTGAAAACTATAGACAATTTCCTTGCCGGTGGCGTATAAAATCTGCAGAATACCGAGAACGAAATAAAAAAATTCAAGCATATGAACCATTACTAAACAAATACAAAGAAATAGATAATAATGCAACAGCACAAACAGTAAGAAACAAAATAGATTCTTTAAGCGGCGCCTTTAGAAAAGAAAAAAGTGAAAGTGTTGCATGCAAAGATCTTTTTTTATTTTTTTTACTTAAAACGGCAACCACCGCGCCCCCATTGCTAAGAAGTGCTTCCTCTTCATGATGTACAACAACTGTGTGAGCGCAGAACGAACAAAAATTAACTGCCAGGATTGCCCGTAGTGTGGGCAATAAAGCCCCCCACAGACTTCGTTCTTTTTCATCCGTTCGTATCGTCGCGATTCGGAACGTCGTGTCAAAAATGCCAAAAACCAATGTGTGTGGGGAAAAACCGTCGTGTCGCATCGTCGGTTAAAATTTCTGCTGGCGCTTGATTTTTGGAACGACGCGACGGTTCGTCGGTTGTCGTGCCAAACCAACAGTGTGTGGGGATTTCGTGCACAATCGTCGGTTTTTACACAGTAGCGCAATCGCATGTATATTGTGAGTTGTATACACGTTCACACTTGTTTAATTTTCTTTGTTTATTTTTTATTTTATTGTTTAAAATGGACCAAAAATCAATAAACAAACAATTTCTTATTGATTTTATTGAAAACTATAGACAATTTCCTTACCTGTGGCGTGTAAAATTTGCAGAATACCGAGAACGAAGTAAAAAAATTCAAGCATATGAAGCATTACTAAACAAATACAAAGAAATAGATAATAATGCAACAGCACAAACAATAAGAAACAAAATAGATTCTCTACGCGGGGCCTTTAGAAAAGAATTAATAAAACTGAAAGTGTTGTAAAGATCTTTTTTATTTTTTTTTTACTTAAAACGGCAACCCCCATTGCTAAGAAGTGCTCCCTCTTCATGATGTACAACAACTGTGTGAGCGCAGAACGAACAAAAATTAACTGCCAGGATTGCCCGTAGTGTGTGGGCAAAACAGTTCGGTGCTTCAACACGCCGTTCCGAATCGCGGCGATACGAACGGATGAAAAATAAGTCTGTGGGGGGCTTAAGACCTGCAGACTGATTTAAACAAAACAAGTCACTTTTGTCCCACTGTGCGCCGAGAACCCGCTTCTTGAAACAAATATTAAATTAATATAAAGTCTCGTATAAAGTACACATATGTTTATCGAGTATAATACAAAATATGTGAGCAAATATGTAAATAATAATATTATTGTTATATCTCATCATTGCATCATTGTTACAAAAAAATCGGCTGGGGTGGGGTCGGTTAAAAAAGTTGATCGGTAGCAGAATGAGGTCCAGTCCGGGCCTGGCCGGAGAACTGGATCAATCACAGTCTATACAAGCGTGGACCTCGTCGCGATATTGCCAGCTAAGCTATCGCCACGTCGGCGTGGCCGAGTCACACGCAATGGCCGGCGTTCGCGGCGATTCTCGCAACGACTGACTGCTCATTCCGAATGCAAGGCTTATAGACTTTCGGGCCTTGTTCCGAATGTACTATCGCGGCCGAAAAAAAGTAATCGATTTTTTATCAAGTAGTATGTGTTTTCGAAAAATTTTCCTTTGTAAATGGGAGTTTTCACATCAGTTATGTCAATTAAATTATTTTGACAAGAAATCATTGGTGGGGTCGTTATTTATTTAAAAAGAAATAAGTTGTTAATATTTTTTAATTATAAGACAACAATTAATTAGTGTGGTTTTGAGAGAAGCAGAAAAAGGCTCTACCATCTAGCCCGTTGGGGAGAGCGCTAAAAGCCTTCTCTTTCTTGTCCCACCCAATACTGAATTATAACCAAATGAGATCTTCACCACTTATTAACACATGTTTTTTCACATATGAATCAAAGTTGACGACACCCTCCATTGGTCGAGACACGATATATAAGAAAAAAACTACAAAAAAAAGGAATTTAGAAATTTGAGTTTTGATCACGTATAAGTTTGGAAATAAAACAGATCAAAATTAAATTTTTTTTTGATTTTTACAAGTAAACCTTGCCCTTTAATTTGAGGTCTAATTTGTTGCAATAATTAAAAATCTAACATAAAAAAACTGGCGGTATTTTAAAAGATACACAAATTATCAATGTTTTTTTAATACTTAACTCGTCGTAACTCGCTTATATGTTGAGGTATTTGAATGTTCTTGGCACCAAAAACTGCCAAATTTAATAGGCTTCATTTTGTCTCAATTAATGCATAATCTATTTTTTTAAATAAAACCGCTATAATCCTCAACATACAACGAGGTCGCGTGGCTTTGTTTCTCGTTCCCCACTCCCGCGTTCGCATGAAATCATACTATTGCATGTAATCAAATACCATATTTGATGTAATGTATTATATTAGTCATTAATATATTGTCTGGCCAGTCTGGCCTAGTAATCAATAGGTTTGTTTACATTCAGATTATAAGAGATTTAGTTGTTTTTGTGGTGTTATTTTATTTTTTATTGGATAGCGGACATTTTAGGATAACTGTTGTTTGGTGGTTGTTTTTAGAAACTTAGTAAAGCTTAAAGCACATGTCCTTATAGTGTAGGCAAATTGGCAGTTAAGGTTGAAATAATTATATACAAGTATTTCTCAACGAAAATGTACGAGGAAAAATGTGTTAAACCACATAGTAAAAGTCCCACCAAATATGTCTATGGCAAGTTGCCAAAAACTGCTGCCATTTTCTTTTTTCATTTTATTCTAAATATAAAAAACTGTGGGGTTTATGAAAAAAGTCAAGAGGTCTTTTTTACGTAAAATAAGAAAATACATTGGATAAACTAAATGTAAAAGATTTATTTAAATAATTGACAGGAAAAACATGTTTTTTTTTTTAGTTTTTAGCATTACAAATAATAATTATATCCTATTTAAAATAGGATTTTCTTCTTCGTCATTTTTAAGTACGATGCAAGGATTGTAATAAGCAAATCCTAAGCATTGACTACAATTGGAGGAACATCTTAGTCCAAGTTTTTTGCAGGAACATAATTTGCCACATGAATCTTCCTTGCAGTTGCAGAATACCAATTTTAGTATATCAGAGGGAGCAATTTCTTTTGTTATGGATATCGCAACAAGGTGTCCTTTATCTAATTGTCATCCGAACAGTAAAGGGTAAAGGAAGTAATCATAATTAGACACCTGATAATAAACTATTAAAACATGTTATACAGCAGCGTCTTTAGTTGGGGGAAGTGATGCCAAATTGAAGTTTGCAGATAGATCTTGACGAGATGTCACTCGATTTACTAAAGTGTACCTTCTTTACTATTCATGGGTCGGTATAACTTGGTAATGCATTTTACACTTACTTCTATTACCTGTTTTTCATTTGGACTTTGTTGGTAAAATATAAAGACGTCGCATAAAGGTATATCATTGTTTAGCAACTGTAAACAGAATTCCTTGTTTTTTTTTTAATGAACGAGGTTGCATCGCAATCTGATACAGCATGAAGGAATAATACGCATTGTTTAATATGCTCTAGTTTTTCTTTAAGTTTCAATATGTTCGTCACTTTATCAGCATCAGCCTTAGCAGCTTTTCCTGGTCAAAGCAATAACATTTTATCATACTGTGAATAATGAATCAACAGAACCGCAACATCAGTGTCTTCAGATACAACTACAATAATAGCTCTACCACAAATTGAATGTTCTACTACAGTATTAACGATTAAACATCTGTCGGAGCCATTTGCAGCCTGTAATTTCTTCAACACCTATTCTTATTTCGTAGAAATTCTGCTTGTGGCATAGCAATTGTATTTTCTAATTTGATATGTAACCGCAGAAACATCAAGACTGTATTTAAAACTGACCGTAAGATCCAGTCTGTCCTTAAAAACCCAAAGGACAAAATCCCACTCGAAAACCCAGGAGTATACGAAGTTCCCTGTCATGATTGCGAGAAAACATACGTTGGACAAACCAACAGAAGGATAAACGTAAGAAACATACAACACGTTAACTCTGTTCTCCGAAATGAAGCGACATCGTCACTATTCCAACATGTCAAAAACACAGGTCACTTAATTGACTTTGACAGAACCAGAAGCCTGGCAACTGTGGAACATTTTTCATCAAGAATAATCAGAGAGGCCATCGAAATCGAAAAACGTCCCAACGGCCTAAATAAACGCGATGATAGCCTGAGACTTACGGCAACGTGGAGAACAGCTTTAGTTAATCGCCAAATCCGAATGGGAACAACCTGTATAAACCCTTACACCCAGAAAACGGGGTCACTTTTTCGAGAAGTCATATTAGGCATTTTTTACAGAAAAACTAATGCAATATTATTAATCAGCATGCTTTGGGACCCCCATGTTCAAAATTTTACTACATTTTGGTTAAGGGTTTCCGAATAACGGGCCCAGTGAAAATACATTTTTTCAGTCGTAAATAACTGAGAACTTGAAAACGGTTTGTGTTTCGAAAAAAAGTCATTCGTCATTTTCAATTTAAACTGATTTACTCTATCACGTCATGTGCACAAAAGTTTGAAATGCCGCAGTCATAAATAATAAACTTGACAACGGTTTATTATTCGAAAAATAGTTTAATTTAATATCAGAGCAACCTTTTTTTCTTTTGGTATAAAATTGATTTATTATCACATAAGATCGTTTTTTATCACTTAACGCCCAAATAATACAGAACCGGTTAAAATATTTCTTTATCGTCGAATGAAAATTTTTTGCTTGCAGCATTTGAAACTTTTGAAGGCATGGGGAGATAGAGTAAATCAATTTAAAATGAAAAGGAGGAATGACTTTTTTCAAAACGCAAACCGTTTTCAAGCTCTCAATTATTTACGAATGAAGAAATGTACTTTTACTGGGCCCGTTATACGGAAACCCTTAATCAAAATGTTGTGAAATTTTCGGCATGGAGGTTCTAAAGCATGCTGATTAATAATATTGTATTAGTTTTTCTGTAAAAAAATCGAAAAAGCGACCCCCTTTTTTTCTTAATAAAAATGCACGCCACTGACAAAAATAAATTTTGTTTAATTCAAAAAGATCACACCAAAGGTCATTGACCCCGATCCAAATTTGGTAAAAATTGGTTAACTAATAACTGAGTTGTGAAGGGGGGGCATTAAAAGTGGGACACGCTGTATATAAGAATATATAATATAAATATATAATAAAAGCTGGTAAATGGTAGGAAAGGAATTGAATATTAATAGGATATATACAGGTATAATATATTACATTACATAGGTAAATTTTTTCGATGACATTTTACACCCAATGCCCTTATTATTTTTGAAACGTCTTATTCAAATATTTCAAACTTATTCATCTATTAAATCTTAAATCAAATGTAAATGTAGTTAACTTTCTTACAGCACACTGATGAATGGCGTTTATGTGCATAAAACACGTAGAACAATTACTTCTATATTTAAATTTCCTATATACTTTAAATAAATCTCATTATTCAACTTGATTTGTTAGTTTTATCATTTTGCACTAAAGGGTAATTATTTTAAAGCTTTTGTAGGGGACGTTGTCGAACGCGGGAAGGAGATTGGAAGCCTCGCGCCTCCGTCGCCGTAGCGCGCTTGGTTGTGTTTAAAGGGCTGTACCACTTTAGTTTAAAAAACTAGACCCAACATTAATCGAGACAAAATAAAGTAGTATATTAAATTTGGCAGTTTTTGGTCGCAAAAATATTCGAATACCTCAACACATAAGCGAGTTACAACAAGTTAAACATTTTTAAAAAGTTGACAGTTTGTGTAGTTTCTAAAATAACATCATTTTTTTAAAGTTAACGTTATTATTTTTGTGACAAATTATACCTCAAACAAAAGAGAATCATTTTTACTATAAGACTAAAAAAAAAATATAATTTTACTCCTTTTTGTTTTAAAGTTATTCGCGGTTAATTTTAATATTCTTATTTTCAATTTTTTTTTATTTTTTATTGTAACTTTGGTCTCTACCAATGGAGAGTGTCGTCAAAAGTGAATTATATGTAAAAAGACCTGCTAAATAAAATGGTAAATGTTTTATTTGGTTATACCTCGGTATTGGGTTTGTGAATGCTAGACCCAGCCATCCGACGGGCTAATCACCAAACTTGGAGAAAAGTGGTCTTAACAACGCATAGCACGTGAAATTAATTGCCGCAAAGGCACAATTCAAAAACTAAACAAAAAGACATAATACCTTCCGCTATTATCTGTTTTGTACAAATATTCTTCATCAAACTTATGACCCCTGGGACGTTGACCATTGTAGCAGGGCTGAAATATTTTTTCTTCGGAAAAGACCACTCTCTCCCAGTAATGATGGTTTTCATTAATAAAAGTATTTGCAAACTGCATTCTTGCCTCTTTATTATCATATGTTAGTCGGTGCTTTTTAGCACTGGCGTAGTTAAATAGACCTTGCTCTCGCAACCGTTTCCTTGCTGTCCTAACAGACGCTGGGGAACTTTGTTTGCTCTTTGGCTTCAATATAATTAGAATATGGGTTTAAATTCACATAGTTAACCAGAGTATTGTCGTTTTCTAGAGTCCTCTCTTTCTTGGCCGTCCAGAACCCACTGCCTTGTCAGATCATGAGTTTCTAGTTTCTATCCACTTTTAGTTTAGTTTTTGAATCGAGCTTTTGCTGCAATTAATTTCACTTGCTATGCGTCGATGAGACCACCCTTCTCCAAGTTTGGCGATGATGTTGCCTTTTTCTTCTTCACTCAAAACATGATAAGGCATGATTAAGTAATAAAAAATTTATTTTTGTTAATATGACATTGACGTTGACACTAATAAAAAAAATATTGGGATTGATGCGACACTGAATAGAACCATAGTTACAACGGGAAAATCAGTCGATTACTTTTTTTCGGCCGCGATAGTACCTACGCGTCTATCGTTGCGACACTCTTTCGCGCTTGTGTAGAAATGTAAATCACTCGTTGTAGTAAGACAGTCTTATTACAATGAATGATTTACATTTCAGCATGCGAATCTCTGCGAGTTTATCGTCGCGATTTCCTCGCCTGTGTATATCTCTACTAAGTGTGTACACGCACGCGTTCTTTTCGTGAAGTTCTAAAAATTTTGCATGTGGTAAACTGGTAAAATTTTGGAAATCTCCATTTACAATCAATAATTCAGTTAATAAATTATGTTTCACGTCAAAACGCGGTCTATTTAATAAAGGTGTTTTTACCCAATATTTTTTCTTACTACCTATATGTTCGTTTAGAAATTAACTATTACCTTTAATAATAATTTTTTTTTTTATTAACAAAGGAATTATTGAACAATGAACCACTTCTTTTTATTTGGCATCATTTTAATGTGTATAGATCGATTTACTTAAACTTAACAGCCTGTCAAACAGGACATCGCAGTAAATACCCGAGTCAAGATAGTTCAAATTTTGGGTAAACCTAGACAAAAATAATATAAAGCTAATTTTTGGTACAGATGATAATTGAGGGCTAAATAGTAATATACTAAAAGTCCTGGAGAATCCTCCTTCCGCAACCCCCTTTTTTCGCCCCCCAAACCCCCCCTTTTAATATTTTGATGATTTTCTCGAAAACTATCCACTTTAAGGAAAAATGTCAAGTGAGCATTTTTGAAGCTGACAAAATTTCCCTTCCAAGACGTATTGCGAGCCCATATAGTACCACGTGGTACACACCAGTGGCGTATCAAAAGAAAGTCTGCCCCGAGATTAATTGAAATTTCTTGAAGGACACGTCGAATTTACTGATTTTAATCAAAAACTATAAGCTTGGCGAAAAATATCGTTACCAATTTTTTTGTAGGTGATAAAATTGATGTATAGAACGACCCCCCAGAACCAAAAATATTGAAACTGCTGTTTAATTTATACGTACATAACGTAAACCAAACCTAAAATAAACAATTGAATTTAACATAACGTAAACATAAAATAAACAACGTAAACATAAATGTAAACTATAAAATACTATTTACACAGTCAAGCACAAACACCTCAGTAGTTTAAAACTTCGCCCTTTTGGAAGGTCCGGGTAGCGCATCCTGTCTGGATTAGTGGGAGAGGGAGGGGGAGGAAAGACGAGGGGAGGCAAGTCGTCATATGTTGTTGGGTCATCCACATCCTCGTCTTCCCCGTCCAGGACGACAGGGGTGGCGTTGCTGCAACTTCGCCCTTAGTAAAAGGATAGGATAGAGCACTTGAGCCATACCTTTCTGCAAGTGCACGGCCCTAAGCACCCTTTCTTGCATTTGCAAGCCACCATTTTAAGCAGGGTTTGAGGAGCTGGCTCTGCGCACATTGTGACTGGCATGAGACCTTGTTCGCTGGTAGCCCATCCCCAGTCATACGGGTGTTTGTCAACCCCCAACCATATTTGCACCTGGTGATAGGTCCTCCAAGAATGATATTTTGCAGCCTCTGTGGGGGGGGGGAGGCGGCCAATTTTACAAATGCTGAGTATCGCAGGATGTTCAGCGTTCCCTCGTCTTCTCCATAGAGGTTCATCAAGATTTTCTCGCCAGCATTTCCTACTTCTTCCTGGTTGGAGTTTGGATCAAGGAAAATGCTGGCGAGGTCTATCCAGTGGGTTTTCTTTTGAAGACGTTGCACCACTTCATCTTGCCTTGCCAGAAAAGGGTAGAGGTAGTGTCACACCCACTGATGGCATGCAGGAACAAAACCGTCTGTGGTACTTGCATTTCTCCACATGTGAAGGAATTTGCTGGATATTGGGCGCACTCTGACCCATCTCTGCTGCCTTTCTGAAAGTACACGTTCGTATGTAGAGAGCTTAAGCGGTTGAGAGGGACCAGTAGGTCGACGTCCTCTCCAATGATGAAAACTTGGTCGAACGAAGAGCTCTTGGAGAGGGCAGTCCTCACTATATCAGAATCGGCGTCTTCTTGAGATTGAGATGTACCTCGATACCATGCCTCTCAAATTCAGTACGCATCATGGTGATCAGTCGGCGTTTGTTAGATTCATTTGAGAGCAGTTTTGCTTGGAGCACTTTGATGGGTGTTGATTCATTAAACAAAATGTCACTGCAGGAGAGAGAAGCAGAGCGTCGCAGGCGTTCAGCTGATTTAGTGCTCATAGCTACATCTTGTGGGTATCCATCAAAAACCACAGCTACGTTTTTACCAAAGCGGTTGACAACGTAGCTGACGTATCCCGCCACAATGGCTCTGACTGAATCATATTTATGTATATTCAACATATTTCATTGTAAATAAAACAAGAAAAACGGTACCTGTGTAATTTTGTTTGTTTAATGAATTTTCGGTATTTGCTTAGTATTTGTTTAGTTTATCTTTATTTGAAGCCATATGTTACATCTAAAATGTTAAATTCAAATTCTTGCACGTTTTTTTAAAGAAATATACCAACATAATAATGTTGTACTGAATACAGTACAATGTTTTCCCAAAATCCGATGTTATACTATTGTTTCCTTATTGAGGAAACTATGAGGCCTAGAGGCACCATTTTGGGATCAAATTGAAGCTAATTCAATTATCTACAAATTCATTTTCATGACTTTTCTCTAGGAGCATTAGTTTAGTCGGTACGTGTCTTAGAAAATGACCCTACCGATAAATTTTCACTTTTTAGAAAAAATTGCCCATCTTTCACTGGCTGTATCTTCGCAACCAATGGACCTAGAGAGCTGTGGTTGGGCTAAAATTGTAGCAAATTTAGTTTTATTTACAAAAGTATAGAATGAAGATACCCGAAAAACGCTTCCTTAAGTTATTATTTAAAAAAAAAATGCAACAAGTGTCAGAATTTCGCAGTTTTTCGAGCAACACGGAAGTAGCACAGGGTTTTCGGGGTTGCAAACTTGGGTATAAACTACTCTCAGGGGTCCTAATAATATATAAAACAATCGTAGATACATGCGCGTTTGCGATGTTTGCCTTTCCTTGTGTCGATATTGACTGGCCTAATATTGGTAGGAAAAATTAATTTGCTCCAGATTTACGTAAAGCTGAGAAGTCTCGGATAAACGTTTAATTTTTTTTTGGCTGAAGTAATTGCGCTGAACTTCTAAAAGATTCGCAAGTAGACCACCTTTTAATGGTCGTTTTAGAGGAAAATATGTTTCTTCTAAAAAAATTATGCTTACATCAAAAAACTGAGAATAAATAGCAAAAAGTATATAATATTTGATACGCCACTGGGGGGTGCCATGTGCTACTGAATATGGATTGCGATACGTCATTGGAAGGGGATTTTTATCAGCTTCAAAAATGCTCACTTGACATTTTTACGTAAAGTTGATAGTTTTCGAAAAAATCACCAAAATATTAAAAGGGGGGGGGGGGTTTGGGGGGCGAAAAAAGGGGGTTGCGGAAGGAGGATTCTCCAGGACTTTTAGTATGTTGCAATATAGCCCTCAGGCATGATCTCTACCAAAAATCAGCTTTATATTATTTTTGTCTAGGTCAAATGCTATCTTGACTCAAGGCTTATAGACTTTGTACAGGTTGCCTCGATGAGCAGCATTAGGACGAGGAAAATGCGGCGTGTGGGCAGAGGTTGTGGCGACCGTGATGTGTTATTTACATTGTGTGTTTGTGTTATTTACTTTGCCGTTTTATTACGGACTGTTTGGTTGCGCAGAACTGCAACTTGTGTACTAGTTTTATATAATATTTAGTTAAGTGTGTTTATATAGCGGATTTTTGTTCATTTTGAAATAATAAACTTTTAGAACATATAAAAGAATACCTACAAGTAAGTATAAATACAATAAATAGATTATTTATGTATAATATTCTACAATTTAAGACATTATCGATGATGGTACAAATTCGCCTAATTTTTTAAATTATGTTCATTGTTTGTACCACTCTGTTACATTTTTCTCTCCAAATTTTTGTATGTATTGTAATAATTTCTTAATAAATACCGACTATATAGGTAATTATATTTTAGTCTATTTTATTCTTTACAGAACTACACAATGCCTGGAATGCGATGTACGATAGCAATCTGCAACAACAGCAGAGAAAATGTACACAAATCAGGAAACAAATTTATTTTTGTGGCTAACGGGCTACGAACCCATAGCCAATAATTAAAAAAAAAAAAAAAAATTTATTTTTATCGCTTTCCAAAAAATAAACAACTCAACTGCGACAAATTTGGGTTGAAAGATGTCGAAGACACGGAACATGGAATCCCGATAATTGCCGCGTTTGTTCTGACCAATTTTGCTTAAAAAAATCAAGTGGCCTTAGAACCCAATCAAAATGGGTCTTTTCACAAAAATATAATAATTTTAATACCTATACAGAATATTTCGCTAAAATTAAAAAACTTACTGTTATATCTGGAGAAACCAGAACTGTACGAAAATTAACAGGTAGACATCTCAAAAGGATATTGCAAAATGTTTCATCCGACAACGAACTTTCGTAATTAACTATATTAATGAAAAAACAAAAGAAAATAAGGACAGTAAAGAAACGCCGTGGCTTTGAGACACATGACAAGACAAAGCACATAAAAAAATGAGAAAAACAGTTAATTAAGAATATATATTTGTTTTGTCCCAAATAAAGTATTTAAACTTTTGTAATAGTTTTTTTTTTTTTATTAAATAGTTATATGGAGAAATTTTTTTGCATTATTGATAACTTAATGCCCCTTTCCATCATAATAGGAATTCTAGGTATAAACCTTTCTTATTTTTACGTTACATTAAATAGGTCTAACTATTTGTTTTAAAACAAATTCAGTCATTCAATAAGTTATTATACTTTTTATCTGATAACTTATTTTGACCAAATTGTTTTTATTTTCCTTCTACATAGGTATTGTGTTTGTTGCCAAATTTTATTAAGAAATTAATAATTAAATAAAATACATTTAATGTTCAATACACATATATTATTATAATTATCATAATTAAATAGATGGATGGTCTATTCATTAAGAGTTATTTTTATTTTACGTGCTTTAAAAAGAGACACTATACTGACCGACTGATCAGCTGTTGTAGAACAGAGGACGACGATCCAGGCCTGAGCACGCCGGGCTCCTTGTGACGTACGATGTGTTGAGATAGGTCAGGTTCGGATGGGGTAACCTTGTAAGTTTATGAGCCTTGATCTTGACTCGGGTAAAAACTATCACAGTTGTATTAGCCCCCACTACGCATGCTATGTGAAACTGCCGCTTAAGTATATTATGTGGCCCACACACAAGCTACTTTTGCGGCGTTTTGGCAGCTGACGTTGTCGCCAGCGTCGAAAACGCTTTTACAATTTCACCACACACAAGCGTCCCAGTAGTGAGCTACTCATTAACGGAATAGTATTGAAAATGTCTGAAAGTGTCTGAAAATGTCGCTCAAGCAGAAAAGATTAGCAAGAAAGTCCAAAAAGCGTGGTTCATGGGTGAAAGAGTGGGTGCTGAAAAAAGATCAATTATCCCATATAAATCTCTTGAATGAACTAAAATTACATCCGAGGCTTTATTCTAAATAATTCTATATTCTTTACTTTTTATCATCCATAAAAATATTTTCTCTGCTTAAATAATTCTATAAAAGCAGAAATGAAATTTTCGGATTGTCCAAATCGTCGGTTTTACGTCATTTCTGCACATACACATGCGTTTTCTAAACGTTTCGTTGGCTTTACTGCCGCCGAAATCAAACAAGCCGTCCAGCGAATCGTCAGCTAATACACACACACGGGCGGTTTTTTTGCGACTTTTGTGCGTACTGAACGCTGGCGACAACGCTAGCTGCCAAAACGCCGCAAAAGTAGCTTGTGTGTGGGCCGCATTAGAGAAATAAAATCCTTCAGAATTTTTAAGAACATTGTGAAATCACGTTTAATATCAGCTGAACCATACAAAATTGCCGAGGCCTTCGGCGAGGACTACAGATCGCGAGTGTGGAATAACATGTTGTAGGCTATTGTACCTACGTTCTAACATGTTGTAGGCTATACTTTCTCTAAAAAGATTTTAGAAATTATCACTTTACATCGTTGTCTAGAAAATGTCATATAATTAATTTTATAAGTACATATATATACAGGGTGAATCTTAGAATGGGGGTTATATTTTTATGGGCAATACTAGACGTCAGGAATATAAATCCAATTTTTTTTTGTAAGTTGTAAAATGGCCAAGTTATGATTTCTTTTTTTTAAATTCGTGGTTCAAATATAATTCTTGTTGCCATTTAATTAAAGACAATCAATAATATTTACAATTTCACTTTTCATAATGAATCCAGATAGTAGGACCGCATAGGGCCACAAATAGGGGGTTCGTGGGAATTAAATGATTAAAGAATGGCATCCGTTTTATATGTTAGTAAAGTCGGGCTCACCAATGTTTGCGGCTGACTTATTACTTACAGAAGATATTACAGACATGCACGCTGTAATACTAAATATCTTCTTTGCCCGTTTAGTGCAGTTGATCAAACTGTACTAAATGTGCATATGATATATTTAGTATTACAGCGTGCATGTCCGTAATATCTTCTGTAAGTAATAAGTCAGCCGCAAACATTGGTGAGCCCGACTATATATGCATTTGTCAATAGAAAAACTTTTCTTGCCACCCCCAATTACGCGTCCCTCACCCTTGACGCCCCTTAAGGGATAAAATCTTTAATATGCTATATCTCTTGAACCCTTAAAGATAGCAAGTTAGTTTAATGGACTGTCAATCTTTTACTAAGGAACAGAAAAGGTCATTAGCACTTTTGTCCAATTTTTATTCCTAACAAAGTTATTCAAAAAAATAACTTTATTTGTCGACACCATTGTATTTTATAATCGATTTTGTCTAATAAAACTCACTCGATCACAAAAATTGTTTAAATAAAATTTGGTCACTAAAGTTTTACCTATCTAACGCTATAATCAATTTTACCATTACGGCACTTGTGTACCTTAAATCTCACTAAATTGGTTGAAAGTAGACCACGCGAAATAGACCACGCGAAATGCAATAGGATCGCAGCGGTCCCTGTTAGGGGAGTGCGCGGGCGTGACAGGTAGCCGATTAATTTATACATACCTACTATGTATATATAAAGTTAGAAGGTATAAACATTTGCCGTTTTTTAGCCGTTAATTACCCGTGAAAGGGAAAATTTTGTCGCTATTATTTTTTAAAAAGTATGAGATGACCTGCTAACTTCATATGAAGTTAGTAGGTCATCTATATAAAAAATTATTAAAAAAAAATTTAGGTAGTTTAAAATTTGCCGTTTATTTGCCGTAGAACAATGGCTATAGGCAAAATATCGTAGGACTCGATTTATAATCGGGAAACTTATTTTCTCGATTGTAAATTCCTAAAAAGTAAAACATAAGGTTTGAGATAATTTATACATTGAAAAAAATAAGCTAACGCATCTCGTCGATGAATCTTCAGAATTAGAGTTGGTCCGACTGAAATTTTGTTTAAATAATTGATTTTCAGTTCACCCGACTCTCAAATAATTATAAGATTGATTGATTTACCTGGTAAGGATAATCATTCGAAATTTTTCGAGCTTGTCTTCCGAAAATAATTACACCCTGTAGTATCGCTGATTCATGCCTATCGGTACATATTTATCGCAAGTTTAACAAAAACTTGTGTGTTTTTTCCGCCCCTGCTGCTGATAGTCACTTCGTTGTTTGTTGGTATATCAGATCGCACTAGGGCTATAAGTATGGGATGGGAAGGGTGTGTAATTATTTTCGGAAGACAAGCTCGAAAAATTTCGATTGATTATCCTTACCAGGTAAGTCAATCAATTTTATAATTTTCCATCGCTTGTCTTCCTCAATAATTACACCCTGTAGATGTTTAAAGAAAAACGTGTGCGATCTGAACTGAACCATAGTTTATTATCATTAGTACAAAAAAGAACAAAAACAAAATCTATACATTATTAGGATTATTACCAATCTTATATTTACTATTAAGTAATAATTTTTTTTTTTTTACAATAATTTAGTGATTAATAACTAACAATCCGTGTAGGAGTTCTTCTATTAAATTAAATATAAATATAAATTCTAATAACATATTATTACATAAGTTTATATGACCTATTGCATTTGATTACAATGATTATCTTACTGTTCTACTGGTTACCTATTTGTAGAATAGCTTTTGCAAATTCGTCATTCTCCTGTGTTACCGGCCTATTATAAAATCTATTGAATACCTCTGATGATTTAGTCCATCCAGCAGTATTTCGAATTGTGTTTATGTTTATTCCGATTCTTTATGCGGCCGATGTAGCAGCATGCCTAGTGCTGTGGCCGGAGAACAAGCTAGTATCTATTCCACTATTAGTTAAAACAGTTTTTAACCATCTGCTTAATGTTTGTGAGCTGGCATTATAATATATATATATATATATATATATATATATATATATATATATATATATATATATATACATCCTGCTAACAATGCTGCGTCCTTACAAAAGCCAACCATACGGCGTCTCCCAGAAATACACTAGTTAGTTCAAATGTGATGGAGTATATTGGATCTACTCATCAAATCCAGCCCAGAGCTGGTTTTAGATTACTGATATCTTCATAAATAAAGAAGTTCAGATATACTGACAATACTGCGTCCTTTCACTAATAGTATTATATAGCGTCCGGAGTATAATCATGTGTATATCCCACATGATACCACGTCCTTAATGTATATTTTTTGACAAACTTGGTACAATACGGCGTCCGGCACTGTTGCCACATTTATCGCTCTTAATTTTTATTTTAAATCTACACAGAACAGTAGTTGGACGTCAAATAAAAGTTGGTAATAATTTGGTCATGGGTGTTTATTAAAGAATGGGCCAAACAGTAGGAGTAGGTTCCTTAAGTAAAAATAAATCATTTTAGCTGCATAAACCTTAGTACCATTTTGCTACCTTAAAAATTTACGGACCGTTAAAAGCATTTTTTTATTTCTATTACTATTAACACGATTACATCCAAATTTGGTACATGGGGGTTTCTTGGGCCGCTGAATAAAGTAGTGTAAACAATTGTTTCAAATAACGTAGAGGGCGCTGCGAACGCCTAATTATTTCTTTTGTTTTAGTCGTGAATTTTTTCAACATCGACTATTAAAAAAGTAATATTGGTTTTGAATGCAGCATTCAATTCTACGTCAAAAAGGTATACTTATTTTATGTAGGTAAAATGCACCGTTTTCAAGTAAAATGCATTTAAACTTCCTATGGCACAATGAAGAGAATTATATAAAATTTAAATTGTTCATTAAAGAATGTGCCAAACTGTAACAGTAGGTTCTTTGAGTAAAAATAAATCATTTAACTGAACATACCTCAGTACCATTTCACGTCCTTAAAAAACTAGCTAGTTATTAATTAAAAACTTTTTAAATTGCTTAATTTGATAAATTAATAAAATTTCTCTTTTTAAAAACTGTGTTTTATCTATTATACTTAATTATTATACTGAAAGTTTTAGTCATGTACCTAGTAGATTTATAATTTAAATTTTACGTAACTCTCTTCGTTGTGCCACAGGAAGTTTGAATGCATTTTTCTCGAAAACGGTATATTTTACCGACATAAAATAAGTATTCCATTACGTAGAATTGAATGCAATAAAAACGAATATTACTTTTTTTAAAAGTTGAAGCTCAAAAGATTAATGACTAAAACAAAAGAAATAACTAGGCGTTCTCAGCGCCCTCTGCGTTATTCGCCACAATTGTTTACACTACTTTTCTCAGCGGCCCAAAAAACCCCCATATACCAAATTTGGATGAAATTGTGTTAATAAATTAATAGTAAGAGAGATATAACAAAAAATTTAAATGAAGAAATTGCTTTTGTCGGTCCATAACCTTTTAAGGAAGCAAAATGGTACTAAGGTATGTGCAGCTAAAATGATTTATTTATACTCAAGGAACCTACTCATACAGTTTGGCCCATTCTTTAATAAACACCCTGTATTATAAGGCTATATTATAAGGCTTTAGGACCAAGGTATGTAAAACATCTTTGTCCACAGGTTGTATTTGTTTTTGGAATTTTTAAGTTATTATTTTTATTGCCTCTGGTGTTATGCATCTTACGTATTTCGACTTTAGTTTTCCATTGATTTATAATACCCTGGAAAATGAATAACAACCTGATATCCATTATTTTAGTTTCTTAAAGGGAATTTGTAGAATAAGTTAGTTCTTTATTGAATATGATTTTAAATAACCTGTTTTGCAAAGTATCTAACTACAACCTAGAATTCCATAAAAATAAATTCAATATCTTCATATTTTGACACATATCAAGGAAATGCCGAAACACGTCAATTTTAGATTCTGGAATAACATCCTGCAACGTAAAAATTTCATCCCTAAATTCAACCTCCTTTGAGTGACAGTTGCAACCCCCAAATTTTAAAATTGGATGTAGGGATTGATTTCATTTGCAAGTGATTTGCCGATACAATTAAAGAACCAGTAAATAATATTTGCCTTTTTGTCATCGCTTGTTACTTTTTCACCTCTGTTATTTCTAATAGTACCTACTTGGATATTTTAGATTTATTTCTTTGTATTCCACAGAATTCATTTGTGACTTCCCACAAATATTTTGGGAGGATCTATTTCCTCCGCTTAATGTGTATAATAATTCATTTTTTCTTTTTTAATTAAATTATTTAATTCATTACAATATTTTTTAAATTGGCATTAAAGTACCTCAAAATCGTCATTAAAGTGATGGTCGAGATGGTAGCGTACCTGCCTCTCACCCAAAAGTCCCGGGTTCGATTCCCGGTCGTGGTAATGGAAAATACTGTGAGGGGGATTTTTCCATTATACACGGATATTGGATGTGTGTCCGTTGTCTTTAAATGTGTAGCCCCCTCCCGCACAAGGCTCTTGTAGAGCTTTCTGGGATAAAGGGGGTCGTAATTACATGTGGTGTATTTATATATTTATTATTATAAAGTAATCCATTATTGTACGATTTTTGTAGTTGGCAGAGGTGACCAGATAAATGTAAACATGCTTGTAACAATAATTGTGTTGTAATAAAAGGTAAATAAATACAGTTTTTTAAGTTCAGAATTATCTATTATAATGCTAAAAATAATGGTTTTCTTACAAAAAATTATCCCGATTTTGACATTTAAAAATAATTATGACATTTCTTAATGTCACTGAAAATTATTTAAAAAATAGAGTTAATTAATCTTAATTTCACAGTTTCTGGATTTAAAAAAAATGCAATATGCACCTCGGCATTAAAGTTGCTTTTTATCACTCATGCGGTTTAAACTCCACATTCATGATAAATAGTTGAACTTTAATGCCTTGATACGTAATTAACTATTTTGTACTCCCTGTTTAATTTATTACTAGGTCGAGCCGGGGGCCCGCCGCGACCTAGGACTACGCGCCGCGCCGCTGGCGCGGAATATCAGTAGTTTTATCTCGGGGTTTTTAGTTGAAAGACGGTTTTTTAAATTTCGGAAAAATTGAAAATTGAAATTGAGGAAAAAAAAGGTCAGAGCCCCGCGGGGGTTTCTTTAGGCCCTAACGGGCCCAGGAATTTTTTTATAGTATGTTTGAGACAGCCCCTGCGGGGCTGTAGTTTTTAAGGTGTGGTTAAGTGTATTTATTAAGCTGCGGTCAAGTGATTTGGGTAAGTTAGTTGGATTCGGTGGAAGAGTCTCGGGAAAGATGTAGAGTCCTACAGAGATGCCACTTGAAAAGTGATAAGGTCATTAGAAGAGAGGCGTTTCGCGTATTTTCGTAGGCATCTTGGATTAGTTAAGGGATTCGGGTAATTTAGTTGGATTCGGTGGAAGGGTCTCGGGAAAAATGTAGTCTGACAGAATGCTACTTGAAAGGTGGGAAAGTAATGAGAAATGAGGTATTTCGCGTATTACTCTTCGATTAGTTAAGGAATTCGGGTAATATAGTTGGATTCGGTGGAAGAGTCTCGGGAAAAATGTAGAGTCTGACAGAATGCTACTTGAAAGGTGGAAAAGTAATGGGAAATAAGGTATTTCGCGTATTTTCGTATTAGTCTTCGATTAGTTAAGGAATTCGGGTAATTTAGTTGGATTCGGCGGAAGAGTCTCAGGAAAGATGTAGAGTCCGACAGAATGCTACTTGAAAGGTGGGAAAGTAATGAGAAATGAGGTATTTCGCGTATTTTCGTATTAGTCTTCGATTTGTGAAATGTTGAAAATTCAATTTATTTTTTGTTTTTCTTTAATAACTTCCACAAAATTAGAGATAGGGTAAGTAAACTTGGTACCTACACATAGTTAGGTTGTGAGGGTCCATCTTTGCTATGGTTCAGAGTTATACAGAGGCGCGCCAGTGGCGTGCGGTGTGGTCACGTCGCCATAATTTTAAGGAAAAAAGTATGTGCACTAATTTTTTTCACAATTCTGATCAGATTTGCATAATTTATGGTTGATTTTCTAAAAAAACTTGTACATGTAAAATTTTGCATGAGGCAGTAGTTTTCGAGATATTTGCGTCTGAACAAAACGATGCACCAAAAACACAATTAATTAATTAAGATAGCAATTTAAAAATTATTTTCAATCTGATTTTCGAAGGGATATACTGAACTGAACTGTCAATTTAATGTTTTTAATGTTTTTCTTCTTTTGCAATGAGGCGTTTTTAAGGTCTTTTGCAGTCAATATTATTTCTGCCAAAAGAAAAATTTGTTTGTTACGAAATTGCATAAACAAATTATCAACATCCAAATATCAAAAAAATCAACACCCCGTATTTCCGTTAGGAATGGCTATAGAGAAATTTTAGAAGGAATATATCGTGATTTCATCAGAACTATTTCCAACATGATAATTGTGTTTTTGGTGCATCGTTTTGTTCAGACGCAAATATCTCGAAAACTACTGCCTCTTGCAAAATTTTACATGTACAAGTTTTTTTAGAAAATCAACCATAAATTATGCAAATCTGATCAGAATTGTGAAAAAAATTAGTGCACATACTTTTTTCCTTAAAATTATGTCGACGTGACCACACCGCACGCCACTGGCGCGCCTCTGTTTAACTCTGAACCATAGCAAAGATGGACCCTCACAACCTAAATATGTGTAGGTACCAAGTTTAGTTAACCTATCTTTAATTTTGTGGAAGTTATTAAAGAAAAACAAAAAATAAATTGAATTTTCAACACCCTGTATCTCCGTTAGGAGGCTCGATAGAGAAGAAATGTTAGAAGGGGTATGTCATAAGTTCATGTGAACTTTCTGTACCCGAAGTTTGTCGGTTTAAAATCGGGACACCCTGTATAATAAATAATAAATAACATCACAATATGTAATTACGACCCCCTTTATCCCAGAAGGCTCTAAGAGCGTTGTGCGGGAGGGAGCTGCACATTTAAAGACAAGGGACACATCCAATATTCGTGTATAATGGAAAAATCCCTCTCACAGTATTTTTTATTGCCACGAACGAGAATCGAACCCGGGGCTTTTGGGTGAGAGGCAGGTACGCTACCATCTCGACCATTAGTCATATAAATATAATATATAATGGTCTGTTATTTTCGATTTTATTATACACTAACACGAATCTCATAGTGCATGCTGTGAGTCGGAAAAAACCTCGAAAAAAAAGTATTTGGGTAGTCAAACTACTTCCCTCCCACGTTTTCGAGGATGCTGAACACGATGGTGATGTTGGCTCTGCTCCTCGAGTTGTCCCTACCCCCCTAACGGCCAAATAACCACTCTCCAAGGGGGTGAAAAATGTGTTTCGTGCTACAAACGAGAAAACCCTCGTTATCTCTCGTTTTTGAGTGTGCCGGGCAAGAGAAAAATATTACCAAGTCACCTCGATCCCCGCGAGCCCCTCGAAAGGACACAAACTACCCCTTTGACGCGCGGTTTTATAAAGTAAGTGAAGTAAGTTAGATCATAAACATTTTTGTTGACGCATAAAATTACTTATTTACTATAGGTAAATATAAATCATTTTCAACATTTGTCGAGATGACTTGATAATATTTTTCTCTTGCCCAGCATACCCACATAACGTGGGTTTTCTCGTTTGCAGCACAACACATTTTTCACCCCCTTGGAGGGTAGTTTTTGCCAGCTCGGATGGTTGGTTTGCCCCAGGGAGCAGAACTAACATTACCATCGTGTTCAGCATCCTCAATAACGGGGGGATGACATAAGTTTTACCGGTGGAAGACGTAGAATACGCGATTCCCCCTCTTTGGGGATGGTTTTTGGCCATTAGGGGGGTAAGGTCAATTCGGGGAGCAGAATCAACATCACCATCGTGTTCAGCATCCTCGAAAATGGGGGGTGACATAAGTTCTGCCGGTGGAAGACGTCGAATACGCAATTCTCCCCTTTTGGGGTCGGTTTTTTGGCCGTTTGGGGGGTAGGGTCAACTCAGGGAGCAGAAAAATCATCACCATCGTGTTCAGCATGCTCGAAAACGGGGGGAGACGGTAGTTTGGTTGACTCCGTCCGACTCACAGAATGCACTAGTACGCGCGAGTAAACGTCCCACTAAAAAGGAATGATTATATATATTTATGCGATACGTTGTTGCCAAATCTCGGATGCAGCATCATGCTATAACTGAAAGAGTATATTAGATGTATATTTCTGTACAAAGATCGACGCGACCCCAAACTAAGTTCGTTGGAACTAAAAATATACTCTTGCTTACACTTGACATATAATACCGCGTCCAAAATCGAAAAATTGCCCAGTCAATATCTCAGTTAATTGAAATGATACAGAAATGATTTCTATGTTTATTTATCCTGCTATCAATGCTGCGTCCGTACATTGACACAATACCATTCACTAGTGCGTCCTGTACAATAGTGCATCCGTATACCGGACGCAGTATTGTTTTTCCATATTATCTTCGCCATATTTCGCGAGTGATCCTTTTACAACTTCTCAGATTATTCTGTGTCACCTGAGCTACCGATAAACATAGAAATCATTTCTGTATCATTTCAATTAACTGAGATATTGACTGGGCAATTTTTCGATTTTGGACGCGGTATTATATGTCAAGTGTAAGCAAGAGTATATTTTTAGTTCCAATGAACTTAGTTTGGGGTCGCGTCGATCTTTGTACAGAAATATACATCTAATATACTCTTTCAGTTATAGCATGATGCTGCATCCGAGATTTGGCAACAACGTATCGCATAAATATATATAATCATTCCTTTTTAGTGGGACGTTTACTCGCGCGTACTAGTGCATTCTGTGAGTCGGACGCTGTGAGTCGGACGGAGTCAACCAAACTACCGTCTCCCCCCGTTTTCGAGCATGCTGAACACGATGGTGATGATTTTTCTGCTCCCTGAGTTGACCCTACCCCCCAAACGGCCAAAAAACCGACCCCAAAAGGGGAGAATTGCGTATTCGACGTCTTCCACCGGCAGAACTTATGTCACCCCCCATTTTCGAGGATGCTGAACACGATGGTGATGTTGATTCTGCTCCCCGAATTGACCATCCCCAAAGAGGGGGAATCGCGTATTCTACGTCTTCCACCGGTAAAACTTATGTCATCCCCCCGTTATTGAGGATGCTGAACACGATGGTAATGTTAGTTCTGCTCCCTGGGGCAAACCAACCATCCGAGCGGGCAAAAACTACCCTCCAAGGGGGTGAAAAATGTGTTGTGCTACAAACGAGAAAACCCACGTTATGTCTTGTTTTTGAGTATGCTGGGCAAGAGAAAAATATTATCAAGTCATCTCGACAAATGTTGAAAATGATTTATATTTACCTATAGTAAATAAGTAATTTTATGCGTCAACAAAAATGTTTATGATCTAACTTACTTCACTTACTTTATAAAACCGCGCGTCAAAGGGGTAGTTTGTGTCCTTTCGAAGGGCTCGCGGGGATCGAGGTGACTTGGTAATATTTTTCTCTTGCCCGGCACACTCAAAAACGAGAGATAACGAGGGTTTTCTCGTTTGTAGCACGAAACACATTTTTCACCCCCTTGGAGAGTGGTTATTTGGCCGTTAGGGGGGTAGGGACAACTCGAGGAGCAGAGCCAACATCACCATCGTGTTCAGCATCCTCGAAAACGTGGGAGGGAAGTAGTTTGACTACCCAAATACTTGTTTTTCGAGGTTTTTTCCGACTCACAGCATGCACTATGAGATTCGTGTTAGTGTATAATAAAATCGAAAATAACAGACCATTATATATTATATTTATATGACTAATGGTCGAGATGGTAGCGTACCTGCCTCTCACCCAAAAGCCCCGGGTTCGATTCTCGTTCGTGGCAATAAAAAATACTGTGAGAGGGATTTTTCCATTATACACGAATATTGGATGTGTCCCTTGTCTTTAAATGTGCAGCTCCCTCCCGCACAACGCTCTTAGAGCCTTCTGGGATAAAGGGGGTCGTAATTACATATTGTGATGTTATTTATTATTTATTATACAGGGTGTCCCGATTTTAAACCGACAAACTTCGGGTACAGAAAGTTCACATGAACTTATGACATACCCCTTCTAACATTTCTTCTCTATCGAGTCTCCTAACGGAGATACAGGGTGTTGAAAATTCAATTTATTTTTTGTTTTTCTTTAATAACTTCCACAAAATTAAAGATAGGGTAACAAACTTGGTACCTACACATATCTAGGTTGTGAGGGTCCATCTTTGCTATGGTTCAGAGTTAAACAGAGGCGCGCCAGTGGCGTGCGGTGTGGTCACGTCGACATAATTTTAAGGAAAAAAGTATGTGCACTAATTTTTTTCACAATTCTGATCAGATTTGCATAATTTATGGTTGATTTTCTAAAAGAACTTGTACATGTAAAATTTTGCATGAGGCAGTAGTTTTCGAGATATTTGCGTCTGAACAAAACGATGCACCAAAAACACAATTATCATGTCGGGAATAGTTCTGATGAAATCACGATATATTCCTTCTAAAATTTCTCTATAGCCATTCCTAACGGAAATACGGGGTGTTGATTTTTTTGATATTTGGATGTTGATAATTTGTTTATGCAATTTCGTAACAAACAAATTTTTTTTTTGGCAGAAATAATATTGACTGCAAAAGACCTTAAAAACGCCTCATTGCAAAAGAAGAAAAACATTAAAAACATTAAATTGACAGTTCAGTTCAGTATATCCCTTCGAAAATCAGATTGAAAATAATTTTTAAAGGGCTATCTTAATTAATTAATTGTGTTTTTGGTGCATCGTTTTGTTCAGACGCAAATATCTCGAAAACTACTGCCTCATGCAAAATTTTACATGTACAAGTTTTTTTAGAAAATCAACCATAAATTATGCAAATCTGATCAGAATTGTGAAAAAAATTAGTGCACATACTTTTTTCCTTAAAATTATGTCGACGTGACCACACCGCACGCCACTGGCGCGCCTCTGTTTAACTCTGAACCATAGCAAAGATGGACTCTCACAACCTAACTATGTGTAGGTACCAAGTTTACTTACCCTATCTTTAATTTTGTGGAAGTTATTAAAGAAAAACAAAAAATAAATTGAATTTTCAACATTTCACAAATCGAAGACTAATACGAAAATACGCGAAATACCTCATTTCTCATTACTTTCCCACCTTTCAAGTAGCATTCTGTCGGACTCTATATCTTTCCTGAGACTCTTCCACCGAATCCAACTAAATTACCCGAATTCCTTAACTAATCGAAGACTAATACGAAAATACGCGAAATACCTCATTTCCCATTACTTTCCCACTTTTCAAGTGGCATCTCTGTAGGACTCTACATCTTTCCCGAGACTCTTCCACCGAATCCAACTAACTTACCCAAATCACTTGACCGCAGCTTAATAAATACACTTAACCACACCTTAAAAACTACAGCCCCGCAGAGGCTGTAGTCTCAAACATACTATAAAAAAATTCCTGGGTCCGTTAGGGCCTAAAGAAACCCCCGCGGGGCTCTGACCTTTTTTTTCCTCAATTTCAATTTTCAATTTTTCCGAAATTTAAAAAACCGTCTTTCAACTAAAAACCCCGAGATAAAACTATTGATATTCCGCGCCAGCGGCGCGGCGCGTAGTCCTAGGTCGCGGCGGGCCCCCGGCTCGACCTAGTAATGAATTAAACAGGGAGTACAAAATAGTTATTTACGTATCAAGGCATTAAAGTTCAACTATTTATCATGAATGTGGAGTTTAAACCGCATGAGTGATAAAAAGCAACTTTAATGCCGAGGTGCATATTGCATTTTTTTTAAATCCAGAAACTGTGAAATTAAGATTAATTAACGTAAGAAAACCATTATTTTTAGCATTATAATAGTGATAATTCTGAACTTAAAAAACTGTATTTATTTACCTTTTATTACAACACAATTATTGTTACAAGAATGTTTACATTTATCTGGTCACCTCTGCTAACTACAAAAATCGTACAATAATGGATTACTTTATAATAATAAATAAATAAATACACCACATGTAATTACGACCCCCTTTATCCCAGAAAGCTCTACAAGAGCCTTGTGCGGGAGGGGAATACACATTTAAAGACAACGGACACACATCCAATATCCGTGTATAATGGAAAAATCCCCCTCCCAGTATTTTCCATTACCACGACCGGGAATCGAACCCGGGACTTTTGGGTGAGAGGCAGGTACGCTACCATCTCGACCATCACTTTAATGACGATTTTGAGGTACTTTAATGCCAATTTAAAAAAATATATTTTAATGAATTAAATAATTTAATTAAAATAGAAAAAATGAATTATTATACGCTTAAAGTGGAGGAAATAGATCCTCCCCAAAATATTTGTGGGAAGTCACAAATGAATTCTGTGGAATACAAAGAAATAAATCTAAAATATCCAAGTAGGTACTATTAGAAATAACAGAGGTGAAAAAGTAACAAGTAATGACAAAAAGCAAATATTATTTACTGCTTCTTTAGTTGTATCGGCAAATCACTTGCAAATAAAATCAATCCCTACATCCAATTTAAAAATTTGGGGGTTGCAACTGTCACTCAAAGGAGGTTGAATTTAGGGATGAAGTTTTGACGTTGCAGGATGTCATTCCAGAATCTAAAATTGACGTGTTTCGGCATTTCCTTGATATGTGTCAAAATATGAAGATATTGAATTTATTTATATGGAATTCTAGGTTGGAGAGGACATACATTTACAACAGTTAGATACTTTGCAAAACAGGTTATTTAAAATCATATTCAATAAAGAACTAACTTATTCTACAAATTCCCTTTTTAAAGAAACTAAAATAATGGATATCAGGTTGTTATTCATTTTCCAGAGTATTATATATCAATGGAAAACTAAAGTCGAAATACGAAAGATGCATAACACCAGAGGCAATAAAAATAATAACTTAAAAATTCCAAAAACAAATACATTCTGTGGTCAAAGATACGCTACCATCTCGACCATCACTTTAATGACGAATTTGAGATACTTTAATGCCAATTTAAAAAAAAATATTGTAATGAATTAAATAATTTAATTAATAAAGAAAAAATGAATTATTATACGCATAAAGTGGAGGAAATAGATCCTCCCCAAAATATTTGTGGGAAGTCACAAATGAATTCTGCGGAATACAAAGAAATAAATCTAAATTATCCAAGTAGGCACTATTAGAAATAACAGAGGTGAAAAAGTAACAAGCGATGACAAAAAGGCAAATATTATTTACTGCTTCTTTAGTTGTATCATTGTATATGGAATTCTAAGTTGTAGTTATATAATTTGCAAAACAGGTTATTTAAAATCATATTCAATAAAGAACTAACTTATTCTACAAATTCCCTTTAAGAAACTAAAATAATGGATATCAGGTTGTTATTGGAAAAAAATGGAAAACTAAAGTCGAAATACGTAAGATGCGTAACACCAGAGGCAATAAAAATAATAACTTAAAAATTGCATTTAACGGTCCACAAATTTTTAAGGTAGCAAAATGGTACTAAGGTTTATGCAGCTAAAATTATTTATTTTTACTTAAGGAACCTACTCCTAGTGTTTGTCCCATTCTTTAATAAACACCCATGACCAAATTATTACCAACTTTTATTTGACGTCCAACGTTCTGAGTAGATTTAAAATAAAAACTAAGAGCGATAAATGTGGCAATAGTGCTGGACGCCGTATTGTACCAAGTTTGTCAAAAAATATACACTAAGGACGTGGTATCATGTGGGATATACACATGATTATACTCCGGACGCTATATCGTACTATTAGTGAAAGGACGCAGTATTGTCAGTATATCTTAACTTCTTTATTTATTAAGATAACAGTAATCTAAAACCAGCTCTGGGCTGGATTTGATGAGTAGATCCAATATACTCCATCACATTTGAAGTAACTAGTGTATTTCTGGGAGACGCCGTATGGTTGGCTTTTGTAAGGACGCAGCATTGTTAGCAGGATGTATATATATATATATATATATATATATATATATATATATATATATATATATATATATATATATATTGATAAAGGGTATGTTGTGGCCTCCAAAGTAGATACCAAAGATACGTTGTCACCTCATATATAACGTTATGGCCTCCGATTTCGGAGGCGACAACGTTTCTCCTATTTTTCATCGGTTTTGGAAAGAAGGTGACATCTAGAGTTCAAAAACGAAAATTTGTTCGGAGGCGACAAAGTACCTTCCATACTCACAAATAAATATTTTAGTTCCTATATATAACGCTGGCGCTGATGTCGCATTCAGTATTCAATGAGAGCACGTTGTCACCTCCTGATATATAAAGCTGAATTTTTTGTCACAAGCGTAGCGTTCCCGCCTCCTTAAAAAGGCAACGTCGCAGGACATTTCAGCATATTATGGGCGAGTTGCTTTATTCACGGGTTGATCCACCAGATGTGTTTTATCTCGTTCTAACCTCGGACATAGAACGAGATAAAACACATCTGATGGATCCACCGGTGAATAAAGCAACTCGCCCTATGAGATTGGATAGTGATAATTTAAATATGTCATCAATTATGTCATTTGAACATCCTAAATTATAGTTATTGTTTTATTTACGTGGCATACTGAAAATTTTTGCAGAAAACCGGAATGATACAATATATCAGCTTTGAAATTTTTCATAATTCAAGAAGCTATATTTCAAGATATGATTGGAATAGATATTAAGTATAATATATTATATATTTTTGGAGAAATAAAACAATATAACTTACTTTTAGCTTAAGACGTATAATTTCATGCACATCTGGAGATTCTTTGTAAAATGTAATGTAAGACTAAAAAGTGGGTGAGAACGTGTCAGACTGTACAGGCCAGTACAGGGATATTATCGAAAGATTAACCCCTTATGACATTTTTATTCTTCTAAGAAAATAATGGTAAATACAAAAGTTGTGCGAAATTTTCCCGCGATCTCACCGTACTTATCGAAATTACAATTATACAGGGCGTTCTGGAGATACAAACCTAACTTGTTTTTCTAAATGGAATACCCTGTATGTTTTTATATTTTTGAAATCTACGCATTATCCCGATTCCGACGATATACCAGGTGACCACGAAATGACGCTCGTCTCTATATCTTCTTGGTTTTACAAGATATGAATTTCAAAGTTGGGCACGTCAAATAACAGTTAAATATGCATTATTTTGACCGCTTTTTTACTTTCAGTCGCTTTGAGTTTCACCGGAAATGACACTAACTTTGATTTTTTAAATGGAACACCCTATAGATTTTTACATTTTTGGATTCAGGAGGTCATTTTGGATATATGTAGTTATGGCATATTGAGATAAAAATATTAATACTGACATTTTTATGAGCAAATTAAATTTTTTACTAGGCGGCCGTAATCCCCAAAAAAAAAAAATATTATTTCATCCCGTCCGGAAAGTACAACAGTACAGTATTCATATGAGGCCGGAAAATGAGACATTACGGTATCAGAGCCGGCAAAGTACCGGAAACCACCGGAAACTTATTACGAACCAATCACAAACTGTTATTATACCTTTTGACAGTTGTTTGACATATAAAAATCAACCGTAAATTAAAAAATAGTGTCAAATGTCAAATGACATAAGAAAATAACCAAGTGTCAAATTATACAAAAATGCTAATATACAAGAAATGATGGGATGAAATAAAATATCATTCGACACACGTCCGTAAGGTGTTATTCCAGCCTCGTTTAGATATTCTAGACTCGGCTCCTGCCGTCGCCTCGTCCATAATATCTACTTGTGACGAAAATTACTATTGTTATGCTTCAGTAATTAATAAAAAATACAATTATGACGTTATGCCATATGGCATTTGTGTTAAAAAATCTTAAACATTTCGGAAATCTTTCTCCAAATTAACTATCCTTTTTTAATGGCACCATGGTGGTACACTACGTTATTTCAATAAAGCATTTTATTACCGATTACTTGGTACCAAGGACTTCACTATATCTTTATATTGTAATACATTAATATACATAAGAATAACATTCAACTAGAAATGAAAAAAAGTCAATATTTAACAGTGGATCTTTATCAAGTAGATGCCTTTGATCTCCTGAATCTAAAGATGTAAAAATATATGCAGGGTGTTCCATTTAAAATTCCAAAGTTAGCATTATTTCCGGTGAAACCAGAAGCGACAAAAAATGTTAAATCTGTTGAATTAATGCATATTTAGCCGTTATTTGAGGTGCCCACATTAGAAATTTATATCTTGTAAAACCAAGAAGAGATAGAGGCAAGTGACATCTTGTGGTCATATTCTTGGTTTTAAAAGATATGAATTTCAAATTTGGACACGTCAAATAACGGCTGAATAATATTTATTAATTCGACCAATTTATCATTTTCCGTTGCTTCCTGTTTCACCGGAAATTATGCTAACATTGGATTTTTAAATGGAACGCCCTGTATATTTTCACATTTTTTATTCAGCAGGTCAGATGCTAGAGATCCACAAATATGAGTTTTTTTTTTCATTTATATCTTTTTGAATGTTATATTATTCTTATGTATTTTTATGTATTATAATATGAACAAATCCATCATGGTGCCATTAAAAAAAAATAGTTATCCTGAAAAAATTATTTTCAAAATATTTCAGATCTTATAACACAAATTTCATATGATATAATACCATAATTGCATTTTTTGATTAATTATTGAAGCAAAATAAAACATATTTTTGAGATCACGGCCGCCTGGATGAAAAATTAAGTTTGCTCATAAAAATGTCTGCCAGTAATATTTTTATCTCAATATGCCATAACTGTATCCAAAATGACCTCCTGAATATAAAAATGTAAAAATATATAGGGTGTTCCATTTAAAAAACCAAAGTTAGTCACATTTCCGGTAAAACCGGAAGTGACCTAATTTGAAATTCATATCTTGTCAAAACAAGAAGATATAGGGACGAGCGTCATTTCGTGGTCACCCGGTACATGTATTGTATGTTTGCTCAACTTTTTGCTCAACTTCTTCTAATATAAATTTTTGCAAAATATGTAGAAAAACAGGGTTGCCTTGAAAATTATATTGGTTAGAAATACCATTCTGCATTTTATTTTGTTATTTTATACTAGGTAAATCATGTTTTTACAAAAAAAACATATTTTATGAAAAGGTGTTCCACATGCCACATAACAATCAATAATGCCATTTTTTTATTCGATTGAACAAGAACCATTTTGACTTAAAAATGTAGCCACCAAAACTAGGGCTAGTAAGAGAAATATCAAACTAAAATAGTAATGCTTTTGTTTCTGACCAAACTGATTTGACGCCTCCTATATTTTCACATAATTAATTGGATCGCGGAGAAAACCGCATGTTTTTGATGCTGAACTGATCATCTGTGCAACGTAACATGTTTCAAAAATTCCTATTTAATTAATAAAATAAAGTAGAAAAATATAAAATTTTCGTGGCAAAATTGATTCTTTTTATTTTGCAGACATTGATATTTGATGTCTATTGGGCAATTAGGCCAAGCGGCAAGTATTTTTTCGCCACAAATTGATAATAGCATCTTGTTTCACAGACATAAAAAATATGTCAAAAGTGTGATTACCTCCGAGGTCGGAGACTACCCTTAATTTTGCAATTTAGGTACAATAATCCGGTTTTCTAGCAATAACTGGTATCCTATTCATCCTACGTGAGAAATGGTGGTATACAAAATTGAAGATATTAAAATTCTCTATAAAAGATGCCCTACGCATATTTTTGCTCAGACCAACGGTTTTTTAATACTAACCGCACAAAATTGAAAAATTCGTGACGGTCACAGCGAGCGAAAACCTTTGGTTGAGCAAAAATATGTAAAGTTTATAGAGAATTTTAATGTCTTCAATTTTGTATACCACTATTTCTCTCGTAGGGTGAATAGGAAGCACCTTATCGTTAAAAAACCAGATTTTAATACATAAATCGCACAATTAAGGGTAGTCGCCGATATCGGGGGTAATCACACTTTTGATATGTTTTTTATGTCTCTGAAACAAGATCATTAAGAAAAAAAAATGTATTATCAATTTGTATTTTTTTGTGGGTTTTTTCGACCTGCCGCCGTATGGACTAAAAAGGTTGGATCAAATATACAATACATATACAGGGTGAATCAGTTTTAATGGGATAAACGCAAACGAATAATAATAATAAAATTTTGTTATATAAACATATCCTCAAAATTGCTTAGTTTGTGAGATACCAAGTGTTTTTATTTTATATCTTTGAAACGGGAAAAGATATTTCAGTCAAATTTGGTATATGATAGTTTTGGACAAAACCACATTCATTCTTGTGCTCCTTAACATTAACACAAGATCCAGTGGCATACAAATCGGGGCCATCTGATCCCCTTTTTTAAAAAAGTGGACGCGTCTGGGTTTTTTTAAAGATTTATAATAATTTTTATAATCGTTTGTCAATTCTAAGTAAATTAGGTCTCTACAAGTGTTAACCATAATGTATTTGATTTTGAGTTATTTCCCTATTTGTTATTAGAAATGTATAAAAACTTGAAACCTGGCAAGATGTTGTTTAATGGAAAATTGAATTAAATTGACGACTTATTTTAATTATAAATATAAATGTCTGTTTAGTTTAATCTTTTGACAATAAACTCTTACACCTTAATTGAATTAAAGGTTTTTAATAGATTTACGTCAAAGTTGAATACATATTAAATATAATAATGCAATAAATTCCAATAATATAGCATTCTTACAGTTGCTTTAAATATTAATAAGTTGTATCAATTTCAAAAGTCTCGCCAGTTTTCCATTAATGACGTCAAAAACGGACGGTCTCGTTATTGGTTAAAGTCCAAATAAATTCGTTCGTGCACGTGACGTCACAATACTAACCTCAAAAATATGTAATTTTTACGATTTTCAAATATGCTGCTTTTATCAAAATTTCTGCTCCTGTACTATGAACTAAAATCTTGTTCAGTGCATTATTAATGAAGTTTTAATTGCCTTAATCTAATAAAATAAGATTGTTTTTGTTGGTTGGAAATCCAATCTATAATTAGCTGCCTATTTTTAATAATCTACAAAATTAAAACTGCAGGGTGTCCCGAAATAACGTGAAAACCTCTTAAGGGTATTTCCTCATCAAGAAATAAATATAATCTCTTATGTACAGTAAAGTCGAGAACGGCCTCCTTGAGCCGCTAGATCTCCTTAAAAGGGGGCACCAAAAAGTGATTTGATTTTTTTTTTTTTTTTCGAAAGTGACTATAGCTGGCGGAATGAAATTTGGGCACGACTTTGTACTTATGGAAGGTCTTCTTAATAGGTAAAAGTTAACAGGAGTTAAATTATTATGCATATACAGGGTGTCCCGAAATTAGTGGTCATCATTTTACCAGCTTGTTCAAAAATAAGGCAAGAAGTTCCTACAAATATAGCCACAGAAAGGCTTCCTAAGGGAGCTACAACCCTTTAAAAGTGCTTCCTTGATGATGGTTTTTAGTTAATATTTCCGAAACCGGTGAAATTAAAAACATGAAATTTTGGTCAATTACTAATCATTTTATGACCAATAAGGTAGTGTAAAAATGAATCAAAAATTTCATTCAGGGGTGGGTCAAACAGGGAGGGGGTGGAGTAAAATGCCCCACAACTTTTTCGCATGTAAGTTTTTCCAAATTTTGGTAGCAAATTATGGAATACCAGAGTTTTTTTCTGCAATAAAGGTATTCTAGTTGTACTTTGATATGGCGCACCGTTTTCGAGTTATTTGAGTTTCTGGAAAACAATAATCACAAAAAAATCACAACGGAACGAGTAGGATGCACAGTTCTCTAGGTACTTAGTATCTAATTAATAATAGAATTATGCTGAAATGATCGCTTCCAGGGCGCTACTGCAAAAAATAATAATAGGACAATTTTATTATTAATTACTAATTAAATGTAAAGTTTATGTTAATAGGCCTATGACTTTGCTAGAATTAAAACAAAAAATATGAGAAGAAATTAATAGAATTCCACCTGAGATGTGTTTAGCAGTTTTTAATCACATGGAGAAGGTATTGCAGGAGTGTTTTGACAGAAATGGAAGGCGCTTCGACAATATAATTTTTAAAACATAAAATCCGCCTATATTATGTGTATTTTTGTAGTAATAAATTTATTTTAAAACTTCAAGCAAATTTATTATTAGCCTTTAAAAAGGGAATTCCATTCCTGGACACCATGTATAAACCACAATAGTTGAAATGTTTTATTGTGTATTTTAAGTCCCTAAAGGAGTAGTTTGTTATTTTCCTTATGTTTTATATCTTAATTCCTCTGGTTCTTATCACCCCCAATCATGATTAGGTACCACGTATCTTGGGCAATGGGAGTCAAAACAACTTCTTTTTAAGAAAATTAACCAGAATTAATCAGAACGGTATAAAACTAGTCAAAAAAATATATTTTTTAACCTTAGTTATTACATTTTCGAAAGCAAATACGTTTCTTAAGCTGTAAAACTTATTAGCAATTTAATAAAAAATAAAATGTAATATATTATATTTTATTAGTAATATATTAAAGTAATATATTAAAGTAATTTATTAAAGTGATATATTAAAATGTAATATATTACATTTTATTTTTTATTAAATTGCTAATAAGTTAGTTTTATAGCTTAAGAAACGTATTTGCTTTCGAAAATGTAATAACTAAGGTTAAAAAAATATATTTTTTTGACTAGTTTTGTACCGTTCTGATTATCTCTTCTTGGGTAATGCGAGTCAAAACAACTTACTTTTAAATTAAGAAAATTATATTTCTTTGTCATGTTTTTAATAAATTTTATAACTAAACAAACGTACTTATAAACAAATATATTTTGTTGACTCAGATTTTTACAGTTCTCCTTAACTGACCACAATTTCCTTGTCCTTCCCTACCTTACAAAAGTCATGTTCCTCATTTATCCCATTTTATTTAATATTTCGATAAGTAATATTTCATGAGTAAAACATTCTGAAACTGAATTTATATTCATATTAAAAACACGCCCTTATAATGCACGGATACAGAGGTGTCTTTGTGACCTCCGATAATGTGACAACACTGTCGGAGCCGACAACGTTATTAACGTGAGCGCTTATATATAGATTTCGGAGGTCACATAGTACTTTATGTGGTTTCCATATATGACCTCCTTAAAAGTCAAATTTCTCTTCCCCTCTTTTGAAATACAGATTCGTGACCCTCTCCTCACCCCATATATGAAATTTTTTTTTCTCTAGTTGAACGGGGAGACCCGGAGGCGAGGTCGCCTCTTCCATGTAGTGGAGGTGACAACATACCGCGTATAGATATATATATATATATATATATATATATATATATATATATATATATATATATATATATATATATATATATATATATATATAGAGATGTAAACGGTCATTGTGCAGCCCGTTGAATATATTAACGGTCATTTGTGAAGCCCGAAATGACATTGTTTAGCCCGGATCCGGGCTAAACAAGGTATCGATGTGTATATCAATGCTAATTGGTTAGATAAGTTCTTAGGACCCCCCCCATGAATTTTCATCTGGGCCACACAGAGTCGTATTTACCTATACAACATACACTGTGAAGTTCATGGTACCTCCCTATAGGGGGCGCTTCACATGGATATATAAATACAGTAAAAGATACGAAAGCCCATTATATTGACATAACTCTATGCAGCCTGACTTTTGGCAACATTGTTCTCTTTCTTAAATACTAGGTTCCATGCGAAAATATGTGATGCTCTGTAGCCCAGGCCACCATAAGACTATATTGTAGATACTGATACACTTTTTATGTAATATCAAATTATGGTACTATAAATTTTGTTTATCATTTAGTGTATAGTATTTATAATCAGATGAGGAATCCTTTAAACTTAGAATCAGAATAACAAATTAAAAATATGTACAGGAATATGGAAAAATAAAACAATTACCTATTCCCTATTCCACGATCATCTATCCTGTTAAAACTGGGTTTCTTATGTTTATACAGGGTGGTCCGAAATTAGTGGTCATCATTTCGCCCGCGTATTCCTCGATCAAAAATAAGACAAAAAGTTTCTACAAACATGGCCCCGGAAATGCTTCCTAAGGGAGCTACAACCCTTTGAAGGTGCATCCTTGACGATGGTTTTTATTTAATATTTCCGAAACCGGTAAAAATAAAAACATGAAATTTTGGCCAATCACTAATCGTTTTATGGTCAATAAGGTGATGTGATAATGATCCAAAAATTTTTCCACTTTTAAGGGGTTGTAGCTCCCTTAGGAAGCATTTTCGGGACCATGTTTGTAGGAACTTTTTGTCTTATTTTTGATCGAGGAATACGCGGGTAAAATGATGACCACTAATTTCGGACCACCCTGTATAGACATAAGAAACCCAGTTTTAACGGGATAGATGATCGTGGAATAGGTAATTGTTTTATTTTTCGATATCCTCAAAACAGTGCAAAATATAAAAAAATTATTTACAAATTTTACTATGAAAAATATAAGCTTTTCAAAAAAGGATGTGATGTGAAAAATATATTCGATGTGTCCCGATGTCCAGCGCCCTTGGATTATGGTTACTACCATTTTGATAACAAATTGTAGCTTGTATTAATATCTAAGGAACAAATTAGTTTTTGCTTAATTGCATTTTCCTTCGAATAATATACAGTGTGTCCACAGATGGAGTTACAAAGAGGAAAAACTTTTTTATTATGGACTTTATAAAAAAAGTCATTCTTTATAAAAAGTTCTGCTTGGCAAAAAAATTGTAATACCATAAAAAAATCGAGATCTGATATACGAGGTATTCAAAAATTAAGATAACTTGAAAATGGTTCAAGAGAAAAGTACCTTTATTTTTGATTTTAGAGGAAAATATTATAAGTAAAAGTTGTTTTTTATTGAAAATTAATCCTAAATACAAAATTTGACATCCATCTAAATTATTAAAATTAAGGAAACTTTATTTTTTATTGGACATTAATGTATTAGAACAAAATTCCTACATTTTTATTAAAAATTAATTGGTGGAAGCTATGTGGAGTAATTTTTAATAAAAATCTAGGAATTTTGTTCTAATAATACGTTAATGTCCAATAAAAAATAAAGTTTTCTTAATTTTAATAATTTAGATGGATGTCAAATTTTGTATTTAGGAATAATTTTCAATAAAAAACAACTTTTACTTACAGTAGATATGAGTTTATGAAATTTACAGCTGTAATGCTAAGCCCATATTTTTTAAGTTTATTAACCAGAATATCATGCAGCACACAGTCGAATGCTTTCGACAAATCGCAAAAGATACTTCCAGCAAAACTTTTATTTTCAAATGCCACTGTTATACTTTCCACCATTTTGTTAATTGCATCAGTCGTAGATTTACCGGAGCGAAAACCAAATTGACAATTTGACAAAAGGGTATTACCTTAAAAAAAAGTAGCAAGTTGTTGAAACAGGGCTTTCTCTATTATTTTTCCCAACGTAGGTATAATTGATATAGGTCGATAGTTGTTCATATCATTTACATCGCCTTTCTTAAAAAGTGGAATAACTTTGGAGATTTTTAGACACTGTGGAAAAGTTCCACTATTTATGCATGAATTAATTAATTTTGTCAGAGGAATAATAATAATATCTTGTACGTATATTATAACATTCATATTTATGTCATACACATCTTTACTAGGATTATTTTTAAGATTTTTTATAATATCGCGCATTTCGATGAAGGAAATCTCTGAAAAATTAAAAATGTTATTTGCTGTACTTGTTGTAACTAGACTGATAGGATCAATAGTGGTTGATATGTTTCTTGTTGTTTCAAAAGCGATATTTGCAAAAAAATTATTAAAGTCGTTCCAATTTAGATTTAAATTATTATTACTAATACCATTGTTTCTAATACTCTTTTTATTATTCCCGCGTTTAGCATTTACTATATCCCAAGATGCTTTTGACATGTTTGTGCTACGAAAAATGTAAGACTCATTGGCATTTTTTTTTGTAATATTCAATTTTTCTCCTATAAATCCGTTTATATTCTTTCACCCTATCGCCTATGCCCACCAAATTCGGATATTGTTTTTTTAAATAGTGTAGAAAATCGAGATTTTCACGCATCTCTCGTAACTCGTCATTATACTATTGTATATTTGATTTTTCAGGAATTTCACTTTTTACTTTGACTGGAAAAGCAACATCAATTTGTTCAACAAGAATATTCAGGAAAATGTGAAATTTCTCATCAATATTTAGTTTTTTGTCATTTACGAAATCCCAATCTATGATATTTAGATTATTATACAAGGTGTTGAGACCTACCTGGGTTATAGGCCTGTACCTTATTTTGTTCAAGATTGGTGTTTCTTTAATAATATCTAGCTCTAAAACAATGGCCTTATGGTCTGACAAATTTGTGTCAACTGTATAGGACGTGTTATGAAAGGAATCAAAATTTAAGAGGAAGTTATCTAAGCAGTTCTTATTTCTTGTAGGTTCTTTTACTGAACAAATAAAACCAAAAGAGTTTATAAAATCTGAAAATTTACAATTTCTTAAAGTGTCTGAATTAAAATGTATGTTAAAATCTCCAGTTATTATCAATTTTTTGTTTAAGACTCTGATCAGTTCAAAGACTTCATGCAATATGTCTAAAAATAAATTAAAATCTCCATCGGGTGACCTGTACAATGTAATTATACAAACATCCATACCCACCGACATTGTCAGTGCCGGAGCTGGGTCTCGCAGAAACTAACCGCCTTGTGCCACTCAAGCACGCGCTAGCCCATTGCGCTACCGTCTCGGTAAAGAAGTAGTATAAGAAACATACACAAGTTTTTCTAATTTAACCGATGTTGTAGCTAGTAAGATACGTGAAATTCCCATAGTAGTAAAGTTAAAATCGAACACCCTGTATATACACATATATTATGTTAGAAAAGTTACTATAGGAATATTAAGCAAAAATGACCCTTCCACACCCTTTCATATTCTTATAATATTTTTCTGACTATTAATAGTAAGAATATGATTTAAAAAAACGTGTGATTTTCACGGTTTTACATATTACGTTTCAAATCAAATGACAATTTCGTGCTTTGACTGACATGTCATGGCCCAATCGATGACATTTAATGAAGTCAGTCATAATTCACTGCAGTGAATTATGAAACCATAATTCACTGCAGTGAATTATGGATAGGAGGAAACACATACATAATGAATGCATTTAGTAGTCATGGACAAACTAAGTAATACATTTTGTTAAATTAATACAATTTAGTCGTGGACAAACTAAGTAATACATTTTGTTAAATTAATACAATTTTTAATACTTCAGTCATTTTGCAAATTAACTAAATAAAGTAAGGAAGTTATGAATGAAAAAGTTATGTGATAACAATTTCCTTTCTTTTTTTGGGATTTTTAATAAAATTCACATCAGTTCAAGAATACCTTTATGTAACTGAAAAGTGGGACAGTAGCCCGGCGCATCGGGCGACAGCACATCTAGCTGAAACAAATAGGTGCTACACTGGCAACGTTGTTGGGCCACGCAGGGTCTGCAAGATATGTAATTACATATAATCGGGCTAAATAACGACCTAACCGTATATCCTGGCCACACAACGTCTTATGCATATATAAAAAATTGAAATGGTAAAATAAAGTTACCCCTCTGCGGTTGCCCTGCTTTACAGCAACCAGAAATACATGGATGTATGATGCATATTTTTTTATTCTTTATGTAGAGGCCGGGCTACAGAACGACCCATTGGTATACCGGGCTACACAACATACCATCTATAAGTATATATATATATATATATATATATATATATATATATATATATATATATATATATATATATATATATATATATATATATATATATATATATATATATATATATTGATAAAGGGTATGTTGTGGCCTCCAAAGTAGATACCAAAGATACGTTGTCACCTCATATATAACGTTATGGCCTCCGATTTCGGAGGCGACAACGTTTCTCCTATTTTTCATCGGTTTTGGAAAGAAGGTGACATCTAGAGTTCAAAAACGAAAATTTGTTCGGAGGCGACAAAGTACCTTCCATACTCACAAATAAATATTTTAGTTCCTATATATAACGCTGGCGCTGATGTCGCATTCAGTATTCAATGAGAGCACGTTGTCACCTCCTGATATATAAAGCTGAATTTTTTGTCACAAGCGTAGCGTTCCCGCCTCCTTAAAAAGGCAACGTCGCAGGACATTTCAGCATATTATGGGCGAGTTGCTTTATTCACGGGTTGATCCACCAGATGTGTTTTATCTCGTTCTAACCTCGGACATAGAACGAGATAAAACACATCTGATGGATCCACCGGTGAATAAAGCAACTCGCCCTATGAGATTGGATAGTGATAATTTAAATATGTCATCAATTATGTCATTTGAACATCCTAAATTATAGTTATTGTTTTATTTACGTGGCATACTGAAAATTTTTGCAGAAGTTTGTAGTGAGATGGGGTCATGCGTACAATTGCCGGTCTTCGATCTTCGGAGCAAAGCAGCGGTGGTCGGAGCCGGGGAATGGATGGGTGACCGTATCTCATTACATTACCGAGGATAGTGCAGCGGGCTAGATCGCCCTTGAGTGGCACAAGGCGACTAGTTACTGCCTATCTCTCCTGGGTTCGAGTCCCAGCTCCGGCAGATGGCAATGTCGGAGGGAATGGGTGTATGTGGTGTGTCCTGGTTAAGTGTCAGAATAGCTCTAAGCTAAACTTCGCCAGGACGTTAATATAAATAAGACGATTAAAAAAAAAAAAAAAAAAAAAAAAAAAAAAAAAAAAAAAAAAAAAAAAAAAAAAAAAACGGAATGATACAATATATCAGCTTTGAAATTTTTCATAATTCAAGAAGCTATATTTCAAGATATGATTGGAATAGATATTAAGTATAATATATTATATATTTTTGGAGAAATAAAACAATATAACTTACTTTTAGCTTGAGACGTATAATTTCATGCACATCTGGAGATTCTTTGTAAAATGTAATGTAAGACTAAAAAATGGGTGAGAACGAGTCAGACTGTACAGGCCAGTACAGGGATATTATCGAAAGATTAACCCCTTATGACGTATATTCTTCTAAGAAAATAATGGTAAATACAAAAGTTGTGCGAAATTTTCCCGCGATCTCACCGTACTTATCGAAATTACAATTATACAGGGCGTTCTGGAGATACAAACCTAACTTGTTTTTCTAAATGGAATACCCTGTATGTTTTTATATTTTTGAAATCTACGCATTATCCCGATTCCGACGATATACCAGGTGACCACGAAATGACGCTCATCTCTATATCTTCTTGGTTTTACAAGATATGAATTTCAAAGTTGGGCACGTCAAATAACAGTTAAATATGCATTATTTTGACCGCTTTTTTACTTTCAGTCGCTTTGAGTTTCACCGGAAATGACACTAACTTTGATTTTTTAAATGGAACACCCTATAGATTTTTACATTTTTGGATTCAGGAGGTCATTTTGGATATATGTAGTTATGGCATATTGAGATAAAAATATTAATACTGACATTTTTATGAGCAAATTAAATATTTTACTAGGCGGCCGTAATCCCAAAAAAATATTTTATTTCATCCCGTCAGGAAAGTACAACAGTACAGTATTCATATGAGGCCGGAAAATGAGACATTACGGTATCAGAGCCGGCAAAGTACCGGAAACCACCGGAAACTTATTACGAACTAATCACAAACTGTTATTATACCTTTTGACAGTTGTTTGACATATAAAAATCAACCGTAAATTAAAAAATAGTGTCAAATGTCAAATGACATAAGAAAATAACCAAGTGTCAAATTATACAAAAATGCTAATATACAAGAAATGACGGGATGAAATAAAATATCATTCGACACACGTCCGTAAGGTGTTATTCCAGCCTCGTTTAGATATTCTAGACTCGGCTCCTGACGTCGCCTCGTCCATAATATCTACTCGACTGTAACAAGTCACCTTCCGGACTTGTGACGAAAATTATTATTGTTATGCTTCAGTAATTAATAAAAAATACAATTATGACGTTATGCCATATGGCATTTGTGTTAAAAAATCTTAAACATTTCGGAAATCATTTCTCCAAATTAACTATCCTTTTTTAATGGCACCATGGTGGTACACTACGTTATTTCAATAAAGCATTTTATTACCGATTACTTGGTACCAAGGACTTCACTATATCTTTATATTGTAATACATTAATATACATAAGAATAACATTCAACTAGAAATGAAAAAAAGTCAATATTTAACAGTGGATCTTTATCAAGCAGATGCCTTTGATCTCCTGAATTTAAAGATGTAAAAATATATGCAGGGTATTCCATTTAAAATTCCAAAGTTAGCATTATTTCCGGTGAAACCAGAAGCGACAAAAAATGTTAAATCTGTTGAATTAATGCATATTTAGCCGTTATTTGAGGTGCCCACATTAGAAATTTATATCTTGTAAAACCAAGAAGAGATAGAGGCAAGTGACATCTTGTGGTCATATTCTTGGTTTTAAAAGATATGAATTTCAAATTTGGACACGTCAAATAACGGCTGAATAATATTTATTAATTCGACCAATTTATCATTTTCCGTTGCTTCCTGTTTCACCGGAAATTATGCTAACATTGGATTTTTAAATGGAACGCCCTGTATATTTTCACATTTTTTATTCAGCAGGTCAGATGCTAGAGATCCACAAATATGAGTTTTTTTTTTCATTTATATCTTTTTGAATGTTATATTATTCTTATGTATTTTTATGTATTATAATATGAACAAATCCATCATGGTGCCATTAAAAAAAAATAGTTATCCTGAAAAAATTATTTTCAAAATATTTCAGATCTTATAACACAAATTTCATATGATATAATACCATAATTGCATTTTTTGATTAATTATTGAAGCAAAATAAAACATATTTTTGAGATCACGGCCGCCTGGATGAAAAATTAAGTTTGCTCATAAAAATGTCTGCCAGTAATATTTTTATCTCAATATGCCATAACTGCATCCAAAATGACCTCCTGAATATAAAAATGTAAAAATATATAGGGTGTTCCATTTAAAAAACCAAAGTTAGTCACATTTCCGGTAAAACCGGAAGTGACAGAAAATGAAAAATCAGTCGACAAAATTGAAGATATTAAAATTCTCTATAAAAGATGCCCTACGCATATTTTTGCTCAGACCAACGGTTTTTTAATACTAACCGCACAAAATTGAAAAATTCGTGACGGTCACAGCGAGCGAAAATCTTTGGTCTGAGCAAAAATATGTAAAGTTTATAGAGAATTTTAATGTCTTCAATTTTGTATACCACTATTTCTCTCGTAGGGTGAATAGGAAGCACCTTATCGTTAAAAAACCAGATTTTAATACATAAATCGCACAATTAAGGGTAGTCGCCGACATCGGGGGTAATCACACTTTTGATATGTTTTTTATGTCTCTGAAACAAGATCATTAAGAAAAAAAATGTATTATCAATTTGTATTTTTTTGTGGGTTTTTTCGACCTGCCGCCGTATGGACTAAAAAGGTTGGATCAAATATACAATACATATACAGGGTGAATCAGTTTTAATGGGATAAACGCAAACGAATAATAATAATAAAATTTTGTTATATAAACATATCCTCAAAATTGCTTAGTTTGTGAGATACCAAGTGTTTTTATTTTTTATCTTTGAAACGGGAAAAGATATTTCAGTCAAATTTGGTATATGATAGTTTTGGACAAAACCACATTCATTCTTGTGCTCCTTAACATTAACACAAGATCCAGTGGCATACAAATCGGGGCCATCTGATCCCCTTTTTTAAAAAAGTGGACGCGTCTGGGTTTTTTTAAAGATTTATAATAATTTTTATAATCGTTTGTCAATTCTAAGTAAATTAGGTTTCTACAAGTGTTAACCATAATGTATTTGATTTTGAGTTATTTCCCTATTTGTTATTAGAAATGTATAAAAACTTGAAACCTGGCAAGATGTTGTTTAATGGAAAATTGAATTAAATTGACGACTTATTTTAATTATAAATATAAATGTCTGTTTAGTTTAATCTTTTGACAATAAACTCTTACACCTTAATTGAATTAAAGGTTTTTAATAGATTTACGTCAAAGTTGAATACATATTAAATATAATAATGCAATAAATTCCAATAATATAGCATTCTTACAGTTGCTTTAAATATTAATAAGTTGTATCAATTTCAAAAGTCTCGCCAGTTTTCCATTAATGACGTCAAAAACGGACGGTCTCGTTATTGGTTAAAGTCCAAATAAATTCGTTCGTGCACGTGACGTCACAATACTAACCTCAAAAATATGTAATTTTTACGATTTTCAAATATGCTGCTTTTATCAAAATTTCTGCTCCTGTACTATGAACTAAAATCTTGTTCAGTGCATTATTAATGAAGTTTTAATTGCCTTAATCTAATAAAATAAGATTGTTTTTGTTGGTTGGAAATCCAATCTATAATTAGCTGCCTATTTTTAATAATCTACAAAATTAAAACTGCAGGGTGTCCCGAAATAACGTGAAAACCTCTTAAGGGTATTTCCTCATCAAGAAATAAATATAATCTCTTATGTAAAGTCGAGAACGGCCTCCTTGAGCCGTTAGATCTCCTCAAAAGGGGGCACCAAAAAGTGATTTGATTTTTTTTTTTTTTTCGAAAGTGACTATAGCTGGCGGAATGAAATTTGGGCACGACTTTGTACTTATTGAAGGTCTTCTTAATAGGTAAAAGTTAACAGGAGTGAAATTATTATGCATATACAGGGTGTCCCGAAATTAGTGGTCATCATTTTACCAGCTTGTTCAAAAATAAGGAAGAAGTTCCTACAAATATAGCCACAGAAAGGCTTCCTAAGGGAGCTACAACCCTTTAAAAGTGCTTCCTTGATGATGGTTTTTAGTTAATATTTCCGAAACCGGTGAAATTAAAAACATGAAATTTTGGTCAATTACTAATCATTTTATGACCAATAAGGTAGTGTAAAAATGAATCAAAAATTTCATTCAGGGGTGGGTCAAACAGGGAGGGGGTGGAGTAAAATGTCCCACAACTTTTTCGCATGTAAGTTTTTCCAAATTTTGGTAGCAAATTATGGAATACCAGAGTTTTTTCTGCAATAAAGGTATTCTAGTTGTACTTTGATATGGCGCACCGTTTTCGAGTTATTTGAGTTTCTGGAAAACAATAATCACAAAAAAATCACAACGGAACGAGTAGGATGCACAGTTCTCTAGGTACTTAGTATCTAATTAATAATAGAATTATGCTGAAATGATCGCTTCCAGGGCGCTACTGCAAAAAATAATAATAGGACAATTTTATCAGTAATTACTAATTAAATGTAAAGTTTATGTTAATAGGCCTATGACTTTGCTAGAATTAAAACAAAAAATATGAGAAGAAATTAATAGAATTCCACCTGAGATGTGTTTAGCAGTTTTTAATCACATGGAGAAGGTATTGCAGGAGTGTTTTGACCGAAATGGAAGGCGCTTCGACAATATAATTTTTAAAACATAAAATCCGCCTATATTGTGTGTATTTTTGCAGTAATAAATTTATTTTAAAACTTCAAGCAAATTTATTATTAGCCTTTAAAAAGGGAATTCCATTCCTGGACACCATGTATAAACCACAATAGTTGAAATGTTTTATTGTGTATTTTAAGTCCCTAAAGGAGTAGTTTGTTATTTTCCTTATGTTTTATATCTTAATTCCTCTGGTTCTTATCACCCCCAATCATGATTAGGTACCACGTATCTTGGGCAATGGGAGTCAAAACAACTTACTTTTAAATTAAGAAAATTATATTTCTTTGTCATGTTTGTAAACAAACGTACTTATAAACAAATATATTTTGTTGACTCAGATTTTTACAGTTCTCCTTAAGTGACCACAATTTCCTTGTCCTTCCCTACCTTACAAAAGTCATGTTCCTCATTTATCCCATTTTATTTAATATTTCGATAAGTAATATTTCATGAGTAAAACATTCTGAAACTGAATTTATATTCATATTAAAAACACGCCCTTATAATGCACGGATACAGAGGTGTCTTTGTGACCTCCGATAATGTGACAACACTGTCGGAGCCGACAACGTTATTAACGTGAGCGCTTATATATAGATTTCGGAGGTCACATAGTACTTTATGTGGTTTCCATATATGACCTCCTTAAAAGTCAAATTTCTCTTCCCCTCTTTTGAAATACAGATTCGTGACCCTCTCCTCACCCCATATATGAAATTTTTTTTTCTCTAGTTGAACGGGGAGACCCGGAGGCGAGGTCGCCTCTTCCATGTAGTGGAGGTGACAACATACCGCGTATAGATATATATATATATATATATATATATATATATATATATATATATATATATATATATATATATATATATATATATATATATATATATATATATATATATATATATATATATATATATATATATATATATATATATATATATATATATATATATATATATATATATATATATATATATATATATATATATATATATATATATATATATATATATATATATATATATATATATATATATATATATATATATATATATATATATATATATATATATATATATATATATATATATATATATATTGATAAAGGGTATGTTGTGGCCTCCAAAGTAGATACCAAAGATACGTTGTCACCTCATATATAACGTTATGGCCTCCGATTTCGGAGGCGACAACGTTTCTCCTATTTTTCATCGGTTTTGGAAAGAAGGTGACATCTAGAGTTCAAAAACGAAAATTTGTTCGGAGGCGACAAAGTACCTTCCATACTCACAAATAAATATTTTAGTTCCTATATATAACGCTGGCGCTGATGTCGCATTCAGTATTCAATGAGAGCACGTTGTCACCTCCTGATATATAAAGCTGAATTTTTTGTCACAAGCGTAGCGTTCCCGCCTCCTTAAAAAGGCAACGTCGCAGGACATTTCAGCATATTATGGGCGAGTTGCTTTATTCACGGGTTGATCCACCAGATGTGTTTTATCTCGTTCTAACCTCGGACATAGAACGAGATAAAACACATCTGATGGATCCACCGGTGAATAAAGCAACTCGCCCTATGAGATTGGATAGTGATAATTTAAATATGTCATCAATTATGTCATTTGAACATCCTAAATTATAGTTATTGTTTTATTTACGTGGCATACTGAAAATTTTTACAGAAAACCGGAATGATACAATATATCAGCTTTGAAATTTTTCATAATTCAAGAAGCTATATTTCAAGATATGATTGGAATAGATATTAAGTATAATATATTATATATTTTTGGAGAAATAAAACAATATAACTTACTTTTAGCTTAAGACGTATAATTTCATGCACATCTGGAGATTATTTGTAAAATGTAATGTAAGACTAAAAAGTGGGTGAGAACGAGTCAGACTGTACAGGCCAGTACAGGGATATTATCGAAAGATTAACCCCTTATGACATTTTTATTCTTCTAAGAAAATAATGGTAAATACAAAAGTTGTGCGAAATTTTCCCGCGATCTCACCGTACTTATCGAAATTACAATTATACAGGGCGTTCTGGAGATACAAACCTAACTTGTTTTTCTAAATGGAATACCCTGTATGTTTTTATATTTTTGAAATCTACGCATTATCCCGATTCCGACGATATACCAGGTGACCACGAAATGACGCTCGTCTCTATATCTTCTTGGTTTTACAAGATATGAATTTCAAAGTTGGGCACGTCAAATAACAGTTAAATATGCATTATTTTGACCGCTTTTTTACTTTCAGTCGCTTTGAGTTTCACCGGAAATGACACTAACTTTGATTTTTTTAAATGGAACACCCTATAGATTTTTACATTTTTGGATTCAGGAGGTCATTTTGGATATATGTAGTTATGGCATATTGAGATAAAAATATTAATACTGACATTTTTATGAGCAAATTAAATTTTTTACTAGACGGCCGTAATCCCAAAAAAATATTTTATATCATCCCGTCCGGAAAGTACAACAGTACAGTATTCATATGAGGCCGGAAAATGAGACATTACGGTATCAGAGCCGGCAAAGTACCGGAAACCACCGGAAACTTATTACGAACCAATCACAAACTGTTATTATACCTTTTGACAGTTGTTTGACATATAAAAATCAACCGTAAATTAAAAAATAGTGTCAAATGTCAAATGACACAAGAAAATAACCAAGTGTCAAATTATACAAAAATGCTAATATACAAGAAATGACGGGATGAAATAAAATATCATTCGACACACGTCCGTAAGGTGTTATTCCAGCCTCGTTTAGATATTCTAGACTCGGCTCCTGACGTCGCCTCGTCCATAATATCTACTCGACTGTAACAAGTCACCTTCCGGACTTGTGACGAAAATTACTATTGTTATGCTTCAGTAATTAATAAAAAATACAATTATGACATTATGCCATATGGCATTTGTGTTAAAAAATCTTAAACATTTCGGAAATCATTTCTCCAAATTAACTATCCTTTTTTAATGGCACCATGGTGGTACACTACGTTATTTCAATAAAGCATTTTATTACCGATTGCTTGGTACCAAGGACTTCACTATATCTTTATATTGTAATACATTAATATACATAAGAATAACATTCAACTAGAAATGAAAAAAAGCCAATATTTAACAGTGGATCTTTATCAAGCAGATGCCTTTGATCTCCTGAATCTAAAGATGTAAAAATATATGCAGGGTGTTCCATTTAAAATTCCAAAGTTAGCATTATTTCCGGTGAAACCAGAAGCGACAAAAAATGTTAAATCTGTTGAATTAATGCATATTTAGCCGTTATTTGAGGTGCCAACATTAGAAATTTATATCTTGTAAAACCAAGAAGAGATAGAGGCAAGTGACATCTTGTGGTCATATTCTTGGTTTTAAAAGATATGATTTTCAAATTTGGACACGTCAAATAACGGCTGAATAATATTTATTAATTCGACCAATTTATCATTTTCCGTTGCTCCCTGTTTCACCGGAAATTATGCTAACATTGGATTTTTAAATGGAACGCCCTGTATATTTTCACATTTTTTATTCAGCAGGTCAGATGCTAGAGATCCACAAATATGAGTTTTTTTTTTCATTTATATCTTTTTGAATGTTATATTATTCTTATGTATTTTTATGTATTATAATATGAACAAATCCATCATGGTGCCATTAAAAAAAAATAGTTATCCTGAAAAAATTATTTTCAAAATATTTCAGATCTTATAACACAAATTTCATATGATATAATACCATAATTGCATTTTTTGATTAATTATTGAAGCAAAATAAAACATATTTTTGAGATCACGGCCGCCTGGATGAAAAATTAAGTTTGCTCATAAAAATGTCTGCCAGTAATATTTTTATCTCAATATGCCATAACTGTCTCCAAAATGACCTCCTGAATATAAAAATGTAAAAATATATAGGGTGTTTCATTTAAAAAACCAAAGTTAGTCACATTTCCGGTAAAACCGGAAGTGACAGAAAATGAAAAATCAGTCGACATAATGCATATTTAACCGTTATTTGACGTGCCCTAATTTGAAATTCATATCTTATCAAAACAAGAAGATATAGGGACGAGCGTCATTTCGTGGTCACCCGGTACATGTATTGTATGTTTGCTCAACTTTTTGCTCAACTTCTTCTAATATAAATTTTTGCAAAATATGTAGAAAAACAGAGTTGCCTTGAAAATTATATTGGTTAGAAATACCATTCTGCATTTTATTTTGTTATTTTATACTAGGTAAATCATGTTTTTACAAAAAAAACATATTTTATGAAAAGGTGTTCCACATGCCACATAACAATCAATAATGCCATTTTTTTATTCGATTGAACAAGAACCATTTTGACTTAAAAATGTAGCCACCAAAACTAGGGCTAGTAAGAGAAATATCAAACTAAAATAGTAATGCTTTTGTTTCTGACCAAACTGATTTGACGCCTCCTATATTTTCACATAATTAATTGGATCGCGGAGAAAACCGCATGTTTTTGATGTTGAACTGATCATCTGTGCAACGTAACATGTTTCAAAAATTCCTATTTAATTAATAAAATAAAGTAGAAAAATATAAAATTTTCGTGGCAAAATTGATTCTTTTTATTTTGCAGACATTGATATTTGATGTCTATTGGGCAATTAGGCCAAGCGGCAAGTATTCTTTCGCCACAAATTGATAATAGCATCTTGTTTCACAGACATAAAAAATATGTCAAAAGTGTGATTACCTCCGAGGTCGGAGACTACCCTTAATTTTGCAATTTAGGTACAATAATCCGGTTTTCTAGCAATAACTGGTATCCTATTCATCCTACGTGAGAAATGGTGGTATACAAAATTGAAGATATTAAAATCCTCTATAAAAGATGCTCTACGCATATTTTTGCTCAGACCAACGGTTTTTTAATACTAACCGCACAAAATTGAAAAATTCGTGACGGTCACAGCGAGCGAAAACCTTTGGTCTGAGCAAAAATATGTAAAGTTTATAGAGAATTTTAATGTCTTCAATTTTGTATACCACTATTTCTCTCGTAGGGTGAATAGGAAGCACCTTATCGTTAAAAAACCAGATTTTAATACATAAATCGCACAATTAAGGGTAGTCGCCGACATCGGGGGTAATCACACTATTGATATGTTTTTTATGTCTCTGAAACAAGATCGTTAAGAAAAAAAAATGTATTATCAATTTGTATTTTTTTGTGGGTTTTTTCGACCTGCCGCCGTATGGACTAAAAAGGTTGGATCAAATATACAATACATATACAGGGTGAATGGGATAAACGCAAACGAATAATGGGATAAACGCAAACGAATAATAATAATAAAATTTTGTTATATAAACATATCCTCAAAATTGCTTAGTTTGTGAGATACCAAGTGTTTTTATTTTTTATCTTTGAAACGGGAAAAGATATTTCAGTCAAATTTGGTATATGATAGTTTTGGACAAAACCACATTCTTTTTGTGCTCCTTAACATTAACACAAGATCCAGTGGCATACAAATCGGGGCCATCTGATCTGATCTGACGTGTCTGGGTTTTTTTAAAGATTTATAATAATTTTTATAATCGTTTGTCAATTCTAAGTAAATTACGTCTCTACAAGTGTTAACCATAATGTATTTGATTTTGAGTTATTTCCCTATTTGTTATTAGAAATGTATAAAAACTTGAAACCTGGCAAGATGTTGTTTAATGGAAAATTGAATTAAATTGACGACTTATTTTAATTATAAATATAAATGTCTGTTTAGTTTAATCTTTTGACAATAAACTCTTACACCTTAATTGAATTAAAGGTTTTTAATAGATTTACGTCAAAGTTGAATACATATTAAATATAATAATGCAATAAATTCCAATAATATAGCATTCTTACAGTTGCTTTAAATATTAATAAGTTGTATCAATTTCAAAAGTCTCGCCAGTTTTCCATTAATGACGTCAAAAACGGACGGTCTCGTTATTGGTTAAAGTCCAAATAAATTCGTTCGTGCACGTGACGTCACAATACTAACCTCAAAAATATGTAATTTTTACGATTTTCAAATATGCTGCTTTTATCAAAATTTCTGCTCCTGTACTATGAACTAAAATCTTGTTCAGTGCATTATTAATGAAGTTTTAATTGCCTTAATCTAATAAAATAAGATTGTTTTTGTTGGTTGGAAATCCAATCTATAATTAGCTGCCTATTTTTAATAATCTACAAAATTAAAACTGCAGGGTGTCCCGAAATAACGTGAAAACCTCTTAAGGGTATTTCCTCATCAAGAAATAAATATAATCTCTTATGTACAGTAAAGTCGAGAACGGCCTCCTTGAGCCGCTAGATCTCCTCAAAAGGGGGCACCAAAAATTGATTTGATTTTTTTTTTTTTCGAAAGTGACTATAGCTGGCGGAATGAAATTTGGGCACGACTTTGTACTTATGGAAGGTCTTCTTAATAGGTAAAAGTTAACAGGAGTGAAATTATTATGCATATACAGGGTGTCCCGAAATTAGTGGTCATCATTTTACCAGCTTGTTCAAAAATAAGGCAAGAAGTTCCTACAAATATAGCCACAGAAAGGCTTCCTAAGGGAGCTACAACCCTTTAAAAGTGCTTCCTTGATGATGGTTTTTAGTTAATATTTCCGAAACCGGTGAAATTAAAAACATGAAATTTTGGTCAATTACTAATCATTTTATGACCAATAAGGTAGTGTAAAAATGAATCAAAAATTTCATTCAGGGGTGGGTCAAACAGGGAGGGGGTGGAGTAAAATGCCCCACAACTTTTTCGCATGTAAGTTTTTCCAAATTTTGGTAGCAAATTATGGAATACCAGAGTTTTTTCTGCAATAAAGGTATTCTAGTTGTACTTTGATATGGCGCACCGTTTTCGAGTTATTTGAGTTTCTGGAAAACAATAATCACAAAAAAATCACAACGGAACGAGTAGGATGCACAGTTCTCTAGGTACTTAGTATCTAATTAATAATAGAATTATGCTGAAATGATCGCTTCCAGGGCGCTACTGCAAAAAATAATAATAGGACAATTTTATTAGTAATTACTAATTAAATGTAAAGTTTATGTTAATAGGCCTATGACTTTGCTAGAATTAAAACAAAAAATATGAGAAGAAATTAATAGAATTCCACCTGAGATGTGTTTAGCAGTTTTTAATCACATGGAGAAGGTATTGCAGGAGTGTTTTGACCGAAATGGAAGGCGCTTCGACAATATAATTTTTAAAACATAAAATCCGCCTATATTGTGTGTATTTTTGCAGTAATAAATTTATTTTAAAACTTCAAGCAAATTTATTATTAGCCTTTAAAAAGGGAATTCCATTCCTGGACACCATGTATAAACCACAATAGTTGAAATGTTTTATTGTGTATTTTAAGTCCCTAAAGGAGTAGTTTGTTATTTTCCTTATGTTTTATATCTTAATTCCTCTGGTTCTTATCACCCCCAATCATGATTAGGTACCACGTATCTTGGGCAATGGGAGTCAAAACAACTTCTTTTTAAGAAAATTAACCAGAATTAATCAGAACGGTATAAAACTAGTCAAAAAAATATATTTTTTAACCTTAGTTATTACATTTTCGAAAGCAAATACGTTTCTTAAGCTGTAAAACTTATTAGCAATTTAATAAAAAATAAAATGTAATATATTATATTTTATTAGTAATATATTAAAGTAATATATTAAAGTAATTTATTAAAGTGATATATTAAAATGTAATATATTACATTTTATTTTTTATTAAATTGCTAATAAGTTAGTTTTATAGCTTAAGAAACGTATTTGCTTTCGAAAATGTAATAACTAAGGTTAAAAAATTATATTTTTTCGACTAGTTTTGTACCGTTCTGATTATCTCTTCTTGGGTAATGCGAGTCAAAACAACTTACTTTTAAATTAAGAAAATTATATTTCTTTGTCATGTTTTTAATAAATTTTATAACTAAACAAACGTACTTATAAACAAATATATTTTGTTGACTCAGATTTTTACAGTTCTCCTTAACTGACCACAATTTCCTTGTCCTTCCCTACCTTACAAAAGTCATGTTCCTCATTTATCCCATTTTATTTAATATTTCGATAAGTAATATTTCATGAGTAAAACATTCTGAAACTGAATTTATATTCATATTAAAAACACGCCCTTATAATGCACGGATACAGAGGTGTCTTTGTGACCTCCGATAATGTGACAACACTGTCGGAGCCGACAACGTTATTAACGTGAGCGCTTATATATAGATTTCGGAGGTCACATAGTACTTTATGTGGTTTCCATATATGACCTCCTTAAAAGTCAAATTTCTCTTCCCCTCTTTTGAAATACAGATTCGTGACCCTCTCCTCACCCCATATATGAAATTTTTTTTTCTCTAGTTGAACGGGGAGACCCGGAGGCGAGGTCGCCTCTTCCATGTAGTGGAGGTGACAACATACCGCGTATAGATATATATATATATATATATATATATATATATATATATATATATATATATATATATATATATATATATATATATATATATATATATATATATATATATCTATACTATACATATATATATATATATATATATCTATACGCGGTATGTTGTCACCTCCACTACATGGAAGAGGCGACCTCGCCTCCGGGTCTCCCCGTTCAACTAGAGAAAAAAAAATTTCATATATGGGGTGAGGAGAGGGTCACGAATCTGTATTTCAAAAGAGGGGAAGAGAAATTTGACTTTTAAGGAGGTCATATATGGAAACCACATAAAGTACTATGTGACCTCCGAAATCTATATATAAGCGCTCACGTTAATAACGTTGTCGGCTCCGACAGTGTTGTCACATTATCGGAGGTCACAAAGACACCTCTGTATCCGTGCATTATAAGGGCGTGTTTTTAATATGAATATAAATTCAGTTTCAGAATGTTTTACTCATGAAATATTACTTATCGAAATATTAAATAAAATGGGATAAATGAGGAACATGACTTTTGTAAGGTAGGGAAGGACAAGGAAATTGAGGTCACTTAAGGAGAACTGTAAAAATCTGAGTCAACAAAATATATTTGTTTATAAGTACGTTTGTTTAGTTATAAAATTTATTAAAAACATGACAAAGAAATATAATTTTCTTAATTTAAAAGTAAGTTGTTTTGACTCGCATTATCCAAGAAGAGATAATCAGAACGGTACAAAACTAGTCAAAAAAATATATTTTTTTAACCTTAGTTATTACATTTTCGAAAGCAAATACGTTTCTTAAGCTATAAAACTAACTTATTAGCAATTTAATAAAAAATAAAATGTAATATATTACATTTTAATATATCACTTTAATAAATTACTTTAATATATTACTTTAATATATTACTAATAAAATATAATATATTACATTTTATTTTTTATTAAATTGCTAATAAGTTTTACAGCTTAAGAAACGTATTTGCTTTCGAAAATGTAATAACTAAGGTTAAAAAATATATTTTTTTGACTAGTTTTATACCGTTCTGATTAATTCTGGTTAATTTTCTTAAAAAGAAGTTGTTTTGACTCCCATTGCCCAAGATACGTGGTACCTAATCATGATTGGGGGTGATAAGAACCAGAGGAATTAAGATATAAAACATAAGGAAAATAACAAACTACTCCTTTAGGGACTTAAAATACACAATAAAACATTTCAACTATTGTGGTTTATACATGGTGTCCAGGAATGGAATTCCCTTTTTAAAGGCTAATAATAAATTTGCTTGAAGTTTTAAAATAAATTTATTACTGCAAAAATACACACAATATAGGCGGATTTTATGTTTTAAAAATTATATTGTCGAAGCGCCTTCCATTTCGGCCAAAACACTCCTGCAATACCTTCTCTATGTGATTAAAAACTGCTAAACACATCTCAGGTGGAATTCTATTAATTTCTTCTCATATTTTTTGTTTTAATTCTAGCAAAGTCATAGGCCTATTAACATAAACTTTACATTTAATTAGTAATTACTAATAAAATTGTCCTATTATTATTTTTTGCAGTAGCGCCCTGGAAGCGATCATTTCAGCATAATTCTATTATTAATTAGATACTAAGTACCTAGAGAACTGTGCATCCTACTCGTTCCGTTGTGATTTTTTTGTGATTATTGTTTTCCAGAAACTCAAATAACTCGAAAACGGTGCGCCATATCAAAGTACAACTAGAGTACCTTTATTGCAGAAAAAACTCTGGTATTCCATAATTTGCTACCAAAATTTGGAAAAACTTACATGCGAAAAAGTTGTGGGGCATTTTACTCCACCCCCTCCCTGTTTGACCCACCCCTGAATGAAATTTTTGATTCATTTTTACACTACCTTATTGGTCATAAAATGATTAGCAATTGACCAAAATTTCATGTTTTTAATTTCACCGGTTTCGGAAATATTAACTAAAAACCATCATCAAGGAAGCACTTTTAAAGGGTTGTAGCTCCCTTAGGAAGCCTTTCTGTGGCTATATTTGTAGGAACTTCTTGCCTTATTTTTGAACAAGCTGGTAAAATGATGACCACTAATTTCGGGACACCCTGTATATGCATAATAATTTCACTCCTGTTAACTTTTACCTATTAAGAAGACCTTCCATAAGTACAAAGTCGTGCCCAACATTCATTCCGCCAGCTATAGTCACTTTCGAAAAAAAAAAAAAAATCAAATCACTTTTTGGTGCCCCCTTTTGAGGAGATCTAGCGGCTCAAGGAGGCCGTTCTCGACTTTACTGTACATAAGAGATTATATTTATTTCTTGATGAGGAAATACCCTTAAGAGGTTTTCACGTTATTTCGGGACACCCTGCAGTTTTAATTTTGTAGATTATTAAAAATAGGCAGCTAATTATAGATTGGATTTCCAACCAACAAAAACAATCTTATTTTATTAGATTAAGGCAATTAAAACTTCATTAATAATGCACTGAACAAGATTTTAGTTCATAGTACAGGAGCAGAAATTTTGATAAAAGCAGCATATTTGAAAATCGTAAAAATTACATATTTTTGAGGTTAGTATTGTGACGTCACGTGCACGAACGAATTTATTTGGACTTTAACCAATAACGAGACCGTCCGTTTTTGACGTCCTTAATGGAAAACTGGCGAGACTTTTGAAATTGATACAACTTATTAATATTTAAAGCAACTGTAAGAATGCTATATTATTGGAATTTATTGCATTATTATATTTAATATGTATTCAACTTTGACGTAAATCTATTAAAAACCTTTAATTCAATTAAGGTGTAAGAGTTTATTGTCAAAAGATTAAACTAAACAGACATTTATATTTATAATTAAAATAAGTCGTCAATTTAATTCAATTTTCCATTAAACAACATCTTGCCAGGTTTCAAGTTTTTATACATTTCTAATAACAAATAGGGAAATAACTCAAAATCAAATACATTATGGTTAACACTTGTAGAGACCTAATTTACTTAGAATTGACAAACGATTATAAAAATTATTATAAATCTTTAAAAAAACCCAGACGCGTCAGATCAGATCAGATGGCCCCGATTTGTATGCCACTGGATCTTGTGTTAATGTTAAGGAGCACAAGAATGAATGTGGTTTTGTCCAAAACTATCATATACCAAATTTGACTGAAATATCTTTTCCCGTTTCAAAGATAAAAAATAAAAACACTTGGTATCTCACAAACTAAGCAATTTTGAGGATATGTTTATATAACAAAATTTTATTATTATTCGTTTGCGTTTATCCCATTAAAACTGATTCACCCTGTATATGTATTGTATATTTGATCCAACCTTTTTGGTCCATACGGCGGCAGGTCGAAAAAACCCACAAAAAAATACAAATTGATAATACATTTTTTTTTCTTAATGATCTTGTTTCAGAGACATAAAAAACATATCAAAAGTGTGATTACCCCCGATGTCGGCGACTACCCTTAATTGTGCGATTTATGTATTAAAATCTGGTTTTTTAACGATAAGGTGCTTCCTATTCACCCTACGAGAGAAATAGTGGTATACAAAATTGAAGACATTAAAATTCTCTATAAACTTTACATATTTTTGCTCAGACCAAAGGTTTTCGCTCGCTGTGACCGTCACGAATTTTTCAATTTTGTGCGGTTAGTATTAAAAAACCGTTGGTCTGAGCAAAAATATGCGTAGGGCATCTTTTATAGAGAATTTTAATATCTTCAATTTTGTATACCACCATTTCTCACGTAGGATGAATAGGATACCAGTTATTGCTAGAAAACCGGATTATTGTACCTAAATTCCAAAATTAAGGGTAGTCTCCGACCTCGGAGGTAATCACACTTTTGACATATTTTTTATGTCTGTGAAACAAGATGCTATTATCAATTTGTGGCGAAAAAATACTTGCCGCTTGGCCTAATTGCCCAATAGACATCAAATATCAATGTCTGCAAAATAAAAAGAATCAATTTTGCCACGAAAATTTTATATTTTTCTACTTTATTTTATTAATTAAATAGGAATTTTTGAAACATGTTACGTTGCACAGATGATCAGTTCAACATCAAAAACATGCGGTTTTCTCCGCGATCCAATTAATTATGTGAAAATATAGGAGGCGTCAAATCAGTTTGGTCAGAAACAAAAGCATTACTATTTTAGTTTGATATTTCTCTTACTAGCCCTAGTTTTGGTGGCTACATTTTTAAGTCAAAATGGTTCTTGTTCAATCGAATAAAAAAATGGCATTATTGATTGTTATGTGGCATGTGGAACACCTTTTCATAAAATATGTTTTTTTTGTAAAAACATGATTTACCTAGTCTAAAATAACAAAATAAAATGCAGAATGGTATTTCTAACCAATATAATTTTCAAGGCAACCCTGTTTTTCTACATATTTTGCAAAAATTTATATTAGAAGAAGTTGAGCAAAAAGTTGAGCAAACATACAATACATGTACCGGGTGACCACGAAATGACGCTCGTCCCTATATCTTCTTGTTTTGACAAGATATGAATTTCAAATTAGGGCACGTCAAATAACGGTTAAATATGCATTATGTCGACTGATTCTTCATTTTCTGTCACTTCCGGTTTTACCGGAAATGTGACTAACTTTGGTTTTTTAAATGGAACACCCTATATATTTTTACATTTTTATATTCAGGTCATTTTGGATACAGTTATGGCATATTGAGATAAAAATATTACTGGCAGACATTTTTATGAGCAAACTTAATTTTTCATCCAGGCGGCCGTGATCTCAAAAATATGTTTTATTTTGCTTCAATAATTAATCAAAAAATGCAATTATGGTATTATATCATATGAAATTTGTGTTATAAGATCTGAAATATTTTGAAAATAATTTTTTCAGGATAACTATTTTTTTTTAATGGCACCATGGATTTGTTCATATTATAATACATAAAAATACATAAGAATAATAGAACATTCAAAAAGATATAAATGAAAAAAAAAAACTCATATTTGTGAATCTCTAGCATCTGACCTACTGAATAAAAAATGTGAAAATATACAGGGCGTTCCATTTAAAAATCCAATGTTAGCATAATTTCCGGTGAAACAGGAAGCAACGGAAAATGATAAATTGGTCGAATTAATAAATATTATTCAGCCGTTATTTGACGTGTCCAAATTTGAAATTCATATCTTTTAAAACCAAGAATATGACCACAAGATGTCACTTGCCTCTATCTCTTCTTGGTTTTACAAGATATAAATTTCTAATGTGGGCACCTCAAATAACGGCTAAATATGCATTAATTCAACAGATTTAACATTTTTTGTCGCTTCTGGTTTCACCGGAAATAATGCTAACTTTGGAATTTTAAATGGAACACCCTGCATATATTTTTACATCTTTAGATTCAGGAGATCAAAGGCATCTGCTTGATAAAGATCCACTGTTAAATATTGACTTTTTTTCATTTCTAGTTGAATGTTATTCTTATGTATATTAATGTATTACAATATAAAGATATAGTGAAGTCCTTGGTACCAAGTAATCGGTAATAAAATGCTTTATTGAAATAACGTAGTGTACCACCATGGTGCCATTAAAAAAGGATAGTTAATTTGGAGAAATGATTTCCGAAATGTTTAAGATTTTTTAACACAAATGCCATATGGCATAACGTCATAATTGTATTTTTTATTAATTACTGAAGCATAACAATAGTAATTTTCGTCACAAGTCCGGAAGGTGACTTGTTACAGTCGAGTAGATATTATGGACGAGGCGACGTCAGGAGCCGAGTCTAGAATATCTAAACGAGGCTGGAATAACACCGTACGGACGTGTGTCGAATGATATTTTATTTCATCCCGTCATTTCTTGTATATTAGCATTTTTGTATAATTTGACACTTGGTTATTTTCTTATGTCATTTGACATTTGACACTATTTTTTAATTTACGGTTGATTTTTATATGTCAAACAACTGTCAAAAGGTATAATAACAGTTTGTGATTGGTTCGTAATAAGTTTCCGGTGGTTTCCGGTACTTTGCCGGCTCTGATACCGTAATGTCTCATTTTCCGGCCTCATATGAATACTGTACTGTTGTACTTTCCGGACGGGATGAAATAAAATATTTTTTTGGGATTACGGCCGCCTAGTAAAAAATTTAATTTGCTCATAAAAATGTCAGTATTAATATTTTTATCTCAATATGCCATAACTACATATATCCAAAATGACCTCCTTAATCCAAAAATGTAAAAATCTATAGGGTGTTCCATTTAAAAAATCAAAGTTAGTGTCATTTCCGGTGAAACTCAAAGCGACTGAAAGTAAAAAAGCGGTCAAAATAATGCATATTTAACTGTTATTTGACGTGCCCAACTTTGAAATTCATATCTTGGAAAACCAAGAAGATATAGAGACGAGCGTCATTTCGTGGTCACCTGGTATATCGTCGGAATCGGGATAATGCGTAGATTTCAAAAATATAAAAACATACAGGGTATTCCATTTAGAAAAACAAGTTAGGTTTGTATCTCCAGAACGCCCTGTATAATTGTAATTTCGATAAGTACGGTGAGATCGCGGGAAAATTTCGCACAACTTTTGTATTTACCATTATTTTCTTAGAAGAATAAAAATGTCATAAGGGGTTAATCTTTCGATAATATCCCTGTACTGGCCTGTACAGTCTGACTCGTTCTCACCCACTTTTTAGTCTTACATTACATTTTACAAAGAATCTCCAGATGTGCATGAAATTATACGTCTTAAGCTAAAAGTAAGTTATATTGTTTTATTTCTCCAAAAATATATAATATATTATACTTAATATCTATTCCAATCATATCTTGAAATATAGCTTCTTGAATTATGAAAAATTTCAAAGCTGATATATTGTATCATTCCGGTTTTCTGCAAAAATTTTCAGTATGCCACGTAAATAAAACAATAACTATAATTTAGGATGTTCAAATGACATAATTGATGACATATTTAAATTATCACTATCCAATCTCATAGGGCGAGTTGCTTTATTCACCGGTGGATCCATCAGATGTGTTTTATCTCGTTCTATGTCCGAGGTTAGAACGAGATAAAACACATCTGGTGGATCAACCCGTGAATAAAGCAACTCGCCCATAATATGCTGAAATGTCCTGCGACGTTGCCTTTTTAAGGAGGCGGGAACGCTACGCTTGTGACAAAAAATTCAGCTTTATATATCAGGAGGCGACAACGTGCTCTCATTGAATACTGAATGCGACATCAGCGCCAGCGTTATATATAGGAACTAAAATATTTATTTGTGAGTATGGAAGGTACTTTGTCGCCTCCGAACAAATTTTCGTTTTTGAACTCTAGATGTCACCTTCTTTCCAAAACCGATGAAAAATAGGAGAAACGTTGCCGCCTCCGAAATCGGAGGCCATAACGTTATATATGAGGTGACAACGTATCTTTGGTATCTACTTTGGAGGCCACAACATACCCTTTATCAATATATATATATATATATATATATATATATATATATATATATATATATATATATATATATATGCGCCTCGCGCAAGTTTTGAGGATAAATTCATGCATGACGCGCAATGTTCCGGTACCGTCGCATGATTTGAGGACATTGAATGCGGGTTTGAGGACAGACCGCAAGTTATGAGGACATAGCTGAATATTTAAGTATAATTACGATATCCCCACCACTTCTCATACACAAAAGAGGGGAAGACATATCGTCAAAGATTACTCTTTGAAATCGTCGACATATCCCCCCATAAGCACTTGTGTATGTCACAAATAGCAAACTACCTATACAGGACAGCAATGTTTTTAAATAACCCTTTATACATTTTGTTTTTGTCATGTTGGAGTCAGGCCTGTTAAAGAGGCCCTTGTAACAGTTTGTAACCATGGTTGAGATAAAACCATTAGCGTTTTCCACTGACTGCACTCGTGCGGAAGTGAGTGCAAGTTGTATGTTCCACTGAGAAAATAAAACAAACTTTGGCAGTTTCTTATGGTCCACTGGTAAAATTACATTCGTGTAGTGCACACTTAGTGCAGTATTTTCCCACGACCTTCTGTAGCTCGTGCGATCGTGGAGTGCAATATGGCGCATTCAATAATTAACAAAAAATGTTTATATTGACAAAAAAAAGAATAATTCTCACAAAATTTCTTTATTATTTACAATAATAAAGAATAATTCTCACAAAATTTCTTTATTATTTACAATAATAAAGAAAATTTTGTGAGAATTATTCTTTTTCTTGTCAATATGAACAATTACTCACATAGGATCAATTTACCTACGTTAAAAAATGTTTAATAATCAATGAACTTTTCGATAGTTCCTCATCAGATAGTAGCGAGGAAGAGACAATAATAAATGCTATTAGAGAAAAAAGCCATATCTCAAAAATTTACAATTTTGTGGGTTCTGTTGTACATAACCTATCTAATAAATAATAAAATAAATGTCTCTGGTTGACACAAGTATGTTCCACTGGGTAGACCCACTATTTACGTACAAGTGACACCGTGGAGTGCATGACGTCATTTGCACGCACACGATGTGCACTCAGTGCTTGTCAGTGGAAAACGCTATGAGAGTTGTTGTAACTAACACTTATTATATAAAAAATATATAACTTAATTTAGAATATAACAAATTTTAATTTGAGCATGCCCTAGTTCTTTGTTACCTTTGAATGCTTTGACGCTATGAATTGGGTGTACATACAATACTTCACGTTATGGTTATGAGGATCTTTTAGTTAAGCTGTTTGAAACTAAAATTTGTATACCAGGTTATACCAAATATAAACCATAATATTAATCGTAACATTCTTTTTAAGTGCTTGGTGCTTCTAACCTCACAAATCACAATTTAGAATCTTAATTCTTACAAGTCTTTGTTTTCCTTGCAGTTGCATGTTGCATTGCAAATTGCAAGGTGTAAACTATCCTTGGTTGCATTGCATCAAAGTCAAAGTTACTTTTAATTGAACCATAGACATTAAAGGTTAATGTCCATGAAATCAACCCAAAAAGATGTCGACGTGCAAGTGCACCACAATTTTAATGTGCATTCAAACCCATAAAAATTTAGGTTTCCTATATAAGTTTATTTTTTTATATGTTTTTTTATGTAAGTTTGACCACACTTTTAAAAATATTTCAATAAGGCAGAAGAGCCACAAAATAATTAATGGATGTTACAAACCTACGACTAAAAAAGATTTAGAGAAAACAAGATTTCGATATTACAATTTCCTTAGAACACATAAAGATGTGCTTAATTATGACATAACAGCAGATATACGTGTTTATTTCCTTTGTAAGATAAATTTGGAAAATTTCTTTTTTTACATTGCTAACTACAAGTTCACAAACCTAGGACTGTTTCATAATGATATAAATGTATTACCAAAAAGAAAATGGAAAATAACAAATTCAGGTACTTAGCTATATTTAAAAAGAAACTAATAAGTGTAAATTGAAAACACATTATTTCTAGTATTAGGCAAACGACGATGTTAATTTCTTTTTATATTTTATACCTAAAATGATGTTTTTAATTATGTGACCAAAGTAACGTTTAAAAAATTTACTGTTAAGTACCTAAACTTTATTTACATATACAGTGTGTCTCACTTTTCACCACTACACCCCATCAATATCTAGGCCATTTGTTGATCGATTTAGATCAAACTTGGTATACTTCTTTTCTTTCAGATTGTGTTTAAAAAGTTATTAATAAAAAATTTTTTCAAACTTAAATACGTCTACTATGATCAAAAGAAATTGGCAAAAATTAGGAATTTATATTAGCGATTGAGATGGGGTTTTCGTTTTTACAGATTCTTGTTCAGCATGACCTAAAACGCCTGTATACCAAATTTCGTAAAAAAATATTCATCCCTTCACAAAAAAAAAGAAAGTAATAAAAATCTAAGATTTCAATAATAATCACCCTACTATTCCAGTTATTTATTGTCGGATATTTACATATAACTTGGTAGTCGGGTGATACAATGACGCTAATTAAGCATTAGGACACTTTTTTTAGAAAATATCAAATAGGTAACTCGACTTTCATTATTTTTTATTATTAAAATCTTAGTTTTTTATTACTTTTTTTAAAAAGAAAGAATGAAATTTTTTTACGAAATTTGGTATACAGGCGTTTTAGGTCATGCTGAACAAGAATCTGTAAAAACAAAAACCCTATATCAATCGCTAATATAAATTCCTAATTTTTGCCAATTTCTTTTGATCATAGTAGGCATATTTAAGTTTGAAAACATTTTTTATTAATAACTTTTTAAACACAATCTGAAAGAATAGAAGTATACCAAATTTGATATAAATCGATCAACAAATGGCCTAGATATTGGGGTGTAGTGGTGAAAAGTGAGACACACTGTATATACCTACCTACTTTTTTCAGATACTAAAAATTTCATAGTACGAATTCAAAAAGAATCTACAAGAATATCAAATATTTCACCAGTAAATGAAAACAATATATTATTAGAGGACAGAAATTATGATGTAAATATAGAAATTGATGATGCAACATCTTTCAAAGGATTTACAGAGGCTGAGGCTGATCTTGTACCAGTACCAGCGGGTATTAATGACATTTTTAATTTTATTCGTCTACTATTAACGATTTTAAAAAAGTGCCTGGCAAATACAATAGTGAATAGTATACTAAACGTACTCCTTGTCGAGGGGTAATTCACCCGGGTAGTTTGGTGTACTTGTCTCAGGTAGTCCGTGTGTAGTTCATCTTGATGGTTCATGGGTAGTCCCAATAGTATTTAGCATAAGGTAGTCTGGGTAGTCTAGTGTACAAGATTTTTTATCGTGATTTACCCCTCGCTCCTAGGTATCATTAGAAAAAAATTGTGTCAAAATTAATATTAATTAATTTACTATTTTACAGCATCAACAGTCATTTTTCTATCTGGATGAAGAAGTTTTTAATTTCTGTCTTATTTTCGAACAACCGAGGCATTTAAGAAGTTGTATAGCATTACATACAACAAATGGTTCTGGAACAACCCATACAGCACAGAAACATGTATAAAACATTAAATAAATATTTTCTTGAAACATTGCAATATTTCTATAAGATGTATTATGAAAATTACATTTGTAAAATATTTCATAAATATGTAGATGTCCCACTTGGTCATATTCTCAAAATGTTTCTAAAATATTCAAGTAATATATTCTTAATATGCGTCACTTTTTGGAATATTTAAATATTTCAGGGATGTCTGAGATATTTCTGAAATATAATAAAGGGTGGCCCATAATGTCGTGACACATTTTGAAGTCTAATAACTTTGCCTCTGAAAGACCTATAGGTAAGTTTTTGGTGTTGTTCGATAGAAAAACTCAAAAAGTTTTTTGTATTGCAAAAAATACAGGGTGTAATGTGTCACTACATTATGGGCCACCCTTTATATACTTTAATGTGCATGTTATGTTTATGTTATACATTTTAGAAATATTCAGGTAATATTAATAAACGTATTTAATATAAACTCTGAGGAAAATATGCCTATATTATAGTAACATTTAAATATTATTTGAACATTTGTTACTTTATTTGAATATTCAGGAAGTATTTTGTGCTGTCTGGGAAGATCACCCTTTGTAAAACCTGTCCAAATTTACTTCATAATTTCTATTCTCTAATACTATTTTTTTCATTTACTATTGAAATTGAAATATTTGATATTCTTACTTACTGTATTCCATACCAAGAAATTTTTGGTAGGTATCTGAAACTAAGTAGGTACTCTATATGTTATATATCATCTCCTGAATTTTTTCGATGTACTAAGGATCACCCTGTATATACAGGGATTGACGTATTGACAACAATAGGTGTATTAAACCATTCGAGTTCGATTTTCATATTCGAGAAATAAACCCTACTTCAGTAAAAACTATTTTCTAGCATAATTTCACTTTTTCAAATTCAACTATTATGTTTTATAAGTGGAAAACATTGTTTCTTCAAGAAAAATTACTTTTTTAAGAGAACCGAGAACATTATTAAAAAAAGTTCAGAATAGATACCTATGCCTTTGTGGAAATTTGAGAAAGATCGGCCAACTTAATTATTTTCAGTTTAAGAACATTTCTCTCGTCGAATAAAATATCTATGACAAATGCAAGCAAAAGTTATTCAAAATGAGAAGGTATGCCTTTATGCAAAATTTAAAAATGATTTTTTAAGGCATTTTATTTGTTCCTTAACTAAAAAAATCAAAGTAGGCCAATCATTTTCATTCTGAACATTTTTTTTTTAATAACATTTTCTGCTATCCTAAAGGCGCATTTACACGGTTCAAGTAGCTGGAGCGAGTACTAAAGCCAGTAACTAAAATTTAGTTAGTTGAACTGTGTAGACACCTTGATTTAGTACTTGAGCAAGTAAAGTCTTTAGTCGGTAGTTTAGTCAAGTGTATAGAAGTAGGTTCTATTTACTGGAGCAAGTGGCTTCCCCCACTCTTGTTTTTCAACTGGCTGAAGTGGACTGGACTCATGTAGACAGCCGAATTTAGTAAAATATATTAGTAGGATTTGGATTTTGAATAGTAGCGAAGTTAATTTAGTTGTTCTGTTAGCGAAGTGCATGTCTCGGTGGACTGAAGATACAACTATTAAATTTGTACAAGAATATAGAAATAATCCGTGTCTATGGAACACAAAAATGTCCCTTTGTAAAAATAAGCAGCAAGCGGTCAATTTCTTCTGATAATAATTCTCCACATAGACTCAAAATGCATTTTTGAACAGATAATCGAACAACTGAGCTTGCCATTTTTCAACTAATTACTGAACTAATCACTAAATCGTACTAAAATGCGTGTAGACACTCACTTGAACAAAAACATTTTAGTTACTGGCTTTAGTACTCGCTCCAGCTACTTGAACCGTGTAAATGCACCTTTAGATAAAGTCACTTTACCTTTATTTATACGTGCACAACCTTTATTAGAAATATTTGCAAACTTTTGGAACGTTCTGAGAAGTTATCATTTTAATATGGACTTTAATTTAAAAAGACCGTTTCTTTCTTTATTTTAAAATGAGTTTATCGAAAGCTAAATAATCGTTATATGTTATTACCTACCCGTGTTTTATTTTAGATTCTATAAATTATAAATATCATTTATTATTTACACCAAGATGAGGTTATAATGTTAATGTTCTAAATCGAAATTTGCTGTCATTTGTAAGAAAGAATTTTCTGTTTCCAACATTTTGTCAAGCACTGTATATCGAATAGGATGTAAAAAAAACACATTTTTATTCGTCACATATATTATAGATTTGTTTAATTTTGGAAAAACAAAATACTTCTGCCTTAATAAATTTAATAGAAGTTCCTACGTTGGACAGACGTAGCTTTACCCCATAAGAGTTTACTTCGGAATGTGCAGATTCTCACTACGCTTGTGGACCCACAACCCACATTAAAAAGCTAATGCATGTTTGCATCCACCTATAACAAATATAATATATTTAAGTGTATCATTAGAATGAAAAGATAAAAAAACGTACCTGATGAGGCAGCACAGTCTTTACAATGAACATTTTGGATTTTCTCCTCGACTTATCCATGCCGAGACAGAGTATGCCTTCGATTGAACTCTGAGTTCTCCCTTGGACAGTGCATAAAGAGCCCTCTCGTTTTAACTCCACCATAACCTCCGAGCTTAGTTCTTGGAGGTTACGACCTCCACATATCTAATGGTAGTAATGGTACTATCACCATATTTCTCTCGTGATGCTCTGCAAAATAAATATTTAATTATATCTAAAGCACAGAATTACAAACAAAAATGTAACTGGAATTAGTTTCCCTTTTTTTATTACTTTTGCTTGCTAGTTAGGTTAGGTAGTTAAAATCATATTTACAATAAACCAAATCAGATAGATTTGTAGCAACTTAAAAATATTTCATTATTAAGGGAAATTCATTTAAATTTACTTACCCTGCTGCTTTAACACCTTTAAATTCGGTTGCATATTGAAGCGTTCGTCGTTTTTTTATAAATTCAGTAACCACCATAAAAATGTGTACACAAGGTAAATTGTTTGTCGAAGCTTTATCAAAACCTTCAGATGCTATTTCACTTTGAAATATTCAAACACATTTAAATTCTAAAAACACAACTAAACCGTGTATTATGAAATTTATTAATTTATGTAATTTATGATATAAACAATCCGCCATTATATTATTATGAATTGAGTAGTGACGACTGTGACGAGTGACGTTATAAATGCTTCCAACCAATCAGGTGGAGTTTTCAAAGTTTCTTTGTAATTTGAATATTAGATGATATTAATTATTAAATATTTAAATAAACCTTGTGATATTGTTAATATGAATACACTTTGGGATTCACATATACGTTTTGCTACATATTCATAATAAATTTAGAGCGATTTTTTGTTTACGGAAAACATTCTGTTGTAGTTTCCTCTCTCAAACTTATGTATTTCCACCACTATTCTGTTATCTCACTCTACCTAGCCAATACTGTTTTGAACTACACAAATGAAATGCACAACTTTTAAGTAGGTCAGAGGTCAGTCACCTACTCAGCTGTAAATTTCAGGGTTAAGGTTCAATGATCTCTCTTCTAATGTTTGTTATGTGCTTTTATATTGCATAGGTCAGACAGGGTGAACGCGTGAGCACCATTTTTTTTATGTAATAGGTATACATAGAGTAACTAACTTTCAATCTAATTGAACCGTAGAAAGGACATACTAGAAAATATACATATAAAACGGGAAAGGCACATGTCCGTATATTTCCCATTGGCCGTTACATAGGTACCTTAAATCGTTGTTTAAATATACCTAAACAATGCTTAAATTAATAAGGCTGAAATTTAGCACGAAGTAGGTACGAAGTTTCTTTCAAATGGCGGCTGCACATGTATAGGTAGGTATTTTTTATGCATTGTCATTGTGCATTGTGCAATGTGCATAGTGCCCTGAGACAGAGGCTTAAATAGGTATATAATATAATTGTCAGTTTAAACTTATAACTTTTAATTTTTGTGTAATATTAAAGGAAATAAACATTAGGTAGGTATGTAGTTGAATTTTGAATTTGAAGATACCTTAAGGTAGGTATATGTAATAAAATACCTAGTAGGTAGGTACCTGCCTATGTATGTATAATTATGACTGATGGTCGAGATGGTAGCGTACCTGCCTCTCACCCAAAAGTCCCGGGTTCGATTCCCGTTCGTGGCAATAATGGAAAATACTGTGAGAGGGATTTTTCCATTATACGCGGATATTGGATGTGTGTCCCTGGTCTTTAAATGTGTAGCCCCTCCCGCACAACGCACAAGGCTCTTCTAGAGCCTTCTGGGATAAAGGGGGTCGTAATTACATGTGGTGTATTTATTTATTATTATTTATTTAAATTCATTCTATTGTTAGAATGTAAGTATTATACGGAACTTGTGCATTCGAAGAGTAGATGGCGCATCTTAAATTGTATTTTTCTATGCACAGTTATAGCTAAACATTTATTGTTAGAGCTTTGGGCGTTTTCCCACTTTTCCCATTATGTTTTAAATTATGGCTTCAACAAATGATATCAAAATAGTCAGAAAAGATTAGATTTTTAGTAGTTTCGGGTGCGCCATCTACTATTCGAATGCACAAGTTCCGTGTCCACTTACATTCTAGCAATAGGATGGGTGTATCTTATACTTATTTAATCTATGATGTACGTAGGTACATTGTACAGTCGTGGCCATTAAAAATAGGACACGTCAATTTTTTGTATCATGAAATGCAATAATTATTGGTAGTTTCATGTTGGTTGGAATATATTAAATGATATCTAAATACGAGAAGTAGGAGTTTCTAAATTTCTACTCCTATCTAGTAGGTACAGCTACTTCATTATCTCAGATTCTCAAAAATACTTGTCAGTATGACACACAGACGAAAAACTGTTTTTCGGACTCCTACGAATTGCCAGCCTCGACTGCGTCTCTGCTTGCAATATTTCGTAGTCGCCCGAAAAACTAGATTTTTCGTCCTTATGACAAACTACTATTATGTATAGGGACTGTAGGGTATAGGTATAGGTACCTATATATATAAGTACATAATAGAGAGGTCAAGATTTGTCGTGTTTTCTTTGCGTAAGAGGTTATAAGATACATGCAGATACTTTTACATTACAAGGCCATTTAAATATTTAAAACAATAATTGCAGCTGAACGTCGCCGAATAGGAATAATTAATAATTTGACTAGGTAGGTATAAAATATTTTACTGTGATAGAGGTATACCTATACTTAACTAGCCCAGCACTTTAAATTATGAAAGAAATTAAATCCAAAGAAGTCAGAAATCCATAGCAGATTTATACTACTTTAAATTATGTTTGTTTGGCCTTATAAAACACCCTTTAAATCTAACAAAAGTTGCCGTGTTTACATGAAACTGATGTCTTCAGGCACACATTCATCCACTTTATTAATAATACATGTTTTCGATTTCGATCGCCTATATCTCAGCTAATAGGAAACCTTCTTCGATGTTCTATATACAAGCGTGTACCACGATTCATCAACTATCGTCTCGTAAAAAAAGTTGGTGGTATTCGAAAACGTTTTCAAGATATGATCATTTTTCTCACCGGAGACACCGAAAAATCTACTTTATTATACGTCTTTTCGAGTTTGATCGCTGAGATATCAGCTAATCGGAACCCTTCTTCGATAAACCACATATGAGCGTGTAGCACGATTCATCATCTATTGTTTTGTAAAAAAATATTTGTGGTACTCGGAAACGTTCTTGAGATATGATCATCTTTCTCGTCGGGGACACCGAAAAATCCACTTTATACATCTATTCGAGTTTGATCACTGATATCTCAGCTAATCGGAACTCTCCTTCGATAAACCACATATGAGCATGTAGCACAATTCATTATCTATTGTTTTGTAAAAAAATATTTGTGGTACTCGGAAACTTTTTTGAGATATGATAATTTTTCTCGTCGGGGACTCCGAATATCCGCTTTATATACATCTTTTCGAGTTTGTTCGCCGATATCTCAGGTAATCGGAACTCTCCTTCGATAAACCGTATATGAGCATGTAGCACGATTCATTGTCTATTGTTTTGTAAGAAAATATTTGTGGTACTCGGAAACGTTCTTGAGAAATGATCATTTTTCTCGTCGGGGACACCGAAAAATCCACTTTATACAACTATTCGAGTTTGATCACTGATATCTCAGCTAATCGGAACTCTCCTTCGATAAGCCACATATGAGCATGTAGCACGACTCATTATCTATTGTTTTGTAAGAAAAGATTTGAGGTACTCGGAAACGTTTTTGAGATATGATCATTTTTCTCGTCGGGGACTCCGAATATCCGCTTTATATACATCTTTTCGAGTTTGATCGCCGATATCTCAGGTAATCGGAACCCTCCTTCGATAAACCACATATGAGCGTGTAGTATCTTAAAAAAATGTTGGTTGTACTGGGACCGAAATTCAGTAAACCACATATACTATGTTCATTACCCCTTTGCATCAGCTATCGATTTGTAAATAAATTAGATATAGATGTTTTTCTTTTCTTGAATCTTGACCGTTGATCACAATTAGTTACACTAAGTAAGATGTTAATTATAGCAGTCGTCGACGATTTGCTTATATTATCGAGTGACAGCAAACTATTTGATATCAGCAAAAAAAAACAGAACAAGTTCAAAATGAGAAATAGATTTAGGAGTTACTACCCATATGCTAGGAATGAAAATAAGCAGAGATTTTAATAAAGAATTGTTGTATATTAGTTAATCCACATATCTTTATGAAATTTTAGAAAAATACGAGTGATTGTAATCCTGCCATCGTCGATTAAAATGTCTAGATATCTTTTTAAGGAAACACTGAAGATGGACTTTCCATTTAGATCATAATAGTTTGTGCCGCATATCTATTTCCATGTAATTGGACCCAAAAAGACGAATGGTGCACAAGGCGATCCCCTAAATCGAATGGCTTGCGAGATAATATCTCGTTCATTTTTTGCTATTCCGTATATTTGGCATTACCTAACTTTTTTATCATTCGCTTCATAGAAAATTTTATTCTTGACAAAAGTTTACAAACGTCGACTTTTTGCTCTCGAACAACCCTCTTACGCCGTCCCTAGACGCTTTCGATAAAAATTAAGTACCTACAGAATCGTGTTCGGCTGGTCGGAAAACCCCCTGAACCGAAATTTCATTATCAAGTAATGTTTCTTTGGTTTCATCATCGATTAAAATGTCTAGATATCTTTTAAAAAAATTGTATTACGTCATTTTATTTATGTTAGGTATTAAGAAAGTTTAGCATTCATTTTGAGTAATATCCAAAAATAATTTCATTCTGAAATCATGAAAAATCATTTTATATTTGATTTTACTGATATCATAATAATTTGATTTAATTAAGGCCATTTACATTATTATGAATTTTTGTACTGACGACCGTACTAAAACATGGCATTTATAACCGATAAGCGACCGTTCACAGGCTGTGCTTGGGGCGGGAAGCCAAGGAGATTAAATCATCCTTGGCGGGAAGCATAAAGTTAACTGGAGGTGAAAAAAACGGCCCTTAGTACCTATATAGGTAATTATTGCTAATAAATTTTAAATGTTAAATAAACAACAGAAAATTAATGTGCACCGTGCAATAGCGCCATCTCTTGGGTAATAGACTTATCGATACCAAACTCAATTTTTAAGGTCACTGTTTCTAGTGTTTCTTGAATCTTGACTTTCCAAAAACAATAGAATCGTCACCTCACTCACCTCTACTGACTCTCACCATTCTTGTTTATGGTCTATGAAGGAATAGAAAAAGGCGAAAAAGCTCCCGTACCTAAAGCCGGCGCCACACATGCGGCATTCGGCGAAAGGCGAGCGGTTACTCGGCGAAAGCCGCATGTGTGTAGCTGACGCTCGCCTCGGCGTTCGCCATTCCCGCTTCGCGTCGGTAAATTAACGCGCGTCATAAATTCGATCGGTACACACATTGGGATTGTTTTTTGCCAGTCTTGACACTTGGCAGCGTTTGTGTTGGTTTTCGATAGTTGTTTAATAAAATGGAGTGGTTAAACGACGCTCGCCTATCAAAGCTTTCGCCTTTCGCCAAATGCCATTCGACGAAAGCCAAAGTTCGCCTTTCGCCGAATGCCGCATGTGTGGCGCCGGCTTAAGCTATGGCAAAATAGTCTATAGAAGAACTCAGTTAAACACGTATGAAATGCAAAATTGTATTTTCACATTTCTCTGTTATTTACCATTTATATGGTATTCACATTTTATTTACATGAGGGGAGGCCTTGGAAAATCTGAATTCTGTTGGTATGAATGACTGTTTTAATTACTGAGGTTATGTTAAAAAGTCAAAAACATAACCACAAATTCAAATTGGTTCTACATAGTTGCCAGAGTGAGACCCTAAAGAAAGCACAGCAATGTTATCAATAAAAAATTTGGCAATTCAGCCAAAAATAAATGACAGTGACGATCAATTAAATCTGACACTTCAATATTTTGTCAATAGTAGACAACCCTGAGACAACCTAAGAAAAACATATCATAGCCTCCCCTCATGTAAATAAAATGTGAATGGCATATAGTTAAATTTTTTACTTTTCATCGTTAGAGTATCTTTGCGTGCCGGTAGCGCGAATCACTGGTAGATCAATTGTGTCCGGTAATCTAATTAGTTCAAAGTGCGCCAGATTTACGAATGCGTGGCTAGTGACTGGATTGTGGATTGGACTGGTGGTTACTGGTTTTGTGAATGCGCCTAAACTGCCTCATGTTCAAGCACGGTTGGTCTTTTAATGTTTTCTAATTCACTGTGTGATGAAATTTCTGGAACGTTTTTCGTTTCTTAAAATTGAGTGAGCAAAAAGAAGGAAGATCTCATAAAGTCTACCTACATACACAGCAAATAATTGTTTTATTTGCTGTGTTATTGGTGATTGATAAGTGACATGATTCTTCGTTCCCTCCAGTTTTCCTCTTTTTTCATTTTCATTTTGGTAAGTGTTCCCCATGAAATATAATTTTAAATAGATACCTACAATTGTATTATATTAATATACATATTTGAAATCCCAAAAATTAAATAATTGAAATGAAGAAATGTTTGAATTTTAATGTCAATTTTTAGATTTCCATGGAGTACGGTTTGTTGGTATATGATGATGGCGTGTACGATTACCGCCATAAGAGAAATATCAAGAAGTCTCTGTCCAATAAGGTCTCAGTAAAGTGGAATGGAGCTTTTGTTGGAGCGACTCTACTGTGTTTTGGTGATAAAAGGACATGTATTAGTCTGAAAACCAATATATCTAAAAATTTCCCTCGTGTTGGTAAGTCATATTAAAATTTTTATGAATTTCTTTAACTTATAAGTTATACTTATTTACTTTTGTATTGTTGAAGTAATCGCTTTATTAGAGGGTGGTCGGCGTTAGACGGGGGGAATTTATATCAAGCCACCTAGTCTGTCCTTTATATCACTTACGTGAAGCGAGAAATTATTGCTGTCTAGCCGTAGAAAGCTTCTCGACCACATGTTTCACAGCGCCCATGTTTGTCCTTTATATCGCTTACGTGAAGCGAGAAATGATTGCTGTCCAGCCGTAGAAAGCTTCTCGACCACACGTTTTACAGCGCCCATGTTCTCTTATAGCGATTACCTCTGTTATGATTAAATAGTGTTATAATACCTATGTGGATACTATGCAAACATTTAGTAAATTTTCAAATTGCAAGAACTCAAAAAAAGTTATGATGAACCTTAGAACTGCAACACTTGTCCAATTTAGTGATTGTAAATTTTAGATATGTCTGATATAAAGATTTTTCCTATTTTTTTTTATATAAAATTATTTTGCTACTAAAAAAAAACTACCTACTTGGAGGAACATCAAACCAGGGACGTCGTGCCTATGCGAAAACATTGCGGTATTTGTATGCTATCAGTATCATACCTACAGCAAAATTTGGTGCTAAGACGCATGTAAACAGCCCGATTATAATGACTAATGACTTTTCTTACGTGGGGAATTAAGGAGAATGCCACATACTAGCGTGTGTTTAGTAACGATGATAAAGGAATCTGAAGGTTAGGTTACTTGTTCAGGTTACATTTCCTTCTTCATGTAAACAAAAAAATCTATATGTGTAGGTTAGATGTTCAGGTTAGGTTTTGTCTTTTTAAATTAAAAAAAAATGAGGGTTTGGTTAGTTTGGATTAGATTTCATCCCACATCACTTACAGTTTCTAAAATTTTTTCGTTTTCTTTCTCACCTATATGGATGGTTCATCCAACAATTTTTTTAATATATCTACACTAGGTATATTATAGCATTATTAAATTCTCCATTTAAAGACAATTCAAGCGATATGCCACTTGATGAGTCTGCGATGGGTTAGTACCCTGATATGTCAACTTTGTGAGCTCACTGTGACATAACGGAAGAGCATTTTGAGATTTCGTTTGAGCCCAAAATTGACAAAGAACCAGTAGTCTACGTACTGTTATCAGATCTAACGAAATCGGCCATTTCATACAGGGTGAGTCAGGAAACGCCAAATCTACTTTTCTCATTTTTTCAAATAGAACACCTTGTATATTATAGTACTAAAAGAAAGTCCTTTGCATGAGCTTTCTACTGATATACAGGTTCAGGGGTCCATCTGTCATAGGTGTCAAGATATTTGATGACAAAGTGGTCCAATTGAAGATATACTTAAAAAATACGCTCAACCTTCAATTGTTTTATATATTTTTCCTAAAATCGATTCTATTTAGTGAGATAATTTCGAAAACAATGAAATCATCCTTATCTGCACCATGATAGTTCTTCCACGCAGACAAAAGTATCAATAAAATGAGGAAATGAAAGTTTAATTTCTGAAAAAACTTACATTTATCAAGCGTTGACTATTTTTAATCTCTCTCTCTTTTAATCTCTTTAATCGAGCTAAAGTTTCAAGCAACTGGGAACAATATAGATCTGCATTAACGGACTATAATAAGGAAGTTAGGAGGGCAAAAAGGTAATCTTGGAGGAAATTCTGCGAGAGTATTACTGATTTACCTAGCAGTACTAGGATCCTCAAGATTATTTCCAGAGAACCAGTGAAGGACCTCGGCTCGATAAAACGACCGGATGGTACTTTCACTGAGTCCGGAAAGGAAACCTTGGACCTCTTAGCAGCACAAAATCACTTTCCAGGGAGCTTGACTCTGGATAACCAGGAGCTGCCAGCTACGATAGGGCGATTTAAACGACCTTGTAAGAACGACTGGCTGGTAGCTAACAAGGTTATCACAGTATCAGCGATTGAATGGGCCATCAAAATCTTTCAACCATTCAAATTGCCAGGAGAGGATGGCATTTTTCCAGCTCTGCTACAAAACGGACTGGAGATACTGCTACCACTCCTTATTAGACTATTCAGAGCTAGCTTGGTATGGAATTACATCCCATCCAACTGGTCGGTGGTCAGGGTGGTATACATACCTAAAATGGGTCGGATAGACCCAGACCCCAAATCACTTAGACCAATCAGCCTGACATCATTTTTGTTGAAGGCCTTGGAAAAGGTGCTGGATGGACATATAAGAGGAAACATCCTGAGCACACAACCTCTTAATGTACATCAGTATGCGTACCACCCGGGCAAATCAACAGAACTAGCGCTTAATAACCTAGTCGGAAAAATCACCCAGTCCCTCCAAAGGAAGAACACTGTGGTGGCAATTTTCCTTGACATAGAAGGAGCATTTAATAATGCACTGCCCGATTCCCTATATACAGCGACAACTGCAAGTGGAATCGAACGGACCATATCAGACTGGATTCGGGCTATGCTAGAGAATAGAACCATAACAACATCTCTTCAGGGTGAAACGGTCAGGTTTAGGGCCGCGAGAGGGTGTCCACAAGGTGGGGTTCTCTCCCCCCTGCTGTGGTCACTACTCGTGGATGACCTACTGGCTATTCTCACTCTTTGGGATGTTGAGGTTCAAGCATATGCAGACGACCTAGTGATTCTGGTAGGAGGAAATTCTGAAGGGATGATCTCCAACACCCTTCAGAATATACTAGATACGGTACATAGCTGGTGTGATAGGGAACAGATGTCTGTAAACCCTCACAAAACAATAATTATAGTACCATTCACCAGAAAACGGAAGATGGATAACTTAGAACCACCTTCCCTATTAGGTGAAATCATTCCATTTGCGGAGGAAGTGAAATATCTAGGAATCACACTAGGCAAAACACTAAACTGGAACTCCCATCTGGAGAAGGTGATCAACAAGGCAAGGCTATTCTTGTGGACATGCCGTAGAATTTGCGGAAAATCCTGGGGCATTGGCCCATAACAAATATACTGGATTTACGTCACAGTCATAAGACCTATGATAGCTTATGGCTCCATAGTTTGGTGGACGAAGGGGCTACAACGGACGGCCAAAACCAAACTCTCTGGGTTACAGAGACAAGCGTGCCTGGCGGTAACTGGTGCAATCAGTACCACCCCGTCAGCTGCTATGGAAATCCTCCTGGATTTACTTCCTCTTTACATTCATCTGGAGAAAGAAGCCAGGTGGGCAACATACAAACTTCAACAAGCGGCTATTAATATGCCGCAGGCTAACATCATGGAACACAATGGGCTGCTGGATGACGTGGAAAGTCACAGTATCTTAGGAATGGTCTCAGATGTTATGCCTACCAGGACCAACACCGAACTGCCCTTCAACGTCCTATTTCCTGGAAGAGACGAATGGGAAGAAAATAAAATCGACCTGTTAAGGGCAGACAGCTGTTGGTTTACTGATGGCTCCAAAACACCTGAAGGAATTGGAGCCGGAGTGTATAGTTGCAACCCAGAGGTTAGAATATCCACAAGCCTGGGGATCTATGCAACTATATTTCAGGCTGAAGTTCACGCCATTGAGCTATGCTTGCGGAGGCTTGAACAATCGCATCCCAAGCGCAGATCAATAAAAATATTTTCAGACAGTCAAGCAGCTCTCAAGGCTCTTGAATCATATCGGTGTAATACTAAAACGGTATGGAACTGTCAGGAAGCTTTAACCCAACTGGGAAAAAGCAACAAAATAACTCTGGTCTGGATACCTGGACATTCTGGAATGGAGGACAATGAAATTGCTGACTCCTTAGCCAGGAAAGGTGCAGGATCACAATTCATTGGACCAGAACCTGTACTCAGCATAACGTCAAGTACTGCCAAGACAGTAATCTCAGCCTGGGCTGAGAGTAAAACACTCCAGCACTGGCAAGACTTACCAGGATTGATCCATTCAAAGGCGTTTATACCGTACCCTTCGAAATCAAGAAGTAAGAAACTATTAGAGCTTAACAGGTTAAACCTAAAGACTCTAATTGGCCTGTACACAGGGCACTGCAGACTAAATCACCACCTACACAGAATTGGACTGGCGGAAAACGCCGAATGCCGTCTGTGTTTGGAGGATGATGAAAAGGCAGAGCACATTTTATGTGCATGCCCCGCTGCAGCTAGAATTCGGTTCTCAATGTTCGGCAAAGGAGAACTTCTGCCGGAGGACCTGGACAAAATATCACCCAACAAGGTTATCAGCTTTATTAAAAGACTGAACCTGTTGGGTGAAATATAATTTGGAGTGAGCCACAATAGACCGAGCGGTCTTGGAGGGTCTGATCAACAGCCCACTCACAATTTACCAATTACCAATCACTATTTTTTGCTTAAGTACCCCGAGAGACGAGCCCCTGATCCCAACTCAAAAACCTGAAAAAATATTTGAGTGGTAATGTGTGTTATACCAAAAAAAATAAAAAATTGAGGGACACGGTGGTGAAGAACACGAATTGACTGTTTCGCTTCTTGCACAAGAGAATCCCCAGATAAGTTTTCGTGATATTGAACAACAAACCGATATAAGTAAAGGTTCTGTAAATCGTATGAAGAAATACAAATATCATCCCTATCACCATCAGGATATTTATGGGGAAGATTTTCAATTACGAATTAATTTCTGCAATAAGCTAAACAAAATAAATTTTGATTAAGTTTGATTTTTTTTATCTGCACTGAAGAACTACCATGGTGCAGATAAATATGTTACTGTTTTCGAAATTTTCTTACTAAATAGAGCCGATTTAAGGAAAAATACATAAAACAATTGAAGGTTGAGCGTATTTTATAAATACATCTTCTATTGGGCCACTTTGTCATCAAATATCTTGACACCTATGACAGTTGGATGAACCCCCGAACCTTTATATTAGTAGAAAGCTTTTGCAAAGGACTCTCATTTAGTACTATAATATACAGGGTGTTGTATTTGAAAAAAATGAGAAAAAGTTTTGGCGTTTCCTGACTCACCCTGTATGAAATAACCGATTTCGCTAGATTTAATAAGAGTACGTAGACTACAGGTTTTTTGTCAATTTTTAGCTTAAACAAAATTTCAAAATGCTATTCCGGTAAGTCACAGTGAGCTCACAAAGTTGACATGTTCTTGGTCTAATTTCACCCATATCAGGGTACCAACCCATCGCAGACCCATCAAGTGGCATATCTTTTGAATTGTCTTTAAGTGGAGAATTTAATTAGGTTACAATATACTTAGTTTTCCATTTAAAAAATCCTAAGTTCATGTTGTCACGCCTAAATAGATCATCCTGTATATTTCAAACTATTTTTAAACTATACACCTAAGTGCCCTCAAACATCCCATTTTTGAAAATTTTTGATATCTTTTATAAGAGAGCCAGGATATTAGAACGACGCGAGGCTGAGACACCCTGTCGAGATTCGATGCTTTGTTTTGTCAATATTTTTTTATTATAATGTTTACATTGCAGAATTAGTTCTTTCTATATTTAAAAAAATGGTTAATTAACTAGTAGACTGGTTGGGTTCTCTTCCGCATTGGTCATTATGATTGCTTGATGTTTCTGAAACGAAGTGTGAACCCGGAAACCAGTCCATCTCTGCGAAAGCATTAACAACCCGCAATCAATGTACAGATTTGGATGGTGGGATATTTTTGCTAAATACTTATTTAAGACTCGATTTAAGATAAACAATTTGTAAATTATGTTTCTCTTATTGGATTCTCTCTATTTTAGTTTTGCAGCCCTTAGAAACCGCTGACCAGTATCTAGTATCTGATGTTAGTCATACACAAACTACTGATGGTAAGTAAAGGCTAATTTGTGTCTGCTTTGTCGAGCTGTAAGGACGGTTAAGCGTATTAATTAGAAACTTTAGTTGCATTTCTTCTCAGACTAAAAAATTAATCAATAGATGTAATTGTTTTGTTCTCTTCTAAATTCCAACCTTAAGATATATCAGAGGTATTCAAACATGCCAAGATAATGGTTAAATAAACCATTTTCTTAAGGTAGCATTAACAACTTGCAATAAATGTACAGGTTTCATTGAGATATTTTTGCTAAATATTTATTTACGACTCGATTTAAGATAAAATAAACAATGGGTGAATGGGCTCATTTCGGAAAAATTTTTTAATTCATATTCCGAAATTACACCTTGTAATTAGTAAATGTGCAAAATATTAATTTTTTTTTTCAACTGCTTCTCCCTCAAAATAAATAATGAAAATAGAGCGCTGTGACGTCATACCACTCACAGCGGTCGGCCACTAGCTTGTTTCCTATAGTTTCATACCGGCGGCAGTTACTACACACACGGCGGAAGTGGTAATTTCTTTCATCTTTTAAGTGCTTCGTCCTTGGTACAGCGAAATCTAAATACCATATATCCGCATAACTCATAGAACCAGTGGAGTCGGGTGGTGTGACGTCATAGCCGTTTCAAATATGTTACGAATTTGAAATCAAATATTAGGGTTAATATTAACGCTAGCAATCTAATTTTTTCACTATATACTTAGAGGATGAAATACTTACGGAAAATGCTAAAATAAATTAAAAAGCAAATATCACGAAATGAGCCCATTATGTTTTTCTTACTGAATTTTATTTATTTTAGTTTCCCAACCCTTAGAAACCGCTGACCAGTATCTAGTATCTGATGTTAGTTATACACAAACTACTGATGGTAAGTAAAGACTAATTTGTGTCTGCTTTGTCGAGCTGTAAGGATGGTTAAGCGTATTAATTAGAAACTTTAGTCGCATTTCTTCTTAGACTAAAAAATTAATCAATAGATGTAATTGTTTTGTTCTCTTCTAAATTCCAACCTTAAGATATATCGGAGGTATTCAAACATGCCAAGATAATGGTTAAATAAACCATTTTCTTAAGGTAGCATTAACAACCTGCAATAAATGTACAGGTTTCATTGATATATTTTTGGTAAATACTTATTTACGACTCGATTTAAGATAAAATAAACAATGGGTGAATTATGTTTTTCTTACTGAATTTTATTTATTTTAGTTTCCCAACCCTTAGAAACCACTGACCAGTATCTAGTATCTGATGTTACTCATACACAAACTACTGATGGTAAGTGTCTACTTTGTCAAGCAATAAGGACAATTAGATGTATTAATTAGGAGCATTAGCTGCATCTCAAACTAAAAAACTATTCTATAAAATTAATTTTTGTGTTCTTTTGTTCTAAATTCCAACCTTAAGATATATCAAAGGTATTCAAACACAATACAAATCTAAAATATACAGGGTGATTCTAAAATGTATGGCCAAATTGATACAGCGTCATCAGGAGACCAAAATAGGTTGATTCAACCCAATTTACCTATATACAAAAATGCACCCCTAAGAAGTTACAGCCCTTTAAATTTCAAATAAAAAAAACTTAATTATTATTATTATTATTATTTATTATTATTTAATTATTATTATTTAATTATTATTATTTAATTATTAATTAATTATTAATTTAATTAATTGTTAACCAGCCTACTTGTACATTAAATAATAATATTACATATTTGCTACTGAGGTTAAAAATTCGATGCATCTTCTTCATTTTTCTTGTTTAATTTGCAAACTATTGATATTATCAAAAAAATAGAAGATAGAAAAAAGTTTCCAAATTAAATTATCTATCAAATGATACTGGAAAATCGACTATACGTTAACGCACAGAAAAATAAGGGTGTGAAATAAAGGGTGACTGCCCCTAAATTACCCCATCCCTTGAATGTATTTTATTGCTGTTAATCTCAAAACATTGGCGTTTATTGGTAATGAATGTACACTGAATTAGAAAAAGATATCTACAGCCATTTGGGAATAATCAATAATTAAAGTTTTTTTTATTTGAAATTTAAAGGGCTGTAACTTCTTAGGGGTGCATTTTTGTATATAGGTAAATTGGGTTGAATCAACCTATTTTGGTCTCCTGATGACGCTGTATCAATTTGGCCATACATTTTAGAATCACCCTGTATATAATAATTTTTTTGAAAAGGATGTAAAAATTTTATGTTACTTCCAAAATAGATGCATTTTTCCAAGTTGTGTTTGTGTGCGCGCCTCTGGTTATTGATTACGGTTACAAAGATTTTTCTTAGTTAAATTTATACTTACGACTTATTAATCTACTTGAAACAAATATAGTAGAATCCCTGTATAAGGAGATCGGCTATAACAAATATTCTTGGGAATTTGTTAGTTAAAAGTACTTTCAACTTTTACTCGCTCATCCATAATGTCAATTGTCAATTCAAGTTACCAGAATTTAAAATAACGTCATAAAAAAATTATTGTTAATTTCAAATTGCCGTTTGTTGTTGTTTAGGCCAAATTAATTTTCATGTATAATTATTATAACAAAGAACTTTTTTCAGCTGATACACTGTGCAGAAACTGTGTGTCGTATGAAGATACATAATTTTTATATAAATTCGGGTCTTCAACTGCTCGTTCACTCCGAAGCATATTTAGCGCTTCCAGTCCTTCATCTCGTCTTTGTAATCATTTTTCCTGCCATATTTTCCCTACCCTCTTTTTTCCTGTTATTTAGCCGTCTTTGCAACACCTTTTTAAATAGAAGAGGCTATAACAGTATTTTCTGTAATTAACTCTCTACATATATCCATTTTTATAACCTCAAATCTAAATTATGATGTCTACTCTGTCAAAGAGATTGACATTGAAATTGAAACTGCGCATAATCCGACGCCATTTATTGTACAAGAAATTGCGTGAAATCAAACAGGAATTTTTGGGACTACCAAAATGCTACACAATTTAGATTGCTCAAGAAATTGTACAATTTGTTGTTCAATGTTGTTATATGACTGATGGTCGAGATGGTAGCGTATCTGCCTCTCACCCAAAAGTCCCAGGTTCGAATCTCGGTCGTGGCAATGGAAAATACTGTGAGAGGGATTTTTCCATTATACACAGATATTGGATGTGTGTCCCTTGTCTTTAAATGTGTAGCCCCCTCCCGCACAAGGCTCTTCTAGAGCCTTCTGGGATACAGGGGGTCGTAATTACATGTGGTGTTATTTATAGATAAAAAAAAATAAATTGTGTAATGTAAAACGACTTTTAGATAACCCCGATTTAATGTTCAGCCAAGAAAGCAAATAATTTTTGTTAGAAAAGTAAACTATCCGCAGTTAATAAGACGATGAGATCGGTATTGTAGGTTTGCCTGCCGACTACAATAGTAGTATGAATGTTTATAACTAGGTCGCACTACTGGCGGCCAGTGGTTTTATTTATTTTTTTCAGTCCTGGAACTGGTCTGGTTCTGAGATGCGCAGTTGACCAATATTGTGTATTATTTAACATTTGCTCACCCCAAGATGGTTATGCTCATTCCAGAGGTGGGACTCTAATCACTCGCTTCGATCTATATGTCTTTGTTTAGCTTGCTGAAAAATGCGCTTAGCATCTCTTTTGTTCGCATCGAAGCGAGCGAACAGAGTGCCGGCCCAGGACTGAAAAAAAAAAACCAAAACGGACCTAATAAAACAAATTATTCATTTACTGGTATTAATTTAATCTTTTTATGTAAAAAGGGGCTCGTCTTTTTTATTTTGAATTTGTGTATAAAAAATTATTAAATAATTATTGTAATGAAGATAGTTAAAAATAAAAAAACAATATATTGTTATTTTTGTTGCAAGGTGGTTATGATCTGGTTGTCTGCAGTAAATGTTCATATCTGGTTGTGAACATAGATGTTCACCGTACAGTATGCGAGAACCGCAATAAGAATGATGAAGAAAATGAGATAACTCACAACTTGTTCAAAACGTTAGAATTAACGTATCCAGATAATGAGGTTGTAATAGAGGAGAACCACCTCTGTGTGTATTGTGGAATTATGTGTGTTGATATAAATGATCATCTCCTATCCGCCCATGGAATTGAATCGGAAATGTTGAGAGTGAATGGTAAATATACAAATGTTGCTTTATCTATCTAGTATCAAATTAACACTTACACCCCCTTCAATATACTCTTTGGAAATTCGAAAACGAAGAGTATATACGGTGGTGAATTTTTCGATGCCCACCATTGGTATCTCTGAAACTATAAGGTATAGAGGATCGGTTAAATTAGACAAAAGTTACGCTATTTTATGCTCTACAATTTCCTGCCAAGAAATGCTGGATATCTTGATTCGTTCGCGGTTTATCCTGAAAAAATTGAAAATCGTGATTTCAAAAAAATAATAATATCTTCTGTTCCATTCATGCGAACTTAATGAAATTTGGCAAGGTTATATTTTTGACCACTACCAATTGAATGGCGTTGACAGAAATTTTCTAAGCCTTCTAGATTTTAAGCAACGATAGTCAACTTCTTTTTTTCTTATGGCCACCATATTGAATTTTTACACGATTAGTTAAAGAAAATAATTCTCTTTTCACCTATGTCACCAAAATAGACTGATTTTTTAAAAACATGTTAATATTCGAATTAATGTAAAAATAATTTATCAAATCCAGTATGCTTTGAAAAAATAATTGCAAGCAACATTGTAATTCAGACGCTATTATTAAATTGTACACTCGTAAAAAAAATAACAGAAAAATGCCAGGTTATTTAAACTCCTATTAAATATTACCAGTTTCGAACTTTATGTGTTCTTGTCAGTGTGCCATAGGTAATTGAAAAGACGAATAATTACCTATGGCACACTGACGAGAACACAAAAAGTTCGAAACCGGTCTGTGTCTGGTGTAACGGTCATCTCTCGTGATTTGAAGTATATGTTCACTGACAATTTAGATCTTAAAGGTAGTATGTCGGTTATATACATATTTAAATACACTGGTCATCATTTGAAGTGGTCCATCTAAAATAAGGGGCCACTTCGATAGTTTGTAACTTTTGAACGGATGTATACATCTTAAAATTTCTTTGAGCACTGAGATGGTCCCTATTTTAGTAACTAACCTGTATATTGTTATTCATTTCACACCATCGTTACTTTTTATACAGGGTGATTTTTGGTTGAATGTTTTTTATGTCAACTTTTTGAGGGTGCACAACATTATGCAAACACTCTGTATAGTTTTTTTTAATGCATTTTTATTTAGACACGTCATAGCTATACAACAAATTTTGATTTTAATCCTAGCTTATTTTTACTATGAAATACGATTTTTTAAATGAAACGATGCAAAATTCAAAGATATCGCAAAGAGGAAAAGTTAAGGAGGCTTTGGTAACCAATAATAAGCATGACATTTCCCTTGTCATTATTATTGTATTGTCGCGAAAAATGCCACGACATAATACTGCAGTATTAAATCAAATTATTGGTATGCTATTAGCTGGTCTTTCACATAGAGAAGTTGCTAGACGTCATAATCTAGCGCATAGTGTAGTTAGTCACCCTTGGAGACGGTATGAAGCAAACAATCACTGCAATATACTCACGGCGGAGGACATCGTAGAGTAACTACTCTGGCGACTGATAGGTTCATAAGAAGAACTGTTCTTTAAGATGGAACAAAGAATGCCACACAGTTAAAACGGATATTACAACCTAATGTGAACAATGTATCAACGTCAACAGTGCGAAGAAGATTGCATGAAGGCGATCTCCATGCTAGGCGGCCAGCTAAACACCCAAAGTAGACCCGAAAGCATAAAACGCGACAATTACCGTTTGTTCTAGATCATCAAAATTGGAACATAAAAGACTGGTCCCGTTGCCTTTTTACAGACGAGACTAGGATTTCTAAATTTTCTGATAGCAACCGAATTCGTGTGTGGCGGAGGGCTAATGAGTGTTACGATGAAGAATGCACGGTTGGAATAACCTTTTGGTGGACGCTCAGTTACTGTAGGTAGGCGTACTGAATTAGTACTATTCAGAAATTCGACAGTTACGGCCATTCAATATTTAGAAATAATACTCGAGCCAGTAGTTCTCCCAGTGGCCAATAGTATAGGTCCACAATTTCTTTATGTCGACGATAATGCCAGACCGCATCGGGCGAATATCGTGAACGATTTCTTTGGAAGAGAGAACATCGAACGAATGGAGTGGCCGGCAATGTCCCCTGACCTCAACCCAATTGAAAATATTAGGGATGTACTCAAGCGCAGACTTCGGCTCAGAGAAGTGCCTCCAAATGGAATTGAGGAGCTTTGCAATGCGATTGAGGATGAATGGGCAGCGTTACCTATAGAAATTATAAACAGCAGCATCTCAAGCATGCCTAGAAGATGCCTAGAAGTCATTAGGGCTAGGGGTGGCCCTATACATTATTAAATTCTTTAAGTTTTCCAATTATTTGTTATGTTACGATTAAAAATAAAACGTTTTCCGCTTTGCGATATCTTTGAATTTTGCATCGTTTCATTTAAAAAATCATATCTCATAGCAAAAATAAGTTAGGATTAAAATTCAAAATTTGTTGTATAGCCATGACATGTGTCTAAATAAAAATGCATAAAAAAATATACAGAGTGTTTGCATAATGTTGTGCACCCTCAAAAAGTTGACAAAAAAAACATTCAACCAAAAATCACCCTGTATAAAAAGTAACGATGGTGTGAAATGAATAACAATAAACAGGCTAGTTAACTAAAATAGGGACCATCTCAGTGCTCAAAGAATTTTTAAGATGTATCCATCCGTTTAAAAGTTACAAACTATCGAAGTGGAGCCTTATTTTAGGAGGACCACTTCAAATAATTCTAATACCTACGCGACATTTGATTTGTTGACGATAAATGATCAAATAGAGGAGATCATGTCTAAATACAATGATTGATTCGTTTGTAATAAATTATCACTAAATAATTCCAAAACAGTGAACAATCATGACATTCAGCCTAAGACACCAGATTAACCAAAATAACCCAGTAGAGGTCAAATTCCTGGGCATATACGTGGATCCAAAACTAAAATTTGTAAATCACATAGAGCATATGGCTTCTAAGCTATCGAAAAATATATTTTTATTGAATAACTTGAGTAAAATAGTACCGAGAAATGTCTGTTTACAAGCCTATCACAGTTTATTCCAGTCAGTATGTACTTATGGAATCCTGGCATGGGGACATTCATGCCCCTCTGTCAGAATTTTTGCCCTGCAAAGACGGGCTGTGAGAATAATTGCTGGCTTAGGTTATAGGGCTGAGGTAAGAAATACTTTTGTTGATCTCAACATTTTAACAATACCTTGTAAATACATATTGGAATGCTTGATCTATGCCTACAAAAATGTAAATAAATATTCTACAAACAGTTTTGTACATGAACATGATACTAGACGTAAAAATGACATTCGAGTAGACTACTTCAGACTAGAAAAATCTCGACTTTCATCTAACTATTACTGTCCTCTATTCCTTAACAAACTACCGCCATGTATAAAGTCGTTACCATTCAACAATTTTAAAAGCACTATAAAGAAAACTTTAATATCAAAAGCTTTCTATAGCATTAATGAGTTCCTTCATTGTGACAATATGTTTATATAATTTTATTACTTTTAAATTCTTTTTAACTATATAGAACCTAACCTGTTCTTGCATATGCCTATTGTTTCGACTTGTGTAATGATTCTATAGTGTATCAAAAGCACCAATAAATTACTACTACTACTACTACTACTACAAATGATGACCAGTGTAAATATATATATAGTCGAGTATATTCTAAGTTGGCCGGTCCAAAGGTCGCTACGTCGTCTGAAGTAAGATTGTATTCGATATGTTAGAAGTGCCAGTGGTTCTCACAGTTTGACACTTGAACCGTGATGTGATCCCTAAATAAAATTGTATAAAAATATTTATTGTTTATAAAGTATAAACAATGATAAAAGTATTAAAGGGTTTCATAAAAAATGTTAAGAAGTATTAATTTACTAAATTTGTAGTTTTAGTGGAATTCTACATTTATATATAGGCTCGGACACAAATGAATCTAATAATAAAAAATTAATTGCCCAATATTCGGTCAATAACAATATTAATCATTTGAAAAAAAAAGTAATCGAAAACTAATATTAGTTAGAATAGTTTTATTAAATAGAATTATCGTAGCTAGGCTACACTTTGAATTCGCAAACTGTTGGTGGTGAAAACTTGTGTTATTTGGTAAATCAGTTAAATCACACACACGCACATATCATCAGCTTATAGAAATGGAGCGTTCCTTAAAAAATACTCCATAAGTTCGGCTTTGTTTGTTTAACCGCCAACATAAAATTTTGGGGCCTGACGACTGTTGTTTATTTAGAAAGAAATAAAATACGAAAAATTGAAGTCATTATGTAATGTATTATAATAAATAAAAAATAAAGGCCCTGGATATTCGTAAATAAATAAAATAAGCACGCCACTAAACATCCGAAAGTCGATTTTGTTAGAGATAAACTCGGGCGGAATAATAAAATAAAATTGTTTAGTGAAAAGACAGTTTTAACAAAACTCGCTGCGCGGATTAATAAAATAAATAAAATGATATTTTTATAGGGAAAATTTGAACCTTTAATATTTACTAAAAAAAAAAAAAAAAAACGATATCGCCGTGAAGAGGATTTGAACTCGGAAGTACCTATTCCACTATTTTGACAATCGAGTATCTTACACACTGAGCCACGCAACAACATCATTTTCGTTGTAAAGCGTGCAATATGTAGGTAACATAAAATTGTAAGACTTTAGTGATTTGACAATGTCCGTTTGTTGGATAAATACCCACTAATTACCACTAAAAATAACCAATAATTCATATAAAGACGAATTTAATTTTGAGACGACTCAACCCCAAATAAATAATATTTCATTGTAACGATTGGCAAATCTTGAGAGTTTGACAGCCGCTGAACTATTGAAAACTTAGATTATGTTATCTCTTTCTTCAGTGTATATTTTATATTTCCGTCTCAAACGGAGGGACAAAGAAGTTTGGTCGACATACGGGAACAATGAGTGTTATGCTCTTGGTTTAACTTTGAGTGCGAGAGAAAATTAAATCGTACGCGCAATATCAACTCATACAGATGCCAAGTTAAAGTATACTCGACTTTATGTCAGGTTTAATTACAATATGAATACATACTTTTTTATCATTGAAATACCGGGTGGCCACGAGTCAATGTACGCCCCTAATTTTTTGGCTGTTTTTGAATTTAAAAATTTGATTTTTGGTATACGTGAGTCGACAAAAGTGGGCTATTTTTAGACTAACAGGAGCGAAAATATCATTTCCGGTTGAACCAGAAGTGATATCAACTTTTTTTTTCTTAAATAGAATGACCATGTTTTTTTTGTGGTGTTTTATAAAGCATCAAATTCTAACTGCAACAGTTTCTTCCAATTTCAAAAATTCCAAAAAATAAGTGGGATACGAACGATTTTTTATTTTTTACAAAATGGCCGCGTCAGATGAATGCGATGTGAGAAAATTACTAAGTAGGCTATGGAAATTATTAGCTAGGTAGTAAGCTTGTATGTAAAGAATAAAATAGGAATTTAAATTACTGATAGATACGACTATTTTTAGATTTTTCTAAAAAACGGAATTTAATTTTCATTTTCATTTCCGTAGTGGTCTTATGGAAAATTTTTAAATGGGACCATACTATTTTTTTGTATTAATCGGACATAATGATTCTTAGGCTTTAATTTTTTCGCCAATAATTATTTCTTAGCGAGATCCTTTGTAATAATAAAAATGTTTTTAAAAGGTTCATTAAAATTATTTCTTGTTTAATTTGTGCTCACCTTTTAAAAACACTTTTATTATTACAAAAGATCTCGTTAAGAAATGATTATTGGCGAAAAAATTAAAGCTTAAGAATCATTATATCCGATTAATAAAAAAAGATAGTACGGTCCCATTTAAAAATTTTCCATAGGACCCCTACGGAAACGAAAATGAAAATGAAATTCCGTTTTTTGAGAAAAACCTAAAAATAGTCGTATCTATCAGTAATATAAATAACTATTTTATTCTTTACAGATAAGCTACTACCACCTTGCTAATAATTTCCATAGCCTACTTTGTAAATTTCTTACATCGCATTTATCTGGCGAGGCCATTTTGTAAAAAATAAAAAATCGTTAGTATCTCACTTATTTTTTGGAATTTTTGAAAAAAACATTTATTATTGGAAAAAACTGTTGCAGTTACAATTTCATGCTTTATAAAACCACAAAAAAAACACGGTCATTCCATTTAAGAAAAAAAAGTTGATGTCACTTCCGGTTCAACCGGAATTGATATTTTCGTTCCTGTTAATCTAAAAATAGCACACTTTTGTCTTTCTCACGTATACCAAAAACGAAATTTTTAAATTCAAAAACAGCCAAAAAATTGAGGGCATACATTGTCTCGTGGCCACCCGGTCTACACAAAAAACATTTTGCAAGGTATTTTGGACTGAAATTTATATATTGCAATTTTATAATTTACAGTTGACCATACCAGAATCGAGAAAAACTCTAAAAAATATCCAGGCAAACAGCATTATTGTATTTACTGCCATACGTTACAATTTAAATTAGCTAGGCACATGGAGACTAAACATGGAAAGGAAGAGGATGTAGAGGAAGCAACAAAATATAAGAAAGGTGAGAAAATTTGCAGTAGATCTTATACAGATTGGAGTTTTTTACTATAACGTCAAAATATAATGTAGCGATGCACACTTAGATTGCATAGATAATCTGGTTAAGTGGCAAGCGGTACATTCAGTTCAATCAGCTCATCCATCCGTCAGATATACTCTGTGGGCCAAATTAAATAGGATCCTAATTCTTGTAATAATTTCTTTATTATTCAACGATTTTTTACCGCTTTTGGGTATGTTGTACTTAAAACTATCCGAAATGAAAGCCTGATTCAAATGTAGCAACATTGCGTGTTTTAATTAAGTGGGCACTAAAATCAAAAACTCAATTTATTATTCGACAACTCTTATAACTACTCAAAGAAATAGTAACAATTTGTATTAAATATGCAAAGCTTAAACGAAAATAAATGAAAGTCTTAAAATATCTAGTTAACACAAAGAAAAAAAGAAATTACAAAAACCTGAGTAACAACAATTCATTGTGAATATGACCACCCTCATGGTTAACTACTGCTTGCAGGCGTTTCATACGAAATCCGTGTAATGCTTTCACAAAAATGGCTATTTCAAACTTAAAACTTTTTAAAACTTTAAAATCTCATAGAAGTCGTTAATCTAGATGCTTTTAAATATATCTTACCTACTTTAAAAATTTTATACTATTAGACTAATATTTGCAACGACTTCAAATGCACAGTTTTAAATAAATGCCCCTTTTCTTGCGTGCCAGTTGAATATTGCTACATTTGAACCAGGCTTATTTCGGATAGTTTTAAGTACAACATACCCAAAAACGGTACAAAATCATTGAGTAATAAAGAAATTATTACAAGAAGAATTAGAGTCCCATTTAATTTGGCCCACAGTGTATATTATAAATTAAAAGGCAGAGGGGAGGAGGTCAGGTATGGTCACCGATTCAAATGCTACAGGGTGTTTCAGTTAAAAGTCCCGGGCCATTATCTCGAAAAATAATAATGATAATTTATTTTTGTAAATGGAGGATGATAGATACCAAAGGAGGCTTTAAATAACTGTAGTTAGAATTCTTCCTCTACGGTTCACAGAGATGGCGCTGCGATGCAAGATTATTTTTCGATGGCTGGAACCTTCAATCAATCAATCTTTATTAATCCTTTGTGCTACCAAATACAATAGATAGGATAAGTCAAGTACAAAGTTATCTAATTTTTATAAAAAGCTAAAATTAAGAAGTATAATAAACCTTGAAACATGATTCATGTGATTAAGGGATAATTTATGAATAATTTTGATGGTATACAAACTTTCGAAAAAACCAGCCCTTGTGGAGTTATTGAATTTTTTTTAGATAAGATAATAAAGGAAATACTAATTTTATGATGAGATAAATTAAACTTTTGAGATATTAGTTGGCCTTAAAATGAAATTTTAATTTTGACAGTTATTTAACAAAAGCTTGTAGTACATTTCAATCAGTTTTAAGCTGTTTAGTTATAGAAGTTATACATTACAAATGGTTCGATACACCAATGATGAAAAGTTAAATATGATTTTAATATGTATACGGGGAATGTAGAAGAAATTCCCGAAAAGCAAATTGATTATTTCGTTTGCGATTTCCAAATAGACCTACACCAGACAAAAAGACATTTAGCTGTGTAAAAATTTAGGAAACTATGGTAGTTTTAAGAAAACTGTTCGTACCAGGAGAAGGTCCGTTAGAAATGATGAAAAGCCTTACTATAAAAGAAAACTGTTTGTACCAGGAGAAGGTCAGTTAGAAATGATGAAAAGCCTTACTATAAAATAATATAAACAACCCTCCATGTGTTGATCTCGGTTTTGCTTTTCGGGAATTTCTTCGACATTCCCCGTATATTAAAATCATATTTAACTTTTCATCATTGGTGTATCAAACCATTTGTAATGTATAACTTCTAACTAAACAGCTTAAAACTTTGATTGAAATGAACTACAAGCTTTTGTTAAAAAACTGTCATTTCAAGGCCAACTAATATCTCAAAAGTTTAATTTAGCTCATCATAAAATTAGTATTTCCTTTATTATCCAATCTAAAAAAAATTCAATAACTCCACAATTTCGAATACTGTTCAACTCTGTTATTATATTTAAATATCAATGAATTGCAGATTCTACAAAAAATGCAAAATAGAGCAATGAGAGTTATATTACAGTGTAATAGATATACTCCAATAAATAATATGTTACAAACATTGAATTTTATGACAGTAAAGCAGAGAATTTTATTAAAAACACTGCAGTTTATTTATAAAATAAAAAACGGTATGTTACCAAGTTACTCATATGACAGAGTTATATATGTTCGAGATGTACACAGTTATAATACTCGCAGGACAAATGATCTGCATGTGGAAAGACATCATTCATTGGTAGCTAGCAAGTCACTCTTCTGTAAAGGCTTTAAAGAATATAATAGTTTGCCAAATGAAATAAAAAATTTGAATGGATCTGTTCAGCATTTCACAAATGTATGTACTAAGTATATAAAAACCTTACCAATGTAAACTAAATTACCTTCCTTATAATTATTGTTAGTATTTCAGTTAGTTAGTTAGTATATAATATAGGTGTGTGTGTGTGTGTGTGTGTGTGTTGATATATATGTATTAATTTTGAACATTTGTGTCATATTAGAGTTACACATGAGAGTATTAAATTACTTGTTAATGTTAAATATTTTATGTATAGCAGTTTGTTTTTGCTAAATAAAGGTTATATTATTATTATTACAAGGGCTGGTTTTTTCGAAATTTTCTATACCATCAAAATTATTCATAAATTATCCCTTAATCACATGAATCATGTTTCAAGGTTCCAGCCATCGAAAAATAATTTTGCATCGCAGCGCCATCTCTGTGAACCGTAGAGGAAAAATTCTAACTACAGTTATTCAAAGCCTCCTTTGGTAACTATCATCCTCCATCTTCAAAAATAAAATATCATTATTTTTCGAGATAATGGTCCGGGGACTTTTAACTGAAACACCCTGTATATAAAGTAATGTGGTAATAAATCCCAAAAAAGAAAAGGAAGAGAAATAATTTATGAAATGCCACAATTAACATTTAAACAATATTTATGTTATGTACAGGGTGTCCCAAAGTTGACGTCTCGGGACTATATCTAGAGAATGAAAAAAGTTAAGACAAAATCGTTTACGTGGTTTAATTTGGGGTGCACTAAGGTACATTTTACGCTAGAATTTTTTTTTTTAGAAATCTGGAAAATGGCGAAACTGACGTCATCAGAAGTTTTTTCCCAGGAACATACACTTTTTTTGTGCTACCTGGAAAGTGCTATTTTTTCTGAACATTTTCTATTAAAAAAGTTTTTTCGTATCTTTTATATTTAAAAATATACAGGGTAAAATATTTTGGAAATACCCTTAATTGCGTAAGAGTTAGCCATGATGTAATCGAGTGGCCTATGGAAAACAATGAACTAGGGCTGTTGATGTAAGTTTGTTTAGTGAATATATTGTTTGTGTCATATAGTTTACGGGTGTGAATTAATTTAAATAGCGCCGAAATGTTTACAAACAATGAGAAAGTAGACATGATTTTAATCTAAGGTGGAGCTCAAAAAAAATGATTTAGAATTTTGTTATTGTTTTAAAATATTTTTTTTTTATTAAAATATACTGTTACAATGCTTTGATAAAACGTATAAATAACTTTTTTCATTGTTTTCCATAGGCCATTCGATTACATCATGGCTAACTCGTATGCAATTGAGGGTATTTTCCAAACTATATTTTTACCCTGTATATTTTTAAATATAAAAGATACGAAAAAACTTTTTTAATAGAAAATGTTCAAAAAAAATAGCACTTTCCAGGTAGCACAAAAAAAGTTTATGTTCCTGGGAAAAAAGTTCTGATGACGTCAGTTTCACCATTTTCCAGATTTCGAAAAAAAAAAAAATTGTAGCATAAAATGTACCTTAGTGCACCCCAAATTAAACCACGTAAACGGTTTTGTGATAACTTTTTTCATTCTCTAGATATAGTCCCGAGACATCAACTTTGGGACACCCTGTACTTTCATTTGGTAAGTGATGGACGTTAGGAAAGCAAATATGAAAAAATATACATAATATAATATGCGATTGTATTCAGTACATACGGGTAGCTGAATTGAATAGGACTTACGAAATATTAATATTCCACCAAAATATGTAACTGTAGCATTCATTTTTAATGGGTTTTTCTATTTTTAGGCTCCTCGCAAAGAAGGGCACTGTTCATAGAAATTCAAAAAAAGGGCGACTTCCTATATTCGCAAAAGAATGAAGTAATAAATATGAGAAGAAATCATAGTAATAGTAATAATAGCAGTTATCTGGCATGTCCTTACTGTAAGGGTTATTACTCAAAAAAGAACCTCCGAAATCACGTAAGACTCAATTGCCTGGCTAAAACTGATGAAAAAAAGCATGAATTTGAAGAAAGGGGTTTGGTAAACCTTATTACTAGTAGTAGGTCACTTTTACCAAAAGTCATAGAAAATGCAAATGAGTCTCTGAAAACTAGAATCTTCCCTACCATGAAATATGACGAAATTTCCAAAGCAGCAGCATGCGATCCGTTAGCAGTAAACTTTGGAAACTATCTGACAACGAAGTATGGCTCAAGCAGGCACCACGACAAGATGATAAAGAACAAATTACGGCATCTTTCCCGTTTGTTTATAGAGATGAAAAAAATTAACAACAAAATTACAGATATTGCTTCAATTTTTGATTCAGCAAACTTTGATACGTTCATCACAGCTGTTTATGCCATTGCTGGATTAAAAGATGGTAAATATGAATGTCCAAGTGTTGGTCCCAGTTCCGTAACTTTAATTCTCCAGGTGGGTGCTATATTAGAAACTGAGGCAATAAAGAATAAAGATCACAATTTAGAACTAGAAACTAAAAGATTTTGCAAGCTAGTGAAAACACAATGCAGTTCATTAATAAATAAAATGGCAATGGAAAATAGAACTCAACAACAGAGAGCTACAGTTGTTGTATTGCCTAAAACGAGTGATATTAAAGATTTAGGTGAGCACCTAGAGTTTGAATTAAAACACCACATGGAGTCGCTTAAAAAGGTTTTTTGTTATACTAATTGGATGTCATTAAATAAGACTGTTTTAATTAAAATAATGACATTCAACAGAAAGAGACCTGGTGATGTCGAGAAATCGCAAATTATTGAATATCGCAACTTAGAGATAGTTAGTGACGATGAAATGCGTCATCTCCAAGATAGCGATAAATATATCGGAATTAGTTATGGGAGATACATTACCAGAGGAAAACTCGATCGTCCAGCAGCTATTTTAGTTTCAAAAAATGAAATGGATGCAATAAAATTGATACTAAAATATAGGACAAACGCAAACGTGGATAAAAATAACCCATACTTATTTGCAACCCCCACAGGTTCGGCTGAGCAGTTTATTCGGGCTGGCAAAGCGTTGAATGATTTTTGCCGCGAAAAAGATATGGAAGGTAAAAATTTAACAGCGACTAAAATGAGGAAACATTTAGCGACTGTAACAAGTAACTTTGATAAAGAAGAACAAGTGCGGGTAAGCGACTTCATGGGCCATTCTTTTAACATACACCAAAACATATATAGGCAGCGATCTGCCTCCCAAGACATAGTAGGTATGTCTAAGATTTTAAATTTTGCTGGTGGGCTAATGGATGATCAAAGATCCTCATTGCCCAGGTCTATTCAATCTACAGCAACTAGTTCAAGTTTGCATTTAGAGCCACATGAAATTTCTCTGGGTATAAATCCAGAATTATCAGTACCTTATACCTCAGAAAGTAGTACCAGCAATAGGCAACAGTCTCCCGTGCATGTTACACCATACCAGAGTGGCAGTAGTGATGAAGATTGTATCTATGATAAAAATTATACACCCGACTTATCTAATATTCTTGAGGATGATGAAGACACATCAGATGAAGAACCTAGAAGAAAGAAGTTGAAAATTGGAGGAAAGGGGAAACGAAGATCTGAATCAATTTCATCAAAACCATACAGAGTTACCAAAAAAACGCGTTGGACTACCCCAGAAAGAACATGTGTAAAACGAATTTTTAAAAACTATTTCACTGAGAATAATAATGATATTCCAAGCCTGGAAACATGCCAAGACTTTACTTTCCAAGATCCAATCCTATCATCTAGATCCCCTTCCCAAATAAGGGCATGGATCGTCCAGCAAAAAAAACGTTTGAAAAGTAGTAAGTATCTAAATGGAGTCCTGATCTTAAACTTCAGGCCTCTCAATCCGAGAAGGAAATTGTTAACTAAGAAATAAAGTATGCTTAATGTTTATTCCCATTAAAGCTTCTATTATACATTTTCAATTTTGGAATTTTAAAAATAATACTTATTCCTGTGAAAATTCTAACGATGTTTCTTCATTTAGTCCGCACTGCGCCAACTCACGATACTTTATTTCCGACCATCTAGACGGCCAGCCGATTGCCTGTTTAGTTTACGCTTGTATTCGTGTTTAGGTTAGGTGCTTTCGAGAGTTATTTCCACATACTTAAAAGAAAGTATGTGGTTATTTCAGGTAAAACAGTTGAGTTTGTAATTTGCTGTAACAATTTGGCATAGGTCACCCATAGACCCCAATGCAAACTACTCAAAAATAGCCAAATCTGCTCAATGCCTTTTCGGTTTCCACCACTGTACAGGGTGTCCCAAAGTTGACGTCTCGGGACTATATCTAGAGAATGAAAAAAGTTAAGACAAAATCGTTTACGTGGTTTAATTTGGGGTGCACTAAGGTACATTTTACGCTAGAATTTTTTTTTTTTCGAAATCTGGAAAATGGCGAAACTGACGTCATCAGAAGTTTTTTCCCAGGAACATACACTTTTTTTGTGCTACCTGAAAAGTGCTATTTTTTCTGAACATTTTATATTAAAAAAGTTTTTTCGTATCTTTTATATTTAAAAATATACAGGGTAAAATAGTTTGGAAATACCCTTAATTGCGTAAGAGTTAGCCATGATGTAATCGAGTGGCCTATGGAAAACAATGAACTAGGGCTATTCGCTATGTGCAAGGGTTCTAGTAGCGCCGCTCGTGGTCAAATTTTTAATATTTGTACCCCTAAACTGTCAATGTCAGTACATGATTGTCAATGTCACGACATGACAGAATAACATAAAATAATGACGAATATAATTTTGTGTACCAAATTTAAACAAATTACGTGTTCCAATAAATTTACCAAAAGTGAGAGATGTATTAGAGAAAAAAGAAAGAAATTGACATTTTGTCATATGAAACAGGTAGAAGAATATGTTGATATCAGCTGCAATAATAAAACTACAGCAAAGTGCGTTCAACAAAGGGCTGCAACAGATACGCTTTATAAACTTAATTTAGAGGTAAATACATTCTTTTACTTGACTCTTTTCAAAGCTTTGATCCACTTCGTGCATTATTTAAGGTGTGTTTCCGCACAGGAAATCTGTAATATTCTATTCTAACTTTATTTTATGGAAAATGTCACTAACACGACATCTAGAACACAACATTTATTTGCAGGGCGCTTAATTTTTCCCATGCATGTTTCGTTTATAACCGAAAAACACTATTAAATTACGACTCTTCTCGTTCAAACAACAATTATTATTATTTGACACTTTTGACAGCACAAAACATATGATCTTGACAAATGGGAAAATTGGGGGTTCAAAATTTACAATTATGGCCACCGCAAACGCTCGCGTCGGATTTAGTAATAGCTCCGCCCCCTTGCACATAGTCAATTGACATAAGTTTTTTTAGTGAATATATTGTTTGTGTCAAATAGTTTACGGGTGTGAATTAATTTAAATAGCGCCGAAATGTTTACAAACAATGAGAAAGTAGACATGATTTTAATCTAAGGTGAAGCTCAAAAAAAAACGATTTAGAATTTTGTTACTGTTTTAAAATATTTTTTTTTTTATTAAAATATACTGTTACAATTCTTTGATAAAACGTATAAATAGCTTTTTTCATTGTTTTCCATGGGCCATTCGATTACATCATGGCTAACTCGTATGCAATTGATGGTATTTTCCAAATTATATTACCCTGTATATTTTTAAATATAAAAGATACGAAAAAACTTTTTTAATAGAAAATGTTCAGAAAAAATAGCACTTTCCAAAGCACAAAAAAAGTGTATGTTCCTGGGAAAAAAATTCTGATGACGTCAGTTTCGCCATTTTCCAGATTTCGAAAAAAAAAAATTTCTAGTGTAAAATGTACCTTAGTACACCCCAAATTAAACCACGTAAACGATTTTGTGTTAACTTTTTTCATTCTCTAGATATAGTCCCGAGACATCAACTTTGGGACACCCTGTACATTTATTTATTAATATCTATCGTAAGATACTTTCAGTTCTTTTTACGAATAGTTGTGGAATGTTCAGGAAATAAAAACTGTCAAGTCAAGTACATCTTTTTTACTTTTATTGAGAAAAATCTTTAAAAACCTTATCATTTGCTAGAAGGCGAGAACTTAACTAAAAGTTTTAACGTGTCCAAATAAATAAAACGTGTTGTTTACCTACCTTTTTTTTTCTTTTATTTCACAAGGTTCTATTACCTACAGCTCGTATAATAAGAAAGTTATGAGAGATAGGTATCAATATAATATAAAATAGAATGCTTTATTCATAATTTCAATACATTTGGTAAGTCAGTGGAAAACATAGACTCTCAAAGCTCTACGTTTTGCATATAACAAATTGGTAAATAACATTAAAATGTGGAGTACTTAAGGCGACTTCCCTTGCCCGATGGATCTTTTAACCCCATCGTTAAACATTGGATGTCTTGGAGTCAGAATTGTCGTGTCCTTCCATACTTTACTTACAGTATGGCCAGCGTTCACCCAAGTCTCATTTAAAAAGTACAATTTCTTATGTTCTTCTCTGCATTTTCTGATGTCTCACAGGAGTCTTCGCCTCCAAGCGATAATCTCATTTTTTTCTTTTAGGGCACTATTAAAGTCACCTTTTTGAGAACCTATAATGCCAAACACAATTACATCACAACACGAAGAAATAAAGGTTTCGTTTACTCACCAAAAGCCACAAACTACTCCATTTAAGATGAGCGCACATAATCAGCTCCATGCACTGCTGCTAAAATTTTGTTTATAGTTGGTGGTTCATTTCTTTCAAAAAAAGAATTACCTAATTATTATACGCGTGAGAGCACTTTTAGTGCCTTCATCGATATTGTCCAAAATTTCCCTTTGTCACGAGTGGTGGTACACTTTTGGTGGTACAAGTTGGTGTGTTTGTTTATATATTTATGAAGACTATTATAAAAACTTGCAACAGTTAAGAAATTGGACCCCCTTCAGCCATCAATTTCGATTTAACCTTAAAAAAAAATCGGTTTAACATTTAATATATTATTAGTTTGCATTACGTAACTTAATACTAAATACAGAAAACATATACTTTAATTTTGATACGTACCTTCACAAAAACGAATATAGAACTAATTCCAAATTTCACAAAAACGAATATATGACAGTTGACACTGTGTTGACAGTGAGGCCGGCTCCCCATTTATTTGCATTTTTCAATTTTTCATACGTTAAGCGTTTATACGTTTCGCGACAATCATAACATAAGCTGATTGGTCTGTTGCAACGTAAAAGTTTAATGCGCGACGCAAATTCCTGTGGAGTCTGCCTTTCAGTCAAATCTAGCTGTTGCTTTGTAAATTGGGTTCTATAAATACGACCAATAGAGAAAATCCATTCAAATGTAGCGGGCATTTTTTGGGCGGAGTCTATTTCTATCTGATTGCCAAACAGAGTATAGTTTATTTTTTGTTAATGCTTTAAATATTATTTCGTCATAAAATACTTCTACAGACTAGAATTTTCATCTGATATTTTTGTATATATTTTCCAGGCGGCCAAAATAGGATAAAATTATAATTAGGTTTTTGTTTCAAAAAAAAAGTAGCGTTCCAATGGATTAAAAGGTTTTTAATAAAAATTCGATGTCGAGCATTGTGAAGATTAACATTTTAGTTGCAATTTGTTGCCCTCGTTGTCTGATTATTAGAGCTGAAGCGCTGATTTCAGTACATCCTGTATATGATATCCATTAGTACTTTACAGTCCATTCACATTTTAAAAAAATAAAAGGTGGCTTTGATTTTTCGTGACATTTCACTCTATATAATAGATTGACAACATAAAATATTTTAAGGTTAGGTATTTTGTCAGCTCTATGTCGAATTTCAATTGCTGTGTGTCAAATTTAAATTGCAGCGTTGTAAAATTTTATTAGGTGTATTCTTTTCACACATAATTTTGGGTCATTTTGAGAAATCTTGTAATTTTTACAGTAATTATTTCAATAATCGAATGCACTCATTTCTATAATTATTTCTAATGTGATTGTGACATTTGTGACATGGATGACATATGACAAATAATTAAATTATATTTTGTCAAAGTTATTAGTGAAATTATTTAAATAATAATGCCCAAAATAGTTTCGGCAGACAAAAAACTTAGCATTTTGAAATGTTATATAAGCATTATAGACACGACAGGCCAGACTTGAACAATGATGCTATTGTAAATAAACTGGTGGACATTTTCAGTGTAAATACAATGAATCTATTTTTAATAAATCATTTTGTTTGGAATGTTATTTTAATTTTTAGGTAGGAAGATCCGTTATATGCGGGATAATACGGGATAAGACAGGGGCCATGCAGGGGGCGGCGGTGTCTATTAGGGAAAAAACTGAAAAATGGAATTATTTTTTTAAAAGGGATCTGCTCGAAATTATCAGTGGATATAATGAAAGAAATCAATTTTTTACTTTACTATAATGTCAATAAACATATATTATTTTAATAATTTTAATTTAATAAACTTTATGCCAGACTATTCCACAATTACAGAACCAATAAAAAATCTAAAAATTGTATAGTTACAAACATAGAACATATAGGGTCAGACTGTTGCTAATAGAAATTTAAAGAAAATGGAAATGCTTTCTTGCCGAAATATGTCTGTCAGTATACATAACCTTAAAATATTTAATGTTGTCAATCATTATATAGAGTGAACCATTATGAGAAATCACAGCCTCCACTATTTTTTTAAAATGTGAATGGACTTTATTTTGAAAATGTTCCAAATGTTTACTGGTGTCTACTAAGTAATAACTGACTTTTAGATGATAAAGTTGAGGGAAAGACCCAAACGCATATTTACTAGTACAAAATTTGTGACGGAAATGACATAAACCGTGCCATTTGCAAGAACCTAATGTGACTCATTGTTTACTCCCAGTCTTTTTGGTTTATTCATAATCAGTGATTTGTCCTATCTATAATCAAAGTTTTCGATATTATACCTTATAACGTCGCTTATTAAAACAATCTTAGGTATTTAAGTAATTTTCATTCGTAATAAATTGTAATTTTTAAAGTTTTACAGTAATTGCTATGAGTATTGGCGAGCAAAGGGGAATCTGTATGTAGAGGACAGTATCGACCCAGCGTGTGCATCGCAAGTATGATTAGTATAGTATAAATTCGAAATAGTGCCAGTGTGGCGTGAACGTTAGGTTATTAGGTTAGGTACTTTGGCATAAAAATATAGTGGCATATCAATAATAAAAAGCAAACAGACTTATATTTTTACATCTCTGTCTGTTCAAGACATAGAAAATGCCTGCTAAATTTGAATGGAATTTCTCTATTGGTCATATTTATAGAACCCAATTTACAAAGCAACCGCTGGATTTGACTGACAAAGGCAATATTGATTGAATGTTAAAACGGTTTTTTTAAGGTTAAGTTTTCATCGATATCTGATGGCTATCCAAATATATTGAGACATAAAATATTTGTGGCTATCGCACAGCTTTTATTAATCTCATCGAGTAAAACTGCCTATTGCACACACCATTCTGCGCTACCATAAAATTAATGTGGCGGAGTCTATTCCTATCTCTTCGTCAAACAGTAATCAATTTTATGACCAGATTTAATATATTGCAATGCTTTTAATATTCAGATGTATTGTATATGTACTGATGCTATTCTATTATAACATCTACTAACATATTCCAAAATTTGCTTTATATTTAAAAAAATCAAAGTGGTCAGCCACTGAGAAATGGGACGTTCTATGGAACTAAGCCGCTATTTTGAGGGACCTTCACGGTCTTGTTAATTTTGTCATAATGTTCCTTCCTTTAGTCTTTTTATTTAATGAGCTGATTAGTTAAAATAAGTATGATATTAAATAAAATGTAATATTTAATTTTCTTACTGTTTTGTGTCCACTTTAAAATTTCTAATACGGTATTTGTGGGTTATTTTTTGGACAAAATTAAAAACACTTAAATGTGATTGACATTCACATTAAAGTGTTTTTAATTTTGTCCAAAAAATAACCCACATATACCGTATTAGTAATATTTAATAAAATGCAACACATAATTTATATATGTTTTTTATAGATTCACCACGAGGCTGGACAACACCTTTGAAAAATATGTGCAGGCGGTCATTTAAAGAATTTTATCTTAGTGGGACATACCCTCCGTCATATGAATTGAACGATTTCATTTTAAAAAATCCTGATGTTCCATTAACTGCAGCAAAATTGAGAAGTCATCTTCAGCATGACTACCAATACATGAAGAAACAGTCTCTTGAAGGCCGACAACTAATTTCAGATGATGAAGATACTGTGTGAAAAATAAGATTTGAAGCTTTATACAGTGTCTGCATAAACCCTGCACTGAATGGAGAGCTTTTCTGTTATTGATTTGTTAAAATTCTTGACTGCACAAAGAGTGTAGTGGGTAAGCATGAGTCAGATTCCCCCTCGGGAAAGTATCAGCCTAACTTTCCCGAGGGGCATCTGCCCCACGTGTATCCTGCTACATTCTTTATGTGGTCACCTTCATCAAGAATTTTGACAAATCAGTAACAAAAAAACTCTCCATTCGGTTGCAGGCTTTATGCAGACGCTGTATAAAGCTTCAATTTGTGTTTTTCACACAGCATCTTCGTCATTTGAAAGTAGTTACCTTGAGATCACATTACTAAGAGAAACTATTCTGTGAGTTATTACACCTAAATTAATTCATCAAGTTTTGAAAAAAGAAAATAACTCTCTTATAACGTAACAAATTTTTGTGGTTTTTATGTACGTGCTAGATATACTAAAGTATTAAACGAAACATTATTAAGGTTTTGCAGTAATATATCAAAATATTCTAAATTAAAAATGGTCAAAAATATAAAATGTCACTTATATTGAGAGACACTAACACAAATTTTTTTCATATCTTTAATATAACATACATTTTTTTGAAATTTTAGTAAGGGAAATTCAGAGATTTACATTTGGCTAAGTTTATAATGGGAATATGACTGCAGTAGGTGATTAATTAATTATTTAAAAAACCAACATGCGCAGTGATGTAATAACTTGGAAAATGGTTTCTCTTAGTAACGTGATGTTGGGGTAAAAATATCAGCCTAACTTTCCTGAGGAGCATCTGACTCATGCCAACCTGCTACACTCTTTATGGATAACTGGACTCGTACAATTTTTTTTATTTTATTCAATTTCTCATGTATTCTGCATTTATAGCATAATAAATAAAATTTGCCCGAAAATAAATAATAAATAAAGTCGAGTATACTTTAAGTTCTTGGTTGTAAGGAGCTGGTGATTTGTAGATTGGCTTCAGAGTGATCGTTTTGATTGCGTGACGTTTCGACCATCCTGTCATGGTCTTCTGAAGACCACGACAAATCATACTTTAATTTGACTTGTGTATGAGTTGATCTTGCACATACAATTTCATTTATAATGATGATAAATATTTTTTTTCAAATCGTCCTGTAATTCAGAATCTGAAGATTTGTCAGTTGTTATTGTGAACAATAGTGGTAAATGATTAAGTACTTTTAAAAATATTACTGTGAAAATAGTGCTTTGAAATGCTGGACACCGAAGTAGTTTCAACAAACATCATAATGCTGTATACTACACTCGATGTGTGTTTTAATCATCTCCGATGGGTGGCATACAATGTTTTGATGTTTGCGGAAACTACTTCAGTTACTGAATATTATGTGACATTGTAAAGGAAGTCACAATAAAATATACATAATACAATTACATTTTGAGGTACGGAACTGCTTAAAACAGTTTTAATATAAATGTTATGTAACGTTGCAGTAAGAGGTAAAATCGATACCCTAATGGCGTTATTTACGTGTTATAAATAGCTAGAATAATTTAATTAGTATACCTACCTCTACAGATCCCTAAGACTAGACTCCAGACACAAAATTATGCATTGAAGCTGCCATACGTACAACATATTCCAATGTGCACCATTTTTAGAGCGTTAAATAGCTTTTCCAGTTTTAATAGACACAAATTTAAAAGTCCAATTACATTTTCAGTAGAGATTTGGTTGACATTGATAGTCTGAATTGTTAAATTTCCCAGATCAATTATTCTCCACTTTCTAATTTTTTAGAAAGTAATAGGTGTATTTATGACCATTAGTTGTGTTCTTTTACTGTTGTGAATTATAAATTATATTATTCAGTATTTTGCTTATGCTCCTATTACTAATGCAGTCACATTTTGCCGTATTGCCCTTAAAGACATCGAACAACAAAAGTAATAATAAAATACAAATTATATGAACTGTTTTTAAAAAACCGTAGGAAGTTATAAGCATGTTAAAAAGAACATAGAGTAGGTCAAAGGATGACTGTCCTGAAAAATGTAAACGTCCAATGCCAACTAAATCTCTTCTTTACGTGATTGTACTGTATATTATAGCATATTAAAATTGGAAAATATGTCAAATATTTAAAAATTATGGTTTGCAACAGTGACATTTACGCTTTGTATCTTAGCAACTTGAACGTTCGGATATAGTATGTACTTATGTATCTAACTCAAATGCCAATATCTTATGTTTAGAATTTTTACATACAGGGTGTGCGATTTAAGACCGGAACACCCGATTATTTTGGAACGCGTACGATTTTAATATATATTTTTTTTTGGGACAGTGCTCGATGAGCTCTATTTGACCATGTGGAAAAATTTTAAATTTTCATTTTTTCAAGGCCTGCTAAGACCCGCTAAATGGGTCGAAATTTAGAGATCGATCATCAGGCAATTTTTTTTCAAAAAAATGGATAGCGCATTCGATTCAGACGTGCCTCAAATACCTTTATACAAAGTTTGAGCTCAATACCTTATATAGGGTGTTTGTCACAGCGTAGCGAATTTTCAAATTTTCCACTATTCGATTGACCCTGTATTAAAATCTATTATGCGTACAAAAAAGGTAAAATATTCATTCGACTTAGAGCCATGTCAGATATCTAGGAACGAAGTTTTATCGCTGTAACTTCTAAAAAATTTTCCACATGGTCAAATAGAGCTCATCGAGCACTACTTCCCAATAAAAAAAATTAAAATCCGGTCAACTAGTTCCGAAATAATGGGGTGTTCCGGTCTTAAATCGCACACACTGTATATCAGATTGACCTCGAAGTTTGATACACCTAGTACGTAGTACGTGTGTGTGAAGTCAATCTGGATGGTTGCAACTACATGCTATTCGTACATTATTTGGACACCTATAAAAAGTATTTATTATTCAATCTACATAAGACTTACTAAACAGTTAAAAAATCGCTTCATGCGCTATATTTCAAACATGATTAGTTACTTTAATAGAATATATTAAAGATTTTGTTTGTGAGTGACATCCATAATTCTGAGATCGTCTTCCCATAATAAATTTTATTTCCTCTTAAACCTCTATCATAGTAGAAGTTCTCTTATTGGGAAAGCTACATTTACTGGCTATTTTGCATTACATGGTCCGATAACAAAAATTGCCCGCGAGCTCAAGGTCAGATATGATATTTAAACTAGCATTTACGTTCACTTATAATAATAATAATAATTCATTTATTCACTTGTAGATCACAGTACAGGATATCAGTTTCGTACAAAATTACCTAATCTAATCGAAGTCTAACCTAGAATACAAGTAGCAACAAACAATAAACACTACAAATACGACAAAATTAAGTTAAAATGCAGAGTCCCACGGCTTTGTTTAAAAATACAATTGAACTGTTTGAGTTCTATATGTTTTGCTCAAGATTACACAAGAAGAATTCCTCTAAAGAATAGAAGCTGTGTTTTAATAGCACGGTTTTAATTTTTTTCTTAAATAAGACCTTGTCTATTAGTTAGCTTGATGCTCTCAGGCTGGCGATTGTATATTTTAACAGGCATTACATAACTACTGTTGGCTGTATGTGAAAGTCTATGAGGAGGTACTCTTAAAGTGCTTATTTTCCTTAATGCATAAGTGGAAGGCATATCTTTTACTGATGGAAAGTTATGTATGTTGTTCCTGACATAAAGGGCACTTTGCAATATGTATATTGAAATGACTGTAAGAATATTTAGCTCCTTAAAGAGTTCCCGGCAGGAGTAGTCAGGTCTTTTATATAAAATTGTTCTTATTATTTTCTTTTGTGATCTTAGTATTTCATTTATTCTATTACAGTTACCCCAGCTAACGACTCCGTATGACAGAGTAGAATTAACATAGGCGAAATAGTATGATATTAGAATATTTTTAGGCACATATGATCTCAGACGCCATATGATAAAAGAGTATAACGACATTTTTTTAAGGATGTCGTTTGTTTGTTCATTCCACGATAACAACGAATCCAGTTTTATTCCAAGGAATGTAACTGTTGATTTTTTGTTTAATAAAGCTATTCTTCATTTTTATTAGAAGGCTATAGTCACTTTTTTTACTAGTATAGAGTACAGATTCAGTTTTTAATAGATTTAAGAAAAGTTTATTCATATAGCTGTATTCGTACATATTTGTGGCACACCCACTAGCTTGTGAACTTAAGTCCTTTACATTAGAAGACTTGACTAAGTACTCCAGAAATGTCATCAGCAAACAGTGTTAGTTAGGTTCTCTATTTCATTTACTCTGCTATTTTTAATATCAATAAAAATTAGAAACAATAGTGGGCCCAGCACACTACCCTGGGGTACTCCCAGCTCTACCCTGTGCAGATCAGAACAGTATTCCCTGTTTCCGTCCCTTAAAACCACCTTCTGAGATCTCTCCCCCAAATACGACAAGCCAACTATAAGGCTGTCCCCGTACTCCATAGCTATTTAACTTGGCAATTAATAAATCATGGTTCACCATTTCAAAAGCTCTGGTATAGTCAAAATAGAGACCTGTAACAATATTTTTCTCATCTAAATTTTTGATTATACTATTTAAAGAGGCTAGACTAGCATATTGAGTTGATAGCCCTTTACGAAATCCATATTGACTATTAAATAACAATCTATAATGATTTAGGTAATTAACTAGGCTTGTGTGGTATGCTTTTTCATAGAGTTTAGAAATAGCAGGGAGTACAGAGACAGCTCTATAGTTTTCTATTTTTTCTCTATAAATTAGTGGTTGTATTAGTTGAGATGCTGCTGAGACAAAGCACGAGTTGTTGAAGTCTGCAGTCGGACATATGGACATATCCACAAATGACCCAAAGCTTTCGACAGAACAACTCCGAAATGTAATAGGTACTAATAAAATACATTTAACGATACACTACCGGGGCAACATCTTAACCTACAGTGAAAGAATTTTCACTCAACACCCATAAACGAAGACGATGCTTTAAAATTCACGTAATTGGTTATCACATTAGTTATGGTTTACTAGGTCATTTCCTACCCTGATCTGTTAAATAGTCTAATTGAGTGTTGCTCTCACTTTTACTTACCTATAAAATTAAAAAGTACCTACATGAAATGATTTGAGACCAAAAGTAAGCTTATTTATACAAAAATAATAGATTATTATTGACTTCTAACATAACAAGTGGTATTCTAACCTGAAAACAAAAAACACAAGAGTCCTCAAAACAGCTATTAGGTATTAAGTATATGGTCCCCAAAAGTGGCTTGTGCCATAACAGGGGAAGATGGGAAAGAAGAGGGGATGTCATCGTTTTGTCCTCAAATCTTGCACTTCTTACACTGATATATATCTACAGAATTTGTCCCCAAATCCTTCACGAAACGCATATATATATATATATATATATATATATATATATATATATATATATATATATATATACACATGTAATCCGGCATTACCAAGCCCGAGACGCTATACTTCACGGATGTTACGAAGCCCGCGGCAAATTTACGAAGCCCGAATCGGGCTTCCTAAAAATTATTGCGTATATAAGTCTATCAGGGGTAGGTGACTCCATCTGTAGTTGTTTCAAAAAATCAGCCGGGCTTCCTAAGTCGGTATTATATCTCAATATATACACCTTTAGTTCAGTGTGATTGCCACCAGAGGGCCGCCACGCTCTCTGTATATACACTGTCTGAGTTTCACGGATGATAGGAAGCCCGCTATGTTTCGCCGTGCATAGGAAGCCCTTAATTTTGGCAACTACGCAGTTTAGCTTCCCTAATCACTAATTGAACACTTTTATACCATAGAAAATTAAAAAGATAGGTTCGATTTTTACTTGGCTTAAGTAGGTAGGTACCTAAGATTAAATCAAGTAGGTACTTGATTTAATCTGTATTTCGATTTTAATACACATGAATATTATTTATTAATTCCTTTATAGAATTTGTTTCAATCAAATCTGCTATTGACAAAGGGTATGTTAATTTAAATGGAATTTAATATTTCTTGCCTTAATTTTAATTTAATTGCAGTTACATAAATAAGTGAATTATTATTAATTTGAAAAAAATGTGTTAGGTACTATAAATTTGTTTCTCTAATTCTGTTGTAATTAATGTAAATGGTACAATACCTAATTTATTGATTTTTATGAGATTCAATAGTTCTTAATTACATATTTCAGTAAGATATTGACTAAATTTAGAAATAGGTAGCTGATAATATATAATTATTTAAATTAACAGTTACTTTTATTAAACTCTTTTAGAATTATACATCTTATGCGTTTTACAGAGTAATATTGTAAGTTATTAATTTGTTTATGTGGACCTAGATGACTAATGTATAGTAAGGCACAAATGTCAGTTACCCCTCTACTAACTTTTGAATGATTTCAAATATTTTTTGGAGATAAGATAAATTTGCGACTGTTTGACTCTAAATAAAAAAATTGATATTCCAAAATGGCGTCTGGTCTCCATATTGAATATTTCTCTACTGTCGAGCCGAGGTGTGTGATACCTTAAATTAAAGGTATATTCGTCCATAGTAACTTGCCTTAGGTAATCCGGTGATGTATAACAAAATGGCAGCATTACAACAAATTGAATGTTTACACAGGGCACTAGTTTCTTTACCTGGTTTTTTGACTCAATAATACCCGATTGTTAATCCCAGTAAGCATTTGAATTGAACATAATGAAAGTTTGTCAATAAGACAAGTAAAATAATGTTTGAAATACATTTTTTCATTATATAGTTAAGACTTTGCAAATTTTAGTGACTAAGTACCTAGTCAAATGAATAAATACATTAATTTACAGGACAATCTATATCTATATCACTAAAGCTCATCCTGTAAAAGGAAAATAATAATGATGTGCCTTGAAAATGTGGAAATAAATTTGACAGTTATTATTTACCCATTATTACATACTTTCTCTACCTACATAAAGTGACTTATAATAATCATGCCGCGAATTTTAAATGATAAATCGAAGCCGCTTTGATATTTGACGAATAATTGAAGAAAAGAAATTACCATAGAGCTGTCTTTAACACATCTAGAAGTAGCATAAGGCTCAGAAGTGTTCGCGAAAAATTTATAAAACGGGTTTGCTGTTGTGAACAAAATGGAACTCACTTCGAGTATTTTTGCTAAAGTAAATAAACGTACTATTTATTATATCTAATTAATAAGATAATAATATTTGTTTAAATATAAAAATTCTTAATAAATAGTAAAAAATTGCATTTCAAACATCATTTTACATTATATTCAATTCAAATGCTTACTGGGATTAATAATCGAGCATTTTATTGTCATCGCATTAACTCGAAATTTGGGCAAGTTAAGATTAGATCTTTAATTTAAGGTGTCACACACCTCGATCCGACATTAGAGAAATATCCAATATGGCGACCAGACGCCATTTTGGAATATCGGTTTTTTTATTTAGAGTCAAACACTCGCAAATCTATCTTGGAGTATAACCCCAAAACTCCAAAAAATATTTGAAACCACTCAAAAGTGGTTTCAAATATTTTTGGGGGGTAACTGACTTTTATTGCAGAATCCATTACATTTAAAGCAAAACGTAAAACATTTAAATGGATTCTGCAATATAATTCAATGCTGTATGTGACATATTATTATAGTCCTGCAGAGTATTTTGTTTTTGCATTGTTCGACAATAATAACGTTCTAAATTGTTTTCAACGATTTTTTTTGAATTCAACATAATTTATATTTGCATGTTCAGAAATGGAACATCAATAAATATATTAGATAATTTTGTTATTATTGGGCCAATATAAGGCTTGAATAAGGTTGTTTATACAACAAGTCTCGAATAAAGAGAGGAAGAGTATTTTATAAGAAAGCATGAAAATGTAGGCGGCATTAATTATAGAAATTTGTTTTTTATGGTTACATGACAGTTTATTAATTGTAAAATGTAAGTTCAAGTAAATCATTTTGTTTTTCGAGATTAATCGTCTACCTGATGAGCTACAAATAGCGAAAGAATATGTACATCTTCTTGTGGACTTCGTTTTTTAATTGGTGACCATAATATAATCAAATAACTAAAATAAATATTTATTGAATAAAACTCTAATTAACAATAATTTACATTTGTTATGTAGTTGCTATTAAAAAAAAAATTAACAAGATACATTAATTCTCAATTAAATTATTAAAATATATATCGTCAATAACAGATTCAATATAAATAAATTGCACAAAGAAATTGATAATGGAATTAAAATGATATAAAAATATTAAGTATTCTTTATATACTACTGAAGAGGAGACAGGCAAGGTAAACGGAAAATAAAAAAGAAAATAATTCCGGATGCATTAACTACCATTATTAACTGATCATGAATCTGATTCAGCTTTTAGCAGATCTGGTAATTTTATTCTGTTAGTACCTAGACTTATATTCAGTTCTTAATTTTTGATTATGTGATTATTGACTAGTTACAATTATTATTATTATTATTATCTATTCTATCTATTCTATTCTATATTCTATTCTTTTTATCTATCTTTTATATCTATAAATATTAAAATGTGATAAGGCTATGTCCGTCTAATTCGGGAGCGGTTTTTCGTGTACTTTGCGCCCGCAAAGGCTTTTTTCACGGGGGAGATTGGCTTTTCGTAGGCGGAATCATATCGGGAAAATCCCAACGTCGATGTTTCGTTGCGATCCTTTGAGTATTAAGAAAAGTTATTAGCCGTTTGGTAGCACCGTGTCGGAGAGGTTTGTAAAATTTGAGAAATTAAAAAGAGATACGAGACCAATGGCCGCCAGATGCGCGCGCAGGTCTTGACAATACTTAAAAATTACAACGTCAATGTCAAAGCGCCGCTTTTAGGTTATCTCGAAATCTACAGTGCGTTGCGATAAAACTTTTAGGTTACGGTCCGAAATTGACGTTTTCTTATTATCAGCCCCAGGACGGAACCGATCGCAGTTTCGGGATCCGGACGTCCTCGGCGCCCCGAAACCGTTCTCGGTTCGTAGATGGCGCCCCTCTCTCCCTTTGACATTTAAACGTCACTTTGACAGTTTTTTGACAACTGTCAAAAAAATTTTAAAACTTTAAACCAGATACAACTAAATAACATGAATCGTTTAACGAAACGGCAAAGCCAATAAAAATACGAGACACCTCTCATCCCTGAACCTTATTTCCTTTCATGTAACAATTCCGTCGGACTCTACGCATGCTTTCCGAGATATTTAAACTGGATCCAACTAAATAACCCGAATCATCGCTTAACTTAACAGACACGCCAGCGAGAATACACGAAACCCTTTATCCCTGAACTTTCTTTCTTTTCAAGTGATATCCCTGTCGGACTCTATATGTTCCAGAGATCTTTAAACCGGATCCAACTAAGTAACCCGAATCATCGCTTAACTAAACAGGGACGCCCGCGAAAATACACGAAATTCTTCATCCCTGAAATTTATTTCCTTTCAAGTGGCATTCCAGTCGGACTCTACATGATTCCCGAGATATTTAAACTGTATCCAACTAAATAACCCGAATCATCACTTAGCTTAACAGAGACGCCAGCCAGCGAAAATATACGAAACTTTTCATCCCTGAACCTTCTATCCTTTCAAGTGGCATTCCTGTCGGATTCTATATGTTTCCGAGATCTTTAAACCGGATCCAACTAAATAACTCGAAACATCACTTAACTAAACGGGGACCAGCGAATACAGGACACTCTCCATCCCTGAAATTCATCTCCTTTCAAGTGATAATCCCTCTACATGTTTTCTGAGATCTTTAATTTAGACCCAACAAAATAATTCGAAACAACACTTAACTAAACAGGGACGCCAGAGAAAATACACAAAACCCTTCATACTTGAACCTTCTCTCCTTTGAATGGACAATTCTGTCGAACTCTACATGATTAACTTAACAGAGACGCCGGACAGAGAAAATACACGAAACCATTCATCCCTGAACCTTCTTTCCTTTCAAGCGGCATTCCTGTCGGACTCTATATGTTCCCGAGGTCTTTAAACCGGATCCAACTAAATCGAATCATCACTTAACTAAACAGGGACGACAGCGAAAATACACGGAACCCTTCCTCCTTGAAACTTATCTGCTTTCAAATGACATTCCTGTCGGACGCTAGCGGAAATACACGAAACCCTTCATTCTTGATTCTCCTTTCTCTTCATGTGACATTCCTGTCGGACTCTACATGTTTCCCGAGATCTTCAAACTGGATCCAACTAAATATCCCGATTCATTATTTAACCAAACAGTGACGCCAGTGAAAATACACGAAACCTTCCATCATTAAACCTCCTCTCCTTTCAAGTGACATTCCTGTCGGACTCTACATGTTTCCCGAGATCTTTAAACTCGATCTAACTAAATAACCCGAAATATCACTTAACTAAACACGGACGCCAGCGAAATCAACCCGTTATCCTTGAATCCACTCTCCTATCAAGAGACATTCCTGTCAGACACTACATGTTACCAGAGACCTTTAATCCTGATCCAACAAAATCATCCGAATCATCATTTAAATAAACAGGGACGCCAGTGAAAGTACACGAAACACTTCATTTCTAAATCCTCTTTCCTTTTGTGCAACAATTCTGTCGGACTCTACATCTCTACATATTTAAACCGTATCCAACTAAATAAATTGAATTATCACTTAATTAAACAGGGGCGCCGACAAAATTACGCAAAACCCTTCATCCCTAAACCTTCTCCCTTTTCATGCAACAATTCTGTCGGACTCTACATGTTTCCTGAGCTCTTTAACCGTATCCAACTAAATAACCCGAATCATCGCTTAACTAAACCAGGATGCCAGTGAAAATACACAAAACCCTTCATCCTTGAACCGTCTCTCCTTTCGGGGGACATTTCTGTCGTACTTTACATGTTTCTCGGGATCTTCAAATCGGAACGAACTAAATAACCCGATTTAACACTCAACTAAACATGGACGCCAGCGACAATACACATAACCCTTCATCCTTGAACCTTCTCTCCATTCAAGTGACATTCCTGCCAGACTCCATATGTTCCCCGTGATATTTAAACCGGATCTAACTAAATAACCTGAAACATCACTTAACTAAACATGGGCACTAAAGAAAACACACGAAACCCTTCATCCCTACACCTACTTTCCTTTCATCCAACAGCTGTGTCGGACTCTTCATGTTCCCGAGATCTTTAATCGGATCTAACTAAATAACCCAAATTATCACTTAACTAAACATGAACGCCAGCGAAAATAAACAAAACCCTTATCCCTGAACTTCTTGACTCTCAAGTGACATTTTTGTCGGACTCTACATGTTTACCGAGATCTTTAAATTGGATCCAACTAAATAACCCGAATCATCAATTAGCTAAACAGGGACGCCAGTGAAAATACACAAAGCTCTTCATCCTAAACCCTTCTCTCCTTTCAGGGGACATTCCTGTCGCATTCCACATGTTTCTTGAGATCTTCAAACCGGAACCAACTAAATAACCCGAATCATCACTTAACTAAACAGGAACCCCAGCGAAAATGCGCGACACCCTTCATCCTTGAACCTTCTCTCCTTCCAAGGGATAATTCATGATTCCCGAGATATTTAAACCGGATCCAACTAAATAACCCGAATCATCACTTAACTTAACAGAGACGCCAGACAGTGAAAATACACGAAACCCTTCATCCCTGAACCTTATTTCCTTTCATCTGTCATTCCTGTCAGACTCTATATGTTCCCGAGGTTTTTAAACCGGATCCGACTAAATCGAATCATTAACTAAACAGGGACGCAAGCGAAAATACACGAAACTCTTCATCCCTTTTTCCTTTAAAGTGACAATTCCTGACTGACTCTACATGTGTCCCGAGAAATTTAAACTGGATCCTACTAAATAACCCGAATAATCACTTAACTAAACAGGGGCGCCAGCAAAAATACACGAAAATCTAGGGTTTTACGTTGCAGTCCTGTACGTTGTATGAAAAAATGTACCACAGGCCACAGCCCATAATATAAGAAAAAGTTTTAAAAAAAATTTATACAAATCTAACCTGTTCCTGAAAAAATATTCATTAACTAAGAGAAGGCAGTTGTGTAGAGCGTAAAAAATGCATAATTATCGAGGTGTGAATTTTTCACAATAATATTTTTTCTGGTATGCAATAGATTATTCAACAAAGAAAGCAGAGGTATTCTATTTTTCGTTAAGGAAAAACTAGGAAGCAAATTATAATATTTCAAATGCACTAAGAAATATATATTACGTATTAAAAAGGGACTATAAAAACATTCCACACTTTACAAATATAGAATGCAGGAAAAAAATGTGGCACTCTTGAATGAAAAAAATACACTGTGAAAAATTATTTATTATTATTGTTGTAGAGCTTTAGATATGTTAATAAAGTATTATTATCATACCTCCCAAGATATCTATTTCTAACGGCAACACCGCCGGGCTTCTTAACATCCGCAGGCTTTATTTTGTTGAAACACTAACTGACAAATTTTAAAATAATGTACAATATTCACTGCAATCCCCTACCTCTCAACCCGGGCTTCGACTTGCCTGTGATATTTACCGGGCTTCGTATCATCCGTAGGCTATGTATATATATATATATATATATATATATATATATATATATATATATATATATATATATATATATATATATATATATATATATACTTTATACAGTGGTTTTCTGGGGCAAACTGTTGAGGTTTGCCTTTGATACTACACTTTATTTTGACATATTTTGGCCATTTTCTTATTTCTATTTATTTTTTAGAATTTGGCGTGATTCCCAGAACTAAGTTTAATGAATATTATAATATGGTTTCTTATGTGTAAGCATTAAGTATTTTTCGTTAGGAGGACGAAATAATTTGGTTTGTTCGATGTAAAACATTATAACAGAAGCCACGCACAGCTCTGGGCATTCTTGAAAAAATGGAAGTATTAATAGAGGTTGTAACTTATTTTTACCGGATGTCTTTATTTTTTCTGTTATTTTTACTTCTATTTTATATTTTAAGACCGTAAATATTTTCTAAGGCTATTTTTGAGAGAGTTTAAACTCTATGTCCCGTTGTGAGAGCCAATAACATTATTAACTTAAAACTTAGTTTTTCTAGGTTAAGTGATTCTAAGGGGTGCAATGTCTTCAAATATTTTAATACTGGCTCCGGATCCCAAGTAGACTGATATTTAGGTTTTGACGGTTTTATATTATACACACCTTTTAAGAATCTCTTTATAATTTTTTCGTCCTCCGAATTTATAGGATTTAGTAGGGCAAGAGCCGATTTATGGGTATTAATAGTGGAATATGACAGTTTATTATTTAATAACTCTAAGAGGTATTCAATAAGTTTCCCTAAATTATATTGAAATGGGTCTTCTTTACATTTTAAACAAAATGCCCACCACCTTTTGTAGACACCATTATATTGGGCTAATGTGCCTGTAGATAAGGAAGCTATCATGACAGGTATGGCTATATGAGGAACTTTGTTTCTGAGCATTGCTCTCCTGATAACCTCCCTGCAACCAGGGTAAGTTTTGAGCTCAGGGGGTGTGCTGTCCTAAAAGGAGAAACTAATAAGTTTTCACTAGGCCTGAAGATTAACGGTTCGGTGTTCAGTAACCGTTTAAACAGAGGAAACCATGGTTGAGATGGCCAATGTAGGATAATTATTATTCCTGTGGCCTTATCGTTAATAATTTTTTCTAAAACACGAGCTATTAATGGGAAAGGTGGGAATGCGTAGAAATAGTGACTTCCCCAGTTTATTGTAAATGCATCGACAAACTTGGATGGGTATGTTTCACATTTCTTGTTTATTTTCGATGCAAATAAATCGATTGTTGGTCTTCCAAAAAAACTACAAATATTGTCAAAAACTTTGTCATTAATTTCGTATTCTGTTTCTATATTTCGTGACCTTGATTCTTTGTCTGCCTCTACATTTTCTTTCGTGGGAATAGAATATATGAAGCAAAAATATTAATTTGTTTACGCTCACACCATTCCCAGATGTCTCGAGTAATTTTATTTAATTTTGGATATTGCACGCTGCCTTTTTTATTAATGCAGGCTATGGCAGTTTTATTATCGATTCTTAATAATAGTAAGTTACAATTGCTATAATGTTTGCCGAATGATTTTAGTCCATAGAAGGCTGCTAATAATTCCAAATAGTTTATATGAAACTTTTGTTCCTGTCTAGACCAGAATCCCTTGGTAGATTCTTTATTAGTATATGCCCCCCACCCAGTTTGTGACGCATCCGTAAAAAATTCTAATTTAAAAGTGTTAGGAGTTTTAATAAATTGGTATGAGGTTTGTAGGTTATTGAGCCACCATTGAATATCCTCTTCGATATACGAACGGATTCTCATGATTTTATTATAATTTTTCTCTCGGGATAACACCCGATATTTAGCTCTTTCAAAATTTTTTACATGTACCCCGCCGTATCTGACCACTGGGCAGGCGGCAACTAATTTCCCAATTAATCTCGCAAAATGCCTTATAGTGAAGTACGAATTTGATTTTAAGGTGTCTAATTCTGATAATTAACTTTTTTAGTTTGTGGTAAGCACATTATCATGCTCTGTGTATTATACTCGAAGCCGAGGAATTTTATCTCTTGTGTTGGTATAAGGTTACTTTTTTCCATATTAATAAGAAAACCTAAACTAGATAACATGTTTATGGTTTTTGTTATAGATATGGAACAGCCTTTTTTAGTCTGTTCGATTATTAGAACATCGTCTAAATAGATAATTGACAAAACATTTGATTCTCTTAAGGACCTAATTACTGGTTTTAAAAGTTTTGTAAACAGGTAAGGTGCAATATTTAACCCAAACGGGAGGCAGTTAAATTGGAATCTTTTGTTTTTATACCAAAATCTGAGATATTTCCTATTTGTTTCATGAACGGATAAAAGGTAATATGCGTCTTTCATGTCAGTATTTGCAAGGAAACATTGAGGTGTAATTAATCTAGTTACTGTTCTGTAGTCTTCTCGCTTAAAGTGAGGAGCCTCAATAAATGTATTTAATTCTTTTAAGTTAAGTATAAATCGATATTTACCGTTAGGTTTTTTAGTTAAAAAGTAGGGTGAGAGAAATTCTCCTTTTTCATATTGACACTCGGACACCGCTCCTTTTTTTACTAGTTCGGTTACTGCCTCCTCATATAACCTGTCTTGTGCTGTTGGTATTTTAACTTTAGGAGTAGTATTTTGATGTGGGGTTGTGGTAAAAGGAATTACTATTCCCTGGATCCAGTCCAAAATTGTTTTGTTTTGAGTAATGTTGTGCCAGTTATCTACGAAATTTTTTAAGCGCCCTGCATATGAGCCTACCTCATCTAACGCCTCTTATTGTTCTGATATTGTTGTTTGCGGTATTCCTGTCCCTTGTGGTAATTTGCTGATCCCCTCTTCCTTGTGTTGGGTGGTACTCGCTGGTAGTTTAAATAATTTCTTGGTCCGATTGTGTTCGTTCTCGGTTGGAACTTACTCGTGCTTGGAGTAGCTTTTGATGTGCTAGCTTGGGCTTCCATGTTTATCGGCTGGGTTGTTTGATAGGTTGCCTTTAGTTCCTTTCCCGCCTTCTTCAAGGCTTCATTGGATTTCACTTCCTCAAAGAAGTTTTTTCCCAATAAGAATTCGTCGGTTTTACTAGTTTCCACCATTTTCCGGGAGGAGTATTTTAAATACGGTAAAATATTGTATTTCCTATGTGTGGAGATTGCGTGGTGTACATTGCATAAGAGCTGAGCGGTATCGGCTAACGTAGAAAGTGTTTCTTTCAAATATGTTTCTTTTCTTCCATTTCCAGGATATTGCTTATTTGCATGCCAAGAGCCGCTAGACCATGTCCTGTCTGTTCCTGGAGGCTTTTGTTTAGAAATTTATCTTGCCTAAGTGCTTTTCCGTTCACGCACGTTAATATCTCCGCAATTAGCTCTGGAGGTTTTAAAAATGGGCAGTTTTCGAAAAGCGGATATTTTTCTACAATTTCTTCGCGTTGCTTCTTGAGTAGTCCATTTTGTAAATACGTCCACCTGGCTACAAGTTCTCTATGCAAGGGTTTAGTAGGCTGTTTATTTGCTGTAGGATTTGTCCCCAAAAGGTTAAAATATTCTGTGCCACTGCTCTCCTCTTTACCCATTTGCGGTTCCACGTCATCTACCCCTTGCGCTGTCACCCCAATTTCTGGGTCGACGACAAGTACTTCATTGTTTTCGTTTGATTCAGCGTCGGCTGAAAGAAAAAAACATTGGTCCCATTACAGGTCTGTAGTGTAATGACTACTTCGGCGGGATTTTGATTAAATTGTAACTAATTTAATTTTCCTATATCGAATACCTTTAACTATACGTGCATAGTTGAATTATATTCTTAATAACTTTTTAGTAAAACTATAACGAATCTAATTTGCTTAACGGCAAAATGTAAATATCCCTAAGGGTGCACTTTGGAGTAGTTTAACGGCTATCCAGTATTGCCTAATCAATTATGATTGAAACAGAACAATCAGTAAAAAAAAAAATTGTACGTGACCCTTTTACTTATTCTTTAAATTAATCCATACTTAACAGTGATGGTGAATAATTATTAATCTGCCTCTTATAAATAATATATAAAAATTTAAAGAAGTACTTACAATTTGATTCTTGAGCTGATACCTCTTCACTTTCTGAGTCATCTGGTCTAATGTCCTCTCTTAATCGCCTTACTTCTTGTAATATCTGGCCATATCGCCTTTTCTTGTTAATTTTTTCCCTGTGACTATGCGGACGTTTAGGCATTTTCACTACACTACACTGTAAACTTTTCCACTTATTACACAATTACCCTGCTGCTGCAGTTTTACGTGTTGTTCCGATAGGTACAAATAACGAAGTGACTATCAGCAGCAGGGGCGGAAAAAACACACAAGTTTTTGTTAAACTTGCGATAAATATGTACCGGTACGCATGAATCAGCGATACTACAGGATGTAATTATTGAGGAAGACAAGCGATGGAAAATTGTCTCAACTCTGTCAATGCGTGATGTTCAAGACTATTCAACCATGCGCATCAGTTGATCCAACTTAATTCTGGTTAGATCAACCAAAATATGTATGCGGCAATGTATGTGCGGCAAGTAACTTGAGAAAAAGTATTAATGGCGATAAACAATTTCCGAAAAATATTATTCTTCATAAATAAAGGTAGAAAACGAGTCGAAAAAATAATATTCAAAGCGGGGAACTCGGTTGCCTTGCTAAGGCCCGTGGATTTTGCCACCTAGGAATTTACCACTCGACTTTTTCACTTTATTCGTGAAGAATAACATTTTTTCAGAAATTGTTTATCGCATTAATAAACAAAAAATTTGGATTCCACGGACTGAGCAAGGCAGCCGAGTTTCTCGCTTTGAATATTATTTTTTCGACTCGTCTTCTACCTAGGAATTTGCCGACTCGATTTGCCGTTCGATTTATTCGTGAAGAATAACATTTTTCTCGCTTTGAATATTATTTTTTCGACTCGTTTAACGATTTAACATTTCGTGTATCGCTCTAAATTCGTGAGACACCGTTGCCGTATCCGAAAAGCTTTGTTTATTGTGTAACAATAGCATAGACCTAATAATACTGTCACGATTTGGTTTAACTATGTTACGTTGGGGGTTTAAACTCTACCATATGTCGTGACTCAAGGGTTAATTGGGTTAACTGAGACAAATACTAAGATACTCTAATATAGTTATTTTACTAAATTGTAGACTCGCTTGGCATAAGTTATATTAAGAAGTAGAATACTTTAATATGAATGACTCGCTTAGCACACGAGAGGGTTTTATTTATAAGGATGGTATTTGGTAAATCAAAACATGGTGATAAGGTTCCAACAATAACAAGATTTATTAAAATAAAGAGACAATAACGATTATGAAAATATTATTACTTACAACGGTGGTCAGAGTAACCTGGGGAGGAGAATGCACTTTAACCGAGGGGCCCTGAAGGGGTAACCCTTGAGGCGTCTTGCCTCTACGAATCCAAAGAAACAACTAACTCTAACACCTCATTTCTGTACCTACGGTCGCGAGTTTTCTCTCGTCAGCAAAACTTTTCAAACTCAGCAATTGTAAAAATATTGCATTAATTTACTATTAAACTTATCAAAACATAAACATGCGAACCTACTTTGTTGCACTAGTTTTGAATGTGAACTTCATGTACAGGGTGTTGCAGCATGTAATATTAAAATGATTGGCCATTCATGACAATACTAACGTATGGACGGAGCATTGTGCCACATTTCGTTCGCCAGTGTGAGGACGCCATTGAAGAGAGATAGAGCGATATAAATTGAGTGCGTCGAACAAGGATAGTAAGATTTAAGACCACGTGACTGTTGTTTCCACAGTCCACAGTCACGTGGCCAACTTTTTTATACGGCGGATGGAAACATTTTGCCGAGATTCTTTATAAATATATTTTAGCACGTTGTAGTGATTTGTAAACTATAAAAATAGGTGCATCTGAGATATTTATGCATTAATAGGTAGGTACCTAAAGAAGGTTAAGGAACAAAATACATAACCTTAAACTCGCATCTATCGGCGTCTCTCTCGAGGTCTCGTCCTCATCACCTCTCTCTCTCTAGGCTCAGTCCATAGTATTATTAAGTCTATGAACAATAGTGACCGATAATTCAGTTTTTTTATTTCTGGGACATTACATGATGGAACTTTCATTGCATTTTAATTATTCCAAGTGCGTGATTTGTCAAAATACAAAAAGGAATTTTATTTATGTTTAAAATGTAAAGTTCCGTTCAATGTAAAATAAATTTATTTCGACAACAAACCGTTGCAATTTTGTAAATATACATACTCAACCTATACACCAGCTAACATTTTCGATGATTTCTCGGCCTAGGATTGTTTTAAAATGGGAAGTGTATATACCATTCGAAAGCTAAAAGTGTGGACTATAACTATCATTTAGAACTTTTTTTCTAAAAGCTGCAGTTTACGCACTATGTCTGTAAAAATTTAGAACAATATAAAAAAATGTGTGTTATTTCGTCTAATTCTTGAAATTATCAAAATTTCGAGAAAATTATAATAAACTATTCTATTCTACGCTAAGAGACAAACATTTTGGTGTAAGAACGAAATTTATACTTATCTTCATTCTTTTACAAGATATAGCCATTTGAAATATTCCACCCTTAACGGGATGGTAGGGGCGAACAACGCGTATCTCAGGGTGGCAAGAAACATTTTTATATTTAGTATGAAATAATTAAACATAAAAAATATCTTGCCAGCTTTAATCATTTAATTCCCACGAATATCCCTATGAGGTTCTACTAAGAGATACCCAATCAAGAAAGAAAAATTAATATAATTGTATAAATAGCTAGGTCTTTAGAAATACTTATGTAGTTTTAACTTCCATAATGAAAATTGTAATGCAAAACGAAATGAAAAAGTCGGCTGCATAATCTGGCATAATTATTATATAACATAAAATAAAAGAGATTTTAAAAACAGAATTCGATTCAGGACATTTTATCACTTTTGCCAGTCAGCAGTTAAGAGTCGCTGAACCACAGGATACTTCTCCTTACTAGAGTCCGGCGCTATAAGAATAAGCCAGGGGCGTTGTCAACGGCTGCGCTAGCTTTGGAGACACCATGCTTCTACAAAGTAAGCAGTGGCGTGTACAGGATGTTTCCTATAAAACTATACCCCCCCCCCCCTAATTTCGGTCAATTACCACCGATTTTAATTTTTCAAAAACCGTTCCAACACAGAATTTTCCGTAGATTTTGAATATGCTATTACTTTTTTTCCTACTTCAACCGTATACGAGGGGCAGAAAAAAGTATGGTTTTTTTAAATGGAACACCCTATATATTTTTACATATTTGGATTCGCCTCGTCCTTCTGATTACAAATATATATGACACTTATATATTTGCTATAAAAATGGCGTAAATAATTAAATTTAGGCCGACCCTAGACGCTACTGTGCACTTGTACGGTATGCTTGCGCAAGTGAATCGTTACCAGCAGAACTGAGCGTGTAGAAGAATAGTTTGCGCAGTTATGCAGTTCAAAAACAGTTGGCGCAAGTGACTTGTGCACAAACTATTCTTCTACACGCTCAGTTCTGCCGGTAACGATTCACTTGCGCAAGCATACCCGTACAAGTGCACAGTAGCGTCTAGGGTCGGCCTTAAACTTAGGGCGTTTCCTTCAAAACTATACTACCCCCCCTTATTTCGTTCAATTATTAACGATTCAAAATTTCCAAAACCTACACATAGAATTTTTCGTAGATTTCATATATGCTATTACTTTTTTTCTCCCTTTAACAGTATACAAAGGGTGGAAAAAAGTATGGTTTTTTTTATGGAATGCCCTATTTTTTTACTACATACTTTATGACTTTATTTGTTTAGGAGATAATGAATAAAGAGTAATAATTTTTTAAAAGTTTAACGTCCTGTATCTTGAAAACGAAACGTTTTAGAGAAAAATGTTATAGGAAAGACTCCTATTATTTTGATACGTTCTATCGTTTACAGAAGTTATGAACGAAAAAACTGAAACACCCTGTATAGACCTCAAAGCAGTCAGTTTTCCATATTAGTAATGTGTAATGTGGGATATGAAATTTATGTGAGCAGAAACATTTTTTACAAATATTCTCCCCATCCGTAACATATTTTTACTTCCTCACCAAAAGTGAGGAAGGTATGTATTCGTGAAAAAATTTTTGAAAATTTTTATTGCATTTCTGGACGAATTATGACGATACACAAAATTTCAGACAAAAAAAATTTTCTGTCTGTGTGTGTGTGTGTCTGTGTGTGTGTATCGCGATAGCAGCTACAGTTTTTTAAATAAAACTTTCAAATTTGGTACACACGTTCTAGAGGCCAAGGAAAAGATTGAGTTCGTTGATGAGCAAAATCGGTCCACTGGAAGGGGGTCTACCGGACCCCAACATTTTTATTTCTAACTTTACAAAAAAAATTTTCGTGATGAAAGATTATAGAAATAGGATCTAATATACAAATCCATTATAATATTGTGTCCAAATGTTGAAATAAACAAAATACGCCAAAAAAACCAAATACGTCAAAAAAATCAAAATACGTCAACATACAAATTACGTCATAAATTACTTTTATTATAAACTCCACCACACGGTGAGAAAGTTTTGATCCCAGAATTGGCAGCGGTTTTTATCAATAAAATTGAACAACTGAAAGTTTCAATTAGAAATATATTGCAATATTTACATCACGAATAAGTTTAGTTATATATAAAATAAAACATTCTCGTATATAAAGACATTAATTTGTCTAATATTAAGACTTATAAGACAATAAAATTTAATATTACGTATAATAAATAAAACTAGTAGGTAGTTTTTTTGTAACAAATAAGAATATTATAATGTCATGTCATTAACTATAAAACTTTAGATTGTTGATTTCTCTATTCTATAATCTATCTATCTATATAAAAAATCTGCTTAGGCTACTATAGCACTGGATGGGGTTTGATTTAAACCACAGGTACCATCTCCTCTGTAAACTTTATAATAACCTTGTTCTCCCCAAGAAGAGCCCCATGAATTTTTTATTGTCCAATAAGGCAAAGTTTTGTTAAACAGCGGATATTCTGAAACAAAGAAATAATGTTGTTAAATATTCATTAATAAACATGTTAGTCCAAAATTTTTTAGGCAAATCTTAAATTTCTCTGTTGAATGTAAGTAAAAAATAGTTACAAATTGTTTATTTTCACTACAACAATTTTTAGTCCTCGATGAATAAAACCTTTTATTATTTCTAATACGCTGCATTAGTGATGACGTATAGTGGCCATTTTTTGTATCCAAACAAACTATTTTACCTTTGTTTTGTATATTATATATGATGTTTCCGTTTGTGAATTTTAAATGTATTAAAAGCTGTTTTGACAAAAGTGAAGGAATATAACTATCAACGCTAGGTATCTCCTTTCATAAAATATTTAAATCTTCATAACCTTAAAGTTTGTTTGGATACAGCGGCGACTTTGACGTCACACTAATACCCCTATATTCAATGTCTATTTAGTTAGAAACTTTCTGTTTAATTTGTAATATTATTATTTATATTTAATTCATTTCCAATTTTAATAAATAATAAGTATGCTTTGTCAATACAATCATGGGAATGTTGAATGTTCTGATTATGGCTTTATCGAGTAAAATTTTGTCTCACGATCTGATAAATCGTGGTGGCAAATATTCTTAAAATTTAAAATTGTTAGTGATATCCAACATAAAATCATCTTATTCCATTTTATAGGTATAGATGTTATGATAGTAAGATAGTATACGGGAGATTAAAACTAAGAAAAAAATAGATACATTTTTAAATTAATCAATCCTTTTAGCATACAGTCTTTTAAAGTAGAGAGTATAGATAATTTAAATTTAAATAATATAAATTACAAATAATTTAAATAATTATTCTAGTTAATCACATGCACACTTTGGGGGAAAAGTTTTTATTTTCTTCTCCTAAATTTTAATTTTTCTAAAAGAAAGGAGAAAGAAAAAATATTGATTTTACGTCGACCAGTAAAAAAAGTTTTCAGTTTTTTATTGAAAAAAACTACGGTTCAACAAATATGATGGAAATGCTCAATTGTTTTTCTGATTTCACCAGTGCAATCGTCATGAAAGAACCTACCTCTTTGCCTATTTAACCGACATCGTAGCTTCTATAATAAAAAAGTCAGTAATAGTATACGCTTAACTTGGAATAGCCTGTATACTACTTTTTCCTCGACAGGAAGTAGAAATGCCACAAAAATTCAATATTTAAAGAAATACTGACAACCTGTCAAAACTTATTAAACCTTGTATTAGTAGCCTTTGGATTGTTTCTATGCCCATTAGATCATGACAATGGAAAGTTATTGTATAACACCCTATATTTATGTACGGATTTGTATAGACGACAAAAAGATGTTTCCAAAGATGTAGTAAACACGTTATGTGTTTCTAAGTTAATTGATGTTCAATGTGTTGCTCGTTTACTTTAATTTGATATATTTGTTAATTATTTCTCGTTAGATATTGTGAATCATTTTTGGTGAGATTAGTTGAATTTTCTATAATATTCTTCAGTTAGGATCTGACGTTTTTTGTAAATAACAAAAAATAAATTCATAATAAAAATGTGTTTACTACATATTACTACTGTACCTGACATACTGTGTTGTGTGCTATTAATGTACCTGATATTCTCCTTAGGCGTAGAGATAATTTATATAAAATTTCTAATTTCAAATCTCCAGTTGAAAATTCTCTGCAGGAGTATAGTATATTTCATTAGGAGTCCAGAAAATAGGCTTTTCCCTAGGGGAAGTACGGGAAAAGCATTTATGGACGTGTAATAAACGATATTTTTCATTATACCTCTCTGAAAACAAAAACAAGGCAAAAAATCTACCCATTTTTAGACACTTTTATTTTTAAATATGAACTTTCAAAATATTTTGAATAATATTCGAAAAACTGTCACAATACAAGCGTTGTTTAGCGTTGCTAAGGAAACTAAACAATCATTGTTTGTATTAGGAACTTTCAATAGCATATTTTATTACGACTGGCAAGTAGGCGGCTAATATCATTTGCGCACACGAAAATTTTCGGTGCGCTAAATAGTTTATTTATTTATTTATTTATTTATTAGATACATCCACCCAACGGGTAACCAATTATAGGGTGGGATTAATAACAGTAAATGAGATAACAACATAAGATAAAAATACAACATGCATAATAACAAAATAATAGTACACAGCAAAGTAGACTACAGAAAAGTGATAAATAAAAACGAAAAAAACAAGAAATTTAAATTTAAAACAAGACAAAATTTATACAGAGAATAATTTTTTAATTGACTGAATGCTACAATGAAATATATCAAAGTCATTCTGCAAGTTACAATTTCCGCACATAAAGTGTACAGGAGAAAATTTTAATAAATTAGTCCGTGGAGTAGTCAAATAAAAAGTATCACAATTTCTACTTCCAATACGAGGTACATGAAAACTTAGTTGCTCCAGGATATACGGGCAGTCAAAATCATTGTGGATAATTTTATATAGAAAAACTAACGAGTGAATTATTCTTCTGTTTTCCAGACTAGACATATCAACCCGTTCTAACATACTACTCTGTGAAATGCCAATTTCAGGATATATACCGTCTTCAATGAAACACAAATACTTAACAAAACGGCGCTGAATGCTTTCAATGCGATCTATGTAAGTATCATATCCCGGTGACCTTACCAATGAGCAATACTCTAATTTCGACCGTACAAAGGAATAATACAGTAGTTTCATGATTGCCGTATTTTTAAACTCTCTACAATTTCTAATTACAAATCCTAAGCTTTTTAACGCTGATGAAACAGTTATATTTATATGTTCTTTAAAACTGAGGCTTGTGTCGAAAATAACACCAAGATCTTTAATTGTTTTAGGTCTCTGCAGCATTTGGTTATTCAGTTGGTAATTGTAAATGACAGGGTTATGGGCCCTAGAAAACGTAAATGAACTGCATTTAGATACGTTGAGATATAACTGATTCAGTAAACACCAATCATTTACTTTATTCAAATTATCTTGTAGCTTGCAACAATCATCTTCAGTTTCTACAACATGAAACATCTTTAAATCATCAGCATATAGTAGGGTTTGAACGTCAAGATCTGTCACTATATCATTTATAAAAACAATAAATAACAATGGTCCCAGTACAGATCCCTGTGGAACACCGGAATTAGCCAAGACATCAAATGACCTGAAACCGCGATACTCAACATATTGCGTTCTGTTTTGTAAATATGAGGTAAAGAATTTTAATAGTGCCTGCCATTGGTAATCCAAATTTACTTAATTTTTCTATTAATATACTGTGATCCAGGCTATCAAACGCCTTGGAGAAATCAGTGTAGAGAATATCAACCTGTTTGTTGTTGTGTTATGTAAACATAGTGTTTTCAGAGAGGTACCTATAATGAAAAACTGTTTTCCTACCTGCGATATTCAGTTAACTTCTCTCATCTTTTAGGTTTAGAATATTAATGATGAACATATTTATTGTGTAGTATTTAGTATTTTGAGATTATTGTTTTATGTAACTGCCTGTCTATTACTGTGTATATGTAATTGAATTTTGTGTCTGTATATACAGTTTAAAATAAATAAATTAAATAAATAAATATTTGGAAACGTCCTTTTGTCGTCTATACAAATCCGTACCAAAATATAGGGTGATATATTTAAAATAAAAGAGTGCCACTTAAGGAAAAACCGGAACTGACATTGACTTGCCATATGACTCAAAATTAAAATTGAAAATCGACGGGTCTGAGTGTTTTTGGCAAAATCACGTTCAAATTATATTAGGTTTGTTTCTACAAAGAATTTGTGATAGTTTGCAAACTGTGTCTAGTGCGCATGATCGATTTCAAACAGTTTGCAAATGGTTTCGAATCAGTTTGGAATTTGGCTTGTAAGAACACCATATTTTTTATATTTATGCAATCAGCATAACTGGGATAATAATTTATTTATAAAATGAATCATAAAACATCACATGAACTATTACTAGGTACCAAAAATTGGACAAAACAATTTAATCATTATTTTCACATATAATTCAAAATGGGCATTGCTTATTTTAGATAAAAAAGCGGATTTATTTTAATTACCTACAAAAAGAAAAAGAAGGGTAATAAATTAAAATTAGATAACTTACGGTTAGATTCATAGATTTAAAATTAAATGTTAGATTCTGGTTAAATTATCAAAGCGCATGCGCCTGATTCTCAGTTTGCATTCGATCCTCAAATCGCTTCGACAGTCAGCAAACTGTTTGAAATCAGTTTGCAAATTTGTAAGAACATCCCTCGGAACATCCAATTATTAGTTTGAGTTTGAGATCGAGATTGTAAGAACAGCCAAATCTTAATTGCGCAGGCGTCTGATAGTTTCAAACGGTTTGATGTAGAGTCGGCGCCACCCAAATGTGAACGCATTTTGGTTGTCATGGAAATTTCTTCTGAATTTCATTGTAGTAAGTCAGACTTTGTTTAGTGGCGTAACACACGAGGGTATATTGACAGAAAATAATATTACTTTTATTATTTTCTGTTACCATAATAATTGGAAGGCCGACACGAATAATATAATAGAAGTTAGCAAAATAATTAACTAATATTACCTAGTAGGGGCGCGTAGGTCGTTGAGTGGGAAATTTTTGAGGGAAGTTGTCACCTACGTTAAAACGAAAGATTGTATCAAAAGTAACAAGAAAAGTCATGGTGCCACGTTTGAATCTGTGTCTGTCACCCTGCAACCCCCTACATAGGGTGAAATTTTTAACTTTCTCTATCTTCCTTATTACTTAAGATATTTTGACGAACTTTTTTTTTAAAGATGCCGTTTTAACTCCATATATAGATGTTCATATATATTATTTAATATATATAACAAAAATATGCAGAAAATAATAAAAAATATTTATAAACATAACTGAATAATACATATTAATAATAATAAAATAAATTCCTTATTTAAAATAAGTATAACACATGTGTTGGTACTTAATTTGTTCAACCTGAAAATATATTTTAGTTAGTATAGATTGCCCAAACATTTTTTTTAGAGAAATTTTTTATCGTCTTATTTATCATTCGAATCCGACCCTACTAGCTGATTATTTTCGCATCCTTCATCTTCTTCCTCACTGGAACACATTTCTCGAGACCTTTCTGTACAATTAATGTTTTCTAGAAAGGACTTGCATCGTCTTTCTGCACATTTCGTCTTTTTGCACTTAACTGTAATATTTCAGGAAGTGGACAATTCTTGTCAGATAATACCAGTGATATTCCATTTTTCGTTCCTTCCCAACCATATCTTTTTAGGCCATGCAAGCATCAATAATAACAATGCTAGCTTTTAATTGGTTACCAGAGATGGTCTTATTGTCTTCGACAAAATTATCCAATAGATGCAACAGTTTATATTTATCAGTATGCTCGTCAGTATGGATGGATATGCATCTTTCCATCGTAGGAAAGAAAAGATAGATCTAAGGTATTGCTGTTAGTTCATATTCATCGACAATCTATTTTAGGTCCAAATCTCTTCTCGGTCTTGATAAAACTAAAACTATAGGAATAAAATTTTTCTGAAGTTTCCTTTCTGTAATTTTTCCCTTTTTAGTAGTTTTAATATTTTTATTTGCGTCTTTACTTAGTTTTAAATCGTTTTTCTTTTAAGAGGAGCCCATATAGTGACGTACCTTTAGTTTCTATCCTTTTTTTAAGTCTTTCCATTTGTGTCTGTCCGATGGTTTCTTTAAGACATTAAATGCAACAACCAATCACCAGTTAGTTCAAATAAATGGAAAGATCATGTGCATATAATTTCTCAGCCTTAAAAGTTGGTCGATTTTTGTGTAATCTATCAAATTCCTCCAAATTTCATTCGTTTATTCTCCGTAACATTGTTTGATTAGCAACTTTGATTTGTTCATAAAAAGATTTTAAAAAACGTAATTACTTGTAGTACTCTTTCAGATTTAACAATTCAGGGTGCTATTTTCGAAATTCATTAAAATATGAAGAATGTTTCCCCACCAGTATTTGATGTATGAGTACATTCACTACAAATATTACTCCATAAATTTGGCAATCCAGATACGTCAATGTAACTACCTAAGACTCGCAATTCAGTCATAATTGTATGTAGTTCATCAGATCTAAAGATCCAATATGTAGTAGATTCTTTATGGGAAAGATACTGTATAGGTCTGTTTGTACAGTTCCATGTCTAAAGTTACTACACGTTTTTTATTTTCTCCAACAATACTTGATTTTAAAGTTAAGTTAAACATACAAACAATAAAATAAGCAGGTACTAATTTCTATTGGAATTTAGTTCTAATTTGTTTTCAGATTAAAAAAATCTCAAATATATGATAAAATTACCATTTACTCCATGCATAATGTAGTTATGAAAAAAATTAACATAAACAATTTTATAGAGAACTAAATTTCCTATAAAAAAGTCAGTGGTGGCATTAGTCTATCTTTAATAGTTTTGGTGTGAGGGCGCCTCAAATTCGCGCGCTGATCTTTTGTTAAATTAAACTTATCGTTTTCCAGCGCACAACTTTCAGCCACACCGTCGTGAGCCACCCTCACGCCTAAAATATTCAAGATAGACATATGCCGTCACTGACTTTTTTATAGGAAATTTAATTCTCTATAAAATTGTTTATGTCCATTTTTTTCATAACTCTAACGGTTTTGGCAGAGTTTCGAGTTAAACGTGCCGGCGTCCAATTTCATTTATGGTTTTTATTTTTTTTGCACAGTAGCCGACAATTTAGACACATAATTTTTCAACAATCGTGTTCTACATATTTTTCTGCATCGAATGGTATATTTTTCGACCTGGTAAAATGAAGTGGAAATTAACTAGGGACGATGCGAGGCGCAGCCCGCGCGGCCCTCGCGGCCACCTACTCTGTCTCTTTGTCTTACGATTTCGCGTCTCTTGCGTTAACAGTTTGGCGACACTCTAACCATACGATACATTGAGGCGTTTCATCACCTAATTGTCTTACACCGTGTATCAAGCTTAAGTTTTTTTATGTGTACACTATAATAGGTATGAACGTTTGGATGTTATGAACCTTGAGTATGGGGACTTTGGCAGGTAACAGATATTGAAGGTACATAAAAATGTCGAAGAAAATCATTATATTATCATGCCTGATTTATTAATATATTCATCGGGATAATATTATAAACTCCACTTAACAATTGCCAGACACATTTCACGGGGTGTAACTTCCGCCAGATACTTTTAAACGTACGTGTCGGGAGAATCGCTGGAATCCGACAAAATAGCCACTTTTCAAAAAATCATAACTTTCTTAGGAGGTAAAATCGGACTAAACGTTACTGTGAAATGGCAAGGTAAAATCTAGTTGTTAATCTACAGTTAGGAAAGGCTACCATTAACATTGTCAAATCATCCAAAAATTTAGGAGTGATTTTTGACCAACACATACTTTTGAGAAATACGCAAACTCTAAATTAACTTTATGTTATGCTAAGTTAAAGTGTTTATATCAGTAAAAGTTTTTATTAACTATAGTGATGTTAAATGGAATTTGGTTAACACATTTTGATTCTTAAGTCAAATTGATTATTACAGCTCTGTAGCTCTGTTTACTATGATGACTTAAATAAGTATATGCAACATAAATTACAAATTATGCAAAACTCTTGCTTCAGGTTTGCATATTAATTATAGAGAGCATATTACACCAGCTTATAAACTACATAATATTTTAAAAATTCATAATAGATTTGAACTGAGATTAGCTATTCTACTATACAGACAACGCAAAAGTTGTTCGATCATAGGAAATACCAGGGGAATTTACAATTCCCAACAGATAGTATAGTAAATGCATATACGCAAGCGTACTCTGCGTACTAACGAATTTGACGCTGTAACGTTAGTCTGTGGTCTTGCTGTAATCATATGTTCATTGAGTTCTAGACCGCATCAAAACAAATACATGCGTTGGTCACGTGCGTTTAGTTCACAAGAACCCTTCATGAGTAAAATTCTAGACTAGACGTTGTTTAAAAAAGGAATTTAAAGAACAAATCACAATTAACAATACCTAATAACTGAAATTAAACAATTCATGAAGTCTAAGAGCAAGTGCAAATATCCTTTTACGCAAATTACATACGACTGACGGAATTGTAAATTCGCCTGGTATTTCCTATGATCGAACAACTTTTGCGTTGTCTGTATAATGTTTATACATCAAATATGCCTAGGGACCCAGGTACTTATCCAATCTTTTAGTGAAACGCTGTAATGTGCATAGCTTAAATCTCCGCTCTATAAACCAGTTGGCTATACCAAAACATTCCATTTCAAAATTTAAGGCATCTTTTGACACAAAGCTTGTGAACTTTTCAATAAATATATTATACATTATTTTTCATGTCCCCCTAAGTATAGTTTTAAAAATGCCATTGAGAAAAAACTATTAAGTGTACAATAATTTTAGATATATCCAGGTGTAACTGAAAATCAGCTATGCTGAATTGCACCTTTTGAGTCCTGTATTTGTATGCGAAATTATAAAATCCTAGTTGTTGTAGTTCTTACTAACTTACTAACTTAATGTAGGTAATTGAATCTTTTTGTAATTTATTGTAACATCACATGTACTACATGAACTCAATAAATGTATTTATTATTATTATTATAATATTGACTTGTTGACCTACGACCGTTAATAACGACGGTCAATTGACATAAAAATTAATGATCAGTCATTTCATCATCACTAATAATTCACTTTATAGTGTGACCATTGGTAAATAAATAATATAAAGAGGCGCAACCGTCAAGGGGCCGAGATTTTAGTATTGTATTTTTTTGTCGATAGCTTCAGGATTGTTATCAATTTTTAGTGCTACGGGAAGGTATTTGTAATTCGGTATTTTGTCTTTTTGTTTAGTTTTTGAATTGTGCCCTTGCTGCAATTAATTTCACTTGCTATGCGTTGTTAACACCACCGTTCTCCAAGTATGTTGATGATGTAGCCTTTTTCTGCTTCTCCCAAAACCATATAAATTAATTGTTTTCTTATAATTAAAAAATATTAACAACTTATTTCTTATTCGTTTTTTTTAATAAATACGACTTCACCAATGATTTCATGTCAAAATAATTTAATTGGCATAAGTAGGTACTACTTGATAAAAAATCGATTACTTTTTTTCGGCCGCGATAGTACATATTATTATTTCTCTTTGACATATTCTTCTAGTAGACCTAGGAACTTGAAATTAGGCACAACATAACTAAAATAAAATAATCAAAAAATCTAAATTTATATCATTAAACCGTAAAAATGGCTATATTGTTGTTTTTAAAAACTGGTATTTTTTCAGTTTAATCCTCTTTTTGGGATAAAACGGAGTTACAGGGGAGTTTAATAATTTTTCCTTAACGTGTGATCTAAAACCTACCTATGTTCGGAAAATTTATTGCAATAATTGTGTCGCTCAGAGTAACGCAAGGTGCCCGTATAGAAGAAATACTAACCTCATTTTTTGCTTTACATGTTGAGATGTTAGCATCACCTAAGAATTTTCTTTTTAATTAAGAAAGTCTTCGATAACATTCCACACTATAAATACAATTGTAAAGTTGCCACATTTATTGTGGCAACTTTACATTTTAACAGTAAATTTACATAACGTCTGTAAAATTTTTGGTATTTTAATTTTGTAATATTACAGCAAAACAACTAGTAAAACGTATGTAATCATAAAGTAAAAATACAGGCATAATTGTTATAATTTATATTAGACCATAAAATTACTGTAAATGTGATTTAATAGTACCGAAGACCCACTAAACCCATAGTGGGTATATCTAATGCCTCCATAAAATCTTTTAACAAAAAAAGCTACGAATTAGAACAAGAAAAAACTAAAACTAACAAAATTCACTCGAAAATAACTATACATGATCTCATTCTAAACACATAATAATAATAATAATAATAATAATAATAATACTGAGACGCCAACACCACACTCTAAATCGCACAGTGCTGCAGACCATCAAGCAGCACTGTCTAGATAGGATTCGAGCGCTTATGGCTATTAAGAAAACTTTGGTCAGGCGAATGCGGAGTGTGGAACAAAACAAATTGTTTCAAACAAACCCGTCTCGCCTGTTCCAAGAGCCACAGCGTGTTGTCGAGAATCCGCCAACTGTTGATAATGTCGAAGCCTTCTGGAAAGGAATCTACGAAGTCACGAGTCCATTCGATAATGACACTCCAGCTATAGCACACTTCGAGGCTCTCTGTTGTAGAGTCTTAGAAGAGCCAGACGAAGTGTGCCCGGCAATCAGTACGGAAGAGGTTCAACAAGCACTTGTTGGAACCAAGAACTTCGCTGCCCCGGGTCCAGATGGTATAAATAACTGGTGGTGGAAGAAGTTTCCTTCCACCCACCGCCATCTGGCCCGAGTTTTCAACTCATGGTTGAACGAGGGGCAGAAAATTCCGGACTGGTTTGTCGAGGGGCGAACTGTGCTAATCCCCAAAAAGGGGGATCTGTCTGACCCAAAAAATTATAGACCGATTACCTGCCTCAACTCCTGCTACAAGTTATTTACTCGTATCTTGTATACCAGGATGTTGAGGTCTGTTGATCCGGTCTACCAACAGATAAACGAACAGCGTGGTGCCAAGAAGGGCCTGGCAGGTTGCAAGGAAAACCTGCTGATAGACCGCTGTATTACGCAGGACTCTGTGCAATACAAGCGGAATCTGTCAATGGCCTGGATTGATTATCGCAAGGCATTTGATACAACATCCCACGAGCTTTTGTTACACTTGCTCGGATGTCTTGCGGTACCAGCACCACTAGTGAGATGCATCGAACAACTGTTGCCGCTTTGGAGAACTCGCTTCACCATAACATCCGGTGCCGAGCGAGTTTCGACAGAGTTGGTGACATTTAAGAGAGGAGTGTTTCAGGGTGACTCTTTGAGTCCGCTCCTCTTCTGCATCTCACTGCTGCCGCTATCTGTTGGACTCCGCCAAACCCGCGGGTATCAGTGTGGGCCACCCAGCAACCGGAGGCATAAGGTCACCCATCTATTTTATATGGATGACCTTAAACTCTATACCTCCGGAGAGCGAGAACTTCAAAATGCTCTCAGGGTGGTCGAGGAATACACGCGGGTAATTGGAATGGAGTTTGGGTTGGACAAATGCGCAGTCGTCCACCTCAAGAGAGGACGATGCGGGGAATTCCACAAAGATGCGCAGCTCGCAGACGGAAGCATCCTACGACATTTGGATGCCGGAGAGACCTACACATACCTGGGTGTGGAACAACGCCACATCCAGGATGTGAACCAAATAAAGGATTCTCTCCGTGGCAAGTACAGACACCGACTCCGAAAGATCTGGTCATCAGAACTTTCGGGGAAGAACAAGGTGTCTGCCACTAATATGCTTGCCGTTCCGATTCTGCTCTACTCCTTTGGCGTAGTCAAATGGGGAGTAGATGAGCTGCGTCAATTGGACAAGAATACCCGCAAGATGATGAATATTCATAGGAGTATTCATCCTAGATCGTCCGTTCCTCGTGTGTACCTCCCACGTCAACGGGGGGGCCGAGGACTCTTGAGTCTGGAGTGCATGCATGGCAGAGTGGCACTGAGTATGGCATGTAATGTCATCAGGAGCTCGGACCCACTCCTACAGTTAGTGAGAGATCATGAAGCTGTGGGAGTTGGCGCTTTATTGTTTAGGGCAGCACAGAGGGCCGCAGATGAACTCGGTCTCGTGTTCGACTACAGGCGAGAAGGCCGGCGAGGTGACTCAGTCACTGAGCTTCCGCCTAATCGTCTGACAGCCCACATCAAAGCTGCCGAACAGAGAAATCTGTTCAGGCAGCACGTCGATAAACCCCTGCACGGTGTTTTCTATAACAACATAGAAGCACTGGGTTTATCGACAGAGCTGACCTTCGCATTTTTAAGGTCAGCGGGGCTGAAGTCGGAGACCGAGGGATACATTGTGGCCTGCCAAGATGGTGTTATTAACACATTGGTCTATCGCAGTCGCGTGATGGGTGTAGAGGTACCTGATATCAACTGCAGGACCTGCCGTCAGGCGCCGGAGTCGCTCATGCATTTATTATCTGCATGCCCGATTTATGCGACTTCGGTCTACATCCAACGACATAACGCGGCTTTATACTACCATCTACGGCACTCGTACCAGATAGACCAAACACCAGTGCTGCCTTACGTCCCCGGAGATATCGAGTCCGTTGTCGAGAACGAGAAATGCCGGATTTACTGGAACTACTCGTTCCCGACCGTCAGGCGAATTCACGCCAATAAGCCTGACATAGTCCTCCTCGACCATCAGACCAAGGTGATGTATGTCATCGAGTTCTCAGCACCTGCTGAGACAAACATCGCCTTGAAGGAGGAGGAGAAACGGACTAAATACAGAGATCTCCGGTACGAGCTCCAAGTGCTATACCCAGGCTACTCTGTCAAAATGGTCGTCCTGATAATCGGTGTACTCGGAGGTATGAAGCCCACGCTGCTCTCCGCATTGAAGACCATGCCTGCCTGCCAAACATCGGCAGAATGGTTGGCTGGTCAAATGCAGAAAGCGGTCATCCTGGGATCCCTTCGACTACTTAGGGCACACGAGTCTGGAATCTACAGTGACTAACCCTGCGGGATGTGGGGAGTTGCTGTAGATTATTCGCTGGCGCTCTCTCTGTGTGGTGTCGGAGGCCACAGGGAGACTGTCCAGCACAAAAAAAAATAATAATAATGTATTGATGTACTTACATAGGTCAACAAGTATGGTAAAAAAACATTACATAACATTTTAAAATTAATAGGATATAAGATCATTGATTAAAATTAATAAAAGACAAGAATAACTACTATAACAAATCATTAAAATTATTTAGCAGGTACTCCTCAAAGCTGTAGAAAGCTTTTTTCTTCATATAATTTTTAAGTTTATATTTGAATTGGTAGTAATTCAAATTCTTTATTGGCGCCGGGAGAGCATTGTAAAATTTAATGCCATAATATCCAGTAGCATCTCTTGATTTTGTTAGTCTCAAGAAATTGGGTAGAAGTTTATTGCTATCTCTAGTTTGGTATTCGTGCAGATCTTTATGCATTAAGTATTCAGATTCATGTTTTCTTACATATAATAGACATTCCAAGATAAAAGCACATGGAAAGGTGAGTATATTAAGCTTTATAAAATGATCTCTGCAACAATCTTTATATCCGATTTGAGCTATTATTCTAACACATCTCCTCTGGACTTTGAATATGTTGGGTGTATGTGCAGAATGGCCCCAGTTTATTATAGCATAAGTAAGTCATATTAGAATGAAAACACCCATAATATGCGCTTAATAGGTTCTCTGGGAGACACTTTTGGATAAACTTCGTATAAGAAACGTATTTTTTTAGAGTTTTTTGCCTAAATGTGCAATATGATCCTGCCAAGACAGTTTAGAATCCAGGTAAACACCAAGGAATTTAACCGGATCTGGTTTTATATTCACTTCAGAGTTGCGAAGATTAAAAAACATAGATTGGGTTTTATTCTCATTAACAGATAGCGAATTAGTAAGAAACCAAGATTTAATACTTAATTGTGAATCTGTCACTTTTTTGTTCAATAGATGTAACATTTTATCTTGATTGATAGTTGTTGTGTCATCTGCAAATAGTATCAGGGAAGTATCCGGTTTACAATTTGGCAGATCGTTTATATAGATTAGAAACAGAGTTGGACCAATAAGCCCGGAACCCTGTGGTACTACATGCTTGCAACCTTGTTCTGCCGACACATTATCATTATAATATACATATTGACGCCTCTCCGAAAAATAAGACTTTATTAACTCAATACTATTTTTATCAAAATTATAAGCCGATAGTTTATCTAATAGAATTTGATGAATCGCACAGTCGAAGGCTTTTGTTAAGTCAAAAAAAGAAGCTTGCATGTATAGCTTATTTTCAAATGCGTTTAACACATTTTTAGTAAGATTGTTAATTGCTAATGATGTGGATAAATTGTTTCTGAAACTATATTGACACGGGCTGAACATCTGATTCTCCTCAAAGTATTGGTTTATTTGATTTTTAAGTAAACATTCAAAGATTTTAGCAAACAGTGGAACAAGTGAAATGGGTCTATAATTACTCGGATCATCCTTAACTCCTTTTTTAAAAACTGGAATCACCTTGGCAATTTTCAAGCAACAGGGAAAAGTATTGTTTCTTATACATTGGTTAATTAATTTAGTCAGTGGGGTAATGATAATGTTTATTAAACTTTTTACTATTCTTACAGTGAAATTATATGGATCTTTGCTTTTACTATTTTTCAGATTATTAACTACACTCCTAACCTCATTATGAGTCACTTCTCTAACAGTGAATTCCTTTGGTAAGTTTGTATTATTTATATAATCCAAGGGATCTTGCCAGTTTTAGGGATGTCTTTTAAAATATTTTCAGGGATACTTACAAAAAAATCATTAAAATTATTTGCCGTTATATTTACATTAACATGGGGATTTATTGTGGGTGTTTTCATTTTAATTATATTCCACATAGCTGACTGTACATTATTGGAATTATTGATATATTCATCATGCATGCCACATTTCTTTCCAATAGTTTTTTTAAGTTTTTTAACTCGATGTTAGACACTAAATTGTCATCTCTCTGATTCAATTCAATCAGCAATTGTAGAGTCTCCCTCATTTTCTTTAATTTATAATTAAACCAATTGGGCCTACAATTATTGTTGAAACTATTAACGGATTTCGACTTTATTGGGCAGCAAGTTTCCAATCCCTCCGTAATTTTGTCAATAAAAGTTTTAAATCTAGTATTTAATTCAATAGTACAATCTCCAATGAAATGTTACATACTTATAAAGTTGAAATAATCCATTTTCAGTAACAGGTCTATATCTATCTATAGTCTATCTAACAAAAATTAATAAACCTAAATACACTAACCGAGAAGAGCTCTTACAGAAATTGAGGAGATACGTTCAGCTTTACAACATCAACACAACTGCAGTATTTTCTGGTAATCATATGTACATACTTATGTTTGATTTGGATAACCCTTCGAGCACCTCACCTACTGAACTAATTCACGGAGAACAGAGAGATTCCATTCATGTCACAAATTAATATTATTTATAACAATATAAACAGTTTCCATAATAAGAAACATCTGCTGTACAACTATACTGAAAACAACAATATAAACTGCATAATGTTAGTAGAAACGAAAATTAAGGAAAAAAACAGCATCTCTTATAGAAACTGGAATACGATTCAACAGCATGGAAATATGATAACCAACCACACTAGAGAAGGTAACCTCATCCAAACACATCCAAGTCTTCAAATGGGTAAAGCCAATGCTCCAAAAATCAATAACGATTTAAAATGAATGCTTACATTTCACAATCCTCTTCTCAGGTGAACAATTACATATATTTTTAGTGTATATTCATCCCAACTCCAAAATAGAAGAAAACGTGTTTGTTAAAGCATCTTTGTACAAATATGCAATTATCATAGGAGATTTCAACATTAATCGCAGTAAACAAAAACGTTTACAAACTTTTCTTGACAATAGTGATTTAGAAAAAATAGAAACACCTCCTACTTTCCTAATGCCAAATAATCAAGATACGACTCCTGATAATATAGTGCATACACGAAACATAAAAAATAATTTCAAAAATGTTGAACTAATTCCAGACCTAGGTTCAGATCATCTAGCAATTAAAATAAACTTAGCTACTAATGAACCTTTTGAGGAATCAAAAGTGACATATAATTACAAAAAATGTAATATTAATAAAATAAATACAGTGATGTGCTCTTACATAGCAGCTAAACAAAATAAGGTCGAAAATGAAGAAGATATAAAATTGTTTAATAAAAAAATAACAGATACAATACTCCAACTATTAAAACACAATACTACTCCTATCAACTCCCAACATCCATAATTAAAATGATTAAAGTTAAAAGAAAAATGTTACGTGAATATCAAACAAACGCAGATCCTGTTCTGAAAAGAGAAATAAATGGTTACAATAAAAACGAGCAAAAAATGTTAGTACAGTACAAGGAACACTCTTGATTGCAGACATGTCAGGAAATCAACGAATCAAATGGATGACTCTTTTACCAAAAAAATAAATAAACTGTCTAAATATAAGTGCAAACACAGAATCCCAGAAATAGAGGAAAATGGCCAAATTTTTAATGAAGCAGGTGATAAGGCCCATTTATTTGCAAACTACTATAAACAACAATTTACAAAAAGTCAAAATATCAATTTCGATCAAGACAACTATGAAGAGGTAAATAATTGGTATCAAAATTATTTTAACAAAGACATTCAATGATAATATAGAACTCGAGGAAGAAGAATATTTTAATATATTGCATAAACAAAAGAATACAGCTCCAGGAAGTGATAGAATATCATGGTCAGTCGTCAAACAATTAAGCTATGACGTACATCTTTATATTTTAGAAATCTACAAGTTTTGTTTGAAAGATCATATAGGTATTCCCTGAAGAATGGAAACAAGGGGAGATAATAAATATTCCTAAGCCAAATACTAACCACAAAAAAATTAGCAACTACCGTCCAATAACCCTACTGCCAGTACTTGGAAAATTATTTGAGAAAATTATAAGAAATAAATTGCATGATAAGATCAAACATAAAATTCCTAATCATCAGTTCGGATTCAGAGAAAAATGTTCTACCATTCATCCACTGACAATCCTCACTTCGAATATACAAACTGCCAAACATGACAATTTAAAATCAGCTGCAGTATTTCTGGACATAAAGAAGGCATTTGATACTGTTTGGCACAAAGGACTGTTATACAAATTAAAAAAAGTCAATAATAATAAATATAAATAAATACACCACATGTAATTACGACCCCCTTTATCCCAGAAGGCTGAGCCTTGTGCGGGAGGGGGCTACACATTTAAAGACAAGGGACACACATCCAATATCCGTGTATAATGGAAAAATCCCTCTCACAGTATTTTCCATTGCCACGACCGGGATTCGAACCCGGGACTTTTGGGTGAGAGGCAGGTACTCTACCATCTCGACCATCAGTCATACCCCAGATTACTTGTTATCTAGAAAATAGAGCTCTGCGAACAAGAATAGACAACGCCAAATCCGAGGAGTTTACACCAGAGCAAGGAGTACTACAAGGGTCACCACTTTCACCTTTACTATATAATTTATACTGCTATGACATATTCACTGAACAAAATCCATCAGAAGACACAACATACATATTGCAATATGCCGACGACACAACCTTGGTTGGACATGATAAATCAATACGTCATTTAATTCTAAAATTGCAAATAAAAATGAACGAGGTTCAAAGATGGTTTAATAAATGGCGACGTCTACCCAACCCAAGTAAATCCCAATTCATCATATTTAATCATACTCCCTCCTTTTCCTCTCTCAAACAATAAAACCATCAACATCAGAAAAATACTTGGGCATTACGATGGATCAAAAGCTAAATTTTAATCTACATACAGCATTAATCAAAGCAAGAATCAAAAGTCGAGCTAAACATTTCAGATCCCTAACCTACAAAAATGAAGGAATAGCTATTAAAACAGCTATAAAAATATACAAATCTATTTGTAGACCAATATTAGAATATAGTCACACCCCATACACCAACTGTCAAAGACCAGCTCAAAATAATTTAAAAGTTGCTGAAACCTCATTGCTACGCATTATCACCAAAATTCGGCACCCAACCAACCCCCTTCACAATCCGTCCAATAATCTACTATACCAGAAAACAAATATCCTACCACTCACTAGCAGATTGCAAATGTTATCAACAAAATTTTCCAATCGCCCACACAATATGCAATTAATAAGACCGCTATGCCGAACTCGAAACCCCAACAAAAGATCAAAATTTAAATATCCCGAGATGACACTAATTGAAGCACTTTCTTCATCGAAAACTGAAGTATCACTTCTCATTATTGGTTTCTTTTTCATATAAACTCTATACAATTTTTTTCTTTTTTGCTACTTAAATGTAATCACAGTTTGGTAAGACATTAATATTGTGATACAATATTTTATATGGTAGATATAACTGGCTGAAGGACCCAGGTCGATAGCCGTTACGATAGTTCCATGTTATGTATGTATATATGTATGTATGTATGCAGTGTAATTATCCTATAAAGAACGTTTATTATTATTATTATTATTAGTACCGGAAACTTACCTGTAATATTACAGTAAGGCTTTAAGTGAAACGTACGTAATCTTGTAGTAAAAATTACAAGAATAATGGCGGCTTACAAAAATGAGATGGCTTAGTTTTATACTAAACTGGAAAATATTTGTTCATACAATATGTGTTGTTGTAGTGGTAGATGGAAAAAAAATTGAATTATTTTACATTTTTATCAGGAACCATTTAAATACATTATTATACATAAAAAAACTGACAAGTGAAATTGTATATAAAGGAAATTATATAAACGATAATATAATTATACAGGGTGTTAAGAAAAAGTAGGTCAAGCTGTTAACCACAGATCCTTTGGACAATAATGTGACTTTTATAGTGTGATTTTTTATTTTGGCACGTTTTTTTCCTTATTAGTTTAAATTTTGAAAATTATTTTTATTAATAATTCTCTTATTTTTTAAGATTTTTACCTGAGATTTTGCACAGACTTTTATCTTATGCAGATACACTTTTTGTGTAATTTTGGTAAAAAAAGTTAAAGCGCAAATGGGGTAAAGGGGGATTATGGTATCCATTAACCTCCCCAACTTATCATGCGTACGCCTATTGTCTCTAGATATTTACTCTTAGTTTAAATACTTTTTTCTTTAACTTTTCTTACTCTTATAAAATTTTAATTTAAGACTTGGTTTTAACGAGATGTGTGACATTAATCCGTGGGGTTATCACTACTGGTAGTCGGTGTTCAAATTTTTGCTAGTGATACGAATTTTACAAAAACGTCTTTGGAATGACTTCGGTTGAAGTAATTATATTTCTGCATAACGTTGCATCTCTATATTAGCACTTGAATTCAGGTTAAAAAAATATTTTTTATTTTTAGTTTTTGGGGAGTTGTGAAAGATTTTGTTTATTCGGTTCCCATTTTAAATAAGCAACGATTACGAGAACAAATTGTAGAACGTGCAAGGCAATATAAGCAAAAATATTTTCTTTAAATTAGTATTTTTATTTGTTTCTTTTACCTACGCCAGTGGCATAGTTAAATGAGAATTAATTTAGTTTTCTAAGCAAAAATGTGTAGGTACACCACTGTTTTTTTTATATAATTTTTATTTTATTGAACTTTTCTAACTATGCACAACAAAAACCATCTAGCATTTTTTACCTATAAGTAATCGATTTAAAGAAAACCAATGGTTACTACAAACAACAATAATAAAAATAATAAATTCCGAAACTAAGATTGAAAATGAATCTGAATTTATTGGAATATCTCGTTAATCAAGTCCTAAATTAAAATTTTATGAGAGTAAAAAAAAGTTATAGAAATAAGTATTTAATCTAAAAATAAATATTTAGAGACCATAGGCGTACGCATGAAAAAGTTGGGGAGGTTAATGGGTACCACAACCCCCTTTTCTCCGTTTGCGCTTCGACTTTTTTTACAAAAATTACACATAAAGTGTATCTGCATAAAATAAAAGTCTGTGCAAAATTTCATGTAAAAATCTTAAAAAATGACAGAATTATTAATAAAAACAATTTTCAAAATTTAAACTTTGACACCCTGTATAAGGAAAACTACATGCCAAAATAAAAAATCACACTATAAAAGTCGCATTATTTTCGTCCAAAGAATCTGTGGTTAACGGCTTGACCTTCTTTTTCTTAACACCCTGTATAATTATACTAAAAAGACTTAAAAGTTGTCAGGCATTGGATTCAATGTTCAAAAACAAAGAAAACAGAAAACATAATAATAAAAAAAACAGAAAACATAATTTATGTAATTAATTGTAATGCTTCAAATTATGTTAAAGCTTATTATTGTCAGAAATGGCATCAGCCTAGATTGAAGAAGGTATGGTGTCATCCAGTTCTCCATTAATTAGTTTGATCATGACCATCGTTTCGTCTCCATCCTCTATATCGTCTGGCAGTTCAACTACATTTGTACATGTGAGGCCGCTGCAGTGCTTGCAAATATTTGAACATTTCAATCCTGCTTTTCGGCAGGTACATGCACTAGTGAACCCTTTTTGCAGGAGCATGAACTAATTTTGAGTAGCAGGGTTGAATGACTTCAAACCTCCTCCAACCCAGGATGATGTAGCTTCTAACGTCCATAGTACTATCGGACATGGAGATGATGTCCGCCCTCGATCATCAAAAAGGTGAAAAACAATTCTATGAAGCATTTAAACGTAATTTGAAGCATTATTATACAATATGAAGCATTACAATTAATTACATAATTAAATTATTATTATTATTATTTTTTAGCTAATTCTTTCTCATATATTTTCCCATAATATATAATATATAGTATATAGTATATAGTATATAATATATAATATATAACATATAACATATAACATATAATATATAATATGTTATAAGATATGACTGATATGACTGATGGTCGAGATGGTAGCGTACCTGCCTCTCACCCAAAAGTCCCGGGTTCGAATCCCGGTCGTGGCAATGGAAAATGCTGTGAGAGGGATTTTTCCATTATACACGGATATTGGATGTGTGTCCCTGGTCTTTAAATGTGTAGCCCCCTCCCGCACAAGGCTCTTCTAGAACCTTCTGGGATAAAGGGGGTCGTAATTACATGTGGTGTATTTATTATTATTTATTATTATTTATTATTTATTATATACATATATATATACATTTCATAAAAGTAAATGGATGAATTCATAATATTGTTTCCGGTGGCACCTAGGTGTTGGAACACCTGTATGTAATTATTCGATAGTTCAAATCATTCGATAGTGCCCATCACTAATATAAAAACAATTTGAAAGATATCATCACACATAAGCATGAAACAAGAACCAAAGCAAATCATCACATAAAAATACCAACAAGTCACAAAAGCATAAACCAAAGATTTGTAAATTACTTGGCACCCAAGTTCTACAACTTATTACCACAAGAAATTAGGTATGAAACTAATATAAAAAAATTTATTTCACTGAGTAAAACATATATAAACACAAATTACCCAGACTTTATAAAATACCTAGATAACACCTAACAGCTTTAGGTGATGATTTGCTTCGGTTCTTGTTTCATGCTTATGTGTGATGATATCTTTCAAATTGTTTTTATATTAGTGATGGGCACTATCGAATGATTTGAACTATCGAATAATTACTAAATGAGTGATTCCAACTATCGAATGAATTCATTCATTAAAACATTGGCTTTTGGCTTCTTGCGCCATCTATTGAGGAATGCATTAGTAGTATCACAGAGTACCTATTCCACAGACGAAGGCTTGCCTTCGCGCCCAAACCCAATTTGTATGCGCATGCGCAAAATCGCCATTTTGTAAATGGTTTATTAAAGTCTGTCTGATGAGAGATTGCAGTGGTGGAAGGGACGACAAAAGTGCGCGCTTTGATCTTATTGGTTACAGAGTCAGGCAGGTTTACAATAGCGTTTACGAATATGAGTTGACAGGTCATTGAAGTTTACGTGTATCGACTATCAAACTTGTGACTATTAAGTAATAAATGTGTAATAATAATAATAATAATATATTTATTAACCAATTAGATACATTTAAGTACATTTGGTAAGTCAGAACAAAATATAATTTTTAGAAAGGAAAAACACAAAAAAATAAAGTTTACAATTAAGTATGTATACAATCTATATACGTTGTACAGTATTGTAAATCATAGACATAGATAGATAGATCTTTATTTAGATAGATCTTTATTTAACCACTTTACATATAAAAAATACATTTGTGGCAAGTCAACAAAGTAAATACAAAACATCAGTAATATACAAAAAAATATTTACGGTATATGAGACATCTACAAATAAAAGTGCATAACACAAAAGTAAAAAAGGTACAAACACTATGGTTACATGTGTATAAAAAATGAAACAAGGATTACACAAAAAATAAAAATAAAACACCATAGTATAAAAATTCATAAAGACATCCGACTAGACAATTAGAAAAAATATTTAATTGTCACACGTACGTATAAATAAATAAATAAAAAAAACCTGCAAGACAGAAATATCACACCACGTCAGTGTTTAAGTATTCATCTACAGAATAAAAACAATTGCTTTGCAGAAATGATTTGATTTTCAGTTTGAATTGTGCACTAGCTAAACCTTTCCAGTGACTAGGTAGTTTATTATACAAATTAAAATTTAAGGAATTGTTTTTGGATTTAGATAATCTGTACTTGGGATTGTAAAGGTAATCTTTGTACCTAGTATTATGTAAATGAATATCAGAGTGTGTCTGTAAGTGTCTTTTTTTGTTGTGAATTTCTTGTAGGCTACTGTAGATGTACAGGTTAGGTAATGACATTATTTTTAACTTGATGAACAATGGTCTACAGTGCTCAAGATAAGGGACACCCGCTACAATTCTTAAAACTCTCTTTGGTAATATAAAAACTCTTTGCGAATAAGCAGAGTTACCCCAGAGTATAACTCCGTAGCTCAAGTGAGAATGAAAGAGGGCGAAATAAACAGTCAATAGCGTACTTTCATTTATTAATTTGCTAAGTCCTCTAATAACAAAAGCTGCACTAGACAGCTTATTACAGAGTTGTTGTATATGTGTATCCCATTTTAACGAGTCATCTATTATTATGCCTAATAACTTTACACTATCTCCTTTGATCATAGCCAAGTCTGAACTAATTATTAAGCTTTGCGTTTTGTTTCGTTTAAGCTTAACTTATTTGATGAGAACCATAGCTTAGATTTTTCTACAGCAACATCAGCTTGAGTGTTAAGCTCTCTAGCATTTTTGGACGAATTTATTAAAGTCAAATCATCGGCAAACAAAGTACCTACTTTTAATGGTATCAAGGTAGATAGGCAAGTCATTAATATAAATAATAAATAGAATGGGACCTAGTACAGAGCCTTGAGGCACTCCATGCTCTGTAGTTTTTATTTCAGAATTAACATTGTCTACCGATACACATTGTTTTCTATTTTCAAGATAGGACTTAAAAAGAGCTAAAGGTAATCCTCTGATGCCATAATATTCAATCTTTTGAATTAGTATTCCATGAGAAACGCAATCAAAAGCCTTACTCAGATCACATAGTGTAATGGACGAGTAAAGACTTTTCTCGAGTGCCCCGACTATGCAATCAATTACATACGAGACAGCTTTGGTTGTGGAGCAGTTCTTCCTAAAGCCGAATTGGCACGAATTCAAAATATCATTAGATTAAAGATATTTAACTAGTCTAATTTTTAAAAGTATTTCCATGATTTTCCCAAATATGGGTATAATGGATATTGGGCGGTAATTGTCAAGTAGCGACATATCGCCTTTTTTAAAAATGGGTATGATTTTAGTTAATTTAAATATATCCGGAAAAATGCCAGTGCTAAAACAAGCATTAAATAATTTGATTAAAGGTCCAGCAATACTTGATATTGTATTTTTTAACATGGGTGTATTCATACCGTAAATATACATAAAGGGACAAAATTCACATAAATACAAGAATAAATATAAAATTTCATTTGGGAAATTAGTTATTGCTTAAGTGTTATCTTCCAGATATTCATTGACTGAATAACATGCTTTTGATATTAGAAATAGTTTTTATTTATTTTTAAACTTCCCTACTGGTCCAATATTTCTGATCTCATCTGGCAAATTATTATACAAAACTATTCCAGAATATCTTGTAGAATTTTCATATAATGATGAACTGTGAGCCTCAGTTCTCAAATAATCTCCTTGCCGTGTTGGATACTGATGAACGTTTCTATTCTGCTGGAATGACTGTATGTCGGCTTTTATATAGGTTATATATTTCAAGATATACACACAAGGAATAGTTAAAATATTGTTGTTTTGGAAGTATGGCCTACAAGATTCCCATTGCTTCAAATCAAATATTAATCTCACCACTCGTTTCTGTAATATAAGGATCCTTTCAGCACCGTTTGAATTTCCCCAGATTGTGATATTATACGACAGTGCTGAATAGATTAATGCATAATACACATTCAATAATTGTTTAGTCTCAAGGGATGATTTCAGCTGCAGAATTTTTACTGACTACACCTATGTGAGGCTGCCACCTCATATTTGAGTCAATGTACACGCCCAGAAATTTTGCACTGTCAACACGTTTAATTTGCGCCCCGTTTACTTTAACTAGGGTAGGTAATGCTATTCTTTTATTAAAAAAGTGCATGTATATTGTTTTATTTGTATTTACAAGTAGTTTGTTTTTGATGAACCAGTTAGCAAATTGACTGGATATTATATTTAATTTTTCTTCGAGTTCTTCATGATTAGGGGCAGAGACAGCTATTGTTGTATCATCGGCGAAAAGGACGACACATTCTGAACTGATTTCAAGCGCTAGGCCATTGATATATAGTAAAAATATTAGCGGGCCTAAGACAGACCCTTGTGGAACTCCCAAGTCTATGTCATAAAAGTCTGATGCATTGTTGTTACCTCGAAAACCAGGACGATCTAGTTTTTCCCTAACGAGAATCAGATCTAAACGGTCAAAGGCTTTGGATAGATCAAAGAATACTGCACCTACATAGAGCCTCTTATCTATATTAGAGTGTACATAATTAACAAATTTGTATGCAGCACTTTCTGTTGATCTACCATGTCTAAATCTATGTTGACTGTCTGACAGTAAACTGTATTTGTTTAGATAATTCATGTATTATCCTAAATTTAACATTTCAAATTATCAATTACAAATAATATAAAAGGTATTGTAGTATTCCTTCAACTTTTAACAAATAAATAAGTAATACATTCAATAGTAGCCCTATAACAATGGCGCAGTACGTAGAAGTTAAGACTTAAACTTCGGCAGTTAAAATAATTTAAATTTCATTGCCACGCTTTATAAAATACTTTGAGCTGAGTAAACCACTCTCCGCCCAAGCCACACCCACCTCTGCAATCTCTCATCAGACAGAGTATAATCAACCTCACTTTTGTGTTTGTTTATTTTCGTGTAATTTAAGAGTAATTTAAGATTTTGTTGTGATATTCATAAATATGAATCGCAAAGGAGGGACTGTTTGTGTTGTTCGCGGGTGTTCTTCCAAGACTGGGGGAAATATAACCCTATTCTACTTTCCAAAAGATCCTGCAAGGTATGTACAAAAATAAATAGTGGCGTAGAACTGAGCAGTGACCAGGTATAGTATCTTGATAATAATATTAATAATAAAGAGATAAGTAGATACACTTAAATTGTGCATTTTTTCTGAAATCCATTAGGATTGAATATAAAAAACTTTATTATGATGGAAATTCAAAAGATGTTTCGTGTGGCTCTTATAGTACATTGGAATAATTATTTTTGTTTTCAGAGTTGAATATTGGCTGAAAGATTGTAACCGAGAGGATGTATCAAACAAAAGGTGGTGGAACAAGGAAACATTTATTTCAACAAGCAATTCCCGCTATTTTTCCTGAAAAAAAAAAAATTCTTTAGTGGAAGATATTCCAGGTAATATTAGCTCCAAGGAACCATCCAGAAAAGTTTTGTTTCTTTCTGGTAAGTAATATTTACAAAGTGAGAATACATCATAAGTTAGTAGGGTTATTAGTATATTGTGTTTCTTTGAAGTTTGGGTGAAGGTTCATCATTTCTATTTATGCTAATATAATCTTATGACTCTTAATATATGACTGATGGTCGAACGGTAGCGCACCTGCTTCTCAGCCAAAAGTTCCAGATTCGAATCCCGGTCGTGGCAATGGAAAATACTGTGAGAGGGATTTTTCCATTATACACGGATATTGGGTTTATGTCCCTTGTCTTTAAATGTGTAGCCCCCTCCCACACAAGGCTCTTCTAGAGCCTTCCGGGATAAAGGGGGTCGTAATTACATGTGGTGTTATTATTATTAATCAATTCAGAAATCTTGAAAATATTAATTCTGAATATTATTTACAGATATAATGGTGGCTGAACATACAGAAGAAACTGGGGACCCTATGAGCATTTCAGTTTCTGTTAGACCCTCAACACCTGTTCATCTGTTATATCCTTCATCATCTACACAAACATCTGCTACTCTAAGTTGTAACTCACCCAGGAAGACGAAACTACGGAAAAAACTAAAAGCCTTAAGAAGTAAATTGAAAAAACCAGTGCAAAAGAAGGAAACAGACGGAACCCTTGAATACTTTGATAAACTGTGTGACAGATTTCTTAACGCACCATTGGCAGTGATAGTGAAAGCATAAGAGAGGTTCAACAACAAAAATCCACCGGCAAAAAGGTATTGTGCAGAATATAAACAGTTCGCCTTGACTCTCTACTTTTTGAGACCTCGAGAGTATTCATTCATGAATAACTTGTTATGTCTGCCAACAAAAAGATGTCTCGATGACTGAAAAACAAGCAGATTCTTTTGTTTTATTATTTGATAACATTGGTATTTTATTTTAAAATTTTACTTACAAACTGGTGTTTTGGATACCTACCTAATTTCAAGAAATTTTTCTGTATGTATATGCTAATAATATTATGTAATACAAATTATAACAGGAAGTTCCAAATGTCTTAAGTTTGAAACATACTGTTTTATCAGTGTGGAGTGAAGTTATATTTTAAAAATTAATAACACATTTCTCTGAGTGTATACGTAACTGGTATACAAGGTTACGGATATTGAACCACCAAATATCAAAGGCGCCGCCAAAGTCTTCGTCTCTGGGATAGGTACTCTGTGGTAGTATGTGGTAAAATATATACAATTTGTACAGGATTCTAAATTCTAATCTAATGTCATTTGTTTGTAACTTTACTAACTTTAAAGCTTACCTTTTTATCGGTTTATTCATTCCATTTGTTTAATTCACTCATTGAAAATTAATTTGGATACTTTACAACTATCGAATTATTAGAATATTTGACAACTATCGAATTATTCGATAGATCCCATCACTAATTTATATAATTTCTTTCATATACAACTTCATTTCTGTCAGTTCTTTATATAAGTGTAATACCTTTATAATCTATTTAAACAGTTCTTAATAAAAATGTTAAATAATCCAATTTTTTTCCATCTACCACTACAGCACATACAGGGTGAATCTTAGAGTGAGGGCAATATTTTTGAGGTTAATAGTACTAGTCGTCATGAACATGAATCCGAATTTTTTTTTTTGTAGGTTGTAAAATGGCCGAGTTATGAATTTTTAAAAAAAATTCGTGATTCAAGTTTCCTCTAATTCCGGCGCCGCTGGGCAAGCACTTACTGCATTACGTGTGACCGGTCGACAGTGTTGCCAAGTGTAGATGATATAAAACTCTCGCTAGCGCATTCCACTGGCGGGGTACCCAAATTCAAATAAAAAGGGTTTAAACAATATTCATTTTTCATCGCGCGTTAAAAAAAAAAAATTGTATTTATGTGTTCCCATAGTGAACGGTGTCGCCTCCTATAAATATGGCCCCCACTCTAAGATTCACCCTGTATTGTATGAATAAATATGTAGGTTATATACACCACACGTATGTGTGTAATGTGTGTATACAACGTGTCCCACTTAAAATGCCCCCCCCTCTAACTCCTTTATTAATTAACAAAAAAATTTGAAACTTGGCAATGTTAGTATATCCGAGGTGGTGACTCGAAATTTAAAGCTTACGTTAATTTTTCACTTCCGGTTCATACCGGAAGTGATACCAACTTCCTTATTTAAATAGGGAATCCTATACAATTTTCAAATATTCGATTAGCCCTTAATTTTTTGAATACGTGCAAATAGCACTATGTGGGTCTGGCATCAAAACTGTGCAAGATATTACCAAAAATGACATGTGCGATAGAATGCAAGTTTACGTATTTGTTTTACTAAACATCGAGATTCCCAAGGTTTGTAAAGCATTTTATGTCCTACCACGTTATAAAGGACTGTTTATGGCATAGTTTTGCCCTCGGTTTTGCGGCTATAAAGTACCTCTTTATTGTACTAGTAAAATAAAGTTAACTTTACAACTGTTATGCCAGATTTTGACGTTTTCAAATTAATATGTTCAACTGTCAATGTCAACACAATAAATTACAACAGTCATAAAAATGTCATTGAATTAATTTTTTTCGTTAATAATTAGCAGTCGGACATAAAGCTTTGTATGCAACTCGCCCATAATAAGGCTTTATTGATCTCGCCCTCTTTATGGCCTTACTCGTTACTCTTGCTCGGCCATAAATCGGACTCGTTCATTAAAGCCTTGCATTATGGACTTGATACATAAATAGCTATTAATTTTATGTAAACGAATAAAAAATGAATTATTATTAATAACATAAAATACTAATGTAAAAATAGCATTAATAACATAGGGAGATGGGTAACATCGTAGACCATTTTTTAACCCAACTTTATTACTATCTGCTACTAATAAATTTGAAGAATGTTTATACATGTCTATTTCGTAACTAAGCAATACTCAATTGTTTCAATTTTTCATGATAATTAATACTCATGGCAATCTTTGATTAATGCAATCTCGTAAAACAAATACGTAAACTTGCATTCTATCGCACATGTCATTTTTGGTAATATCTTGCACAGTTTTGATGCCAGACCCACATAGTGCTATATGCACGTATTCAAAAAATTAAGGGCTAATCGAATATTTGAAAATTGTATAGGATTCCCTATTTAAATAAGGAAGTTGGTATCACTTCCGGTATGAACCGGAAGTGAAAAATGAACGTAAGCTTTAAATTTCGAGTCACCACCTCGAATTTACTTTGCTTGCCAAGTTTCAAATTTTTTTGTTAATTAATAAAGGAGATAGAGGGGGGGGCATTTTAAGTGGGACACGTTGTATATTTATTGTAATATAATATACCGGGTAACCACGGATCATGGTAAACCCCCGCCATTTCCACAATTTTTGAGCTATCCAAATGAAATTTTGCAGCAGTAATGTACGTCCAAAAAGACTCATTTTGGCCCATCCGATTTTGTTTTCGACGTCCGGTTTCGACGGAAGTGACCTCAACTTTGGAATTTTAAATGGAACACCCTGTATATTATTGCATTTTTGGAATACTGAGAAAATTCTGAGTACGATAGAACTACTTTGGGGACTCTTTAAGCCCACTTGATTTTTTTAGAGCCAATTTCATTTTTTTATCTAGAGTGCCATGATTGGTCTAATTTGGTTCAAATGTACTGGTATAACTCCCAAAAAATTAGATCGATAAAAAAAATATAAAAATGGCGTCTTGGCATGCATTCAAATTTGCCCAAATCACTTTTCGTCCATTTTGAACAATTTCCCAAAAGATATCATAATGGTAAACCGATACCATAAAATAATACATTTTGTGTGAAATCCATTGATGTGCCCATCCTTGATAAATCTGTAATGTGCAAGTAATAAAAAAGGGAAATCATCGAACACAACACGTAATTTTATACTATTTATCACACTAGCCATGGAAGAAACAATTAAAAGACGTAACTTTGACAGGTGAATGAGTTTTTTTAGAAGTACATTACTGCTACAAAATTTCATTTGGATAGCTCAAAAATTGTGGAAATGGAGGGGGTTTACCATGATCCGTGGTCACCCGGTATAAGTATCAATCAGATATGGATAGATATATGAGTAATAATGTTAGAAAACTGACTTGTCTTGTTCGCCAAATTGAAAAAAATGTTCCATTCACCTGACGCTGCAGTGTGCTTGTTATTGAGTTTCGAGAAAAGTTGTAAGGATGAAATTTGTTCAAAATTTTATCATCTTTAAGATTGATAACAACTACCAAAGCTCTAGAACCAACCAATACCGAAATATTTGAAAAAAAAAACAAAAAAAGTCCAAAAATTTCATGGTTTTTGGGCCACAGAAAGTTCGGCCGAGGTCTTTTGAATTGGAAAACTTGGTTTGTCACTACTGGCCACAATATAAACAAGCAGAAAAAAAAATCAGATACACAACCTTTTGCACGGTGAGGCGATTTATTTGTTTCTAGCTACTGGGCTACTATACTACACTAAAATACGTTTTTCATAAAGTACCATTGAACGAGTATATTTTTAGAAACTTTCACTAAATCAAATGAACACAAAAAACAAAGTGTCATATATGAACTCTGTAAAAACGATATCTTACACGGTTGAGACACTTAATTCAATAATTAATCCACAAGATAAAAAAAATTATTATAATTTGCTTAAAAATTATTATTTTTGTTGTAATAATTATACACAGCAATATGAAAAAGATGTATAGTTTAAAGACATTTATCTCTGGGGGTCGACCGATATTTCTTTGAAAGATAAAATTGGCCGGACTGACAAAACCACCAGGTTGGAGCTGGCCGCCAAAAAATTTTTTTAAATACAATGTATAAGCTTTAATTTGACGTTAAATTTACCCTCTAACTCGATGGTGTAAAAGTTAACTTCACGATCCACTCCCGTATTTGGTCGGAATGTGATACTCTCCACGATATAATGCGGCAGACCAAATTTTGTTTTATTAATTAAGTTCAACTAAATGAAAAAGGTTTCATTAATTAACTAAATAAGATAAAAGTTGAGTCCGAAGGAGGGTGGTAAACTCTCCGTCCCACATAACGCTCCAGGATATGCCGCGGCCGACAAACGTTTTTTGTATCTACTATCACAGATGGTCAACTTTTAATAAAAAGCAAAAAATTCGATGATGTGAGAGTTCTTGCAGCCACTTCCCGGACTATCATTGTTTACAGCGAGAGTTATCCTATGGGCAAAAAGGGCAATTGCCCAAAGCTCCCTGAACTGGAAGCCCCCCAAAGCTCCCGGATCAATATGATCGCCCCCTCCCCGAAGAAAAATTCAACATTATACATGGGGCCCCAAATTCAAATTTGGCCGGGGTCCCATGAAGCAATCCCGCGAAGCCACTGACTGTATATTAAGCTTACCTATTTCTAATTAAGATTATTATTATTTATTATTATGTATCACTTTTGTGGATCACATGTATCCCAACAGCTAACAAATAATCCACATTCGGTTGTGTGTGTAACTGTAGAGTAATAATTGTATTTAACTAGTTAAAAACATGTTGAACCAATCGCATGCAATTGATACACAACAGTTACATCCGCTGATTGAGCCCATATATTTGTAGTTTATTTTTATTTATGAACTAACTAAAAATGTTTTATTTCACTTGACATGCTAAATACATTCATAACAAAATCCAACTGAAAATTTAAGCGAATTTTAAGTGACAGTATGGCAATGTAAAAATAAACACTGCCGATCAAAAATAATTCTTTAGTTAAAGTTAAAATAATTTCATTAAATTAGGTAAGATTTTATGTGATTAAGTAATTATTTAAATACTTACTGTGTATGCCAAATCCTACAATAAGGACGCCATGGTCTAAACTCTTAGGATTACATAAAATTTTCCAGGGATGTGACACTCCACCAACATAAAACTGCATTGCATTTGCATTGATAGCTATTGCTATAGGTCCATTTTCGACTAGCCATTTGGCCATATCATCTTCATTATGACTAATATTTAGTGCTCCTGTGACTTTCACACGAACTTTAGATTTGTCAAAGTGACATTTTTCATCCTTGGCGTCATACGGATAATCTGATTCTGATTCCAAGCCTCCCATTTTCTCTATAGTTCTAGAAATAAATGTTTAATTAATTAATTAATCAGTATTTTGGAGATCGTGGATAAAAATAAATAACGTTAAGTTAAATACCGAAAAACTTTATTCAATTTAACCCGTGACTATCAAAACTCACCTACGACTTGTTCTGAAATCTACCTACTTAATTATAATAAAGTGCTACAAATTAAACATTCGAATTAATTTCTGTGCATAATATATTTGTTTGATTTAAAAAAGTAGTTACAGGACATTATATATACAATTTTCGGTAAAAATATGAATTGCTTAATAAAACTAAGATTTCCCTGACAAAAATATTAAACCCTGGATAAAATGAATAAATGCTCAATAAAAATATCATACGCTCGATAAAAACAATAATATATATAATGAAACTTAGCCGACGTACGATAAAAAGGTTATATTTATATACAAGAACTAAATTTTCTTTCTGTGCTTATTTGGGATTTACGGCCACACTTCTGAACATTACCCAGATAATCTGAAAAATATCTGGATTATTTAAAAAATAACCTTTACGCCTGTGACTTTACAGAAAGAAAATACAGAAAGATGCCACAAATAACTTTTAGACAATAAGAACTAAATGTTAAAAAAAAATAGACCTTTCTTAAATGGGGCAAACGCAAGATGAAGAGTATAATCGCTCGATAACATTTTTAGACATGTAATAATAAGAATTTATTTAGGTGACCCTAAATATACAAATAAAAATAACTATACTAGGCCAGTCAATAAAAACATCATACATCGCAAACGCGCATGTATCTACGATTGTTTTATATGTTATTAGGACCCCTGAGAGTAGTTTATACCCAAGTTTGCAACCCTGAAAACCCTGTGCTACTCCCGTGGTGCTCGAAAAACTGTGAAATTCTGGCACTTGTTGCATTTGTTTTGAAAATAATAACTTAACAGGTTGAGCGCCGAGCCAAATTTCAATGTTTAGCCTCCTGGGCCAACAGTGGATTTGGTTTTTTGAGCATCGCAGTATTACATCTGTAAAGGTGTTTTTCAAAATCGAAAAAAAAACAAAGCAAAAAAATTAGGGACACTATTGTAACCTCATGCACCACTGAGGCCATAGAGGGCATGCTGTATAGCCAAAATACGTGTATTAGCGGTCACGAAGCTACTAGATCACATAAATGATGATATCCACGTTCTGCTCGTACAGACACACGTATAGTTCTGCTCTGTGTTAAACCGTATAAAGTGGTGTTAAAAGTGTACTTTTTATAAAAACAAAAAGTAAAATATAAATAAGAGTATAAATATCTGTATGAAAATTACAAATAGTAGTGTATAATCAAAGTGCATAGTAAGATAATTCTATTAAAATGTCTAAATGCATGGTGTGTAGTCAAACTGTAAACCAAAAAACGCCTAGCCTACAATGTGGTTTTTGTGCAAATTTCTTTCATGCAAAGTGTACCGACTTAACAAAAAGTCAACTAGAAATGATAAAATCTACTGAACTAATATACTGGAAATGTCCAACATGCTTAGAATCAGCTGATGTAGTAAACAAAAATACTGGGTGTTCAGGTTGTTCTATGATACCTTCTTTACTGGAATCAATAAAAAAACTAAACGAAACAGTTACTGAACTAAAACAACAAATCAACAATTCTAATTCAAATTCAAATAATATGAAATGAATTTTGAAAATATCATAAACGAAGTTGCGGATAGACAAAATAGATCTAACAACTTGATCATCTTCAAGCTTGAAGAATCTCAAGATTTATCCCTAGCAAACAAAAAAGTAGATGATGCTCGAAGGGCTACAGACATTATTAAAATATTATCACCTGAGGTAAACACTGATAACATCATCACTGCTAGAATTGGTAAAGTTAAGGACGGTTATATAAGACCATTAAAAATAAGGCTTAATAATAGAAGTGATGTCCTGAAATTGATATGGAATAAAAGTAAGCTTAGAAGTTCTCAGTATAAAGTATTTATTGGATTGGATGAGACGGTTATGCAGCGTATACACTACAAAAAAACCAAGGAAGAAATGGAAGAAAGAATCAGAAGAGGAGAAAAATTAAAACTGAAATATATTAATGGAGTACCCACTATTGTCAATGAAAAAAACTAAAACTCTCAATAGCTAATGTTAATATTCGGTCCTTGAACACTGGCTTTGATTTATTCTGTGACATAATAAATGATTTTTCCTTTGACATTATTGGTATAACTGAAACATGGCTTGATGAAGAATATCCTACTGAATATGTTGCAATAAAAAATTATAATTTCGTTAGAGCAGATAGACCTACTCGTGGAGGTGGACTAGGTATTTACCTGAAAAACAATTTTAAATATAAAATTTATTACAAAAATCAAAATTTTGAAAATGGTGTAGAACAATTATGGATCAAAATTAATTTAAATAAATATTCAGTTGGTTTATGTGTACTTTACAAGAGACCAAATGTTGCTGCAAATGCTCTCAGTGATTTTTTCGAAGTTTTAGAAAATATATATTTAGAAGTTGACTCGATAATAGTAATGGGAGATATTAATATAAATTTACTACATTGTGATAGCAGTGAGGCAAAATATTTTAATACAAATGTATCTAGTTTTAATTTAAAACAAATTGTAAATATTCCCACAAGAATAACAAATGTAAGTGATTCTCTGATTGATGTAATTTGTGTAAGTAAAAATGTAGCGGTTGATAATTGTGAAACCCTAGATATGAACAATATTACTGACCATATGCTAATATATTGTGAGATATCGATTGATTCCTATGAATGTGAAACTGGTAAGAAATATTTTAGAAATCTCAACAATATAGATTATGATTCTTTTAATTGTGATGCAGCAAGCCTAAACTGGGATATAATTTTTGATACAGCAGATTTAAATTCAAAAATTGATATGTTAAACCAAAATATTACTTATTTATATGACAAGCATGCTCCATTAACATTGATTAGACACAGTAGGAAAAAAAGTCCCCCTTATATAACATTTACCATAAAACAAATGATACATCTAAAAAATAAAGCACACAGAAAATATTTAAAAACAAAACATATTAATGATAAAATATATTATTTGGATTTGAAAAATTATGTGGCTGACTCGATAAAAAGAGAAAAAGTTGCATATATGCAGTATACATTAAATAAAAATAAAAGTAATGCTAAGCATATGTGGAAGGACTTAAACAGTTGGGAAATTAAAAGCAACAAAAAGTCAAATACATGCAATCTCTCTGAAGATATTAATTCTGATGATATAAACAACTTTTTTATAAACATAGCTAGTGATAAAATTATCAATGCAAATAATTTAGATTTTTACAAAAATAATGTCTACAATAATACTTCCACATTTAAATTTCAAAATATTACAACAGCTGATATATATAAGTTAGTAAATACAATAAAAACAGAAGCTTTGGGTATAGATAACATTAGTATGAAAATGATAAAAATGGTATTGCCACATATTATAGATGTCGTGGTTCATATTATAAACATTTCTTTAAATACAGGTTTGTTTCCGGACATATGGAAACAAGCAGTAGTTATACCCTGTCCTAAATTAGAGAACTCTATAAGTTTGACTGATTTGAGGCCATTGAGTATTTTACCGGCTCTTTCTAAATTTATTGAAAAAATTGTAGCTTTCCAATTAAAAATATATTTGAATGAGAATTCAATATTACCATCATTACAGTCGGGTTTTCGAAGCAAACACAGCACACAAACTGCACTATTGAAAATTGTAGATGACATAACAAGAGCTATGGACCAAAGCCAAATCACTTTTTTAATATTACTGGATCAAAGTAAAGCGTTTGATGTAGTAGACTTTGAGTTGTTAATAGCAAAGCTAAAGTTTATTGGTCTTGATGAGTTATCACTTAAATGGTTTACAAATTATATAACTAATAGGAAACAATGTGTGAAATACAATAATGGTCTATCTAAACTTAAACAAACTATAAGTGGTGTACCACAAGGAAGTACACTAGGACCATTATTGTTTTCCATATTTACTTTTGACATAACCAGTAGCTTAAAACATTGTTTGTATCATTTGTATGCTGATGACGTACAATTATATTGTTCTACTACAGTAAACAACATTAACATTACAGTGGAAAATATTAATATGGACCTATCGAATTTCTCGAAGTGGTGTACTAACAATGGGTTAAAAATTAATCCAAACAAAACTGTTGCTTTGTGTATTGGAAGCGAACAAAATAAGAGCAGAATAAATTTGAATTCTATTGAATTAACACTTAATGGCACAAATATAAGTTTTGTCAAATATTCAAAAAGTTTGGGCTTAATCATTGATAAATCACTTAGCTTTGAACCGCATATAAATAAATTATTTGGTACCTCTTTTATGAAGCTAAAAATGCTTAACAGGCTAAAATATTCACTAAATAGTGATATAAAACTAAAGCTGATTCAAACATTAATATATCCTGGTTTAGACTACTGTTCAGCAGTATACTATCACTATTTAACTCAAGCTAATAAAAACAAGTTACAAAGAATTCAAAATGCTGGAATGAGATTTGTCTATTGTATACCATTTAGATCTCATGTAACTCCTTATTTTGGGGATGAATTTAAATTAGAAAAAAGGTTCGTGTATTTGTTCTGTGTATTCCTTTATAAACTAGTGCTATTTAAGTGTCCACAATACTTATATGATTTATTAAAATTAAGATCTCAAATACATAACGTAAATATAAGAACTAACAACTATTATTCACTGCCACAACATCATTTAACAAAGTTTGAGAATTCATTTACGTATTTAGCACCAAAAATGTTAAATATGATTTTGTCATTATTGTCATTGTCTAGTACAAATTTTAAAAAGGCATTAAAGTTACAGTTAGCCGAATAAATACTAGTAATTATAGATTTAGAATTGGTATTTTATGTTATACTCGTATGTAATCATTTACGGATATTTAATCTATAATAATAGAATGTATTTAGTAATATAATGGAAAAGCTATTATGAATTTATTCTATTCTATGTTATAAAATATTTATTTCGTTTTCAAATTTCTCTTTTGTTTTATTTTATTTTATTGTCTAACATTTTGCAGCTAAAATATAAGATCTTTGTGTTATAAATGTTAGCTATTGAATTATTTTGCTTTATGTGTATGTATTCTTGTATATATAGTACCTACATTTTATGGGAATAGGTAAAGAATTTAATTAGTTTGTACAATGTATTTATCTAGGAGGGGTGGAAGATCGCTTTGGCGAACCTCGTCCTTTTATGTAATATTTAAATATTGTATAGTATTATATAGTATTGTATATTATTACATAATAAACATTATTTTTTTTTTTTTTTTTTTTTTTTTTTTTTTTTTTTTTTTTTTTTTTTTTTCCGTTTCGGAACGAAAGTGCTGGACAGTCTCCCTGTGGCCTCCGACACCACACAGAGAGAGCGCCAGCGAATAATCTACAGCAACTCCCCACATCCCGCAGGGTTAGTCACTGTAGATTCCAGACTCGTGTGCTCTAAGTAAACGAAGGGATCCCAGGATGACCGCTTTCTGCATTTGACCAGCCAACCATTCTACCGATGTTTGGCAGACAGGCATGGTCTTCAATGCGGAGAGCAGCGTGGGCTTCATACCTCCGAGTACACCGATTATCAGGACGACCATTTTGACAGAGTAGCCTGGGTATAGCACTTGGAGCTCGTACCGGAGATCTCTGTATTTAGTCCGTTTCTCCTCCTCCTTCAAGGCGATGTTTGTCTCAGCAGGTGCTGAGAACTCGATGACATACATCACCTTGGTCTGATGGTCGAGGAGGACTATGTCAGGCTTATTGGCGTGAATTCGCCTGACGGTCGGGAACGAGTAGTTCCAGTAAATCCGGCATTTCTCGTTCTCGACAACGGACTCGATATCTCCGGGGACGTAAGGCAGCACTGGTGTTTGGTCTATCTGGTACGAGTGCCGTAGATGGTAGTATAGCACTCGTAAAGCCGCGTTATGTCGTTGGATGTAGACCGAAGTCGCATAAATCGGGCATGCAGATAATAAATGCATGAGCGACTCCGGCGCCTGACGGCAGGTCCTGCAGTTGATATCAGGTACCTCTACACCCATCACGCGACTGCGATAGACCAATGTGTTAATAACACCATCTTGGCAGGCCACAATATATCCCTCGGTCTCCGACTTCAGCCCCGCTGACCTTAAAAATGCGAAGGTCAGCTCTGTCGATAAACCCAGTGCTTCTATGTTGTTATAGAAAACACCGTGCAGGGGTTTATCGACGTGCTGCCTGAACAGATTTCTCTGTTCGGCAGCTTTGATGTGGGCTGTCAGACGATTAGGCGGAAGCTCAGTGACTGAGTCACCTCGCCGGCCTTCTCGCCTGTAGTCGAACACGAGACCGAGTTCATCTGCGGCCCTCTGTGCTGCCCTAAACAATAAAGCGCCAACTCCCACAGCTTCATGATCTCTCACTAACTGTAGGAGTGGGTCCGAGCTCCTGATGACATTACATGCCATACTCAGTGCCACTCTGCCATGCATGCACTCCAGACTCAAGAGTCCTCGGCCCCCCCGTTGACGTGGGAGGTACACACGAGGAACGGACGATCTAGGATGAATACTCCTATGAATATTCATCATCTTGCGGGTATTCCTGTCCAATTGACGCAGCTCATCTACTCCCCATTTGACTACACCAAAGGAGTAGAGCAGAATCGGAACGGCAAGCATATTAGTGGCAGACACCTTGTTCTTCCCCGAAAGTTCTGATGACCAGATCTTTCGGAGTCGGTGTCTGTACTTGCCACGGAGAGAATCCTTTATTTGGTTCACATCCTGGATGTGGCGTTGTTCCACACCCAGGTATGTGTAGGTCTCTCCGGCATCCAAATGTCGTAGGATGCTTCCGTCTGCGAGCTGCGCATCTTCGTGGAATTCCCCGCATCGTCCTCTCTTGAGGTGGACGACTGCGCATTTGTCCAACCCAAACTCCATTCCAATTGCCCGCGTGTATTCCTCGACCACCCTGAGAGCATTTTGAAGTTCTCGCTCTCCGGAGGTATAGAGTTTAAGGTCATCCATATAAAATAGATGGGTGACCTTATGCCTCCGGTTGCTGGGTGGCCCACACTGATACCCGCGGGTTTGGCGGAGTCCAACAGATAGCGGCAGCAGTGAGATGCAGAAGAGGAGCGGACTCAAAGAGTCACCCTGAAACACTCCTCTCTTAAATGTCACCAACTCTGTCGAAACTCGCTCGGCACCGGATGTTATGGTGAAGCGAGTTTTCCAAAGCGGCAACAGTTGTTCGATGCATCTCACTAGTGGTGCTGGTACCGCAAGACATCCGAGCAAGTGTAACAAAAGCTCGTGGGATGTTGTATCAAATGCCTTGCGATAATCAATCCAGGCCATTGACAGATTCCGCTTGTACTGCACAGAATCCTGTGTAATACAGCGGTCTATCAGCAGGTTTTCCTTGCAACCTGCCAGGCCCTTCTTGGCACCACGCTGTTCGTTTATCTGCTGGTAGACCGGATCAACAGACCTCAACATCCTGGTATACAAGATACGAGTAAATAACTTGTAGCAGGAGTTGAGGCAGGTAATCGGCCTATAATATAAATAAACATTATTATTATTATTATTATTATTATTATTATTATTATTATTATTATTATAAATGCGAGCAGACACCGGTGTCCGCCGTGGCCTGTGTGGACGTTTCAAAATAGTCACCGGTGTCCTCTGTGGCGCTCAACCTGTTAAGGAAGCGTTTTTCGGGTATCTTTATACTACACTTTTGTAAAGCAGCAAATTTGCTACAATTTAAGCCCAACCAGAGCTCTCTAGGTCCATTGGTTGCGGAGATACAGCCAGTGAAAGATGGGCAATTTTTTCTAAAAAGTAAAAATTTATCGGTAGGGTCATATTCTAAGACACGTGCCGGCTAAACTAATGCTCCTAGAGAAAAGTCATGACAAAAGAATTTGTAGAAAATTGAATTAGCTTCAATTTAATCCCAAAATGGTGCCTCTAGGCCTCATAGTTTCCTTAGAAATTAAAAAATAGTAAAACATCGGATTTTGGGAAAATGATGAAAACATTGTACTGATTAATGTATTTCTTTAAAAAAACTTGCAAGAACTTGAATTTAACATAACGTAAACATAAAATAAACAACGTAAACATAAATGTAAACTATAAAATACTATTTACACAGTCAAGCACAAACACCTCAGTAGTTTAAAACTTCGCCCTTTTGGAAGGTCGGGGTCTCATCCAGTCTGGATTAGTGGGAGTGGGAGGGGGAGGAGAGATGAGGGTTTCCAGAGGTGGAGGCGAGTCGTCATATGTTGTTGGGTCATCCACATCCTCGTCCTCCCCGTCCAGGACGATAGTGGTGGCGTTGCTGCAACTTCGACCTTGGCAAAAGGAACATAGGATAGAGCACTTAAGCCCTGCCTTTTTGCAAGTGCACGGCCCTAAGCACCCTTTCTTGCATTTGCAAGCCATCATTTTAAGCAGGGTTTGAGGAGCGGGCTCTGCGCACATTGTGACTGGCATGAGACCTTGTTCGCTGGTAGCCCATCCCCAGTCACACGGGTTTTTATCGACCCCCAACCAGTTTTGCACCTGGTGATAGGTCCTCCAAGAATGATATTTTGCAGCTTTTGTGGTGGCGGGGAGGCGGCCGATTTTACAAATGCTGAGTATCGCAGGGTGTTCAGCGTTCCCTCATCTTCTCCGTAGAGGTTCATCAAGATTTTCTCGCCAGCATTTCCTACTTCTTCCTGGTTGGAGTTTGGATCAAGGAAAATGCTGGCGAGGTATATCCAGTGGGTTTTCTTTTGAAGACGTTGCACCACTTCATCTTGCCTTGCCAGAAAAGGGCAGAGGTGGTGTCACACCCACTGATGGCATGCAGGAACAAAACCGTCTGTGGTACCTGCATTTCTCCACATGTGAAGGAATTTGCTGGATATTGGGCGCACTCTGACCCATCTCTGCCGCCTTTCTAGAAGTACACGTTCGCATGTAGAGAGCTTAAGCCGTTGAGAAGGATCAGTAGGTCGACGTCCTCTCCAATGATGAAAACTTGGTCGAATGATGAGCTCTTGGAGAGGGCAGTCCTCACTATATCAGCATCGGCGTCTTCTTGAGATTGATGTACCTCGATACCCTGCCTCTCAAATTCATGGTGATCAGTCGGCGTTTGTTAGATTCATTTGAGAGCAGTTTTGCTTGGGACACTTTGATGGGTGTTGATTCATCAAAAAAAATGTCACTGCAGGAGAGAGAAGCAGAGCGTCGCAGGCATTCAGCTGATTTAGTGCTCCTCATAGCTGCATCTTGTGGCTTGTGGGTATCCATCAAAAACCATAGATACGTTTTTGCCAAAGCGGTTGACAATGTAGCTGACGTATCCCGCCACAATGGCTCTGACTGAATCATATATATATTCAACATATTTCATTTTAAATCAAACAAGAAAAACGGTATGTAATTTTGTTTGTTTAATGAATTTTCGGTATTTGTTTAGTGTATGTTTATTTGAAGCCATATGTTACATCTAAAATGTTACATTCAAATTCTTCCACGTTTTCTTAAAGAAATATATACCAACATTATTCAGTACAATGTTTTCCCAAAATCCGATGTTATACTATTGTTTCGTTATTGAGGAAACTATGAAGACTAGAGGCACCATTTTGGGATCAAATTGAGGCTAATTCAATTCTCTACAAATTCATTTTCATGACTTTTCTCTAGGAGTATTAGTTTAGCCGGTACGTGTCATAGAAAATGACCCTACCGATAAATTTTCACTTTTTAGAAAAAATTGTCCATCTTTCACTGGCTGTATCTCCACAACCAATGGATCTAGAGAGCTCTGGTTGGGCTTAAATTGTAGCAAATTTAGTTTGCTTTACAAAAGTATAATGAAGATGCCCGAAAAACGCTTCCTTAAGTTATTATTTTCAAAAAAAATGCAACAAGTTTTCTTGTGTCGATATTGACTGGCCTATACATACTGCACATTAACATGAAAGGTAGTAGGTACTATATACTAAATAATATCAAAGATATACTATATAAAATAAGGAAGAAAGGACATGCCAGGAAGAATGGGCTCATTTAGTGATATTTACTTTTTAATTTATTTTTGCATGTTCAGTAAGTATTGAACCCTTTAAATATATAGTGAAAAAATTAAGTTGCTAGCGTTAATATTAACCCTAATATTTGATTTCAAATTCTTAACATATTTGAAACGGCTAACGGCGCAGAGCGAGCAACTATGACGTCACACCACTCGACTCCACTGCTTCTATGCTATGAGATGCGGGTACGCTGTGCGAATATAGTGTTATTTTACGTTATTTAACTTATTTGATTCTGTTATTTTTTGTATATAAAAATATGTGTACTCTAGAAAATGGATACGTGAAGGCTGATTCCAACATTTTGCCGTGTGTAGACATTTAAATATACCTAATAACGATATTCCAACAAGAACATAATATCTCGATTCGGACAGCAAAGTCCCAGGCTAAGACGGTAGTTTGGCCGCAGAGGATACTTCTGATACAATTTATTTTTTACAAGTTTAATTCTCTTGTTTCTAATAATTGTAATAAATATTCCAATATAGACTTCAATTGAAATAAATATATGAAAAATCAATTGACGAGTGAGTGTTCAATATACTCACCAACATAAATATGAATACATAATATGTATTCATATTTATTATATTATAAAAAAGTAAATAGTTCAAAAACCGCAAAAGATAAATATACAAATATTATGTATTTTTGAAGAACTATTTTCATGCTCTTTTATATTCAGCAATAACAGATTAGTATTTTGTATGGTAAACACACAAGTTTGTATCATAACTTTTTTTTTAGCATTACTCAATTGTTTTTCTGATATCGTATTTAAAATCTGCTCAAAAATGACTACAACTTTTGTCTACACTTTTCTTTCTTTTTCCAAAAATAACAAATTTAAGGATGTGTAAAAATATAAACGATCACCCTGTACTTTTATAGTCTGGAACTATATAATACTTTTATAACCCCTTTTTTATCTATATTAATAACAAAATACAGAACAATTAAAAGATTTGAACGAAATTACCACGAAACTATATAGGAATAAGCAAGCGGCCGATCGCCAGGAGTGGTGTGACGTCACAGCATTTGCCTCCCTTCGTTTTCTTGCGCTCTATTTTCATTATTTATTTTGAGGGAGAAACAGTTGAAAATAATCTAATATTTTGCACATTTACTAACTACAAGGTGCACTTCCGAAATATGAAATAATTTTTTTTTTGTAAATGAGCCCATTAAGGAAGTTTATAGGACTACAACAGACCACAATTTTTTTCAGCTACTGAAGCACTCACTGAAATTAAGGAGGATATAGGCAGTGTAACGGCTGAAGTTAATGAAGTCCAAGAACCAGATGTAGCAATGAAGGATCTGATACATATCCCATCATAATTATTGGTTGTTTTTGCCTCTGCTAATACTTGACAAACTTAATTAGGGTTTCATAAATCCAAATTCATTACGTAGTTTATCATTTAGGATTATATGAGACACAGTATAAAATGTCAGTATAGTATACTATACTACATCGACCTGACTTCTATCTTCTAATGTATCAGATATAAATTGTGTAATGTTACTTAGGTTACTGACCATAGATCTATTCTTCATAAAACCGGAGGAGCTCGTGATCACATATTCTTTGCAACATTTTGAGATGAAAACCTTAATACAATTTCAAGACTCCAACCGTTTTCGAGCTGAACTCTTTTGAAGTTGCCCAAAAGAAGTTCCCCTGTGCTAGGTTAGTTAGTTAGTTGTAAAGAATTTGTCATTACGAGCACCTCTGGTGATTTTGGGACACCCTGTATATGAATTAATAATATGTTCAAAGAGTTTTGCAGATACTGGCAATACACCTATAGACCTATAGTTCTCTATATTCTTCTTGTTAATGAATGAATGAAGGTAGTAATGAAGTATGGTATCGACAATGCATGATGGCTAATCCCCACTATTGTGGTCGGACTCACGAACTTCACCGAATATTTCCTAGTGTAGTGTTTTGAAATGAAAGCACGATATATCAATAACTTGCACATCAAAAGAAGAGTGATAATAAAGTCAATTTATTATTATTATTATTATTATTATTAACAAACTTTCACCTTCTAAATAATTTGGACAAATTTTCTCATTATTATTGCTTCGACCACATTTAGTACAGATTTCATTTTTTTTACAAAACTTTTTCATATGATCAAAACCAAAGCAACCCAAACACCTAATCACTAGAATATACTAATATACTGTTATGATATGAGGACTTTGGGGATACTAGGATTTTTGAAATTGTAATTTTGGTTTTATTAATTATAACAAGGTAAGTTTTAATTTTAACATTTAAGATATTCTTTATTATATTTACTATTTAATATTTGCACGTTTAGATATTTAAGTTTCTTATTACCCTATATTATTATGCATGCTCTAGTATTTAAGTTGGTTAGTTTTTGAATTTTTAATTTAATTTTGGAATCTCCACTAGTTTAAATGATAAGCGACAGTGCGTATGATTTTCAGACAATTAAACGTGAAACTTACTATAGGTTTGCTATAACTACTCTTTTACCTTTCAGGGCCTATGGGGGTTCTCTTCAGCTGTCGAAGAAATGCCTTACCTGTTAATTAGCTACTGTGCACCTTTTGAATAAAGATTATTTAAAATTTTGAACTGTTTTTATTTAATTCTGATTAGTATGGATCTTTCAATGTTAGAGATCTTTATTAGAATGAATGTTATTTTGTCATTAGACTGATAGATGTCTCTGCTTTTGTTATAATACAGATGTCCAGTTGAGACGAATGCAAATGCTTTAGTTACTTGAATTAAACATAGATGGAACTCACAAATTTGTTTTATTTAAATGATGAACCGGTTTAAAGCAAAATGTCTCTTAAACTATGTCCCTGATCTAGCTTAAATTAACTTAGTCTATAACAAATATAGGACAGTGTCCTTGTGAACAGTGATACATTTTAAATCTAATAGAGTAAAAGTTTTTAAATTTAGTTCAAATTATTCCCGACACGCTACAGTTATCGTGTCGCATTTTCTACCTTATATTGGCAGTCCTGTTTTTAACTTTTGACACTTGATATTCGTGATTCAGTTATGGTAGCTGGCAGTTTTATAATTTTGTGTCCTGTTTGTTTGATCTGGATGAATTAAATAGGCCTTGGAAGCCCACTGGGATTCCGACCAATCAGATGGCTGCTTATTATTTAGGATGAATTTTACCTTATTTGCTGGTAAGTTGATGTCGGATTTCTATCACCTTATTGTGTTTGGCCTTGAACCTTTATTTGAATTTACAGGTACCATAAATTTTCAGTTTAAACTTTATATTTCTCAATATATTTCAGGAGCGATCTGGACGTGGAGTTGCTTCGTTTATGGCCCATCAACAACTCTCTGTTTTGTTTCGTCTCTAAGGACAGGCAGAAAATGTGCCAAACCATGGATTTCTAGATTTTGAAATGTCAACTAGGTTGGTATTTTCGCCTTTTTCTACTTTATTATGTATTTTTTCTATGATATTATGGTATTTTTAGCTTCCTCATTTGAAGATGAATCCTTGGGGTATATGTCGATATTACGTGATATAAATTTTACATCTGCCGTTGGGTTCTACGAGAAATCACTAACACGTGTTGAACTTCACGTCACTCACTTAGGAACTAATTTACATTGAGTCTGGTCAATTGACTTGACTGGAGGTTTTAAATTAATTGCTTACAAATTTTGTACAATTTATATACATAAAGTCCATCTTTGTTTAACCATAGTTGACAATCGTTCAACCTCTTGTTTAACACATGCCACAGACAACTATTAGGTCATTATTATTTTAAAGAAATGTGGCACTATGTATTTATATCATTTATGTGTTTGATTTGTTTATTTTTGGTTTGTTTCAGCGTAGCTGACCTTTTTGTTTACATAAAGATCGTTGACCTCTCTCGATTCAACAGGTGTTCTACAGCTGATTTAACGAATGGTTTTAAGATATTATATCCTTTTGTATTTGCATTTATTTATTGAGTATGCTATACGTAAGTTTCTCGTTTTAGTTTAGTCAGAAGGAATTTTCATTTTACCCTGTTTGATTAGTGGGGTATTGGCTTAAAATACATGACAATACGTAACAAGCAGCATGTTGTCTACGTAACTGTCGTTGCAACTCGTGAAAATCTGGAGTTACGAGTAAGACGATTGTTCTTCGAGATACAGTTACACAATTTCAGAAGTACATTGACGTTATTGGACAGCATTTTGAACAGACAACTGTTCATTACAACAATGTAATGTTCTGTATTGCAAAACCTCCTTATGTATAGCTAGGTAATTATAATAGCATATTATTCACCGAGGTGGAAATTATTTCATTACTGTCGAGAGCTAATGCTCGAGACATAATTTAAACTTTCCACCACAGTTTGTATACTATTTTATTTACACCCATCAATACATTATGTAAGTGAAATAAAAATGTTTAATATTTAGGTCGAGATTTAGGTATTTTTAATTAAAAAGTTTTAAAAAATAACAACATATAAAATTAACCATGCAATTCCTCAAATGTAACCATTAATATTAATAAGTAGTTTAATAACTGTTACTTAGTTGTTTGAATTATATTTTTATAGAAAATTATATTTTTATCAAAAAAGTTGTTGTTCTTTTTTTATTCAATTACACTTAATAAGAAGTCAAAAATATCAAAATTATGGTATTTACCCAGGTGGAAAGTAATCACTTTTCTCCGCTTTCCATTTTCCAAAAACTATTTTAATGAATTTTATTTGCTCCAAGAAGACTAAAGACAAGACCGAGATGAGACACAAGTGGGTTGTTTTCTGTCGGCAAAATGGCACCCTAGTACGGGTGTCCAAAAGTGCACTGCGCATTTGCGCTTCTTCTTTGTCTTTCGCAAATAATTCAAAACACCTGAATGAACAGAGACTAGCAGCGCCGTCTGGTGACCAAGAAAACTGACGACGTATAACGTCCCACGGCTTAAGAATCTCATGTGGCCAAGCTCGGTCTCCTGGTCTTTAGTCTTCTTGATTTTCTCATAAATGATTTAGTATTTTTAATGGAATTTCAATTTCTCTAGCATGACACAAGTTAATTAGAATAAATCAGAAGAATCATGGCACACTTAAATGGAAAACTAAAAACTAAATTAAAATAAATATTGACGTTTGAAATGTCACTTATGTGGTATCAATGTATTCGGAAAATTATGTAGAAATCAAAAATGCAATAATATACAGAGTGCATTTGAAAATCAAAAGTTGGGTCTGGTAAAGTTTAAGTACGGTCGATTTTTGAAATTTCCTAAAAAGCATTAAATAGTATGAGGTTTATAGAACAGTTTAAAGAAAAAAAAATCATTGTATGAACCATACGCAACGGAGAAAAAAAATTAAGACCTCAAAGGGGCGCAGCAGACCCCAAAAACATAATGACCTTGAAATTTCTGAAATATTTTGCCCCTGGACCCCCTGCAACTCATCAATTAGGACAACATGTCCCACACCACCTAACAAAGAAATAAATATTGAAAATGTCGCTCTTAAAAAAAAAACAAAGTCATATTATTCAAAATTAATAAATCATTGAGATGTAGTAATTTCCAAGTGCATATATTGTAATGAAGTGAATTTTAGCAGGGAAGTATTGTTAGTTTTAAATAAAATATAATTTTAAGTGTATAAAACAGGCAGGTAAAATTTAACAAACATTAATTTACTTCAAATTAAGCCTTCTGCACCGCGTCTTTTCCGTCTATACATTTTTAAATTATGCCGCGACGAATGCAATAATCCCGGTATTAATTCAAGCACTCCTTATGCAAGAAAACGCATCGACTGCAACAAGCCTGCAGTGCCAGCCGACATAGGTATACAATGCTTGAAGCCAGTTTTGCGTTCAGAGCGCAAGATAGGTAGGGATACGCATCATTAACCGGCTATAAAACTAACAATCCGGTCGTTTAAAAGTCAGTTGGCGATACGCCCGATCCTGACCAGACCACCAACGAAGTCCGAACCGCCTCACCGCCTAGAAGGAAGCTCCGCTGCTAGAGAGAGTAAGACATATTAGGTTAATCTATTATTTTTGACCGGTAATTTTATTTCAATTATTTTTCTATGTTTCTAAGTCAGTACAACGTCACGAGTAACGCTCCGGTTTGGAGCAAAATTGTGCTTCCGTGTATAGCATCTTGATAACCTGCCAATTTGACGTGTGTAATCGCTTACTGGCAACGTTACCAAGTCGTCGTCGTTATTTTCTGGCCTAGCCCTAAATCGCGTGAATTAGTTATCCCCGCGTAGAAACTCGACGTCTTGACGGCCTGCTGATTTGACGTGTGTAATCGCTTAACAGCACTGTCATCAGGGCGTCGTCGATATTTGATTCTGCTCCGTGTTAATAAAATCTGATAACCGCGAAACTCGACGTCTTGACGGCCTGCTGATTTGACGTGTGTAATCGCTTAACAGCACTGTCGTCAAGGCGTTGTCGATATTTTGTTCCGCCTGCTCCGTATTAATAAAATCTGATAACCGCGATACTCGAAGTTTTGACGGCCTGCTGTTTGACGTGTGTAATCGCTTAACAGCACTGTCGTCAGGGCGTTGTCGATTTTATTACTATTAACTTCATAGGCCCTGGGCAGCCAGAAAAACTAGTCCGCGTGTTCCGTTATTTCCATGTTTTTTTTATTTAAAATTGTACTCGTCATAAAATTAACTGCTGAAAAATAATTCGAACATATTTTTTGCCTGTAAATTATGCTGTCTTGTCTGGTCAAATAATAGATTGCCAACCGAACTTTGCTAGTAACTTTTTGTAGATAGAGCTTTTTACCTGCCGCATGTTTTCCGCTTAACCGCTTTACCGTATATTTGCTTACTCGCTTCCACCGTATTATTTGCTTGCTGTTTTTCCGCTTTTTAACAACATATAAAATTAACCATGCAATTCCTCAAATGTAACCATTAATATTAATAAGTAGTTTAATAACTGTTACTTAGTTGTTTGAATTATATTTTTATAGAAAATTATATTTTTATCAAAAAAGTTGTTGTTCTTTTTTTATTCAATTACACTTAATAAGAAGTCAAAAATATCAAAATTATGGTATTTACCCAGGTGGAAAGTAATCACTTTTCTCCGCTTTCCATTTTCCAAAAACTATTTTAATGAATTTTATTTGCTCCAAGAAGACTAAAGACAAGACCGAGATGAGACACAAGTGGGTTGTTTTCTGTCGGCAAAATGGCACCCTAGTACGGGTGTCCAAAAGTGCACTGCGCATTTGCGCTTCTTCTTTGTCTTTCGCAAATAATTCAAAACACCTGAATGAACAGAGACTAGCAGCGCCGTCTGGTGACCAAGAAAACTGACGACGTATAACGTCCCACGGCTTAAGAATCTCATGTGGCCGAGCTCGGTCTCCTGGTCTTTAGTCTTCTTGATTTTCTCATAAATGATTTAGTATTTTTAATGGAATTTCAATTTCTCTAGCATGACACAAGTTAATTAGAATAAATCAGAAGAATCATGGCACACTTAAATGGAAAACTAAAAACTAAATTAAAATAAATATTGACGTTTGAAATGTCACTTATGTGGTATCAATGTATTCGGAAAATTATGTAGAAATCAAAAATGCAATAATATACAGAGTGCATTTGAAAATCAAAAGTTGGGTCTGGTAAAGTTTAAGTACGGTCGATTTTTGAAATTTCCTAAAAAGCATTAAATAGTATGAGGTTTATAGAACAGTTTAAAGAAAAAAAAGTCATTGTATGAACCATACGCAACGGAGAAAAAAAATTAAGACCTCAAAGGGGCGCAGCAGACCCCAAAAACATAATGACCTTGAAATTTCTGAAATATTTTGCCCCTGGACCCCCTGCAACTCATCAATTAGGACAACATGTCCCACACCACCTAACAAAGAAATAAATATTGAAAATGTCGCTCTTAAAAAAAAAACAAAGTCATATTATTCAAAATTAATAAATCATTGAGATGTAGTAATTTCCAAGTGCATATATTGTAATGAAGTGAATTTTAGCAGGGAAGTATTGTTAGTTTTAAATAAAATATAATTTTAAGTGTATAAAACAGGCAGGTAAAATTTAACAAACATTAATTTACTTCAAATTAAGCCTTCTGCACCGCGTCTTTTCCGTCTATACATTTTTAAATTATGCCGCGACGAATGCAATAATCCCGGTATTAATTCAAGCACTCCTTATGCAAGAAAACGCATCGACTGCAACAAGCCTGCAGTGCCAGCCGACATAGGTATACAATGCTTGAAGCCAGTTTTGCGTTCAGAGCGCAAGATAGGTAGGGATACGCATCATTAACCGGCTATAAAACTAACAATCCGGTCGTTTAAAAGTCAGTTGGCGATACGCCCGATCCTGACCAGACCACCAACGAAGTCCGAACCGCCTCACCGCCTAGAAGGAAGCTCCGCTGCTAGAGAGAGTAAGACATATTAGGTTAATCTATTATTTTTGACCGGTAATTTTATTTCAATTATTTTTCTATGTTTCTAAGTCAGTACAACGTCACGAGTAACGCTCCGGTTTGGAGCAAAATTGTGCTTCCGTGTATAGCATCTTGATAACCTGCCAATTTGACGTGTGTAATCGCTTACTGGCAACGTTACCAAGTCGTCGTCGTTATTTTCTGGCCTAGCCCTAAATCGCGTGAATTAGTTATCCCCGCGTAGAAACTCGACGTCTTGACGGCCTGCTGATTTGACGTGTGTAATCGCTTAACAGCACTGTCATCAGGGCGTCGTCGATATTTGATTCTGCTCCGTGTTAATAAAATCTGATAACCGCGAAACTCGACGTCTTGACGGCCTGCTGATTTGACGTGTGTAATCGCTTAACAGCACTGTCGTCAAGGCGTTGTCGATATTTTGTTCCGCCTGCTCCGTATTAATAAAATCTGATAACCGCGATACTCGAAGTTTTGACGGCCTGCTGTTTGACGTGTGTAATCGCTTAACAGCACTGTCATCAGGGCGTTGTCGATTTTATTACTATTAACTTCATAGGCCCTGGGCAGCCAGAAAAACTAGTCCGCGTGTTCCGTTATTTCCATGTTTTTTTTATTTAAAATTGTACTCGTCATAAAATTAACTGCTGAAAAATAATTCGAACATATTTTTTGCCTGTAAATTATGCTGTCTTGTCTGGTCAAATAATAGATTGCCAACCGAACTTTGCTAGTAACTTTTTGTAGATAGAGCTTTTTACCTGCCGCATGTTTTCCGCTTAACCGCTTTACCGTATATTTGCTTACTCGCTTCCACCGTATTATTTGCTTGCTGTTTTTCCGCTTTTTAACCGTAGTTTGCCGCTTTTAGTTTTGCCTAGCCTGCCTGCTTTAAGTTTTGCTGTAAATACTTGTGCTTATATTTGTGCTTTATTTTTACCGTAATTATATTAAATTTATTGTATTAATTCCTGAATAAAACTTGTTCTGTTTTGTAATCCGACATTCTGAGTTTTCCTTATAGGTTAATTCGACCCCTGGCTTAACCGTGTCTTCACTGCAGTTACCCGAAGCCTCTATTATCCTGCTAATAGAGTAAAGTGGTGTTTCTGCACTCTAAACAGAAACTGGCGCCCGAGACACCGTCCTAAAAAGCACCGCCGCCCTTCAGGCGTCAAAGTAACCTCCTTCGAACATCCGCCATAACGAGAGAAGGTTACAATATTTCGGAAAAAGCGACAGACGTGTCCTAAAAAAACAATTTGCTTTATACGAAAATTAACGTATAGAAAACGGTACAACCACCTCACGAGCACGTAAATTGCAATATCTGTGCAACGACCATTATTTTGCATCTTAAATTACTCATTATTAACAAGGCCTCTTGTAAAACACATACTACATCTTACCTTTACATCTTTTGCAACAGACCAATCAGCTTATGTTATGATTATTGCGAAACGCATAAACGCTAAACGTACTATAATCTGTCTCACCAACAGAAATAAATAGACTCCTCCCCAAAAATGCCCGCTAAATTTGAATGGAATTTCTCTGTTGGTCGTATTTATAGAACCCGAATTACAAAGCAACCGCTAAATTTAACTGACAGAGGCCGACTCTACAAAGTACTCGCGAACGCGTTAAACTTTTACATCTTTTGCACCAGACCAATCAGCTTATGTTATGATTGTCGCGAAACGCATAAATGCTAAACGTATTAAAAACGTGAATAAATAGGGAGCCCGCCTAACTGTCAACTGTCATATTCGTTTTTGTGATAATTATTTCTTAATTTATGTCAGCTGTTTATGTTAATGAATTCGTTGAGATTTATCTTATATAAAGATATCTTACTTTGTAAATTAAGGTACGTATAAGAATTAACCTTATATGTTTCGTGTATTAAGTATTAAGGTATGTAATGCAAACGATTAATATTATGATTAAATGTTAAAACGCTATTTTTTTAAGGTTAGGTTTTCATTGAAAACTGATGGCTATTACAGCTTTCATTAATTTCATTAAGTAAAACTGACTATTGCGCACACCGTTCTGCGCAACCATAAAATTAATGGGGAGGAGTCTATTTATATCTGTTGGTGAGACAGATTATAAAAACGCGAATAAATAAGGAGCCCGCCTAACTGTCAACTAACTGTCATATTCATTTTTGTGATATTATTTCTTAATTTATGTCAGCTGTTTATGTTAATGAATTCGTTGAGATTTATCTTATATAAAGATATCTTACTTTGTGTATTAAGGTGCATATAAGAATTAACCTTATGTTTTGTGGATTAAGTATTAAGAAGCTATTAGTAGTCGCGCATATGTTCAAAATAGGGCAGTCGTGAGCTTGTAATGATTGAAGCAAGCGACCCATTTTATCCGTTAGTGCTTCTACCATAGAATGTGAAATCACTTCTTGGCCAACTCAGACACGCGTCCCCCCTGCACCCCATCAAAGGGTGAAATTTTCAAATGACTGTATCTCTGCAACTGTTTGAGCTAACGAGTTCGTTCGAATGCTAAAATGTTTGTATTTAAAAGACGAATAAAAATGCTTATTACCATTTATACGAATTTTTTAATAGTTAGCGAGATATTTTGAAAAAACTAATATTTCTAGAGCAACCCCTTTAAATTTTATCTAATAACTTCAAAACGCACAGTCCTAAAGAAAAGAGATACCTTAAATAAAAATTATTGCTTACACTTTTAGCTTCATTTTGGTATAGACATATATGCACTTGCGGTTGCTCAAACTGGTTTAAATACTGTAGATATCGGGGGAACGCATATTTACAGGTCTTAATTATTATGCTCTAGCTGTGCGTCGTGATCTAGTTTAGTTTTTTCAAAATATCTCGCTAAATATTAAAAAATTCATATAAATGGTAATAAACATTTTTATTCGTCTTTTAAATACAAACATTTTGGCGTTTGAACGAACTCCTTAGCTCAAACAGTTACAGAGATACAGTCATTTGAAAATTACACCCTTTGATGGGGTGCAGGGGGTAAACGACGCGTGTCTGAGTTGGCCAAGAAGTGATTTCACGTTCTACGGTAGAAGTACTAACAGATAAAATGGGTTGCTTGCTTCAATCATTCGATCAAACGATCAAACGATTAATATTGTGATTAAATGTTAAACCGCTTTTTTTAAGGTTTTTTTTTTTCATCGAAATCTGATGGCTAGCACACCATTCATTAATTTTATTGAGTAAAACTGACTATTGCGCACATCATTCTGCGCAACCATAGAATTAATGGGGAGGAGTCTATTTATATCTTTTGGTCAGACCAGCGACTTTTGGGTCAGATAGAGTATAACAAAGAATTGTCATAATTAACTATTGTCACTATATCTAAGAAACTTGAAACACAATCCATTTTAATGAAAATAAGCAACGAAAAATTTGTATACAATAATAACATAATAAGAAAAAAATTCAAATAGCAAAGTAGCAGCGTTTTATTGTACACAAATTTCGGCTATTCAAATATTGCTGCAAGGAAAATGGACAGAAACGCGAAAAGACACGAACCTAACCGAATGAATGCGATCTTTATTTTGTATTCAGTGTTGTAGATCGGCAACCAATGCGCTGCGATTGTAATAGTAGTAGAGGTGGGTTATACTGCCTCCATGTACGCATAAAATTAATATGTTCCTTCGGCAATTCAGACAAGAAATGTATTGGAAGAAGTTCGAGGAGTTGACATAAGTGAGCGTTCAGTAAGAAGAAGGTTCAACGGAGTTGGTCTGAAGTCATACGTGCCCATAAAAGCCCCACAACTTCAGAGGCGTCATCGAGTAGCGCGACTAGAGTTCACTCGAGCACACCAAAATTGGAATGATGATCAATGGAGTCTTGTTTTGTTCACAGATGAAAGTCGTTTCTGTGTAAATTGGATTGATGGAAGAGAAAGATTATATCGACAAGGAGAACAAAATGCACAATTTAATTTTACACCTACTGTCTCTTTTGGGGGAGGCTCAGTTATGGTGTGGGGTGGCATATGTTTAGGGGCACGCACAGAGTTGGTGGTGATTGATGGCGGCAACTTAACTGCACACAGGTATATTAGAGACATTCTGCAAGATTATATCGCACCTTTCACTCCACATATCGGGGAAAATTTCTTTTTAATGCAAGACAATGTTCTTCCACACACCACTCGCTGTGTTAGGAACTTTTTAAGTGGGTATAACGACAATGAATTGGCCAGCATGTTCTCCAGACCTAATCCAATAGAACATGTCTGGGACATGCTAGGTAGACGACAGAGGTCAAGAATTCCTGCTGTCCAAAACAGAGAAGTGAGAAATGCTTTAATTGAAGAATGGGAGAATTTGCCTCAAGAAATGATTGATGACCTCATCAGAAGTTTGGGAAGACGGATGGTAGCAGTTATAAGGACTCGTGGGGGTAACACACGTTATTGGAAAAAACTTTTGCTGTAAATTTTCTTATTTATTAAATGCTTAATACAAGTCAAAGTCTACAATTGTTTTTTGCAAAATCGCAATTTTTTTATTTTCTTTTTTTAATAGGCTTCCCAGTGGCACAAATCTTTGCTAAACTGTAATCGTTAGTTTAGTTTCGTTTTATGAGATCTCATTGGAACATAAAATAAAAACACGAATATATGGAGGAAAACTTAGATTTTATCTCCGTTCCTTTAATTTTGCCGGTATAAAATAATCCTTATCTAAAATAATTCGTAAGTAAGTGTAAAATGCATTCCTAGTAAAATTATAGCAAAAAAGCTTTTATTAAAAACGTACCTAAAGTTTACCGTCACCCAAAAGTTAATGTTACTTTCATTTATATTCAAAACTAAAGAGACAAAGGGGGTTGATCCTGTTACACTTGGTATATGTAGATATATTGCAGGTTTTGTAATTTAGCTCTATGTAAAATATATTTGGTCACCACATTTGTTAAGCACCAAAATCTTACTGGGTTCACTAGCGTGCTGGTCTCCGAATTGTTTTTTTTTTGAAAAAATAAATACAAATAGCACATTAAGTTGTAAAAATCATATCCACATGTTAAATTGCCTATTTCTACAACACTGACATCTGACGAAACAGACCCCTGGATAATATTCTTTCATTACTGCACACTGCCAATATATACAATCGTTTTGTTGAAACCTTATCACCATGTTTTAATTTACTAGATACCACCCTTATAAATAGAACCCTCTCGTGTGCCAAGTGAGTCATTTATCTTATGTGTTCCAAGCGAGTCAACTATCTAGTAGTAGAGTGTCTTAGTAGTTATCTCATTAAAATTAACCCCTAACGTAACATATGGTAGACGTGTTTAACCCCCAACGTATATATAAACCATAACGTAACAGTAGTCCCTACACTATAAAACAGAAACTGGCGTCCAAGACTGTATTCCAGAAAACAAGTCAAAATAAGTTATTAAATTTAGAAAATGTATAAACATAAGAGAACCACAAATTTCGCCTGAAAAAAATTAGTTCTTTAATTTCCTGTTGGATATTGTAATAAATTTGTTGCTTATTACTCATATTTTAAAATTGCAAGCAATTCGGCTGCTCTCAATTAAATTTATATTCTCTTTATTATCTTTGAAATTGTTATCCACGACCATGGTTTAAATGAATACCATCTTCTATTTGAAGAGAAAATCCAGAATTACGTATTTATTTCTCAAACGCAAAACTATAAATAAAATGGACTATACAATGTAAAGTTTTTAAGGTTACAGCTTAATCGACAACCTGCAGTTTGAACTAACACTTTTAAGGGGTTCTTAATAACTACAATTCATATACAATTACACACTATTAGTTTCATATCAACCATACCTATATGCATTATCCATAAGTCCACCATTACAACCTTCATCTAACTTATCACAATCGACAAGCTCTTGTTCAGAAAATTCTACCAATTTTCCATATTTTATAGCATATTGCCCTTCAACATTACCAGTTGTGCTAAAAGCCCAGCAACTTCCACAGGAACCTTGGTTTTTTACCTTTGTCACGGCACTCTTATTACGCCAGTCAAATTCAGTTGGTAAAGAAATATCTGGTATAGGAGCCTTCGTTAATGGAATATCATTTTCATTACGTAGATCCATACGTAATCCATGGGATTTTGAAAATTCATCAGTGGTTAAATCGGCGAATTTAGTTATGCCATATTTAGCAGTCCCTTGTTCATATTTATTAAGCAACTTAATTGCATCTAAATTATTTTTAAAAACTCCTAAACGATAGTTATATTCTATTTTACTCAAATAAATTTTGTTGTGTTCCAGCATAAAATCTTTGAACTTGCTTAAGATTTCCTTAGAATCTTCGTTTACAGCTTGCTTTTCAAAGGAATATATATTTGTATCATTTTCACAAGTTATATTCATTTGTAAACCATTTGATATTCGTTCCCATATTTTAAAGTTACATTTTTTGCTTTCATTACTATGTAGTTCTTCACAATGGTGAGTATAGTAAAATTTTGGACAATCAGAAAGGACTATTTCGGCTGTTATTTGCCACAAATGATCAGCACCTGGTTTTTTCGATAGTTCAATAACTTTTTTAACTATGTATTTAGAATCATATATAGATTTTAAATCGAGATAGTGCAAACCAATTTTAAGATAATTTAATATTTTAGATGTGCTGACGTCTTTACTACCATAAAAGGAATCAGAGGTAATATATTTTGATTCTTTAATATTACGTTTTAATCTAAAACTGTGAGTTTTAAACTCATTCCCACAAGTCGTCTCTACTTCTCTACCATTTGGTAGCCAAGGGCGGTCCCAAATTTTAAAAATACATGTACGGCTATCACTACCTTTTAGTTGTTTACACTTTTGTGGATCAATTGAATCACTTTTTAAACAATCCGAAAGCGTAACCTCAGCTTTAATTCGCCATAATTGGCCAGCGACAACTTGCTTCTTTATTGACAGAATATCTTGTATCTTAAGTTTATTATTATGACCTGATTCCATGTCTAAATGACTTAAAATACTTTTAAGATATTCTAAAGCTTTTATTTCATCTGAAGTTTTTTCAATTCCACCTGTAAAAGAAATGTATGTTTATAGAGATGAATTAAATCATACAGTAAATTGAGAGTAACCCTAGCATAACGTACATACAATTTTATGTGGGTTGAAAGAACTTGGTTAATTGCAATTTATAATGTAATTTTTGTTGTATTTCAATGAGTAATTTTTTTTGTTTGCCCGATGCTGAACAATCTCCCGTGACTTCCAACATTTCACAGGAAAAACTCCAGAGAATTATCTACCGCCACTACCCACATCCTGCAGGGTTAGCGACTGTAGAATCCAGCCTCATGTGCCCTAAGTAAACGGAGGGATCCTAGGATGACTGCTTTCTGCATTTGATCTGCCTAACGCTCTGTCGATTTTTGGTGAGCCAGCATGAGAGCTGATTTTTTGCTTAGTAGATCTCGGGAACCGTATAAAATATTTTTACAAACATATTTTCTATAAGAAAAAAGTACCAAAACAAATTGTTGCAAATTTCATTTAGAACACTTTGCTTTTGGAATCCAATAATAATACTGATACTAATAACAAAAAAGTACTGTCAAATCTAAAAGCAATATCTTAACAAAAGACGTTAGTAATTAAATATGTATTATACAAATGTAGAGGTAACAGTGCAACTGAAATTAACAAGAAAAATTTCATCGCCAAAAATATCACTTATGGTATGAAATTTATAGATGTTTTGTGTAAGAAGATATAACTAAATTATACATGTTATTGAAGACATTGAAGTTTACATTAATATTTTTGCTGCAGAAGCACATATTATACATATGCGACACTCCTTTGATCTAGCAAAAATGCCGGTGGCCTTGGACGTTTACTGTGGATGAGCTAATATTTTGGCTAATGGAAGGCAAAAGAGGACTGAAATTTACCAACTCGCCACCTGCAAAGTAAAATAGCGCCTGCAGTGTTGCTAGCCAGATACCACGGAAAGATCAATTTACATAGGGTTACCGATGATGCACGATGACTAATACGCAGCTAGCCAAAACGTTTTACTATTTATGTGTTCCTCCAGTCCCTTTAACATGGATGCATTTCTTACTTTGTCTGAAAAATATATTTTCCTCCTTTTCAGTGTCGCATATTATGAATAAATATGTGGCAGAAGTAGAACATAAAAAATAAAATTATCTGTCATAAATAACCTCCAATGAAAATTTTTATTTTAAGTAACCAACAACCCATTTAATGTAAAGTGTGTGGTTATTCGCTATGTGCAGAGTATAGGGTGGGGGTAATGAATTCAATGGCAGCGCTCGCAGTGGATAAAATTTGCAGTAAAGTAGGCTGTCAGTAGTAGTGGTCACAGTTTGTTTACAAAAGTAAATTTTGTAAACGATTTAAAAATGGGCCACTATAGTTGCTGTGTTGTAACCACAGGCCAGAACTCAAGTCTATCAAGGAATTATTTGCTTTAACAGATTCAGTAGCTTATTCGGCACTACCAAAAATTTTTGTACTTTTAATATTTTCAAAATTATATTGTATACTTATTTAGCTATTAAGACATTTTATTCTGTGGAAGAGTTTTTATACGCATAATTGTCAGCCGTGTGCACTATTTTTTTAAAATGATTTTTACAATATTATATATTTTTACCATTGTAGGAATGCCAGTGTGACCGTGTGATATTTTTTGTGTGTGAGTGGATAAATGTCTGTAATTCTTTTTGTTGACTAGTCCGATAAGTATTGTACTTTTGTATAAAACTTCATGTGATGAATAAAGATGTATTAGCTTTGTTCGCGGTAGCAATCCCGAACGTATTCAGACATCAGATTCATGCGCAGTTTGAAACTGGGCGTTCGCGGTGCACAGAATGCAAGTTAGGGATTAAAAATTTTGCGTTCGCGGAGCACAGATTTATAATTTTGAACTTGTTCGGAATGTGTCCAATGCATCCCCGGACACGGGCCAGAATTTCGAATCCGACGCATGCGTATCGCAGTATTATGTTATTTATGTTGTTGGCCTGTCAGTGTTTGTGGGGTTATGTTATACTATTTTATTTCCTTAATCTTTCCTTTTATCTTTAACGCGTTATTTATCAAAGTAAGCACATTATAATGCATGTTTTAGGATATTTTTAAGTGTATGTTATATTTTTAGATACCAAGAGCAGAACTGAACACAGAATACGTTCATAAAACGTTCGCGGATTAGTTAAAATTCGAGAAGATTCAGAACTTCGCGTGCGCATTTGAAATGTTCGAGATGAGTTCAAGTATTAATTCAGGATATGTTCAGGATTGCTACCGCGAACAAAGCTATTGTATTGTATTGTAACTTTGTTGCTTTTGAATTTATCGTAAATTTTTTTACCAGGAATTCAAATTTTTATAGAAAAAAACAATCGAGCATCGCATTACAGAGATATAGCTATCAACTTTGTTTTATCTTATGTAACACCCTGTATATTATTATATCTTTTGATTCTTCGTTTTTTCGATATAAACATGTAATGAAAAACGATATAGATTATGTGTAGAAAAGCAAGGGAGGCAGTTTGAACAATATCTTTAAAAAATAATTATATATTAATTGTTGTACTTTGAATTATGTAATTATCTAGATCTTGTAAAAAAAAAGATAATAGCTTACATGTTTATCAATGAAATTATGAAAAAACGAACATATCGTAATAATATACAGGGTGCTACATAAGTACAGTCGATAGCTATATATCTGTAATGCGATGCTCTATTGATTTTTTCTATAAAAATTTGAATTCCTGGCAAAAAATTAGTCAGTAAAGCAATTTTCACTTTTTTGATAAATAAAAGGCAACAAATTTACAGTAGAATCTAACATTTTCACGTGATAACCTTGTACATTGAATTTATTAAAAACATTGAATATAAATAGTACCTCAGAGTGTTTTCTCCTTTAACATTAAGGTCATTCATCTGTGTTGCATAAGATATAAACAACGACCAGTAATTATGCTTTCTAAAATACTAATATCTGTGGTAATTTTGTCATGTGGCATTAACTGTAATATAAATAGTATAATGTCTATGAATGAACACTATTTCTTTTGGTCAGGAAATATTTGTCTGAGGGATGTAGGAGACAATAGTTGTTTTTTTTCCTCCTGGTGTGCTGTTTTATGCAATATGTGAATCGTAATCTGGGAAGTTAAATTAAATATAATACTGTATCAATTGTATCATGTATCATGTTAAGTTATTGTGATTGACATACATGACACAGAGTAGGTTAGAATTTCCTCCATAAACTGTCTTGTAAAATGAACACATTTCATTATTTTAAGAATTTAACGGAATTTAAAAAACACTCTAAAATGATTAAGACATACAAAAACGCTGACTACAGTTATATGAGTGAGATATTGAGATCCAACAAGTAGATTTTAAACCTCACAGTGAAAAGAATAGAGAGCCCTGATGCTGGTCTCAAAAACTTTTTAATAAGAACCCAAAAAGGGACAAATTTGCAAGTCATTCACCTAAACTAAATTTTCTTATTGTGGATAATAAAATACAGGGTGTTTCAAAGTTAAAGGGACATACGATACCTGTGGATAGAGGGCACTTTGACGGTTCCAAATTACCCGGCATTAATGCATCAATCGTCCTTCCTTACTGAGATACAGGATGTTTCATTGATTTTGCCCAAATCTTTCTTTGGTCATAACTTTTGAACCACCCTGTATAATCGGTTCATACTTAGAATATATGGTTCCCTTATTTTACTTGATAAAACCTTATATAAACCAAAATCGAACTCCAGGTCCGGCTTTATGAAAAACTGACAATATGTTATATGAGATAATCAATGTATGGCAAAATTTTGTAGATCTGTTTCGATCATCGAAAAGAGCGGAAAAAATTAAATAGAGTAGCTCACTTAATTTCATTGCGCATTTCATTCATCAACCTTGATTAATTTCCGTAAATCCAATTTCATTGAAATGGTCGAGACAGAATTTGAAAATTAATTTTTTTGACAAAATAATTTAACTTGCAACAGTGACAATTCTTAAAGCTTCTTCTTCTTCTTTAGCTGTAGAAGAGAATATAGAATATTGTTGCAAATAATTCAAAAATTACCACAAGAAGAGTGGGTCCTAGGGCAGCGAGCGGAGGACTGACTTGACTCACTTCATAGCGATATGAAGTTAAGCAACAGCTACCGCGTTTAGTACTTGGATGGGCTCCAGGGAAAGACGCGATCTCGTTTCCCTACTTCTAGCGGCTTGTATATCAGCTATATCGCAGAAGCAATACAACTGTAGGCGAGAGGTGTATTGAGGATATACCATAGTTCGGAGAGGATGTAAAGCAGTCAGTCCCTTGTCTATTAAATGTTAGGCAAGTAAAAAATCCCTACTCTTAGTAAGATAAGAGGTTCGGCAAAATTTCCAGGTTGGGGGTAGCTCGTCTCCTGGCGTCGGTGATTGGCCCTGGTAGCGGAAATAGGCCGACGTTAAATAAGTTATTAAAAAAAAAAAAAAGAGTGGGTCATGCTTCAGGTCTTCCACATGTCAATGTTTGGAGAACACTAAAAAAGAATAATCTGTATCCATTACATGTCCAAGAGGAATCGAAGAATTCATAACAGATGTCTGTTTACAGATGAGGCACAATTTACAAGAGATGGTATAGTCGCGGAAAAAGATACATGAGAAGGGTGAAGTGCGGCAAGACGTATTGTGTGTATAAGCGCATTGCTCTTTCTACCATATTACGTCTTCCATCTCAAATATAGCTTGCATTAAAGCGAGAGATAAGGTCATTGCCGTATTATTAGCGCACACACATACAATCGTTGGGATGGAGATTTCTCCAGTCAAGACAGTAACGGACTTTAGAATGTTTAGTATTCCAGGATCATCGGAATATAGACGCTGTTATTGAGAAATATTTACTTTTATATTAAGTGAACTTGAATACTGTAACTATTGTATAGCCAATACTTTAAATTACTATTTATTTTGTTGCTAGCTGAACTGAGCACACATATCAAAATTGAAATCATAAACGTGCGTACAATAAAGTTAAATCCGGATCTGCGTTCTGTCCCGTCGCGTGCCTCAGTCCCTTCTATCTTATACATTTCCGCTACTATATTTACAATTTACGAAATTCACATGTTTGGGCAGAAGAGAATCCACATGCTATAAGACAGAAAACATGCCAACATCGATTTGCTGTTAATATTTGGTGCAGAATTGTCAACAATCATTTAATTGGGCCACATATCCTCCCTGATAGATTATCAGGTGAACTTTATTTAGACTTTCTGCAAAATTTGTTACCCGTAATAATGGCAAATGAAAATATTGCGGGAATGTATTTCCAGCATGATGGCACTTCACCCCATTTTAGGATTATTGTTGGAAATTTCCTAAATAACAATTTTTTTTCCAAATATGTGGATAGGTCGAAATGAACCTCACCATTGGCAAGGTCACCGGATTTCAATCCTATTGATTATTATCTTTGGGGATATTTAAAAGCAAAGGTATATGACGTAGCCATTAAAATAGTAGAGAAGAACATTTGGAACGCATTAATAACGCTTGCGTAGAAGTTAGAAATAATCCAGATATGATTAGACGTGCAATTAGAAATATTAAGGAAATGTATTCAACAAAATGGAGGCCACTTTGAACAGTTATTGTAGTTATATATTTATTACTTTTACTTATTTATTATTACTGTACATAATATTATGTTTAAATGTAAACTAACAAAATTAAGTAGTATTTTGCTTTATGTGTGCAACTCTACCTTACTTTTAAAATTATTTTACAATAATTCACTTACCTAGTCTAGAAGTTTAAGACTGCTGCAAGTTAAATTTTTTTGTTAATTAAACACTAAAATAAATTTTCAAGTTCTAACTGTCTCGACCATTTCAATGAAATTGGATTTACGGCAATTAATCGAGGTTGATGAATGAAATGCGCAAACAAATTAAGTGAGTTACTCTGTTTAATTTTTTCTGCTCTTTTCGAATATCGAAACAGATTTACAAAATTTTGCCATACAACATATTGTCAGGTTTTTATAAAGCCAGACCTGGATTTCGATTTTGGTTTATATGAGGTTTTATCAAGTAAATTAAGTGAACCATATATTTTAAGTATGAACCGATTATACAGGGTGGTTCAAAAGTTATAACCAAAGAAAGATTTGGTCAAAATCAATGAAACATCCTGTATCTCAGTAAGGAAGGACGATTGATGCATTAATGCTGGGTAATTTGGAACTGTCAAAGTGCCCTCTATCCACAGGTATCGTATGTCCCTTTAACTTTGAAACACCCTGTATATCTAAGCTTTTTTACAGATATTGTACTTTTCTTTTTTTTTTCGCCTTATTACTTTAATACGTAACTGTTGTTTAATTCCTTTTTTAATTATAATATGCGAAACTGAGTTTCTAAGTATACATTTAAATAAATATCAAGAAGCTAAAATGCACATATTTTTGCTACATTTTTGAGTGGTATATATTTCAGAGAATAAATATTAGATAAAAAATCAAGCCACATTATGCGCAATTTCAGTTATTATACATCAACTGCATTTCCTTGACAATCAAATCATGGCCAATTATCGTATAAATCACAAGAAAGTTTTAATGACACTTCACAATGGTGGTTTTAAAAACATATTTCCAACATTTCCCTTATATTAATTTAATAATTTACTAAGTATACTGTCAATTAACTTTGAAAGGTCTCAAAATATTAATAATATAATCTTACCTAAAATCATATTTTCTTTTTTATTTTTTAATTTGACATCAACTAAATCTACTTCAATGGGTACAGATCTTTTATTTATAATTTCTGTATAATCAAAACTGTATTCTTTATCACTATCATCACATCTAACAGTCGTTTGTCTTTTTTTTAGCCAAGGTTGATCCCATACTACAATATCACATAATTTTGCTTTCGTATCTGGCAGAAACTCACAATTTTCCAATAATCCAGCATCATTCTTTATGCAATCTGATAGAGAAATATTAGCTTTTATATGATATTTAATTCCCGAAACAACTTGAGATGTAGCCAAAACTATATTCACAAGTTTATGTCTATTGGGAAAGTTGGAGTTAGAATCTAATTCAGTCAACGTGTCTCTGGTAAACTCAAGAACTCTGGGATCGTCTAAAGATATTTCTGAAAATCCTCCTACTTGAACTTCTCGACGATATCGGCTATAATTGGTCCTATTTTTATCATATTCATCTTTTTTAATATTTTGACATTGAGATTTTATTACGTTTGGATTTGAAAAATCATCTTCTACATGTACTTGTACTTTACATATTTTAGTAAGATTAGTTAATAACTTCTTTCCACAATTTTCATTTTCCTCATTTTCTAAGCACTGAGATATACCCAAACGTAAAATTATTTGATAGTAAATTCCATCAAGTTTTAATTTTTTTGCACCTAAAATCTGTAAAATGACTCTCTTGTGGTTATCATCATCAATGCTATCTAATGTTGAAGCTGCAAAATCGGCCAAATCTTTCACTAATAATTTTTCATCCTAAAAATATTATTTATTTTATTATTATATTGCGAAGGGAATCCATATGTGAGTAATATGATCAGAAGGGAAGGTGTAAAATAATAGTCTTAAATCTCACAACTCCTTTTTAACAAGCTTGTTAAAAAGGAGTTGTGAGATTTAAGACTATTATTTTACACCTTCCCTTCTTATTTTATTATTAATTTAATATTACATTTGGCAATGTTATAAGAAAAAAATACCTAGAAATAAATAATTAACGACAACAAGAGAATATACAGTGTCCGCCAAAAAAAAGTCTGCACCATATGGGAAATTATTTTGAAATTGACTTTCAGAAACATTTTATACTTGATAAAAGTTTGTGCATGGTCTCAAACAAGTAAGCGTCTACACATGTTTGTGTTAGTCCAGGCGCTTAGGTCGGAAAATCAAATTATTTAAAATTGAGTCAAGAGTAAACTAGTACACTGCGCGTCATATAAATGTGGTACAACAGTTAACAGTTGTAACTCGAAAATCAGGTTTTTTTAGTTGTGTATGGTGATCTTCCTGAGCTTGACTGATGCAAACTGTCATTTAAGAGCTTTGTAGGTTATGATCAAATCAGAGACGTCAGAATTGCAACGTCTCCAGTCATAGCCCTCTACAGTTTCAAGCCATGAAGTTTGAAATCTGGCAACGCGACAGGTAGGCCACTCTGGTCGTGTTGTTTACCAGCGGTGTTTGTTTAGTAATTACTTTTTAGACTTTGTACTGTTTGTACTTTAGTACTGTGTTATTAAGAATTATTATTAATAATTCATTAACTTCTCTTATTTGAAGTTTTTAAACTGGTCATTTAGTGAAAACGTCATGTGACAGATAATGGATGCAAACAATGTTTGAAGTTAGGCAAATGATAATAATTTAATTAAATTAAAATATTTAAGCACTAAAAAGGTATGTATATGATTGACTTACCAGTATTTTATAACCTGTTATAAATATAACATAATATAATAATGATATAAACTTATAAAACAAAAATAAAATAGTATTGTACACCTTGCAAATTGATATTTATAAATGAATACAGTTTATTTGACAAATGTTACAAAATTACACATGTTTCTATCAGTGGATGTTATAAATTTATAAATTGTTTGCATCCAATTCTTTGACATTACATATGACTCATGACGCGCACTAAATATGCGTTTATTTTTTATATTGTAGATGCCTCGACATTCCTGTATACTATGCAAGTACTTTAAAAACTGAATCCTCAAATAAATAGTAGTTCATTCCGGTGTCCCACAGGGATCACACTGTGGTCCTCTGTTTTTTATACTATTCATTAATAATATTACTGACATTTTTTTGTATTCTAAGTGTTTACTTTTTGCGGACGATTTAAAAATATATACAACTGTAGAAAGCATCAATGACCAAATTAATTTACAAGATGATTTGAACAGACTTTATGAATGGTCACTGATGAATCTTCTTGATCTTAATATCAAGAAATGCTGCTCAATTTCATTCTCAAGGGCACGTACCACCCTTGAATTTCAATACCAAATTGATAACAACATTCTTCAGTCCGTTACTGAATTTCGTGATCTAGGTGTTACCTTTGATTCACTATTAACATTTGTTAATCATGTAAACAATATTGTTTCCAACTCACTTAAAGTTTTAGGATTTGTTAATAGATTTGGTAGTGAATTTTCCCATGATGTTCAAAAAATTCTGTATTGTTCATTGGTGCGTTCCGGTCTTGAATACTGCTCAACAGTTTGGTCTCCTCTCTACAGATCGCATTGTAATCTCATAGAAAGTGTGCAAAAGAAATTCTTAAAACATATCGGTTTCAAAATGGGTTTTCCAATCAATAATAATATGGATTCATTGTCACTGTTAAAAACACTTAATATGGACACATTAGAAAACCGGAGGTTTATAGCTGATATGTGCTTTCTTTTTAAGTTAATATCATATAACATTGATTGCCCGTTTTTATTAGGTCTAATTAATTTTAATACAATGAATAGGACAAGAAGCAGTAACCTTTTTAATATTATTTTTCATTCCACCAATTATGGATTTAACAATTTAAAAATAAATTATACAAGTATTTAGTAAGTAAGGCATTTTACTCTGTTGAAGAATTTTTATCCTTGTAATGTTTAGTGTTAGTTTTACTCTAATGAAGAGTTTTTATTTCTGTAATGTTTCTTTTTATTGTATAATTTTGCCTAGCGTAGGAACTAGTATTTACTTATCGACAAGTCTGATAATTGTTGTACATTGTAGTGCAATATTTAAGAGATGAATAAAGATATATTATTATTATTATTATTATTACTGCCCTATAACTAGGTCCTTAAGGAACTATAATAACCTTGAAAATAATTCTGTTGATTTCTGCTATTCTTTGGCTCAATTTAAATCTAGAATCCGAGCACAATTAGTTTGATTGTTGATGCTGGTCTTGTGCCTGTTTAACTCGCTTCTGTGTTATAATATACGGGGTGTCCAGGGGGTCGGGAAGCGGTTGAATGTGTATGTGTCTATGTTCGACCGCTTCCAGACTTTTTGGACGCCCTGTATATATATGTGATAGTGATTTTATTTATATAGTTTGTTATACCATGTGATTTTTTTTTTTTGTACTAAATATTTTTATTACCCAATTTTTATCTATGTTGTTTTATGTTGTTATTCCACAATCCACATTTTTTGCAATCTTTGTACTAATGGAGTTTTTCCGTAAATTGAATAAATAAATAAATAAATAATAATAAAATAGTATTTATCCTTTCCCAAAGGATCCAGTGCCAAAAAATGATGCTTCATTAAGTGGAATTACAAGTGTGTGTGAACAATTTTTATTTATTTATTTATTTATTTATTTATTATTCCACATAATTACATATCAATTACATATTTATTAATATTTAGCGCCTAAGCCGCAAGACTTGTTTTGCGCTTTATAAGTAAAAATTAAACATTCAAAAATAAACACAAAGTATATCTAACACTTGCAGTGACTTATAAACTTAAAAATAAATCTATTACCAGTTATTCAGTTCAAAAGACAAAAATTTACTCATATGTTTCATATAAAGTAAATCTATATTTTGAGTTGAGAGCGACATTAAATATATCAATATTATCAATTATGAATTTTTTTACAATTTTATTGAATTTTTCTTTATTTACTGATTTTCTGAGAGAGAGGGGTAGCAAATTATATAATTTCGTACCAGAAAAATTCACAAACCTTTGACAAACATTTTTTCCATACTTTGGGACTTTCAGTAATTCATTGGTCTGTGATCGTGTGTTGTGGTATATGTTTGTTTTATTTACGTGAGTTACTTTTGATATTTTATGTGTTAATATTACTGCTGCCAATATATAAAGTCCTTTTATATTTAGAATTTTATTTTGTTTGTATAGTTTTTCAGAACTATACAATCTATCTTTTTTAAATATAATTCTTAGTAAATAACTTTGTGAAGTTTGAATAGTTGTGTATGCATTATTATACGATCCACCCCAGCAGCTTATAGAATATCTTAAAATAGACTCAACTAGGGAATTATAAATTTTATAAAAATTGTTTTTTTTTTATCGTATTTCGTCTTTTTACATAGTTCCATCTCTTTGTTTGTAAAATCATTAATGTTATTATTTTATTTTATTGTTATTTTACTACTATTTTAAATTTTAAATTTGTGTGCTCTTTTACTGACATGTCCTATGTCCTAATTATGTGATCTCTTGGATAAATAAACATATATTATTATTATTATATTATTATTATTATTATATATTATCAGCATAGTTTGCCGATTTAAGATATCACGTAATATATAAAATTTTGGTATTAATCGTCTAATGCATTTGGATATACACTATTGGTAAGGACGAATCTGGGAGGCCGATATAAATGCATCAGACGGAGATAACTTAAAGCATTTACAAGTTAAACAGACAACGCGGTATCCCCTACCTCCCACCTTCCATTCTTTACAACACGCAGTCGAAGGGGACAACGGAATCAGCCAAATGTGTCGTCCGGCCGCGATGTCGCGTCCAACAAAGTTATTCATCAATAAGCCTTCCTCCTGCGAAGTACAAACTGTTATTTTTAAAATACAAGTTTTTATTTCGTTTTTAGGTTTAAGGCTAATAAATAACATCAACTCTTAAACCGCTATTGTATTGTCAAATGCAACAGCGATAAACATGATAAAAGAATGAAAACATCGTAAAAATATCTCACGGCCGTAAGCTGAACCGATGGCTGTCGTCGCACACATCCCCTCTTTAGTAGGAGTGTAGGAATGGTTAGGCGTCTCTTGTTAACTGAAGGCTTTGTACCTATGTACCTTCTCTCTTAGTTGCATTACAGATTTCGCATTCCTAGATTAATATTTGCCAATAGTGTATATTCGGAATGGCTATGCCACTTCAAATGTTCATCCAGAATTACCCCTAAATACTTTATCTCTTTGACTCTTTCAATGCGTATATTTTCAAAATGTATATTAGATATATCAGGTGTATCAACAGTTGTGGGGGTAAATGTGAGAAATTTTGTTTTTACGTTGTTCAGTGTTAAAAAGTTACTATTAAGCCATGTCGATACTTTCCGTAGTGCGGATTTGGAATTCTCCAGGGCATTTTCCCAGCTATCACCTTCACACACAAGGACAGTATCATCCGCATAAGATAATATATGTCCTCCTGTGTCCAGATTGCAAAAATCGTTAATGTATATCAAAAATAAAATGGGACCTAATACTGTGCCCTGGGGGATGCCAATCCGCACTACTTTGTTGTTACTAATACAATCATTAATTTTAACACACTGATTTCTTTCGGTGAGGTAGTTCTCGAAAAGTGTCAGTACAGTTCCTCTAATACCAATTTTTTCACATTTCTTTAGTAATTCGTCATGCGGAACAGTATCGAATGATAGATAGATAGATAGATAGATATTTATTTGTTCTCTCATAAATACCATTACAGTGTAGAACGTGTCAATAAGTTACAAAGAATAATACTACAAATAGGGTACGAGACATGATTTGGATATAAGGCAAAATAGTAGATGTATGTTAAAAAAGAAAAAATTTGACAAAACATTACAGTATTTGAAATTATAATAATACTAATGACTATAAGGAACTAAAAACTAAAACTAACACTAAACAATATTCGGGGTGCTACAAAAATGGGGGTCATCATAAAATTCTCCCACGCTGTAGTGGGCCTTTTTTATTAAGGTATTGTAGAATATTATTTTTAATTTCTTTATTGGCTGATTTCTAATTAAGATTGGTAATTTGTTATACATCTTTATTATAGAATATTTCACATTTTTTTGTAGGTAGGTAAAGTTCATTTTTTCATTAATTAGATCAGATTTATTTCTGGTGTCATGGTTATGCTGCCTATCACAATTGTCGATAAGGATGCTTTTTTCAAATCTAGAAACGTGCATAAGGTTTTTTTGTTTTTGTTAAAGTTTTCAATAATCGTATTAATAAGTGAATATATCGCATTTTCCGTACCCTTACCTTCAATGAACCCAAATTGGTTTTCAGAAATTATTTTATATTTATCGATGAATTCCATTAGTTTAATTTTTAAAATCTTTTCAAAAACTTTTGCAAAACAATTTATAACACTGATAGGTCTATAATTATTCTTATCCGTAGTGTCACCCGCTTTAAAGATAGGAGTAACGACCGATTCTTTAAATTTACTAGGTATTTCACCACTTTTAAAAATACTATTTATTATATATTTAACAGGTTTCAAAATGTATTTGTGAGTATTTTTTATTATTGAAGCTGTAAGACCATCCAATCCTGGAGCGGAATTATTTTTTAAATTATTTAATTGCAATATTAACTCATTTTCTGTTATTTCTGATAAAAAAAAAGATTGTGATTGTACAGTTATATTGTCTGTTTCTGTGTTATGTTTCAATTTTATTTTATTTTTCAATTCAATTCCAATATTAGTAAAGTAATCATTGAAAGTATTTGCAACCAATATATTATCTTTTGTTAATATGCCGTTTACGTACAAAGATATATCTTTATTTTTTTGCTTATTGGTATTAGTAGCCTCAGATATTATTTGCCATACTATTTTATAATTATTGTTTACGTCAATGATTTTTTGTTTATAATACGAATCTTTTGTTATTTTTATTAATTTTGTTATATAGTTTCTGTATTGTTTATAATAATTTTTTAATTCCACATTGTGAGGTTGTGATATTACTTTTTTTTCAGTTTGTCTCGTCTTTTTATAGAATTTAATAAACCATACGTTATCCAAGGTTTTATTTTTATAGATTTGTTTGTTAGCGTTTTTTAGAGTTTTTTTCTATATAGTTTTTATACTTATTAATAAAGTTGTTAGTTGCATCCTCGACATTAGGATTACTTAAAATGTCAATCCATTGTTCTTTTTCGAGATCTTGAAATAATTCGTCGTAATTTATTGTCTTTATTACTTTTTCTGTATTAGTTGGAGTTTGTTGTGTTTGATTGATACATTGTATATTAAGAGTTATTGGGTAATGGTCAGTTAAAGTGGCTTTAATAATGGATGGTTCGATCTTGATATTCTCTGTTAGGTAATTTTTATATCTGACAAATATATGGTCGATGCAAGTTCGTGTTTGCTCTGTTTCTCTTGTGTAATCATTAATGTAAGAAGTATAATTATATTTATGCACAATATGTAAATAGTTATTAACATTTTCCAAATTAGTATTTTTTATATTAATATTTGTATCACCTATAATTATTTCAATGTCTTTTTTTTTAATCGAGTTAAATATACGTCTAAATCATTGTTAAAGATGTCTACATCTATCTTGAGGGTGATCTGTAAACGGCAATTGTTCCTATTTTTATATTATTTAATTCAAATTCTATGTGCATTATTGTGATTTGTGTGAGTTTAATACTGTCTATATTGACAGCAGTAATATCATTTTTAATATATAAAATAATTCCATCATTTTGGTTAAATTGCCCATTATTGCTATATATCGGGTGGTCCAAAAAAAACCGGAATTTTCATTTTACCTTATAACTTTTTTATTTTTTCAGCGATTTTCAACTTTTTGGATTCGTTCGACAGCTAAAGCTTTCAGCTAAACGATTCTCTGTCAGAAGCTGATATTATGATCATAAATGTCAAGGCAGACGTATTTAAACTTGGGCAATTTTTAATAACCGCTGGAATTTTGTTGAAATGCCGAATTTACAAACGGCTTGTTTCATCATCATGAGTGGCCTTGTGGCAATACTTTGATGGGTAGTTTTAAAAAATCGGTCAAAGAACTACGGAGCTGTACCAAAAAATGTAGAGGCGTGTTATCAACGTCTCGGCAGCAATGGTAAAAACAGAAATTTTTATTTTCCTTTTAACTTTTTTGATTCCTTACCGATTTAAATTTTTTTTTGATCATTTAAAACCCAAAGCCTTCCACTACAATATTGAATGTCAGAAATTGACATGAATCATAAATCCAATATGGCGGAAGTTGTCAAATTTACCTAATATTCAAAAGCCGCCGGGATTTTTTTTAAATGGAAAATTAAATGGCTTTTCTTTTAATCTGGAAGCCTTATCTTCTAAAAACATTTTCACTCATAGATCACGAAAATCGGTTAAGAACTTACAAAGATGTAGTTGATAACGTAATCATATGCCCCATAACAACAGTATTAAATTAATTCTTAACAGATTACCTATACACTGATCGTCATGGTTACAAAACAAATGAACATTGATACTTAACTGTCACTTCGGCTGTTTTTAAAAAGTGTTTTGTGGTACCTAGTTTTGTTAAAATGGTGTTGTCAAATGAAGACAAGATTTTCATTAAGAATTTATTGATTCGCGGCTATAAAGTTTCTGAAATAATACAACAATTTCCAGGCAATAACTTAAAAAAAAGTACTATTTACGCCTTTGCACGAAAGTTTCAAGGAACTGGAACGATTGAAAGACGTCGAGGAAGTGGTAGGCCGAGAGCAGTAAAAGAAGAAATAAGTATTTATTGTAACATTGTGTAATTAGTGTCAACGTAAAGAAAATATAGAGTACCTTAATTCTAATATTTTTGAATATTATTTAGAAAAACATTGAACAGGTCGCCAATTTCGCAATTAGCCGTGTAAAGGACACCGCAATCCAGTTTTAGTGTGAGTCAAATTGTTCAACTAACTGGAACGTCTAGACGCGAATCAATAAATTCTTAATGAAAATATTGTCTTCATTTGGCAACACCATTTTAACAAAACTAGGTACCACAAAACACTTTTTAAAAACAGCCCATAACAGTTAAGTATCAATGTTCATTTGTTTTGTAACCATGACGATCAGTGTATAGGTAACTCTGTTAATAATTAATTTAATACTGTTCTTATGGGGCACATGATTACGTTATCAACTAGGTACATCTTTGTAAGTTCTTAACCGATGTTCGTGATCTATGCATGAAAATGTTTTTAGAAGATAAGGTTTCCAGATTAAAAGAAAAGTCATTTAATTTTCCATTTAAAAAAAAATTCCAGCGGCTTTTGAATATTAGGTAAATGTGACCACTTCTGCCATATTGGATTTATGATTCATGTCAATTTCTGACATTATTGTAGTGGAAGGCTTTGGGTTTTAAATGATCCAAAAAAAATTAAAATCGGTAAGGAATCAAAAAAGTTATAAAGGAAAATAAAAATTTCTGTTTTTACCATTGCTGTCGAACATTGATAACACGCCTCTACATTTTTCGGTACAGCTCCGTAGTTCTTTGACCGATTTTTTAAAACTACCCATCAAAATATTGCCACAAGACCACTCATGATGATGAAATAAGCCATTTGTAAATTCGGCATTTCAATAAAATTCCAGCAGTTATTAAAAATTGCTCAAGTTTAAATACGTCTGCCTTGACATTTATGATCGTAATATTAGCTTCTGACAGAGAATCGTTTAGCTGAAAGCTTTAGCTGTCGAACGAATCCAAAAAGTTGAAAATCGCTGGAAAAATAAAAAAGTTATAAGGTAAAATGAAAATTCCGGTTTTTTTTGGACCACCCGATATATTGTAGCCTGGAATATCAAAAGTCTGCAAATTTTCTGGGTGCCATGATTCTGACAAAACTATGATATTAGCTTTTTGTTCTTTAAGTTGTTCTAAGAAAATTGTTAATTCATTATAATTTTTATTTAAGCTTCGTATGTTTACATGCAATATATTTATATTTTGATTCCCATTATTATTCAAGTGGTTTAATCTATTTACATAATCACTGCAACAATCAAATATACCTGTCTGTACAGGGTCATCACGCGAAAATGTCCTTTTTTGAAATAACTTAGCCATTTTTCATGTTATGACATAGATGTAAAGACATTCTGAACTAGTTTTTTCCACAGAATCTAAATTTTCAGTCAAAAAAACAATAACGAATCGCATTTCAGAAATACGACATAATACTTTCTCTTTTAAATAGAACACTCTGTATATTTTGAAATATTTCGATTCTACTTCTCTTTCTGAATTCAAAAATGTCAACATATCTTATGTTATCTCAAATGGTTTTTGAGATATTTAGATTTGATGATATTAAAATCTGATATATAAATCTGACGATATTAAAATAACGTGACCGATTTTGTTAAGTAAATTTTGAAAACAAAGAAAAACATTAACCATAATGAGAAAATTATCTCTGAGAAGCATAGAATGTTAATTTCATACATTTATTTAACAAAGAAAATATTAACAAACATTAAAAAAATAAAAAAATATTAACGAAGAATTAACAATGTTAAATATTACAAGATTAAATATAATAAATAATTTTAGATACATTATTGCATTTATTCAATTTTAGTAATGTTTGTTTAGGTGATTTATCGATGGCGGTTTAGACTTTGTTATGAAAATAGAAGTAGACATATTGAGCAATTACTAAAAAACCATTTGAGATAACATAAGATATGTTGACACTTTTGAATTCAGAAAGAGAAGCAGAATCGAAATATTTCAAAATATACAGAGTATTCTATTTAAAAGAGAAATTATTATGTCGTATTTCTGAAATGCGATTCGTTATTGTTTTTTTGACTGAAAATTTAGATTCTGTGGAAAAAACTAGTTCAGAATGTCTTTACATCTATGTCATAACATGAAAAATGGCTGAGTTATTTCAAAAAAGGACATTTTCGCGTGATGACCCTGTACAATATCATTAACATTATAAATTTGAAAAGGATCCATAGTATTAGTTATTAATTATATTTACTATTAATATTATACAGGGTGTTTCATGAGGAACTGTACATAGTCAAATGGTAGATAGGGCCCATCAAGGTTAGTAACAAACCACTATTTAAAATCATTTTAGCCAAGTATTTAGGGTTGTACAGGGTGATTTATGAATTTTTACCAAAATTTGCTTTCGTTGCCTTTTAGAAACTAATAATTGTCCGATTCAATTTATTTTTGGTACACATTAAGTACTATCAAATACCAACAGTTCGCCATAATTACAAAACCAAAATTCCAGATCCGTATTAGAAAAAATTTAATTTTATCTGTGCCCCCTAAAAAGTTCACCCTGTATATATTTTTTTAAAATCTTATTACTGTAGTTTGAAAGTAGGGTAAACCACCCAGTTATTGACACCCACTATAGTAATTGGCACTCTTCATTTAAAATCTGAATACATTAATCAGCGTCACCAGTATATCTAAGAACTACTTTTTTGTGATACATTTGGTAACAGTGTAAAGTTTACCGCCATTTTAACGGCTGTGTTTGTGTCAGTGCAATTTAGTTACGTAGGTTTGAAAATAGTGCTATACAATATCTCTGGAATATTACAAAATTTGTAAGTACATATGTCTAGAATATGATGTCTACATTTTAGGATTTATACGCTAAATGTATATTGCTGGTTGAAATATATTTTGGATAGTTATTTGAATACTTTAATAGCGATTTCTAACCTCAATATATTGAATTTATTTTATTTTTATGTATGCCAATAACTAGTACAGAAAGATGATAGAAAATTAGTTATTGGCATAGGTGCTAATAACTGAGTAATTTTCAATTTTATTAAAATTCAATAATTGGCATAGCTTGCATGTAATATTATTTAATATTGTAGAAGAATTATACCTATCGAAATTATTTTTAGAAATAAAGTTTCGTTTCTATTAAGATGAGGCCTACATTAAATTTTTATTTTCAGATTTATTATGCCGAAAGTCAAGGAAGGCTGTACTTACAAGAAGCAGTACACAGAGGCGGATCTGTGTACAGCTTTAGATGCAGTGAGGAAAGGAATGTCTAAAAAGGAGGCCTCCAAATTATATGGAATTCCAAGGGGGACTCTCCAGTTTAGGCTGTCAGATAAATTCAAAAAGTCGGGTCATGGGCCACCGCCAGTTTTAAATACTGAGGAAGAAAGTATATTGGTGGCATGGGTAACTGAAAATCTCAAAAAGGGGTTTCCAGTCAGAAAAGAAGATATTCAAATATCCGTTAAGCAATATTTGGATGAAAATAACAAAAATACTTTGTTCGTGGATAATTTGCCAGGTGACAGGTGGTACAATAGATTCTTACAAAAACATAAGCTCACTGAAAGAACTTCAGAGGCAGTTACGCAAAGCAGTGCATGTCTTTCAGCCGATGACCTAAGGAAGTGGTTTGTTGAAATTAGACATTACTTGGAAGATAAAGGGTACGATGACATTTTAAATTTTCCAAACAGAATATTTAACGGGGATGAAACGTGTTTTTTACTGGGCCCAAAAGAAACAAAAGTACTGGCTCCGAAAGGCACTAAAAATGTGTACGAAGTTGACCGAGCTGTAGCAAAGTCTAATTTAACCGTAATGTTCACATTTTCTGCTGCAGGTGATACCACTCCACCTATGATTATATATCCGTATAAGCGATTACCAAAACCTATTTTTGACTCTGTTCCTAAAGAATGGGGAATCGGTTTAAGCGATAATGGTTGGATGAAGTCGGAGGTTTTTTTTGAATATATTAGTTTGGTACTGCATCCCTATCTTCTTAAAAAAAATGTACCATTACCTGTTCTACTATTTGTCGATGGACACAAGACACACCTGACGTTTCAGTTGAGTGAATTGTGCACTAAACTTAACATAATTCTCATAGCTCTTTATCCCAATGCTACAAGAATTCTGCAACCTGCAGATGTCGGAGTATTCAAACCAGTTAAAAATATGTGGAAACGTTCTGTACTGGAATGGAGAAGAAAACATCCGACTGAACAGTTAACTAAAGAAAAATTCGCTCCAATCCTGAAAATTGTAGTAAGTAACATCAAACCTTCTTGCATAATTAATGGTTTTCGTGCCACCGGTCTTTATCCGTTTAATTTTGATGCCATAGATATATCAAAATGTTTGGGTAAACGTAAAGTGTTAAACACAAATGATGATGGTATAATTGATATCGAAGAAAATAATAATGAAACCCTGCATGACAGGAACAATACACATCTATCTTATGATGTGTTCTGTAGTGTTGTAGGTAAGGAGAATATTGACAAATTTGAACAACTTACTGAAGATGATAACGAAGAAAACCAGTCCCTTCTCTACAAGTTGTGGTGCAAGTTCAGGGAGGTACCTAAAGAGGAATATAAACATCAAGAACCTTCCGATGATATGACAAATAACTATTTGGGTGAGGATATTGTAACATTGAACATAACAGACATACCTGTCATTATGTATGATCAAATTGGAGAACAAGAAAACGTGGAGATGGAATATGTGAATATTATTGAAGAAATGAAGGAAATACCAGTAGAATTTGAAAATGTTACCGCAAAAACAAATTCCGATAATAACTTGAATATTGACACAGAGATTACAGAAAATAATACAGGAATAAACATAAATGTTCAGGCTATAGATACTGATGAAGGAAAGTGTCTAAAAGATTCACTATATTGGCCGGATACTCCACAAAGAAAGAATAAAAGAAATTCTGAAAAAATACCCTATGTCATAACTTCAAGTGGATGGAAAAAAATTTATACAGAGAAAAAACAGAAGAAAGAACAAGAGGAGAAGAATAAGGAAAATAAAAGAACAGAGCGACTCAAGAAAAAATTAATGAAAACATTGAAAACTAGTCAGATCAAAGTAAAACCTAAGAAAAAGCCTGCTAGCAAGAGAACGAAAGAAAATAATAAACCATTGGAAGAGATGATCAATGAAGTGCAAGGGGAAGGCGATATGGAAAAGGTTAATCTGTATTTGAATTTAGAAGAAAGAAAAGAAGATAATGAAACTTTGTATTTTGGTGTAGAAGAAACGAAACGTATTAATATCATATCTGACGTCGAGATCACTGCAAATCGTGATAAATGCACAAAGAATATTTTTAAGAACGATGACATAGATTTCATAGAAACATTTGTATACACTGGTTTATGCTTCATCTGCACATTAAATATAACAAAAATAAAACCGGGGATCAGGTGTAAAAAATGTTACGGTAGACAATACCACAAATTATGTCTGGAAAAAAGAAATATGTATTCGAAAAACTTCATATGTAAAGTATGTTCCAAAAATTAAATATCTATTGAAATTAATAAATTTTTATTTAAATACCCTTAACCTTTCTTTTCATGTGTAAAGTATATTTTAAAAATTAAATACCTATCTCTTCAAATGAATAATATTGTTTTAAATGTCTCCTTTCTTTATTCTATACGAAACTGATGGTGTGCCAATGACCATGAACAAGTATGTGCTAATAACTAGTTTAAGTATGCCAATAACCGGTTTAGTTCATTCTAAACTAAAATAATGGTTCAATAATTCTTTTTACAAAATTTCTGCCCTGTTTGGTTAGTAATTTTCAAACTTTCAATGTTATTCTATGATATAAATAAATTACTAAATTATATTTATTGCTATTTTTATGTTCTATAGCCATTTTAATTCAAAAGTTCTCTAAAGGGTGCCAATAACTAGCCATTTTACCTACATAAACTACCAACAAAAGTGGAATACTTCGTTTTCTTGTCACACTTACAACAGATACAAAATAAACACATTAAATTTAAACATTATCTTGTTAAAATTCAAACTTTCAATAATTCAATGTTATTTGTCAAAGTTCCTATCAGTTTAAGTTTCTAAGTAATTATAACTATTATTAGTTAAAAATAGTATGAAATACCAACAGTTAGTCGCAATCAGACAAGACTCCAGGACCGTATTAGGAAAATTCATCATCTCGTCGATTCCTCCTAAAATTTTCACCCTGTATATCTTATTCTTAACTTTACTTGCTATAATTTAAAAGTACATAAAGTATAAACAAGTAGTGTAGTGTGATCCGTTTTCTTATTACACTTTCAACAGGTTTTAAACCAACCAACAAAATTTATCTCGATAAAATTGACATTTTCAATAAATTGGTTTCAGTTAGAGCAGCTATTCTGTCTGTATATAATACTCATTGAATTCTAAAACAATTTAATAGTAACAGAACAGAACAAGCAAAATAAAAAACGCAACATGAATACAAAACAACATAACAAAACAAAATAATACATACTCGAATACGTATTAACAAAATAAAAAGTAAAAATCTATAACTTATTTTCAAAATGTAACCCCCCCCCCTCTTCACGGCATTTTATTACCTACTACTACTAAATGTCCCACAGATTTTCGTATAACGTCCGGGAAGTTTCTTATTACGTTACAATACTGTTCAATTCGGTCTATTAATTGCTGCTCTCAAGTTGGACTAATGGCACAGCCTACCAACAAATCAGCTCACACACTTCCTTGGCGGGAACAGTTTGCGCCGATCCACGCGCAACCGTCCATTTCGGGTTAAATCAGTTCAGTAGCGTAGAAGACGATGGAAGGCATCAGTTGCGAGTTAGCGTTGATGCTGTGTGTGTTGATTCCAGTGGTGTATGTGATATGTTATTATGACGTAGTTAGTACACATTGGTTGTAACGGTACTGGGAATACTGATATTAGGCTAAGAATAAACAGTTGCCATCTAGACGTCGAGTAGAGAGTATTACTGATAACCTGCCCTTCCTCTCCCTCCACGTGACCGAAGCACAACGATGTGACATGGCGCAGTCGAGGATGTAAGATCTATGCAAATAATTTTATTAATAAAACAATTGTAAAAAGATAGAAGTAGAACATCGTATATATAATAGTATCAAGCGATAGTGGAAAAATTTTAACCCGATGAGTAACATAAATATGGATTACCGAGGAATTAACCAAATGACGTTTGAAGGAAATGTGGCGGAGCACTGGAAATTCTGGTGTCAAAAGTTTCAAACATATTTAACAGCCTGCGAAATAACAAAAAAAAGTGAAGCAACACAGTGTGCTCAATTACTTCATCTAATAGGGGACGAAGGAATCCGCATTTTTAACACATTTACTTTTGAAGAAGGTGAGAAGGATAAAATCCAAATATTAATTAGAAAGTTTGAAGTTCACTTTAGCCCAAAGCGTAACATCACATTCGAGCGACACAAATTTCTTAATTGTAAACAACAAGAGGGCCAAACGCTTGAACAATTTGTTACGGAACTAAAAAATAGAGCCTTATCATGTGAGCTGGGAGAACTCAGGGATAGTCTAACGAAGGACGTCTTAATATGTGGAGTAAAAAATGAGAAGCTGAGGGAAAAACTACTAGAAAAAGATGGCATTTCTTTAGAGAGTTGCATTCAGCTAGGCAAAAATATGGAAACGTCAAAGGAACATTCACGACAGATGAACGGGCAACACATGGGAAACTCATGTAGCAGCTATCAAATCGATTACGTCAACAGGTACTCGCAACCAAGAGGAGCGACAGGGAGAATCGAACCAGGTATTTCAACTCTGTATCGTTCTAAAAGAGACAATGTGGATGTAAATATTTGTAGTAAGTGTGGATTTGTTTATAATAAATCCAAATGTCCTGCCGAAGGGAAAACTTGTAAAACATGTGGTAAACTTAACCATTATAGTAAAATGTGCTATAGTAAAAACAGGGAAAAAAAGGGACCTAGTTTTAAAAACAAATTTGAAAAAAAAAAGATATATGTAAAGAAAAGAGTCAATGAAATTGTAGAACAATGTGAATCTGATTATGACTATGATAATGATGATTTTGCTTTTATAGGTAGCGTTGAAATAGAGGGACCAAGCAACTTTGAGAACCAGGAACCGTCAAATCGCATCGGTGTAGATAGCCACGTCGATAGTGCCGAGGCGAATAAAAAGGAGGAGTCATGGGTCGTGGATTTAAACATTCATGATCAAATCATTAATCTTAAAGTTGACACAGGAGCATGTGCTAATATTTTACCAGTAAGTGCATTACAAAAAATTAACTATAGAATAGAAAATTTAAAGAAATCTAAGACAAAACTACTCAGTTATACCAAAAATCAGCTTCCTGTAATTGGTGAGTGTCTATTAAAGTGTAAATTTCATCATGTAATGTATGATATATTGTTTCAAATAGTAAACATAGAGAGTTATCCCATATTAGGCTTAAAAACGTGTTTAGAATTAAATATTTTAAAACGTATAGATAATGTGTCCGTTTCAAGCGAAAAAAGTAATTTTAACTCAAATATCAAAAACATACTCAAAAGTTATAAAGACGTTTTTGAAGGAATTGGACATTTAGATGAGAAATATCATATTGATCTAAAAGAAAATGTAAACCCGGTTATACACCAAGCACGGAAAGTACCGTTTTCGGTTAGGGAAAAATTAAAAGAAACTTTAGATAAGTTAGAAAAACAAAATATAATTGTTAAAGCAGATAATGAAAGCCCAGACTGGGTAAACGCGATCGTTTTAGTTCGTAAACCAAACGGAAACATTCGTATATGTTTAGATCCTAGAGATCTTAACAATGCCATAAAAAGACAGTATTTTCAGATACCTACGTTAGAGGAACTAACGAGCAACTTAACAAATTGCAAGTATTTCAGTACGTTAGACATGACGCAAGGGTTTTTACAGATACCTTTAGATAAAGACTCGTCTAAAATATGTACCTTTGCCACATGTTTTGGTAGGTATCGATAATTACGGTTACCGTATGGGATAAGTAGCGCCCCTGAAATATATCAGCAGAGAATGTCAAAAATTTTTGGGAAGTTAAAAAATTGTAATATACATTGACGACATTATTATATCGGGTAAAACGAAACAAGAACATGACGAAACTTTGATAACTGTATTAGAGGTAGCAAAACAAAATAATATCAAATTTAACAAAGACAAATGTAAATTCCAGGTACGCGAAGTCAAATATATGGGGCATGTAATAAATGAAAATGGAATTAGTCCTGACGGTAGCAAAATTGAGGCAATAAAAAATTTACAAACGCCTAAAAACGTAAAAGACATCCAACGCTTGTTAGGCATGATAACATATGTCGGAAAATTCATTCCCAATTTGGCAGAAATAACTAATCCTTTGAGGAAATTACTGTGCAAAGATGTAGAATTTTTATGGAACGAGGAACAAGGAAATTGTTTCAACCTAATAAAAGAAATTTTGAGTAATGCACCTTGTTTAAAATTTTTTGATATTAAAAAAGATTCAGTAATAACAGTTGATAGTTCACAGTCGGGTATGGGAGCCGCGTTATTGCAAGATAATGTACCATGTGCCTACGCAAGTAGAGCCTTCACAGAAGTACAATCTAGGTATGCACAAATAGAGAAAGAACTTCTTGCAATTTGTTTTGGCATTCAGAAATTTCACCAATACGTATTCGGTAAATGTTTTACGGTTCAAACTGATCATAAACCGCTTTTAGAAGTACTAAAGAAACCCATACATGCATGTCCAGCTAGGTTACAAAAAATGCTTGTCCAACTAAGAAAGTACGATTTTAATTTAGTTTTCAAACCAGGGAAAAAATTGATAATAGCAGATACCTTATCGAGAACATATGAAAAAAAATTTTTTGATGAAAATATCGACATAGAGCTGAGAGCTCAAGTCTGTTTAATTACTCAAAACTTAAATATAACACCAGAAAAATATAATGAGTTAAAATTACTTGCGAAACGAGACATAGAATTAAAATTATTAAGATGCGCAATCAGAAATGGTTGGCCAAATAACATTAGAGATGTACCGATGGAAATTCGATTTTATTATAAGTTTAGACAGGAAATTACAGTAGCTGACGATGGGTTAGTATAGAAGGGACAAAAGCTAATAGTTCCAAAAAATTTAAGGCGGGAATTACTCGAAAAATTGCACATAGGTCACCAAGGCATAACAAAAACAATAAATAATATATAAACATATTGAGGACATGATATCAAATTGTCATATTTGTCAACAAACACAGAAATCAAAACAGCCAGAACCCATGATTCCTCATATAATCGTCAAAATCCCCTGGTATAAAGTTGCTTGCGATCTCATGCACTTTGATAATAATGTATATTTAATTGTGACTGACTACTACTCAAAATTTTTTGAAATCGCTAACCTAAACAGGGATTTAACTAGCAAAAATGTTATTGTAAAATTAAAGACAATCTTTTCTAGTCAAGGAATTCCAACGATATTAGTGAGTGATAATGGACCAGAATTTTCTAGCCTTAACTTTAAAAAGTTTGCTAGAGAATGGGAATTTAAACACGTAAAATCTTCCCCCAGATATCCTCAATCAAATGGATTAATAGAACGAACAGTTCAAACTGTAAAAAACATGCTAATGAAATGTAAATTAGGAAACAAAGATCCCTATTTAGGTTTGCTTAGTTTAAGAAATACACCAATAGATAATGTTAATTCCCCCGCTAATATTTTAAACAACAGAAACTTGAGAGACTTGTTGCCACAAAGTAATGACTATTTTTTAACAAAAAAAGTAAATATTGATAAATTCAATGAACATTTAGACAAAGTAAAACGTAATCAAAAGTTTTACTACGATAGAAAGTCAAAAAGTTTGCCCGAAATAAAAGAAAACATGCCTGTAAGAGTTCAAGTGAAACCTGAAAGTCAGTGGCAGAAAGGGCAAATATTAGATAAAGTAGGTATTCGAGCCTATAAAGTCAAACTTGACGACGGATCTGAGTTAATTAGAAATAGAAGATTTCTAAGTGTAACTACAAATTCAGAGACAGAATGCGAAGCAGATCAGTCGACAAGTAGTACAACAACAGGTTTGCCAGATGAAAAATCTACATCAGATTTTTTACAAATGATTAGAAATAGCCCAGAGAACAATATCGAAGTCGAATATCAAAGCTGTAACGAAACTTGTAATAATTCTCACAGAAGTGACTCTTCATCTGAATATACTATAGACAATTCAGAATCCCTCTCTTTGGAAGAGGAGGAAATACAGGGTATGGAAACCCACAGTTCACATGAACAATCTTCAAGTTCAGATGAAGAGCAACTTAATACTAAAATTACATCTAGGGGTAGAACTATAAAAAAGCCGAATAAACTAAATTTGTAAAATAGGTCTTAGGAAATAGAACATGATGTAACACTATAACATTGTAAAATATTTAGAGGAACCACATGTAGGTTATATATATATAAGAATTATATGGTACTTGTTAATAATAGTGACTTTACAAATTGTTATGTTTATAAATGTATACAGGTTTGATGTACTTTACAAAAAGGGGAAGATGTGATATGTTATTATGACGTAGTTAGTACACATTGGTTGTAACGGTACTGGGAACACTGATATTAGGCTAAGAATAAACAGTTGCCATCTAGACGTCGAGTAGAGAGTATTACTGATAACCTGCCCTTCCTCTCCCTCCACGTGACCGAAGCACAACGATGTGACAGTGTAGAGTGCTAATTGTTTGTTTGTTTTATTGCTTTTATTGAAGTTATATAAATTTGCCAGTAAGAAAAAAGTTAAAGATGGACATGCGTGTGCAGTTAAAAGCTGTAAATGTATGTATGTATTGTAAATAAAGAAATGTGCTTTATTTTGTATTTTAACATTTTTGATATATTAATTTTGTAAAATATTTTTTGTAGGTACTATATGTAAATAAATATTTGTAAAAAACTAATTTATAGCCTCATTTATTTGATGACACAAAAATTTTGATAATTTTTTATTAAAAAATAAAAATAAATAAGTAAATAAATAAATAATATAGTTTATAAATTGACTTTGTTTAGGTTTTATACAAGCATAATAACAACAAACATATCCAAATTGATATACTTATATTGATGTTTCATCGTTTATAAACAATGCATATCAAGTAAAGAAAGAGAATTGTAAAATAAAATAATATATAGTGTACAAGAAAGTTCGATTCTGTCTAACAGTGTTCTATATTCGTAGGTATATTATTATTCCGGCCCTGTGTTCTAACCCGAAATGGCGACTATGACGTCAGAATTTCATTTCTAGTCGAATCCTTTGTTCTGAGCAGAAGTGTGTGAGCTGATTTGTTTGGTAGGCTGTGCTAATGGCATTAGTAACGTAGAAACAAAAGTTATACCTCATCAACAATTATACCTGTCAAACTATTGCCAAAGCCGACTACTCCTTTTGTTAACAGTGTCGGTAGATAAAAAGTCTATTATATTCCTACTGTAGAAAGAATTGACAAACTTTCGCAGAAATCCTGCACAAACGTCTTTAGCTGCACACTAAATAAAATAAGTTAATTTCTTAAAACTAGAACTGAACATGAAAATATTCTACATTACAAATTAGAACAGAATGTACTAGATTACCCTTTAATTACTACACAACTTATGTGTCGGTAGTTGGACGTTCATAATTATTATTGAAAAGTGTGGATCACACTACACTACTTGTTGATACTTTATGTACTTTTAAATTATAGTTAGTAAAATTAAGAATAAGATATACAGGGTGAAAATTTTGGGAGGAATCTACGAGATGATGATTTTTCCTAATACGGTCCTGGAATCTTGTTGATTGCGACTAACTGTTGGTATTTCATACTATTTTTAACTAATAATAGTTATAATTACTTAGAAGCTTAAACTGATAAGAACTTTGACAACTAACATTGAATTACTGAAAGTTTGAATTTTAACAAGATAATGTTTAAATTTAATGTGTTTATTTTGTATCTGTTGTAAGTGTGACAAGAAAACGAAGTATTCCACTTTTGTTGGTAGTTTATGTACTTTCAAACTTTAAAAAAAACATATACAGGGTGAACTTTTTAGGGGGCACAGATAAAATGAAATTTTTCCTAATACGGACCTGGAATTTTGGTTTTGTAATTATGGCGAACTGTTGGTATTTGATAGTACTTAATGTGTACCGAAAATAAATTGAATCGGACAATTAGTTTCTAAAAGGCAACGAAAGCAAATTTTGGTAAAAATTCATAAATCACCCTGTACAACCCTAAATACTTGGCTAAAATTATTTTAAATAGTGGTTTGTTACTAACATTGATGGGCCCTATCTACCATTGGACTATGTACAGTTCCTCATGAAACACCCTGTATATATACAAAAAGAAAAATGAAAAAAAAAATTTATCCTTAGTGCTTTTTGCGCCTCCGGTAGGGCTAATTTACAATTATTTTATTTAAATCTTCGATGGTCTTCATGTAATGTTTCTTGCCATTTAGTTTCGCAAGTATAGTTCCTCCTTTTGTCCATATATTTATTCTGCCAAATTTTTCTTGTGCTAATTTTAGAATTTCAGCTCTTGGTTTAATTAATTCTTCCACTATCATGATCTTGCTACCCTTGAGTTTCTTTTTATTATAAAATATATTATTTCGATCTGTCATATTTCCAATTTTAATAATAATTGGTCTTATTTTATTATTATTACCTAACGTACCAATACGATAACAATTTTCAATTTGACAAGAATTAGTTCCCATCTTTTCTTCAAATAGTTTTAATAAACTTTCTTTAAGGTTTTGATTCGGGTTTTCAGGGACACGAAAAACACGTAGTTCAAGAAGTTTGGCATTTTGTTCTAGCAAATTTAACTTTGATTGTAAAAATTGAATTTCTGATTCACCTGGTATATTTTTATTCCTTGCTTGTTGTTCCAATATATTTATTTTTGTTATAAGTTCTTTGTTTTCTGAATTAAGTAATTTATTGTTTTCCTCTATTTTACTTATTCTGGTATCCAAATTGTGTATTTGTTCATTTAGTTTTTCAAACTCATTACGTATATTTTTTATCACTATTGTTGATATTTCTTTCACTATTTCTTGCGATATATTTTTAACATCCATTTCTTGTGTCTTAGTTAAAACCATGTTTGTATTTTAATAGGAGTAATTAATTTATAATTTTTAGGTGTTTTTTTTGTACTTTGGTATGTCTAATTCATATATATGCTAGCCAAGGATATAAGTAATTGTACTCACAAATTTTTAAGAAAATATTTCCAGTAGAATCCAACTAATTTTCACGTTAGCACCGGAGACACAAAAATTCACGTGTACTTAGTACAGATACATGTCAGATGGCGTCTTGTATTTTTACATTTTAAATATTGACTACGACAGTGAAGAATCTGATACTGATAGTAGCGAAGTAAAAGTAGTTTCAAGTATTAGCGTAAATCAAAGTTTTAATGTTAGTGTTTTTGTAAATAGTCATGAATTGCCATCAAGCAATTTAGAGTGGATTTTACCCTATTAAGTGTATATTCTAGAATTATATATTTGTAAATTATTCATTTTGGCAAAATAAATTTGTAGCACAAGTTTTGGGATCTTTATACTTTATTTCCTAAACAAAATCCTTAAATCAGTGCATGAAAGTAAGGGATGGCGCCACCCAAATGTGAACGCATTTTGGTTGTCATGGAAATTTCTTCTGAATTTCATTGTAGTAAGTTAGACTTTGTTTAGTGGCGTAACACAGAGCGGGTATATTGACAGAAAATAATATTTTATTATTTTCTGTTACTTACCATAATAATAATTGGGAGAACGAGGGACGACACAAATAATATAAAAGAAGTTAGCAAAATAATTAACTAATATTACCTACATGTTAGTGGAAGAAGGTTAATACTAATTATTCCTTTAATTTATTCATGTTTAAAATGATTGTGAAATAAAAAGACACAAACTAACAAGTATATTAACAAGTATATTAACAATTATTATAATAGGTATATTTTAACATATAATAATTTATAATATAATTCAGAAAAACACTAATGAAATAAAAATGGTAAAAACTAATCTCAATTTTTTTTTCTTTCTGTTCTTATTTGGGATTTACTGCCACACTTCTGAACATTACCCAGACAATCTAAAAAATATCTGGATTTTTTTAAAAATAACCTTTACGCCTGTGACAATACTAATCTCTATATATTTAAAAATCAGCAGTTTTTCAGGCCAGATAGCTTAAGACGTCTTTGTGCTATTCTGAAAGACCCTGGGAATAATGTTTTTTCTCGAGTTATGACAGCGGTTTTCTAAAGGATTCTGATGGTAAAATTTTACCAAAGCATTGTGTTCATGCTCATTGGAGACTTTCCCTACACCTTGCCTTATAGGTCTCCGCAGTTTTTATTCTTCTTGCCGGCGCTTTTTTTAATATAAAATATACAACTTTTACTAACATTTAAATCAGCAGCCACTTTACTCAAAGACTGATTTGCTTCCAATTTAGCTATAGCCCTCCCTTTTTGCGTTTCAGTTAAATACCTTGGCATAGTTATCTTTGCTTTTACTTTTGACAAATTCTGACAAATATATTTGACAACTATTTTCAAATTTTACGGCGACTATGATTTAAAGTGTAAATTACACTATACAATTTTGCCGTTCACATTTGGGTGGCGCCGACTGTACCTTTATTTTTGAAAATATCAAAAAATGTTATTTGAAGAAGTTGTTAATAATGCAAAGTTACATCCAAATATCAAATTTAGTTGTTCGATTCGAAAAATAAAATTTTCACCGTTTTTATGCATAATTTCTGAACTATATTTTTAAACATTTTTCTGTTACCAGAAATACTTTCAAAATAATAATTTTAACCTAAGCAATGTATTACAATTCACTTTAATGAACTCTTAGCTTAGCCATGCTTTTTTGGTCAAATAAATATTTTGTAAAAAAATACTGCATATCTTGATGCCAAATTGTTCTACGTAGTTTGTTCCAGTATTGACATTTTTAGAAAATTTATATTTTAATTAAAAAATATTTATGTTTTTGGTATATAGAAATTTCTTTGACTTGTAGACCTGTAGTTATTTTAGGGAAATGTCTTTGATTTTTTGACATTGTCAGAGTTGAATGAAGTTTTTTTGATAACATCTGTCCAAAAATTTTCTAAAAATTCCAATACTGGAACAAACTAGAACAACTTTGCTCCAAGAAATGCGGCATTTTTTACAAAATATTTATTTGGCCAAAAAAAGTATGACTAAGAGTTCATCAAAGTGGATTGTAATATATTGCTTAGGTTAAAATTATTATTTTGAGAGTATCTCTGGTAACAGAAGTTCATCAATTATGCATAAAAACGATGAGAAATTTTATTTTTCGAATCGAGCAACTACATTTGCATTATGAACAACTTCCTCAAATAACATTTTTCGATATCTTCAAAAATAAGGGGAGTTTACTCGTGCCAATTTTAAATAATTTGATTTTTCGACCTAGGCACCCGGACTAACATAAACTTGTGTAGAGGCTTACTCGTTTGAGACCATGCACAAATTTATATCAAGCATAAAATTTTTCTGAAAGTCAATAACAAATTAATTTCCCATATGGTGCAGACTTTTTGGCGGAACCTGTATACTGTCAGGCAAATAAAGTATAGATTTTGATTCATAAAATATCAACATAAAACATAAACACACCACAGAAATTAGACAACCCCCAAGTCTAAAGCGAAGGCTGTACGGGGGTTACATATTTAAAAAACGCAGACAAACATCCATACCCACCGACATTGCCAGTGCGGGTCCCGGGGTTCGAACCTAGTCATGATCGGCAGTGTGGCCAGAGCCATGCACTAGCATGAGTGACAGTCGGAAAATAATAACAATAATAACGATTTTTATTAGCAAAGCTAAATATTATTCAACATAACAGGAAACGTAGATGAAGTGACAATAATAATTACATAATAATAATATACAAACACAAAGTTTTTTAAAAAAATGTGGCAATTAGTTTTGTTTAATCACGGTATATTAGTTAAACAATTTTATTAAGTAAAGAATAACAAAGGGGCGCACACCGAGCACGTTTCGATATTTTAGTATTGTATTTTTTTTACCAATCGCTTCAGGATTGTCTTCAATTTTTAGGGCTATGCAAACAAATTACACATACCTTCCCATAGCACTATCGGTTACGCCTCTTTATATTATTCCTTTACTCAATATTCTGAGTAGATATACTGTAACATCAATAATACTAAAATGACATGTACGTGATGGGTAAACTTGGATGGTTTGCAGGGATGAATGATACATTCTTGATTTCTTTCCTTGAGGAGAGATTTTTAATGGTGAAAATCAAAATTACCTATCGTCTTTTGTTTTCCAGTTATAAACAAAAGTTGATATCTATGTGTCTATGTCTATACAGGGTGTCTGTTTAATGCTTGAAAATATCCGAGTTAGAAATTCTTAAGTACAAATCATGATAATTGATCAAATATTTTATCATCCAAAAATGCTCCCTGAAGAGTAATAGCCCGTCAAAGTTGCAAAAGAAAAACAAACATTCTTTAACAAAATATTTTGTCAATCATCATGATTTGTACTTTACAATTCCCAACTGGGATATTTTGAAGCATTAAACAGACACCCTGTACATATATTGATATCTCAGTTGTTTGTGAAATTAAAGAAAAAATATTTACAAAGAGAATTACACTTTATTCTACCTTGATGGTCGGTTTCAAGAGCGAGTGTTCAGCACGAAAGTTGACGTACCCTGGATCAAGGATTAACACTAGATTGCCACAACATTTCATTTCATAGATAACAACAGCATATTGAGCACAGCATTCAATACGGAGATTTACTAACACAGTGCTCTTTAGTGACTCCGTAAACGATTTCAATTTATTTTAGGGTCAGTAATGGTTGTCGGCTATCAGTCTTAGCCTGTGAAAACTAACAAATTTTAAAGGTATGTTAAATCAGTTTATTTATCTATGCCAGTACAATAAGAGCTACTTATAGCACGGATTTTAAGAAGCTCATTAAGGCACTGGTTCTTCATATCTCAATGGTATTTCTACTTATCGCATTGATTGTTTCTTATTATATTCGTATTTCGTCTTATCGCACTGATATTTCTACTGGCTCAGATAAAATTTTGTACGAAGCACGTGCGATACTCCTTAGCATACTTGTGTGGATACACAGCTCATTCTACACACCCGCAGTGTAACTTCCACATATGTGTGTATACTAATACACCAATAATAAGAACTACCATTATATGAAAGTGTGCGTAATTGAAACCGCGCCCCTAACTGGCAAGCATGCACAGTGGACAAAATGTGATTAAAGTGAATGCCTGATATAATGGATACAAGAAAGCATTACACATATAGAGAATGGGAGGATTTTGGAACTAATTAAAAAATATAGTAATTTCTGTGACTTGTTTTACACCGTTATATGGCAAAATTGAATAAAAATTATTATTATTATTATTATAGAAAATAAAAAAAGATGAGGTTTCTACCCAAGACAAACATAATGCTTGGAAAAAAATAAGTATAAAATAGGCAAAAAATAGGATACAGAGCACACTTTTAATTTTTAATGCAAAAAGTAATAATTAAAATTACAACTGGTAGTTTTTTTTGTGTAAAACGAAAAGGCGTGCTGCGGTATGTGTCTTATTAGTTTATAAATACATCTTAAAACTTATACCCTAATATTATTTTATTTTATTTTATTTTAGCTATACACTACCCAACAGATACATCCATTTATAGGGTAGGAAATATAAGTAAAATTGTAGATTACAGAAAATATCATATAAATATCAACAATAATATAGCATTTTAGTTAGATTAAAGATGTAACAAGAATAATTAACAATATAATTAAAAAGCATGTACAACTAAAAATTAATCAGTACAGATACAATAATTACTATGTGTAATATCTATACAAATAATAGTAAGGAATGTATTTCTTTATGTTGATTCACATTTACTTTACAGGGTTTTTACTTATGTTTTTGTCGCTGTATGCATACAGTGTATGTGTCGTCGTATAAAATAAACCAGTTATTAATTCATCTTTTGTTTTGTTACTAATTTCTGACGGTCCTGTAATATTACTTTTCATTTCCGAACAACTATTCAATTCTGGGGTTTCATTATTAACCTTTAATGGTATATCTATATCTAAATTAGGTAAGTCATGATTAAAATCTGAAATAATTTCATTTTCAACATTCGGAATGTTTTGATTGTCGTTCGACTTTGGATTTACAACCTCCTCGTTGGTATTAAAATTAGAACTTGATTTTCGAATTTGATCTGAATGTCTTAACACTTTTTTTCCATATTGTGTTTGCACTTCAAACATGGTGGAACCAACCTTATTTTTAACTAATCCTGGAATCCACGTCGGATTAGCAGGGTTTCTATAATCCTTGCACAAAATTTTTTCGCCAATATCAATTTTTTTATTCTGTGCACCATAATTTTTAATTTGTTTTTCAACTTTATTTTCTATTAACACGCGATTATTTGGCCGTATTAAATCTAATCTCGTTTTTATTTTCCTACCAAACATTCTTTCAGCAGGGCTTATTCCTGTAGTTGAATGAGCCGAATTTCTATAAAAAAGTAAAAATTGCTGTAAGGCCTGGTCTGAATTTTGTTTTTCTAAAAATGCTTTTTTAAGCGCGGACTTTACCGATTTTACCGCATTCTCAGCCTCGCCGTTACTAGCAGGATGATAGGTGCTATAAAAATAGAACGAATTCCGTTTGTTGATAAATAATTTAAGAATTCGCTTGACGAAAAAGGAGGACCGTTGTCTGTTACTACTGTGTCTGGTAAACCTAACCTAGCAAACAATGGTCTTAAAACATTGATTACACAAACCGCACTAGTTGAATGCATTTTAAAAATTTCCATCCATTTGGAAAATGAATCAATAATAACCAAATATTTGTTGCCATAAATAGGACCTACAAAGTCCATGTGAATTCTAGACCATACTGATTGACTTAACGGCCATGGTGTAAGAGTAGTTTTTGGCGGGTTATTACGTAATATTACAAACTGAACAATTTTGACACATGTTTTCAATTTCCTGGTCAATCTTTGGCCACCAAACGTAAGATCTCGCTAAAGATTTACATTTGGTGATACCTAAATGAGTGGAATGCAGTTCCCTTAAAATATATTTTTTTAATTGTATGGGAACGACTACTCTATATCCCCATAAAATGCACCCTTGCTCTAACTGTAACTCTTCCCTTTTTTGCCAAAATATTTTTAAATTTTCTGACAACTTAGCTTTGTCAGGCCAACCTATTAAACAATAATTATACACTTTACTTAAAATATAATCCTTTTTTGTTTCCATTGCCACCACTTTATGATTTATCGGTAATTGTTCTTCCATATGAAAAATATTACTAAAATCCAAATAATTTATTTTAGGGCCTGACAAAGGTAAACGAGAGAGACAATCAGCATTTGCATTTTTATTCGAATTTATAAATTTAATAGTGTAATCATACGCCGATAAAATAATGCTCCAACGTTGCAGTCTACTAGCTGCATAAATCGGAATCCCTTTTTTATCCCCGAAAATACTTACTAAAAATGGTACAGTTTTTTAATACACATAACAGATCTTCAATTCTAGGCAACGGATATTTGGTTATATGTAACTTGGGATTAAGAGTGACTTTAAAATCTCCACAAATGCGTATAGCCCCAGTTTTCTTAAGAATTGGTACGATGGGCGTCGCCCATTCACTAAATTCGGCTGGGGTAAGTACTCTTAACGTGATTAATTTATTTATTTCAATTTCAACTTTTTCCCTTAAAGCGATTGGTAAAGCCCTGGGTTTACAAAATACTGGCACTGACCCTGCTTTTAAAAATAACCTAGCTTTTTCGCCCTGTAAACATCCAAGTCCCTCTTTCAAAACATTCGGAAATTTTGACATTAATAAATTTGAAACATTTTTGGAAAAACTATTTTCTGCCACGTGAAATAAACTGTCCACCGAGATATTAAATTCTTTAAGCCAGTCCCGCCCCATTAATGACGGTCCGTATCCTCTTAGGATAAACAGAATTACTTTACGTAACATATTATTTATCTGAACTGTTACTTCAATAAAACCCAAAATTTCAATAGCATTACCTGTATACGATTTTAATTTGAACCTAGACGTATTTAATTTACAATTATAGAAATTTTTATTATACTCAGATTCCGATATTACTGTTACAGCTGAACCGGTATCGACTTCCATGCATACTAGATTATTGTTTATTAATACTTCCATCTTATATGGTTTTTCATTTGACTGTTCAATTTTAAAAATTTCTTGAGATGAATGTAAGTTGATTTGTTCAATCTCGTCATCAAGTTGAATATTATGAGTTTTTACAAATTTTTTATTATCCTTGGCCCCCACCTTACACACACTACGAATATGCCCCATTACACCACACAGATGACAGCGTGACTTCTTGAAGAAACATCGGTGTTCGTCATGGTTGGTTTTCCCACAATGGCGACACCGTTCCCTCGCGCTTCTCGCACCTTCCTGTTGTCCTTTTGTGGATATTTTATGAACAGCTGATGATGTAGATGCCTCCTCAATCATATGAGAATTTTTTCTGCCGCCTCTCTGCTTAGGGCAATTCGTATTCCGGCTGTAAATGATCGTATTCCGGCTGTAAATGATCTTTCACTAATTTCACTAAATAATCATAGGTCTGATTTTCCGGTGTTCTTGGGTTACATAAATTCACCATTAGTTCGAAAGTTTCCTCACCCACTACCGCGAGCAAGGTATTTACTTTTAAATCGATTTCAATTTTATTTGCAATAAAATATTGTTCAAATCTGGCAATATAGGTAGTCCAATTTGCTTCACCTAATTTAAAGTCTGTAATTTTTCCGATTGACATATTGTTCTTTTCTTTACGCTCTTACGCGCACCTTTACACGTGAAATTTATATTGTTCACTAAATTTAATTACACACGTTACTACTTAGAAAAGAGAATTTTTCTCCTCGTCGCCAGTGTGATATCTTTAGATTTATAATTTAGGATAGCGGTGAGTGAAACTACCAAAGACAAATTAATAACTGGTTTATTTTATACGACGACACATACACTGTGCGTACAGCGACAAAAACATAAGTAAAAACCCTGTAAAGTAAATGTGAATCAACATAAAGAAATACATTTCTTACTATTATTTGTATAGATATTACACTATGTTAAGAAGAAAAAAAGTTAAGCAAGAGTTCATTTCTTTATAGATCTTTTGCTGCAACTAAATATGTCTATGTGACTCGCTGCTTTATTGCAATTTCTACACATTCTCACTAATGGTGAATAGTTATGAATATTGGTTCGGGACGTAGGAAGAAAAAATGTAGCGTTCTGTCTAGTTGCCAATCTGGGAATATGAAAATTAAGTCTTATCAGTATATCACTGCAATCTACTTCACCATTTATAATTTTATATACAAACATTACATCAGAAATTTGTCGTCGGTTTTCAAGTGAGTCGACAGAAAATTTCTCTAGCAGTTCAGTATGTGGAAAGCCTATAGGTGGGTAAATACCGCCTACTTTAAACGCAAGAAATTTCAGGAACCGTCTTTGGACTTTTTCTAACGCATTAACATGAGCATTGTAAAAGGGAGACCAAGCTATTGACCCATATTCAAGTTTTCAATTATGACAGATAGTAGACAGAACTAAGAACCACAGATACAGAACATGAATTAACCTACAAATTTTACGATTAATTCGTCAATGTCGAGATGTTTAACACATGCCCGACGCGGTTCAACCAATGATAAAGATCTATGAAACGCTGGCATACTGGTGTCAAGACGTGTTGTGCGTTAATCTTGAAACCGGCCATCAATGTCATGATTTTTTCATTAAGTACTGTGATTTTTGAAAAATTTCTGTGGTAACCAAGCTTTTACAGCTTTAGGTTTTATACAAGCATAATCTGTTCGATGTAAAGTTGAGAACAATTGATACGTCAAGCAAAGAAAGTGGAATAATTTATAAAAACCAAGCTCTTGTCAAAAACAACTAAATTCAGCAAAAAAACAATCTCTAGTGTATTTACCCTCGATTAATAATAATATAATAATATAACCTTTATTTAGCAAAAACAAACTGCTATACATAAAATATTTAACATTAACAAGTAATTTAATACTCTCATGTGTAACTCTAATATTAATACAAAAATGGAAAGTAGGTATGAGCTTTATAAATAATCTCATACCTGTGTAATTTTTTCCAGTTGGCCAATAGAACGTTTAACTTTGTTAACTTCTTCTTCATTCACCCTCTCACCACTGCTGCTGCTGCTGCTACTACTACTGCTGCTGCTGCTTTTAGAATGGTTTTTGTTAGATTTTTGTTTTATTTCATGTGTTTGGCGTTTAGAATCACTGTCACTTGAAGAACTTGAGGAAGCACTATCTCCATTAATGCTTCTCTTTAGTCTAATTTGAATGTCTTCTGATGAATTATTTTTTAACTCATCTTTGCTCTCTGATGAACTTACATTTGAGCTGACTAGAGTGTTCTTGTAGACATCATTGCTCTCAGAAGCGCTATTTTTTAAAACAGTTGCTAGATCGTAACTTCTATTTTCTACCTTCCTTTTTGACCATTCTTCTAAGAAAGTATTTTCTGAATTATTAACAGCGCTTTTTAAAGCATCAGATTCATTTTTTGGATAACCTCCAGAAGAAAAACCCTCTAACCTGTTTTCATTCACTGTAGAATGTAATAAATCCTGGTTTGTTAACAATTTGTCAGTTTGATCTATATATATGCCATCAACAGGAAAATTTTGATTTACTATGTTAACTCTGTCTGGTAAAGTTTCTTTGTATTGATCTTGGAAAGTAAAAAGTGACTTATAATAATTGTTGTAAGATGAAACCGGTTTTCGAATTTCGTATGGCCTAGAGATAAAGTCAATATTTGCGAATATTGGTTTAATTTCTTGATCAGCTTGATTTCTTGATGGTGCCTTACTATTTTCAAGTTCCACATTTAAAATCTGAGACTCGATATCAGCTAAATGCTTCATATTTAGATTTTCATTGCCATTATTGTGATCTGCATCATGAGAATGTTTGTTTAAATATGAATAATCCGTAATTTTGTCGTTCACACTGTTAGTTTTTCCTTCATCAATATTATATTCTTGAGAAACAGTACAGTTATTTGCAATTATGGATTTTGACTTGCTAATCCATGGTTTTTGTAAAAATATTACTTCGCAGATGGAAGATCCTACTTCAGTATTTACAGGACAACTAGAATTCATTGTGTTTTTTTGGCAAATAGTTGGAACAATTTCAATCACTAAAACGTACTTTATTCCAGCAACAACCTAAAACAATCTACTTTTTACAATTCAGTGATTTTATTTTACTTACATTTATTTCAATGCACAACTGTTGCATAAATCAATACTGCTGTATTAAAAATTATTTATATTATTGAAGTTAAGATAATTACGATTTACATTTTGCACTTAATATGTGTTTCAGAAATATTGAGTTTTCACGATGAACGTCACTAGGTGAGCGAATTCGACCATTTCTTCACATATCATAAGTATACTATTTAGTATATTGTCGAATCTTTATAAAATAGGTGTTATAGGTTTTGAATGTAATTGAATCATAATATAAAAAAGCACACTGAATCTCTGCATCATTTTGGATACCTACATCTGCAAATTATTTCATCGAAAACTAACAAATTATAAAATCGATTTCAAGTATGGATTGTTGAATGGAAATCAGAAATACCCCAGTATGGCTCTTCTTTTTTTGGGGAGTGCAGGCAGTTAGGTACACATCACACTCATCCATTTTATCTTCCAGACTGTATCCTCTAAATATAGGGTTGTTTGCAATGCCCAATTGTTTCCTTAGTCTGCATTGTCTTGTTAATAAGCTCACAGCAATGCATTATTTATTTATTTATTTATTTTATTTTACAACACTGTCTTACAGGTAAATAGGCCAATTACAAAACAGCAATGTAGGCAAAATACAAAATATGAGTATACAAAATACACAAAAATACACAAAAAATACACATAAAAAATAATAATACTAATACAAATTAAATTAACCTGATGAAAATAGAGACATGAATATACAGGGTGTTTCAAAAGTAAGCGTAAACCTTCTGGGGGCGTAATCCTCGGATAAAAATAAGACAAAAAGTTCCTATCAACATGGGTCCGGAAATGTTTTCTGAGGAAGTTACGGCCCTTCGAATGGGGCACCCTGAAGACGGTTTCTCCGCAATATTTCCGAAACCGTTAACAATCAAATTTCGAAAATATATACACTGTATAAACTTTTGACGCTGAACTCGATGCTGAATTCAGAATTTAAAAATTTAGTCAGGGGCGTCACATACCGGGAAGGTTAAGGGCTAAAATCACCCCATTTCTTTTTCGTTTCAGTTTATTAAGGTTCTCGTTGAAAATTATTTCAAAGTTTTCTACGTAAAAAAGGTACTCTTAGTTCATCTCGATAGAATGAACCGTTTTCGAGAAAATTGATTATGAAAAAGATACAACAGTCGATCATACAAACGTTTGTCATTGTTTTCAAGTAATTTGAAGTTTTACTGATACTGATTGTCATTGTGACATGTGATATAATTTTGGTCTAGTCTAGTTAGTAAATATTAATATTAAAAGATTTAATAAAATAAGAACCTTTTTTATTCGCTATTTAAAAAGGCCGTAACTTCCTCAGAAAGCCTTTCCGAACCCATGTTGATAGGAACTTTTTGTCTTATTTTTATCCAAGGATTACGCCCCCAGAAGGTTTACGCTTACTTTCGAAACACCCTGTACATACCGGGTGTAACGAATAGTGGGCCACCCCCCTGTACCTTCCTCGTTTTTAAAGATATCGGGATAAAATTTTGTATCGTGAAATTAGGTAAGATTTACAACTTTTTGAGACCTGTCCGCCATATTTGTCACTTCCGCATTCACCGGAAATGGCTCCAATAGTCTTTTCTAAATGGACCACCCTGTATGTTTTTACATTTTTGAAATAAAGATCAGAGATCACATTTCGGATACATTTATACTATTTTGAACAATTTATATAGGGTTGCACGAAAAATAATTCGAATTTTAGTTGTCAATCTAGATGGCTGCGAATATGTTAAAATTATTTTTGTTCCAATGTCATTCATATAAAAAATACGAAAACGTCAATATGTCCAATAATACAGGGTGCTCTAAACTCTTTAATATCACATTTTTCAAAATAACTCTTTTTTAAAAAATATTATGAGCCACCCGGATATTCAGAAAAGTAGGGGTTAAACGGTACCAAAAGTTCCGTAATGTGTAATCGTTACCGGCAGGAATGACAATTTTTCTTAAATTTATGATTTATATCTAACTTCAATTAAATTTTGATCAACCCTGTATATTTGTCTTAATATTTTATGATAAACAATAAGAATGAGCCAGAAGCCCATTCTGATTAACACAAATATACAGGGTTGATCAAAATTTAATTGAACTTCGATATAAATCATAAATTTCTTAAGAAAAATTGTCATTCCTGCCGGTAACGATTACACATTACGGAACTTTTGATACCGTTTAACCCCTACTAAATAGAGCTTTCTGAATATCCGGGTGGCCCATATCATATCATAATATACAGGGTGGTCCGGTATCCATGGCGGAAACTTCAGGGGACAATAGAGTACCAAAAAACAATATGACTTTGCTTATAAACATAACCTTCTAAACGTACCGTTTTTGAGATACAGGGTGTTAAAGTTTTGATTTTTTTAAATATATTTTTAAATATCTCTCTAACGAACAACAATATTAAAAAACTATTTGGTGATGTGAAATATCTCGCAGAGCACTAGTATTTCACCATTAGAAAAGTTTGCGAACATCACCAGTGGCGTCGATCTGGGGCATTGTGACCCTTTTTCCTATCAGAACTTCTACGCCACTGGTCCTAGACACCAATTCTATCTTGTTTTATATTTTCTGATGTTTTTTGCACAAAAAGTCACTCTTGTGATTTTTTCGTAAGATGCACCATTTTCGAGTTAATAGCATGTAAAGATATTAATGTTTAAAAAAAAATTATTATTATTAAAAATTTATTAACATTATTACATTTTATTACCAATTTTTGAGCTCTAGTTAGGAAGAAAAACATCACAAAAATAACAACAGATTTAATAGCATCTTACGAAAAACTCACAAGAGTGACTTTTTGTGCAAAAAAAATTAGGATTTTTTTTTCATAAAAAGTCACTCTTGTGAGTTTTTCGTAAGATGCTATTAAATCTGTTGTTATTTTTGTGATGTTTTTCTTCCTAACTAGAGCTCAAAAATTGTTAATAAAATGTAATAATGTTAATAAATTTTTAATAATAATAATTTTTTTTTAAACATTAATATCTTTACATGCTATTAACTCGAAAATGGTGCATCTTACGAAAAAATCACAAGAGTGACTTTTTGTGCAAAAAACATCAGAAAATATAAAACAAGATAGAATTGGTGTCTAGGACCAGTGGCGTAGAAGTTCTGATAGGAAAAAGGGTCACAATGCCCCAGATCGACGCCACTGGTGATGTTCGCAAACTTTTCTAATGGTGAAATACTAGTGCTCTGCGAGATATTTCACATCACCAAATAGTTTTTTAATATTGTTGTTCGTTAGAGAGATATTTAAAAATATATTTAAAAAAATCAAAACTTTAACACCCTGTATCTCAAAAACGGTACGTTTAGAAGGTTATGTTTATAAGCAAAGTCATATTGTTTTTTGGTACTCTATTGTCCCCTGAAGTTTCCGCCATGGATACCGGACCACCCTGTATAAAAAAATAAAATTCTTTTGAAAAATGTGATTTTAATGAGTTTAGAGCACCCTGTATGATGTATTATTGAACATATTGACATTTTTCGTATTTTGTATATGAATATTACATTGAAACAAAAATAATTTTAACAAATTTGCAGCCATCTAGATTGACAACTAAAATTCGAATTATTTTTCGTGCAACCCTGTATAAATTGTTCAAAATAGTATAAATGTATCCAAAATCTGATCTTTATTTCAAAAATGTAAAAACATACAGGGTGGTTCATTTAGAAAAGATTATTGGGGCCATTTCCGGTGAAACCGGAAGTGACAAATATGGTGGATAGGTCTCAAAAAGTTGGAAATCTTACCTAATTTCAACATACAAAATTTTATCCTGATATCTTTAAAAACAAGGAAGTTACAGGGGTGGCCCACTATTCGTTTACACCCGATGTATAAAAAATATATAATATAATAGATGTTGACGAAGAAATAAAAAAAAAATCTGAAAGGAAAAATAAATTAATAACATCATTTTAGGTACAACTTTTTTATGTCATTAAGCCTGCAACTAAATATATCAAGATTTAAGGTTGATTCTCACTTGCGCCACACTCAGCTCGGCTACGCGGCGCGACGCAACGCTGCAAAGTGTCGTAACGCTGATGGGTATTCTCATCAGAACGACCGACAACGACGCGACACTACGCGCAGTTAGCAAAGAGTGAAGTCCACAGTTGACATTTGCTTGTCCTTGAATTAAATTGGATTTTTTCTTAAAAATGTCTAGTTTTTTATTGAGTACTGATGATGGCATACATATTCGTGTTAGTTATGGGCCAAATATTCTCTTTTCTTTGCTGATTATTGTAGTTTTTGTTCGTTAGATCATAAAATTCTACTGATTCAGCCACAAGGATGATTAATTGCTCTGCCTTTGCAGCGCAAGTGAGAACGTATCCATTTAAAACTATGGAATCATTATCTAGCGGCAATTTGTAGCATAGCGTAAAATTTTCCCTAGACGCTACCCTAGGTACAATAAAATTTAACCTAAATAAGAATTCTTGACAATCTGTGATATTGTGAATGATTTTAAAGAGAAACACAAGAGAAAAATACTTACGCCTGTTTTCAAGACTTATTACAGAGTGCTTGTCAAGCAATTCACTCTGAGGAAAGCCAATAGGTGAATAAACACCGTCTGATTAAAGCTCAAAAATTTCAAAACTCTGCGCTGAACGGATTCCAAGTTACTGATGTGCACATTCTGAAATGGGGACCTCACAAGAGAGGCGTACTCCAGCTTAGATCTAATGAAAGTAAAATAAATTAATTTAATTGCATTCATATTGGTAAAATCCATTGAGATAGAATATAATAGGGAGATGGCATCATGTGGCAAAAGTGGTTTCATGTCCGCCATATTGCTACGACGTTTTTGTCAAACTGTAGTGTCATTTATTGTCAGTTCATGTTGAGCAATATTTAGCGTTTCATTTGTGTTTTGAGAAATATATAAGTAACGTTTGTTAGTTTTCTTAAAAACAATCATGGTGTTTTGTGTTGTGCGTAGCTGCTGTAGCAGAGACGGCGTGGATGAAAAGAAGATGTCGGGAATAACATTTCATAGGTTATAATAATAATAATTTTATTGGTAAGTAGGACAATCCTAATATACAGTTCTATTGTTTCATGGCTTATTTTTTATAATAATACTAATTTTACATACCAAAATCTCCAATCCATACAATTACTCAAATAAATAACAGAAGAGAGAAATAACTACCTAATAAGTTTATTTAACAAAAAATTAAATAGGTAAAATGCAAAAAATATTTATGGTTCATTAGTAGTAATATCAATTCGTATACAGATATTTAGAAATCTCAATATAATAAGACTAAATACTTAAATAATAAACAAAGGAAGAAAGACATTTTTAATTTTTTATATACTTTAAAATATTTCTTTTAAATTCTTGCAGATTATTTGATTTTTTATATTAATTGGAAGTTTGTTGTATTCATTAAGACCTTTATAAAACAATCCATTCATAGATTGTGACAGATTCTGCCTGTGTATATAAAAATTATTGTTAGTTCTCGTTTCATAGTTGTGTATTTCATTATTATAGGTATAAACAATAAACAGAATCGTACCTACAAAATTATGGTACATAAATGCTATTATTGGTAGTGTACTTTATACATGCTACAGAGTAGGACAAAGGGCCGCGGTAGAAAAATACAAACATCTAGAAGGGAAGAGAAACGCGTATACAAACGAAAGAAATGGGAGACGGAAAACCAACTTTTAAACCAGCTTGAAAGTTACCGAAACGAGAATGTACCTAGAAAATTCTATCAGGAATGAAACGCGTCAAGAAACGTTTTTAAACCAAGAACTAATATCTGTAGAGACAAAGGAGGATAATTAATAAGCAATAAAAAATATATTCTATCTGGATGGACAGAACATTTTCAAGAGCTGCTGACGGGAGAACCAACCGAACTCTTAGAGTTTGAGTTCCTCCAACAACGAATGAAGTGGCAACGGCTATAAAAAAGTTGAATAACAGCAAGTCCCCTGGCCATGATAACATTCCAACAGAGCTCTTCAAACACGGTGGAGAAAAATTAGTGGGCTACATCGTATAACATCATCTGTAGAATCTGGGAAATGGAACACATGCCAGCAGAATGGAGTTTAGGACTCATATGCCCACCCCATAAAAAAGGGAACCAGTTAGATTGCCAAAATTATAGGGGTATTGTATATTTATGTATTCTTAAACAATGTATAACATGGGTATGTAAATTAAAGAAAAACTTACTTATTTGCCTATTGTTTTACTTTTCATATTCACCATCATCCACATACCCAATTAAGAAGTTGTAGGAATTGGTACTGTGAACTAGTAGTGTTTTCCTTCAAGGGGACCTATAAACCCAATAAAACTAATTCCACTATATTAAATATCTTGTCTAAAAAAAACGTGTGAACCAAAAACTTCACCGACTTTAATTGATTTACGAAAGTTGACCAACTAAAATCGAATCGTGAGAACTCGCTTAATCCGACTCTGTTAAAGCCGCCATATTGCTCCTTCACTAAGCTCCGCCCAGTGGTACAGTTATTTCCTTACCTAATTATATCGTAGTAGCATCTCCTTATATTCTATCTCAATGGTAAAATCACAATTTTTGGCTATGAATCCATATGTCTTATCAGCTTCAGAAACTATGGAGCGCACATGAGCAGCAAAAGAAAGTTTTTTGTCGAAAATAACACCGAGATCACAAAAGGTTTCTGGTCGTTTCAGAGTGACATTGTCCTTTCATAATGAAAAATTACATTTTCAGACATTAGTTGTTTCTAAACAGTTGAAGACAATTTGCCCAAGTCCGCCCACTAGTTGATGTGTCTTTTAAATATATGGCTCCTTAGCAGTGAATTACAGCTGATGAAATTTCAGTTTGCCATATCATACATAATACCAAGCAGTTTTGTAGAAAGAAAGTTGTAATTGAATTTGCAAAAAAAACTTGACAAAGAGAGTTGCCTACCCAAGTTTATTCGAAGATATTTGTAAAAAATTTGCAGGCTATGATGCTTCCTCAAAATCTAGAGGACAGATTGTAAAATAAATTTTGATTATTTGTAAAGTTACACATATTTTAAATTTTACAAATAAAAAATAAAATTATATTTATACAAAGGGTCAATATTTGCACAACAAATAGTGATGCTAAATAGTTTTACAGAAAAATGAACACATATGAAAGATAAATAAACTGAAAAAGTAAACGTGTTAGTGATGAAGATGGGAAGGGTTTATGAGAAGGTATTGCAAGCCAATGTCATACCAAGAAAAGTTGGCAATTCTGGCATATTTAACTTAACTTATTTATGATTATTGAAAAATACTTCATATAAAGTTATGAGACATTTAAACGAATATTAATTAAGAAAAAATGCAAAATATGAAAACAACCTATATATTCTTACTATATTTTTATAAATATTATAATTTCAGCAACACAAAATGTGTTTGAATAATGAACACTGCATTGTATTATTATCTGCAACACCCTTTTTCCTAGACTGTCGCATGCATTGGTCACAAACATTTACGTAACACACTCATATTTATTCCTTCATCACTTTCTTAATTTTTATACACACTGATTCTTCAAATACTTAAATCCGATTGATATAAAAAAATTACATTTATAAATTTCATTCATTGTATTTGAGATTTACACTGAAGGAACTTTTTTTTCACTAACATTGGTCCGCAGGTGAAAACTTTTATAGTGTGAAAATAATTTTCGTTCTTAATAATACCATTGTTTATAAAGTATATATAAACAATGATAATACATAGGTATATGCCATTCACATTTTATTTACATGAGGGGAGGCTATGATATGTTTTTCTTAGGTTGTCTACTATTGACATAATATTGATGTGTCAGATTTAATTGATCGTCGCCACTGTCATTTATTTTTGGCTGAATTGCCAAATTTTTATTGATAACATTGCTGTGCTTTCTTTAGGGTCTCACTCTGGCAACTATGTAGAACCAATTTGAATTTGTGGTTATGTTTTTGACTTTTCAACATAACCTCAGTAATTAAAACAGTCATTCATACCAACAGAATTCAGATTTTCCAAAGCCTACTCTAATGTAAATAAAATGTGAATAGCATATAGTTATATGTAATTCTCGATGTAATTAAACATTCATGTGTTCAGAGATAGCATAATAAAATGGTATATTTTAAAAAAAAGTGTGTCCCAAAAAAAATGCATTATTATTTAAGTATGTTGAGATTATACAAATTGTATATCAATTCGTTTGTTTTGTAACTTTATATCTTATATTTTTACCACTTATATTTTATAATTACTGACTTACCATTTTGTACACTGCTGTATTTTTAAATGGTTAATAAACCTATCTATCATAAAATTCATAACTATTCTTTTGTTTTGTGTTCGTAGAAATACAAAAACATGTCAGTTAGTAATATCAAATTGATTTATTTGTACTATATAAGGAAAATATTCATTTTCTATTCCAATTATTGCAATTCAAAACTTCATTTTTATTACAATAAATGTTCAAAATGTGCGCCGTTAATAATTTCACAATGACCATTGAAACTATTAATTACATTTTCAATTACATCTCGTGTTATGTTTTGTATTTTGTCTCGGATTCGTTGTTTTAATCCATCTATCGTACGCAGTTTTTCTAAATTATTCATTGTGATGTTCTGAGGCAGTGTATCGCTTAATGTTTTTTGCAGTAGGTACTTAGTGTTTTTATTTCTTTGAATTTTATTTTACTTTAAAAACTACAAAATGCCCATTTTACGATTTAAAACTCAGGAAATGATTTAAAAGTGAGAGTATGTTGACGTCTGCCGTCTGACATGTTAAATTCTATTAAATTTTAATATTTTTAAATTTCCAATACCTATAGTACCTACGTCTTAGTGAAAAACAACAATTAGGTATAGATTTTGAATGATTGGATATGGTACTAAAATTCGTAGCCAAGATGAAGTATGTGAGGTATTTAAGAAAAATTTCCACATCACACAATCACAGAGGCGGGCTGGAACTCTAAATCGACCCGGGCCAGATGAACCCTACCAGCCCACCTTTCTCGTAATAGTGATTTAAGGGGAATGTCATGCGTAAAAAGCTGTGTACATGGGGCAAGAGCTGCAGAGGGTGTGAAGCTGAAATTTTTCAGGATTTTCAAGGTCATTGTGTTACCTCAAAATTTGTATGAAACTAAATAAAATTTTAAAAATGTCAAAAATAATCATTATTACCTTACAGACCCCACCCCATGCAGCAGCAGCTGACATTTGGATAGCCACGTTGCCAATTCTCAAAGCTTTGTATCATTGTGCAATGTGCCATGGTGAGGTTGTATGTTGTTGATCGACAGAAAGACTGATAGTTGGGGAATAATTTGTGATTATCGAGTTAAATAGAACATTGTAAGTAAGAAGTAAAAATGTGTGTGTGTATACTATAGCTCTCTAAAGAAGTTAAGTTCTTAGAAGGAAAACAGTTCTTTTAATTAACATATTTTACATTAAATTGTTCACCATTTAATGGTGATCAAATTCATTGTATGGAACTGTGCATTAAATTAAAAATAATAAAAATATCGTTGTTTAAACATTAAACAAGTGGAGTTCATTTATATCAGTAGACTTTTTGTGATTGGCAGTGTGTTAGTAGTAGAGGTAGACATTATTTATTTGTTTGTATTGTTGTATATACATAAATCTGTAATTTAAACGTTCCTAAGTGTGACTATTCCTATACAATGACTGAAATAATGTATTGTCTTAAAAGGAAAATAAAGTTTATTGTTATTATTATTATTATTATTATTATTATTATTAGTAAAAACATTATCAGTAAGCTTTTTATAGTAATTGGTGGTAAATACGCAAAAACTATAATAAAATAGGTGTAGGTCAGGACTTTAAAAGATTTTTATACGGGTAATTCTTAAAGTGTGAAAATGGCTTCCAAATGTTCTAAATGCAAGTTGGACATTGGGAAAGAGAAATTTTTATCTTGTGATGGCCTGTAAAGTATTTTGTCATGAAAATTGTTCAGGTTTATCTGCTTCTGAACTTTGTTGTATGCCCTTGAATAAACGAAGTTTAATGTTTCTATGTGATGGATGCCGCTCAGGTTTAAGTCTAGTACCGCAGCTTTTAAATCAAATTAAAGAACGAACTGGTGAACTTATATTATTACGTCAGGAAGTAAATCAGCTAAAATGCAATCAACCAACAAATACTATGAATTCTGAATCCTTGTTCTATGAAATACAAGATAGAATTACACGTTCAAGGAACATTATGATTTACCAAAAAGAGGAGTCTTACATCATCTAATTTGGATGATCGTATTCAACATGATAAAGCAATCGTCCAGAATATTTGCAGTGAAGTTGATCTAGTATCCGATAATTTTAAGGTTATACGTGTTGGTCAGTGGAAAAAAGATGTTAATAATCGTCCTATGAAAGTGATATTTTCAGATGCAGGATTTGCCATGAAGATTATGAAACGTAAGTCTTATTTATTTAGTAAAGACTTTCGCATTTCGGCTGATCAAACCCCTATACAAAGAAATCAGTTTAATAAGTTTAGAGATGAACTTAAACAATGCATTGATGCTGGTGAAAAAGATATATCGATAAGGTATTTTAGAGGTGTTCCAAAGATTACTAAATCAAAAAACTAAAAAATACAATTACATGTTTCTATCATAATGTTAGTGGTTTACGTTCAAGATTTGTTGATTTTAGGAATGCGGTGCTTGTGAACTACTACGATATTATGATCATTACTGAATCATGGCTTTCGGATATTTTTGACAGTAATGAAATTTTTATTCCTAATTATGTAATCTATAGATGTGATAGATCTTGTCTGACAACCTCAAAAACTAGGGGTGGTGGTGTCTTAATAATTTAAATCTAAAGCGATTAATATGCAAGTTAACATTGAGCAATTATTCATCGAAGTGGAACATAAGGATAAATTTATTTTTGGTGCAGTTTATGTCCCACCTAATGCAGCCCTTGAGGTTTATAATACACATGCGTCATCTGTTGAAGACTTATCTTTGCGTTACCCTAATCACAAGTTTATAATTTTGGGTGATTTTAATATCCCGGAAGCTCACTGGTCCAATGATGATCTTGGTGTTATTGTAACTTGTCCTGCTAATTCGGCAGCTATTCCACTTAGTGAAACTTATAGTTTTTTAAATATGTGTCAACTCAATAACATACCTAATAGCCGTGGTGTTTTTTTAGACCTCTTATTCTCACAGATTTTCAATATCACAGTCTCACCTGCGGCTGATGTCTTACTTAATAATACCATGCATCACACAGCTATTTCGTTTGATATACCCACTAACAATGATACCACATAATAATAATACCTTTATTAATCCAATAGATCATACAGGATGATATAGGAGAAGTCAGAATTTTACAAATATACATTAATGAAGGAGAAAATTTGTACATCATTTATAAATATATACACATATACCCACATATATACACATATATACAAACACATACACATATTTAGATATACATATATAATACATGCTTAAAATGCATATATGACAATATGACAATAACCAGCTAAATAAAGTATAAAATGTTATAGCATTAGATATTCATTAACTGAATAAAAAGCGTTAGAGATAAGATAATTTTTAACACTGGAAACAAATCTTTTTGTACTTGCAATATTTTTTACATTCGAGCTTAATTTGTTGTATAGAACAGAACCGACATAATACGGGTCTGACTTGTACAATTCAAGTCTGTGTATTTCGTGTTGCAAATCTAAACCATGACGTGTTGAGTAGTTGTGATGTTGATTTAAAAGATTGAATTTTGATGGATTCTTTTTTACAAACTTTAGTATTTCCAAGATATACAAACAAGGGAAAGTCAAAATTTTTTGTCGAATGAATGTGTTTTTACATGATTCTCTATATTTTAAACCAAACATACTGCGTATGGCTCGTTTTTGCAACACAAAAATCCTATTCGAGGATGTAGAATTACCCCAAAAAATAATACCATACCGGAAACGTGATTCCATGTTGGAATAATAAAATACTTTTGCGGTGGTAACACTAGCAATATCGCGAAGCCTTTTTAGAGCAAAACAATTGCTGGCGCATTTGCTACAGATAAAATTAACATGAGCTTTCCAGTCAAGAGATATGTCGATATGGATACCAAGTAGTTTAAAAGTTGTTACCTGTTGAATAGTTTTACCGTTTAGTTTTAGTAGAGGACTAGATAAATAGTTGGCGCCTATTGGGTGAAACTGCAATGAGAATGTTTTATCTTGATTCATTACCAGGTGTTTATTGTTAAAATAATTAATTAGAGCATTTAAATTAGAGGTAAGCTTGGATAATATTATTTCCATATTAGGTTCACCTGCTATAATTGTAATATCATCTGCAAAAGTGCTGGAGAAAATGGTCAAAATGGAATCTAAATCATTGATATAGAGCAAAAAGAGCAACGGCCCGAGAACACTTCCTTGAGGTACTCCAATATCAACAGACAGTTCATCAGAACTTTCTGTTGATATAAAATAGTTAACAAATTGTTTTCTATTCCCCAGATATGATGAAAGAAGATTTTTGCAATGACCGCGAAGTCCATAATGCTCAATATTGTTTAATAGAACATCATGGTCTACGCAGTCAAAAGCCTTAGAAAGATCTATAAAAATTGCCATAACCTTTTTCCCTTCGTCCAAGTTTTTATATATAAAATGCAAAATATCCGTTAAGGCTGAAATTGTACACCTGTTTTCTCTAAAACCGTGTTGATTGGGGGAGAATAATTGATTTGATTCCAGAAAAGCTACTATTCGTTTTGATAATAATTTTTCAAATATTTTCGAAAAAACTGATAATAAAGCGATTGGACGGTAATTATTGAGTTGGTTGGTGTTGCCTTTTTTCGGTATGGGAATAATTTTCGATAATTTAAGTAAATTTGGAAAATTACCAGTTCTAAAACATTCATTTATTATATGCGTTAATGGTTTTGCAAGCTGACTAGCACATTGTTTTATTACTTTAATGGAATAATCGTCGGGGCCAGTTGACTTCGAATTTTTTAGATTGTTGATAGTTTCTATTACTTCTGATGTAGTTACGGGTTGTAAATGAATCGATTTGTCTACAATGGGAGTTGTGATAATATTAACATTTGTTTTATTTTGCGGTACAAGTGATTTTGGTAGATTTACAAAAAAGTTATTAAACTCGTTGGATATTAGTTTTTTATCTGATATTATATTTCCCCGTATTTCTATTTCCGAGTTATTCTTAGAATTTACGTTATTTTTTACAGCACTATTGATTACTTTCCACACAGTATTAGATTTGTTTGTGGAGTTTATGATTAAATTATCAAAATACATCTTTTTAGCTTGCCGTATTGTCCTGTTATAAATTTTTTTATATGTTTTATAATGCTCTTTTCCAATTATGCTGTTTTTTTGTAGAATAAACAGTTCTTTTAAATGAATGGATGAAACCTTAATACCTGCAGTTATCCAATCTTTGTTTTTGATATCCAAGTTTTTAGTAATGAGTTTAAAACTGAGTTCATAGTACCTGTGCAAAGTATTGTTAAATATTTGATATTTCTCATCAATTGATTTGCTATTGAAAACATTCTGCCACGATTCAGATTTTAAGAATTCCTTAAATTTTAACATATTTTTGTGAGAAAGGGATCTAAAATTGAACGACTGTATTTTGAGGGGTACACACATCCAATATTAATTTTTGACCAACATGGTCTGACAAACCCGTATTAAGTAATTCTTTTTCTAATATTTTATCGTGAAAGTTTAATAACATATAGTCAATTGCAGTACTTGCATTGTTTTGAAAATGAGTGGGTTCCTCGAAAGCTGGATGCAAACAAAATGAATTAAAAATATCTAACAGATCCGACGTGTCATTAGTTTTACACAAAAAATCTATATTAAAGTCTCCACAATATAGTACACGTGAATATGGATATTTACTGAAAATTATATTTACGGATTCTTCCAATTTTGACAAAAAAATATTGGTATCTAATCTATTAAGGTTAGGTATTCTATACAAGCATATGATACAATAATGAATTTTATTTAATGTCAAAGAGATAGCGCAGCATTCAAAGATGTTGTCAATGCTTAAATGCGTTAGGTCTAATATTTCTGAGGCTTTCAGTGAGTTTTTTGTCAAAATTAGAGTTCCTCCGTGTTTATAAGATTTTCTGCAATAATAGCTAGATTTACCATATCCTAAAAATGCAATGTTTGACATTTCTTGGGGAGTAATCCAAGTTTCAGAGATGCAGAGTACATTAATGTCTTCTTGAGCTAACAGTACTTCAGTTTCTTCTATTTTATTTTTTACACATTGTAGATTATGATGTACTACACAGAGTTTATTTGGCGATAACTTTGATTGCTACACACTATTGAGAGATGCTAATGTCTGATTTTTTATTATGTTAAGCTTGTTTACATAGCACGGGCACTTATTATCATTTGCTGAATGGCTTATATCATATGTTGTTTTGAGATTTTTATTTGATTGAATACAATTAGCACATTTTTTAAAGTCGGAACTACATAATCTAGCTTCATGACTTTCTGCGCACAATCTACACACTGGAAATTTGCTATCACAATTTGTAGAAATATGTCCAAAGTTGCAACATATATTACATCTTTTCACATGATATGAATCTGCAACACGACATCGGCCACTTTGAAGAAGTACTATTTGATTTTGCCAGAGCTGATTATGATGCTATTAACAACTTTATTTCTTCTGTTGATTGGAATAATTATTTGTGCAATGACATTGTAGACACTGCTGTTGATCAATTTTACGATATTGTATATACCGCTATGAATTCATTTATACCAACCAAAATCAGAAGATTTTCCAAATTTCCTTGTTGGTTTAGTTATGAATTAAAAAATTGTGTGATGGAGAAGAAACGGATGCATAAATTATTTAAGTCAACTAATAAAAATGATTATTATGTACAATTTTCTAATCTGCGATCGAGATGTAAAGTACTAACGGATAGTTGTTATAAATCTTATCTGAATAAAATCGAAGATAATATTTCTTCGGATCCACAAAATTTTTGGAAATTTGTGAACGCTGGTAACAACACTTACTCTTGCCCAAACAATATGTACTTGAATGGTATAAACAGTGATAATGGTTATGATACTGCTAATTTATTCTCTGAACACTTTTCTTCTGTTTACCTTGCTACTGTAGCAGATATAGTGGATAACAATTATCATTGTAATGACAATGTTTGTATTAATGTCAATAAGTGTCAAATTACCCTAGGGGAAGTATTTTTGAAAATTGAAGGGTTAAAAAGCAGTTTAAGTTGTGGTCCTGATGGAATACCAGCTAAATTTTAAAAAAATTGTATTTATACTATTAGCAACCCGTTACATATCTTGTTTAATTTGTCTTTAAACCTGGGTGTTTTCCCACAATTCTGGAAATACAGCTTCATTAGACCTATTTTCAAAAGTGGGGATGTACATGATATTAAGAATTATAGAGGTATCTGTTTACAGTCATGCATACCAAAAATGTTAGATTATTTTGTTTCATTACAGTTAACTTGGGAATTTAAGAATGTTATAATTAATGAGCAGCATGGGTTTCGTCAAGGTAAATCGACACTCACTAATTTACTTATTTATCAAAATGATATACTGGATGCATTTGAAAGAAAGCATCAGATTCATTCTATATATAGTGACTTTTCAAAGGCATTTGATACCGTTAATCATAAGTGTCTGATATTTAAATTAGGTGTTTTGGGTATTGGTGGTTCACTACTTTCATGGATTGAAAGTTTTTTAACTGGACGGAATCAATGGGTTAAAATCAATAATTTCTTATCTAATACATTGAGGTTCACTCTGGTGTTCCTCAAGGCAGCCATTGTGGCCCTTTATTTTTCAATTTATTTATTAATGATATAGCTGAATATATAACTCATTCTAAGTTTCTGCTTTTTGCAGATGATTTAAAAATTTATTTAGAAATAAGCAATCTGTCTGATTGTTTGTTACTTCAGGAAGATTTGAATAACTTTGTTAAATGGTGTGAACTGAACTGTATGAAATTGAATACTGACAAATGTTTTTATACGAACTTCAATCGATTATATGCTTTGGTAGACTTCGATTATACTTTAAATAACATTTCTCTAAAACAGGTCACTGAAATAAAGGATCTCGGCATTTTGTTTGATATAAAGCTAAGCTTCACTAACCATATATCTAGTATAACTAATAAGGCTCGTAAAATGCTTGGATATATTTTTAGAATTGGGAAACATTTCTCAGCTCAAACTTTAAAAATTTTATACTGTGCATATGTTCGATCTCATTTAGAGTATGCTGCTGTGTTGTGGAGTCCATTTTATAACATTCATGTGCAATCAATTGAATCAGTTCAAAATAGATTTGTGAGATGTATAGCACATAAATTGTATTCAAATAATAGTAATCTATTCCTTTTGGACAATACCGCAGTATGCAATATTTTAAATATCAAATCTTTGAGTGACAGGAGGACCCAAGCTGATCTGTTGTTTATATTTAAAATATTATCTGGCATAATTAGCTGTCCAGAACTCCTTCAAAATATTAACTTCAGTATTAAATCAATTAACACCAGAGATAAGTCTCTTTTTCATATTAAATACCACTCTTCTAATTATGGCCATCATAGGCCTATGACCAGAATGTTGCGGTCTGCTAATGGTACCAATACTTAGTTAGATTTATTTAATCACTCTTTACAAAGTTTCAAACGTGCTATAAAATGAGTTTATAGTATCACACTTGTTAGTTTTACTTTTAGTTTTAGTTTTAAGTCTTATATTCTTCTATATATTATTCTTTGTATTCTAAAGGGGTTTTCCCGTAAATAAATAAATAAATAAATAAATAAATAAATAAATAAATAAATAAAAATTACAAAAGCATTTGTCTTTCCTTGATATTTTGCTTTGCAGTTCTATTTAAGTACGGCACTACACAGCCCTAATATTTCTAATAATATTGTGTCTATACTCGATCTGGTCAAAACATGGAAGTCGACTCCGCCCCATTAATTTTATGGCAGCGCAGAACGGTACACGCAATAGTCAGTTTTACACAATGGAATTTCTGAAAGCTGTGATAGCTTCAACAAAATTTGTTTATTATACGTGTTACATTGTATACTGCAGCGATGCTACATTTTTATAATGTTTATTCCCATTAAAGTTTCTATTATACATTTGCAATTTTGGACTTTTAAAAATAATACTTATTCTCGCGAAAATTTAAACGACGTTTCTTTATTAAGTTCGCACTGCGCAAACTCACGATACTTTGTTTATTTCCTGCCGTCTAGACGTAACGACCAGCCGCCGATTGCTGGTTTGTTTACGTTTGTATTCGTTTTTAGGTTAGGTGCTTTTACGAGTAATTTTCACATACTTAAGAGAACTATGTGGTTATTTCAGGCAAAAAAGTTTAGTTTGTGATTTACTGTAACAGTTTCACATAGGTTACTCTACTGGATAAACTCCAATGACCACAATGTACACTACTCTAAAATAGCCAAATCTGAGTCGTTTACTTTTCGGTTTCCACCACTGTACATATTTATTTATTAATATCTATCGTATGATTCTTTCGGTGGTACACTTTTGGTGATTGGAGTTGGTGTGTATTCATGAAGAATATTGTAAACACTTGCAACACACACCTGCTGCCGTTGCAGTGAACTTCACGCATTCCACTTTCGGCTTCTCCGGATTCTCCCTATCGTAGGCTTTGAAGATATTCAGCATGTTTTCCTTATTCTCCACTGAAAAATGTCTTGCTTTTCGCTTTCTCGGTGGAGAAATTGCACCCCCTTCAGCCATCTTATTTCGATTTTTCATAACCTGTGCATGACAGTTGACAGTGCAGGCCGGCTCCCCATTTATTCGCATTTTTTCGTACATTTCATGCGTTACGCGACAATCCATAACATAAGCTGATTGTTGATTGGTCTGTTGCAAAATACGTAAAAGTTTAATGTCTGACGCAAGTTCTTGTAGAGGCGGCCTTTCAGTCAAATCTAGAAGTTGTATTGTAATTTTTAGTTCTATAAATACGACCAATAGAGAAATTCCATTCAAATTTAGCGGACATTTTTGGGGCGGAGTGTATTTCTATCTTTTGGACAGACAGAGTATAGGGAAGTATTTTCTTAAATGCTAAATGTTTGTATAAAGTTAAATAATGTTATTGTTAATGGTTATATTTGTAGACAATGGAAGTATCGTAAATAATACGTACGCTACACAAGGAGTACACTTTAAATAGTACCAAGTTAGTAACAATAACTATCAACAGTAAATGCCACCGTCCGGACCGGCCCTAAAGCCTAACGGTAACCACTGGCCCATTGAGCGATCGTCCGATCGCTCCGGCCTCCCAATCCGCCTCGGCACAATCAACTAATCAACAGTACCTAAATAGACTTTGTCGCATATTTGAGAAAGTGGAAGTGTGAAATTCCTACCTAGAACAGGAAGGCGAAGAACTGTAAATGAAAATGACAAACAGAATGTGATATTGGCTAACTGAAAATTCTCATTCTGCAGTTCGTTCTATTGCAGCCAATTTTAATATAGCAAAATCCTCAGTTCACCGAACTGTACGGAGTTTAAAATGGCATCCATATAAAGTTAATGTAATCCAGGAACTATGGGCAGACGATACTGATAGAAGATTGGAATTTTGTGAGGTTATGATGAATTTCCTTTCAAAGTGAATCCAATTCAGTAATTACATTCTTTTTGACGAAGCAACATTTTGTCTCAATGAAACCGTCAGTAAACAAAATGCACGTTCTTGAGCTCCGAAAATCAACAGAAGCTAAATGTTTGGGTTGATATGATTGCAAATAGATGAGGGTCTCTATTTTTTCAACGGTAATTTGACGACTGCTATTTACTTGGATTTTTACGAGCAGAAGTTGTTCCATCCAAAACATAACACCAGACATAATAGAAAATGTATTCATAGTTTCGCACAACGTATTGATCATTGTCAAATTCTTAACGGAGTGCATATTTTGAACAATTATTATAATAAAAATGAAGTTTTCCCTAGGATCTGTTTATAAAGAAAAAACAAAAATTATATCACTGAATTCCTTTGTAAAAGGCCTATCAATTTTTAAAATAAAATATAGTGTGGTATAAAATTATCGGTGACGTCACAGATATGAAGTGTCAACAAAATTTTTTTCCTTACATACAAATACTTATTGATATGTTTTGTATTTTTGCGAACGCAAAACAGAAGAAAATTTATGAATTCTATGTGTTTCTTTTGGGACACACTGTATGTAAAACTTGTAAGTTTAAAAATAAAATGTTGGTACTTGCCCACTGTCCAGGGTATTAACAAAAGTATAAGCAATAATCCCTAATTTTAACGTCATCCGTTTTTTTTTTGTAAATCATATTCAAAGAGAAAACTCAATACTTTTGAAACCAATGGTAGACATAAATTTAACATGGGTGTTTCCCCAATATTTTATGTACATGAAAGTTATATCGGCCACCTAATTATGCTATTTATGCATAGTTGCAATTCAGCAACTATTATATTTATCTTTCCTTATCTTAGTTTCTATTCTGCTTATAGTTTTGTAATGTATAATTTAGTCTGCATTTAAGAGTCGTTCTAACTAAACCTATTTTACGTATATTGTAAAATCAAATTAATAAAAAGTCTGTCTGTTCACTTTAAGTTTTAAAAGTTGTTTTTAAAAACCGTTCGGTTGTTACACGATACGTAACTTGAACTCATCTTAGGTTCCTAGGGCTAAAACAACTAGATTTGAATAAACTTACCTCTATCCTAAATTGAATCATTTAGTCACTAGAGGACATCATGTTTTCAATAATTAGTATATTATTATGATGAAAAATAAAATCAATAGTGTACTGGACTTGGCCTCTGCGAGAGCAATAATAAATAATGGATCCTTCACAAATACTTTTATTAAAATTTCTTTACACAACGAACTCAACTCTTCTCCCGCCTAACTAACTTAACCTCCCAACCTGACTGTCATTTCCTCTCTCTGCCAACCGCCTAATATCCCTAACAGTCGAGATACCAAATATACGGGGGCAGATCAATAATTACTGGGTTATACATCTCCCTTTGGTTTTGTTTTTCCAATAACTAAAGTAACTAATAACTAAACATTAATTGGTATATAATTTTGTTTTTCTTTAACAAACATAGTCATCGTATTTTTTTGGTCTTTTTACAATTCGTCTCTTCTCATTTTCTTTCGCTCCTTCACTTTTCTCACTCACTATACTATGCTTTTCTTTCATTCCTTCACTTTTCTCACTCACTATACTCTGCTTTTCACTTTTTTCATTGCCTGAACTGTTTCCGCCCGAGTTATCTCTTGTCAAAATTTTATCCTCTTCTTTGTTTGCTTCCAATTCTGGCAACCTACTTAGAAATTTTCTGTTTCTTCTTAAAGGTCCCTCTTCTGTTTCAACCCAATAGGAATTAGGTTCCTTGGCTTGTCCTGCAATGCGTCCCAATCTACTCATATCACGAATCCAGACCATGTCATTTTCACTTAATTCCGGGAGATATTTCGTTCTATGTCTTCGGTCGTAGTTTATCTTAGACTTTTCTTGTTCTACTTTTTGTTTCTCTTGAATTTGGTGATGGTTTGGTAAGGCTGGTTTTAGTTTACTTGATTTCATAGGCAATACTTCCCTCAAGTTTCTGCCAAATAGTAGTTTAGCCGGGGTGCTTCCACACGGCAATTCTGTATTTCGATATGCCAATAGTCCTAAATACCAATCATCGCACTTCTTCATCAGGTTTTTTACTAATCTTACAGCTCGTTCGGCTTGTCCGTTACTTTGTGGAAACTTGGGGCTACTGGTAACATGTTCAAATTCATAGGTATTGGAAAATTTCTTGAATTTGTGGTTTACAAATTGTGGACCTCCATCAGAGTAAAGTCTTCTTGGAATTCCAAATTGGGCAAAAATATCTTTGAGTTTTTCGATAACATCTTCACTTTTGGTTTTCTGCAGTTGTTTAACTTTGTATACTTTGAGTAGCAATCTTGTACGACCAAATATGTTATATTTTTGTAAATAAAAAGATCTGTGGCCACATGTTCAAATGGTACTTTTGTCAATTCTCTTAGATTCATGTGATCAGTTTCCTGACTACTATTTTTTATGCAGGTGTGACATTTTTGAAGATAATCCTGGATAAAATTTTGTATGTGGGGCCACCAAATTGTTTCTTTCACTCTTGCGATACAACTATTGATACCTTGGTGCCCAACATGTATTTTTCTTAGCATGTCATTATACATTGAGTTAGGTATAATAAATCTATCCTTATAATATAGAACATCTTTATATATCGTAATGTCATTTCGAAATTTATAAAAAATTAGACATTCTTTGCTCACTTTTTTCTTTATTGGCCAACCTTTCTGCACGTATTCTCTTAGTTGCTTCATTTCTTCATTTTGTCTATTTCTTATCATATGTTCAGTCGTATCTAAATTTGTCTCCATTTCTTGATGAATAATGTTGATTTGCTGGCAAATATTTTCGTCTAGAACATCCTTATCATCTTTTCCTTCCATTAAGGGACTTCTTGATAATGCGTCAGGCACATGAAAAGATTTACCTGAAACATGTTCTATATCATAATGAAATCTGGTCAAGCGTAACCGAAATCTCTGAAGTCGGATTGTCAAATCATTAATAGATTTTTTTTTTAATATACTCAGAAGCGGCAAGTGGTCAGTTTGTATGATAAATTTTTTTCCAATCAAAAACTGGCCTAATCGTTCACAAACCCATACACAAGCTAATGCTTCTTTCTCTATCTGTGCGTAATGTTGTTGCGTTTGACTTAAACTTTTAGAGCAATACATGACCGGAGCCCAACGACCATCCTCTTGCAGCTGTTCTAGGCATCCTCCAATGCCGTAAGAAGATGAATCAGCAAGCACTCTAGTTTTACGATGCACATCATACAGTTTTAAAACTGGAGCAGTTGTAACGAGTTTTTTTAATTTCATGAAACAGTCTTTATGTTCTTCTGTGAACTGGAAAATGTTGGTTTGTTTCAAAAGGTCTCTTAACACCTTGGTCTCTTCAGCCATATTGTCCAAAAACTTTGTCAAGTGATTTATAAGCCCTAAAAATTGCCTGACTTGCGTCACGTTTGTAGGTGTTGGAAAATCTGTTATGGCTTGGATGTTAGTATCATCGATTTTTAGTCCATTTTGTCCAACAATATGTCCAAGTAGGCTGATTTCTGTGATTCCAATTTGGCATTTAGTCTTGTTTAGTGTTAGTCCTTTTTCTTGCAGTAAATTTAAAACTTTTCTGAGTGTAACATCATGTTCTTGTTGTGTGCTTGCAAAAACTGTAATATCATCTATGTGGACTAACACACCAGGTATACCACCAAATAATTTGTTCATTGCTTGTTGGTATACTTCTGAAGCTGACGATATACCAAATGGTACTCGCTTATATTTAAATCGCCCAAACGGAGTTAAAAATGTCGTGTAGTCTTTGGATACTTCCGACAAAGAAAGTTGCCAAAAGCTTGATGTGCAATCTAGTTTTGAAAAAAATTTAGCATTTCTAACACTGGCTAGTGTTGTGTCCACTGTTGGCAAAATAATTTTTTCTCGAAGAACATATTTATTAAGTTCCGTAAAGTCAGTGCAAATCCTTATTTGTGAGTTTTTTTTCAATACACAAACCATGGGAGAACACCACAGTGTTGGATTGTTCACGCCTATTTCTTCTATTATGTCCTCCTCAACCATATGTTTAAGTTCTGCCTCAACTTTTTCCAACAACGAAAGCGGCACTCTTCTAGGAGTTGTTATCGAAAATGGTTTAGCATCATTACTTAGCTTGATGTTATGTTCGAAATTTTTTAATTTGCCGGTGCCCTTAAATAGTTGTGGATAACCTTTGCAAACATCGTCTAACGTCAAACCATTAACCTTTTCAACTCTTTCCACCATTTTTATCAAGTTTAGCTTCTCTATGGCTGGTTTGCCAATAAGACTGTCTCGATTTTCTATGACAAACATTTTCAGTTTTTGCGTTTGGCCTTTAAATGTGATTGGAATATTGATTTTTCCTAGAACTGGAATAATGAAGTCACCTGGACCCTTTAATTTTGTGTTAGTTTTCTTCAACTTAGGCTTGATTATAAGCTCACAAAATTTTCTTTACTTAAAATGTTGACATCTGCACCAGTGTCAATCTTGAAATTCATCACCTGGTCACCGACATTCATTTTTACTTTCCACTGATTCTGTCAATTGCCTCTGATTTCACAGATTATTTGTCGAACTTGTTCGGTTTCATCTTCAGTGCTTGAGGTTTCTGACGAAGTGCCTTCTATTTCTCTTACATACTTCTTTTCTATACGTGTTTTACACATTTTAGTGAAGTGACCCTTAATATTACACTTTGTGCATCTAACTTTTAAGGCAGGACATTCCTTGATATTGTGGCTTGGTTTTTGACCACATCTTCCACACTGCGGGTAATATTTGGGTTGATAGTTTTCATTTTGTTCTTTCTTTCTGTTTTCTTTGTGAAGCCTACACACTGTTGTTTCATTTGCCTCTCGTAAACATTTGTTTTCGAGTTTAACACGTTCACTTTGGAGCATTTTTGATTTTGTTGCTTGCAGAGTTAGTTTGTCGTCTAACTGTAGAGTCTCAGATAGTTTTTTGTCTCTCATACCTACTACTAATCTGTCCCGGACAAGTTCATCAACCATGACTCCGTAATTGCAGGTTTTGCTTAAGTTCTGCACAGCAGCTATGAAGTCTTGCATGCCTTCACCATCTTGTTGGACCCTTCTGTTGAATTTGGCCCTTTCAAAAATGACATTGACTTTCTTAAGAAAATAGTCATCAAAAAACGTTATTAGATTTTTATAATTTGCAAGTTGGTCACTAGTTGGGTTAATACTGTCCAATAGTTTGTTAACTTCTGGTCCCATGTGTAACAACAAGCTGTCAACTTGTGTATTCTGCTGGGTGTTAATTAATCCAGTAACGTTTCTATACCTTTCGTAGTTAGTGAGCCATTGATTCCACTCGGTTGGTTCAAACGAAAATTTTTCTGGTGGAGGTACATAATTGACTGCAGTAGTACCTCCAAATATTTGAATTTGATTTAGTCTCTCCTCAAGAAGTTTCATTTTATTACGAAGAGCTGCATTTTCTTCTTTTAACGTCTCCATTTTTTTTTTTCGTTCTTGTGCCCGTATTATCCTTGAATGAATATTGTTGCGTTTAAATAGTAATATTTGTATACATCTGACACCATGTACTGGACTTGGCCTCTGCAAGAGCAATAATAAATAATGGATCCTTCACAAATACTTTTATTAAAATTTCTTTACACAACGAACTCAACTCTTCTCCCCCCTAACTAACTTAACCTCCCAACCTGACTGTCATTTCCTCTCTCTGCCAACCGCCTAATATCCCTAACAGTCGAGATACCAAATATACGGGGGCAGATCAATAATTACTGGGTTATACAAATAGTATTAAATCTTGTCTGTGCCGGTTTAGATTAGTTGCCTTAGTTAATTATTATATCTATCAGTTTATGTAGTAATTACTTATATTCATTTTTATTATACCCATTCATTGTCTTTGATCCCTGAGTAGACAACACATCTGACCTAAGAATGTAAGTAGAGAAGAAATCGTAAGATATTATTATTAGAATAATTCATCGGACATCTCTGTGGAACAAGTAACATGTTGAAAGAAACATGTAATACAAATTTGTATATTCATTTTTATTATACCCATTCATTGTCTTTGATCCCTGAGTAGACATCACATCTGACCTAAAAGTGTAAGTAGAGAAGAAATCGTAAGATATTATTATTAGAATAATTCATCGGACATCTCTGTGGAACAAGTAACATGTTGAAAGAAACATGTAATACAAATTTGTATCGCTGGCGATAAATGTTGCCTGGTTGTTTGTTGTTACTGTAAAATGAAAGACAACTCACATAATACTAACTGAAAAAATGTTTAGCTATATCGCTTTAAGACTATAACTATTACAATAATTTATAAAATCAGGTTGATATAATCTTCCTTCATAAACATATTGCACATCAATAACAATTTTTATACAAATAATGAAATAATAATTAAATTTGCAGCTGGAAAGTGTTGACAGCAAATCCACACATTTATTCTTGAAATACCTATATTTTATGTAAACAGCATCGCACATTCAGATCCTTCAGGGATAAAAGGGGTCACTTATTTATTATTATTCTTATACGGTTGCTGTTGATATAGGTACTTTCTAAATGTCCAATGGTATATCAACATTTACATGACATTTGATTTTCTTCAGTAATCCTAGTATACTACTGAATTTTTATATTGGAATTTAGTTCATTACTCAATTTATTATCCAATAGATTATTAGTAGTTTTATTTTTCACCATTAATTTATGCTCTTCTTTTATATCAACAAGTACATTGAAGAATATTGCTTACCCTTTATAAAGTTTATAAAGGGTAAGCACCTTTATAAACAAAAAACTACATAAATATGAATACACACCTGTCATTTGATTTTTGTTTACATATAAGTGCTTTTAATGTAAATACGTAAAATAATAACTTCAGCTGCCATACCTGTTGTTGTAATTTGATAATTTTGGCAACGACATCTTTTGTATTTCTTTCACTTTGTATATGACTTAAAGCAGTGTTGACCAATGTAGATACACCTTCAGCATTTGTGTTTATATCGAAAGGGCAGCCAACACATGGTGCAGCGCTTGCTTTAATTGCTACAAAATCTGCATTCTCTTCAGTAGATATTGCTTCATGACTTAATTTAATCTACAAAAATAAAATTGTCATATTAAATTAGTTTCTCGACCAGTGATTTTAAATTTAAAATTGTAAGAGAAATTATACAGGGTAGGGTGTCCCGGAAATAAGTGTATAAAAAGAAATCACATATTCCCGAGGTCAAAATAAATCGATTGGACCAAACTTACCTCTATACCAAAATGCTTCCTAAGGGAGCTACAGGCCCCTAAATGTGGGCCCCTGAAGACGGTTTTTATTTATTATCTCCAAAACTGTTCAAGTTAAAGTAATGAAATTTTGCACATCCATTAAACTTTCTAAGCCTAACAAAATGAGGTAAATATCATCTCAAAATTTTTACCAAGGGTGGGTCAAGCTGTAGGGGTGGGGGGTAAAAATTACCGCAACTTTTTTTGAGTTTTGACCTCAAATTATAAATTGTCAGAGTTTTTCACAAAGAAAATGCCCTCTTGTGCAACTTCGATCGGAGGCACCGTTTTCGAGATAAATTCATTTTAATATTCAAATGCATGCTCTAAAATGATTAGATAAGTGGAGTAAATGGACAAATTTTTTCCTTTCTCGTCAAAACAAAATTTAAGAGCCAGATCAAACCAAGATTTTCTTATTTATTTTAACAACTGCTCAAAATGCTTAAATTTTGTGTCGACGCGAAAAGCAAAAAATTAGTCCACTTCCCTAATCATTTTAGAGCATGCATTTGAATATTAAAATGAATTTATCTCGAAAACGGTGACTCCGATCGAAGTTGCACCAGAGGGCATTTTCTTTGTGAAAAACTCTGACAATTCATAATTTAAAGTCAAAACTCAAAAAAATTTACAAATAAAAAAGTTGCGGTAATTTTTACCCCCACCCCTACAGCTTGACCCACCCTTGGTAAAAATTTTGAGATGATATTTACCTCATTTTGTTAGGCTTAGAATGTTTAGTGGATGTGCAAAATTTCATTACTTTAACTTGAAGAGTTTCGGAGATAATAAATAAAAACCGTCTTCAGGGGCCCACATTTAGGGGCATGTAGCTCCCTTAGGAAGCATTTTGGTATAGAGGTAAGTTTGGTCCAATCGATTTATTTTGACCTCGGGAATATGTGATTTCTTTTTGTACACTTATTTCCCGGACACCCTGTATAGTTTTAACATTATAAAACCTGTCTCTAATCGTCTTAACCCTCTAGGAACGCATCCACCAGTGTCTTTGGAAAATGGATAATGTGAAATTCTCTCACTCAATACTTTAAAGCAGCACGGAGGATGATAGGTAAATCCTTTAGTAGGTCACAATTCAGCAATTTTAGGTGCAATAAATTTTTATACAGAGTGTCTCAGAATGTCTAGGTCAAAGTTTGCAGGTAAATTCTACATAAAAAACAAGGTTATGTTATTTAATAAATATGTGTCTTCTAAAATGCTTTGTCTCGGAGTTACAGAGCGTTAACTTTCATGAAAAAAAAATATATATATGATTGGCCATCTCTCAAAATAATAAGCCGATTTTTTTCAAATTTTATATGAGAGGTGCTACTTTCAAGATCTATTAAGTGCAGGTGGTTTGCAGCCCCCTTTTATAAAAAAAGTACGTCACTGATTCTTTTTTGAAAATATGACAGCGGATTTCAGTTTAAATAACACATAAAAAAGATATCTTATATATTTTTGGTAAAATGCGCCATTCCAAAGTTATTTTACCTTCAAAAATTTAACATATTTAGTTGTTAGTAAGGAAATCAGTGAAATAATTATTGTAGTAGGCTGAAAACCAAATGTCAGTAAACACTGTCACAAAACCGGTTTAATCATTTGCTGCATTGCTGCCAACCATATTTTTTCTCATGAAAATTAAACACCCTGTAACTTTTTTATGTAGAATACACCGGCAAATTATGGCCTAGGTTTTCTGAGACACCCATATGTGCCGTGCCCAACCAACAAGCAAATATCTTAAGGAGGTAAACTATCGGTGGTCGGGGCAATAATTCGAACGACGGAAGTTCGCAATCGGTCATCATATTTGATAAACCACTTTTTGCACGTCAGTTCTGTGTTTTGAGACGTCAGAAACACAACCTGTTCTGTCTGTGATGTCAGCATCTCATGCAAAACTTTTTGTTGAGTTTGGCTTTTGTGTTAAACGATTTACAAGGATTGTATTTATTAGTGTGTACGTATTTTGTGGGAATTAGAGAATTTGGACATATAAAGCGGCTTTTCTACATCCGAAGAGTTTATGTCAGACCAAGGAGTTCCACAATGGTCACCACTTTCACCTCTATTATACAATTTATACAGCTACGACATCTCCACAATATAAAATCCATCTATAGACCCAACTTATATATTACAATACGCTGACGACACAGCACTGGTTGGACATGATAAATCACTACAACAATTAATACCAAAACTACAAGCAAAGATGAATGATGTTCAAAGATGTTTTAATATCTTATTTAATGTCTTATTCCGAACCCAAGCAAATCTCAATTCATTATATTTAACCACACTACGTCTCCCTCCTCCCCTACGATAAACGTCACAAACGAACAAATAAAGCCATCACCCTCAGCAAAATACTTAGGAATTACTATGGACCAAAAATTAAATTTCAATCAACATTCTGCAACAGTTAAATTAAGAATCAAAAACCGAGCAAAACACTTTAGAATACTTACCTATCAAAATGAAGGAATATCGACTAAAACAGCCACAAGAATATACAAATCAATATGTCGACCTATACTGGATTACGGTCATACGCTATACAGGGTGTTTCATTTTTAAATGTCGTCCTTTAAGGAGGCGATAGAGCATCGAAAAATAAGTCGACCTGCCCAAAAAACCTATATCAAAAATGCATAATAACGAAGTTACAGGCCTTCAAAGTTGGAATAAAAAAATCGTTTTTTTGTCATAACTTCTAGACCATACGACCGATTTTAACCAAATTTTGCACAGGCAGTACTGAACTACATACCTACAATCCTATAAGAATAACTCATGTCAAAAATCACCAGTGGCGTAGACACTGGGGTGACGCCCTCTATTTCTCACCCTATTTCCCACGCCACTGGATATTTTTTTTTTGGGCAGGTCGACTTATTTTTCGATGCTCTATCACCTCCTTAAAGGACGACATTTAAAAATGAAACACCCTGTATATTAATTGTCAAAGACCCGCACACAACAATCTAAAGGTTGCCGAGACCTCTTCGCTACGCATTATAACAAAAATTCGTCACCCCGCCAATCACCTCCATAATCCATCTAATAACATGCTCTATGAGAAAACTAACATCACCCCAATCATTAGTAGACTTCAAATGTTAACAACCAAATTTGCAAATCAACCACATAATATGCAGCTAATAAGACCGCTCTGCCGAACTAGAAACCCCAATAGAAGATCCAAATTTAAAATTCCAGAGATGACACTAATCGAGACAATATCTTCACTAATCCAAAACTGATTAAGGAATGACTCATCAAATTCGTTTTTTTTTTTTTTTTTTGTATAGTGTGTATTGTATTAGTATAACATGGTTTTTTTTTTTTTTTTGCACCATAAAATGTACTCGTTTAAGCATTACATAAATAATGTAGCAACAGAAATTTTATAGAAACAATAGGCTGAAGGACTCCGGTCGATAGCCGTTTGGGTATTTATATATTATTGTGTATTTATCCAATAAAGAACATTTATTATTATTTTATTAAAGCGGCTTTATTATGGTTAGTTGCATATCGTGTGGTTTATCGCACATTGCGTGGAAAAATGGCGTTACTTTTCATTGGTAAATAAATAAAAATTAGTATGACTAAATAAATCAACTGTTAGTAATATTTTCATTATGTTGAAGTGTTTAAAAACATTAAACAATAATTAAATTGCAGATTATACGTCCACCATGATTGTTTACAATTTATTGTTCTGGAATCCAGTGGCAGTTCATTCTAAATTTGTCGTCTTGCTTGTTGAAAATAAAATAAAACAAAAAATTATAATTTAACTACTTATACAGGGTGGAACAAAAGTATCAAATAATGGCTTTAATTTTGTTATTTGCAAAGTTACAAAAAAATGTTCAATATGAAAGTTGTTTGGTTCTTTACCGTGCATGTTTTGAGTTTTTTAGTTTGTTGATATCTTCTTCTGGTTTGTTCCTATGGCAACCAACTTTTTCTTTTTAAATGGCACCCATAATATTTTTTTGTTAATTTGAAACAAGCATATTTTTCTCTATTCAGTCACAAAATTTTACAATTTTTTAAAAAAAATAAGCGAGAAAAAAAACATTTATTACGACTCACTTGTCGCCTCTTAATAAAGGATGCCATGGAAAAAGGCATGCAATTATAAAACACAAACATTACTTTTGGTAAAGAATGCCATGGAAGTTTGACAATTAAATTTTTACAAACAAACAACTAAATTTTAGTGTTTTGATGTTGTGAAATTAATTAATTTAGTTCCGATTGAGTCGTAATAAATATTATTTTTCACGCTTATTTTGACTGACTGAATAGAGAAAAATATGCTTGTTTCAAATTGACATAAAAAAATTATGGGTGCCATTTAAAAAGAAAAAGTTGGTTGCCATAGGAACAAACCAGAAAAAGATATCAACAAACTAAAAAACTCAAAACATGCACGGTAAAGAACCAAACAACTTTTATATTGAAAATTTTTTTGTAACTTTGTAACAAAGTTAAAGCCATTATTTGATACTTTTGTTCCACCCTGTATAACTATTTAGTTAAATTATAATTAGTCGTTCTATAAATTGTGAACTACGAACTACGAATTACAAATTTTTCCAAAGGTTTCCGAAGAGGCCTCGTTAGCAAGGGAATCATGTATTAAATTCACTGGTAAAAAAGCAAAGAAAAATACCTACATTTGCAGTGCTGCGCTCACATTTTGAAGAGACAGACTTCGAGAGAACTGCGTTCAAAATACTTCTAGAGGAAAGTACTTTTGTCATTTATAAATTTTAGTTTATTATTTCATTTAGATGTTTTGTACTATACTTTTTAACATGCATTATATACTTTTATTCACAATCATATGTAATGTTTCAATTGCCAGTTTATAAAAAGTTGGGAGGCATTTGTGAACTCTTCTTTTCCAGCTAGTCAGCTAGCCGGTAAAGTAACTTTACCGGCTAGTTAAAAGTCACTCTCCCAGCATGTTAAACGTCACTTTGCGGCAGCAATTCTTCTGGTTGTCTTTTGTGCAGCAGCTTTCAAATCTAAGTCACAATGATCAGAATCAAACATTTTGTTGTAGAATTTTGAGCGAATTTAACAGAAATTATTGATAATAAATACTTGTGGAAGTAACCTAATTTATTTGACAGAAGAACCTTAATGTCCGTTACCTAGGCTCAATGCTTGTATCACTGCAGTCTACCTACTTATTTTACATTATTTCCTAATTCTCATTCACTATCTATACAATTAAATAAAAACATTGTAAGCTAAGATTATGTTATTATACACTAATTGTGAATAAAATAGTATACATACCTCGCCAGTCGTTTTCATTACAGCCTCGCGTTTATATCAGACCTCGGCGCTACGCGCCTCTGTCAGATATCACCCCTCGGCTGTAATGAAGTACTTCCCAGCTCAGTATGTAATGTACTATAGTACAACTTCCGTCGATGAAGATTTTAGAATACCTTCTCCCCTTTAGATATTTACTCTTTGTGACCAACTAATGTTACAGATAAGGATATGTATTATGGAAACAAAACAAAGTAAAAATGTTTATTCACAATCATAAAGTAATAATATAATTCACATATCGAAAGTTAGAAAATATAACATTTCAACTTCATTTGAAAATCGTAATGAAATGTGACAGTCTGGTTGGAAAGTGGTACTTCCTTTTAATTTTTCTGGTTGGAAAGTAGTCTAGTCACGTTTGTTTCTTACTGGTTTGGTATTTGTCATCTGACATAAAACGTTTTTATTGACTGGAATTTTTTATTATATTGCCTACTTAATAAAAATATAATATGCAATTTGAAAATTTGGTAAATTGTTTATGGCTTTTTGTTATTTAAGGAGGATGTAGGTATGTAATATAGTATTTCATCATCTCTCTATTAAAATTTAACTATTATTTGCTCTAGCCATGGAAAGCAATTAAATTTCGGTTCAATTTTTTAGAACTAATTTTAACATCAAGGTAAACTCCCATGACCACTGGAAAACAACAGCGTTGAGGTGCTTACAAAGCTGTGTTCAGGTAAAGAAACAAAACTGACATATATACAGTGTGACCCACTTAAGATCACAACACCCCTGTATACTCGTTAATTGATGCTCGATTAACCTCAAACTTTAGTGGTACGAAAAGATCGATAAGGTGATTCTTTGAACTTTAATATGTAATACATGTCAGGAGCGTGCGATTTTAAGGGGATTTGATTAGTCGATTATTCAAAAAAAAGTTTTAGTAATTTTTTTATTCCAAATTTCGGTTTCATCATCATAAAGAACGCCATTTAAAATCACTAGGTATCAATTTTAAGTGTGATCACTTATCTGGTTACTGGGATGTAAGCCCCTAAAAATTCAGTTTTTTCGTAAGCGATCAAGTTGTTTGAGTCTCGTAAATTTTGCCAAAACTGATGGTGTATTTTCTGAGAATTCACTGCATTTCTTTTTTGTTCATTGCATAATCAGTTTTTAAAAGCATACTGTACACTAATCGGTAAAGTGACGAGGACTTTTCAATAAATTCACAACGAATTATCCTCGGAATTATCTAAATTTATTTTTAACTAAAAAATAACAAAAATAAATAATTCTATGTACCTACAGGGTTAGTTTTATTAATGTAAACCCCCCCCATTTTTATTTTTGAACCAATTCGAAAAATTAAACAACTGGCCTTGCATGGTTTTTTACGTAGATACCACTTCTGCTAACGGATTGGCAATAGCGTTTCAAATATACAGGGTACGCAAAAAAGTTAAGTTTTTTAAATGGAACACCCTGTATATTTTGATAAATTTGCATTCCTCCAATCATTCTGATTACAAATATATACACATATTGTATAATCGCTTTACTGGTTTTTGAGTTATTTTCACTTTATTTTGGATACGTTGAAACAAAAGCGTTATTTTATAAACTCATACAATAAATTAATAAATGGAATAAATCAAAAACAAAACAAATTATACGAATTATTAAACAAATTACTTAACATTATCAACATTAACTTCGATACATTTCAAACAACGTTTAATAAAATTTGAATGGAGTCCAGACCTTAATCCATTAGATTATTTTCTTTGGGAAACGCTCAAAGAAAAAATTTACAGTGAACTAGTGGAAAATTTTAAACAATAAAAAAATCAAATTGTAAAAAATATAACTTTGCTAAATTTGGATGCAGCACTTTTTCTTCGAAAAATTCGTTTGAGTTTTATTAAACGTGGTTTGAAATGTATCGAAGTTAATGGTAGTTGGTTATGTTGAAAATGTTATATAATTTGTTTTAATAATTCATATATTTTGTTTTGTTTTTGATTTATTCCATTTATTAACTTATTATATGAGTTTATAAAATAACGCTTTTGTTTCAACGTATCCATAATAAAGTGAAAATAACTCAAAAACCAGTAAAGCGATTATACAATATGTGTATATATTTGTAATCAGAATGATTGGAGGAATTCAATTTTGTCAAAATATACAGGGTGTTCCATTTAATAAAACTTAACTTTTTTGCGTACCCTGTATATTTAAAACGCTACTGCTAATTCGTTAGCAGGAGTGGAATCTACATAAAAAAACCGTGTAAGGCCGATGTTTTAATTTTTGGAATCGATCAAAGATAAAAATAAAAATGGGGGTTTACATTAATAAAACTAACCCTGTACAGGGTGTCTCAAATTGGTGAGGATTGAGGGGTTACACCCATTTCCAGAGTAGCTGGGAAAAAACTGATGACACATTCCCGAGGTCAATTTTCGAGACGAATCGAACGGTCAAGGACTCATTTCGATATCTTTTACCGTTTTTGAGATATAAGCCAAAATTAGTATTTCTGTCATTTTAAGAGGGTACTGTAACTTCCTTATTTATGAATATTTTTTCATAAGTTACTAAAAGAAAAAATTGAAAATCTGGAAACTGAAAATTTCAACTTAAAAGAATTAGTGGATAAGGGAAACGAAGTAACATTAAATTGAAATGAGAAACTTATTAATAATATTCAAACACTAAAAGTAAAATTTGAATATGAATTTGAATCATTAGCAGAAAAAATAAATAATCTGGACTTGAAAATAGAAACTATATCTAAAGATAAGGCAGAAAAAGACATTTCTACAAATAACAAAAAAACCTTATCAGTAATAAAACAACAAACACTGCCTAGAAATAAAAAGGTGATAAATCTTAAACAATCAAATACAGGGACTCCCAAACAATTATATACAGAGGTTATTAAACAATCTAAGTTAAAAATAAAGGATACGACTTCTAATGAAAATAATTTAACTACACTAGAAGACCATCAGAGAAACATAATGAATGACATAATTAATTTAGATGGAAATGAAGAAAATGAAATGGCACAGGGTGAAAATATCACACAAAAACATCATAATGATAATGAAAATTGGCAGGTGATGCAGAGGAAAAAATGGTCAAACAGGAGTGTAGGATGGAGATGAAAAGTTTAAAGGTACAAAGCCAAAGGTATGGCTTTATCTATACAGGGTGCTCCAGGAAGTAACAGAAGAAGACATAAAAGAGTTTTTAAAAAAGAAAACTGGTGACGAGGTGGAAAAATTTATTGTTAAGGACCTTAAAGAACCAGGAAGGTTAAAATCTTACATGGTTGCAGCAGATTTCAAGTATAAGGACAAATTTTACAAACCATCATTTTGGCCAAAAGGTGTATATTTATGTCTACACATTGCAGTCGTGATATTCTAATGACTCTGTATTATGCGAATTTCCACTCTCATTTGAGATATGGCATTACAAACTGGGGAAATAGTACTCACGTAAATCAAATATTTTTTCTACAAAAATATGCTGTACGAATCATTGCTGGTCTAGGCTTTCGTTTAATTTTTTTATGTATATATGTGTGTGTATATATATATTGCCTTATGGTATGTTGTCACCTCCGGTATATACAAGAGGCGTCTTGACCTCCGGGTCTTCCCCATAATATATAGCTGTAGTTTTGGTATATATATGTTAAGGGGATAATCCAAATATCAAAAGAGGGGTAACAATTTCTCATTTTTTATTTGGTCATATATGGAGACTACTGAAGATACGCTGCCACCTCCTAAACACGTGTACGTGAAGAAACTGACCGGCTGTTACTACCTCCGGCAAGGTTGCCAAATCCCTGGAGGTCAGAACGACCCGTCATTATCACTTTTAACACATGTCCCATAAAATAAAATAAAAGCTATTTGAAGTCTTTGATGGGGTAGCTCTACATTTTTATTATTGAATTAAGTTTCAATACGTATACGGAGCTACTTTCGAATTGGATTACTAATGCCTCAATATAACTGTTAATTACTCAATATAACTGTTAATTACCTGAATTACCTAAACTTTAATTCTTATTAAAATAATATTATTACACGGAAAAAATCGAACCACACGTTTGTTATGGTTATGGTGGTTTTGAATAAATTTTTTGTCAATCAGATTTTGTACAGTGCGATCATTTTAAGTGTGAACGGTTTTAAATGGTTATTAAGAGGTTATTGTTAAAGATAGAATGATGGGACAAACGTCGTCTAAGAGGATTAGAAAAAAAGTTTTTTATGCATTAAAGAGAAAAAACAAATGGGCATCATTTGTTTTTTCTCTGTCAATTTTGGAAAATATTAATGTTAGGCGTGTCTTTTTTTAATGAAACGCCCTATATATTTTTGCACCATTTAATAGACGTATTTTTTCAGAATACAATGATGTGCATAATATAGTAGTTTGGATGAATGAAGTTTCCTTAATATAGCTAAAAAACTGTTGAAATTGTAGAAATTACTTACAAAAATGATATTACTGAAAGATAGCCATGATTTCAAAACAATATCATTTTGACAGGTTTAAGTGCCAACAATATAAACACGTTAGCTTCCACCCATTTATAACCATATTGATTATTGGGACGCCGCGCCGCGTGGTCCGCCGATGACCTAATGCAATAGATGATTACCAGGCCACGTGGATCGCTGTTGACCCACGTTTCTATGTATTTCTAATGGAACATAACTTCCAACGGCGCTACGGTAATGTAACTTTCTTAGCACTGTTGGCTTAATGTGAATTTAAACTTTTATATCGAGTTTTTTATTATTTTAAATCCGTTGAGAATGGCGTAGTAATCATGCAATGACGTGGGTCAACGGCGGACCACGTGGCAGCTAACGTGTTAAGGAAACTATTCATCCGAACTACCATTATTATGCACATCATTGTATTCAAAAATAATACGTCTATCTCCTTATATTTCGCTTTACCACTAGAGCCTTTATTTTTTGAGCTAAAAAAAATTTTTATATAAAAGTTCTAGGATGTTTTCCAAATCATCAGAATAGGTTTACGGATAAAAAAATAAACATCGATAATGAAATGGTCCTCTGGGTTTTTTAACGCATTCTCTCGATTTCAGTGATATAAATAAGTTATGTTTTCTCCATCTGCTTCCACAATGCTCTGTATCAACATTACTTAACATGAAAATAATGCAAATATTACAACATAAAGATTGCCATGGAAAAACCAATTCGGCCGATAATTGTTATTGTCAATAATTTGACGCGAGGTATCAAAGACAAAGTGGCATTTTAAAAGTAAATATGCGAAATTTAAACTTTTACCTTTTGACTAAAATTTACTCTTATCATAAAACAAATGAACAAGTACAAAAGTTTTGTAGGACATTATTATTATTCGCACAAGTCAGCTCTAATCAAGGCGATTAGATAACCCAAAGAAAAATACCGATGCTGACACCGGCGGCGAGTCTCAGTTCATACAATAATGTGTTTCAAGGAAGAGACGCAAAATTAATTACTTTTCTTCTGTTATGCGTTAGTTAAAAGTTGTTTTTTTGACATATAATATAAATAAAATAAAAATAAACTCAATCTGTTTCCTTTTTCAATGCTAAGCTTTTTCAAATATAAACACATTAAATATGTTGGTCAAACAAAGTACCACAAAAAAGCGAAAAACAATAAGCACAATTTTCTGGCTGTATGGCTAGTGGCCGAATGCAAATAAAATAAGCACAATGTTAGTTATATGGGTTGATATTAATAAAATCTGTGTAGCACGGAAATTAAAGTTAGATGTTAGTCAACTATGTATATTCTATATCCACATTTAATTGTTGTACTATACTTAGGACTCACCCTGTATATTAGAAAAAAGACGACTATAAAATTGTTCAATAGCCCAAAAGGACATGAAAGTTTTAAAATTTGACAGTTATAAATGTAGGTATCGAGTCATTAAAAAAATTAAGACACCAAATATTAATGATTATTTTATTTTAATTTTTATTGCCTTAATCATTTTAAAGATACTATAGGTGATTTTAATCAACTAAAGCAACAAAATTATATAGAAATTTACATAAAACATAAATGGATTACATAATAACATGGATTTAATAAAAAATATAACATACAATACGGATATAAATTTCACAGCAAGAAAAGATTAATAAAACAACTAAAAGCATTGTTAAATAATTAGGTACACATTTTACAAATCAGGAGTACTACGTATGTAATTTTATTTAATCAACTTAATCTCCTTACCACAGCATTTACTGTTTGGTTTGAAAATCACTCAAAATAAATAATAATATTAAATAATTGTAATATTATAATATAATATTTAAATTTTCCTCTAAATTTTTTTGTAACCATTCATTTTGTAATATTTATAAATTTTCGTGAGTAATATTGGTTATTTAAGATATGAGAAATTGCGTCATTGAAAAAATCTTCTACAGATATGCAGTTAATCGGAGACAGGACCATAAATAAAAAACATAATGCTACCTTGCCGACGTTTCGTTTATTACTACACACATAAACTTCCTCAGGGCTTGCTAGCTAAAATTACATACTTTGTACCAGAAGGTTTAACCACACTATGACAAAAGACATTTAAATAAATAACCAAAACCAACACAAAATTGTAAAAATACTAAAATTTCTCTGCAGTTTAATTTCAATATTTGAAAAGTGTTATCTAATAGTTAATAATTTCTATTTAATGATAAAAAAGAAAATCTAAATATATTATTACGCCAGTCAAATATTAACGTGATTTTAAAAAACTTTAATTAAATAAATATGTATTTTCATTTGTTCACGAAAATAATTTTTCCTACGAGCGTCGCATTTTAGTTTCGAAAGTTGCACTTTTCCACACTAGTGCTGAAAAGTACATTTTTCTACACTAGTGCGGAAACTACATAATTATATTTTGATTTGCATTTTCGGGTAAATTATAATTATATTTTAAAAATGTGTTAGTTAATAATTATAAGCCAATATTTTTATGTTTTCTTAATTTATACAAATTTAAAGAAATTAAAACAATTCTATTTACACTAACCCTTTTGAAGTAGCCTCTATAATAGTCTATAACTTTGAATATCAAACAACTTGATAGCGAAACGTCAACTATGACTGTGACATTATAAACAAAATATGTAAACAGTACTTTTCATTAATGATTTTTAACGAATTCCAATATAAAAAAATTACCAACAGGGTCAAGAAATAAAAACCAAATATAATATGTATATTACTTAAAATTTAGTTTGCGAATAAACACATCTAATAAGCAACAAAGAACATAAGATAACCATAGATGTAGAATAGATTGTTTTAATATTGTATATATTTATAAATGAATTAATACGTAGGTAAATTAATTCTTTAGATAATAAATTAGAATTCTTGATATTAAATTATACATATTCAATTAAAAATGTTTTAAAATGCTTAGCAAATAAAACACTACTAAAGAATTTTACAGCTTGACTATAGCCAGAGTTTCAAGTTCACGATTCACGATTGCTTCAAAATAATATTATTTCCCAACACTCAGAGAAGCAAATTGTTTATCTGAGACACAACACTGATTTGACCGTCCTAGCGACGTTGCCAAATACGTGGAGACTACAACGTACTATACACGATACAACAAGCACCATATATCTAGGTGGAGGTGACATCGTATTGCCAATGATACAAATGAGAGCGACAGTAGCGCCAACGATATACACCTGAACTAAAAATGAAATTTGTGAGTATGGTGGTAACTTTTTCACCTCCATAGTAAAATTTTAAATTAGGGTTCCAGAGGCCATATAATATGCTATAAAGTGGTAAACAGGCCTAAACGTTATCACCTCCGAAGACGGAGGCGACAGCGTTATATATGAGGTGACAACGTACCCTCTGTATCTGCTTTGGAGGTGATAAAGTACCTTCCACAAATATATATGTGTGTGTGTATATATATGTGCGTATATGTACATAATATATACCTAAATATTTATTTGTTGTTTGTTAATGTAAAGTGACTGTTATTTATAAACTTTATGTATTTTTACTGACTGCTTTTGGATATTGCAAATTTCTATATGTTCTCTATTTTGTGTGATCTGACTTGTGTAAAACAAAAAAAAATTTTTTTTTTCTTTTTGGTATTTACACCAATAAATTATTATTATTATTATTATTATTATTATTATTATTATTATTATTATAGAAGATTCGATTTTAAAAAACATTATGAGAAGTACAACACAAGAACTGTTATTGATAATAAAATTGAGGGGAGACCAAATTCATTTTTAGAAGTGAGGAACTAATAGTAAACCAACCAGATAGAAAGTGTGCGACTTTGAGTAAATCGCAGAGTGATACAGCTGTTTGTCATATAAACGTACAATGTCTATTAAGGAATAAAATAAACATTCTTGAAACTTACGCTTGTCAAACTAAGTTGCATATTCTTTGCATCACTGAGCATTGGTGTGAGGATTTAGAATTGAATACCATTAGCATACCTGGTTTTTCTCTGGTGAGTAGCTTTTGCAGAGTGAACCACATACACGGTGGTGTGGCAATATTTGTACTTAATGATTTAAAGGATGATATAAAAGCTAAAAATATAAAATACGTGCATTCCTTTGCATCTGAACTACACATTGAACTTTGCGCTATTGAACTTTACTATAAACAAGTAAAAATAAATATTATTACAATTTACAGACCTCCAAATGGCGACTATGATATTTTTTATACTAATCTGTCATATAGCTTACAATTTATAAGTAAACTAAATTCAGCAATTATACTATGCGGTGATCTCAACATAGACTCCATAAAAGAAAGTACAAATAAAAATATTTTAATTGACATATTTAATACATTTAATCTCACATCTTGCCTTAATGAGTACACACGCATTTGTAAGGATAAAAATAATGTTACAGTAAAATCAGCACCCGATTATTTAGCAACAAATATATCCCAGGTAGTATGGTCAGCTTATGTACTATCGCGGCCGAAAAAAAGTAATTGACTGATTTTCCCGTTGTAACTATGGTTCTATTCAGTGTCGCATCAATCCCAATATTTTTTTATTAGTGTCAACGTCATTGTCATATTAAGCAAAAATAAATTTTGTATTACTTAATCATGCCTTATCATGTTTTGAGTGAAGAAGAAAAAGGCTACATCATCGCCAAACTTGGAGAAGGGTGGTCTCAACAACGCATAGCAAGTGAAATTAATTGCAGGAAAAGCACGATTCAAAAACTAAACAAAAAGTGGAAAGAAACTCATGATCTGAGCAGGGCAGTGGGTTCTGGGCGGCCAAGAAAGAGTTCTCTAGAAAACGACAATACCCTGGTTAACTATGTGAATTTAAACCCATTTTGTAATTCTATTGAAGAATAAAGAGGCAAGAATGCAGTTTGCAAATACTTTTATTAATGAATAAGATCGTTACAGGGAGAGAGTGGTCTTTTCCGACGAAAAGATATTTATTTCAATCCTGCTACAATGGTCAACTGTGAGTTTACCGTAGATAATAGCGGAAGGTCTGTCTTTTTGTTTAGTTTTTGAATTGTGCCTTTGCTGCAATTAATTTGACTTGCCATGCGTTGTTAAGACCACCCTTCTACAAGTGTGGTGATGCTGTAGCTTTTTTCTGCTTCTCTCAAAACCATACTAAACCAATTAATTGTTTTCTTATAATTAAAAAATATTAACAACTTATTTCTTATTAGTTTTTTTTAAATAAATACGACCCACCAATGATTTCTTGTCAAAATAAATTAATTGACATAACTGATGTAAACATAAAAATTTTTGGAAAAAACATACTACTTGATAAAAAATCGATTACTTTTTTTCGGCCGTGATAGTACATAATGCATGTATTGCTGATCACCTAGCCCAGATCATCTGTTGTAAGAATATGAATATAACTGTAAAATCCCCCAGCACTATATATCAAACTAGACATTTCTCAGCAGAAAACGTTGGGAAATTTCAATATCTATTGAATCAAGCAACCTGGAATCATTTATGTATTGAAAACATTGACCATGCTTATGAAAAATTCACTGAACTGTTCTTGAAGTGCCTAGATTTATCTTGTCCTTTGGTAACGCATCTTAACAAAAATTTTAATAAAGTGAGCTGCAAGAACTGGTTGACCAGAGAATTGGTGAATGAGGGTAGAAATCTAAAAAATTTACACTGGATAGCAACTCAATTAGATGATTATAATCTTATCAATGCATATAAAATAAATAAAAAACAATATAACATCAGTCTGAAAAATGCAAAAAAAGAATACTTTTCTAATCGCATTGAAAATGCACAAAACACCACTAAGGAAACATGGTCCCTGGTGAAATCTCAACTAGGTAGTAATGTACAATCCAAAATTACAACTATAAACATTGATAATATACCCGTTTCAAATCCTGCCAAACTTGCGACTCACTTTGGTAACTACTTTTCCAGCCTTACAACTGAGAAAATGGCTGATCACTTCAAGGGTACCTTATCAACCGAATGCACCTTCTGTGCACCTGTTGATCATACCATTCTTAGAACCAGTGACAGCTAAAGAAGTTATAGATATAATTAAAAATCTTAAAAATAAAGCTAGTGTAGGAGTAGATGGTATATCTACTAAAGCAATAAAGTATGCGTGTGAGGCCATTGCAGAACCTCTTGCTGATCTCATAAACAGGTGCCTACAGGAAGGTCACTTCCCAACAATCTTTAAAATAGCGACTATAACTGCCCATATACATGAACACAACAGTGACAATTATCGTCCCATTTCTATATTATGCATTTTATCCAAGGTAATTGAAAGGATCATAATAAACAGGGTTACAACAGCTTTCTTAAACAAATTTACTGTAGTGAGTAAGCACCAGCATGGGTTCCAAAAAAGTAAATCTGTGGAAACAGCCACCAATCAGTTTCTACAGTATGTATATGGTGAATTGGACAAAGGAAACCACGTGATAGGGCTATTTTTTGACTTAAGTCGGGCCTTTGATACACTAAATGTAGATTTCATTGTTTACAAAATAAGTATACTGGATATTAGGGGTTTAGCTCTAGAACTCATAAAATCTTTCCTAATAGGTCGTAAATTTCGAGTAAAAGCAGATTCTATGTCGGAGGAATACGAAGTGGAGCACGGAGTTCCTCAGGGGTCGGTGCTGGGACCGCTATTGTTTGTGCTGTTTGTGAATGACCTCCCCTCTATCATTTTGGAGGGCTTAATAGTAATGTTTGCAGATGACACTTCAATGGTGGTCTCTGCCTCGGGTCCTGTAGAACTTCAAGAAAAAGTTGACAGAATCTTGAAACTTTACAAAGAGTGGTGTCCCAAGAATACTTTAATTCTGAATATTGACAAAACTGAATGCCTATACTTTGCTAAACGTAGATCGCCTCCAGAAAACTTAATCAAAACTATACCGAAAGACGCATTTTCTGAATCTGTAAAATTTCTTGGTACCATTGTGGATTGTAATCTATGCTGGGATCAACATATAGAACTTGTATGTAATAAATTAAATAAAGCATATTTTGCTATGAGGCAGTTAAGTAGTCTATTAAATATTGAAGCCATAATGAATCTTTATTATTCTCTAGCATTAGCCCAGGGTCGATCCAGTCAAATCATGAACAAATTAGAGACAAGCTGAAATTTGGTATATAAGTTTGTATTGGGGTCCTTAAAATACCACCAAACCCCACCGGTAATCCGCCGTGCCTGTCACCCCTAAACAACCCCCGAAAGGGGTAAAAATCGGACTTTTTCTAGTTATTTGGCAATATCTTAAAAACAAAGCTATATACGAAAAAATATGAAGATAGAAAAATTAAAGGGCATAAAATTTCCTATAAAATTGCGTTTAGCAGATATATTATGCTTTACCAGTGGCGGAGTTATGATGTTTTTAATAATTGGGTATTTTGTTAAAATATTCTCTAGCCTTTACTTATTGGATTTTGACATTCAACATACAACAATGTATATGGATATTTTGGTAAATACATTTAATACATTCTTACATCAATGAATTAGAAATAAAAAACATACCAGTGGAGTACTATATTTTAATTACATACATTATTTTGTATTAGCTAATAGAACTTTAACATTTTACGTGCCTATTAAATGTAACAAAATAATTATTTTAAATATCCGTGAATTTCTGTTACGAATTGAGAGGAATTATTTTTATATTAATATTAAGGACATATACCGCATGTCAAGGCAACTGAGTAGTTTTCCGCGTCGCCATTCGCCCCTGTATGTATGCTCTCTTCGTATATTCTCGATACGACTCCATTACGCTAAACAAAATTTGTATATGCTACGCCCAGGGGGAAGTTCGAAACCAAATAAAATTACTAATACTTCAAAGTTGCAGCATAAGTTGGGACCTTTAATAAATGTTAAATAAATAAATAAAGTGTAAGAATAGTATTTTGTACTAAACTTCGCCCATCAATAAAGACGTTTATTAATATTATTATTATTGCCATGCATGCCATTTCCGGATGTGATACTACATCTGGCCTGTTTACCAGGTGAAACATTAATTTGGTCAATACTGTGAAAAAGAAGAAGTTGGTTGACCTTCTTGAAGAATTTTACAATCCAAATATATCCAAAGACAGATTTCGACATTTTTTTTCCCGTATACGTCAAAAATAGAACAAGTACCGATTTGAATAACGTCAGATACATTCTCTACCATAGAATAGAATAGAATAGAATATTTATTAACCATTCAAGATACAATGTATATATGGCAAGTCAAATAGTTACATAACATAAGGTAAAACAATTTAAAAGTAAGTTATTAAGAGACCTATACTACTGCTATCTAAAATTATCGTACATATTAAAAGTATAGATATATAAAAATACTAAAGCATTTGTATTAAAAAAAAGAAAAAAGGAAACATTAAAATTATTCATTATGTAAGAAATCATTGTATAAAAAATCTCTAATAGAATAAAATGTATTAAAAATAAGTACCTAATTCTTTTGTTTTATTTTTAAATATTTTATAATTATCAATATTTTTGATTTCATTGGGCAACCTATTATACAACAATATACAATTATAATATGGAGAATGCTCATATTTTGCTGTGGAATGCCTTGGAATTGATAACATTTGACCATGTCTTGTATTGTACAAATGATTTTCAGATCTAGTTTCAAATAAATTAAGATTTTGCTTGGTAAAACATAAGCATTTTAATATGTATATACAAGGCGTTGTGAGAATATGTCTGGTTTTAAAAATATTTTGACAGGTTACTCTGGGACACAGGTTGTAGATTAGCCTAATAATTCTTTTTTGAGCAATAAATACACGATCTCTGTCCTTAGCATTACCCCAATAGATTATATTATATGAAATGTGTGGATAAGCTAGTGCATAGTATGCTTTTAACAATTCATTTTCCTCTAATACATCTTTTAATTGCAAAATGGCAAAATAGGCCTTATTTAATTTTTTACATACAAAATCAATGTGAATATCAAAAGATAATTTTGTATCTAGGTTAGTACCCAAAAATTTACCCAACTCTGATAATGTAAGAGATTCGTGTATTACAGTAAGTGGCAGTGTCCTGTGCAAGCCAAAATTTAAACAAACCGTTTTTTTATTATTTAGAATCAGTCTATTCCTCTGACACCACATGCTTAATTCATCTATTACATCCTTAACCAATTTTTCAGCTTCTTCAGGACTGTCCGCAGATACAGTAATAATTGTGGTATCATCTGCAAACATGGTTACGTGACCACTTTTCATATAATTAGGCATGTCATTAACATAAAGTAAGAAAAGGAATGGACCAAGTACAGAATCCTGAGGAACACCGAGATTCAGACCTTGTATTGCAGAAAATTCATTATTGAGTTTCACTCTAAGAGTTCTTCCTTCCATATAAGACATAATCCAGTCTAAAATATTACCGCGGAATCCCATGTTATATAATTTTTTCGCTAGGTAGTTTCTATTGACTGTGTCAAAAGCTTTTGACAAATCAAACATTAGTGTAACAACATATTTACCCTTATCTAAAGTTGTATATACGTAATCAAGCAAATAAAAACAGGCAGTGTCTACCGATTTTCCTGATATAAATCCATGTTGAGATGTGGTTAATAATTTATTTACTTCACAATACGTGCATAGACGACCGTTGATAATTTTTTCAAAAATTGATAATACTGATATTTGCCGATAATTCTCTATATTTTCAGGGTTTCCATTTTTGAATCCGGGAACTACTATGGCTAATTTTAAAATTTCAGGAAAGCAGCCATCCTCCAGGGATTTGTTTATTAAAAATATGAATGGAGTAATATGTAGCAAAGCAAAGTTTAAATAAATATTTTAATCTGGCTTCACTTCCACCGATCATAAATGCAGCTCAGTACCATGCATATAGGACATTTCATCCAGCAACTCTACATACATATTTTATTTACATGTATGATTAACTTTTAGGTTCAAGCATGGTTGAATAATAGCTTGCCACTCCAGGACTGGGGATGGATTTCTAGTGATTCCGGAATCTCTCCAGTCCAGATGGATCAAGATATAGACCCCAAAGGGTTCCTTAAACAAATTTTTTGCAACTGTTCATCAGGTGGTTGCAAAAGTGCATGCTCATGTCGTAACCTGTTTTAATATGGCAGTTGAGGATTTACAGGCGGAAGTCGACATCTCAACATGCAGATAAAATATATTGGATAAGTAATTAAAAACATTCATTTACTTAAACATAACCTGTAAGTATTTTAGTTTATTTAAGAAAAAGCAACTGTGCTACTTACTACATAAAAAAACTCATATTTTATGTATTATTATAGTTTTAATCTGTTTTGGTGTAAAAGACGTAAAATATATTAATGTAACGTAATTATTTTATGGGAAATGTGTATTTTGTTAAAATATACTGGAATTTACAACACGATAACTCCACCACTGGTAAAGCAAAATATATCTGCTAAACGTAATTTTATAGGAAATTTTATACTCTTTAATTTTTCTGTCTTCATATTTTTTCGTATATAGCTTTGTTTTTAAGATATTGCCAAAAAACTAAAAAAAGTCCGATTTTCACCCCTTTCCGGGGTTGTTTAGGGGTGATAGGCACGGCGGATTACCGGTGGGGTTTGGTGGTATTTTAAGGACGCCAATACAAACTTATATACCAAATTTCAGCTCGTCTCTAATTTGTTCAAGGTTGCCTATATAAATCTTCAGATCGACCCTGGGCTACATTCTCACCAGTGGCGGTTTTAACATGCTTGCCGCCCCGGCACTATTTTAAAATGCCGCCCCTACTCTTAAAAAATATAACATAATATATACTATACAAAAAATGTGTCCCATCCCATCAAAAAGTATACTACTTAACGTTTTTTCATTAAAAAACAAAACCGACAGGCGGCCGCCTTTGGTCTTTGATTAAAAACATGGAACACAGGAGCAAGAGTAGACACATAATAAATATTACCTATTTTTTAATGGCTTATTTATTACAATTTTCTTTAGTTCAGTTAAATAGTTTAGAGAAATTGAGCGAGTTGTAAAAACTTTACTACATCTTTATAGTGCACGCAAAAAAACCGGCCCGTTTCAAGTTTTTATCGACATCAAACGAGAGGCAGTTTTTTATGAGTAGAAGCAAACAAAGTTTGCCGCCCTTGAAATTTTGCCGCCCTGGGCACTCGCCCAGTGTGCCCAGTGGTAAAACCGCCCCTGATTCTCACATCTAACTTACAATGTGATAGCTTGGAGGTCTTCGCCAAGTGTTAATTGAGTGTTCATCCTACAAAAGCGACTCATCAGACTGATGTTTAACATCGGATTCAGAGAGTCCTGCAAACCTTTCTTCATAAGCAAAAGAATTCTTACCATCCACTGTATATACATCTTAAACTGTATTAAATTTGTTAGAATAAACATAGATAGCTTTGAGACAAACTATGCAATCCATTTATATAACACTAGGCTTGGTAACTTACTAAGGACTGCTCGGCACAAAACAGCTCTATATGAAAAATCTCCAATGTATGCAGGCACTAAATTATATAATAAACTACCTGAAGAAATCAAGAAGATCAGTAATGAAAGAAAATTTATTATGCTGGTTAAAGACTTCCTAATCAAGAATTGTTTTTACTCATTAGAAGAATATATGAACTCATGAGCAGTGATGCGGGGAATATGCAAATTAATTAATTAAGATTACTCTTACTTAAATTATCTTTCTTCCCATTATTTATTTATTGCTTCAATTATTTTAAACTTTGTTAATTTGTTTCAATTATTTTAAACTGTGTTTTATTGATGTTCAAATTTGTACTAGTGTTTGTACCTCGACTAGGGTTTTATATACTAGCAATTTTATGATTTTATATCTTTTATCTGTACCTGACGCTCACACACATACTTGTATGTCTTATGTGAAAATAAATATATTCTATTCTATTCTACCTCGGCCTATTCAACGATTTGAAAAATTTTTATTTAGCCACTGTCATTGAGTAAACAAATAATATAAAGAGGTGCAACTGTCAAGGGGCCGAGATTTTAGTGTTGTATTTTTTTGCCAATAACTACAGAATTATCTACAATATTTAGGGCTATGCAACCAAATTACAAATACCTTCCCGTAGCACTAAAAACTGATAACAATCCTGAAGCTATTGACAAAAAAATACAATACTAAAATCTCGGCCCCTTGACGGTTGCGCCTCTTTATATTATTTATTTACTCAATGCCACTGTTTAATAATTCTTGCATTATGGATGGAACAACCGTCTAATTTTATGTACAAATGTAATTTTTGGTTTAGAGTTATTTAATAACACTTTTTTAGCTTGGTTTATAATCACTCATTTGCATGAATTGACATTTATCCAGTAACAAACTGTCAAAGTCACAGCCTGCTTTTTTATATTATTTAAATTACATGAATTCTTATAATAAAAATGATGAAACTTAAGACGTCTACACCAATAATAAAATAAACGATGGGTAATAATTAATTGCCTAAAAGCTAGTGACCGCCAGACTTACGTAATGTTAGCAAGCTTCATATTAATTGGAGATATTCTATGAAACTAGGAGAAAATTTCAATATATATTTTTTTTAATATGTAACACAATAGATTATAATCATACGTGGAAAATGGTATCTGCCAAATGTCCAATGTCACTTCTGGCATGAGAAAACCGTTTTGGAAAAATTGGATTCGTCTGAGGACATTTGCAATTCAACATCACGAATTATGCACCGAATTATCTCTTTTTTTAGTTCGTGGATTGTTTGTGGATTGTTGATGTATGTCTTATTTTTCACGTAACCCCACAGAAAATAATCCAATGGAGTTAGATCATATCTCAGTGGCCAATTGACATCATCATTTCATAAAGTAATTCTCTCTTCGAACCGTGTACATAATAAGTTCATCGTTTCCCTAGCTGTTGCATGTTGCACCATCTTGTTGGTACCACATTATTGAAATCCATATTGTATACCAGTGGCCACAAAAAGTCGTTTAGCATTGTGATATTAAACCGCAAGTATGGTACTCAGACGTAATTGAAAATGTTTCCAAAAGGGTTTTCACATGCCAGAGGAGCCACGGTGGAAATTTGGCAGATAATGTTTTCTATGTATGATTGTAATCTACTGTACTACTGATTCAAAAATAGATATTGAAATTTTCTCATTTAATGTGTATTTTATTTAAATTATAAAATCCCGTAGCTCTTATTGGAAAACTCTTTCTTATATTTATGTATAGAATTTATTTAAATATCAGTGATACATGTTATTAGTTAATGGCAAGTTATGATATCAACACCACAATTATTGAAGAATACTATATTATTAACTGTACTGTAAAATGGCACATTGTAAACGTTCTAATGATATTTCAATTTTTCATACATACCTCTGACTCTTCTTGAAAAGGTGTTGAAATAGTACTTGGTTTAATCAAACTTTCGATGGGAGAGTCATCTTTAGGCTTGCATGCTATTTTGTTTATAACTTTAAAATCAAGTCCATCTATATTCTGTTGTAAGAATCCATTGCATGTTAGCAGATGTGCATTGCATGGTACTTCTAGATAATTAGATGTACAGGTAACCTCAATATCTATAGTCACTTCTACTATGTCAGCCTATAAATTAAACTGTATATTAGAACATGAAAGGAAATAAAAACAATTAACACATTTACTACATATTGTTTACATGTTATTTGTGGCATTTCAGAAATTATTTCTTTCCTTTTCTTTGTTTGGGATTTATTACCACATTCCTTGAGATTCCTATCCAAAAAATTCGATTTATCTAAAAAATATTCAAATTAACCAGTTTAAAACTGGGAAATAACCTCTACGCCTTTGACGTAATGTCAGAGGATCAGTTAGAGGGTGTTTTTTGACAACTAATAGGAATTAAATTAATACAAAAATACTGCGCTGACGTTTCGGAAACTATATTTATTTATTTATTTATTTTTTTTTTTATTTATTTACATTAAATGTTTACAATACAATAATTGATATATTTTTAATACAGTATCCGTTTCCTTTTTCAAAGTTTAGGCTTTAGATTTTTATGTAACGCGTAGAATAACACGGCATTAAAAAAAATAATAAAAAAACATTTTTATTTTATGCCGTGTTATTCTACGCGTTACATAAAAATCTAAAGTCTAAACTTTGAAAAAGGAAACGGATATAGTTTCCGAAACGTCAGCGCAGTATTTTTGTATTAATTTAATTCCTATTAGTTGTCAAAAAACACCCTCTAACTGATCCTCTGACATGTCAAAGGCGCAGAGGTTATTTCCCAGTTTTAAACTGGTTAATTTGAATATTTTTTAGATAAATCGAATTTTTTGGATAGGAATCTCAAGGAATGTGGTAATAAATCCCAAACAAAGAAAAGGAAAGAAACATTTACTACACTTTTGAGATTTGCCGAAAATGATGGGAGAACCTCTCACCATGTACGTAAGCAGATCAGATTAATTCAGATTTCAGACTAACAGTATTGCATTAGCAATGTAAATGTCTTTGAATTTAAAGGTTTGTTTACAAATTTTTGGAGTTTGCAGCAAGCTACCCGATTTGCGAACCACCTTCACCTTGTGTTAGCAGGCAGCGGGCAAAAGTAAATACCTCCTATTAATATCCATATTTACACCTCCATGGTTTCTTGTTTATTAATAGACCCTAAATTGTATGAATCTTTTAAGTATATGCTGGCGGGTGTTTCCGAAAAACAATGCAGTCTATGGATCTGGACTCATAAATGCTTCTTAAGGTGGCAGACCCTTTGAAGGCAGCATCAAGCAAAAAGAAACAAACCCTTGTATCACAGCGGATGAGATTTTGTATGTTAGTATTTATAAGGCACTTATTTGCCGGTATTGACCAATATGAATTTCAACCATCGTCATACTGAATGAGGGGTACCTACCTCCTCTTTTTTTTGCCATTCTCTTTTCTATCCAAATTAATTCCTGCAAGTCCTATATTTGAAATCAAATCATGTCAATTTATACCCATTAAACAAGTATCGTGCTACCAAATTTTTTATTTCAAAAATGATAAAATTTTGAGATGTAAAATGAAACCACTTTTTTTTTGCTCTATTAAAAGGTGTTAGCTTCCTTAAAAGGCCTTAGTGACCCACGTTTATTATCAAGTACAGGGTTAGTTTTATAAAATTTATTTTTATTTTTGACTGATTCAAAAAATTAAAAAAACTGTCCTTACATGGTTTTTTACGTAGATTTCACTTCTGATAACAGATTGGCAATAGCGTTTTAAATATACAGGGTACGCAAAAAAGTTAGATTTTTTTTTAACGGAACACCCTGTATATTTTGTCAAATTTCAATTCCTCCAATCATTTTGATTACAAATATATACACATATTGTATAATCGCTTTACTGGTTTTTGAGTTATTTTCACTTTATTATGGATACGTTGAAACAAAAGCGTTATTTTTTAAACTCATATAATAAATCAATAAATGGAATAAATCAACAAACAAAACAAAATATATGAATTATTAAAACAAATTACGTAACATTTTCAACATTAACTTCGATACAATTCAAACAACGTTTAATAAGCGGAGTCCAGACCAGATTCCATTAAATTATTTTCTTTGGGGAGCGCTCAAAGAAAATATGTACAGTGAACCAGTGGAAAATTATAAACAACAAAAAAATCAAATTGTAAAAAATATAACTTTGCTAAATTTGGATGCAGCACTTTTACTTCGAAAAATTCGTTTGAATTTTATTAAACGTGGTTTGAAATGTATCGAAGTTAATGGTGGTTGGTTATGTTGAAAATGTTATATAATTTGTTTTAATAATTCATATATTTTGATTTGTTTGTTGATTTACTTCATTTAATGATTTATTATATGGGTTTATAAAATGACACTTTTCTTTCGACGTATCCATAAAGTGAAAATAACTCAAAAACCAGTAAACCGATTATACAATAGGTGTATATATTTGTAATCAGAATGATTGGAGGAATTCAAATTTGTCAAAATATACAAGGTGTTCTGTTAAAAAAAACCTAACTTTTTTGCGTTCCCTATAGATTTAAAACGCTACTACCAATCCGTTAGAAAGAGTGGAATCTACATAAAAAACCGTGGAAGGCCGGTTTTTTAATTTATGGAATCTGTGAAAGATAAAAATAAAAATGGGGGGTTTACATTTATAAAACTAACCCTGTATAATATTGTAAAACAATAGGGGGCGATTCACTGAAATGCATTCAAACATTTTTTTTTGCATTTTCTTACAACATTAGGTGTAGACCTAATGGTCTACCTTTAATGCCCTGAAAATTTTAGAGCTTTTCATAGCCGAGATATTTAAAGCTTTTAGGCATCAGCTTGAGAGTGGTGTGACGTCATTACATGGTTATTGAGATAGACGTGCTCTCAGTATCGCTTCTCAGTTTTGGCTTTTTGAGTCGTGTTTATATCTGAATGCTCTGGATTGTTTTGTGGTTTTGCATTTAAGTGTATTTAGCTAAAATGTCTTTATTAAGGTCATATCACGCTGTCAACCGTGCAGTGACATCACGCTTTAGTTTCACGAGGTGGTTATTTAAATTTATTTAACTGATTTAATGTTGAAATAAAATTCAGATTTTTTGCATAGCTGCTATGTCAAGGGTCCTCTTTCGAAATAATAAATAAAAATAATTGCTGAATGAGCCCATTGTATTTCGAATTGACAGGATTGAGTAACATAAAATGAAATACCAAAATAAATTACTAAGAAACTCTTTTAGGTATAATTAACTTCTTTAAATTGGTGTGTATTATATTTGACAATCACATTGGTAATAATCTCCATTGTAATCGACCTTAAAAACATACCCTTAACAGATATGATCACAGTCACTAAAATAGACAGAAACATGTCTCGAAAATGAAAAATGGAGATAGCTAAGGAATGTATAAATAAAAATTCAATTAGGGTATGTCATGTGTGTCAAAACTTATGTCCTAGACTGATAACCTATATGTTCGCTCATAACATAGTCTTTCATGATTAATGAAATGGACCCAAATGAAGAAAAATTTAAATAACCATTTTCTTAGTTTTTTTTTTAATTTATTAAAACTGGAGATGAGTTGTTCAGGAGACTAGTTTGTCAATTATTCTAATCTTAAAAATCGAATGCTATGTCGCAGTATCTTGAGGGTTATATATTGAGCATAATACTATTTTTAATTCTTTCATAAAAAAATTCAGATAACAAATGCAGAGGGCGTATGTGCAGTATAATCTGTTACACTGTCCTGTTGGAAAATCCATGTTAAAATTTGTCACCATACAACTGATAGATAAAAGGTAGAAAAATACGTTTAGAGATATCTGGCCCTCCATTTTGCCTTAAAAAAATATTTATCCAATAAGTCTTCTTCTGATGTGGTCAATCCAAACACTAATTTTCAGTGGCCTTGAAGTAGTTTTCCATTGACACCAAAACACTGCACTGGGTATTCGATGTACATTTCGCACCTAGTGTTTTGGTGTTAGTTTAGTGTTTGTTAGTTAGTTCAGGGCTAGTGTCACACCAAAGGTTCCAACTCTCTTCTTTAGGATAATAAACATGTGTGGACTATCATCACACTATATTCTCATATTTTGAGAATTAATGTAACGATAACCTTATAAATAAAACCAAGCTACATTAAAGAAAACAACATTTGTAAACTTATTTTAAATAATAGTTATTTATGTATCAAGGCATTATAAAATTCAACTTTTTATCATGAATGTGGAATTCAGTTCAAATAAACCACACGAGTGATAGAAAAGAACTTTAATGTCAAGGTGCATATTAAGTTTTTTTTAAATCCATCAGATACTGTGAAATTAAGATTAATTAACTATATTTTTTAAATAATTTTATGTGACATTAAGAAATGTCAATTATTTTTACATGTCAAATTGAAATAATTTTTTGTAAGAAAACCATTATTTTTAGCAATTATAATAGTGATAATACAGTTCTGAATTTAAAAAACTGAATTTATTTATCTTTTATTACAACACAATTATTGTCACAAGCAATAAAAAATTTATATTTATGTTTGTCTGTCTCCTCTGCCAACTACAAAAATCGTACAATAATGGATTACTTTAATGACTATTTCTAGCATTTTAATGACGATTTTCAGGTATGTACTTTAATGCCGATTTAAAAAAATATATATTTTATTCCAATGAATAGCTTTATTATTTAAATCTGACATAAGCATTGACATAAGTTTTGACATGCATCACCTATCCTATTTTTTTTGTATGAAATTTTTGAATTAAATAAAATAGTTGGTACAGTCAACGTAACGTAACTAGAAAAAAAAATTATGCATCAAAAAGTAATGTTTATTAAGTCCATAATATGAAGTGGCAAATTACAAAAACTTATTTTCAAAAATTTAAAAAAAAATGGGGAGTGTAACATATTACTTGTGACATCCAGTACCTATTATAGTTTATATAAATTTGTTCTTATGATATTTTTATATTTATAGGTAATTGACTAATTAAGTAGGTATGCTATTTTACCTGTTTTTTTATTTTTCTTCTTACATAACATTTTTTGACTCATAAATGTTTATTTTAATGAAAATGGTCAATATAGATCTACTTATTCTATCTATCTATCTATCTATCTATCTATCCATCTTTCTATTTATATATTTATCTATTTATCTATCTATCTATCGATCTATTATGTTTAAATTTAATTAAATAAACAACAAACACTTGTTCATAGTCTTGGAATGTTGCTCTGATTCAAATGCTTCGTCATATTTACTTAAACTGGCATTATTCTAATCTAAAAAGCTGGTTAAGTATGAAACAACAGACAGTATCTGACCACCCTATTTGTGATATAAAATATTTTTGATTTTGGTCAGCTAGTCAGACATATAGACGATTCCCTACTTTTTAATTAAAATCGTTGATTGATGATGAGGTTACTTTGTGAAAATCCATTTCTAATAAAAATTTAAAATTTTTGCAATAAATTTTTTTTGTGAAACTGTTTTTATTTACTTGTCAATTTCCACTTTATTTCATTATTCTACGACTAGTTTCATCTTGAAAATGTCCGAATAGGATGAAACTAATTATAGAATAATAAAATAAAGTAGATATTGACAAATAATAAAAAAACAGTTACTCTACATTTTATTTGATATACAGTGTGTTTCATTTAACATGGATACACCCCTATAACTTTTTTCATTTTTATCCGATTTGAACTAAATTTTACTCAATGATAGATCCCATTAGGATTAACTCACGGCCTAAAAACCATTCGTCCCCTACTAAAGCAAAGCCACCTGCGATACCAAAATATACGCAAAAAATCAAGAAAACATATTAGGCATTTTTTATCGGAAAATTTTACTAATGAAAGTTGTTCAGAATTGTCTAAAAACCTTAAATCCAAAATCACATCAAAATGAAAAAATATTGATATTTTGATTTAAAAAAGTCCGAAAATATAATTTTACAATATCAATTATCATTCGTATTTAGTATTTCTTTAGTTTTTTTTTTATAAAAAATAAAATATTACAATACATTAACCCATTAAAATTATATTTTCAGAAATTTTTTCAAACAAAATATTAATATTTTTTTATTTTGATTAAATTTTGGAATTAAGGGTTTTGAACAATTCTGAACAACTTTCATCAATAAAATTTTTGATAAAAAAATGCCTAATATGTTTTTTTGATTTTCCATGTTTATTTTAATATCGTAGGTGGCTTTGCATTAGTAAGGGGCAAATGGCTTTTGGGCCATAAGTTGATCCTAATGTACTCTATCTTTGAGTGAAATTTGGTTTAAATCGGATAAAAATGAAAAAAGTTATAGGGGTGTACGAGGGGGTGTATCCATGTTAAGTGAAACACATTGTATATTTTTTTCACTTGTAAAGAGTGAACGAATCAGATATTCAAAATAAAAAAATTCAATAGAAGGAAGACCGTCATATCAATTTCCTATGTAATTTTTCTATAAGCAAATTCCATAAATTAATCTGATGAGCAATTACGAACCACCACCTAGGCTTCTTCTTATTTGTTTACACACTCCCTTCATTAAATAACCACAAAACATGGGTGACTGAGATGACAGTTACAACAAATTTGAGAAATTATTTTGTAATTGCAAGTATGACCAGAAACTTCTAAAGGTAAAGGTGATCCATTCAAAATGTGTTCTTGAAATGATTCTTTCCTGGTTAATCATTTGCTCGTCCACTCTTTTATTTGCTAATAACTTTTTAAGTTGCAAAATGACCATAAGTGAATGTAACATAATCGTGACACCTTTGAAGGAAGATTTTTCCTGGCTAATTGTTTGCTCGTAGTTACTCACGTAGGATTTCATTTGTTCAATTTTCTTTTTTAAATAAATAAGACAAGCGCTCTTGAGCCGAGTTTTTCGAAGCACTTTCTTTGTTAATTAAAGTTGTAAACAATATGTATTAAGCAGCGAAAGTAGAATAATTTGCAAAAAAATTTTGATTTTCATTACACTTAATTGTAGTGTGTCCTGGTTAAATGGTAGGATAGCTCTCAGACAAACTTTGCCAGGACGTTGATATAAATAAGTTCTTAAAACAAAATTTAATTAAATCAAAATCATATTCTAATGAGATACAAAAAGTAAGAAAAATATTAAATTTTATATTATTATATTGTTAAAATACTGCCTATTTTCGTCATATTTTGTTAAATCAATTAAATCGTTAAATTAATTAAATCATTATATTAACTTAAAATTAAAATGTGATGAGCTAACAGGCAATGACTAGCAATTGATTAGCCAGGAAAAAATCATTTTTCAAAAAAGTTTTTAGACTCATCACCACTTTACTTGTTATTGTACTTGTTATTGTTATTTACTTGTCTGGTCATTTTGTAACTGAAAAATGAAGAAGAAACAGTAAACAAACAATTACAAGTAAATGATATCTAACATCTTTGTGGTTTTTCTATAGTTTATTCAAAATCATTAGAAACACCGATGTTTAATCTGCACCGTCTTGAAAGTAGTCAGTACTTTTTGACGGTCTTTTAATATATGAAAACGTTTGCAACTGAAGTGTTTCAATTGACTTTGGATAAATTATACCCGAATATCAAAAATTATCTTGGTCAAAGATGGATTTAAGAACTTAACTTATTTCATCCTTTTGTAATGCTAGTCAATCATTTTTTAATTGTCAAAATACAACAGTTCTGTTGAATTTTTCTTTCTTTTCTAATCTTAAAATCAGCTTTTGAAGCATTTTAATTAAGAGCTTAATCCCAAAGCACAAATCTTACATGATTGAAACCTATTTTCGAACAGGTGTGGAACTTGGGAATACAGTCAGCGTTTTATGTTTGGACGATTTTCAGAAACACTTCCCAGACTTAACAGTAATATCAAATGATTAAAAATACTAATTAATTGTATTGATGTGTTTAGCGAAACTGATTCTGTGACTCGTAAAAAAGATACCTACGATAAGTCAACCGTTCATACAGAAGAAGTTTCATCAACGTATGAAACAAGAACCTGTATAACCTTTGGAACGTCTTTCTCAGGAAGTCGAACTTTCTTATTGAACATAACGAACAATTGTAAAGAAGGACTTGGGCATGTATTCATATAGGATTATATCAATCTTTTTTGCCGACAGACCACCCCAGATGTCTTGCGTACTGTCAGTAGTTTGCCAATAATTTAATGAATGATAATCTGCTAAACTTGACATTTTTTATAATAAAACATGGTTTCATCTTTCGGAGTACCTACGTCAATTTTCAAAATATGCAGATATGGAGCACTAGTAATCTGCATTCCACTACATCCTCAAAAAGTTTGGTTCGCAGTTTCTCACAGAATAATTGCGTCCATTTTTTCAATTTCACCATCAATGCCAAGTGGTACAGAAATAACATTTTGTCTGTATTTGTTTAACAACCTAAATGATGATGAACTTCAGCATGGTTATCAGCAATATGGAGCAATAGCACACTCGGCAAGAGAAAATATAGATTTTCTTTTTGAATTTCCTGATAACTGGCTAATAAGTTTACACACACAAGTTGAATTTCTTCCTAGGTCACCTTATTTGACTATTATGGACTATTTTGTTTTCTTTTATTTGAAAATAGAATTTTCAGAATTCCTGTACATACATAATTTACAAGAACTGGAACAAATAAATGTTGAAGAATGTGCACTTATAATGCCACTAATGCTGCAAAATGCTTTTCGTAGCATGACGAGGCCCATTAACTTATGCATTGAACATAGAGGGGGACAACAGTTTCTATAATTTCGCTTTTTTTAATAAAAACGTTAATAGTTTTTTATTTAGTTTATTATCATTGTCGCGAAGGGCAAATTTAATTATTTATTCCAAACATTATTTGTTGCAACGCCCAGTACCTACATTGCTTTCATTTAGTTGGAATCGGGTCATTGTATTAGAGTTGCAAAACTGATGTCCGCAACTGAGGGGATAGTAGGAATTATTATGGTTAGGCGTGTTTTTTGGGGTTGTTGAGGCAAAACGCCTCAAGGGTTACCCCTTCAGGGCCCCTCAGGTTTAAGTGCAATATCTCCGCCCCAGGTTTACTCTGACCCCTGTTGTAAGTAATACTCTATTTTCGTCATCTTCTTATTTTAATAAACACTGTTATTGTTGGAACCTAATCATCATGTTTTAATTTATTAAATACCACCCTTGTAAGTAAAACCATCTCCTGTGCCAAGCGAGTTATTTATCTAGTAAAATAACTATATTAGAGTGTCTTAGTATTTATCTCATTAAAACCAACACCTAAGTCATGACATATTATTTAATTTCAGTCATTATTTAAGTAAACTATTTAAGCGTAGTCGTGACATATATGGTAGAGGTGTTTAACCCCTACCGTAACATTATTTTATCTCTAGAATTAAAAACACACGTGTACATTATTGCAGATGATGTCAGAGTGGGGCCTAACTTGAAAAGACTTGACAATCATTATAGAAGGATGAAAAAATAAACTAAGAGTAAGACAGCAGTTAATTCCATGACCACCTTTGACCAAGATAATTTTTGATCTCCGGTATAAACAAGCAAATGAAAGGAACTGATGCACAATCACAAACAAACAATCCACTTCAAAAATGTTTTTAATTTAAAAAATGGGGAGTCTACTTCAAGGAAACCATTCAACGGAGGCAAAGCATATTATGTTACAGTACACTAGACTAATCTCTGACTAGACACTAGAAACGTTATGGTTAAGTATGATTTTCAAATATATTTTAATTTGCGATTAGTTTAAATTAATAAATACATTTTATCATACTTAATTTATTGCATGATAATATACACACATAATAACAGACTTGATAAGAATCACCTTTATGACCCTTAAAGTTAATGCGTAGTTTGTTTTTTAAAGTTATTTAATTTTTTACATTTTATTATTTACAAAGTAAAATGTAATAAATCAAGAAGCCAAATACGCTTACACTAGTGTTATCTTTTAAAAAATTACTTATAGTCAAACGAAAATAAAAATAATTATTCTAAAATTTGTTTTTACTCCGCTGATATGTTGAACACTATTTGAAATCCCACAAATTTTGCTGCTACCCTGAAAATCATGCAATAACATGTAATCCGCTCAATAATATTTATTTGTCATTTTTTTATAGTATATTAAAGTATAAGTGGATATTAAGGTCATTAAAACACGCTCGAAATAGAGCAAATGTTTTAAAGACCAGTTATCCACGAATACTTTATGCTATTTTTTTTTATTGGTACACTGAAATCATAAATAATATTAGTATTAATACCTACTACAAAAAGTGGAAATAAGAACTAATAATGTAAAATACCTTTAGTTGTTATCGAAATGAGAAAAACAAAAATTAATTTGCAATCTGTCATATAAGATTAATTGTTGTCATCGCAGTTAAAGCTTTTGAAACATTTGTCAGTAATATTTTATTTGACGTTACAAAAGGTACTTCTGTCAGATCAATAATTAAAAAGTTGACATTTACACTTCACTGTTCTCGGGTTATTGATGTTACCATGGTAACTTTAAAACACGCGCGTTTTTATAGTTGGATTTAAACACTCTGAGGCTTACTTTAAATAAGCAAAATAGGGTACCGATAAAAAAAAATTGTAAGTCACTCTATCACTGTATATAAAATGTTTTTATAATAATAGCTATTTAAATCACTGGATACAAGTTGGCTCCTAGGTGGTTGCTATGCTATTATAGATGTATACAAACATTAAACCTTACTGAATGTGTGGAGCTGTCAAGTGAAATACCAAAAATATTAATTCATTTTAATGTGCAAAATATGATTATAAGATAGGTTTTAATGATTCTGATAACTCAAGTCGAGATACAGAAAATGAAGTAGAAGCTGCTTTATGCACGCTGATTTTGCAGAAGTTGAAGAAGTACCGGTTTCTATTAATTTGTTTTTGTTTCAATAACGCTTTTAATAAGAGATGACAATCGATATCGAAATGACAATCGATATCGAAATGACAATCGATATCGAAATGACAATCAATATCGAAATGACAATCGATGAATTGCTTGATGAATTGCAAACTTCATCGGCATGAGTTATTTACTACATTATCACTAGTCATATAATATACTAATTTCTAGGAATTTTAAATTTAATAGCTTTGAAACAATCAACAGAAGGCTTCTATTTGATAAAACAAACGATTATAGAATAAGTGTCACTGTACTGAAATGGATAAGTCATTTAGAAAATACGAAGTAACAAAAACTAGTTCGTCGTATTCTACCAATATTAATGATATCACAGTGTCTTAAGGCAACATTTTAGGTTCTGATATTGTTGATAAATTGAAGAATATGTTAGATTACTTACAAGGTAATAGAGTCAAATTCAATGGGACAAATACAGGTAGCAATGATACAATAAATAACAAAATACTAAATCAATTTTTTAAATAAAATGAGAGTATTTAATTTTTCACATTTTTACACAGCTATTGATTTTTCTACTTAGTGACGCAGTTTAAGTTTATCACAATTTTTCTGGTTTAACATTTAATTTGTTATAATTTGTAGTATCTAATTGAAATTTAACACTAGCCTCCTTATATATTTGATTCATTTTTTAGTTTTACTCTAAGCCAGTAATAAGTAATTTGCCTTAGCAAGTTTATTCCTGTCCTGTCTTCGTAAATATAAAAAGCCTCATGTAATCGTTGCATTTTGCTCATAGTTTTTTAAGAGGATGGGATACAAAAGGTGTATTTAGTTTAGTTGTGATGTTGAAATGTGAAAGATGACTGGAAAAAAATAAGATAATATATGGCAATACCATATAAAAACAACAGACCCAAATAACACTGGTAGTAGCGCAATTTGTAAAAATTGCGTATCCAAAAATAGTAAAATTTAAAATCGGGCAGCGTTTTGTTTTTGAGTTAAGCTTTTATATTTTACATTGGTTGCGTTCATAAAAAACAACAGTTGCAGGTAGCTGGAGGTAGCTAAGGTTACAGCTGTCACTGTGATGACTGAATTTAATTCCCGATGAAGGCTGTAATCTTAAAACAATCTAAAAATTGCTACAGTTCATCAACTGTTGCTTTTTATGTGCAGCCACTTGTTCTAATTATTCCAATCTTATTTTTTCAGAAGCAAACATTAGAAATATTAGAATCAAGAACATTTTTCTCAAAATATGAAGTTTTTTTGTTATTTTAACTTCTTATAAACCCTATTAGGTTATACTATATAGTGCATAGTATATATGCAGACACAATACAAAAGTGTTGAACTCATACAATAATTTTATTTTTATTTTTCAGAAAGCCAATATGTATAGGGATATCCAACGAAAATGACCACCCCTAATAACTTCTTTATTTTTGATGCTATAAAAAATTTTTTTCTATAAAAGTTGTAGGGTTTATTGAAAGCATTTAGAATATGTATTCAGAAAAATAAATGAAAGTCTTTTAGAGGAGATATGGTTTTAACTTGCATTTTTTCAAACGGAGCACCCCATTTTTTTTGCATTTTTGAAATCAAGGTACTTTTCTCATTTCGAATATATAGATATACAGTGTGTCTCACTTTTCACCACTACACCCCAATATCTAGGCCATTTGTTGATCGATTTAGATCAAATTTGGTATACTTCTTTTCTTTCAGATTGTGTTTAAAAAGTTATTAATAAAAAAATTTTTCAAACTTAAATACGAAATTTCTGGAGAGGGGTTGGAACCTTTGGTGTAGAAGTAGTAGTAGTAGTTTTCCACACACACCAAAACACTTTTGCACACACTCGACGCGCGTTTTGCCAACCAAGTTGGGCATCATCGGGAGATGATTAAAACTAAGCTTAACCTAACAATGGGACCTATTTATACCTAAAAATGCGTTACGCTTCGACGAATAATCACCGCGATAGTAACAAAAAAGCGGGTAAAATTTTTAGCTTCGTTGAAGCGTTACCGCTTGACTAACATAAAAAGCGGGCTATTTGGAATGGGCCCTTTGTCACTATTCATACTATGTTTACATTTGTTAATTTCCAAGCTTTCGAATGCATCTAGTTGTCTAGAGTTTGTTACATTTCTAATCAACCTTAAATTATTAATATCTATTTTATGAGTGTTATCAAAGGCATGTTGGGCAACGCTAGACTTCTCTATTCTTCCGTATTTTTTAGATGTACTAGTAATTAGAAATATTGAAAATAATTTAGAATTCGATGTATATAGGAAAGATACCAGCACTCTTAGATATATTCCTAATGATTCTCATCATTGTGACCAACACAAGATGGCAAGTTTTAATTTTTTGATTAGTCGATTATTAAGTTTTCCGCTAACTAAAGAGAGGTTTGAAAATGAAAAAGAGTTAATTAAGGATATAGCTTTGAGTAATGGTTTTTCTACTAATTTGATTGATAAATTAATTAGGAAGCGTAAATTTAGGGAGGCACTTCGAAATTCTTCGACCTTTCGTATTGAGAAGGAAAATTCAAAATTTGTATCAATTCCATATGAACCCCGGTTTACCTGAGGTCTTAGTAGAATTTTCAACAACATTGATATGACGGTGGTTCATCGATCAGGAAATAAACTACAACAACTTTTAGGCAATCCTAAGGATAAAATTGGAATGAACGAAAGGTCGGGGATTTACGAAATTAGCTGTAAGGACTGCAACCAAAAGTATGTTGGACAAACAAGACGCTCTATTCTGACGAGGTTTAAGGATCATATGGCTCATCTAAAATACGGAAGAATAGAGAAGTCTAGCGTTGCCCAACATGCCTTTGATAACAATCATAAAATAGATATTAATAATTTAAGGTTGATTAGAAATGTAACAAACTCTAGACAACTAGATGCATTCGAAAGCTTGGAAATTAACAAATGTAAACATAGTATGAATAGTGACAGAGGGCCCATTCCAAATAGCCCGCTTTTTATGTTAGTCAAGCGTTAACGCTTCGACGAAGCTAAAAATTTTACCCGCCTTTTTGCTACTATCGCGGTGATTATTCGTCGAAGCGTAACGCATTTTTAGGTATAAATAGGTCCCATTGTTAGGTTAAGCTTAGTTTTAATCATCTCCCGATGATGCCAACTTGGTTGGCGAAACGCGCGTCGAGTGTGTGCAAAAGTGTTTTGGTGTGTGTGGAAAACTACTCCAAGTGTAAGTTAAATACGAAACAAAAGAAATTGGCAAAAATGAGGAATATATATTAGCGATTGAGATAGGGTTTTTGTTTTTACAGATTCTTGTTCAGCATGACCTAAAACGCCTGTATACCAAATTTCGTTACAAAATATTCATTGAAAAAAAGTAATAAAAATCTAAGATTTCAATAATAAAAAATAATAAAAGTTGAGTTATTTGATATTTTCTAAAAAAAAAGTGTCTTAATGCTTAATTAGCGTCATTATATCACCCGACTACCAAGTTATGTGAATATCCGACAATAAATAACTGGAATAGTAAGGGTGATTATTATTGAAATCTTAAGATTTTTATTACTTTTTTTTTTTGAAGGAATACATATTTTTTAACGAAATTTGGTATACAGGCGTTTTAGGTCATGCTGAACAAGAATCTGTAAAAACAAAAACCCTATCTCAATCGCTAATATAAATTCCTCATTTTTGCCAATTTCTTTTGATCATAGTAGGCGTATTTAAGTTTGAAAGAATTTTTTATTAATAACTTTTTAAACACAATCTGAAAAGAAAGAAGTGTACCAAATTTGATCTAAATCGATCAACAAATGGCCTAGATATTGGGGTGTAGTGGTGAAAAGTGAGACACACTGTATATCATATTATCTTTTAGGGTTTTCTAATTATTGCATTTTTTGTGGCCCGAAAACAACAAGGAAATAAAATAACAAAACAAATTTTTATTTTTAGAATGCATTAGTCTTGGCTAATTTAGATATTAATTACCACTATAAATAAAAGTAATTAAAACTATCCTACATAAACTGTTCAAAATGACGCCCTTCATGTTCGATACAAAACCGATACCTTATTCGAAATGAGAAAAGTACCTTGATTTCAAAAATGCAAAAAAAAAATGGGGTGTTCCATTTGAAAAAATGCAAGTTAAAACCATATCTCCTCTAAACGACTTTCATTTATTTTTCTGAATACATATTCTAAATGCTTTCAATAAACCCTACAACTTTTATAGAAAAAATATTTTTATAGCATCAAAAATAAAAAAGTTATTAGGGGTGGTCATTTTTGTTGGATATCCCTGTACACTAGAGAGTCAGTATGTCATTTGCCTCAAGTTCCATGTCAAATCATACGAAGTCTCTGCCATATATATTATGTCCTCCAAATCTCAATCTTATATCTAAAAAGCTCTGGGTGCTATGACTTGTCTAATAATTTCGTTGACACCCAGTATATGTATTTTCATAAATTATTTTTACAGAAAGTGAAAAGATGTGTATTTTTTCACGTCTGGCCACTCAGTTGTTTCGGATACAGTTCAGTAAGTTGCACACATCTCCCCTGAAAGGAACCGGTCGACGCTCCGTCTCGAACAGCTCGGACTAACGTGATTATGGGGCGGAGTCGAAATTGTTAGGGGAGTTGGTGCAACTTACTGAACTGTATCCGAAACAACTGAGTGGCCAGACGTGTATATAGAAGTAAAATATCAAATATATTATCGTTAAAAATTATTGTGAAATAAATGAAATAGATATAAATAATTTTTGACCAGTTATAAAAATTCAGTAGTACCTACATAAGTATTTCTGTTGAGTAACAGGAGTACAACAAAATATGGCCTAAAAATGTAAGAGCTGTGAGTAGACTATAACATCGAAGGAATACTCAACATGTTATGAGGAATGCAAGGGCGTATTTCATTTTGAGTGTTCCATTAATGAAAATGCCTATAAAAAACTCACTATTGAAAAAACAAGGCGTTGTCAAAATTGTAGTCAACAAACATCAAAAAATACCAGAGGGCCAGTTATACAAATTACAGATGGTGCAGTCGAATCAGAGGAAAATTAAATTAGATCAGAGATAAAGGATATAAAAAAGATGTTTTCTACAATTAATTATGGATAAATTTATTTATTTATTTACACCTCAAAATCAAGGACAAATCGAAACAGCCACCAAGTAACTGGTATTGGCAATTAACAAATAAAACCATTATTACAAATTAAATTATAAATTGATTGAACAAAGTAAGAAAGTAGTATAAAGTATAATTAATTAACTAAGACAGAATAAATATATACATTAGGTATATTTTAAAAACCTCCGTATATCAAATTTGGTAGGTATACGGGAGTCATGAAAAGTGTTGACACACGACCCAACTTATTAGTAGTAATCACAAATATTACATCATAACTTTTTAACGAATAAATATCGAGAAAAATAGAATTTATAAAAAACACCCAAAATCAAAAGACCTTTCCAATGGTGTAATAGAGGTGGTATGTTGCTGGAAAAAAAAATGTTGTTAGCGTCGCGACGCCTAGCGCCCTATACGTACATTTTTGTTATATTTCTATCCTAATGTTTAGTAATAGTCAGTAAGAATATAATACTTTTTACAGAAAATAGTTTCCATTAGCCGTTTACGAGAAAAACGCATTTCCCCTGATAAAAGAATCACCCTGTACTTAAAAATTACTTGTCGAATAACGTAAATTGGGATGATATTCTACAAGAAAATGGCGTAAATAATGCTACTGAAATATTTATAGATGCCATTCAAACGTCTACTGAATACAAAACTCTTAAACATAGCAATAAAAAAAGAAAATGCTGGATTACACTCGAATTAATGACCTCAATAAATTTTAGGAACGAACTTTATAAACAATTACTTAAAAACCCAAATAATATACAACTTGAAAATCCATATAAGTATTACAAAAATTATCTAAATAAATATATATGACTGATGGTCGAGATGGTAGCGTACCTGCCTCTCACCCAAAAGTCCCGGGTTCGATTCCCGGTCGTGGCAATGGAAAATACTGTGAGAGAGATTTCTCCATTATACAAGGATACTGGATGTGTGTCCATTGTCTTTAAATGTGTAGCCCCCTCACTCACAAGGCACTTCTAGAGCCTTCTGGGATAAAGGGGTCGTAATTACATGTGGTGTATTTATTATTATTATTATTATTAAATTAATTAAAAAGAGTAACCAGAACTTTTACAAATAAAAAATAAACGAATTTATAAACGATACTTAAAAAATATGGTCATACACAAATGAGTTACTAAACAAGGAAAAATTAATGGAAAACAACAAAACAATTTAAAACATATTAAAACAGAAGACCGGGAATATAACTGATGATGAAAAGGAGGTTGCAGATTATATGACCAATTTTTTTTATAAATATTGGAATAAATATAGCCAAGAATATAAAAGTCATTGACTACAAACAACAACTAAAATCAAAGATACTATTTTTATACAACCTATTATAAAAAGGGATGTTTTAAATTACATAAATAAATTAAAAATTGACACGGCACCCGGTAAAGATGGAATATTATATACTTTCAAAAACCTAAAAATTTATTAAAAATGATATAGCAGCGTTAGTAAAAATTATTAATTTATCTTTAACCACTAGCATTTTTCCTAATATCCTAAAAGAGGCTGTGGAATACGTCATGAAAGATATTATATTGAATTTCTGTAAAATCACAACATTATAGCATGCAGTAGTTCGGATTTCAAGAAAAAGTAAGCACACAGGATGCTATAAGTAAAATTAATTGGTCGTGTATTATCAATGTTTATTATATGTTCATAAACATTTAAACAGTTTCCATACACACTCAGATAACCACGAATATGATACAAGAAATAAAAATAATGTGTGCACGGAATATACCCGTTTGTCTAAGGGTCAAACAGGCACCACCTATTATGGTATTAAGCTTTACAATGAAATTCCTGAGAATGTAAGAAACTTCTCCCCAACCAAATTTAAAAGTAAAATTAAAGTTTCTCCTAAGGTCGGCATATTTCTCGGTGGAAGAAATAACCAACAATATAAAAAATATATAAAGATGCTTTTATTTAATTTATATTATATATATATACAATATGTTTGTTCATTTAAATTTATACGTATGTCACACTTTTCTTTTGTTTTGTTTTTTACAAATTTATATTTTATCAGTATGTATATGCTATTCACATTTTATTTACATGAGGGGAGGCCTTGGAAAATCTGAATTCTGTTGGTATGAATGACTGTTTTAATTACTGAGGTTATGTTGAAAGGTCAAAAACATAACCACAAATTCAAATTGGTTCTACATAGTTGCCACAGTGAGACCCTAGAGAAAGCACAGCAATGTCATCAGTAAAAAATTTGGCAATTCAGCCAAAAATAAATGACAGTGACAATCAATTAAATCTGACACTTCAATAATTTGTCAATAGTAGACAACCCTGAGACAACCTAAGAAAAACATATCATAGCCTCCCCTCATGTAAATAAAATGTGACTGGCATATATATCTAATGTATAATGTTTTGACTTGTACGTATGTATTTTATACTTTAACATTAATAAATTCAATTTCAATTTCAATTTCAAAGTATTGATAAACTAAAACCATCGATAGCAGTTTTCCTCGACCTTTTTCTGATAAAAAAATTTATTTATGGGGGCTAAAAAATATATTTTGAGGTAACTGAATTTGATCAAATTTTAGTCATTTCCGAAATAATCCAAAAAAACTACTTTTTAAGTGCCATCTCCCTTAGGAGTCGATTACGGATATATGTTTATAGAAAGTTTTTGTCATATTCTTAAGTAAGGAATATGTGGTTCAGAGATTTACATGTGATTTAGAAACACCCTGTAATTACTTTTATTTACATTTACTTACATTTATTTTTATATATGTGATTTAATATTTTTTCGCATTTTGTCCGATAATATGCTATTTTACTAAATTCAAAATCGTTTAATAAAGTGGCACTTTACCACATGAAAATGTCACTTTACTGTTATAGTAATGTCAGTGTTAATAAGAAACAGTTTGACAGAAAATATTTATATACCTTCTCGTATTTTTCCTTAGATTTTAAAGGAAGTACGCTCGAAGTTGCTTCTCGAGCGGCATTTAAAATGTCTTCAAAAAAATTTTCTAAATTGTTTTCAGTAGCAAGATTCATTTTTATAATTAATATATAACTTAAAATCAATTCGACTCGCAAAAATTATACTTAGGCCCGATCTTTTCATCTTCCCGTTAACTTTATCCGGCAGTTAAAGTTGTTGATTTTTATTGTTGGAACAATTGTAACCTAGGTAAATAACTGCCGGATAAAATTAACGGGAGGTGAAAAGACCGGCCCTTAACTGTTATTATATAAATAAACAAAGCCGTGTCAGTTACTAGGTTCGGAAATCCTGCAAAAGTACCTACTATGACTTTTTTTAAATTTCAAACTTTGTAATGCTTTTATATCTATCACTATTTGCTTATAATTACCTACTAACACAAAATGCGAAAAAATAGTATAAACAAATCTCGTAAGAAAAGCAGTTTCACTAAACTCATATAGTTTTTGAGTTACTCGCTCGTACTCAAACACTATATTCGTTTAGTAAAACTTTGCTTTTCTAAACTTGTTGTTAAATGCACTATTAATTACTCTTTTTATTCTTCTTTTTATGTTACTATGTTTGTTTATACCTAATTCTATCAAATAAGTCTTTTCTTATTTGTTTATTCATATAATTTGTATTTTCGATAGTCTCATGTGCTTTATTACCTGATTTATGACATGTGTAAAAAAATTTTCTATGTATTTTGACACCAATAAAGTATTATTGTATATATGCTGATTATACTGCCTTGTATGTCGAGGGAAATTGTTGGTCAGAAGTGAAAAGAAAAATTGAATAACATCTGCAGAACATTGAGCATGGCTGGATGATAATTTACTTATCCTAAATTATGGTAAAACTAAATTTTTTTTTTCTAATGCTGGTGGGCAAGGAAATATCAGTGAAATAAAAATAATACGTGTAATCTTCCGGAAGAGCGCAACTGTAAGATTAGTAGGTATTAAAAGAATAACATCTGTCAAATATTTAGGAATAATTGTTGACTGTCATTTAAAATGGGATGAGCAGATATACCTGGTGACCACGGATCATGGTAACCCCCCGCCATTTCCACAATTTTTGAGCTATCCAAATGAAATTTTGCAGCAGTATACAGGGTGTCCCAAAGTTGATTTCTTGGGACTATATCTAGAGAATGAAAAAAATTATCACAAAACCGTTTACGTGGTTTAATTTGGGATGCATTAAGGTACATTTTACGCTAGAAACTTTTTTTTTTCGAAATCCGGAAAACGGCGAAACTGACGTCATCAGAACTTTTTTCCAGGAACATACACTATTTTTGTGCTACCTGGAAAGTGTTATTTTTGCTGAACATTTTCTATTAAAAAAGTATCTCTTATATTTAAAAATATACAGGGCAAAATAGTTTGGAAAATACCCTCAATTGCATACGAGTTAGCCATGATGTAATCGAGTGGCCTATGGAAAACAATGAACAAAATCTATTTTTATTCGAATGTATCAAAAAATGACGTTTCTCGGTCAGAAAACAAAAACGAAAGGTAGAACTTTTCTAGCTACTTCAAGTAAACGACCTGACAGACAAAAAGATTAAGCGTTTTTAGTTACCTACTTTTTAAAATGCTGGCCCTTTTTTTCTACTGTAAAATGGTAATGCACTTGTAAATAGAACTTCAATTCAAGCAATTTTAATTGAATAAAATTAGAGATTTCTGAATTTTATTTAATTCGATACTAATTTCAAGCAAACTGATATGACAGCAGTTGTGCAATTGTTATTTATTATATCTGGCCTTATAGTTCACAGCCGTCTACAAACAAACTTGAAAATTGTATCATTTGCGGGATAGCAAGTAAATCTTAAGAACATAATATTTTAATTTTCCCTATCATTTTAATATCCATAAGCACATTCGAAGAAAAAATATTGTATGACACACAGACGAAAAATCGTTTTTCGGACTCCTACGAATTGCCAGCCTCGACTGCGTCTCGGCTGGCAATATTTCGTAGTCGCCCGAAAAACTAGATTTTTCGTCCTTATGACATAAACTACTATTATATGTTTTATCAAAGATTTGTAACAGTATATATTTTAATAAAAAAAATATTTTAAAACAGTAACAAAATTCTAAATCGTTTTTTTTTTTGGCGTTTTTTCGACAATTTTTCAACCAAATAATACTTTAAGATCGATCTTGACAAAAACGACACCATTAAATCCTGAACAAAATTCAAAAAACTGTATTTACAGTATTCCGTGTGAATGTAATAAACATTATGTGGGTGAATCATCTAGACCACTTAATGTAAGTTTGGGCGAACACAAAAGTTATATTAGAAAAGGTGAAATAGAAAAATCTAAAATTTGTGAACATGCTTGGGAAAACGATCACAGGATAAAATGGGATTCAGCAAAAATTTTGACCAAAGAAGCAGACAGCAAAAAGAGAAAAAACAAAGAATCTGCAATAATTTTATTTAATGAAGTTAAATGCGTATCAAATTGTTCGATAGAATTTTGTTCAACTTGGTTACCAATGTTGAAAGAAGAACTGAATAAAATTAATATTATTTAGTATATTTTTCAACATATCTATGGTAAGTATCTATGGAAATGATATAAACAATTTTCTTTTATGCCGTGTTATTCTACACGTTACATAAAAAATTTAAAGAAAAGGAAACAGATATAGTTTCTGAAACGACAACGCAGTGTTTTTGTATTATTTTAATTCCATTAGTTGTCAAAAACCACCCTCTAACTGTTCCTTTGACATTACGTCAAAGGCGTAGAGGTTATTTCCCAGTTTTAAACTGGTTAATTTGAATATTTTTGAGATACTTAATATAAATTGGATAGGAATTTCAAAAGATCTGGTAATACCCCAAAAAGAAAAGGAAGAGAAAAAAAATTGATTAAAATCATGTCAACTTTTTCATTGTTTGTAAACATTTCGGCGCTATTTAATGTCAATTAAATCACACCTGTAAACTATTTGACACAAACAATATATGTATTCACTAAACAAACATGTCGACAGCCCTAGTTCATTGTTTTCCATAGGCCACTCGATTACATCATGGCTAACTCGTATGCAATGGGCTCATTTCGTGATATTTGCTTTTTAATTTATTTTAGCATTTTCCGTAAGTATTTCATCCTCTAAGTATATAGTGAAAAAATTAGATCGCTAGCGTTAATAATAACCCTAATATTTGATTTCAAATTCGTAACATATTTGAAACGGCTATGACGTCACACCACCCGACTCCACTGGTTCTATGAGTTATGCGGATATATGGTATTTAGATTTCGCTGTACCAAGAACAAAGCACTTAAAAGATGAACGAAATTACCACTTCCGCCGTGTGTGCAGTAACTGCCGCCGGTATGAAACTATAGGAAACAAGCTAGCGGCCGAGCGCTGCGAGTGGTATGGCGTCACAGCGCTCTATTTTCAATATTTATTTTGAGGGAGAAGCAGTTGAAAAAAAAATTTAATATTTTGCACATTTACTAATTACAAGGTGTACTTTCGGAATATGAATTAAAAAAATTTTCCGAAATGAGCCCATTGAGGGTATTTTCCAAATTATTTTACCCTGTATATTTTTAAATATAGAAGATATGAAAAAACTTTTTAATTAGAAAATGTTCAGAAAAAATAGCACTTTCCAGGTAGCACAAAAAAAGTGTATATGTTCCTGGGAAAAAAATGTAATGACGTCAGTTTCGCCATTTTCCAGATTACGGAAAAAAAAAATTATAGCGTAAAATGTACCTTAGTGCACCCCAAATTAAACCACGTAAACGGTTTTGGGGTTTTGTGATAAATTTTTTCATTCTCTGGATATAGTCCCGAGACATCAACTTTGGGACACCCTGTTCAGTCGGCGCCACCCAAATGTGAACGCATTTTGGTTGTCATGGAAATTTTTTCTGAATTTCATTGTAGTAGGTCAGATTTTGTTTAGAGGCGTAACACAGAGAGGTCAGAGAGGGTATATTGACAGAAAATAATATTACTTTTACTATTTTCTGTTACCATAATAATAATTGGAAGGACGACAAGAATAATATAAAAGAAGTTAGGAAAGTAATTAACTAATATTAGGTACCTACATGTTAGTGGAAGAAGGTTATAATATTAATTATTCCTTTAATTCATTCATATTTAACGATTGTGAAATAAAATGATACAAACTAAGTATATTAACAATGATTAATATATTTCAACATATAATAATTTGTAATTCAGCAAAATAATAATAAAATAAAAATGGTAAAAACTATAATCCTATATGTATTGAAAAATCAGCAGTTCTTCAGGCCAGATAGCTGAAGACGCCTTTGTGATATTCTGAAAGACCCTGGGAATAATGTTTTTTCTCGAATTTTGAAAGCGGTTTCGAAAGGATTCTGATGGATAAATTCGACCAGAGCAGTTGTCTTGATTCTCATTGGAGACCCTCTACACCTTGCCTTATAGGTCTTTGCAGTCTTTGTTCTTCTTGCCAGCGCTTTTTTTTATATAAAATATACAACTTTTACTAACATTTAAATCAGCCACCACTTCACTCAAAGACCGATTTTCTTCCAATTTAGCTATAGACCTCGCGTTTTGTGCTTCAGTTAAATGCCTTGGCATAGTTATCTTTGCTTTTACTTTTGACAAATTATGACAAATATGTTTGACAACTATTTTCAAATTTTACGGCGACTATGATTTAAAGTGTAAATGACACTATACAATTTTGCCGTTCACATTTGGATGGCTCCGACTGTACATCCAAAAAGACTCATTTTGGCCCATCCGATTTTTTTTTCGACGGAAGTGACAGCAACTTTGGAATTTTCCTGGTCGCCTCATCTCTCAGTTTGGTGACCAGAATTGTCCGCCATGCTCTTGTGATTTAACACATTTGGACTTTTGGCTGTGAGGTTATCTGAAGTCACAGGTTTATGCCAACAAACCAGCGACCACCGAAGCATTGAAGACCGAAAATATACTCTGTATCAACGAAATACCGCAATATGTATGTAACACTGTTATTAAAAATTTCGCCAAAAGAGTACGCATATGCCAGCAAAGCCGTTTCATTGAACCTTCAAATATTGTGCTCTTATTGAAACACAGTATGTCCACAGTTAGACTGGATAAGAGGGTAAACTTTTTTATTTCTCATTTTATGCGGGAAACTTATTCTATTACAAAAATATGATTGCCATGGAGTAAGTTAACATCTCATGTACAGGGTGTTCAAAAAATTAAAATATCTGAATATTATGTAAGAGTAAACTACATTTAATTTTACCAATATGAAAAACTGTCATTAAGAAAAATTGTTTACAATTAAAATTTATGTCAGAATTCCAATTTGTAGATAAATTTGCCTAACTAGGCTTTTTGTAAAATTAAAAAGTATCAAGTGGTATAAAAATTAAAAACTGAATAACAGGAGTTGGCTTATGGTTGACAGTGACATTTATTTATCCTCGATTTGTCATTTTACCGTACATCATTTTCTACTTCATTATAATAATAACTATTATAAAAAGTCGAATTAGGCAGATTTATCCATAAATTAGAATTCTGACATAAATTTTAATTCTAAACAACATTTCTTATTGAGTTTTTCATATTGTTAAAATTGAGTGTAGTTTACTCTTACATAATATTCAGATTTCTTAATTTTCTGAACACCCTGTACATGATATATAAATTTTTCCACGGCAATCATATTTTTAATAAAAGGAAAACTTTTTATAAAGAATAAGATTTAAGTACGCGTTAAATGAGAAATAAAAAAAGTTTACCCTCTTATCCACTCTAACTGTGGACATACAGTATATGAAATTGTTCAAAAAGTGGACTGCAGAAAACCACGTTTATATCAAACAATTATTTGAACAAATATAACAATTACCCTTCGTATTTATTTCTTTAAATATCAATATTACCAAATTTCTGCGTACTATATCTTAATTTTAAATTCTTAACTGTAGGTACCTACTATATTGATTGATAGAAAATTGTAAAAAATTTATAGTAATTTGCCAAAAACAAGATTTTTTCAATAAACTTACGTGGTAAATTTTTGTTAAAATATTATGTATTATCTATTATCTCTAAATAAACTTATTATATTATTATTGTATTTCGTTTTCATGCTGTTTTTAAATAAAAAAAACTGTTATGTTTTTTGTACTAATTATTAATAGAGTTAGGTAGGTAATTGAAATTATTGAATTTCAAAATGAAGCCATGGACTATTAATTGCACGTAGATATACATTAAAAATATTTCAAATTTTAGGATCGGTCCTGTTCACATAAGGTTATCCGTTGTTTCACCCTGCCCGGGCCTAGTGATGCCTAGTTGTGAATCTTGTTCAATAAACAAGAGAAAATAAACCTGATGGAACTACTTAAACATACATGTTCATGTTCTTTCAAGGTTAACAAGGTGCCTTTTATTCGGATTTTAGTTTTATGTATCTCCTGAACTAATCCAAAACTTGGTACACATTTTAGTGAAATGTTACTTTCTTATATTCATTCCTAATGTAGTGACGGTTTCTTAATAGGAGCTACAGAGCAGCAATGACAGTGGATGGGATACTAATAGATAAATGTAGATGTTAAATTAAATAAGTAGGTACCTAATAGATTAGTAGATTTCTACTTGAAGATATTATTTTACTATTTAGAGAATATGGCAAATCACATAATATATTATTTTTTTAAATTAAGAACCAGTGTTGCCGCTCTGCAGCTCTTATTAACATTAACTAATGTAAAAAAGATAGAATGATATTTAAAAGAAATAAAAAAATATTCCAATTTTATTAGAATAAGAAATGCCTCGAGAAATACATATCAAAAACACACTTTTATAATCAGGTAAAATTCTTTTTAAGTTTCCATTTTTCATCATTTTCGATCAGTCGTATGCTTTTTACTTGGCTTTTTATTAAGTATACAATATTTAGGGAAATTAGGGAGTTAATCTAAAATATCTATTTATACACCAAATTATTTTTTTAATCCTTTTAAACACCATTACATAAATATTTCATTATTAAAAAATGATATAATTAACCTATTAAATACCAATTCGTTCCTGTCACAGATAATGTCACCTCGGGTGTCACCAGAATATGTTTAAAATACTTGTGAAATTATATAAATTTATTAACAGATTTGCATGTATTTAAGTAAGTTTATAAACACTAAAAATTTGTAGGTTTATCTATCTGACTCATGACAAATTTCGCTTCCAGAAACAAAATAAACTTGATCCTAGACTGAACCAGTTTACACATGGTATAAGGAGAATGGTATGCCCGCGCGCAGGCACGGTGACGTCACTCAGTTTAAAAAGTGGTAGGGGTGATATCACAATTAACCTCAAAAATATGTATTTTCTAAAATTTTCGAATATTATGCCAGTTTTATTAAAATTTCTACTTGATTTCTGTAGTATCAACTAAAATCTTGTTCAGTGCATTATTAATAAAGTTTTAATTGGCTTAATCTAATAAAATAAGATGCTTTTTGTTAGTTGGAATTCTAACCTAAAATTAGTAGTCTATTTTTAATATTTTTTCCATCCTAAACGATCTATCACAATTTATTTTCCCTTTACGACAGTCAAGAAACAACACCAGGCATATTAACATTTGGAACTGCATCAGATCTTCAATTTCTACTGTTTCTGGGGGGAATATAACAACATCTGCTGTATTAAAGAAATTTCAAAATCTGTTGATTCTGTTGGGTTGAAATGTACAGAAGAAATACGTGCTATAAACAGACAATAGGTAATGAAAAGGATAAACCGGCGAAATAAAAAATTAACCAGCTATTTTTCAAATTAATTTTATCGCTGATCCATATACTTTCGCGAGCTTTTCAACGCGGAGAAATGTAAAATACTTGATGTCAGTACCTTTTTGTCTTCGTGTAATAATTGCTACACCCAGCCACACCACAAACAAGCATGGTGCTATTCGTTAACACTATTAAAAATATTAAAATAAAGATTAAATGTGCGGAATCACAACTGACTTTCGACGTTTTTTAAACTGAGTGACGTAATGCGCAGTAGATACACAAATTGGACGGCAACCTGACATACCATTATCCTTATACTATGAGTTTACAGTGAATCGCACAAAGTCTCCTCCATCATGATTTTGCCTCACGCTTTGACTCAACGATTTATTCTCGGATTTATTCTTTGAATAGACAGAGTTTAATACAAAATCTTTTTCTAATTACGAAGGCAAAATATTATAGTGTTAAATTAACTAAATTTCAGTTCCTGTAACACCTATTTGATGTAAGAGCAAATGTAATTTCATAAATATATAGTGAACCAAATTTAAAACCTTTACTTTACACTTTGCCATAAATAAAGAACAAAAAGGGGTAGATACACCATAACGATGTTTTTCCCTGTAATATGACAAGGTACTTATATTTCTTAGATTTTATTTTATACACCTAACACAAAAACCATTAGTACTTATACAGGGTGTCCCGAAATTAGCTAGAAAGATTTTACCATCAGTTTCTACGTCCAAAAATTGTTTTAAAAAAGTTCCTATAAACATGGGTCCAGAAATGGCTCCTAAGGGGGCTAGAGCCTTCTAAAGAAGAGCCTCTGATGCTGATTTTTTGTAAATATTTTGGAAACTTTTTGATTTTTTTTTGAGAAATTGTTACATTAGTTGTTATTAATACCAAATTATTATTTAGCATGGTATCGAAATTATTGTTGTTAGTTATCGAGTTCCATTTTTAAGTAGGTAAACAATTTCAAATTTTTATTACCTGTAGTCTAATTACCTGTCAATAATAATAATAATAATAATAATAATAATAATATACTACGTGAAAATGCAAAAAAGTATGAATTCAAAAACCGACTAATGGGGCGGACCAAAATTTTCAAATCAATTTAACTCGAAAACCATGCATTCTATCGAAGTTAGACAAGAGTTCCATTTTTAGGTAGAAAACTTCAAATTTTAATTTTCTGCAGATAAATTGTGAAAAATTCCACAGGCAAAAAAGTTGGGGCTATAAACACCCCTAGCCCCCTTCGATTACTACGTCTCTGATTAAAATTTTAGAATCATTTTTACATTTTTGAATCGAGAACAAAAAACTTAGCAAACGCTGAAAATTTCATTGCTTTCTCACAAAAAGTTTCCAAAATATTTACAAAAAACCAGCATCAGAGGCTCTTCTTTAGAAGGCCCTAGCCCCCATACGAGCCATTTCTGGACCCATGTTTATAGGAACTTTTTTTTACTATTTTTGGACGTAGCAACTGATGGAAAAATCCGAGGGGTAAACCGCTGAAAAAATATCTGTACACTAATACTTCTTTGCATAATAATACCGGTAATACCGAGAATAATACCTAGTAATACTTGAGCATTTTGTAATAATACCTAATAATACTACGGTATTTTGCAATAATACCGAATAATAATATTTTGTAATAATACTAATAATATCCAGTATTTTGATATAATACTTAATAATACTACAGTATTTTATAGTAATACCTAATAATACTGCGGTATTAGGTAGTAATACCTAATAATACCAGGGCAATTTGTAATACGTAATACCATTTTATAGTAATACCAGGATATGTTTGAATAATTCCCAGTAATAGGTACTAAGTATTTTTCGAGGTATTTTTTAACAATTAACAGTAGCACCTGAGGATTTTGAAAATAATCCAAATTAATAATTAAAACTTCAATATGAAAAGTGCTAGCGGCTTAGTACCTTTAATAAGCGGGTACTTACCTTTTTATGAAACCGAGTGTGAATAATTGCAAATATTTTGTTTGCTGTTGAAAAATTCTATATTTAAATTAAATAATGATTCGAATGTAGAAAAGTAGTAGGTAGGCACTTTTCAGCACTAGTGCGGTAAAGTAACATTTCAGTAAGTTGTTATTGATGACGTGCGAGTGTAATTTTTCTGCATGCTAGAACTGGTCATTCAAAGTTTTAGAACTAATTTCTTGTAATTCTATGATTAAAAATATGCCAGTTTAATTACTTCTCAATAGTAGAACACGTGAATATTCAGCTATCAGCTGATCTGGAACTGTTTTAAAAGCGCATGCGCAAATAACACTTCGCCCCACCAATAATACTGGAAAAATACCTAATAATACCTGCACAATACCGACAAATACTTAATAATACTGGAATAATACCGAACATTTTGTCAATAATACCGAATAATACTGAATAATACCGAATAATACCGAATAATACCGCATAATACCGAATAATACCGAGTAATACCTAATAATACTGGGAAGTTGTACACCAAAATACTCCGACAGCGGTTTACCCCTCGGAAAAATCTTTCTAGCTAATTTTGGGACACCCTGTATTTCATGTACAGGGTGATTGTCCATGGATTATCCGATTTCAACCCTCGATATCTCAATAACCATTAGAGATACATACAAAAATAAAAAAGATCCTTAAATGAGATTTCGTGTAGATTATAGAAGCGTTAACAAACCTTTATTTGTCTTTCATACATACAGGGGGTGACAGAAAACACTTTATTTTTTAATGGAATGCCCTGTATATTCTTTAATATCTTAAAAGAACATTTCTTTCTGAATACAAAAATATATAACACATATATGTTTAAGTGAGAAATTAGTGAGCTATTCAATAAAATAAGTTCAAATGTATGAATAACCAGAAAAAAATGTTATATTACATCTAGAATGGCTGTGAGCCCGTTTAAACAAAACAAAAGAAGTTACTATGATTAACATACAAATATGTATTATTTTTATAATAAATGTTCGAAAACATTGCCATTTTGTTCTAAACACATTCCCATTCTTCTTACAAAATTCTGTTTTATTTTCCTAAAAAGTGCAGGATTTTGGTTTAAACTGGTAATTTCATCGACTATTCGTGCTTGCAGTTGTTCTAAATTGTCGTATCTATATTTATAGACATTATCTTTCAAAGTACCCCACAAAAAAAAATCAAGTGGCGTCATATCTGGACTTCTTAGAGGCCACGAAATAGTTCCACGCCTGCCTATCCATTCACCATAAGTATTATTTAAAAAGTCAACCACAGCATTTGCCGAGTGGCAGGGAGCTCCATCCTGTTGCCATATAATTCTGTTGGCTACATTTATCGGCATGTCATCTATAATATCCTGGATTCCATGTTACAGAAGATGCAAATATTGTTGGCTATTTAAATTACCATGAATGAAAATGGGCCCAATAATTTTATTATTGTGGATTCCACACCAAACGCAAACAGACTGACGTCCCTGTTTCTTTATAGGGATTATTGCATGTGGGTTTGCTGGTGCCCATGTATGCATATTTTTTCTATTAAACATACCACTGAGCGTGAACGTGGACTCGTCTGTCCAGAATATATTTTCAAAATAGTTACCTTGAAGGTTTTGTAACATTATTTGACAAAACAGTACTCGTATTTCGCAGTCATTGTGCATTAGATGTTGATAAGGGCTAAACTTGAATGCTCTGTGTTTATACTTATGCAACGTATGCTGAATAAAATAATAAGAATATTCTAATTCTCTTACAGCATCTCTTATAGAGTATGTAGGATGTTCCGTAAAATATAGTAAAACATTTAGCTCTTTATCTTCTCTATCTGGCATATTCCTTTTACGTTTAATATTCACCAAACTTGATGTATTAGAGAATTTTTCACCCAAATACTTGAAATATGATTTATTAGGCACTCTTCTTTCTGGCCATCTTCTTCTATATTCTCGTCTTGCTGCAGCAGTGTGTTTATTACATGATATGTAGCACTCAAGAATATCCTTTCTTTCTCTTACATTATACTGCATTTTTGGCAAAATAAGAGTTAAAAGTTAATTAATGTTGAATCTTAATGATTTAATGAAAATTATAACACTAAAAAATACAGCAACATTTAAAGTTGACAGCTTACTTCTTTTGTTTTGTTTCAACGGGATCACGGCCATCCTAGATATAATATAACATTTTTTTCTGGTTATTCATGCATTTGAACTTATTTTATTGAATAGCTCACTAATTTCTCACTTAAACATATATGTGTTATATATTTTTGTATTCAGAAAGAAATGTTCTTTTAAGATATTAAAGAATATACAGGGCATTCCATTAAAAAATAAAGTGTTTTCTGTCACCCCCTGTATGTATGAAAGACAAATAAAGGTTTGTTAACGCTTCTATAATCTACACGAAATCTCATTTAAGGATCTTTTTCATTTTTGTATGTATCTCTAATGGTTATTGAGATATCGAGGGTTGAAATTGGATAATCCATGGACAATCACCCTGTACATACAGCATACTAGTCTTAAATATTATTACAAATATTGTTGTCCATTATTTTAATTCTTTTATTATATTTTCTATCAATTATTTTCATATTGTGGAAATGGTATAATAATACGATACAATGTACAGGGTAAATCACGTAAAAGGTCCACCCCATTTATTTGGGTAATTTTGAATATATTTTTGGTTTTCGGGACTCTATTCTACATGATTTTTAACGTAGATTACGATTCTGATCAAACATTTTTTATTCAACCAAACATATACAAGGTGTTTAAAAATACATGTTTATCTTAAATGGCACGCCCTATATATTTCCACACATTATTTATTTATGATACAAACATACAGGTATTATATATTTTTGAAATCCCCTCGAATAGCTGCATAGAAATATGTAGAAATATATAGGGTGTGTCATTTAAAAAAAACACGTATTTTTAAAATCCCTGTATATGTTTGATTGAATTAAAAATCTTTTATCAGAATCGTAATCTACGTTAAAATTCATATAGGATAGAGTCCCAAAAACCAAAAATATATTCAAAATTACCCAAATAAATGGGGTGGACCTTTTACGTGACTTACCCTGTACCTACAGTTATGAAAATAACAATTCTCTTAAATTTACTCTGAAAAAATATTTGTATACGGGTGTGTCCCACCCAATAAGGTTGGCCAGGGGGAACTTATTTTTGAATTTATGTAAAAGTCATTCTTAATAAAATCTTCTGCTTCTTCAGAAAATGATAAATAAAATTTCTGTCAGATATACAGGGTATCGTGTAAATAGAAAAAAGAAGTTGCACCAAGAGAGAAGTACGTTTAATTTGTATTTTACAGCAAAATATCCAATTGGTACCTAATAGGAAAGTTTGTAAGTATAAACGGGTTCAAATTCCAAATTGAGCTAAAAATTTTGAATTTCCAAAACTTAAGGCATTTTCGGAAACTTACTCGAGTTAACTAGATCACATCAAATGACGTTCATTTACTTACCTAGTCAAATCTACCCGTGTTCGTAAACATGAAAATACTCAACCCGATTTACTACTCGAGTTAACTATATGTAACCCTATCTGAAAAGCAGGGTCAAATTTAACCGCATGCCCATTGCATAATAATTCAAAGTCAGCGGTCAACTGTGAAGCAACCACCTCGAAGATTCGAAGTTTAATTCAGGTTCAAGTTAATTATATCTTCTGTCTTCTATGCTGTGACTTAATAAATTATATTATTTTATTTATTGTCTGCGTCAGTGAATTATGAATAACATGCAAGAAGAGGAAAATCTTCTTTGAGGTTAAGAAACGAAATGAAAACAAACATGCGTTCGTATACTTCAAGAAAAGTGTTGAGAACGGGTATAACTGTCACATGACATCAAACAACCGAGTAAGTAACCCAGAGTAAGTTTCCGAAAAGGTCTTTACAGTTCTCTTTTATTGGCCAGCTGAATTTTTTGCTTTCAAAAACTCTTGATCGTTGTAAGGATGACGTAAGTGAAAATACAGTACCTATTAGGTAACTGATTTAAGAAAGATCTTGAGGAATTTCGTGTAAATTTTTTTCTTCAAATTTTGGAAATTCATAATTTTTAACTCAGTTTCTGAATCTTGGCCCATTTATACGTACAGAAGTTTCTTTGTTTGGTACTGGATATTTTGCTGTAAAATTAAATTAAGGGTAGGTACTTAATGATTTTTACTGAAATCTAAAAATTAAAAAAGTTTTTCCTCTTGTCCAATTTACCATGGGGGCACACTATTTAATAGGTACCTATCCATTATTTTTTTATAAAATAAAAATATTATTACCTTTTGTTGTGCATTGACCAATAAACCTTTGTTATAATTATAAATTTTGTTAGGATTACAATTCAAATATTTTAAAACCGCTAAAATATGTGGAGCATATTCTTCATTTTCATTAACTTTTGTAGGGTTAACCAATAACACAAAACAAAACAACAAAATAAAGGTCAATCGCACGACCAACATGCTTACACCTCACAATCGCAAAGCTAAATGACAACAATCACAGCAGATCAGCAGAATAAACATACACAAATATCTAAAATAAATTATGACTTATAATAGTTACAAGTTACAACTAATTAAATGACATTTCCTCATGAGTCATGATGTCATCGCAGTACCAAAATAGAAAACCAGCAACGGCGAAAACCGACCACAGACCTAAATAATTAGACTGATTATGAAGGCACTGCGCAGCCCTTGGCGCATGCAAATACAGGAGCCGTCCATTTTTCAATACTTTTTGTTTACACACATATAAATTGAACCAATGAAATGCTATCAAGTTTGTTTTGTTGTGAGGGTTGCATAATATGACTTTAGCTGGCATTTGGGAGACGATCCGAAACAACAGTACTTACAAGGGGAAAGTAGTTTTGTACGTTGTATAGTCGCGGAAAAAGATACATGAGAAGGGTGAAGTGCGGCAAGACGTATTGTGTGCATATGCGCATTGCTCTTTCTACCATATAACGTCTTCCGTCTCAAATATAGCTTGCATTAAAGCGAGAGATAAGATCATTGCCGTATTATTAGCGCACGCACATTCTAAAGTCCGTTACTGTCTTGACTGGAGAAATCTCCATCCCAACGATTATGTATGTGCGTGCGCTAATAATACGGCAATGACCTTATCTCGCGCTTTAATGCAAGCTATATTTGAGACGGAAGACGTTATAATATGGTAGAAAGAGCAATGCGCTTATACACACAATACGTCTTGCCTCACTTCACCCTTCTCATGTATCTTTTTCCGCGACTATACGTTGTATGTCCACTATGTAGTTTTTACATAGATAGTAATTTTAATTTCTAAAGTACCTTCTACTTTTTTTAGTCCTTTATCTGCAACTGTACAAGTATGTTGAAAAACTTCTAACTCTGAAATAACTTTTTATCGGCATGAAATACATTTGTAAGCAAACGGAAATGTGTATATAAGGATTTACCAAAAGTCATCCATATACTATTATTGAAAAATTTAATTTTGTAACGTACTTAAGAAGTACTTTATACAACCTTTCCATTTCGGGCATTCATATTAAAAAAGAACTGAGTAAGTTTATTTTATTTCAACATCATAATAAAGTATTTATTCTACTGCCGTGCGTAAAGTACTAACTTTACATACGCTGTGTAGTGCCTAAACTAAAAATTTCATATAATCGCCTATAATAATAATCATATCGTATTTCAAAAACGTATGGTTACATATTTAATTTTATGTAGTCCATTATATTAATATAAAGTTCCATTTCCGAAAAAATTTCACTTTACACACTTGTTGCATAGGTATATAACTATTTTCACAATAATTGTACGCCCTTGGCCAATGATGTTCGGGTCTTGAACGGATCAGTGGCAAAGCGTAGAAATAACTGCTGTGGTATGCAGTTATCGGTAATTATTTAGTGTACTGGCTCTGGGACCAGTGGACTGTAGGGAGATTTTGTGGTGGGTATAATCAATCCTGGAGGCAGCCTCACCTCCTAATTAGGCTTGGAATTCTTGGAAAGATTGATTAGTGAGTCCAACAAGGTTTAGTTGAGAACTGATTTATTTAAGAAAATACGTTTCTATTTATACTATTTACAACAATAAAAAACAATAAACAATATTTAAAACAATTATACATGTAAAACGTCAAAACTTGACCTACAGAATATTAACTAAAGAATGCAGTGGCTTGCAAATTTTGCGATTGCTTGCATTCCGTTTGAACTGTTACACTCATAACTGTGTCAGCGAAGATGCAGTATTTGCATTTTGTTGACCCTGGGTTGAATGTTTTACGAAAGAAAATTGGTTTATGAGATAAATAAAAAATTGTATGTTTAATGGATTAAACATTCTGGCAGGACCAGGGGAACAAGGCTCCTTAGTTGTTAATGAAGAGGTTGGAGTTCGATCATCTCATCTGGATTTGGACGTTCCTGTTGTATTCCCTTACGTCTGCGTTGTTGCATTAGGAACCGGGCGAATCCCAGTAGGAGCAACAGAATGACTATGATAGTGATAGTAGTAGTACTACTGGTGATGAGAGAATGGTGTATGGAATGCCATTTTGTCTCGTGAAGTTCATCTTTCCAACTTTCTTCCTTCCTGGTTAAGTCGGCCAGTGTATCATCCAGTTTATCGGAGGACTTAAAAACCGGTTCTTCTTGGATATCTTCACGATGTTGGTGTTCGGTTGCTATGTCCTGTGGTACTGGAATTGCCCTTGCATAACTGGCAAGAACAGAGATGCTGTCGGCTCGTTCTGGAGTCAAAATGCTCATCTTAGTTTTCACAATACAATCTTGTGTTATTTGAATGATTCCTGTGTCGTTGAGCAGAACATCTTCTCTGATGCCGTTGCATGTAACAGCGACCTGCATTGGCTTTTTAACAATAAACATCCATGTGTTGGTCATGAACAGCTGTTTCCAGATAATGGTATGAATGTGATTCTTCTTGATCTTACATTTGGTAGGTTCGCTTCTCTGGTATATCTCATCTATTAGGCAATCTGGGTTCGTCTCGATGTTCTTAACTACTAACTGCTGGCGAACAAAGGTAGTTATTATCCCTGGTGGTGATTCCTTTATTGAGTTCGTCTGTGGTAACGTGAAAATATAGTTGCGTGTTGTAGTCGACAGCTATAATTTCATTTGGTACATCCAGTATCCAATAGGACCCATTCTCAATTTTCAAGGGGGTAGGAGTTATTTTCATCATGACAAATTCAGCGATGTCGGTGATTGGAAAATATCCAAAAACGTGGATGTACGTTTCGTCATGTTCCACATTAATCTTTATAACTGTGAAGGTCACCCTGAGGTTGCTTGGAAGTTTGCTGTTGGCCTCTTGGACAATGTTACTTATATGCGCCGGGGAGATGAGATCATAAAGATTTCCTCGATTAAAGTGGACATCGAGGAGTTTCGTGTAGTAATTGCACAGTTCGCGTATAAAGTTGGAAGCTACTTGATAAGCACTCAACAGGTGGATGTTTAGTTTATTGGTGTCAGTTGCCCTGTACCAATATTGCATATAGTTTACTGACTGAATGCCCTGATTCAGCTTAATCCTGAAGCGCTCGAGTTGGTTGTTAATCCGGCTTTCAGTGTCGTTGAATGTGGATAGTGCGGATACCATAACTTTGGTTTGATGGTTCGAAGCTCTTATTAGCTCTTGTTGATGTTTCTCCAGGGAGTCAACATCCTGGTAGACTTCATCGTTGACTCCAAAGACAGAAGTTAGTAATTTACCGAATAGGCCTCGTTTGGATCGACTGTGTATGATTCCATTCATCCCATCCTTGATCCATAGTAGCTGATGCTGTTGTTCGGTTAAATGATGGAGCAGTGCTGTGCATTGAGTTTCTTGAGACAGTAGTTTGGTTGCGTTGCAAAGACCGTCAAATTGAATTATGACCTCTGAAGCATGTGAAAAATCTTCTTGGAGTTTATTCTTGGCGTACTTCAACTCTATTCTGAAGGTACCTCTCTCTATTCGGGTATGGCCAATGTGTTCTACGTACAGTCCGGGTGGTGGGTGCTGAATAGTGTACCCGGCTTGTGCAGAATCTGGTAGCGGGTTGAACAGCAGACATAGTAAAAGGAGAAATGTCCTCAGATTGAAACTGAAACACTTCCCCTCGTTCCACGGAGGTGGTTGACTGGCAGTTGTATTTGCAAAGTTTGTGTTTGTTGCTCTAGCCGGTGCAACCTTGGATTTGGCGACCAGTAGGGTGGTTCTTTTCTCGCCTAGGTTGTTTGTCGCTATGGAATATATAACTGCTCCATAGGACATTTCTGAGCTTTCACAGAATCCATGTAGCTCTAGATCGGCTGTACTGTTGTACTTTATCCATCGTGGTAGATGGATGTCTTCTGTGACTTTGAGCTGGTCATTGAACGATGTCCATTTTGCTGCAACATTCTCTGGAACTGACTGATCCCATTCCAAGTCTTGGAGCCAAAGCTCTTGGATCAGTAGTTTGGCCTTTATGGTTATAGGAGCTAACCATCCCAATGGATCAAAAAGTTTAGCTACCTGCGACAGGATGCTGCGTTTTGTGATCCTTTGTTGACAGGCTGTGTCTGTCTTAAACCGGAACGAGTCGTCATAAGGTGCCCAATGAATTCCCAAGGATTTTTTTGTTTTGTCTTCGGTTATCTCCAGGGCATCTTGATCTCTTAGTTCTTCTGGTACCTCTTGCAGTACCTGTAGTTTATTGCTAGACCACTTCCTTAGGGAAAAACCTCCAGATTTTACTAAGGCTGTCAATTCTGATTGCATTCGAACAACTTCTTCCATGGTGTCGGCTCCTGACAATAGATCGTCGACATAGAAATCTCTCATGACAATTTCCCAGGATTTAGGAAATATGTCTCTCTGATCCATAGCCAATTGTTGAAGTGTTTTTATGGCTAAGTATGGTGCAGCGGTTGTCCCATAGGTTACAGTAGTAAGGCTGTATTCTTGAATTGGTGTCGACCTGTCGAATCTCCAGAGTATTCTATGAAGCTTCTGATCTTCAGTGGTAATTTTGATTTGGCGATACATTTTTTCAATGTCGGCAGTAAGGGCGATTTTGTGTTTTCTCCAACGTAGAATAATATCGGCCAATTCTTGTTGTAACATTGGACCAACGTACATTAAGTCGTTGAGGCTGATACCGCTGGACGTTTTGCAGGAGGCGTCAAATACTACTCGTAGTTTTGTAGTCGTACTAGATTCTTTTATGACTGGATGGTGTGGAATGTAGTATTTTTGGTTATCCATTTGGGTTGGAATGACTTCTTTCATATGACCAAGATTCCGATACTCTTGCATGAATTCTTCATATTGTTTCGCGAGTTCTTTATCTTTTGATAGCTTCTTTTCTAGTTGTAGCAATCTTGCCATCGCTTGGGGTTTGGGATCCCCCAATTTAGAAGGATTATCTTTAAGGGGAATTCGGACGGTGTAGGTTCCGTCTGTGTTTCGTGTCGTAGTCCTGGTGAAATGTTCTTCGCATACTATGTCATCTGGGGACAGGATTCTCTGAACCGAGACTTCTTCTATATCCCAAAATTTTGTTAACTGTGCATCTTCTTCAGTACGGCTTATCAAACTGACGACGTTAACATCGTTATGTTGGGTCTGCTTAACATTGCCTGACAGTATCCATCCTAGTTCTGTCTGTTGGCCTAGGAAACCATCCTCAGTTTTCTGGAGCCCTTGCAGAACAATTTTTCCATATTCTTCAGCTCCAAGAATGGCGTCAATTGGACCAGGTTTTTTGTATGTGGGGTCAGCGAGGATTTGGTTTTGCCATTGCTGCTCTTGTAGGTCTTCTAGCTCGTGTTCTGGCATTGCTTGCGTCAATCTAGATAGTACTAGAAAATTGACGTCTACGGAAAAAATACTAGGAAATCGAGGACAGACTTCAGCTTGAATTTTCGTATTTGATATCTTGGGTTGTCCTTCTCCGAGTCCGGTTACTTCTGCTCTAACTTTTTGCCTGGGATTTCCAAGCAATTGAGCGGCTCTTTCTGTTATGAATGATGACTGAGAGCCAGGGTCAATTAGTGCTCGAAGATATTCTAATGTTCCTGATGCTGATTTGATACGAATCAGGGCGGTGGCTAATAGGACTGTGTGATCTTGTCTTTCAGCTTGGTTGCTGGATAATGGCTGCTCTTCCATGGCTGTGAGCTCAGCTGCCAGAGTAGTGTGTGTAGCCACCCTTGAAGTTGTAGCAAGGGGGGCGCCACCTCTAGCTGGCCTTGATGTGGAATCTCGATGTAGCATTGTATGATGCTGACCTCTGCAAGTTTGGCATCGCAGTTGACTTCTACATTTATCTCTGAAGTCGTGATGCAGGCAATTGAGGCAGAGGCGTCTGTCTCTGGCTGCTCGAATTTTTTCGTCGACGGCTAAGTTCCGGAATTTTGGGCAAACGTAAATGGTGTGTTGTTGCCTGCAGTAACTACAGGAGTTGGAGTTATTGCCGCTATTCTGGCCATTGTGTACAGTGCTGGGTAACATCTTTTTTGCTACGGTAGTAGATTCAAGGGACTGGAATCTTCTTTCCAGGAACTCCATCATCTCCTTGAAATCTTGAACCTTATGTGGAGCCTTGAGGGATTGTTCATATAATCGGTTGGTCTCCACGTCCCATCGTCTGGTGATGATGCGAGACATTAATGGTCCCCAAGACTTAGTGATGATGCCTGCGTTATCAAGTGCCTTTAAACATTCAGTGGTAATGTCATGTAGCTGCCTTAATTTATATATAGACTCGCTTTGTATTGGGGGTATATCCAGGATTTTGTCAATTAGCTTAGATACTAAAAGTCGATTATTTTCGTATCTTTTTTTCAGTAATTCCCAAGCTGCATCATAGTTGGCATCTGTGATTTGGAGATGTTGAATCATTCTGCTTGGTTCGCTTCGGACGTGGGTTTTGAGATATTGCATCTTCTCGACGTTGGACAAGGATATGTTTGAGTGGATAGTTTTAAGGAATATGTCATAAAAGGTGGGCCTGTGTTCATAATCTCCGTCGAAGAATGGAATTGAGATTTTAGGATGTACATTGGGTTTGGCTGTGTCAGGGGTAAGGGAGGCTGCGTCGATTTTGCTCGAAAGATTTGTTACTGTATTCTCGTACCGGTGTCCTAATTTCTGGTATTCGTCTCCTTCAAAGTAGTTGGCCTGGAAACTGCTTTCATTAATCATAATTTCCTCGTGTAAGGCCTGGATGGTATCCCATTGTCTAATGATTCTTTCTAGTAGCAATTCATAACGTTTTCTTGGTTTGATTTCAAGCAGCTCCTTGTCAATTAGTTGGATGTTTTGGTCTAATTCTTGCATCCGATGCATCTGACGTTTAATTTGTTTAGATTGCTTGGCGTCGTTGTTTGAATCCTCGGTAACTACATGTTGTTGATCGGTGTTATCCTTGAAATCCACATTCGTCGTCGCCTTTGGGCACTCCTGGAGATATTTTTGTGCCTCTTCGTACTTCCTCTGTATTTGGTCGTAATAATTCATCTTGAAGTACGGATGCTGTGGTAGGTCCAGCGTCTGTGTTTTGGCATGGTTTATTTGTGCGTTTTTCCATATTTCTTCTATTGTTGCGCGCCGATTGGCCATGTATTCTTCTGTTTTCCTCGACGGGGAATCCTTTTTTGCATTGATAAGGACCTGAGCTAGCTGTTTGCCCAGAGTCTCTTGCTGGAGGCTGAGTTGGTTCATCTCATATATGGGTGTCATCTTGGATATGTAACGGTTGGTTTTGATATTGTTTTTGGAAGAATGAGTTGGCTAGGATTTATTTGAAGGCTTGGTTGGTTTGGCTTTTTGATTTTTGTTTGATTCGATACGGGGGTGTATTGACTGGGATTTTTTTTTTTTTTTTGGTTAGATACGGGGGTGTATCGATTCTTCTTCGGTTCGATACGGGGGTGTATCGATTGGATATGGGTTATCCGGCGGTTGTTACTTCTTGGGTTGATACGGGGGTGTATCGATTCTTCTTCGGTTCGATACGGGGGTGTATCGATTGGATATGGGTTATCCGGCGGTTTCTTTCTTCTTGGGTTCGACACGGGGGTGTATCGATTGGATATGGGTTATCCGGTGGTTTCTTTCTTCTTGGGTTCGACACGGGGGTGTATCGATTGGATATGGGTTATCCGGTGGTTTCTTTCTTCTTGGGTTCGACACGGGGGTGTATCGATTGGATATGGGTTATCCGGTGGTTTCTTTCTTCTTGGTTTCGATACGGGGGTGTATCGATTCTTCTTCGGTTCGATACGGGGGTGTATCGATTGGATATGGGTTATCCGGCGGTTTGGTAGGTTGGTTTGGTAACGTTTTCTTTCTTCTTGGGTTCGATACGGGGGTGTATCGATTCTTCTTTGGTTCGATACGGGGATGTATCAACTGGTTTTTTGCTCGAAGGACCAAATGTACGCCCTTGGTCAGTGATGTTCGGGACTTGAACGGATCAGTGGCAAAGCGTAGAAATAACTGCTGTGGTATGCAGTTATCGGTAATTATTTAGTGTACTGGCTCTGGGACCAGTGGACTGTAGGGAGTTTTTTGGTGGGTATAATTAATCCTGGAGGCAGCCTCACCTCCTAATTAGGCTTGGAAAGATTGATTAGTTGAGAACTGATTTATTTAAGAAAATACGTTTCTATTTATACTATTTACAACAATAAAAAACAATAAACAATATTTAAAACAATTATACATGTAAAACGTTAAAACTTGACCTACAGAATATTAACTAAAGAATGCAGTGGCTTGCAAATTTTGCGATTGGTTGCATTCCGTTTGAACTGTTACACTCATAACTGTGTCAGCGAAGATGCAGTATTTGCATTTTGTTGACCCTGGGTTGAATGTTTTACGAAAGAAAATTAGTTTATGAGATAAATAAAAAATTGTATGTTTAATGGATTAAACAATAATATATGTTTATTACCTATTACCTAATATTATTTTTAAGGCGCATTTAAAACTAATTACAGTAAAATATTAGTTATACTTTCAATAACATTCTTGACTCAAAACTACTTTCCGTTACGGCTGCGATGTTATTTTAAAAAATTCCCGCTTCCAAGTATAGAAAAATGGCGGTGTTCAATATTTGCAAGTAGCTAGGCTTGAAAGAACCTTCTCCTATTTTAAGTTCTGTGAAACCGACTAATCGTATGTAACAACACTACGCACGCGTTGAGCCGGCGCCAGTTGAGCACAAAATACGAATGAGGCAAGACGAGAGACGAGGCCGCACCGATGCCTCGGTTGAGTCGGTTGTCAAACTACTCAAACTTTGCACTCCACAATCATGAGGCTACTTGAGGCCGAGGCCACGTAGTGCTCCGAAGCTGCTCGCCGTGTGGTGAGAGGCAAAGTGAAAATGCCAAACCTTAACCGACAGATACCGGGGGCTACGGCCAAACTAAAATATATCGATACCTTGTAGTTTTTTTATTTTGTATCCACTGTTATAGAAAACGGAAAACTCAAAGCGTTGGTGGTCATCGAGAAGACGGCGGTTAAATCATATTTATCGGTTTCAGGATATTAATCCTTTGTTTACATATGCAAAAGTAAGCTGGTATGGTCGACTTCAGTTTTGTAAGACACATAAAAAACCGGCGGCTTGTTTGATCCATAAAAACTTCAAACAAGCCGGCTCTTTTTATGTGCTGTATAGATATGACACAGACTTTAAATAAGTCATAACTAAAGTTGTACAGTTATATTTTATAGTCCAATCATTAAGTACTTTTGTGGTGCAAAAGGTTGAGGAGTTTTGAAATTTGGCAGGATTGTAGACTAGGGTGCCTTAAGTATGACTCTAAGTTTGCGACCTCTTGCGACTGCCGCTCGCGCCGCCATCTTGGAAGAATGGCACCCAAAACTAGTTTCTGAATAAAAATTGGAGAGGACAAAATTTGCTACAAAATTGCTTCTATACATTTTTTCCCTCAGACTAATACTTTCCGTGTTACAGGGCCGAACAGGAAGGCCAATTTTTTTAAATCGCAGAGAAGCGGCATTAATGCGCCACTTCTTACCAATTATCTGCCAATTATCGTACCAACAGTAGTTTCATGAAGTATTTATCAACTCGTTTCCACACCACCTATGATCGGCGCGTTTCTTTAAACGTGGTATCCCGGTAGGCCTAATCCACACTCCAAACTCACATGCGCGTTTTCTGTTGTTTCGCACTTCGCGATGTCCCTGATTCACTATCTTTAGAATTCTGTTCACCTCCCGTCTCCTCCAATACCCACTCCAACGATTCAAGAACGTCATCAGCCTCATATGGGTGTTCGGGGTTTGAATCCGCTACAAAATCTGGAATGTTTTCACATGCTGTCCCATTACAACCCAGGTAACATGAGGTCGTCATATTGACGTTCTTTTTTGGTACTTATTGGTCTACGACGTCATATGACCAAAAGATGACGTCCTAACGACGACACATTTTAGACGTCCCTATGACGTACTTAAAGGTGACGTCATCTAAACGTCAACTTATTACCAGATACGGATGTCTATATAAGATTGACGTCAAAGTGACGTTACTTTACATAATCATGAATACGAATAGAATAATTGTACTGCGTAGACATATAAATACTTTATTAAACAACTCTTAATTATTATGACGCATTTAAATTGTTATTATTATTATTATGCAATTTATTTTACTTAGAATACCCCACTGATTTAATTTTTTTATGCAAAATTTGTGAAAAATAATGCTCGTATTTACGGGGAAAATTATTAAATTATTTAATTTTCCCCAAGTTATCATTTATTTTACAACTTCAAAATAATATGGAATGTTTATATTTTCAATTTAAAAGCAGCAACATTTGAGTATTTGGAGTAAAGTTAATAAAGAGAATAATCTGATCTTTTAAAAACTGCCGCTTAATTCCTGTTTCCCATTACAAAATGGCAGATGTCGCTTTTCTATTATTGACGAGTTTCAACGATCGACCTCGACGGAACTCCGAGGAAGGCTCTTTTGTTCTCGGCAATCGGCCATTGCTTCTGCTTTTCTAGTCTGGCCGTATTGTTTTCTGCAGTGTCGTCGCGTTGTGTGTTGTGTTGCTACCAAAATAATAGTTCCTTGGTTTGTAAATGTGTGTTACCGAATAGTTTACAATTAACAGAGCATTACTTATATTTTTAGATAATGTACGTGTTGGTAGAATTTGAAGAAGCCGAGGACGGTGGACGGTGGAGTAGCTATCGTTGATAAAAGATGGCTGACACCACGAAAGAAAGAAGTGTAATTTGTAATAAAATGAAACGAAGAAATCGTGTTTAATTACTTCATCCTTTCATTGAGTTTATGTATTAGTTAATACAGGGTAAATAAAAAACAAGTACCGTAAATTGGTGAGTGAGTAGATCTTTGCGAAATATTAAGAATAGTTAAATGCAAATTTTTGTCTGTCCCCTCATCGGTGTCATACAGGATGATAAAGTGAGTAAAATGCAATTAATTATTATTAAATATACATATTCCCTCGGGACAAGGATATTGATTTTAAAATAAGTATTTGTTAGTTTCTCATGAAAATATTAATACACTTCGCACATAAATTATGGAATAGGTAAAAAAATTAGTCAAGTTTATACATTCATATTTTTGTCAATATTGAAGCAAATTCAATAATTTTTTTATTGCGGATAGGTCATTTCTTCTGCAGTTTAATACTGTATGTTCGATTTAACTACGAGTTTTGTTATACAGGGAAATGCGAAAGTATGAGGGCATGTAAATTCCCTAAAATTTCAATTTGATCTGTGGCAATTAGAAGCCTATGAAAATCTATTTTTATAAGTGTTTCGGTTACGGCCTATCCTATTGTACTCACTGCGCTAAGCAATTTGCCATACGGTTCTTGGTGAATAAAAAATTGGCAATTCTTTGAAAATTGTTCTGTTGCCAATAACTGTTAAAAAACAATAGTTTTAGTGGATTTTGTTTCATTTGTTCAATAGGGTTAAGGTCTGGGCTTCTGGCCGGCCAATTCCTCAAGTTAATCCCAGTTTCAGCCAGATACTCCCTTACTACTCGCGCAGTATGAGGATGTGCGTTGTCATGCATCAGAATAAAGAGCCCAGACCTTAACCCTATTGAACATTTGTGGGACTATATGGGAAAGGAAGTTCGCTCGGCAGTTAATATGCTACAAATTTTGACTGAGTTAAGACTAATTTTGTTGGAAGCCTGGCAAAATGTCGATCAAATGTTAATTCGAGATTTAATTTTAAGTATGTCCAATCGATGCCAAACTGTAGCAAATGCCAGGGGAGGTAATACCCTTTATTAGTTTGCATTATTGTTTAGTTCTTGTTATTGTTATCGTTCTTTTTCCTGTTAAATAAATTTATTAAGTTATTTTTATTCCAACTTGTATTATTAACCTCGATATTGGTTTCATAACTCTTTAATGAGAGGAGAATAAAACAAAATCCACTAAAATTGTTGTTTTTTAACAGTTATTGGCAACAGAACAATTTTTAAAGAATTTCCAATTATTTATTTACCAAGAACCGTATGGCAAATTGCGTGGCGCAGTGAGTACAATAGGATAGGCTGTAACCGAAACACTTATAAAAATGAATTTTCATAGGCTCCTAATTGCCACAGATCAAATTAAAATTTTAGGGAATTTACATGTCCTCATACTTTTCGCGTTTCCCTGTATAACAAAACTCGTAGTTAAATCGAACATACGGTATTAAACTGCAGAAGAAATGACCTATCCGCAATTAAAAAATTATTGAAATTGCTTCAATATTAACAAAAATATGAATGTATAAACTTGACTCATTTTTTTACCTATTCCATAATTTATGTGCGAAGTGTAGCTTCACTTAATTTTGTGATATTAATAATGCTATGACGTGTCGAACGTGTGTACACAGGGTATGGGAAAAAATCGATATACCTGTCCTGAGGCAACATATATATTTAATTATATTAAATGTCTCCTGTAAGAATGAGGCGTTGAGAGTAAAATTGTATTTAGCTTCTCTTAATATTTCACAGAAGATATATCCTCCTACGTCTTTAAGACGTCAGTACCACCAAGAGCATTGACGTCAATTAGACGTTAATTACAAGGTACAAATCACGTCATTTCGACGCTAATAGTAGATATAAATGACGTCATTTAGACGACAATAGTTTTATTGCTTGGTCAGCAATGTCCTAGGACGTCTTTATTACGTCAGTTATTGACGTCATCAGGCTGTGACATTTCGCCGTCATATTTACGTACAATAGACGTCATCTTTTTGGTCAGCTACGTCAGAAAAAGGACCAGAAATGTACGTCAATATGACGTGACCTTGTTACCTGGGAATAGAGCCACAGCACCGAACACTTTAAGCCGGTTTTCCGACATCCACTCGCTCCTGCACAGCCTTTCTTACATTTACAGGATATCGATTTTAAAATCGTGTCCGGGTCTGCTTCTGGAGAGAGGTTCTAATTGCTCTTTTTTTAAAACAAGCGATTCTGATTTCGTTTCCTGTCGAGATGCCTTCGAATAGAAACGTCAATTTTACTCGAAGGGTAGAATACTACCGAGTGCGTTAAGTTTGAGAACCATAACCTATTTTGAAAGCGGAAATTGCGCACTGAGAAAATCCTGTTAACTAAAAAAGTTAGTTGACACTTTTCAGTTACTGGTATAAATAATTTTCTCTAATTTGTGTTGTAGTAACTTGGCTTCGCTATTTACCGTTACTAAAAAATCTATTTTTGGCTTCTAGTAGCCAGTACATTCTAAGATCTTTATTCGCAATTAAATAAGTTTGTTAATATCCGTATTTAATAATAAAAACTCATTACTGTTAAATGGTTCTTGTTGGGACAACTAACAAAAACCAGTTATAAATTATTAGTTGTGGCAAATAGTTTATATATTTGTGATACCTAAAATACAATCGTATTTTAGTAGCTGCAACAAATAGCATAGTTACAGCAAAAAAGATATGTGTGTAATTTTATGTATTCGGGTGTTTCCGAGTCCGTCGGCCATTTTCGCATCACTTGACTTGACGGTGCGCGGCAGTAGTCTATAATACTCCGTGGTGTACAGGTGTGTAAATATCAGCATTGCTGTTGTAGACCTGTGTAGACCTGTGTACAGGGTTTTTCACCGAAAATGATCACTCCGATAACTTTTTAATTTGTAATTTTAGAAAAAAAAGTTTCAAGTAAAAGTTGTAGGACAAGGACTTAAAAATCCAATTTTTGGAAAAACAATTGAACAACGTATTTATGATCTACCCTCAGATCTACCGATACAAGCTATGTTTTTTTAAATTGAACACCCTGCATTTTTTTATATTTTTGGATTCTATACGTTTTTCTGATTTCAACCATATATATATAAATAGGTAGGTATGTCATATGTTTGCTCCGGTGGTTTATTTTAAATAATATTTTACTATCCCTACGGCATCTTGAATATAACAAACTGTAACTACTCTGCCCATCATGTTAGCCAGGAAAAACAAAATTTGAGAAAGCACGTCAATGTTTGTTAATGGTGTGATTGACGTGCTTTCTCAAATTTTGTTTTTCTAACATGATGGGCAACGTAGTTGCAGTTTGTTATATTCAAGATGTCGACGGGATAGTAAAATATTATTTAAAATAAACTACCGGAGCAAACATATGACATATTTATATGGTTGAAATCAGAAAAACATATAGAATCCAATCTTTTATGCTACCTTTTTACTATTTCTTACTAATAGTGGCAACGAAGTGACTTACTTACCATAATTACCTAAATGAATTATCACAAATAATATTATTGCGGTAGTAAATAAACAATGTAGTTGCCTTTACAAAAAAAAAGTTTTATTTTTTAGTTAGGGCTACTAGTATTATTTATTACGTGTAACTAGTTAATTTTAACTAAAATGTTTTATTAAAGACAACTAAAAGAATTTCCAGAAAGTTGTATTTAGTTGTGGGTATAAATCTACCTTCCTGTCCTTTATTTTATTAAGAAATTTTGTTGTGGTTATGAGATTTTTAGTTCTGGTTACAAATATTTTTCCTCAGTGCGGGAAAACGGTGACAAAAGTTTTCTCTGACGGTGGTGGACGGTGGTACACGGTACACACAAAACATGTCTAGTTCAAGTTCGAATTTTAAATTGAATGAAGAACATTGGCGCGCTTTAATACAATATATGGAAAATCATCGCGATTTTGCGTGTGGTCGTGTCTCTGGCATAAGTGGTAGAGATACTCACAGGAAACTGTGGTCGGACCTAGTTAATCTCTTAAATAGCTTGGGTCATGGAACACGATCTGTTGAAAAATGGCAGAAGGTAAGAAATAACACAATAAGGAACTTTTAAGTCATTTAAATATTTTGTTAGTGCTGGGCCGATTACAAGTCGAACCTTAAAAAAAAGCTGCACAAATGAAACAGTCGCAAGGAAAGACAGGTGGAGGACCTGGTTTAGAGGACAAATTAAACCAACTTGAATTGAGGGTCTTAAACATTATGGGTCGGTCGTCATATATGAAGGGTGATGAACAAAGGAGTTGGGGGTATGTATTCTTTTCCCACTATACTAGTTAGTGAAGAAAATATTATATAATGTACTATCGCGGCCGAAAAAAAGTAAGCGACTGATTTTCCCGTTGTAACTATGGTTCTAATCAGTGTCGCATCAATCCCAATATTTTTTTTATTAGTGTCAACGTCATTATTGTCAATTAAGCAAAAATAAATTTTTTATTACTTCATCATGCCTTATCATGTTCTGAATGAAGAAGAAAAAGGCACATCATCGCCAAACTTGGAGAAGGGTGGTCTCAACAACGCATAGCAAGTGAAATTAATACGCACATTTAGTGCGGGTCATATGTCATGTAATGTCAAAATTGGATGCAAACAATTTATGAATTTATAACATCTACTGATATAAACACGTGTAATTTTGTAAAATTGATCAAATAAACTGTATTTTTTTATAAATAACCATTTGCAAGGTATGTACAAGACTATTTTATTTTTGTTTATAAATTTAAATCTGTATCATATTACGTTATATTATAACAGGTTATAAAATACTGGTAAATCAATTATATACATACCTTTTTAGCGCTTAAATATTTTTATTTAATTAAATTATTATCGCTTTTACTAACTTCAAACATTGTTTGCATCCAATTATCTGTCAGATGACGTTTTCACTAAATGAGCGTATTGCAGCAAAAGCACGATTGAAAAACTTAAAAAAAAAGTGGATAGAAACTCATGATCTGAGCAGGGCAGTGGGTTCTGAGCGGCCAAGAAAGAGTACTCTAGAAAACGACAATACCCTGGTTAACTATGTGAATTTAAACCCATTTTCTAATTCAATTGAAACCAAAGAGCAAACCAACTTCCCAGCGTCTGTTAGGACAGCAAGAAAACGGTTGCGAGAGCTAGGTTTATTTAGCTGTGCCAGTGCTAAAAAGCCCCGACTAACAGATGTTAATAAAGAGGCAACAATGCAGTTTGCAAATACTTTTATTAATGAAAACGATCGTTATTGGAAACGAGTGGTCTTTTCCGACGAAAAGATATTTCAGTCCTGCCACAATGGCCAACTGCGAGTTTACCGTCCCAGGGGTCATAATTTTTATGAAAAATATTTGCACAAAACAGATAATAGCGGAAGGTATTCTCTCTTTTTGTTTAGTTTTTGAATTGTGCCTTTGCTGCAATTAATTTCACTTGCTATATGCGTTGTTAACACCATCCTTCTCCAAGTTTGGCGATGATGTAGCCTTTTTCTGCTTTTCTCAAAACCATACTAATTAATTGTTTTCTTATAATTAAAAAATATTACTATTTCTTATTAGTTTTTTTTTTAATAAATACGACCCCACCAATGATTTCTTGTCAAAATAATTTAATTGACATAACTGATGTAAAAACTCCCATTTACAAAGGAAAATTTTTCGAAAAAACATACTTCTTGATAAAAAATCGATTACTTTTTTTCGGCCGTGATAGTACATCACAGCATCACACAGCAGGTACACTTGATTTCAAAAAAAAGTAGTACAACTCTTAGATAAGGAAATGGGAAAAGGCCTATTTCTAGTTGTCTAAATTGTTCTTTTGACAGGAAATTATTGAAATTAACTTAGGGCACGTTAAGTGAGCGGTCTGCCCGGTCGCATATTCACATTCTTTACAGTCGTACGGCAATGGCAGTATTCGGCGCAATCTCATTGGCCGCTTCAAGGCCACGACTTTTGGCGCGGACGCAAAATGTCACATTTAAAAACAAGTTAGAATTGTTTGCAAATTGTACATAATTTTTACTTGCTGATTGCTGTATTGTATTTTTTATTTATTTATGGTATTGCTCAGAATTCGAAGTAAAATGTATACCCTACAAATATCAGAGAATGATTTACCAGATTCTTTTATGAATAAAACAGTTCCAAGTAAGCCAGAAATGACGATAGTTAGAAGTAACATTAAAAATATGAAAGAAATATAAAAATGGATTCAAGAATTTGGAGTTAAAACATGCACACGTTGGAATGTAAGAAGTTCTAATCCCCATGGAGTAAAAATTATCTGTTCGTACGTATTATTTGTATGCCACCAACGTGAAGTGAAGTAAATATTCATAGGTACTTATATTTTTACTTTAGAAAAAAATTTGTTTGTCACCATGCTTCATTTATGAAAGTAAAGGGGGCAGATAATAAACGAGGTTACACGAAAAATGCAGAATGCCGTGCAGCTATTTTAATTCAGGTGAAAAAGGATTCTCCAAAGACACGTTACAATGATTCATATGTAAAGGTAAGCTGTTTACTTGATGCTAAAAAGATTTTTAGAATATTTGTTGTAGAGAGGACTATGTGGTATAATTTTTGTTGAAAATAGACACACTCATACTTTGAATACTGCAGAAACTGTATGCTTTTTGTCTGATGCAAACAGTGAAATGCAAAGCAAATTTTTTGAATATTTTGATGATGGTATGGGTATCGCGGAGTCACATAAACATCATTTGCACACTTTGGGTTTAATGGATAACTACAATGAAAATGTTGCAAGAGGGGATATTAATCCTACCGTACGAACAATTCAATATTGGCATGATCAATGGCGGTCGCTGCATTTTGGTCCTAGAGCTGGTGAGGGATTAATTGAGGTAATTGTAAAGGTCTCTATAGTGTAGTGGTGTAGTGTGTAGCTAATCATGATTTTCTATTTGCAGAAACTGAAAGAGAAACAAGACATTTATTCAAAAACAGGCACTACCTTAGCGTATGTAGAAAATCCATTTGCATTAGTTATAGTCACTCCGTTAATGAGACGAGCTCATAATCTCGAATCCTCAAAGGATATTGTATTTGTCGACAGTACTAGTAGCTGTGATCCTGAAAACCATTCAGTAACATTTATACTTACAACTTGTGCTGCTGGAGCAGTTCCGCTGGCAATTATTATTACAAAAGGCGAGAGTTATCTGTGCTGGAAGGCTTTTTTGGACAAAAATATCCACATACATTCCTCACTGATCACAGTGCTGCTGAAATAAATGCCATTAATACTACTTGGCCACAAAGTAGAACACTCCTCTGTATCTTTCACGTACTGCAAGCAGTATGGAGATGGTTATGGGATCAAAAACATAATATACCAAAAGACAGGCGACAGTATTTAATGAAACATTTCCAAGACGTATTATATTCCACTGATACAAATGAGGCAGAAAATGCATTTAAAACAGCCATCAGTAATTCACAATATCCACATTGGACGAAATATATAAATGAATATTGGACCATTAAGGAACAATGGTGTTTAGCTTTTAGAGACTATTCTTGCAGGGGTCATCACACTAACAATTATTGCGAGGTGTCAATTAGGTTATTTAAAGACAATGTATTATGTAGAGTTAATAATAATAATAATAATTTATTTTCACCAAATAGTAAAGTACAATTCCATTTACAATATTATAATCTAAATATGAATGTAAATAAATTAAGAGGCCACGTCTAAAGTCCGCAAACAGACTTGTGCGTAGTAGGCACAAATAACAAAAACAATAACAAAGAATAGAAGAAATAAACAAAATAAAAAAAAAATGCTATAATTTCCCTAGTGTGGAGCAGCAAAGTTGCCTTTAAGAGATTTAAAGCAGAGCTTGTGACGAACATTTAAAAACAACTTTGCAACTACTCTTTCTGTTTTTTATGCATTTAATAATCTACATAATTACATATACATCTATATAAAATAGAAAAAATTTAGAATTTACATCTAAATATACAGTATATTCACTCTCCAACCAAAGCACCTTGTGAGTGAATAGGAGAGAATAAAGCGAGAGCGCCAACATACTGAGATCGACATGCAGTCACGCATGTGTAGCGCTCTCGCTCTACTGCTATCTCCCACTCACTCACAAACCGCCCCGGTCCAAAAGTGAACACACTGCATACACATGTAACATATAAATTAAAGAAATAGCTGAGGAACACTAAATGTTGTAGCTATAATTAATTATGTTATTTATATATTTAGTTTTATTTATAATTTTTTTTTTCCATTATTATTATTTTTTTTTAATTTGGTAATTTTAATTATTGTAATAGATGTTTTTCATGTCTATTAATTCATGTATTTCGAGTCGGTTTTTACTTTTAATCCAGCTTTTAATTTTAGTTTTGAATAATTTGACGGAATATATTGATTTTAAATCTGACGGAATAATATTATATAATTTAGGGCTTAAATAGAAGTAACTCCTTTGTGTAATTGTTTTTTCTGTTTTTGGCAGCCTTGTTGCATACATTTTATGTCGTGTTTGGTAAATGTGGTCTATGCTGATCAGTTCTGCTTTATTTGCATGTTTTCTAGTAAGGATATTGAGACAAAAAAGTTGCCTAATATCCAGCATCTCTACTTCATTAAACAAGCACTCAGTAGGGTAAGTAAGGTTTTTATTGTGTATAGTCCTTAGTAACATTTTTTGAACCTTTTCTAGGCAGTCCATATGATTATTAGTTGCTCCCCCCCAGGCTACTATACCATACTGTAGATGCGGTTGTACTAATGCGTAGTACAGGATTCGTAAGTGCCTAATATTAAACACACTTTTAAAATATCTAAACTTGTGTAATAACGATCGTAATTTTTTGGTTACATGATTTATATGAACATTCCATTTTAGGTGACTGTCGACGTACACACCTAAGTACTTAAGACTAGATGTACCTTCGAGTTGGACATTTGGGCATGCACATGAATTGTGTATCTCTATTTTAGTATAGTTTGGTAAGTAGGAAGCGTACGACGTGAATGGTATGTAGTAAGTTTTGGAGAAATTAACCGTCAGCAGTTTATTATTAAAATAATGTATTAAGTTTTTCAAACCTTTTTCTACTTTCTTTTTTAAGTCACACCAATTTTGATCTGTGAAAAATATGGCGGTGTCATCTGCAAAACTCACTACGTCCCCTCCCACAATTTGTATAAACAAGTCGTTTATGTATATGTTAAACAATGTTGGACCTAGCACTGTACCTTGGGGTACCCCATATTGTACGGTTTTACTGTCGCTGAGGGAGTTTTGAATTTTAACATTTTGTGTTCTTTCACTCAGGTAGTCTTTCATTAATTTATGTGGAGTACCCCTAAAACCAATATTTTCTAAGACTTCTATCAGCTGTGTGTGGTCAACTGTATCAAAAGCCTTTTTTAGATCAATAAATATGGCCATGGCGGGCGTACTAGTGTCCAGGGCTTTATAAATGTTAGTTGTCAGGTATGCTAAGGCGTCCTGTGTTGACTTCCCCTCTCTAAATCCGAACTGTTTTGGGGAGATTATGGTATTTTTATTTAAAAAACTATTTATTCTATCTTTCAGAATCTTTTCATAAATCTTTGCCAGACTGGAGATTAGAGATATCGGTCTATAGTTATTCATATTCAGCTTGCCCCCATTTTTATATATCGGAATGATTACTGTTTTTTTAAAATTTTTTGGGAAAACTCCCGTTTCAAATGATTTATTTATTATATAAGTGAGGGGCCTTGCTATATAATTTACAATTTCTTTAAGTATGTCGTTAGTTATCTCATCGTGACCTGGTGCTTTGCCTGTTTTTAACTGCTTTATTTTATTAGCAATTTCTAATTCATCGGTGGGTAGTAGAAATAAGCTATTGCTAATACGCGGTTCCCTACTAGCGGATCTATTATATTCACATTTAACAATCTGTTCTGCTAAATTTTTCCCGATATTCGTGAAGAAGTCAGCAAAACATTCTGAAATTAGCTTACTATCTGTTATTTTTTCTCTACCCTCTGTTTCTATTTCTATTATTTCATTTTTTGTTTTATCACAGCACATCTCTTTAACACATGTCCAGATATCTTTTGAATTATTCTTACTGTTAATAATTTTGTGCTTGTAATAATTTAATTTTGTTACCTTTATTAGTAGATTTAAATTATTCCGATATTGCTTATATTTATTTATATTATCTTCAACAGGATTTTTTTTCATTACTTTATATAATGCATTTTTCATTTCAATTGACTTTAGCAGACCGTTTGTAATCCAAGAAGATTTTTTAATTTTAATGTTTCTTATTTTGATTATTTTAGTATTTGCTTTTATATATGTTTTTAATTTATTTACAAATAGGTCTGTTGCTGTGTTTACATTCTCCTCTAGATAAATGTCCTCCCAGGTTTCTAATTTTAAATGTTGTATTAATGACTTTTTGTTCAAAAATTGTTTTTCTTTTGCTAAACTGTTTTTACTTTCTTTTGTTTCAGGGAATAATAGCTGCATTACTATCGAGAAATGGTCTGTTATATCTGTTTCTAGTACTATAGATATGCATTTGTCAATATAAAATGTATTTTTACTTTTAATAAATAAGTGGTCAATGCAACTTTCAGTATTATTTTGAATTCTAGTTCTCTTATTTACTGCAGAAATAAAGCCTTTTTCATACAAAACATTTAGGTAGTCGTCAGTTATTTCTTCATTACGGAGCAAATCAATATTAATATCACCTACAAATATATGCACATCGTTTTCATTTGAACAATTTCTAAGGTAAGTATTAAGTTCTAAAATAAAACCTCTGGGGCAAGTTGCCGGAGGTCTGTATATACTAGTTAACATAAATTTTTTGTTTTTGTATAATATTATTACTTGCAAAAAATTGAAAATGCCTATTTTTACGATTTTATACTGAAAGTCTAGAGAATTATGGATAAATATAGCTGCACCATCATTTTGGTTTATCAATCCTTCATTATATAACAGTGGATGATAGTCTTTAAGCTTAAAAATTTCAGTGTTTTGTAACTGCCAAGTTTCTGTAGCCACAATGCAGTGAAAATCTTGATTTAAACTTTCTAATAGGACACTAAGTTCATCTAAGTTTTTATTTATACTTCTTATATTGCAGTGAAAGAGCTTAAAATCTAACAAATTTTCTTTTAAGATAAGGCTTTTACATTGTGCTATATCATCTGCTAAGTATGTTTTTATTGTTTTCACCTGAAAGTCTTTTACATACCCATCCATGTTTTTTTTTCTATTGAATACAAACTAATAAAATGAAAATATGACTATAAAAGAAGTGTATTTTATTTTGGTTTTTAGCTTACATTTATAGTTTTGGGAATCTTTTAGGTCTAGTAAATTTTTCACTGGTTGTGCTGCTGTTTGAGTTGGTTCTTATGATTTTCGTCTTCTCTTCCTTTTTCGGATCTGCAGGTGATGTATTTGGTCTTTTCTCAGTTTTCTTTTGCTCTAGAGATTCTTTTATTTGAGGTTCTTGAATGCTTTCTGCGTCCTTGTCTGAATATTCTCCAGGATCCACGTTGCCTTCAAACTCGTGGTGTAATGGCCTAGGTGTTGTGGGTTCACTAATTGATGTAGTTTTTGTACCAATTTTAGTAATATCTTCTTCAGCATCTAACCTTCTGAGTTCTTGGATCGAGTACACTTCGTTGTTTACTATTAGTGTATTCCTCTTTATTTTAGCAAGATAATGTTTTGCTCTTGCCTCATTTAAGTGCTTTTTTTAAACTTTTTGATCGGCTCTGTCCTCTGGGCAAAGGTCATGAACGATTGATATTTTGGTGCCTTTTAACTTATAACAATTCTTTAGCAGCAAATCGTTTTTAAGGAATCTTGTAAATTCCACTTTTATTGGAGCATTATTTTCTGTCTTGAATTGATATATGTTGTTTATGTCTAATTCGTGTAGCTCCACACCCGTTATCTCCGTTAGTTTTTGGAGAGTGAAGTTCAGCAGATGCTGATCTTCCGGAACAACCAACCCGAATATTAGTATGTTATTTTTCCTGGCCACTCTTTCTATTTTCATACATCTTTGTTCAAGACTTTCACACTTATCGATTATTTTGCTTATTTTCGTATTCTGTTCTCCTATTAACTGGAGTAACGCTTGGTTTTCTTGTTTAATATCTACTCTTGCTTCCTCAATACTTTTATTTACCTCAATCTTCACTTCTCTGATTGCCTGCATTAAGGTTTCAAGCAGCTGCTTATTTGTTATATTTTCGTTCATACTTTATGGAGAAGAGTGTAGAACAAAGTTTTTTCTCTTTAAAGCCTATAATGTGATATCTCTAATCGATTTAACATGTAGTGTATTGGAAGAATATTACAAAAATAGGCTTACAGTTTTTGCGAATAACAGATCTAGTTCAGCCAGACTATTTCTTAGAAAAATGATGAAGAAAACTAACTATCTGAAACAAGAGGACATCATTCAAGAAACACCATATGAATATTATGTTCCTAGCGACGAAACTAGTGGTTTATTATATTATTTTGTCAATATTCGCGCTGGCTATTGTGCTTGTCCTGTTGGTATATCTGGAAAGTTTTGCAAACATCAGTGTGCCATTTATGTATTTTTTGATGTTGCAACAGAAAACTTTCCACCAGTAACTAGTGAAGACCGTTATAGAATCGCTAAACTTGCATTGGGAGATTCGACTCCACCAAAATCATTCTACGAGCCCTTTATTTTGTACAAACCCAGATCCGAAGTAATAATAACGAATAACGACTTTCATTCTCACTCGCCATCAGAGGCATCATGTTCTTACGGTAATGTTACAACTACAACAGCAGAAAGGGAAAACGTTGCGGAAAGTCAAGAAAGTGCGGACAGTCTTTTTCAGACATTAATCAAAACTTTATTGGATAATCATAATAAATATGTATCATCTATCAGTGGTATTGCCAAATTGAATGACAGAATAAAAAAGATTACAAGTAAGGGGCAATGGGAGACTTTCTTACATACAGCAGGTAATAATATTTCTGTTAGAAGAAGGGATGGCACTGCAATTAGAGTTCAACCCACTACAATTGCAAGACGGAAACCACATATTACAAGAGGTAGCAAACGCTTGCTAGCGGGAAGACCTGCTCTTGGTGAAGCAGTAAACCGAAAAAGGAAAGAAACTTAATAAGCCTAATGCTAAGTCCCATGGTAACAGTCATTAAATTCTTTTCTGAAACTACTGGTTAATTTTTAGAACATTGACCGTCAAATATTTCCCTAATAAACCCCCATATATTATAGCAGAATACTGTGCCTTGTATTATTGTATTCTAAGTTTTACCAATAAAATATGAAAGTTTAAAAATAGTCCATGCATTTTAATGCTCTTTATACAATAATAGAGTGGGACAGTTTTGTTGTCATTTAATAATTGAATAAAAAAATCTGAATGTCAGTGTACTTTAGACAAATTAAATAATGTTTTTCTAATTTTGACATATAAATTAAGTGACACTTTTCAAAACTGACTGAAGTTATGAAACGTCATACTTTTCCTAACTAAAACTTTTCCTAACTGGTGATGAAATGTTCATTTCAAACTCGACATACCTCTGTATAAACGAAACTTCAAACTGACAAGCGAACATACTTGATGTTCAGTTCCTGAAGAGGGGTTGGAACCTTTGGTGTAGAACTTACACTTGGAGTAGTTTTCCACACACACCAAAACACTTTTGCACACACTCGACGCGCGTGTTAGGTTAAGCTTAGTTTTAATCATCTCCCGATGATGCCAACTTGGTTGGCGAAACGCGCGCGAGTGTGTGCAAAAGTGTTTTGGTGTTGATGTTCAGTATAATTCATGAAATTAATAATTTCATCAGTTTAAAGAACCTTTTTTATCAAAATTAGAAAAAATATTGTATGAAACACGTTAGGAAATGCGATTTTGTGTTACTTGTGTTGATTTTGCCACTTGTTACACAAAATGAGGCATTTCCTAACTGGTTACATAAATAGCTATTGTTATAACTATAAATGCTTTCTTTCATAATTTAATAATAGTCAAAATGTCTAGTTTTTTTTCATGAGCAGAGTGTACTTTAGACAAAGTAAATAGTGTTTGATGTAAACCCTTTACTTTAATATTGTCCTTATATGTGCTATAAGCTATATGGTTTGAGGTGTATTTTAATTTTTCCAGTGTATTCTCTGTTGCCAATATATTTATATTTGTATAATTAATTTAGAAAAACTTAATATAATAATAATATACTATTAAATCCATTGCAATTTAAACCTTAATACATATTAATAAGTTAAATGGGCACCTACAGGTTTCCAATCATATAAAAAAAAATTGTAGAATACTCAAAAATATGACTCCCTACATCTGTGCAATTAAATCCTTAATAGGTGATATTCCCTGCTTATCTCCAAATTTGTAGATAGGAGCAATAAAGCTGGACTTCCAGAACTCAGGAAATTCACCTGTTTTTAATGACGAGTTAAATATAATTCATAATTATTGGTCTGGAAAGATTGAAACTACAATTTTTAAAGAAAATTGGAGGTAAGTCATGTGGTCCGCGGCCCTTATTGATAATGATAACTAATCTAAATTTTAGATGTACATGTACATATACAACCTACAGGAGAATCCAGCAAAACAGTACTTACAAGCATAGATAAGTAGGGGAAAGGGAGGCACATTCAACCAATTATGAATAAATGGTATGTAATTGGGCCTAATTAAAATATTAACAATATTTTATCACATATGTCAGTAAACTGTACACCTTTGTGTTGCAAGTCGTCACGAAAAGATGTTTTTGAAGATACTCTTAGCAGATCAAATTACCATTTTTAAAAATCTCCACAAATGCTTGAATCTGCCCCTCCGGTGGGGCACTTTCAACCAAGTAGTGGGGTAGAATCAACCATACCAGGTAGATAAGTATAATAATTTGAAACAACTTTTTATATTTATTTTTCATTTATTTAAAACAAAATTCAGAAAGCAAGCAAAGCAAACAAGAATAAATAATCTTCAGAAAGCTTAAAATAACTAAACGTAATTATGTGACATTAGAACAAACAAACACAACAAACAACTTTGTATGTAATAATTTAAAAAAATATCTAGCTAATGTTATATGAAGAAAGGTCACCCTTAAAGGAGAGTAAAGAAGATGTTCTTGCTGTTTTAGCTAAATTAGGTGATGGTAACTTTAGAATTATATCGCAGCGATCAATTGTTGATATATCATCAACTACTGGATAGAAGAAAATGTAACCTGGTATTTTACGGCGCAAAAATTTTATCAAATACTCATTTAGGTTGATTACTTCTACTACTTTTCCTATGTAATATGTTATGCTAGATTTAAGTGTAAATTTCACCAATACAAAATCGTTTTCATTTATTACGTCATCGTCCTGTAATAGATCTAATGTGACTTCTTCGTCACTATACTCGTCACTAAAATCTCAGTCTAAATTTAATGACTCGTCTGTATTGGAACTACTTATGCTTAAATTTCTTCGGACAATTTTTGATTTCTTATTATGTTCTGTAAAAACTTGCTTTGTCGTTTTCGTTCTTCTTGCCGTTTCTTGCGACTTTCCCTTTCCTGTTCAATTTCTTCTAATCTATTCTTCTCCGGAGTATCTGTAAAAATTCTAGATTTTCCCCTTCTGTTTTTCCCTTTTTTTTGCTTCTTTATGCATGGCCTAGGAAATGGTCTAACTGAATCGGGTGTGATAATAACTGAACAGTTGGACGATTGACCTAAAAAGAAAATTTATCTTTAAAAGTTAGGTTTTTTTTTACGAGAATTGAGAAACCTACCTTGATTAGAATGGGTGGTACCTGAAATTCTTGGTAGAGCTAATGATGCATGAGATGTTGATGGTATATCCGGATGAGTCGATGGTGTGTCTGCATGAGTGGATGGTGTATCTGGTTGAGTTAATGTAATGTTTGCTGTTGAACATTGGTCGGTAAAAACAGATCTCTCTTCTATGGATTCATTATTAGACACATTTACATAACTTGCTATAAAATCTTCCTCTCTAAATGCAAGTTGATTTACCGGCCACAGCCCTGGCTTTTCGAATGATTTTGTTATATTCTTTTGAGTAAAAGCAGCTTGATAAGCAATCTTTGTTAACTGCGAAATTTCTTTAATGGTGATAGCTTTCCCAGGATTTGACGTCATCCAATCGTTGAAAGCAACAGAACAGTAGGTCTTGAACGGGCCGTAAATCCCTACATCTAGTGGCTGTAGTTTGTGTGAAGTGTGCGGGGGAAATGACACCATAATTATACCATTATCGCGACAAAAATTTATGGCTCTTACAGTTGTATGCGACTCATGATTGTCTAACAAAAGAAGTATTTTATTTTCTTTTGAACAATGGGTGTGTCTTTGGATGTGATCCAAAACCCTAAGGAATAATTCAGCAGTCATCCATCCACTGTGATTACCCAAAGCAATGCTAGACGTAGGAGCATTAATATATCGTTTCTCAGAGGATGGCGTATTCTAGGAAACACATATATAGGGGGTAATGCAAACCCCACTGCATTTATTATTCCCACAAATGTGGTTAATTCGCCTCTCTCTGCAGATGCAGCCAAGCTTACTTGGTTTTTTCCTTTGGTGGAAACGATTTTAACAGGTTTTAGAACAGTTGTAACCCCTGTCTCATCCACATTAAATATTTGCTCTGCCTTTAAGTTGTATTTCCTGATTACAGAAATGTAATTAACAAAAAACTCCGATACAGCACTTTTATTAAAACCTGTTGCCCTTGCCAGGCTGGTGCTTTCAGGTTTACGTAAAGATATATTTTCCTTATTCCTTTTCATAAAACATTTTAACCATTCTATTCCCGCTTTTTTATCATTGTTCCATTTATTGGGATATTTACAATTAGGCAGAACACATGCATAATCATATGCCAATGTTCTAATTTGTTTATACGATACGTTAGTCCATAATTCATATCAGAACATGTTTTTATGTACCTATTTCACTAATTCGGTTTCCTGATCATTGGTGAAAACCTGGCATACGCTGTATTTGCTTGAATAAGTATTATGTGTTTCGCTGCTTTCATTTCCAGAGTCATCGTTATACAATTTTGCTAATTCTTCTGGTGGGTATTTTTGCTTTAGTTTCTGTGTATTCTAGAATGCAGTGTTCCCCGTTTTATATTAAAATTTCTGGCAGCTGCCCTCTCTGATATTTTTTTGACTAAGACCTCCTGAACTGCATTTTTTATATTATTTTCATCTATGCTTGCTCTATTTGTCTAATTTTTGTAGTTTCGCACCATCTGAAATCCAACATTTCCCTTAAAATTTTCCTAATCGAATAAAAACTTGAGTATGGGGCAGATTCAACCACTGGTTGAAAGTGCCCCATGTATAGATTGTTGAATGTACTATCGCGGCCGAAAAAAAGTAATCGACTGATTTTCCCGTTGTAATTATGGTTCTATTCAGTGTCGCATCAATCCCAATATTTTTTTTATTAGTGTCAACGTCATTGTCATATTAAGCAAAAATAAATTTTGTATTATAATAATCAAGCCTTATCATGTTTTGAGTGAAGAAGAAAAAGGCTACATCGAGGGCTACATCATCGCCAAACTTGGAGAAGGGTGGTCTCAACAACGAATAGCAAGTGAAATTAATTGCAGCAAAAGCACGATTCAAAAACTAAACAAAAAGTGGAAAGAAACTCATGATCTGAGCAGGGCAGTGGGTTCTGGGCGGCCAAGAAAGAGTTCTCTAGAAAACGACAATACCATTGTTAACTATGTGAATTTAATTTCTCTTCTTTTTCTTTTTTTGGGATTTATTACCACATTCCTTTTTAATTTAATTTAAATCCATTATCTAATTCTATTGAAGCCAAAGAGCAAACCAACTTCCCAGCGTCTGTTAGGACAGCAAGAAAACGGTTGCGAGAGCAAGGTCTATTTAACTGTGCCAGTGCTAAAAAGCACCGACTAACAGATGATAATAAAGAGGCAAGAATGCAGTTTGCAAATACTTTTATTAATGAATAAGATCGTTACTGGGAGAGAGTGGCCTTTTCCGTTGAAAAGATATTTCAGTCCTGCTACAATGGTCAACTGCGAGTTTACCGTCCCAGGGGTCATAAGTTTGATGAAAAATATTTGTACTAAACAGATAATAGTGGAAGGTCTGTCTTTTTGTTTAGTTTTTGAATTGAGTCTTTGCTGCAATTAATTTGACTTGCCATGCGTTGTTAAGATCACCCTTCTCCAAGTGTGGTGATGATGTAGCTTTTTTCTGCTTTTCTCAAAACCATACTAATTAATTGTTTTCTTATAATTAAAAAATATTAACAACTTATTTCTTATTAGTTTTTTTTTAATAAATACGACCCCACCAATGATTTCTTGTCAAAATAATTTAATTGACATAACTGATGTAAACACATCCATTTACAAAGGAAAATTTTTCGAAAAAACATACTAGGTACTTGATAAAAAATCGATTACTTTTTTTCGGCCGCGATAGTACGTGCCCCACAGTGACATAGAAGAATGTATCATGTTTGACATCAACACTTTTTATTTTGAGGTTAAAACTAACTCGCATTATTAATTTACAATAACATTGAAATTAAATGCCGTATGTAATATTCAAATTATAGTAAATACTTGACTGCTAATGACAATATAAAAAGACGATAAACTTACCGTAAAATCACAAATTTTGCACTTTATTTTTTAATTCGAAAAGTAAAGCTCCTACGGCTATGATATTAAACTACGAATGGAGATTATTATCGACATGTATACGAGTTATGAACTCTAAACCACAACCATCAGCATAATATAATACCGACTAGATAATCACTTATCTAGAGACATGTAAAATATAATTTCTCATGTTAGTTAGTAGCAGATTAACGGTCTTTGTAACCACCTCGCTTTTGTATTCTTTTGGAAATAAATTAGTGTTTTTTAAAAAGGTTTTTTCCTGCCTAAAAAACGTAACTGGCGCTGCGAACAGGATCCAGTTGACGCTAAAAAGAAGTAATTTCGTGGGAATTCAGTGTCCTATACGTTTTCAACTTAGTGGTGTATTTCAATACTTCGCTTCTGTGATCCGCAAAAGAAACAAAAAGAAATCGACCCTGCTGCTCCCAGTCTATTGGAGACAACCCCCCAGTCTATTGGAGACAACACCCCAGTCCTTCTGTGACGTTGCAAGTTCATCGAGAACACAAGGAAGAGATGTCAATCCTTCTACTTAGCCTGTAAGTCCAATTTTCCATTTTTTCAAGTGAAAACAATCACAAGTGAATTGAAAAAACGTAATTTTAGTATATGTCTACCTCCGGTTCAGAATTGGATTTAGAAATAGAATTAGTTGAAAATCGTAATACCAATTTTCCAAATATAATTAATTTAAACAATTCAAATATGACTCCTCCAGTCGAACCTATTCAATCTCAAGAATTCACGCAATTATTAAATGCTTTACCAGAGTACGGTCCCGATGACGATTTACAAATATTTATAGAGAGTGTACAAGATCTACTACATTTTGTTCATAATAAACTTTCACCAGTACAGACACATATTTTAGGCTGTACAATTAAAACTAAAATAAAAGGCGAAGCTAGAAAATTTCTTAGCTTACATGATGCTACCGAGTGGGCACAAATTAAAGAAATTTTATTAAAACAATACGGTGATCATCGTAATGAGGATATTTTATCCTTTACATTACAAAATACTGTTCAAAACTATAATGAATCTTATCATGATTTTTATAAACGTGTTCTATTTATTAGAAATGATTTATTACAATATCTAAAAATACATGAGGAAATTCCGGAAGTTTATCGGTTTAAATATGAAATGTACATGCAAAAGTCACTAAAAACATTTCTTGTTGGTGTTTTAGAACCATATAATTCGCATTTAAATCATTTTAACTATGCAACTTTAGAAGACGCATATACAAAATGTCAGGCCTTTGATAATTATAATCAAGAATTAAAATGGGCTAACCATGCCAGACAAAATAATAAACAACAAAAACGTCAAGGAAAATCACAATTTTCTTCACGTCCTGTATCAACTACAAATCGTGACATATATAACCCGATTAACCCGAATACTACAATGACACAACCTTCTTCATCAACCGGTTTTCCTAAAGATATCAATAAACCGTTATCACAACAAACTTCATTTCGACAAACAGACAGACATTCGGCAAACCGACGCCGACGTTCCAACAAAAACCAACGCCTATGTCAACTTCTACAAGATTCTCTCACCCAAAACCGACATTTAAACCTGCTCAAGTATTTAATAACGAACTAGTTGAAGCAGAAACTGTACTAGAAAATGACTATGAAAATGTAAACTATGACGACTACCCCGAAAATGAACAAGATGACGAAAATTTTATAGACCCAGCCTCCGATCATTTATCAACTTAAATAATATTCATACTTTGTCTCAGTTACCCTTTTTCTATCTTCCACAACTAAATCTTAAAATTCTAATTGATAGCGGAGCATCGGACTCTATTATAAATCCTGATGCTGCTGAACCATTTAAACAATTATTTTATAAAAAAGAATTTTTCACTGTTATGTCCATGCACAAAAAATCTAGCTCATATGATAATGTAGTTTTTCCATTATTAAAAGAAAGAAATATTTTCCAAAATATTAAACTTAGAGTCATCCCCTGGCATCAAAACTTTGACGCTCTCATCGGCTCAAAAGACATGCGAAAATTAAAAGCTGATATTAACTACGACACACAAATATTAACTATTGGTGATACCCAAATTCCTTTTTATTTCGAATATAACCAGAAAGACATGAATTTGTTAGTTACACATAACGACAAAATAATTATTCCAACAACTTTAGATAAAGGTACTGTTTTGTTACCTCCACTTAAATTAAATGAATATGAAATACCTGAATGTATTGCTGAAATTAATAAAGGTATAATTAAAATCCCTAATATTTATGAAAAACCATTTCAATCAAAATTTGAACGAAGAATAGACGTTATTCCTATCGAATATTTTAATATTGAGGTACCTACTGAAAAATTGACACGGCCTATTTCCGAACTAATTAGAACAAATAATCTAAATCCTGAAGAACGTAAAGCTCTTTTAGATTTATGTAACCAATATAAAAACATATTCTATCACGAAAATTCTGATTTATCGTTTACTAATCAAATTAAGCACCATATACGCACTAAAGATGAAGTTCCAATTTTTACGAAATCTTTTAGACATCCCCCTGCTATGCGAGAAGAAATCGAATCGCAAATTCAGAAATTACTTGAAAACAAAATTATTGAACCATCAATTTCTCCATATAGTTCACCGGTGTGGATTGTACCGAAGAAATTAGACGCTAGCGGTAAAAAGAAATATCGTATGGTTATTGACTATCGCAAACTTAATGATAACACAATTGAAGATAAATATCCACTACCTAAAATCGAGGAAATATTAGATAATCTCGGTAGATGTACTTATTTTACCACCCTCGATCTTGCGCAAGGCTTTCACCAAATTGAGATGGATCCTCAATCTATCGAAAAAACCGCATTTACTGTAAACAATGGCCACTATCAATATTTGAGAATGCCATTTGGCCTCAAAAAAGCTCCCGCCACTTTCCAAAAATTAATGGATCATATACTTCGCACCCATTTATATAAAATCTGTTTCGTATATATGGATGATGTTGTAATATTTTCTCGTTCTCTTCAAGAACATATACATCATATAAAAACTATATTCCAAGTACTTCAAAAAGCAAATTTAAAAATTCAACTCGACAAGTCTGAGTTCTTATGTAAAGAAGTTGCTTTTCTTGGTCATGTTATCACACCCGACGGAATAAAGCCAAACCCTACAAAGGTAGAAGCTGTTCAAAAATTTCCGATACCTAAAACGGTTAAAGAAATTAAACGGTTTTTAGGATTAATTGGTTATTATCGAAAGTTCATAGCGAACTTTGCAAAATTAACATCTCCTCTTTCTAAATGTTTACGCAAAGGAGAAAACATAAATATAGAAAATCCAGATTATATCGAAGCCTTTAACACCTGTAAAGAGCTCTTGCAAAATATTAATATACCCCGACTTCAACAAAACATTTACATTAACGACAGACGCATCTAATGTAGCTTTGGGAAGTGTTTTATCACAAAATAATCGCCCTATTGCCTATTATTCCAGAACTTTAAATTCTGCCGAACGTAACTATTCGACCATTGAAAAAGAGTTACTCAGTATACACGATTCTTGTAAGCATTTTCGCCCATAGGTATACGCGAGACGTTTCATAATAGAAACTGATCACAACCTCTTAGTTTGGTTGAGCAAAATTAAGGAGCCTAACTCACGATTAGTTAGATGGAAATTAAAGCTTGAAGAATATAATTTTGAAATTAAATATAGGAAAGGTAAAGAAAATTATGTCGCTGACGCCTTGTCACGCATTGAAATAAACATTAACGAAACTGATAACGACTCAATAATACCTAATGTCGCCGAATTACCCATTTTAAACGACTTAGATGAAATTTTAGTTGTAAATCCGGAAGCAGAAGAAATAGAAAGAATAATTAATGATTTAGAAACCGCGCATACTGTAAGTAATAATGATCAAAGATTAGTGATTCCAATTTCAGAACAACCCGTGAATTATTCTAATCACAGAATTATTTGCCTACCTCACTCGCGAATACAAACGAACCACAAAAAGATATTCAACAAAGATCATTACATAATAAAATTTAACAAAAATTCAAACGAAATGGATGTTTTTAATGAATTTAAAAATATTATCATTCCCAGTAAACCCTGTTGTCTATATATACAAGATAAAGAATTAAAGGATATAACAATTCGCTTATTAGAAAAATATCTAAATAACTCTGCAAAAATATCAATATCTAACACTTATTTACAAGATTTACAAGACAATGAACTTAAATTACGAATTAATTTATATCATTTAAGAAATCATAACGGTATTAATGAAACTTATAACCATATTAGACAAGAATATTATAATCCCAAATTAAAAACTTTTATTATTGAAATTATCAATAATTGTGAACAATGTCTAAGTGCAAAATATGACAGAAACCCCTATCAATTGCAACTCGAAGGTCCTTTATTAGCCACAAAACCTTTCGAAACCTTATATGTAGACGTATTTACATATAAAGGCAGTAAGTTTTTAACTATTATAGACTTATTCTCCAGATATGGTCAAGCATATCATATTAAACAAACAGATCACATAACAATACTAAATAAATTTAGACATTATTTTTCCCATCATTCTTTCCCGAAACGAATTGTTATGGATAACGCAACGAATTTTTTGAACGATGTAGTAAAAGAATATATGAAAATGCATAATATTGAACTACATTTTACGACACCTTATAACCCTAACTCGAACTCTCCAATCGAAAGAATGCACTCCACTTTAATAGAAAAACTCAGAATTATAAATGTTAAAAACCCAAGTGAAACGCCTGCAAATCAAATGCTATCAGCTGTATTAATATATAATCAATCAATACACACCGCTACAGGTTTTGCCCCATTTTCTATTTTATACGGTCCCTATCTTACTGAAATGTCTTTTAATCAGGACATGACTATATTTGAAAATTATAACCAGAAAAGAAAAGACGAAATATTACCATTCTATGACGAACTTTATAACAAACAAAAACAACAAGCCGAAAAACGACTTGCAAAAAGTAACGAAAATAAAGAACCGCCTATAGAAAATATACCTGACACTATTGCTGTTAGAAATAACAAGAGAGGAAAACACGAACCCCTCTTTAGCATAGGTAAAGATTCAAAATTAGTTTCACATAATATTAATAAAGTGACATCAAAAATTAAAAAGAAATATGTAAATATTCATGGTAGACGAATGAAAAGAGTAAAACAAAGTAATTTATTACAGAATCCTCCTACTGAGTCTGAAGACACACCATGCACTTCAAATCATACCCCTTCGAACTAATGGATACTATCTAGAACCTCTAGGACAAGGAAAACTCCTTAGTCATTACCACAAATTCTATTCCCAATTTAATTTAAACTTGATACAAGATAATATCAACGAAATTGCTCATAATAACCTTTTAATTGAAGCAAATCATATAACGTGTAATAAGCTAATCCCTGCACTTATAACCGAAATTAAGTTAAAAACTAAAAAGTTACAAGAAAATTATGATAAAATTCTGTATATTCGAGAAAAACGTGGGTTATTCAATTTTCTTGGTAAAGGAATTAAATTTATAACAGGAAATTTAGATGAAGACGATTTAATAAATATAAATGATAATTTAAAAATATTAGAAAGCAATCAGCAACAAGTTTCCCAAAAAATGTCACAATTTACAACATTTGCTGAGCATTTAACAAATAAATTTGAGCAAGAAATGCAAGCTATCTCCGCCTTTCAAAACGACTCATTACATATCATTCACAAATTAGTAGATGATGTACAATTGCTCGAAACAATTAGTTTACAATTAATCAATATTGACAAACTAGAAAAACAAATAAACATTTTACTTAGAACCATCAACTTAGCAAGACTTGATACTCCTAATATCGAATTATTTACTCTGCAAGATTTAAAAATTCTAGAAAAGTGTCTTTTCACACAGTACAGCCCAACAATGGTATTACAACTAGATAAAAATCATTTATTTAAAATATTAGATAATTCTAGGATAACTTTATTATTAAAATATAATGTGATTGTTATCATCTTAAAAATTCCAATCCTACAGTCCACAACTTTTTCCCTGTATAAAATTTACCCAGTACCTAATGAAAATGACATAATTATTATACCACCAACCCATTTCTACCTGAAGGATTCTACAAAGGAAAAATGGTCAGAAAAGTGCAAGGAAATAGAAACATTCTATTTGTGCTCATCTAACTTAATAAACAAGTGTTCCCTTAATAATATTTCGAGTTGTGCTACAGCCCTTACTACAGATTTTGATGCAACGACTATAATGGAACATGGAATATTGACCCTATTCAAGACACCCACGAAAGTGATTGAACAATGTATCCACGACGATGTTACGACAACCACCATTAAAGGACTCAATTTATTAAAGTCAAATTGTAATGTTATTGTTAATTCACAACTAATAACTAACACATTTGTAAATATTTCATTACCAAATGAAATCATTCAGAACTTAAATATACCAACTAAAGTATTATCTTTAAAAACAAGCCACTTAAAGGACTTTAAACAAATTAATAATGATCTAAAGGACATAAAGGAACCTATATTATTAGATCATATAGCTATTAAGTATTCTCATATTTTAACCACTTGCATTATAATCGTTTTTATAATTATTGTATGTATTGTTGTTTTTATTTACAGGAAACAAATTGTAAAATTAATATGTAGTCCTAACCCTGTTGTAAAAATAGACAAAAAAATATTTTCAGAACTACTTGGAGTCGAGGACGATCCAAAAACTAAGGTTGGAGGAGTTATGAACTCTAAACCACAACCATCAGCATAATATAATACCGACTAGATAATCACTTATCTAGAGACATGTAAAATATAATTTCTCATGTTAGTTAGTAGCAGATTAACGGTCTTTGTAACCACCTCGCTTTTGTATTCTTTTGGAAATAAATTAGTGTTTTTTAAAAAGGTTTTTTCCTGCCTAAAAAACGTAACTTACGCGATTTTTACGGACGGCAAATTCAAATTACTGGCTACTTCGAATTCTGAACAATACCATAAATAAATAAAAAATACACAGCAATCAGCAAGTAAAAATTATGTACAATTTGCAAACAATTCTAACTTGTTTTTAAATGTGACATTTTGCGTCCGCGCCAAAAGTCGTGGCCTTGAAGCGGCCAATGAGATTGCGCCGAATACTGCCATTGCCGTACGACTGTAAAGAATGTGAATATGCTGCCCGGTCAGAATTGTTCAGCGAAAAGTCGGACTGTACCACATGATCGATCAGCTATTTGGGCGAGGTGGTCAGGTTTTGAAACGCGTTTTTGGTGGTCAGAATCGTTCAGTAAGCGGTCAGTCATGTCTATGCGGTTAATTGTCTTTGACAGTCGGAGTAAAAGTTAATAACTAGGTACCTTATTATTAGTTATTATTAAATATGGAAAATCAAAGACAAAAAGTTCAAATAACTTACTCATCAGGTGTAGTTTTTACGACTTTCTTATTATTATTTTGATTATGGAAGTGTAGTTTGTGAATACCTAAATAAATAATTGCAAATACCTTAGATTAGTCTTTCTCTATGATGAATGATCTATTATAGATTTAGATTTAGATTTAGATTTATTTCCCACATAAAATTGTAATATAATTGTATACATACATACATTCATATACATATACACCATTTTGAGTAGCACCTATATAGGCGTAGGGAAAACTAAATAACTAATATTATATCGTATTATATTATAGTATTACAATTTGATAAGTGCTTTGGTAAGGAGATTAAGTTAACTAAATAAAATTACATTCATAATATTCCTGCAAGTTGTAGAATGTGTAATTATTTAAATTTAAGTTGTAGAATGTGTAATTATTATACAAAGCGCCAAGAAAATTATTTGAGGTTATGTCAGAATTGTCAAAGTCAGACCACTGTCACTTTTCAGCACAGATTTTTACGATCTTTTAAACGTTCAGTGAATGGTTCGCCCACGCTGGTCAGTCAACTCTCTGACTTAACGCGCCCTTAATAATGAAAATATAGATGTCAGACAGTTGTAATTACGTAAGTTTATACTGATAAATAAATAATTCTATTTTTAGTAGAAATATATTTTAAATATAACATTTTAAATAAAAATTTAAAACACAAATAAACAAATTACAACATAAATAACAGTAATTATTATTTAGTCATTGCTCCATCCCCATCTAAAATTGCTCGTAGCCTCCTAGGCATTGATAAAACTAAATTTTTTGCAATTTGGGTATTACATAAACTTTCCCATTCATCTTCAATTATGGCACGAAGTTGTTCCGCATTTTGATGACGATAGATAATAAGATAATAGTTAGTTATATGTCCATTATTACACGACTGGAAAATTTTTGCGTCAGAAAATATGACTTTTTACCAAAAGTCTTCATTGCTCAACAATAATATAATAATGGTTGAGTGCAAAAATGATCAGTCCTTGTTTTTTTCCTCCGTTAATTTGTATTTTCTAGCAGCACACTTCAGAATGCTATTTTTAATTCTTCTACAGGCAGTAGATCTTAATACAGGAAAATTTGTTTCCAAAACTGCATTCACTAATTTACAAGGGTTTCATCTTGTTGCTCATTACTTCGTTTAGGCCTACCAGATCCATGCTTGGGGAATATAGTTTCTTTAATTTTCCCATATTTTTTTAACTTTGATCAGAGTGGATTTATTTATGTTATATTCAGAAGCATCCATTTTTCAATTTGGAAACAATACCTAATCTTCTGAATTTCTGTTAGTTGTCTAACCATTATTAAAAATTGACAAATATTTAAAATTTTCAAGAATGGTTCCCTAATAAAACTTGAATATTAATAAACTTCAACTTGAAAAAAAATGTGACAGTTGACTTTTAGATGACATAAATATTTTTGCAAAAGTCATGTTTACATTGCTAAAATAAAGTGTACTACTTTTTTTTGAAATCAAGTGTACCTTCAATATCGGCCGCGTTCACCAGAATAATCAGTTTGCGTTGTGCTGTGTCAGCGCTTGTTGTTAAACTGTTGGTTCTGGTAAACGGTACGGTAGCAAACGGTAAAACGGTATAACCTTTAATATTCGCCCAACTACGGAACTTAACTTAGATTTGAGGTTATGTGGTTTGTTGTTGATATTTCTTAATTCTTACTTTTTGAGGTTAATTTTCAAATGAATGCGGTTTGTGGTGATTTATGTCTTTATTTCCATCTGTTTATTTTACGATGGCTTTGAGATATCTCTTACTTTTTGAAGATAATTTTCAAATGAATGCGGTTGCAAATGCAGCCATAGAATTGGCTGACCCGTTAGATCAGGAGCAGTTGTTTCCTGAAGAAAGAAATGAAGTGGTAAGGAATGAAAACTACTTTGAAGCTACGATCCCTAGGTATACACTAGCCCAGTTTCGAGAACATTTTCGTATTCGCGAAAATCAAACAGATGAATAACTCAGTGATTTACCTTAGATACAAACAAATTCACGTGTAGTGAAAAGTTCAATTGGTCATCGTTGACATTTTTGCCCATCATGTCCTTTGTTATTGTTTTTCCATATCAATGAATTTTGTAGCTTCACCGAGTTATTCAACTGTTTGATTTTTGCGAATGTCCAGGGAAACATTTGAGGTATTGTGTGAGAATTAGATTAGATTAAAATAATTAATAGTTATAACTTATATTTTTGTTATGTAGGTTTTACTTAATCGTTTGGGACAACAACAGGATCTTCATGAATGTCATGAGTTTCAGTTATATTATAATGGTTTCCATCCATTATGTATTCCACAGTATAACTGTTTGAATTTTTCGCCATTTTATTAATCACAAATGACACAATTGACACAAATCCAACTGTTGTGAACATTCAGCGGAAAAAATCGACGCTTCTAAAAATGGCGACCGCTTATCAAACATGTTGAAAGTAAGCGACAAAAGAGGCCACCGTCCACCAGAACAATTGTGAACGTTTGTATCTGGTGAACGCGACCTTATGAATGTCAACAACACTGCCGTGCTAACCCTAATGGGCGTATCTGCAAAAACATAGTTTTGAGATAATTATGGTTTTGTATTTTTTTATATGCCAACTATTTGTGATACACTTTATTAATTGATAGAGTATTGATCTTATATATTTCTTCCTCAGGAATTCAGTGGAAGTGTCAAAAATGACATATCTCTTATGGATTTTGAATTATGACAGATACGTCCATTTTCCTTAATAATTTCGTTTCACTTGCTAAGTAAATAAGTCGTAACTGAAAAATATGGTATATACGCCCATAAGCCTTTGCTATTTAGTCAAGTTAAGTAAATTTGTAAGAAATCGTAACTACTAATTTAATAGTTAAATAAAGAAAAATCACATTTCGAACATAAAAAAGTTTTAATACTCCAATCAGGCACAACTAACAGCTTAATAAAAAAATATCAGAAACCAAACGTGGTTCCCTGGCAAAAATATAAATATTGCAGGGAATATAAAATACACTACACGCTATTACCTGAAAACTAGGAAAAACAGTCGTATCTGCTAATAATTATACATACAGGGTGAATCTTAGAGTGGCGGCCATATTTTTGGGGTTAATAGTACTAGTCGTCATGAACATGAATCCTAATTTTTTTTTTTGTAGGTTGTAAAATGGCCGAGTTATGAATTTTAAAAAAAAATTCGCGATTCATGTATAATTCTTGTAATTCTGGCGCCGCTGGGCAAGCACTTGCTGCATTACGTGTGTCTGGTCGACAGTGTTGCCAAGTGTAGATGATATAAAACCAATCGATTACATTTTCACTTTTCGTTAATAATCCAGAGATACCCAATCACGAGAGAGAGATAAGGGTACCTAGTGAAAATGAAAAATTAATTAATTCAATTGGATAAACAGGTTTATTGAAATCGCAGTTTTAACTTCCATAATGAAAATTGTAATACAAAACAAAATGAAAAAACCGGCTGCATAGTCTGCATAATTTTTATGACACAAAATGAAAAAAATTTTAAAAACAGAATTAGTTTATAGGAATTTTACAACCCATCAGCTGTTAGAGTCGCTGAACTCTTTACAAACTATAACACTGACCTAGTTAAAGCAGGTGCATTAACAAAAAATGGCGATAAAAAACGGCATACGGCGAAGCATGCCTGTTCGTGGTCGACGTTTTTCTGTTTTAGTTTTAGTGTTAGTGACCAGTCAGACAGCAGCTAGTGTGGTTTCTTGTGATTATAAAATTAAATAGTTTAAGTTTTTAGTGAAATTTAAAGTTTTATGTTTGTGTTTAATAATTGAGTGAGGTGTACCTTCTACGTGTGTGTAGTTTTATTTTAGTGGTGTTTTAGAGGCGACTTTTATCTGTGGGGGCACATGAAAAGTTTGGTGTACACGACTCCTGTCAACAACGTTGAAGAATTACGGGAAATAGTAGAAAACGCTGCGAATCACATAAGGCAGAATACGGATTTCAATAAAGTTAGAGATTCTATGATGCGGCGAGCTACAGCGTGTTTGGAAAATAACGGAGGACAATTTCAACACCTGCTATGAGAAATGCCGATCCAAGATAAGTAAAGATTTATTGTTATTAGATAAAATTATTTTCTGTTCATTATTTGTTACTAAGTATTAAGTTTTTTAGTTATTACTTTTTTTATTGTTACACTCACGGAGAATAGTTTTTACTTTGTTATTGTTTAGATAGTTCATTCTATTTAGTTTCTTGTTTGCTTTACTATTAAATTCCCCGTATTTTATTTCAATCGTGAAGTTTGGCAACAACGCACTGTTCAAAACAGGCGTGTGCGTCTCAGTTATTAGACGTTACTCTCGCTAGCGCATTCCACTGGCGGGGTACCCAAATTCAAATAAAAAGGGTTTAAACAATATTCATTTATCATAGCGCGTTAAAAAAAAAAAATTTTTTGGTTTTGTGTTCCCATAGTTGAACGGAGTCGCCTCCTGTAAATATGGCCGCCACTAAGATTCACCCTGTATAAGACTTATTGGCTTAGTAAATGTTAGTCCAAATACTACAGAGAAAGGTCGAATCTGCTAATACACTGTATATCCGACTTTTTGTCTAAGCAAATGTTAGTTGCGACCATTTGCTTTTGTAATATCACTATGCAGTACAGATATCCGATATTTTATAAGGATTTTTAGGTAATTTAGAATACAGATACGCCTTTTAGCTTTAGGAAAAAGGTCAAATACTTGCTATACTATCGAGAAATGCCATAAACCGAATTTCGGTAAAATGTCAGATACGCCCATTAGGGTTATCACGGCAGAACAGATGTTTTATAATAATGGGCGCGTTCAGCCGACACAACAGTTGAGTATGGTGACCTGTTGATTCCGCTGAACGGCATTTGTTGAGCTTGGTTAATTGGAACCGCTGCTTAACAATAGGCACCACAAAAATTCTATGGTGACTTTATAAACCAACGGTTTCTAGCCACAGAAACACAGAACACGTCACAGAAATTCTGTGTCTTTCTGTCTTTCGAACGTTGTTGTAAACTAAGCAAGTTTTTTTTAAATTCCGATACTGAGTAATTAGGAATAGTGTGAGCTACATAATTTTCATTGTACGTAGGTTTTCCTCTGTTTGGAATAAAGTCTATTATTGGTGCTCCTAGATTATCCACAGCAATCTGAATAGCATTCCAGTCTATTTCATCCATTGAGATAGAATAATATCAATAATATCTCAATGATTTCATCAAAATAGCACATAACCTTACTACTAGACAACCACAGATCTATATGTGTCTTCCCTTTTAACTGTTCTGTGATCTGATCGATATCGGTGAACTTTTAACAAACCAAATACCGTTCAGGTGTTTTCATATGTTGTCTTCCACCACACCAGAAACATGTTTATGGTTTTAAGTCAACTGTTGTGTCGGCTGAACGCGCCCAATGATACGTTTTTATTTAATACTCGGCAAAGTCCAAGTTACCCTGCTCTACTTAACCGAGGCATTAATAAATCATGTTTCTTTTCATTTCAGTTTGAAAATAATTTTTTAAACGCATCAACTTCATCAGCTCAAAATGAAAATGTTGACGAAGGTAACAGTGTAGTACTTTTTACTACAGAAACTCAGCCTAACACGAATGAGAAAAAAGAAAGTGCCAAACGCAATATTTCCAAGACCTGCGATGACCACGATTATTTGCCAATGAGAAGTGCAGCCAAAAAGAAGAAAACGTCTAGGAGTCTGGAAGACATGCATGAGGAGTGCCTTACAGTATTAAAGAATATTGAAAACACTCTTCACACAGGACTAACATATATTAATGACACTTTAAACCACAATTTCACTGTACTGTCCGACATTTTATTGCAAACACCAAATAATCAATAAAGGAATTTTATTTCAAATTTTGCCACTCATTCAATAAAGTGTGCACGTAAACTATGTCAGGGAATCACGCGAATATTAGAACTGCATTTAACTTCATTATTTTTGAAGTTCAATAAGAAAGTCCGAAAATTAAAGTTATAGAGAATCGCATGTATTTTTCAAAAATCATGTTGCAAGAACAATTGAGAGGAGATATGAACTAAACATTTTTTTTCTACTACCGTCTATATAAGTGAACTTTGTACCCCTAGCAACACGCGTGATAACGAAAGTAAACATTCGAGTTACCTGGTTGCTAGCTACAAAAGTTAAACTTTCGCAGCCAGGACAGAAAAGTAAAAAAAAACTTCCGATCTTTCAAGGAAGTACGCCAACATTACATTTTCGCCGATTTCCGCATCATTTTTGTCGGCACACCATTTTAAAAACACAATCGATATTGGCAGCTTCTTATATCCCATTTTCATCGCCACAAACATATTTGTTTATTTCAGTTTGACACTACCACAAATTAAAATGTTTGACATAAACCTCGATGACAGATAGCAATTGCTACGTTGACATGGAAACAATTTTCATAGACAGCCTCCTAAGTCCTAAACTATAAAATTTATTAAAAACGTCATATTATAATTTCACGAAATAAATAGTTTTAAATTATGAAATACCATAATATCTTTCGGTAGTAGAAAAAATATAATACATTACACGATGCGAAAGCTCTTTCAGGTGCTCGGTGTTTTTTTGAAAGCTCTCAAAAATCACCTCGCACCTAAAAGTTAAACTTTCGCATCTAGTAATGTAAATAACTATTTTTTTTATTGAAATTTCATATTTGTTTTACCATGTGAAAACCCTTAAAAACTGCTATTTAGTAATATGTAAGACATCCTATAAGTCAGTACGAGATATTCATTATTATATCTATTGTCATACTATGCCAAGAAAAATCTATGATTAGTATTTTCTGATCACTTTGTTCCACTTTAAATATTAATTAATCTCATACAGATTTTAAGATAAATACTGTGTTATTACATTAAGTACTTGCCATTTCTAACGCCTTATATCCAGGTGGTGCAAAAATATGCATTGTGTTCCAACCGCAAAAATTTAGCTATGTCCAGAATGCTACTTTCAATTGTGTTTGACATGATTTTTGAGAAACACATAGGTAGTCTATAACTTTTAATTATCTACACTTTTATATAATATTCATTAAACTTAGTTCTGGGAATCACGCCAAATTCTAAAAAATAAATAGAGATAAGAAAATGGCCAAAATAGGTCAAAATAAAGTGTAGTATCAAAGGCAAACCTCAACAGTTTGCCCCAGAAAACCACTGTATATCGTTCCAAATGAATATAAATACAATATTGTTATCTAAAATTCGTATCAGTGGTTTTCTAGTATTTTATACTAGAAAATATAATAATAAAATGTATATTATATAATATATAGATATATATATATATATATATATATATATATATATATATATATATATATATATATATATATATATATATATATATATATATATATATATATATATATATATATATATATATATATATATATATATATATATATATATATATATATATATATATATATATTTATATGACTGATGGTCGAGATGGTAGAGTACCTGCCTCTCACCCAAAAGTCCCGGGTTCGAATCCCGGTCGTGGCAATGGAAAATACTGTGAGAGGGATTTTTCCATTATACACGGATATTGGATGTGTGTCCCTTGTCTTTAAATGTGTAGCCCCCTCCCGCACAAGGCTCAGCCTTCTGGGATAAAGGGGGTCGTAATTACATGTGGTGTATTTATTTATTATTTATTATATATATATATATATATATATATATATATATATATATATATATATATATATATATATATATATATATATATATATATATATATATATATATATATATATATATATATATATATATATATATATATATATATATATATATATATATATATATATATATATATATATATATATATATATATATATATATATATATATATATATATATATATATATATATATATATATATATATATATATATATATATATATATATATATATATATATATATATATATATATATATATATATATACATCCTGCTAACAATGCTGCGTCCTTACAAAAGCCAACCATACGGCGTCTCCCAGAAATACACTAGTTAGTTCAAATGTGATGGAGTATATTGGATCTACTCATCAAATCCAGCCCAGAGCTGGTTTTAGATTACTGATATCTTAATAAATAAAGAAGTTCAGATATACTGACAATACTGCGTCCTTTCACTAATAGTACTATATAGCGTCCGGAGTATAATCATGTGTATATCCCACATGATACCACGTCCTTAATGTATATTTTTTGACAAACTTGGTACAATACGGCGTCCGGCACTGTTGCCACATTTGTCGCTCTTAGTTTTTATTTCAAATCTACACAGAACAGTAGTTGGACGTCAAATAAAAGTTGGTAATAATTTGGTCATGGGTGTTTATTAAAGAATGGGCCAAACAGTAGGAGTAGGTTCCTTAAGTAAAAATAAATCATTTTAGCTGCATAAACCTTAGTACCATTTTGCTACCTTAAAAATTTATGGACCGTTAAAAGCATTTTTTTTATTTAAATTTTTTGTTGTATTTCTATTACTATTAACACGATTACATCCAAATTTGGTACATGGGGGTTTCTTGGGCCGCTGAATAAAGTAGTGTAAACAATTGTTTCAAATAACGTAGAGGGCGCTGCGAACGCCTAATTATTTCTTTTGTTTTAGTCGTGAATTTTTTCAACATCGACTTTTAAAAAAGTAATATTGGTTTTGAATGCAGCATTCAATTCTACGTCAAAAAGGTATACTTATTTTATGTAGGTAAAATGCACCGTTTTCAAGTAAAATGCATTTAAACTTCCTATGGCACAATGAAGAGAATTATATAAAATTTAAATTGTTCATTAAAGAATGTGCCAAACTGTAACAGTAGGTTCTTTGAGTAAAAATAAATCATTTAACTGAACATACCTCAGTACCATTTCACATCCTTAAAAAACTAGCTAGTTATTAATTAAAAACTTTTTAAATTGTTTAATTTGATAAATTAATAAAATTTCTCTTCTTAAAAACTGTGTTTTATCTATTATACTATTTTACTGAAAGTTTTAGTCATGTACCTAGTAGATTTATAATTTAAATTTTACGTAATTCTATTCGTTGTGCCACAGGAAGTTTGAATGCATTTTTCTCGAAAACGGTATATTTTACCGACATAAAATAAGTATTCCATTTTTACGTAGAATTGAATGCAATAAAAACGAATATTACTTTTTTAAAAAGTTGAAGCTCAAAAGATTAACGACTAAAACAAAAGAAATAACTAGGCGTTCTCAGCGCCCTCTGCGTTATTCGCCACAATTGTTTACACTACTTTTCTCAGCGGCCCAAAAAACCCCCATATACCAAATTTGGATGAAATTGTGTTAATAAATTAATAGTAAGAGAGATATAACAAAAAATTTAAATGAAGAAATTGCTTTTGTCGGTCCATAACCTTTTAAGGAAGCAAAATGGTACTAAGGTATGTGGCAGCTAAAATGATTTATTTATACTCAAGGAAAATACTCCTACAGTTTGGCCCATTCTTTAATAAACACCCTGTATTATAAGGCTATATTATAAGGCTTTAGGACCAAGGTATGTAAAACATCTTTGTCCACAGGTTGTATTTGTTTTTGGAATTTTTAAGTTATTATTTTTATTGCCTCTGGTGTTATGCATCTTACGTATTTCGACTTTAGTTTTCCATTGATTTATAATACCCTGGAAAATGAATAACAACCTGATATCCATTATTTTAGTTTCTTAAAGGGAATTTGTAGAATAAGTTAGTTCTTTATTGAATATGATTTTAAATAACCTGTTTTGCAAAGTATCTAACTACAACCTAGAATTCCATATAAATAAATTCAATATCTTCATATTTTGACACATATCAAGGAAATGCCGAAACACGTCAATTTTAGATTCTGGAATGACATCCTGCAACGTAAAAATTTCATCCCTAAATTCAACCTCCTTTGAGTGACAGTTGCAACCCCCAAATTTTAAAATTGGATGTAGGGATTGATTTCATTTGCAAGTGATTTGCCGATACAATTAAAGAACCAGTAAATAATATTTGCCTTTTTGTCATCGCTTGTTACTTTTTCACCTCTGTTATTTCTAATAGTACCTACTTGGATATTTTAGATTTATTTCTTTGTATTCCACAGAATTCATTTGTGACTTCCCACAAATATTTTGGGAGGATCTATTTCCTCCACTTAATGCGTATAATAATTCATTTTTTCTTTTTTAATTAAATTATTTAATTCATTACAATATTTTTTTAAATTGGCATTAAAGTACCTCAAAATCGTCATTAAAGTGATGGTCGAGATGGTAGCGTACCTGCCTCTCACCCAAAAGTCCCGGGTTCGAGTCCCGGTCGTGGTAATGGAAAATACTGTGAGAGGGATTTTTCTATTATACACGGATATTGGATGTGTGTCCGTTGTCTTTAAATGTGTAGCCCCCTCCCGCACAAGGCTGTTGTAGAGCTTTCTGGGATAAAAAGGGTCGTAATTATATGTGGTGTATTTATTTATTTATTATTGTAAAGTAATCCATTATTGTATGATTTTTGTAGTTGGCAGAGGTGACCAGATAAATGTAAACATGCTTGTAACAATAATTGTGTTGTAATAAAAGGTAAATAAATACAGCTTTTTAAGTTCAGAATTATCACTATTATAATGCTAAAAATAATGGTTTTCTTACAAAAAATTATTCCGATTTGACATTTAAAAATAATTATGACATTTCTTAATATCACTGAAAATTATTTAAAAAATAGAGTTAATTAATCTTAATTTCACAGTTTTTGGATTAAAAAAAAATGTAATATGCACCTCGGCATTAAAGTTCCTTTTTATCACTCATGCGGTTTAAACTCCACATTCATGATGAATAGTTGAACTTTAATGCCTTGATACGTAAATAACTATTTTGTACTCTCTGTTTAATTCATTACTAGGTCGAGCCGGGGCCCGCCGCGACCTAGGTCTACGCGCCGCGCCGCTGGACCCTCTATATCAGTAGTTTTATCTCGGAGTTTTTAGTTGAAAGACGGTTTTTTAAATTTCGGAAAAATTGAAAATTGAAATTGAGGAAAAAAAGGTCAGAGCCCCGCGGGGGTTTTTTTAGGCCCCAACGGGCCCAGGAATTTTTTTGTAGTATGTTTGAAACAGCCCCTGTGGGGCTGTAGTTTTTAAGGTGTTGTTAAGGGTATTTATTAAGCTGCGGTCAAGTGATTTGGGTAAGTTAATTGGATTCGGTGGAAGAGTCTCGGGAAAGATGTAGAGTCCAACAGAGATGCGTATTTTCGTAGGCATCTTGGATTAGTTAAGGGATTCGGGTAATTTAGTGGGATTCGGTGGAAGACTTTCGGGAAAAATGTAGAGTCCGACAGCGATGCTACCTAAAAAGTGAGAGGGTTATCGGAAATGAGGTGTTTCGCATATTTTCATAGGCATCTTCGATTAGTTAAGGGATTCGGTGGAAGACTCTCGGGAAAAATGTAGAATCCGACAGACATGCTACCTAAAAAGTGAGAGGGTCATTAGAAATAAGGCGTTTCGCATAATTTCGTAGGCATCTTCGATTGGTTAAGGGATTCAGGTATTTAGTTGGATTCGGTGGAAGAGTCTCGGGAAAGATGTAGAGTCAGATAGAGATGCTACTTGAAAGGTGGGAAGGTAATGAGAAATAAGGCGTTTTGCGCATTTTCGTATTAGTCTTCGATTAGTTAAGGAATTCGGGTAATTTAGTTGGATTCGGTGAAAGAGTCTCGGGAAAGATGTAGAGTCTGACAGAATGTTACTTGAAAGGTGGGAAGGTAATGAGAAATGAGGTGTTTCGGGTATTTTCGTATTAGTCTTCGATTAGTAAAGGGATTCGGGTAATTTCGTTGGATTCGGTGGAAGAGTCTCGGGAAAAATGTAGAGTCCGACAGCGATGCTACCTGAAAAGTGAGAGGGTATCGGAAATGAGGCGTTTTGCGTATTTTTGTAGGCGTCTTCGATTAGTTAAGTAATTTGGGTAAATTAGTTGGAACCGGTCTAAGAGTCTCGGGAAAGAAGTAGAGGTCTACAGAGATGCCACTTGAAAAGTGATAAGGTAATGAGAAATGATGCGTTTCGCGTATTTTCGTAGGCATCTTCGATTAGTTAAGGGATTCGGGTAATTTAGTGGGACTCGGTCTGAGAGTCCTGGGAAAGATGTAGAGTCTAACAGAGATGCTACTTGAAAAGTGGGAAGGGCATCGGGAAAGTCTTCGATTAGTTAAGGGATTCGGGTAATTTAGGTGGATTCGGTGGAAGAGTCTCAGGAAAGATGTAGAGTCCGACAGAGATGCTACCTGAAAAGTGAGAGGGTCATCAGAAATGAGGCGATTTTTATATTTTCGTAGGCGTCTTCGGTTAGTCAAGGGATTCGGGCGTTTTAGTTGGATTCGGTCGAAAAGTCTCGGGAAAGATGTAAAGTTGGACAGAGAGATATTACTGGAAAGGTGAGAAGGCCATCTGAAATGAGGCGCTTCGCATATTTTCGTAGGTGTCCTCGATTAGTTAAGGCATTCGAGCGTCTTGTCGGATTCGGTCTAAAAGTTTCTGAAAAGATGTAGAATCCGGCATAGATGTCGTAGATAAGGTGAGGTAATCGGAAATGATGCGTATCTACCTTTTTTGTAATCCAATTTTTCTTTTTTTATCATTGTGTTTAACTTTAATAATTTTTGTTCTTGTTTTTGTCTCATTTTTTATTATATTAATAAATTTGTTGGTAGTATTTTCCAGATTTTTATTTTTCAACCATTCCCATATTTTAAGTGAATTTTTTAAATTTTCTATAATCAATATACATAGTTTTGTGAATTATGTAAACTTACCTCTGTATTAGTTAATATTATTTGTACTACAATTATATAATAAATAATAAATAACAGCACATGTAATTACGACCCCCTTTATCCCAGAAGGCTCTAAGAGCGTTGTGCGGTAGGGAGCTGCACATTTAAAGACAAGGGACACATCCAATATCCGTGTATAATGAAAAAATCCCGCTCACAGTATATTTTATTGCCACGACCGAGAATCGAACCCGGGGCTTTTGGGTGAGAGGCAGGTACGCTACCATCTCGACCATCAGTCATATAAATATAATATATAATGGTCTGTTATTTTCGATTTTATTATACAGTAACACGAATCTCATAGTGCATTCTGTGAGTCGGAAAAAACCTCGAAAAACAAGTATTTGGGGAGTCAAACTACTTCCCTCCCCCGTTTTCGAGGATGCTGAACACGATGGTGATGTTGGCTCTGCTCCTCGAGTTGTCCCTACCCCCTAACGGCCAAATAACCACTCTCCAAGGGGGTGAAAAATGCGTTTCGTGCTACAAACGAGAAAACCCTCGTTATCTCTCGTTTTTGAGTGTGCCGGGCAAGAGAAAAATATTACCAAGTCACCTCGATCTCTGCGAGCCCCTCGAACGGACACAAACTACCCCTTTGACGCGCGGTTTTATAAAGTAAGTGAAGTAAGTTAGATCATAAACATTTTTATTGACGCGTAAAATTACTTATTTACTATAGGTAAATATAAATCATTTTCAACATTTGTCGAGATGACTTGATAATATTTTTCTCTTGCCCAGCATACTCAAAAACGAGACATAACGTGGGTTTTCTCGTTTGTAGCACAACACATTTTTCACCCCCTTGGAGGGTAGTTTTTGGCCGCTCGAATGGTTGGTTTGCCTCAGGGAGCAGAACTAACATTACCATCGTGTTCAGCATCCTCAATAACGGGGGGATGACATAAGTTTTATCGGTGGAAGACGTAGAATACGCGATCCCCCTCTTTGGAGATGGTTTTTGGCCGTTAGGGGGTAGGGTCTATTCTTGGAGCAGAATCAACATCACCATCGTGTTCAGCATCCTCGAAAACGGGGGTGACATAAGTTCTGCCAGTGGAAGACGTCGAATACGCACTTCTCCCCTTTTGGGGGCGGTTTTTTGGCCGTTTGGGGGGTAGGGTCAACTCAGGGAGCAGAGAAATCATCACCATCGTGTTCAGCATGCTCGAAAACGGGGGGAGACGGTAGTTTGGTTGACTCCGTCCGACTCACAGAATGCACTATCACGCGCGAGTAAACGTCCCACTAAAAAGGAATGATTATATATATTTAACATATTTATGCGATACGTTGTTGCCAAATCTCGGATGCAGCATTATACTATAACTGAAAGAGTATATTAGATGTATATTTCTGTACAAAGATCGACGCGACCCCAAACTAAGTTCGTTGGAACTAAAAATATACTCTTGCTTACACTTGACATATAATACCGCGTCCAAAATCGAAAAATTACCCAGTCAATAGCTTTGTTTGTCATCAAAGTGTAGTGCTGAAAAGTGTAGGTTTAAAAGTGTACAAAATGTTAACTAGTGCAGATGTGTAATTCTATAACAAACAACTTTAGAGTGTACGTACTCTTGTCAGAAAATCAACATAACCTATAAATAATAGCAATAATAGATTCACTACCAGTATCTTCACTCTCATCATTAAATAACTGTGACAAAATCACATTATTTCAATTCATACCTCTGTCAGACAACCCGTTTCAGTAAATCTCAAACTTCAAACCACAGAACAGCTTCAAACTTCAACTCAGGTGCCTGCGCTGCACTATCGACACTCGTTACACCTCCTCAGGAGTCAGTGTCACAAGTGCAAGAAAGTGTACACTATACTGGTATACCAAACGGCTAGCACTGTCTGCACTAATTTATAACAAACGACTTATTGGCAAAAAGTGTAAAAAAGTGTACACTAGTGGCTGATGACAAACAAAGCTAATATCTCAGTTAATTGAAATGATACAGAAATTATTTCTATGTTTATCGGTAGCTCAGGTGACCCAGAATAATCTGAGAAGTTGTAAAAGGATCACTCGCGAAATATGGCGAAGATAATATGGAAAAACAATACTGCGTCCGGTATACGGATGCACTATTGTACAGGACGCACTAGTGAATGGTATCGTGTCAATGTACGGACGCAGCATTGATAGCAGGATAAATATATATATATATATATATATATATATATATATATATATATGTATGTATATATATATATATATGTATGTATATATATATATATATATATATATATATATATATATATATATATATATATATATATATATATATATATATATATATATATATATATGCAAACCACTGATACGAATTTTAGATAACAATATTGTATTTATATTCATTTGGAACGATATACAGTGATTTTCTGGGGCAAACTGTTGAGGTTTGCCTTTGATACTACACTTTATTTTGACCTATTTTGGCCATTTTCTTATCTCTATTTATTTTTTAGAATTTGGCGTGATTCCCAGAACTAAGTTTAATGAATATTAACTATCCGCCACAAATAACCTATAAACAATACTTTTATATAACTTTTTTTTAAATAATAAAGTTATATGATGAGCGTTCTAAAATTCGTGTGACCACCTATTTCTGTAAACACCTTTTAGTATATCTACCTAGTTTTTATAGCAGACCTCTTGGTCATTTTGTGTTCTACTAATATGGCTGTAATTTTTTAAGTTTAAATAAAGAAATGTTATTTTAAAATATGCTCAAGTAATATATTAAAAAGAGACTTATTAGTTTATTGTTATTGTTTATTGTTGAAAATTAAAATTTATTTAAATAAAAGTTATCAACCCAGTAGTTTGTCATTTCTTTACTATTGTAGGTCACTTTAGGAATAAAAAAATTAAAACAAATATACTGAATCATTTTATTGAAATATTCTCTGTATGGTTCATTTTATTTGTTTTAGAATCTGATGGGACTAGGAACTATAAATTACAAATCAAACTTTAATAAATCATATACCATCGAAACCAAGGAAGCTGCAAAGAAGAACTATATCCGAATTTATGAAAACATGCCATTTAAACAAATTATTATTGACAAGTATGTACATATTACATAGCAAAATAATTATTGACAGCAAAATAATTATTGACAATATTTTGTCTAATTTGCTGTCCTGCTAAAAACATGTTATGATTATTATCTACATTCACATTTTGTTGCACATATTCTTCAGGTGCTGGTGGAAAAGGTACTTGAGGTTCATTAAAGGGGATATTTCGCTCCACACATATTATATTGTGTAAATACGCACAGCAATTCACTACCTTCCCCATAAAATTAGGATCGTATCTCGCTCTTCTTTCCTGCATAATGCTTCGAAATCTCATTTTTAACAGGCCAATGCATCTTTCGATAATACACCGTGCTTGACGTAAACTTCTATTGAAATTTTCTCCCCTCATTTCTCCATTGTTATGTTTCTCCAAGAGAAAATTTCTTACCTGAGACTGCCTCCAAATGAAGGAGTCGTGAGAGGCACCAGGAAAGTTTGCATTTATGTTAAGTATTTTCATTGTTGCATCACATATTATTTGAACAATTAAACTGTGGTAACCTTTCCTATTTATGAAGTTATGCTCATCTTGGTCAGGTTTCAGTATTGCCACATGTGTGCAATCAATGCATCCCAAACGCCTGGAAAATTAAATTTATCCATGAAATTTTGCTTAATCACATTGATAGACCTACGGTTTTGGGGAAATTTAATCTTTATAGGCGGTAAATGTTCGTTCATTAGGTCCGTTACTTCATGAATGCACCTGAAATCAATAATTATATATCGTTCAAAATGTGACGTAGGTATTTTCTAGATATTTATATACGTTTTTGTACCTGTGAACAGCGGTCTGGCTAAGAGTTAGATTAAAATCTTCTCCAATGGACCTCTGATAAGACCCTGTTGCGAAAAATCTTAGCGCAGTGAATATTTTTATTCTTGGTGGTACAGCATTTCTGTATCGACTTTTTTGTAGATGTGGTATTAATAACTGTTCTATTTCAAGAACACTTGCTTTATTTAGCCGGAACAGTTCAATAAATCTAGCTTCAGGTAAGTTAAATGGGTTGGAATTATCCCTTAGTACCCTTCGCTGGTTCCTAAGCCTTTCATTTTCAGCCAACCTTTCCCTTTCGGCCCACAGATAACGATAAACTACAAACATGAAGAACTACAGGCCGAAAAAAATTAAATAATACAAGATCCACAAGATTTTCACACGCAGAAGCAAAACAAACTCCATACTCCAGAGCCACAGGGAACAATAACACTATATAAGAGATCATAAGAAAAAACCGTGGTTAAATCAAAGAGAATATACCTACTACTAATATAATAATATTCTCTCTCTATTCTCTAAATTCAAATTCTCTTTGGTTAAATTGAGGTTAGGTTGACCATAATTCGGGTCATCTCGGTACTGATCGGTACTCGATGCTACGAGTCTACGGACGCTCCTCGTAGGTCATCTCGAAAATAGATTGGAATCGGCTTCTGTTCGATATCGACTTTGCCTTCGACTCGAAGGTATCGACTCGATACTTTCGTCTTCGAGTAATCAGAATCTCCCTCCTGACGTAGCGCGAACAACATCTATAAGCCCATGCCTCGTTTTCTGCCATATTGCTCAGGATCTTTTTCACTGCCACACCACATCGCGACTTAGAGGTATTTCGAATGGTTCCCATATTATATCATTCTGAAGTTTAACTGCGGACGTGGTGTCAACCATGGTCATTTTAATCAGACAAGTTAGCTTCATTGGTACTCCGAGTTTGTTCATAGCTTCGTGCAATTTCGACCTAAGAATGTTATCATACGCTGCTTTAAAATAGATGACAAGTGGTGCATACCAGTGTTATACCAATGTCAAATTCTCTAGATTTTTCTAGGATTTGATGCAAAGTGAACATTTGGTTGGTAGTTGAGCGACGGTCTGAATCCTGACTGATATTCTCCGAGGTGGGCTTCAGAGAATGGTTTCAGTCTTTCATTTAGGTTGGTCCTCCCGCCAGCAGGTCTTGAAAATGTTCTGTCCATCCAGATAGAATATATTTTTATTACTTATTAAGTTTCCTCCTTTGTCTCTACAGATATTAGTTCTTGCTTGGTTTAAAAACCTTTCTTGTCGCGTTTCATTCCTGATAGAATTTTCTAATGCCATTCTCGTTTTGCTGACTTTCAAGCTAATCTAAAAGTTGGTTTTCCTTCTCCCGTTTCTTTCGTTTGTATACACGTATACACGTTCTCTTCTCCTCTAAGATGCTTATTGTATTTGTCTACCGCCGCTCTTTGTCCTACGCTGTAGCATGTATAAAATACACTACCATTAATAATAGCATTTATGTACCATAATTTTGTAGGTACGGTTCTGTTTATTGTTTACACTAACCTATGAAATGTTATTCCCGACATATTTTTATCAATGCCGTCTCTGCTACAGCAGCTACGCACAGCACAAGACACCATAATTGTTTTTAAGAAACTAACAAAAAACACTTATATAGTTCTCAAAACACAAATGAAATTCTAAATATTGCTCAACATAAACTAACAACAAATGACACTACAGTTTGACATTTTTGACAAAAACGTCGTAGCAATATGGCGAACATGAAACCACTTTTGCCACGTGATGTCGTCTCCCTATTATATTCTATCTCTATGGTTTTATTAAACACATAACCACAGATTAACTTTATTCTGTGACATAACCTTATTTTTTTGTAAATAGACTGTTTGATATTTGTACGTCTTTGGTGTTTGCTTCTGCTAATCCTGGTATCCGTACGTCGCTTTGCTGTTAGTCTGTAACCGTTAGTTAACCGCCTGCCCACTTTGCTAGATACTTGCACTGTCGGTCCGTAGTCTGTGCTTTGAATTATGCTTTTAAAGTAGATGTACTATCGCGGCCGAAAAAAAGTAATCGACTGATTTTCCCGTTGTAACTATGGTTCTATTCAGTGTCGTATCACTCCCAATATTTTTTTTATTAGTGTCAATGTCATTGTCATAATAAGTAAAAATAAATTTGTTATTATTTAATCATGCCTTATCATGTTTTGAGTGAAGAAGAAAAAGGCTACACCATCGCCAAACTTGGGGAAATTAATTGCAGCAAAAGCATACGATTCAAAAACTAAACAAAAAGTGGATAGAAACTCATGATCTGAGCAGGGCAGTGGTTCTGGGCGGCCAAGAAAGAGTACTCTAGAAAACGACAATATCCTGGTATTAACTATATGAATTTAAACCCATTTTCTAATTCTATTGAAGCCAAAGAGCAAACCAACTTCCCAGCGTCTGGTAGGACAGCAAGAAAACGCGCGGTTGCGAGAGCAAGGTCTATTTAACTGTGCCAGATAGTTATTGGGAGTGAGTGGTAAGTTTGATGAAGAATTTGCACAAAACAGATAATAGCGGAAGGTATTCTGTCTTTTTGTTTAGTTTTTGAATTGTGCCTTTCCTGCAATTAATTGCACTTGCTATGAGTTGTTAAGACCACCCTTCTCCAAGTTTGGCGATAATGTAGCCTTTTTCTGCTTCTCTCAAAGCCATACTAATCCTTATAATTAAAAAATATTAACAACTTATTTCTTATTAGTTTTTTTTTAATAAATACGACCCCACCAATGATTTCTTGTCAAAATAATTTAAATGACATAACTGATGTAAAAACTCCCATTTACAAAGGAAAATTTTTCGAAAAAACATACTACTTGATAAAAAATCGATTACTTTTTTTCGACCGCGATAATACTTACATATTGTTAATAGCTTTTTCTTAAGCCCTGCTAACTATCATAAGTCCTTATTACCTTAACAAACCCTGACGCCAATTACTAAAAATACAAAATATATATCCGCATATGACCTACAGATAAGATTACTTATTTCGGGACGGGAATAAGTTTCCCCAGATATATATTTAATTTCTAAAACGTAACGGGCTGCTGGCAATAAAAAAAAATTAGTTTATAGTGAGTGGCGATGGTAGCCACGCACTCCAGCCAACTAGTCGGTGGGGGAGTAAGTAAGAAGGGTGATTATGTTAAAGCTGAATGTACTGGGAAGATATTAGGTGGAATAAAAAAAAACTAGAGACTACAAATAAATAATTCATAATAAATTTAATAACAGGTTTGAATATCAGTAGTTGCTTTTAAAATACATGTAAACGGGTACACCAAGACGTTAATAAAATACTGCAGCGCGCGAATGTGATCACTTTCGTCGATACAGGCAGGTTATATAACTGATATTTCAGTGTTACCAAATAAGATAAAATACAGTACGTACGTTCTTAACAAGCTAAAAAGATAATATGTGGTAATAATGCTTTCATTACACAATTATGATATTCTCTAATAAAAAAGACAAGGAACGACTATGTCGACTTTCGTCGATACAGGCGGGTTATATAGCTGATATTTCAGTGTTACCAAATAAGATAAAATATAGTACGTACGTTCTTAACAATCTAAAAAGAGACTATGTTGTAATAATGCTTTCATTAACACAATTATGATATTCTCTAAAAAAAAAACCAGGAACGACTATGTCGAATATCCTAGATTTTTCTCTGAACATAGGTTGAATAGTGATAAAATATTATTATATGGTACAACATACGAAATTTGCGGCAAGTAAATAATAGGTATATATATATACACATATATATATATATATATATATATATATATATATATATATATATATATATATATATGTTTACATCACACAAGACTTGTGACACTTATCTGTGTTCCAGCGAGGGAAGGGTAGTTTTCTAAGAGGAGCCGACGATTTCAGTGTAGCACATATAGCAGCGACAGCAGTGATAACCAGGGGCTGGATCTTCTTATATAGACGAAACCGGAGGAGGTGATAATAAAATACCCAGAAAATAGAGGGAAAAGAAAAACCCTGAAATAAAGCGAATGACACAATTACATAACCGTGAGTAAATACTGGCTCAAATTAGTATACTCACTTCTACACCCTGTAGAAGGTTTCTCTGCGTATATCAACTTGTCTGGAGGGTTGATTTTTTTTGCAAACAATTCTGAAAAGAAGTAAAAGAATCCCTGTAACATCTCTCACTTAAAATGGAAGATAAAAAGGACTTACCACGAGCTGATAATAATCCGTATAAAACGACAATTGTGGGAAAAACTACATAAATCTTCTCACAGAAAACTTTCCTCACAATTTTAGCTACTTTAATAATATTACTCCCAATTTAATGGATATTTCACAGTAATTAATTATTACTAAAGCAACACAACTCGGACACTATGGATTTGAATCGAACCAATTTGCAAAACGACACTCTCGCTCCAGAAAACGAGTACGGCGTTTTATATGAGGACAAGAAAAAAAGCCATCAATAGAAAAACTCGGAATGCTCTAAAAACTCATTCAACTTACAAACACCAAACATACAGTGACCACCACAACATATGACCTTATAATATTAATGTATTATTTAAATATAAACTGATGAGGCATTTCACAGACTATCTTTGATGGAGAAAAAAAAAATGTAATTAGGGGTTCTGAACTTAAAATAAATTTGACCCGTAACAACTCTTCCCCAACTTCCGGAAAGTTACCCCGTAATTTTCCCTAAAACTTTGCAATGTTTAAAACCGCAAATCAGATCTACTCAGAAAAGCTTATATCATCAGGTGGATGAGATTTCAGATCTTTGACATGCCACGTGCCTTTATCGAGATTATTTTCGTCAACCAGTTGATAGGTGACTGAGCCTAATTTTTTCTTTACAATATATGGTCCACGGTAGTGGGGAGCCAATTTTGCATTAAAATCATTTACGCCGCTAGATATTACGTAATTTCGACGATAAACTTTCGATCCGATGGCAAATTGAATTGGACGATGCCGTAGATTATACCGAGGTTTACTTCGTTCATGAGCCCGTTCCAACCTCTTTTTGACATCTTTAAAGAGTAACTCAAATTCTTTGCCCTGAGAATTATAGTCACGATTTAGACTTTCCTCCGTCTTTGGACGTTCATGATCTTTACCAGATATTATATGCTCCCTACCAAAATTTATAAAGAAGGGAGTTAATCCCGTGGTTTCGTTAGCTAACGTTCGTATGGCACAATTTATCTTAGGCAATAATTTACTCCATACTTTATGGTTGTCCTTCACAAAACATGATATCATTGTTTTTAAAGTTCGGTTATAACGTTCTACCGGGTTACTCTGAGCGTGGTATAGTGGAGTATAAGAAATTTTAACATTATAATTTTCACACAATTTAGAAAAAAGCTTACTACGGAACTGTACTCCGTTATCACATAATATGACTGTTTGGGGAACACCATAAATTAGGAAAATATTTTCTTCGACTTTCCCGGTAACTGCTGATGCTGTAGCATTTCGTAACGGAATAAACAAAGTGTATTTACTAAATGTATCAACGATGGATAAAATAAACTTATACCCTTGAGTTGAGCGAGGTAAGGGTCCTACTAGATCAATGCTAATAATCTGCCATGGTTTTGAGGCTGTACAAGTTTGTCCCAATTGACCCGCTGGGGCACTCTGAATAGGTTTATGAGCTAAACAAACCGGACAGGATCGTATATAACGCGTAATGTCTGAAAGTATTTTTGGCCAGAAATACAAAGTTCTTATTCTTTGACCAGTTTTATATATACCTGCGTGACATGAAATGGTAGAGTCATGATATTGCTTAATAATAGTTTTCCGTGAATCTCTTGGAACAACTTCCTTCCATAATTCGTTATCATCTCGCAACTGCGAATAGCGTTCAGAGACATATTTATATAATTTGCCGTTTTCTACACGCCATTGAGGGTACCGCAAGGGATTCTTATGGACGCAATTGATCATTTTATTATACCACCTATCCTGCGATGTTGTTACTAAAGGATCTCTATTCTGAACGGTTAAACTATTAATTTCTGGAACAGCCCGTGACAAAAGATCAGGAACCACATGTTCTTTGCCTTTTCGGTGAATTATATCGAAATCGTACTGTTGGAGGCGCAAAGCCCAACGTGCTAACCGTCCTGTAGGCTCTTTAAGATTATGAAGCCAAACTAAACTATGATGATCGGTAACGACAATAAATCTGTAACCCTCTAAATACGCCCTTAGTTTTTCTATCGCGAAAATAACGGCTAGGCATTCCCTTTCCGTGGTAGAATAATTTCGTTCCGCGCGACTTAGTGACCTACTAATGTAACATATGACATGTTCGCCATCCTCAAATTTTTGCGATAAAACCGCTCCTACGCCATAGGAAGATGCATCCGTTTGAACTATAAATGGTTTTGAAAAATCGGGACAACTTAAAACTGGTGCCGATACCAAAGCATCCTTAATAAATTGAAAAGATTTTTCGCAATCATCCGACCAATACCATTTTTTGTGTTTACGCAAAAGCTCAGTCATTGGAGCTATTATTGTAGAAAATGTCGGTAAAAATCGCCGATACCAAGACGATATTCCAATAATCCGCCGAACTTCGGTGATATTTCGAGGAGAAGGTATATCAAGAATGGCTTTAACTTTATCTGGGTCTGCCAAAAGTCCCTGCGAATTCACAACATACCCTAGGTATTTTAATTCAGGTAAACAAAACTTGCATTTCTCTCTAGATAGGGTTAAGCCGGCCGATGTAATTCGATTCAAAATTTTGTCTAATATTTCGATGTGTTTTTCAAAATTATCGGATACAATAATGATGTCATCTAAATACACAAATGCATTAGGTTCCAGTTCTGCTCCTAACAATTTATCAACTAATCGCTGCCAAGTTGCAGGACTATTAGACAACCCAAAGGGCATCCGTTTAAAGTGGAAAATACCTCTTCCGGGGATGGTAAATGCGGTATATTCTCGAGATTCTATCGCCACGGGAACCTGCCAATAGGCGGATTTAATATCTAAGCTGCTCAAATATTTCGCATTCCGTAATCTATCTAAAATAGTCGCGATATAGGGAATAGGGTATGCATCTTTTTTCGTAACACGATTAAGTCGCCTATAGTCAACACAAAAACGATATGAATTATCTTTTTTCTGAACCATAACTACTGGCGAGGACCACGCAGAACTAGAAGGTTCGATGATATCATTTTCTAACATATATTTGACTTCTTTATCGATTCGCTCTTGGACAAACGGAGATACGCGATAAGCTCTTTGTTTAACTGGTTCCGAATCTGTAATTATTTGGTGTTCCACTAAAGTTGTACAACCCAGTTTATCACCCATGTCTTTAAAATATTTGTCTAATAATTCACCGAGTTGCCGTTCTTGCTGAATTTCTAAGTTATTAATTGATTGGACCAAGTTTACCGAAGTTACTGAAGGACAATTATCACTAAATGACCAACAATTGCGTGTAAAGTGTGGAATAATTTCCATTGCTAACCAAAAATCCATGCCAAAAATTAAATAATGTGGTACATCCGGAATAACTAAGGCTGATATCACTTTTACCTTATTTTCTAATTTAAAGGGAATAGAAACGGTTCCTAAAACTGAACATTGTTCATTGTTGGCGACAGAACAAGTCTTAATAGGGGATGGTAGAAGAGTAAGACCGACATTTTTAAGTACCGACCATCCTTGATTTCCAATAATTGTATGGTTCGCACCCGAATCTAACAAGCCACTCATACGAATGCCGAAAATATCAACTTCTAAATAGGGTCTGTTATCCCCCTGACAGGATGCGAATATATACGTTAATACCGGGAGAATTTTATTTTCTAATGCATCAGTATGCTTTTCCCGAACCGTATTAATATTATTACCCGAGCACAAGTTACGGTCATTTATTGCCTCGGTCTTACATTTCCCGAGCAATTTGGACATACCCGAACCGTGACACCAGATTTTCCACAACGAAAACAATGTAATCGCAAAGATTCGTTACACTGATTTTGACGATGACCCGGTTGGCCACAATTCCAACACTTCATAGTTTTAACGTTTGTCACAACATTAATTTCGTTAGACGAATGCAATTGTTCTAATAGAAAACTGTCAGGTTCATCAACCCTGCTACTACAAGAAGGAATAGATGCAGTTTGAGGTCCCAACATAATTCCATTTCCAGTGTTATAAGGCATTCTACTATTAGTAACCACGCGACTGTTCTCCCTAGCTAAATCCTTCCGATTGCAATCAATTTCTGAGACGCGAGACAGATTAAGACGTCGAAATGCCAACTCTGGTTCAACGGTATGTTTAGTATTTGGTGGTGGTGGCAGATAGTTACTTGCGGAAATATGAGCTTCTTCTAATGATTGACAAATATCGGTTAAGCCGCGAACAGTGATGATTGGTGTACTTTCACCCACGAATTTTAAAGCTAAAGCCGTTTGCAAATAGGGTAAAACATTTCTTTTTAAGAAATTTACTCTTTCTACTTCACTCGGTTTTACATTAAATTTATTGAAATAATTTTGCATCGTGGCAATATAGAACACAATTTTCTCATCGGGGTGTTGCGTTCGCTTTTCAAGTTGTTTCCATAATTCGCGATCGTAATCACTAGGTTGAAACGTTCGCTTCATCTTTATTACTAAGTCATCCCAATCCCGGACATGTTCTTGAACTGAACGGTACCAGTTCAACGCTTCATGTTTTAAAATTTCTGACGCAGAATTAAGTAACTGATCTTTGGTTAAGCCACGCGATTTACGTAACTCTTCGATTCTTTCTAAGAAACAAGACAAACTCATATTTGTGCCATCATAAAATAAATTCCAATTATTTACAAAGTTTCTAGAATGATCACCATGACGTGAACAACTACCGGAATCTTTAAGAGAAATTTCGCTTAATTTTGCTAAGAAACTAGAAATAACAGCGGATAAATGATCTTGATTTGAATTACAATTAGGTGAGTTTGAATGTACTGAATGGTTCCTTGACGTAGCTTCATTTAATTCTAACTGGCTAAACCCTGTATATGAATTAGGAGCTTGGTTTTCATTTAAATCTATTAGTAATGGCGAAGACGAACTCTGATGGTTGGTATTAGAGAATGATACACGGCGACTGATATGAGCCTCCGGAAGTGTAATATTATTTCCCTGTAGACTATTACCAGGCAAATTAGACTGTTCATTATTATTTTCTGTTGTATTAAATGGGCTAACCTCTCCAGATGAGGTATTAACATTTTGAACGGCAGCCGCAACATACGTATCTTCTAATGATCGCAATAATTCCATACACAATTTAACTATGTCATTTTTAGAGTCAGTTGTTTCCTGATTAATCGGTTTAAATCGATCTATACGCCCTTGAATATGAAGCAGCCGAGTTTTAATACTTTTGAACTCGTTATCCCGATTATGGTTGTCAAATTCCTGAATTCTACCCGACAATTCATCCAGTTTAATCGAGCAAATATTTAATTCCCTACTATCCGAACTAAAAGTAGACTCTATTCTAGTAGAAGTCGTTTGATCTGAATCGGTACGCTCGCGTTGTAACGCACCTCGTAATAAAGCTCTTTTTTCTTTAACATTAGATCCTGAAGTGATCCCCCTGATGGACAATTCGTACGATAATTCATCGCTAAGTAGCCTATTCACCTCCATCGTTTTTTTATTAATTTCCAAATTCAATTAACCTCTAGTGTAAAAATAGTCTAACATATACCCCAATCAAAATATATATAAACTAAATGTAGAACAAAAAGTAACGAAAAAAAGATAAAAATTAATTGGTGTTTACACCAACTCACCCCCTCCGAAAAAATGCGAAACACCTGGTATAATTAAAAAAAATTACAATAATAATGTAGCGAACACTTCCTAGTACCAAGAAAGTATCCAACACGATACATATGGTACTACATAAATAGAGATAGCACAATAGTTATCTAAGTAATTATTAATATAACAAATTAAAATAAACATGTACTAACACCAACACTATTATTTATCGACACCCGATATGCCTAAATATAAAAGGGACTTTGTCGGGCATAATTTATAAGAAAAATTAATACCTAAGTATGAATTTTTTTTTTTTTTTTATCTTGCCAAAATGTATAAATATATTATATAAAATGGAAATAAGACTTTCGTAATCAATAATGTAATAAATACCCAACAATTGTTTACTCTCTTAATAATCTATCTCAAATTTTTGGAGCCACCTTGTATTACCACATAAATGAACCTTAATTTTGCGGTAATATTTGAATTATATGCAACTATAAGTGTGTATTTACCAGTACGCTATTTCTAAAACACGAACACACAATACCTATATCAAGTTCTGGGCGAAACTTGAAAAAATACAAGAGAAGGACCTAATAATCAAATAATATACAAGACAAAGCCACACAAAACATATGCAATAAATAAACTCCTAAAAATACCTATGGTTAAAAAAAATTGTGCCACAATTGGTAAAAAATGTAGTGTCAATATTATATTTCGTGGCCCGCAATAATTTCACTAACCGAGTGATCCAACCTATATGATTGTATCAGTAAATCAGATTTACTTTACCATGTATTTCTCAACAAGTTAATATTTTATGGTTTATATGAAGGAACAATGTAGACACTTTACTTCAAAAATATCCAAAAAACGAACACGATAATTTCTTCTAAGATTTTTTTTTGTTATTATTTTATTTTTCAAAGAAACAGATTTAATTAACTGTTAACATTTTACTAACACGCTATGTTTAAACGTAAATTCCAAAAAGTGTCTCAAATGCATAATTCCCATTTGACTGGAACACATCACTTTTTCCTAGAAAAGTTATTAATACCCGTAAAATATTTCCATATAATAATTCGCACTATCCACCAAAAAATATTTTCCAGTACATTCGCAAACATCTAAAAATCAAACTTAAAGTAAAAATAATGTTCACCCTTTTTCCACCGTAATCTACGTTAGGGCGCCATTTTTATTACCTTAACAAACCCTGACGCCAATTACTAAAAATACAAAATATATATCCGCATATGACCTACAGATAAGATTACTTATTTCGGGACGGGAATAAGTTTCCCCAGATATATATTTAATTTCTAAAACGTAACGGGCTGCTGGCAATAAAAAAAAATTAGTTTATAGTGAGTGGCGATGGTAGCCACGCACTCCAGCCAACTAGTCGGTGGGGGAGTAAGTAAGAAGGGTGATTATGTTAAAGCTGAATGTACTGGGAAGATATTAGGTGGAATAAAAAAAAACTAGAGACTACAAATAAATAATTCATAATAAATTTAATAACAGGTTTGAATATCAGTAGTTGCTTTTAAAATACATGTAAACGGGTACACAAGACGTTAATAAAATACTGCAGCGCGCGAATGTGATCACTTTCGTCGATACAGGCAGGTTATATAACTGATATTTCAGTGTTACCAAATAAGATAAAATACAGTACGTACGTTCTTAACAAGCTAAAAAGATAATATGTGGTAATAATGCTTTCATTACACAATTATGATATTCTCTAATAAAAAAGACAAGGAACGACTATGTCGACTTTCGTCGATACAGGCGGGTTATATAGCTGATATTTCAGTGTTACCAAATAAGATAAAATATAGTACGTACGTTCTTAACAATCTAAAAAGAGACTATGTTGTAATAATGCTTTCATTAACACAATTATGATATTCTCTAAAAAAAAAAACAGGAACGACTATGTCGAATATCCTAGATTTTTCTCTGAACATAGGTTGAATAGTGATAAAATATTATTATATGGTACAACATACGAAATTTGCGGCAAGTAAATAATAGGTATATATATATACACACATATATATATATATATATGTTTACATCACACAAGACTTGTGACACTTATCTGTGTTCCAGCGAGGGAAGGGTAGTTTTCTAAGAGGAGCCGACGATTTCAGTGTAGCACATATAGCAGCGACAGCAGTGATAACCAGGGGCTGGATCTTCTTATATAGACGAAACCGGAGGAGGTGATAATAAAATACCCAGAAAATAGAGGGAAAAGAAAAACCCTGAAATAAAGCGAATGACACAATTACATAACCGTGAGTAAATACTGGCTCAAATTAGTATACTCACTTCTACACCCTGTAGAAGGTTTCTCTGCGTATATCAACTTGTCTGGAGGGTTGATTTTTTTTGCAAACAATTCTGAAAAGAAGTAAAAGAATCCCTGTAACATCTCTCACTTAAAATGGAAGATAAAAAGGACTTACCACGAGCTGATAATAATCCGTATAAAACGACAATTGTGGGAAAAACTACATAAATCTTCTAACAGAAAACTTTCCTCACAATTTTAGCTACTTTAATAATATTACTCCCAATTTAATGGATATTTCACAGTAATTAATTATTACTAAAGCAACACAACTCGGACACTATGGATTTGAATCGAACCAATTTGCAAAACGACACTCTCGCTCCAGAAAACGAGTACGGCGTTTTATATGAGGACAAGAAAAAAAGCCATCAATAGAAAAACTCGGAATGCTCTAAAAACTCATTCAACTTACAAACACCAAACATACAGTGACCACCACAACATATGACCTTATAATATTAATGTATTATTTAAATATAAACTGATGAGGCATTTCACAGACTATCTTTGATGGAGAAAAAAAAAATGTAATTAGGGGTTCTGAACTTAAAATAAATTTGACCCGTAACATCCTGTATGTAAAATAGCTTTTTAAGCCCTGGTAACTGTAACTATGTAATTAGAATAGAGAACTTTTAGAATAAACCGTATCCTGTTCACATATCCTGAATAAATCTAATTGTGATATCAACTGTGCCTTTTATTCCGCTACGAAGTCTAATTTTCCCAACGACCCACTGGAATATTCCGTTTCTTCACTGTAGCTGCCTGAGTAGTGGTGTTTCTGCACTATAAACGGAAACTGGCGCCCGAGTAAAGCACCGCCGCCGCATCGAGTGCCATAGTGGCAATTCGGCCATTTTGCCTACAAACCGAAGTAGGTACGTCACAATATACATATAAACTTGATTTTGCTGCAACAGTCACTTCTAACCTCTAATCACATGAAAGAGTTGTCAACGGTGCAACTATTCAAGCGAAAAAATTCTGAATATTTATACTATCTCTTTCTTTCTTGAATAAACAATGTTCATCTGAGAATAGCTGTATAGCTTTATCTCTTTCTTCCCAATTATAATAGCTTTAGTAAAATTTTGCAATAAAATTTGCGAAACTGTAAATTATTTGTCAATTTCCACTTTATTTTATTTTATTACACTACAACTAGTTTCATCCCATTCGGACATTATCAAGGATGAAACTAGTTGCAGTCTAATAAAACAAAATAAAGTGGAAATTGACAAGTAAGTTACAGTTTCGCAAATTTTATTGCAAAATTTTACTAGAAATGGATTTCCACAAAGTAACTTCATCTTCAATCAACTATTTATAATAGCTTTGTTCAAAAACTATTACACTAGTGTAATGCAGTGGCACATAGTGTAGTGTAGTGTAAGTTTATTTTGCTGTGACACTACATCAGTGTAGTGCAGTTTGTAAAAAGTGTAAATTGTCTGCATAAAATTAGTTTCTGAACATATTTTGATCATGATGATCCTGTTGTGCTTATTTTTTTTTAAGCATTAAAGTAAATTGGTACTAAAACAGATAACAGATATCTAATGGAGAGATTAGTTTGATCAGAATTGGTATCATCTGATGATGATTCCGATGACTCCAAATGAAGACCATTTATACAGAAAAAAACGTTTACTATTAAGTATTTGTACAACACCATTGACACTGAGAAGCAGAGTAGATATAGAGTAGACTCACTTCCGGTATTTATGAATGAAATGCCGAGATATTTTTTCGTGACCTTCACTTGGTGTGAGACTATCTTCCCACGCATTGTTTAGTGTGAGACTATCTTCGGATTAAAGAGAACAGGTGACAACAAGTCAATGGCGTGCAAGTAGGTAAATTAAAGGATAAAAATGAAATATTTAAATTATTATTTAAAACTTCAGATAAAATTTCTTAATTCACAAACTTAAACATTTTTCAAGTACTAGGTATTATAAGAGTATATTTTTCATCAAAAGTATTTTTGTATGCGTATTAGTAACATTTTAATAATAATAATAATAATAATAATAATAATAATAATAATAATAATAAATAAGGCTCTCTGTCGTCGAGTCTTAGAAGAGCCAGACGAAGTGTGCCCGGCAATCAGTACGGAAGAGGTTCAACAAGCACTTGTTGGAACCAAGAACTTCGCTGCCCCGGGTCCAGATGGTATAAACAACTGGTGGTGGAAGAAGTTTCCTTCCACCCACGGCCATCTGGCCCGAGTTTTCAACTCATGGTTGAACGAGGGGCAGCAAATTCCGGACTGGTTTGTCGAGGGGCGAACTGTGCTAATCCCCAAAAAGGGGGATCTGTCTGACCCAAAAAATTATAGACCGATTACCTGCCTCAACTCCTGCTACAAGTTATTTACTAGTATCTTGTATACCAGGATGTTGAGGTCTGTTGATCCGGTCTACTAACAGATAAACGAACAGCGTGGTGCCAAGAAGGGCCTGGCAGGTTGCAAGGAAAACCTGCTGATAGACCGCTGTATTACACAGGATTCTGTGCAGTACAAGCGGAATCTATCAATGGCCTGGATTGATTATCGCAAGGCATTTGATACAACATCCCACGAGCTTTTGTTACACTTGCTCGGATGTCTTGCGGTACCAGCACCACTAGTGAGATGCATCGAACAACTGTTGCCGCTTTGGAGAACTCGCTTCACCATAACATCCGGTGCCGAGCGAGTTTCGACAGAGTTGGTGACATTTAAGAGAGGAGTGTTTCAGGGTGACTCTTTGAGTCCGCTCCTCTTCTGCATCTCACTGCTGCCGCTGTCTATTGGACTCCGCCAAACCCGCGGGTATCAGTGTGGGCCACCCAGCAACCGGAGGCATAAGGTCACCCATCTATTTTATATGGATGACCTTAAACTCTATACCTCCGGAGAGCGAGAACTTCAAAATGCTCTCAGGGTGGTCGAGGAATACACGAGGGCAATTGGAATGGAGTTTGGGTTGGACAAATGCGCAGTCGTCCACCTCAAGAGAGGACGATGCGGGGAATTCCATGAAGATGCGCAGCTCGCAGACGGAAGCATCCTACGACATCTGGATGCCGGAGAGACCTACACATACCTGGGTGTGGAACAACGACACATCCAGGATGTGAACCAAATAAAGGAATCTCTCCGTGGCAAGTACAGACACCGACTCCGAAAGATTTGGTCTTCTGAACTTTCGGGGAAGAACAAGGTGTCTGCCACTAATATGCTTGCCGTTCCGATTCTGCTCTACTCCTTTGGAGTAGTTAAATGGCGAGTAGATGAGCTGCGCCAATTGGACAGGGATACCCGCAAGATGATGAATATCCATAGGAGTATTCATCCTAGATCGTCCGTTCCTCGTGTGTACCTCCCACGTCAACGGGGAGGCCGAGGACTCTTGAGTCTGGAGTGTATGCATGGCAGAGTAGCACTAAGTATGGCATGTAACATCCTAAGGAGCTCGGATCCGCTCCTACGGTTAGTGAGAGATCATGAAACCGTGGGAGTTGGCGCTTTATTGTTTAAGGCAGCACAGAGGGCCGCAGATGAACTCGGTCTCGTGTTCGACTACAGGCGAGGAGGCAGGCGAGGTGCTGATGCAGAATCAATTACTGAGCTTCCGCCGAATCGTCTGACAGCCCAAATCAAAGCTGCCGAACAGAGGAATCTGTTCAGGCAGCACGTCGATAAACCCCTGCACGGTGTTTTCTATAACAACATAGAAGCACTGGGTTTATCGACAGAGCTGACCTTCGCATTCTTAAGGTCAGCGGGGCTGAAGTCGGAGACCGAGGGATTCATTGTGGCCTGCCAAGATGGTGTTATTAACACATTGGTCTATCGGAGTCGCGTGATGGGTGTAGAGGTTCCTGATATCAACTGCAGGACCTGCCGTCAGGCGCCGGAGTCGCTCATGCATCTATTATCTGCATGTCCGATTTATGCGACTTCGGCCTACATCCAACGACATAACGCGGCTTTACGAGTGCTATACTACCATCTACGGCACTCGTACAAGATAGACCAAACACCAGTGCTGCCTTATATCCCCGGAGATATCGAGTCCGTTGTCGAGAACGAGAAATGCCGGATTTACTGGAACTACTCGTTCCCGACCGTCAGGCGAATTCAAGCCAATAAGCCTGACATAGTCCTCCTCGACCATCAGACCAAGGTGATGTATGTCATCGAGTTCTCAGCACCTGCTGAGACAAACATCGCCTTGAAGGAGGAGGAGAAACGGACTAAATACAGAGATCTCCGGTACGAGCTCCAAGTGCTATACCCAGGCTACTCTGTCAAGATGGTCGTCCTGATAATCGGTGTACTCGGAGGTATGAAGCCCACGCTGCTCTCCGCATTGAAGACCATGCCTGCCTGCCAAACATCGGCAGAATGGTTGGCTGGTCAAATGCAGAAAGCGGTCATCCTAGGATCCCTTCGTCTACTTAGGGCACACGAGTCTGGAATCTACAGTGACTAACCCTGCGGGATGTGGGGAGTTGCTGTAGATTATTCGCTGGCGCTCTGTCTGTGTGGTGTCGGAGGCCACAGGGAGGCTGTCCAGCGTTAGATTCGGGAAACCGAAAAAAAAAAAAAAAAAAAAAAAAAAAAAAATAATAATAATAATAATAATAATAATAATAATAATAATAAGGGGTGCAAAATGCGGACCGGCAACCTCCTCGCGGTGCACCCTGGACAGGGAGGGGCTATCAACGTTTAATAACTAAACTAATTTGCTAAGGCTGTGTCAACGTTAGTTAACCATTCGTTATAACCAGTGATAGTGGGAGGGAACGACCGATATTCGTATTAAGTCAATTAATCGCTATCACCACATCTGGTTTAACTCTTGGCCGTTGAATTCAACGCAGGTCGTGGCAAACCCTTAATATATCGAAGTCTCGAAATCGATAGATTAACGGCAACTGTCGACAATGAATGCTTCCTCGTATACAGGCTTCGCAACGTCCTGAACTAAAGATACAACACTAGCTAAACACTTTGCACAATACACAATTCACTTCTGACACCTGCCCAGACAGGTCTTGCTCGTTCACTCTTCTTTGGCTTCAGCCGAATGGTCAAACCGACGCAATTGCGAGGGTCGTTAGCTATGGGGTCAACACAGATACTAGACTATTACTAGAACGCAATAAGAAGACATGGATAATAAATAAGGGTATATATTAAACAATCATAATAGTACATATAGAGCCTCACCTAGCAAGGTCTGCCACCATAACCACGATACCCCCACAAGGGGTCAGCGACCGCGACGGCCGCGCTTAAAGACGAGTGATCGATTGCCGAAAGAGAATTATTACATGGACGTAACTGGCAATTTAGTGAGTGGGTTTTATAGAATTACTGTTAGAATTATACTAAAAATTTAAGGTAATATTCTCCAAAAGGGGTATATGCCGTTAGACGTCTGTGGATATTTCAGAAAGGGGAAATCTCTTCGAATGCTATCTCACAAGGCGGTCACCTGGTAATAATGGGGAAGTGCCCCGGTACCCGTGCGTACCGCACTGAGGCTTATCCTGGCTTGATTTGATCAAAAATACCGGACTTCCATTTTGCGAGATCATTGGGAGGTCTCCCACTATAGATATGGAAAAGACCCGAGACCATTTCACATCGCCACGTGGCGTCGCAAAATTCCGCTATTTCCAAATTTTATTCAGTTCCTAAAATTTCAAAATGGTGCTATCAGACACGATCCCGGTAGAGACGATGACCAATGGGTAGGCGAGGCCAGCTCAACCATCCTTGGAAGCCGTAGGTCACGGACTCACTAGGAATTCCAGAACGCGAGGGTAGAGTGAACCTATGGGTCCGTAGATCAGTGCGACCACGAAGGTGGATCAGTCTATGGTAGATCAGATCAAGAGCTACCGATCTACGGTAGATTCACTCTCGCGCCTTTGTGGAGTATTCCTGTGATCTGTTAGACCGGCTTATGACAATGATCATCTGCGCTATGATCATTGTAGTGGCGCAGTCCGTCCTTCGAGGAATCGGTACTGGCTGAGGACAATGCATGTCCTTGGTCGTCTCTACATGCTGCATCGTGCCTGGATGCGTTCGTTCAAACATGAGATATGGGCCGAAAAAGATAAAGGGAATTTTGGAAACTGTACTGAAAATCGTCTTATAAATTTTATAAAAAATCCTGATATGCATGGATTCATGCATATCAGGCAAAAAGAAGGAATTTTGGGTTTAGGAACTGACTTGAAATTCGACATATTTTTGATAAAAAAATGGTGTACATGGAACAGATGTTCCACATACACCATTCAAGCCTTAGCTTGTGTGCTTATGTCTAATTGGGATCTTTTACTTAAAACTACTTTCACAGCATCTCCTGGGTTCGATAACACTCCCCTCCTTTGGAAAATTCGTCTTTCGGAATCGATCACTATTACTCTGTGTCACTGCTTAAGATTACTTAATAATATTTTAAAATTAATTACTTCCATCAGGAAATAAATAAAAGAAATGGATATATGGATCATAGGATTTATTAACAACTCTTGTGGGAATATGGTGGTGGTGGTATGGTTAACATTGATAGATAGAACACAATACAATTTATACAATTATTGGCCGAATGGTAGTATGGGACTGAACATTTAGAATTTATAAAATTATTGGCCTCATAGGTTTAAAAGTAGAATGGATCATAACATTGGTAATTTATAGAATTATTGGTCAAAAGTGGACTTAACATATTTATCGAATGAACATATTTGGAAAACATGATAGTGTCTTTATGCACTGTTTTCTGAATCTTCTGTCTTGCTCTTCGATCTTCGTCTTCTGTCTTCGTCTTCGTCTTATGTCTTGGGAGTCCATCCTCTTGGAGAATACTGCACTCCACTGCTTGGCTCGTTCGTCTGGAATCTGCCAACATACCATTGGGACTGGTGGATCATTGCATTGGGAATTTATGGTTTGGATCTCAGGATAGGATCAGCATGCATCTATTTATGTTCAGGCTGTGAACATAAATCAGTACGTATTAGTTAAAATTGAAACAAAGGATACCGCAGTATCCGACTGTAAATTTGGACTTTAAAATTTCTGGACATAATCTCATCACTCTTATTTTCTCCTCGCGTGTGGACAGCGAAAGGAGAGACTTCTCTACGGAACGTCTTTAGAAATACAACTTAAATTTGGTAGTTTAACATTTGTCAAAGGAATTATGAGTCTTCGCTCTCTCTCGAGATTGAAAGGATTACAGGAATTTTGTGGAATATTTTCAGAAAGGATATTTGCTTCAGAGGAACCCTCTGTAAGCGGAATAGTCTGGTCAGTGGTTTGCTTGGAATCATTGGTTCGAATAGAATTTTGGTCATGTACTAGTGTGGAAGGATCTGGATCATGAATGGAAATATCAGCATGCGAAGCTGCTTGCGAACTGGTTTCCGGCCGTTCGGAAACGCTACCCTTTGTCTGCTTCGACGCAGGATGCCTCCTTACATTCGAGACAGCTACGCTGGCTGTATTAGGGGTATGAATTTGGACTTGGACGGGAATTGGATCATTGGAATGCTCTGGTCCATCGTGCGGATCGCCCACTGAAGAGTCATCGGAATCGTCTTCACTGGATGCGAATCCTACTTCCTCCGTTGGTTTCACAAGTCTCAGATCGTTCACATGTAATCGGGATAGATGTTGGTCTTTCTGGATAATATAAACCTCATTTGACACTTTCTCTGTCACCCTATGTGGCCCAGTCCACGATGGTATAAATGCTTGCTTGTCTTTCCGCATATTTTTAGCCATAACTCTGTCTCCAACTTTTAAAACAATAGGAGTGACTGCTTCCTTAGGGGCGTATTTTTGTCTATACTGTTGTGAATTTTGACTTTGACTGGTTAATGTGGGTTGTCTTTCTTGGAAATAGCTTTCTATCTGCCAGTCGCCTGCTTCTGCTAGTTCGTAGCCTAGAACTGCAAAGCTTGGTGTATATCCTGTGGAAGCGTTCCTACGTGTTCTTAAATTGTAAAGCATTTGTACAATGTACATATCCCATGTGTCTGTTGCCTGATTGAACATAAGAGATTTTAAAATTTTCTTGGCTTCTTGCACCTGTCTTTCTATTGGATTTGCTTGTTGATGATAAATGGGCGTATAAAAATTTTGAATATGGTTGCGTTTACTAAACTGAGTATACCATCCACTTTGGAAATGTCCTCCTTGATCTGATATGATAGTCTTCGGCAAGCAAAACCGAGATATCCAGTGCTCCTCCAGAAATCGGACTAAAGTTTCACCATTCACCTTTACGAAAGCTTGCGCTTCGGTCCACTTAGTAAATAGATCGACCGTCATGACTATAAATCGATTACCAGTGTCCTTAGCGCGTTTGTATGGTCCCAAGATATCCATACTGATCACCTCAAAAGGGTATTGAGGTTCATGACACCGTAATGGGGCTTCCGGCTGCACTTGTCGTCCTTTAACAGATTTGCACACTAAACAATTTTGAATATATTGGCCTACTAGCCTGGACATGTTGTTAAAATAATAGGTTCTAGATATGGTCCGAAAGGTTTCATCTCTTCCTGGATGGCCGACACCAGTCTTGTCGTGAAAATGTGATATGCTCTCTTTGATCTTACGTTTAGGAACCACTAAATAAATTTTGTTTGAAATCAATCTCATAAGTATGCCATTTCTCACTTGATGAGTTGAGTAAAATTTCTGGTCTTTAACCGATCTCTCATTTATAGTTCGTTGACTGAGTTCAATCCAACGACTAACTTTCTCCCTGATGTTCGTAGAATCCTGTTGACTTTCTATAATTGATTGATAAAGTTCCAAATGGGTGATAGCCAAAATATTTTCTTTTGATTTGAATTTAGGCGGAAACATTCGCTCTTCATCGAGATGCTCCAAACTTGAATTTTGAGGATTCCTACTGAGATAATCGGCCAAAAGATTTTCTTTGCCTGGACAGTGTTCAATTTTGAAAGAATATTCTTGCAACAACAACGACCATCTTGTAAACTTCGTTTTCTCATCTCGGTGCTTATCCAACCACAGGAGAGCCCTATTATCAGTTCGGACGATGAAAGGTTTGTCTGCTAAGTAAATCTTATATCGCTTAACGTAAGTAACCACACTTAGACATTCTAGCTCGTTTATGTGATATTTTCTCTCTGTAGGAGACAAGGTATGACTTGCATAAGATATAATATGTCTTTCACCTCCATCGCCGAACTGATATAAAACTGCTGCCATGCCTAGTAGACTAGCATCCGTCTGAAGAATAAAAGTTTTGTCCAAATCTGGTCTATGAAGTTCCAAGGGTTCTGCTAAGATCTGCTTAATATTCATAAATGCGTTCTGGGCCTCCTTTGTCCATTTATAGCGGACGTCGTTCGAGAGTAGTCTGGTTAGCGGCTTGGTAATGAGGGCTGCATTAGGGATGTATTCTCTTACCCAGTTGCATAGACCGAGAAAACTCTGAAGTTGTCGTTTATTGTTAGGAACAGGATAGTTCTGAAGCTGCAGTTTATGTTTATCAAGTGGTCTAGTGGTATCTAAAGTAATCTGATGCCCAAGATAGGTAATCTCATTAGTAGCGATTACACACTTATCCGGAGAAACCTTCAAGTTATGTAGCCGTAGTCGTTCAAATATCAACCTGAGGTGCTCCACATGTCCTTCCAAATCTTCACTATAAATGATGATGTCGTCTAAATAGACTTTACAGAAATGGTGCAAATATCCTGTTAGAACATCTTTGGCCATGAATTTTTGGAATGTGCACGGGGCAGTCTTCAAGCCGAATGGCATAACATTGAATTGATAGGCAGCTCCATCATGAGTAGTAAACGCTATGTAAATTTTGGATGAATCATCTAAAGGAATTTGCCAATATCCGCTCTTCAAATCAAGTACAGTAAATACTGTAGCTTTCCCCAGGTCCTTGATACTTTCATAGATTTTTGGTAAAACAGAGGCTTCGTCAAGCGTGACTTCGTTTAATCTACGATAGTCGATACAGAAACGCGGTTTCTTATCTTGTCTCTCAATGATGACTGGGGGTGAACTATATGGTGATGTGCTTGATTCAATAACACCGGCTTTTAACATTTCCTCTATCTGATCATACATGATCTTCTTTTTACTAGGCGACATGGGATATGGCTTTACATTGAATGGACGATGGTCCTTAACGATAATTTTGTGTTTAACACTTACGGTGGTTGCTTGAGTCAATTCCACCGTAAATAGATCAGAAAATTCTTTGAAAAGTGAATTGAAAATGGAGTTAGAAATTTTTAGGGTTTCCGGCAATTCTTCATTAGATGCTCTATCGGTTGCCTGATTCCAGAACACGGTTATACGTCTGTCTATTCCCACATATACACATTTCCTATGATAGTCAAATACGACATGTTGAGAATAAAGGAATGGAGCTCCTAATATGATTCCTTCGTTCAGTTCTTCGATAACTTGAAATGGTACATGGAAACGAACATCCGATATAAAGATGTCTAGAGAAGTAGTGCCTTGCGAATCAATAACTTGATCGCCACAAGCAAGAGCGAAAGTTTGAGGAGCTGATAGATTATTCATCGATGAGAGAAATTGCGGATGAATGATATTCCTTGTAGCACCGGTATCAAGAAGTGCGAACACAAGTTTATTATTAACGATAATTTTGATTCGAGGCAAAGGATAAAAATTTGATAAATGGTTAATGGCTTCTGATAGGATTATAGGTTGAAAGTTGGCAGGGTCTTTGGCATATTCTGGGTATTCTGACGTCAGGTCAGGTAAGTGGTCAAATGGGTTTATAGTTTGGGATTGGTCTATTGACGACGAGGCGTACTCGTAGGGCCGACTGGAGGTGGATTGCGGGAATTGCCCTGTTCCCGAACCCCCGAGAAGTTTCCCTGTTGTCGTCTCTTATAAGGATTGTTTGGACAATCGGAATGGTAGTGCCATTGGACATCAGGACAGAATCGACATGGAGTAGGTGGAATTTTCTGATTGTTGGAATTTGGACGGTTTTGATTGCTAGAGGTTGCCTGCTCTTGGAAATGGACTTGTCGGTTCCTGACGTCTTGAGTGTCTCTATTGTTATTCTCACTGTGGGGAGTATGCCAAACACGGCCATTATAGGAGTTGCCAGAAGATGATTGATTATAATTTTGATTTGATTTTGCCTTAGATTTGGTTTCGATTGAACGTGCCGCAGATCCTTCATCAGCTATATCTCGCTCTACCCTAGATGCTATCGATACAAGTGACTCAGTGTTAAAAATATGTGTTCCGCGTAAGCGAGAACGTATCTCCGGTCTGAGTTGGTCCAGTATGATACTGGCCTTCAGAGCTTCCGGTTTGAAGGGGTCGACCCTATTAAAAAGACATATTTTCTTGGTAATGAATACCGCTGATGAATCACCTGCATGCTGCATCTCTCCATAAAGTTTTGTGATTGCCTGGGTGTAGATATCGCCTGAATCAAATCTATTGCGGAAACGTTCAATGAATACTTCGTACGAAGTAATGAGAGTTCGATATTGATCAAACCATTTTCGGGCTTCTCCTTTTAGTTGCTCAGTTATTAAATGGAATCGGTCTGTACTGTTATTAATTCTTGCTCTGTGGCAATAGTCCTCGAAATTTCGGATGAAAGTTTCGGGACTCTCATGGTCTAAGCCATGATATTCCACGTTAGGACTACGTGGTCGGTCATAGGTAGAAGTTGTGCACTGTGCTGCGTCTTGCATAGCGTTTACAAAAGTTTGCGCCATCTTGGCGAATAGATCTTCCATTGATGGAGGATTTTCAGGGGACCTCAACGAGGGAGAAACATTACTGATCAGTTCCGGCTGCCGCTCCGGCACTACGGAGGAATCTTCCATCAACCCGGTCTCTTGCTCGTAGAAGCCACTAGGGGTCAAAGATATCAAAGGATTGTCGTTCATGACTACGATTCATGCAAGAGATGAGGTCAACCGAAGCACAGCCCCACGTTGGGTGCCATATCAACGTTTAATAACTAAACTAATTTGCTAAGGCTGTGTCAACGTTAGTTAACCATTCGTTATAACCAGTGATAGTGGGAGGGAACGACCGATATTCGTATTAAGTCAATTAATCGCTATCACCACATCTGGTTTAACTCTTGGCCGTTGAATTCAACGCAGGTCGTGGCAAACCCTTAATATATCGAAGTCTCGAAATCGATAGATTAACGGCAACTGTCGACAATGAATGCTTCCTCGTATACAGGCTTCGCAACGTCCTGAACTAAAGATACAACACTAGCTAAACACTTTGCACAATACACAATTCACTTCTGACACCTGCCCAGACAGGTCTTGCTCGTTCACTCTTCTTTGGCTTCAGCCGAATGGTCAAACCGACGCAATTGCGAGGGTCGTTAGCTATGGGGTCAACACAGATACTAGACTATTACTAGAACGCAATAAGAAGACATGGATAATAAATAAGGGTATATATTAAACAATCATAATAGTACATATAGAGCCTCACCTAGCAAGGTCTGCCACCATAACCACGATACCCCCACAAGGGGTCAGCGACCGCGACGGCCGCGCTTAAAGACGAGTGATCGATTGCCGAAAGAGAATTATTACATGGACGTGACTGGCAATTTAGTGAGTGGGTTTTATAGATTTACTGTTAGAATTATACTAAAAATTTAAGGTAATATTCTCCAAAAGGGGTATATGCCGTTAGACGTCTGTGGATATTTCAGAAAGGGGAAATCTCTTCGAATGCTATCTCACAAGGCGGTCACCTGGTAATAATGGGGAAGTGCCCCGGTACCCGTGCGTACCGCACTGAGGCTTATCCTGGCTTGATTTGATCAAAAATACCGGACTTCCATTTTGCGAGATCATTGGGAGGTCTCCCACTATAGATATGGAAAAGACCCGAGACCATTTCACATCGCCACGTGGCGTCGCAAAATTCCGCTATTTCCAAATTTTATTCAGTTCCTAAAATTTCAAAATGGTGCTATCAGACACGATCCCGGTAGAGACGATGACCAATGGGTAGGCGAGGCCAGCTCAACCATCCTTGGAAGCCGTAGGTCACGGACTCACTAGGAATTCCAGAACGCGAGGGTAGAGTGAACCTATGGGTCCGTAGATCAGTGCGACCACGAAGGTGGATCAGTCTATGGTAGATCAGATCAAGAGCTACCGATCTACGGTAGATTCACTCTCGCGCCTTTGTGGAGTATTCCTGTGATCTGTTAGACCGGCTTATGACAATGATCATCTGCGCTATGATCATTGTAGTGGCGCAGTCCGTCCTTCGAGGAATCGGTACTGGCTGAGGACAATGCATGTCCTTGGTCGTCTCTACATGCTGCATCGTGCCTGGATGCGTTCGTTCAAACATGAGATATGGGCCGAAAAAGATAAAGGGAATTTTGGAAACTGTACTGAAAATCGTCTTATAAATTTTATAAAAAATCCTGATATGCATGGATTCATGCATATCAGGCAAAAAGAAGGAATTTTGGGTTTAGGAACTGACTTGAAATTCGACATATTTTTGATAAAAAAATGGTGTACATGGAACAGATGTTCCACATACACCATTCAAGCCTTAGCTTGTGTGCTTATGTCTAATTGGGATCTTTTACTTAAAACTACTTTCACAGCATCTCCTGGGTTCGATAACAGGGCAACCCTCCTTGACAAATGTCGGACGTGGGTCCTCAGGGCTAACCATCCTGGGGACTCTTTTCCTCTGGTTTTCGACCGAGACAGAGGACAGGCCCCTCACAATCGAACCCAGTCGGATGGGGGTCAGAGACAGGTGGGAGGGGCCTTACCGGACGGTCTCAACGACGACGACTTGGCAAATGTACATGGACGCTTTAGGTGGACGGAGGGATTAAGGGATGACCTGCTGACCTGCTACGAGAGCAGCGAACCTGGGCGCAGGGGATACATGGCGCGATTACACCGGTTGTGGTGCGATATGCACCCGGAGTATCGCGCCTTCTCTCAACAACATCTGAGAGATCAAGTATCCTTCCTGCGCAGAACAGGTTACGTAAGGGCACCTCGTCAGCGTGAGGAAGTGCCTGCCGCACTTCCTCACGCTGACGCGGAACATCCTCCTGAGTACACCGATATCGCTTTAAGGACGAGGGTTAACCTTAACACCAGGGTTAACCCAAAGCCACAAGACCTGGCACGAATGAATTCGTTGATTAGTGAGGAGCTTCCAGAAGATGCCAACATCTGGCAGATCAACAGCGCGGTGTACGCTGCCGCCAAGCAACTCGTCCCACAACAGCGCCTGGCAAGCGCAGTTGATAGGGTCGGGAAAGCTAAGCGGCGCTCGAATCCAGAGTGTGGTGGATTATATAGTCGCAGGTAGACCATTTACACCGAAGGTCCGGCGAGTGGCAGCCGGACTGAGACGCCAACACCACACTCTATATCGCACAGTGCTGCAGACCATCAAGCAGCACCGTCTAGATAGGATTCGAGCGCTTATGGCTATTAAGAAAACTTTGGTCAGGCGAATGCGGAGTTTGGAACAAAACAAATTGTTTCAAACAAACCCGTCTCGCCTGTTCCAAGAGCCACAGCGTGTTGTCGAAAATCCGCCAACTGTTGATAATGTCGAAGCTTTCTGGAAAGGAATCTACGAAGTCGCGAGTCCATTCGATAATGACACTCCAGCTACAGCACACTTCGAGGCTCTCTGTCGTAGAGTCTTAGAAGAGCCAGACGAAGTGTGCCCGGCAATCAGTACGGAAGAGGTTCAACAAGCACTTGTTGGAACCAAGAACTTCGCTGCCCCGGGTCCAGATGGTATAAACAACTGGTGGTGGAAGAAGTTTCCTTCCACCCACCGCCATCTGGCCCGAGTTTTCAACTCATGGTTGAACGAGTGGCAGCAAATTCCGTACTGGTTTGTCGAGGGGCGAACTGTGCTAATCCCCAAAAAGGGGGATCTGTCTGACCCAAAAAATTATAGGCCGATTACCTGCCTCAACTCAAGTTATTTACGCGTATCTTGTATACCAGGATGTTGAGGTCTGTTGATCCGGTCTACCAACAGATAAACGAACAGCGTGGTGCCAAGAAGGGCCTGGCAGGTTGCAAGGAAAACCTGCCGATAGACCGCTGTATTACACAGGATTCTGTGCAGTACAAGCGGAATCTGTCAATGGCCTGGATTGATTATCGCAAGGCATTTGATACAACATCCCACGAGCTTTTGTTACACTTGCTCGGATGTCTTGCGGTACCAGCACCACTAGTGAGATGCATCGAACAACTGTTGCCGCTTTGGAGAACTCGCTTCACCATAACATCCGGTGCCGAGCGAGTTTCGACAGAGTTGGTGACATTTAAGAGAGGAGTATTTCAGGGTGACCCTTTGAGTCCGCTCCTCTTCTGCATCTCACTGCTGCCGCTATCTCTTGGACTCCGCCAAACCCGCGGGTATCAGTGTGGGCCACCCAGCAACCGGAGGCATAAGGTCACCCATCTATTTTATATGGATGACCTTAAACTCTATACCTCCGGAGAGCGAGAACTTCAAAATGCTCTCAGGGTGGTCGAGGAATACACGCGGGCAATTGGAATGGAGTTTGGGTTGGACAAATGCGCAGTCGTCCACCTCAAGAGAGGACGATGCGGGGATTTCCACGAAGATGAGCAGCTCGCAGACGGAAGCATCCTACGACATTTGGATGCCGGAGAGACCTACACATACCTGGGTGTGGAACAACGTCACATCCAGGATGTGAACCAAATAAAGGATTCTCTCCGTGGCAAGTACAGACACCGACTCCGAAAGATTTGGTCTTCTGAACTTTCGGGGAAGAACAAGGTGTCTGCCACTAATATGCTTGCCGTTCCGATTCTGCTCTACTCCTTAGGAGTAGTTAAATGGCGAGTAGATGAGCTGCGCCAATTGGACAGGGAGACCCGCAAAATGATGAATATCCATAGGAGTATTCATCCTAGATCGTCCGTTCCTCGTGTGTACCTCCCACGTCAACGGGGGGGCCGAAGACTCTTGAGTCTGGAGTGTATGCATGGCAGAGTAGCACTAAGTATGGCATGTAACATCCTAAGGAGCTCGGATCCGCTCCTACGGTTAGTGAGAGATCATGAAACCGTGGGAGTTGGCGCTTTATTGTTTAAGGCAGCACAGAGGGCCGCAGATGAACTCGGTCTCATGTTCGACTACAGGCGAGGAGGCAGGCGAGGTGCTGATGCAGAATCAGTTACTGAGCTTCCGCCGAATCGTCTGACAGCCCAAATTAAAGCTGCCGAACAGAGGAATCTGTTCAGGCAGCACGTCGATAAGCCCCTGCACGGTGTTTTCTTTAACAACATAGAAGCACTGGGTTTATCGACAGAGCTGACCTTCGCATTCTTAAGGTCAGCGGGGTTGAAGTCGGAGACCGAGGGATTCATTGTGGCCTGCCAAGATGGTGTTATTAACACATTGGTCTATCGGAGTCGCGTGATGGGTGTAGAGGTTCCTGATATCAACTGCAGGACCTGCCGTCAGGCGCCGGAGTCGCTCATGCATCTATTATCTGCATGTCCGATTTATGCGCCTTCGGCCTACATCCAACGACATAACGCGGCTTTACGAGTGCTATACTACCATCTTCGGCACTCGTACAAGATAGACCAAACACCAGTGCTGCCTTATATCCCCGGAGATATCGAGTCCGTTGTCGAGAACGAGAAATGCCGGATTTACTGGAACTACTCGTTCCCGACCGTCAGGCGAATTCAAGCTAATAAGCCTGACATAGTCCTCCTCGACCATCAGACCAAGGTGATGTATGTCATCGAGTTCTCAGCACCTGCTGAGACAAACATCGCCTTGAAGGAGGAGGAGAAACGGACTAAATACAGAGATCTCCGGTACGAGCTCCAAGTGCTATACCCAGGCTACTCTGTCAAGATGGTCGTCCTGATAATCGGTGTACTCGGAGGTATGAAGCCCACGCTGCTCTCCGCATTAAAGACCATGCCTGCCCGCCAAACATCGGCAGAATGGTTGGCTGGTCAAATGCAGAAAGCGGTCATCCTGGGATCCCTCCGTCTACTTAGGGCACACGAGTCTGGAATCTACAGTGACTAACCCTGCGGGATGTGGGGAGTTGCTGTAGATTATTCGCTGGCGCTCTCTCTGTGTGGTGTCGGAGGCCACAGGGAGACTGTCCAGCATTAGGTTCGGGAAACCGAAAAAAAAAAAATAATAATAATAATAATAATAATAATAATAAGGGGTGCGAAATGCGGACCGGCAACCTCCTCGCGGTGCACCCTGGACAGGGAGGGGCAACCCTCTCTGACAAATGTCGGACGTGGGATCTCAGGGCTAACCACCCTGTGATCCCAAACCCTCTGGTTCAAGACCATGACAGAGGACAGGCCCCTCACAATCGACCCCAGTCGGATGGGGGTCAGAGACAGGTGGGAGGGGCCTTACCGGACGGTCTCATTAATGACGAACTTGCTATTGCACATGGACGCTTTAGGTGGACGGAGGGATTAAGGGATGACCTGCTTAACTGCTATGAGAGCAGCGAACCTGGGCGCAGGGGATACATGGCGCGATTACACCGGTTGTGGTGCGATATGCACCCGGAGTATCGCGCCTTCTCTCAGCAACATCTGAGAGACCAAGTATCCTTTTTGCGCCGAACAGGTTACGTAAGGGCACCTCGTCGGCGTGAGGAAGTACCAGCCCCACTTCCACCGCGGCAAATTCCAGCTGACGAGGAACTTCCGCTTGAGTACACCGACGTCGCTTTAAGGACGAGGGTTAACCTTAACACCAGGGTTAACCCAAAGCCACAAGACCTGGCACGAATGGATTCGTTGATCAGTGAGGAGCTTCCAGAAGATGCCAACATCTGGCAGATTAACGGTGTACGCTGCCGCAAAGCAACTCGTCCCACAACAGCGCCTGGCAAGCGCAGTTGATAGGGTCGAGAAAGCTAAGCGGCGCGTACAGAAGATCGAAGTTAAAATTCGATCAGCAAGGCAACACGCTTCTCGAATCCAGAGTGTGGTGGATTATATAGTCGCAGGTAGACCATTTACACCGAAGGTCCGGCGAGTGGCAGCCGGACTGAGACGCCAACACCACACTCTAAATCGCACAGTGCTGCAGACCATCAAGCAGCACTGTCTAGATAGGATTCGAGCGCTTATGGCTATTAAGAAAACTTTGGTCAGGCGAATGCGGAGTTTGGAACAAAACAAATTGTTTCAAACAAACCCTTCTTGCCTGTTCCAAGAGCCACAGCGTGTTGTCGAAAATCCGCCAACTGTTGATAATGTCGAAGCCTTCTGGAAAGGAATCTACGAAGTCGCGAGTCCATTCGATAATGACACTCCAGCTATAGCACACTTCGAGGCTCTCTGTCGTAGAGTCTTAGAAGAGCCAGACGAAGTGTGCCCGGCAATCAGTACGGAAGAGGTTCAACAAGCACTTGTTGGAACCAAGAACTTCGCTGCCCCGGGTCCAGATGGTATAAACAACTGGTGGTGGAAGAAGTTTCCTTCCACCCACCGCCATCTGGCCCGAGTTTTCAACTCATGGTTGAACGAGGGGCAGCAAATTCCGGACTGGTTTGTCGAGGGGCGAACTGTGCTAATCCCCAAAAAGGGGGATCTGTCTGACCCAAAAAATTATAGGCCGATTACCTGCCTCAACTCCTGCTACAAGTTATTTACTCGTATCTTGTATACCAGGATGTTGAGGTCTGTTGATCCGGTCTACCAACAGATAAACGAACAGCGTGGTGCCAAGAAGGGCCTGGCAGGTTGCAAGGAAAACCTGCTGATAGACCGCTGTATTACACAGGATTCTGCGCAGTACAAGCGGAATCTGTCAATGGCCTGGATTGATTATCGCAAGGCATTTGATACAACATCCCACGAGCTTTTGTTACACTTGCTCGGATGTCTTGCGGTACCAGCACCACTAGTGAGATGCATCGAACAACTGTTGCCGCTTTGGAGAACTCGCTTCACCATAACATCCGGTGCCGAGCGAGTTTCGACAGAGTTGGTGACATTTAAGAGAGGAGTGTTTCAGGGTGTCTCTTTGAGTCCGCTCCTCTTCTGCATCTCACTGCTGCCGCTATCTGTTGGACTTCGCCAAACCCGCGGGTATCAGTGTGGGCCACCCAGCAACCGGAGGCATAAGGTCACCCATCTATTTTATATGGATGACCTTAAACTCTATACCTCCGGAGAGCGAGAACTTCAAAATGCTCTCAGGGTGGTCGAGGAATACACGCGGGCAATTGGAATGGAGTTTGGGTTGGACAAATGCGCAGTCGTCCACCTCAAGAGAGGACGATGCGGGGAATTCCACGAAGATGCGCAACTCGCAGACGGAAGCATCCTACGACATTTGGATTCCGGAGAGACCTACACATACCTGGGTGTGGAACAACGCTACATCCAGGATGTGAACCAAATAAAGGATTCTCTCCGTGGCAAGTACAGACACCGACTCCGAAAGATCTGGTCATCAGAACTTTCGGGGAAGAACAAGGTGTCTGCCACTAATATGCTTGCCGTTCCGATTCTGCTCTACTCCTTTGGTGTAGTCAAATGGGGAGTAGATGAGCTGCGTCAATTGGACAGGAATACCCGCAAGATGATGAATATTCATAGGAGTATTCATCCTAGATCGTCCGTTCCTCGTGTGTGCCTCCCACGTCAACGGGGGGGCCGAGGACCCTTGAGTCTGGAGTGCATGCATGGCAGAGGGGCACTGAGTATGGCATGTAATGTCATCAGGAGCTCGGACCCACTCCTACAGTTAGTGAGAGATCATGAAGCTGTGGGAGTTGGCGCTTTATTGTTTAGGGCAGCACAGAGGGCCGCAGATGAACTCGGTCTCGTGTTCGACTACAGACGAGAAGGCCGGCGAGGTGACTCAGTCACTGAGCTTCCGCCTAATCGTCTGACAGCCCACATCAAAGCTGCCGAACAGAGAAATCTGTTCAGGCAGCACGTCGATAAACCCCTGCACGGTGTTTTCTATAACAACATAGAAGCACTGGGTTTATCGACAGAGCTGACCTTCGCATTTTTAAGGTCAGCGGGGCTGAAGTCGGAGACCGAGGGATACATTGTGGCCTGCCAAGATGGTGTTATTAACACATTGGTCTATCGCAGTCGCGTGATGGGTGTAGAGGTACCTGATATCAACTGCAGGACCTGCCGTCAGGCGCCGGAGTCGCTCATGCATTTATTATCTGCATGCCCGATTTATGCGACTTCGGTCTACATCCAACGACATAACGCGGCTTTACGAGTGCTATACTACCATCTACGGCACTCGTATCAGATAGACCAAACACCAGTGCTGCCTTACGTCCCCGGAGATATCGAGTCCGTTGTCGAGAACGAGAAATGCCGGATTTACTGGAACTACTCGTTCCCGACCGTCAGGCGAATTCACGCCAATAAGCCTGACATAGTCCTCCTCGACCATCAGACCAAGGTGATGTATGTCATCGAGTTCTCAGCACCCGCTGAGACAAACATCGCCTTGAAGGAGGAGGAGAAACGGACTAAATACAGAGATCTCCGGTACGAGCTCCAAGTGCTATACCCAGGCTACTCTGTCAAAATGGTCGTCCTGATAATCGGTGTACTCGGAGGTATGAAGCCCACGCTGCTCTCCGCATTGAAGACCATGCCTGCCTGCCAAACATCGGCAGAATGGTTGGCTGGTCAAATGCAGAAAGCGGTCATCCTGGGATCCCTCCGTCTACTTAGGGCACACGAGTCTGGAATCTACAGTGACTAACCCTGCGGGATGTGGGGAGTTGCTGTAGATTATTCGCTGGCGCTCTCTCTGTGTGGTGTCGGAGGCCACAGGGAGACTGTCCAGCAATTTCTTCCGGAAACGGAAAAAAAAAAAAAATAATAATAATAATAATAATAATAATAATAATAAGGACGAGGGTTAACCTTAACACCAGGGTTAACCCAAAGCCACAAGACCTGGCACGAATGGATTCGTTGATTAGTGAGGAGCTTCCAGAAGATGCCAACATCTGGCAGATCAACAGCGCGGTGTACGCTGCCGCCAAGCAACTCGTCCCACAACAGCGCCTGGCAAGCGCAGTTGATAGGGTCGGGAAAGCTAAGCGGCGCGTACAGCAGATCGAAGCTAAAATTCGATCAGCAAGGCAACACGCTTCTCGAATCCAGAGCGTGGTGGATTATATAGTCGCAGGTAGACCATTTACACCGAAGGTCCGGCGAGTGGCAGCCGGACTGAGACGCCAACACCACACTCTATATCGCACAGTGCTGCAGACCATCAAGCAGCACTGTCTAGATAGGATTCGAGCGCTCATGGCTATTAAGATAACTTTGGTCAGGCGAATGCGGAGTTTGGAACAAAACAAATTGTTTCAAACAAATCCGTCTCGCCTGTTCCAAGAGCCACAGCGTGTTGTCGAAAATCCGTCAACTGTTGATAATGTCGAAGCCTTCTGGAAAGGAATCTACGAAGTCGCGAGTCCATTCGATAATGACACTCCAGCTATAGCACACTTCGAGGCTCTCTGTCGTAGAGTCTTAGAAGAGCCAGACGAAGTGTGCCCGGCAATCAGTACGGAAGAGGTTCAACAAGCACTTGTTGGGACCAAGAACTTCGCTGCCCCGGGTCCAGATGGTATAAACAACTGGTGGTGGAAGAAGTTTCCTTCCACCCACCGCCATCTGGCCCGAGTTTTCAACTCATGGTTGAACGAGGGGCAGCAAATTCCGGACTGTGCTAATCCCCAAAAAGGGGGATCTGTCTGACCCAAAAAATTATAGGCCGATTACCTGCCTCAACTCCTGCTACAAGTTATTTACTCGTATCTTGTATACCAGGATGTTGAGGTCTGTTGATCCGGTCTACCAACAGATAAACGAACAGCGTGGTGCCAAGAAGGGCCTGGCAGGTTGCAAGGAAAACCTGCTGATAGACCGCTGTATTACACAGGATTCTGTGCAGTACAAGCGGAATCTGTCAATGGCCTGGATTGATTATCGCAAGGCATTTGATACAACATCCCACGAGCTTTTGTTACACTTGCTCGGATGTCTTGCGGTACCAGCACCACTAGTGAGATGCATCGAACAACTGTTACCGCTTTGGCGAACTCGCTTCACCATAACATCCGGTGCCGAGCGAGTTTCGACAGAGTTGGTGACATTTAAGAGAGAAGTGTTTCAGGGTGACTCTTTGAGTCCGCTCCTCTTCTGCATCTCACTGCTGCCGCTATCTGTTGGACTCCGCCAAACCCGCGGGTATCAGTGTGGGCCACCCAGCAACCGGAGGCATAAGGTCACCCATCTATTTTATATGGATGACCTTAAACTCTATACCTCCGGAGAGCGAGAACTTCAAAATGCTCTCAGGGTGGTCGAGGAATACACGCGGGCAATTGGAATGGAGTTTGGGTTGGACAAATGCGCAGTCGTCCACCTCAAGAGAGGACGATGCGGGGATTTCCACGAAGATGCGCAGCTCGCAGACGGAAGCATCCTACGACATTTGGATGCCGGAGAGACCTACACATACCTGGGTGTGGAACAACGTCACATCCAGGATGTGAACCAAATAAAGGATTCTCTCCGTGGCAAGTACAGACACCGACTCCGAAAGATTTGGTCTTCTGAACTTTCGGGGAAGAACAAGGTGTCTGCCACTAATATGCTTGCCGTTCCGATTCTGCTCTACTCCTTTGGAGTAGTTAAATGGCGAGTAGATGAGCTGCGCCAATTGGACAGGGATACCCGCAAAATGATGAATATCCATAGGAGTATTCATCCTAGATCGTCCGTTCCTCGTGTGTACCTCCCACGTCAACGGGGGGGCCGAGGACTCTTGAGTCTGGAGTGTATGCATGGCAGAGTAGCACTAAGTATGGCATGTAACATCCTAAGGAGCTCGGATCCGGTCCTACGGTTAGTGAGAGATCATGAAACCGTGGGAGTTGGCGCTTTATTGTTTAAGGCAGCACAGAGGGCCGCAGATGAACTCGGTCTCGTGTTCGACTACAGGCGAGGAGGCAGGCGAGGTGCTGATGCAGAATCAGTTACTGAGCTTCCGCCGAATCGTCTGACAGCCCAAATTAAAACTGCCGAACAGAGGAATCTGTTCAGGCAGCACGTCGATAAGCCCCTGCACGGTGTTTTCTTTAACAACATAGAAGCACTGGGTTTATCGACAGAGCTGACCTTCGCATTCTTAAGGTCAGCGGGGTTGAAGTCGGAGACCGAGGGATTCATTGTGGCCTGCCAAGATGGTGTTATTAACACATTGGTCTATCGGAGTCGCGTGATGGGTGTAGAGGTTCCTGATATCAACTGCAGGACCTGCCGTCAGGCGCCGGAGTCGCTCATGCATCTATTATCTGCATGTCCGATTTATGCGACTTCGGCCTACATCCAACGACATAACGCGGCTTTACGAGTGCTATACTACCATCTTCGGCACTCGTACAAGATAGACCAAACACCAGTGCTGCCTTATATCCCCGGAGATATCGAGTCCGTTGTCGAGAACGATAAATGCCGGATTTACTGGAACTACTCGTTCCCGACCGTCAGGCGAATTCAAGCCAATAAGCCTGACATAGTCCTCCTCGACCATCAGACCAAGGTGATGTATGTCATCGAGTTCTCAGCACCTGCTGAGACAAACATCGCCTTGAAGGAGGAGGAGAAACGGACTAAATACAGAGATCTCCGGTACGAGCTCCAAGTGCTATACAGAGGCTACTCTGTCAAGATGGTCGTCCTGATAATCGGTGTACTCGGAGGTATGAAGCCCACGCTGCTCTCCGCATTAAAGACCATGCCTGCCTGCCAAACATCGGCAGAATGGTTGGCTGGTCAAATGCAGAAAGCGGTCATCCTGGGATCCCTCCGTCTACTTAGGGCACACGAGTCTGGAATCTACAGTGACTAACCCTGCGGGATGTGGGGAGTTGCTGTAGATTATTCGCTGGCGCTCTCTCTGTGTGGTGTCGGAGGCCACAGGGAGACTGTCCAGCTAGATTAGTACATAAATGACATGGTCAAAACATTGAAATAAAATATAATATAAATAGAATAAAATATATTCCTATAATCAGATACTATACGGTCTTACATTTATTGATTCATGATTCATGGTTGCTGACTTTAATCCTTTGACTAATGAATAATCTATAGATAGTACGGAATACATAAAACTCAATGCAAGATCATTAGTTTTCATGATCTTGGTATGTAGACAATTAAAACACACCAATGAGACAACACCCAAAACCAAAGCTGTCCAGAAGGGGGTTGCGCTTTTGAAAAACATATACACACACAACCATTCTCTTCGACATTGTTAATGTTGAAACCAAACCCGATGATGTTAGTCGTTATTGCCACTGCGTATTTTTAATTTAAAACAAAAATTTGATTAAATATTTCATACTTTCTGTACGATAACAAAATCCCAGATTTAAAACTACTGCGATATAAAAAATTGTCTTGGTACAAAGGTGGTCATGGATTCTAAAATAATTGTCGAAGCTATCGTACGTATTTTGATAATCAAAATTTGATAACAGTTGTGTTGAGGATATAGACAGCAATTTTCCATTTCATGATCATCATGACAATTTTTGATATCAAGAAATTATAAATATATGAAGTTAGGTTTCAACAAACAATATAGGTAGATAAATAAAAAAATTAATTCTACTCTATTCAATTTTATTATTTAATTTACAATAATTATTACACTATTATTACTCATATCAATGACAAGAAATTTTAATTATACCAATTTATCGTATCATTGAAAATTAAGTTTCCTTTAAGTTAAATCTTTATTGATATAGCTATTAATGTAACGAGATTATTATGCGATTTATAATAATCGAGGACGTTGCCAGGTGACGAGGCGCTAGCCGAGTCGCCTGGCATTGTTCGAGATGGTTTAAATCGCTAATAATCGAGTTACATTGTAACGATAATTTGGTAAATTACGGTTACAACTGGTTTCTACCGGAGACAATTAAATGTAGCTATGTTATGCGCGCGTCGACGGCACTGAAACGTTCTCGATCCTACAGCATTCCTCCTCCACCAGCTTTTTCCTATCTTCCGTACTGGTAAGTCGTAATTTTATGAATATCTAATTATTTTTCTCGGATGTAGAATTTTTCTGTATCTTATCGTTATAAAGTATTATTTGCAATACGTAGCCTAGTAAATATTTAGCATGTTGGTTATTTATTACAGTCAAATGTGATAAATATCGATTTAAATCGAATTTATCAATTGGGTGTGTTTGACGCCGGCATTTTAGCCAAATTTAGTGCTCTCCACGCGTGATTGATTTCATGCAAATATCTACACGTGGTGTCGTCTTGCAAGTTAACTTATGTTATTACCGTTCCTTATTATCTTTTGCAATTAAAATTTGCAATTATCGTTATTATCTTTATCGAGTTATTCATAAAATATATGCACTTACACAGATCTCTTTCGTTTGCGGAAGGTGGTAAAAAACTCTTCGAAATTAATAGTTTTCGCTTAACGGAAAATATTGGTTTTTATCTTATCTCACAATTTGATTATTGTAATTTTTCGTAATTTAATTTAATATTTAAATTATTCCCTGCTATATCTTAATACGATTTGAATTAATTAAAATTCATAGTTCCCAATAAACACAACATACGTGGCCCAATAATGGTAAATCACAAACTGCCATCTAACTCATCAATGGTACTTCGATGGCTGCTTAGTACTGGACTGTGCTGGACCGGAAAAAATATGTCCCACCGGCCATCAGAGATTTTGCCATCATTTAACCAGTAATGTGTCGCCACTGCTTAGCCTCCAGTGGTACTTCATTTAATTAATATTGGGCCATTATTAGACCACAATTCAGCCATTATTCAGCCACTCCAAGACCAATAATCTGTTACCAGTGTCTAACCAGTACTGTCTGTGCTATTGGCCATTTCGTGTGCCAATATAGGTACAGTGCTATCAGTGGCGACTGGTGAAATTTAATTTGTCATTTCTTCGTATTGGAGCGAGGGTCAAGCGACACTTTAAATTAACTACCTACTAAGACTGAATGAAGAAGTTCTGCAGAACAGAATTGAACTTGAAATATGCGAAAACAGTTGCCAAAAATGGGTTTGCTGCCCCTGATAATTTTGTAGATATAATTTGAAAAATGTTTGCCAAGCTTTCGTTCAGATTCAGATGTCAAATTTATCTACGGATTTCAATTTGTATTAATATTTTATTAAGTTGACATTTAAAAATACGATAAGTATAAAAATTTAATCAAAAACAAAATTTACAATCTGATATCTGAAAAAAATGTTTTGCAAACATTTTTCAAATTATCCACAACATTTATTATCAGGGAAGGCAATCCCATTTTTGGGCAACTGTTTTCGCAAATTTTAAGCTCAATTTTGTTCTGCAAAACTTCTTTATTTAGACTTGGTAGTTATTTAAAATATCGCTTGACCCACGCTACAATAAGTAGAAATTACCAACTAAATTTCATCAGTCGCCACTGAGCACACTGTACCTATATTAGCACACTAAATAGCCAACAGCACATATTTTACAAACCATTTACAAATTAAATAGATCCCATTTTTCAAAGCCGCCACTGACATGCTATTCACATTTTAGTATATGAACATATTAAATAAAAATATATAGCATTTAAATACAAATGTTACTTTTTCAATGAAAGGCAGTATATTTATATATTAACATATTTATTGTAAAACAAATAAAAATAATTTGTATCATTAAAACTATAACAAAAAACGTTTTTCCAAGGTGAACATAGGTACATATAATTACATATACATATGATTTTTAGTTTATTGCTTACCTAAATCTACCTAAGCTAAGATAAAAACTAGTTTTTGCCAAAAAGTGCAGGTGACCGGTGTTTGGGTAGATTAGGAGCGGCCTATCACAGTTATAGGGTTTATCTATACCAAAAGACACAAATCGATATCCACTCAAAAAGTTCAGCTGACGTACGTTACCTGTAACAAAGGATTATCACAATAATTATTTTTTTTTTCGTTGTTTCACTTCACTTACTAGAGAAACTAATTGTTCGGGTTTGTCGGTTAATAACCCTGTTTTCTTGATGTTTCGTAACTTTTTTGAGAGATATTTGTAATGAAGGAGGCGGCAGGAAAAGATATGACGGTTTTAATTTTTACTTCTAAATTACACGTTTGTCAGTACCTATTATCCATATTTCAAACACTTTACACTAACAACTGCTTAAACACTTTTCTTTACTAACGACATTGACGACTGACGCCACCACAGGTTAAAATGGCGAATGATAGTGGTGGTACGGAATGTGACGCGCAAGCGCAGACTCAAGTAGATTGCGCCGGCAATGAACCATTATTGGTACTGAAATGGCAATAATGCAATATATAAAATACCGGCAGAAACTCAGTAAACCATTATTGGTACTAAAATGGCAAAACGTCATTCATAAACTACTGGTAGGACTGTACACAACTTGTAATGGACCATTAATGCTTAACCAGCAACATCACAAAACCATCAATAACTCTACTGGGCCAACAGAATGCCACACATCATGTGTTTACTGGGTTATTATCTAATTATCGTAAATTAATTGAATAATTAAAGCATTCCTTACTATTTCTCACTCCAATTGGGAGAATTAAATAAAACTTATTGTTTCTTATCGTTCTACAGTAAATAGTAGAAATTAACTTTAATTAGTAATCTAATTAAATTAGTTATAAAAATCAGAATACCTAACTTTTTACTTTCTTACTTATTGTATTATTTTGTGATTCACACATTTTCTATTTGTGAAAAGATTGCGTTTTAGCAATATTAAAACTTAATTTTCTGAGTGTCTTATTGTGATTTGTCTATTTAATTACTGTTATTAAATTTAAATAATATAACAAATTTCTTTCTAACATAATTTCTTATTCAGAGGAATTATTTTTATTGCTTTAATCTTGTCTAAGTTATATCTAGAGTAATTTCTAAAATTTCATAGTTTCGAAATTATAATAATTAGTTTATTATAATTTATATCTTGAGTTATTTTTAAAATAAAATAATAAATTCATATCTTTGTAATTATCATAATTGATTTATTATAATTCATATCTTTGCTAAATTGTTTAGTCAACTTTTCTAGAGAAACTTGCCTTCAGTAAGTTTTTCCTAATTTTATCAGCCGTAAGCTAACTTGCATATTTCCAACTTTACTTTGTACATTTTTGACACTGGTATATTTATGTTTTATTGAACGAGACCAAGAAGAGGATTCGACAGATTCAACTTTACCAGACCACATCAGACTGAAATCCAGATTATCCTATTATCTTATCCAGGATTGGTTACATCTTTCCCAGGTGCAGGTGAAGTCTAGCTAGACCCAGAAGATCAGTATACACCAGCATAGGCCATCTTGGCAAGGGAATAGATCATCGTGGAAATCCTTGGAAATTAAGGTCTGTAAGTCTGTGGTAGAACATATTTCCATCATCAGGTCTTCGGTTCCAGCGTAACAAATAATTGCCAGTAATTGTTCTTGTAAATGTAAGCCTTGCAGTTGATAAAATATTTTTCCTTTCATTCATTTTTTATTGTGATAGCCCTTCAGGCATTTATTTCCATTGTTTTGCCCTTCAGGTAAATATATATTTTTCATCATTGTTAAGAGTAATTTGTTATTGTTAATATTTATTCTATTTGTTAATATACTTTTTATTTGAGCTGAATCGTTTTATTTCTCTTATTGTGAAAATCTGATATCATACAAATTGTTACTAATTTTTAGTAGCTGGCGCCCAAAAATTATCTTAATTTATCTTAATTTTACTTGATAAATAATTCCTTAACTTTTAATCTCTTATAACTTGCAGTTTTAAATCTTACTAAGCTAGAAACTTAAAGTGCACTCTTCAAGTTCTTTTGTTAACAAATCAGGGTTTTAACCAAATTTAATAATAAGTTTGTTAATTTATTAAACACCATATTCTGACTCACGACCCACCGGAAAAATCTGAGCAGCCGACAGGTAAAATAAACTTTGAAACCCAGAAGCCCATAAGGCAAATTAGATTTATTCAGTCTGGGGTTACAAAAATTGTCGTCCAACGTGTGAGGCCTGATATTTTATGAATTTAAACTGCACTATAGTTATATTGAAATCAGATTTTCTCAGGGAGAAATAAGCCAAAGTCAAACAAACAATAAGACCTGGAACCATTACCTAAATTTTCTAAGTATAAAATATTCTAACTAAGAAAGTATATGTTTCGTACTTTAAACATAAGTAGATATTTCTAAAACTGATTTTTACAACTATTTGATATTGACATTATTAAAGTGGTATATCTTATTTTATTCGTTATTATCTTATTTTTGCAAGTATTTTGAATTAAAATTGTGAAGATATTTGCGGCCGTTGTAAACATAAAAACTTGTTTACCGATTTCTTTATTTCCCTATTATTTTTTACAAGTAAGGTTTAAAGTATTTATGAAAACTTAATAGTGTTGGAATAAGAGATTTATTTACCTACCGAATTTAACTTTACATTATTGGAACTTTGTGCATATGGTGATTTAATTTTTTTGTCGCGAGAATAAATACGAGTTCTTATTCTGTACACTATTTATAATTTAACTTGTGGATTTTTATCTGAATTTCTTATTATCTGATTAATTTATTTGAATTACAAGTGATTGAAAATTATTCGTAATATACTGGGTGGTTATTTGTTAGCGTTACCTATGAGTTATTGAAATTTATTGGATTATTTTCGCATTTCTATTTTAACTTTTCTCTATACGTGATATACCAATTACAATTTATTATAATCTTGAGTTTTGTAACTTGTTAACGTAACTTATCTTTCATTCTCGTATTCATCTTATTAAGAAACTATAACATTATGGAACCAAATCACTTAAAGGTTGCCGAACTTACTTATGAATTAAAAGTACGTAATGTCGATCCGGTTGGGGATACGGATAAAAAACGGAAAATTTTACGGGGATTATTAAGTCAAGAAAGCGCGAATAGAAGTTTTGTACAAGGGTCAACAGTACATCCGTATAAATTCCTAGATGATTGTAAAGAAATATACGCGACGATTACCGATTTAACGAATGTAATTGATAGTTATCAAACTAGCGGGGATTCTTCACTTAAGAAACGAATTTCGTCACGTTTAACTCATTTATCGGGTAGAATGCAACGCTTGATCGCGAATAATGAGGAAGAAGAAGTCAAAAAGGGCGAATTGCAAATTCTAATTTTAGAATTGGAGGGTGATTTTGCTTTTAAAGACTTGCCGACTACTTCCACTCCTATTGAACCGACTCCACCTGTTTCGCATACGTTTAATGTGCAATCTATACCTCCATATAAATGGAATGTCACTTTTAGCGGATCAACCGAAAACGAATCTCTTACGGCTTTTCTAGAAAAAATCGAACTTTTACGTCAAGCGCGAAAAATCTCTAAAACCGAGTTATTTTTGTCAGCATGTGATTTGTTTACTGGATCTGCTTGGATTTGGTTTACAAATAATCATAAGAAAGTTAGTAATTGGGATGAGTTAGTAGCAAAATTAAAGCAGGATTTTTTACCTTATTGTTATGAGGACGAGTTATTACAAGAAATTAATAATAGGACGCAAGGTCCTAATGAACGTGTTGCTATTTTCATTGCGTCAATGGAAGGGTTATTCAATCGTCTACCGATTAAACCAAGCGAAGTTGTTATAGTGAATAAAATCAGACGGAATTTATTACCTTATTATATTTCGAGGTTAGCATTAGCACAACCCACCACTGTATCTGAATTGTCGGACTTATGTAAAAAATTAGAGGAATCTCGTACTTGGTCAAACCGTTATAGAACACCACCACAGCCTAAAGGAGGGTTATTAGAACCTGACTTAAGTTGTATAGCTTCGAGTTCAAATACTCAATTTAAAAATAACCATTCATTTTTCAATAAAAATTCATTTCCTAGTGATAAAAATTCAAGAAGTAATTCTAGTAATCAAGTAAATTTTTCTGCAGTATCGCATCTTAAATGCTGGAATTGTGATAAAGTAGGGCATTCCTACAATACGTGTCGGAACCCACGAAAACTATTTTGTTTTGGGTGCGGGTTGAAAAATACTACAAAGTTTCGGTGTACAAAATGCAGTCCAAAAAACGAATTGAGCGGGGACGTGTCACTGGATGTCGTTGCCTCAGCCTCCACTTCCGAAAATCGTCCAGTTACAAACCAAAAACTCAAAATATCAAAAAAAGGAAAGAAATAAAACAATCAGTGTCTGATTGGCAAAAGTGGCTTTCGACGGTGAAACACTTTTATCAATCCCTTCCTACTATGAATCCTATTTGTGTAAAGAAACCTAATGATAATCGTCCCTATTTTAATGTTCAAATTTCCGGTGTTAACATTTTAGCGTTAGTAGACAGCGGTAGCTCTGCTTCTGTATTGGGTTCTTCGGGATATTATTTGCTACAGAAATTAAAGATACCTATACAGTATGAAAATTATTTTAATGTAACCACTGCTGATGGTACGTCACAAAATGTGTTAGGCTATATTTCGGTTCCGGTATGTTTAAATGATGTTTCGCAAGTAATGAAAATTTTAGTAATTCCGTCAATGACTCACACTTTAATTTTAGGAGTAGATTTTCTAAAAGAATTTCAGATAAATGTAGATTTCAAGGATCTTACCTATAATTTACCTATTTCTCTTTGTACGGTTAATACAATTCAAACAGTACACGATTTATCTTCAGAAAATAAAAAGTCCTTAGATAAGGTTGTTAATATGTTTTCCGAAATTGCTCCTTCTGATCGTCTGGGACTTACCCACTTGATATCTCACACGATTGATACTGGGGATGCCAAGCCTATCAGACAGAGACAATATCCTTTATCGCCGGTTATGCAACAGCACTTAAATACCGAACTTGACAAAATGCTTGAAATGGGTGTAATTCAACCTTCTCGATCTCCGTGGTCTAGTCCTTTGTGGTTAGTAGAAAAACGTTCGGGAGAATATCGCATATGTTTCGACGGGAGAAAAGTCAATTCAGTAACTGTAGATGACTCATATCCTATGCCGTTAATTGACAGTATTTTAAATAAACTTCGTGATTCAAAGTTCCTTACCTCCATTGATTTGAAAAATGCGTTTTTCCAAATTCCTTTAGATCCCGCGTCACGACCAAAGACTGCCTTTGCTGTTTACGGCAAAGGATTGTTTGAATTTCGCACTATGCCTTTTGGTCTAAGTAATGCACCAAAAACTATGGCTAGGTTAATGGACCAAGTCATTGGACCTTCACTTGAACCTTTTTGCTTTTGTTATTTGGATGATATTATTATAGCTACCCCCGACTTTTCGACTCACTTAGATATCTTGAAGCAAGTTTTCGCAAAATTAAAAGAGGCTAATCTTACCGTAAATCTAAAAAAATGTCAATTCTGTCGTCCCTCTTTATCCTTCTTAGGTTTTGTTGTCGATCAGCAAGGTTTAAGAACGGACCCAGAAAAGGTTACCGCCATTTTAAATTACTCCGTTCCGAAAAATACCACCGAAATAAAACGTCTTATCGGTCTTGTTAGTTGGTACCGCCGGTTCATTAAAGATTTCTCCACTATTTGTTCACCTATCTCAGACCTTTTACACGGACGTAAAAAGGGTCAGCCTATAACATGGACACCGGAAGCTAATCAAGCTTTTGAGGAAATAAAACGTCGTTTAACCTCTGCCCCTGTTTTAGCTAGTCCTGACTTTACTAAACCTTTTTTTATTCAATGTGACGCGTCAAATACAGGCGTTGGTTCTGTGCTCTATCAGGAGAATGACGGAATTGATCATCCTATTGCTTATGCAAGCAGGACCTTAAACAAATGTGAACGTAAATATTCAGTAACGGAAAAGGAATTACTTGCCGTAATATATAGTATAGAAAAATTTCGTAGTTACGTACAAGGCTCTAGATTTACGGTTGAAACGGATCACGCGTCGTTGTTATGGTTAACTAATATTTCTAATCCGACGGGTCGCTTAGCTCGTTGGGCGATTAGATTATCTCAATTTAACTTTAATATTATTCACCGTAAAGGTAAACATAATATTGTAGCGGATGCACTTTTTCGTTCTATTACCGAAACAGCTGTCTTAGATTTGAATAAATTAATTCCCGATAAATGGTACAATACCATGTTAACTAAAATACAAGAAAATCCGGAGAAATATCCTTCATATCGAGTAGAAAATAATATTTTGTATAAGCATATTTTTAATAATCATAGTTTGGTCAGTAACGTAACTGATTGGAAGATTGTCGTACCTACGAAAAACCGTTCGGAAATTTTTTATATGTTTCATGACGATGCTACTGCTGGACACTTTGGTGTTTCTAAAACTCTCTTTAGAATTATGGAACTTTATTACTGGCCAAATATCCGTAAAGAAGTGTATAAATATGTGCGTAAATGTCCTATTTGTGCAGCAAACAAAAGTTCAAATTTACCACGTGACGGTTTAATGGGTGCTTATCGGAATATTAACTTCCCTTTTCAGTTAATTTCAGCGGATTTACTTGGACCATACCCTAGATCAAAAAACGGTAATCAGTATGTTCTCGTAGTAGTCGATTGGTTTACTAAGTTTGTCTTAGTCCGTCCTTTATTTAAGGCTACCTCAACAGCAATTATTAAATTTCTCGAAAATGACGTTTTCCTTATTTATGGTGTACCACAAATTTTCGCTTGCGATAATGGCACACAATTCACTAGTCGCGAGTTTAAACAATTTATCGATAAGTATAAAGTTCAAAAGGTGTGGTATAATGCAAAATACCATCCCCAAATAAACCATACAGAACGGGTTAATAGAGTTATTCTAACCGCGATTCGTTCCTATGTAAATGAAAATCATAAAACTTGGGACATGTCAATTTATCAAGTGGCACAAGCCATTAGGTTAGCGAAACATGACATTACGGGTTATCCACCTGCTTTTCTAAATTTTGCAAGGAATATTCCTTTAACAGGGGATTATTATGGGAAAATTACTGAAAACGCGGACAATATACTTTCTATTGGAGAGAAAAACCAATTGATTGATGACATACAAGAGTTACCTAAATTATATGTGGACATACGTAAAAGGCTGCGTCATGCATATGAACGTAATGTCAAGCACTATAATTTACGTAAGCGACCTTTGAGATTTTATCCCGGTGACCGAGTCTGGAAAAGAAATTATACCTTGTCTAATGCTGCCAATGATTATTCCGCCAAGTTAGCGCCGAAATATATTCAGTGTAAAGTAAAAAGAGTTATCTCTAAATTAGTGTATGAACTTTTGGATCTTGAAGGAAATAATCTTGGTAAGTGGCATGTTAAAGATCTTAAGGAAAATTATGTTGAGTTGGACTCAGATGATGATTCCGATCCAGGCACCGAAACCGATCAAGTCGATTAAAATCTCACTCACTATCTTATCTTATTATACCTTTTTTTATGAATACTACTTGATAGTATTTCATTTTCGTGCCCTGTGGTAAGGGGTAACGAATACTACCACCGTGGATTAACCTGCGTGAGGTAAAAGCCCTCTAAACGGCCACTTATCGTGCAGAGAGGCTTGATTGTGATGGGAGTGGTTTCGTCACTGTTTGGCTACTTTTAATAGTAAATGGACAGGATGTGTCTGCTTTTCAAGAGTTTCTGACATCTAGTCTGGTGAGCCTTGCTAGCATAATGATTCTCAATGATCTGCTGTTTATACAAGTCTGTTTCATTGCCGGACAGGGAAATTAGCCACTGTGTTATAATCAGGAGCAACCTCGTCGCCTTTTCTTTTCTTGGAGCTACGCGTCCAATTTCAGTAATGGTAACTACTATACAGTACTGAGGCGGCAAACCACGTCTCTGGAGACTGACTTAGTGTCCTCTCCTTAACTTCTTTCTGGTTTTTTCTCTATCTCTCTCTCTTCTTTTCGTGATTCTTTTGGGCGAGTGTTATTTGCTTCTTGCATCTTCCTTGTTTTTCTTCATGGACTTCCGAGTAAGGGTACATTAACGAGGCTTTTCTTGCATCTAGAACTGCGCATAATGTCCTTTGGTTTGATCCCATTTCATCTGTGATCATGCCAAATGTCGATTGACTTGGATGTGTTCGAGGGGATTAATCACTTCTCCAATAGAACCCAGTATCTTTCCTTCCTGTCTATCTTGTCTTATGTCTTATTTTTTATTTTTTAATCCTTTATTTGGGGTAATTACGATAACGAAAATTTGTAACTCCTAGAGTTAACAAATTTTCTACCCGAAGCGAATGGGGTGTGTAACGATAATTTGGTAAATTACGGTTACAACTGGTTTCTACCGGAGACAATTAAATGTAGCTATGTTATGCGCGCGTCGACGGCACTGAAACGTTCTCGATCCTACAGCATTCCTCCTCCACCAGCTTTTTCCTATCTTCCGTACTGGTAAGTCGTAATTTTATGAATATCTAATTATTTTTCTCGGATGTAGAATTTTTCTGTATCTTATCGTTATAAAGTATTATTTGCAATACGTAGCCTAGTAAATATTTAGCATGTTGGTTATTTATTACAGTCAAATGTGATAAATATCGATTTAAATCGAATTTATCAATTGGGTGTGTTTGACGCCGGCATTTTAGCCAAATTTAGTGCTCTCCACGCGTGATTGATTTCATGCAAGTTAACTTATGTTATTACCGTTCCTTATTATCTTTTGCAATTAAAATTTGCAATTATCGTTATTATCTTTATCGAGTTATTCATAAAATATATGCACTTCCACAGATCTCTTTCGTTTGCGGAAGGTGGTAAAAAACTCTTCGAAATTAATAGTTTTCGCTTAACGGAAAATATTGGTTTTTATCTTATCTCACAATTTGATTATTGTAATTTTTCGTAATTTAATTTAATATTTAAATTATTCCCTGCTATATCTTAATACGATTTGAATTAATTAAAATTCATAGTTATTATCTAATTATCGTAAATTAATTGAATAATTAAAGCATTCCTTACTATTTCTCACTCCAATTGGGAGAATTAAATAAAACTTATTGTTTCTTATCGTTCTACAGTAAATAGTAGAAATTAACTTTAATTAGTAATCTAATTAAATTAGTTATAAAAATCAGAATACCTAACTTTTTACTTTCTTACTTATTGTATTATTTTGTGATTCACACATTTTCTATTTGTGAAAAGATTGCGTTTTAGCAATATTAAAACTTAATTTTCTGAGTGTCTTATTGTGATTTGTCTATTTAATTACTGTTATTAAATTTAAATAATATAACAAATTTCTTTCTAACATAATTTCTTATTCAGAGGAATTATTTTTATTGCTTTAATCTTGTCTAAGTTATATCTAGAGTAATTTCTAAAATTTCATAGTTTCGAAATTATAATAATTAGTTTATTATAATTTATATCTTGAGTTATTTTTAAAATAAAATAATAAATTCATATCTTTGTAATTATAATAATTGATTTATTATAATTCATATCTTTGCTAAATTGTTTAGTCAACTTTTCTAGAGAAACTTGCCTTCAGTAAGTTTTTCCTAATTTTATCAGCCGTAAGCTAACTTGCATATTTCCAACTTTACTTTGTACATTTTTGACACTGGTATATTTATGTTTTATTGAACGAGACCAAGAAGAGGATTCGACAGATTCAACTTTACCAGATCACATCAGACTGAAATCCAGATTATCCTATTATCTTATCCAGGATTGGTTACATCTTTCCCAGGTGCAGGTGAAGTCTAGCTAGACCCAGAAGATCAGTATACACCAGCATAGGCCATCTTGGCAAGGGAATAGATCATCGTGGAAATCCTTGGAAATTAAGGTCTGTAAGTCTGTGGTAGAACATATTTCCATCATCAGGTCTTCGGTTCCAGCGTAACAAATAATTGCCAGTAATTGTTCTTGTAAATGTAAGCCTTGCAGTTGATAAAATATTTTTCCTTTCATTCATTTTTTATTGTGATAGCCCTTCAGGCATTTATTTCCATTGTTTTGCCCTTCAGGTAAATATATATTTTTCATCATTGTTAAGAGTAATTTGTTATTGTTAATATTTATTCTATTTGTTAATATACTTTTTATTTGAGCTGAATCGTTTTATTTCTCTTATTGTGAAAATCTGATATCATACAAATTGTTACTAATTTTTAGTAGCTGGCGCCCAAAAATTATCTTAATTTATCTTAATTTTACTTGATAAATAATTCCTTAACTTTTAATCTCTTATAACTTGCAGTTTTAAATCTTACTAAGCTAGAAACTTAAAGTGCACTCTTCAAGTTCTTTTGTTAACAAATCAGGGTTTTAACCAAATTTAATAATAAGTTTGTTAATTTATTAAACACCATATTCTGACTCACGACCCACCGGAAAAATCTGAGCAGCCGACAGGTAAAATAAACTTTGAAACCCAGAAGCCCATAAGGCAAATTAGATTTATTCAGTCTGGGGTTACAACATTCAAAGCTTTATCGTGTCATTGAAATTTGAGAACTGTCAAAATATTCACGTCAATGTTTATAATTAACATAAAATTCGTATCTAGGGTATTATGATATGGTAACCAAAGTATTATATATTGTAACTAACGTTTTATGTGCTACTAAGTTATTGTGAAGATGTTGTAATGTTATGATATTTATAATTATCAATAAATATTTAACTTAAAGGAAACTTAATTTTCAATGATACGATAAATAATATAACATTACAACATCTTCACAATAACTTAGTAGCACATAATACGTTAGTTACAATATATAATACTTTGGTTACCATATCATAATACCCTAGATACGAATTTTGTTAATTATAAACATTGACGTGAATATTTTGACAGTTCTCAAATTTCAATGATACGATAAAGCTTTGAATGTAACTCGATTATTAGCGATTTAAACCATTTCGGACAATGCCAGGCGACTCGGATAGCGCCTCGTCACCTGGCAACGTCCTCGATTATTATAAATCGCATAATAATCTCGTTACATTAATAGCTATTACTTTATTTTAAACCTCTAATCATGTCGCCAAATAATTGATTTTCTTTTTTTTTTGTCCGAAATATCTTTAAAATTCTTATTAATATATTTAAGTGTATAATAGAGTCTCATTCTTGAGTACAATTTTATTAAATATAAATAAGGGAAATTGGGGCATGAATGTTGAAATTGAACATTTTTGTATTGATTTGAAAAACAGTGTAATGTTTTGCGTTGGACAACAAAACTCTCAAAATTATCAAAAAAAATCTTCTCTAATGAAGAGATATATTCAAAAAATGTATCATCTGGCATCATCAAATTTCCAAATAAATTTTCTGACGTTTTGAAAGCCTTCAGATGGGAAAATGTTGATGTTTCATCAAGATCTTTATGTTTTGTTGCAAAATTGTTACATACATCACATGTATGAATGGTTAAACATTCATACATCACATGTATGAATGGTTAAACATTTTTTAATTAGATATCCGCACGTATATTTTAATGAGTTTTGTTCATGAATATCGTGATTATAATAATCAGTTTCTACAACATTTTCCTGGGTTGCAACAATCTCCGGAACTAACTGTTCTTCTAAATTTTGCAATGGCAAACTATTTATATTAACTATGTCCTGCATTGTTGCAAGCATGTTAGCAAAATCATCCACACAGTTTTCTGTTCCAGAATGCATAAAATCAATTACAAAATGTTTTTTAAAAGCCCTGCTGAACTGAATTGGAGTTGGATTAACGGAATTTCCTCCCTGCTGACGAATACTGCCAAAAAAATTTTCTAGGCAGTCTTGGTTTAATCAAATTGTTTTAATATACAGGGTGATTCATTGGTAAGTGTACATACTTTACCTGCATATGTAGGTTACTTGGGCGTTTCCATATCACCTATGGTTAGTGGGCCAATAATCCTTAATTACCAAGATACAGGGTGTTTTATTGATTTTGCATATTTTTGTCTTGGACCATAACTTTAGAACCACTTGGTATAATAAAGTAAAATTTGGTATGTATGTTTTACTCAATCAGCCATATCGATTTCTCAATTTAGCAGAATCAAAATACAGGACCGGACAGAAAAAAATAGCCGAATTGTTAAATCTCAAAAACAACACCCTGTATCGAAAGTTTTAAAAATATGTTTTAAGATTCGGAAAGAGCATAGAAAAATAAGGCAAATAAAGTACATTTTTAAATTGCGCGTCTCCTTTTTCTATTTATTTTCTTTGATAAAAGGAAATTTTACAAAACTAAAAACCGATTATCTTATACAAAATAGCGTTTTTTTCTTTATAATAGACTACGAATTAATAAAAACTTTCATATTCAATAAGAAACCATTCATACAACGTAAGTTCTGAAAAGTATTCAACCATTTAATTAAAACCAACAGATTTACACATTATTTTAAAAATTTTATATTCTGATAGGTAGGCTTTGAATACAACAATTAAAATTTCAAACAATCAAGTGCGTTTCTGACACATAGTTTCTAAAAGCTTTGTTTAAATGTTCCTCACCTAAATAATAATTGTCCTTTTCCTCTGCGATAAAGTTTACTTAATAAAATTTTGATGCATTTTACTTTAAAGTTTATTATTCTTTAGGTGAGGAACATTTAAACAAACCTTTTACAAACGATCTGTCAGAAACGCACTTGATTGTCTGAAATTTTAATTGTTGTATTCAAAGCCTACCTATCAGAATTTAAAATTTTTAAAATAATGTGTAAATCTGTTGGTTTTAATTGAATGGTTGAATACTTTTCAGAACTTACGTTTTATGAATGGTTTCTTATTGAATATGAAAGTTTGTATTAATTCGTAGTCTATTTAGAGAAAAAACGCTATTTTGTATGAGATAATCGGTTTTTAGTTTTGTAAAATTTCCTTTTATCAAAGAAAATAAATAGAAAAAAGAGCCGCGCAATTTGAAAATGTACTTTATTTGCCTTATTTTTCTATGCTCTTTCCGAATCTTAAAACATATTTTTAAAACTTTCGATACAGGGTGTTGTTTTTGAGATATAACAATTCGGCTATTTCTTTCTGTCCGGTCCTGTATTTTGATTCTGCTAAATTGAGAAATCGATATGGCTGATTGAGTAAAACATACATACCAAATTTTACTTTATTATACCAAGTGGTTCTAAAGTTATGGTCCAAGACAAAAATAGGCAAAATCAATAAAACACCCTGTATCTTGGTAATTAAGGATTATTGACCCACTAACCATAGGTGATATGGAATCGTCCAAGTAACCTACATATGCAGGTAAAGTATGTACACTTACCAATGAATCACCCTGTATTTAAAACCTACTGCTGAAAGATTTTCCCATAATTGAAGCAATCCGTTAATTGTTATTTTCCAACCCTGTATGCATTTTATAAGATGTGTACAATCTCTTCCATTATTATCCATAACTTTTATAGTAGATAAGTAATCCAACATCTCTTGTAGAAAGACCTTGTGAGTTTGGTCATTCTTGAATGCACAGTTGTAAATTTTACTAGTAGATTCGTAACGAGAATTGAAAGTATCAAATAGCTTGTCAAATTTCTCTACGCATTCAATTGTGCCCATGGCCTCGGCAGGCAAATTCCCATAGACGCAATGAAGTTCCATTCCAGCAGCGACAGAAGCACTTAAAATTTGTGTTGCATAGCTAACCTTCATCTTCTCAAAATTTGAAGGGTTTAAATGTGCTTCAGTTAATTTATGAGAATATCTGTTATTTTTTGTTTTATCTATGTTATAAAATTGTCTAATATGATTCAAAGAAGTCGACTTGCCGCTAGATTTAAATGAATATTTCATCAAGTTATTCCTAATTGATTTATGTAAATGTGGGGGATCATAGAAAAAAACAATTTTTTCTTTATCTAGGTTGAAATATGGCTTATCTGCTGTAATACCGAGCATGGATGCAAGGGAAATAAAGTTGGAACCTTGATCAGTTGTAACAGCTGATATTGTCAAGCCCACATTTTTGGCATAACTGTAAATTTTTTCAATTCCTTGTTTCAACTGTTTTGCAGGGCAAGTACTATGTACAAAATAGTATCCAACTGCCTGTTTCCAGTTACTGTTAATACCTCTTAGCATAAAAACAGTAGCATTTGCTGCAGGCTTCATAATTTTTCCTTCACCGTAATCTTCAAAACCAATTACTTCATCCTTACCAACGTTATAAAACAGATGTGACTTTATTGATATTTCATCTATTGTAAGTATGCAACATTTATCTAAATCTGCTAAACTGGCTATTTTTGGTTTTAACGCTGTAAAGAAGTTTTCGTGGACTCCTGGATCAAATGTAATTTTTTCTGTCATCTTATTTAAAGTGCTCTTTTTTGATGGAATAGCAAATACTTTCGCAAGCGCTCTATATGCTTTTGGACCTTTAAAATATAAACCCAAACATAGTTTTTTAAATTCATCATTATATCGACGTCCTACGTTTCTATTTCCTTGTACAGCTTGCATTTTTGTAAAGTTTGCTTGCGCTGGTGTCAAAAACTTATCACACAAATGGAAAAACATTTCTTTGGAGTCATCTACGTTAGAAGAAGTGGATTGAAGATTTGCAATGATTTCTTTTAAGCGTGTGATTTTGTTTCGTAAAGCTTTAATTTGTTTTTGATATCTTGCTTTCCTTGGCGTGCCTCGACTTAAACCAACTGGTGTTTGAGTACCCACGGGAGAGGTTATTGGTGTTACACATCGTTCATCTTCTTTGTTGACGTCCTCTGACTCATCATCTGTAAAATAAGTTTTGCGATGTCAAATTTATGCCATTCACAAAGTAATGATTTTGTATTTTTCTACAAATGTTTTATAATAGTTAATTTTTAATTATCATTTTAGTTGCTAAAAGTCCTGGTGCCTAAAAGTGATACTTTTAAGTCCTGGTGGGAAATTAGAAATGATATTTATTAACATGTTTTAATACAAAATGTAGCAGAAAAAATCTTGTATTAAATACGATAAGAAACGTGTGCTCTGGACAGGTTGATAATTTTTGTCGCACACTTATAAGTTCTTGCATAAATACCTATCTTTTGGGGATATGTCAAATTTATAAGATTTTTAATACGTCTTTAACTATAATCAATATAATGATTATGTCATGTCCATAGAATAATGAAAGAAAATATAGAAAAATATAACAAAGAAACGGCATCTCAAAAAAAAAACTAAATAGACACTGTTCAAGACTAAAATATTAACCTGAGAGAATTATAATGTCTTCTTCTTCAATAAGTTCGGGATCAATAGAATTTTCTATATTCTCATAATCTTCAGCCCGATGACATGAATACAAGGCAGCGCCAGCGTTAGATGGTCCTAAAGAATTTAAAACATAAATTAAATCAGAATCATTATTAATCAAATTAAATTTTGTTATCTTTAGTAAAGGCAAATATTCTGCATTTCCACTTAGGCAATTTTTAACATTGTACTTATAATAAAAATAATAAATGATTGTAAGTGTATAATAACATACCTGGCATGCTGCATGAAGGATCTGATACTTTAATTTTTTTGGCCTGTGGCCCAGATAACTGAGATAACTCATCATTTTCTTTAAAAATTGTTGGAAAAGCACCAGGTACAAGTCTTTTTCTACAGGTAGTTTTAAACATTGTACTCTCGAAATGTTCTCCACATATTCTAACATTGTTTAAATTTCTTTGGCCATCTAGAAGGTCCTCTCGACCACATAACTTTGCCCACTCTTGAGTCCTAAAAATAATCATTCGTATCTCAATAGAAATAAACAAGTTCAACAAACCTTCAAATAGTTTAAAGAACTTTTAATAATAATAAAAAACAAATTCTAATTTAGATACGACGTAGCCCCTTACGGATACGATTGACGCCACTGGAGAAAGCGCAAACATAACCTAATTGTTTGGCATTAAAAATAACGCTTTTTTAACACAATTTTATCAAAATGTATTTGAATATATTAATGATAATTATTTTCATATCTACCTACCTTTCTTTATCGTTAGGAAACCTATAAAAACCATTATAATTAGATGAATTGTGTTTTATCTTTTATCGCACAGTATACACTGGGATTGTTGTCACACATTGTTTGTAATAAAATAACACCAAGAACACCACGAAGGCACAAAACACCAAGAAAAATACTTTGAAACAACTAAATAAAGGCTAATAATACACTTGAAAAGAAATAATGATACTTCTGTCACTGACAACTCTGACACAAGTTTTTTACTACGTCGTAGTCGTAGAATAGAGAGAGATAGATAGATATATAAGAATTGGATTGGCGCCAAACGCGAAGTCGGTTTACTGGTTGTTTACTGTGCCTCAAGCAAGCATAAGCTTTGTTCAAAAACCCTACACTAGCTGCACTAGTGCAAAATTTTTACACTGGATCCATTATTCTGTGTTCACAAACTCTAGTGTAGATGTGATCTGGCATATGTCAAAAATATTTGCAGTTCAAATATTCCAGTTTATAAATGACTTTGTTTAGGATTTATACAAGCATAATAATAACAAACATATCTTACATATCCAAATTGATATACTCATATATTTATGTTTCATCTCTAAACATGCTATTATTAAATTCATTGGACTTTCTTTAATAGGTACACTTGATTTCAAAAAAAAGTAGTACAGCTCTTAGATTAGGAAATGGGAAATGGCCTATTTCTAGTTGTCTAAATTGTTCTTTTGACAGTAAATTATTGAAATTAACTTAATAATGAAAATATAGATGACAGTCAGTTGTAATTACGTAAGTTTATACTGATAAATAAATAAATAATCCTATTTTTAGTAAATATATTTTAAATATAACATTTTGAATAAGAATTTAAAACACAAATAACAGTAATTAATATTTAGTCATTGCTCCATCCCCATCTAAAATTGCTTGTAGCCTCCTAGGCATTGATAAAACTAAATCTTCTGCAATTTGGGTATTACATAAACTTTCCCATTCATCTTCAATTATGGCACGAAGTTGTTCCGCATTTTGATGACGACAGATAATAAGATAATAGTTATATGTCCATCATTACACGACTGGAAAACTTTTGCGTCAGAAAATATGACTTTTGACCAAAAGTCTTCATTGTTCAACAATAATATTATGGTTGAGTGCAAAAATGATCAGTCCTTGTTTTTTTCCTCCGTTAATTTGTATTTTCTAACATCACACTTCAGAATGCTATTTTTAAATCTTTTACAGGCAGTAGATTTTGATGCGGGAAATTTTTTTTCCAAAACTGCATTCACTAATTAATTTCATCTTGTTACTCATTACTTCGTTTAGGCCTACCAGATCCATGCTTGGGGGATATAGTTTCTTTCATTTTCCCATATTTTTCTAACTTTTATCAGAGTGGATTTATTTATGTTATATTCAGAAGCAATTCCGCACCATCCATTTTCCAATTTGGAAACAATACCTAATCTTCTGAATTTCTGTAAGTTGTAAATATTTAAAATTTTCAAGAATGGTTCCCTAATCAAACTTGAATATTAATAAACTTCAACTTGAAAAAAATGTGACAGTTGACTTTTAGATGACTTATAAATATTTTTGCAAAAGTCATGTTTACATTGCTAAAATAAAGTGTACTACTTTTTTTTGAAATCAAGTGTACATTATGAATGATTAAAAATTATAAAATTCAAAACGTCTAAAAACAAATTATTAAATAGCTATTTATGTAATCAGTTACGAAAAGTATGATTTTATGTAACGAGTGTAAGTTTGCGGGGCGAGCGAAGCGATGTTTCATAACGTATTACACAAGATTTTTTCTGATTTTGACGAAAAATGGAAAATACAAGTTTTAATTTTGATCACTTACAAGCATAATTTAAATGACAATTATCTAGTAGGTTAGTGTCAGTTTAAATTATCTTGTCATTTGGCTTGACATTTAATAGACGCTGATCTATTTTGTGACGCTGATCGTTACTATTACTTATTTTTCGTAACCAGTTACATAATGCTTTTCATTATGTAACCAGTTACATAAAGTAGAACGTTTTGTCACTTGTTTCAATAACAAAATATGTCACTTTATATGTCAAAATTAGAAAAAATTTTTTTTTTAACTCACCACAAAATTCATTCATTATGGTCACCAATTAAAAAACGAAGTCCACAAGAAGATGTACTATCGCGGCCGAAAAAAAGTAATCGATTTTTTATCAAGTAGTATGTTTTTTCGAAAAATTTTCCTTTGTAAATGGGAGTTTTTACATCAGTTATGTCATTTAAATTATTTTGACAAGAATCATTGGTGGGGTCGTATTTATTAAAAAAAACTAATAAGAAATAAAGTTGTTAATATTTTTTAATTATAAGAAAACAATGAATTAGTATGGATTTGAGAGAAGCAGAAAAAGGCTACATCATCGCCAAACTTGGAGAAGGGTGGTCTTAACAACGCATAGCAAGTGAAATTAATTGCGGGAAAGGCACAATTCAAAAACTAAACAAAAAGACAGAATACCTTCCGCTATTATCTGTTTTGTGCAAATTATTCATCAAACTTATGATCCCTGGGGCGGTAAACTCGCTGTTGACAATTGTAGCAGGAACTGAAATATCTTTTCGTCGGAAAAGACCACTCACTTCCAATAACTATCGTTTTCATTAATAAAAGTATTTGCAAACTGCATTCTTGCCTTGCCTCTTTATAGTTAGTCGGGGCTTTTAGCTCTCGCAACCGCGCGTTTTCTTGCTGTCCTAACAGATGCTGGGAAGTTGGTTTGCCCTTTGGCTTCAATAGAATTAGAAAATGGGTTTAAATTCACATAGTTAATACCAGGGTATTGTCGTTTTCTAGAGTACTCTTTCTTGGCCGCCCAGAACCCACTGCCCTGCTCAGATCATGAGTTTCTATCCACTTTTTGTTTAGTTTTTGAATGGTGTGCTTTTGCTGCAATTAATTTCACTTTGCTATGCGTTGTTGAGACCACCCTTCCCCAAGTTTGGCGATGATGTAGTCTTTTTATTCTTCACTCAAAACATGATAAGGCATGATTAAGTAATAAAAAATTTATTTTTGCTTAATATGACAATGACATTGACACTAATAAAAAAAATATTGGGATTGATGCGACACTGAATAGAACCATAGTTACAACGGGAAAATCAGTCGATTACTTTTTTTCGGCGGCGATAGTACATCTTTCGCTATGTGGTGAGTTAAAAAAAAAATAATTTTTAATAATTTGTTTTTAGACGTTCTGAATTTTATAATTTTTAATTATTCATAATGTATTAAAGAAAGTCCAATGAATCTAATAATAGCATGATACGCATAATTTGATACGCATTTGTCTTCATTTAGTAAAATTCGAAAACAGACATCCAATAAATTGGAATGAAGCAAAAATTTTAACAAGAGAACCGGACAGTAAAAAGAGAAAAATTAAAGAATCTGCAATAATTTTACTAAATGAAGACAAATGCGTATCAAATTATTCTGTAGATTGTTAATATGGTTACCGATGCTAAAAGAAGAACTTAGCAACTTGAATATCTAATCTAATCAACTTTTCTGTGAGCGTAGTAAGTATCCATTGAGTATTATATTCTATGTAAGTATCTATGGTTATGATATAAACTAAAATTGTGTAATTACGAATTACACAAGAGAAAGACTATTTAGCATAAGGCATTTGCACGTGACGTCACATATTTCAAGGTCCTTGCCTGGAGGATAAACAAATAAAAACATCATAACCTCACTTTAGTTCCTTATATTAATATCGGCCCTTAAAGAACTGCTTTAATTTTTATTTTATTACATTTTGAGTAAAAATGTAGAGTTTTTGTATTGTGGTTGATTGTGGAAGCACCGCAAAAAGATCTTTGATAATCACAAACAGTTTATTCAACTACCTATTGTGCGACAGAAGAAGGGCTTGGACAAATGTTTTGAAGAGGGACGATTTAACCACATTTTCTTTACATAGGTTGCAGGTTTAACATGCTTTATTTTATTTTCTAGGAATTAATAACTTTTAAATATTAGATAACAGATATTGTATACTTCACATTTTCTATGACTTTGTTATACCTATAACCTATACATCAAATATGTACTATCGCGGCCGAAAAAAAGCAATCGACTGATTTTCCCGTTGTAACTATGGTTCTATTCAGTGTCGCATCAATCCCAATATTTTTTTATTAGTGTCAACGTCATTGTCATATTAAGCAAAAATAAATTTTACTTTTACTTACTTAATCATGTTTTGAGTAAAGAAGAAAAAGGCTACATCATCGCCAAACTTGGAGAAGGGTGGTCTCAACAACGCATAGCAAGTGAAATTAATTGCAGCAAAAGCACGATTCAAAAACTAAACAAAAAGTGGAAAGAAACTCATGATCTGAGCAGGGCAGTGGGTTCTGGGCGGCCAAGAAAGAGTTCTCTAGAAAACGACAATACCCTGGTTAACTATGTGAATTTAAACCCATTTTCTAATTCTATTGAAGCCAAAGAGCAAATCAACTTTCCAGCGTCTGTTAGGACAGCAAGAGAACGGTTGCGAGAGCAAGGTCTATTTAACTGTGCCAGTGCTAAAAAGCACCGACTAACAGATGATAATAAAGAGGCAAGAATGCAGTTTGCAAATACTTTTATTAATGAATAAGATCACTGGGAGAGAGTGGTCTTTTCCGACGAAAAGATATTTCAGTCCTGCTACATTGGTCAACTGCGAGTTTACCGTCCCAGGGGTCATAAGTTTGATGAAGAATATTTGTACAAAACAGATAATAGCGGAAGGTCTGTCTTTTTGTTTAGTTTTTGAATTGTGCCTTTGCTGCAATTAATATCACTTGCTATGCGTTCTTAAGACCACCCTTCTCCATGTTTGGCGATGATGCAGCCTTTTCCTGCTTCTCTCAAAACCATACTAATTAATTGTTTTCTTATAATTAAAAAATATTAACAACTTATTTCTTATTAGTTTTTTTTAAATAAATACGACCCCACCAATGATTTCTTGTCAAAATAATTTAATTGACATAACTGATGTAAACACTCCCATTTACAAAGGAAAATTTTTCGAAAAAACATACTACTTGATAAAAAATCGATTACTTTTTTTCGGCCGCGATACATATAATATTAGGTATAGGTCATTGAATTAATGTTTTCTTAACTGCCTCTCAAGTCACCGAAGTATCCCCCAGAAAATCCTAGAAGTTTGTGTTAGTAAAGAGAGACGAGGCCCTAGTTTTATTGTGGAGTCCGAACCACATTCAGGGCTTCAATAATTCTCTCTCCATTTAAATCCGAGGCAAATCATTCAATAAATTTTTTATTTGCTCCAAGATTATCGATCTTTGCAACCAAGTAAATACGTACTAATGCATTTATACCTATAACACACTGAATTCAAATATCAAATTAAAAAAGCCTGAGCAAAATGTTACCAAGGTTTACGATAAAGCACATAAAAATACGAACAAGATATCGAAACTGCACTCTTCGGTGTGTTTGTCCAACGAACACTATGTAGATTCAGTGATAATTACCTAGGTATTTGACTTTAAAATTTTATTAAGGTATTTTGAATAAACTTCTATACAAAACAAAAGAAAATTAAAATCGGGCATTGCCGACTGCGAATACCTATTTCAAGAATAAAATTTAAAAAATATTGAATGTGTATTTAACCTCAGCGGCATCACGTGGAAATAAATTGTCTACGCACTTTTAGTATACAGTTACTTATAATTAACGATATCTAGATATATTCAGCCTTATTCTGGTGACCATTAGTTAATTTTCAATATCTGAAGATAACCAACATTGTTTATTGAAAATTATCGATTTCATAAAGTTGTTGTATTCTGGTGAGACTATTGATTCCAGAAAGTCAATATTGAAAATCTATTAGACTGTCTGTATGCGTATGATATGAAGTTATTAAAAAAGGGTTGCCAATATTCATTGATCTACAATAAAAACACTAGAAATTGAAGAAAATTAGAGTATTTAACGTTGCAAAGTTGGAGAAATATTTGTAAAATGATAATTATTGTCAAAATATAGGTTAACTCTTGCCTAATTGTAAACATTCTCATTTTATACGAAACTACACAAAGAAAAAGAACATCAGAGGCAATTCCAAATATATCTAGGGTAGGTACTTATCTGAGAGTCGGAAAAGCTTAGTCTACAGATTCAGTCGATTGGCGGCTCACAGGGAAATTAATATCTTGGCCTACAGATTTCTGATAACTTCCCTGAGAGAAGAAATGCAAACCACACGTAACAATAAGTTACTTGGGAATACTTATTTTGATTCTTTGTGGGTCTGGCAAGAAGGAACTTATTTGATCTATCAAATATGTTATTGAACCTATACGCAGGGTGTCCCGGAAATAAGTGCAAATATTTTGCAGGTAGGTTCTTTGATGAGAATTAATGAGGGTCTTTCATATAAACTCTTTTAAAATATACGCCCCCCCTATCGAGTTTCACCCTCTTAATTGGGTGCAGCACCAAAAGCTAGTTTTTATAATTTTCTCCAAAATGATTTAACTTAGAGCGATAAAATTTTATGTACATATTGTACCTATAAAAGACCATTTCATGAAAATATTATCATCCACCCAATCTTCCTTTAACGGAGTGAAATAAGTTACACCTTGTGGTTTTTTTGCCAGAACTTTGATTGACTATATAAATATTCAAAAGTGAAATACTTTACTCGAAAGCCTCTTATTTTATTGTAAAACTTCTTTTTCTCTTACTAAATTTTTGTGTACCTTCTCATCAGTACCGTATTTATTTTATTTTTAATCGAATGCAGTTGAGTATAAAAACTTTAGTAAGAGGCAAAAAAGTTTTAAAATAGAAGGCTTTCGAAGTCACCCACTCAAAGGGGTGGACTAAAAGCTAATTTCATATTATTTTCTCCAAACTGATTTCGAAAGCCTGATCTTATTTTAAAACTTTTTTATCTCTTACTAAATTTTTCTATACTCAACCGTATTCGATTAAAAAAAATAAAATAGATACGGTACAGGCGAGAACTGTCTGTGCATGGTTGTGCATTTCATTTTTTTAATCTAATACGATTAAGTATACGTACAAAAATTTAGTAAGAGGCAAAGAAGTTTTAAAATAAGATCGGGCTTTCGAGTGAAGTATTTCTCTTTTAAATATTTATAGTCGATCAATCTGGCAAAAAACCGTAAGAGGTAGTTTATTTCACTCCCTTAAGGGAAGATTTGGTGGATAATAATATTTCCATAAAATGGTCTTTTAAGGGTGGTACAGTATGTACCTACATAAAATTTTATCTCTCTAAGTTAAGTCATTTTAGAGAATATAAAACTTGATTTTGGTGCACCCCTTTGAGAGGGTGTAACTTAACAGGGGGGACTTATTTTAAATAAGTTTATATATGAAACACCACCCATTAATTTTCGTCAAAAAACCTACCTACCAAATATTGGACACCTTGTGTATTCCCCTGCTAAGTATTTTATTTGGCAAATAAAGGTATCCCTTAATCTTTTTTTCTTCTATTGCTGAATTTTGAATGTTTCTTATTATTATATAGCCGCAATGCATTTATTAAAAAAATAAATTCTACGTTGGCCATCATAACCTTTAAAGACATAACTAATAACTAAGCTTCTAAATAGTTCTTTGTAAAACTTTGTAAAATTTCCAATGTCTTGTAGATAAAATTGCACACCAGAATTCCAATTATTAGTTAATATTCAAGGTCGTCCATTTTTCAAGAATATTGGTTATATGAATCAATATTGAAAATTATGAATGTACACCAGAATCCGAAATCTTCATACTTATTAGATATTTTTCAATAACCAATAATCAATAGTCACCAGAATAAGGCTGATATTGTCTGGAAAATGTTCTGCTGCATTGTTTTATATCTATTAAGTACGGTTCTCCACTAATTATGACGATTTTTCTTTGTATCTGGTAGCATTTTCAGCATTCAAGGTGTAATAATCACTACACAGAAAGTCAAATTTTCTTAGAGCACACGCAAAAAACACAAATAATCCAAATAAATATGTCATTCACAATAAAGCCAAGTACCTATTACAATTTAGGTTTTACATAATATCGAGCCTGGCATAAAATACACAACATAACAGCAGGTTTTGAGGTTATTTTGACAGGTTATTTTTGTTTTATTTTACCTCCAAGCAAACTAGCCACGCCCATAAGGTCACGTGCCGCAAATGCTCTATTGAGAAAGGAAACAGATTAAGTTCCGAAACGTCTGCAAAACATCATTGTTTTTATTTTATTTTAATTATATTTTATGTCAAAAAACCAACCTTTAACTGTTCCTTTGACGTAAAGTCACAGGCGTAAAGGTTATTTTTTAAATAATCCAGATATTTTTCAGATTATCTGGGTAATGGTCAGAAGTGTGGCCGTAAATCCCAAATAAGAACAGAAAGAAAATGTAAGATATGTTTGTTATTATTATGCGTGTATAAATCCTAAACAAAGTCATTTATAAATAATGCATATCAAGCAAAGAAAGAGAATTGTAAAATAAAATATTCCAGTGTAGTGCAGAAATGTGTAACACTTTTACACGAACTTGAAAGGTAGTGCAAAAGTGTAGTGTAGAATGTGGAGATTTGAGAACAAGAAATACGGAAAAATAAGGTTATGCTTGCTTGAGGTGTCAATGGTGTTGTACAAATACTTAATAGTAAACGTTTTTTCTGTATAAATGATCTTCATTTGGAGAGTCATCGGAATCATCATCAGGTGATACCAATTCTGATAAAACTAATCTCTCCATTAGATATCTGTTATCTGTTTTAGTACCAATTTACTTTAATGCTTCAAAATAAAAAAAACAGAACGGGATCACCATAAGATCAAAATATAAAAGTAAGGTTAAATTTGAATTGTGTTCAGAAACCAATTTTATGCAGACAATTATAAGGAGAATGGTATGCCCGCGCGCAGGTACGGTGACGTCACTCAGTTTAAAAAGCGGCAGGGGTGACGTCACAATTAACCTCAAAAATATGTATTTTCTAAAATTTTCGAATATAATGTCACTTTTATCAAAATTTCTGCTTAGTTCCTGTACTATTAACTAATATCTTGTTCAGTGCATTATTAATAAAGTTTTATTTGGCTAATCTAATAAAATAAGATGCTCTCTGTTAGTTGGAATTCTAACCTAAAATTAGTAGTCTATTTTTTAAATTTTTTCCAACCTAAGCGATCTATCACAATTTATTTTCCTTTTACAACAGTCAAGAAACAGCCCCAGACATATTAACAGTTGGAACTGCATTAGTTCTTAAGTTTCTACTGTTTCTGGGGGGAATATAACAACATCTGGCTGTATTAAAGAAATTTCAAAATCTGTTGATTCTGTTGGGTTGAAATCAATAGAAGAAATACGTGCTATAAACAGACAATTGGCAATGAAAAGGATAAACCGGCGAAATAAAAAATTAACCTGCTATTTTCCAAATTAATTTCATCGTTGATCCATATACTTTCGCGAGCTTTTCAGCGCGAAGAAATGTAAAATACTTGATGCCAGTACCGTTCTGTCTTCGTGTAATAATTGTTACACCTGGCCACAGCACAAGCAGGCATGTTACTATTCGTTAACACTTTTAAAAATATTAAAATAAAAATTAAACGTGCGAGATTACAACTGACTTTCGACGTTTTTTAAACTGAGTGACGTAATGCGCAGTAGATACACAAATTGGACGGCAACCTGACATACCATTCTCCTTCTACTATGACTACACTGGTGTAGTGTCACAGCAAAATAAACTTACACTACACTACACTATGTGCCACTGCACTACACTAGTGTATTAGTTTTTGAACAAAGCTATAACTTTATTTTCCGTATTTCTTGTTCTCAAATCTCCACATTCTACACTACACTTTTGCACTACCTTTCAAGTTCGTGTAAAAGTGTTACACATTTTTGCACTACACTGGAATATTTGAACGCCAAATATTTTTGACATATGCCAGATGACATCTACACTAGAGTTTGTGAACACAGAATAATGAATCCAGTGTAAAAATTTTGCACTAGTGCAGCTAGTGTAGGGTTTTTGAACAAAGCTACTATCAACATCACGATACACTGAATAATATCAACATGAAAACATTTGACAGCGTCCTGTAAGTATTCAGTAGATAAGATAAAATGAGATGAATATATCCAAAACTCTTACAGGAGACCTTTAAATTTACTGAGAACTTAGTTAACAACAGCCAAGCTTTGTAGAACAGATGAATATACTAACTAACTAATATACCTAACCACAGAGTAAAGGCGGCGGTCGACAACGTCAGTAAAGCCAGCGCCACACACATAGACTTAATATAAGTTAGTATTATCATTGTTTATAAAGTATATAGTTATTCAACCTCTTGTTAGTACCGGTGGATCATTGGTAGATGGCGTGCTGGATGATGTGTGCCCATTATTACGACCGTAGCCCCGGTGTCGTTTACGTTACGACCATTGTTTATTATAAACAATGCTACGACGCATGCACGAATTTCGTACATCCGGTGCATGTACGTCACATGACATTCGACGAGGAACTAAAGTCATAGATCGAAACTCGACTGTAATTATTAATAACTTTTGACAGTTTGTCAGTTTTCTATTTTTAAACTATTGGATTTTTTGTTCTAAAATGAATCATTTATACATCATATGGCTAACATAACCTAAAATATTTAGTTTTTGTAAATTTATTTTTACTTTAATTATAATTTTGTAGCTTCAGCTTGGATCCATAATAACATTTAAAAACTCTCTAATAAGACAGTAGATATATAAAGTTTCAATATTTGTAGCTACGTAGATTATTAAAAATGAATTGCTATTTATAGGTTGGATTTCCAGTCAATAAAAAACAACCTATTTCATTAGATTAGGATAATTAAAACTTCATTAGTAATGCACCGAACAAGATTTTAGATGATAGTACAGGAACCAAGCAAATATTTTGATAAAAATGATATAATATTCAAAAATTTTCAGAAGTGCATATTTTTGAGGTTAGTTGTAAAGCCTGATTTTCATAGTCGTGTTGCTATTGGTTCATTTCACATTAAAATTTGGAATTGACCAATAGCAACACGTCTCGCATTTCGCTTTTCGCAATTTCGCGACTACAAAAATCATGCTTAAGGTGTTTAAATTAATGTTCTTTTTTATATAAATATGTTTGTTATTTGACTGTTTATAATTTATAATGGCGAATTGTGCTGAAGCTATGTGAAAAAATTATAACCAAAGTACAGAAAGATATTGATATAAAATATTTCAGTTTTCCGAAGAACGAAGATTTGGCAAAACAGCTTGGCTACAGAAAAGATAAAATAAATTTGAAGAATGGCAAGTGGAGGAACATGTTATGTATATTGTATTTGAAACCTAGTTTTTGGTTCACCTAAAAATGTCATAAATCACAAATATAGACCATGTGCATCATAGGCAAAGAGTAAATGATCATAGGATTAACATAACCTCCAATTTTTAGTTTTTGTAAATTTATGTTCAACTTTAATTATAATTTTGCGTAGTTTCAGCTTGGATCCTTAATAACATTTAAAAACTCTCACAGACAGTAGATATATAAAGTTTCAATATTGTAGATTATTTAAATTAGACTGCTAATTATAGGTTGAATTTCCAGTCAACAAAAAATATCGTATTTCATTAGATTAGGAAAATTAAAATTTCATTAGTTAATGTACCGAACAAGATTTTAGTTGATAGTATAGGAACCAAGCAGAAATTTTAATAAAAATGACATAATACTGTTAAAAAGTGCATATTTTTTAGGTTAGTTGTGATGTCGCGTGCACGACACAAATAGGGCATTGCATATTTTTCTCGAGCTCGACGTCACATCCGGCTGCGCAATGTGTAATGTATCGTGAAATCAATGACAAATGTAAACTATATTACATCTGTCATTGGTGAAATGTATATTTAAATGATTATTATAATATTTAAATTCATAAAAACAAAAGTCATGGAAACTGACTAGTACGTAAGTTACTCACAAGTTGGCAGCACATACTTACAAGTTAGGTTGAATAACTATATTACTTTATAAACAATGGTATTATTAAGTCTATGGCCACACATGCTGCATTCGGCGAAAGGCGAGCGGTTACTCAGCGAAAGCCGCATGTGTGTACCTGACGCTCGCCTATCGGCGTTCGCCATTCCCGCTTCGCGTCGGTAAATTGACGCGAATCAAAGGATTCGCGCGTCATACATTCGATGACAAATAACAAAACTCGACCCAAATATTCGTGTTTCCCACATTCGCTCGTCATTCGACAAATAAACAAATGTGTGTATCAAAGCGTTCGCCTTTCGCCAAATGCCATTCGACGAAAGCCAAACTTCGCCGAATGCCGCATGTGTGGCGCCGGCTTTAGGCAGTGCGATTGGAGACAGTAGTCGCGACAGCCAATCAGCGTTTCGCATTAACGCTAACCAAATTGTGACGCGAAAAGTTCATCCACTTTCAATTTCAAGCAGTGAAATATCTTCTTTCTCTGTTCTATTCTCTTGCCATCTCGTTTTTAGTTTAATTTAGTTCTGTGAATTCGATGGTAAATAGCATAGAGATAGAATATAATAGGGAGACGGCATCACGTGGCAAAAGTGGTTTTATGTCCGCCATATTGCTACGACATTTTTGTCAAAAATGTCAAACTGTAGTGTCATTTGTTGTCAGTTTATTTTGAGCAATATTTAGAATTTCATTTGTGTTTTGAGAACTATATAAGTGTTTTTTGTTAGTTTCTTAAAAACAATTATGGTGTCTTGTGCTGTGCGTAGCTGCTGTAGCAGAGACCGCGTGGATAAAAATATGTCGGGAATAACATTTCATAGGTTAGTATAAACAATAAACAGAACCGTACCTAAAAAATTATGGTACATAAATGCTATTATTAATGGTAGTGTACTTTATACTTGCTACAGCGTAGGACAAAGGGCGGCGGTAGACAAATAACAAGCATCTTAGAGGGGAAGAGAACGCGTATACCTACAAACGAAAGAAACGGGAGAAGGAAAACCAACTTTTATATCAGCTTGAAAGTCGCCAAAAAGAGAATGGCACTAGAAAATCCTATCAGGAATGAAACGCGACAAGAAAGGCTTTTAAACCAAGAACTAATATCTGTAGAGACAAAAGAGGAAACTTAATAAGCAATAAAAAATATATTCTATCTGGATGGACAGAACATTTTCAAGAGCTGCTGGCGGGAGGACCAACCTAAATGAAAGGCTGAAAATTCTTTGAAGCCCACCTCGGATATCAGTCAGGATTCAGACCAGGTCGCTCAACTACCAACCAAATGTTAACTTTTGCATCAAATCTTAGAAAAATCCAGAGAATTTGACATTGGTATAAAACTGGTATGCACCACTTGTCATCTACTTATAAAGCAGCGCGCGAATGATAACATTCTTAGGTCGAAGTTGCACGAAGCTATGAACGAACTCGGAGTGCCTACCAATGAAGCTACCTTGTCTGATTAAAATGACCATGTTGACACCACGTCTGCAGTTAAACTTCAGAACGACATAATATAGGAACCGTTCGAAATACACAAAGGACAGCGACAGGAAGATGCGCTGGTGTGTCAGACGTCAGTTATTCAATATAGACAATATATATAGCTCTGGAGAAAATCTTCTGATTGGTACACGTACCACTTCGAAGGAGTGTGGGCGTTACACATTCACTGATCGTTTTCTCGTATGTAATATCATAAGTGCTTAAAATTTTATCGATAAATTTTTTTCGAGAGCGATATTGCCTAGTAATATTAAGAGTGTAAATTGGCTACTTTATTATCTAATTTTTGATAATAAAGTGACCAATTTACACGAGTAATATTACTGTTGGCAATATCGCTCCAGAAAAAATTTATAGGTAAAATTTTCAAGCACGAATGGTATTTGCGGAGAATATTTCACGAATAAATTATTTAAATACAAAAACATATCTTTAACGACGAAATGTCAAAGTAACGTATTAAGTGACAGTTAACATAAAGAATGATTTTATCGCGATAAAACTGTTTCAGGAATTTTATCGATATAATACTGCTGTCATTGGTCCAAATTTAAAAATTGTAGTAGTATCATTGGTTAATAATTTCTGAGTGAAATAATCTATTTAATACACGCTCTATGCTTTACGTACGATATCATCCCGTCTTTGTCTCCAATTTGGCTATAATTTTTCTTGGGGTACTGAATATTTATGTATTCTAAAACAATGTATAACATGGGTATGTAAATTAAAGAAAAATTTACTTATTTGTCTATTGTTTTATTTTTCATATTCACCATCAGTTACACACCCAATTAAGAAGCTGTAGGAATTGGTACTAAAGTGCAGTTTTCCTTCAAAGAGACCTATAAGCCCCATAAAACTAGTTCCACTATATTAAATATCTTATCTAAAAAGACGTGTGAACCAAAAACTTCACCGATTTTAGTTGATTACGAAAGTTGAAAGTTGACCAACTAAAATCGAATCGTGAAAACGCGCTTAATCCAACTCTGTTAAAGCCGCCATATTGCTACTACATTAAGCTCCGCCCAGTGGTACCGTTATTTCCCATGATACAAATAAATAAAGATATGGCATTGCGCATGTGGGCGGAGCCAAGTTGACAGCTGCTTTTGTCATGCGGTGATAGATTCTTGGCTGACGTTTATGTAAATGCTTAAGTTTCAAGGAGTATTCTCCGACTTAGCCCCTCCAGTAGCAGTTTTTTGAGATATTTTAGATTTTTGGCAATAACAAATAGTTATAATAATGCGTTGTGCAGTGGCGTTGTGTAAAAGTGACAATATGTGTAAAAATTTTGTCAAGGATGTTATGTTCTTTCGCTTTCCAACTGACCCAAATTTACAAAAAGTTTGGATAAATGTTTGTAAACGCGCGAATAAAATTAATGTGAAATATGCTAGGGTTTGCTCAAAACATTTCTCAGAAGATAGTTATGCAAGGAATCTGAGGCATGAGCTTTTGGGTTATTCAGCAAAAAATCACCGTCTTTTAAAGGCTGACGCAGTTCCATCAATGAATTTGCCAAATAACCCAACAATGAAACCCCAAAATAATAGCAGAAAAGAACGTTTATTAAAAAGAAGTCGATCAAAATTAGTGAAGGAAATGCTTTTAGGGTAAGTTTCAAAGCCAAAAATAATACCTTTAATAATTCCTAAATATACTGATATTTGATTTAGTTTTATGTTTGTCTCTGTTATACAGTTATTCATTACTTGATATATTTGGAAGTGTAGGTAATGGATAGTGGAAAACGTAAATAATTAGTTACACCTTTACTTTTTTTTATAGAGAATGCCAAAGTGAATGTATTGATGGTGATAGCAGCGGCGATGATGATTTAAATGTAGTCACTAGCGCTGAAGCTGTACTCCCAGAAAACCGTTTTAGTTTGCCTCCTAAGAAGGAGATTGGGTATGTATTACTTAAAAAAAGGATTATTTGGACATTCCAATAAGTTAACTTATTGGAATTTACAAAAGGGCTCTATTTATGATTTTAAATTTTAATTATTTATTCGTGTCCATAAATACTAACATAAAACTGAAATTACAAAAATGTGGTCCACTAGCGTATAAAAGTCACTAGCTAGGATTTTAAGGTTTTTTGTACCAATGATATTCTCTTGTTTGGAATGCTCAATGTAGGTTACACAAATATTACAACCCATACCTAGTTTATTCAAATTACATTTGTTTATTAAATATTAAACTGTATTTTTAGCACTATGACAGACAGTGAGGCAAAGATGAAATTATAGCAAAATTAAAAGAAGAAATTGAGCAGTTAAAAAGTGACAACAAGGCATTTGAGCAGATATTTACTCCAAATCAATTAAAAAAATTAAAAAATCACAAGAAACGAATAACATGGACAGTAGATGACATAGCAAGAGCTATTGTTATACATTCTGCAGGTGCTCGGGCATATAGACTACTTTTAAAAAAAGGATATCCACTGCCAGCAACATCTACCCTTAGAACCTGGTGCAAGAAAATTAAATTAGAACCAGGGCTTTTAAAACAGGTTAGATTGCATTGAAAATATGTAATAATTATAAAATGCAGATATCTATTTAAAGTCTAATTTTGATTAGAATATAGGATAATTGATTATTAACACACGTTTAATTATTTTTAGGTTTTAATGGTTGTCAAAAAGACTGACCTAGAAGATTGGCAGAAACTTTGTGTCCTTTCATTTGATGAAATTAAAGTTCGCAGCGTGTACTTGTATGACAAGGTTCATGATGAGACTCTTAAACCCTATGCTTACGTACAAGTAGCTGTTTTGAGAGGACTTTTTGGAAATTGGAAGCAACCAATGTTTTTCGAATACGATTGCAAAATGTCCAAAACTAAATTGTTTAACATAATAGAGTTCGTCGAAAAAGCTGGTTTTCCAGTTGTAGCTATGGTTAGTGATCTAGGTGGAGGCAATAGAGGTCTGCACACTGAATTAAATATTAGTATTTCCCAAACTTGGTTTATGAATCCAGTTAACGACCAAAAAATTTATGTTTTTGCTGATGTACCCCATCTTATCAAATTATTAAGGAACCATTTTGTGGATAAAGGATTTATAATAAATGGAAAAGAAATAAATAAAAATATTATAGAAAAGCTCATTAGACTGACTAGTACAACTAATTTAAATATTGCCCATAAAATATCGATGGAAACTTTACATTTAAAAGGTGCTCAAAGGCAAAAAGTTAAATATGCGACCAAACTCTTTTCTCATACCATTTCAAGAGCAATATCTCGATGTGGAGTTCTTGGCAAATTTGATTCAGAGAATTGGATTGAATGTGCAGAATTTTTCAAAGATGTAATTACAATGACACTTTGTTCTGGACATCACATTAATGTGTAATATTTATCCTTTTTTAGGTGAACGATTGGTTTGACTGCTTAAATGTTCGAGTACCTGTAGAAGATAGTCGAGACAGAAAAAAAGCTTTTGGTTTGTCCCTCGACTTACAAAATAATATTCTAGACAAAATGAGTAAAGTCATATCAAATTTAAGAATAAAGGGAAAAAACAGTTTACTGCCTTTTCAGAATGGTATATTAATAACAAATACTTCATTGAAATTATTATTTAATGACTTGAAAACTAGACATAACATCAAATATATTCTCACCTATCGCCTAAACCAGGATGTTTTAGAAAATATGTTTGGAGCCCTTAGAGCAAGTGGAGGTCTCCATGACCATCCAAATGCTCTCGAGTTTAAGTATCGGTTAAGGGCGTACATTTTAGGCAGAAATGAAGGATCATTGTCAGATACCGGAAATGTTGAGTTGGATGAGACAAGTGACTTAGATATTAACAAAGAAGAACTTTTGAGTGGACAATGCTTTGCGGATCTAACAACTCCAGTCTGTGATGCCCCAGATCCTTTAATCAGCGAACTCGACGAACTACAGTATGATGGTCTAGAAAATTTGGCTGGTTTTATCTGCCACAAGTTGAAAAAGGAAGAACCATCAGAATCATGCTCGAGTTCTAGCCAAGAGACTTTCACATGGGTTAATCATCTATCTGAAGGTGGTTTAAAGAAACCCACCGAACAATTGATGGCTCAATTACATCAGCTAGAACAAATTTTTAATAAAGTTAATGCAGATAGTATATTTGTATGTAAAGGATATTTATCCAATTTGCTTAATCTCTCCTCACATATTGATTGCGGGAATAAAATAAAAATATTATTCTTTCGATCAAGAATGTATTTTAGAATAAGAACACTTAATAAAAGTTTACAAGACAAATCATTATCAAAAAAAAGAAAAATGTCAAAAGTTGTCTTATAATTTTATTGTTGTTATTTATTTTTAGTCATATATTTCTGTAGTATAAATGTTTTTAATTTTTCGACCACACAAGTGTTTAGTTACCTATCTGTTACAATTGTTGTTACTTATTATTATAATATATTTTTAAAATTATATTTTAATGCTGTTTTCTTTTACCTTAACACATTAATAAGAAATAAATACGTGTTTTATTTATGGACTAAGCCACGAAGCCAATTATTGTACATGTTATACACAAAGCCTTTTAAAATTAATTTATTCGAAGATATGATCATTTATAAAGAATTATGCTTACTAAGTCTCTATTTATTCAAAATTCTGCCCGAAAATTGAAACCAATATTCAGAAATCTCAAAATTGGCTACAAAATTTCAATTCGTCCAGGCAAATTTCATGTTATTTAAATCCTGATATCACCGTGTGACGTCATTGCGCAAACCGGACCGAATTTGGAACACGATCAATCATATCTTTAATTCTTTGTATCATGGTTATTTCCTTACCTAATTTTTTATATCGTATAGACCACGATACACATAAGCTTACGGTATAGACTATCTGCGAAATGTCTACTAGCGCCATGCGTGGAATTTTTCCGCATTTTTGTACTGTGACTTTCGTATTGTTACATGCGTAAAATTAGGTTTTTATTTTTTCTGGAATAAAAAATATATTGTTTACTTCGAGGTTTTCTTCTTCCAATGGTTTTTAATCGTGAGTACATACAATTTTTCACAAAGTAAATATAATTTTCATTAGCATTGTATTTATTTTTTGTATTAAAACTGTTAAAATGATTTTATTTGCATGTCATTTTGAAAACCAGATTTTTTCGAAATAGAGTTTAATTTTGATTTTTGCCTGTCAACAAAGAGGAAAGTTGAAAAATTAATAAAATCTAATTACCTTATGCACGTGAGAGAAACCCAAAAAGAGACAACGACAATAATTGAAGATTTCTGACATCATTAAGACGAGAATATCACGTCGATTTCGAAACTAGGTGTAGGCAAGACTCAAAAAACGTCAACGCATCCCGTGTCTCTTTGAGAGATCTGGAACGCTAATCCTTAACGGAACATTGTCATCTTCGGCTGTATCGTCGACGGCGAATAGGCCGAATGAAGGAACCGCGACGCGATACACGTGTAAAAACAGATGCACTGAAGACCATCGTGGTTCTCCGTAAATATAACAGACTTGTCGAAGGACAATCCTTCCGCAGGTTCACCTACGGAAACCTTGCTATGACTTTTACTTCTTCTATATGATCAAGTTTGGTCATCTTCCTAGAAACATCGGCCATTGCGAACTAGTCCCAAGACCTCAATAAATCATTCAATCATATATACAAAGGACAGGAACCTAATCAATGCGAGCTTATGACTCGCGCTTAACTGGGAATTTCTCGTTCATGGGGAACAATTAAGCCCCAATTCTTAGCACGAAGCAGGTTCGGCGGGTTTTCCGGGCCGCGCGGCCAGTGAGGACACACTGATTCCTTCAGTGTAGCGTCGTGCGGTCTAGAACATCTAAGGGCATCACATACCTGTTACCTATTGGTCAATCTCGTGCGGCTAAAAGCCGCCTGTCTCTCTAAGAAGAAAATGTTGAACGCCAACAGTAAAAACAGCACGCAGAAAGAGACCAGAGCCCCAAACCGGCGCGGCGGGCTTTTGGGATATGGAAATATGCCTAGTTAACATGGCTAGAGTCTCGTTCATTATCGGAATTAACCAGACAAATCGCTCCACCAACTAAGAACTCTCAATCTGTCGATCGTTCCGGGTCTAATGAGGTTTCTCGTGTTGCGTCGAATTAAGTCGCAGGCTCTACTCCTGGTGGTGCCCTTCCGTCAATTACTTTTAGTTTCAGCTTTGCAACCATACTTCCCCGGAACCCAAAAGCTTTGGTTTCTCGAAAGCTTCCCACCAAGTTTTTGGAGGAACGCCGACTGGTCCGCGGGAATCGTTCGTCTCACTTGCATCCGTACAAATATCCATATATCGTTTTATATAGAACCGGATCGACTGCGGAATGTTCATTCGGTCGTTTCTTCTTGTTGAAAGAAACAACACAATACCGAACTTCGCCAATCGGCGAAGAAATTCGAACATTCTGTCGACCTTCCGCTGGATTGAACGCGACGGTGTTTCTCGAAAAAATCGAGGATACATTTTAAATGTTCTCGCTCAGAGAGAGGAGACTTGTCGCAAAAATTACTTTGTGGTTTTGTGGAAAATTAATAAAACCGTATGTTTTCGGTATTATTCTGCTTATTTGCACAATTGACCACAAACATTTCCATAAGAACGGCGTTTGCTCATATTATGAGCGTGGGGTTATGTCGCACAACACAAAACACTGTACCGCTAATACGCCCGACGATAAATCAAGATGTGTCGTCTACAACACTTCTCATTTACCTTACAGTTAATAATATTCATGAACTTAAAAACTTACAAAACGATTATAATAAAATAATGAATAAAAGCAAGTATTTCGCATATTAGCTACGTTGAAAGGTCCAGTACAAAAGTTATTGAACAGGCCTCCGCGAGCGCTAGTAGACACGAATAGGTAAGCTCCGCCTTTCTGCAGATAGTCTATAGCATCTCCTTATATTCTATCTCTATGGCAAATAGTAAATATTAACCTATAAATCATCTCGTGGTGATAGTCATTTTACTTTTGACTGCATTTACCACATTTATCTTGATAAAACGTCAAATAACGACGAAATCGCTAAGCCGTGAACGGGTCCATGGAATAGCTTCAAGAAAAAATGCAGTGCGATTAGTGACAGTACGTCAGCACTGCATTCAATCGCACTGCCTCCTGACGTTGTCGACCGCCGCCTTAACACTAATGACTAAACTGTGCGTTGTCATTGAGTAAAAAATAATAAGAGGTGCAACTGTCAAGGTTTCGAGATTTTAGTATTGTATTTCTTTGCCAATAACTTCATGATTATCATCAATTTTTAGTACTACGGGAAGGTATTTGTAATGTGGCTGTATAGCCCTTAAAATTGAAGACAATCATAAAGCTATTGGTAAAAAAATACAACACTAAAATCTCGAAACCTTGACAGTTGCGCATCTTTATTATTTTATCGTTGTGTAATCTTTCTAATGCCACCAGTGGCAGCGTCAGGTTTAGAATAAGTGGTTTATTCCGTGTCTCAAATTGAAACCATAGCCGTGCATCTTTATACAAAAACAGTGAAAGTGTGTAATGAAAAATAATACTGTAAACTTTTGTGTGTATGTTACGAGTATAACGTGTCGTGGTATCGATATGCTTCCGTTACCTAACCTATGATTAATATTGAAGTAATAACTGCCCATTTGTATGAGATTATCGAGAAATATTTGCATTTAGGAGTTCAAATATAATTAAATACTATTATACATTATACTTGAAATAACGAACAAACAAACGTTATTTTACTAGTTTAAGTTTAAATATTTAAACAAACTTCTTCATACGTTTGGTAACAATAATAATACACTCATGGACAAAATTATCGAATATTTTTTGTTATAGCTGTTTTACATTTGTCAATTTATTCATGAATTTATTCATGAAGAAATTTAACAACAATTTAACAAGTAGTTGTTTTACATTACCCTGAATTTTACTGTCACGAGCGTAATTTCTCAGTGTGTACCAACCTACCAATAATAGTAAGACAGTAATATCTCCTCTATGCTAATATAATAGTTATAATTCTAAATATTCTAGCCACAATATTATTATAAAATTACCTTTTCACAGCCCATGTCTTTGAATCTTCTGCCATTAAGGGACACAGGATCTTAACTTTACTTTCAATTAGTTTCTTGCGATTGGTATGACTGAAATTCACGCAAATATTGACGGAAATTAGAACATGTTCTAATTGCGTGAAGAAATTCACGACAACGTCCTTGAATTTATTTGAAGTCAAAGTTTTATATTACACTTATCAATTTTCGTCGTGAAGCTACTTCGTGAATAAATTCATGAAGAAATTGACAAATGTAAAACAGCTTTTATCACTATTACTTGAACATGGTTTCAAATCGTCGTTGTAATTTTTTTTAGCATTTTCTGCTAATGAAAACTTAATATTCTTTATTTAAAATGTGTGAAATAAACTATTTCTTTCTTGTGTAATGCGTTCTTTCATTAAAATTTATAAATACAAAAGAATTGGGAAAATTTAAAATATTCGGCAATTTTGTCCATGGGTGTATAAAAAGTATATGCCAGTAACTTTGACAAATATTAATAATGGTATCATTTGTTTCTTAGATTTTTCAAATTCGTTCATTTCGTCGTGTCATTAAAAATTTTTGTGTGTTTTTCATGAATATAATTTAAAGAAGAAATAATACAGAAAATTATACGTTCCCTTATACACCAATGTAAGTAAAACAATTAAATAGATACGTTATATGTATAGATAGATAAATAGATAGATAATTTACTAGTGTCAAAATTACACAAAAAGTGTTTACACACGTCAAGTATTGTAATATTAAAATATTAAAATAATATAAAAAATAATGAAATATAAAACAGTAAAAGTTAAAAGTTAAAAAGTTATAATGGCAAAACGTTAAAGAGTGTATGTGTAGTAAAATAGATATGAAACAAGGACTAAGTACAATAGGACAAACATATTTAAGCAAAAAACATAGGTATAAAACTATGAATAAATAGAATGTAAAACAAGATGTAAATAAATAAATATGGCAAAAGTTTAATATATATACTATACACTAGAGTAGGGTTTCAGCATTGCACCAGCACACACAAAACATCCTAAATAAAGTTGAAGTTACTGTCTAAAAACTCTTTCGTACTGTAAAAGGCGTTATGAAGTAAGTAGTTTTTTATTATCTTTTTAAATTGATATATATTGAGTGACTTTACTTCGTTTGTTAAAATATTATAAAATTGAATTCCAAAATAACCAGATCCATTTCTAGTTTTAGTTAGCCGTAAGAAATTATTGTTTATATTATCTTTAGTTCTAGTATTATATGAATGGACTTGGCTTCGGGTAATAAATAGCTCCTCGTTATTTTTCACATAAAGAAGACACTGGAATATATACGTGCAAGGTACAGTCATTATTTTTAATTTCATGAATTGTTCTTTACAGTCATCTCTAAAATTTAGACCAGTTATTATTCGTATAGGTTTCCTTTGGACCGAAAATACTGCGTTACTTGTTATCGCATGTCCCCAGATTAAAATGGCATAGGACATAGTGGAGTGAATGAGACTGTGGTATGCAGTTGTTAAAGTACTTTGTGACACTTTTCCAACAAGATTTCGAAGCAGATAAGTAAATTTAGAAATTTTTTTACATATTTATGTGGTGTGATTTTCCCATGAGAGTTTCGCATCTAGGTTCACCCCTAGAAATTTAATAGAATCCGGATTTCTTATATTTTCCATGTTGCGTAAACTGGATACCATGGTCTCTGTCTTTGATACATTTAGGCATAATTTGTTAGAGGTAAACCACTGTTGGGTGTCAGTTTCAATAAATGGAACTTGGTCTAATAGATCTTCAACATTGTTATTGGTTATGGTTAAATTAGTATCATCGGCAAACAGTATAGCTGCGACATTTTCTTTTATTGCATTTGGAAAATCGTTAATATAAATTAGGAATAGGCTGGGTCCCAAGGTTGACCCCTGGGGAACACCATGTTTCAAGTATTGTAGGGTAGATTTAATTCCATTGTAAACTACCAATTGTTGTCTGTTTGTAAAGTATGAATGTAGAAGAGATTTGCTATCATTTGAAAATTCATAGTAGGCTAATTTATTAATGAGTATGTCATGGGACACGCAATCAAATGCCTTAGTGAGATCTAAAAACAGAGAGCATACATATTCCCCTTCTTCAAATCCCGTATTTATTATGGATGTTAATTTGTTTATAGCAAGAGTAGTCGATAATTTATTTCGAAAACCATATTGGTTGGGATTAAACAAGTTTTTAGTTTCCAAATATGTCGTTAGTTGATTTTTCAAGATTATTTCATATATTTTAGCGATACACGGTATGACAGATATTGGTCTGTGACTTGATGGATCATCGATGTTATTTTTCTTATAAATTGGAACCACCTTAGAAACTTTTAGTGAATCAGGAAATGAGTTTTTAGATATAGCAATATTAATTAAGATGGTGAGAGGAATAAGAATGCTCTGCTTGATACTTTTTATGATATCGACGGTAATGCCGTAAACGTCTTTGCTCTTTTTATTCTTTAGATTGCTTATGATTTCATCTACTTCTATATATGACACTTGGGCAAAATAAAATTGGTTAGATGTATTTAAATCATTTAGGTAGTTTAGGAAGTCAACATTACATGGTGGTAGTTCATCTAAGATCTTATCTGACACGTTTACAAAATAATCATTAAATTGCTCACTAGATATATTACCTGTGACCGAGCCTGTGACCTTTCTTGTGGTTGGTTTATAGCTGTTGACTATTTTCCACATAGCTTGCTGAGGATTGCTGTGGCTATTTATAAAATTATCGTGGGATTGTAGTTTAGCTTTATTTATTTCACGGCGGTAACGGGACCTGTAGTCGTTGAGTATGACCTTATTATTTTCGGTGTGGTTTCTTTTGTAAAAATCAGCTAGAAACTGTAAGTGATCGCGCATGCATCGAAGATTGTTGTTAAACCAAGTGATTTTGTTTTGATTTGCATTATTTACTACCCGGGATTTTAATGGAAAAATGTTATCTACCGCATTTGTAATTATTATTGTAATAAACTTTATAAAATTATCATTAATATCTAAGTTCGTATCTAAAATAAAGCTCCGGTCTATTGTGTCAAGATAATCGCTTAGTTTAAGTAATCCTGGTTTTTTATTTTTTTTTTTATTCACTTATTTAACGTCGGCCTATTTCCGCTACATGGGCCTATCACCGACGCCAGGAGACGAGCAACCCCCAACCTGGAAATTTTGCCGAACCTCTTATCTTACTAAGAGTAGGGATTTTTTACTTGCCTAACTTTTAATAGACAAGGGACCGACTGCTTTACATCCTCTCCGAAGGATGGTATATCCTCAATACACCTCTCGCCTACAGTTATATTGCTTCTGCGATATAGCTGATATACAAGCCGCTAGAAGTAGGGAAACGAGACCGCGTCTTCCCGTGGATAGTCTCCATCACGTACTGAACGCGATAGCTGTTGCTTAACTTCATATCGCTATGAAGTGAGTCAAGTCAGTCCTCCGCTCGCTGCCCCCTGTAATCCTGGTTGATGGATAGGTCTATATGTTATAGTTTTAGGATTGATTTTACCATCTATGTATATTTTTGTCAATAACTTTACTTAACGTCAAAACTGATTATTAGCGATACTATGTTTGCTTTAATGCTGATAATTTACCGAAAGCTGCAAAATAATTTGCCAGTAAACCAATAATGTCATGCCATTGTCTAGAAATACAATTTCTATTTCTTTGGACTATCACGTGGATAATACAATTCTACATGCACAAACCGACAGGTAATAATCATACAGTTTACAGAAGCCTTGGATTTACAGACAAATGCTTAAAGCAATTTGAAGTTCATTTTAAGTTTATACATGTTAGAAACAATGGGCCTGGAACTGCGTGGTTATAGATGGGGTGACAGTAAACTTTAGGTACGTTTTTAATAAAAGCTTTTTTGCTATAATTTAATTAGGAATGCACTTTCCACTTATGAATGATGTTAAAATGAGGATTATTATTATACCGGATGACCAAGGATCATGGTAAACCCCCGCCATTTCCACAATTTTTGAGCAGCAGTAATGTACGTCCAAAAAGACTCATTTTGGCCCATGTGGTTTTTTTTTCGACATCCGGTTTCGACAGAAGTGACCTCAATGGAATTTTACATGGAACACCCTGTATATTATTGAATTTTTGGAATACTAAGAAAATTCTGAGTACGATAGAAATATTTTGGTGAGTCTTTAAGCCCACTTGATTTTTTTAGAGCCAATTTCATTTATTAATCTAGAGTGGTGTCATGATTGGTCTAACTTGGTTCAAATGTACTGGTATAACTCCCAAAAAATTAGAGCGACAAGAAATAAATAAAAATGGCGTCTTGGCGTGCATTCAAATTTGACCAAATCACTTTTTGTCCATTTTGACCATTTTTCCAAAAGATATCATAATGGTAAACCGATACCATAAAATAATACATTTTGTATGGAATCCATTGATGTGCCCATCCTTGATAAATCTGCAATGTGCTAGTAATAAAAAATGGGAAAAAATCATCGAACACAACACGTACTATTTATCACACTAGCCATGGAAGAATCAATTAAAAGAAGTAACTTTGACAGGTGAATGAGTTTTTTTGGACGTACATTACTGCTGCAAAATTTCATTTGGATAGCTCAAAAATTGTGGAAATGGCGGGAGTTTACCATGATCCGTGGTCACCCGGTATATTCTTCATTTTAATATTAATAATTGTTAAATGCAATCATCATTGACAGCACCTTCAATGGGCGCGTTTAGCGAACGTAACTGCTGACTACAGCGCTCTACATGTTTAGTTCTGATTATCGTCAAGTGTTGTAATTCCGCTGAATGATATGTTAGCATTAATATTATAGGTTCGATTCTTTCTGTGCAATCCTACTGTTCTGTGAATCCAAGCGGGGATGTAAAAATCATTTACAACTTACAACATAAATTGAATCATTATTTTCAGCATTTCTTCCTACATTCTCTGCAACACTGAATAGGTTAGGTTTGGTGTGATATGATTATGTCATATACCGTGTGTGTCCCCGGATCGACGCATGAATAGGTGAAAAGTCTAAAAAAATTTTTTGTTGAATTTTCATCTTCTGATGGTGTTCAGCCCTGCTTGGATATAAATGAAATACATAAAGAGACGCACTAATTATGTCACCACTCCCCATAAGAGACGTTAAAGATGCGACGCTGACAACGCACCAGAGTAATCCGATACCTAAAGATTACAGCATCTTCGCTTATATCATCATTGAAAAATTCAGTCTTTAGTTAGAACTCATGTAAAATACCTAGTACTTTTATGTAACAATTTTATTATTGAATAAAATTAAAGTTTTTGTAAATTATTTTTAAAAAGAGACTTTGATCCATCGAAATTGTTATTCACTTTAAAAATGAATCCATTAACAACCAACAAGTACTAGTTGACCGAATAGTACATAAACTCAGGAATATACAAAATGAAATTTCCTTGCGGATCCGAAAGTGCATTGCATTATAATGAACTTAATTTTGAAAATGTATTTTAAAAAATAGTAATTAAGTCGCTGTTGTTATTAAATCTTTGTTAATGAAGATTTTGTCTCCTCAGAGTATTTTATTATTATTATTACATTAGGTTTTCAACTTCGAAATATTATGAAAGAATCCAGTGGCGCACAATTATCGGCATTCTTATTAGAAAAAAATGTGTAAACGCACTGTCTTCGGGGGTCGTACGGGTTCGGGGAGCGACGTGCTCCAGAGGTCAATCCCTGGAGGCCGCATCGGCCCTGGCGGTCCGCCAGACGCCCCAGAAGTTGGTTGGTGACCTTGCGGCCACGTGATATCATCTACCACCGGCAGGAGTGACTCGAGCTGCTCTGAGAGCGTGCGATGCTCTTCCCTTGCCGTGGCGACGGTCCTCGGGGAAAATCCGGGAAATGCTGGTGGTTCTCTGCTCGGTGGACCTGCTGGATCGTTCTCGTAGCGTGGCATCGTCAGAGTGGTGTTTTGCGATATTGGAGTGCTGCTGTCAGTCATGCTGAAGCTTAATGAATTTCTTGTGTTGCTTTGAATTTCTTTTGGTTGCACTGTTAGTGTCTTTTATTTATGAATTTAATAAATAAAACCTTTCTCAAAATTAGAACTGAAAGTTAATTGTCAAACTTCTTGAGATAACGAAAATAAAATTAAAGTTCCTTTTTTAATTTAAAATGAAGCACTAGGGCACTGATTATCTACTAAACAAAATAAAAAAAATTGACTCTTAATTTTTTTTTTACACTGCAAGTCTCAACTCGAATAGTTATTAAAATTGTCTCGAACTTAAATAACCAAGAGCAATGTTTGTCTGTTCAGCACTTATTAAATGGCATGAACTCTCACTTATTCATTTTGCTGACCAGCCTAGGCTGACAGGTCTCGGCTGCAGGTAGGAGGTTGAAATTTTTTTAAGTTAAAGTCGATATCAATTTAATTCGGTATATTGAGTGCAAAATTCAAAGATTACAATGGACAAATAAATGAATATTATTTGCCAAATTTCCAGTTGAATGATTACAAACGCGAAGTAAATATGCAAATGATCTTAACGCGACCGAACGTCAAAGCAAGTGACTAAGTCGAAGCCGGAATGAGAAGTGACTTTTTGGCTGAAAACGTCGTATATTTATACGGAAAATCGCGCCCTTCCCCAGCGCACGTCAGAACTGTGGGCGGAGCCTGTTGGCTTACCTCTGCGCGCTGTTCGCGACCGCGGCAATGTGGCTATGGAAATCGAGGCAGAAACATGTTAATGAATTATTTCTGAATTTTAGGCAATTAATCCTGACTGTTTGAATTTAATTTCCCCAGAAAAGAAAACAAATTAAATTAAAAAAATTCGCAAATTGTCGGTCCGATGACAGCAAGCCCCTGGATTAGTTTTAAAAAGCTAATATCGCCAGTTGATAGCGCCCTATGAAAAATTTAAAGCAACCAAATTTCATTGATACAACTGTTTTTAATAACAAGATATTTAAAAAATTTAACGAAAAATTTTCTTCTACTAACCTATTAACTTTAATTGGGTTGCGGTACAGTACTAAGTATGGGCAGTGCTGCCTTCTATTGGTTGCTGAACAACAGCGATTGCCAAATTAGACAAAGGATTGGCCAATATGTAATATACAGGGTGGTCCGAAGTTTACCTGACAAACTTCGGCAGGTGATAGAGGGACTTATAATAAATAGACTGTACAAAGCAGTGGCGTTACATAGTTTCGGCGAAAAATTTAACTCTCCCACCCTGTGACGGCGCCACTGGAAACAGTACAAAGGCAAGATTCCGTAAAACAAATGAGGCTTAAAAAACATCGCCGCCCCTAAAATTTCAAGTCAATAGCTTTCATAATTTTAGAGTTATTAAAGAAATAGTTTGTTTTTCACAAAACTTTAACACCCTGTATCTTTGTTAGCAATCACCTAAGGACATAAGTTGATAGGAACTTTCCCACTTACTTTAAGTCCCTCTATCACCTGCCGAAGTTTGTCAGGTAAACTTCGGACCACCCAGTATACAGGGTGTCCCAGTTTTAAGGGACGAAACTACACAGACTTAAAGAAAAAATATTTTTGAGCAGAAAACTTCCTATACATATGTCCTTTATCTAGCTTTGTTTAGGATATAGAGGGCGTTAAAGTTTTAACTTTTTTCCAAGTTTTTTTCCTATATCTTTTGAAATATATAATATAATATAAAACGTAGACTCATTAATGTTCAGAGAACTGTTATTGATTTGTATTCATTTCTTTCAGCCTACTTCAAAAAATTTAACAAAAAATTTTTAAATCAATAGATTCTATGAGCATCAAGCTGTAACTCCTAAACCAGACATCGCACAAAAAATTACAAGATATCAAAAATGTTGCTAAAAGACCACTCTTTGAAGTGACAGTATCAAAATGAGACAGTGGCGTAGCGCTAAAAAGTTCTGGAAGGATTTGATTCTCGGTGGGCCTAAAAAAAGGTCACCCCGTATAGCATATTTCATGAAAATGCTGTAAAATCTTCACCTTGGGGTAATTAGAAAGTGTACAAAATTTCAAATTGATATCTAATATATTTCAAAAGATATAGGAAAATGAATATGAAATGAATATGAATAGGAAGTTTTCTGCTCAAAAATATTTTTTCTTTAAGTCTGTGTAGTTTCGTCCCTTAAAACTGGGACACCCTGTATAGAGTGTGGCTACAATTTCGTGGACACAAGCCTATATCTGTTATTTCTTGACGGATCGTTTTCTAATTTGGGCAGGTCATATATCCCATGAGAGTGCATATTTAGAACCCAATAGACTACATTTTAATCATAGGCGTGCGTTGCAGGAAATAAATTAAGGGGCAAATTTTTACGATATTTTATTAGCGAATCGGATAGAGAAAAAGCGATGTCATATTCTTATTTATCACCCTCGAAAACATACCTAAAACAAGTTTCATCCAAATCCTATACAGGGTTGTTCAGAAAATAAAAAAATATTTAGCATATCGGTGATTAAGAACTCTCGCTGCTTTTCTACTCTAATCATGCGATTTTTTAGCAACTAATTTACGTAGCACACAATGTAAGAGCAAATTAAAAGGGAATTCTAAAAATAATAAAACAATAAGTTATCAATCTTAAAAAAAATAGAAATGGAAATTCTGGATTTTCTTGATAATTTACCGGTAAACGTGAGCGAAAACCTTCACTTTTTGTTAGACGGTGCCCCAGCACATAGTTCTCGTATGGTTAGAAATTGGCTTGATACTAATTTTCCTATGAAGTGGATTGGTCCCCGTAGCCCATTACAAGAGTTTCCTCCAAGATTCCCGGATCTCACCCAGATGGATTTCTATTTTTAGGGTAACATAAAAAACAAAGTATATGTCAAGACATCTGCATCTGTTTATCTTTATGTTCTACGAGTTATTTTAAGTCTGGCAACGCTGACAGTAAAAAAGACAGCTGTCAACAGGAATGCCGTAGAGTTAGTTCTAAGTTCACTGTAGTTGAGTTCTGTTCCATGGACGCAACACGTTGTTTTGTCTCTTTTAAAAGTTAATAAAACCTCATTTCTTTGTAAAATGTGTGTGTTAATAAATGTTCGAACCATCGTAGTTGGGACCAGCGGGTAGCTGTTCGCTGACACGACATAATTTTGGCGACCGTGACAGGACGTTTTGTTTAGTTTTGTTTTCATGGACAACGAGGTTATTATTATTAACTTTGCAGTACAGATCTATCTACTGGCTGCGAAAGCAAGAGTTGCGCCCTTACGCAAGTTAACTATACCCCGCCTAGAACTGTTAGCAGCAACAATTGGTTCCAGATTGTATGCTGATATTTTAAAAAATTTGGAGGGTAACATTGATTCATACTTCTGGAGTGATTCCTCAACCGTTATAGCATGGATCCAGCGGAAGGAAGAATGGTGTACTTTTGTGTGGAACCGAGTGGCGGAGATCTGTTGAGGCTTGGAGACATGTGCCAAGAGCCAGGAATACAGCTGATTTGCCCTCACGTGGCCGCACTCCGAGACTGCTACTCGAGTCGAAATGGTGGGAGGGGCCGAAATGGCTATATAGAGAACCTGCTGATTGGCCTTGTGAAGTATTGTTTTCTGATGAAGTCGATAGGCCAGGAAAAGAAAGGAAAGCTTGTAACTGCTCTTTTAACCTACTCTTCTGATGACTGGCACTTAATATATTTTAATGTATATTCACGAATTTTACGAATGATGGCCTGGGTTCTGCGTTTTATTCATAATATTAGACACCCTGGAGATAAGAGAAAAGGTGAACTGACAGTTGACGAGTAAAACATGGCAGAAAAATTTGTGTTTAAGGTTATACAACTAGAGAGTTTTTCAGGAAAAATGACAAAAGATTATTTGGTTTGAACCCATATCTAGATGATCATGGTCTCCTCCGCCTTAGATCGAGAATTTCAAAGAGAAAGGATCTCGAAGATTTTAAATTTCCCATTTTACTGCCTTCTAAACACCCTATAGTTGACAGCCTAATTTTAGAAACTCACAAGGCCAAGTCACATGTAGGTGTTCAGGGACTTCTCTGTTTGTTGCGTGAAGATTATTGGATTTTAGGAGGAAGACGCACTGTAAAATCAGCAGTATCCAAATGTGTTCTTGCAAAAGGTACAATTCCAAACCGTTTGTTGTGGAATCCCCACCCCTACCGTTGGATCGTGTGCGCGACGCGAGTGCGTTTGAAGTGACTGGAGTGGACATGGTAGGGCCTCTATAATACCTAAAGTCAGGTGAAAATGCATGGGTATGTCTTTTTACATGTGCGGTGTACCGAGCAGTACATTTTGAACTGTGTATGTCGTTATTAACTCCTTGTTTTATGCAGGCATTTCGTCGTTTTGTTGCGAGACGCGGCCGGCCTAAGATTGTTTTAACGGGACAAATTTTATTCCTGAAGAGGGGTTGGAACCTTTGGTGTAGAACTTACACTTGGAGTAGTTTTCCACACACACCAAAACACTTTTGCACACACTCGACGCGCGTTTCGCCACCCAAGTTGGCATCATCGGGAGATGATTAAAACTAAGCTTGGGACCTATTTATACCTAAAAATGCGTTACGCTTCGACGAACAATTACCGCGCTAGTACAAAAAGGCGGGTAAAATATTTAACTTCGTTGATGCGTTAACGCTTGACTAACATAAAAAGCGGGCTATTTGGAATGGGCCCTCTGTCACTATTCACACTATGTTTACATTTGTTAATTTCCAAGCTTTCGAATGCATCTAGTTGTCTAGAGTTTGTTACATTTCTAATCAACCTTAAATTATTAATATCTATTTTATGATTCTCTATTCTTCCGTATTTTAGATGAGCCATATGCTCCTTAAACCTCGCCTGAATAGAGCGTCTTGTTTGTCCAACATACTTTTGGTTGCAGTCCTTACAGCTAATTTCGTAAATCCCCGACCTTTCGTTCATTCCAATTTTATCCTTAGGGTTGCCTAAAAGTTGTTGTAGTTTATTTCCTGATCGATGCACCACCGTCATATCAATGTTGTTGAAAATTCTACTAAGACCTCGGGTAAACCAGGGTTCATATGGAATTGATACAAATTTTGATTTTCCCTCTCAATACGAAAGGTCGAAGAATTTCGAAGTGCCTCCCTAAATTTACGCTTCCTAATTAATTTATCAATCAAATTAGTAGAAAAACCATTACTCAAAGCTATATCCTTCCTCTCTTTAGTTAGCGGAAAACTTAATAATCGACTAATTAAAAAATTAAAACTTGCCATCTTGTGTTGGTCACAATGACGAGAATCATTAGGAATATATCTAAGACTGCTGGTATCTTTCCTATATACATCGAATTCTAAATTATTTTCATTATTTCTAATTATTAGTACATCTAAAAATGGTAGTTGTTGATTGTTTTTAATTTCATATGTGAATTTGACAGAAGTGAAACGACTATTTAATTTGGAAACAAAAACGTCTACATCCGCGACTTTTGTATCAAACACTGCAAAAATATCATCCACATACCTAAGTCAAACTCTAGGAAAATACTCGATTTCTTCTTTTGCTTCTGTTTCGAAGCGATTCATGAAAATACTGGCCATGAATGGTGACAAAGAGTTACCCATGGCTGTCCGTTCATGTTGTTCAAAGAAATTATTATTGAATTGAAAGCAATTTTGCTTCATACAAAGTTTTGTGAGTTGAATATATTCGTTTACTACCCCTTGGCTTAAATTATTTGATTCGAGTAAATCCCTGAGATAGTCCATGGTTTGTGGAATTGGTACACTCGGAAACAACGAACAAACGTCAAAGGAGACCAAAATTTCCCCATCTTGTAGCTGAATATTGCTAATTTTATTAATGAAATCATTTGAATTAATAACTGAAAGACCAGGTTGTGAAATGGTTAAATTTTCGAACTCCTCCGACAACCATTTTGATAGTTGATAAGTCGGTGATCCAATTGCTGAAACAATAGGACGCACCGACTTACCGGGTTTATGTATCTTGGGTAGGCAATACAATCTGGGGACGCTTGGGTTAGATATATGTAATCTATTTTTTAAAGCTGGGGTAATAAGGTTATTACAGGATTTAAGTACATTCCTTACTTCGGTAATCATTTTTGGTAGTGGGTATCTTGAAAGTTTTTTATAAGGACCATTACTAATCAGGTTGTCTACTCTTTCATAATAGTCCTTTTTATCTAAGATAACAACCTTATTACCCTTATCGGCTTTTAAGTAAAAACAATCTTTATCTCGCAATCGCTTGACAATGTTTCTATTCTTTTTGGAAATTGGTTTTTTATTGACATTATTAATAATGTTTGTAGAAATTTGATTTCTGCACGCTTCTCTGATAAAACCCTTAGAGGAGTCGGGCAGGGACTGAATTGAACTTTTCACATTTGTCACGATCTCCTCCAAAACGTCTGTAGAGGCAGGTAAAGCAAACTTTAATCCCTTGTTAAGGAGACTAAGTTCTTCTTTGTCAAACGATTGTGAGGAATGATTTTCTACAATTGTAATGGCTTTCTGATGAACATTGTCTTTTCGCGTTGCTGAAACTAGTTTTTTAAGTTTTTTATTTTGTGATGACATTTTCTTGATAAATTTTGCATTAATCGATAAAAACATATTCCTCTGAAAGTCACACCATTGTTCATATTCTGAAGTATTTAATTTAAATGTAAGTTTTTCGAAAACTCCATATGCTTGTAATTCAAGCATACTTCGTTTACTATACAGATATTTGATTTCTAAATCTAGCCATTTTTGTTTTGCAAAATATGTAACTTTATCTGAAATATTTGAGGATTTTGGGATTTTTACTTGAATAAAATTTGGAAAAACTGAATGACGTTTACAGGCTTTTAAAAGCCAAATATCAGAACCTATTCATCTAATTTTAGCACTGACCTTATGAAAAAGAGTGTGTGCAAAAGTGTTTTGGTGTGTGTGGAAAACTACTCCAAGTGTAAGTTCTACACCAAAGGTTCCAACCCCTCTTCAGGAATAGAGTGGCTTCACGGTCAACGGAACTCAATCTTTATCATAAGGTCAGTGCTAAAATTAGATTAATAGGTTATGATATTTGGTTTTTAAAAGCCTGTAAACGTCATTCAGTTTTTCCAAATTTTATTCAAGAGGAATATGTTTTTATCGATTAATGCAAAATTTATCAAGAAAATGTCATCACAAAATAAAAAACTTAAAAAACTAGTTTCAGCAACGCGAAAAGACAATGTTCATCAGAAAGTCATTACAATTGTAGAAAATCATTCCTCACAATCGTTTGACAAAGAAGAACTTAGTCTCCTTAACAAGGGATTAAAGTTTGCTTTACCTGCCTCTACAGACGTTTTGGAGGAGATCGTGACAAATGTGGAAAGTTCAATTCAGTCCCTGCCCGACTCCTCTAAGGGTTTTATCAGAGAAGCGTGCAGAAATCAAATTTCTACAAACATTATTAATAATGTCAATAAAAAACCAATTTCCAAAAAGAATAGAAACATTGTCAAGCGATTGCGAGATAAAGATTGTTTTTACTTAAAAGCCGATAAGGGTAATAAGGTTGTTATCTTAGATAAAAAGGACTATTATGAAAGAGTAGACAACCTGATTAGTAATGGTCCTTATAAAAAACTTTCAAGATACCCACTACCAAAAATGATTACCGAAGTAAGGAATGTACTTAAATCCTGTAATAACCTTATTACCCCAGCTTTAAAAAATAGATTACATATATCTAACCCAAGCGTCCCTAGATTGTATTGCCTACCCAAGATACATAAACCCGGTAAGTCGGTGCGTCCTATTGTTTCAGCAATCGGATCACCGACTTATCAACTATCAAAATGGTTGTCGGAGGAGTTCGAAAATTTACCCATTTCACAACCTGGTCTTTCAGTTATTAATTCAAATGATTTCATTAATAAAATTAGCAATATTCAGCTACAAGACGGGGAAATTTTGGTCTCCTCTGACGTTTGTTCGTTGTTTCTGAGTGTACCAATTCCACAAACCATGGACTATCAGGGATTTACTCGAATCTAATTTAAGCCAAGAGGTAGTAAACGAATATATTCAACTCACAAAACTTTGTATGAAGCAAAATTGCTTTCAATCATAGAGATAGAATATAAGGAGATGCTATACGATATAAATAGGTAAGGAAATAACGGTACTACTGGGCGGAGCTTATTGTAGTAGCAATATGGCGGCTTTAACAGAGTTGGATTAAGCGCGTTCTCACGATTCGATTTTAGTTGGTCAACTTTCAACTTTCGTAATCAACTAAATTCGGTGCAGTTTTTGATTCTTTTTAGACAAGATATTTAATATAGTAGAACTAGTTTTATGGGGCTTATAGGTCCCTTTGAAAGAAAACTGCACTATTAGTTCAATAGTACCAATTCCTACAGCTTCTTAATTGGGTGTGTGGATGATGGTGAATATGGAAAGTAAAACAATAGGCAAATAAGTAAATTTATCTTTAATTTATATACCCATGTTATACATTGTTTCAGAATACATAAATATACACAGTACCCCAAGAAAAATTATAGCCAAATTGGAAACAAAGACGGGATGATCGTGCGCAAAGCGTAAATAGAGAAAACGATCAGTGAATGTGTAACGCCCACATTCCTTCGAAGTGGTACGTACCAATCAGAAGATTTTCTCCAGGGCTATATTGAATAACTGACACGTCAGCGCATCTTCCTGTCGCAGTCCTTTGTGTATTTCGAACGGTTCCTATATTATGTCGTTCTGAAGTTTAACTGCGGACGTGGTATCAACCATGGTCATTTTAATCAGACAAGTTAGCTTCATTGGTACTCCGAGTTCGTTCATAACATCGTGCAACATCGACCAAAGAATGTTATCATACGCTGCTTTAAAGTAGATGACACGTGGTGCATACCAGTGTTACACCAATGTCAAATTCTCTGGATTTTTCTCGGATTTGATGCAAAGTGAACATTTGGTTGGTAATTGAGCGACCTGGTCTGAATCCTGACTGATATTCTCCGAGGTGGGCTTCTGAGAATGGTTTCAGTGTTTCATTTGGGTTGGTCCTCCGGCCAGCAGCTCTTGAAAATGTTCTGTCCATCCAAATAGAATATATTTTTTATTGCTTATTAAAGTTTCCTCCTTTGACTCTGACTCTACAGATATTAGTTCTTGGTTTAAAAACCTTTCTTGTCGCATTTCTCTTCCCTTCTAAGATGCTTGTATTTGTCTACCGCCGCCCTTTCTCCTACGCTGTAGCATGTATAAAGTACACTACCAATAATAGCATTTATATACCATAATTTTGTAGGTACGGTTCTGTTTATTGTTTATACTAACTTATGAAATGTTATTCCCGACATCTTTTTATCCACGCCGTCTCTGCTACAGCAGCTACGCACAGCACAAGACAAACTAACAAAAAATACTTAGACAGTTCTCAAAACAGAAATGAAATGCTAAATATTGCTCAACATAAACTGACAACAAATGACACTACAGTTTGACATTTTTGACAAAAAAGTAGTAGCAATATGGCTGACATGAAACCACTTTTGCCACGTGATGCCGTCTCCCTATTATATTCTATCTCTATGCTTTCAATTCAATAATAATTTCTTTGAACAACATGAAGGGACAGCCACCATTCATGGCCAGTCTTTTCATGAATCGCTTCGAAACAGAAGCAAAAGAAAAATTCGAGTATTTTCCTAGAGTTTGGCTTAGGTATGTGGATGATATTTTTGCAGTGTTTAATACAAAAGTCGCGGATGTAGACGTTTTTGTTTCCAAATTAAATAGTCGTTTCACTTCTGTCAAATTCACATATGAAATTGAAAACAATCAACAACTACCATTTTTAGATGTACTAGTAATTAGAAATAATGAAAATAATTTAGAATTCGATGTATATAGGAAAGATACCAGCTCTCTTAGATATATTCCTAATGATTCTCATCATTGTGACTTGTGACCAACACAAGATGGCAAGTTTTAATTTTTTAATTAGTCGATTATTAAGTTTTTCGCTAACTAAAGAGAGGTTTGAAAAAGAAAAAGAGTTAATTAAGGATATAGCTTTGAGTAATGGTTTTTCTACTAATTTGATTGATAAATTAATTAGGAAGCGTAAATTTAGGGAGGCACTTCGAAATTCTTCGACCTTTCATATTGAGAGGGAAAATTCAAAATTTGTATCAATTCCATATGAACACCAGTTTACCCGAGGTCTTAGTAGAATTTTCAACAACATTGATATGACAGTGGTTCATCGATCAGGAAATAAACTACAACTTTTAGGCAACCCTAAGGATAAAATTGGAATGAACGAAAGGTTGGGGATTTACGAAATTAGCTGTAACGACTGCAACCAAAAGTATATTGGACAAACAAGAAGCTCATTCAGACGAGGTTTAAGGAGCATATGGCTCATCTAAAATACGGAAGAATAGAGAAGTCTAGCGTTGCCCAACATGCTTTTGATAACAATCATAAAATAGATATTAATAATTTAAGGTTGATTAGAAATGTAACAAACTCTAGACAACTAGATGCATTCAAAAGCTTGGAAATTAACAAATGTAAACATAGTATGAATAGTGACAGAGGGCCCATTCTAAATAGCCCGCTTTTTATGTTAGTCAAGCGTTAACGCTTTAACGAAGCTAAATATTTTACCCGCCTTTTTGTTACTAGCGCGGTAATTGTTCGTCGAAGCGTAACGCATTTTTAGGTATAAATAGGTCCCATTGTCGGGTTAAGCTTAGTTTTAATCATCTCCCGATGATGCCAACTTGGTTGGCGAAACGCGCGTCGAGTGTGTGCAAAACTGTTTTGGTGTGTGTGTGGAAAACTACTCCAAGTGTAAATTTTATTGGAACTGAAAACGCGTTAGCACAGTTAGACTGTAAAAGCTACGTAAAGTTCTTGGCCGTTCATGTTTAAGGTTAGCATTTTAAGATATGAATTATACGGGAAACAGAGCTCGATTATAGAACACAGAACTCTGGGAAAAATAACTTTTATGAATAATTTGTGATACCTACGGATTCACAAAGGTTTCAGCTAGGCCATGAAGTAATTTCAATTGTTTGGAGCACATAGTAATAATTTAATTAATTACCAAAGTATCTCGACTTTGCGGTTTGGTCCTCTCGCTAATAACTAATAATATTTAACAAACCCCAATACATTCAGGTATAAAACTTCTTCATTGACTAGCGGCAACATTTAGGTTCACTTTTATTTTAGTTAGACATCAATATATACTAAGATATTTACTAGGTATGGTCCCGAGCGTTTATCCCGCAAATAATATGAATGCTCCATTTCCGACATTTGCAATTGGCATAGTAGACGTCATTCCAGTTTAGTTTTGTACCAACCATATTCAAAATAGTTTGGCCACTCTCTATAAGATGGCGACACAATCGATACAAACTTTTTACTATGGCAATAAATAAAATACTGGATTACTGTACACTCAGTGTACAGGCACGTAATAGAAGAAATTTTATGTATACGTAGGGTAAAAGTGAAAGTGAAAAGGCAGAGCACATTTTATGTGCATGCCCCGCTGCAGCTAGAATTCGGTTCTCAATGTTCGGCAAAGGGGAACTTCTGCCGGAGGACCCTGTTGGGTGAAATATAATTTGGAGTGAGCCACAATAGACCGAGCGGTCGCAGTGGAGGGTCTGATCAACAGCCCACTCACAATTTACCAATTACCAATTAGGTAGGGTAGGGTGTGATACCCAATTTGATATGTAAAAAAATTATTTACAATTTTTAAATTAATTGAATTAAAAAAAGGAAATTATTAAAGGCAGTGTCCTTGCAAATTTTAGTTGGGTCCGCAATTTGAGCTTATAGGGGCCATTTTTAAGGGTATGGTGTGAAATATGGTATTTTGCATTGGATATGGTTTTTTTTTTTATGATCGACGATTGGTACTAATTCCACTATAGTATTCGTCATTTTTTTACAGAGGGTGAATAAACCTGTGACCTGTGACGGCTGTGACAACACTGTTGTCGGACGTTTGGCCACGAACAGTAGAGTAAATAGCTGCTTCTATCGTGTCATCCCGTTTGTACTTTGTTGCTAAAATGTGAGACCCACTTTTTATCATTCCCCATCCGTTAACAATGCAAAATCGAGAGGTCGTCAAAAAATCGTACTGTACAGGGGGTTGCTAGGGGTGGTTTTTCAAAAATTATGAATACATTTTTTGGCGTTTTTTACATCCATGCCACCTGGTCCATCATCTACTGAAGTTTTATGCCAATATTTTAATCAGAAATATATTTTTTATAATTTTAAAATCATCATGTAGTTCAATGCTTTCATATGGAGCGCCTTATATTATATAAAGTCTCGCCCTGAAATACCACAATTGTAATATCCTTGCTAACGTCCTAACTCGAAAACCTTTTGATTAATCAAAAAAATCATTTCTATGAACGTTGTAGACCAAAGATCGAGGATTTCATTACTTTTTTCAGATTCTAAATCCGGTGGATAGTTTCGTTAAAAACTTGCAAATTGTAAAGCCATGTCGTATCTACCAAATATAAACTTTCCTATACCTTTTGCAAGGTAGAAGTACCTATTGATTGGGCTAAACTATATAAGCAGATCACAAATCACAAAAATATACTCTATATATAGTTCAGGTATAGTTCAATTTATTATAAGTTCATGTTTTCTTTTGTTTCATATGAATTATGTATGACCAAAAATTGTAAATATTTCCCAATCGGACCTCTTTTTCTTATATATGGCTCCCTTTTAAGGGTTTGTAATTCGTTACACTTGTAGTACCTACAATAATAATTATTATTAATTATTATTATTACTTTTGTTAATGTAAACTTAATATATTCAACAAAACATTTACACTATTTTTGTGTAGGTACTACTACCTACCCTATATTTTTGTGTAAGATACCGGCTACTTGCCTATATTTTTGTGTACCTATTGAAAATTACTTATTATTGGAAAAAAATCAAAGGAAAATTTTATTACCATTTAAAAAAATCACATCGGAATTGTTTAATTAAATATTTATTAATAAAATAATATCGTAAGACAGTTAAAATAGGCCTGTAGAAATAGACGATGTGAACGGGAATTTGTAACTAATTCGTTTCAGATAGCCGTAGGTAAAAACAGGTGTATTTAGTTATAAGGAATATACCTCTGCGATTCCTCCCAAATCAAATATACAGAACATTGTTTATAAGTCACTTGTATGTGAAAAAATCATGAAATTTGGAGTTTTTTAAAAATTGCAGTAAGACTGCAGTAGATTAATTTTTTTGAATGTTTCTGTTTACTAGGTAATTCCAAACCGGTTAATTTAAGCCCTGGTTGATTTCATTTCATTGATTATTTATTTAAATAATTGCCGAAAACCATCGAAATTTTCGAAAATTTCAAGCAGTTTTTACTCTGAAAGGAAAAATGCTAGACTCTTGAAACTTTGGTGGAATATGTGTCTCATTACCCTCAACTTACAAAAAAAAATTCGTTTCAAAATGTTTATTAGTTTTCGAGAAATTCTATTTGTTTATTAAAAACGTCCCAAATGTTTAAATGAAAAATTGGCCTATTAACGTTATCAAAAATAATTCAACCGCAGCTTATTTTTTTCGTCAAGACGTCAATTTTACGAATCTGTTATGGGTGTATCGATTTTCAATAATTTTGACCGTCAAAATGGCGTTAACAACATTGCTACTTTTCGGAGCAGCGTTTTTTGCAAATAACTTTACAACAAATGAACGTATCTGCACAAATCTTTCATATTTGAGTTGCTGGTATTTTTCTACAAATTTATTAAAGAAAAATTGTTGCTCTGGAACATGTAGGAGCCGAGATAATTTTTTAAATTGTTTAATGCGCCAAACGTTTATTTATTAATATTTATGGCCAAAATTGAAACTGGTTGTTAATAAGATCTTGAATTTTGTGAATTCATCAAGTCCTATTGAAAACGGGCCCTTTTTGAGGTCAAAATATAATTTTTAATAATTAGTGATTTTAGAGCGTCTTCAATTTGTTTGGTTCAAGGGACAGGCGAATTTTTTATCAAACGAGTTTCAAATTGGGGAGCGAGAAGAATTCGTCATATCTCCGTTATTTTCCGGCCAATTTCGACGTTTTTTTTTTTTTAATTTGGGGTAGCTCACGAAAATAATAACAATGGGCACATTTGCAATATCCAAATAATAAACATATAATTGTTATAAACAATTTATTTTTTTTTTTAATTTTTCCATTTTTGGCTTATGCAACTTATAATGTGCTAATGTATTAAATATAAATTTATAAAGATTATATAATGGTAACAATGTATGCACAAACTATTTCTCCATCAAACAATATACGATGTTACAGCATTGTTACAATTTGCAAGTTTTTAACGAAACTATCCACCGGATTTAGAATCTGAAAAAAGTATTGAAATCCTCGATCTTTGGTCTACAACGTTCATAGAAATGATTTTTTTGATTAATCAAAAGGTTTTCGAGTTAGGAAGTTAGAAAGGATATTACAATTGTGGTATTTTAGGGCGAGACTTTATATAATAAGGCGCTATATGAAAGCATTGTACATGACGGTTTTAAAATTAAAAAATATATATTTCTGATTAAAATATTGGCATAAAACTTCAGTAGATGATGGACCAGGTGGCATGGATGTAGAAAACGCAAAAAAAAAATTTTCATAATTTTTGAAAAACCACCCCTAGCAATCCCCTGTACAGTACGATTTTTTGACGACCTCTCGATTTTGCACTGTTAACGGGTGGGAAATGATAAAAAGTGGGTCTCACATTTTAGCAACAAAGTGCAAACGAAAATCTTTTCTAGAAGGCTTTTGCGGGCTGGCAAACTCTACTAGATCCGAGGCCGTATCTGTTTACGACAAAGCTAGCGGTTATCACGGTCTCTTGAAAGCGCCGCTGTTCGAACAATTCGCGAACAACTAAGTCAGGTCCTCTAAGCAGTTGCCTAGCAAACTAGTACGTGACATCAAACTCAATTTGGCTATCAACCACGAGGTACCGGTACGTCCTGGAAGATATTTGCGTGGGCTATTTCCCACTACTAAAACCCTAGCCTTAACTTACTAGGACCTAGTGACTGTACTTTGTGACTGTGAGTCCGTGATAAATTCGCGTCCACTGACGTATATTTCTGTTGTATATTATCCAAAAAGATACAAACTACAGGCACTACAGCTTAGTTTATTTTATTGAAAAACACGTGTACAAGAATATATATGACAATCCCTTTTATTGGCGGGTACATCTAGACTAAAACTTTTTGACACCCTCAAGGCCGACTGTCAGCTTTGCCAACCGCACGCCTTTGTTGCCCCTAAACTATCCAAATACATAACATCTCTCTCTTCCTAAGCTGAGAAACTACAATATGATTAAGTATATATTATTACAGTAAGTTATAAATCAAGCCTGACTGGGGGCTTACTTATTCTACTAGATCTACGTAAACATTGATCATTAATATTCAATGTCTCTTTCTGAACAATTACATCTGGAGACTTTACCTCTTTATTGCCTACCCTATCTTCTAGTATTGAAGGAGTAGTGAAATTTTCAGGCACACTGCATGGCATTACTATATGATCATCATCTAACTTAGGATAACTAACTGAATCATCTACCGACTCCTCCACTGATTCATCAACTAGATCATCTACCAGATGACATGGTCTTAGTGCATCTTCATGAAATTGTTTTACCACCCCTTCTACCTCAACTAAATATGTAATGCTACTCAAAATTGTTACAATTTTCCCTTTTTGCCTTTTTCTTCCCTTTTGTAAATTTTTACATAATACTACTTCACCTACATTATACAGATTTCTTTCTTTCAATTTGATTACATTTTTTTTTTCTATTATATGGTTAGGTTTCAAAATGTCAAAGCGAGTTCGAGGCTTCTGTTTGAGAAGCATTTCATTTGGTGACATTCCTGTCGAATTTGGAGTATTTCTATAATTGAATAAAAAGTTTTGCAACCTTTGCTCTACGGACAATTTTAAATTGCAATTTGAAAATTGTTTCTCCAAGCTTTCTTTAACGTTTGTACAGGGTGAGTTTTCTAAGATGATACCCCCCCTTATCTCCGTAAATAACGAGGTGTATTAAAAAACAAAAACGCTGTCCTATACAGTTTTTTCTGAAATTTTCAGATCTGCTATCAGAATTTTCCTAGCTCGCTTAATATACGAGGGATGTTCAAAAGTAACATTTTTTTAAATGGAACACCCTCTATATTTTTATATATTTGGATTCGCCTCGTTTTTCTGATTACAAAAATGTATAATTGTTATATGTTTGTATCAATAATAACTGCCAAACATCGAAAAGTATTCTTAGCAAAATAATTGTAGCTTTTCTTCCGAGTTGGTTTTTTGGTAAAATACTGTTTTTATGTTTTGTTTAAAAGTGTTTTGTTACTACTATTTTCCTTTTTCAAATTTAAAAAGCAAGGCCAGAACAAAAGACTAATGAAAATAAAATTTAATAAATAAACGAGCCGTCCAGATTGGTGCGAATAGGAATAAAGATTGATAGTTTTCGCAGTTATTATTGATACAAACATATAACAATTATACATTTTTGTAATCAGAAAAACGAGGCGAATCCAAATATATAAAAATATACAGGGTATTCTATTTAAAAAAATGTTACTTTTGAACATCCCTCGTATATTAAGCGAGCTAGGAAAATTCTGATAGCAGATCTGAAAAGTTCAGAAAAAACTGTATAGGACAGCGTTTTTGTTTTTTAAAACACCTCGTTATTTACGGAGATAAGGGGGGGTATCATCTTAGAAAACTCACCCTGTACATTCCTCTCAGCAATCCCATTTGACTGAGGATGATATGGAGGACTTTTAATAGGTTTTATGTCATTAGCTTGTAAAAATTTAACAAATTCATTAGAAGTATAAGGAGGTCCATTGTCACTTATTAATTCTATTGGTAATCCTACTATTGCAAATGTTTTACAAAGTTTTTCTATAGTTTGCGCTGCTGACGTATTTGACATTATGTGGATGTCTATCCACTTGGTCCGTGTATCAACTATTAAAAGATATGTAATTTTATCTTTATGAAAGAAATCGATGTGAACCCTTTCAAAGTTTACAGAAGTTCTTGACCAAGGTACAGTTGTACAATTTTTTGTGAAATTCTGAGATAATTGACAGACCTCACACTTTGCAATTAGATCCTCAATGTCATCATTAATCTTTGGCCACCAACAATAATTTCTAATTAACATTTTAGTATGCACAATTCCACTATGTGATTCGTGGAATAAAGCTGTAATCGTCAATATGTTCGGGCCACCCCCTCATAATAAAATCGTATACTTTGGTTAAATCCAAGTCTTTTTTTGTTTCATCTGCTATTTCTTTATGTGATATTGGGATTGTTTCATTAAAATTAAAGGAATTTATAGAATCAGGAATATTTGTCTCTTCGGGTAATGGTAACCTCGAAAGAGCATCTGCGTTTCCTATTAAAGTGCCTTTCCTATAGGCAATTTTATATTGATACCCCGAAAGTATTATAGCCCATCTTTGTATTCTGCACTCTGCCGTAATTGGCACTTTTTTTCCCGGATCAAAAATACTTTTTAATGGTTGATGGTCAGTGACTAATGTAAATATTCGTCCATACAAGAATTTATGAAATTTATTTACTGCAAATATTAAGGCGACTGCTTTCCTTTCTAACTGTGAATAATTTTTTTGAGCTGCAGAAAGAGTACTTGATGCAAAGTATATGGGTTCAGCCTCACTTTGGTGACTCAACACGCAACCTACTCCATAGCTGCTCGCGTCACAAGTGACAAAGAGTTCTTTAGTGGGATCATAATGTACCAGTAAATTATTTTCCACAACTAATTTTTTGCTCAGTTCAAAACTTTGTTGACATTCTTGTGACCAGGTATACAGTTTATTTTTTTTAAATAAGTTATACAATGGTCTTAATGTATCAGATAAATTAGGCAAGAATTTTCCATAATAATTCAATAATCCTAAATAGGATTTTAATTTTTGAACTGAATCTGGGGCGGGCGCATCAACTATAATATTGCTGCTACTTTTTCTCTAATCGGTTTTAATCCTTCACTACTGACAATGTGACCCAAGAATTCAATTTCACGCTCAAAAAATTTACATTTTTCCTAGTTGACTCTAACATTGTAACTACTTAATTTCTCAAATACTTTCACTAAAGTCATGTAACAGCCTTGTAGATTTACCCCTTTTATTATTATATCATCAATATAACAAAACGCTTCGGGAATATCAAGTAGAATTCCGTCCATAACAGACTGAAAAATAGAAGGCCCGCTGGACACCCCGAACTGTAATCTATTCGGTTGGTAAAGCCCTAAGTGTGTATTTATCGTTAAATATTCCTTAGACAATGGATCCAACAGTAATTGCTGGTACGCCCCTGACAAATCTAATACGCAAAATAGGTTGGCATTATTTAAGGACGCAAAAATATCATCGGGAAGCGGAAGAGGGTAATGATCCACCACAAGAACCTTATTGATGGTCGCTTTATAATCTACACATAGGCGTATCCCTCCTTGCTTCTTGTGTACTATTACTATGGGACTTGCCCAGTGACTATATTGCACTTTAGTTAGAATATTTGACTTTTCTAGATTTAATATTTCTGACTCCACCTGACTTTTTAGTGCATAAGGTACTGTATATGCCTTGTGAAATATAGGAGTAGCATCATCTTTTATTTTTAGCTGAGCAATATAATTTTTTATATGAGATGACCTATTTAGTTCCAGCATGGATTTAAATTTATTTTTTAAATTACTTACTAATTGGCTTTTCTCATTATCTACAGCCTGACTCTCGAACTGACTTTGACTTAGCACATTTTAACATTATTTTGAAAATAGGTAGGTTTTCCAGTTTGGATACAATAGCTTTGTTTGTCATCAGCCACTAGTGTACACTTTTTTACACTTTTTGCCAATAAGTCGTTTGTTATAAATTAGTGCAGACAGTGCTAGCCGTTTGGTATACCAGTATAGTGGACACTTTCTTGCACTTTTGACACTGACTCCTGAGGAGGTGTAACGAGTGTCGATAGTGCAGCGCAGGCACCTGAGTTGAAGTTTGAAGCTGTTCTGTGGTTTGAAGTTTGAGATTTACTGAAACGGGTTGTCTGACAGAGGTATGAATTGAAATAATGTGATTTTGTCACAGTTATTTAATGATGAGAGTGAAGATATACTGGTAGTGAATCTATTATTGCTATTATTTATAGGTTATGTTGATTTTCTGACAAGACACTCTAAAGTTGTTTGTTATAGAATTACACATCTGCACTAGTTAACATTTTGTACATTTTTAAACCTACACTTTTCTGCACTACACTTTGATGACAAACAAAGCTAATATATCTAACCAATATAATGACACAAATGGTTTATCTGATTTTATCACGGTTAATTTCAATTTTTTTTTTATATTATTATATTGCACTTCTACATCGAAGGAACCCACCACAGACAAAGGTTCCCCAGATACAGATTTTAACTTAAATTTTGGTACATCTAATTTACAGGTCCAAAAATTCTTTTCGAACTCACTTACGTGCATGACACTGCGACATGCCCCGGTATTAACCCCATTGACTTTGACTTTTACTAATTGAGACTCATTATCTCCAACTTTGTTAATTTGCCCCAACACATACTCCTCGACTTCTTCCTCCTCTTCTACTTTTTCTTCTTCTACTACCTTGACTCTTGACTGTCTACATTTCCTTGACGTATGACCTTTTTTTTTACATATGTAGCACTCCCATTGACGTGCTGGGCAATTTTCTTGATCGTGTGACCTCCCACACCTCCAACATTCTTTATACTGCACTACTCTTTCGACTGACTTTTAGACTGACCAAGTTGGTTTTCATTTCGTTTAAATTTAAACCTCTGATTTTGTGACACGACATTAAGACTTCCAGGTTGCAATAATTTTGTTTGAGCCTCTGCACTTTCCATGCTTTTTGCTATTGCAATAGCTCTACTAAATGTTAAATCTATTTATGTTAACAACTTTCTTTGTATAATTTCACTTTTTAAGCCACAGACAAATTTGTCTCGTAATGCCTCATCCAAGAAACCACCAAATTCACAACTCTGTGCCAACTTTTTAATTTCCACCAAATAGTTATTTATCGACTGTTCTTCCTTCTGTACAAATTTGTAAAACGTGTACCTCTCTGCAATCACTAATTTCTGTGGCGTATAATGCTTTTTTAACACGTCTACTAATTCTTTAAACGACTTGGAATTAGGTACTTCGGGTGACAGCAAATCTTTCAACACTCCGTACACCTCCGGTCCCATTAAAGTAATAAACATCGCCACTTTTCTTGTTTCTGGAACTTCATTTACAATGAACAACTGTTCCATTCTTTCCACATAAGAATTAAAATCTTCAGTTGATTTATACTGTTCGATGCTGCCTATCATAGCCATTTTGAATTTTCCTCGTCGCCAAGATTTATTTGTTGTATATTATCCAAAAAGATACAAACTACAGGCACTACAGCTTAGTTTATTTTATTGAAAAACACGTGTACAAGAATATAATGACAATCCCTTTTATTGGCGGGTACACTTGATTTCAAAAAAAAGTAGTACACTTTATTTTAGCAATGTAAACATGACTTTTGCAAAAATATTTATAAGTCGTCTAAAAGTCAACTGTCACATTTTTTTTCAAGTTGAAGTTTATTAATATTCAAGTTTGATTAGATTAGGGAACCATTCTTGAAAATTTAAAATATTTGTCAATTTTTAATAATAGACAACTAACAGAAATTCAGAAGATTGGGTATTGTTTCCAAATTGAAAAATGGATGCTTCTGAATATAACATAAATAAATCCACTCTGATGAAAGTTAAAAAAATATGGGAAAATTAAAGAAACTATATCCCCCAAGCATGGATCAGGTAGGCCTAAACGAAGTAATGAGCAACAAGATGAAACCCTTATAAATTAGTGAATGCAGTTTTGGAAACAAATTTTCCTGCATCAAGATCTACTGCCTGTAGAAGAATTAAAAATAGCATTCTGAAGTGTGCTGCTAGAAAATACAAATTAACGGAGGAAAAAAACAAGGACTGATCATTTTTGCACTCAACCATAATATTATTGTTGAACAATGAAGACTTTTGGTCCAAGTCATATTTTCTGACGCAAAAGTTTTCCAGTCGTGTAATGATGGACATATAACTATTATCTTATTATCTATCGTCATCAAAATGCGGAACAACTTCGTGCCATAATTGAAGATGAATGGGAAAGTTTATGTAATACCCAAATTGCAAAAAATTTAGTTTTATCAATGCCTAGGAGGCTACAAGCAATTTTAGATGGGGATGGAGCAATGACTAAATATTAATTACTGTTATTTATATTGTAATTTGTTTATTTGTGTTTTAAATTTTTATCCAAGAAAATATATTTCTACTAAAAACAGGATTATTTATTTATTTATCAGTATAAACTTACGTAATTACAACTGACTGACATCTATATTTTCATTATTAAGTTAATTTCAATAAATTACTGTCAAAAGAACAATTTAGACAACTAGAAATAGGCCATTTCCCATTTCCTTATCTAAGAGTTGTACTACTTTTTTTTGAAATCAAGTGTACATCTAGACTAAAACTTTTTGACACCCTCAAGGCCGACTGTCAGCTTTGCCAACCGCACGCCTTTGTTGCCCCTAAACTATCCAAATACATAACAATAATGAGTACCTATGTAGATAAACTTGCCAAGAAAGCAGCCCTTTCTGGTAGTGACCTATTTTTCAAAATTTGTCTATCTGATCTACTTAACTCTTCCAAAAATGCAATGTTTAATAAGTGGAGAAAACTTTATAACCAATTCAAAGTTGATAATCCAAGTAATCGATATGCCCAAATAGAAAATAGTGTTGCTAAAAACACCTGGTTCAAAGACGTAGCAGCTAGTAGGAAATTTATAACATCCATTTCCAGACTAAGATTTGGACATACCTGTTCGCCACAACATTTAAAGAGAATAGGAGTTTTTTAATCTGATAATTGCTCGACATGTGAAATTACTGGTGATTTAGATCATATATTTTTCGGCTGTTCGCCCACACTTACTAGAGCTACTAATAACCTATTTAATCAACTCACAAAATTGAAGATCTCGCTTCCAACTAATCTGTTACATCTCTTGTCCCTGAAGAATAAAGCCATATACAAAGAATTAGTAAGTTTTCTGAATAATACAAATCAATTTCTATAAATTCTCAAAGTTAGATAGGTTAGACTCGAACCCTTATATGTTTTTCCTTTTGTACTATGGACCTTCTAACCGTGGCCTTTAATTAACCTGTATGTGTTAGTAATATAAATGCCCTGAAAGGCCCCTGGGCGGGAAGAGTGTGCCCTTGTATTCTCCCTATCGTTTTTTTTAGTAATTTTTGGTTAAGATTTTGTGAGGTTGGTTTGGATTTTATAAATATTAAAAAATTGCGACTGGCTAATGGATCACGTCCAATGCCACAAAAAAAAAGCTCCCTTAGAAAGCATTTCCGGGGCCATGTTTGTAGGAACTTTTTGTCTTATTTTTGATCGAGAAATACACGGGTAAAATGATGACCACTAATTTCGGACCACCCTGTATACAGGGTGTCCACTTTTTCAATGGGATTGTATAGATAATTCCTAAACCGTAGGAGATAGAAGGTCGGTTAAATTAGAGAAAAGTCGTGCATTTTAAAGCTTGTTAAGAAGCATTTTTCAGACTTGAAAAATGTTCAGTATAGTAGTTTCAGAGATATCTTGAAAATAGTGCAAATCGCCATATTTAATTGCCAATAAAACGCAAATGATAAGGTTTAGAAAAAAAAGTTTTAAATAAAAGTTGTATGATGGATTGTCGAAAATTAATCAATTAGTTACTTGACTGCTTGTTTACCAGCGGACTTTTTAACAACTCAGTACTAACTTAATTAGAACATAATTTAATTACTAAAACAGCGGCAGGGTGTACCCAAGTGACGGTAATATTTAAAGCAAAAATGAACATAACTTGATCGGAAAAATCACTTCGTTACACCATTATACATTTCAAGCAATTGAATCTGAGACAATTCAAGCAGCTATTCGCCAAATGGACCTCCAGGAACATCAACATGTAGGTACTGAACAAAATGGAGCACATTTTGAACAATAATTTATGTAACGTGTTTTATTGTTTGTTACCTATTTAATAATTATTGTGTTGTTATCCAATAAAGAAGTGTATTAAGACTAAAGCAATATTTATTTGATTTGGTTTCATTATTCAATATTAAAGTAAATGCAAGACAGTTTAAAAACAAAAAACAAAAGTTGGCCGTCGCGGCGCCTATAGTTGAAATGATAAAAATACAAATTTTAGAATTTTAAATTATTAATTTATAAATGTGTGGTTTACGTTTTTGTGGAAGAAAGACATTTATTATTATTATTATTAAATAGGCACTTGAACACCATTCAACGTTTATTACAAAATTAATTTCTGTAGCCTTTAATCAGTGAATATATTCTATAATAGAACAATTAATTGTTTATCATGGCATACTTTGCTGTACCTACGAATTTAATTGCTCAAGAGTGATATTAACACTTGTACAGGCCCATCTACTAAAGAAAATTTTTAGATTTGGCTTAATAAGATGATGCCTAACCAATTTCCGTAAATAAAAAGTTAGGCGTCCATAAGAAAAACAAAAGTTGGGCGTCGCGGCGCCTGCAGTTGAAATGATAAATATTCAAATTTGTAAATTTTAAATAGGCAACTGAACGCCATTCAACTTTTATTTAAAACTTTTTTTCTAGACCTTATCATTTGCGTGTTATTGGCAATTATTAAAAATGGCTATTTGCACTATTTTCAGGATGTCTCTGAAATTACTGAACATATTTCAAGTCTGAAAAATGCATCTTAACAAGCTTTAAAATGCACAACTTTTCTCTAATTTAACCAACCTTCTATCTCTTACCGTTTAGGAATTACCTATACAATCCCATTGAAAAAGTGGACACCCTGTATACCGGATGTAAATGAAATTAGGCTCACCCCTATAACTTTTTTTGTTTTTTCAGATATCATTTTAAAGTTTTGGCAGTTGCAATAACAAGTAAATTTGAATTAATGCATGTTAATAAAATGATTCTAACACTTCCGGTTTCACCGGAAATGACCGTAACATCTGTTTTTTAAATGGAACACAATATATATTTTTACAATTTTGGATTCATTCTGCATATGATGGTATCAACTTCGAGGAAGAAACATAACCTCAAACATTTTTTTAGGATAATTAAGTTGGCATATAGGGAGCAAAGACTGCTGAAAAACTTTTCTTTCTGAGTCATTGAGTCTTGGAAAAATAAAATCGTGATATTAAATGAGCTAACTTTGCTTTTATAGCTATTTAAACATCTCGGAAATGTTTTTTTTGATATAAGTATTTTTTTTTTAATGGAACCATTTATCCATTATACCTCATTATGCTATTTTAATATAAATTTTCTTTACCTACATTTAGATACCAAACACCTCACCATTAGTTCATAAATAACTTACAAAAGATAAACCTTAGTTCAAATTTATTTTAGTTTAATAAATTTGTTTCTTTTCAAGGCATTCCCGATTAATTTCATATCAAATGTTTAACTTGTTCAGAGCTTACTAAAATAAATTTGAACTAAGGTAAAGTATCTTTTGTAAGTTATTTATGAACTAATGGTGAAGTGTTTGGTATCGAAATATAGGTAAAGAAAATTTCTATTAAAATAGCATAATGAGGTATAATGTATAAATGGTTCCATTAAAAAAATACTTATATCGATAAAAACATTTCCGAGATGTTTAAATAGCATAATGAAATAAGGTATAATGGTTCCATTTAATAAAATACTTATATCGAAAAAACCATTTCCAAGATGTTTAAATGGCTATAAAAGCAAAGTTAGCTCACTTTAATATCACGATTTTATTTTTCCAATACCCAATGACTCAGAAAGAAAGTTTTTCAGCAGTCATGGCTCCCTAGCTAGCTAGATGCCAACTTAAATTATCCTAAAGAAATGTTTGAGGTTATGTTTCTTCCTCGAAGTTGATACCATCGTATCGTATATGACTGATGGTTGAGATGGTAGCGTACCTGCCTCTCGTCTAAAAGTCCCGGGTTCGATTCCCGGTCGTGGCAATGGAAAATACTGTGAGAGGGATTTTTCCATTATACACGGATATTGGATGTGTGTCCCTTGTTTTTAAATGTGTAGCCCCTCCCGCACAAGGCTCTGCTAGAGCCTACTGGGATAAAGGGGGTCATTACATGTGGTGTATATTTATTTACTTTATTTTAACGTATGCAGAATGAATCCCTGAATCCAAAAATGTAAAAATATACAGGGTGTTTCATTTAAAAAATCAGATGTTACGGTCATTTGCTAGAATCATTTTATTAACATGCATTAATTAATTAAAATTTACTTGTTATGATTAAGCGCGTTCTCTCGATTCGATTTTAGTTGGTCAACTTTCAACTTTCGTAATCAACTAAAGTCGGTGAAGTTTTTGGTTCAAACGTCTTTTTAGACAAGATATTTAATATAGTACGGTACTACTCATAGTTTTATGGGGAAGGAAAACTGCACTATTAGTTCAATAGTACCAATTTCTACAGCTTCTTAATTGGGTGTGTGGATGATGGTGAATATGAAAAGTAAAACAAAAGGCAAATAAGTAAATTTTTCTTTAATTTACATAGGTACCTATGTTATACGTTATTTCAGACTACATAAATATACAGTACCTAACCCAAGAAAAATTATAGCCAAATTGGAAACAAAGACGGGATGATCGTACGTAAAGCGTAAAGCGTGTATTAAATAGAGAAACCGATCAGTGAATGTGTAACGCCCACACTCCTTCGAAGTGGTACGTACCAATCAGAAGATTTTCTCCAGGGCTATATTGAATAACTGACACGCCAGTACATCTTCCTGTCGCAGTCCTTTGTGTATTTCGAACGGTTCCTATATTATGTCATTCTGAAGTTTAACTGCGGACGTGGTGTCAACCATGGTCATTTTAATCAGACACAGACAAGTTAGCTTCATTGGTACTCCGAATTCGTTCATAGCTTCGTGCAACTTCGACCTAAGAATGTTATCATACGCCAAGGCTTGTAGACGTACAGGTTACATCAATGAGCAGCATTAGGGTGAGGAAAATGCGGGTTGAGGCAGGGCTGGCGACCGCGGTCTGTCATTTATTTTACTACTACTAAAAAGAGACATTAAACACTGCTCTGCTGTTGTAGAACAGAGATGGATGTACCGACGGTCGCCAAGTGACGTTTGATATATTGAGATAGGTCAGGTTCAGATTGGGTAACCTTTAGGGTCAGTTGTATAAAACTGGTTCAGCGAAAGTTCAGCTGATTTGGTTCAAAATCCAAGGATACCGATTGTTGCAAGAATGGTATCCTTGGATTTTGAACCAAGTTCAGCTGAACCACTTTTATACAACTGGCCCTTAGAGTTTACCAGCCTTGATCATACGCTGCGTTAAAGTAGATGACAAGTGTTGCATACCCAAGGATTGTAAACTACAATTCTTGGTGCATACCAGTGTTATACCCTTGTATATGTATTCTTATAGTAAAACGGTACAATGTAAATTTATGGCAATCGCTTTTGGATGCAAGAGCTTAGTAGTTGTGGATGCAGCTACCAGCGTCGCTGCAGTCGCTAGTTATATCCCACAAAGAAGTATTATATCATCCGTTCACTACTAGAGGGCAGCGAGCTTAAACTGTATAAATAGAAGAAAACTGTATTTAGTGCCGATGGGCGGGACCTTTAGGTCTATTATTTGAGATTATTAACCAAGGGCGTGCCTAAATTTCTAGGCTAGGTATTAATATTTTCAAATAAACAACGTTAAAATTCCTAAATAATTAAAAGTTTATTAATTTTAATTAGCATTAAAATTCTTACAATGATTTAAAGTTTAATAATTAATTATAAATAATATTATTTGAATTTCCTTAGGTATTAGAAGGGCAAAGTTGGCCATGTGCAATAGTGGTTATTTTTAATAAGTATTTCTTGATTTTGTCAGATTCCGATAGATCCTATCAAGACAGCATGAGTTGTAAACTTATTTTGGTTTTATTTACAGCAAGGTAGATACCTATTTTTAAATTTTCCAATGTTTTTTTTTATTGAGGTACTACGAAATAACCGATTATTTTTAAAGAATACATTTTATTAAAATACTAATTTTAGTTATTACGCCAGTCAAATTAGACAAAATTAGGGCGATCGGTGGAAAAAATTCCCAGAGATTTGGAATTTTTTTTAAACGCTTCCTTTACACTTGAGTAGAGATATATTAAAAGTCCCCGAGGGTGGGGGATGAGCTCGAGGAGGGGGGCGGGTTTAAAGGTACCATTTCTCAGTTTTTTGTTTATATCTCGGAAACGATTACTCCTATCGCTAACAAAATTTACTACAAATAGTTCACCGCATTTTTGTCGTAGGACTAACCGTAAGCGAGCTACGGGCTTCTGAAGTTTGGATTCTACATAAATTGCATTAAAAATCCTTCCAAACACATTTCGTTAGTATATGGTAAGTATTCATATTTATGGAAATAGTGTGTGTAGAGCGCCCCCCAACTAACCTGGCCTGCCTGAAGGGGGAATCTTTTTTCCCCCGCGGATGAAGGAATATTGCACTACAGGGCGACAATTTGGCAACACAGCACTCCTTGCGTAAAAATTCAAGTTCACACTTGATTGATGGTGGATTCCTGTTAAATCGAGTCAGGTGGGGTATAGGATCAACCTTCTCAGTGATATTCAATCAATATGTGACTTACTTAAAAAAACACTATGGTGAATACTGCACAGTCGCACCACCATCACCACCGCATCAGTCGACATTGATTTCACCAAAGATATGGTAGTGACGACAACACTCTAGTAATGAAAAAAATAAGGACAGATTCATCAGTATGCTGTCTCGGAAAACGATTGCAGAGGGGTTAGAAGTTAGACAGGCTGTGCTGATGCGGATACAACTATTGTACGGTTCGCTTTGGAGAAAGCAGAATGTGACTGTTCACCGCTTGTCATTGGCGAGGATGTGGATCTGCTGGTCCTGCTGATCGCTTTAGCTCCAAAGGAACGAGAGATAAAGTTTTTCAAACCTGGGAAAGGGAATGAGGGAAGCAAAAGTTATTACCCTCCAAGGAATTGCAGGAACTTGACTTTGCCAAGAGCATTTTGTTCATTCACGGTTTTAGCGGCTGCTATACAACTTTCTAATAAGTCAATAATTGCTTAATTACTCATGGGGGACAGCATCCTACATTTGATCTCCAATGTATTTTACACAAAGACTTTAAACAACTGAGGAAGTTGCAAACACCGGGGAACAGATGTTCCTAGCAATGTACAACGCCAGAGTAACAGACCTGGACAAACAGCGTTACGCAGCATTTCTAAAATCCAGCACAAGGGTGAATTCAGACTTCCCCTCTCTACCACCAACTGAAGGCTCTGCACTGCAACACTTATACAGAGTCTATTTGCAAGCTCAAGATTGGCTGGGCAACAAACTGGAATCTACAGATTGGGTTTGGATGAAAGGAGCAGATGGAGATCTTCAACCCTTGACAACTTTAAATCAACCTGCCCCAGCTGCCATCCTTTCAACAATATTCTGCAGCTGCACCAAAGGTTGTGGGGCATGTTGTGGATGCCGCAAGGCAGGTATCCATTGCTCTTCAATATGCGGTAACTGTGAGGGCGCGTGCACTAAAGGCCCTCCAGTTGAAGACGACAATTCAGCATATGAGGATGACCCGGAAGACTTGACACCCTCGAATGAACTGTTGGACCCAATACATTCCCTCCCGCACAAGACTTTCAGAGTCTTCAGAGATAAAGGAGGTCGTGTTATTTATTCAATTTACTAAGTTTTATTCAAATCATCTCTATTAAATCATCTATCTATTAATATTGTACTGAACAAGACTGTAATTCGGTTTTGAATGTTTAGGTTGAAGAGAAAATGCAGCATATGAGGACGACTCTGAAGACTTCATGGACCCCCGTGACCCAACACCCTCCTCTAATGAAGTGTTGGACCTAATAAATTCAATTTACTGTCAGTTTTTTTCAAATCACAATACTAATTCTGTTTTAAATGCGGATAAAGCACATTTTTTGAAATAATGATTCTTTTGTCGCCCTATAACTCGCTTACGGTTAGTCCTACGGAAAATGCATAGGACCATTTCTGTAGGAAATTTTGTCAGCTTTAATTGTGGTAAGGGGGCAAAAACCGATAGGAGTGATCGTTTCCGAGATATAAGCGAAAAACTGAATAATGGTACCTTTAACCCCCCTCCCCTCCTCGAGCTCACCCCTCACCCTCGGGGACTTTTGATATATGTCTACCCAAGTGTAAAGAAAGCGTTTAAAAAAATCTCCAACTCTCTGGGAATTTTTTCCGCCGATTTGTCTAATTTGACTGGGTTATATGACGGGGAAAATCACAAACACAAGAATCTAATAACATTGACTTTAAATTTAAAATTTGATTGAAGAAATTTTATTAATTTTGTAGTTTTTGCAGCTAATATATTAATAAAATATATCTCTATCGTCTGAATCCAAACCTTGAATATTTCTTTGACAATATAACATTATTTGTTAATATATAAATAAAAGTGCTATACTCATTAATCACAGCTCCGCTATTTACATGGCTAAAAGGAGCGAAATAACATCACATTTTTTATTTATTATATTTTGTAAAACAATTTACAATGCTACATGCATTACTAGTTATTACCCCTGTATATAATAATACCATTAAGTTTGATAATACAATTATATTATTTTATTACATTATTACTAAAACTGCACCGCAGCGATTTACTGCGTTGCTATGGCCCCGAGATAAGGTCGAACACAAAACAAATTCGGTATAAACAGTGAATATAGGACATTCCTATATTCACTGATGTAGGTAAGTAGTTAGTCAATGGCATTTCAATGCATTTAATGTTCAATGGTAAGTAGGTATGTCCCCAATAGAAATCTACCTTGCTGTTACACATTTATTATACAGTAAATTCACTTTTCAACCAAAGCACTTTGTGAGTGAATAGGAGAGAATAAAGCGAGAGCGCTAACATTCTGAGATCGACATGCAGTCACGCATGTGTAGTGCTCTCGCTTTACTGCTATCTCCTATTCACTCACAAACTGCTTTGGTTCAAAAGTGAATATACTGTATACATATAATATAAATATTGCCCAACCATATGGGTTTATTGCCAATCAGCTTTAAGGTTTAATTTTTTTCCCCTAGATGGCTGTATAGTGTATAGTCTGCATTTGAAAATAAATAGCATTTGACCTTGGACGTTTAATCACACATTTATATTTCTTTTAGAAATAAAATCTTGATTTCATTTTTTTCTAGGTTCTCGCTTGTTATAATGCGAGAATTTCAAAATGTTTTGCTAAATTACAGGCTTTGGCTATACAGATACCTACAAGTTATATTTTACGCACTAGAATAAACTGCCTTTACTTTTGAAGATACAACAAAATTGTATTAAGAAAAGTTGTCAGAATAAAGATTTATGTTGGGTTGCAAAATTTAAGGAAAATCGGCCTACTTTAAAAAACATATTCTTTTTTTATACATTTCATTAAACTACCTTTATTATGCATTCTTTTTTTCATTACTTTATTAACTTTGTATCGGATTTTTGTTCTGTTATGGTTAACTACATACTTGATTTTTATTTATTTGTTCAAATAAAAATAACAAAATTGGGAAAAAATGACGAGTTCGTGAAAACAGGCCAATTTTTGAAAGTTTGTATTTAGGCATATCTTTTTATTCTGAACAACTTTTCTTAATACAATTTTGTTGTATCTTCAAAAGTAAAGGTAGTTAATTCCCAGTAAACACGCATGTAACGTGACCTCTCTGAGCAGTAAGATTGAAAGAACATTTTTATGTAAAATATTTATATAATATATATATAAATAATACATAAAGAATAGGTTAATTTTAAACAAATTTTGTAATGTATATGTTACATAATTTTATGTATTTCATATATTAGGAATATGTAATATTTTATGTAAAACTGTGATATAGATAATACATCAAGTTACATAACATATACGTATTAAGTTTTACATATTTTTTAAGTTAGTGCTGCTTGCTGCCGTCTCGCGTCGCTGTTGCCTTTCCTTTCCACTTGGATCAGAGAGTTGTGTTGTGTTGTTGTTTGTGTGCCATTCTGCAAATTTATTTTACTGAAGTGTTTTTTTGAAAATGTGGATAAGGCAAGTTAAGTACCTATAATTTGTAATTAGTATAACTTACTAACTAAATACCTATACACCTCACTCATTCTTTTATTGCACTAAGCGTATCTCCCCGCATTTCTGTGATTTATAATATCTATTTTGTGTTAACCTAACTTTTAAAATGCCGCGAGAACGAGAATTTACGTGCCTTTCTGAGAGGCAGAAAAGACGCCTACTAATGAGGTTAATGAGAAGTCACTGCCTGCTAAAAATTTAAAAATTTGTTCCATTCAGGAAATAATAAATGAATCCTGCAGTGTTGAAAATGTTGATAATTCTAATTCAGCATCACAGCTGGTGTCGCCATGCTCGCCAAGTACTTCCAAAACTTGCCTAAATCAGACCATTCTTTTGAAGTTTCACCGCTTGAACAAATAGGTACAAATAAAAGAAAATTTCAACTCGAGGCTTATTTTTCGGAATTTTTTCCTCAAACCAATTATAATGCATTATAGGTGCTTTTTCTTATGCTAAAAGTTTTCATTTCTTTATTTTTTCATATCAATAATTTAATGTATATGAGTATCGTTATTGTACTTAGTAGAACTTGGTCAGTCTATTATAGCACTCACCGTATGTGATACATTAATATTGTTATTTCAACAATTTCTTTAGGTGGATAATATATCATGTTTTTTTTCAGATGTTGTGTTACTTACCTATCAAGATACAAAGTCATCTGATTTCGAAAAACACGTGTCTGAATGGTTGAGGTTATCTAAGCAACGCTTGAATAGAGAAAAATATAATGACATATTATGTAGAAAGCATCCGATATTATATATACCTATATATGTGACATGAATAATATATTCCGTTTTTTTTTAGTCAAAAAACTATTTTAATTGAAAATTGAACCCTCCTAAATCAACAGACAATTGCTAATTTGGAACATCATCCTGCTTTATATAGCTATAAAAAATTTATTGAAAAATCAATTGTGACCACTACTGGATAGGCACATAGATGTGCTCTTTCAAAAATCCACTTCAGTTTACAAGTTTTTAAATATTGTTACTATAGAGAGCTGAATTCATCAAAAAATATATACATGGTGTTCTATTTAGAAAAAAAAAGTGGAGGTTACTTCCGATCATATCTGGACGTAAATTAATAAGAAACATTTTTTAAAGAATTTATGTACTTACCTAATTCCAAAAATAACTTTCTGGTGTCAATATTATATACCTCATACGTCATAAATTTATGACATAGCTCGTATTTTTTATACCTAATGTTAAAGAAAAAAGTGCCCTACTTATATCAAATATTGACACCAGAAAGATATTTTTGGAATTAGGTAAGTATGTACATAAATTCTTTAAAAAATGTTTCTTATTAATTTACGTCCAGATATGATCGGAAGTAACCTCAAATAGGTAAAATTATAAATTATACGCTATATCATTAAGTGGTAAAATATACAACATCTATGCTACATAATAAAGGGATAAAAAGTATACATAACAGTTATGTATATTTTACATAGCATGATGTCACCGTGCTACCTCTTTGCTATATAAAAATCATGTGCGAATGTTGCTGACATTTGCAGGAGTATGCATATATAATTATACGTCACATGTTACATAACATGTTACTTTTATTAAACAAAGTTAACGTAACATTTATGTATATGTTATATGTTTGTGTTTACTGGGTTTAGTGCACTTTTAAAAATATGTCGCTAGAACTCATATTTGGTACTTATTCTTAGTTTTAGACGACGCAGGGGCTAAATCCAGAAGAGTAATGTCCAATTCGAAAATGTTTTGTCATTTACACCTATTCATGCGTCCATCCGTGGACATATTAACGTTTAATAACTAAATTAATTTGCTAAGGCTGTGTCAACGTTAGTTAACCATTCGTTATAACCAGTGATAGTTGGAGGGAACGACCGATATTCGTATTACGTCAACCAACCGCTGTCACAACATCTGATTTAACTCTTGGCCGTTGAATTCAACGCAGGTCGTGGCAAACCCTTAATATATCGAAGTCTCGAAATCGATAGATTAACGGCAACCGTCGACAATGAATGCTTCCTCGTATACAGGTTTCGCAACTTCCTGAACTAAAGATACAACACTAACTAAACACTTTGCACAATACACAATTCACTTCTGACACCTGCCCAGACAGGTCTTTGGCTCAGCCGAATGGTCAAACCGACGCAATTGCGAGGGTCGTAAGTTATGGGATCAACACAAATACCAGACTAATACTAGAATGCAATAAAGAAGACAGAGATAATAAATAAAGATATATATTAAACGATCATCATACTACATATAGAGCCTCACCTAGCAAGGTCTAACACCATAACCACGATACCCCCACAAGGGGTCAGCGACCGCGACGGCCGCGCTTAAAGACGAGTGATCGATTGCCGAAAGAGAATTATTACATGGACGTGACTGGCAATTTAGTGAGTGGGTTTTATAGATTTACTGTTAGAATTATAGACCAGAAATTTAGGGTAATATTCTCAAAAAGGGGTATATGCCGTTAGACGTCTGTGGATATTTCGGAAAAGGGAAATCTCTTCGAATGCTATCTCACAAGGCGGTCACCTGGTAATAATGGAGAAGTGCCCCGGTACCCGTGCGTACCGCACTGAGGCTTATCCTGGCTTGATATAACCAAAAATACCGCATATCTATTTTGCGAGATCATTGGGTGGTCTCCCACTATAGATATGAAAAAGACCCGAGACCACTTCACGTCGCCACGTGGCATCGCAAAATTTCGCTATTTCCTATTTTTATTCAGTTCCTAATATTTTCAAAATGGTGCTGGCAGACACGATCCCGGTAGAGACGATGACCAATGGGTAGGCGAGGCCAGCTCAACCATCCTTGGAAGCCGTAGGTCACGGACTCACAAGGAATTCCAGAACGCGAGGGTAGAGTGAACCTATTCTTCCGTAGATCAGTGCGACCACGAAGGTGGATCAGTCTATGATAGATCTGATCGAGAGCTACCGATCTACGGTAGATTCACTCTCGTGCCTTTGTGGAGTATTCCTGTGATCCGTTAGACCGGCTTATGACAATGATCATCTGCGCTATGATCATTGTTGTGGCGCAGTCCGTCCTTTGAGGAATCGGTACTGGCTGAGGACAATGCATGTCCTTGGTCGTCTCTACATGCTGCATCGTGCCTGGATGCGTTCGTTCAAACATGGGATAATGGCCGAAAAAGATAAATGGAATTTCGGAAACTGTACTGAAAATCGTCTTAAAAATTTTATAAAAAATCCTGATATGCACGGAATCGTGCATATCAGGCAAAAAGAAGGAATTTTGGGCTTAGGAACTGAATTGAAATTGACATATTTTTGATAAAAAAATGGTGTACATGGAACAGATGTTCCACATACACCATTCAAGCCTTAGCTTGTGTGCTTATATCTAATTAGGATCTTTTGCTTAAAACTACTTCTACTGCTTCTCCTGGGTACGATAACAGACACACTGTATATAGGGTGTCCCACTTATTAAGATGTATCCACTCTCCTAAAATCTTTATTTGTGAACTGATTTTCGAAATCTTTTTTTTGCTGGATAGAGCTCGGAAAACTGCATCTAAACTATACCTTATATTTCTTAAAAAGGTACATCATGACCTACTGAGACGCATTTTTTTTTTAGCAAAATTTCGAGAAAAACTATTAGCGATTTTTTTTAAGGAAAACTAACACCAGATATAGATTCATGACCTTTTAAAACCTAAGTGGTGTGAATTTTGTGACATTAGGATACAGGGTGTTAAAGAAAATTTTGAGAAATTTTTAACAACGGCAAACTTTTTTTTTGTATACAAAGGCGGTACTATTTTGAAATTATCAGTAATTTAACATTTTTCACAATGCTCTGGTTTATTTGAAGACATAATAAGAAAAAAACGACAGTGGTAACGACTAAAAATGGTATCCAATTTCTGTTGATACGGTTATTGAAAACAAATAAAACAATACATTAGTTAATAAAGCTAGTTAAACAATTCACTGGAAAAAAATATTGCAATAATCCTTTGAAAAAACAAATGGTAAAAATAAAAACAACAAATAAACAAATAAAAAATTATTAAGATTTACTAAGTAGTAACAAAACTGCGACCAAAATTATTAAAAGTAAAAGTTTCCTAAAAATAATCAAATTAATCAACTTTAAATTTTATTATTCTCAATGAGTTCACCCTTATGCATTTTTCAATACCGTTTGATTTTTCAAAGGATTATTACAATATTTTTTCCAGTAAATGGCTAAATAACTTAATGTATTGTTTTATTTGTATTCGATAACCATATCAACAGAAATAAGATACCATTTTTAGTAGTTACCACTGTCGTTTTTTTCTTAATACGTCCTCAAATAAACCAGCGACTTGCGGAAACTGTTAAATTACTGATAATTTCAAAATAGTACCGCCTTTGTTTACAAAAAATAGTTTGCCGTTGTTAAAAATTCCTATCCATTTTCTTTATCCTAATGTTGCAAAATTCACACCACTTAGGTTTTAAAAGGTCCTGAATCTATTTCTGGTGTTAGTTTTTCTGTAAAAAATTCGCTAATAGTTATTCTCGAAATTTTGCTAAAAAAAATACGTCTCAGTAGGTCATGATGTACCTTTCTAAGATATGTAAGGTATAGCTTAAATGCAGTTTTCCAAGCCCTATCCAGCAAAAAAAGATTTCCAAAATCGATTCACAAATAAAGATTTTAGGAGGGTGGATCCATCTTAAGTGGACACCCTGTATGTATACCGTATACCTACCTACACATAAACACATATTTATAGTGTAGGTAATGAAACAAATTGATTTATATATTATATACGATATATGTACAATATATTTAATAATAATAAATTATTATTTACAATACATTATGCAATAAATAAATTCTAAACGAAATGTTAGAATAAATAATATTATAATGGATGAGGAACCTAAAGAAAGATTAAAGAGATACATTGTTTATGGGGTCAATAATAAAATAGAAAATCACTTGTGCCATATACCTACCTAAAAATAGAAACGACGGAGGCGGGGGTGTCCGTGGTTTGTCGTAGGCGGAGATTATAAGCGGGTTTAATCACTCCGACACTCTTGCTTCCAATCCCTCCCAACACTCTTGCTTCTATAACATCTATGGGGGGCGGGCATATATGTTTATTTAATTTGATGCGAAAATAGCTAGCACTTGCTTTTGGCGAGTCTATTTTTTTCTAATGCACACCAAAGAGAATAGCCGCTATTAGCTTTATAAAGGGTAGCGTTTTTGCTGCCACCAGGTCAAGACACTTATATTCCGCTTGACCTCGGAATTTTTGTGCTGAGAAATATACCTAAATCTGCAAGCAAGAAAATAGATATTTCTCCGGCAACTGGTTGAGAAGACTCTTCGGACGCCTGAATTCGGCCGCGGCTTAATGTGATATGCACGGTCTTTATGTAGGTATAATAGGAGATAATAAACAAAAATCAACAAACTACTCCGTGAATAAAATTAGATTTTATTACCACGAAAACAAAGCTTACAAAACAATTATCTATAGGAAAATTTTGTCAGTGACGTAATGAACAAATAACTGAAAGAAAAAATCTATAGTGATCTCAATTTTTAAATCTAAGATGGGGTGGCTCTTTTCGCTTTACTATCAAAATACAACACCCGCCAAGATAGACGTTACTTTTTCTTTATTTACGACAATTTACGTTGCCTTGAACTACGGTGAACTAAATTTAGATGAAGTCTCCCCCGACTTCAGATTTCTTTGTATCTCTTACAAACACTATGGTTAGGACCTTTAAGCCTTAAATTATATAATATATAAAACTAAACACCACAAAACATACAAAATATCAACACGAAAATTTTAACCTCAACCAGTGGCTATTTCAAATTTACTCAATGCGCCTTTTTTAATAGGGGTTAGTGCAAATGTTTTTCAAACTACACTTACCACGTCCCTGGACTTTGTAACTGAATTACTCCCAAACGTAATTATTACACTTGTGCACTTAAATTGTTTTTCACCTAGAACCCAATTTTGTCAACTGATTTGTAACGCTCAATAAACCCCTGATTTACTCGCCGTCACGAGATTCATCCGTCGACCCGACTTAACTATATCTTTATCTTCCCCCTTGAGAAACTTAAAAACTACCGTTCACGTTTTCTTCTCCCCAAGAAGAAACACAATTTAGACGTTAAACGACAGCCCTGCTGTACGTCTATAAGTAAGGCACTCCACGCCCAATTAAACTTAAAAAAGGTAAAAGGTCTCCAAAACCCCAACGAATATTTCACTTTACAAATTACTCGAACGCCCCGACACTACAGTAGGTGTACTTGCGCTTTTTCGCCGACGCCGATGTGCAACTCTTGCTAATTACCGACCCGAAGTCCACTCTTAGTGGGGTCGGTTAGCTGAAAATTATACCAAAATATTTCACATCTGGCAACCAATGCGCCCCTTTGGATTCTGATAGTATATGGGTAGACAAGTCTAAAAACACAAATTTTCCTGGCCCTCTAGCGGTGCTGATGACGTAATCAATATGGCCGCCAAAGTTTTGCGACACGCTTCTACATTTCCCTATATAACGCGGGTTTATGTTTTGATATTAACCTATATTATGAGTGATTATTAATCAGGAGAAAACACGCTTTCCAAAGGTATATTTGACATCATTGTTTAGGTTCATTATACCAGAAATATTTGTAACTTTATTAAAATGTTTGTTTTTTATTTTGCTTTTTCGAAACATTTTGCTTAATAACTTGGATGCGTTACATGTAGCTGAAAACGTGTCCTACACTTTTTTGTTCGTCAAAAAAATATCTTTAGAACGGTATATATGACTTCTATTTTATCACAAACAGTTGCTGAAAATTTGCCAAAACAATGTAGCGTTGCACAGTGAGTCGTTAATTAAGGCAATAATGTAAAAAGTAATAGAGCGTCTTTATAACTGTTTAAGTAGCAAATGTAATTGTAATTTTTGATGTATATGTAAATAATTCTAGCTTTTTTAGAGGGCATTTTTTTAAATCGTAGCCTCCCTCGAAATTTAAATTTTGGGGGGCAACTTCAAAAATGTAATAATAAATAAAATAGATTAAATGAATTAAGATTCCATTCATTAACACGTTAGCTGCCACGTGATCCGCCGTTGACCCACGTCATTGCATGATTACTACGCCATTCTCAACGGATTTAAAAAAATAAAAACGCGAAATAAAAATTTAAATTCACATTAAGCCAACAGTGCTAAGACAGTTACATTACCGTAGCGCCATTGGAAGTTATGTTCCATTAGAAATACATAGAAACGTGGGTCAACAGCGATCCACGTGGCCTGGTAATCATCTATTGTATTAGGTCATCGGCGGACCACGTGGCGTCCCAATAATCAATATGATTATATATGGGTGGCAGCTAACTAAATGTGTGTTTCTTTTTCAGGCAGACGTTGTGTGAAGAACTTCACCGTGTAAAGAAGATATTGCTTTCGTCTATCTCATAGAAAGACAGAAATTACTCAATCATGTCAATGAAGAGGAAACATGAATTGGTTGATGCTACGACTGACCCAGTGGTGGCTCCTTTTATGGGGCCTGTGTTTGTTATGCCAGAAGCATTCAAAAGAGCGCTTAATCATTCCGAAGTATGAAGGTTATTTAACAATGGCGAAGAATCTTGCAATTTTTGCTGAACATGGTGAGCTTCCAAGGGCTATAAGAAATTTGGATCAGCTGGACGATGGAAGTGGTCTTTCACAAACATTAGTAGCCCATGCAGCAAAATATCACAAATCTTGCAAGAACAAATATGACAGTCAAAAGACGGAAAGACTATCTGGTGAAAAGAAACAGAAATGACAACCTCATTGCTCAGACCAGACTCCATCTATATCAAAATTAACAAGATCATCATTATTTTATTCAGATGTGAAAAAGGTGTGTATTTTGTGATGAAGGAGAATGTAGAGACAAACTTGTGACTGCATTCACTCTAGGTATTGGGCCTACAGTTCATAGTCATGCTGTACGATTACAAGATAAAAAAACTGTTGAAGAAGTTATCGTCAACAGATTTGGTAGCATTAGAAACCAAATACCACAAACTATGCTCTACTCCCCTTCTAACACGTGCAAGAGCTGCTGAACGTTCTCCAAGAGAAGATTACTTAATCCCGAGGAAGTTGTTTATCGTACAGTTCTAACGAAATTGGTTGAATACATGCAGGATTTGTACTCATCCAGCAGTACTTCTCTAGTGTTTAAACTTTCTTATCTTACGTTCCTTGAGACGTGTTCTATTGATATTCTTTTCATCGGTTTGTATTCCCATGTCAATCATGCGTTGAGACATTAATTTTGTAAAATAAGAAGGTTTAAACACTGGGGAATCTGACAAAATTAGTGTCTCAACGCATGATTAACATGGGAATACAAACCGACGAAAAGAATATCAATAGAACACGTCTCAAGGAACGTAAGATAAGAAAGTTTGAACACTGGATAAGTACTGCTAGATGAGTACAAATCCTGCATGTCCAATTCCGTTATAAACAACTTCTTCGGGATTATAATAATCTTCTCTTCGAGAACGTTCAGCAGATCTTGCACGTGTTAGAAAGCGAGTATAGCATAGTTTGTGGTATTCGGTTTCTAATGCTGCCAAATCTGTTGACGATAACTTCTTCAACAGTTTTCCATCTTTTAATTGTACAACATGACTATAAATTGTAGGCCCAATACCCAGCGTGGTTGCAGTCACAAGTTTGTCTCTACCTTTTCCTTCATCACAAAACGGACACACCTTTTTCACATCTGAACAAAATAATGATCTTGTTCATTTTGATGTAGATGGAGTCTGCTCTGAGCAATGGGGTGGTCATTTCTGTTTCTTTTCACTAGATAGTCTTTCCGTCTTTTGACTGTCATATTTGTTCTTGCAAGATTTGTGATATTTTGCTGCATGGGCTACTAATGTGTGTGAACGACCACTTCCATTGTCCAACTGATCCAAATTTCTTATAGCACTTGGAAGCTCACCATATTCAGCAAAAATTGCAAGATTCTTCGCCATTGTTAAATAACCTTTATACTTCGGAATGATTAAGCGCTCCTTTGAATGCTTCTAGCATAACAAACACAGGTTCCATAAACGGAGCCACCACTGGGTCAGTCGTAGCATCAACCAATTCATGTTTCCTCTTCGTTGACATGATTGAGTAATTTCTGTCTTTCTATGAGATAGACGAAGCAATATCTTCTTTACACGGTGAAGTTCTTCACACAACGTCTGCCTGAAAAAGAAACACACATTTAGTATATATTAATGAATGCGGAATCTTAATTCATTTAATCTATTTTATTTATTATTACATTTTTGAAGTTGCCCCCCAAAATTTAAATTTTGAGGGAGGCTACGATTTTAAAAAATGCCCTCTAAAAAAGCTAGAATTATTTACATATACATCAATAATTACAATAATTACATTTGCTACTTGAACAGTTATAAAGACACTATTACTTTTCGGAACTCATATAAATTACATCATTGCCATAACGACTCGCTGTGCAACGCTACATTCTTTTGGCAAATTTTTAGCAACTGTTTGTGATAAAAAGAAGTCATATATACGGTTCGAAAAGTATTTTTTTGACGAACAAGAGTGTAGGACACGTTTTCAGCTACATGTAACGGATCCAAATTATTTAGCAAAATGATTCGAAAAAATCAAAATAAAAACAAACATTTTAATAAAGTTGCAAATATTTCTGGTATTATGAACCTAAACAATGATGTCAAATATACCATTGGAAAGAGCGTTTTCTCCTGATTAATAATCACTCATAATATAGGTTAGTATCAAAATATAAACCCGAGTTATGTAGGGAAATGTAGAAGCGTGTCGCAAAACTTTGGCGGCCATATTGATTACGTCATCAGCACCGCTAGAGGGCCAGGAAAATTTGTGTCCCGGGCATTTTAGACTCGTCTACCCATGTACTATCTGAATCCAAAGGGGCGCATTGGTTGCCAGATGTGAAGTTTTTTTCAGCTATCCGACCCCACTATCTTGACTCCTCGCGACGTCGAAGTTAAGTACGCAATCTCTGACCTCTCGAAGTGAGATCTGTTCTCCGCCCGACGTCGAAGTGCAGTCTTGCCCGGCCCGAAGCGAACTCTCTGCGCTCCCACTTAGTGGTTCGTCTGCCACGGTCCCCCTGGTAAATCGCTGAGTGGGCCCTATTTTTGCCCAATATATGGTCAGGCGAGTCCATCTCACAATTTCGCGTAGCTAGCAATTTCCCTGGGAATCGACTCATGTAATTCTTTCCCATCGAATTTCAACTCCCTGATAAGCCAAATCTATACAAACATGAATTTCCTGTTGCTGCAGACATAAACAAAAACTCAACCATTTACTTCTGATATACCCCGTGACACAAATTAACATTTTTAAATTAGTAATAGCTATTTTCTTCGTTTATAAAATTTCTATACCCCCGACTTGCTACAATACTTCCCCCTTTAAAAAAGTTCGTGGCCTTATCCTGGCCCTAACTTTTAAACTTCATGTTGACATTTTTATATTACCCTGTAATTTCAATTCAAGATATTTCGTTAACCTCTACCATAAATAACATCTTTCCCTAGAAAGCTGTAAGTCCCCTTATGGACAAGTGAAAGAAAGGTTTACCCTTAAACTAGGTCAGAGCCCTACGAAAATCTTTAAAATAATCTACATATAACACGCAACAGACAATGTCCAATTGCAATATCCTTAAAATTAAGCATACAAAAGTTCCCGACATTCTAAATTTCGCACTTCACACCACGCACGATCACTACGCGTTGTTGTGAGAGCTAGTCTCTGTCACCTCCGGACCTCCTCATGGCCTATCGTTGTTGTGGTTCTGAGGTGTGTAGGGTATAATTACATGGAACTATGCGAATGTTTTTAACTCTGACTGACGTTAACACTGTCCTTACGTTTTTCGTTCTCGGTCCAATGACCGACCGGTTGTAGACTCGGATAGATATTCGGAGCCACATTTCCTAAATTGTTTATAGGCGCGTTACTTGGATTGGTTTCGATAGTTCCTAACTGTTCATCGTGCCCGGCACTACACATCTCATTGTCTTTTGACTTAGTCAACTCGTTCACATAATAATCACCCACATCGTTAGCTGGTTCCACAAACATGCCAACATAGCAATTCCACCTCCTATGGTGCGGTACAAATGGAAGGCATTTATAATAACTCCGAAAGCATATTTGATGATTCTGAATATGAAAAAGAATCCAATTAGTCCACTCATAAAAATGCCCAAGTCGGAAAACCATCCCCACATCTGTCTCATAGTAGAATGGGCTAGGTCTTTTAATTCCTCGGGATTAAACATACCCAAAGTGGAAAATCCTTGTCCCCCGGCTTCCATGCCAACTACTCGTCTGGTTATAATATTTTCAACGACCTTTCGCTCCACTCCGAATGTGAATAGGTTTTGCACCTTTCCGATTTCTACTGGCGTATACAATCCTTTGGACCCTACTGGTTGGATCGGATGAAATTCGATACTGGGGCTTTCTTTTACTTCTGACTCTCTGGGTGCTGTCCTAACCGTAGGATAAGGTATAAGTCCCATCCATTCTCCCTCAATATGAAATAACGGTGGTGTTAGACTATTACAATCAATCTCCTGACCATACTCCTGGATTATTCTCGTAATCGGTGCCATAAATTTGGTCTGATTATCCACATCTATCGGGAGTTCTTGATAACATTTACTGGTTCTTCTAATTTTAACTGGTCTTGGAGCGCATCTGAGTATGTATAACACTTCTCCTAGTACTTGTCCTAGATGACCTTCGTGGTTTTGGATAATTTGACTGGCTGCGTCTGGGACCAGTGGAGCTAATAGTAGCCTATTCTTCAAAATTTCTCTTTTCGCCTGACATCTTCGGTGTATGGTATCTATATACATTGTCTCCAAACCTCGTTTGTAAGATTGTTCTATATATAAAAACTTGCTATTAATGTAACTCAGGAGGTCAACGTCTTGCGCTGAAAGGATCGTAGACGGTTGTATTATCTGATGATGTCCTTCACACACCAACAATTTTGGATGCTCTGTTTGCCATATTTCCAAATTACAAAAGGCGGTTCTTTTTATAAGGGCCACTGCAAAAATCTTCGTATCACTCTCTACGACTATGAAATTTTCTTGTGTTCTATTATATGTTACTTTTTCGGCGGATCCAACACATAATAAATTAAAACGTTCTTCGCATGACGACGTCTGGGGAATCACTTCCCAAGTGGTTTCTCCTAAAGACGCATCGAAACAATATCCCTTTAGAAATGGACAGGTTATGCTTCCTCTCAAACTAACCTCATTGTCCTTCAACTTAACCATCGCATAATAGTCTGATATGGTGATTTTTACGGCCGCTGTCACTATGACATCGTTCCAAGATTTTCCGTCTTCCTGGTAACTTGTCCCATCACATTTTCCCGTGTCGTCTATACTTCCATGAAGCGTTATTGCCGCCGTAGTGGTTCCGTTTGCTGTAATTTGTCCTATCGCATTTTTGTATAGTTTCAAAGTTTTATATCGATGAATCGATCGGCACTTCTCACTTCCAACTTGATGAACATAATTTAAAAGTCCTCCTGCCACCACCGAACTGTGACTATGCATTCCGCAATGTGTGATTAAACGCGTAACCTCGATTAAACAGGTCCATACGTGTTGTAGTCCTATCTCTCTCCTTTGTAACACCCGCACAAATACTGTCTTACTTTGATAAGCTGAACTCGGTTCAGGGCACTTAGCTACGTCCCTTAATGATACGGCCGAAATGTCTGTCTTTTAACTCTCGCAATCATATGCAATTAACCCTTCCACCTCTAACCTCAGTAATGTCCATACCATTAACGCCACTATGACCATTGTTTGCCATCTTCGCAGATTCCCCATTTTGCTATCGTTCTCCAAAATCGTACGCATTATACCACGTATAAAAAGAAACATTTACAATCAATCCACATTCTGCTTTAACAAAATCAAAGTTTCCCTCGACTAACACACTATGAAGCATACAATCCTTTATGTCAATAAGTACATGCACCTACCCTTCCTATTGCCTGCATTGGGTCCTAATTCAGTGCAGCCATTAGGTTAAATGATAAATCTCAAATTTATCTCGAAAATCCCGTTCCTAATGAATTAAACCAAACTTCTATCATACAGAAATAGTTACGCTTAATTATCCTTAATGGTTTTAACTACGTTCTAAATTGATAAACCCCATTACTATCAAAAAAAATTAAAAAAAATCCTTGATACCAAAACGCTTAGATCCTTAATGATCCCCATATAAACTTTCCCTTAACTTACTCCCACTTCCTCTAGAAAATACTTAGTGGTTCTCTTCAGTAATTAAGGCGTATCAGCCAGATATTTTCTAATTATCTTAAAACTAAATAATTAAAATGACACCCCCTTGCTCTAATTAAAGAAACAAGTGATGCCCGTGTAGCGACGGTTCCATTTAAAAGAACGGTCTATATAAAAACCTTCTCCACTATTAAAAATTGACTGTTAAAAGATTAAGCACAATATCCCCATCGGTGAAGCCGTGAGGTGGAGAAGTAAACGCGTGTGTACAACAATTAATATCTTTTTCTATCGATCGAGCTGTAGTCGTAAGTATTTCATTGCTCGGCCGATGTTTATGAAGGTGTTATGTCCACCTTATAAATCCAGTCTCACTGGAGGTCGCCGTAGCCTTGTTGATCGTCTCAATATCACCGGCTCTTCTGGCTCTTCGTCACTTCCACTATCATCCTCGATTTCTTCCTCTTCCGACATCTCATCACTACTATCATCATACTGAGAATCTTCAAAAACCGTGTCCTCGTTGTCTTCATCCTCTTCTTCTGACATATCATCACTGTCTTCATACTGAAATTCTTCAAAAGTCTTTTCTTTCTCATAATATCCCTGTGAACTCTTTAATTTTTTCTGATTCTTGCATTCTTGCTTTTGAGCGCGAATCATTCTTGTCTTCTTGGTCCAATCGTCATTACGTATATCGATTACTCCAACACCCAATTTATTTCTATCTCCTTTTGTTACTGTCCTTAGTTTCAGCCCCGTTTCCATTGTGACTTTCGATTGTCCATTGTCCTTTGTTTTATATTCGCGTGTATGTTTCCTTTCCGTTAATTTACTTAGCTTTTCTTCCAATCCAGCAATTACTGTTTCTAAAATCTCCATTTTATCTGAAATATCCGTTTTATCCAGGCCTCCTTGGCTTCTTACATCAATTTTGACATCAGCTGTAGCTTGATCCTCATTATCCTTTACTGATGATGTGTCTTTTTCATTTTTCTCACAAGCAATATTATCTTTCTCTCTTCCTAAAAATTGTTTCTCATATTCATGGATTTTTCTCTTTAAAATTCCTTGGTCACCCTGTAAGTCGTAAAACCGCTGTTCCCATTGTTGCGCCAACAGCTTCCACTCATTTTCAATTCTTTCCTCGGATGTTAAACTAATTGCTCCACTTAAGCTATATTTATGTCCTTTGTTTTGAGATGACGTTTCCTCTTTATCTTCTTCTGTCTCTTCCTTACTTCTTGTAACCTTAACCTTTGATTCGGTTGATGATATTTTCTCATTTCCATTCAGATTAGTGTGGTCCGTATCTTCCGATTCTTTTGAGCGGATATATCCCACTTCCTTCGTGGTATCAGTATTGGAGCATTTTTCCACTGCTCTATTTCCCTTTTGTGGACCCTGATTATTCTTCTCTTGCGCCACAAATTTTTTCTTATAAAATTCCTTTACCGTTTGTAACCATTTCTTCCAGTCTCCTTCCGGTTCGACCACTGAAACCAGTCTTTGTTTTCTCTTCCATTCGAACTTCTTAACCATTTTCTGTTGATTTTTGTTATCACCATTACCATATGTTCTTCCCCCTTTAAAGAACAGTGCTTTTTTCCCTTATTTTTCATAAACTTGGTACGATACACTTCATTTTCACCGAATTCTTCTTTCTCTTCTGCAACTCTTTGTTGCCAGGGAAATACACGCTCCCCCAGTACTGTCATTGTCGGAAACTCCCTACAAAAAATATTCACATGGTGAGCTGCCAGAAAATCTCTACCTAGTAGTATTTCAAATTCATTGCCTTCAAAAGCTTCATCCCCACAAGCTACAAAAGCACCTCGTAAGCGTCTCCTAGACGCTGGTAAAATGAGATCTGTATATACGGTACCATAATTCCGTATCACGTGACCGGTAACGCCTACCAACGTAAAATTCGGTCGCCTCTCTCGTCGAAATCTCTCTTCCCGGACGATACGGTCCTTTATTAATGACACTGCGGCTCCTGTGTCCACTAAGCATCTACAGAGTCTTCCATTTAATTCTAGCTCCATCAGATACGGTTGCAATTCTTGAAAGCCTCTTGGGTCAAAATATGGTATTACGGTTAATCTTCCTCTTTCTTCATTAACCTTTTCTTTATTAGCGCTGTTCCAAATTTTTGGTGGTTCCCTGTTATTTCGCATATTTACTTGGTTTCCCTTTTTCATATATCTTCCACCTTCCAATCGGGAAACGTTGGAAGGGCGAATTAGTTTAAATTATCCTGGTTTTCCGTTTCTTTCCCTCTACCTTCCCTCGGTGAAGATTGACTACCATATTCTCGGCTTGCTGTGCGTACATCTTTTGGTGCGGCCCCTGTATAATTTCTTCTATACTCCTTCCTTTCCGATCCTGTTGATCGACTAAATCTTCCATTGTTTAATCTCTGTTCTCCAGAAGAACTTCCTCTATTTTCTCCTTTATAAGGTCCATAATTTGGCCGAGATGCGTTTTCGTTTTCATCTCTTCTATCTTCATGCTGGCGTCTATTTGAGGACACTCCATAGTCCTTGTTCTTTCCTCCGAACTTCTTCTTCGGGCAGTCCCTTGCCCAATGTCCACTCTGTTGACAATTAAAACACACTTCTTCTCTAGAAGTCCCCATTTTCGCTTCTCTCTTCTTGCAGTCTCTTGCAATATGTCCCAAACCATCACATACGTAACATCGTACCTGCTTGATACCTCGTTGATCCGTATTCTTCCCATGGATCATTCGTAAATTTATTTCGTGAAGCTTTACCAGTTCTTCTGCTTTTTCTAATGTTAGCTGCGCTTCTCTGAGCAGCATTACACCTACTTCTTTCATAATATCCTTCTTCAGTCCCATTTTAAATTGATTCAGTACCAAAGCTTGATTTTTCTTCTTTAATCCCGGTACTTCCTCCGGCGTAGCGTTTTCTAAATCTTCCTGCAATACTTTTGCCCCTGCAGTTCTTAACCTTGTGCAAAAATCCGTAACCGTTTCATCGTGTCTCTGATAGCATTTAGTCAAGTTTAATTGACCCTCCCCGGGTAACCTAGTTGTTACAAAATTTGAAATAAACCTGGCTTTAAGAGCCCTATAATCTAAAGTATCTAAACCCTGATCCGATTTTAAGAAATCATAGGCCGCGCCTACACATTTGAATTTAAATAAAGCCAAAGTTTCTGATTCTGACCAATTATCTAATCTCGCCCTCTGTTCTTTTCCAAATATTTGGTCACATCTCTGCCGCTAAAATTGTCCAAAGTTGATGCAATCATCCCCAACGAATACATCATGGGCATACGTAAGGCACCTACACCTTGTATACCTCCACTTGGCATACTTCCAGTCGGTATACTTCCACTTGGTATACCTGTACCTGTTCCGCTAGATCCTGGCATAATTATCGGCGTAATTACCGAAGTCGTTGTAACGGTGGTGGTAGTAACAGTTAAAGGGTTAGTAAGTGACATAATGAGTAAATTTGAACAATATCAAAGCTATATAAGCAATACCTGTTTATCAACCTCGGCGAAATCCTCTTGTAGAATGGGAAAATCTTTCCCCCTGTATAAAATTATCTATTCAATGTGAATAGCTAGGGAAGCCTTTCTATCTACCCCTGTATATTTATTCAATTTTCTCTTAAATCCGACTAAGTTTCTATCTACCCCTGTATATTTAATCAAATTCCTTTTGAATCAGACTAAGTTTCAATCTACCCCTGTATATTTAATCAACAATACTTTCGGACCTATCCTTGTATACTGTATCTCAACTTAAATTATTCCCACAATCCAAACAATCTCTTCAAGCTACCCTGTATGTAGTGAACAAAAAAAATTAATCAAACTTTTCAAACTCCCCCTGTATATAGTAGAGAAAAAAATTTATCGAAACTATCCTCGTATGCGCTGAACTCAAAAAAATTAATCAAACTTTTTAAAGTGCCCTGGTATGTAGTAAACTCAAAAGAAATTAATCAAACTTTTCAAACTACCCTCGTATGTGGTAAACTAAAAAAAATTAATCAAACTTTTCAAAGTGCCCCCGTATAAACACTTATATCCAATACACTAGAAATTCTATTTCTAAACTTTCGCGAACTACCTTGTATATCAAATGAAAAAATATATACATATATATATTTATTTTGGAACACTTTGAAATACCCCTGTAATTCGAGAGAAAAAAAAATATTTCAAAATTTCTCCTTTAAAAGTTCTTAACTTTTTTATTCCTCCCTGTATACTATCTATTCCGTGACATGCAACTCACTTTTTAACTTGCCCCTGTATATCGTAAAATTCTACAAATTTAAAGGACCTAACTTAATCCCTGTGATATTTCAAAATATGCACTTTCTTCGCCTACTGTACTCCTATTAACTTGGTTTCATCTATTTAACCCTTGACTATTATTTTATCCTGTCTATCTTAATCTCTACCTAACTCAATTGAATTCCGCGGGGTAAACCTCCCCTAGCGCGATTTAATCCCACCTTAGTACACCTTTAATCTATATTAATCCCAGGGTAAACCTCCCCTAACATAGTTTAATCCCTATTATCCCACAGGGTGAACTACCCCTAATTTAAAATCTAAAATCCCACCGCTGGCGCCAGCATAACATCTATGGGGGGCGGGCATATATGTTTATTTAATTTGATGCGAAAATAGCTAGCACTTGCTTTTGGCGAATCTATTTTTTTCTAATGCACACCAAAGAGAATAGCCGCTATTAGCTTTATAAAGGGTAGCGTTTTTGCTGCCACCAGGTCAAGACACTTATATTCCGCTTGAACTCGGAATTTTTGTGCTGAAAAATATACCTAAATCTGCAAGCAAGAAAATAGATATTTCTCCGGCAACTGGTTGAGAAGACTCTTCGGACGCCTGAATTCGGCCGCGGCTTAATGTGATATGCACGGTCTTTATGTAGGTATAATAGGAGATAATAAACAAAAATCAACAAACTACTCCGTGAATAAAATTAGATTTTATTACCACGAAAACAAAGCTTACAAAACAATTATCTATAGGAAAATTTTGTCAGTGACGTAATGAACAAATAACTGAAAGAAAAAATCTATAGTGATCTCAATTTTTAAATCTAAGATGGGGTGGCTCTTTTCGCTTTACTATCAAAATACAACACCCGCCAAGATAGACGTTACTTTTTCTTTATTTACGACAATTTACGTTGCCTTGAACTACGGTGAACTAAATTTAGTTGAAGTCTCCCCCGACCTCAGATTTGTTTGTATCTCTTACAAACACTATGGTTAGGACCTTTAAGCCTTAAATTATATAATATATAAAACTAAACACCACAAAACATACAAAATATCAACACGAAAATTTTAACCTCAACCAGTGGCTATTTCAAATTTACTCAATGCGCCTTTTTTAATAGGGGTTAGTGTAAATGTTTTTCAAACTACACTTACCACGTCCCTGGACTTTGTAACTGAATTACTCCCAAACGTAATTATTACACTTGTGCACTTTAATTTGTTTTTCATCTAGAACCCAATTTTGTCAACTGATTTGTAACGCTCAATAAACCCCTGATTTACTCGCCGTCACGAGATTCACCCGTCGACCCGACTTATCTATATCTTTATCTTCCCCCTTGAGAAACTTAAAAACTACCGTTCACGTTTTCTTCTCCCCAAGAAGAAACACAATTTAGACGTTAAACGACAGCCCTGCTGTACGTCTATAAGTAAGGCACTCCACGCCCAATTAAACTTAAAAAAGGTCTCCAAAACCCCAACGAATATTTCACTTTACAAATTATTCGAACGCCCCGACACTACACCGTCCCGTAGGTGTACTTGCGCTTTTTCGCCGACGCCGATGTGCAACTCTTGCTAATTACCGACCCGAAGTCCACTCTTGACTCCTCGCGACGTCGAAGTTAAGTCCGCAATCTCTGACCTCTCGAAGTGAGATCTGTTCTCCGCCCGACGTCGAAGTGCAGTCTTGCCCGGCCCGAAGCGAACTCTCTGCGCTCCCACTTAGTGGTTCGTCTGCCACGGTGCCCCCTGGTAAATCCCTGAGTGGGCCCTATTTTTGCCCAATATATGGTCAGGCGAGTCCATCTCACAATTTCGCGTAGCTAGCAATTTCCCTGGGAATCGACTCATGTAATTCTTTCCCATCGAATTTCAACTCCCTGATAAGTCAAATCTATACAAACATGAATTTCCTGTTGCTGCAGACATAAACAAAAACTCAACCATTTACTTCTGATATACCCCGTGACACAAATTAACATTTTTAAATTAGTAATAGCTATTTTCTTCGTTTAAAAATTTTCTATACCCCCGACTTGCCACACTTTCAATATGTAGTTTTGCACCAAATGTTAAGTACGATACCTTTCCAATTTCAAAACATCTCTCGCAAAATCGACACCTTTCCGATTTCAAAACATCTCTCGCAAAATTTAACCTAGCATCCTCCAATTCTGAACACTTGATTGCAAAAAATCTTCCTCGATTTTGTTATTTGAACAAAAGAAATAATCTGATATGTTTGGAAACATTTTTTGTATAGTAGTGTAGTTTTAAACGTCACTTATGAGTTTGGCAAGTTTAACCTCAAACACAAATAAAATTCATAATGTGGCAAAAAATAGAATAATACTCATAAAATTCCTTTATTGGACGTTACCGGTTTCGTGAACAATATTTTGCTTCACATCCTCAGACGTAACAGGAATTTTTATAAAGTCTGAGGATGTGAAGCAAAATATTGTTCACGAAACCGGTAACGTCCAATAAAGGAATTTTATGAGTATTATTCTATTTTTTGCCACATTATGAACAACTCATATGGGATTAACCTACCTAACTTACAAATAAAATAGTAGATGTTTGGAGTTTCTTTAGCGGTTAAAGCATTTTAGCAACAGAACATCAAATATCGTTATTAGAAGAGTGATGTTTAGCGGGGTTAAATAATACAAAAACTTTAATAGAGCCGTAGATTCCAAAAAAGAAACATATTATATGATGCAGCTACAGACGGGCCTTCCTAATTTGCAGGTCAGCATAAAAGCTTCTAGTGCATGATGCGGTCAATTTGAAATTTTGCACAAATGCCACTTAATAAAGGCTCTTTTCATTTCCACACTCAAATTCGATCTACTCCTATTTTCAAAACTACACCTTCTATAAGAGCTTGCAGGTCAACCCCTTGTGGTAGTGTGGTCAATTCGAAATTTTGCAGAAATACCACTCAATAAATGCTCTTTCCATTTTCACATTCAAACTCGACCTACCCCTGTTTTTAAAACTACCCCTTCCATAAAAGCTTGCAGGTTAACCCATTGTAGTGGTGCGGTCAACTTGAAACTTTGTGAAAATACGATTCAATAAATGCTCTTTCCATTTCCACACTCAAACTCGACCTACCCCTATTTCTAAACCTACCCCCTCTATAAAAAGCAGGTCAAAATCTTGTGGTTGTGCGGTCAATTTGAAATTTTGCAGAAATACCACTCAATAAATGCTCTTTCCATTTCCCCACTCAAAGTCGACCTACCCCTATTTTTAAAACTACCCCTTCCATAAAAGCTTGCAGGTTAACCTCTTGTAGTGGTGCGGTCAACTTGAAATTTTGTGAAAATGCGATTCAATAAATGCTCTTTCCATTTCCACTCAAAGTCGTTCTACCCCTACTTTTAAAACTATCTCTTAATGCAAGCAAAGTCTATAAGGCCGTGCCTGTAGTTTCATTCAACTTAATTTATAAAATTGTTACGCAGCCAACAGTTTTTGTAACCACTCTTAATGCGAACCCCCAATTTTTTAAGCTTATAGCTCAATCTCTTTTATTTCCAAGTTTTAAGATATACAGATAAGTCCAGGATGCTTCGAACACGACAGGGATTGGGACGAATATATGAGTGGCCGACAACTCACCTCAGTTCGAAATTTGTACATTAGGAGTAGGGCGGCAGTGCGCTGTGGCCTCTCACTGCTCGCTCAGCAGTCAGCACTGTTGTTAGTATCTCATTAAAGGCTTACTTAAACACAATGAAAAAATTAAGATATAAGAAAATGAAATAAGAAATAAGACAAATAATATTCCAAGTTTTAAATACACAATACTCGATAATCGATAATATAGTATGTAGTTCTTATTCGATTTAAAATTCAACTGTTCAAATTGTTCCTTTCTTTTCGGATATCATTATTTGTTAATTCTATTCCATATTCTTTATTTTTTTCATTGTGTTTAAGCCTTAACCGTGTTGGGATGTCTTAGAACTCATGTCTGAAAGAAATTTGATTTACGTTTCGAATTTTTCTAACTTCAGTAATTCATCCTAGATAGGATTAATTATTGTAATTTTAAAAAAATCTCAAAACACATTTAAATATTTCCATTGTTTGTTTTTTTCACAACAAAAATGTGATTCTACAACATAAAATTAAAATTAATAATTGTCGCTGCACTTCGAGTGTTACAGGTGTAATAACATTTATTATAAAAGAATCCATTAGTAGACGCGAGAGCCATCGGCTACAGCGCGGAGATCCACGATTCCCACACCACTGTCCTCTTGCCTACAACGGGCACAAGTAAATCGCGCAAACTAATACCCATGTTCGAACCTCCTCGGTCTTTACTGTATACATATATATGTTTTGAGATTTTTTTAAATTGCAATAATTAATCCTATCTAGCATGGTTTATTGAAGTTAGAAAAATTTTGAAACGTTGGTCCAGAATACGTAAATCAAATTTCTTTCAGATATGAGTTCTACATCGGTTAATGAGATACTATTGATACTAACAACAGTCTGCTGACGTGCTGACTGCTGAGGCTGAGCAGTGAGTGGCCACACTGGTCACAACGCACTGCCACGCCCTTCTAATGTATAAATTTCGAACTGAGGCGAGTTGTCGGCCACTCGTATATTCGTCCCAATCCCTGTCGTGTTCGAAGCATCCTGGACTTATCTGTATAATACTGTAGAAAAAGAAATATTATTCTCTGCTTATAATAATAATAACAAAAACTTTGGTTTCACATAAAATATATAAAAAAACAAAAAACGTCAAATAAATATGAACAGTGTATGCGATTTAAGGCCACAACACCCTCTTATTTCGGAATGCGTTAACTGATTTAAATTTTTTTGGAGGATATAGTACTTGATGAGCTCCATTTGATCACGTGGAAATATTTGAAATTTTTTCAAGGCCTATTAAGATCCGCTAAAAGGGGTCGTAATTTCTATTACCCCGGCTCCACACTTGCGTTATTCGTCTACGAATAAGGGTTGTTTTTTCACCTCCAAATAACTTTATCTGCCAGTTATTTACCTAGGACACAATTGTATCCTAGGTAAATAACTGCTGAAAAAATGGCCGTTTTATTCGTATTATATATATATAATTTTAAAACTTATTTAATAAAGAGTTGTTTTTTAATTTTTATATAATTTTATATGTAGTTTTTATTGAGGAATTGTTATTGTTACAAGTACTATTTAGAAAATATATGAATAAAATAGAGTATACAAGAAGGAATTTAAAAACGATGATGATTACAGTAGCTTCATAAATATTTATCTTAAAACTTGGAAATAAAAGAGATTGAGCTATAAGCTTAAAAAATTGGTGGTTCGCTTTAGGAGTGGTTACAAAAACTGTTGGCAGCAATTTTATAAATTAAGTTGAATGAAACTACAGGCACGTCCTTTATAGACTTTGCTTACAAGAGATAGTTTTAAAAACAGGGGTAGAACGACTTTGAGTGGAAATAGAAAGAGCATTTATTGAATCGTATTTTCAAAAAATATCAAGTTGACCGCACCACTACAAGGGTTTAACCTGCAAGCCTTTATGGAAGGGGTAGTTTTAAAAATAGAGGTAGGTCGACTTTGAGTGGGGAAATAGAAAGAGCATTTATTGAATCATATTTCCACAAAATTTCGTGATGGCCGCACTACCACAAGGGGTTGACCTGCAAGCTTTTATAGAAGGGGTAAGGGGTAGGTTTAAAAATAGGGGTAGGTCGAGTTTGACTGTGAAAATAGAAAGAGCATTTATTGAACCGTACTTTCACTAAATTTCAAGTTGACCGCACCACTACAAGGGGTTAACCTGCTTTTATGGAAGGGGTAGTTTTAAAAACAGGGGTAGGTCGAGTTTGAGTGTGGAAATGGAAAGAGCATTTATTGAATGGTATTTCTGCAAAATTTCGAATTGACCGCACTACCACAAGGGGTTGCCCTGCAAGTTTTTATAGAATGGGTAGTTTTGAAAATAGGGGTAGGTCGAGTTTGAGTTATAGAAGGGGTAAGGGGTAGGTTTAAAAATAGGGGTAGGTCGAGTTTGACTGTGAAAATAGAAAGAGCATTTATTGAACCGTACTTTCACTAAATTTCAAGTTGACCGCACCACTACAAGGGGTTAACCTGCTTTTATGGAAGGGGTAGTTTTAAAAACAGGGGTAGGTCGAGTTTGAGTGTGGAAATGGAAAGAGCATTTATTGAATGGTATTTCTGCAAAATTTCGAATTGACCGCACTACCACAAGGGGTTGCCCTGCAAGTTTTTATAGAATGGGTAGTTTTGAAAATAGGGGTAGGTCGAGTTTGAGTGTGGAAATGAAAAGAGCCTTTATTAAGTGGCATTTGTGCAAAATTTCAAATTGACCGCATCACTAGAAGGGGTTGACCTGCAAGCCTTTATGCTGACCTGCAAATTAGGAGGCTCGCTACAGACACGTGTTCGGAGTTGCTGCTCGCTGCTCCTCATCAACTTAAATATATGACCTTTTTCGGGATCTACGGCACTATTAAATTTCTTGTCCATTATAAGAAATTTCAAGTAATTGAATAATCAGGGGAGCGCTGAGGATCTATATTTGATTTTAGTGCTTCATTTTCTCAAGTCTGCGAGTATGACGTAATTAATGAAACCTCCATCTCATAAAGTCGACTTTTTAATCACCAATATGACAATGGACGAACCAACCGAAAATCGCATCGGTTGAGATAACAGTTATATACCTATAATTAGCTAATTTCACTTGATACTAGAATCAGTTGCGGTCCAGTCTTAGATTAGGGAAAATCTAAGGGTGCAGTATTAAGATTGGGCCGTGTTGCCATCTATTGGTTGTGGTACAATAGCGATTGCCTCAAACAAAGGATTGACCAATATGTAATAATTGTGTCCATCTATAAAGTATCACATTTTGACAGTTTATAACTTATAACTCGAGAACGAAAAGAGCTATCGAGATGCGGTCTTCACTAAACTTCTTAGATTTTCGTCAAGTTTTTCTTGCCATTGTTGCCAATTCTTAAATGTTGTCAGAAATTATCGAAAAAAAAATGGCCTACTTCAATCCAAAATTATAAGCTTCCTTTAAATGGAACACCACCTATCTGTTACGTCCATCTTAAAGTCAGATTCTTTTCCTTTAAGAAAATGTATACATTGTTACCATTCAGACAAGGATTTAAGGAGATATTAATTTTTTTACGAAACCATGCCAAACATCTTTCTACAAAAATTACTCATATTAATGCTTTATACAGTGTGACCCACTTAAGATCGCAACACCCCTGTACACCCGTTAATTGATGCTTGAATAACTTCAAACTTTGGAGGTAACAAAAGATCGATAATGTGATTCTTTGAACTTAGTAATATGTGAAACATGTTAGTAGCGTGTGATTTTAAGGGGGTTTGAAAAGTCGATTTTTCCAAAAAAAGTATTAGGGTTTTTTATTCAAATTTCGGTTTGACCAATTGGTCAATGCCTCACCATGTGTATGCCTATTAAATTAATAGGCATACACATGGTGAGGCATGCTGTCGCCCCTACCTAGGGGTCTATTCTTGAAACTAGGGAATGTGTTCCCATGAAGGAATGACGTCAATATGACGTAAATTGTCGTAAATTGACATTTACTATGGGTTGACTTACTATTACAAAGAGAAAATGACGTCATTCCCTTGTGGGAACACATTCCCTAGTTTCAGGAATAGACCCCCTGAACGTTTTGAGGCTCGCGAGTAAGTGCTAACGTGTGTATGCTGAACTGGTTCCAGGCCTGTCTGTGGCGCGATGTGAAGCAATCTGGCGATTCCTGATTTTTCGAGGAGGTTCACAGGCAGGTTTCAACGTGTGTAGGCTTCTCGCGTGCCAAGCCTTCATTTTCTACCAGTACCTATCTATCGAGATATTTTTATATTTAATAAAATAATTAAGTAATCTTAGTAAGAATGACTACGAGGGAAAAACAATTTTAACAGAATTTTAGCCCTTTTTTGGTGACACGTTTTTTTATAATCACACAAGCAATTGCTAATTAAACATAAATTCTTCATATTTAATGACATTTTGAAATGTTATATTAAATAAATGTAAAGCGTGATCCGTAGTAATCTTAAAATAAAAAGTGATGCACCTTAGTCTACATGAACGTGTGTACGCAAATGACTATATCGCACTTGCTCGCAGACTTGCTTGCCTCTTGATACCATTTTTGTTAAAAATAAAATGTAAAACTTATGCGTTTTTCAAATTTAGTAGCGTCACATATTTTTTTTGCTGCTCAAGGTCGCAGACATACCCTGCATCTACGCCACTGGTTATAGTTGAAATGCCATATTCCGGTAATGATGTATCCTTAATTCATATAGTACCCAAAATTTTACAGCTTTATTCACTAAGAAGTTATAAAATAAAACCTCTTTTTTTTTCGAAAAATGTTACTCCTATAACTTGAAAGCGAATCAAGCTAGGACAAAAGTTTAAAGAACTTTTTTACTTGTGTTTGTTTCTAGAACACGTCTAGGTGTTTGTATTGTGACATACGATAAAGTCAAGAACGATAGACAAGAAGGATAGCTTCAGTTCCATAAGAGCAACATTTTAACCTGTTGGCGGACTGGCATTGAACGGTAGTGACGTAGCCATCAGTACAGAATTGGCTGTCGTCAATTAAAGCCTGTGTGTTTACGTTGTACTTTGATGTGTTTTCTCTTTAGTTTTTAGTGACTATTTTTTAATTTTCAAACGTTGTAGAGTGATAATGAACATTCAGGAATATCATAAAATCAAGATTTTGTGACAAACTTTATTTTGTGTGTTTTTTTGTTCGTGTTTACAAAGTGCCGATTTGTGATTAGTATTTGGACATTTTTGGTTATTCAATAAAACATACGAAAAAACATTCTAGAATATTATTTTCTCGTTTTAGATTGCACTGCGGGCAGATTTGTGCAGTTACCTCGTGTAAAAAGCAATAGAATAATCCTCAAGAAACAAATTTTTCGGTAATGTAAATATAATTTTCGAATGTTTCAATAAAAAATGTATTGTTTGTTTAAACATCAGTACATATCTATACTAAACTTTAATATCATGCAGTTAAATAAATAGTTTTTTTTTGCTTTAATATCCATTGTGGAAGAAAGTAAAACCTTTTTACATGAACTATAACAATAAATACTTTTTATAATAACTATGTTATATTATTTATTACATACCTATAATTATTCCTTTTTATTTTCTTTATAAATAAAAATGTTTTCAATAATTTATTTTTAGACGTTTTGAATTTTTTAATTTTTAATCCAATTTTTATCATGCATTAAAGAAGGTCCAATAACATCAATGTGAGTACTGAGTATATCAAATTGGATATGTTTATTATGCTTGTATAAAGCCTAAATAAAGTCATTTGCATATCAAGCAAAGAGAATATTGTAAAAAAATTTTCTTAATAATAATTATCATTGTGTTAATATTATCATAATTATAAATAAAAAATATTTGAAATCGCTATTACGCATATGTCCTACTTGTTTTTAATAATATGAATATTTTGAAGCAATAAACAATTTTTTACACTTTTAGCACTTTAGTCTTTAATATAACAAAAAATATAAATTTGGACTTATACAGACCAAATTTCTCAAATTATATATTTCATTTAATAAATATATTATAATAAAACGGCTATTATAAGTAGTCGTCTGACTAAAACTAAAATTATAATAATTTATTAGGTACTCATACAAACTTCAGATAATTGTTTAATTTTCTTCTTGGATGAATGCCCATTTTAAAGGTCTAAAAGATACTTTTTATTCTAAAAATAAAAAATGATTTAAAACAGCGTAATTTAAAAAAAAGACGATGCATCGCCATACATTTTAAATGAAGTGCGTCTGAAAGTGTACTGATGGTGACGTCACGGCTTTTGACCTTGGCTAAGAGATCTGTCGAACTGAAGTAACAACCTATGTACAGGGTGTAACAAAACTTATCCGAAAATTTTTAACTATACATGCACCTTTAAGTAAGTTGATTTCTAAAAAGAATTGATCAAAAGTCCAACACACAACAAGATAAAAATTGTTAAAGATAATTAATAAAAATGTTAAAATAACATAGCTGTTTCTAAAAGAATGGAGTTTAGTGGGGTTAAATAAAATGGTATAAGAAATTTAATTAGTGTCATAGACCCCCAAAAGGAAACATAATGCAGCTACGGACACGTGTTTCGTAGTTATTGCTCGTCATCAGCGTAGCGTAGCTTAAGTAATGGACCCGAGTGAATAATACAAGGCCGTAACTAGTCATAGGCAGACACTTGCCTAGGGGCGCAAGGCGCCAAGGGCGCCGATAGAGACCAAACCGCATTTTTTAAATTATTATTCAGCAGAACGCAGAGCGGCCGACAGATAAACAACAAACGTGTCGTGATGCCAGGAAAGATTGTTCTTGATTATGTTTAATTGCTTAGTTTCTTAGTTTCTATAAGTTTTGTTATAAAGGGTGGCCCCGAGGGTGGCCCATAATGTAGTGACACATTTTGAAGTCTAATAACTTTGCCTCTGAAAAACCTATAGGTAAGTTTTTGGTGTTGTTCGATAGAAAAACTCAAAAAGTTTTTTTGCGTTGCAAAAAAATACAAGGTGTACCGCCTTTACTCAATTTTTGTCTAGTTACGGCCCTGGAATGAGATCAGAAACAACTACTGAAGGGTGAAAAGTACAGTACATAGTACTCTAATTCGTACTTTCATTCGAACATGTGCCAAATTTGTGGCCTCAAGACGCGGTCAGCACATAGAGATACTACTAGAGAAGATAGGTACTGCTCTATTTTCACCTGACAAATAAACACAAATAAAAGAATGTGCTATGTGCTACCTATGTTCTGACCCAAGAACGATAGACAAGATATAATCGTTGGTTCTGACCACGTCTTGAGGCCTCAAATTTGGCACATGATTGCACGAAAGTACTGTGTGCTGTACTTTTCAACCTTTAGTAGTTATTGTTTCTGATTTTATTCACTTGGGTCCATTACTTAAGCTACGTTACGCTGATGAGGAGTAATAACTCGGAAACACGTAGCTGCATTATGTTTCTGTGACACTAATTAAATTTCTTATAACTATGTCTATTCAAAGCTCTTCATTGACTTGCAAGCACGCTTGGGCTTGTCTAATTCAATGTTGTCGCACTAGCTGAAATGTTCCTTCTTCCTGCTGTTCCCAAAGACGAAGATTATCGACTGTCGTTGTGAAGCGTTCACGTAATACATCGATATTGTCTACTTCGGTTTGGTACACTTTTAAATATCCCCACAAATAGACGTCAAGAGGACTTAGATTCAGGAACCGCAGAGGCCAGGCTACTGGCTCACCCCGTCCGATCCCACGTGTCCCTTGTATGAGTATTTGGTCCAAATAATCTCGGATTACAAAACAATAATGAAGCGGCGCACCATTGTGTAAAAACCACATCCGCCATTGGACGGACGCGGACGTCTAAGGGCACATCTTTAAGAAGAACAGGCAGATCATTACGGAGAAGTCGCAGATGTTGCAGACCATTCATCCGATTAGAAAATATGAACGGACCAATTAGGCGTTCATCGACAATCCCTGCCCAAACGTTTAAAAAATACCGATCGATGCTGGAAGATTCTCAAGGGCCCCAACGTGCGTATTATGTAGATTGGTTATCCCATTACGCGTAAAAATAACTTCATCTGTGACTAAAACGTCGACTGTATCTGGCATTTCGAGCATTTTTTTTGCAACGACCATCTTATTCTTGGTCTCTTGGCAACAATGCTTGGACCTTCTGGACGTGATAAGGGTACAATTGAGTGTACCATTTTTATTTGAAAAAAATACTATCAGTTTAATTCTAACGATTCGCACACAAGCTAACCGTTATCCACTCACGAATACTCACGATAAAACCTACATTGGAGCTCTGATGGAAGTGACAACATGTACGATTACTTAGTACAGAGAATTTAGACCTTTATTGTCAGTTGTTTTATGCAATGTATATTTAAAACAGTCTACCAGATATAGTTCAGATGCCACAGTCGTCTAATTAAGTAGAGTTCAATAAATTACCGTTTTTATAATTTTCATTAATTTCTAACTTCAGACGTCAACAATTTTTATCTCGTTCTGTGTTTGCCTTGTATTATTATTTTTTTTTTTTAAGAAATCGAGTTCTTATTTAAAGGTGCATGTATGATTAAAATTTCTCGGATAAGTTGTGTTACATCCTGTTTAATAACTTTTTTTATCAATAATTGTTAGCTAAATGGCTGAATAATTTATTGATAGAAAGTCAAGATAAATATCTCAATTTAATAAAATATAGTTTACATATTTTTAAGAAAAGTTTCATACATTTTATTTATTTTATTTTATTTTTTTTAGTTCATGAATGGATCAGATTTGGTTTCCGAAATGTTGCAAGAAAAAGATAAAGAATGTAAGTACGTAACGTAATTAGCTATTTATATACTTAATCAGTTAGCAAACGTCTCATTTTTTTATAACGAGTGGGAGTGGGATGTTTGTGGCCTGTGGGACAAATGTAATGTAGCAAATTTCCGCAAAATCACGCAAGTTACGCAAAATGGCGTGCACGTGTTTCACATAAAACTTTTTTCTAATTTTGACAAAAAAGGTTAAATAACTATTTTTCAATTCAGTCAACATTAGGGTTTACTGCGTATCGTTTTCTGAGAGCGTGGTCCATTACAAACAATTCCCAAGGGTGGAAACCACCTCTGCAGTCTCATAATTTAATATACAGGGTCCGACAGAAAAACCTCCCACATTTTGCTCCGCCAATATGTACGCGAATTAATTAAGGGAGAGGGATCTTAGTGTGTGCTATTAGCAGAGGGCGCCTTGCCATTTTAGTTTCAAATCATGAATTGGCCGGGTGAGCATCGTGTTTTTGTCATCGAGACATTTTCAAAAATAACGATTCTGTGATAACGACGCAAAGAAATTTTCGTACTCACTTTGCGCTTGGCAGACGTGTTCCTGTTCCAGATTGTATATGTGGGTTACAACCTTAAGGGCCACAGGTTCAGCCTTATAAAGAAAACCGCCTGGAAATCAAGAGATCGGACGCCAGAAAATATCCAAGCTGCAAGAGAATCAATTTTAAGGTCTCTCACTCCTCCCAGACGTTCAGCTGTTAATCATGCTTCTGTTTTGCACTGTCAGAACGGACTGTGAGAAGAATTCTACACACAGACCTTAAATTTCACCCCTACAAAATGATAGTCAAGAACTCAATGAACGAGACTGTGAGAACCGCAGAGCCCAATTTGTAACGATATCCTTTAAAACGTCCCAGAAATTGCTATTTTGATTACACAATTATTTTTAAAATTGTTATATGTTTATTGAAAATAGTCAAAGGAAATGATTGTACGAAATATTGGCAAAATATGTAAAACCAAACTTGACACTTGACAACTGACTGATCTAACATAGCCTTCTCTAAAAGTTGTAACAAGGACAAGACTAATTCTACTGTATCAGGACAGATGACACCACTAAAGTCTCTCACTAATTTTTCTTTTATTATAGCAAAAATATATAAAAAGAAACTGCATGGTATACACTTTCGTTTAAAAAATATAAAATTCTAAATAGAGTTTACAATGACCTTTTAATATGATCTTAAAATATTGGAGGTTTTCTGTCCGACCCTGTATATAACTGACAAAGCCCACCAGATTTATATAAATTAATCAAAATAATAAACTGTTTTTTAATAAAGACGACATTTCAAAATAATTTATTTTATCTTCAGTCTTCAGGGCACGGAAGTAAAACACAATGGTAATTTTTAGAAAATTATGAAGAAATAGATATGTACAGGGATATCCAACGAAAATGACCACCCCTAATAACTTCTTTATTTTTGATGCTATAACAAATTTTTTTCTATAAAAGTTGTAGGGTTTAGTGAAAGCAGTTAGAATATGTATTCAGAAAAATAAATGAAAGTCGTTTAGAGGAGATATGGTTTCAACTTGCATTTTTTCAAATGAAACACCCCATTTTTTTGCATTTTTGAAATCAAGGTACTTTTCTCATTTTGAATAAGGTATCGGCTTTGTGTCGAACATGAAGGGCGTCATTTTGAACAGTTTATGTAGGATAGTTTTAATTACTTTTATTTATAGTTGTAATTAATATCTAAATTAGCCAAGACTAATGCATTCTAAAAATAAAAATTTGTTCTGTTGTTTTATTTCCTTGTTAATTGTTTTCGGGTCACAAAAATTGCAATAATTAGAAAACCCTAAAAGATAATATGATATATATCTATATATTCGAAATGAGGAAAGTACCTACATTGATTTCAAAAATGCAAAAAAAATGGGGTGCTCCATTTGAAAAAATGCAAGTTAAAACCATATCTCCTCTAAACGACTTTCATTTATTTTTCTGAATACATATTCTAAATGCTTTCAATAAACCCTACAACTTTTATAATAAAAAATAAAGTTATTAGGGGTGGTCATTTTCGTTGGATATCCCTGTACATACTTATAGGCATGTAAAAAAGCAAAATTACTTATGCATTTTAAAAGTTTCAATCTCAGAACACAGTAGCTAATAAAATTAACAAATCATTAAATTATTATCAATTATCATCTTTGTAAAAACAATCATAAATTTGATATACAAATTAGTTAACGCCGAAAAAAACAATTTAGTACCTATGTAGATTTAAAATAGTTTTTCTTCAAACGTCATTGGTATAATATTAAGTGACAACTTATGTGACGTGTCATTTATATGGCTATAGTATGTATAATGAATGTTTGCGCGTGTATGAAATAAAGTATGACTTATGTGCGGTTGCTACACGCATTATAGATGAGCAAGTCATGTAGTTACGAATGTCTTTTTAATCGCAGTTAGACTCCGGCCGCTATAAGAACAAGCCACCTACGTCATCGAAGAATATCTTCGCGGTCGTCCATCGAAGTCCCGCGCTCTAGCATAAGCGTATCATCATAATATTTTTAAAATCTGTTATTCGCAGCGTTGAGTTTGATAAATGCACTTCACTATTTACTTTATAGAAGCATGGTATCGCCAAAGCTAGCGCAGCCGTTGAAACGCCCCTGGCTTGTTCTTATAGCGGCCGGATTCTACTAACTAAGACATCCGACCGATAATTTCAATCGGAATTAAAAAGAGACGTCGATAAGAATAATTGACGTAGCGGTAGTCAACGGTTAACTGTGATTTTAATTCAGTGACGTTGATGTATTTTTGCTTTTTTCGTCCTCTTTGCCTTTATTTGTGGTTATTATAGACAAATTCTACGTGTAATGGATTCCTTTTAAAATTGTCCTGTTTTTTTAAAGACTTACAAATAAGAGAGAAAATGAAATTAGTTCTTATAAGAACTAACCTCAAAATGCCTGATAAACGCTTAAATTCGCAAGCAAGAGGGCTTGTTGCGAAATTACTTGATTATTTCATGAGAAAAAGAGAACTTGGACCCTTTAATTTCTGGTTAATGCAGTTGAGCAGGTAAATTAAAGTATACTTATCAATACTTCTCGGCTTATTGAAATAGTAATTTTCGTCACAAGTCCGTAAGGTGACTTGTTACAGTCGAGTAGATATTATGGACGAGGCGACGTCAGGAGCCGAGTCTAGAATATCTAAACGAGGCTGGAACAACACCTTACGGACGTGTGTCGAATGATATTTTATTTCATCCCGTCATTTCTTGTACCTATATTAGTATATTTGTATAATTTGATACTTGGTTATTTTCCTATGTCATTTGACATTTGGCACTATTTTTTAATTTACCGTTGATTTTTATATGTCAAACAACTATCAAAAGGTATAATAACAGTTTGTGATTGGTTCGTAATAAGTTTCCGGTGGTTTCCGGTACATTACCGGCTCTGATATCGTAATGTCTCATATTCCGGCCGCATATGAATACTGTAATGTTGTACTTTCCGGACGGGATGAAATAAACTTTTTTTGCAGAGAGTTGCAGATGCTTTGTACATATTTTGCGTACGGTTTGCAGCATCAAAACATCTTCTCAAAGATCCCAAGCTTTAAACAAAATAAAATACAAGCCTCGATGTAAAGCAAAGACAGACAATTTACCGGATAGTAGGCAAAACTTTGTAAATTAGTCTTAAAATTTCCTATTTACCTTCTCATTTTGTTAGTACTAGCTTTGTTCAAAAACCCTACACTAGCTGCACTAGTGCAAAATTTTTATTCTGTGTTCACAAACTCTAGTGTAGATGTCATCTGGCATATGTCAAAAATATTTGGCGTTCAAATATTCCAGTGTAGTGCAGAAATGTGTAACACTTTTACACGAACTTGAAAGGTAGTGCAAAAGTGTAGTGTAGAATGTGGAGATTTGAGAACAAGAAATACGGAAAAATAAGGTTATGCTTGCTTGAGGTGTCAATGGTGTTGTACAAATACTTAATAGTAAACGTTTTTTTCTGTATAAATGGTCTTCATTTGGAGAGTCATCGGAATCATCACCAGATGATACCAATTCTGATAAAACTAATCTCTCCATTAGATATCTGTTATCTGTTTTAGTACCAATTTACTTTAATGCTTCAAAAAAATTAAGCACAACGGGATCACCATGATCAAAATATAAAAGTAAGGTTAAATTTGAACTGTGTTCAGAAACCAATTTTATGCAGACAATTTACACTTTTTACAAACTGCGCTACACTGGTGTAGTGTCACAGCAAAATAAACTTACACTACACTACACTATGTGCCACTGCACTACTAGTGTAATAGTTTTTGAACAAAGCTATAGTCAGCAGGTAGATAAACGTAAACGTATATTTTCAACGTAACCTCACTCGAGTGTCAAATCACAGCTGATTGATAAGTAACGTGGTGCCAACCAAGGATTGTTATAGTTAACAATCCTTGGGTGCCAACATCGTAGATACAAAAATGTAGCCAGTCACAGTTAATCATTTTATGAAAATAGACTATTCTGATCTTATTTTTTTATAATTAATCAGTGGTAAATAATTATATCTGTTATTATTGTACAAAATAAATTGTTATTTCAAGAGTATCTACGGAAAAAAAATGTTTCTAATTCTTCATTGGATTTTGGGTGATGAACAGAAGTAAAAAGTCATTTTTCTTTTTCTCATGCACGCCACTACTGAAGAAAAGAGTGACCTTGAATTGATTTGATTCATGTGGTTGTTGATTATGACGCACACGCAAACATTTATTATACAGAGTATAGATAGAAGCACTTATACTCCTAAGCTAAGCGTATAAACACATTATAGTACTATGAAATCAATTTTAATAATGAGCATTTATTTTTTTTATATTTATTATTTTTTATTAATATTTATAGTAAAAGTACTGCAGCAGATTTCGTCGGCAGCAAATGTTTCGTGGTAACGATAAGTAAAGGTATATACAGTGAAATAAGTTAAAAATTCAATAATCAATCTTACAATCTTTATTTAAAATTCGTTTCTTTCTTAGTTAATTTAATCATTTTACCTAGAATTTATAACGTGTGAAGAAAAAATAGTATATGATGTTCGGAGAATAAGATACTTTAATGGATATGGTTTCCTGTTGGTGTGACCAAAATTGTCTTAATATATCCTTTGGTAAAACGTCATGTTTATTTATTTTCACTAGACATCGGCATCCAAATTACGAATCCTCAAATTTGGCAAATCAGCACATACGTTTCGAAAAAGAAGTCAGGTATCTTGGTATGATTTTTGACCAAAAGTTATCATGGATTAATCAAGTTATTGAAAAGTGTGAAAAAGGTATCTACTTTGTTTTTGCACTAAAGTTTCCTGGGGTGCCGACATCAACATCTCCCTCCTAATGTATCGATCGATAGTCCGATATGTGATCGATTATGGTTGTATATTTTATGGCTCAGTCTGCAAAACTTTAACAGCACGGTTGGATATTATGAAAAATAAGGCTATTAGAGTTCTGCAAGTCGGTCCCTTGTCTATTAAATGTTAGGCAAGTAAAAAATCCCTACTCTTAGTAAGATAAGAGGTTCGGCAAAATTTCCAGGTTGGGGGTTGCTCGTCTCCTGGCGTCGGTGATAGGCCCTGGTAGCGGAAATAGGCCGACGTTAAATAAGTGAATAAAAAAAAAAGAGTTCTGCTTAGGGGTTATGAAATCCACACCAATTGAGGCAATGGAGGTAGAAGCTAGAGAACCCCAACTTAAACTCAGGAGAGAATACCTCAGTGCAAAATTTCTCTTAAAAGTTCGTTGTTTTAAAAGCATGAGTAACATATCAAATATTTTTCGACAAGATCTCACAAATCTACATATATTGGAAAAAGAAGGAAGGACCCCCACTTTCGATGAAATAATACAATCAACCTTCAACGCAATTTTTCAATTACAACTTAGATATTATCTTTTACAGACCTAAAATAGTATTCCCTAATTGCTCATCGGTCCCAGTTGTTGATAATGTATTGTTTCATAATATACTCGACGATTATAAAGATCATCTTGCGCCGTCTTGCGGTCTTTACTGATGGGTCAGAAAGCAATTTAGGAACAGGATGTGCTTTTTACATTCCAGAACTTACATTAGGGTGCAAATTTAAGTTGCCGCGAGAAACATCTATTTTTACCGCTGAAGCTGTAGCTATTTATGAGTTCCTGAGTTTAACCGACTCAATAAATTTTATGACATAACATAAAACACACCCCCAAATCCAAAACCAAAGGCTGTCAGGAAGGGGGCTACACATTTGAAAAAACGCAGACAAACATCCGTTTTATCTTTGAACAAAATTTCCCGTTGTTTATTAATGTTTTACCCTTATTTGTTACTCTTTCCACACCACCATAGTGGTAGAGTTTAGGGCGCGTTTTTTTTAACGTTTTATCCCAAGTAGGCAATGTAGGCATAATCCACGAAGCATCATGTCGTTGAAGATGATTAATACTTTGACTTTTTCGAACTCCCTGTATTCATTGATGTACCCGGTTGTCTTGGATCAATTAATATTAAAGAATTTAGTTCGTCAGAGGTCAGAGATTATGAACTCTTCCTGAGCATTTTCCTCTTGTTCTTCAGAATCATTATCATTATCATCTGCATGGCATTTGTAAAGTGAGACATTGATTGATTTCAGGTGGTTGATCGTCGTCATCGCCGAAATCGGGGATTATTTCCGGAATATTGTTAAATGAAATTATTGAGTGGCACATATAATCGAATATTTCAAGCCTGCCTTTCTACAACTGCATGTTGTTCCACATCCTTTTTTACATTTACATGAAAAGCATTTTAATAAAACTTCAGGTGAAGGATCTTTTCATTGCACGAGACAAGTGATATTCTTATATTTGAATATTTTAATTTTAATATTTTAATAGTAATTCCGTTAAAAGCTTCCCTTATCCTTGAACAAAATGCATCATATTGGAAACTTATCTGATGTCTTATAATTGTAGACAATTGTTCCATTTCATTAAATATGCATTGTTTAAAAACTCCAAATAACTGGCACCTTTAAAATCCCCCTTTAGAAAAAAAGGTAAATGTTGATTTAAAATGCCAGTCCCCAGAATATACTCGCAGGTATCTGGCGTGTATTGTCCAATGTGGATTCTCAGGTACCGTAAAACGCATTCGGTACAAAATTTTTGATTTTATTGAAATATCTTTCAACTGATAAATAAATTCCAATAATTATTTAAATATTTGGATTCTTCTAGATTCACCATATGTTACTGCAAATATGGAACTAGTAGGTCTTTTAATTTCTGTAATATTTTTTTATTTTTATGCTGTCCCAAATTGCCCGACGATGAGGTTATTTGAGACAACAATGAAATAGGCCTATTAAAACCAATTTAAACGGTTTAAAGGGTTATTTGGGACAGAAATAAAACTTAAAAAAAATAACATGAAATAAACTGATATTTGGAGAAAAAAAAACAATAACAAATTTCAGAAACATCTGAACAAGTCCATGGAAACTTAACAAACGTTTTTATAGTGCACAAAATTAAAATGAGTAGCTATTTTAATTAAAAACATTGCTTTTGAAACATTAAGGGATATTAAAATGACTCAAATTCTCTTCAAATATCCAAAATATTCTTTTTCCAGTATGTCTTTCTGTGGGATGATTTAAGTCTTTTCCAGGGCCCGCTTTAGGGGGCAATAGATATCCAGGTAGTGCAAGCGAGAAAGATAAATACAGCGTACTATGTGTTAAGTAAAGCAGTAGAGCCGTGCGTAGTTCGTTCGGCGCAATACAAGGGCAACTGTGCGGCCGAGAACCCTTGCATGTATTTGTGCATGTTTTTATATCTAATCCATTTTCATGGAAACGGTTAACTTTATTAAAAAATCATAGAACGACTTTTTTATAGCAGACAAAATTTCCTTTCGAACAATGTATAGCACAAACCATATGCTTTTTGTATAACGGCCCCAGATACGTTTCAATTACGGACAAATTAAAAAATGAATGAGTTTATTAAGATTCCTTAAATTTTGAACCACTCTTACGTCTAAACTATTAAAGATAGATATATGCCATCACTGACTTTCTTATAGAAAATTTAATTCTCTATAAATTTGTTTATATACATTTTCATCATATTTGTAACGGTTTTGGCAGCGTTTCGAGTCAAACATGCCGCAGTAAATCGATGCGTGGTTCGTTCTAAGCACCTGAAGAGACACGCGCTTACCGTGGCTGCCTGATTCTATTGAAATACAATGGTCCATAACTATTATGATTACATTTACGTGTGATTTCAACGTAGTAAGATGTGGGGGGAAAGTTTAGGTAGCTTTAAAGAATTTAATTTTGAAATGGCAGTCATTTAAAAAAAAAATGGGTGGACTGTCCGACAAAAGTTACCAAGACTTGTAGCTGAGAATTGGACTCGAAACGCTTACCATTACAGTTATGGCAAAATGCATATAAACAATTTTATAGAGAATCAAATTTCCTATAAAAAAGTCCGTGATGGCATATATCTATATTCAATAGTTTATACGTGAGAGCGGTTCAAAGGTTAAAGAGTCGTAAAAAAATGAATTAATTTTTAAATTAGCCCCTTAATTGAAACGTATCCGGGTCCTTATACAAAAAGAATATAGGTTGCGTTATACATCGTTGGAAAGGAAATTTTGTCTGCTATAAAAAAGTCATTCTATGATTTTTTTATAAAGTTAACCGTTTTCATGAAAATGGAAAAAATATAAGAACGTGCACAAAAATATATTTATTCTCTCGTCCACGCTATTGCCCTTCTGTTGCGCACGCACCATACTGTGTGACGTATTTACCGCATCTCGCCAGGATCGGTGTATTGGGGCGGCGGCATTATAAAGCCGCTTTATCTTTATTATGTAAATATAAAAATTTTGTAATAAAAAAATTGGCAAAACTGTTTTTTACTAAATTTCCACTTTATTTCAACTAGTATCATCCTATTCGGACATTTTCAAGTAGGTAACTATAGATTTTAAGATTTTTAACTTTCCTTTAGGTATAAGGGTTTGAAGGGTCGGTCATTTACTTACAGTTAGATTTATATGTGTAACAGATGTCTTAAAATCATCGGGGTTAAATTTCGGGCTTCTTTGTAAACGTTAAAAATAGCCGCCTCTCTTTTTGCGAATTGAAATATGGGATAAAGTATAACGAATCCTATTGTGATTTTAAATAACAAAACGATTGCCATTTGTCGAGTTGTTATTTGTTTAATAAAGATTACTAAGATTAACTTTGTTTTACATTAAGTAGTATAAAAATGTGAAAAATTATTCTGATTAAATTTTTTATCTGGGAAATTTAAGTATTTTTAATTTTTGTGCTTTTCTATGATTTTGTTTACTATTTTGGACCCTATCTTGTCATTGGGCCCTAGGCACGTGCCTAATGCGTCTAATGGTAAAATAGGTCCTGCCTTTGCAGGCTTAAAAAGTGGGAAAAATATGTAAGCTAATTTAAATACACTATTTGCAATAAATTAAAGCAATAATTTTGTACCAATTATCAATTTATTATACAGTGTGTTTCACTTTTCACCACTACACCCCAATATCTATCTAGGCCATTTGTTGATCGATTTGGATCAAATTCTTCTTTTCTTTCAAATTGTGTTTAAAAGGTTATTAATAAAAAATTTTTTCAAACTTTAATACGCCTACTATGATCTAAAGAAATTGGCAAAAATTAGGAATTTGTATTAGCGATTGAGATAAGGTTTTTGTTTTTACAGATTCTTGTTCAGCATATCCTAAAACGCCTGTATACCAAATTTCGTTAAAAAATATTCATTCCTTCAAAAAAAAAAGTAATAAAAATCTAAGATTTCAATAATAATCACCCTACTATTACAGTTATTTATTGACGGATATACATAACTTGGTAGTCGGGTGATATAATGACGCTAATTAAGCCATAGGACACTTTTTTTTAGAAAATATCAAATAACTCAACTTTTATTATTTTTTATTATTGAAATCTTAGATTTTTATTACTTTTTTTTTGAAGGAAAAAATATTTTTTAACGAAATTTGGTATACAGGCGTTTTAGGTCATGCTGAACAAGAATCTGTAAAAACAAAAGCCCTATCTCAATCGCTAATATAAATTCTTAATTTTTGCCAATTTCTTTTGATCATAGTAGGCGTATTTAGGTTTGAACAAAATTTTTATTAATAACTTTTTAAACACAATCTGAAAGAAAAAAAGTATACCAAATTTGATCTAAATCGATGAACAAATGGCCTAGATATTGGGGTGTAGTGGTGAAAAGTGAGACACACTGTATATTATATAATTTTTAAACGGTTCAAATGGTTAAAAAACGCCTTGACTAAATACCTACTTTAACAACAGTCGGCGGTCGGCGGTAATATTTTTATGACTGGATTCTAGGAACACCTCTTTCCATTTCCAGAGTGCCTCTTTCCAACAAATGCATTTTGCCTTTTTTGTAAACATAAAAGTAAAATTTTAGGCAATTCTGCAATTTATTATTTTCCCAGTAATAAGTTACCTATACGACGTGTTTGGTGTTTGTTCGGTCTGTAGAGCACCCGCATAAATTGATAGGTAGTCCTAAGGTTTTAAGTATTTTTGGATTTTAAGTTATATAATTAAGAACATTTTCCGTTGCATGTGTTTGTTGCCAAAATACGAATATTTATCAGTGAATTTAAAACTTGTTTTACTGTTTAAGGTAAGTGACTACTTTTTAATTTAAATTAAAAATTTTCAAACAACTGTATTATAGAATGTCTGACGGAAGAAAAAGACTTTCTGGCTCTCAGTATAAAAGAAGGAGGGTAGAAAAACAAACCCAACTACAAAAACAAGCTGGGGCGTTAGCAACTTTTTTGCAAAGTGGTCCTTCTTCGAATAAGGTGTCAACTTCTGAAAGTGTAGAAAATCAAGATTTACATAGCGAATTATCAGATGACGCTATGATGGACAAGATTGAGACCAATTTAATAGAAGAAACTAGTAATGATGGTTCTACACACGGTTCGTTGTTAGTGGAAAGGTCGGAGCACAATAAAATTTACGACACCACCGAAGAAAATGAGGATGTCGAAAATATAACTTCAGATCCGGGAACGTGGCCCCAAATCTTGGGAGACGTAGAAAGGGTATTTTTAGTTAAAGAAGGTCCACGGTTTACTTAATTATTCATTTTTATCCAACAATAAAGGTTGTAAATTTAGTTCTAGTTACTATTATCGAGTATTAAAAAATGGAGAACAAGTCCTAAGAGACTGGCTTGGATACTCTATTTCTAAGAACTCAGTCTTCTGTTTTTATTGCAAATTGTTTGGTTGTAGTTTAAGTTCACTTTCAAAAGATGGTTTCAATAACTGGAGGCACCTTGGTGAAACATTAAGCCATGAAAATTCAAGCGGACATGGTAAATCTAAGCAAGCATGGATTGAACTTAGTCAGCGACTAAGATCAGGTCACACTATAGACGCAGCCGCTCAAAGGCTAACTAATGCGGAAATTAATCACTGGTACGCGGTGCTTCTACGGATTGTTTCCATAACAAAAATGCTTTGTCAAAGTTGTTTAGCCTTCCAAGGCATAACCAGTAAGCTCTATATAACAATGGCAATTTTTTAAAATTAATAGAGTTACTAGCAAAATTCGATCCAGTTATGGAGGAACATGTTCGTAGGGTCCTGAAACACGAAGAAGTTAAAGCAACATATCTTGGAAAAACATTCAAAATGAAATTATTGTTATTCTTCATGATAATATCAAATCTTGTATTGTAAATGCAATTAAAGATGCAAAATATGATTCTATTATTCTAGATTGTACTCCTGATGTAAGTAAAATCGAGCAAATGACCTTAATAATTAGATATGTTTCTATAAATGTATCTGAAACGGAGGTCAATGTTGAAGTTAATGAAAGCTTTTTGGGTTTTCTTCAAGTTGAAAGATCTACGGGTAAAGAACTGTCTAATGTAGTAATTAATGAACTAAATAATATAGGTTTAGATGTACAAAACATGAGAGGACAAGGGTATGAGAATGGGGCAAACATGAGGGGTGATAAGGCGGGAGTACAAACTAGAATTAAAAATATAAATCCTAGGGCATTTTTTGTGTCGTGTAGTAATCACACATTAAATTTGGTAGTAAATGACATAGCTAAGTCATCACTAGAGGCGCAAATTTTTTTAACATGGTTAAAAAAATATGTGTTTTTTTTCATCCTCAACTCTCCGATGGGCAATTCTTTTAAAGCATGTGAAAGGATTACCTTTAAAGCCTTTAAGTGACACCAGATGGGAGAGTAGAATAGACGCTTTAAAACCATTAAGGTATCAAATTGGTGACATATACGATGCTCTAATAAATATTTATGAACATACAGATATTGATAACTCAGTAAAAGTGGAAGCTTCTGGTTTATTAAGTTGCCTTAAAGACTTTAAATTTTAATGCTCAATAATTATTTGGTATCAAATTTTAAATCAAATAAACCCTATTAGCAAACTGAGGCAATCTAAGGAATATGATATATCATTAGCTATAAGTCTTATTAAAAATTGTCATTCTTTTTTTGTTAGTCTAAGAGCGGGGATGAATCCTTTAATAATATTCTAATTGATGCAAAAAAACTGGCTAACGAAATTGACGTGGAGGCTAACTTTAACTCAACATTACCAAGGCATCGGGTTAGAAGAAAAAAAACTCAGTTTTCCTATGAAATTAGAGATGAAGTGCTCGAAGATCCTAAAGAAAAATACAAAGTAGATTTTTTTTTCTTTACAATTGATCAAGCAATTAAATTCATTAGATACCCGTTTTAAACTTCCATAGTAAATATTTTGAATTTCTATATGACATCTATAATTTAAAAAATATGCCAAAAGAAAATTTATTATCCCATTGTAAAGATTTAGAAAATATTAAACTAGTGGAGATTCATCCGATTTAAATGGAAATGAATTGGTTGATGAGATATCCGTCGTGTTTAATCTCCTAGGAAAAAAAGAAAGCTCTCTGGAAGTGCTCAAATTTATTAAAATTTAAACCTCGCACCAAATCTTAGTATTGCTTTACGTATATTATTAACTATACCAATAAGTGTTGCCACTGGAGAAAAGAGTTTCTCTAAACTAAAATTAATTAAAAATTTTTTAAGGTCAACATCAACACAACCTCGACTGAATGGCTTAGCTATGATATCTATTGAGCACGTAATAGCCGAGAAATTAGATCTAAAAGAAGTAATAAAAAATTTTGCGGAGTTGAGAGTTCGCAAAAAAGTTTTTTGTTAATTAATTTTAAGCTTTAACTTGTATGTGATGTGTTTTGTTTTTGAATAAAAAACATTGGTTTTAAATTTTGTGTATTTTTGAAGTTTCATCTAATTTTTAAAATATTTAAACCCCCTTTCACCCTCGGGCTCCAAATAAATTTTTGGGGCGGCAATTCTTATTTTTGCCCAGAATGGCCAAAAGGCTAGAGAGGGCCCTGGTCTTTTCACTATATTGGAAGTGTCGATTGTGTCGGTGTTGTCTTTTATTGGAAAACTAAATTTCATTTGTCCTTTCTCTTCACTGCTTTTTACGATTTGGGGAACTCTTCTTATAAACCTTATATTATACTGGAGTTCTTCCTCATTATACATTTTGCCAGTAATGCGTCCAACATAATTTCATCTTTTATTTCATATTTCACCAACAACCATTGAGAATCTCGTATTCTGATGAGTGCCCATCATCATTTTCCTTGTCAGAATCAGTATGCCCATGCCTTTCATCAGCTTCTTCCCCATATTGTTGAGCTACTGGTTTAAAAACGATACAAAGTACGTTAAACCGCTGAAGAAACAGTGTTTTTTTGATGTACCAAATAACCCCAACATTGGTCCCAAATTACCTCATCCCAAAAATTATTATAGATTTTTTTTTTATAATGACTGTTAAACTTTCGTTTTTATCTAATTGTCATCTCAATAGCATATATTATTCGTTAGTAAAATCGAAAATATCATAAATCTTACCTTATCCAAGTACCAAATGAAATTTTCAGCCTATAAAATAACGCAGTATTTCAACGTCAGTTTTATCCTTACAAAAGTACAGTAAATCCAATACTCGCGGCTCAAATGTAACATACTTCTACTTCCAAGGTTTAACATTTTTAACAAACACTGAAACGCGCGGGAAATTGCTTGTCACTAAATACATTATAGTATGTCTCACACCAACACAAATGAATAGACTCCTCCCCAAAAATGTCCGCTAAATTTGAATGGAATTTCTCTATTGGTCGTATTTATAGAACCCGAATTACAAAGCAACTCTAGATTTGACTGACTCAGGCCGACTCTACAAGTATAGTTCATTTCATATTTGTAAAGCAGGAAAAAAATGCCGAATTTTCAAAGCAGAAACGCGGCATCTTTAACGTTCAAAGAAGCCGCCGCACGTGCTCCGTTGTCGGGAATTTTTAATCTGCGGTACAAAAATGAATTCGACTTTACTCGCATAGCGCATTAAACTTTTACACATTTTGCAACAGACCAATCAGAACGCATAAACGCTAAACGTATGAAAAACGCGAATAAATGGGGAGCCGGCGTGACTGTCAACTGTGTTATTCGTTTTTATGACATTTCACATTTCATCTGGAAAAGTAATAAGGTATGTAAATGCAAACGATTAATATTGATTAAATGTTAAAACGGTTTTTCTTAAGGTTTATGATGGCTGAAGGAGGTATAATTTCTCCACCCAAAACATGATGCGATTATCCAGACATTTTTCGGTGGAAGATAAGGAAAAGGTGCTGAACATTTTTAAGGCCCACGATGGGGAGAATCCGGAGAAACCAAAGATGGAATGCATGGAGTTCACTGCAAAGGCAGCAGGTGTAAGTGTTCCAAGTGTTTCTAATATTCTTCATGAATACAAACAAACACACCAACATCAGCCACCAAAAGTGTACCACCGACAAAGGGCAGTTTTGGACAATATCGATGAAGGAGCTAAAAGTGCTCTCAAGCGTATACTCCATTCCTTTTTTGAAAGAAATGAACCACCAACTGCAAACAAAATTTTAGCAGCGGTGCATGAAGATGATTATTTGCCTCATCTTAAACGGAGTACTTTGTGGCGATTACTTTCGGACTCTTTATTTCTTCGTGTTGTAATGTAATTGTGTTTGGCATTATAGGTTCTCAAAAAGGTCACGTAATACTGTAAGTAAAGTATGATTTTTTTCGATGGAGAAATAGGAACTGCTCGCCGGTTCTGACTGTTCAGTGTAAAAAATAAAAGTGATACCTATCATATATTATGTTTCCAATTATATTATTAGTTCAGTCAATAAAGGAAGTGTAGAGTGCGTGAACAGGGACATAAGCGATATATACTAACATACTAAATGTTTCGTCCTTAATTTTATTGGTTATTTTTAATTATTTTTGATTTAATATTAAATTCATACTTCTTTTTTTATTCGCTAATATATTAGCAAGAATAAATATATTTTGTTAAATTTTGTTGTTTCGCGTTAATATACAGAGGTCACTAGCGAGTCGTCCTTTTCTGCGCGCTGGAAGAAGGTGGACACACATTGACACGAGGATTCGTGTTCGAAACTTGGTAGTGATAACTTGTCGCAATATCGCATTAAAACTAAAATTCGCTGTAAATAATTAAACTATTAGTGCAAGTGCATTAGAGAGGCAGTGTATCTGGCCAGAACAACTTGATCGTCTGATCATCCCAGCATCCAACAACTGCAAAGGTAAGACTGCTATATCTCTGTGTACCGCATTATAAATCGCTCTATAATCGAATGAAGTAAAACTACTACATTTTTTGGTCCTTCAGAGCCGATGTGTTGATATAATCGTATATTTATTGTTGCTAATTATTAATTATTAAAATAATTCATATAATTTATATTCAACTTGATACATTTCACGATATAAAATCTTAAACTGATAAGATAAATAGATAAATTGCTGGTGTTTGCGCTCACTGGTTAAAAACCCGTCAGTATTTATTTTTCGCTTTAAACTCGCATTTTAATTTGTAACAATTTTATACACACTTAATTTGAGATTCAATTCAATTTAATACATAGGGTGTTATTTTATTGAGGTGGCATTGGACTGATATTTGTTTGTTTAATATAGTTTTAAAATTGAGTTTATCAACTAAACGAATTTAATAAAATTTTCATCTAGTTTAATTCAATATTCTATCTAGTTTTTGACCATTTGTTGTGTTGAAGGAGTGCAATAAGCTTTTCCTTTTGTATTAAATTTTAATTTGGAGTATAGTTATATTTCCATATTGTTATACTTTCATAACTTAGAAGTTTCAAATGGCAGCAAATAAAATTAAACAAACCAAAACTTTGCGCGAGATTTGGTTTAACCGTTTACGAGAGTTGAATGAGGTTGCAGAAACGGCCCTTAACGATGTACCCTTTAGAAATATTTTTAAAATTCGTTACGCAGACATTGACAGTATTTTGGCTCAATTTGAAAGTAAACATTTCATGTTAGTTGAATATTTAGCCACCATTGATGGTGCAGATTTGGAGCAGGAAGAGGCAGTACGTATGAATTCGATCGTACTTTTTATAAAATAAAAGGAATTTATCGTAGTTTATTTGAAGGTGATATTGTACCTACTGTAAAACACAACAATGTGAAATTACCAAAAATTGATTTGCCCAAATTTGATGGCATCATAAAAAATTGGCCCTCATTTTTCAACTTATTCAAAGCGTTGATTCATGATAATATATCTTTATCAAGTTCTGAAAAATTTCAATACCTTTTATCATGTTTATCAAAGGATCCTCTAACTATTGTCAAGGCCATACCTTTAACCGCAGAAAATTATGCAATAGCATTTAAAACTTTAACAGGTCGTTATCAAAATGTTAGATTACTGGCGAGTACGTATTGGCAAGAAATAATTGATGCTCCCAAACTGCATTCTGAGTCAGCACCGGCACTCAGAAAACTATTAAATTGTTTTTCGGAAAATTTGGAAGCTTTAAAAATTCTTAGCTTACCGGTTGAATCTTGGAGTTTTGTTTTATTTCATATTTTGATAAAGAAACTAGATAATGAAACAAATACACGTTTCGAATTACAGACTGCCTCAACTGAGCTGCCATCTTATAAGATTTTGTTTGATTTTTTATTAAAATAGTGTACTGCCTTGGAATCGGTAGCTGTTTCTTCAGTTAAAGTTAAACCATATCAAAACAATAACTTTAAAAAATCTTTTAATTCGCAAAATTCATTTTCGCCTCGTAGCACAAATCCTAATGAAAGTTCTTCGTGTTTTATTAATGCTACAAACAAATCGATTTCTCCATGTATACTTTGTCATAAACCTCACCCATTATATAGATGTTCATCTTTCGAAAGCCAGTCTCCTCAGCAGAGATACAAGTTTGCAAAAGAAAATAACCTGTGTTTAAATTGTTTATTGGTTGGACATCGTTCGTCAATTTGTAAGTCCCAATCTACTTGTCGTGTTTGTCATTCGAGACATCACACTTTGCTGCATTTTACCACTGGTTCATCTGAGCCTACAGTCTCATCTCCTGCCATGCCGACAGAACCTGAAACTACAATTTGCTCTGTCTCTAATATTCGCAACGATTCTCCTTCTACTTCGCAACCCGTTAATTCTTTAACCAATATTTTGCCTACTAATACAACCGTCCTTTTATCAACTGCTTTGATAGAAGTTATGGATAGTAGAGGAAATTTTCAAAAGATTCGCGCGCTGTTAGATAGTGCAAGTCAAGCCAGCTTCATTACTTCTAATTGTTGCAATCGTTTAGGCTTATCTCGTTCTCGATTATCACTGTCTATAAATGGTTTAGGACAAATGTCATCTGAGGCCACTGCAGGAGTATCATGCACTGTTCGTTCCCGGGATCAAAGTTCGTCAAGTTTTACTATTGATGCAATAGTTTTACCCAAAATCTGTTCTCCAATGCCTACTGTATTTATTCCTAATTGTAATTGGCCACATCTCTCTAAGGTTCGGTTAGCAGACCCTAATTTTAATATTCCCAGTAATATAGACATACTTCTTGGTGCAGATGTATTTCCTCTGATTATGCTTAATGGTCAAATACATGGTGAAAAACACCAACCGTCTGCTTTTCATACAATTTTCGGTTGGGTTCTTATTGGCAAAATCTCGTGTCAGTCATCGACTTCGATAAATTCGTTCTGTATCTCGTTCACTTCAACCTTGGATAGTGTTTTGAAACAGTTTTGGGAACTTGAAGAGATACCTCAAATCCCTCTTCAGTCATCAGAGGATTTACGTTGTGAAAAATTATTTGTAGAAAATTATTCACGTGACTTAAATGGTCGCTATACCGTCGCACTGCCTTTTAAAATAGGCGAACCTCTTTTGTTAGAAACTCGTTCAATTGCTCTTCGTCGATTTTTCTCCTTAGAAAATCGTTTACTTCGTAACCCAAATTTGTATGAGTCATATTCATCTTTCATGAAAGACTACTTGGAATCTGGTCACATGGAACATGTTTCATCACCTCCTCGCAATCCTAGCAAATGTTTTTACTTACCTCATCATTGCGTTATAAAACCCAGCGCAGCCCTTCTACTAAACTTCGTGTGGTTTTTGACGCATCTTTATCACCTCCTGGTGGACAGTCACTTAATGGCACTCTTTTAATTGGCCCTAAATTGCAAAGGGATCTTTCTATAATCTTATTACACTTTCGTCTACATCGCTTTGTTTTTACTGCTGACGTATGTCAAATGTACCGTCAAATTCTAATCAAAACTGATCAACAGGATTATTAACGAATCCTTTGGCGGTTTTCCCCTATGGAATCTATTCAAGAGTTTCGCTTAACAACTGTCACTTTTGGTGTATCTTCGGCACCATTTCTGGCTATTCGTACTCTATTGCAATTAGCTAAGGATGAGGAAGCTCACTTTCCCCGAGCTGCGGCAACATTAAATTCCGATTTGTACGTCGATGATGTAGTCACTGGCTGCAACACTCTGGATGAAGCGCTATCTTTACAAAATGATATAGTTTGTCTTCTTAAGAAAGGAGGTTTCGAATTACGCAAATGGGCTAGCAATCACCCTGCTCTTCTGGAATCGATTCCAATTGAGTTTCGTCAACAACAGTCATTGTCTTTTTCAAAGCAGGATAATTCAAGTGTAAAAATACTCGGTTTAAATTGGTTTCCTTCGAGCGACATATTTTCATTTCACGTGGATACACAAGAACGGCCTTGTACTAAAAGAACTATTCTTTCCGATTTGGCACGTATCTTCGATCCCCTAGGTTTTTTGGCACCTATAATCTTTACTGCAAAATATCTCATGCAATTTTTGTGGACATTGGGATTAAACTGGGATCAAGAACCACCTGAGCACGTCTTAAACTATTGGAGACAATATAAAAATGAGTTGCCGAAACTATCGTCAATCGAAATTCCTCGTTTTTTCAATCATGATGCAAGTATTCCTTGTCAGTTGCATGGGTTTTGTGATGCTTCAGAAAGGGGATTTTCCGCAGTTATTTATTTTCGCTTTGTTCAACCTAATCAAAATATTAAAATTGTTTTAGTTAGTGCTAAGTAAAAGGTTGCTCCTTTGAAGAAAGTTTCCTTGCCTAGACTGGAATTATGCGCAGTATTTCTTCTGTCGAATCTCATCGACTTTGTCTGTAAAACATTTATCGATAAACTTCACATTGAAAACATTTTTGCATGGTCCGATTCCTTAGTTGCATTGTCCTGGATAAAGTCGTCACCCCATCGCTGGAAAACATTTATAAGCAACCGCGTAAGTCATATACAAGATAGAGTACCTCCTTCTTGTTGGCACCATGTTCGTTCAAAGGAAAATCCTGCTGATTGTGCCTCACGCGGTATTTTACCCACCGAGTTACTTACACATTCGCTATGGTGGGCGGGGCCACCTTGGTTGGGTAATGATCAGGATATGTGGCCGACTTCTAATCTATCATGTAGTAACTCTCAATCGATCATTATTTCTGAGGAAGAGAAGAAAATCGTCCTGTCTACCTCAATTTCGTTCGAATCGATAGACAACTTGTTAAACAAATTCTCATCCTTGCATAAAATCCAACGCATTGTCGCATACTGTCGTCGTTTTATTGATTACCTCAAAGGTTCACCTGAAAAAAGGGGTAACTCATTTACTTCACAAGAACTTAATGCAGCTCTTTTATGTATAATTAAGCGAATCCAGTCAGCAACTTTCTCTGAGGAGATATCCAATATTAAAAGTAGTCCACCACTCACAAAGTCTCTTCGAAAACTTTCTCCTTTTCTTGACGAAGACGGTATCCTTAGAGTAGGTGGCAGACTTGTGAATTCTCCAATCTCATATAGCCAAAAACATCCTATCCTGTTGCCTCGGAAACATCGCTTAACTGAACTGATCATTCAGTATACACATTGTCAACATCTTCATCCTGGTCTACAAACCCTTCGCTATTTGATTTCACAAAATTATTGGATTTTAAATGCAAAACGTTCTGTACTTTCCCGTTGTATTAGATGCTATCGAGTTCGCCCAAAATGTCTTGCTCCTTACATGGGTAATTTACCTGCCCTTCGAGTGAGCCATATCAAACCATTCTCTTGTGTAGGGGTTGACTTTGGGGGTCCTTTTCATATTACTCTTGGGAGAGCACGAGGTACTAAATCACAAAAGGCGTACCTTTGTCTATTTGTTTGTTTTGCAACAAAAGCGTTGCACCTAGAATTGGTTTCAGACCTCTCTGCGGAGGCATTTCTAGCTGCATTGCGCAGATTTATAGGTAGAAGAGGTCGTTGTCCTGTAATACACTCTGATTGTGGTACAAATTTCGTCGCTGCAAACAAATACCTTATCATCTTATTTCAGAATGCTACCGATATGGAGAAAATTGAATGGCGATTTAACCCACCCTCGGCACCCCATTTTGGAGGTCTATGGGAAGCAGGAATAAAATCCGTCAAAACTCATTTAGCCCGAGTTATTGGCGATCAAATTTTGACATACGAGGAGCTATATACAGTTTTTGTACAAATCGAGGCATTATTAAATTCGCGTCCGTTGTCAGAATTAAGTCCCGATCCAAATGATCTGAATGCTTTAACGCCAGGACATTTTTTGACATTGGAGCCACTTACTGTCTTGCCTGATCCGGATTTGTTTCATTTAAAATTAAATAATTTGAATAGGTGGCAACTTTTGCAGAGGCTCCATCAAGACTTCTGGAAGAGATGGCACTCTGAATATTTAAACACACTGTTTCAGCGCAACAAGTGGTCTAAAATTCAACCTCAAATAACTATCGGTAAATTAGTATTGATAAAAGATGACCTACAACCACCCCTACGATGGCGTTTAGGCCGTATTATCAAAACCCATCTTGGTACAGATGGGATCTGCAGAGTAGTAACTCTCCGAACGGCCCACGGAACTTTCCAACGGCCAGTAGTTAAGTTATGTCCATTGCCCTGTCAATAAAATACTCCTTTTTTGTTGTATTTTGGTGGGCGGAATGTTTCGTCCTTAATTTTATTGGTTATTTTTAATTATTTTTGTTTTAATATTAAATTCATACTTCTTTTTTTATTCGCTAATATATTAGCAAGAATAAATATATTTTGTTAAATTTTGTTGTTTTGCGTTAATATACAGAGGTCACTGCGCGCTGGAAGAAGGTGGACACACATTGACACGAGAATTCGTGTTCGAAACTTGGTAGTGATAACTTGTCGCAATATCGCATTAAAACTAAAATTCGCTGTAAATAATTAAACTATTAGTGCAAGTGCATTAGAGAGGCAGTGTATCTGGCCAGAACAACTTGATCGTCCGATCATCCCAGCATCCAACAACTGCAAAGGTAAGACTGCTATATCTCTGTGTACCGCATTATAAATCGCTCTATAATCGAATGAAGTAAAACTACTACACGAAAAGTCCCGACGTCTAGGAGGTGAGCCGGAAGAGGGGGGGCACAAAGAAGATCCCACTTTTAGGTTTTTCGCTTATATCTCGAAAACGGTGCGTCGTACGGAAAAATTTACCATATACCAAATGAAAGCCCATGAAACAACTTTCATTCTATATACTTTTTTCGAATTGGCAACCGTTTTCAAGCTACACGCTCCGAAAAAGTGAAAATTTTCGAAAAACAGATTTTAACCTCATATTTTTCATCAAACATTCCTTCATTCTTTCATATCGTCTAAACTATTTATCTGAGAAAGAAATTCCCTTTAAGGAAGTTTTAGAGAATTAAATTCCCTTTAAGAATGCATATACAGGGTGGTCCGGTATCCATGGCGGAAACTTCAGGGGACAATAGAGTACCAAAAAACAATATGACTTACTTACTTACATAACATAACCTTCTAAACGTACCGTTTTTGAGATACAGGGTGTTGAAGTTTTGATTTTTTTTGCACAAAAAGTCACTCTTGTGATTTTTTCGTAAGATGCTATTAAATCTATTGTTAATTTTGTGATGTTTTTCTTCCTAACTAGAGCTCAAAAATCGTTAATAAAATGTAATAATGTTAATAAATTTTTAATAATTAATAATAATGCTACCAATTTTTTTTTAAACATTAATATCTTTACATGCTATTAACTCGAAAATGGTGCATTTTACGAAAAAATCACAAGCGTAACTTTTTGTGCAAAAAACATCAGAAAATCCAAAACAAGATAGAATTGGTGTTTAGGACCAGTGGCGTAGAAGTTCTGATAGGAAAAAGGGTCACAATGCCCCAGATCGACGCCACTGGTGATGTTCGCAAACTTTTCTAATGGTGAAATACTAGTGCTCTGCGAGATATTTCACATCACCAAATAGTTTTTTAATATTAGTTCGTTAGAGAGATATTTAAAAATATATTTAAAAAATTTTTTCCACCGATCGTCCTAATTTTGTCTAATTTGACTGGTGTAACAATATGAAAGTTGTATCGATGTGTTCCATGTCAAATTGATGTCAGCCAACCTCCTCTGTCTGTATCGTCGCCTCTGTTCTTGTGACAAACCTACAAAATTGTCACAAAAGTATCACTTTCTAATTCATTAAAATTATTTCTTGTTTAATTTGTGCTTACCTTTTAAATACACTTTTATTATTACGTTAAGAAATGATTATTGGCGAAAAAATGAGAGCTTATGAATCATTATGTCCGAATAAAAAAAAAAATAGTATGGTCCCATTAGAAATTTTCCATAGGACCCCTACGGAAATGAAAATGAAAATTATATTCCGTTTTTTGAGAAAAATAGTCGTATCTATCAGTAATTTAAATAACTATTTTATTGTTTACAGACAAGCTTACTACCTTGCTAATAATTTCCATAGCCTACTTAGTAATTTTTTACATCGCATTTATCTGACACGGCCATTTTGTACAAAATAAAAAATCGTTCGTATCTCACTTATTTTTTGGAATTTTTGAAATTCGAAAAAACTGCTGTAGTTAGAATTTCATCTTTTATAAAACACCATAAAAAAACATGGTCATTCCATTTAAGAAAAAAAAGTTGATATTTTCGTTCCTGTTACCAAAAACGAAATTTTTAAATTCAAAAACAACCAAAAAATTGGGGGCGTACATTGACTCGTGGCCACCCGGTATAGTAAATTTTTCCGTACGACGCACCGTTTTCGAGATATAAGCGAAAAACCTAAAAGTGGGACCCTCTTTGTGCCCCCCCCTCCCTCCTCCGGCTCACCTCCTAGACGTCAGGACTTTTAGTATGTTCACTCCCTAAGCACCCTGAACAAGTTTCTGAAGGTATCGCTTAGGTCCCTACTCACGCACTCTACACCTCCTTTTGGGCCATTCGTTGACTGGACTATTATATTATATATGTTTATCTTATTTTCGTTGTTTTAATATTATTTACAAATTTATGTATATGTATTGCATTTAAAGTCTATTTTTTTCTACTGACTTAAGGACCAAATGTATTGTAATGATGAATAAAGCCATTCTATTATTATATTATATTGATATCTTTCATAACTTTCTTATACGTAGGAGCTGTAATAGATAGAACCTTGTGAAAATTAAGAAGAAGTAGGTCCCAGTAAACCATCCTGTGATATTGATATCACTGGTACATACCAATAAAAGACACAAAATGACATACACAATTACATATGCCTGAGATATACTTGGTATATAAATTGAATTACGTATCAAGGCGTATATACTGGCAACATAATTATGCCTACATTAAATGTATGTACTCATTGTTACATCATTACAATATTATAATACCTACATTTTTTTTATATCCACACAATTACATTTAAGAGATATAACAGTTACCTACTATATGTCTAGTATATTATGTGTTCTTATGGCCATATGCACCGATTTATGCTTAAGCGGTGCTTAGATAAGCTAAGCTGAAGTTAGAAGCTTGGTTTAAATTGGTATTAAATGCACCGCAAATATTTAAGCTAGGCTTTCTTAAGCTGCAAATAGATTTGACAACATGGGAAAATCTGTCATTTCGGGCGCCTCCGTTCTGTCAAAATGACATTCAATTTGTTTTTCATTTTTGATTTTGGTTATAACTTTTTAGAAATAACATACATAAAACGGTGTGTCGGTCAGAATATCAAAAATAGATGTCATGGGTGATGTAAAGAAAGCCCGAGTGCCCAATTTCACAAACACAGAAAAACGACATTTATTGAATATAGTTGTAAACAAATATGCCTCAATAATAGAAGATAAAAAAACAGATCGAGCGTCCTCTGTGGCTAAAGAGAAATCCTGGCAAGCCATTGAGACAGATTTCAACAGTTCATCAACCGCTGGCACCTATCGAACTGCAGCTTCCTTGAAGAAATGTTATGAAAACAGGAAAAAAGAATTACGAAAATCTTTGGCAGACGAAAGAAAAGAGACAATGCTAACTGGTGGGGGCCCACCTCCACAAATAAAGAAGGATGAATATGATGATATTTTAATGTCAATTTTAAATAAGAAGACATTACTAGGACTTAACAATCGCGGTTTGATGATGATGAGGATATGTCGATCATTAAAGTCCAGGCCAGACCAGATACGGATGTTGAGTTTGAATTCGTAGATGAATTTAATAAAGCGGGCAATATGGAATTTTCAGTCTCAGGTAAATTTTTAAGAACATTTTTTAACAAACAATTCCGTCAAAATACATTCATATTGTACCTAATACTTAATTTGTTATTTCTAGACAAGTTGTGTTGAATCATCACAAAATACAATGAATTCAGTGAGCAATGTAATTGAAGTTGCCAATGATAACATTGAGATAGTTGCACCAGGACAAGAAAGCATTATAAACTGGAAAAAATATACCCCAGTACAACTACAAATGCCGATGAGCACTCCCTTAATTGCGTCTCAATCAGAACAAGAAAGAAATACTTCACTTGAAACTAATAAGGTACTATCCTTATGAGAAAAAGAAACAGGATTTATTATTTAAATCTTCTAGAAGACTAAATTGAAGTCATATTATACTTAATGCTTTTTTTAGATAACCAAAAAAAATTCAAATAGGAGGAGACCTGCAACTATCATTAAACCTTTAACATCATCAAATATTGCAAAGAAATATGATGAACTCTTAGATGAGAGATTTGAACTCGTCGTTGGACAATTAAAACAAATGAAGCAAGAAAACGAACTCATCATAAAAAAATTGAAATTAGAAATAGAAATTCTAGAATTAGAAAAAAAGAAGAAGCAGAATGAACTTGAATGAAAGTGATTATTCTCAGATAAAAATGTTGTTTGTTCTTTGTTAATGGAAGTTAATGTTTCGTTAAGTTAATGGAAGGAAAATTTCCGAAACACCTAAAAAGAGAACTATATTTAACAAGCTGTAACTTCAATATTTTTTGTCAATCTTAAATATTGACCTAGTGTCGTAAAGGCCCATCCTTGGGCTTTAAGACACTAGGTCAACATTTAAGATTGATAAAAAATGTTAAAGTTGTAGCTTGTTAAATAGTGCTTTTTTAAGTTGTCTCGGAAGTTTTGCACAGTGATTTATTTCATTGTTTGTAAGTTTTTTTACAACATTCTTAGGCATATTATTTTTTTTTATGAACTACACATTTTATATTAGTCACATCTTGTATGTTTTGAAAAATTATAATAAAATTTTCTGTAGAATTTTTATTTTATTATTTTTTTAGTAAAACATAATTTACAAAACAATTATTCTTTAACAAATTGTAAAAAAAAACTATCTAGCTTTGACTTCCTACAATCTATCAAAATGGTTATTTACAATATCACTTCTGAAATCATATACTACATTTTGATACAAATTTATCTCAGGAATTTGACCTTGTTCAATTAAATAGTCCAATTCGTTAGCATTTATACCTTCGGGCGGTGGAGGAACATCTTCGTGCATACTCAAGGCAATATTATGCAATACTGCTGTTGCCACAATTATGGTAAGAGCATTGGTTAAATTGCAACGAAGACCATAGCACAATGCTGGAAACCTTCTTTTTAGTACACCATTTGTTCGCTCAATGCAGTTCCTGGTACGAATATGAGATTCGTTGTATAGTTGATGTCCACGTGTTATTGGATTTGAAAGGGGAGTCAGCAGGTATGACTTAAGGGGATAACCACTATCTCCTAAATAAATAAATAAATTTGTAGCACTTAATATCTATAATTTAGAACAATATTAGTTTTTAAAACTTACCTAGCAGTATACCATTCCCAAATTCTCCTGCCTCAAATCTGGTTTTTAACCGACTGTTGCTAAAAATGGTTGCATCGTGAGTGGAACCTGGCCATCTTGCAACAATGTTAATAATCTTTAAATTGGCATCACAGATTAACTGCACATTAATAGAAAAATATGATTTACGATTTCTAAATATTTCACCATCTTCACCACCTAAAAATAAAAAAATTCTGATAACGGTACCTTTAACGTAGTCATATGATAATAAACTTTTACCTGGTGAACGAATTTTAATATGGGTGCCATCTACACATCCTATTACACGAGGGAATCGTCCTATTCTTAAAAACTAGTTTGAGACGATAATATTTCTTGTGGGGTACTAGGCATCTTAATGAATATGTTCCGTAAATTTGCAATAGCTTCAGAAACTCTTGTTACAACCCGAGACACAGTGCTTTGGTTCATACACATGACATCACCAATGTTTATCTGATGGGCACTGCTAGCATAAAATAGAAGGGCAGTTAGGAGCTAATTAACTGGACTCACACTGTTGTTCCTGAAAGTGAATTAAACTTCTTAAATCATTTTGTAAACTTTCAGACCGATTAAAAATTCTTACAAATCATTTTGAAATTCTAACTGATCTTCTAGCCGCTCTAATAAGGATAATACTGTAGGCTTCGTCAATCTAAATCTTCGAAAGAAACTCAGATCATCCATGTCTTCAAAATAATTTGATCTAACATAAACTTGTCGGGGAAAACCTATGTCAATAATATCTAGTAAATCAATGTCATCCTCGATAAAAATTTCATCTTCTATTTCCATATTTTCCACCAAAATCTTTGAATAGTTTGAAACAAGGGTTTGAATATTACACACATATTCAAACCCTTAAACACACGTGTAAAAACTCACACGTAAAAGTTAAAACAAGCGTATGAAAAAGTTAGGTTAGGTGACTTTAAGCTGGGCTTAGCGTGTTAAGCCGCCAAAATTGAGGGTTTAAATATTAAGCGCGTTTAACTACAGTCAAGGGTTCGGTGCATATAAAATCGCCAGTTTAAGCGAGCTTAAATCTTAAACTCGGTTTGGAGTAATACGGCGAATATGGGCATTATTAGATATATATTTTATATAACATTTCTTGTATACAGGGTGAATTTGAAATACACTGGATAATTTTAATCCGTTAAGCTCTATGGTCCGTAAAAATTCTTAAAAATAGTCATTTGTAAAATAAATGAAATACAGTCAAGAAAACAATTTTTGAATATTTATTAAATATTCACGACGCTCCTGAGCAGAACAGCTGATGTGTGTAGCGACATAAATGCCTGTACCCCCTCTCTTCTTAGCTATCGTGTTGTTGTGTTGGCGTAGTTCAGCCTGTGCATCCATGATGTCGAGTGTGAATTTTTCCTAGTGTAGGCCAGTTAATATCGATACAAGAAAGGGCAAACATCGCAAACGCGCATGTATCCACGATTATTTTATATGTTATTAGGACCCCTGAGATTAGTTGATATCCAAGTTTGCAACCCTGAAAACCCTGTGCTACTCCCGTGGTGCTCGAAAAACTGCGAAATTCTGACACTTGTTGCATTTTTTTTGAAAATAATAACTTAAGGAAGCGTTTTTCGGGTATCTTCATTATACTTTTGTAAAGCAAACTAAATTTGCTACATTTAAGCCCAACCAGAGCTCTCTAGGTCCATTGGTTGTGGAGATACAGCCAGTGAAAGATGGACAATTTTTTCTAAAAAGTGAAAATTTATCGGTAGGGTCATTTTCTATGACACGTACCGGCTAAACTAATACTCCTAGAGAAAAGTCATGAAAATGAATTTGTAGAGAATTGAATTAGCCTCAATTTGATCCCAAAATGGTGCCTCTAGGTCTCAATAACGAAACAATAGTATAACATCGGATTTTGGCAAAACATTGTACTGAATAATGTTGGTATATATTTCTTTAAAAAAACGTGCAAGAATTTGAATTTAACATTTTAGATGTAACATATGGCTTCAAATAAACATACACTAAACAGATACTAAACAAATACCGAAAATTCATTAAACACACAAAATTACATACCGTTTTTCTTGTTTTATTTAAAATGAAACATGTTGAATATATATATGATTCAGTCAGAGCTATTGTGGCGGGATACGTCAGCTACGTTGTCAACCGCTTTGGCAAAAACGTATCTGTGGTTTTTGATGGATACCCACAAGCCACAAGATACAGCTATGAGGAGCACTAAATCAGCTGAACGCCTGCGACGCTCTGCTTCTCTCTCCTTCAGTGACATTTTGTTTGATGAATCAACACCCATCAAAGTGTCCCAAGCAAAACTGCTCTCAAATGAATCTAACAAACGTCGACTGATCACCATGAATTTGAGAGGCAGGGTATCGAGGTACATCAATATCAAGAAGACGCCGATGCTGATATAGTGAGGACTGCCCTCTCCAAGAGCTCATCGTTCGACCAAGTTTTCATCATTGGAGAGGACGTCGACCTACTGATCCTTCTCAACGGCTTAAGCTCTCTACATGCGAACGTGTACTTCCAGAAAGGCGGCAGAGATGGGTCAGAGTGCGCCCAATATCCAACATATTCCTTCACATGTGGAGAAATGCAGGTACCACAGGTTTTGTTCCTGCATGCCATCAGTGGGTGTGACACCACCTCTGCCCTTTTCTGGCAAGGCAAGATGAAGTGGTGCAACGTCTTCAAAAGAAAACCCACTGGATATACCTCGCTAGCATTTTCCTTGATCCAAACTCCAACCAGGAAGAAGTAGGAAATGCTGGCGAGAAAATCTTGATGAACCTCTACGGAGAAGATGAGGGAACGCTGAACGCCTTGCAATACTCAGCATTTGTAAAATCGGCCGCCTCCCCGCCACCACAAAAGCTGCAAAATATCATTCTTGGAGGACCTATCACCAGCTGCAAAAGTGGTTGGGGGTCGATAAAAACCCGTGTGACTGGGGATGGGCTACCAGCGAACAAGGTCTCATGCCAGTCACAATGTGCGCAGAGCCCGCTCCTCAAACCCTGCTTAAAATGATGGCTTGCAAATGCAAGAAAGGGTGCTTAGGGCCGTGCACTTGCAAAAAGGCAGGGCTTAAGTGTTCCTTTTGCCAAGGTCGAAGTTGCAGCAACGCCACCCCTATCGTCCTGGACGGGGAGGACGATGATGTGGATGACCCAACAACATATGACGACTCGTCTCCACCTCCAGAGACCCTCATCTCTCCTCCCCCTCCCACTCCTACTAATCCAGATTGGATGAGATCCCGACCTTCCAAAAGGGCAAAGTTTTAAACTACTGAGGTGTTCGTGCTTGACTGTGTAAATAGTATTTTATAGTTTACATTTATGTTTACGTTGTTTATTTTATGTTTACGTTATGTTAAATTCAAGTTCTTGCAAGTTTTTTTAAAGAACTACATTAATCAGTACAATGTTTTCATCATTTTCCCAAAATCCGATGTTTTACTATTTTTTAGTTTCTGAGGAAACTATGAGGCCTAGAGGCACCATTTTGGGATTGAATTGAAGCTAATTCAATTTTCTACTAATTACTTTTCTCTAGGAGCATTAGTTTAGCCGGCACGTGTCTTAGAAAATGACCCTACCGATAAATTTTCACTTTTTAGAAAAAATTGCCCATCTTTCACTGGCTGTATCTCCGCAACCAATGGACCTAGAGAGCTCTGGTCGGGCTTAAATTGTAGCAAATTTGCTGCTTTACAAAAGTAGGTATAGTATGAAGATACCCGAAAAACGCTTCCTTAAGTTATTATTTTCAAAACAAATGCAACAAGTGCCAGAATTTTGCAGTTTTTCGAGCACCACGGGAGTAGCACAGGGTTTTCAGGGTTGCAAACTTGGGTATAAACTACTCTCAGGGGTCCTAATAACATATAAAACAATCGTAGATATATGCGCGTTTGCGATGTATGATGTTTTTATTGACTGGCCTAAGTGTTTTAGATTTCAGTTTTGTGTTCGTAGCTACCACATTGCCCGCGTAGTTCAGCCTGTGCATCCATGATGTCAAGTATGAATTTTTTCTAGTGTTTTGGATCTCAGTTTTGGATTTACTTGGTAAACACTGCGAATACTGCGTAGAGGTATTTGTTCGTAACCATGTCAATGTCAAGTTCACCGGTCAGTGTATCCCAGCGGGACGAGTTTAAGGTTTTTTTGTTGAAACATTAACTATGGAATTTTGAAATTAAAACACTGGGAATTCATTAATTATGCTATAAGAAATTACAGATTAAAAATATTCAGTGTATTTTAAATTCACCCTGTATATGATACGAGAGATTATTTATATCCTTGCGATGTGTTAGTCCCTGCTACAGTCAGTTTGATACACATATTTCACGACGCCAATGCCTCTATGCAGTAGCCATATTGAAATAACAGATTGACATTTGACAGCACAGACAGCATTTTGGACTTTGGAGAGATTTTATTCTTGTGAAGTGATGTATTGTAGAAGTATTATGTTGTTTCTGGTGTATTTTGTGCAGTTAAAGTGATTATGGTGTAAATAAAGACGTGAAGTAGATATTCTGTGACGCGAAGTACTTACAGGTAGATAAGACACTTGGCTGTGACCTTTATTTAATGTGAACCAAATAAAACATTTTTATTTTCTAGGCGTCATCAAAGACGAAGAATAATTAACCGCATTAATGAACTTGATGATCTACAAATTACAATCACAGAATAGAATTGTTATTTGTTCTGTGCTACAACCTTCATTTAACGAAAAACGAAAATAATGCATTTATATTCAAGTGCAGAATGACTCAAGACAGTCAAGACACAAATTACATTTGTAGTACCTATCATGAATGTCGTCTAGTATTTCAATGAAAATAGTGCCATTGTAAGTAAATTATTTTAGATTTTTAATAAATATTACTTATTGTAAGACTTAAGTATAAAATCATAATTGGATCTGTTTAAGAAAGAACAATCATAGTTATATATTATTAGATTGCTTATTTGTAGTTATCGTTATAGTCGAGTAAACTTTAACTTGGCGTATGGATGAGTTGTTATTGTGCATACTATTTCATTTTCTCGTGCACACAAAGTTAAAACAATAACCCAAAAACATTGTTCACGTATGTTTATACGTAAACAATGGTTTTGGGCCATTGCTTCAATTTTGTGTGCAAGAGAAAATACAATAATACGCACAATATCAACTCATCCACACGCCAAGTTAAAGTTTACTCGAGTATACTAATTTTTTATTACAATCAAATAATTTTTAGATTAATTTTGCTTCTTACGTTGAGAATTAAAAGCTAAAAAGTGTTGTTGGGTATAGTCATTGAGTAAAAAAATTATATACAGGGTGATTCTAAAATGTATGGCCAAATTGATACAGTGTCATCAGGAGACCAAAATTGGTTGATTCAACCCAATTTACCTATATACAAAAATGCACCCCTAAGAAGTTACAGCCCTTTAAATTTCAAATAAAAAAAACTTTAATTATTGATTATTCCCAAATGGCTGTAGATATCTTTTTCTAATTCAGTGTACATTCATTACCAATAAACGCCAATGTTTTGAGATTAACAGCAATAAAATACATTAAAGGGATGGGGTAATTTAGGGGCAGTCACCCCTTACTTCACACCCTTATTTTTCTGTGCGTTAACGTATAGTCGATTTTCCAGTATCATTTGATAGACAATTTAATTTGGAAACTTTTTTCTATCTTTTATTTTTTTGATAATATCAACAGTTTGCAAATTAAACAAGAAAAATGAAGAAGATGCATCGAACTATTTTTAACCTCAGTAGCAAATATGTAATATTATTATTTAAAGTACAAGTAGGCTGGTTAACAATTAATTAAATTAATAATTAATTAATAATTAAATAATAATAATTAAATAATAATAATTAATAATTAAAGTTTTTTTTATTTGAAATTTAAAGGGCTGTAACTTCTTAGGGGTGCATTTTTGTATATAGGTAAATTGGGTTGAATCAACCTATTTTGGTCTCCTGATGACGCTGTATCAATTTGGCCATACATTTTTGAATCACCCTGTATATATTTAATCAATATGGTATAATCCTCCTAAGCACTAACTATAAAAAAAAGTCTTCTAATTTTTTTGTTTACTTTATTTTTTACTTGGAAACTTTTAAAATTGTGTAGCAGTTGTGTAGCACACATTCGTCAAATCCCATTTTATAAATATTGGAGAAAAAATTAATTAATGCATAGTATAGTTATTCCAAATTTATCAAATCTGTTCATTTGAAATTGTATTTTTATGACACTCCAGTAGTTGATAATGTAAGATTAGCTAGTACTTAGAATTTAATACATCAAAATTGTGTTTAATTTTACTGGTTATTTTTAGGAGCAGTACTTACTTCCAAACAAAGAAAATTTGAAACGGCATCTGCTCAATGGTTTCGCTATGATAAACAGAGGTTTCAGCGAGTGAAAAACTAATGAATAAATACTAAGTATTTTTAATTGAACTATTACTATTAACGTTAATTTACTCTGAATAAAACATTAAAAATAGTTGCTTTATTTATTTTTAGGTTATTCTAAACACCCTGTATAGCAGTGATGGCTCATGGACTTTCGGGATACTGTATTTTAAGTTTTAAGGATATGTAAGGCCTACACCAAATCGTAAGAGATTTCACCCAGAATCGAAATAATTAATATTTGGTGAAAAAATTATTTCAATATCAGTTTACAAAAGAAAAGTTGGGAAAATCCCGTGTCGACCCTGGAAATTGTTGAAAATCGTTTTTTAATTATTTCTCTAATGCCAGCATAATCTACGATAAAATATGTCCTACTTGGTATTTTTGAAACTATTGAAACAACGATTTCCAACATATTTCTTGGTCGGTTGAGGGTTTTACAGATTTTTTTTTGCAAACTGATACTGAAATTTTTTTATACCAATATCAGATCGATTGGAGTAGGTCCCATATCTTTAAAACTTGAAATATATGTAATCGTTAGTATGTCTCATGTATGAGCACAAAACTATATTGGAAGTATATACCCTGAAGTATATTATAGAGATAAAGTTAAGTTATATACCAGTACTGTCACGATGTAATATTCTATAAGAGTACTCACTGGGATGTACCTAGAATGGAACATGGCCTATATACTTAGTACGTATCGTTCAAGTGTACATGGTACATTGCCTGCAACTTTTAAGTTAGGTTGTTATATACTAAGTATATGTCTGGTACGTAAATAAATAAATACACCACATGTAATTACGTGCATGTGTTTACTGGGTAGGTATGTGTTTATTTATTTGGACATGTTAAAACTTTTAAGTAGATAAGTTCTTGCCTTCTAGCAAATGATAGGCTTTTTAAAGATTTTTGTCAATAAAAATAAAACAAGATGTAGACACCAATGTATAGTTGGTATAGTTTTTATTGCTTGAACATTCCACGACTATTCGTAAAAAGAACCAAAAGTAATCTTACGATAGATATTAATTAATAAATAAACATGTACAGTGGTGGAAACCAAGAAGTAAACGACTCAGCAGATTTGGCTATTTTTGAGTAGTGTGCATTGAGGTCATTGGGGTTTATCCAGTAGAGTAACCTATGTGAAATTGTTACAGTAAATCACAAACTAATCTTTTTTGCCTGAAATAACCACATACTTTCTTTTAAATATGTGGAAATAACTCGCGAAAGCACCTAACCTAAAAACTACAAATGTCAACAAACCATCAATCAGATCAGCTGGTCTAGATGATCGGAAATCGGAAATAAGTTGTCTCTGATAAAGTAAGGTGAGTTTGCGCAATGCGGACTAACATCGTTTAAATTTTCGCGGGAATAAGTATTATTTTTAAAAATCCAAAATTGAAAATGTATAATAGAAAATTTAATGGAAATAAACATTATAAAAATACAGTATAGCTGTAGTATAAAATATAACACGTAAAATAAATAAATTTTGTTGAAGCTATCTCAACTTTCTTTAATTTCATCGTGTAAAACTGACTATTGCGCACACCGTTCTGCGGAACCATAAAATTAATGGGGCGGAGTCTATTCATTTGTGTTGGTGAGACACAAGAACGGTAGACAAGAAGGATAGCTCAGTTCCATAAGAACAACGTTAACCTGTTGGCGGACCGTCATTGAGCGGTTGTGACGTAGCCATCAGTACAGAATTGGCTGTTGTCCATTAAAGCCTGTGTGTTTTTGTTGTTCTTTGATGTGTTTTCTCTTCAGTTTTTGGTGACAATTTTGTAATTTTAAAACGTTTTAGAGTGATAATGAACATTTAGGATTATTATAAAATCAAGATTTTGTGACAAACTTTATTTTGCGTTTCTTTTTCGTGTTTACAAAGTCGCAATTTGTGATAGTATTAGGACAATTTAGTATTCTTAATCTGTTTTCTGGAAGTGTTTTGGTAAGTTTTCTCAATAAAACACAGGAAAAAATATTCTAAAATATTATTTTTTCTTCAAGCGTATAACAATACTTACATTACATAATGCAACACGCCCTGTAGAAAGAGCCTATTATTGTATTAGTACAAATATTTCTCATTTTTTTCCTAGTACAAAAATGAAATAATGTATCCATGGCAACGAATTAAAAATATAAGTTATGACTTGTCATAAACTGTCATTTTAAAAGTTGACGTCGCGCGTCGAGCCGTTTTTTAAATTTAAAAGCGAAAATGTCTGAAGAAATGCAGTACGTACCACCTGAAATACTTGAAATTGCAAATTCACCTATGACATGTTTCATTGATAAATAAAATGGTTAGTATTACATGTATTTTTTTTTACTAACCTTGAACGCATTTGACCTGATGTCATTTTTCAAAATTAAAGTTTTGATATTTTTGATTTTAACGCTTGAAGAAAAAATAGTATATGTCACTCGAAGTAGAAGGCTCATTATGTGTTTCGCCCAGTTTGCTGCCTCGGCTGAGCAAACTTCTGGGCTCAACAATAATGGTCGCCTTCTACTCCTTGTAACATAATATACTATTCTCGTTTTAGATTGCAATGCCTGGGCAGATTTGATAAAATACGTTTTTTTCGCTCGTTAGAATTCTAATCTCACGAAAAAAACAGTAGATATTTTCATCTCTTGTAAAATATTTGTAAATATAATTTTCGATTGTTTCAATAAAAAATTTGTTTATTCACAATCATATATGTAATGCTTCAATTGCCAGCTTATAAAAAGTTGGGAGGCAGGCATTTGTTAACTCTTCTTTTCCAGCTAGCCGGTAAAGTAGCTTTACCGGCTAGAAACGTCACTTTTCCGGCAAGTTAAACGTCACACTTTGCGGCAGCAAATCTTCTGGTTGTCTTTTGTGCAGCAGCTTTAAAATTTGGTGAAGTACACTCTCTAAGTCACAAATGATCGGAAACAAACATTTTGTTGTAGAATTTTGAGCGAATTTAACAGAAATTATTGATAATAAATACTTGTGGAAATAACCTAATTTATTTGACAGAAGAACCTTAATGCTCGTTACCTAGCAACGCTCAACTTTTATCACTGCAGCCTACCTACTTATTTTGCATAATTTCCTAATTCTCATTCACTATCTATAGTCAGGAATCTAGCATCTCGAAAGACGCTCCTAAAAAGTCACACCCACCACTCGAAGATATAGTTTTGAAAAAATATGTACATTGTCCGGAATAACCTTGCGCATCTAAATATAGAGGGCGCCATTTTGTTCGCAATTGCAAAAAGGCGTAAAAAAAAAATTTCCGAAATTTTTTAAATTACTGAAGATTTATTAATTTTGTCTTTATACCGCATTCCCAGGCTTATTTTTTAATATTTCTTAACGATTTTCAAAGCAATTGAAAGTTTGTTCTTTCTAGATTCAGGTGTTGATAAGTTATTCTCGAAATTTTCATTAACAAATGCTACATAAATTGTTCAAACAATGCGTGTCAGAAAAGTGCAATGTAAATTTCAGCATTGAGTGATTTTGAAAACTATTACAGATAGATGCATACTTCTATGATACGAAATATGCAGAAAAGAATGGAGCAATTTTTAGTCAAAGAAATATCTGCCTTGCTTTATCCTCATAAGAAATATGATTATTTTTGTACAGCGCTCCGTTGTTTTCGCTACCGTTTTAAGTGTGTGCAATATCCAGTCACTCACGTCAGCGCATCGCGCGCGCTCTGGATCAGTGACTATTGACGATATACACTGTGTTTATAAAACCTTTACAATGCTTTCTTAGTGTACCTATTACTTTTTCGTAAATATTATCATTTTAACATGGACAATAAAACAGAGACATTTAAAGATTAATTTACTTGGGAACAAAAATTATTATAACAACTTAAAATATTTAGGTAGGTAAGAGGTATGTAAGAAAACAACTAAATGAACTTAAATGTACTACTTGGGTGGGCTTAAAAAAATGACAATATAGAAGTAATATACAATACATTATGCGTGTCTAATAATCTGAATTAACACCTAATATTAGTACATTAAACAAGTTTAGAAGAGCAAAGTTTTACTAAACGAACATAGTGTTTGAGTACGAGCGAGCACAGCGAGCGAGTAACTCAAAAACTAGGTATATGAGTTTAGTAAAACTGCTTTTCTTACAAGATTTGTTTATACTATTTTTTCACATTTTGTGTTAGTTAATTAATTATAAGCAAATAGTGATCGATATAAAAGCATTACAAAGTTTTAAATTTAAAAGTCATAGTAGGTACTTGTTTCCGTAACCATAGTAACTGACACGGCTTTGTTTATTTATACAGGGTGATTCATAAGTAATGGTACACAGACCAGCAGCAGATTTCGAACGTAAAAATATTGCGATTTGGCCAAACTTGCCTTAGTCCAAAAGTTAATAATAACCAAGATACAGGGTGTCAAAGTTAAAATTTATTTTCTAATTTTCTTTTGTAAATTAATGAATTTTCATATTTTTCTTGTGAAAATTTATGAGTGGGGATTATTTGGTGTGTGAAATAATAATACACCTTCAATTTTGGTATAACTCCTAGAGGACGCTACGTATGCTGCGTTTAATGTGTAAAGATGACCGTAACTTTTTTCACTTATTAATTTCATTCTTCTATCATTTCCTAATAAAAAATGTATCCTTGTTTTTGAGAAAAGTGCAAATCAAAAATTCTGTGCGTATTCATTATAAAAAATTATTTTTAAAAGTAGGCGTTGAGATCCAGCATTATAGTACAGTGCTCGCGCTGCAAAATTCCTCTTAAAATTCAAGTCTGTGGGGGTTTGGAAAGTAAAAGCTGCGACCGGTCTCATTTAATAGCTTATAATTATTTGTGTTTATGTGTAAAGTTGGCAAAAAATTGCCCTGGGAAAAAGGGCGTTAATCAAAATTTTCGAGATATTGACACGAAGCGATTGCAACAGGTAAAGTAAATATTTTGGCGCAAAAATTATCAAAAAGTCTGTAGCCGTTGCTCTATAAAAAAATATTTAATGAAAGAAAAAGCGTTGACGCTTATGGAGTTTCAAAACTTTGAACGGCTGTATCTCGCTTCGAGAACCTCAACAAATCGTAATTTTTCGTTGTATTTTACCGTTTAACAACCGATATTTCGAAAACGAGCACTCTAATCGAAAAATATCTCTCTTACAATAATGTAGAGTAGGGTTTCCCGCTTACAACGGTATAACATTTAGAATTTTTGGACGTAAGATAACGTGGGAAAATTAATAAATGTTAAACAATTCGCAGATTTATTTACCTCGCGGTAGCCGACCGTCGATCTCCGTCCCTTACGTTCCTGGCGCCGCGCGCTCCAGTTGCCCATATTTTGTGCAGAACACGCATTGCAAAATTACCGTAACTTGTGTTTTATTGTTTTTTTGTTATTATTTTGTAACAACAATATCACTATACTAATGAAATACCAATAAAACATACAGGTGTTATAACGAATTACAAAACGTAGGTAGGTATATGGTATATGTATATAAATTGTACCAATTTTAAAAAAATATGTGAATAAATTATTATTTTTATTATTATTATTGTTATTAATACCGAACAAATTTTACCAATATTATTAAGTAAAGCAAACAACATAGTTATATAAATGTACAGTGTGTCCACGGATGGACTTAACGATACCTACAAGTAAGCTTTTTTATTTTCGAATTCACAGCGAATGTAACTTACACGTCATTTATTTAGTAATAAAAGTTGGCCAACGAATTAGTTATTGTCTATATGGATTAATTATATTCGCCAATTCCTAAAGACATTTATAAATATAGATACTAGCTAGCTACTTAAAATAATAATAGTCTACCTAATAACAACTAATGAACTGATTAAATTTATTCACTGTCACTGTCGGTTTCGTTATCATCTTCAACATATATAGAAGAAGGAGACAAGATGTCAAAATTGTCAGATCTGTTGGTACTGGAGGAAGAGTTTGTAATACTGGAAATACATCTGAATTTATAAGTTTCCAACCATATTCGCAGTAATCTAAAAGAAGTGGTCTTGGTGTTAACGCGTTAAGCCAAATGTTATTTGTTTGATATTGTGCTCGTAAACAATGTTGTCGTAAACTATCTTCTGAAGGCGGCAATTTATCTATTGATTTGGAACTAGCGAGAAGACCACGAAGGTAATTGATGGAAGAGATTTCCTTATTATTTGTATAAAGTTGGATGGTAAAACGATGAATATCTGCAAATGTAGTGTCATTCTATATTATATTCTCAAATCAATCAATCAATATATTATATTCTCAAAATCATACAGTTGAATTTGTTACCAGCGGAGGATTTTCAGATGTTTTAGAATATCGAAGCAACTTTGGCCTTATCGATGAATACTTGAAATCTAATCATGAAGAAGCGGATACTAGGATGTTACAGTCCATTCACATTTTAAAAAAATAAAGGGTGGCTTTGATTTTTCGTGACATTTCACTCTATATAATAGATTGACAACATAAAATATTTTAAGGTTAGGTATTTTGTCAGCTCTATGTCGAATTTCAATTGCTGTGTGTCAAATTTAAATTGCAGCGTTGTAAAATTTTATTAGGTGTATTCTTTTCACACATAATTTTGGGTCATTTTGAGAAATCTTGTAATTTTTACAGTAATTATTTCAATAATCGAATGCACTCATTTCTATAATTATTTCTAATGTGATTGTGACATTTGTGACATGGATGACACATGACGAATATTAAATTATATTTTGTCAAAGTTATTAGTGAAATTATTTAAATAATAATGCCCAAAATAGTTTCGGCAGACAAAAAACTTAGCATTTTGAAATTTTATAAGCATTATAGACACGACAGGCCAGACTTGAACAATGATGCTATTGTAAATAAACTGGTGGACATTTTCAGTGTAAGTACAATGAATCTATTTTTAATAAATCATTTTGTTTGGAATGTTATTTTAATTTTTAGGTAGGAAGATCCGTTATATGCGGGATAATACGGGATAAGACAGGGGCCATGCAGGGGGCGGCGGTGTCTATTAGGAAAAAAACTGAAAAATGGAATTATTTTTTTAAAAGGGATCTGGTCGAAATTATCAGTGGATATAATGAAAGAAATCAATTTTTTACTTTGCATAATCTGTTAGAAGCTGCGCGAAATTTAATAGATTATAGGGGAGGGAGAACTACATTATATAAAATTTTAAAATCAATAGGGCTTAAATACAAAATTGCGAATGATAGGAAAATTCTGTGTGAACAGAAACACATCAAAACTTTAAAAATCATATTTTGTCGTAAATTTCTTCAATTTCAAAATTCTAGTGAAAATTACATGTTCGTGTGCCTGGACGAAACTTGGATTTATCAGAACGGGTCTCCAATTCGTCGCTGGGTACACGACACAGATTTAAAATTTAGTCCGTCTAAAGTTAAAAATGAGGGGAGACGTTATACAATTTTGCATGCGGGGTGTGAACTTGGGTGGTTGGGAGGGTGTGATTTCCTTTTAAATTCTAAAAACAATGACAGAGACTATCACAAAACTATGACCGGAGACCTTTTTCAAAAATGGATAAAAGACCAACTAATTCCTGCATTGGCACAGCTTAAATGTAAATGTGTGGTGGTGATGGATAATGCTCCTTACCATTCCATGCTATTGGATAAGCCACCAACATTTGCTTCTAAGAAATGTGAAATGCAAAAATGGTTGACTGACAGAACTCAAAAAGACTATCAAAATTTAAATAAAAAGCAACTTTGGGAGGTAATAAAACCCTTTCGGCGTGACTGTAACAAGACTTACGTAGTTGACGAACTATTGAGACAGCAAGGACATGAAGTCCTTCGTTTACCACCATACCATTGTCAGTTCAACCCAATTGAAATGGCATGGCACGTAACGAAGGACTATTATAACAAACACATAAATCTCCAGTCTTCTTCTATGAAGCAGACTGAAGATTTATGGCTTGAGTCCTTGCGTCAATGTACTGCTCAGACATGGAAAAATTTTTATGTGCATTGTGAAAATCTGGTGAGGGAGGAATGGGTACGGGAAATGGGACAAACATCTTTTGAAGATATGCCTCCTTTTATTATTTCACTAGCAGAATCTGACTCGGATTCAAACGAAGAAGAAGAATCAGACTCTGATAGTTAAATGGTGAAAGGGGATTTATAAGTCAGATCCAATTTAAAAGAATCATATCATTTTTCATTTTTTGGTGCATTCTTTAGTAACAATCTTGATTCTTGTTTGTAAGGATCATCGAAAACATGCGTTTATTTTTCGGTTACGCGAACAAACAGTTGGGAAAATAAGTGCCAAAAGACTTGCGTTTCTGAGATCAAAACGCGTGATCAGTGTTGAAAGAATGCGCCTTGTTTAAATATGGTCGAAAATTTACTTAATTCGTATCTTATAATAACACCACAAAATACATATATTATATATAACCCCTGCATGTATCCCTGAACTAACGCTGTGCAGGAGAGGGTACAAGTTTAAAGGTAAAGGATCACACATCCAATATGACAGGAAATCGAACCCGGGACCTTAGGAGTGCGTTAGCCTCTCGACCGTTATTATAGTCATATCATATTTGCATTTTATACAAATATAACCAAGATATCCCGAATGCGACAAAAATTAGACAGAATAGATGTGAAGTCGACTGCGCCACATATATTTTATACATAGTGGGATGTACCAACTCTCTCTGTAAGAATGTTGATTTATGCATTTATGGATAAGACAAACCAACAGCGTCGGCGAACCCCGATCCCACTGTTCACTAGAGCCCGAATCTCCAATTCGAGTGATTAGCATTCGTATAATGAGAAGAAAGATGGTTCTATATAGAAGCAATAAAGATGACAGAGATAAAAGAAAAGAAAATTAATTTTTAAGTACTTCTCTGATTATTGTTTTGTTTTCTTATAATAATTGAAAGAAATATGCATTTAATTTAATTTACCTCCAATATGTTTCTAATATGGATATAAGTATCTATGTATACACACTTATTTTGTATTAAATATAAATGCTCCACTCTTAATAATTATCTATTTTATTGCTATAATTAATTACTACGTTGTATATTTATTAGTCTCTATAATGTCAATAAACATATATTATTTAAATAATTTTAATTTAATAAACTTTATGCCAGACTATTCCACAATTACAGAACCAATAAAAAATTTAAAAATTGTATAGTTACAAACATAGAACATATAGGGTCAGACTAGCTGTTGCTAATAGAAATTTAAAGAAAATGGCAACGCTTTCTTGCCGAAATATGTCTGTCAGTATACATAACCTTAAAATGTTTAATGTTGTTAATCATTATATAGAGTGAACCATTATGAGAAATCACAGCCTCCACTATTTTTTTTAAAAGTGAATGGACTGTACTTCATATATTTTCTGCCAAACGCGTAGGCTACAAGACATGTGTTATTGACTGTAGGGATACTGACGTTTTAGTACTATTTTGCCATTTCAAACACCAATTAACTCCTGAAATATGGATGAAAACAGGCAGAAAAGACAACGTTCGTTTTATTCCAGTTCATCTTTTACATTTAGAACCGCAACTTTTACAAAATTTACCTGCATTACAAGCTTTTACGGGATGCGATACTACGAGTCAATTTTCCAATTTGGGAAAAAAACGTTGCTGGAAGACCTACTTGACTTCTCACAACCTGCTGGACAAATGACGATTTGGGTACAAAATTTAATTTTTGTAGATATTCATCGTTTTACCATCCAACTTTATGCAAATAATAAGGAAATCTCTTCCATCATTTACCATCGTGGTCTTCTCGCTAGTTCCAAATCAATAGATAAATTGCCGCCTTCAGAAGATAGTTTACGACAACATTGTTTACGAGCACAATATCAAACAAACATTTGGCTTAACGCGTTAACACCAAGGCCACTTTTTTTTAGATTACTGCGAATATGGTTGGAAACTTATAAATTCAGATCTATTTCCAGTATTACACACTCCTCCAGTACCAACAGATCTGACAATTTTGACATCTTGTGGATGTAAAAAAGGTATTTTCACTCAAATCTTATGATACCAAAAATTATACCTACTATCTCTGTAATTTTAGATTGCAGGCAGAAATGGTGTACTTGTAGAAAAAATGGTATTTCTTGTACAGAATCACGCAAATGCTTGGGACAAAAATCCTGCCTTAATGTAAATACATCAGTGAAATCGCCTCCTTCTATATATATTGAAGATGATAACTAAACCGAAAGTGACAGTGAATAAATTTAATCAGTTCATTAGTTGTTATTAGGTAGACTATTATTATTTTAAGTAGCTAGCTAGTATCTATATATTTTATAAATGTCTTTAGGAATTGGCGAATATAATTAATCCATATAGACAATAACTAATTCGTTCGCCAACTTTTATTACTAAATAAATGACGTGTAAGTTACATTCGCTGTGAATTCGAAAACAAAAAAGCTTACTTGTGTAGGTATCGTTATAAGTCCATCCGTGGACACACTGTACATTTATATAACTATGTTGTTTGCTTTACTTAATAATATTGGTAAAATTTGTTCTGTATTAATAACAATAATAATAATAAAAATAATAGTTTTTTCACATATTTTTTAAAAATTGGTACAATTTATATACATATACCATATACCTACCTACGTTTTGTAATTCGTTATAACACCTGTATGTTTTATTGGTATTTCATTAGTATAGTGATATTGTTGTTACAAAATAATAACAAAAAAACAATAAAACACAAGTTACGGTAATTTTGCAATGCGTGTTCTGCACAAAATAATATGGGCAACTGGAGCGCGCGGGGCCAGGAACGTAAGGGACGGAGATCGACGGTCGGCTACCGCGAGGTAAATAAATCTGCGAATTGTTTAACATTTATTAATTTTCCCACGTTATCTTACGTCCAAAAATTCTAAATGTTATACCGTCTTAAGCGGGAAACCCTACTCTACATTATTGTAAGAGAGATATTTTTCGATTAGAGTGCTCGTTTTCGAAATATCTGTTGTTAAACGGTAAAATACAACGAAAAATTACAATTTGTTGAGGTTCTCGAAGCGAGATACAGCCGTTCAAAGTTTTGAAACTCCATAAGCGTCAACGCTTTTTCTTTTATTAAATATTTTTTTATAGAGCAACGGCTACAGACTTTTCGATAATTTTTGCGCCAAAATATTTACTTTACCTGTTGCAATCGCTTCGTGTCAATATCTCGAAAATTTTGATTAACGCCCTTTTTCCCAGGGCAATTTTTTGCCAACTTTACACATAAACACAATTAATTATAAGCTATTAAATGAGACCGGTCGCAGCTTTTACTTTCCAAACCCCCACAGGGTGACACATTTTGCCCAGCCGTGCTCTCTACTATTATAACTTTTTTCATTTTTATCCGATTTAAACCAAATTTCACTCAAAGATAGAATCTATTAGGATCAACTTATGGCCCAAAAGTCATTTGCCCCTTACTAATGCAAATAAGCCACCTACGATATCGAAATAAACGGAGAAAATCAAAAAAACATATTAGGCATTTTTTATCAAAAATTTTATTAATGTAAGCTGTTCAGAATTGTTCAAAGTCCAAAATTTAATCAAAATCAAAAAATATTAATATTTTGTTTGAAAAAATTTTTAAGTCTGAAAATATAATTTTAATGGATTATTGTATTGTAATATTTTATTTTTTATAAAAAAAAACTAAAGAAATACTCTGCAACTAAATACGAATGATAATTGATATTGTAAAATTATATTTTCGAACTTATATCAAAATATCAATATTTTTTAATTTTTTATTAGTAAAATTTTCCGATAAAAAAATGCCTAATATGTTTTCTTGATTTTTTGCGTTTATTTTGGTATCGCAGGTGGCTTTGCATTAGTAGGGGGCGAAAGATATCGGGATAAAATTTTGTATGGTGAAATTAGGTAAGATTTACAACTTTTTGAGACTTATCCGCCATATTTATCTCTTCCGGTTTCACCGGAAATGACCCCAATAGTCTTTTCTAAATGGACCACTCTGTATGTTTTTACATTTTTTAAATAAAGATCACATTTTGGATACATTTATGCTATTTTGAACAATTTATACAGGGTTGCACGAAAAATAATTGGGGTCTCTAGATTGGCGCTCTGGCAAAAAAAAGGTAGGTACCCCTTCCGACTCCTGACCTCGACACCTATGTATGCAAAATTTCAAATCAAGGCAATTGCTCTCTATGACGGGAACTTCTTGTATTAAAATAAGCCGAGTTAACATTTCTACTCAGAAATTAATTTTTATAAGCAATACCTATAAGGTTTATAACGCTCTGTAGGTAGGTATACCCAATATTTGAATATTTATATTGCATAAATGAATAGGCTACGCTTTAAATGTTACAGCAGCAAGAGAAGTGCAAATTAGTGTATTATAGGAAGCTATTGAAGGTCGTTACATTAAAGTGGGGAATTATGGAGTCACTATCTAATCACCGCTTCGTGGAGTTGCGACATGTTATGTCCATGTCTTCGTTTAAAATTCAGTATTCAGTCTCCGAGCAGTGTGCGCGAAGGCAAGTTTGTGTCGTTTTCGTTTAAGTTTGTGTGCGCGCAGTTTAGTGCAGTGTTACCTCAACATTCCCGCTATATGTTAATGGACAACTGAATTACAAGATGGCCGCTGATTCGGGAATGGATACGTGTCCGTCACCAGAGATCGCGGATTCCAGGAAAAGACCTCTCGACGGTGATACGGAGAATGGCGATACAAAGCGGTCGCACTTTAGTTCAGGTAAACTTTTATATTATATTGGCATTGCTTGTGTCCTAGAATTATTTGTTTGTCACTAGTGTGCAATTATGTGCTGACGTTTCGCGATTGTAGAGCTGTCAGTTTCTGTGTCAAATATTATTGTTTAAATAATATACCTATTAACTGCAGCAGTAACGAAGTTGTTGATATCCGACGTTCACCTGGATTATAGGACGAATCAATCGCCACCACGGCGTTAATGCTACCGTCGACTCCTGGTTCTGCTGGTGGGTGTGATTCTACCGCGGTGGACTTGTAGTTTACTCGATCAGCTGTTCGGTCTGTGGTGGTTAATTGATTGTGGCCGCGAAACGACTTTGGTTACATGTAAAAATAGGTGACGTGACAACACACAAACAAGAGTGACCTATTGAGTTCTCGCACGTGTTTTAAATATAGCAGACATTAGATGTGTTTAAATGATAAGCGCCGATTTGAGATCGTTTTTTCTACAGAATGTGGTGCATACTCTACCAACCATCGGTGAGTTTTTGTAATTGAGGACGGGTTTTGACCTTTAAAAAAGGATAGTCATCTGACTGTAGTCTATTATTTTGTAATCAAGGTTTTATTTTCGGCACACCTTCTGTCAACCGTTCCATATGTTTTCTTCATCGAAATACCTAAGACATCAAAAATCCGGTCTGCGCCAATAGGTGAAATGCCACATCACGATGTGCATTCCAATAAAGCTACGTAACACCAAGTTCCTATGTTGGTGTCAACTTAAAACACACAATTTTTTATTGATGTTTTCTTTTGTTTAAAATTATTTAATTTGATTGGTCTTATAAATTCATAAAAATAAGAATAAATAAGTAAGTATACCTAATAATAATTGCCTCCTCTTGTTTAATTTATTTATATAACTGCAGTTTCTAAATACTAATTAACTACAGACTAGCCTAGCCTACACACCACACACCTATTATGTATATCAAAATTATCGACGACGACAAACTACGGCAGCATATTCAAGGCCTAATAAATAGTAATACACCTAGGAATAAACTATGAAAAAATTCTGTGAATCTCACAGGTTGAAATGTTGCTCTGTTCTGGGGAATAACATTTAAATAATAATACTTGTTTATTACAGTCTCTGGAGAACAAGAATGAATGAATTTTAAATCTCGGTGGTTCTACTTTACATATTTTCTGTTTGCGTTGTGAATATACCTATATAGGTAGAATACTTATAAGAAATGCGACATGTAATAATAGCTAAATAAAAAACCGTAAAAAACATATGATGGCGTTAAAAGACTGCCTACTGTCATTGAGTAAATAATAACAAAGAGGTGCCTGTCAGGGTTTCGAGATTTTAGTGTTGTATTTTTTTGTAGATAGGTAACTACTGAATTATCTACAACATTTAGGGATATGCAACCCAATTACAAATATCTTCCCGTAGTACTAAAAATTATTGATGACAATCCTGAAGCTATTGACAAAACAATACAATACTAAGATCTCGAAACCTTGATAGTGGCACCCGAGGTTGCGCCTCTTTAATTCCGTATTATTCCTTTACTCAATCAATGCTACTGTCCAAATTCTATACAAAAGTGAAATTCCTGGACGTTCGCAGAATCTACCAACATTTTAAACACATTTTTCAGCTTATGTAATGTAGATAAATTAGGATAAAACGTTAAATTATAATACAGCTTTTAAGACAGCAAATCCCGACCATAACTAGGTAGGTATAATACGAGGTATAATAGGTACAGGGTGATCATTTTAAGTGCCTCACTCGATTTTCCTGCTTTATTCTTCACACAATCAGTGAAATGTCACATATTCATTTCCGCATTAATATACAGGGTGTATATTTTTTTCTTTTTCAGTTTTTCGTCCATAACTTTTTTCTTTGACATTCAATTGTTTTTATCTTTTCGGAATCTGATTCCTCGGAAATAAGTACACAAGTATGTTTTTTGAATTTTTTCCCTAGGTGAAGAATAAAGCAGGAAAATCGAGGGAGGCACTTAAAATGATCACCCTGTACAGGGTGATCATATATCTTTTTACACCCCCCTTAACTTTGTTATTTTTGGAAAGAGAAAAAATAGTGTAAAGAGGTTTTAGTTTTTTTTACTTAGATTTTAAATGCGATATCAGAAAAACAATTGAGTAACGCTAAAAACCGAGCTAAAAACAAATACTAATTTGTGTTTTTTGTATAGTAACACGCTGCATGAAAAAGTAAATATGTAGTTCAAAAACCGCAAAAGATAAATACCTATATATTTTTGAAAAGCTATTTTCATACAGCATATTGGCAAAAAAAACCACAAGTTTGTATTAAGTATAATTCTTTTGGCGTTAAGTTGTTTTTCTGATATCGTATTTAAAATCTATGTAAAAATAACTAAAACATTTGCCTTTACAGCTTTACACTTTTTTCTTTTTCCAAAAATAGCGAGAAAAATAACAAAGTTAAGGGGGTGTAAAAATATAAATGATCATCCTGTAAGTACATTAATTTCAAATTTTATTTTTGCATTTATTTTGTTTTTCCATAATATATGGTTTTCCATAATATATAATTTACATATCAATTTTACACGAATAAATACCCTCGTAAATACCTAATCTCGTAAGTTCCTACAACAACTACGCTTACATTAATTATTATATTATTTATAAATTACAAGATGTAAAATAATCCAAAACACCTACAATTTTAAAGTCACTGTTATCGAGAGACATTCTCGGTTTATCTATTTTGCGAAGGCGAAGGATTTACAAATCATCCTTGGCTTTGGTACAAGTAGGTAATTATTGTTAACGTAATCAAAATTATTTCATATTAACAACAAAAATGGATTACCCTCGGGATTAACATTGTCTTTAAAAATAATAATTAGTCGCGGCACAATCTGTTTGACCTCGGTTTTGACCTAGACATTTTGACTACCGAGCTGAATTTTTCAGAATATGTAGTTTTTGATATGTATAAAGCCCCCCACAGACTTCGTTCTTTTTCATCCGTTCGTATCGTCGCGATTCGGAACGTCGTGTCAAAAACGCCACAAATCGATGTGTGTGGGGAAAAACCGTCGTGTCGCATCGTCGGTTAAAATTTCTGCTGGCGCTTGATTTTTGGAATGACGGTTCGTCGGTTGTCGTGTCAAATCAACAGTGTGTGGGGATTTCGTGGATAATCGTCGGTTTTTACAATTTCTTATTGATTTTATTGAAAACTATAGACAATTTCCTTGCCTGTGACGTGTAAAATCTGCAGAATACCGAGAACGAAATAAAAAAATTCAAGCATATGAAGCATTACTAAACAAATACAAACAAATAGATAATAATGTAACAGCACAAACTGAAAAACAAAATAGATTCTCTACGCGGCGCCTTTAAAAAAGAATTGAAAAAGCCAGAGTCGAAAAGACCTTTTTTTATTTTTTTTACTTAAAACCGCAACCACCGCCGCCACTGCTAAGGAGTGCTTCCTCTTCATGATGTACAAAAACTGTGTGAGCGCAGAGCGAACGAAAATTAACTGCCAGGATTGCCCGTAGTGTGTGGGCAAAAGAGTTCGGTGTTTCAACACGACGTTCCGAATCGCGGCGATACGAACGGATGAAAAAGAACGAAGTCTGTGGGGGGCTTAATAACATACTAAAAGTCCCGAAGAATCCGAATTGAGCGTTAGCCGCCATGTTAAAAAAAATGGCTTGCGCGCGCAGTCGTAGAAAATATTTTTTCCTTGTCTTATTATTTATTAACCGATTTTTTTTTTTTTTTTTTAAACATTTATTTAACGTCGGCCTATTTCCGCTACCAGGGCCTACCACCGACGCTAGGAGACGAGCAACCCCCAACCTGGAAATTTTGCCGAACCTCTTATCTTACTAAGAGTAGGGATTTTTTACTTGCCTAACATTTAATAGACAAGGGACCGACTGCTTTACATCCTCTCCGAAGGATGGTATATCCTCAATACACCTCTCGCCTACAGTTGTATTGCTTCTGCGATATAGCTGATATACAAGCCGCTAGAAGTAGGGAAACGAGACCGCGTCTTTCCGTGGATAGTCACCCATCCAAGTACTGAACGCGATAGCTGTTGCTTAACTTCATACCGCTATGAAGTGAGTCAAGTCAGTCCTCCGCTCACTGCCCGTTAACCGATTTTAATTTTCTAAAAAAGCAATTGTAACCAAAGAATGAGGCTATAATATATATTTTTTGCAATTTAGTTACGAAAAGTCATCTTTTTGACACTGATTGTCATTGTCAAAAGTGGTTCATTTTCATTTTAACACTTGTGCTAAAATGAGTTTTCATTTTATCACTTGTGCTAAAATGAGTTTTCATTTTAACACTTGTGCTAAAATGAGTTTAGTCACATAAACAGATATTGCGACAGATCCATTTATTTTTACTTAGCTGCCTTTCCCTTAAAAAGGATCAATGACCTTTTTTCCATATTTTGTCATTCCCAAGAATATTTTTGGAAACATCCTGTATAAAACATCATTAAACAATTTGATTATACCTCGGATTATACCTATCACCAACTTCTACAATAAATGTAATAAAATGTTTTTAGCATATTCAAAAATGCAAGTATTGTATAAGTATTAATTAATTTTTTAAATGAACTTTTTAACTATTCTCGCCTGAGTATTTCATTCATTCCTGTGTAATGGCCCTCTAGATGTGCAATTAATTATATTACGGTCAATTTAATTGTCAATATTTTATATTGCCTTACCTCGTTCCTCGTTGCATAATAATATTGACTTAATGATATTAAGGACTATTATTGATAACAATGTACAGGGTGGGGCACATAAAAGTCCACCCCCTTTATTTTGGTTATTTTTAACATTTTAAAAAATTTTAAAACATTTTCGTACGTATTTTCTTCTGAAATCTTTACTTTTTCTACAAAGAGGGTATTTTGACCTATGTATACAGGATAGGTCAACAACAAGTGTGTTGGAACACTCTGTATATTTTTACACATTTCAAAATTTTGGGGTTCAAAAGTTAAAAATGTTAAAGTTATTATAGCACTCTTAGCAGTAAAAGTTCAAAAAGTCAAATCTTTAAAACTGAAAAATTTGTTATTTGGTAAGTGTAAAAAATTTAATGATCCAAAACAACATTTTCAACGTAACTTCCATTATTTTGTATACACTTTTGACACAATTTTATGAAATTAAGTCGTTCGTGTTCAAGCAGTGATTTATTGTTATTCAAATTAATAATCTCATTGGTGATAATTTCTTTCAGATTAAGTATCTGAATTTCGTATTTGTTTTTAGTAAACAGAATTTTTTAATGCACCCCATAAAAAAAATCCAGGGAATTGAGGTCAGGACTTCTAGATGGCCTTTTCTGTCTATCCATAATCCATATGCTTCATTTAGAAGGTCGTGCACATTTTTGTTATATTTAAGAAATATTTCTACAATTTGACATCTCACTTCAACTGAATATCCTATTATACCGGGTGGTCCAAAAAAAAACGGAATTTTTTATTTCTCTAATAGTTTTGCCAATTTTTAACCGATTTTAATTATTCAAAAACTAAATTATAACTAAAAGATCACGTTATGAGGTAATATAAATATATTTTAATTATTATTAAAATTGTAGATGGCGTTAGTCATCAAACTTGGGCCTTCTTGAAGATCGGCTGGAACTTGTTTTGCTAAATAAACAATGCAAAGATTGAGGAAGTATAATAGAATAAACATTTGTGAATATTTTAAGACATCAAACACTAAAATCGACCAGTTGGTTCCGAAGATATAGTCCGTAACATAAAACCGTTTTATCACAATTTTGTTGATATTCTATGCCTCGTCTAAACACCAATATTTATTTTAGTCAAAATATTAAAATATATTTATATTACCTCATAACGTGATCTTTTAGTTATAATTTAGTTTTTGAATAATTAAAATCGGTTAAAAATTGGCGAAACTATTAGAGAAATAAAAAATTCCGGTTTTTTTTGGACCACCCGGTATATACATATATTTAAAAAAAAACTTTTTATAATATAATCAATCAATCACTAGCAACTATTCACAAAACAACTAATAACTTGACATTTATGCCAAACTAGATTGGTAGATGACAACTTTTGTTTCAAACCTACTTGTTAATAAAAATTTGCTATATCTCGAAGAAAAGTTTACCCTACAATATGTAGTTGATAGTTCAATAGTTGTAAATTAATATAATGAATTTCGCCATTTGGTACAACTGCAACAAATATTTTTAATTTATTGTACAAATCTACTAACAATTTATTATTAAAGGCCTTCATTGTTATTATTATTCATGTATTATAAGTAATACACTATTTAAATAAAACAAACTGAATAAGTCAGCAAAGTCAAGGCTGTCCAGTGTCCACACAATCTGCTTAACAAATTTTGTGTTACAATATACAGGGTATAGTAGGACAATAGTGCGTCGGACTTCGATAGATCGAATTTGTTAGGTACAGGGTGATTTCTATAATGTTCTCATCCCAATTTTTTAGTTTGTCATTGGAAATCTAATAAAAACATTTAACGTAGCTTATGCCTAGTATATTTTCCAAGGATATCGAAAATTTCAACAAAAAAAGTAAAAAAACATATGAAAGTCGAATAAAAGTTTAATGGAATTCCCTGCATATTTTTACAATTTTGAAAAAAGATTTAAGTTCTCTTTCCAAAAATATAACATTATTTCACCTTCATATTTACCTAGTAAAATACTGATAATATCGAGGATAATATACTTAATAATAATTAATAATTCAATTATTATCTCTAAATCTAAAACTTTTTTCAAAATTGTGAAAATATATTCCATTTAAAAAAAACATCGCTTTGTTTTCCACTTTTATTTGACTATCAATCGTTTTTTTGTTGAAATTTTCGAAATCCTCGGAAAAAATATTTTAAATATTTTTAATTTATTTTCAAAGACAAACCAAAAAATTAGGTGTGAGAACATTATAGGAATCACCCTCGGAATCACCCTAATCATAAAATATAACGTTAACAAAAAATTTTGTTGGCAAAATTTTCTGCGGCAAAATAAAAAGTACATTATATTCAGTTTTCATCGCCTTTTCAAATTCTTTTTATTTATTTATGGTTTCATAAATATTTTAACAATAAAAGAGCCACTCTAAATTAAATTAATTTGTGTTGTGAGCACCTTATTTTTTATTATAAACTTCGTTATAAACCGAGTTATAAACAGTATAAAAATAAAGATTTTAAGATATATGCGGTTAAATAAAATATTTCCAATTATTTGTGTTTCATCTAATTAATTTTAATAATGAGTAACATAAAAAAGAAGAAAAAAGAAAAAAAACAATATAAAAAAATTTAAAGGGGATTTACGAGATTTATTTACTTACTAAGGGCTGATATGAGACAGCATGATGCATGTAATATTAAATGTTTAAAAGAATTCATTTTTATTATTTTTTACGTAGCGTTTATCTTCTTTGATAAATAAGTTTACTTTAGTGATATCTCTAATATTGAGAATATTATAATATTTAGGAAGACAAATCTTTGCCATAATGTTTCTTTGCAGAAATTTTGCTTTATTTTGTTGTTTGTTATTGTTCGTGTATTATAGTCGAGTATACAGGGTGTATTCTAAAATCACCGACAAACGGAAACTGGAGATTCTGTGATCCAAAATAAGACGAAAGTTGTTATAAATGTATTTCCGAAAATGCTTCCTAACCGAGCTACAGGGTTTTGAAAAAAAATTTTTTTTGTTGTTTTTTGGAGTTTTTTCAAAAACTGCATAAGATATTATATTGAAATTTGGTACACTCGAATGTCTTACTGAATACAATTAATGAGGTGAGTTTGAGTCGATTGGCTCAATCCAGTGGCGTAACATCGTTTAAGTTACTCCCTCAAATGACAATAAAACGTACGCCACAGCATTTTTTTTTTTGAAATGTAAATTTTTAGATTCACTGTTCTATTCTGCAAATAAAATCATACTTTGTGTTTTTTCGATTAGGCACTCCGTTTTTTGAGATAATTGGGTATTAAAGTACGAAGACACATTTTAATAAAAAATTAAATTCCGTTTTTTATTTAAATAAAATTTACCAAAATAACGCAGTTAACTATTACATAATAAAAATATTTCATTGAAAAAGGAATTATTAATTTAGATACTGTTCAAAATGCCCTCCGTCTTGTTGGATGCAAGCTTGAGCTCTTTTAAGATTTTAAGTAAATGTTCCAGCGTGTTAGGTTTAATTTACTTTTTGAACAGTATCTAAATTAATAATTCCTTTTTCAATGAAATATTTTTATTATGTAATAGTTAACTGCGTTATTTTGATAAATTATATTTAAATAAAAAACAAATTCTATTTTTTATTAAAATGTGTCTTCGTACTTTAAGACCAATTATCTCAAAAACGGAATGCCTAATCGAAAAAACACAAAGTATGATTTTATTTGCAGAATAGAACAGTGCATCTAAAAATTAACATTAAAAAAAAAAATGCAGTGCCGTACGTTTTATTGTCATTTGAGGGAGTAACTTAAACGATGTTACGCCACTGGATTGAGCCAATCGACTCAAACTCACCTCATTAATTGTATCCAGTAAGACATTCGAGTGTACCAAATTTCAATATAATATCTTATGCAGTTTTGGAAAAAACTGTAAAAAACTACAAAAATTTTTTTTTTCAAAACCCTGTAGCTCGGTTAGGAAGCATTTTCGGAAATACATTTATAACAACGCCCACTTTAGTTGCCATAATTATCAAATGTATTTTTACAATTTAATATTTTCCTAATTAAATATTACCGTCACGAATACACGTTTACCTATTTAATTTTTTACCACTAAAATAATAATCCCGACTGGCTTCTGTCTAAAACTCCTCGAATCCGCAAACTGTATATAGAGGGTAAAAACGTGTGTTTATTGGTTAAAATATAGATATATCACGCCCATATCAGGTGTTCGGCTTTGTTTGACACCGGCCAGCACCGCAAAATTCTATTTATTTAGCAAGAAATTTAAAATACGAAAGATTGAAGGCGTATTTGGTAATGTGTAATAAATAAAATTTAAATAAAAATTAAAAGCCGTGGATATTCGTCTGAGAATCGGATAAGTAAGTTGGTTTTATTTATCTACTTAAGAGACAAACTCGCTCAGAATAATAAAAGAAAAATATTTGGGGAAAATATGTTTTTAACAAAATTCGAGGAACGGATTAGTAAAATAAAATTTTAAGAAGGTACATTTTTTACTTTTAATATAATTTAAAAAAAGTAGAGCCAACAGGATTTGACCTGAATTATTTCATTGCCATTTCATCCACTATTTATCGCAAAAAATAACTTAAACATTTCTTATAAAGACTAATTTAATTCTAATATGAGAAGACTGTTAACCCAAATAAATAATAGTTCACAATAACGACTGACAAATTTTCACAGTTTGAGAATTGCTGAATTAATTGAAAACATGGATTATTTATCTCTCTCTTCAGTGGTATGTTGCATATTTCCGTCTCAATGGAGGTGAGAGAGAAGCTCGGTAGACATACGTGAACAACGTTTTCGGGCTATTGCTTTAACTTTGTGTGCAACAGAAAATGAAATCGTACGCGCAATATCAACTCATACAGATGCCAAGTTAAAATATACTCGACTTTAGTGTAGTTGTGACTTACAATTTGTTTTTGATATTTTATACTAATAAAAATAATTTTGATTGTAAAACGAAGATGGGAACGAATTTTTAAAATTCATAAATATAGGTGTTGTTTTGAAAATGGAAGATTTTATAAATTTTTTGTCAAGCCGGACCTGAATTTTTTTTATTAATGTTTTAGTTGATTCAGCAAGTTACGTAGAATACGTGTGCCAAATGTCAAAAATATAATATAGGGTGGTTTGTTAGTTATCAACGAGAGGTTATCAATCAAGGACGAAATATATAAAATTGGTAAATCACCCTGTATCTCGGTTATAAAGGGTGACAGATCCATTAAGTATGGGTTATTTGGAACCACACGACATCAACACGACATGAATGTGATACAATAAATAAAAGTGTTTCCAACATGATTTTCACACGACGCGACATACCGGGTAACTGGGTGTAAACGAATAGTGGGCCACCCCTGTAACTTCCTTGTTTTTAAAGATATCAGGATAAAAAATTTTATGGAGAAATTAGGTAAGATTTCCAACTTTTTGAGACCTATCCGCCATATTTGTCACTTCCGGTTTCACCGGAAATGTCTTTTCTAAATGGACGACATTTTTGAAATAAAGGTCACATTTTGTGTACACTTATACTATTAATTTTGAACAATTTATACAGGGTTGCACGAAAAATAATTCGAATTTTAGTTGTCAATCTAGATGGCTGCGAATATGTTAAAATTATTTTTGTTCCAATGTAATTCATATATAAAATACGAAAACATCCGGTGAAACCGGAAGTTACAAATATGGCGGATAGGTCTCAAAAAATTGTAAATCTTACCTAATTTCACGATACAAAATTTTATCCCGATATCTTTAAAATAAAAACAAGGAAGTTACAGGGGTGGCCCACTATTCGTTTACACCCGGTATATCGCTAACACAAAACACAATATGTCAGTTTTTACAAAGATATCGATTGAAGAAGACTATATTTCAAGTGAAAAAGAAGAAGAATATACTTATGAATTTATATTTTTTGCTAAAACGGGAAAAAGAAGAGAATAATGAATGCATCCGTATATTGTAAGGAACAAAGACAAGATTATTTGTGACAGCGGAAGAATCAACACAAAATGATAGAAAGTTATAATAGCTAGTTCACAATTAGGTATACGGGGTGGCCACGAGTCAATGTACGCCCCCAATTTTTTGGTTGTTTTTGAATTTAAAAATTTCGTTTTTGGTATACGTGAATAAGACAAAAGTGGGCTATTTTTAGACTAACAGGAACAAAAATATCACTTCCGGTTGAACAGGAAGTGACAGCAACTTTTTTTTGTTAAATGGAATGACCATGTTTTTTTGTGGTGTTTTATAAAACAGGTAATTCTAACTGCAGCAGTTTTTTCCAATTTCAAAAATTCCAAAAAATAAGTGAGATACCAACGATTTTTTATTTTGTACAAAATGGCCGCGTCAGATGAATGCGATGTAAGAAAATTACTAAGTAGGCTATGGAAATTATTAGCAAGGTAGTAAGCTTGTCGGTAAAGAATAAAATAGTTAATTAAATTATTGATAGATACGCCTATTTTTAATAATAATAATTTTTTTACATTTTTACATTTTTATTTTAAAAATATACACGCGACAAATGTCGACACAATCTCCATATGACCCACAAAAACAAATATTTTCCTGATACGTTTTCTGTTATAAATTAATCTACTACTAATATATTAATCTACTATATTATACTAATAGAAGTTCTGAGTAGCGCTCTATGAGTTCCGAGATGAGTTCTACAAGAGTTGCCAACGAGAACTCCTGCCAAAAAATCGTTGCAATTTTATTAACAATTCTTGTTCGAATTTTCAAAGTTTTCTATTTTCGCGCCCCCAGAACTGCAAAATTCATTTTGCGATAGTTCTGAGTAGCGTTTGATGAGTTCGCACAAGAGTCGTCAACTGGAACTCTCACCTAAGTTATACTATTATTCCTGAAAAATCTTGTGTTAAGCAAATTTCACTGTTTTTCTGTTTTCTGTATTAAGGCTAGAAATAATCTACACAGTGAAGTAGATACTATTAATACGATTAGTAAATACTGTCAGCAGTGTGAAGACTCTTATAAATTGAATTAAATCCTTGCAGTACTGTAAATAATAAAAGTTTCTACCCAGAAATTTTTCTCAGTGGAAATAATGTTTAAGCCAAATAGTTTCTTTAATTTTTTTACGGATGATTCAGGAATTTGAAAGATATAGCATATAGCATACAATAGTCATGTGATATCGTATTGTTCGGTTTTTGTGAATTTAGATTGCATCGAATTACATTATTAGTTTTATTGTCAACATTGCAATGAGCGATATTACTTTGTGATGTGTGTGGTTGACAATACATGCTACAACTGGGTTCAATTAAGATAATTATGCAACTTATTTTTTTGAAAATCCAATTTATTACTTTAACTAATATTTGACCGTGGTTTTTCCTTCAACAATATCATTATGGAGCAAACACTATTTTCAAATGAAAAAACGCTACCGGGAGGGGAGGCCTTGCTGGTAAGAAATCCAAGGTAGAGGGTCCAACTTGGAACTACATCTTGAATTGCACGGTCCCGCTCCGGTTTTCGGCTCAGGAGGAGTGAACGAAAAAGTGCAATTTTGACGTCTATCGAAAACGACGACCATTAAGTTTCAGTATTGGCACGTTTCGTTGTAACCTCTTCTTTGCCAAGACAATAAATTTACGTAATCTTTTTTTGAGGTTCACGTGCGTGGCGGCAGCTCTTCGTCGGAGAACATAGGGTGGGTTCGTAAGAAATACCGTCAAATATATCCCGCGGGCGCCACTTAATTTTTGTGGTATTAAAATCAAGAAAAAACAATACTATTTTATAATCAATAAATTGGTTGCAATCAATACGTCTATAATTTACGCCTGAAAAACAAAATAAAGGAAGCACAACACCGGTTTGAATTTCTAACCTTGTTTCTTTTTTCAAATTATAATTCAATAATACATGTTCAAATGGCAAAGATAATTTAATAACAAATAAGTTTATATATTGGGGTACCGTTTATACGAGGGGTGGGACACTCCTTAAATAGGTGTACAAATCTGGTAAAAGTATTCAATAAATACATATAAATCCCATAAATACTTTTATAAATAGATACAAATATTTTTAAATACATTTAAGTAAATACAAATATATTTAAATACATTTAAATATATTTAAATAAATTTAAATACATTTAAATATATTTAAATACATTTAAATACATTTAAATACATTTAAATACATTTAAATATATTTAAATATAAATAATATAAATATAAATATAAATAACACCACAGATAATACGACCCCCTTTATCCCTGAAGACTCTGAAAGTCTTGTGCGGGAGGGGGCTACACATTTAGAGACAAGGGACACACACCCAATATCCGAGTATACTAGGATTAATTTCTTTGTCCGAAAAAATCCCAGTGCCACGGCCGGGAATCGAACCCGGGACTCCTGGCTGAGAGTCTAGTATCCTAGCCTCTCAACCAACTAGCCATACATTTAAATATATTTAAATACTTCTAATTACAAATAAATAAAGTAAATACTAATAAATAGACTTGTAAATAGAAATAAATACTTTTAAATTTTGTTCATAGACAGGCTCGCGGCGCAAGAAACTGTTTGTTTTTGTGAAAAAGGTATTAAATAAATTGTTTGTGTGTGTCAAACTGTATATGTTTTCTTAACTGCCTCTTAAGTCACCGAAGTAACCCCCGGAAAATCATCTAGGATTTTGTGTTAGGAAGAGAGACGAGCACCTACAGTTTTTGTGGAGTCCGAACCACATCTCGGGGCTTCGATAATTATGTTTCCATCCAAGTCCGAAGCAAATCAAAAATATTTTTTTATTTGCTCCATGATGGATTCGAACCATCGATCTTTGCAACCAAATAAGTACGTATCAATGCATTTCCCCACGAGTACCGTGCCCGTTATACAAATTTTTTATTCTTCAGATTCTTCAAGGGGGGGGGCATGGCCCCCATACCTTGGATCTGCCAGTATTGACTAATAATTTATGAACAATTAAGAGTAAATTTAAATACAAATAAATACCTAAATAGGTCATAAATACAATTAAATCAAATTAAATACCATAAATATATTTGTATTTATAAATAGGTGTACAAATTTTAGAAAGTGTCCCACCCCTCGCGTTTATAGGCCTATAGGCGGTTTACATGTATAACTCAAGTTCTTAGGTATTCTAGACTATTTTAGAGCATTATAATAAAATTCACAGGAGTTGTACCATTCCTTAGCTCAGGATAAGCATTCGTTAGTTTGATTACCTCTACTTATAGAAAATAATGGTTCACTCGGACTTAATTAGAGACAAAAAAATTCGATAATTTTGAAAGTTGAAAATATCTCACAACACCTCAGTCTATATTATATATTATATTATATATTATATATTAACACTTGTAAGGCTTGCACGACGACGCTTAGAAAGGATAATACATTTTATCTGACCTTAGCGTCCTGGCTGGGTTAACTTCAGCTAGGGTGTCTGGTAAGTATTTTGTATTATATCACAGAGTTTCGAAAATCCCCCGGGTTGAATAGGGCTATAGTTTTTTTTCTCTGGTCCAAAATCGGCTCCAGCCACCTCCCAACAGGTGTATCACATTGAATAATCCCAAGTGAAAGACAATAAACGGGCACATGGGAAAAGTGTAAGGCCGGCGAATCTAAAATTAATTTTAGGGTTCAAATAACAGGATGGGATGAAATAACACAGTGACAAAAAAATGGTAACATACCTTCTACTAGAATGGCCCTTTTTCACACAACAAAAAAGAATCTAACACCAGAAATATCAATAAAACATATGAGTAGCTCAAAGATGGCTGAATCTCGTTTAATAATAATCTCGATTTTCTTCACCGACTCCACTTTGCCTAGAAATCCTTTAAGAAAAAACACCTTGTATGTAAATTCGTAGGTGCGCACGCGATGTCACTTTGTCGCCATGACAACCAGGATATAAGCCGTAAATTAACATGAGAATGGATAGACAACCCAACATACAGTCTGTCGTGAACTTATTATTTATTTTCAGAAAAGTCTAAAATTGCCGTTACATCGTATCTATTTCTAATTTTTTATAGTCAAAGGGCTGGCGAACGATTTCTTCAAAGTGTTTTATACCAGTTAAAATTTTGCATAAAGATATTAGATATACAGGGTGTTTTCAGTTTTTAATCCCAGGACTTTAGGAGGTTGTAAAAAAACTTATTTAATAATAATAATAATAATAATAAATTGCCTTTATTTATTATTAAATACAATAACAAAAGGGCGAAGTTCAGTTAAGTGTAAGACACCCTCTGCTCTACCACTTAACCTTAACCCATAAAATATCGGCAAAATATTCCCAGTAAATTTATACAGTGTGGAAAAAAGTCTGGAACATCTGAAATATCGCAAAATACGTTTTTCTCGAAAAAGACGCTCGAAGGGGCCAAAAGTTATTTAAATTTGTCGTCTTTTGAAATACTTTTTTTTTTTATTGGCTTTGGGTACGTAGCCCGTTAGCCACGACACAATTGAAATACTTTATTTCTATGTACAGTGGCGTACGTTGAAGAGGCCAAAGGGGGCGCCTTTTTTCTAAATTTCGACCCATTTAGCGTCTTAGCAGGCCTTGAAAAAATGAAAATTTAAAATTTTTCCACATGGTCAAATAGAGCTCATCGAGCACTATATCCCAAAAAATTTTCTTTAGTATAATGTAAAAATTACAGGGTGGCACACTCTATACTTTTGGAGAAAAAAATTATTATATTTATGTTGTCGCGAACCCCAATTTGCATTTTTTTTTATATCACGAGACTCCTACGGGTTTTTGGGAAAAACTGATAGCGTGACTGGAAAGAACGCCTTTTCTTTAGTATAATGTAAAAATTACAGGGTGGCACACTCTATACTTTTCGAGAAAAAAATTATTATATTTATGTTGTCGCTTTGTCGCTATCAGTTTGTACTTTTTGTATATCATGTGTTTTTGTGCAAATTTAATAGCAGAACTGAAAATAACATGTTTTATTTAATACAATGTGAAAAGTTCAGGTTGGCACCCTGTCAGATTTCCGAGAAAACAACGTTTTAGGCGAATATATTTTAATAGCAACCATTGGCGGAAAAGCAAAAAACATTTTTATCTGTATTGGCCGCCTCTTATACTCGGCGCGCAGACCGATACTAACCAGAAACGTTGCTAACTCAGAAACGTTTCTAACTTCACACACATGTATTCAGAGGGGTGGATCACTCGGTAAATCTGGTGTACACATTTTGGTTCAGTCCGTTTTAGTTCAATCTGTTAAATCTTGGTTCAGTCTATTAAATCTCCGTTCATTCTATTCAATCATAGTTCAGTCTTTTCAATCTCAGTTCAATCTTTTCAATCTAGGTTCATTCTGTTCAATCCGCGGTTCAGTTTGTGTTAAATCTCGAAATCTCTCAGTAAATCATTCAATCTTAGGTTAAGACTTCAAATGTTCGTAAAACTTCGGCAATCAACAACTACGTGAGGTAACTGTCAGTCATCGTTGTTTTTACACGGAGACTCACGCATGCGTACTTCGCTAATTGTCAAGCGACCACTAAATAACTTATTTAAATTATTATTTTGAATAATGGATATAGATATTTAACAGTTTCATATACCGATATATATACAGGGTGTTTCATTGGGAGAGGAACATATCTACATTAACAGTAGATAAGGGTCACCGAGGTGGCTCTAATGGGTCTGTCTCCCTTTATGACCGAGATACAGGGTGTTTTAAAAATTTTACTTATTTCTTTCTTGATTGATAGCTAACAGACCACCCTGTATATTTTTTTAACATTTGGCACACCATAACTTGGTGAATCAACTAAGATATTAACAAAAATCCAGGTCCGGCTTGACAAAAAATTTACAAAATCTTCCATCATCAAGACAACACCCGTATATCTGAATCTCGATCTTTTTAAAATTTGTTTCCATATTTTGAAAGAGCGATGAAAACTGAATTTAACCATGTTCTTTTTACTTTGCCGCAGAAAATTTGTTTACTACCAAAATGTTTAGTTAACATTGTATTTTATGTATTGTATTGTATTGTATTTTATGAGCATTTTGGGGGTACACAATGAAAGGAAACGGATTTTTATTAATGAGGACCACCTGATATGTGTTCTAAAACCTACATACCTAGTTTGTATTTGTATTTGTATGCCTCTAGAATAAGGCTGGGAATTTTATGGATTTCAAAATTCGAATATTCGTTCCAGTTTCAGTTCGAATATTCAAATTATTCGAATTATTCGAATATTCGACTATTCGACTACTTTAATAATTAAAGAAAAGAAATATTACGAAAAAACTACAACAGTTGCTCAAAATAACCTCCATTTTGTTGGATGCATTTTCTTGTCCTTTTTTAATATGGTTAGCAGATTTTCTAATCACAATCTGATTACTTCTCATTTCTTCACATGCATCTTCTATCCTTTGAAGAAGATCTGTCTATTTATGTCAATGGAGTATACTTTGGATTTTAGATGTCCCGAAATGTAGTAATCCACAGGATTAAAGTCGAGTGATCTTGGAGGCCATTCATTAGGATTATCTCTACCACGTGATTGAAAAGTTCTCATTTAAAAATTGTATAACAATGGCCGCGTTCACCAGATACAAACAATTGGGAACTGTTGAGTAGCATTTATTTCTCTCTTATTGGTTAATTTCAAAATAAGAACCAATCAAATTTAGTGCTACCTCAACAGTTGAGTCTGGTGAACGAGGCCAATGATCCTATAATGTGGTGGAGCACCATCATGGTGACAATGTATTCCGGCTACATTTGCACCTGTATGATCTAACAACACTGACAAAATATTCTAAAGATAATCCAAATTGACTTCGTCAATCAATCTATGAGGGAAAATATGTGGTCCGATTAACTTATTATCAAGGATGCCGTACCAAATGTTTAATGTTTGGGTTTTTTTCCACCCAAATATGGAGGTCATTTTGAGCAATTGTTGTAGTTTCTTCGTAGTAACTTGGTTTTTATTTCTTTTCTTTAATTATTGGTGTTCTTATTGGTTATTATTGTAATCCTAGATACGGACTTATATTTACATTCTCCATGTACTGGTCTAAAGTTCTAAAGGCATAGAAATACAAACTATGTAGTTTTTAGAAATATGTACAGGGTTAGTTTTGTTAATGTAAACCCCCCATTTTTATTTTTATCTCTGACCGATTCAAAAAATAAAAAAACTGGCCTTACACGTTTTTTTATGTAAATTTAACTCCCGCTAACAGATTGGCATTAGCGTTTTAAATATACAGGGTACGTAAGTTTGGTTTTTTTAAATGGAACACCCTGTATATTTTGACAAATTTCAATTGCTCCAATCATTCTGATTACAAATATATACACATATTGTAAAATCGGTTCACTGGTTTTTGAGTTATTTTCACTTTATTATGGATACGTCGAAACAAAAGCATTATTTTATAAACTCATATAATGAATCAATAAATGAAGTAAATCAACAAACAAAACAAAATATATGAATTATTGAAACAAGTTATATACCGTTTTTAATATAACCACCATTAACGTCGATATATTTCAAACAACGTTTAATAAAATTCGAACGAAAAACTCAAAGACCAGTAAACCGATTTTACAATGTGTATATATTTGTAATCAATCAGATTGATTGAAGGAATTGAAATTTGCGAAAATAGACAGGGAGATTAAAAAAACCTAACTTTTTTGCGTACCCTGTATATTTAAAACGCTGCTGCCAATCAGTTAGCAGAAGTTTTTTATTTCTTGAATTCTATTATTTATACCTCTATTTATACTACAGAACCAGCAACAAAACACTGTAGTTTTGAATGTTTTTGTGAATTATTTCTGAAATTAATAAACAAAATTAAAATATCAATGTTCAAAAATATTATAGTCGAATCATTACAAATCCATTTATTCTAAATTTTCCACTTTCGAACTGGAATATCCTCTACATTTAATTTTCTTTGGGAAAAATTTTTTGAAACAAGAATTGTCTTCTTCCAATTTTTGAAAACTGTTTTTTTTATAATAATTCGTATAATAATAGATTTTTTACTGTCAATCGCGTCTGTTATTTGCGTATCGGCCGTGTGTCGTTCAGTATTTATCATTATACCATAAATACTTTAATATTTAATGATGATCTGTAAGCCTTGCAATTTTCTTCAATTAATTTATCGGACTAGACCGATATTGGTGTTATATCAATGAAGAATAGAGTAATGATAGTTTTTATCGGTCTAGGCCGATATTGGTGTCATATCAATGAAGAATAGAGTAATAATAAATCATAATATCAAAATGGTATAACGAAAAAGAAGTATTTTCGGACTCTTATTTATAGGAACTTTTTTCTTATTTTGATCTCTAGATAACCTGTTCTTGAAATAGTTCCCCTTCTTCCCGAAACACCCTGTATATGCAACCACTTATTAATTTAAACTTCATATAGATTTCCATATCTTCCTCTAACTGAAAAAAAAGTAAAATACATAACCTAAAATTTACTCCTTCAGTGTTTTCTCAGTTTCATTTCTTCTCATGGAATGTAACCATAATTTTCGCTAGTCTTTAATTCAGCTCTTGATCCTATTGGTAATGATATCTTTTGTCCAACATTTTCATATAAAGTAGTCTTCATTGATGAGATTTTAATGCTATACCGTGGCCCATAAGTGGTATAAAGTATACTTAGATCACTAGTGAGCTAAAGTGATTTAGTCATTAAAGAGTAGTTTTAATATAAAGAAAACTCCAAGCAGTTTATGTATTATCTTTATTATACGGAAAATTAAGAAAACAAAGATTCCCCTAACACTCATATTTATATGCAAGGTCCTTAGTCGGCAATTGGATAGTATTAGAAAAAGAAAACCTCAAATTTTCATTAAGTCGACGTTTCGACAATTATTTATTGTCTTCTTCAGGACTAATGAGGCATGTGGTTTTCTGTCAATATAATCATCATCGTCAAAACTATAAAAACGTAACTTATAACATAAGGTTCTTGAATTTTTAAAAATATTTGGTATGTACTCAAATTATTCATGAAAATAAATATCTTGCGATTCAATATGCAGGCAAAACATTTCTGTTTTCAATATGCAGGCAAAACATTTCTGTTATGTTTTGCCTGCATATTGAATCGCAAGATATTTATTTTCATGAATAATTTGAGTACATACCAAATATTTTAAAAAATTCAAGAACCTTATGTTATAAGTTACGTTTTTATAGTTTTGACGATGATGATTATATTGACAGAAAACCACATGCCTCATTAGTCCTGAAGAAGACAATAATTGTCGAAACGTCGACTTAATGAAAATTTGAGGTTTTCTTTTTCTAATACTATCCAATTGCCGACTAAGGACCTTGCATATAATAACATTAGTGGATACGAAATTCCTGATATACTTATATTTATGTTCTTGATCTTTTATATCTTTGACGCTTAAGTAGGTCAAGTTCACCGCAACGGCAGGCACCGCAATCTCCAAAAATATCAATGTAACCTGAAAAACCCAAACAATTAAATACATAAAAGATGATCATAATAAACACCTATGTCGAGTAACTCTAAGTTGGCCGGTCCAAAGGTCGTTACGTCGTCTGAAGTAAGAATGTATTCGATGTGTCAGAAATGCCAGTGGTTCTCAAACAGTTTAGTAGGGTGCAAATCGTGGTCAATTGTATCACCATGTGGGCATTTTAAGACTAAAAGCTGGCACCTATCGAAAATGAAAGCTTATGCCCTCCGTAGCTTAAATCCGAATTCGTCAGAAAATCGTCGTGTGCAAAAGGGCACTATCAAAAATTTTCGAGTTATTTATATGGGGTCATAGCTCATGACTCGAAGATTTTTCTGGTTGAATTTCAAAACGTTATCTGTAGCCGTTTGGCAGCAAAAAATTAAAACAATTTTCGAAAATCATTGGCCCTTACAGGAATGCACAACTTTGGATTGCGATATCTCGGCTCGACATCGACTAAAAATTAATTCAATTTGCCGTTTTTTTGCATTCCACAACGATTATCTCGAAATATAAGCTCTAAATCAAAAAATTTATCTCTTGTAAAATTGTTGCCCTATTATTTGTGACTCCTGTAGTGCTATTTTTATATTTTTATCATTGATAATAAACTAGTAAGAATAATAAATGTAAGATGATGCATAAGTTACAACACTGCCGTTGCGTGCCAGCGTATGCTCGCTCGATCACCCTTTCCGACCCCCTACCAACGTCTCACCCACACTTCGAACTGTACGTGTTATGTTAAAAACTATTGCACACTAAATATACGTTCATTTATTACGTAAAAAAATTAAAAATTTTTACGATTCAGTAATTTAAAGTAAGTAGTTAATTTTAAAATAAATTAGCGCTAGAATCGGGAATCTGTGTAAATGTCAATATAATTATTTATTAACAACAAAATCCAAAATAAAAACTCAAAATTACGAGTAACTTAAAAACAACATTAACAATTCAAGTAATAAATTTTAATGTAGCTCATACTTATTCGCTATCAACATCACTTTCTTCTTCAATAAATATCGTAGACTCTGCTGTAGTTTCATTGGATGGCATTTTGGTCCATGCATCGACAAGAGCCTATACAACATATTTTTTTTTTTCGACAGCTACACCATTTAGCTTGACAATCTATACAGGCAAAGAAAAATTTTAATTCAAAAACTTCTAATACTATGAGGCACGTATGTTACTTTTCCCACATTTACATGTCAAAAATGACACAATCTCGGGAAAAGAAGGCAGCGTTTGAAAAATTACTATTTTAGAATCAGTTAATTTCCATCCATAATCTAAATAGTTTGGTACGTCCTGAATAGGCTGTAAAGCATTAAGCCAAATAAATTAAAATTTTTTGACAGTTCTTACAGCCAATTAAATTTCGTTATTTCTTGTCATGTGACACAAATCACCCAATCATTTCAACATTACACTGATAACACCATCCAGGGAAATTTTCAATCACTATGACAACAAAATTACTTAACTTTGAAAACTTCATAATAACTGCCAAATAAATATCAAAATGTCACGTTTTGGCAATGCCAATTCTCAATCTATAACTTTTAACAAATAAATAATTGTTTTGTTGTGTTGCTACATTTTGATTTTATTTTTTCTAAAAATTTTCTGACCGAATATCCCTCAGACATTGACAAATGCCTCATAATTTTATGACAACCTCAAGCAAGTTGCTTGGTAATATTATTACGAACCAACGTGCTTTCGATTGTCATAAAATTATCTCGTACTTACATTATCAATGTCTTAGGGATATTATAGCTGATAATGTGCCCGTAGGCAATGTTGATAAAGGCTGTCTTCTGTTGGGGGTAATTTATCAATGGTTTATGGAAAATCTCGATTTGTCGTGTACAACTTCACAACAAAACTATGGATATTATTAAATATATTTTCGTCAAAGGTAAGGCCAAGATCATTCAGTAGTTCATGAAAATTCAGATATATTTTCCAACAAGTTTTTTTCCCCAAACCAGAAAACTGACTTGTATCGCATCCCGTAAGTGCATGGAAAGCTGGGAGATTTTTTTACAGTTTTGGTTCGACCAATAACGCCATTATTAAAGGTGACAGCGTTAAGCTACTTGGAATTGTCCTAGATGACAACCTCAAATGGGACGCTCATATTGAGCAGATAAGTAGCATAATTTCGAGTTACATTTTTCTTTTGCGCCCATTAAAAAAATACGTAAATATTACAACGTTACTATCTGCATATCATGCCTTAATTCAGTCGCATATTACCTACGGGATAATACTCTGGGGAAGTTCCTCACATGCAAACAAAATTTTCGTCTAGCAGAAGCGATCAATTAGATTAATTGCAGGTGCAAATTATCAGGATCACTGCCAACCGCTATTCCTTAAATATGGCATAATGTCTTTTCCGAGTATTTATATTTACTACTCAGTACTGGAAATTCATAAGAATAAGAACTTATTCTCTATACATGCAGACTATCACAATTACGAGACTAGATCGTCTAACTTATTAAAACCGCCTAGATATCGTCTTGCGAAATCTGCAAAAAACTCACCAGATCTAAAACTGTACAATGTAATACCTGAAAACATTAAAAAGCTGGAATATAATAGATTTAAAACGAAAATTAAAAACCACCTATTGAAGTACTGTACTGTTTCTATTCGGTAAATGATTATCTTAGTATTCCCATGGAAAACTAGAATAGCTGTTAAGTATCTTTTGTAAACTACTGGAATATGCTCACATTGCCATTTGTACATTATTCATTTTTAATGTTTGTCTTAAATGTCGATGTTTGTTCTTTATTTATTTATTTTGTATTATTTATATGTTATTATTATTTGTATTCTATTACACTAATTGTTTATTTTTCGTTTAGAAATTTAAACTTTATTACTTAAGGCTTTAGTACCAACCAAGACTTGCTACAAATGTAAAATATTTTATATAATGTAGTCAAATAAACTTGTATCTATCTATCTACAGACAACGCAATAGTTGTTCGATCATAGGAAATACCAGGAGAATTTACAATTCCCAACTGAGAGTATAGTAAATGCGTATGCGCAAGCGTTAACTAAGATACGACCGCGTCAAACGCATGCGCTTGTTTTGAGGCGGTGTCAAAACTCAACAAGGCAGGCGACTTCTAGCTAAAGTAAAGTAAAGTAAACATTTTAATGTTTTCAAAATCACATTTTTACGCAATTTATTCGATTTCGCAGAGGGACGATACGTACTCTCTCGACTTTACTGCATTACTAAACAACTCGATACAAAGCAAACCTTCTTATCCTATTGCTTAAGCAGTGTTGCCAGATTATTTTATTTACTTTATCATGAAAGAATTTTAATTTTTTTAAACTCAACTCTTAATCACGTTTTGGAAAACTAATAAAAAAGCAAATTTACTAAAAATAATTATTATCCCATTTTTCGATAAAAGTTTTAAAAAGATAAATTATAATGAATTTCCAAGAGTTATTCAAAAAATTTTCGCTGTTTTGTGCCAGTTTAATGAATTTTATTATTTTATTTTAATCAATTGTATGACTGATGGTCGAGATGGTAGAGTATCTGCCTCTCACCCAAAAGTCCCGGGTTCGAATCCCGGTCGTGGCAATGGAAAATACTGTGAGAGGGATTTTTCCATTATACACGGATATTGGATGTGTGTCCCTTGTCTTTAAATATGTAGCCCCCTCCCGCACAAGGCTCAGCCTTCTGGGATAAAGGGGGTCGTAATTACATGTGGTGTATTTATTATTATTATTATTATAATTAAAGATTCGATTCTACAAATTTGCAGTCATTACAATTCTGCAAATGTGTAAATAAAGTAGATCTGGCAACACTGGATGTTTATGACATTGGGATTTGATAAGTGTAAATTGCGCTCATTTTTCCTATGATCGAACAACTATTGCGTTGTCTGTATATGGTGAATGGGTATATAGCGAATACTGCCCTTTTTTCGACTTTCATCCACATCCCAGGAATAAAATGCTCTTTAATGTGGGAAAGCAGTACTAAAACATCTGTATCGCTGCATTCAATAATAAATTTATTGTAACCAGCGTTTTTTGCGAAGAGAATATGAAGCATCAAGATTCTTGTGTCTTCATGGTTTGAATTTAACAAATTATCCTCGAGGGAAAAATTGCTCTCATACTGGCATATCATTATATGTCGAAAAATCTACCGCTTGCCACAAAATTCACGTTTCCTTTTTTTGAATGTTCGATGGCCTCGCAGGATTAAGTGATAGAAATAGCCATCAAGGTAATCCATTATTGTACGATTTTTGTAGTTGGCAGAGGTGACAGATAAACGTAAACATTAATTTTTTTATTGTTTATGATAATAATTATATTGTAATAAAAGGTAAATAAATACAGTTTTTAAATTCAGAATTGTATTAAGTATCACTATTATAATAAAATTGCTAAAAATAATGGTATTCTTCTAAAAAATTATTCCGATTTGACATTTAAAAATAATTATGACATTTCCTAATGTCACTTAAAATTTTAAATAATTATGACATTTCTTAATGTCACTGAAAATTATTTAAAAAATACAGTTAAGTAATCTTAATTTCACAGTTTTTGGATTAAAAAAATGTAATATGCACCTCGGCATTAAAGTTCCTCTTTATCATTCATGTGGTTTATAACTAAACTCCACATTCATGATAAAAAGTTTAACTTTGAAGAGAGAAGAAAAAAAAAGCAAACAAAGCTTTCCAATTATAATCCTTTTTATTTCTGTACACAATATTTGTTTTCTCCCAACTAGTTTCGGCTACAAGCCATCATCAGGGGAATATTAATAGTACGAATATTTTCAACAGAAAAAGGTTAAACGATTGTCATAATCGAGGTCATAATAATATGTCATTACTGTTGTAACATTAACATTAAACAATTTGATGTAAAAAACGACACATTCTTCCTGGTTGACAAACGAACAGTAAATAATCTGACCTCGATTAGGTACTTTATTTTAAAATCATTTTTACGATATTTGGTAGTTGAAGACCTTGAAATATTATTTTATGTAAAGAATGGAGTGACAATAATATTAACCTCAAAATAGTTTATTTCCATAAGGGAAAAATAGGACTATACCTGCTTTATCATGATTTCGTACCACCTGTTATTTTTAAGTTTATTTATAATTATTACTTCACTATTAATTTATAATTATTTGAACGACTAGACCAAAATAAACTACGAGTGACATCCCTCGTCAAATTTAAATCGTCCGCCGCGCACAGAATACATTTGCCATTTACTTAATCCTTGATATTAAATCATTGATTGCTACCACATTATATAAATACCTAATATGAAATAACTAACTAAGCTTCAGTTATCTAATAAATGGATTTCATGTGTATACATGTGGAAATATGGGTGTGCAATCCACACATTCTGATGTGACACTTGATTGCCACTGATTCAAATATCAGCTTCAACATGACCATGAATTCTATTTATTCCATGTAGTTCTAAAATAAAAAAAAGAAATAAAAAACATTACATTTATGGAAGCTGCTGTGCATCTTGTATATGGCAAGTGTTTTTCCAGTGCGTCAGTTCCTCGAAGACGATACTCTGAAAGATTTCCCTACCATAGAGTTCCCAGTTGAAAAACTTTCATAAGCAATTGATCGGCGATAAAGAGAGCGAGATAACGTCATACCTATAGACGAGGGTGTAGGACGACAGTGTATGTACGAACTACGTGTTTAGAGAAACAAGAATTGTAGAAGAGGAGCCAAGTATTAACACAAGGTAATAGAACTCGATCTATTGTATTGTTTTTTTTCCAATATAAATCATTAACTGTTCTAAACTTTGTAGATGGGTGGCCAGTAAATGCATCTCGGTTTTATTTGTGGCAAGTATTAAAAGAATAACTATTGTGTGTTAGTCATATTCAACGGATTCAACAACTTCTAACAGAACAGTTAAAATGTTTGATGATTATTCTAAGAAGCCTGTGTTGTAACATAAGCTCTTTTTACAGAGAATTGTTGGAAAGGTGCGAATGGAATAATTATTTCCCATAATATCCCTGTTTGAGCTGAAAAAAATCCTAATGAACGGGGAAATGGACACTACTCCAATTTTCTCTAAATATCTGGGTTTAAGAGGTCAAGTACTTAGTATTTTATATTCCACCCAATATTCTAGATGATTTTGAATTTCTTGAATGAAGTTTAATTGCAAGGATTATTAGATATGCCCAGCTCAAATACTGTACCTATGTTTTTCACACATCATGATGGTGATCCGTCACATTTTGTAATAAATGTAAGATAATTGATCCATAGTAATTTTGCTCAGATATGGATTAGGAAGGAAATTTCTGGGACCGTTGCCTGATTTAGATTTGTGGGCTTCTATCTATAGGTTCAAATGATGTGATAGGGTGAGACTTCCGTAAATATGAACTCTGGTAGCAAATATAAAAATGCAAAACATCTACGGTTTTTGGAGCGACTCGAACAAATTCTCGAGGATGAGTTTGTGGTGCATTCGAACAAATGGACATAATTTCCGACATAGCTCTAAAAAATATATATTATATTTATTGTTTTATGACTCTGTTGTTTTGTTATTGTACCAACGTTAATGTTATTAAAAATTATTCTTTATGATACCGTTTCTTTGTATAATTTCTTAATTTAGCGCTATTTTCTTATAGGCGCCTGTTAGTGTTAATTAATTAATTAGCATTGCTCGCAATTCACAGGAAATATTAGCACAAATTTCAATAGCATTTTTACCAGAAATAATGATAAAGTAAGGCATTACCCCTAACTCATCGCAATATTATTCAAATCAAGCCCTATACTTGTAAAAATGTTAGTTTTACGGTTTACTATTGAAAGACTTATGTGACAATAATTACTAGAAGAAATTATAACTTCTAAAGGGGGATGAAAGGGGGTATAACATTTTCGGGCATGATAGTTGAGTGTGAAAATATCTACCAGTAAAAAAATGAACGTGACCCTTCGTAACCCTAGAAAGATATGCAACGTTACATGCCAGATTATTAAGAAAAACATAGGAATTTTTATGTAAGGGTTTCTACCCTTTATCAAACGTATATTGCAGAAATTGGTACATATAAAAGTACTTCTTACCTGTGTCTTCCATACTGATATTTTATTTTAGTTTGCTAAATACACACGTCAGTAATTAGTAGAGTCCACGGCTGCACCAAAACCCTCTAGAAATGATTTCTGTTTGCACTTCGAGGTTAAAAGCTAAAACCTATTTCAAATGATTCGTTACCTTCTGGAATATCAAAATCCGATGGTCGTCAAAATGTCGTCCTGTAGGGGATGAAATGTGAAAAACACCTTAAAATTTTTTTTTCCACCAATTTAATCTACAAAACACGAGGATTACTTTTGTTAAAGCAAAATATGCTTTAGACTAAGGCAAATATTAGAAAAAAAAAATTAAACAATTCGGAAAGCACGGAGTTAAATGGGCGACGTCTATGTTGATTGTAAGTACACTGTTGAAAAGTGTCTTATTGCACAGGCAATGTTTTCGCTTAACACCGCTCTAGTTACTTTATTCTCATTATGATCAAAAAACACCCATTAATAACGTAGATTGGAATTTCAGGAGGCTAAGGCACTTTTTACTTTTTTAATATGACCGCTCCCCAATTTTTGAATGGGTTTTTTAGGAGCGCCCGCATAAGATCTTTTAAGGTCGACATTCGTTTGTTTTCGTACCGAGAGAGATCTTTTTAAGGTCCATTATCGCCTGTTTTCGCAATAAAGACGTGCATTTGACTAATTGTATGAAAAATACGAACTAAACTGTATTAGGTATGTATTTTATTTAAACGAAATAGTTTATATACTCGAGTAAACTTTAACTTGGCGTGTGGATGAGTTGATATTGTGCGTATTAATGTACTTTCTCTTGCACACAAAATTGAAGCAATGGCCCATAACCATTGTTTACGTATAAACATACGTGAACATTGTTTTTGGGTTATTGCTTTAACTTTGTGTGCAAGAGAAAATGAAATAGTATGCACAATAACAAACAACTCATCCACACGCCAAGTTAAAGTTTACTCGACTATAGTACAGTTACTTGGTGATCTCACTTCTAACTAATTCTATAGCTGTTTTAAATTAAAATATTTTTGGATAGTTTGATTCAAAATGGGTCAAATATCAAATATTAAAAAGGAATAAGGGTGCTTCTCGTTGGGGGTGAGTTTCGCCCCAACTTAGGAGTTTCGAAAAAATAATAAATGACTATTAGAACGTGTGGATCATCGAATTCTACTCCAAAAAAACCCTCTATAACGGTCTTTTAAAGCCCAAATAAAAAGTGACTGTTGGAACGTGTGGATTATCGAATTCTACTCCAAAAAACCCCTCTATAACGGTCATTTAAAGCCCATTATCGCCTGTTTTCGCAATAAACACCTCCATTTAACTAATTGTATGAAAAATATGAATAAACTGTATAATCACATTATATTATAGTTATTTGTGTATCAAGGCCAAAAAGTTGATCTTTCTTGGCCGAATCTGAAGTGTGCGGCCGAGGCGCAGCCGAGGCCAAGCAAACTGCGGATAAGGCCGAGAAAGATCTTTTGGCCGAGGTGCACACAACATTTTTTAGGCAGCTGTCTCAAAAAGTAAAATAAAAATATTTTTAAAATTGTTTCGTACAAACTACTGCAGACATGGGCAAAATTGTCCGAGAAGCCTATAGTAGGCTGACATTTTTAATTCGTTTGACAAATGAAAACGTCACTGGATAGTTTATTGACAAGCCGTGCCGTTTCTGTCATTAGTAAAAATGAGTGATAGTGATAGCGATAATCCACCGGAAATTTATGAATCTGCAAATGCAAGGTTGGAAATCTACGTCTGTTTTAGTTTTTCTTTAAGCCTAAATCCATTTCAAATATTATTATTAATGATCAATTAATACATGAGACCGTAAAGAAAATGCGGCCGTGAAGTGAAAGCGGCCGTGAAGTAAAAGTGGCCAAAAATATAAAATTGACAAATGAGTACAAAGAGATGACACTTTAGGAACGCTGTCAGATCCGTAAAACGCCTCTCTTTGTGACAGCTGCCTAAAAATTATATTATGTATTTCTCTTGAACAAAATTATTACTTTTTATATGATATTATTATTATGCTTTAAACGGTTTGAACATTAAATTATTCGCATTCTGATTCTAACGATTCTTAAACTATTACAAAAATAAGACGAGTTTCCTTGGTTTTGGAATTATTACAAAGTTGTCCCACACACTTGCAGAAACCGATGCACGACTACAACCTTTAAAATATTACCAAAAAAGTTTAGGAGTTTCGAAATATATATAAATAATTAACAAACCTTTTTCCAGCTACATGTAGATAAAAATGGTGTTTCTTTTATTGGGCATTGATGGTTTTGTACAGGGGTAATCTTATTGTTAATAATTTTCCACCCATTTTCCACTGGATCTGCTAGAAGTGGTTTTGGATTCAGACTAACTAGGTATTAATCCAGATAGGTATATGTTTGGTAGTTGACTCGTAATAGGTGTTAAAAGACTCTTTCGTTGGTAAATGTTTGTTTATTGGTTTTTGAAGAAGCCATATAATGCTATTGTCCTATTACGAATCAACTACCTACCTGGATTAATATTCTGAATCCAAAACTATTTCTAGCAGATCCGCTGGAAAATGGGTGGAAAATAATTGACAATAAGATTACCCCTGTTCTCAGTACTAAATCATCAATGCCTAATGGAATGACACCATTTTTATCTACATGTAACTGGAATAGTACATTGTGTTTCTAGTAGGAAAAGCCTAACATTCTCGGACGACCATGAAGATTGCCGGAGTCCGGCGGGAATGCGCCAGAAAGTACCCAAACTTCGAACTAATTCTATAGCTGCTTGTAAATTTTTTTTTGCGCCTTTTTAAACTTTAGGTTATCAAGTTGAAATATTAAAAAGGAATATGTAGATGTGCTTTTACCCCTAAGAGGGTGAAAATCACCCCTGAAGTTCAAAATTTGATACTGACTTAAGTATTCAGAGTCAGTTATTAATATCAGTTAATTCATGTATATGTGTTTGAGGTCGCTGATTACGAATCTCAATTAAAAATCTCAATTAAAAATTTTAGAATTCGCGATTGTAGATACCCCTAATATGGCCGATATAATAGGGGTACAATGGAAAAACATATTTTGTTTGTTTTGAGCAAGTGGAACTTTTTCTTTGCAAATTCGTATATTTTAGGACATAAAATTTACATCTTAATAAGAAAAATTATTGGGTAAAAACCACCCCTAAAATCAAAAAATCAATAATTAACCAAGTACTGAGAATAAATTATTTTATCATATCATTGAAAATTAAGTTTCCTTTAAGTTAAATCTTTATTGATAATTATAAATATCATAACATTACAACATCTTCACAATAATTAACCTCACATTTGATTTCACTTTTATCTGACGGAAGTTGTAATTTGGTGTAGGTATTATATTTTATTTTTGTAAAAGTTGTGTCTTTCCATTGAGAATTCATTGGGTTAAAAGTTTAGTAATATAGGTAAAAGATGGAAGATTTAAACGAAATTATTGATGATAATGATGAAGAGATTATGAATTTTTTAAACAATATGAGGACATGGAAAATTTGACTTCCATGTATAGCATCAGAATCTCCTGTTGCTGGCAGACCCTCAATATTAATTTTTAATAGGAAATATAATTGCTCTTCGTACCATAAGAGCTTGAGGTCTATAGGGGGGCCTCCCCCTGTCCCTCTCTGGTGCATTTTAATAGATGACATTTTCTTTTTCAAGTTTCTTTTGATATTATCATATTTCCCTTTGACTGAATTAGCATCTCGATTGTTTAGATTGGCAGAATTAAAAAGTACAACGACTCTTTGCTACGCTTCTTGTTTCTCTTTTAAGGACACTGCATCCGTTTTTTTGTTTTCGATTATATGTATTTCTTGAAAAATACATTTCATTAAAACATCTGTCTCTGACGTCGTGAAGTTACTACTTCTCTCTTTTTTCTTGCGTGGAATATTTTCTTTATCCATATTTAAATATAATATCACAAAAAGGTTAATGAAAATAATTTCTCATAATCTGTCACCTGAGCTGCTTTCCAGTGTCACCGGTACAAAGTGCATCAAGCCCCGGAACAGTTCAGGTGCTTGGCACATCAGTGAGCTTGCCACTGGAACGCCCAAAATTGTAAGGTTTATGATTATTATAACATAAACCTCTGAAAGCAATTATAATTTGAGGTATATATGCTGCATTTTTCTGTGACACTGACGATGTCTAATGAAGTTATTGCGCCTTATTACGGTGCATCCTTAATTATTAGTTATTTATTTCCAATAAATTGAAAATAACCAATAACTATACGTGTGCACTGTAATAAAGATGATGGTAAGAATGATAAAATGTCAATGTCATTGGCATTAGACTAATTTTTCATTTATTTTAACTGTATTTATACCTTAATCTGAGATTTATACGCTTTAAAACTCAACAAAATTCAAATTTGACATTCCCCCTCCCGTTTAGTACATTAAACACCAGAAAATTCTTGGTGCTTGAGGGGACGGGGGTATGCAGACCTTGAACAGTTCAGATACGTCAAGCCCAAAACCACTGGAACGCTTAGCAGCGGTACAAAGCGCTCCCGAGCTGTACAGGAGCGCTTCAGCGTGGCACTGGAAAGCAGCTCTGAAATCTTTACTTTATTTGGACTATTTCATGGTACGTCTGAACTATTTTCAATATTCATTGCTGCCAACAAAGGATAAACAGCGATTTGCAAACAGGGTGTTAAACTAGTAGTAAAGTACAGAACAATGCTTAATCAATATTAAGTTACTTGATTAATTTAACTATGTGATTTAGTAATCGTTTGATTAATTTCCGAACGAAAGTACCGGCCCTTAGTAGCACATAATACGTTAGTTACAATATATAATACTTTGGTTACCATAATAATACCCTAGATACGAATTTTATGTTAATTATAAACATTGACGTGAATATTTTGACAGTTCTCAAATTTCAATGATACGATAAAGCCAGAGAAGAACGATCACAGAGAAGCGACATAAAGGCTTTCAGCGTGAACAGTTTTCGTACGCGCATGCGTCAACTATGGTGTGTTGTTGTCACTTGTCACTTGCGTATATTTCAATATTTTTTTAGGTTATACCTAAGTATATTGAAAATATTTGTTCAAGCAGTAAAATAACGACTATTAAATCTATTTCATTTAACGATTAAAGACAAAGTAAACGAAATACTTAATCAACTTGCCAATTTTGATGTACTTATTTAGGTTATAAAAACGCTATGAAGTAAATTGAAATAGGTAGGTATATGCGAACACATTACATCAGGAAAAAGTATTAAAATATTTTATTCTGTTAAATATACTAATAGGGATTTCAAAATAAATAAAGTAGATAGAAAATTGAAAATTTTAACCCATATATAAACAAAAATATTTGTTGTGAAACATCTTATTTTATTTTTATATACATACTATTAACATGCACATATTATTAATAATAAATATAAGTGTGTGAATGTGGCACAAAATCCTTCTAAAATGTATTTTAAGAAATGCATTAAACATCTCTAATATTAGTTTATATGTGAATCAAACTAATTTATATTTTATTATAAATAATGCCAAAGTTTTGCAATAGAGATTATAAATATTTTAATTGGTCTACATTTTATAACATTTGCCCATGCGCTCTAATTGCGATGAACAATATTATATAATACACTGTCATGCAGTTTACTCAGTGTACATCTCGGTGTACATGTACCAAAAGGATAACTTCTCTCAGTGTAAACGTGTGTGTTTACTTCAAATCGGCTGGGCCATAGAACTTCAAACGTTCCGCCGGCACTGTCGCTTCTCTGTGATCGTTCTTCTCTGATAAAGCTTTGAATGTAACTGGATTATTAGCGATTTAAACCCAAGAATAGTATACTAGAAGGATAGTTCAAATACGCTAATTTGTCGGCGGTGGGCGTGGCTACGATGACGTAGACTCCTGACCAGAATTTAGAAATCATTATTGTAAGGGAGCGTATATGCTAAGATATTGTGATATTAATTTAAACTACTGCTGGGGGAGAAAACTAAAATATTGAAAATCGAAAGCAAGTGGCAAATACTAAATGTTGTAGAAATATGAAACCCCAAGTGTAACTCGTTCTTCCAAAAAAATATATATATATTTTACCCACGAGCTTCGCGATTTGCGACCTATCATCGCGAACGCTGCAAAAACGGTGCAAGATACGATAAAATTTCACTTATACAAATTTGTAAAGCACAAAATTTCCTACAAAAAAGCCAGTGATGGCATATATCTAACTTGAATGGTGTAGGCGCGAGAGGCCACCAAAAGAGCGCGAGCACATAAATATGACATTGGTAACGAAATTTTTTGTTAATTTAAAAGAAATTGTTATTTTCAATGCCTATTTACAAGATTAATTGTACAGTGTTTTGATCAATGACATTTTTTAGCAACATGGGATTGTAAAAATGAGGTAATATAAAATAATTTTGCGCGAGGGGGTAACAACTTGTGTAATCAGGTGTACAAATGTTCTGAATTGAATACGTATTCACATGTATTCAAGCGAATTCAATTGTATTCAGTTGTATTACTTGTAATCACATGTATTCAATATGTACTCATTTTGTACTCTCATGTATTCACATGTTTTATGTGTACTTATGTTGCGTGTAAGGCTAGGGGCATGTAAATACATGTATAAAGTGTCCTTGGACGCATCAATCGGCTTAAGTACACTATAGTAGTAAGCCTGATGTACTCAAGATACAATACATATCGCGGTTAATTAAAACAAAGCTTCGAAAAACTATACTGGTAGCGAGTAGTAGGGCAAAAACAATAATTCTGATAATAATCCTGACTCATTAATTGATTGTATCAAAAATGAACATTTATTATAGAAAAGTGATTTGGACTTGGACAAAATGAATTTTAAGGCAGTTGAGAAAATTATTGATTCTAAAGATTCGAACTACATGGAACAACGATATAGTTCATTTCATATTTCTAAAGCAGGGAAAAAATGCCGCTTTTACAAAGCAGAAACGCGGCATCTTTAACGTTCAAAGAAGCCGCCGCACGTGCTCCTTTGTCGGGAATTTTTTATCTGCGGTACAAAAATGAATTCGACTTTAATAGACCAGTCTCTTTTTACCTTGATGCGCGCGTCGCCTATGGAAAGTGTGGTTTTTTATAACTATGCATCTCCAGCTGTGTTCAAGGACTTCCAGGTGAGAGTCTGACAGTACATATCAAGCAGAACTGTCATTAGTGTCATTGTAGTCTTGAGGTTATGTTTTGATTTTATGTTCATGTCTGATTTTGTTGGTTTTTTTTTCGGAAATGGTGCAATATTATGTAAGAACGTCTAAAATTCAAACGGCTAAAAATAGTGGCATATCGTTTTATCGATTTCCGCGTTCAAAGTCGCTGCAAAAGAAACAAAAATTTGAACACACCGCCATAAAAACAAGGAACCAACATTAAAATTTCACAGTTACTAAGGCCAAATACCAACCTTTATATGTAACTAGAATCCACACGCAGCGTGCTCGACCTATTTATTTCTCACTTTGTTGCATTATGTTTTGCAATCCATTCCTATCTTTTCTTTTCACGAGACACGTCTATTGCTATTTTTCTTAAAATTGTCAGATATTGGAGAGTATTTTTAAAATTTGATATGCACACATCTTAGGAAAAACTTCATTTTTATTACAATAAATGTTCAAAATATGCACCGCTAACAATTGACAAGTTTTTGTATTTCTGCGAACGCAAAACAGAAGAAAGTTATGAATTTTACACATTTTTTTTGTGGAAACACTGTATATGATTCATTAATTTTTATTAAGGAAAAGTTTTAATTTTATTTTTGCTATAACATTTTTTAATGTTTTTCACAGTTTTTATTTATTTTATACAAAATAGTAACATGTTTTTCCATTAACTCAAATTGTGTATGTATAATACGTCATTTACCGACGAATCATTTAAATCAAAATTATCACTTTTATTTATTATGCATTACATGTATTCATCCGTATTCTCTGTATTCAGTTGCATTCTTTAATATTCATGTATGTATTCTTTAATATCCATGCATTCTTTAATATCCATATGTATTCTTATGTACTCAATGGTATTCACACGTATTCAGCCATAAAATACATAATCTGTAATCAGGTGTACAAAAAAAAATTGAAGTTGTTACCCCCTCGATTTTGCGTCCTTTGAGACATAAATACCTAGTTATACTTACCTCTATTAAGTAGGTAGTTAAAATATGTATTTGAATTATTATATTATTATTATTATATACACATATTATGATATTTATTAATTAAGGTTAAAAAATAGTTTTGTGTAAATAGTGTAAAAAGCGTGTATATTTGTTGCACGAGGCATGAAATTTCATCATCAATCATGCTGAGTGCAACAGATACACCACAATTTTTACGGTCGAAGTAAATAGATTTTTTTTAAATTTTTATTGAACAAAATAATTACATTGAACAGAACACATCGCACTTGTATCAGGATTAAATTTATCGGCACGTTTACAGCAATTAATCCATTCTTTCAGAATAGTTTTGGAAACAAAATATTTTGTGTGATATAGTACAATGCTTGCATTGCTGATTTTCATAATCATCCTGCTATTATTGCAGCCATAAATAGCACACCTACCAGGTATATTTCTATATAATAATTACCTACTCGGTTTCTGAAATTATTTAATTAAGTTTTTACCAGTTATCCATCAAGTTTAAAGCAAAGAAAATACTTACAATAAACAACACTAAACACAATAATCACAACATCCACTTTTTAAGTCTATATTCAACAAAGAAACAGTTTAAAACAGTCTAAACACAGCAGAACACACGTAAAAGCAAGCGAAAACTGAAAGTTTAGGGCAGGAGGTGACGTCACAAGCACCCGGTACCTGACGGTCGCAGAGCCAACATGGGGTCTTATGGGAATAAACCATCCTTCTTAGTATATTAGCTGAGTTCGGGTTACTCACTCCTTTAAATCTTTTCGCTCCAAGTCTACTTTTGACGTCTTTTGATTGGATAATAGTAGACTTGGAGTGAAAAGAGTTAAAGGAGTGAGAATAGCCGAACTTACTTATTATTCTTGATTTAAACCATCTCGGACAATGCCAGGCGACTCGGCTAGCGCCTCGTCACCTGGCAACGTCCTCGATTATTATAAATCGCATAATAATCTCGTTACATTAATAGCTATAAACTTATTTATGTTTTTGGAGTCGCTGATCACGAAAGTGAAGTAAGAAATTAAAAATGTTATGTTGCACCCTCAATATGGTCGATATAAAACTCATCCCCTAATAAGAAAAATAATTGATCTTACCCCTAAGAGGATGAAAACCACCCCTAAAGTTAATAAATCAATAATTAACGAAGTTCAGAGACTAATAAATTACCGCCAAACGAGCAATATCGTAATTTGCCGAGTAATTTGCTAAAATGAGGCGCGCTTCTTATTTCGGTCATATCTCCTTTGCAATTAACGTTAAAAATCATCAAAAAAAAATCATTTCGAAGGTCTTTTAATCCTCTTTAAGATCAGGTGGGTCAAAACAGTACAAAGGTTGTCAGTTTTTCTATATTCATCAATGCGTCAATTTAAAAAAAATATATAAAAACGGTAGCATTTTCCTTAGTTTATTGCCATCATTTTTTGTCTTTGGTAATATTCTTTGGTAAGATTTTTCCCTGCCAAGTTTTTTAACTTCAAAGCCATAAAATTCATTATTTCAAAAATTTTCAAAATACATTAAGTGTAAAATCTTTTAGTTAATGCATCCATCATGGTCAAAAAAATTTGAGCGTATACATAATAGTAATGACTAACAAAAAACATAATTTGGAATTTTATTTTTATTATTTTCAATTTGGAGTTTACTGAACCAAAAAAACAGGCACTTTTTTTGTCAAAAATCAAAATTTTGCCTTTATTTTCCTTGTATCATTTTTGATTTAGCAGCCAAAACACAATTTTAAGCTACTGTAATAAGTTCCAATTTGATTCAAGGTACATGTCAAAAGGTTTTTTAAACCAGAGTTATGACTATTTGAAGCGCGTGCCCTTTTCAGGTCTACATTCAAATGCACCAAATGTATCTCGACTACGATGAGCCTAAACTAATTTTTATTTCATGGATTATTTTTATTTCATTTGTTACCTTTATCGAAAATGTGAACCTCTTTGAGTAATTTGCTTATTTAAAACCTTTGAAAAATCAGTGTCTTCTGATTAAAAATCAACGTTTTCAACCCCTTTAACTCGACGGGTATTAAAGCAAAAGCACGTTATAGAGGTTTTTTTTTGGAATAGAATTCGATGATCCACACGTTCCAACAGTCACTTTTTTTTTTTCGAAACTCGTAAGTTGGGGTGAAACTCACCCCCAACGAAAAGCACCCTTATTCCTTTTTAATATTTGACCCATTTTGAATCAAACTATCCAAAAATATTTTAATTTAAAACAGCTATAGAATTAGTTAGAAGTGAGATCACCAAGTAACTGTACTATAAACTATTTAAAGCATAATAAATTCATATAAAAAATAATATTTCGTTTAAATAAAATACATACCTAATACTGTTTAGTTCGTATTTTTCATACAGTTAGTCAAATGCACGTCTGTATTGTGAAAACAGGCGATGAATGGACCTTAAAAAGATCTCTCTCGGTACGAAAACAAACGAATGTCGACCTTAAAAGATCTTATGCGGGCGCTCCTAAAAAACCCATTCAAAAATTGGGGAGCGGTCATATTAAAAAAGTAAAAAGTGCCTTAGCATCCTGAAATTCCAATCTACAACGTTATTAAAGGGTGTTTTTTGATCATAATGAGAATAAAGTAGCTAGAGCGGTGTTAAGCGAAAACATTGCCTGTGCAATAAGACACTTTTCACCAGCGTACAGGGTGTCCCACGTTAAAGTAACCACCCCCTTTTCTCCCGAGTTTTTAAGATATTTTTAAATTTCAAAATGCTAGCCTCTGTATTTTTTTCCGTAGTTTTTGAATATGCTAACCAGAGTTTTCTAAAGCCAACGGTATACAGGGTGAATAAAAAAAATTACTTTTTTCTTATGGAACACCCTGTATATTTTCACATATGTCGATAGAGCGTTCTTTTCTGATTACAAAAATATATGATACTTATATATTTGGATAAAAAATGGCGGAGCTATTCAACGTCGAAAAAGAAATACGGCTAGTGATTAAATATTACACATTTAATATACAGGGTGGTCCGGTATCCATGGCGGAAACTTCAGGGAACAATAGAACATCGAAAAATAATATGAGTTTGCTTTAAAAACATAACCTTCTAAACGTACCGTTTTTGAGATACAGGGTGTTGAAGTTTTGATTATTTTTTGCACAAAAAGTCACTCTTGTGATTTTTTCGTAAGATGCTATTAAATCTGTTGTTATTTTTGTGATGTTTTTCTTCCTAACTAAGCTCAAAAATTGTTAATAAAATGTAATAATGTTAATAAATTTTTAATAATAATAATGCTACCAATTTTTTTTTAAACATTAATATCTTTACATGCTATCAACTCGAAAATGGTGCATCTTACGAAAAAATCACAAGAGCGACTTTTTGTGCAAAAAACATCAGAAAATCTAAAACAAGATAGAATTGGTGTCTAGGACCAGTGGCGTAGAAGTTCTGATAGGAAAAATGGTCACAGTACCCCCAGATCGACGCCACTGGTGATGTTCGCAAACTTTTCTAATGGTGAAATACTAGTGCTCTACGAGATATTTCACGTCACCAAATAGTTTTTTAATATTGTTGTTTGTTAGAGAGATATTTAAAAATATATTTAAAAAAATCAAAACTTCAACACCCTGTATCTCAAAAACGGTACGTTGAGAAGGTTATGTTTATAAGCAAAGTCATATTGTTTTTTGGTACTCTATTGTCCCCTGAAGTTTCCGCCATGGATACCGGACCACCCTGTATATTAAAAAACGGTTATTGACTGATGGTCGAGATGGTAGAGTACCTGCCTCACACCCAAAAGTCCCGGGTTCGAATCCCGGTCGTGGCAATGGAAAATACTGTGAGAGGGATTTTTCCATTATACACGGATATTGGATGTGTGTCCTTGTCTTTAAATGTGTAGCCCCCTCTCGCACAAGGCTCAGCCTTCTGGGATAAAGGGGGTCGTAATTACATGTGGTGTATTTATTTATTAAAACAAAAACAAAAAGTATAAAACAAAACTAGACAGACGAAGTAATTTTGGATTATAGATGAGTAATTATTTTATTAATTGCCTAATTAATTAATGATTATTAGTAGACTTTTTTTTTATGGCTTTCGGTCAAGGACCATACAGCCAATTAGTAGACTTAATTACTGCAAGAGACTCAACGTCGAAAAAGAAATACGGCTACATAGTGATGATTTTAAATTTAATTTAAGTTAACAAAAATATTACACATTTAACAAACATATTAAAAAACAAACAAAAAATATAAAACAAATTCTTCATGGCACCCTATTTTTTCGTCACTCATAACAATTTAATTTAATCATGTTAAACGATTTCATGATGAATTAATTTTTTTGTGAGTAAATGTTATTTTTTAAATTGTGTGACATTTAATAGGAATAGGTTTGTTTTTTAATGTTTGTTAAATGTGTAATATTTTTGTTAATTTAAATTAAATTTAAAATCATCACTAGCCGTATTTCTTTTTCGACGTTGAAAAGCTCCGCCATTATTTATCCAAATATATAAGTATCATATATTTTTGTAATCAGAAAAGAACGCTCTATCGACATATTGTGACGTACTTCGGTTTGTAGGCAACACTACTCAGGCAGCTACAGTGAAGAAACGGAATATTCCAGTGGGTCGTTGGGAAAATTAGACTTTGTTTCGGATTAAAAGCACAGGTTGATGTCACAATGAGATTTATTCAGGATATGTTAACAATACTAAGATTTTATTCTAAAAGCTCTCTATTCTACTTACAATTTCCAGGGCTTAAAAGCTAATTTAACATACAGGGTTTACGATAGTTAGCAGGGTTTAAGAAAAGCTATTTACAATATGTACATCTACTCTAAATCACAATTCCTAAGCACAGACTACGGCAAAGCACAAAATACATCGGTGCGAATATCAAGCAAGGCGGGCAGGCGGTTAACTAAACGGTTACGGACTAACAGCAAAGCGGTGTACGGATACCAGGATTAGCAGAAGCAAATACCACAAGCATGCAATTCTCAAAACAGGATATGTGCAGTGTACAGACTTGGCTTATTGCACAGCAATAACAAACAGTCGTGTTATGGAATGTAACAGGTTGCTCCTGGCGGTCTGGGTCTCGCGTACTGAAAAATAAGTTATGATTAGTACAGTAACAGGTCACACCTATGCTTATGCTGGATCTAGTTGGCTGCTAGATATTTCTGGCTAGAAAGAAAGCTAGGGTTAGTACAGTAAGCTCCGCTGCGTACGTATACGTTATATCTGATGTTCATCCCTCATATATAACATAGACCGGCAGCTGACTTACTCAAAGCTGAAATAAGAAAATATTACTGGAAGCTCCTTCGGACGGCAGTAGCGGACTGAAATGAAAGTATATTTAATACAGTAACAGCCAGTTTCATAATCGAACTTTAAATTTAAAGTCGGGTTAAAGTAGACTTAAAATTATTGTGCTGTTTCATAATACTTTAAAGTCCCTTTAACTGCACTTTAAGTTAAAGCGCCAATTTTGACGCTTTAGCAGACTTTAAAGTGCAATCTAACCTAACAAAAATCATATTCTTTGTTTTACGTGTCGTTTTATGAATTTTTCAATTTGTTTGTTCTCCATTTTCCACATTATGAACCAATACCGAGAAATTTCGCCTTTAAGTTCAAGTTCATTCAATGAACCACAAATATTCTTAAGACGAAGGAAATTATAGAGATAGAATGAACAGGCTTGATGGCTACGACGAAGTTGATTCCTTTAATAGATTTCGCCTAAAAACCCTAAGTACAGCTTTATTCATTTTAAATTAGATTGAAAATATGTTTAGGTTACCAACAATAGGTAAGAATATCGTAATAATAATTTAAATCAGCAATGTTGTTTAGCAAGACTATTTTTAAATTGTCAAATGCGCGCTCACAATGCTTAGGAATGCGCCGTATTACTAATAAGGCATTTGCACGTGACGTCATAACTAACCTCAAAAATATACATTTTCTAAAATTTTTGAATATTACAACAATTTGTATCAAAATTTCTGCTTGGTTCCTGTACTATCAGCTGAAATCTTGCTGAGTGCCATTATTAATAAAGTTCTAATTGCCTTAATCTAATAAAATAAGAAGCTTTTTGTTGGTTGGAATTCCAACCTATAATTAACAGTCTAATTTTAATAATCTACAATATTGAAACATAAATCTACTGTCTGAGAGAATTTTAAAATGTTATAATGGGTTCACGCTAAAACTATGAATATTAAAAATAAAACTAAAAATAAATTTGTAAAAACTAAAAATTTAGGGTTATGCTAGTCATATGATGCACATGATCCATTTTTGGCTGTGTCTAAAGTACCGATTATAAGTAATGAAACTTTAGTTAAAAGTTCGAATGGCTATGATTATGAAACACCTCGACTTTAATGCTACTTTTAAGTGAACTTAAAGTCGAACTTTACCTTTAGTTAAAGTACATTTTAAAGTTCGATTATGAAACTGGCCGTAAGCTTCGCTGCGTTCATATACGTTATACCCGATGTTCATCTCTCGTATATAACATAGACCGGCAGCTAACTTACTCAAAGCTGGAATAAGAAAATATTACAGGAAGCTCCTTCGGACGACAGTAGCGGACTGAAATGAAAGTATGATTAATACAGTAAGCTGCGCTGCGTACGTATACGTTATATCCGATGTTCATCCCTCGTATATAACATAGACCGGCAGCTAACTTACTCAAAGCTGGAATAAGAAAATATTATAGGAAGCTCCTTCGGACGACAGTAGCGGACTGAAATGAAAGTATGATTAATACAGTAAGCTGCGCTGCGTACGTATACGTTATATCCGATGTTCATCCCTCGTATATAACATAGATCGGCAGCTAACTTACTCAAAGCTGGAATAAGAAAATATTACAGGAAGCTCCTTCGGACGACAGTAGCGGACTGAAATGAAAGTATGATTAATACAGTAAGCTTCGCTACGTACGTATACGCTATATCTGATGTTCGGACCATCATATATAGCATAGACCGGCAGCTGGTTTACTTAAAAGCTGGAAAGAGAAAAGATTACAGGAAGCTCCTTAGGACAGCAGTAGCGGACTGAAAGTAAAGTGTGATTAGTACAGTAAGCTGCGCTGCGTACGTATACGTTATATCTGATGTTCATCCCTCATATATAACATAGACCGGCAGCTAACTTACTCAAAGCGGAAATGCATACAAAATTAGTGCAGAATTTAATACCCTACAATAGCCAAGTCATCACTTACAATCTCTACCTGTATACCTTACTTACTACTGCTTCCTTGGACACTTCTGGACAGGAACGGCGATCGACAGCTACTGGCTCTCTTGAAGTCGGCAAAACGGTATTATAATTATTCTGAAATTTTCAGAATAGTAGGGATGACGCCAACTGAGCAGCGCAGTGAATAAACTACGTCACTGCTGGACTTTGCCGAAATTCGGGCCCTAATGTTACTTACTTTCGTTGATGTACGTCTGATCTCCAGCGCGGTCAACGGTGTACTCCGTTCTTCCTGCTGCAAGTCGGAATGTATTACCCGCAAGTCGTGGTGGGGTAGCGCTATGTCACAGCGTGACGATTACGGACGTCGGGCGTCTGGGCGCTGATTGACGTAGTGTAGCGTCTAACTGGCTTAGCGCTACATGTCTATCCGTGTTGACTGGTGACTGGATACTGATTTCGGCGGCCGGTGCGGACTCACTTGTTCACTTCGTAGATATTAGCGCGCTTTGTTTGCGCTCAGTTAATTACGGATTTATTAATAACAGGACAGGTTATATCAAAATAAATACTGGTTATAGGTGAAAATAATATAACAATGCGGAAAACAATAATTAAATTCTATACGGGGTGTATCGAATAATATTATTTTAAACAGGAACTAGTAACGAAAAAATCACTTCGTTACAATATGTATAAAAATATACAGGGTGTTCTATAAGAAAAAAGTACATTTTTTTATTCACCCTGTACACCGTTGGCTTTAGAAAACTTTGGTTAGCATATTCAAAAACTACGGAAAAAAATACAGAGGCTAGCATTTTGAAATTTAAAAATATCTTAAAAACTCGGGAGGAAAGGGGGTGGTTACTTTAACGTGGTACACCCTGTACAATAAACATAGACGTCGCCCATTTAACTCCGTGCTTTCCGAATTGTTTAATATTTTTTTTCTAATATTTGCCTTAGTCTAAAGCATATTATTTTGCTTTAACAAAAGTAATCCTCGTATTTTGTAGATTAAAATGGTGGGAAAAAAATTTTTAGGGTGTTTTTCACATGTCATCCCCTACAGCCACCCCGTACAGGACGACATTTTGACGACCATCGGATTTTGATGTTCCAGAAGGTAACGAATCATTTGAAATAGGTTTTAGCTTTTAACCTGGAAGTGCAAACAGAAATCACAATTTGATATCATGTGAACTCCACTATAAGTAACTTAACGTTTTTCACAACACTTTACACTTCACACTGGAATCACTGCATGCAACGAACGGCCGGGCCAGTAACTGATGAATTCGGACAGAATTCGGTAGCATCTGGTGGCGTGGGTTATTAGCGGAAAGGGAAGGGAACATTACTACCTGACTGAGTATATTTTAACTTGGCCGGTCCAAAGGTCGCTTCGTCGTCTGAACTAAGATGTATTCGATGGGTCAGATATGCCAGCGGTTCTCAAACAGTTCACCTATAACACTGATGCTGTCGCTAAATAATTATATAAAAATATTAAAGGTGTTATCATAAAATGCTAAGAAGTATTAACTCACTAACTTCATCGTTTTAGTGGCATTCTGATTATACACTCAGTTCCATAAAAAGTGACGCACTCGATTTTTCCGGTAATTTTAAAGTTCTTTAGTTCTTAAACCGGTGGACCGATTTGAACATTTTTTTTCTCAGTTTATAGCAAAATTCATTCTCTATGAGCCGAATTGGAAGCAATGGTGAATTCTTCCATATTTCATGGAAATTAATGGAGAATTTTAAACCTAAGTTTTTTCACAGGTTTTCAAAACACCCTGTGGATTATTCTCGCATTCATGGAAAAATTGTTCATTCTGCATTCGATGAACCATTTTTTAATAAACATTTTGTTTTTTTATTCATTGATTTATCTCTAAAATTGTCCGATTTACAGCTTTTTTGCTGAAACCTTGCGTATTACCAACTTTCTGAATTTACCGAGTTTTATAAACTGATACGAATTTTAAAAAACATTTTTATTAAACACAAAATTATAAACTTGTTCAGGATTTATTTGAGGCATTTTGTGTAATTTTAGTCTCTAAAACTTCTTTAATGACACAACAACAAAGTATGGATGGAGGCATACAACAAATTAATTGCTATGGCAACGGCAATAATTGCTTTTTCAAAAGCAATGTAATCCTACAATGAAATAAATTTCCACCTCTTTATTTTTTAAAAGACAAATGAATTACCTGCCAATAAAATAAAAAAAAATTAAAAATCGGTCCACTGGTGTCGTGTTTCTTGTTAGTAGAATGCAACATATTAAATTAATAACACTTTTGTTATTTTAAGCCTGCAATTTATTCTACTTATTAACAAATAATACACCTTTATAATACGCGTGGATTCTCTATATTGAATCGTCGCGCCGTCAGTGCCTATCTATACAAAAACCTCATTCGCACAAAAACTATACCCTATAAAAACAGTCCCACTAATCTTAATCTAAATAAATATATACAATATATTACATACCTCCCCGACAATTTTGAAAATAAATCAGGAAGTTGACTGAAATCTATCAGGAGCTTTACGAGTTCTCGCACTTTTACGCGGTGTTTGAGGTTTATTTTCAAAATTCTCAAAGAAATCGCCAATGTTTATGTCACAATTTCCGTCAACATCATCCGTACTATTTTCTGAATCTAGAGATTTATTATTTTTAACATCACTACTTGAATATTCCAGAATTTGATTTATATGCCGCTTCCAAGTTTTATCTAAATCTGGTATAAAAGTGAGGTATGTTCTAGATCCCAATCTTTTGGAAATAATAGCTTTTATCCAACTTGGTTTTTTTCCTCTATAATCTTTTACTAAAACCGTGTCATTTGTATTAAAAATTTTTGTTCGTTTGCCAGAAAAATATTTTTGCTGATCTTTTTGTTTTTTCCTAACACGATCTTGAATCGCTGATTTATCAAAATGATTAGATTTTTCATTTAAATTACTAGGTTTTAGCAAGTCCAGCCTATTTCGTAATTTCCTGCCAATAAGCATTTGAGCAGGTGACATACCAGTGGTACAATGTGGTGTACTCCTATAGTCCAGCAAAAATCTATGTAAAATTAAATTTAAATCGTTAACTCTTTTTGTCTGAATAGCTTTAAGTAAAGCTAATTTAATAGATTTAACCGCATTTTCTGCTGCCCCATTTGTTGGAGGGTGATAAGGGGCACTGGTTTTAAAAATTATGCCATTTAATTTAAAAAAATGTTTAAAATCTTCTGAAACAAAATATTTAGCATTATCGGACACTATCACTTTGGGAAAACCAAATCTAGCAAATAAACTCCTCAAACAATGTATAGTGTTTTCCGTATTCGGAGTATTGACAAAAAATGCTTCAGGCCACTTAGAATATGAATCAATAACAACAAAAATGTGTTTATGGAATATAGGTCCTAGATAATCAATATGCAATCTTTCATATGGGGTTTCTGGAAAATTCCAGCTTATTAATTCTGATTTAGGTGGATTTGGCCTGTAATTTAAACATGCTGTACAATTTTTCGTAATGTTTTCTATTTCTGCATTCATTTTAGGCCACCACACATATGAACGAGCCAAACTTTTCATTTTGACTGTCCCCATGTGGGATAAATGTAATTGTTCTAAAACTTTACTTCTTAAATGTGTTGGTATAACCACTCTGTAACCGAACATTAATATTTCATCGACAACTGAAAATGAATGACGATTAGCATGAAAGCTTTTCAAAAATGGATCGATTTTTTTTGGCCAACCCTTCTTTAGACAAAAAATTACTTTTTGCAATAAAGCATCATTCAAAGTTTCGCTCTTAACCATTTCACAGTCTAACAGAATGTCATTATTGTTTTTTACATAATTTAAATAACTAGGAACTTCCTCTTCCTCTGATTTACTTTTTTTTATTGGTAAACGTGACAAACAATCTGCCTGATTATCTTTTGATTTTACATAGCAAATATCATATTTAAAATTTGACAAAATTAAAGCCCAGCGTTGCAACCTATTCGCTGCAAACACGGGTATACCGCGATTTTCAGAAAAAATTGCACATAAAGGTCTATGATCTGTATACAAGGTGAACTTTTTATTATATAAGTATTGAAAGAATTTGGTAACGCCAAAAATTATACTGTATGCCTCTTTTTCTATCTGAGGCCAATTACTTTCACTTTTTGTTAAAGTTCTCGATGCAAACGCAATAGGACGTTTTATTCCGTCTATTGTGTGAGATATAAAAGCCCCGACAGCATATGCAGATGCATCCACAGTTAACTGTACAGGCAATTTGGGGTTGTAATGAACAAGTATAGGTGAAGATGATAGCTTATTTTTTATTTCCTGAAAAGATGCTTCACATTGTTCATCCCATATCCACTGGTTACTTAATTTTAGTAAATTGTATAAAGGTTTTAGAATCTGTGAACTATTCTCTATGAATTTATGGTAATAGTTCACAAGTCCAAGAAAACTTTTTAACTGTGTAACATTTGTGGGTGCGGGAGCATTAACAATGGCATCAGTTTTTTCTTTACAAGTATGCAGTCCCTCTTTGTCTATTCTATACCCCAAATACGTAATATTTTGCTTAAAAAATTCACATTTTGATTTTTCTACCGTAAATCCACTATCCTGTAATCTTTTTAAAACGGTTTTAACTCTTTCTATATGTTCAGGTCGATTTTTACCCGTAATGACAATATCATCCAAAAAACAAGCTATTCCTTCTAGACCTTGCAATAATTTTTCTATAATTTTCTGAAATTTTGATGGCCCGCAATGTACCCCGTATGGTAAACGATTGTACATAAAAAGTCCCTTATGTGTACTGATTACCGTTAATTTACGAGATTCTGGATCGAGCTCCACTTGTTGATAAGCCTGAGAGAGATCAAGCTTGGTGAATTCTTGACCACCCTGCAATTTTACAAATAATTCCTCTATACGAGGTAAGGGAAATTTATCAATTTTTAATTCCGGATTAAGCGTTACCTTAAAATCACCGCATAATCTAAGACTACCATTATTCTTTAAAATTGGTACTATAGGAGTACCCCAGTCACTGTATTCCACCGGACTTAAAATATTTAATGAAAGAAGACGATCTATTTCTTGTTCAACTTTTTGTTTCATCGCAAAAGGCAGGGGTCTAGGTTTAAGATACTTGGGAGTAGCATTTTCATTTAACTCAAGCTTTATATAACCCTTATTAAATAACCCTAACTTATTGCTAAACACATGACTAAATTCTGTATACAAATTGTTTACATTTTCCTTAGAGTCTAATTTATTCAAAGTCAAATTAAATTTTACAAAAAAGTCTCTGCCTAACAATGCTGGCCCCCCATTTTCAATAACAAATAGCTCTAACTCATTTTTAATATTTTTATATTCCATATTTACAATAATTCTTCCAACTGGAGAAATTTTATCTCCCACGTAACTTACAAAATGTTTGTCTGTTTTTTGTAAAATTTTATTTGGGAAATATTTATTTTTAAAATCTACTGAACAAACAGATAAACTAGCCCCTGTATCAAGTTCAAACTCTAATTCTTTTCCTTCTATTTTAACAGTTACAAATATCGGCTTATTATCATTAGTTATCAGATTAAACATTTGTTCCACATTATCGGTGTTTATATCCGAATATTCCGAATCATTATCAGTATTACAGTCTAAAAAATGATTACTTACATTGCCTCTTCTTCTATTATGTTCTGTACTCACTCTAACTGGCCCTCTTATATTTCTGTCTCTTTTGCATACATTGGCTAAATGACCTCTTACTCCACAGCGTCGACAATCATAATTTTCGTATATACACTTTCCCGAATGCAACTTTCCACATACACTACACTTGTTCACCGGTCGATCCTGTGCTGTACCTCGTCCAGCATCACTCACATCTCGACCATGTTGGGAGAAATTTGGTCTCGTAGAAAACGCTGGTTGGCTTGAAGTTCTTCTTCGGTCCATAGATCTTCCCCGATGTTGTTTAAGATTGTACACTTCTGGTTCCTCCTTAACCGTAACCCGTATATCCTTGGTAAAATAGTGATTTATACTAGTTTCCTTATTTTTCGCAATTTCTACCGCCTTATCAAAAGTAAGAGTTGTCACATCTTCTTCACATAACCTATCTAATATGGAACCTTCGGGAAAACCGACTATAAAACCGTCTCTCATATAAACATTTATATCTGCTCCAAATTGGCATTTAGCTGCTAACGCTCTTACTCGTGCTGCCCACATTGCTATACTTTCATCTTCCGCCTTTCTTGCAAAAAAAAATTTTCGACGTTCGGGAAATCCATATGTTTTCACTTTAAAATGTTTGTCGAAATTTTCCACTAAGGTTTTGAAGGTTTCACTTTCAGGGTCATTAGGCACACACATGTTTGTAAGTAATTCATAGGCAGTTTGATTTAAACCATATAAAAAATGTGCTCTTTTTGCCGCATCATCCTTTATATCATTTGCAATAAAAAATTGTAACATTTGGGATTTATAAATTGCCCAGTTACTTATGTTAGGATCAAACTCTCGCAACTGTCCTGCTCCAGAAGAAGCCATTTTCACAACCTTTTTAAATTCACTTTTGACTTTTTACAAACTTTTAAATTCACTTTTAATTTAACAATTACAGTTTTTACATCTCGTCGCCACTGTCGTGTTTCTTGTTAGTAGAATGCAACATATTAAATTAATAACACTTTTGTTATTTTAAGCCTGCAATTTATTCTACTTATTAACAAATAATACACCTTTATAATACGCGTGGATTCTCTATATTGAATCGTCCCGCCGTCAGTGCCTATCTATACAAAAACCTCATTCGCACAAAAACTATACCCTATAAAAACAGTCCCACTAATCTTAATCTAAATAAATATATACAATATATTACAACTGGTTTAAAAAAAAAGAAAAAAAGTTAGGTCAAAAATCAAATGCGTCACTTTTTTTGGAACTGAGTGTATTTAAAAACCTTGACAATTTCTATTGGTTTATATGCTATACAATTCTGCAGTGAGTATGACCACTCATCATGTGCATCATTTCTCAATACACGAAAAGGCAGGGTTCACGTAAAAACGTTATATTTCGGAAAGTACCAGCGATAAAACAGTGAACAAAAAAACAAAATGTTTATTAAAAAATGGTTCATCGAATGCAGAATGAATAATTTCTCCATGAATGCGAGAATAATCCACAGGGTGTTTTGAAAACCTGTGAAAAAACTTAGGTTTAAAATTCTCCATTAATTTCCTTGAAATATGGAAGAACTCACCATTGCTTACAATCTGGCTCATAGAGAATGAATTTTGCTATAAACTGAGAAAAAAAATGTTCAAATCGGTCCACCGGTTTAAGAACTAAAGAACTTTAAAATTACCCGAAAAATCGAGTGCGTCACTTTTTATGGAGCTGAGTGTATATAGGTTCCAGCACAAATGAAACTGATAACAAAAAATAATTTGCCCAATTCAGTCAATAACAATATTAATTATTACTAAAAGAATAAGGATCGAAAACTAATATTGTTACAGTCCAGCAAGAACCGCGGGGAGGTATGAGCGACGGTTACAATCTTTTCTATACCTAAATCCACAATTTTTTAGAAGTTTTAAGAGACTTACCTTACATAAGTCTATAATTCCCCTATTTTTCAGCGTTTCCTTCAACGTATCGAGTGTAAAATGTTTTTTGATTCATAAAAATTATAAATTACTTCCCTTATTTCCATTTTAACACCATCACATACATCCAATGTTTTTGGTTTCTTTTTTTTTGTCAAGACAATATTAATTTGTTGGTGCTTAATCCTGCAGATTGTTCTTAACTTATAGTGCATTCTGTGAGTCGGACGAACATACAAATATTTGGGGAGTCAACCAAACTACCACCTCCCCCCGTTTTCGAGGATGCTGAACACGATGGTGATGTGTTTTCTGCTCCCTGAGTTGACCCTACCCCCCAAACGGCCAAAAAACCGCCCCCAAAGGAGGAGAATTGCGTATTCGACGTCTTCCACCGGCAGATCTTATGTCACCCCCCCGTTTTCGATAATGCTGAACACGATGGTGATGTTAATTCTGCTCCCCGAGTTAACCCTACCTTCCAAAACCACCCCCAAAGGGCGAGAATCGTGTATTTGACGTCTTCCAACGGCAAAACTTATGTCACTCCTCGTTTTCGAGGATGCTGAACACGACGGTGATTTTAATTCTGCTCCCCGAGTTGGCCCGACCCTCCAAACGACCTAAAACCACCCCCAAAGGGGGAGATTTGCTTATTTGACGTCTTCCACCGGCAAAACTTATGTCACTCCCGTTTTTGAGGATACTGAACACGGGTGTGATGTTAGTTCTGCTCCCCGAGGCGAACCAACTCTCCGAACGGCCAAAAACTACCCTCCAAGGGGGTGAAAAATGTGTTTCGTGGCAAGAGAAAAATATTACCAAGTCACCTCGACAAATGTTGAAAATGATTTATATTTACGTATAGTAAATAAGTAATTTTATGCATCAATAAAAATGTTTATGATTTAACTTACTTCACTTACCTCATAAAACCGCGCGTCAAAGGGGTAGTTTGTGTCCATTCGAGGGGTTCGCGGGGATCGAGGTGACTTGGTAATATTTTCTCTTATCCAGCACACTCAAAAACGAGAGATGCACAAACGAGAGGTTTTCTCGTTTGTGCACGAAACACATTTTTCACCCCCTTGGAGAGTGGTTTTTGGCCGTTTGGGGGGCTGGTTCGCCTCGGGGAGCAGAACCAACATCACCCTCGTGTTCAGCGTCCTCAAAAACGGGGGGTGACATAAGTTTGGTCGGTGGAAGACGTAGAATACGCGATTCCCCCTCTTTGGGGGTAGTTTTTGGCCATTTGGGGGGTAGAATCAGTTCGGGAGCAGAACCAACATCGCCATCGTGTTCAGCATCCTCGAAAACGGGGGGTTACATAAGTTTTGCCGTTGGAAGACGTCAAATACGCGATTCTCCCACATTGGGGGTGGTTTTTTGGCCGTTTGGGGGGTAGAGTCAACTCGGTTAGCAGAGCCAACATCACCATCGTGTTTAGCATCCTCGAAAACGGGGAAGGAAAGTAGTTTGGTTCTCGGTTTGGTTGACTCCCCAAATACTTGTGTTTTTCGAGGTTTTTTCCGACTCACAGAATGCACTATTATATTTAAAGCTTCAGAAACTCTTTCATGAACCTGTTGAAGTGGTATCAACAGTCCTTCGTTTTCTCTTTCCTTTATAAAATAATCCATTAAATTTAAAACCAACTTTTTTGACTGTTCATTTAAGACGCCCACTTTAGTTGCCATAATTATCAAATGTATTTTTACAATTTAATATTTTCCTAATTAATTATTACCGTCACGAATACACGTTTACCTATTTAATTTTTTACCACTAAAATAATAATCCCGACAGGCTTCTGTCTAGAACTCCTCGAATCCGCAAACTGTATATAGAGGGTGAAAACGTGTGTTTATTGGTTAAAATATAGATATAGGTATCACGCCCATATCAGGTGTTCGGCTTTGTTTGACACCGGCCAGCACCGTAAAATTCTATTTATTTAGCAAGAAATTTAAAATACGAAAGATTGAAGGCGTATTTAGTAATGTGTAATAAATAAAATTTAAATAAAAATTAAAAGCCGTGGATATTCGTCTGAGAATCGGATAAGTAACGTCTGAGAGTTGGTTTTATTTACCTACTTAAGAGACAAACTCGCTCAGAATAATAAAAGAAAAATATTTGGGGAAAATATGTTTTTAACAAAATTCGAGGAACGGATTAGTAAAATAAAATTTTAAGAAGGTACATTTTTTACTTTTAATATAATTTAAAAAAAGTAGAGCCAACAGGATTTGACTTGAATTATTTCATTGCCATTTCATCCACTATTTATCGCAAAAAATAACTTAAACATTTCTTATAAAGACTAATTTAATTCTAATATGAGACGACTGTTAACCCAAATAAATAATAGTTCACAATAACGACTGACAAATTTTCACAGTTTGAGAATCGCTGAATTAATTGAAAACATGGATTATTTATCTCTTTCTTCAGTGGTATGTTGCATATTTCCGTCTCAATGGAGGTGAGCGAGAAGCGAAGCTCGGTAGACATACTTGAACAACGTTTTCGGGCTATTCCTTTAACTTTGTGTGCAACAGAAAATGAAATCGTACGCGCAGTATCAACTCATACAGATGCCAAGTTAAAATATACTCGACTATATGACTAGGCATGGATTGGATAATACCATAGCCCTCTACAGTTTCAAGCCATGAAGTAACAATGGCAACATCGCATTTCCTGTCAATGGTAGTCCTGTTTGTAATTCAGCCATCCCTTACTTTCATGCACTGATTTAAGGATTTTGTTTAGGAAATAAAGTATAAAGATCCCAAAACTTGTGCTATAAATTTATTTCGCCAAAATGAATAATTTACAAATATATAATTCGAGAATATACACTTAATAGGGTAAAATCCACTCTAAATTGCTTGATGTCAATTCATGACTATTTACAAAAACACTAACATTAAAACTTTGATTTACGCTAATACTTGAAACTACTTTTACTTCGCTACTATCAGTATCAGATTCTTCACTGTCGTAGTCAATATTTAAAATGTAAAAATACAAGACATTGTTCACACACACTTGTAATTCCACTTAATGAAGCATCATTTTTTTGGCACAGCCTGCACAAAATATTCAAAGCTTGATATGATGTCATCGGCAAGAAACTGGTCAATATCATTATTTTGCCTTTAGCATCTTGTCTTCTTTCTTCAGGATTACGTCGAGACACTGGCTTAGTTGTAGAAAGATACTTCGGTTGATTGGAAAATATGTGAAGAACTGCATTCTCATTTAAACGAGGATATGTTATTTCTCTTCCTTTTCTTTTTTGGGATTTATTACCACATTCGTTTAAGATATGTTAGTTAGCCTCGTGCGTATTACCTATTATAAAGCTCCATGGTTGTAACTTCTCTGCCTTCAAAGTGCAAACTGCAAATAGCTGAATTTTTACTAATGCAGTAGTCCTCCGTGTGTATAGCTCTAAGCCAATTTATTGCAGCACTGGATCCCAGGGTGTCCCAAACTCGACGCCTCAGCCCTTTAACTCGAAGGGAGGGGGCAATTGAAAAAATACGATATATGGATTTCTTAGACATTAACCCAAGTTACAATTTGCCATGAAACTGGTCACCATAACCTAACGACGGTCGGTGTCGCGACGCCTTGAATATATTTTTGTCCACAAGCACCCTTTTTTGAATGCGGCACTGGAAAGCTTATTTTATTCTGAGTCAAAAATCTAAATACAATTTTTTTATATTTTGAACCGTTTTGAAGATATACCAGATTTTATAATAAATTTAAAATATTGTATATTTCAAAAAAATTACTGTATTTGCATAAAAGGTTCGTATTACTAGTATATAAACAGAAATAAATAGAGTGACGTCCTAGATCGCCAGATCTTACGCCTATGGATTTTTATTACTGAAAAATGAAGTGTGTAAGACCATAATGGTATAGAACATTTGAAAAGGAAAATAATAAATGCATGTAAAAACCTTAATAATGAAACTATTTAGAATGACAACACAGCACGTATTGAAGAGATTAAAATTATGTTTTGATCAAAATGGGGGATATTTGACTTATTTGAGCATATTTTGTAAATGTTAGTTAGCTTTCTGTTATTATGTATTATATATTAATATATGCTTATAATTTAAGAAACCAGTGCCATATTATTATATTAATTATATATTGATAATAAATAAAAATAATTCTAAACTGCTTATTCTATAATAAATATATTCTGACATAAGTATTTGTGTTTATATACTCGTAATACGAACCTTTTACGCAAATACAGTAATTTTTTTGAAATATACAATAATTTAAATTTATTATAAAATCTGGTATATCTTTAAAATGGTTCAAAATATAAAAAAATTGTATTTAGATTTTTGACTCGGAATAAAATAAGCTTTCCAGTGCCGTACTAAAAGAAGGGTGCTTGTGGACAAAAACATATTCAAGACGTCGCGACGCCGACCGTCGTTAGGTTATGGTCACCAGTTTCATGGCAAATTGTAGCTTGGGTTAATGTCTAAGAAACCCATATATCGTTTTTTTTTCAATTGTCCCCCCCTTCGAGTTAAAGGACTAAGGCATCGAGTTTGGGACACCCTGTACTTGCTAGTATACAGCAATGTCGAGGCATCTACAATATAAAAAATAAACGCATATTTAGTGCGCATCATAAGTCTTATGTAATGTCAAAGAATTGGATGCAAACAATTTATAAATTTATAACATCCACTGATAGAAACATGTGTAATTTTGTAACATTTGTCAAATAAAAACTGTATTCATTTATAAATAACAATTTGCAAAGTGTACAATACTATTTTATTTTTGTTTTATAAGTTAAGTTTATATCATTATTATATTATGTTATATTTATAAGAGGTTATAAAATACTGGTAAGTCAATCATACATACCTTTTTAGTGCTTAAATATTTTTATTTAATTAAATTATTATCACTTTTCCTAACTTTAAACATTGTTTGCATCCATTATCTGTCAGATGACGTTTTTACTAAATGACCGTATATAATGCTTTCTTACCTTTGTCCAGTTTAAAAACTTCAAATAAAGCTAAGTTAATGAATTATTAATAATAATTCTTAATAACACAGTACTAAAGTACAAACAGTACAAAGTCTAAAAAGTAATTACTAAACAAACACCTCTGGTAAACAACACGACCAGAGTGGCCTACCTGTCGCGTTGCCAGATTTCAAACTTCATGGCTTGAAACTGTAGAGGGCTATGATAATACGTTTCACAAAAGAAAAAGAAAAAGAAAAAGAAAAAGAAAAAGAAAAAGAAAAAGAAAAAGAAAAAGAAAAAGAAAAAGAAAAAGAAAAAGAAAAAGAAAAGAATATGGATTTACCAGAAATTTTTTTTTTCGGCAACCGTCCACTTGACTACTGGAAATTGCTTAAAATTGAGAAATTTAAATTAACATAATTACATTTTTGCTTTGCACTTTTTATCACATGGATGTATTTATTACATTTTTTATTTTACTAAATAAATTTTTTTATAAAATAAAAATTGAAAAAGTTGAGCCCTGTCCAAAATTCGACTTTTGAACTCTCCCACGGAAAACGGAATTACAAACCACTCGACTATGGCTAGAGTGCGGTAGTTAAGTTCTGACTTTTAAGCCTTGAAAAAATTGTGATTGTTTCCAAGGCGCCGGATTGGCACCTCAGGACCGGTTAGACGGCCCGCGCGTTCTCCGGACTTGATCCCTCTAGACTTTTTCATATGGGGATATTAAAAGTCAAGTATATGAAGAGCCAATAGAAGATATTGCGTAATTATAAATTAGTAAATATTGTGTAATTAATAGACACACATTATTAAGCACACGCTAATGAGGAATTGTTCCATCGCTTTGATATGTGTATTCAAGCAAATGGAAGTAATTTTGAGCATCTATCGTAAATACATATTGTTGTCAAGACGATTTGTTCCTGGTTGGCATTTATAACAGCTCAATGAGCTGACACCCCGCCAGGTTAAATAAAGTCATTTTTATTTATTTATTTTATTTATTCAAAAATAAAAGTGGGTGACTGATTTGTTGTTTTTCCATTTAAGTTTCTCAATTGTCTGTCAAGTGTATTAAAAAAATTTACCACTAGTAAAAAAAATTACCAAGAACCTATATCCAAAAACCAATATTAAAAAAGGTATAGTAATTAAAAAGAATATACAGGGTGTCCTGAAACTCCCGCCTTCCCCTCTAGGTGCTAATTTTTCATGCAAAAATAGTAAGAAAAGTTCCTATAAACATGTGTCCGGAAATGCTTCTTAAGGGAGCTACGGCCCTGTAAGGATTAGGTGTTTTTACTAATCGCGGAAATAATTTGGGACAACTTTATGACACTTGGTTAACTATTTTTAGCCAAAATTAATTTTATCCAGGGGCGGAGAAACGAGGGGTCCGTGTCATTTGTTTCTACATATTAATGTTTCAAGTTGACATTTTACGCAATATTTCGTTTAGACCGCTTTTACTCGAAAACGGCTTGCCATATGGGTAATTGTAAGGAGGACCTTTTTTATGCAGAATTAACCAGGGAATCATAATCAGGGATTAAAATACTAAAAATGTCAACTTGAAACATTAATATGTAGAAACAAATGACACGGACCCCTCGTTTCTCCGCCCCTGGATAAAATTAATTTTGGCTAATACTGTAAAACAAATAACCTTTAATGATCGAAAATAGTTAGTTAGTAGCCAAGTTTCATAAAGTTGTCCCAAATTATTTCCGAGATAATTAATAAAAACACCTATTTTTGCGCCATCTTTAGAGGGCCGTAGCTCCCTTAGGAAGCTTTTCCGGACACATGTTTATAGGAACTTTTCTTACTATTTTTGCATGGAGAATTAGCACCTAGAGAGGAAGGCGGGAGTTTCGGGACACCCTGTATAATAGATACCTACAAAAAAATTAGACAATAAAAAGAAATATCTCAAAAACTATTGTGGATCTGACTTTTTCGAATAAGAGCAATTTTGCATAAAATTTAGTTCTTCCTCGATCGAAAAATATTTTTAAACTGCAGCGCCATCTCTGGTGATAATGTCATAATAGTACATTGCACTTCCTGAAGAAGGCATTAACAATATAAATCTATTACCGTCTACAGAATAAAAATATATTTAACCGCTATAAAACACTTTGACCAAATCATTCACCAGTTCTTACTCTATAAAATCTCAATCTAATAAAGTCTCAATAGAATATGAGTACTTTTTATTCTGGTATTTCGTGAGGAATTCCATGTAGTTCAAATGAAATTTAAGATATAAAATGATTACCTACCTAATAATAATTATGCTTAAAACAATAGTGTAACAATAACCAAAACTGATTTAGAATTTAAAGTAACAAATTTAAATTGTACCTATTGTAATATGTAATTTATATAAAAACATTTATTTAATAAAGTAAATTGCTATTATTACACTCTCTACGACACTCTCCATTTCAGTGGAGCCAGCGTCAACACTTTAACAATCAATACTTCGAAGAAACTCGTCCTAGACCTACTAACATAATTTAGAGTTGAACAGTTTTAGAATATGTTATGTAACGTCTGCGTTGTATTTTGTCTATTACGCAGGAAGTGATTTCTCTTTCTCTGTATGTAAACGTTTATAATGTACTCATCTCAATTAATTGTTCTTTAATTTTTTAGCAGCCCAAATAGAACCAGAGGTATATAAAAGTATTTATATGTATGTATGTAAAAATGTGTTATAAAGACCTTCAATTTTTCCAGTTTTGCATTTTTATAAGGAAATTGTAAAGAAATAATATTGTGATAAGAAAAATTAACAGTGATTTTGACCGAATTTATTGATATTTTCGCCCTTTCTAAATCCAACAAAGCGTTTTTCAATACAATGTGCTTTTTACAGTATTCTATGAAATATTTCTAGATGGATAGATATTTCATGACCTGTCTCAGACCAAGATTAGTTGAATAATATCCATCGGTTAATAAAGATGTGGATGCGGGGCAGTGTGACTGGTGAAAAAACTATACATACAAACAAAAGGTGGTTTACGGTTTAGGCATCGACAAACTGTTGAAAAATGTTAATATTTTACATTTGAGACTATACAATTATATATATTATGTATTACAATATTAATAATTGCATTCGACCATGAACCCGATGAATTCCCTATTTCTCTTTATTTTGAATCGATTTTAATATAATTTGATGTATTCAATAAAAGCTACTAAATACATTAATTCATAATTTGTCAACCTTGGGGTCGCGATCCCATATACAGGTTGGGTAGAAAAAATTAAACACATGTGCGAAAACGTGTCAAGGGGTACCAGGTAATGAAGCACGACTCACTTAGTTTAACACTATGTATTTAGTAGTTTACCATAATAACAATACATTAACAATATATACGAGTATCAGCTCACGAAACGACATAAGGAGGACCGCCGTCCTGCTTGTCACAATGACAGACACCTTCTGCTCGACACTCGATATATCTTCCCGCATATCACGTCTCTCTTTACCGATGCGGCGTTGCCTCGCTTGACCATTTTCACCTTAAAACAGGATACTTATTCCTGACAAACGCTTTTTTCCGGACTAGGCCGGGAAGAATTACCCTTTAATTACTTTAATATTAGCAATTGTTCGAATTTCAATATAAATATTAATTTAAACAAGAATTAGGATGTTCCTAATTCTTGTTTAAATTCTACTTGTTCTACAAATAAACATTATAACGAAACGTACTTTATTGATTTGTTATTCCACATGGTTGCCGAAAATATAGTGTACGCAACACGGAAACTGTTTTTTTATTTTCTTTTTTCTGGCCAAATTCACTAACTTTACGACATTATTCATTGCTTCTAACTTTTGAATTCATTTTCCCCAATTCTTGGTATGAGCTGTAAATTAATTTATTCGAAAAGCAAAAAGTGCATATCTATGCCTTAAAAGTGGTGCCATCTCGCACGAATTTGCGAAAACACATATGCACCTGCGGCAACCTGCAGTCGCGGTAGTTTCTGTTTGACTGCATCATGTCAAACTGATCTGTGCGGGGTGTGGTAGAATCGAGAAATTTTAGTCTGACTGATAATCTTTGAATGCTACTTCAACAGTAATGTCTTCGTTTTCTTCTTCTTCTTGCTGGATATCTCTAAGAAAGATGCATCAGTTGTTTCCTCATCAATATCATAAAAATCCTGATTTGTTGTATTTGATTCAACATTGGAGCAGGACTGTCCTTCACAATTGACTACATGCTGGTGAACAAAATAATTCGACTTTTTTACAGCCACAGTTTGTACTACAATCCTTTTGCAATTGCAAAAAATGGTGTTAAGAAGTTTTTCTGGAGCAGGTGGGAGTAAAGTTTGAAGTGGCTCCAAAGTATTATCTATTAATTTCCAACCCCAGTCTTCTGGGTCCAGTTGATTGCCTAGCCACACTTGAAGTAGATAGTATACTCGATATAAGTGTTGATAAGCAGAAGCAGATGTTGGAAGAAGACAAGATAGTTGCACTCTTTTATTGTTTTGTGTATTTTTTACAAAACTTGAATATCTATAATTATCTATACAATCAATTTTTTTTGGAGCTCCATATATAGCAAGAAGAAAACGAATCCCGTTTGTGATGACTTGTGGAGAAGAGTCAATCTTTTTAAATACTTTTGCGCAATCAATTAAATCATGTTTTTCAAACAATTTTAGTGAACCAAGCTGATAATGACTCTAATGTCCTCATAATTGAAACAGCAATAGAACAATTCAATACAACAAATACAATTATCATTGTTGGTGAAGATGTTGATTTGTTAATACTACTGACTGCACGACTGCAACTGTAAATAGTGCAAAAAGCTGCCTGCAATCATGCAACAAATACACTTTTTCTGAAATCGCTCAGGAATTCTCGGCGCAATTTCAGATCCCAAAATAGCGTATTCTAGTATTTTAGTCCATTGCTAAGCAACCATCAAAAAACGAGTCCCGGACTCGTTTTCTATCTACATTTTAGACAGAAGTAAATAAAATATACTCTGACAAATTTAATTATTGATACAGTTCATCACAGCGACATGCACCGGCCGCACCAAATATTAAGGCAACCTAAAAAGTAAAAACTACATAAATATCTAGATAATTTTAAAATTCTCACATTCTCACGTACCTACCTTATTTATTAAGTACATATGATCTGGTGCTTGAGTAGTAAATGTTTCAAGTTGATCATTTGACAGAACTTTTGACTTCTTTGGTTTATAGCTGTCACCTTGACGTTTTAGGAAAACGCGTAATTTCGAATATTTGATATATAGGGCAAGTTGCTTTATTCACCGGTTGATCCACCAGATGTGTTTTATCTCATTCTAACCTCGGAGATAGAATGAGATAAAACACATCTGATGGATCCACCGGTGAATAAAGCAACTCGCCCATTAATGTCTTCCTGTGTACTAAGTGTTGATCTCAGCATGGGAGTAATTTGACTAACATAAATGCTTTCAACTTTGAAGATAAATTATTGGAATATGCAATCATCATGGCAGTTTCAGATCTGGAGGTCGTGTTTTTTTCGTGGCAATAATCCATGAAAACATTAAAGTCACATTATTTGCAGCTGCCACTAACTAGTGGTGTCCCAAGCACCTGGATGTCATCATCAAATTCATCATTGTCCATTTTAATTTGTAGCACGTATTGAAACGAAATAGGCACTCACATCAATAAACAGTGATTGCTAAGGAAACTATTTCATAAGCAATTAGATTGTAATAAAAAAATGTTATGCACAAGTTTTTTTAATTTATAATAATATTAATTGCGATTTCAGAAAAAATAGTATGTGTAACTCGTAGGAAAAGCACATTCACGGTCGTCCGGGTTAGGCTTTTCCTACTAGGTACACAATCTACTATTTTGCAAGTGTTGCACACAACATTTTTTCTGCGATCGAATTAAATAGATTTTTTTTTTAAATTTTATTGAAAGAATATTACATTAACACAAAATATTAAAATAGCTATATAGGATTCGTGGGGTCAATATAAATAAATAAGAAACTAAATCATGCCATATGAAACACGTGTCCGTAGCTGCACCAGTTTCATCTTTTGGGGTATATGGCACGATTTAGTTTCTTATTTATAAATATTAAAATGTCAAACTGACAACTAGAGAAATTGTCACTGTCAAACGCCATCCATACTATGAATAAACTTTCGCTACCTAGTAACAAACTTACTTTTTGCTCTAGTGCAAAAAGTAAAACTTTTTGCGCTGTAAATAGTGCAAAAAGTTAAATACTCTTTGCACGATTGTAGAAAAAATAACTATTTCCTAACTAGCACGGAAAGTGGTACTTTTCAAGCAGTCGAGCGCAAGAATGACAGTGACGGCATGTGTTAGAAACCACATTCCTTCTACGAGTGTGATGAAAATAAAAAAAAAAAAAGAATAACATGAACATTTATTCTAATGTAAAAGAAAAATATATCGTCTAATATTAATTGTTGTTAATAATGTTTATATTAAATTTTCGAAATACTGCCAAGAATGCTTCCGTTGATAAATCAGAAACTAATTCTAAATGGACGGCTTTAGTGGTGAAACAAACACAAACATAAATAACCCAACCAACATTTATTGTCAAGATTACGTTAATTCGTCCTACTAATAGGTCAGAATTTCGGTTTGACCAATTTGGTGATAGGCATTTATCTCAAATTGAAGTGGTGAAATTAAAGTAAATTCGAAGTAAAAAATAGGTAAGCTAGGGCATTTTGTTCATGAGGTTAAAGACATTTAAAGGTAACATAACCCTGTCAGTAAGTCAAGTTGTGGTAATTTTAAGGTAATTACTCCTTATTTATTGCCTAAATAATATAGCTATTTACCCATACCACAAAAACAAGAGAAGGGGAACTTAAAATTTTGGTAAATAATTACAAAATATTAGTAGACAAGGCTAAGAATTCTAAAAATTAGGTTCTAACGGCAAATCGTGTAACAATTGATTAACAGGCGAATCCTCTGGTTTTTGGGGTTGCGGAATAGGGGTGTTAATAGTCCAAATTTTTAGTCCTTATGCCTCAAATTCAAGATGGCGGCCAAATTTTTGGGCTTTAATTATAAAATAAATATTTCTTGGGCGATTTTGACAAGATCGGTGTCGATATATATGTTTTTGGGTATGTTGAACACGCCTATGCCTGTTAAAACCTCAAATTCCCAATCCTTGTGTGTTAAATCCAAGATGGCGGCTCGTTATAATTTTAAAATAACACAAGCGCGAAATAAAATAGAAAATTATAATTTTTTAAAAATCGATCAAAACTGTAATAAGTGTCTAACAATACGTCCAATTTGTAGGGGTAGACTGCAGATTCGTTTGCAGTGACAATGAATAGGGTTCGAGGTGCAATGATATTAAAGGCTTCCCAACTAGCAAGCAAGCAAAATAGACCAACTGCATAGGCAGAATAACTATGCGAGGTCAAGAATTACTTAATTTCGTTTCAATCATTTAGTATAAAGTAATAATTCGCAAAAATCAAACAGATGAATAACTAGGGGAAGCTACAAAATTCATTGATATGTGAAAACGATAACAAAGGACATGATGGGCAAAAATGTCAACGGATGACCAATTTCATTCATGACCCACTGACCTTGTAAGTAAGAGTTAGAAATTACCTAAACCTTACCTCAAAAATACCCGCAAAGTTCATAGACGTATGAAGTAATTTTGAAAGCCAAATTAACAAAAATTTTACCTAAAAAATGTCTTCATAGCCCATAGGTCTATTAAAGATATTCAGCAAAGTAAGAATTTGCCACAAATTGATCTCAAAAATGACCTCTTAGTTATATACATAACAAGTCAATTAATAGGTTGCAAATTGCTTAATTCTAACCACTTAATTTTAATATTTTAGAAAACATTTGACAAAATAATTAACATTCAGTAACCATAGAGTCGAAATTACCATGGGTATTGACCTATTGGAAATACTGACAATAGACACAGTCGAAATTACCAGTAAAAATGTACCAAAAAGCATTTTGGTCTTGTGTCTTCAAAGGCGAGCTAAACCACAAACTTCATCAATCGACAGTTGACAATTCACAGTTGTTGAAAATGAAGAAATAAAAATAAAATATGGAGAATAATAAAGAAAATTGAAGCCGTACCGATATTACACAAGTTAGGGCTATAAGGAACATAGGTGGCAATAATAATGGCAAGACAAGGACTCAAGTGACAAATACAGAATCTGATGTGGCAACCATGACATCTGTAACTACTTTTGTTAAAAACAATTATGAATTCAGTCAAGCAACAGATTTTCATAATAACTATAGTGTATTTCAAGATGAGTTTGAGGTAAAAAATGTCCCGAAAGTAGATTCCTTAATAAAACTGCTGCGACAATTTTAAAATATGCCATTATGTTAGATGTGTTTATGATAACGTAGTAGTTCACCAACACACCTAACCACTAGGTCACGAAAATTACTATACTGGGACATTCGACCTAACAGTCAACAAATTGACCTATTTTATGACTTACTTTAAAGTCTATATTTCTTAAATAGGAAATATGGACCCCAAAATTGAAAATATTGGTTATATCGTCTTCGGTCTAAGAAAACTTGTTTTATAGGATCATATTCGAGAACTATTAGACTTTCAAGTCTAATATGTAAAAGACTTCATATTTACTGGAAAAATATACCTCCATCCGCCATATTGAAAAAAATGGGCACATTGTTTTGAAGTTGATATTTAAATTGATTGTTTTGCAAAACATACTTTCAGGAACTTAAATAAATCATATTTTGACGGCCAGAAATCAATTGGACGTATTGTTAGACACTTATTACAGTTTTGAAAGATTTTTAAAAAATTATAATTTTTTGAATATGTATCTTGGTTACTATTAACTTTTGGACTAAGGTAAGTTTAGCTAAATCGCAATATTTTTAAGTTCTAAATCTGCTGTTGGTCTGTGTACCATTACTTATGAATCACCCTGTATATATATTCGTCTACAGAGTGTCCCGAAACTCCCGCCTTCCCCTCTAGGTGCTAATTCTCCATGCAAAAATAGTAAGAAAAGTTCCTATAAACATGTGTCCGGAAATGCTTCCTAAGGGAGCTACGGCCCTCTAAGGATTAGGTGTTTTTACTAATCTCGAAAATAATTTGGGACAACTTTATGAAACTTGGTTAACTATTTTCGATCATTAAAGGTTATTGTTTTACAGTATTAGCCAAAATTTATTTTATCCAGGAGCGGAGAAACGAGGGGTCCGTGTCCTTTGTTTCTACATATTAATGTTTCAAGTTGACATTTTACGCAATATTTCGTTTAGACCGCTTTTACTCGAAAACGGCTTGCCATATGGGTAATTGTAAAGAGGACCTTTTTTATGCAGAATTAACCAGGGAATCATAATCAGGGATTAAAATACAAAAAATGTCAACTTGAAACATTAATATGTAGAAACAAAGGACACGGACCCCTCGTTTCTCCGCTCCTGGATAAAATTAATTTTGGGTCATACTGTAAAACAATAACCTTTAATGATCGAAAATAGTTAACCAAGTTTCATAAAGTTGTCCCAAATTATTTCCGAGATAATTAGTAAAAACACCTATTTTTACGCCATCCTCAGAGGGCCGTAGCACCCTTAGGAAGCATTTCCGGACATATGTTTATAGGAACTTTTCTTACTATTTTTTGCATGGAAAATTAGAACCTAGAGGGGAAGGCGGGAGTTTCGGGACACCCTGTATATCATCCAACAAAGTCAAAACTGAAAGCTTAGATAATCTAAACAGTTTTATGAATTGTTTGTCGGATATTAGATTGAAATAAGGGTCTCCTTCTGCCAAAAATCCCTTTCTACTGGATTTTCCACATCATGTTTTTGGACTTCCACATTATTTAATTTATTTAAAGGGATAAGTTTATCCATTGCTCTGGATAAAATACACACAAATAATAAATAAAAGGATTATGGGACTTAAAACTAGAATCTCTGCCAAAATTAAAACATAACCTCGAACACGTTACAGTAGCAGAGCGCATGAGCGATGTACAAATTCCTAATAGAATATGCATTTCCCGTGGGTAAACACCAAGTGAATATATTCCACTACTTTCTGAAGGAAATTATTCTATCGGTAATACTCGAGAATGCGAAAACAGGTTTCCTATGAGTTGGCCGCCATATTTCCTATGGGAATAAAGTGGAGAATTGAGCCCCAGGGGTACTTTTTGAAGAGATAAATAATAATTAGCGTTACTTGGTTCAAATTCCAAGGATACTATTCTTGCAACAATGGTATCCTTGAATTTTGAACCAAGTTCAGCTGAACTTTCGCTGAACTACTTTTACAACTGGCCCGTAAACCACACCGATCTACCCTAAGATCGGACAATACGCCGTAATACAGGGTGTCCCAATATTCAGTCTACATGGAGTTACCACAGATTCTCGAGGTTAAAATAAGTCGATTTAACTAAACTTACCTCTATACAAAGTTGCCTCGTTTAGCCGCTAGAGGGCATCAAAATTGACAAGGAATTCTAGTTTTGTGCAAATAACTTTGGAACGCCCTGTACGGTTTTATTGAAATTTGGTATGCTTCAGATGGCACTTTATGATACCATAACCGAAGTCGTCGTTTTAGCAGAAGTGCGAAAAAGTTTTTCGTTTTTTTGGATATTCATTTTGTACTTTTATTTTTATTTATGAGACATTTGTTAGCTTGTATTAAATTGTAATAAATAATTACTGAATTATAATTATTATAAAGTGAATTTTTACTATCATGGCATAGCTGATTTTTACGATTTAACGATATGAATTGTGGTTTTCGTAAAATATTAAATATTGGCACTATCAGTTAAAATTTTTGTGACATGTATTATATCGTTGGAAAGAGAAAAAATAAACGGAATTAATGGTGTCATGGCCTACTTTGAGATTTGTTCTTTTAATTTTTGCATAAGAGCGTATGTCAAAGCCAACTGCGTTTTTCGAATTTTTTGATACATATTATTATTCTTATTGTCTTTGCCGTCAACTATCATCCCTTTAACTTTTTTCGTATCTCCTCAAATAAGGAAGCTATAACCGTTTGTAGTTTTCCTACTTTTCAGGTTTTTGTAATATATCTCACAAAGTAGGCTATGGATTTCTAATTTCTTTTTACTGAAATATAGCTCACAAAAAAATGGGATTACTATTTCTAAAACTTTATTCCTCAACAATAGATATTAAGCGAGATATTTGGTGTGGCCCTCGTAAAATAGACATCCTGTATATTTGAAATCACAAAAAAACAGATTTGAAAAATGTACAAACATATAGGGTGTTCCATTTAAAAAAATGTAAGTTAGGTTTGTCCCGCTTTTATGAAACACCCTGTATATTCTTTGCAGGGGTTTTAAATGAGTTTATTTATGACTGATGGTCGAGATGGTAGAGTACCTGCCTCTCACCCAAAAGTCCCGGGTTCGAATCCCGGTCGTGGCAATGGAAAATACTGTGAGAGGGATTTTTCCATTATACACGGATATTGGATGTGTGTCCCTTGTCTTTAAATGTGTAGCCCCCTCCCGCACAAGGCTCAGCCTTCTGGGATAAAGGGGGTCGTAATTACATGTGGTGTATTTATTTATTATTATTTATTTATTTGATTCACTACAACTTTCATTTGAAACATTTTTTCCTAACTCGAAAAATAAAGAAAATATAAGGGTGGGCCTTTTCGTTGGATAACCCTGTACAATACATTAAATGAAAAAGATGTGTTCTATTTTTTTTGAGAATTATTGCTGAACGGTCATTTTTAAAATATATCTCAATACCCTAAAACTCATTAACTAGGAATATTTTACTGAAGCATATTTGGTTAAATTATCATATTTTGAGCCAAAGAATCTCCAGTTACTCTATATCTCATTCTTTATGACTCACCCTGTATAATAATATAAATGAAAAAAGCTGTTGATAAAATACAGTATGTCAGATTTTACTTCACGTTAAGACATCAAAGTTGATTTCTTAGTCCGGATACTTGCTTCTAAATTGCTTAACCAACAACAATAAGTACTGCCTTTGTTCTTCATCTTTTGTATGAAGTTTATTGTTTTCTTCCATTAGTGCAACCCCACCTTCAGCTACGTCATTAATAACTTTAAGTGCATTAGTTATTTCCTTACTTTTCTTGTAGGATTCATTTTCTATCCAGTAGTTACATCTGTTTGAAAAAATTTTGATGGTAGATCTAGGGCCTTGATAAATGTCAGGATACAAAATCTTGCAGGTTTCTTTTAAGAAAGACGTCTGGATCAATTTGGGCACGTTTCAATGGTGCGTAGTTATTATTGTATTCATTTTTTAAAGCATCTAACATTTTCCTTTTAGTTTCTTCAGGAACGTCGTCATCAAGAAATACAAATGCAACAAGCTTCTTCTGATAGGTACCACAAATGTCGGGAGAGATTTTTTCATTGCACACTTTGAAATGATTTTTTCATTGCGCACTTTGAAATTTCCTCAATTACACGCACTTCCATACTCTTTTAAATTTCTCAAGTCATTTCTAGAGGCGGTACAAGCAGATGGTGCTTGAAACCAGCTTTCACAACAAATGATCAAATGTTACGAATTCCCGCTTCTTCTTGTTTGGAAAGTTTGATATGATCTTTGAATAAATGTATCTTGAGCAAATAAATTGCTTTTGCTATCCCCCGGGCTCGAGGCATTCCCCCGGGCGCTCCAAAGTGTATACCTTGTTCTGGCTGGCACTCCTCCAAGGAATATGATGGTGAGCTCTAAAAGAGCTTGATCGATCGAGTTTCACAAACCCTTAAATCGCTTAAACATCATGATGTCAGGCCCTGCTGAAACTCCAAATGACTTAGTAACAATTGTCTCAAGCATAATATCGAGGATATGACGACGGCAAGCCAACCAAAGCATTTTTTTTCATATTTTGCTGTAGAACGACACACTCCACTATGTAACCCACCAGTATTCACCAAAGTTGTATCAAAACTCATTCATTTCATTTGGTCTGTGATTACCCACGATTCCAGTGTTTCATTAACAGCACAAGCTATTGCTTCCCCTGTTCCTGATTGAAATTTTCTTCTTTTTTAGATGGCCATTTGACCAACAAGCCAAATATACGTAGATGTTCTCGTCGCAATGGGACCTTTACTACTAGTTGTCGTACTTAACACAGCTGCACAAACACTACTCACAGCAGTAGTTGAAGTTGACAGGAAACTGAGCTCAAGTCAGGCTCTGCATGGCAATGCGAAGCGCGCGTCTGGATATGAAACACTCCTGTCTTAACATGAATGCTACTAGGTGTGTCTGTCCCTATTCAGTGAGTTATGATTGGTTGAGATGAAAGGGGGGACAATGTACTGCCCTATTTTATTAATTTAATTGATGATCAATGTAATTTTGGTGTTTACCACTTTGATTTATTTTGATAGAAATTTTGGAGAAATTCCTCGATTATCTTGAAAATTCAAAAATTGGTAGCGACCCCTAAAACATTTTTTTTTAAATTTGAAATTTTTATGGAAGTTTTTTTTATATCATAGAACAAAATAAGTGGGTGCCCCGGGTGAATTTTAAAAGTTAGATTTTAAAAAGCACCCTACCTGTATACATGAACACCCTGTACAATTGTATGGGTTCATAATACAAGGGTAGTTCGCATCTGGTTAAACGAACACTTTTTTCTTCTGCATCCATTAGTACACTAGCTGACACGATCTCCAAACCTGACAGGATTAGTGAAACAAAAACCGAACTAAAAAGTAAAAAATAAATTATAGTTTAAAAAAACTAAAAAAAACACGCTGTAAAGGGAAACTGAACTAAAAAGTAAAAAATAATGTTTATCTACTAAGATTTTGTTCAACAGTGATAAATATTCCACCAATTTAATATAATTAAATGTTTTTACTAAGTTTAAATTAAGAATCAAGTGATTGACAAAAAATAATTTTATTGTAAAAAAGCGTGGGGTGCATGATATCAATTGTTATAGATATTTCTTTCATTGGTAGCTATTGATTAAAGTAGAGTTAGTACCCCACGCTTTTTTACAATAAAATTATTTTTTGTCAATCACTTGATTCTTATTTTAAACTTAATAAAAAGCATTTAATTATATTGAGTTAGTGGAACATTTATCACTGTTGAACAAAATCTTAATAGATAAACATTATTTTTTATTTCGGTTTCCCTTTAAAGCATGTTTTTTTAGTTTTTTAAACTATAATTTATTTTTTACTTTTTAGTTCGGTTTGCTATAAAAGCTTGTTTTTTAGTTTTTTTTAAACTATATTTTATTTTATCCTGATGATCCTGGTGAGGACCGATAACAATACAATAATTTGACAACTTTATCCTAGTCATCGGAAATTTTTCAATTCAATTTTTTTTCGAAATTTTTCAATTCATTTTTTTTTGTAATTTTTAAAATCAAATTTTTTTCAAAATTTTTCAATTCAAATTTTTCCAAAAATTTTTAATCTATTTTTTTTTGAAATTTTTTAATCCAAATTTTTTTTTTAATTTTTGAAATCAAAATTTTTTTGACATTTTTGTATTGTATCGATCCTTGATAAGTGTGCAAAGTTTCAGTTTGATCTGACGTTTTGGAGTGGGTGAAAATCTCGTTGAAAGATTCCGTTACATACAAACAAACAAACAAACAAACAGGTGAAGCTAATAAAAGCGTGTTAAAAAGTGCACAAAAATTCTCATAACAATGAGATGAACTATGCACCAGTATTCGGCACCAGGGTCGATCTGAAGATTTATATAGGAAACCTTGAACAAATTAGAGACAAGCTGAAATTTGGTATATACGTTTGTATTGGGGTCCTTAAAATACCACCAAACCCCACCGGTAATCCGCCGTGCCTGTCACCCTTAAACAACCCCCGAAAGGGGTGAAAATCGGGCTTTTTTTAGTTTTTTGGCAATATTTTAAAAACAAAGCTATATACGAAAAAATATGAAGACAGAAAAATTAAAGAGTATAAAATTTCCTATAAAATTACGTTTAGCAGATATATTTTGCTTTACCAGTGGCGGAGTTATGATATTTTTAATAACTGGGTATTTTGTAAAAATACTCCGTAGCCATTACTTATTGGATTTTGACATTAAATATACATAACAATATATATCGGTATTTTGGTAAATACATTTAATACATCCTTACGTCAATAAATTAGAAATAAAAAGCATACCAGTGGAGTAGGTGTTCTATATTTCTAATTTCGTACATTATTTTGTATTAGCTAATAGAACTTTAACATTTTACGTTCCTATTAAATGTAACAAAATAATTATTTTAAATATCCGTGGAATTTCTGTTAGAGAGATTGAGAGGAATTATTTTTATATTAATAATATTTAGGACATAATACCGCATAGCCCCAGGGTCGATCTGAAGCTTTATATAGGAAACCATGAACAAATTAGAGACAAGCTGAAATTTGGTTATATAAGTTTGTATTGGGGTCCTTAAAATACCACCAAACCCCACCGGTAATCTGCCGTGACTGTCACCCCTAAACAACCCCCGAAAGGGGTGAAAATCGGACTTTTTTAGTTTTTTGGCAATATCTTAAAAACAAAGATATACGAAAAAATATGAATTAAAGAACATACAATTTCCTATAAAGTTACGTTTAGCAGATATATTTTGCTTTACCAGTGGTGGAGTTATCGTATTGTAAATTCCAGTATATTTTAACAAAATACACACTTCCCACAAAATAATTACGTTACATTAATATATTTTACGTCCTTTACACCAAAACAGATTAAAACTATAATAATACATAAAATATGAGTTTTTTATGTAGTAAGTAGCACAGTTGCTTTTTCTTAAATAAACTAAAATACTTACAGGTTATGTTTAAGTAAATGAATGTAATGTATGTTTTTAATTACTTATTATCCAATATATTTTATCTGCATGTTGAGATGTCGTCTTCCGCCTGTAAATCCTCAACTGCCCCATTAAAACAGCTTACGACATGAGCATGCACTTTTGCAACCACCTGATGAACAGTTGCAAGAAATTTCTTTAAAGAACCCTTTGGGGTCTATATCTTGATCCATCTGGACTGGAGAGATTCCGGAATCACTAGAAATCCATCCCCAGTCCTGGAGTGGTAAGCTATTATTCAACCATGCTTGAACCTAAAAGTTAATAATACGCATGTAAATAAAATATGTATGTAGAGTTGCTGGATGAAATGTCCTATATGCATGGTACTGAGCTGCATTTATGATCGGTGGAAGTGAAGCCAGATTAAAATATTTATTTAAACTTTGCTTTGCTACATACTGCTGGTAGAGAATGTATCTGACGTTATTCAAATCGGCACTTGTTCTATTTTTGACGTATACGGAAATAAGAAATGTCGAAATAAAGGTCCTCAATCTGTCTTTGGATATATTTGGATTGTAAAATTCTTCAAGAAGGTCAACCAACTTCTTCATTTTCACAGTATTGACCAAATTCATTTTTCCCCTGGTAAACAGGCCAGATGTAGTATCACATCCGGAAATGGCGTGCATGGCAATAATAATAATAATAATAAACGTCTTTATTGATGGGTGAAGTTTAGTACAAAATACTATTCTTACACTTTATTTATTTATTTATTTAATATTTATTAAAGGTCCCAACTTATGCTGCAACTTTGAAGTATTAGTAATTTTATTTGGTTTCGAACTTCTTCCTGGGGGTAGCATATACAAATTTTGTTTAGCGTAATGGAGTCGTATCGAGAATATACGAAGAGAGCATACATACAGGGGCGAATGGCGACGCGGAAAAATACTCAGCTGCCTTGACATACGGTATATGTCCTTAATATTATTAATATAAAAATAATTCCTCTCAATTCGTAACAGAAATTCCACGGATATTTAAAATAATTATTTTGTTACATTTAATAGGCACGTAAAATGTTAAATTTCTATTAGCTAATACAAAATAATGTATGAAATTAGAATATAGTACTCCACTGGTATGTTTTTTATTTCTAATTTATTGATGTAAGAATGTATTAAATGTATTTACCAAAATATCCATATACATTTTTATGTATATTTAATGTCAAAATCCAATAAGTAAAGGCTAGAGAATATTTTTACAAAATACCCACTTATTAAAAATATCATAACTCCGCCACTGGTAAAGCAAAATATATCTGATAAACGCAATTTTATAGGAAATTTTATGCCCTTTAATTTTTCTATCTTCATATTTTTTCGTATATAGCTTTGTTTTTAAGATATTGCCAAATAACTAGAAAAAGTCCGATTTTCACCCCTTTCGGGGGTTGTTTAGGGGTGACAGGCACGGCGGATTACCGGTGGGGTTTGGTGGTATTTTAAGGACCCCAATACAAACCAAATATACCAAATTTCAGCTTGTCTCTAATTTGTTCATGGTTTGACTGGATCGACCCTGGGCTAAAGACATTACTTCCCAAGAACGGAGAAAAGTTATTAAAACCATCTGAAAAAGTGGCTCGATAATGTGTTGTGTTTGGATGGTGGTGGTTTAGCGGAAGTTAATTAAGTTGTTCCTATTAAATTTTGATAATTTCTTGATTCTAGTAATATACCTATTTGTAAAAATGACTTATTGATATTTTAACTACTTGAATAAATTAAATACTAAAAATGAATATTTTTCTCAAAAAATTGTATACCGGCGAAGTTTACAATTCAATTTTTTTAGGAAAAAAATAATGAATTCTGTTGATTTGCATAAATGACAAAGTTAATATGAAAAAAATTGAGGAATATACGAGGGTGTGTAGGCGAGATGTGATACACTGTATGTGTACTGTCTTTTTGTTGTTACCCTTAATTATTAACTCCTTGACATGAAAATAATAGACTTAGAGCCTCGCTTAGAGCGTTTCATATGTGTAAAAGGAAATCAATTTACCTTTGAATGAAAATTCCTGAAATGCATTGTTCTCTGTGTATATATGTTTTTGTTATGTTTAATGTGTGAAAGTATTTAAAACGTGTTTTGAAAATTTTCGTTTAATTTCAGATGGAGGTTCTGATGAGGGAAACGGAATGCCAGGTGAATATGCATTTTTTTTTTTAATATGAAAAACTGTTCATGTGCATGATAAAGTGTAGATAACACTATTAAATATGAAATTTATTTTAATAAAAAAGAGCGTTTTTATAAACATGTAGTATGTTGTATAAATTTTTTGAATTATAATAAATTTAGAGAGCAGAGCAAATGAAGAGATAAGCAAACAATTTTGGGTGAGTATCTCATTATGACACTGACGATGTTATTGTTTACATACTTCGTTTCATTGTTCTATTAGTCGAGTCGATGAAGCCTACAAACCGGCGAAACTTTGTCTATGTGCACTTTTTTTATATGATGAATGGTTTTTTTATTATTTCGCGGCAATGTTTTAATTTTGCTCCGAAATTGCTTATTTTCTCCTTTTCTATAAATACAAAATACTAAAGTTGTAGCTCTAGAAATAACCTACAAAATGTTTTTTTTTAAAATTGTTTGGCTGGCATGAATGCCACAACCTGTAGCGCGACGGAAAAATCGACATTTCGGTGCACACATGATGGCAAACTCGTTTCCACACGGCCCGAGAAGTAGAGTCCTTGGTCGTTTTTTGTACGTTGTTTCCCCAGGAGACCTAATCCACGGTTTGCTGTTACATCACATTATTCCTGATGCTTTTTTGTAACTTTTTGTTCTCCTTCTTTTAGTTGATTCTGCTGCCGTAGAAATTTCTTCGTTTTCGGTGTTTTCTGTTTGTTTATTTATTTATTTATTTGCTCTGGCAACCCAACAGAATGAATTAACATTACCAATTACAGGGTTACACATTAAATTACAAAAAAAATACTTAAGTGACACATGACTTAAACTAAATACTAACTATTTACTAATTAATCTAAAAAGCATAGAAAGGTACTGAATTATGGCATTGAGTATATAATATAAAGAGGCGCAACCGTCAAGGGGCCGAGATTTTAGTGTTGTATTTTTTTGCCAATAACTACCGAATTATCAACAATATTTAGGGCTATGCAACCGAATTACAAATACCTTCTCGTAACACTAAAAATTGATAACAATCCTGAAGCTATTGGCAAAAAAATACAATACTAAAATCTCAGCCCCTTGACGGTTGCGCCACTTTACATTATTTATTTACTCAATGATTATATTCATTTCAAACTCACCCGCAACACAAAAAACGTCGGCATGCCTGATGATCTTTATCACCTAAAGACGCCGACGCCCTTTATGCTGCAAGTAAGTTTGAAATTAACATTACAAATGTTTATAAAATACTAACAACTAACCAACCTAAAAACAAAGAAATGAAAGGTGATGAATTACAAATGGTTATACGAAAGGAGCTAGTACGAAAAAACATTAATGGTTAAATGTTTAACAGATGACATCGGTAGAAAAAATATATCAATGTGCCTAAAAAATAGATTGTAATTATATTGCAATATTTGCAATTGATAAATAGGAGAGTTACATGCAGCGTTTGTATGGTAAGTCGGTCTATAGGATACATGATTAGATCAAAGTTTACTAATCCTATAAGTTACCTCACTCTACGAAAGGCGCGAATCCGCCTGCCCCACTTCTCGGCTCGCCTACCCCTACCTCTTGACCCCCGCGTCCTCGGTAAAAGGTACCAGGGATCCTCTAGCATCACTCTAACATGTACACAGTGGCACTCGTTCACTCTACGAATGATTTGTACTTACTCATCCCTTTTTTATTTATATAATATCTGACCGCAATTATTACGCTCTCAAACATTTGGAACACCCTAGCACAGGACACATTTTTCTGTGACCTAGGTATGTACAGGGTGATTCACTTAACTTTCCCACCCCACTTTTCTCCGTTATTTTTGCAATTACAAAAAAAATATTATAACAAAAATTGTAGAACTTTTTCTGAAGTTTTTAAATATGGTATCAAAAAAACAATTGAAAAACAAATTATGAAGTTACAGATATAACTTGCATTTTTTTTAATGGAACACCCTGTATTTTATTACATTTTTCGACATAAAATTTTATTCTGATTTCGACAATATAGCACACCTGGTACTTATTTGTAATACTTTCCGAAATATTTGCATTTAAATATATAAATTATAGACAATATCGCATATTCGAGTATGCTCTGATTTTAATAACATTATTGTTTTTAATTTGTTAAACTAAGTTATATTTATTTTGTGTTAGTATAACTCTTATTTGTTTATTTTTGTTACTTGTTTATTAATTTATAATTAAATACTATTAAAATCAGAGCATACTCGAATATGCGATATTGTCTATAATTTATATATTTAAATGCAAATATTTCGAAAAGTATTACAAATAAGTACCATGTGTGCTATATTGTCGAAATCAGAATAAAATTTTATGTCGAAAAATGTAATAAAATACAGGGTGTTCCATTAAAAAAAATGCAAGTTATATCTGTAACTTCATAATTTGTTTTTCAATTGTTTTTTTGATACCATATTTAAAAACTTCAGAAAAAGTTCTACAATTTTTGTTATAATATTTTTTTTGTAATTGCAAAAATAACGGAGATAAATGGGGTGGGAAAGTTAAGTGAATCACCCTGTACATGACTTAGCGCGCTGACTGCGTTTTTAAACGTTGCTAATACACTCGGTATCCGTATTATCAGGAATCTAGCATCTCGAAAGACGCTCCTAAAAAGTCACACCCACCACTCGAAGATATAGTTTTGAAAAAATTTGTACATTGTCCGGAATGACCTTGCGCATCTAAATATAGAGGGCGCCATTTTGTTCGCAATTGCAAAAAGGCGTAAAAAAAAAAATTCCGAAATTTTTTAGATTACTGAAAATTTATTAATTTTGTCTTTATACCGCATTCCCAGACTTATTTTTTAATATTTCAAAGCAATTGAAAGTTTGTTCTTTCTAGATTCAGGTTTTGATAAGTTATTCTCGAAATTTTCATTAACAAATGCTACATAAATTGTTTAAACAATGCGTGTCAGAAAAGTGCAATGTAAATTTCAGCATTGAGTGATTTTGAAAACTATTACAGATAGATGCATACTTCTATGATACGAAATATGCAGAAAAGAATGGAGCAATTTTTAGTCAAAGAAATATCTGCCTTGCTTTATCCTCATAAGAAATATGATTATTTTTGTACAGCGCTCCGTTGTTTTCGCTACCGTTTTAAGTGTGTGCAATATCCAGTCACTCACGTCAGCGCATCGCGCGCGCTCTGGATCAGTGACTATTGACGATATACACTGTGTTTACAAAACCTTTACAATGCTTTCTTAGTGTACCTATTACTTTTTAGTAAATATTATCATTTTAACATGGACAATAAAACAGAGACATTTAAAGATTAATTTACTTGGGAACAAAAATTATTATAACAACTTAAAATATTTAGGTAGGTAAGAGGTATGTAAGAAAACAACTAAATGAACTTAAATGTACTACTTGGGTGGGCTTAGAAAAATGACAATATAGAAGTAATATACAATACATTATGCGTGTCTAATAATCTGAATTAACACCTAATATTAGTACATTAAACAAGTTTAGAAGAGCAAAGTTTTACTAAACGAATATAGTGTTTGAGTACGAGCGAGCGCAGCGAGCGAGTAGCTGAAAAACTAGGTATATGAGTTTAGTAAAACTGCTTTTCTTACAAGATTTGTTTATACTATTTTTTCACATTTTGTGTTAGTTAATTAATTATAAGCAAATAGTGATCGATATAAAAGCATTACAAAGTTTTAAATTTAAAAAAGTCATAGTAGGTACTTGTTTCCGTAACCATAGTAACTGACACGGCTTTGTTTATTTATACAGGGTGATTCATAAGTAATGGTACACAGACCAGCAGCAGATTTCGAACGTAAAAATATTGCGATTTGGCCAAACTTGCCTTAGTCCAAAAGTTAATAATAACCAAGATACAGGGTGTCAAAGTTAAAATTTATTTTTTAATTTTCTTTTGTAAATTAATGAATTTTCATATTTTTCTTGTGAAAATTTATGAGTGGGGATTATTTGGTGTGTGAAATCATAATACACCTTCAATTTTGGTATAACTCCTAGAGGACGCTACGTATGCTGCGATTAATGTGTAAAGATGACCGTAACTTTTTTCACTTATTAATTTCATTCTTCTATCATTTCCTAATAAAAAATGTATACTTGTTTCAAGTCTCTAAATACAACAGTTTTTGAGAAAAGTGCAAATCAAAAATTCTGTGCGTATTCATTATGCACTGTAAAAAATTATTTTTAAAAGTAGGCGTTGAGATACAGCATTATCAGAGTAAATAAAGATAAATATTTATCAAGCATGCATAAAAACAAAAAGTACCTGTCAAACAACCAATCTTTTAAACATTAATTAATTGTTGTAGAAGTGTTGTGTTTTTTATTTCTTTCTAAATTTTTTTTAATATCTACCTAAAAACTGATCGCCACGACAAGCTTTTATATCATATAAATTGTATAATGTAATAAATTGGTGGGTTTGATTTAATTTAAAGTTTATGTTCTTCTTTTTAGAGCATTTAAATAAAAGCTTGTTTTTAAAAATGTTTTTTTACTATTAATTTATTTTTTATTTTTTAGTTTTTTTCGTATTCTTCTCAGCAAACTCTTTTAACTGATACCCATATTATGGGGGTGCATAAAAAATAACTAGCCCGCCATCTTGCGACGTCCGCCATATTGAATTTAGTGTGACGTCATTTTATATTTCGTATTCTTCTCAGAAAACCCTTTTAATTGATACCCATATTATGGGGGTGCATAAAAAATAACTAGTCCGCCATCTTGGAGCGTCCGCCATATTGAATTTAGTGTGACGTCATTTTATTTTTCGTATTCTTCTCAGCAAACCCTTTTAACTGATACCCATATTATGGGGGTGCATAAAAAATAACTAGCCCGCCATCTTGCGGCGTCCGCCATATTGAATTTAGTGTGACGTCATTTTATATTTCGTATTCTTCTCAGAAAACCCTTTTAATTGATACCCATATTATGGGGGTGCATAAAAAATAACTAGTCCGCCATCTTTGGGAGTCCGCCATATTGGATTTAGAATGACATCACTTAGCTAAACATGCATTGTCATTCAAATTAAACGTGTATGCAAAATTTCAGCTCAATCGGTTGAGGATAACTATTTTAAAATTCAGTTGCAAGATTTGACCTAAACAAACAAACTAATAAACTGACATACATACATTGCAAGTTAAATAAAAGCTTGTAAAGAGCATAAGGGTGCCAAAGGAACTGACGACTAAAGTTCGTAATCCCCATTCCGCATATGACAAGTCTCATAGAATATCTCCACTGAATATGAAGCTTGCTAACATAACGTAAGTCTGGCGGTCGCTGGCGTGGCTGTTAAGATAATATGAAAAAAAAATAGCAATTTTTCCACTGCCTACATACAAGGGTGGTCCGAATTGTACCTTCGATAATTTGGGAATCAACAGAAAATGTGAAATTAATGTGAGTTTTCTTATAAACTTATATCGAAAACTTAACCGTTTCAGAAATACAGTTAAATTTTTTTTGTATTTTTTTGTATCTCCTGAAGTAAACGGAATATTTTATTGAAATTTTGTGTGAACAGGGTTATTCCATATATTTATATTTATTTTTATTTGAAAAAAGCCCAATCTATGTAGGCATAATAGCTATTTATGTAATCAGTTATGAAAAGTATGATTTTATGTAACGAGTGTAAGTTTGCGGGACGAGCGAAGCGAGATCCCGCAATATCGCACGAGTTACATAAAATCATGTTTCATAACGTATTTAGTGTAATAGAAATAGTGTTAGAGGTGGAACTAATTGGAACAAAAATGATTCTTATTGTAAATGGTAGGTAACACGCTCCTAATCAACATACTAAAAATATACACCCGTACTGTCGCGCAAAATGCGTTTTTTTGGCCGCCATCTTGAAAAATACATAAAAAATTAAAGGAAACATAAAAAATCATGTGTGGTATGAAATTACAGGAAATATCATGCTGAAAAAGAATATGATATTGATTTTTAAAAGTAAAATGTTTACAAAGATGAAGTAGGGGAGAAATGATACCTTCATGACCCTGTTTTTACACCTTAAATGCTTATATTATGCTACATTACATTACACCTATACCTGATGCTGTGAGGCTAATTTTGATTTTCTTTATTATCAGTTTCAGGTATATCTTTGTTTTGAGGGAAGAAATCTTCATAAGAAAAATGAAAGACGAAACATGCTTTTTGTGTTTCAATGTGCGTTGTGACGATACTCCCTATGTCGCATTAACAACAAAAGGCTTGACGTTAATTATCAACGCGAGCAAACTAAGAGATGGTATTCATGAACTTTTCATTCCTATGCCTACTGGTACTGTTAAAGTACATAGAGAATGTCGACGTGTATACTTCAACCCTATCAAAATTAAAAGTGATACAAAACTGAAAACATCACAAGATGATATTTCTTCGACCAACGCGAGAACGCTACGAGGAACTGTTGAATCGTTTAATTTCAAAAAGAATTATTTGTTTTGTAGCCAGTTTATTACGGATTATGAAAAGCGTAAAAAAATGGCAATCATTCTTGTGCATACTTTCCAGTTTCACGAGACAATTTTGAAACTATGCCAGTATTAGAAGTGATCTATTGGCAGCAAATGTACACGCGAGGATGCTTTCAGTCATAGATTTACCTGCTGCAGAAGCTCGATATCACCAAGTGTGCAGTGTCAATTTTAGGAACGGCAAATTCATTTCTGTGAAGTATACGCCTAAAGATAGTGGAGGATTGCTCACATCAGTAGGCCGTCCGGTTGACACTGATAGTTAAGATGCTTTTCTAAAGACATGTGAGTGGTTACAAGAAAATTGTGAAGAGCCGATATCTGTCAGTGACTTAGTGAAAAAAATGCGTAGTTTTTTACCAGAGGGAAGTGAGCTTTACACTTCTAGACATTTGAAGAAAAAATTGCAAAACTGGTTTGGAGACAACATCATAATATCAGGCACGATGGCAAATATAACATGATAACATATGGAAAAACTGTATTAAACATAATCTTTGACTATCACAAACAAAAAAGGCTTGATGACCCTGATGTAGAAAGATTTAGATTAATCGAGTCTGCAGCAAAACTGATCAGAACTGAAATAAATTTGTTGTACAAAAATAGGGAGTTTTATCCTAGTGCATCAGATATTGCATCCGTTGAAGAAAACAAGACATATTTACCCCCTGTTTTACTAACTTTGTTGGATATCCTAATCGGTGGCAAACGCAATGATCTGAAGCAGGTTTCAATAGGCTAGGCTCTAATGCAAGCATGCAGGCCTCGTTCTCTGATTTGCCCTATTACTCTTGCTGTAGGTACAGATTCACAGAGATTTAGGGTCTCGTTTCCTAATTGATGATCTTTGCAGCCTTGGATTCAGTGTGTCTTATGATGAAGTACAGTTTTCTTGTAACCACTCACATGTCTCTACAAAAGCATCTGAACTATCAGTGTAAACCGGACGGCCTACTGCACTGCACACTTGGTGATATCGAGTTTTCGCAGCAGGTAAGTCTATAACTGAAAGAATCCTCGCGTGTATATTTGCTGTCCATAGATCACTTCTATTGCTGCATAGTTTTAAAATTGTCTCGCGAAACTGGAAAGCACACACAGGAATGACTGTCATTTTTTACGCTTTTCACAATCCGTAATAAACTGGCTACAAAACAAATAATTCTTTTTGAAATTGAACGATCCAACACTTCCTCGTAGCGTTCTCGAGCTGGTCGAAGGAATATCATCTTGCGATGTTTAATTTTGATAGGATTGACGTTACACGTCGACATTGTCTATGTACTTTAACAGTACCAGTAGGCATATGATTGAAAAGTTGATGAATTTTATCATCTCTTAGTTTGCTCGCGTTGGTAATGCCGTCAAACCTTTTGCTGCTAATGCAACATAGGGAGTATCGTCACAAAGCACATTGGAATACAAAAAGTAGGTTTCGTCTTCCATTTTTCTTATGAAGATTGCTTCACTCAAAACAAAGATTACCTACCTGAAACTGATAATAAAGAAAATCAAAATTAGCCTCACAGCATCAAGTATTATAGGTGTAATGTAGCATAATATAAACATTTAAGGTGTAAATACAGGGTCATGAAGGTATCCTTTTCCCATTTTCCCCCCTACTTCATCTTTGTAAACGTGTTACTTTTAAAAACCCATATCATATTCTTTTTCAGCATACAATTTCCTGTAATTTCATACCACACATGATTTTTTGTTTTCTTTAATTTTTTATGTTTTTTTTCAAGATGGCGGCAAAAAAACGCATTTTGCGCGACAGTACGGATGTATATTTTTAGTATGTTGATTAGGAGCGTGTTACTTACCATTTACCACAAGAATCATTTTTGTTCCAATTAGTTCCACCTCAAGGTGCTTTTTCACTTATTTCTATTACACTAATTACATACAAGATTTTTTCTAATTTTGACGAAAAATGAGAAATACAACTTTTTAATTTTGATCACTTACAAGCATAATTTAAATGACAATTATCTAGTAGGTCAGTGTCAGTTTAAATTATCTTGTCATTTGGCTTGACATTTAATAGACGCTGATCTATTTTGTGACGCTGATCGTTACTATTACCATTGACTAAATATACTAGACGCTCAACCTCGTTAGTTGGGGACCAATACCGCTAGATGGCGTAGGACCAATAGAAGTCGCATCCAAAGCTACATTGGCGTGCAATTATACTTTGCTGATTTTAATGCGAGAAGTACTGAATTTGTTTAATTTTGCTTTCATTTCAAACGTATAGCCTGTTTTAACTGTTTTTTGAGTAGGTATTTAATATTTTGTATTTACATATCCTTTAATACGTGCATTTTAAAGTATATTAATTAAAATAACATTGAAAGAACTTTATTTTCTGGAAACGAAATAGTAAATCACTAAAATATTGGAAGGATTGATGGTTAGATTCGAGTTTATTAAATATTTTGATTTTTACTTCCACAGCACCATAAAGATGTGGAAATATAATGTTAGTTAATAGATGGGTATATTTAAAAGAGTATACTTATTTAGCATAACATAATTTATTAAAATATGAGAAAAACATTTTTAAGAAAAAAATTTGTCTGTCGGCTTCAAAATGTAACTTAAAATAGAGATAAATAAGTTGGTCATGTAAGAAATCAGTTTATATGAATCTAATTTTTTGTTGTTTTTAATCTTTTTCGTAGTGATAAAAGAAAGAACAGTAGTAGTAAAATGATGCATTTTTTTAAATACTAAGTTTCGGATGTACTTTATTGGGTGTTTGAAACATTTTGTGAGGTTGTCTGAATGAGAAGCTAACATATTTGCATTCTTCATGAAGTGTTGTAGTTACTAATAGTTTTAATAAAAATTTCACATGACCTATGCAATTATTGTCTTAATTAATTTGAGGAAGTTAATAGGTATATTTATAGATTTGCACGATATGAGCATATAAAAGTATGTGAAGATAATCAAATTGTAAAAATTACATTCTGCTAAAAAATAATGATATTTTTGTTTCATATAATTACAGCAAATCATATAAGTGAGAATAAAAATGACAAATATGTATAATGTATATGGTCATCACGCGAAAATGTCCTTTTTTAAAATAACTTGGTTATTTTTAAAGTTATCAAAAAAAGTGCGACTTTAATTAACCAAGTTTCTTCGCAGAATCGTAATTTTGAATAAAAAAAAACATTGCGCATCGCCTTTAATAAGAAATATATTATACTTTGTTTTTCTAAATATAACACCCTGTATATTTTTAAATAATTCGGTCTTTCTCATTTCTCTGACATCAAAAATACCAACTTCATTTAAAAAAATTATTAATGTTATTTTAATGCCAAAATCCAAATATCTCAAAAACTTTTTGTGATAATATGCAAATGAGAAAAATGAGATTAATTAAACAAATACAGGGTGTTTTAGATAAACAAAGTATGATGATGATATTTTAATAAAAAAAGTACATTTTTGTAAGTTTAATGCAAAATAGCACTACTGTATTACATTAATAAAACAAAATATGGTGTCATATTTCTTAAAGGCGATGCGCAATTGTTTTTTTTATGGAAATATGTAGTTATATAACTCATAAAGTCTTTGCACATTTTTCATAACTTCAAAAATAACCAAGTTATTTCAAAATAGGACATTTTCGCGTGATGACCCTGTACGTATTAAAGATACTCGCAAAGATATTAAATAATAGAATAGAAAAAATTCTTTGCTCTAAAAGGAAAAGTGATGGTAGAGTTTTTAAATTTATTTAACACTTGTGTACAATGTGTCCAAGCTTGGACACACGGCCTAATAACTCCCCCATTTTTCTAAAAACAATTAGATATTCTCAGATTCGCAGAGGCTATTTATTATAGGGTCTTTGTCTCATTAAAAGTTGGATATAATTCAGTCTTGTCTGCTGCTTTTGCGTCCCGATTATTTGCAACATATTTATCATGTTGTAAAATATCTATACGGATTTTTTCATTGTAATTCATGTCCTCAGAAATAACAAATTAATACAATAGATAGGTACTATAGACATTAAATATTTGACAGCAACAATAATTTTTTTTGTTTTTTGCTAGTCATGACAAACTTGCAATTTTATATATAAAAGTGTAGACAAGTATTAGAGGAAAACCCTTTAATAACTTAAAAATTAAAAATATTAAATACTGGAAATATATTTTTAAAATTTTTAAAAAATAAGTGAAATTTAATTTTTCGATATTTATTAAATACAAGGTGCTGCATTTCAGTCATTATTTATGATTTCTAATGAAACAAAGAATGTCCAAAATATCCCCAAAAAATTAATACATAATAATACAAAGTGAGTCACTTAAAATGTCACCCCCCTTAGAATCTAAACGAATGAATGGAATTTCACGAAAATTTATATCCTGACATTTCTTACTATAACAAATCTAAATTTCGTAAAAAATATGTCAGAATATACCGGGTAGTACGAAAAGTAATTCCAACTTTTTTTATTTTAATGGAACACCCTGTATATTTTTACATATTCCGTTAGAAGTATTCATTACGAATTCAATGATGTCATATTTTCTATATTTATCTTTAATATAACTAAGGTAGTGCAGATCAAGAGACTACCTACTCTGAGTGCACTGCTCTTTACTCCAGCAGTTAAATACTATTTAATGAATAGATTTGGTGACAATTTGATAACCACTAGGTAATAAAGATGGTCCTAGCAGTTGGCCGCCTAGATCACCAAACCTCACACCATTAGATTTTTTTATGGAACTTCCTCAAGCAAAAAGTTTATGAAATACCGGTGAGAGACATTCAAGATTTAAAGAACAGAATACAGGAAATATGCGGGACCATGTGCTACAAAAAACTACGTACAGTGTTGTAAAGAGGGTTCAGAAGTGTGTTGAACAAAAGGGAAATTTTATTACCATTAAAAAAAATCACATCGAAGTTATTTAATTAAATATTTATTAATAAAATAATATCGCAAGACATTTAAAAATGCTTCTAAAACACAGAAATTGCACGATAATAGGCGAATATCGACTTTACAAACGCGCTGAAGCTTAGAGTCGTTTTTTGACTGCCAATGCCATTGTAACGTGAACCTTCGTAGCATCTCCAATGTCGGCCGTAACCGCCACGACATGGCTTTACAATTTGTAAGTTTTTAACGAAACTATTGATCGGATTTAGAATCTGAAAAAAGTAATGCAATCCTCGATCTTTGACCTACAATGTTTATAGAAATGATTTTTTTGATTAAACAAAAGGTTTTCGAGTTAGGATGTTAGAAAGGATATTACAATTGTGGTATTTCAGGGCGAGACTTTATATAATAAGGCGCTCCATATAAAAGCATTGTACATGACGATTTTAAAATTAAAAAAAAAATATTGCTGATTAAAATATTGGCATAAAACTTCAGTAGATGATGGACCAGGTGGCATGGATGTAAAAAACGCAAAAAAAAATTTTTCATAATTTTTTAAAAACCACCCCTAGCCACCCCCTGTACAGTACGATTTTTTGACGACCTCACGATTTTGCATTGTTAACGGATGGGGAATGATAAAAAGTGGGTCTTACATTTTAGCAACAAAGTGCAAACGAAAATCTTTTCTAGAAGGCTTTTGCGGGCTGGCAAACTCTACTATAATATTTTATCGATGCGCTATTTGAACAGCCGGCGTGGCGGCTATGAGCTACGCAAACTAAACACTTTCGCCATCTCTCATACAGAATTTAAATTACAGGTTGGGCGTCTAGTATATTTAGTCAATGCTATTACTTATTTTTCGTAACCAGTTACATAATGGGTTTCATTATGTAACCAGTTACATAAAGTAGAACGTTTTGTCACTTGTTTCAATAACAAAATATGTCACTTTAAATGTCAAAATTAGAAAAAATTATTTAATGCTCTTCCACAAAATTTAAGAAACATTCACAAACATAAAGGAATTTAAAAAAATGCATTAATAAGTACCTCATTGAAAAATGTTTTTACTCGATTGATGAATACAGGGTGATCTACCACGAGTGTGCCAAACTTCAGAGGCTGGTAATTTATCAAAAATAAATGGACTTTCATTAATAAACATATGTCCTAAAACGCATAATAAGGGAGCTACAACCCCTTGAAGGGGTTTGATGAATATCAATTTTTCGCTTAAGCAATGTAAATGACATAATACTACAAATCAGAAATATCAATTGTTTTTAAACATAGGTGACTTCAAGCCACTTGATTTGAAGATTGATCGAATTAAGTTTTGCATATTTCACATGAAAACGCAAATTATTCAAAAACGGCTGGTGTGACAGAAATTTTGAAAAATACTTTTTTCTGAGTCATTGCATGGGAAATAATGTTATGTAAAAGTTTTGCTTCGGAAGTGACGTCAAAAAAAGTAAATTTCATTATTTTAATCACCACCATATCGGACTTATAATCGAAAAATTGATATTCATCAACCCCCTTCAAGGGGTTGTAGCTCCCTTATTATGCGTTTTAGGACATATGTTTATTAATGAAAGTCCATTTATTTTTGATAAATTACCAGCCTCTGAAGTTTGGCACACTCGTGGTAGATCACCCTGTATATGAATGAATAAGTAATTGATTATTTTTTGATAATTTTAAAATGTATGAAACTGTTTTTATGTGTAATTGTATTTTCTTGTATTGTATATTATTTTTTTATTACTTTTTTGTGTATTTTGTGTTTACATTATTTTATGTTATATCTGAGTGTATACACTGTAGTGAAAACTGTTAGTGTTAAAGATGTATTTTGCAGTGTGTTGGTATGGGGTATGGGGGTACATGTCGTGAAAAGGTGTTGATTCATTACATCAGATAAATCAAATAATGGACAAAAGTGTATATATTAACATGTTAAATAACATTATGTTGTATGCTGAAGAAAATTTATCTGTGCTTTGGTTTCAGCATGATATTGATAATGACCCAAAGCACACGGCACAGGCAAAAAAGTGCCTGTTATAGAGCGGCCTTTATCCAGTCTATTTATGGGAGGAAATTAATTGCAAATTATGATTTAAAAATATTACAAATTTGAAACAATTACTTACCGAAACGGAATTCATTTGTTGGAACAACTTTAGTGTGGAACGAGGTGTGGAAACATGCCAAAACATAGTTTAATGCTGCGACGATGTGGTGCAGTGTTTAAAGGGTTATACAAATCGCAAGGGTGTCTCTATTTATATGCTCGTCGATGTACTAACAAAATAATATTTTATTTATGTGTATTTTACTTTTATGTCTCCAATAAATATACAAATTAATTTAGTCGTGGCACAATCTGTTTTGACCTAGACATTTTGACCACCGAGCTGAATTTTTCAGAAAATGTAGTTTTTGATATGTATAATAACATACTAAAAGTCCCGAAGAATCCGAATTGAGCGTTAGTCGCCATGTTAAAAAAATGGCGTGCGCGCGCAGTCGCAGAAAATATTTTTCCCTTGCCTTCTTTAAACCGATTTTAATTTTTTTAAAAAGCAATTGTAACCAAACAATGTGGCTATAACACATATTTTATGCATTTTTACTAAACTCGGTCTAAGTACTCTAAGTGATAAAAAATTTACTTCAAAAGAAAAAGTTTATTTTGAAAATTTTTATTCATGTAAATTGTGGGTTTTATGAAAATATTTGTTGAAAAAAAGTTGTGGGCCATAAAAAAACAAACGGAATAATTTTTTGAATTATTTTGTAGCTCTAAAAATAACGGACGTAGAGTCCGGCCGCTATAAGAACAAGCCAGGGGCGTTGCAACGGCTGCGCTAGCTTTGGCGATACCATGCTTCTACAAAGTAGACTCCGGCCGCTATAAGAACAAGCCACCAACGTCATCAAAGAATATCTTCGCGGTCGTCCATCGAAGTCCCGCCTTCTAGCATAACCGTATCATGATAATATTTTTAAAATCTGTTATTCGCAGCGTTGAGTTTGATAAATGCACAACACTACTTACTTTGTAGAAGCATGGTATCGCCAAAGCTAGCGCAGCCGTTGCATCGCCCCTGGCTTGTTGTTATAGCGGCCGGACTCTAAGTAGTGACGTGCATTTATCAAACTCAACGCTGCGAATAATAGATTTAAAAAATACTATGATGATACGCTTATGGTACTTGCCGTTGTCAAGGAATTATCCCTCGCAGATATTCTTTGATGACGTTGGTGGCTTGTTCTTATAGCGGCCGGAGTCTAGAACATTTTATTATATAATAAAACCATAATATATTAGGATCGTTAGAATCAGAATTAAAATGGCAGGATGTGCATTTCAACCACGACGCAATTAACCACAAACAAATGTTATTTCACTTATTTCCCAGATAAATTTTCAGAGGGTGCATGAGCTAATAATTAATCATGAAAAAAAAATGATAAAAATAATAGTCTTGAGCTTGAGTCTACGCTGCTCTCAGCATAAAAGACCAATCCGGCCTGTCGAAAGTCCGCGGTTAAAACTAGGAACACTGAATAAAAATAGATATATTTTATAATAATAATATTTATCCACGACTATTGTATAATGTACCCATTATACGTCTGTTTGCTCGGCCTTAATAATACCCATTTATCACGGCAGTGATTAATGAGTCATTAATCACTACTGTCAGATGCTTCCTTGATTTAGCTATAATATTATATTCTGCTACAAACAATCGGTTTTTTAAATTTTAAAACAATCGGTTTTTTAAATTTTATCGTGTAAACCACTAAATATTTTCAATTCAGTTCTGTACATATAAAAAAAAAAATTAAAAAAGTGAATTTTCCTAGACCAGATTCGAACCCGGGACCCGCGGCTGGAAGGCAAGGAGCATCTAAACTGAGCCATCAGCGACTTCGTTTGTGCGTGTCGTATATCTGTTTCTTAACATACCATGTTCAACTTCAACAAAAATATTTAGTAGTCGTGGATAAAGTATAGTATTCTACTCGCGTATAATGGCTATTATCCACTCGGTGATTTAGGCTTTACCTCGTGATTAATACCCATCATTATACGGTCGTTGAATAATATACTATTATTAATAAAAATTAAATATGTTGGCCTATGAATGGAAATAATCTAAAAGTTTTTCTTTAGGACCCACCCGTAGATGAAAAAATAGGTCAACAAACAGTTCGGCAAGGGCAATTTTTAGCACCATTTTCAATTAGCTGTAACTTTTTTAAAAGTTGACATTTTTTGTGCGGTTTACACCGTGCAAAATATCATTTGTTCTAGATTACATAAAAGATTTTTTTTTTTAATTTTAAATACTCTTATTATATAGGGTGTAAAACAAAGTAGTGTAAAACAAAGTAGTGCAAAAATTGCAAAATTTTGATGGTCTGCCATTTTGTTAAAACAACATTTTTCATCTCACATTATGGATGGCAAATGAGTTAATATCAATAATATCCAGACGTTTTCGGCAGTTTTTTTATTATGGCCCTTTGGCATGTTATACAGAGCGAAACAAGGTAAGTGTCAAAATCTTGGTAGCGATATTTTAAAAGCATCGCAATTTGAAAACACATGTTGATGGATAAAAAAGATTAAAAGATTTTAATCTTGTTATAGATTAAAAGCTTATTTTCTGTAGATTTTTCTTCATCAGGTCATTTTTCCTACAAGTGAGGTTTTCACTTTGTATAACCAGGTCAAGAAATCAATAGGTTTATCGTTATCTCATATCAGCAATATCGTCTGAAGAGGCCGTGGAGATGTACAGATTAAAATCTTTTTTTATCCATCAACATGTATTTACACATTGCGATGCTTTTAAAATATCGCCACCAAGATTTTGACACTTACCTTGTTTCGCTCTGTATAACATGCTAAAGGGCCTTAATAAAAAAACTGGCGAAAACCTCGGGAGATATTGATATTAACTCATTTGTCATCCATAATGGGAGATGAGAAATGTTGTTTTAACAAAATGGCAGACTATCAAAATTTTGCAATATTTACACTACTTTGTTTTACCCTATATGATAAGAGTATTTAAACTTTTTCAAAAAAAATTATTCTTTAACGTAATTTGGAACAAATGATATTTTGCACGGTGCAAACTGCACAAAAAAATTAACTTTTAACAAAGTTACAGCTAATTGAAAATTATGCTAAAAATTTCCTTTACCGAACTTTAAGTTGACCATCTTAGTACAAAAAGTGAAACTTACGCTGTGTCATTTATTTCACAAGACTCGTCAACTGCTATTGATAAAGCTGAAATTAATTTAAGATTTTCGACTTGCTGGTTAGTGGTTAGTTATATTAGAACACGTTTTGTATGTTCTATCTTTCACTGTTTTAGCAGACAATGGTAACTCTTTAATTTTTTCAGAATTTCTGCTTTGTTCTTAAAATCCCGGAATGGCTCTTCGGATGCATTTATAGTACCTACAACTTTTTATGTATTCGCCGTCTATGTATGGTGTTTCCTCTCTTAGCAGTTTCTCAACAATTCTTCTTCAAGAGCAGAAGGTGGGTCGATGTCATCTTCTTCGTCGTCGCTAAGAATAAATTCTGGGCGGTTTTCGTAGGATTGGCCGCATGCATCCAGTGGCGCATTTACAAGACACCGTTTTTATAAGTTTCAGAGGAACAGCATCTGTTTTTGCTGTAATATGTTGTAAACATCTGAATCCACTCTTCCAACCCCATTCAAGGGGCTGTTTTTTCTCCCAGCCACGTCATCACCTGGTAATATGCTCGAAAGGCATAGAATTTGGCGGCATCCGGCGTTGATGAAAACTTCGCCAGATTAAGGCTGGTATTGCTGAAAATAAATTTATTGTACCTTACAGAGGTGAGGAATTGGACAAAATCTCCACTATTCAAGGCTACCAAAATCATCTCTCCTGCCTCAGAATGTTGTGTAGCTGTGGTATCAGAATCGCGGAACTTCTCTGCTTGGTGAAGCAATAGTGTGTTTTTTGGAACAAGCGGCAAAACTTGTTTTTCCCAAAACCAAAGATGTTGGAGATAGTGTCGCAGTTAGGTACTTATTGCGTGAAGGAGCAGAACGTTTTCCTGGAAATTGTACTTGAACGATGATGCAGTTCATAACTTCCGGTGAATTACCTCTTGCGGTTTTCGGAATTACACGGTCTTGACCGTAGCTGCAGTCTGCAGTTCCGGTGAGTATAATGCGTAAGTCAATATCTTCGCCAATAATCACCACTGCCTTATACTTTGAGGCCATAGATTTGGCTGTGGTGACTATTAATACATCGACATCTTCGTCCTCTTGATCAGTGTTGATGTTAGCATTACGCATTGATACACTATAATGAAGTGTTACGAAGCTATTGCTATGTAAAGTCGAAAAAAACTGCTAAATTTTGCTAAGTATGCAAATTTAGCCGTTTATAGCTCCGTCGCTTTTGATGGTAGAAAAAAACTTATGGCACCAAATTTAAAGAAAATTTTGTCGTCTACAAAATTGAAAATAACTCGTTGGCTTGTGGTTGACATTGACATTTATTTATCCTCGACTTTTCATTTTACTGCACAACATCATTTTCTACTTCATTATTAATTGTAAAAAGTCGAATTAGGCAGATTTATCGTTACGTTACAAAAAATTTAAAATACATCTTTTTATGTATACAGGGTGTCCATTAAAGAATGGGCCAAACTATAATAGTAGGTTCCTTAAGTAAAAATACATCATTTTAGCTGAACGTACAGTACCATTTTGCTTCCTTAAAAAGTGTTATGGACCGTTATATAAAAGCCGAGATAAAAGCAATTTTTTTATTTAAATTGTTATACATATCTCTATTATTATTAACGCGACTTCATTCAAATTTGGTATATGGGTGTTTTTTGGGCCGCTGAGAAAAGTCGTGTTAACAATTAAGTGGCGAATAACGTAGAGGTCGCTGCGAACATCTAATTGTTCCGTTTGGTTTGGTCATTAATTTTTTGAGCATAAACTTTTTAAAAAAGTAATATTTGTTTTTAATGCCGGTAATGTCGGTAAACTGCACCGTTTTCGAGGAAAATGAATTTAAACTTCCTGTAGCCCATTGAAGAGAATTACGTAAAATTTAAATTATCCACTAAAGAATGGGCCAAACAGTAACAGTAGGTTCCTTGAAAATGTAACATTTTATTAAAACCTCTGTATCTTTTTCTACAAAAAAGATAGGAGCAAAATTCAAAAAATGTTTTAAAGCAGACACATAAGACAAACAAATTTTATAAAATTCTAATATACAGGGTGTTTGGTTAACGCTGTGCTCAAGATAAAAGTTGACCGAAAAAACAGGCCTTCGTTTGACACCCTGTATAAACATGTTTTTGTAACTTTATCTTAGAGTTAAATAGGTAAGATGAAGGCCAATTAAATTTCCCTTGAAACGCTAAAAACCCGGCATAAATCCATGCATTTTTGACAGTTGTACAGCGTTATAAATCTTGGTCAATTTTAAGGTGTCCCGAAGCAAATTTTGACGAGTATAGTACAATACGTTATTCAGAAATTGAAGAATACATTTTTTTTTTATTTGAGAATCCGATTTACAGATAAGAATTATTTTTGGTTGAAAAAATTGGTTTTTTGCCGGCCCCTACCTCAAACACCTTTGAATCCACTACGATGTAATCTTGTACAAAGGGTTTTTAAAGGTGCTGGGTTAAGAATATCTTACTAGTATTTTTCTAAAAAAATCGCTAATACTTTATTCTTGAAAATCGACCCCCTTTTTACACCTTAGAATCGGACGCCTGTAACTAAAACCAAATGTGGTTATGCCTTATATTCATCACCAAAATTTCAAAATATTCGAATATCAGATGCGCGAGATATGAGGGTGGATCCATGAAAAGTGGAACACATGTTTGTATTTAGTCACAAAATAAACGTCTACACAACGTGATATTTTGCTGTTATATGTAATATTAAAATATCACTTGATGTAGACGTTCATTTTATACATTATAAACAACACCTTTATACAGGGTGTCCCTAAACTACGTTCGGAAAATTCAGGAGGTGATTGCATGCGCGAAAATATAAAGAACAGTTCCTAAGGACATGGGTCTGTAAATGACTCCTAAGGGATCTACGCCCCCTTGAAGTTGGCGCTCCAAATATCTTTTAAATATCTCAGGAACTCTTTTAGCTACTGCCATCAAATTTGGCATGCTACCTAACGTTAGTAAGACTTATGAATCTGTATTATCAACAATAGAAAATATTAACCAGGGGCGTACTAAACTGGAGGGTGCTTCTATATTTTTCCCACCAATTTTTTTGTTTCTCATTTTCATGCATTTTTGATATCGAAAATGAATTTCATGAACAATTTTACGTAAGAAAGATCCCCTTATTGGGGATACGTAGGACGCACCGTTTTCGAGAAAAATGGGATAATGTAATGAATGGTGGACATTTTCACCTCCCCCTTTAATAATTATTTATTTTTGTTTTAATTATTTGTTGTTTTAATTAAGTAATTAAACAAATCTCTCTTCTCATAATATGCTTTTTAATAAAATGTTTTTAAAGCGTTAAAATACAATCACTTGTCATGTCTCGGGGGAAGCCTAACTAAAAATGTACCTTCGATTTTTCGACAAAAACTCTCTCTTAATAAAAACTCCTGCTTATTTTAAAAATAACATTTCTGATAAGAAAGAATTGTTAATATTTTCTGTACAGGGTGACTGGACAAGTCCATAATCTGGAAAAATACAATCCCCCATTAATATGGTATAAATTTAAGGTGTTTTATACTATTTATTATCTTATGACTATTTTTATATTTTTATATTATGTGTACTATCTTTTGACGTATGTAAATACTCTATGTATATCCAACATGAATAAATTACTTACTTACTTACTTACTTACTTACTTACTAATATTATACCTATTTTCGGACTTAAAAAATTTTTTCAAACAAAATATTAATAATTTTTTATTTTGATTAAATTTTGAACTTATGGATTTTGAACAATTCTGAATAACTTTCATTAACAAAATTTTTGATAGAAAAATGCCTAATAGGTATGTTTTTTGATTTTCCCCGAATATTTTGATATCGTAGGTGACTTTGCATTACTAAGGGGCAAATGGCTTTTAGGTCATAAATTGATCCTAATGTGCTCTATCTTTGACTGAAATTTGGTTTAAATCGGATAAAAATGAAAAAAGTTATAAGGGTGTTTCACTCTTAAGTGCGACACACTGTATGTAAATATTAATCAAATAAAATGTCATTGAAAGAAAGTGTTGGATCAAATGTTGTATTGTACACGTGTGTAATTACACATTAGTCACTTAAGAAAATTAAATTAATTAAGTTTTTCTTGCATGACTAATGTGCATAATTACACACAAGTAGAATAAATAACTATTCCCTACGCGACGGTCGATGACATATACCGGGTGACCACGAAATGACGCTCGCCCTTATATCTTCTTTGTTTTACAGGATATAAATTTCAAATTTGGGCACGTCAAATACCGGTTAAATATGCATTATTTCAACAATTTTATTACTTTCTGTCGCTTCCGGTTTGACCGGAAATGACACTAACTTTCGATTTTTAAATGGAACACCCTGTATATTTTTACATTTTTGGATTCAGGAGGTCATTTTGAATATAGGTAAGGCAAATTGAGATAAAAATATTATTGACAGACATTTATATGAGTAAATTTAATTTTTGATCTAGGCGGCCGTGACCCCAAAAAAATTTTTTGTTTTGCTTCAATAATTAATCAAAAAATACAATTATGATATTATGTCGTAAGACATTTGTGTTATAAGATCTTAAACATTTCGGAAATCATTTTGTCAAAATAACTATTTTTTTTTAAATGGCATCATGGTGGCTCACTACGTTATTTAAATAAAGCATTTCATTACCGATAATTTGGTACCAAACACTTCATTATTTGTTCATATTATAATACATAAAAATTACATTTAACAAGTTGTAAATGCAAATTAACTCTCTCTTAATATTTAACACTGAATTTCTATCAAATATGTAACGAAAGAAACAAATAAATAGTTTGACAGCTTGATATCAAAATCGTATTTTTTGATTAATTATTGAAGCAAAACATTTTTTTGGGATCACGGCCGCCTAGATGAACAATTAAATTTGCTCATAAAAATATCTGAGTTAATTTGCATTTACAACTTGTTAAATGTAATTTTTATGTATTATAATAAGAACAAATAAAGAAGTGTTTGGTACCAAATTATCGGTAATGAAATGCTTTATTTAAATAACGTAGTGAGCCACCATGGTGCCATTTAAAAAAAAATAGTTATTTTGAAAAAATGATTTCCGAAATGTTTAAGATCTTATAACACAAATGTCTTACGACATAATATCATAATTGTATTTTTTGATTGATTATTGAAGCAAAACAAAAAATTTTTTTGGGGTCACGGCCGCCTAGATCAAAAATTAAATTTGCTCATAAAAATGTCTGTCAATAATATTTTTATCTCGATATGCCATAACTGTATCCAAAATGACCTCCTAAATCCAAAAATGTAAAAATATACAGGGTGTTCCATTTAAAAAACGAAAGTTAATATCATTTCCGGTGAAACCGGAAGCGACGGAAAGTGATAAAACAGTTGAAATAATGCATATTTAACCGTTATTTGACATGCTCAAATTTGAAATTTATATCTTGTAAAACAAAGAAGATATAAGGGCGAGCGTCATTTCGTGGTCACCCGGTATATATTCGATTTCCAGAAAGAATTAAAAACATAAAATATTTAAACAAATTTAAATGAGTCTAAAAGAGAAATTGCTAGTTGACGTACCTTTCCCAGATTAACTTTTTTTTCGAAAATTTTCTGTTAGAAACTTATGTTAGTTAATTAGTCAGTCCCTGTTATAAACTTGTAGTTTCTTGGAATAATAAGGCTATCTTAATGAATACTACAAACTACACACAAGACAAATAATTAAAACGCCACTGTTATATACCGGGTGGCCACGAGTTAATGTACGCCCCCAATATTTGGGATGTTTTTGAATTTAAAAATTTTGTTTTTGGTATACGTGAGTAAGACAAAAGTGAGCTATTTTTAGACTAACAGGACCGAAAATATCACTTCCTGTTGAACCGGAAGTGACACCAACTTTTTTTTCTTAAATAGAATGACAATGTTTTTTTTTTTTGGGTGTTTTATATAGCATGAAATTCCAACTGCAACAGTTTTTTCCAATTTCAAAAATTTGAAAAAATAAGTGAGATACGAACGATTATTTATTTTTTATAAAATGGCCGCGTCAGATGAATGCGATGTAAGAAAATTACTAAGTAGGCTATGGAAATTATTAGCAAGATAGTAAGCTTGTCTGTAAAGAATAAAATAGTTATTTAAATTACTGATTACTTTTAAAAACACTTTTATTATTACAGAGGATCTCGTTAAGAAATGATTATTGGCGAAAAAATTAAAGCTTATGAATCATTATGTCCGATTAATAAAAAAAAAAAATGGTACGGTTCCATTTAAAAATTTTCCATAGGACCCTTACGGAAATGAAAATGAAAATTAAATTCAGTTTTTTGAGAAAACCCTAAAAATAGCGTATCTATCAGTAATTTAAATAACTATTTTATTGTTTACAGACAAGCTTACTAGGTACCTTGCTAATAATTTCCATAGCCTACTTAGTAATTTTCTTACATCGCATTCATTTGACGCGGCCATTTTGTAAAAAATTAAAAATCGCTCGTATCTTACTTATTTTTTGGGATTTATAAAACACCCCCAAAAAAACACGGTCATTCTATTTAAGAAAAAAAAGTTGATGTCACTTCCGGTTCAACCAGAAGTGATATTTTCGTTCCTGTTCGTCTAAAAATAGCCCACTTTTGTCTTACGTTTAAAAAAAACGAAATTTTTAAATTCAAAAACAACCAAAATATTGGGGGCGTACATTCGTGGCCACCCAGTATATAACAGGGGCGTTTTAATTATTTTTGTCTTGTGTGTAGTTTGTAGTATTCATTAAGATAGCTTTATTATCCCAAGAAACTACAAGTTTATAACAGGGACTGACTATAAATGACTTTGTTTAGGCTTTATACAAGCATAATAACAACAAACATATCCAAACTGATATACTTATATTGATGTTTCATCTCTAAACATGCTATTATTAAATTCATTGGACTTTCTTTAATACATGATGAATACTGGATTAAATATCATAAAATTCAAAACGTCTAAAAACAAATTATTAAAAAATTTTTTTTTTCAACTTACCACAAATTCATTTATTATGGTCAACAATTAAAAATAGCATGTTTAGAGATGAAACATCAATATAAGTATATCAGTTTGGATATGTTTGTTGTTATTATGTTTGTATAAAGACTAAACCAAGTCATTTATAAACAATGCATATCAAGCAAAGAAAGAGAATTGTAAAATAAGGGACTGACTATTTAACTAACATAAGTTTCTAACATAAAATTTTCGAAAAAAAAAAAGTTAATCTGGGAAAGGTACGTCAACTAGCAATTTCTCTTTTAGATTCGTTTTAAATTTGTTTAAATCTTTTATGTTTTTAATTCTTTCTGGAAATCGATTAAGTATATAATATAGGTATATTCCTTTATAATAAATAGAATTTTTTCCAAATTTTGTTTTAAAGGGAGTTGTTAACAAATCTCTTGCTTGCCTAATATTATAAATGTACCTATTTCTTGATTGTTAATAAATCTTATATGTATTTGAATGTTTACATTTTCTTATTACAGTATGAACGAAAGTACAGATCTTTAGTGTATAAATTGAATTAATAGCAAATAGCTTATTTGGTTTATATAAATTTTTTGTGGGTTCCAAATATGGTAAATTAAAGATGCATTTTATAGCTTTATTTTGTTTCTATGGTTTGATAACAGAGTTATTAGCCGTTGCCCAAACAGAAGTTAAATATTGCATTAGAAGTAGAAATAAAAATTATTTTAATGTTAATCTATGAAAACAATTGATGTCTTTCCAATTGACTTCTGGCAGTTGACCAATAGTTTACTGAACAACCCCAAATTATGTTGACCAATCGCCAGAAGTACATTTGATGATGTAAAATACGAAAATACAAAGAAAAGTGATCGATCGAGTGGCGCACCAACGCTCTTAGTATCGGAATTATCTCTCTTATTCTTCTACCTAGCCATCTGGCGTTTTGCACGTAATCTCATTTTGAATTAAAGAATAAGTATACAAATTGCCAGAAGTGCACTTGGTCACGTAAATATTGTAAAATTTTCTGCAACATTGGCGCCCTCTGGCGGCCCTTTATCTTCCGTTCACTCTTCTGGCGATTTTTTCCTACTTACTTATGATGTTTTCGATCATTCTGTAAATTTTCAGTACTGCACCTTGTCAATTTGTTTTTATGAAAAAATTACATGTTTGACCCCCTACCCTCGCATTATACTTCCAGGGTGCCTTCTGGCGGGCCGATTATCACTATGTTGGTAAAATAACAACCGAACCTGTTTTGAATATAATTTCCACTGCACCGAGTCACAGGTACCCTACGTAGCCAGCTCTCCGTCTATAACTAACCTTCCCGGACGACCCTGAAGATTGCTTGTCTAGGCACAAGCCGAGACAAGCAACACGGAGTACGAGAACGGGAATGTACTTTTACTACAAGGTACACATACTATTTTTTCTGAAATCGCAATCAATATTATTATAAATTAATTAGTTTATATAAAAAACCGTACGGGAAAGTTATACATTCCCGATTCCCGGACAGTTTCCTGATGGTTGCTTAGCAACGACTAATATACTAGAATGCTATTTTGGGGACTGAAATTGCGCCGAGAAGGTGTAGACATTCTTGAACGATTTCAGAAAATAGTTATTTATGCAACAAGTGCGTAAGGTGAGATTTTTTCACGAATGGGAATTTTGTCGCATGAGCCGTAGTCGATGCGACAATCCCATAAGTGAAAAAAGCTCACCTACGCACAAAATTGCATACAATATTTTTTCTACTACCAAAAGGGTTACTAAGAAATATATGTACTTATAACGTACAATTTACTTTACGCACTAGTGTGTAAAGTAATTCATTTTTTGCACTAGTGCGTAAAGTGAAATAATAAGATAACAAGACAGTTGTTGATTAATGCTGCATTCTGCTTAAACATACTTGTTATGTGATGAAAAAATTAACACTTCTGTACTTCTGTTCTTAACAAAATTTATTGTAGTAACAAAAATTACGTGATTAATTTTATATAATATACACTGTGGGCCAAATTAAATGGGACCCTAATTCTTCTTGTAATAATTTCTTTATTACTCAACGATTTTTGGGTATGTTGTACTTAAAACTATCCGAAATGAAAGCCTTATGGTTCAAATGTAGCAATATTCAACTGACGTGCAAGAAAAGGGGCATTTATTTAAAACTGTGCATTTGAAGTCGTTGCAAATATTAGTCTAATGGTATAAAATTTTCAAAGTAGGTAAAAGATATTTAAAAGCATCTAGACTAACGACTCCTATGAGATTTTAAAGATTTAAAAAGTTTTAGGTTCGAAATAGCCATTTTTGTGAAAGCATTACACGGATTTCGTATGAGCAGTTTTGCATTAATACAATAATTGCTATAAAGGCAGCTTTGAAAACAAAACAACATTTAAATGACAGCTGTTACAGACCCAAAACGGTAAAAAATCGTTGAGTAATAAAGAAATTATTACAAGAAAAATTAGGGTCCCATTTAATTTGACTAATATTTGCAACGACTTCAAATGCACAGTTTTATATAAATGCCCATTTTCTTGCACGCCTGTTGAATATTGCTATATTTGAACCAGGCTTTCATTTCGGACAGTTTTAAGTATAACATACCCAAAAAAGGTAAAAAATCGTTGAGTAATAAAGAAATTATTACAAGAAGAATTAGGGTCCCATTTAATTTGGCCCACAGTGTATGAGATATATGTTTCTAAGGGCCGATATTTTCAGTCTGATTTAACCCTGATTAAGTTTAACCATTGATCAATTACCTTGGAAATAATTGTCGAGACAATTGTTTCCATGGTAATTAATCAATGATTAAAGTTAATCAGGGTTAAATCAGACTGAAAATATCGGCCCTAACAATAGTAATTTAAGCAAAACTTAACCCGTAGGTAGTCATTAATATGGCTTTTTGTGCCGAATTGGCGGAGTGCATTCAAAATCTGATAAATCAACATCCATATTATACTTATATCTTCGAGAACTAACGGCCGAATGCATCGTTTTCACATTTAATCGCGATTAGTTGATCGGGATTATAAATTTGTTGCCAATTTCTTATGCACAGCTTAATCAAATACAAGGATTAACTAATCCTAGACGAGTACGTGGCAACACTGCACAAAGATGAATTTCTTTACAGATTCACTATCAGCTAATTTAATACATATATCTCTAGTAATAGTACTAACTATCTACTTACTATATTGTTATGATGATTATAAACAAAATAGAATAATAAATATCATACAGAAATTTTAAAATTAGGTAATAAATTTCCATCAGTCGAATTATATAAGTCGAGTTTAATTTATTTCCTGTCAAAATATGGGTTTTGAAGTTTCAAAACATTTAAAGTAGTTTCTTTGGATAGTCGAAACCTAAAAAAGCTCATGTCGCTCATGGTATCAAAACAATGAGTAAAACTCATTGTATCAAAATGTTCACATTGTTCTCTCCTTTCATAAGTCTCCTAGCAAATCCAAAATTTATTTTATCTAAAATATCACTATCATCTACGAATATTTCCTCTGTAATTTCCATGCTTAGGTAACATGAAACCAACACTGATACAAGAACACCAAATAGCTATTTATAAAACTAGTTGCAAAATGAGCGTGTTTTTTGCACTAGATGTGAAGATTGGACCATGAGCGTAGCGAGTGGTCCAACTCATCGTGTGCAAAAAACACGCAGTTTTGCATCGTGTTTTATACAATATTTTTTGCAATATAGTTGTTATGAAAAAAATAAAATTTTTGTTACGTTTTCTTTACGTTTAACCATTGATTAAGGATTCATTCCTTAATCAATGGTTTAACATAATATAATAAATAAGATAAGTGATTTCTCAATAAAAATGTTGTACGTTTAATATTTATGTTGTATTCTTAGTAAAAATAAATGGATGTCGCAATATCTGTTTATGTGACTAAACCCATTTTAGCACAAGTGTTAAAATGAAAACTCATTTTAGCACAAGTGATAAAATGAAAACTCATTTTAGCACAAGTGTTAAAATGAAATCTCATATTAGCACTTGTGCTAAAATGAACCACTTTTGACAATGACAATCAGTGTCAAAAAGATGACTTTTCGTAACTAAATTGCAAAAAACTATTATTTGAATGACGCATGAAATGACATTAATTAACATTTTAAGGTTATAAATACTTCAATCTGAAGCTTAAACCAACTTCGCTGACCGATTAAAAATAATCTCGCTTAACGCGTCTTCGTATGGTGGGTGGTGCATAGAAAAATGAGGAAATAATCTCGATTAACTCTTAATCGGGATTAGGACACAACGGTGCATACGACCGTAAGAAATTTAAAATAAAATAAAATTTAAAGTTGAAAGTTACATAAAAATCATATTTAATAACAAATTCCTTACTTAAATTTTCTAATAGTAATATGAAACGAACCTCAAAATGTCAAACTTATTTATACGTCAAAATTTAACAATGACAATATTACTATGGCCTACTTAATTTTAAATGAGTGACACTAATCAGTTGGAAATATAAATAAAACTTCAAACTAGAGAATTAGATAATGGGCGAGTTGCTTTATTCACCGGTGGATCCATCAGATGTGTTTTATCTCGTTCTATCACCGAGGTTAGAACGAGATAAAACACATCTGGTGGATCCACCGGTGAATAAAGCAACTCGCCCAATGTATGTTTTATAATAATATACAGTGATATTAAATAAATGATGTAGTCCATTTATTTAAATTCAAAATTAAATAACCACATTTATTTAACGTTTTTATAATAGATGCTTATAGGTACTCTAATATGCAATTTTTTACTTTATGCACTAGTGCGTGACGAAAAAACACTTTACGCACGTGAAGTTTAGCTTTACACATTATAAAGCGTGAGGAAAGTTAGTACTTTAAGATCGGTAGTAGAAAAAATAATTTTATTTCACATAACTAGAACTTTCAATGAATGCCGAACAACTTGAACTGTGATTCAAGTAAATTTCTTTGTGTTTATACTGTTATAGCAAAATAAAGTATGGAACGCATGTATACAGGGTGTTTCTAAATTACATGTAAATCTCTGAACCACATATTCCTTACTTAAAAATAAAACAAAAAGGTTTTTTGAATTATTTCGGGAATGAAGTAAATAATTTTTTTCATACTTGGAATATACAATTAATAATGGATTCGCCTAAAATATTAAAATTTGATCAAATTCAGTCAACTAAAATTACACTTTTTAGCCCCCATAAATAAAAAATTTTATCATAAAAAGACACTGCATTGCTAAAGAGTAAAGAATTTTCAATTTTTAAATATGATTCAATATCTGACTTTTCCTTCTTCAGTAAAATTTTACTTGGATTAACCTTTTCTGAAGAAATTGCCACACTTTTTATTGCAAAAAAAACATTAGGCTGATTTGATTTAATTAAATCTATACGAATTAAGCATGAAATTTTCTCAGGGTCTTTCAGTGTGGCAAAATGGGCAAATAAATAAATCATATAAAGAGATGTCTAATATAGTTCTCCTTTCTATGTTAAATAACTAGTTGTGAGATATAGTGAGACAAGCAATAATACCGATCCGGGTCAGCTAAATGAATAAAACAAAAGTAAATGTAGGTATGTTTATATTGTTACTTAGTACAAACAGGGCGCCACGTAATTTAACCGGATAGGGTATTTCAGTGGACTCATTTACTCAAAATCACGAAAGAGCTAATGAAATATAGCGGTTATTAGGTAATTCTCAGAATATGTAGTAAAAAAAAAGAAAAATACTGCAATATGAACAAAATAAATGTATTCTAGATCAATAGGTATTTCGAAATCATTATAACACTACTATACAGGGTGTTCATTAAGTATGTACAATAAATTTAACAGAAGATTATTTGAGTAATTTTAAGACAGATAGTCATATAAACATGGGTCCGAAAATGCTTCGTTTTCAAGATAGAGGGTGTTAAACTTTTTTAAAAAATTTGGTTTTTCGTAAATATCTTAAATATCCGTTACCCAAATTTGTTGTAATTTGGCAATGTTATTTGTAGTGTTAAGGGGCTAATTACGCACTAACTTGATAAAATTTATTAAGTCCAGTGGTGTCCCGAGCGGCACCTTAACGAATATTTTTGACAAAAAGATGTACGCCACTGACTATTTTGTGATTTTTATATTTTTTTTGGGTTAAGCAACTGAAAATACAACGTTTATGTCTTTTGCATTTTTTTCGGATCTTGCTTAGTTTTCGAGATAGAAAATTAAATTCAATTAATTGCATGTCCCTGGACCACACAAGAAACATGGGGAAACGTAGGAAATAATCAAGGATTGCATTGGAAAACGATTGCAGCATTTGGCAAACAATAAGACAGCTGTTGTCAATTTATTAAGCTATTAAATTGTAATTTTTGTAAAAAGTATTTTTGGTGAAATTTTTTAAAAAAGTTTAACACTTGAAAACGAAGCATTTTTGGACCCATGTTTATATGAACTTTCTGTCTTAAAATCACTCAAATAATCGTCTGTTAAATTTATTGTACATACTTAATGAACACCCTGTATATTCATAGTTTAAAAGTTTCACATCTATATACTCGTTCACAGTTGAAATATTCGCTTATATCTAACAAGGTTAATATTATTATCAATAATTTAATACCCACTATTGAATAGACAAATTTAAACTCTTAAAAATTTCACATCTATATACTCGTTCACAGTTGAAATATTCGCTTATATCTAACAAGGTTAATATTATTATCAATAATTTAATACCCACTATTGAATAGACAAATTTAAACTCTTAAAAATTTAGATACTTAGGTATACATGAAACTGATACGCAAAACACTCGCTAACAACGGGTAATATTACTAACAATCGGATCCCTATAATTGGATAGGCAAAATTCTTAACTAGATAGGCACTTCTTACATGAATTTGATAGGGTTTACATACTACTTCATTTTGGGACTAAGGCTTGTCAAAATTTAAAAGCAATAAATTTAATAAATAAACTTAATATTGAACGAAACCACGGGAGAAAACGTCCACACTATTAGAAGTTTGAATAACTTGACTATAAAATTAGTTGGCGAAATAAGGAGTTCCTAGTTATCCCCCAAATCAGTGGTTAAAATCCTCAGGTACCACCCTAGAAGGACCCTAGAATATTTTAAAGAACTACTATAGGAACCCTTATTGTGCGAAGGAAAAGTAACATTATTATAGAGATTTATAGATTTAACATACCTCTATTTAGGGCTGCGGACGACGTACGTAAAAAGCGAGAAAAGGGCGGGGTGTGGTTGTCATTATATAGTGGAGGAAATGGCATCAAATCCTCTATCAGAGAAAGATTTTCACAAAATACTGTTGCACAACAACTAATCACAACAAATCACCACTATGAAAATCATAAAGTGTATAGAAAATGGATATATCCCAATACTCTGGTTTTAAAATAACTTTCCATTCTCCACTACACATGCCAATTTTCCTCGGTGTTCTAGAAGCAAATGCTTTAAAATTCGACAGCTCACGCTCCATCGAAAGAAATTTTTTTTCAAAAAAAATTATCAGCTATAATAGCCCTAAGACATTGATAATGTACGAGATAATTTTATGACAATCGAAAGCACGTTGCTTGGTAATAATAATATTACCAAGCAACTTGCTTGAGGTTGTCATAAAATTATGAGGCATTTGTCAATGTCTGAGGGATATTCGGTCAGAAAATTTTTTGAAAAAATAAAATCAAAATGTCGCAACACACCAAAACAATTATTTATTTATTAAAAGTTTATAGATTGAGAATTGGCATTGCCAAAACGTGACATTTTGAAATTTATTTGGGAGTTATTATGAAGTCAAAGTTGAATAATTTTGTTGTCATAGTGATTGAACCTGGATGGTAATTATCAGTGTAATCTTAAAATGATTGGGTGATTTGTGTCACATGACAAGAAATAACGAAATTTAATTAGTTGTTAGAACTGTTCAGGAAACTGACAAACATTATCGCTCCTTTAGACAGGAAAAAGGCATATAAAAAAAATATAAAATTCTAAAATGTTAATATTAAATTTTTTGATACCTTATCTGAAAGAGTTACAAAATGCCTATTTAGGACACTTTATTGTATCCACTCATCTACTTTACTTTACGAGATATTAATTTAATGAATCCAATAAAAGTGTAAAATTAACCAGCGCGGCTATGATGTTTCTATATTTTTATCAACATGATAAACGAATGTTTAACAGCTGTAATAATGTTTGCATTTTTGGGTGCCTAATTACAGGTGAATTGAACTTGATTAAATTGAAACGTGATAAAATGTAAGAATTAGCTCTACTCATCAAATTATCAACTTTGTATTTTATATCAAGTCAGTTTATGGAAAGTCGATAACTATCAATTTAATCGTACAATCACAATTTGTTGTTTTTTCGTTTCTCGTCATTGTTGATTATAATTGATTACAAAAATGGCAGCAACTGGATTAATCATTCTCTGAATTAAGGGATAAGCACTTAGTTTATGGCGAGTGCAGGAGAAATGGCTGGGCGGCAAGAAGGCGGTATCAGGAATTATTTTCTAACAGGAGGCTTCCTAATCATCTAGGTTTTGAGTCATTGGATCGTCGTTTAAGGGATAATAAAACATAAATCTACAAAAAAATTAGACTTTGTAGTATATAGGATAGAGGATAATTTTTGAATTGTGACAAATCTGTCCTCATTAATAATAGGTCAGCCATACTTGTTGGTAGATACTATGTAGAATGAGGAAATATTAATAATGCTTCTTCTTATCCTTTCTCAGATACCTGTCACGCGTAAAATTTAATTATTGTCAAATCTTTTTCTTTAAATGTACCTAGATATATTCATAATTATTACATTGTGATTGAATTGACAGTCTAGAGTCTAGCATATCGACTTTCCATAAACTGACTTGATATTTGTTGATAATTTGCTGAGCTGAGCTACTGCAGATTTCTTACATTTATTCAGAAAAGCAAAATTTTACTGAAGAAGGAAAAGTCAGATTTTGAATCATTCTATTTAAAAATTGAGAACTTTATACTCTTTAGCAATACCAGTGGCTTTTTCTGATAAAAAATGTTATTTGTGGGGGAATTTGATCAAATTTTAGTATTTTAGGCGAATCCATTATTTATGTCATTCCCGAAATAATTTAAAAAAAAAACAACTTTTTAGGTATCATCTTGGGGTGCCTCCAGCTCTCTTAGGAGGCTATTCCGAATATATGTTTATAGAAAGTTTTTGTCTTATTTTTAAGTAAGGAATATGTGGTTCATAGATTTACATGTGATTTAGAAACACTGTATAAAATGTGAATATTTATTGAACTCATAGACATTCAGAACGAGCCGAAGGCATATCACTAAACGTTTTATATAATTTAAAAAAAAATTGGCATTTGTTACGTAAACCCTTAATCTCGGGGTTTTTTTAATTATTTTTTTCCGTTATCCGAAGCTGGGTAGTCTCCTACGAATTCTCACGGAGAGAAAAACTGAATTTTTATTAGATTTTGCTTTGAGTGTATAATTTGAAAATAAAGTAAAATAATAATATTCTTAATTCCAGGTGGTGATGGAACCTTTCATTTCAAATTATTGGTACCCAGTGTGGCTGCAGGAGCTATCATCGGTAAAGGTGGAGAAACCATCGCACAACTTCAAAAGGAAACTGGAGCCCGCGTGAAAATGTCCAAATCACATGATTTTTACCCAGGTAAGAATTTTGTTATACATATATTCCACTATTTCACGAAATAACAAATATTATAAAACTATCTATATGTTAAAATTAAATAGGTAGTAGTTTATATTACTAGTTCGGAAAGTGATAATTTACTGGAGTAGGCAAATTCTAGGTTTAGTCTGTGGCTCTGAACAGAGAAGTATTAGACTTCATTCCCATCAATAGTCTTTAACAATTTTGCAGTAAAATTTTTCCAATGCGTGGAGAAACCTTGTTTTGTATGGTTTAATACAATTAAACCATAAATTCCTTTAAAAATGTTTGAAATAAGGATTTACTTAGACCAGTATTAATAGATCGCTTTCTTAGGTTAGAGTTTTAATTACTACCGTCTACCAATGAATTAAAAGCCATTAAGGTTGCAGAATCATCTTCATTGTATTCTTTTTCTTTTTTTTGCATTCGAAATACTGTCAGTTTTTAGAATTCATTTTACTAATCTCAACACAGTAGACCGTAGGTACTAAGATGGTCTGGAAAAATTTTACACTAAATAATGTAATAACTACCGAAAGTGCCCGATCACCGGTACCATAACACGGTAAACTTATAGAATCATACCTGAGAAACCGCAAGCAGTATACTAGTATAAACAATGTAAGTTCAGCCCTTCAAGATGTAAAAAATGGGGTTCCACAGGGATCAATATTGGGACCAACTTTGTTCCTAATTTACGTGAACGATCTAAAACAAGCCATAACGGAGGCTGACTTGGTATTGTTCGCAGATGACACTACACTTTTAAGATCAAACGAATCACTAATTTCAGTGCAGCAGCACATGGGGGAAACACTCTCAAATGCCGAAAGGTGGTTTTCTTGTAACAACCATGATTTTTACTCACAGACCTCTAGAAAATTATATTCAAATTTATGGGCGTCTACCTCGACCCAAAGTTAAATTGGATTCACTTAGTAAACTTTGTAAAAATATCTTTTTTCTTCAAACGTCAGAAAAATATGATATTTCTTAACTCATTTCATGACATTAAAGTTTCACATTTTAGACGGCTGTGCGTTGCCATTAGCAGCGGAGGCAAAAGTACTTTTTCTTACGCTGTGAACGGAAGAAAAAGTACGACTGCCTTTATAAATAACAACATCTTAAATAATACAAAACTTATGCTTTAATTATTAAGTACAAAAAAACACCATAATTTAATTATTTAAACATTATATTAAAAGAACAATAATTATTTAGTATAGGTAATAAATTCATGGCATCTGCGGTAATTTCCGCAACATCAGGAATCAGGGGGTGTTGTACATACAATCAAAAACTGAGTCTGTCATTCTAATTTAGAATAAAGTGTGATTTAAAAGAACAATATCAAAAGAATATTTATTAAAATACTTATAGTACATGAGCCAGATAGTATATTTTGTCAGTCATTTCCTCTCAAGCGATAACTCGTGAAATGATTCAGAGAGTTGTATTATGCAGCATGGTGAACGTCAGCTGCCGCTCCGTGGGTGGGTGTGGCAGCGGCAGCCTCTCAATCACGTAAAAAAAAAATTGTTTTCAATCATTTCCTCCCGACTGAAAATTTGTTAAATGATAGTTAACGCAATTATTCGAAGATAAAAAAAGTCAGCTGGCCGTACCGTGGTGGATTATACGTCAGCTGGTCACACGAACACGCAAAAAAAAATTTTTCGTTCAGCTATGTCCTCTCACTTGTAAATGTGTCAGATGATACTTTACATGCTATTTTGAATAAATAAAAACGTCAGCGAGCTCTATGTTGGTGGAAAGGTCGTCAGCTGATACAGTGAAAGGTGGAGCATGGGAGCCAGGCGTGAGCGCCGATCGCTTATTTAAATACGTCAGCTGACGGGTTTTCCACCAACATACAGCCAGCGACGTTTTTATTTATTCAAAATTGCATGTAAACTATCATCTGATACGTTTTCAAGTGAGAGGAAATGACATAACTACAGTTATTCGCAATTGGATGTAATAAAGGAGGGGGGCCTACTACTTTCTACCTGTAGAAAAATTGAAAGGTGGGGCTTATTACATTCTGTCGGTATAGATATAGGGAGAATGTACAAGCAGCGACTATTTTGAGCAGCTGCCTTGGATATAATATAATATAATACATCCACACATACACACATATTAGATATATTTTTTCAATGTTAAAATTAATTCAGAATATTTATTTTATTGAAATATATCCGTATGTTTCAATATTTGAAAGTTTATCAAGAATATTAATTTAATTAAAATATAACAATAAAATTATTTCATTCTGTGCATGCATGGAGCGTAATGTCGAATAACTGTAGTTATGTCATTTCCTCTCACTTGAAAATGTGTCAGATGATAGTTTACATGCAATTTTGAATAAATAAAAACGTCAGCTGGCTGTATGTTGGTGGAAAACCCGTCAGCTGAAGTATTTAAGTAAGCGATCGGTGCTCACGCCTGGCTCCCATGCTCCACCTTTCACTGCATCAGCTGACGACCTTTCCACCAACATAGAGCTCGCTGACGTTTTTATTTATTCAAAATAGTATGTAAAGTATCATCTGACACATTTACAAGTGAGAGGACATAGCTGAACGAAAAATTTTTTTTTGCATGTTCGTGTGACCAGCTGACGTATAATCCACCACGGTACGGCCAGCTGACTTTTTTTTATCTTCGAATAATTGCGTTAACTATCATTTAACAAATTTTCAGTCGGGAGGAAATGATTGAAAACTATTTTTTTTTACGTGATTGAGAGGCTGCCGCTGCCCCACCCACCCTCGGAGCGGCAGCTGACGTTCACCATGCTGCATAATACAACTCTTTGAAACATTTCACGAGTTATCGCTTGAGAGGAAATTGGTCCGGAAAATCTGTTGCTGGCTCACGGACTATTACAAGTCGTGAAGACACTCGTAATACAATATATTACTGACACTTGTCAAATCGAGCATCGAGCAACGCGTACATAACAGGTATCCATAGCGACGCCGCGCTCACGGACTATTACAAGTCGTGAAGACACTCGTAGTACAATATATTACTGACACTTGTCAAATCGAGCATCGAGCAACGCGTACATAATAGGTATCCATAGCGACGCCGCGACGCGTATTGTTTTAGGGTCGTATTTAACACATGGTAAATTAGTGCAGTTTGCAGATAAAAAAATACTAAATGCTCGATAAAAAAATTAAAAACGCAGTATAAAATAATAGGAAATGTCTTATATTTTTAATAAAATCGCAATATAAAATATACAATTTGCACGCTACGTTCTGGTCAGTATTTTAATCAAATGTGCACTAAAAAATATATATAAATGCTTGATAATTTACTTTCAGTATTCAATGAAGTTTTGCATATTACAGTAATTCACTAGGCAAAATATAAATGCTCGATAAGTTACGTTCACTATTAATCGCATATTTAGCCGCTCTTGTAAACAGACGGTGGTAATTGCAGGAACCCGATCCATGACAGCGCATGCGCCAAGACGGCGCGCTGTCTGATATGTTGCCTACACAGGTTGCCTACTTGTCTTTGCGCCAAAGTGAACAGTAAAAAAAATTCCTTTAATCTAATAAAAAAAAATTCCTTTATCAGGGGAATAACACATATCTAACCTGCCTCCGGCTATCGCCTCCGGCTTCTAACTCGCAATAGACCTATTAATAGAAAAGAAAAGCCTTTAATCTAATAAAAAAAATTCCTTTATCGGGGGAATAACACACATATCTATCCTGCCTCCGGCTATCGCCTCCGGCTTCTAACTCGCAACAGACCTCTTCATAAAAAAAAATTCCTTTAATCTAATAAAAAAAAATTCCGTTATCATGCCTGATGCATTTAATAAAAAAACATACATATGCCATTTTTTATTTCAGATAATCTCACCGTCCTCAGATATACTTTGTGCCTTATGTGTTTGTTCTTGCGAATCAGATTTAAGTTTTGTCTTGTTAGTAGATAAATCTACTAAATTAGAATTGTATTTTAAGTTCTTTGTTGCGAGAATTGTGTTTTCAGAATAGATAGTTGCCAGAAAATAGTATTTTTATTTTGTCAGAGTTTATTGTTTTGTTTTGTATTACATATTTTGTTTATTTTGTGTTCACTGTTTTTTTTATTTTCAATAAAAATATAGTTATCTACTCTGTGGGCTTTGAACTTTTTATAAAATCATTTTTATTGACCAGCATCAATTTTGTATTGAATTAACATTCATTATACATTTATCGAGCATTTATTACACTTTACCCAATTTTTATGAATTTAGTAAGTATTTGAATTTGGCACTGAGCATTTCTCAAATTAATCGAGCCTCTTATTTGTTTATCAAATATTTATTAATTAAGGAAGCATCTAAATTTGGTAATGTGCATTCCTTTAAATAATCGAACTTGTATTATTTTTTTAACGAATATTTATTAATTTAGGAAGCATGTAAATTTGATATCGGAGCCATCGTTTTATACATCGAATGTCTATTATTTTTATCGAATATATATTATTTTAACAAGCATATAAATGTTATATCGAGCATTCATTACATTTATCGAGCGCCTATTATTTTTATCGAATATTTATTTTCTTGTCATGCATTTGGATAAATTAACTGGAAAATGTAATATGCACTGGGTATAAAATACCGAGCATTTAATTTGTTCCCATTGTTTTATGCGCCGGTCATGCGATATTATGGCAATATTAACAGTATCAACACAATGCGTTTTTGGTGGTGAAATTCGCGAGATTTTTTATGTTTATTTTTTTATAGCTAATCGACGTTTGAAGAAAAAATAGCATGTTTTATTCGGAGTAAGCCACTTTTGTGACTCGTCTGTAATTGCCAGACTCACTTCGTTCGTCCGGCAAACGTGCAGACTCGTCACAGAAGCATCACTTTTACTCCTAATAAAACAATATACTATTATTCACAATCATATACGTAGTGCTGCAATTGCCAGCTTATAGAGTTGGGAAGTAGGCAATAGGGTATGCGCATATGCGAGATTTTTAAGCAAAATTGGTTATAAAAGATAGTTAATGCTATAAAAAAATGAATAACAATAAAATTTTATCAACAATGTACCCTATATTTATGTATTTGTTAATTAAAATTCATATTATTTTTAAGTTTACGACCACTGGCCGAGAACAAACGATGGAATTCGAATGTCACCGTGCTGGACGTGACGTCAATCACTGTTTTTTTTTTTGGCAGAACTTTAGAAAATCTTTTATGTTCGCCGTTGTTCAATATGTCATACTGTTTACGTGTAGATTCAATGTGCGATTTCGGTGTTAAATATTAACATTTTTCACGGAAAAGTGAGTGGGACAGATTTTGTAAAAAAAGCCCAGAGAGATAATTTGGCCAATGTTGCTCTCTTTGTTGCTGTACTACTTTTAAGTGGAAGGCGCCTTTTTCTACCAGTTTGACAATCAAAATAAATGATCTTTTAAATGTATGTAACTACTCAATGTTGCTCTCTTTGTTGCTGTACTACTTTTAAGTGGAAGGCGCCTTTTTCTACCAGATCGACAATCAAAATAAATGATCTTTTAAATGTATGTAACTACCCATTAATTTAAACATCATATAGTTTTCTAAATCTTCCTCTAATTGAAAGAAAAGTAAAATACATAACCTAAAATTGTATGATTTTAAAAAGGTACAAAATCGCACTTACGTTGAAATGATCCTCACATACAATCCCTTTAGTGTTTTCTGATATATCAGTTTCACTCCTTCTCATGGTACGTAACCATAATTTTCGTTTTTCCTTTAATTTAGCCCTTGATCGTATATTGGTAATGAGACAAATCTTTTTTCTGGTGTTTTTCTTATGGACGACTGGCACTGAGGCATTTAACATTACCTTGGATGCTTAATAACAATAATATCCTTGTTTTCCATTGTAAAATGCTGCATTAATAGTACATTAAACAACAAGTTTAGAAAAGCAAAGTTTTACTGAACGATTATAGTGTTTGAGTACGAGCGAGCGCAGCGAGCGAGTAACTCAAAATTATATGAGTTTAGTAAAACTGCTTTTCTTACAAGATTTGTTTATACTATTTTTTTTGCATTTTGTGTTAGTAGGTAATTATAAGCAAATAGTGATAGACATAAAAGCATTACAAAGTTTGAAATTGAAAAAATATCATAGTAGGAACTTGTGTGGGATTTCTGTAACCTAGTAACCGAAACGGCTTTTGTTTATTTATGTAATAACAGTTATGTATAATTTTTGTGAGTCGAATTGATTTTAAGTTATATATTAATTATAAAAATGAATATTGCTACTGAAAACAATTTAGAAAATTGTTTCGAAGACATTTTAAATGCCGCTCGAGAAACAACTTCGAGCTTACTTCCTTTAAAATAAAAAAAAAATACGAGAAGGTATATGAAATATTTTCTGTCAAACTGTTTTTATTAACACTGCCATTACTATAATAGTAAAGTGACATTTCCATGTGGTAAAGTGCCACTTTATTAAACGATTTTGAATTTAGTAAAATAGCGTATTATTATGTCAAAATGCGAAAAACGCTATTTTAACAAGTTTTACACAACATCAAACATTAAATGGAAATGCCAGTGTCTGACGTCACAACACCACAGCAGCCATTTGCATGACGTCACCGTCATTTTTGGAATAATAAATTTTTGTTAATTTTTTTTTGATAATGGGTTACATTTTAGCCGTTTTGTATTATTTAGTAAGTTAATTTACAAAATTTCATTTAATTCAAAAATCATGCGCATACCTTATTCTTTACCTTCATTTCCACTAGCCGAAAAAATAGCTTTACCGGCTAGTTAAACGTCACTCTCCCGGCAAGTGAAACGTCACTTTGCGGCAGCAAATCTTCTGACAGAAGAACCTTAATTTCTCGTTACCTAGAGCAACGCTCAACTTTTGTCACTACAGCCCAAGAATAGTTCATTATTCTTGACTACCTACCGCCTACCTACTTATTTTGAATAATTTCCTAATTATCATTCACTCATTATCTATTCAATTAAATAAAAAAATTGTATGCTAACATTATGTTATTATATACTAATTATTGTGAATAATAGTATATTACGTAATGAGAGTTGTAAATAGCATATTACGCACGAATGGAAAATTGCGCACGATGCGAGTGCGACAATTCCATGAGTGCTTTACAACTCGAACTATGTACTATACTTTACCTACGATCGTATTTATTGAAATTAAAACACAATTTTATCGCTTGTGTCAGTTTTGACAGCGTATTTATTGAAATTAAAACTCAATTTTATCGCTTATGTCAGTCTTGACAGCGTTAGAAAATTGAGTTTTGCACCTGCCATTTTGAATAATTTTAGCCTGGCGTCTGAAATATGAACTACAAGGGTTGTGTTATGTTGGTGACGTGGGTCCCTATTCTCGAAACAAGGGAATGTGTTCCTATGAGCGAATGACGTCAATATGACGTAAGTTAACATTTACTATTGGTTGAGTTACTATTATAGAGAGAAAATGACGTCATCTTCTCATGAGAATAAATTCCCCTTGTTTCGAGAATAGGGACCGTGGTCACTTTACAACACACCTCAGCGGCTGAGCGTGCGATTTGTTGACGGTGTGTAAGGTTCAATTTACGCAGGTGGCGGAGAGTGCGTTTTCAGCTATTTACGTTAGTGATCGTTAATGATCGTAGTTTAAATAACAAGTTTGGAAAACGAATCTTTTCACACGAGTGAGACAGTTTGATAGATATTTTTATTTAACAAAAACATTAAAAATTAAAATTACAAGTCGATCACTATGAAACTGAATAAGCCTAGCCTACCTAAAAAAATACAAATAACAATGTCCGTTCTGTTTTTGACAGGACTGTGTGAAAAACATGACAGTACTGTGTTTCGGATTTTTACACACATCATGTGAAAATAAAAAGTAAAGTTCTTATGAACGTGTATGTTTTAAAGCTTAGTTTTCGAGATACAGGGTGTTAATTTAAAAAAAAACTTGTTTTTTCAAATATTTGGCTGAATTTGATAAAATTTTCACGTTTTTAGTAATAAATAAGGAGCTTAATTTGATGTATAGTGATTCAATATACAATTTATTTGTCTCTTGAATTTTTTCTCTATTTTTCCAGGCGCAGGCGGATAAAAAAAATTTATTTTTCTACAACTGTCAAAAAAAGGCTAAATAAGGTTGTTTGCGCATTAACGTCAGTGTCTAAAATAAGACATTTTTATGAAAAAATGATGACATTATTTTCTTTGCGTTACCATGACCCCGTGCGCAAAATATTTTGCACACTAAGGTGCAAAATATTTTTCACTTTACATACATACCTATTGTTCATACTGCCATTTGAATTTTTCCTGTAGGAGATGTGTAACAAGGTTGGCTGCATCTGATATTTCTTGTGGGGTATAGGATAAATCATCTTCACTTTCGAAACTCTCCATTATTATCTTATGTATCATTTTACTTTAAAAAACAATATTACGTCAGTGAAAAATGTTTGTTGTCAAACATATTGGTTTCCATAGTCTGAGACATCTGCTACTATTTCTTTTTGAATTAATTTGCATTAAATATTATAATAGAAGATATCGTTTTATGCTTTTAGTTTAATCAAATTACAGTCGTTGTAGAAAAAATATTGCTTGCAACTCGTGTGCGACTTTGGTCATCTCGAACTTTCGTTCTCCATCACCAAAGTAGTATTTCGCACCCTTGATAGAGAAATAACTTTTTTTCTCGAAAAGTAAGCAAGATAGAAAATTCAAGAGACAAAAAATTGTATCTTTAATTACTCAATCTAAATATAATATCAAATTTATAAAAAGGCAATGACGTGCACAAATTTTGCTTTAAAATATCTAGTTCGGATGCCCCAGCGCCGCTCCTGGAATAGTTAAATTAATTACATCAAATTAAGCTCCTCATTTATTGCTAGAAACGTACCATTTATCAAAATCGGTCAAGTAGTTTTTAAGGTATTTGAGGAAATAAGCTTTTTTTAATTACTTAACTTTAACGAAGCATTAAAGCATACAAGTTCATATGAACTTTTCTTTTTATTTTTGCTATCGTCTATTAAATTTTCTCGAATAAAACCTGAGACACCCTGTATAAGAAGTCTTCCTGAGGCTAGATTTAAACAGGCAATAAAGGCGTTTTCCTAACTAAAAATGCATGTTAAATAATTGTGATATTGGTATAAAATTGTGTTTTTAGTAGGTAGTTATTTTATTTGAATTTTTTTAAGATATCATTAATTATTTAAGTATAACAGTCACTGTGATAACTTATGTGTACAAAGTATTAACTGTTTGCTGTCATATTTTTAGTTAGGTTGCTTTTCTGACTTATGTAAAACATTTATATGTTAAAAATACCAATAAAGTGATTTGATTTGATTTGATTTGATTTGATTTGATTTGATTTGATTTGATTTGATTTAATTTGATTTGATTTGATTTGATATAAATTCTCGCTTGGAAAGACATCCTGGCTTGCAAAGACATTCTCGCTTGCAAAAACAACATAAATCGTTGGAAAAAAAATTATGTTTTAAAACTGTATTTAACCAATTGATTTAACACACTTTCGACATTAATATTTTGTGACATATCACCTACTTGACAAAAATTATTCTTTAAAATTTCTTCACATTTTCAGTTACTTGAACAATTCTCAGAAGAATTGCCTTTATTTATTTATCTGGTGGCATGTCATAATGACATCATTATGACATCATTATGTCATTTGATTATAGTGACGTAAGAGGGTTCATTATGATACAAGTATCATAATGAAATTCCAGAAAGCCCAAGTGCCATAATGAGATTCAAAAAGTACTATTACAATAATTTTATTTGACTTGTGTAAAAATTCTATATCTGTACCATCAATAAAATAAGTTTAGAAGAAAATATATGTGCTAGATCAAAACATTTTATTCAAAATACAATTTAACTCAACTAATTATTATAAATTGTAAAATAGCAATTAAAACTGAACCTTCATCTATCACATTCCTTGTGTTCTTACTGGTACACCATTTCTCATAATGAGCAAACACAGGTTCATATCCAGCCGTGATTTTTCAGGCAAAAGAGAGTCCACGACATTTCCTGCAATTTCTTCCAAATCGTAGGGGAAATTTCATCAGAATCACCCATTATATAATGTTTTAATTCGTTTAATACATATTCAATCTGCAACTTATAGCAGTATTTGACAGCTAAATAAATAATTTGTTGATGCGTTGTCAAGGAAACGGTAAGGCACAGGTCACTTACTATTTTTTTAAATAAATAACTTAATGCACCTGTCATCGTTTCAAATATACAAAATTTTAAATTTTTAGAAAAATATAATTTTACATTGATATGCCACACCAGATAAAATTTTGTATGTAATTTGGATCATAAAACACGCATTATGGTACACGCCGTGTCATCACGGCTACTACCATAATGCTTGTCTTTATGATCCTTATTACATAAATAACTATTTTTTTTTGAAAAAATTCAAAATGGGCCGAATATTTTGAACATGGAGGACATCACGTGCACAAACAAATTCGTTTGTGCACGTGATGTCATAATACTAACCTCAAAAATATGCATATTTTACGAATTTCGAATATTATGTCGCTTTTATCAAAATTCCTGCTTGGTTCCTGTACTATCAACTAAAACCTTGTTCAGCGCTTTAATTGCCTTGATATAATAAAATAAGATTATTTTTGTTGGTTGGAAATCCAACCTATAATTAGCCGCTTGTTTTTAATAATTTACAATATTTAAAACTTTACATATCTTCTGTCTGCGAGAATTTCTAAATCTTATAATGGATCCATGTTAGAACTCCAAAAATTAAAATTAAAGTTGACAATAAATTTACAAAAACCAAATATTTAAGGTTATGTGAGTCATGACTATCCGTTTTTGCCGTCACAAAAATTTAATAGATATAATTACTTTGGTTTGAAAATTTTTTTTGGCCTTAAATGAAAAATACTTGCAAAAAGAAAAAATATGTCAGAGCTAATTTAAAAAACACTATACTCTCGTATCATTTTCAAAATTTCGAGGAAGAGCCCATTAGAGGTTTTTAAGAAAGATTTTCGATAAACATTTGGTGTGGTATTTTGAATGGACAACTGCTCCCTATTCAAATTTTGCCTCATCGTTTAAATGCTGCCGCATTCATAGGATTTTTAGAAAATGACTTGCATGATTTATTAGATGACATTCTTATTGGCCTGCACAATAGAATGTGGTATCAGCATGATGGTGCACCACCACATACTAGAAGAAATGTGGTAGAGTGGCAAGTGGCTTCAGAATAATTTCAATGGGAGATGGATAGGGAGGCGCGGTCCTGTTCATTGCCCTGCAAGGTCTCCTGACCTTAACCCTCTAGACTTTTACTTATGGGGTCACTTAAAACAATTAGTTTATGCTGAGCCAATTAATACTATTGAGCAATTAGAAAATATAATTTTAAATTCAGTACATACTATTCAAAACACTGTAAACTTTGCAAAAGTATACAATTCTCTTGTTTTGTGTTGCCAGATGTGTATCAATGTAAGGTGGCATTTTTGAAAATCTACTCTAGTTTTTTTACGTTGTAATAACTGTTGCTTTTCAATAAAAGACTTGCTTGTTTTTACAAAATGTGGACTGTATGTCTTTACTCTATGTCAAAATATATTCAACAAATCGAACAAAATTTTAATAACATATATAACCTTAGCAACAATTATGTAACTAAGTTTCTAGCGCATCTCATTCGCGCATAGGCTACTTGAACTGCAACGCACCCAGCGCCTTGCGATAAAACGAGGGTTTACAACATTTTACAGTACATAGACTGAACATGCCGCCACCTTTGAAAGCATTTTTTTTTAAATACAAATCCTTACTAATTAACCAAAGTACTACATCTTTAACTAATTTAATTACATTACAGCATCCACTTATTCAATCTCTTCTATGGGTAAAATGCATATCTGAGAAAGCGCTCTCTTCACTATACCTTTAGATGTTCTTACTGACACAACACGGCAAATATTATCACTACCAGGATGCAAGTCTATAACTCTACCTAATTGCCATTTTAAAGGTGGCAAGTTCTCATCCTTAAATGGGGTTATTTCACAATTTATATTTATGTTAAATGTACAATCAGGAACACTTAAAAACACTATATATTTGGAAAAAAAGTATTTTTTTTGCGCCTACGTATTTTTAAACTCGGTTTGTAATTTGAAAATATTAAGTTCCCGCCAACAGTCGTGACGTCAATGTTTACGCATGCGCAGTATGCGTAGATGAAATATCTGTGTGGCAGCACTGAGTTTCAAACTTCATTAACAAAAACAAAACTGACAGCAGTGACAGCTAAACTAGCAGTGTAGCAGTTAGTTGTTTGGTTAGTATTTTCTTGTGTTCTGTTTGTTTTGCGGTTTTGATTTGTTATTTTTTGACTTTGTGTATGGAGTTATATAAAATCAGTTGTGTTTTTTTGCATCATTAAGTGATTTAGTTTTACGAGTATTATTGTAAACATCAGGTAAGTAAATTTTTACACTCATCTTAATTATATTGAAACACTATAATTTTACTACATAAATGGACTACAAAAAGTGTTTTGTACCAACATGTAAAAACACTACCACAAATTCAAAGAAAATATTTATATCTGTTCCAAAAATTGAGAATATTCGGAAAGCTTGGAGTCTCGCTGTTGGACGAAGTAAAATTCCATCGACGTCTTCAATATATTGCTGTGAAGATCACTTTAATGTAAGTTTTTGTTATGCAGTAAAATATCAGGTTTCTGAACGTTGAGAATTTTATGATTTTCATGGAAGATAATAATTTTGTACAAGCTACTAGATAAAAATAAATAGAATTAGGTATTAGTAGTAGTAGTATTAACGAAATCAAATTATTGACCTTATTATTAAGTTTGTGTTTATAATTTATTAACCATTCTTTTTACAGATGGAGAATGACTCCGAGAACTGGATGGCTTTCAAATTATTTCAAGTACAGTTAAAAATGAAGAAAAGTGTTGTGCCTCATAGAAATATATCAGGAGAGTCTGACGTACCTCAAAATGTTTCTCAACTTTCTGGATCTGCAGAAAAGAGGAAACATGACAACGTAAAACAATATGTGACAAAAAAACAGATGCTCTCAGCTAGGAAATTGGATTTTGATGATAAATCGTCACTCTCTACTGCAGCACTATCCATAGATGCTCCAGAAGAACTGCCTGGTTCATCTGGCCTGCAAACCTACAGCAATAAACGTGCACATAAAAAAGTGCAAGTAAATATTGAGAGTGCTAAAAAGTCAGTCAGAAATATAGGCATTAACACTACAAGTACATTTAGATCATATTCAACAGTACCATTCAAAAGAATTAAACTATCCAAAACAGAACTCGCAAGCTTTTCACCAAGTACATCATCGGTGTCTATAAAAGATGACTCTGATTACAATATATCAGAGTCGGAAGCTTCTGGTAGTGTGTAACAAAAAACTTATTTAAACATCATGAGTACCAAAAGAATAAATTTAATTATTAAGGAGCATTCCCGTTTTTACTTGGGGTTACCTGAAGATGAATATTTTTTGGTAAAATTATTAGAGAGTGAAGCAAAAATAAGTCATACAAATATATTGATAATTTTAAAGAAAATACGCCTTAATGATGCATACTATAGGTTAGCTGTGGATTTTGGGTTACCGATTGCATCAATTTCCAGAGCATTCAAAAATGACCTGTCAAAATTAGCTTCATATTTAAAATCTCTTATATTTTGGCCTGAGGAAAATAAAATTAATTTAAATTTACCACTTCCTTTTCGTTATAGATACAACAAAGTTCAGTCAATTATTGATTGTCTGGAAATTGAAATAGAGCAACCTTCTAATTCAGTACATCAGGCGTTAACCTGGTCTAATTATAAAAAAACTAATACATTAAAGTATCTTATCTCGTCGACTCCAGATGGTATAATAAACTTCATATCTGAAGGATTTGGTGGTAGAATTACTGATAAAGAAATTGTTGAAGCAAGTAACTATTTAAATATTTTACCACCTAATTGTGACGTAATGGCCGATCGAGGTTTCAAAGGTATTGGAGGGCTATTAAATAAGAAAAACTGTAATTTGATCCGTCCACCAAGCGTTCAAACTGGAATACAAAGTACAAAACAAGAAGTAAAAGAAAGTAAGAGGATAGCAAGTTTACGAATTCATATAGAACGAGTCATTAGGCGGTTAAGAGAATTTGCAGTACTAGATAAGCATGCCTGCCTTCATCATGAACTTGTCCCAAAAACAGATTATTTTATAACAATTGTTTGTGGGGTAGTCAATCTGCAAGGACCTTTAATGAAATAGATGCCATGTCTCGATATTTATAGCTCATTATTATAACATTTTTTATATTATAGGTAAAAAATAAGCCGTCTGTAACATTTCTCCTGCAATAAACATTTTATTTCAAATCATATTTTATTATGACAGTTATCTACATCTAATGTACAATGATTCATAGTAAAGTATCGACAGCTTTCTATGGGGAAACTAATGTTCTATCTACTTCATATCGAACTGCTGTACAAAAAAAAAATAATGACCTACATGTAGGGCTTACAATTTACATGCTTGTTTATATGTTACGTGTCCTGATAAGACTAGAAAGATTAGGTCCGTGACAGTTACACTAACTCAATTCTCAACATTACTGAATAAAAAATACTATCAGCCTATTCTAAAAATTGCCAAAATACAAGTAACATGTAAAAAAAATAAGGTGGATCTAAAGTTCACAAACGAAATACTATGTGTATTTTGTTTGAAATGTTAATCACCTTTATTGCAGATTTTTATTGGTTATTTTTTCATTTTATTAATATAGGAAATATCACATTTTTCCAAAATTCCATTGCTTGTCTGATTATCTCTCTAATAAACACTCCATTATCAAAATCTATTTCAAAAACTTGCACTTTATCATTATTTTCGAAATCAGGATCTGCAATGCAAAACAATCCTTTCTCCTTTTTGCAGAAAAGCATCTGTAGATGTATTTGGCTTTGGCATTTAAGATTTATTCTCCCATCTGGTTTTATGTAGTTTTTTAATGTCTCTTTCTTTGTTGGACATTTTATTTCAACTACATATTTGTCGCTAATACCATCTGGCGAAGCACCCAAGACAGGATATTCGTTACATAGAATCAATCCAGACTTTTTAAGCACGGTGTTATATTTCTTTCCCACAACCTTCAAAACTTTCTCCTCTAACATTAAACCTCTTTTCATCGCACTTGTTTCGGTCATACTAGATGCACCAAATATTGACTCTACTAAAACCCCTTCGGTATTACAACGTGTAGCCTCCCAAATTTTTGAAGCTGTTATTCTTCCATATCAGCTCATACCACACTGAACATTTAGATTGGAAGTAGGTTTCCTTCGCTGCCAGAGTACACTTGTCATCTGTCATACGAGACTTACAGAATTCTAAAAAACCTTCTGCAGTTTTCTGCTGCGTTGCATGTTGAGAATTATATAAATTGGCTATTACATGCAAGGATACTTGTTTTAAATCACATGGTTCACTGAAATAATTTAGCAACTGTGCTGAACACTCCACATTTTTAGCTTCTTCAACTACCTTTTCTAAAAAATTTTCCACAGCATCAAGAGTCGTTGCAGACTCTTCTGATCTTAACTGAGAAGCTTTTATATATTTTATTGATGTACCTACTTTAGCCAAGGTAGGTTTCTGCCAATAACATTCTACTGCTGTTGGACTCTTTTCGTCATTTCTTCTTAAAATCCAATATAGAAATGCAATTGCATGCTTACATCCACCTATAAACATACATTCAAATTATAAAAGTCAAATGCAGTTACACAAAAGTCACAAAATGTTTTTAAATATTTACATTAAATAAATTTATTTATATAACAGGTACCTCCATTTTTTTTACAAAATATCTTACCTTGTGAAGCAGCACAGCTTTCGCATTGGCAGCTTAGAATACTGTCATTTGCCTCATCAAATATTGCAGAAACTGTGTAGGGTTTATTATGTATTTTATGCTCTGGAACAATGCGACCTTTAACGGTGCATAAATTTTGTTCTCGCTTTACTTGCACGTATCCAATAGCATCATCACCATAACCAGCTCTAGATGCCCTAAAATATAATATATATACATACCTATTACGAGTTTATCAAATATCATTAATAGTTATGTTTTATTTCTAAATCTCAAGAAAACTAACCTCACATTTTTCACGCTCTTAAACTCAACACTGAAATAGTCCATATTTTTCGCAAAGAATTCCTGAATCATAATATAGTTCACTTCAGGTAAATTTTCATTGCTAGCTTTAACGAAATTAGGCTCCATAATAGTAAAAAATGATGAACTGACAAACTAAGGCAAACTGTCAAAAGTGTCAAATGACTCTACCACCGCTTTTCTACTGCTAGCTAGATTGCTAGTGAGGAATCTTAACAAAAACAAATCGTCCTAGATTTAGTTCTAAACCGTGACGTCAGAAGTTAATGAAATTTGAAATTATTGACGATATTTTTTATTGATTTATGAATAATTAACAAATAATAAAGACATAGTATCTACCAATACATTATTCTAGTATATTCTACTATCCAAATTGATAGGTATTTTTAAGTTTTTCTTTAACATGAAATAACCCCATATCACCATTGACCCCTCTTGATAGGATCAGTAGCATTGCGCCACTTATTACGCTGCTGCTGTTGCGTCAAATACTCTCTTGACCATTTACTCCAAAACCCTTGAACCATTTGTGTCATTAATGATATCGCTTTAACTTATTTGGATTATAATGTTTTATATATCTCCTTGAGGTAAAGCTGCCAATGACGTACCAATGAGGAAATGTCCGGGTGTTAACACATTTAAATCATCCTCTGAGAGTGGAGTAATGGGACGCGAATTTAAACATGATTCAATCTGAATCACAACCGTGTAACGTTCCTCAAACGTCAACCTTTGAACCCCAATTACTCTTTTAATGTGATATTTAGCAGCCTTCACCACAGATTAACTATATCAGATGCGAAAGCTTCGCGCGGTGCCTTTCATGTCCGCGACACACGTATTAGACAAAGGCCCGTCGGCTACTCGTAACGTTGCATGCTTTTTGCACCACAAGACTTTAATATTTATTTTTGTGGATGCGAGTTAGTTGCACCACTTGAGCGCTCGAGAAAAACAATAAAAATATATTATAAAATATTTTTTATTAAAACAAATATGAAATTGTATGTTTACAAATGGGATAATATTGTAAGTTTTCTATTTGTTTTATCAGGTTTTTTTGATGTTTTTAGATCTCTATTTGTATACACCAACAAACTCGTATGACACTATTTTGACATTTAAAATGCGAACACTCGGACTAACAATATATCGCCGTAAACTCTGCTACACGCTGTCGCGATAATGCTCTCGTACTAAACCCTCCGCATATATGAGGATGGAAGTAGTGGGGATCGTTGGACAGGCCGCCACGCTTACTTTCGCATCTGGTATAGTTAATCTGTGCCTTCACTACCGATTCCCACAGACCTCCGAAATGTGGCGACCTTGGTGGAATAAAATGCCAAGAGATTGAAAATTGTGAAAAATATTCCGAAAACTCTGATTGGTTTTTCGCATTTCGCAAAAACCTATACAATTCCTGGATTTCATTATTAGCTCCAACGAAGTTTGTAGCGTTATCTGAATAAATATTTTTACAAATACCTCTTCTTGAGATAAATCTCTTTAAACAATTTAAAAAAGCTTGCGTTGGTAAATCTCCGACCAACTCCAGGTGTACCGCACGTGTGGCGAAGCATACAAATACACATAAGTAAGCTTTAATGCTCACATGACCCCTACTTTTACCAACTTTAATATCGAAAGGACCTGCGTAGTCCACACCGCAATTTGTAAATGGTCTGCTTGGTACTACTCTGTTTCTTGGTAACTTGGCCCATAATATGTTGAGCTTCCCGGGGACGTGCTCTAAAACAAACTACGCAGTTTTTCAAGACTCCTCGAACCGTCCTACGCCCTGCTATAGGCCAGTACTTTAACCGAATCTGCGCAAGCAAAGCTTGAGGTCCTGCGTGTAGTTGCCTATAGTGCTCATGAATAATTATGAGTCTGGTTAGTCTGTGTTTGCTGGGTAATATTATGGGATGTCTTTGATCATATTCTAGTTCAGACTTAGCTAATCTACCACCAACCCTGAGAACTCCCTTGTCATCCACGAAAGGATTGAGTGACGAAAGCTTACTTGACATTAAAATAAGCCCTGAATTGTCTAATGACCGTATCTCTGAACCAAATTCTCGCATTTGAGCTAGCTTGATGATTATTGTCAAAGCATTCTGTAACTCGCTTACCGTTAAAACCCCAATACTTCGTTCGGTTTTACTGACTCGACAATTTTTACCAAAACGCAAACAGAAAGTAACTCTCTGCAATTTAAGAAGACTAGAATTAAATACTTCTCAAACAAATCACAAATTAAGACATTGATTGCTAGTGAATGATGTATAATTATTTCTTCGCTCTGGGATTGTTTCAGAATTTAAATATTTTGGTTTTGGCCAGACACATTCATCCTCCCTTAACCAGTCCGGACCACGCCACCAAAGTTCACACCTGGTTAATTGATCACAATTCATACCCCTTGATATTACATATGCAGGATTGCTTTCGGAACTTACATGATTCCATCGGTGGCCTTGCGTGAGCTTCTGAATTTCTGAAGTCCTATTTGCCACGAAAGTGTTCCATTGAACAGGTTCCCCGGCTATCCATGATAAGACTATCGAAGAGTCACACCAATACTGCAATCTACTAAAATTCAAGTCTACTGCTTCGATAACCGCGTTTGTCAACCTTGCCAGTAACAGTGCTCCGCAAAGTTCAAGTCTAGGTAGCGACACGACCTTTAGCGGCGCAACCCGAGACTTAGCACATAACAAATTTATATAATGATTACCCTCCCGATCAGTAGACCGAATATAGATTGCTGCCCCGTAAGCCAGATGTGATGAATCGCAAAAACCGTGCAACTGGGCTGGGTGCATATTGCATATCTAGGTATTTGCAATATCCTTAACTCATTCATTTGTACCTGATAATTTACCCATGCAGTTCGAATTCCTAATGGCACCTCATCTCATCCCAATCCGATTTCAATTTCCACAAGCTCTGAAGAATTAGTTTACTCTTCACAATTATCGGTCCTACTAAACCTAATGGGTCAAAAATCTGTGACACCTGTGAAAGTATAGATCTTTTTGTCACCTTATCGTTTACCATATCGTTGCCTCCGAGTTTGGCCTCCAAGTGTAAGGTGTCATTTCCAGGATTCCAATATAACCCCAGTGTTTTAGAAGTATCATTGCAATCTAAAATATAATATTCTATACGGTGTTCTTCTTCGTCTACGATAACCTCCTTATAATTAGATTTCCATTTTCGCAAGACAAACCCCCCTGTCCTCAAGATTTTACTAATATCATCCTTCAACCTGCTTGCCCCTTCAATGGTATCTGATCCTGATAGCAGATCATACATATAAAAATCTTTAATTATCGTTCGACTAGCATCAGGAAACTCATCAACGTTTTCTAATGCCACTTGCTGAAGACACCTTACCGCTAGATATGATGCGCTTGCCGTCCCGTATGTGACCGTATTTAATCGGTAATGTTCCACAGCTTGGTCTGGTGAAAACCGCCATAATATTCGTTGTAAATCCCTTTGATCTTCCCGAACATATACTTGGCGGTACATTTTCGCGATGTTGGCTGTAATACACCGATCCTGGCGAGATGCGGTAAATACGTCACACAGTATGGTGCGTGCGCAACAGAAGGGCAATAGCGTGGACGAGAGAATAAATAGATTTTTGTGCACGTTCTTATATTTTTTCCATTTTCATGAAAACGGTTAACTGTTATAAAAAAATCATAGAATGACTTTTTTATAACAGACAAAATTTCCTTTCCAACGATGTATAACGCAACCTATATTCTTTTTGTATAACGACCCGGATACGTTTCAATTAAGGGGCTAATTTAAAAACTAATTCATTTTTTTACGACTCTTTAACCTTTGAACCGCTCTCACGTATAAACTATTGAATATAGATATATGCCGTCACGGACTTTTTTATAGGAAATTTGATTCTCTATAAAATTGTTGCATTTTGCCATAACTGTAATGGTTTCGGCAGCGTTTCGAGTCCAATTCTCAGCTGCAAGTCTTGGTAACTTTTGTCGGACAGTCCACCCATTTTTTTTTTTAAATGACTCTGCCATTTCAAAATTAAATTCTTTAAAGCTACCTAAACTTTTCCCCCACATCTTACTACGTTGAAATCACACGTAAATGTAATCATAATAGTTATGGACCATTGTATTTCAATAGAATCAGGCAGCCACGGTAAGCGCGTGTCTCTTCAGGTGCTTAGAACGAACCACGCATCGATTTACTGCGGCATGTTTGACTCGAAACGCTGCCAAAACCGTTACAAATATGATGAAAATGTATATAAACAAATTTATAGAGAATTAAATTTTCTATAAGAAAGTCAGTGATGGCATATATCTATCTTTAATAGTTTAGACGTAAGAGTGGTTCAAAATTTAAGGAATCTTAATAAACTCATTCATTTTTGAATTTGTCCGTAATTGAAACGTATCTGGGGCCGTTATACAAAAAGCATATGGTTTGTGCTATACATTGTTCGAAAGGAAATTTTGTCTGCTATAAAAAAGTCGTTCTATGATTTTTTAATAAAGTTAACCGTTTCCATGAAAATGGATTAGATATAAAAACATGCACAAATACATGCAAGGGTTCTCGGCCGCACAGTTGCCCTTGTATTGCGCAGAACGAACGCACGGCTCTACTGCTTTACTTAACACATAGTACGCTGTATTTATCTTTCTCGCTTGCACTACCTGGATAGGTCTATTACCACCTTATATTTTCTAAAACGAATTAATACGCAAAATATATCATCCTGTAACTTAGGACCAACCATCAGTTTGTTATTTAGTGATACTCCGTTGTCACTACTCGCGCTTGCGTCAAACACTACCCGTAACTTAGTGATCTCGGAAGTCTCCTTTAAAACCCCATGATGTGGTAAGTAGCATATGTGCCCTTGATCGCCCGTAAATTCTTTACTATTGTAATATGAAATACCATCATCATTAGACTTTGACCCAATTTTACTCATATGCCCCAAAAAAATATATTCCCGCATGAACTCGTGATACTTAAGACTCAGATCGCCGTTTTTTGGCAATTTCCTCTCCAAATGATGCAATCTCTTGAGAGCTATGCCGTAAGAATTACCCAATTCTTGAATGCCCGATCGAAGAGGTAATGTTACTACAAAATGACCATTACATCTCTCCTTACAGTTTCATTAAAAATTATTTCGCATTCCTCCTCCTCCCGTGAAAGCAACCGTTCCCTTGGAAATTCCTCAAGAGTCCAAAATCATTCAAGTTGATCTTGTACCGAGACATTTGATGCTAAATTACAAGCTTGAACGGAAGGTACTAAATATTTATTTTCTACCGACGCCACTGGCCCGGACACTATCCAACCCAATTTAGTATCTTGCATAATCGGTTTATCCACTCCCAATTTTATTCTATCAGCGCCTAAAAGCTCCCAAAATATAGTAGCTCCAAGCAACAAATCAATTTTTCCCGCTCTGCCAAAAGACGTATCTGCCAATGGCAAATTATTTGGTATTTTTAGAAATTCACGATTAATAGCAAGCGAAGGTATATTATCTGCAATATTATCAACCAATAAAAATGACGAACTGAAATTATACTCGGTGCATTTCGAATAAACCCTAGCATTTACGACTTGCGTTATTTGTGTAATTCCAGAACCGATACCCAAGATTGAAATATTTATCCTTTTCGCTGGCAACTGCAGTTTTTCTCATAACCCCTTCGTCATAAAGGAGGACGAACCCGAGTTCAGTAACGCCCTACACATGTGCATGGTACCCGCCTGATCTGCAATTTTTACAATCGCAGATGACAATAATATTTCCGAAACGTGCTTATTTTTAATTACCTCATTACTATGACCATTAAAGGATGTGTCTACACCTGCTGCGTGCAGATTCGAAGTAGCCGTGTATGGTCCTTCTGAAATGGTTTCTAAATTCTGCGATCCCGATGCCCCCGCTACTCTTGGGGGAACTTGCTCCATGTGTAGTAGTGAATTATGTTTTTTGCCACAATGTTTACAGCCCCTAAATGTTCATTTTTGTGCCCTATGCCCGTACTTGAGACAATTCCAACACAAATTAGCTTTCCCTACTTCTTTCCGCCGCGACGTAACCGACTAATCTAAGAATTCTTTGCACAAGTGCAAGGCATGATAATCTCCTTTACATACTGAACATGATTTATGATCAGACATTACAAACGATTTTAACGTTGTATGAACCTTGTCCGTTTTAACCTTAATATTGTTACCTACCAAAATAGCCAGTTCCCCTTTTTGTATCTGTATTCGTCTCCAGTAGCTGACACTTATGCGTTAAAAATTTTGTGAATTCCTCCATAGTTGAAAATTTGTCTATAGCCCCCTGTCGTTGCCATTCTCCTTTAGTAACTGAATCGAGCTTCATTTCTAAGAAATATATTGACAGTGCATCCCAGTGTTCAATAGGTAACCCCAATGTTTTTAATGCGCGCATGTCTTTCCTAATTTCATCTAAAAATTTCCTTAATTGAATATGCGATTCCTTTACAATAGGCGTAAACCCGAATAACGATTCTATATGATCTAGAGCTATTAATTTTTTATTTTCAAATCTTTCCTTGAGAAGCACCCATGCCTCCTTATAATTTGCGGCGGAAACTTCCAAGGAATGTATGACATCTGCTGCGCTCCCCTTAAGCGAATTTTTCAAATAGTAAAATTTTTGAATATCGGTCAAGCTCTTATTTGAATCAACCAACGATTTAAACGTATCATAAAATTCGAGCCACTCCTTATAAGAACCGTAAAAGGTGGGAACTTCCATTACCGGTAAATTTACTTCTGTACTTGATGCCCGTGGATGCACCCCCTGCGCTACACCTGTTGCCGTCGCAGTTTTTAATAATCCCTCTAAACGGGATTCAATTTCAAAATATTTCGCCTCAAATCTAACTCTTTCGACCTGTTGGTCTTCAGAATTGTCCAATCCCTCTATGCTAAATTGCGTATTTTCAAATTCATCCCACCACTCGCCACATTTTTTTATTCTAGAAGGAATTTGTGAAAGTTTATCAGTTGTAAAACTTGCAATGAATGATTCAAATCGCGTCAATTGCGACTTTATAACGCCCCGTTTCCGTATTAATTCATTTAGTTCAGCCATTTTAATATAAACCCGTTGAGAAACCTTCACGATAAAGATAAGCCAAATAAAATCATGCAGAAATTATGCAAAGGATGAACCACAAATGGTTTGGTACTCACTTTTACGCAGCCTTAATTCTTCTAACTTCAGTATATTTATACCAATTCCAAGTTTTAAAACCTTAATTTACCTCGATGATGCGATACTATTGCGGACGTTGACCATCGAAGATATCACCCAATAATATAATCCAAATGCTGATAATCGTCAAATCGCCTACCTACGTCTTGATACACAAATTTATTAATTCCTTTAATTGCAACAAGCTTTTGCTATTTCCCAATTGTTGTAAATGTGTCCCAATAGTGATTTTACATTTACTTGCTCACTTCTTTACAAATCACTTGTGCACCGTATTAGTTTATTTGTTTCACCATTTTGTAGGTACTGATTACTTTAATTTCAATAATCCGGCTCGTTCTGGACCAATGTTGCTTTTCAATAAAAGACTTGCTTGTTTTTACAAAATGTGGACTGTATTTCTTTACTTTATGTCAAAATATATTCAACAAATCGAACAAAATTTTAATAACATATAACCTTAGCAACAATAGCTATTTATGTAATCAGTTATGAAAAGTATGATTTTATGTAACGAGTGTAAGTTTGCGGGACGAGCGAAGCGAGATCCCGCAATATCGCACGAGTTACAGAAAATCATGTTTCATAACGTATTACATACAAGATTTTTTCTAATTTTGACGAAAAATGGGAAATACAAGTTTTTAATTTTGATCACTTATAAGCATAATTTAAATGACAATTATCTAGTAGGTCAGTGTCAGTTTAAATTATCTTGTCATTTGGCTTGACATTTAATAGACGCTGATCTATTTTGTGAATATTTATAATTAAATAATAATAGTTAATAAATAAATAATAAACTGTTTTTTATAAAATTACTGACTTAAATAAAAGTTACCTTAATATTTTTCTGTTGTATTTTGTTTAATTATTTTTACAGTTAGTGACATAACGAACTTTTCGTAACCAGTTACATAATGGTTTTCATTATGTAACCAGTTACATAAAGTAGAACGTTTTGTCACTTGTTTCAATAACAAAATATGTCACTTTATATGTCAAAATTAGAAAAAAATTTTTATGTAACCAAGTTTCTAGCGCATCTCATTCGCGCATAGGCTACTTGAACTGCAACGCACCCAGCGCCTTGCGATAAAACGAAGGTTTACAACATTTTACAGTACATAGACTGAACAATAACTTTTGTGAAAATTTGTTTCCTTTATTGTTATCATTACAAACAGTGTTATTCTGTAAGCCATTGAAAAGTATTCAATATTGGATATTTCCCAATAATTGGAAAGATTCCAATGACCTTGTCATTTTCGTATTCTGTAACCACAATGAATTCAATTTATTGAATCAATATCTTGGAAATCTTAACAACCGATTTTTGCTCTTGTTATTAAGTTTCCAATAGAACATAACCTCAAACGTTTATTTTGAATAACTGATTTGTGCAACGATAGAAGGCGTTTGTAATTCATAATGAATGGACAATTTATTTTCATTATAAATGCAGTCGAAAATATAATTGAAGTGTGAGTATTCAAAACAATGTGATAAATTAAAAATAAAATATTTCTAAATTAATCAAACAATAAATACTTCAAATGCACGATAATTGTAATTGTCGCCTCAAATTATTTTTAATTCATCTGGGCCAACCAAAGACGTGAATTTGCCCGTTCGTAGAAGAGGATACTGTTTTAAATAACGAACATATATGGCAAATTGCTGTGGACTTGTTCTTTTAGCAGGGGCCATATCACCAAATTTTCGCGACCACAAATCACAATTCAATATACACCGCAGAATGGCGCAAAAACAACAAAAGTGAGGTTAATCTTCTTCTGCTTTCAAATTTATTACGCACTATTTGTCAATAATTGTACTAACCGTTTTAAATTTAGTGACTAAGATTGAATGTTCCCAATATGGTTTACAGAATTTTCAATGGCTTACAGAATAACACTGAAAGTGTTGAATTAAATTAATAAAGTAATTTATTTTTACCTCAATATTTCGTAAACGAAGCCCGATATGAAAAAAAGTTATTCTTTGTTTTATGCTTAGAATTCGATTTTACATATGACGTTTCTTTTTGGCAATCCAGTTACCAAACATCCTGTAGATCTTAATTTACAATAAATATTTAATGGAAAAAATGGATTACATTTTTTATTTTTGAAGAAAAAGTGTGGTTGTAGAAAAAGTATGGTGTGCTACACGTGCAGAAATGCATTTTCTCACTCGCTGGAATTGTGGCACAAGCGAAAGCGAGTGCCATAACTTCTTCAAACTTGTGAGAAATTTGCATTTTTCTGCACTTGTCGCACAATGTACTATTGCAAACGTAAAAAATTAAAAATTGAATTGGAAACTGTGGTTGCGCTAAGTCAGTCAAAATGTGTAATAGGTTGTTATGCCAAGGTTAGTGTCAAGGAAATCTGTAGTTTTAGCATTGTTTCATAAAAATAAATTGAGGTTACTTCCTATTTATGTTTTTTTAACCCAATAACTATGTGCGAACTTTTGCACATCCGACAAAATATTTTATTCTGAAATATTACGTGCGTTCATATATGCTATTCACATTTTATTTACATGAGGGGAGGCTATGAAAAATCTTAATTCTGTTGGTATGAATGACTGTTTTAATTACTGAGGTTATGTTGAAAAGTCAAAAACATAACCACAAATTCAAATTGGTTCTACATAGTTGCCAGAGTGAGACCCTAAAGAAAGCACAGCAATGTCGTCAATAAAAAATTTGGCAATTCATCCAAAAATAAATGACAGTGACGATCAATTAAATCTGACACTTCAATATTTTGTCAATAGTAGACAACCCTGAGACAACCTAAGAAAAAATAGCCTCCCCTCATGTAAATAAAATGTGAATAGCATATACATACATATATCATTAGTCCAGTCACGACCATCTGAAGCCGGCCATGGTCCAGTCAACGAATGTCCCAAAAGGGGGTGTAGAGTGCGTGAGCAGGGACCTAAGCGGTTCCTTCAGGGTGCTTAGGGAGTGAACATACTAAAAGTTCTGACGTCTAGGAGGTGAGCCGGAGGAGGGGAGCCATAAAGAAGGTCCCATTTTTGGGTTTTTCGCCTATATCTCGAAAACGATGCGTCGAAGGGAAAAATTTATATCAAATGAAAGCTCATGACACTCTCTACAACTTTCATTCTATTCGTGAAAATCACGTACCGCGAGATGGCGCTGAAAATTTAGTATATATATGAACCAAGTGGTGAACAACAAACCTTTGACAGTGTATCGACATTTACGATAAATTTAGAGGTTAATTCTAGTAACAATCTTTTTTTATTAAAGTATCGTGTCAACCGTTTTATTAATTGAATGCATTGCTATATTGTTTATAAACTAGTTAAATATAATAACAACACTTTAAACGCACTTTTAATTTTAAAAATCACAAAATAAATTTAAGAAACCCGCGAACTGACAGTGACAGTAGTGACAGCGGTTTGTTGTTCACTATGAATTACTCATCATATTGAGATTACGCCATAAAATATAGATGTCGCCCACTCCGTGATTTTCGAGAATATACTTTTTTCGATTTCGCAACCGTTTTCGAGCTACACGCTCCGGAAAAATGAAAATTTTCGAAAAACAAATTTTTACCTCTAATTTTTCATCAAACATTCCTTCATTCCTTCATATCGTCTAAACTTTCATCTGAGAAAGAAATTCTCTTTGAGGGACTTTTGATTTTCATATACAGGGTGTCCCACTTAAGATGTATCCACCCTCCTAAAATCTTTATTTGATAACCGATTTTCGAAATCTTTTTTTTGCTGTATAGGGCTTGGACAACTGCATTTAAGCTATACCTTACATTTCTTAAAAAGGTACATCATGACCTACTGAGACGAACTTTTTTTAGCAAATTTTCGAGAAAAACTATTAGCGATTTTTTTAGAGAAAAACTAATACCAGAAATAGATTCAGGGCCTTTCAAAACCAAAGTGGTGTGAATTTTGTGACATTAGGATACAGGGACGGTGTAAAAGAAAATGGAGAGGAATTTTTATCAACGGCAAACATTTTTTTGGAAACAAAGGCGGTACTATTTTGAAATTATCAGTAATTTAACATTTTTCACAATTCTCTGGTTTATTTGAAGACGTATTAAGAACGAAACGACAGTGGTAAAGACTAAAAATGGTATCTAATTTCTGTTGATACGGTTATCGAAAACACATAAAAGAATACATTAGGTATTAAAGCTAGTTAAACCATTCACCGGAAAAAAATATTGTAATAATCATTTGAAAAAACAAACGGTATTGAAAAATACATAAGGGGTGAATGGTGAACTCATTGAGAATAGTTCAATTTAATTATTAGTTGATTAATTTCATTATTTTTAGGAAACTTGTTCTTTTAATAATTTTGTCGTAGTTTAGTTACTAGTAAATCTTAATAATACTTTATTTGTTTATTTGTTGTTTTTATTTTTACCATTTGTTTTTTCAAAGGATTATTACAATATTTTTTCTAGTGAATTGTTTAACTAGCTTTAATAACTAATGTATTGTTTTATTTGTTTTCAATAACTGTATCAACAGAAATTAGATACCATTTTTAGTCGTTGCTATTGTCATTTTTTTCTTAATACATCTTCAAATAAACCAGAGAATTGTGAAAAATGTTAAATTACTGATAATTGGTACCTTTGTTTACAAAAAAAAGTTTGCCATTGTTAAAAATTCCTCTAAATTTTATTTAACACCCTGTATCCTAATGTCGCAAAATTCACACCACTTGAGTTTTAAAAGGTCCTGAATCTAATTCTGGTATTAGTTTTTCTCTAAAAAAATCGCTAATAGTTTTTCTCGAAATTTCGCTAAAAAGAATACGTCTCAGTAGGTCATAATGTATCTTTTTAAGAAATATAAGATATAGCTTAAATGCAGTTTTCCAAGCCCTATCCAGCAAAAAAAAGATTTCGAAAATAGATTCACAAATAAGGATTTTAGGAGGGTGGATACATCTTAAGTGGGACACGCTGTATGTAGGTATTATTACATTTTTGAATTTTGGATAATTTTCTGAATCCAGTTTATTTTAATTTAATGTTTAGTTTTCCATTTAAGTGTGCCATGACGGCTCCAATTCATGACCCGTGTAAATCTAAAAAATCGAAATTCCGTCGAAAATACTAAAGTACGTGTTTTATGAGCAAAATAGTTTTTGGGACAAAACACAATTTTTTCAAATGGAACCATATTGGTACCGTGGTACCATTTATTACTAATACATTATTATTGTTACGAAATTTATTCGCATGTCTTATTAAAATGCGCGCTAAATACAGAATCAAAATATGGTTGCCATTACGCAGGTAAACTTAACTCTAATTTGCTACGACGCGACGTAAAAAAAATAAGCTAGACGTTGTTGAGCTCGGAAATAAGTGCACAAAAATACGGTACCAATATGGTTCCATTTAAAAAAATTGAGTTTTGCTCCAGAAACCACTCTGATGAACTTTATTTGGTCATAAATCGCGTAATTTAGTGTTTTTGACGGGATTTCAATTTTTCTAGCATTACACGGGTGATTTAGAATAAATCGAAACCGTCATGGCACACTTAAATGGAAAACTAAAACTTAGATTATAAAAAATATTGACGTTTGAAATGTTATTTATTTGGTATCGTTGGATTCAGAAAATTATGCAGAATTAAAAAATGCAATAATATACAGGGTGTTTCATTTGAAAATCTAAAGTTAGTGTCACTTCCGGCGAAACCGGAAGTGAAAAAAAATCACGTTTATTACGTATATGGGATATCCCAAATTTCAATCCATTATCTTCAAAACTAAAGAATGGTTTATTTAAAGTATGTTTTTTTTAAATGGAACACCCTATATATTTTTACATATTTGGATTCGCCTCGTCCTTCTGATTACAAATATAATATATGACACTTATATATTTGCTATAAAAATGGCGTAAATAATTGAATTTAAACTTAGGGCGTTTCCTTCAAAACTATACCCCCCTTATTTCGGTCAATTATTAACGATTCAAAATTTTCAAAACCAACGCATAAAATTTTTTGTAGATTTCATATATGCTATTACTTTTTTTCTCCCTTCAACGGTATACGAGGGGTGGAAAAAAGTATGTTTTTTTTTATGGAATGCCCTGTATTTTTTTACATATATAAGTATTATATATATTTATAATCAGAAAGGTAGGGCGGATCTAAATATGTAAAAAAATACAGGGCATTCCATAAAAAAACCATACTTTTTTCCACCCCTCGTATACTGTTGAAGGGAGAAAAAAAGTAATAGCATATATGAAATCTACGAAAAATTCTATGTGTTGGTTTTGAAAATTTTGAATCGTTAATAATTGACCGAAATAAGGGGGGGTATAGTTTTGAAGGAAACGCCCTAAGTTTAAATTCAATTATTTACGCCATTTTTATAGCAAATATATAAGTGTCATATATATTTGTAATCAGAAGGACGAGGCGAATCCAAATATGTAAAAATATATAGGGTGTTTCCCGAGCTGTTTCCATTTAAAAAAAACATCTTTTTTCTGCCCCTCGTATACGGTTGAAGTAGGAAAAAAAGTAAAAACATATTCAAAATCTACGGAATATTCTGTTTTTGAAAAATTAAAATCGGTGGTAATTGACCGAAATAAGGGGGGGTATAGTTTTATATTAAACACCCTGTACATTTAAATTCTGGACAATTGGATAAATCATATTGTAAAAACTTGAAATACTCGACAAGATATCGATAATTTCCAAATAATTGATAATACACAAGTTAATATGTAATACAATTCTAATTTAAACTAATTATTAATAGTTAAAATCGACTGTGTAACAATTTTTATTATAAAATTATGTTACCATTTGAATTAAATTTAAATTTCGCGCCTGACAGTACTATCGCGGCCGAAAAAAAGTAGTCGACTGATTTTCCCGTTGTAAATATGGTTCTATTCAGTGTCGCATCAATCTCAATATTTTTTTTTATTAGTGTCAACGTCATTGTCATATTAAGCAAAAATAAATTTTTTATTACTTAATCATGTCTTATCATGTTTTGAGTGAAGAAGAAAAAGGCTACATCATCGCCAAACTTGGAGAAGGGTGGTCTCAACAACGCATAGCAAGTGAAATTAATTGCAGCAAAAGCACGATCAAAAACTAAACAAAGAGTGGATAGATCTGAGCAGGGCAGTGGGTTCTGGAAAGAGTTCTTTAAAAAACGACAATACCCTGGTTAACTATGTGAATTTAAACCCATTTTCTAATTCTATTGAAGCCAAAGAGCAAACTAACTTCTCAGCGTCTGTTAGGACAGCAAGAAAAAGGTCTATTTAACTGTGCCAGTGCTAAAAAGCCACGACTAACAGATGTTAATAAAGAGGCAAGAATGCAGTTTGCAAATACTTTTATTAATGAAAACGATCGTTACTGGGAGCGAGTGGTCTTTTCCGACGAAAACTGCTAGTTGTCCCAGGGTTAAGTTTGATGAAGAATATTAGCCTTTTTCTGCTTCTCTCAAAACCATACTAATTGATTGTTTTCTTATAATTAAAAAATATAAACAACTTATTTCTTATTAGTTTTTTTTAATAAATACGACCCCACCAATGATTTCTTGTCAAAATAATTTAATTGACATAACTACTATTTACAAAGGAAAATTTTTCGAAAAAGCATACTACTTGATAAAAAATCGATTACTTTTTTTCGGCCGCGATAGTACCTACAAAATAATGGCGCAAGGTCACGTAGATTTGGCATGTCAACATCAAAGTCGGCATTTTAAACGTCGCTTCTGGTCTGTTAACTCTGTGCCTATGCATACTATAATCTGTCTCACCAACAGATGCAAATAGACTCCGCCCCTTTAATTTTATAGTAGCGCAGAACGGTGTACGCAATAGTCAGTTTTACACGATGAAATGTACTTACATGTTTATTTTTCTACGACTGCCCTCGAAAATTACAAAAAGCCCACAGCAACCACGACCCGAAACTATCATTTTTCACATGACGTGTGCAAAAATCCGAAAACACAGTACTGTCATGTTATTCTAACACAGTCCTGTCAAAAACAGAACGGACATCTGTTATTTGCATTTATTCAGTTTCATAGTAACCGACCTAATTAATACGTAATTTTATTTTTAAATTAATTGGTTGTGTTAAATAAAAATATCTATCAAATTGTTTGTTTTTTTCCCAATCGTAGAAAAAATATTGTACCTAAACAACACGTTTGAAAACATCTTTTCATACTCATTCGACATGTGGACCTCGCCTTCGGCTCGTCCCACCAAACTGTCTCACTCGTGTGAAAAGATTCGTTTTCAAAACTTGTTATTTAAAATACTATTATTAATATCTATCGTAAGATTACTTTCGAGTTTCGGTGCTTTTTACGAATAGTCGTGCAATAAAAAATTCTATAAATACGACCAATTGAGAAATTCCATTCAAATTTAGCGGTCATATTTGGGGCGGAGTCTATATCTGTTGGTGAGACAGATTATAGTTTGTGCGTTTGTTCATTATATTTACTGTCTGAACAAACTAAAAAACCAGTGTACTTAACTCTAATAGAAACTATAACGGTACATTCACATGGCCCGTAACACTCGTCCGGAATTGACAGTTCCTTTCCGGGCATTTTAGTTAGGGCACGTTCAGGTTCCCCATCATCGCGCGTATATCTCAAAATTACTACCAGTTGAGTTTTTGCAGACACATCCGTCGTTTCATCAGCTATAACGGCCAACACCGATGCCTTTTTAATTTCTTTAATTATTTCTTCATGGCAAATCTCAAGTATGCAGTCCAAGAGTTCGTTTTGAATTTCTTTGGAAGTCCCTTTAAATACAGACGATTTTTTCAGGTGTTCACTCAGAGTTGAATCCAGTTCGGAGGAAAAATTCATCAATCCACGAAATATTCCCGGATTTTGCGAGGTATCAGCTTCGTCATGACCTCGCAGTGCCAATTCAAATGCTCCGCAAAATTTTATACAGTTTATAATTTTTGATAAGACGTATCTATTTTTCGTGACGTTCTCGTTATGTTGCTGCAAATTTTTCCAGTACGCTGAACTTAATTGAGATCGAATATCAACTGTCCCAAGTAAAGCTAATTCCATGGTATTGTGAAGGTGACTTTTGGAGTTTTCATGCTTTTTTATTTTTTCACTTAGGTGTACCAAGTCAGTCACCCCTACCTCCGTCCATGCTTTATCGCCGTTAAATAGTAGGCACGGAAAACAAAATAAAGCATTTTTTTATTGCAGCCACAAATCCACTTATTTTTGTTATAAATTTCTTTTGAAAATTGTCGTTTATACATTTTTCCTCTACTAACCCCTGTTATTTCTATAGTAATATCCGGCAATGGTCGACCCTTCTCCTTTAATTTAATTTTCTCTTCATAACTATATTTGAAAAATCTCTTCACGTTAATCAAATTAAAAACTACATCCATACTGATAATGTAAATTAATATCAAAATTGCACAACCACAACACGAACTAATAATAAATAAATTAATAATCACACTCGCTCTGTCACTGTCCGCACTCCGTGTACAACCAAATTAAAACTGGTACTTTTGTGTGTAGGTCAGGAATAAACTATTAAACCGGGAAGAGCGCGGCATCTTTAAAGGTTTTTTGCATGATTTTTTCAAGCCACTAAAGCGATAAGAACTATATTGGACTGCAAAAAATGCAGCTCAAGCCCGCCTTGAATTTGTGAACATTCAGCTTGTGGGTGAGGGCAACAAGAGGAAGAGCGGGGGTGTTCGAAGCAGTGCACAGCACAACCTCAAACGGCCCAGATAAATACTGCATCTGTGCGTATGAAGGTAGCGAATCATGGTAGAAAGTTCCACTGGTATGCTACACAATCTGCTGGCCTGATACATAAACATAACTAAAAATTTCTTATCTTGAAAAATGCGTATACCTAAGCGCTTAGTAGTTGAGTTATATTTGAAATAGGTATTTAATTTTTTAGAAATAAGATGCTTTATTTAAAAAGAAAATAGTAAGTTTAAGCCGATATCTGGCAGTTCTGCAGCTCTGCAGCTCTTATGCACCAACCGCCACTGCCTTGGCCTATATCCAAAATAAGTTTTTGTAGATTTCTTCGTTATTTTAAAAAATAATAATTAACAACTTAGCATATTTTCAAGTGTCTAAAGCAGTATTTAACCATTATGAAGCAAAAAAAATGGTAAAAAAAGCAATAATTGTAAGTTGGCAAATAAAAAAATCTTTAACCTCAATTATCTCAAAACATGATTTTGGCTCATAGGTCAAAAGAATACTAGCATGACGATATGTAATATTATTAATTTTACTTCCATTACTTCTTTAAAACTAGCATGATTATACTTTAGGATTCGATTTTCAAATAATTTCCATGAAATATCCATTATTTTGACATAAACACTCATCTGGATTACGGACATACAGGGTGATTCACGCAAACCGTTCATTAGAAGTATAGAGACTTGTAGCGATAATTTAATTCTGAAAATTTGACTACTTACATAGTTTTTTATGCTCTTTTCATTAAAAATATTTTCAAGGTCATTGCACTTCCGCTTATACCGGAAGTTACCATCAACTTCGTTATTTTAAATGGAATGATTATATATTTTACTGCATTTTTGAATTCTACTAGTCATTTTAATAGGACTTTGATCATACTACCCTATCCCTAAATCTAACCCTACTCGAGATATATTGACTTTTCTGATAATTATTGTCTTGACATAGAGTATTTTGAAATTTACTGTCTCTAACATAATAAAAGTGAAAGTTACCATTTACACAACACGAATAGTGGAACCCTTAAGCTTCCTAATCATGCTTTCAAATTAACCTAATTGCTTACAGGGTGGTCAGAATTTACTGCCAACTTTGGCAAACTTCAAACGTCAAAAAGTATATTTTTTTAAATGGAACACCCTGTATATTTTTACAGTTTCTGATGTAGAATTTTATTCTGCACCAGTTTGTATTAAGGTTTTCCATATTCATCTTTTATGGTTTTTGAGTTATTGATAATTTTGTATTTTACTGCGCGAAATACATCGAGGTATGTGTTGCTCTTATAATAGTCGGCTGTGGAAATGGTATTTGTTGCAATTATTAGCATCTATCAAACGAAGTTATGTTGCTCTTATAATAGTTGGCTGTGAAAATGACATTTGTTGCAATTATTATTACCTATCTATCAAACACGATTTTATAAATAAGTTTGGTAAAGGTTATCAGTCATGGAAAATAATGGAAATGGATATTCAAACAATGATATTTTAAACTTATTTTTTATTCACAGAGTATACGACAAGTTCTGCTAATAATTCTGTGACATTCTTCGTGAATAAAAAATAAGTTTAAAATATCATTGTTTGAATATCCATTTCCATTATTTTCTATGACTGATAACCTTTACCAAACTTATTTATAAAATCGTGTTTGATAGATAGGTAATAATAATTGCAACAAATGTCATTTTCACAGCCAACTATTATAAGAGCAACACATACCTCGATGTATTTCGCGCAGTAAAATACAAAATTATCAATAACTCAAAAACCATAAAAGATGAATATGGAAAACCTTAATACAAACTGGTGCAGAATAAAATTCTACATCAGAAATTGTAAAAATATACAGAGTGTTCCATTTAAAAAAATATACTTTTTGACGTTTGAAGTTTGCCAAAGTTGGCAGTAAATTCTGACCACCCTGTAAGCAATTAGGTTAATTTGAAAGCATGATTAGGAAGCTTAAGGATTCCACTATTCGTGTTGTGTAAATGGTAACTTTCACTTTCATTATGTTAGAGACAGTAAATTTCAAAATACTCTATGTCAAGACAATAATTATCAGAAAAGTCAATATATCTCGAGTAGGGTTAGATTTAGGGATAGGGTAGTATGATCAAAGTCCTATTAAAATGACTAGTAGAATTCAAAAATGCAGTAAAAAATATATCATTCCATTTAAAATAACGAAGTTGATGGTAACTTCCGGTATAAGCAAAAGTGCAATGACCTTGAAAATATTTTTAATCAAAAGAGCATAAAAAACTATGTAAGTAGCCAAATTTTCAGAATTAAATTATCGCTACAAGTCCCTATACTTCTAATGAACGGTTTGCGTGAATCACCCTGTATACTCGATCTGTTCAAAACATAGAAGTCGACTCCGCCCCATTAATTTTATGACAGCGCAGAACAGTGCACGCAATAGTCAGTTTTACACGATGGAATTACTGAAAGCTGTGATAGCTTCAACAAAATTTGTTTATTATACGTGTTACATTATATACTGCAGCGCTGCTACATTTTTATAATGTTTATTCCCATTAAAGTTTCTATTATACATTTGCAATTTTGGACTTTTAAAAATAATACTTGTTCCCGCGAAAATTTAAACGACGTTTCTTTATTAAATCCGCACTGCGCAAACTCACGATACTTCGTTTATTTCCTGCCGTCTAGACGTAACGACCAGCCGCCGATTGCTGGTTTGTTTACGTTTGTATTCGTTTTTAGGTTAGGTGCTTTTGCGAGTAATTTCCACGTACTTAAGAGAACGTATGTGGTTATTTCAGGCAAAAAAGTTTAGTTTGTGATTTACTGTAACAGTTTCACATAGGTTACTCTACTGGATAAACTCCAATGGCCACAATGTATACTACTCAAAAATAGCCAAATCTGAATCGTTTACTTTTCGGTTTCCACTACTGTACATATTTATCAATATCTATCGTATGATTCTTTCGGTGGTACACTTTTGGTGGTTGGAGTAGGTGTGTTTCTTTGTATTCATGAAGAATATTGTAAACACTTGCACTCACACCTGCTGCCGTTGCGGTGAACTTCACGCATTCCATTTTTGGCTTCTCCGGATTCTCCCTATCGTAGGCCTTGAAGATATTCAGCACGTTTTCCTTATTCTCCACTGAAAAATGTCTTGCTTTTCACTTTCTCGGTGGAGAAATTGCACCCGCTTCAGCCATCTTATTTCGATGTTTCATAACCTGTGCATGACATTTGACGGTGCAGGCCGGCTCCCCTTTTATTCGCGTTTTTCGTACGTTTAATGCGTTTCGCGACAATCCATAACATAAGCTGATTGCTGATTGGTCTGTTGCAAAATACGTAAAAGTTTAATGTGTGACGCAAAATCTTGTAGAGGCGGCCTTTCAGTTAAATCTAGAAGTTGCATTGTAATTTGGGTTCTATAAATACGACCAATAAAAGAGAAATTCCATTCAAATTTAGCGGACATTTTTGGGGCGGAGTGTATTTCTATCTTTTGGACAGACATAGTATAGTTAAAGTTGAATCAACTATTTCCGCAACGTCCTTGAAAACAGGCGGATTTCAAATCAACCAGTCAGAGAGATTCTAACATTCCGTTCCGGGCCGAATTCCGGGCCATGTGACCTTAAAGGAGTTAACAGAATAGGTCGAAAATGCATTTGATTAGAGTGTCAGCAACTTAGTTATTACGTTTTCCCCCGTGAGCACGCGTGCATACCTACGATACGATACGTTATGAGTGCTGACGGGAGAATTTTGAAAATCTGTTGCCTTTAAAGCGTTTGTTCTGTTCTGTTGTTATTTGTTACTGTTTGAGTTTTTATATATCTTGTTCTTTACTAAAATGGCTTATATATACTCGAGTAAACTTTAACTTGGCATGTGGATGAGTTGATATTGTGCGTATTATTGTATTTTCTCTTGCACACAAAATTGAAGCAATGGCCCAAAACCATTGTTTACGTATAAACATACGTGAACAATGTTTTTGGGTTATTGCTTTAACTTTGTGTGCAAGAGAAAATGAAATAGTATGCACAATAACAACTCATCCACACGCCAAGTTAAAGTTTACTCGACTATAGTTATAAATTATGTAAAACTTGATAACTAACAGCTAGAAATACACGCAAGCGTAAAAAGTATTACGTATCTACTACCTACTTTATCGCGAACGATTTGCTTTCGCAAGTAGGTGAACTTGGGCACCTGGCTCAAATTTTTATTAACAAGTAATAATGTATAGTGCGGCAGTTTAGCTAGGATATTTCAACATATTGTGCACTTTTTGATAAAAGCACCAAATTTGGCACAGAGGTAGACCGATGTAATATGAACAATTTTGGATGTGGAGCCATCGGCCAACGGCCCCCTGGCGGCAGTGTTGCCAACACTACGAAAATCCATTCCACTAAAAGGTAGAACAAACTCCACCAGAAATCCACCAACTTTTTTCCAACTTAGTAAAATAAACTCCACATTTTTTAAATACGGTTTTTTTTATATAAAATAAAAATGTAATGCAAACATTTAAATTTTAAAAAAATTGCAACAAATAGCCAAGTCAATACCTAAATACTGCAATGTAAATGACGTCAGAGCGTTGTGGTCTCCCTTTTATAACCTCGGGCTATGCAAAATGCTCGGGACTTTCCCGATTTCCTTATGAATAATTTGAAAAAAATCCCCCTTTGAATTGAAGCACCTAGCGGAAATCATAGTAACAATACAGCAGATATAGTTATGTGGTATCGATAATAGAGGGCCTCCTACTAGTATTTTTTTAATTAAATAAATCTAGTTATAATAAAAATATGGCTATTTTTGAAGTCGTCATGCATATATATTTATTATATTTTTACTTATAATTAAAAACCTCATTCCACCAAATTTTCCACCATCCCACTAACTACCAAATTCACCCACTAGATGGGGTCCTCAATCCACCAGATCTAGTGGAAATTCCACCAAGTTGGCAACACTGCGCGGACGAGGCGGCCATTTTCAAAATGGCTGCTAGTGGACACCCGAAAGACAACAGAAGTTAGATAAAATTTGCTTCTGTAGGTTTTAGTGAATGTTTATTGAATGTTTTGAATGAGAGATAGTTTGTATGTTATATACAGGGTGAGCCAATAGTGCGTATTTCTTCTGTATCTCCTGTCTCGTTAGAGATAAAGGCATGGTTCAAAATTTTAATTAAATTGTGAGAAAAAGTACATTTTTTAAAATTATTATCAATTATACAGGGCGATCCGTTAAAGTGGTAGATGAAAGAATATATATTTTTTAAATGAAATGACCCAATTTTTTTAATTATTTTTGAATACCACTATGATGGCCTATTCAGCGGTAAAATATTTTTAAAATTTGTTGGACGGTTAATGAAATAAAAAATATTTTTATGGAAAACTGACGTATGCAGGTATCGTTTTGAAAATTAATTTTGGACGTATTTTTGGAGAAGAATTTTTTTTCTTTGACATGGTAGTAGTGAATGCCATACTTTTACACACCAACTTGGACGTTCAATAAATTCACCAATTTATTCATGAATTTCTTCACGAATTAGAACTTGTTCTATTTTCTCGTGAAGTTACCTTGAATAACAGGACTACCAACATCAAATTTTTAGCAGATAAGTATAAACACTTGAAAAAGTTAGGTTTGATTCATTTATTTTGTTGTTGACGTTTTATTTCACTGAGCTAGGAGAACTGAAATTAAAACGAGTGTGTAAAGGTCAGCGAAAAGTGTTTTGAAAACCCCAAATATTTTGGGGTCCGTCAAATTTCAAATTGGTAATTGGTACAATTGCTTCAGTGACAGTATTGTAAAATAAATTCATGAATTTCTTCACAAAAACAGTTCTACAAGAAATTGGAGAATTAATTCATGAATTTCTTCATGAATTTATTCTTTCGGAAACCAGTGCATGTGGACACTACTTTTGAGCGTAAGTACCGCACTGAGCCACTAAACAGAATCTTTTGCATTTTCTATTAATTTCACAACTTTAATTGATGTTATTAAACAGTTTTAGACTTTCAAATATGAACCCTTACTATTTGTCGGATAACATTACCGCGTAATCTAAAACGTCAAATATTTGTTTTCCTCACTATACTGGTTGCATATTTACATAAGAGATGTCGCACCCTTTGTGATTTTCGCGAATAAGGATAATGGTATGTCAGGTTGCCGTCCAATTTGTGTATCTACTGCGCATTACGTCACTCAGTTTAAAAAACGTCGAAAGTCAGTTGTAATTTCGCACATTTAATCTTTATTTTAATATTTTTAATAGTGTTAACGAATAGCACTATGCTTGCTTGTGCTGTGGCTAGGTGTAACAATTATTGCACGATGATAAAAAGGTACTGACATCAAGTATTTTACATTTCTCCGCGTTGAAAAGCTCGCGATAGTATATGGATGAACGATAAAATTAATTCGCAAAATAGCAGGTTAATTTTTAATTTCGCCGGTTTATCCTTTTCATTGCCTATTGTCTGTTTATAGCACGTATTTCTTCTATTGTTCATATCATGGCGCAGAGAGTGTAACGCGTGTAAATAGCTCTCCGTAAAAAAGGTGATAAAAACGTTGAATAATTAAACATGAAATTATTAATTGTGAACAAAAGTTAGTCAAAGTTTTGGAACAGTCAATTAGTAAAGTTTAAATGCCGCCAAAGGTAACTCAAGAAATGAAAACTGCAATTAAAGAAACCGTAAAGGAATTATTGTCAGATGAGGAATTTATCGACAGAATATTTAAGAAGGTTTCTGAGAGAGTCAATGCTTTAGAAAAAACTGTAAAAAATCAGGAGCAAAAAATTGAACAGTTAAGCTCAATTTATAAACTTATCCGCTGCCGCTGCCGCCGAAGTTGACGCCGCAGTTCGGTAGATAACCATCTTTTATCTCGAACGGCAACGGCAGCGGATTTTCCAGCGGATAGCCAATGAGATTCTAGAATTTAGTACACGTGTCCAGTGTCGTGGCGTGGCTTACATTAATATAACCCCAAATGCACCCAAAAGTAATTTGTCTATCCATTTTTTATTTAGAAAATACACAAAACAATACAAACAATAACAATGGAAATGTCAAATATCAGTTGAAATAATTTAAGGGTGCATGTGCCAACCATTCCGCCGCAGCCGACAGCAAAGTTTATAAATTGCACCAAATTCTAAACTGCGAACTGCCAACGTCAACTTCGGCGGCAGCGGCAGCGGATAAGTTTATAAATTGAGCTTTAGAAACAAAACTGATAAACATGGAACAAAATTTCAAACAAAACAATATTTGTATTTATGGTATTGAGGAGAATGAACATGAAAACATAAATGAAAAAGTGTTGAAAATATGTAATGAGCAGGTCAAGGTATCAATAAAACGTGATGAAGTAATTAAAAGTTATAGAATTGGTAGCATTACAAATAATTCTCGTCCACGTCCAGTTATAGTCAAACTTGATAGAATGTACTTGAAAAACACTATACTAAAAAACCGAAAACATCTAAAGGGAACCAAAATTGTGATAGGAGAGGATTTAACAAAAAGTAGGCTATTATTGCTTAAGGAAGTTCAACAATCATTCGATAAAAAATCTGTTTTTACACATGACGGCAACATATATTTAAAAATGGCTAACAATGTCAACAAGAAAATTAGAAGTCAGGCGGAACTGCAACAAATACTGGTTGAAAAAGCTGTATAATAAATTTATATGTATAACTAATTAAGCATTATCTTTGTATAATTTTATTATTATTATCAAACCTCTTTTATGGTGAGGAAACTCGCTTATTACTGTATTACTGTATTTATAGGCACGGAATTTAAGTGTTTGTGTAATTACCTTAGTTAATATTTCTGTTATAATATAAACTAGTAGAAAATACACTAAAATTTTAGAGTTTTTGAATGCAGTAGAGGAGTATGGACACACAGATACAATTGTTGCAGAAAGTGCAAAGGATGTCTGGGAAATATTAGATGGAGGAAGTAAGTTAAACATAATACACTTAAATATAAGGAGCATACGAAAAAATTTTGATGAATTGCTAATTTATTTAGAGGAACTAAAAATAGAAAATATTGACATAATAATATTATCAGAAACGTGGAAAATTGATGAGGTGAGAGTTTTTGATATAAAAAATTTTGATTTACACTATAACGAGTCGTTTTTCAATCAAAATGATGGGCTTATAATATATACAAAGCAGTCATTGCAAATTAATAATATTGAAAAACTAGTATTTACTGATGTCAACATATTAAGATGTACTTTTGAAATAAATAAAACAACGGTTGGCATAACATGTACATATAGACCACCAGCTACCGATATTAAAATTTTTTTAGACGATTTAAACAATTATATATTAAACTTAAACATGAATAACATTGAAATTTTCATTGGAGATATTAATATAAATATTTTAGATAAATTGGACAATAAAATTACCTCAACATATTATCCAATAAGGGATTTTTTTCTTATATCAAGAAACCTACAAGACAAACTGAAAATTCTGCAACTACCATTGATCATATTTTTGTTAAATCTGATACATTTAAAAATAAAGTCATAAAAATGTATTCCGCCATTTTGCAAACGTCATTAACAGACCACTATACCATTATATTTTCTATTAATATAAGTAAATCTCAGGCAAGTACCTTAGACAAAAAAAAATTTATAAAAAAGATAAATTATGAAAAATTAAAATCATTATTGCAAAAAGAAAATTGGATGGATGTAATAAATTGTGAGGAAGTTGAAGAAGCAAATTCCTTATACATGTCTAAACTATTAGCGTATATTGAAGAGTCCTCAAAAAATTTTAAAATTAGAAATAAATATCACAAAATTAAAGGTTGGATCACGCTTGGTATAATAAAGTCAATAAGGCACAGAGATATAATGAAAAAACAATTAGTAAAAAACTTCTCTATTGATGCTGACAAACAATATAAACACTACAGAAATACGCTTAAAAAAATAATAAAAGATGCCAAAAATTATTATTATAAACAAAAAATTTTAGATTCTAATAATAATTATAAACAAATCTGGGGCATAATAGGTGAGATAACAAATAAACATTCTCAAAATTATACGCACAACATTAATTTTAGGGACTTACATGGAAATGTCATTCCTGATAACAAGGAAAAAGCGAACCGTTTTAATGAATTTTTTACTAGCATCGGGCAGGAAATGGCACAAAAAATCCCACCGACTCATGAAGTATCTCAAACGAAAAATGTGCCAGTAGAATCATTGTTTTTAAAACCAGTCACAGAACAAGAAATAATCTTTAATATTTCTACACTAAAAAACAACTCATCCCCTGGTCCTGACGGAATATCATCTTACCTTATAAAAAATATTCACTGTTATATAATAAAACCATTGCAGCATATAATAAATCTGGCATTTAATACCTACGCAATTCCTAAAGATTGGAAAGTATCAATAGTTACCCCAGTGTATAAAACAGGGGATCGTTCAAATTTTACTAATTACAGACCTATATCCCTCATAAACAACTTTGGAAAAATATTTGAGAAATGCTTAAAACAAAGATTAACAGAATTTTTAGATAAACATAACATCCTCTACGCTAAACAATATGGATTCAGAAATAATAGAAATACGGAAGATGCAGTTTTTGAATTCAGTAATTTAATAATGAATAACTTAAATATGAAAAAGAAATCTCTTGCTGTATTTTTAGATTTGGCCAAGGCGTTTGATACAGTATGTCACAAAATGTTATTAAATAGACTCGAAGAGGTTGGAGTAAGAGGAGATTCACTTAAGCTTTTTAAAAATTACCTGAGTGACAGGTCACAAAAAGTGAAAATTGGTGAGGCGTTGAGTGAATCTCGAGTAATCTCGATGGGAATACCACAGGGTACTGTGCTTGGACCTATTCTCTTCCTTGTGTATATCAACGAAATCGGGAATCTGCTGACAGATGCGGATGTTGTCTCATATGCAGACGATACAGCCATATTATTCACTGGAATAAATTGGGAGGAAGTATACAGAAGGACAGAGAATGGAATTGGCATAGTACAAACATGGCTAAACTCTAGCCTCTTGAGTCTGAATATTAAAAAAACTAAATATATTACATTCTCCACCACGGCTACTGATCAACCTAACATAAACACTATTAAAATTCATAAAAATCACTGCTTGATTACACAAACAAAAAATTGTACGTGTACAGAAATAACAAGAATAAATAACATAAAATATTTAGGTGTAATAGTTGATCAGCATCTGAGGTGGACAGACCACTGTGATTATGTGACAAAAGAAATACGCAAAATGTTTTACAAATTTTATCAACTAAGAGATATATTGGACAAAAAACTACTTAAAATCTTGTACAATGCCTTGGTCGAATCTATTTTACGGTACTGTATAGTTGTCTGGGGCGGTTCATATAATAATGCTCAACATAATCTATCCATATGTCAAAATACTGTCTTGAAAATAATCTTTAGAAAAGAACGTAAATACTCCACATTACTTCTCTACAAACAAACTGAGATTTTAAATATTAGATCTTATATGTCCATTGCTGCCTAAATTATTTAATTAAAATTAACTATTTATTTCCAACCATTTTTCACAACTATGAAACTAGATCAGTATCAAATGTAATATTAACAATACCTTTTTGCACAAAAACTCATAATCAAAGATATATCACTTATTTTGCTCCGAAATTTTTCAATATTCTCCCTTCAAAAACTAAAGTCTTAATTAACAAACCTAAAATATTTAAAAAAGAAACAAAAAATTATATTATAAAAAATTTTAATGACTTCCAAAAAATATTAAATAACTGACTGGATAAATTTTATCTAATATATAACACCGACATTTCCTCGTCACTCACTGTAACATTGTAACTTGTATCTGTGCTCCTCCTCATCTTTATATCATTTGTTCTCCAAGTCATGATTAATTTTTGAAAAGGAGTGATACAACACAGGCTAGGTGTATTATTTGAATATACCTATCTAGAGTCTAGCGTATCACCCCTCTTTCACTATTGTTTGAAACTGTAATTATAATTAAAATTGAAAATAAATTGATTTGATTTGATTTGATTTGATTTCAACCCAACAGAATCAACAGATTTTGAAATTTCTTTAATACAGCAGATGTTGTTATATTCCCCCCAGAAACAGTAGAAATTGAAGATCTGATGTAGTTTCAACTGTTAATATGTCTGGTGCTGTTTCTTGACTGTCGTAAAAGGAAAATAAATTGTGATAGATCGCTTAGAGTGGAAAAAATATTAAAAATAGACTACTAATTTTAAGTTAGAATTCCAACTAACAAAAGGCATCTTATTTTATTAGATTAAAAGCCAATTAAAACTTTATTAATAATGCGCCGAACAAGATTTTAGTTGATACTACAGAAATAAAGTATAAATTTTAATAAAATTGTCATAATATTCGAAAATTTTAGAAAATACATATTTTTGAGGTTAATTGTGATATCACCCCTGCCACTTTTTAAACTGAGTGACGTCACCGTGCCTGCGCGCGGGCATACCATTCTCCTTGGCTACGTTCGAGTTTGACTGGGGCAAGGCGAACAGTCCGGGTAACGGGTATTGTGACGTCAATACCGAGCGTACCGGTTGATTTTGACTCGAACGGTAGGTGGCGAGTAAACTACACAACAACACAACCTAAAATTTTCCATTTTGCACTAAATAATTTAATAATTAGGCCTGCCTACTTTTTTTCTTTACTTTCACACTATTTCACAGAACGTATGAATCGTATGATAACATTTTGGCAACGACAGTCAGTTGTTGTTGACACTTTTTAGTTTTTGGTACGACTTTTAAGGTTATGTTTTAAGCAAACCCTGATGCTCGACCTCCAAACTCCGAGAACATCGAGCGCGCTCGGACGTGCTGCCCCAAGCCGTCTCAAACGCAAAGGAGAACGCTCCGAGTCTTAATTAAAACGCTTAAAACAATACCGAACGCCTCGGGCGCCCTTGGGGCGTGAAAACGAACGCCCCCCTTATTCGCAAAAATCAAACAGATGAATAACTCGGGGAAGCTACAAAATTCATTGATATGTGAAAACGATAACAAAAGATATGATGGGCAAAAATGTCAACGATGACCAATTGAACTTTTCACTACACGTGAATTTGTTTGTATCTACGGTAAATCACTGAGTTATTCATCTGTTTGATTTTCGCGAATACCATGTTTATTCTGTTGTTGTCACTAGCTAACCTCAAATATTTAGCGATCCGTCAAATTTGAAATAATTCAAATTGGTTGGTACAACTGCTTCAGTGACAGTATTGTAAAATAAATTCATGAATTTCTTCACAAGTGTAAAACAGAAACAGTTCTACAATAAATTGGACAATAAATTCATGAATTTCTTCATGAATTTATTGATAAATAAATTGTTAATGTAAAACCCACATTTGTTTCTATGAGATAATTTCAAAGGTATTATCGCGGCCGAAAAAAAGTAATCGATTTTTTATCAAGTAGTATGTTTTTTCGAAAATGTTTCCTTTGTAAATGGGAGTTTATACATCAGTTATGTCAATTAAATTATTTTGACAAGAAATCATTGGTGGGGTAGTATTTATTTAAAAAAAAACTAATAAGAAATAAGTTGTTAATATTTTAACAATTAATTAGTATGGTTTTGAGAGAAGCAGAGAAAGGCTACATCATCGCCAAACTTGCAGAAGGGTGGTCTTAACAACGCATACTTAGCAAGTGAAATTAATTGCAGTAAAGGCACAATTCAAAAACTAAACAAAAAGACAGAATACCTTCCGCTATGACCCCTTGGACAACTCGCAGTTGACCATTGTAGCAGGACTAAGATATCTTTTCGTCGGAAAAGACCACTCGCTCCTATACTCGGGCCAAAAAGAGTAGGCAGTAGAGCAAAAAACTTACCGGCAATTCTTCAAAGGATTTAGCTGTTATGGAATACAGAAGCGGCAGCTCGTTTTACCATATAATCCCATATAATTCAGAGAAATATATCCAGTTTTCTCCGCCTACCAGAGATGAAAACCACAACTAGGTCATTATGTTTAATTGGTATAGTCAACCAAATAAAGTACATGCTTGAACGTGCCGCCCTAGTACCCAATAATTTGTTCGACTATTATAAAGGTCGTCGAGAGGGCTTAGATAGCGCATTCAGTGGCGTCACATATGCTGCAACGCAAAGGATGTACATTGTTCAACTGCGTTGCTATACCTAATTCGTGGAGATAATGTTGCCAGATGTAAGCATATTATTTAAAATTTAAGACATGGTAACTCATACTCATGCATAATTAACACAATCCGCTTTCATTTGTTCGAATTATGGAATTTATGAAATTCGTAAATCCGTACGCCCCTGGCTCTACTGACTACTCTTTTTGGCCCGAGTATAGTAACGATCGTTTTCATTATTAAAAGTATTTTCAAACTGCATTCTTGCCTCTTTATTAACATCTGTTAGTCGGGGCTTTTTAGCACTGGCACAGTTAAATAGACCTTGCTCTCGCAACCGTTTTCTTGCTGTCCTAACAGACGCTGGGAAGTTGGTTTGCTCTTTGGCTTCAATAGAATTAGAAAATGGGTTTAAATTCACATAGTTAACCTGGGTATTGTCGTTTTCTAGAGTACTCTTTCCAGAACCCACTGCCCTGCTCAGATCAGCTATCCACTTTTTGTTTAGTTTTTGAATCGTGCTTTTGCTGCAATTAATTTCACTTGCTATGCGTTATTGAGACCACCCTTCTCCAAGTTTGGCGATGATGTAGCCTTTTTCTTCTTCACTTAATACATGATAAGGCATGATTAAGTAATAAAAAAATTATTTTTGCTTAATATGACAATGACGTTGACACTAATAAAAAATACTGAGATTGATGCGACACCGCGAATAGAACCATAGTTACAACGGGAAAAATCAGTCGATTACTTTTTTTCGGCCGCGATAGTACATGTATTTTATATGGATGACCTTAAACTCTATACCGCCGGAGAGCGACAACTTCAAAATGCTCTCAGGGTGGTCGAGGAATACACGCGGGCAATTGGAATGGAGTTTGGGTTGGACAAATGCGCAGTCGTCCACCTCAAGAGAGGACGATGCTGGAAATTCCACGAAGATGCGCAGCTCGCAGACGGAAGCATCCTGCGACATCTGGATACCGGAGAGACCTACACACACATACCTTGGTGTGGTACAACGCCGCATCCAGGATGTAAACCAAATAAAGGATTCTCTCCGCGGCAAGTACAGACACCGACTCCGAAAGATTTCGTCTTCCGAACTTTCGGGGAAGAACAAGGTGTCTGCCACTAATATGCTTGCCGTTCCGATTCTGCTCTACTTCTTCGGAGTAGTCAAGTGGGGAGTAGATGAGCTGCGCTAATTGGACAGGGATACCCGCAAGATTATGAATATTTATAGGAGTATTCATCCTATGTCGTCCGTTCCCCATGTGTACCTCCCACGTCAACGGGGGAGGGGGGGCGACTTTTGAGTCTGGAGTGTATGCATGACAGAGTAGCTATAGCATGTAACATCATCAGGAGCTCGGATCCACTCCTACGGTTAGTGAGAGATCACGAAACTGTAGGAGTGGGCGCATTATTGTTTAAGGCAGCACAGAGGGCCGCAGATGAACTCGGTCTCGTGTTCTACAGGCGAGGAGGCCTGCTGATGCAGAATCAGTTACTGAACTTTCGTCGAATCGTCTGCGTCTGACAGCCCACATTAAAGCTGCCGAACAGAGCAATTTGTTCGGGCAGCACGTCGATCGATAAACCCCTGCATGCTGTTTTCTATAACAACATAGAAGCACTGGGTTTATCGACAGAGCTGACCTTCGCATTTTTAAGATCAGCAGGGCAGATGTCGGAGACCGAGGGATTCACTGTGGCCTGTCAGGATGGTGTTATTAACACCTTGGTCTATTGGAGTCGCGTGATGCTGTAGAGGTCTCTAATATCAACTGCAGGACCTGTCATCAGGCGCCGGATTCTCTCATGCATTTATTATCTGCATGTCCGATATATGCGTCTACGGCCTACATCCACCGACATAACGCGGCTTTACGAGTGCTATACTACCATCTACGGTACTCGTACGAGATAGACCAAACACCAGTGCTGCCTTACATTTCCGGAGATATCGAGTCCGTTGTCGAGAACGAGAAATTCCGGATTTACTGAAACCACTCTTTATCGACCGTCAGGCTAATTCGAGCCAATAAGCGTGACATAGTCCTCCTTGACCATCAGACCAAGGTGAGTATGTCATCGAGTTCTCAGCGCCTGTTGAGACAACATCGCCTTGAAGGAGGAGGAGAAACGGACCAAATACAGAGATCTCCGGTACGAGCTACAAGTGCTATACCCAGGCTACTCTGTCGAAATGGTCGTCCTGATAATCGATGTACTCGGAGGTATGAAGCTCACGCTACGCTCCGCATTGAAGACCATGCCTGCCTGTCAAAAATCGGCGGAGTGGTTGGCTGGTCAAATGCAAATGCAAAGCCGTCATCCTGGGATCCCTCCATCTACTTAGGGCACTAACCCTGCGCGATGTAGGGAGTGGCTGTAGATGAATCTCTGGCGCTCTCCCTGTATGGTGCCGGAGGCCTCAGGGAGACTGTCGAGCTTCAGCTTCTGGAAACCGAAAAAAAAAACTTATTCGATAGTGTCCCGTTTTCCTCAAAGATTACATAGATGCAGATGTACGGTTATTAAAATTATAACCCCTTGTAACCCGACAGATGTAATGACGCATATAACGAGCACTGTGGCCTTGTGTTTTAGTAAGTGTTGGTTTATGCCATGAGAGAGTTTTTACTACCCCCCCCTTGCATATACGTATTAGAGGGATGGTGGAAAAACTGTTTGGTATATGGAAAAGACGGACTAGAATACAGATGCATTCTGAATTTATATAATGCTTTAGCAGTAATAGTTGCAACAGGAGGTATACAATATAGCTCGAGAAATGCGAGAACAAGAGTCTCCATTACCAGGTGAAATTGATGCACATTGATGGAGATATACCAGTTGTCCCATTTGTAAATCCAAATCAGTTGCTTGGGCCTCAAGCCAGAAATAATTTGAGTCAGAATTAATTTGCCAATTTATTACATAAAACATAAAATACAATAATCGAATGCTTTGTTTTAAATTAAATATTGTACTATATCAAAAACACATTTCATCTATTAATCTGGAAAACTTGAGATACATGGAAGATCGTTTAACAATGTAATCTATATTTTTGGAATATTTTTTTAGAGAATGTTATTTTTTTGAGATATCCAAAAAAGCCAACTTGAGACCGAAGCTTCTGATTATTTATTATTTATGAATTATTTATTATAATTCCTTGTAATAACTTGTTTGCGTAATCTCTTTGGCACAGTCAGTTATTAATAATAATGTGCCTGTGATTTGACTGGGACTAGGACACTGAAGCAGTATGATTCGAAATTGAAATAATCAAACAAAACTTTATTTATAAAATAAGATACATTTCTAAACTATTAAAAAAAAACAATAAAAGCATTTTCATAATTTAACAAAGATAAATTTAAAAAAACTAAAATAACATATTCTATAACAAAAGTTTATCTTAACACTAAATTATGGGAAAATTAAATGGATTAAATGCTGAAGATCCCATTTTTTCCAAAAATGCCTCTTTAATTTTTATCTACGATTCTAAAGACTTTTTCCTTAAACCCCATTCAGTAATGTCTCTTTATTTTTTTATTTTATATTCGTTTTGAAGCTTTGTCAGCTCTATCTGGCTGTATTTGTTAGATAATCCTGATGATGGCAAAGAAGACGCAATAGGCCTATTTTTACTAGTCGTGAACTACTTGGTGCAGTATCTTTGGCAGGCATCGACTCTGATGTGGAAGCTTTCTTCGGCGTTTCATTTATCGTTGCTTTAGGGAGCAATTTAGGATTCACAGGTTTTTTCAAATCATAAAGCTTATAGTTGCCCCAATCCACTCAAGTGTTAAAAAGTTAAGTTTGTCATCAATACACTTTGGCTTTAATGTGTGCTACAGTTTCCAACTTACCTTAACGACTTATTTATATTATAGGCACAACTTCTGCACAAAAACTTATACATATTCCTGCATATTCTTGTTGTCATAACTCTCACTGGTGGCGGACAGTATTGGTAAAGTAGTAGTACCGGATTTTTTGTTAATCGCTATCATATACATTTTCCAATCGATGTACAGTTTCTTTATTTATTATTTATAAAACTAACTCTATTCGGGTCCTTTTTAACTTCACATTTCCCGCCCCCTGTGCAGATTATTGAGGTTTTTTCATCAGCAGCCTCTTTTCTTGTATACTTTTTAATATTATCGTACGTTTTTTTAAGCGAAAGTATGTTTCTGTATATTCCTGTGCGAGAATGTATTTTAAAAACATCTGTAGTTTTTCTCCACGTCTCCTCTTTTTCGCGCCCCATCTAACAGCATCAGTCTTTTTGAACTCGATAAAATTTTTGTATTTAAAAACTAAATTCAGCAATCAATTCTTCTCTTCAGTTGTATAATTCGCGGAGCGCATACGTTTTTCTTTTCATTTTTATATTCCACCAACCTTTAGACTAGGAAAGAACATATTCTAAAGCCTAAAAGCACCAACCATTAACGGGAATAACTAGTATAAGGAGAATGGTATGTCAGGTTGCCGTCCAATTTGTGTATCTACTGCGCATTACGTCACTCAGTTTAAAATACGTCGAAAGTCAGTTGTAATTTCGCACGTTTAATTTTTATTTATAATTTTTATTATTGTTAACGAATAGTAACTTGCCTGCTTGTGCTGTGACTGGGTTTAACAATTATTACACGAAGACAAAAAAGTGCCGACATCAAGTATTTTACAGTTCTCCGCGTTGATAATCTCGCGAAAGTATATGGATCAACGATAAAATTATTTGAAAAACAGCAGGTTAATTTTTTATTTCGCCGGTTTATCCTTTTCATTACCTATTGTCTGTTTATAGCACATATTTCTTCTGTACATTTCAACCCAACAGAATCAATAGATTTTGAAGTTCCTTTAACACAGCAGATGTTGTTATATTCCCCCCAGAAATAGTAGAAACTTAAGATCTGATGCAGTTCCAACTATCAATATGCCTGGTGCTATTTCTTGACTGTCGTAAAAGGAAAATACATTGTGATAGATCGCTTTAGGTTCGGATAAATATTAAAAATAGACTACTAATTTTAGGTTGGAATTCCATCTAACAAAAAGCATCTTATTTTATTAAATTAAGCCAATTAAAACTTTATTAATAATGTACTAAACAAATTTTTAGTTGACAGTACAGGAACTAAGCAGAAATTTTGATAAAATTGATATAATATTCTCCTTTATACCATTGGAATTTTTCGATGAAAGTAATCAAAATCAATAATGAGAAGTGAGTCATAAAGGCTGTTCCAGAAGTTCCAAAACAATTTTGTGTTACTTTGGTAAGGCCTATCCTAGACGCTACTGTGCACGTGTACGGTATACTTGCGCAAGTGAATCGTTACCAGCAGAACTGAGCGTGTAGAAGAATAGTTTGTGTAGTTATGCAGTTCAAAAACAACACAAACTACACAAACTATGCTTCTACACGCTCATGCAGTTCTGCTGGTAACGATTCACTTGCGCAAGCATACCGTACAAGTGTACAGTAGCACAGAAGTAACAGACCAGAAGCGACATTCCCCACTCGCGTCAAAATGGAATTTGAATGCGCATGCGCGGAGCCGCCATTATTATGTTTCCAAGGCTCGTAAACTTATAAGGTTACCCCAACCGAACCTGACCTATCTCAACATATCGTACGTCACAAGGAGCCCGGCGCGCTCAGGCTGGGATCGTCGTCCTCTGTTCTACAACAGCTGATCAGTCGATCAGTGTAGTGTCTCTTTTTAAAGCACGTAAAATAAAAATAACTATTAATGAATAGACCATCCATCTATTTAATTATGATAATTATATATGTGTATTGAACATGAAATGTATTTTATTTAATTATTAATTTCTTAATAAAATTTGGCAACAAACACAATATGTAGAAGGAAAATAAAAACAATTTGGCCAAAATAAGTTATCAGATAAAAAGCATAATGACTTATTGAATGACTGAATTTGCTTTAAAACAAATAGCTAGATGACCTATTTAATGTAACGTAAAAATAAGAAAGGTTTTTACCTAGAATTCCTATTATGATGGAAAAGGGGCATTAAGTTATCAATAATGCAAAAAATTTTCTCCATATAACTATTTAAAATAGAAAAAAAACTATTACAAAAGTTTAAATACTTTATTTGGGACAAAACAAAAATATATTCATAAATAACTGTTTCGGGCAGCGAGCGGAGGACTGACTTCACTCACTTCATAGCGATATGAGGAGTAAAGCAACATTTACCGCGTGTAGTACATGGATGGGCTCCACGGAAAGACGCGGTCTCGCTTCCCTACTTCTAGCGGCTTGTATATCAGCTATATCGCAGAAGCAATACAACTGTAGGCGGGAGGTGTATTGAGGATATACCATCCTTCGGAGGGGATGTAAAGCAGTCGGTCCCTTGTCTATTAAATGTTAGGCAAGTAAAAAATCCCTACTCTTAGTAAGATAAGAGGTTCGGCAAAATTTCCAGGTTGGGGGTTGCTCGTCTCCTGGCGTCGGTGATTGGCCTCCGTAGCGGAAATAGGCCGACGTTAAATAAGTGATTAAAAAAAAAAATAATAAATAACTGTTTTTCTCATTTTTTTATGTGCTTTGTATTGTCATGTGTCTCAAAGCCACGGCGTTTCTTACTGTCCTTATTCTCTTTTGTTTTTTCATTAATATATTTAATTCTTACGAAAGTTCGTTGTCGGATGAAACATTTTGCAATATCTTTTTGAGGTGTCTACCTGTTCATTTTCGTACAGTTCTGGTTTCTCCAGATATAACAGGAAGTTTTTTAATTTTAGCGAAATATTCTGTATAGGTATTAAAATTATTATATTTTTGTGAGAAGACCCATTTTGATTGGGTTCTAAGGCCGCACTTGATTTTTTAAGCAAAATTGGTCAGAACAAACGCGGCAATTATCGGGATTCCATGTTCCGTGTCTTCGACATCTTTCAACCCAAATTTGTCGCAGTTGAGTTGTTTATTTTTTGGAAAGCAATAAAAATAAATTTGTTTCCTGATTTGTGTACATTTTCTCTGCTGTTGTTGCAGATTGTTATAGTACATCCATTCCAGGCATTGTGTAGTTCTGTAAAGAATAAAATAGACTAAATATAATTACCTAGTCGTTATTTATTAAGAAATTATTACAATACATACAAAAATTTGAAGAGAAAAATGTAACAGAGTGGTACAAACAATGAACATAATTCAAAAAAATTAGGCGAACTTGTACCATCATCGATAATAGGTCTTAAATTGTAGAATATTATACATAAATAATCTATTTATTGTATTTATACTTACTTGTAGGTATTCTTTATATGTTCTAAAAGTTCATTATTTCAAAATGAACAAAAATCCGCTATATAAACACACTTAACTAAATATTATATAAAACTAGTACACAAGTTGCAGTTCTGCGCAACCAAACAGTCCGTAATAAAACGGCAAAGTAAATAACACAATAACACAGAATGTAAATAACACATCACGGTCGCCACAACCTCTGCCCACACACCGCATTTTCCCCGCCCTAATGCATTGAGGCAACCTGTACAAAGTCTATAAACCTTGGGTACCTTCAACCGCTTTAACCTAAAACCAGTGTAACCAAATTTCTAATTTTATTTGACATTTGAGTCCTTTATTTGAAGAACATTGTCGTTAAAGTGTTTATTTGTGTATGATTGATTTAATTACCATCTGAGGCATGAGGCATGCACATATGTTGCGCATATGAAGTCAATGTTTTTAAATTTCAGATCTCTAATAACGACCAAAACTATCACAAATTGGTTCTATGCACAAACCCAATAACAAACATAGTATATGGATGCTTATTTGTTGACCGTATCAGGCTAGTAAACTGCGTTCTCTAGTTGTATTAGAGTTGAAGTCTAATTTTCCAATTACGGTGAAATCATTGTTTCTTAAGTTTTCCTCAAGAATGGGTAAAATCCAGTATACTCCTATTTTAAAAGTAGAAAAAACCGTTGCCCAAAGATGTTATTCATACCTTGGTCCTAAAATATACAATGAAGTTCCACCTGATCTAAAGAAAATTAATTCAATAAGTTTATTTAAAAAGAAAATTAAAGAGTGGATACAAGCAAAATCTAGGATGGACATTCACAAGTTAATAGACCCCCAAAATATGTATCCATAATTATAATTATATTACTTGCTGGCATAATTTATAGTATTCATATATTTATATTGATTTATTTAAGAATAGCACCTACGTTGTTAACATTCTTATTTTTTATTTATTTAATATTTATAAACTTTATAAGCTTTACTTTTGTGAATTGTTTATCTGCTCACAAGTTTACTTTGGCAGAAACAATTCACTTCATAGGGCTGTAAGCGCTAAAAATATGTTTACGTTTATTTTTTATTTTTTTTTTTATTTTTTTTTGTTCATATAGTAGATATAATATTATACTTGGATTTAAATGTTTAGTTACTAATATCTACAACAAGTCCTGACTTTGTAGATTGCTATATTTATTTACTGGTGTTACTTGGATAAATTGTATGTTGAAATCTTTTAAATTTCGTAAATAAATATTATTATTATTATTATTATTATTATTATAAGCAATTTCTAAAAATACAAATTTTGAGGTTTATGCGTAACTTAAAAGGTAAAAACGCACATCAGTTCTTTGCTTATTTGAAATTTACATTTTTGTAAAAGTATTTGTTTATATATTTTAATATTAAAAATATATCCGTATTAGTGATCTGCTAACCTGATGGATTATTTTGCGTTCGTTTACTTGATCGAGTTAAAGTAACCTTTTACGAAAATGTACATAGGTTACTAACCTAGTTAACTCGAACCTACCCTACTCAGCAAGTAGGGTCATGTGTGGGTTACTTTGTTGTTTATCGGTTTGTCAGTTTTTATAAAACTTCAAAAGTGATATTCGTAAATGTAACAGTCTGAACTGAATGTAATAAATAAAGAATGGATGCCAGGAATGAGATTTTACATTGTGCTATAACAGCGGCACAATTTTTCCTGGAAAATGAAGAAGAGGATGATGAAGAAGAAATTGTAGGAGAAATTTTACTTCATAAAAGTAAAAGGAAAAAAACTACAACCAAAATAAATATCAAACAATGTATACTTATCGGTCCTCAAACACAACAGAATCTAACCTCTGCTACTTACCGTTTTCGGACCCATGTACTGAAATCACATGTTCCTGAACAATATTCTCGTAACTTATATAATCACATATTGCGCAACGTGCTAATATCTGACCCTCCTCAGCCATTATTTTATAATTTATCAGGAAACAGTAATATTTCAGAATCTCTGCGACAAACTGACAAACCATTCAAATTCAAACCAAACCACCTTGTTTTTGACGTTTTTGACAGTCGGTCGCTGTCTTCACTGGGCCGCGTTGAGCGTTCGGATATCACAGGAACCTAGTAATAACCCAACACTTTAATTTAAGGAACCTCTGTGACCTGGGTCACTAACGTTTACGTTTACGTTTCCGTAAATTTCCGTGTGACTGTTAATATCTCCGACTGACGTTGTTGATGCGTTATACGACAACCTAACCTCCTTGACGAAAAAGAAAGAAAGGGCCCGATTTCGTATGTCTCAGTAAAAAGCGAGAATTCGATCAACTGATCGAACGCTTTTGATTTTTAGGCAACATACACGAACATTTTTTTTAACGTGTTTATTTAAATTCAAGGTGTGGTGTATATTAAATATACTTTTTATCTTTTATTCTGTAACCATTATTCTTACTTTAATTATTACAAATACATATTTCCATTTATTTTCTGGTGCCTTTTCCAAATTTAATTATGTAACTGGATTATTTTTCTAGAAAATAATTAACCATATACAACCTTTAAGCTGTTCTCCTTATATTAAAAGAGAAGATCCTCAAAGTGATGCAACTTTATTCAAATATATTTAATTCTGTTACTAAATACATATCATTAATTCGTGATAAATATGATCTTCAGTGTTTTAATTTCCATTTGTGCTCATTTTTATCGTTTCTTCTTACCTACTACGATAGCCTTCGTTTGAAAGGTCAATTATTTTTTTAACTTTGTAACTAAGTCAATTTTGATTTAAATAGCAAGATATTTCTATATCGTATTTTTTTACAGCAGCAATTTAAAACAAAATATAGCTGTAATATCTCTCAGATTATCTAATGACATGATACACATTTAAAAAATAAAAATTAATTCTACTTTAACCCAAGGAGTACATATAGGTCGTGTTGGTCATATTATAATACCTAAGTGTCCACTTGCGAGTAATCTCGAGAGTTAAGCCGTCCCATGCATCCGTTTTTGTTTCCAAAGCACCCTTTGCAAAAATTAATATTTTCCAATTTTGGTCGAATAATAAAATTAAACTATCATGTGTCCTACATCACCGTAATAAGAAAAAAATGATGTAGGTATTAAAAAATGTGAAAATCCAATATGACACCCATAAGAGAAAATATAGTTGACTGTTGTTTCTGTGCCGTCTTAGAAGTCATGGCAAATGAATGGCATCTTCGGATTCCTCGGAAAAAGTGCCTTAAAAATGTCTTTGTTTAAAATACGATTTTTCGTTCGTAATATTTTCAAAACTAAAAACGATAGATCAAATTTCCTTTCAGAGTATTGATCAGCATAAAAACGTGCAACTTTGCTCTAATTTGACCGACTTCGTATATCTCAAGATAAGAAAAAAATCCCCTTGCTGCGAACGAGCACCCTGTATTGTAGTGAAAAACCAAGTTTTCCAAGACCTCAGCCGATTTGACGAAAAAAATTGCAAAACTTAGTTAATTTCTATTAACAACCGTTCAAAATTATTGTACGTAGTAAAGGGCATTTTCTTGAATGTCAAGGGGGGGGGACACATTTTAATGGAAAGTGATGTGATCCAAAATCCAAAATCCATCCTCTTATACCCAGCCACCCCAAGATTATAATTTCAAATGTCACCCCTAATTTTTTTTAATAGGTTTTTAGTAGTAGAACTTTTTTGGAATGCAATAGTAAAAAGAAAGTGTGACCTTGAAGAGGAAAATTTTTGAGAAATGCAAAAAACGAATCTTTATCAAAAAGTGATGGCTTAACCATATCGTCCCAGCGGTGCGCTTAGCGCACCAGGTCACAATAGGTTTTTTGTGTCTAAAAAAAAAATATTTATTTACCAGAAGACATGTGGTGAAACTTATCAGATAGAAACAATATTTTAATAAATATTCTATCAAAATATCTTGAATATTATGTGCTTGTCACGTGATGTTAAGTAAATCATTATTTTATTTCAATTTTTAATTACTTTGATTCTACCGGGTGACACAGAAGACATTGTAACACTCTGTAACTTTGCTATTTAAGAAGTTATTTTGAATTTTTGTCCTGCTTTTGAGCAAACCTTCAACTTCCGGTTTAAGCGGAAGTGATCCAAATTTTGTTATTTTAAACGGCATATTTTTTTTTGGCTATCTGATACGTGTTTAAATTCTCTTTTCAACTATGTATCGCAATATGGCATTTGCTTTTAAAATGACAGTTAATAGCTATTTTATTGTGTTAAGTAGGTAACCTTGGCAGATATAATATTGATGATTAATGTCCCGTGATATCGAAAGACCTCTGGTACACAAATTTGTGTCTCATATTTTTTTTGGCATAATCAGTAGCTAGCTGAACAGACTAACTAGATCTTTCTTATTTATATCATGAAAATCAAGATAGGAACATCATTTTTTTATTTGACCTACTTAAAAAATACTTATTTATCTTTTATTTTTGTCCAATACAATTTGCTATATCCTATTTCCGGGTCCTCGAATTGCAAACTGTAGTCTCGACCAAAAAAGTGCACTTACGACTCTTGATACATAAATAACTATTATTGCTTTAAATACACGAAAATAGAAGAATAGGCTATGGAGGAAAGTCCTACCTCTTCATTTAACGTATTGATTACAGTTAAATAAGCCAGTCATTTAAAACACTCTAGTTCGCAAAAAATCCGGTAATTCTGATTTTTTGATATGTTGTTAGGATTCATATCAGCTGCATAAAACCAAGTTTGCAGCTTCGAAAAACTTGTGCTCGCTGCGTGGTGGGGGAAAAACCACGATATTTTTTTACTTTTTTTAGTTTTTGGGTTATAACTCGTAAATAATGGATCCTACGTAAAAAAATAATCTCAGCTTTTTTCAATCCGGTAAAATTTCCTTTATTTAGAGACTAAGTGCAGCTTTGTACGACCAATAGGTTTTGAGATACCGGACTTCAAAAACTTGATTTTTTTTGTTTCGAGCAAAACATCAACTATATAATCCATATTACAAATAAAATCACGAGGTATATGTAATGCAGTTCTTTATTAAATTAAACATAAGGCAAACAGAATCGATGTTTTAGAAATATCGATACATTGTTGTCATCTCTACTAGGCTCCGCCAACACAAATTGTCAAAGTGCTTAGTGCAAAATGTCGTCGGATCCTTTGGGTGTTTGTTTTACTTGTACTAACAGTTGAAGAAGGGAAAGTGACAATTGTGAAAAGACGCGGTGCGGTGTTCAGACGCTAATTGAAGTGAGTGAAAAACGTGGACTTGTCCAGAACACCAGAACAAACAATTTTTGAGCAACTTAAATGAAGTCACCGTACATGATGCATGTAGAAAGAGATACTCCGTTGAAAGGTGTAACGAAGCGATTTTTTTCAACCAAGGAATGTCCGTTTTTGCTTTAAATATTACCGTCACTTGGGTACACCCTGCCGCCGTTTTTAGTAAGTAAGTCCTGTTTTAGTTAAGTTAGTAATGAGTTGTGAAAAGCCCGCTGGTAAACAAGCAGTCAAGTAATTAATTGATTAATTTTCGACAATCCCCCATATAAGTAAAATCCGAGAATTATTATAAATAATGACCGAGTCGGAAACAAAAATCATTAGTTACTAAAACCCGTTAAAATATTAATCCGTGTCGGTTTTAATCCGTTTCTTTTTGCAACATAGCCTAGAAATTGCAAGTAACGCATTTCTGGTTTGATGGTCCGAATTAATGCTGTTAATTGTATAATGCGCTCGACCTCCGCAAGTAACCTCGGGTTTTGGATATGAATCCGTCGTTTCAAGTCAGTACGCCCCTTTAACATGACATCGAGTTACGTCAGAAAAGTGATAAAATGCCAGAGACCAGTCGAGTCCGAGAAAGTCCGCAGCAGTCCAGGTTCAGTCCGAGACAGTCCGCCGCATCAGATCCGATCGACAGTCATCAATTGCAGATCAATCCGAAGCCGTCACCATTTCCGTCCGTACCGCCGCTCCGAGTTTTAACAGTAAATTTTCTTGACTATAATATTGGTAAGAATACACCGAGGTCCGCTACTATCCGCACGTACCGCCGTCAGTTAAGTATAGATATTCAGATAACTTATTGTTCGTGAGTATCGCTGTAATATACTACTAAATCAAACTAGAGCTAATTAGTAATACCTCCGTTGGTCTTTTGTTTTATAATATATGCATCGGCTGGTTAGATCTGTTCGCTTGGGCGGAAAACATAATTTAATCAAAATAGTCCTTGATAAATAGCTCTACGTTTATGGCAGTAGTTCGCCGTATTTTAAAACGTCCAGTATAGACTAGAATAACTATAGCTAACTGACTGCCCGCCGTTCATATTACATCCTGTTGGAGAACCTGATTTGCTTGCCGTACGAAATCGTTTCAAGTCGCGAAAACAAATCTCTGTTATCCAAAATTCCGAAATAAAATCGTATTCACGCGTAAAGATTCTTGATTGCCAGCTTGCTTGTTTATTATTGTTTTAAAATTTGTACATACTCGACTATACAGTCGCTGAGATATTAGACTTAATTGATTTGTTCATTAATGTGTTGCTAAATAAATACGTTGGTATAAAGAGGTAAAATTCACGAGTTATTATTTCCGTCATTTATTTCTGATTAACCCGTTTGAGCAATGGTCGAAGTCCATTAGACAGATCTTCAGCTTACGACCCCCGGACATTCCGTATCTTCAACTATTTCGCTACACCTGATTATTCTCCCAACAGGAGAGCCAAAAAAGTGCTTGCACTTAAAAATTAAGGAACTGGCGCCCGAGTTTTCCGTCTAAAAAGTTTACGTAAGTATATAGAAAGAGAGCACCATTACAAGTGGCACCATTACAAAGTAATGTTTTAGCATTTGTCCGTCGTGGAGGGGATGCACTTTGTGTACAGTTGATGTTTTGCTCGAAAGAAAAAAAATCAAGTTTTTGAAGTCCTGTATCTCAAAACCTATTGGTCGTACAAAGCTGCACTTAGTCTCTAAATGAAGTAAATTTTATCGGATTGAAAAAAGCTGAGATTATTTTTTTACATAGGATCCATTATTTACGAGTTATAACCCAAAAACTAAAAAAAGTCAAAAAATATCTTGGTTTTTCCCCCACCACGCAGCGAGCACAAGTCTTTCGAAGCTGCAAACTTGGTTTTATGCAGCTGATATGAATCCTAACAACATATCAAAAAATCAGAATTACCGGATTTTTTGCGAACTTTGCCTTTCTTTTTGTTTGAGATGACTGGCCTATAAATGTACGAATTGAAAATTAATTCCAGGTATAATTTATAAATATAGTGCCGGCTTTAGGGAAAGGGATGCAACCTGGACGGTCGCCGGGGCGCCGGAGCCAAATGGCCTTGACGCGAATCGTACAGTTTAGAAAGAATAATGTCACTACAAAACAAGTGAACAATTTAAACAATTGGAGAATCACCGACCCAAAATGTGTAGATACTATAATATTTACTAATGTACGATAATTTTAAAATAGGCACCCTTTTCTTGGCTGAGAACACAGATTTTCTCCGCGAATCGTGGGCAAAATGTTAATAATAAGCAATCAAGACCGCTGAATAATATCTCCCAGGGGCGCCTGGATGGCTAAGGCCGGCACTATACCTATAAACATCGAAACAATACCGCGTAATTAATTAAAATTACACCTATGCTGCCTTCTTTTCCTTCAAATCTGACTGCTACTGCTAGCTTGCTAGATACGAACCCCTACCCCAGAATCCGTTTTCACAGAATCTGTGCCTTTTTGTTCTAAGCCCTGATCTAGGTAATCGAGCAAGCTAGCTGGCATTCAGATTTTTTGTAGAAAACAAACGCACCAATATTATAGGGTGCAGATCGGGTAGAGGAGGCGCGGATCCCGTGAACATCCATGCTCAATTCATATAAGACGTGGCACACACAGCAGGTGAAGAGCGGAACGTTTTTAAGATGAAAGATATTTATTGCTATCTGTTGGACTCCGCCAAACCCGCGGGTATCAGTGTGGGTCATCCAGCAACCGGAGGCATAAGGTATACTAGACTTCACTTTTCTACGGCGGATAAAAAATTACCGACAAAGGAACACGTGCGGCGGCTTATTTGAACGTTAAAGAGGCCGCCTTTCTGCTTTGTAAATGCGGCATTTTTTCCCTGCTTAAGAAATATAAACTATACTAAAGCCAAAAAGAGTAGTCAGTAGAGCAAAAAATTCACCGGCAATTTTTCAAAGTATTTAGCTGTTATGGAATACAGAAGCAGCAGCTCGTTTTACCATATAATCCCATATAATTCAGAGAAATATATCAAGTTTTATCCGCCTACCAGAGATGAAAACCACAACTAGGTCATTATGTTTAATTGGTATAGTCAACCAAATATAGTACATGCTTGAACGCCTTTATACCCAATAATTTGTTCGACTATTGTAAAGGTCGTCCAGCGAGTCTAGATAGCGCATTCAGTGGCGTCACATATGCTGCAACGCAAAGGATGTGCATTGTTCAACTGCGTTGCTATACCTAATTCGTGGAGATAATGTTGCCAGATGTAAGCATATTATTTAAAATTTAAGACATGGTAACTCATACTCATGCATAATTAACACAATCCGCTTTCATTTGTTCGAATTATGGAATTTATGAAATTCGTAAATCCGTACGCCCCTGGCTCTACTGACTACTCTTTTTGGCCCAACTATATAGTATAACCCATCTATTAATACTATATGCAGGAGAGCGAGAACTTTAAAATGCTCTCAGGGTGGTCGAATACACGAGGGCAATTGGAATGAAGTTTGGGTTGGACAAATGCGCAGTCATCCACTTCAAGAGAGGACGATGCGGGGAATTCCACGAAGATGTGTGCAACTCGCAAACGGAAGCATTCTGCGACATCTGAATGCCGGAGAGATCTACACAGAGTGGTTGACTGGCAAATGCAGAAAGCGGTCATCCTGGGATCGCTTCGTTTACTTAGGGCACACGAATCTGGAATCACTAACTCTGCGGGATGTAGGGAGTGGCTGTAGATCTTTCGCTGGCGCTTTCTTCGTGAGGTATCGCAAACCAAAAAAGATGAATGGTAAAAAAAGTATTAACTAAAAAAAAACTAAAAGAAATGGTAACTATCCCTTGTTTCTCCACATATAGACGAAATAAATTTTGGTTAGTACTGTACAAAAGTAAGCCCTAATGCAAAATGGTGAACAAAGTTTCATAAAGTTGTCTCACAAAGTATTTCCGAGATAATCATTAAAAACCTACATTTAACTGCCATCTTTAGAGGGCCGCAGCTTCTTTAGGAAGCAATTTCTGAAAAAAGTTTATATGAAGTTTCTTACTGTATTTGCACGTAGAATCAGCACCTTAAGGGGAATGCGGGTATTTTGGGACACCCTGTATAATAATACTATTACTAGTACTACTACCGACGTAGTAGTACGTTTGGTTGATATATTGTTTATGAACTATTAAATAATTATAAATAAATTTCAATGATATTTACTCTCTATGTAGGTATTCCTTGGAACCATAAATTAGTAGTTTTGCGAGACTCTACTTATTGTATCATGATTTGATTTTTTATTAATTCAAATCAAAAATTGGAACTTGATTCTTCAGATCATCAGATGTTTTCAACAATTTTTGAATATCCGATTATAACGTTACACTTATTCCTTGATTATCAATCAGCTGTTTTAGAGTACCGCATATTTTTAATGTCGCAATATCGCAAATTATTTCTAATTTTAGAAACTTGTCACTGTTTAATAATATGCGCTACGTCACCCACAAATTGCACACGTGCGTTAAATGTTAATTTTAATTTTTAGTTTTCAATCTTTAAAATCTTATTGAATATAGGTGACATTGGAACATTTACGTTAATAAACATTTGAATGTGTAAGAGAAATATAGAGAGATGATGCATTAAATATTATACTTTTTTTTGTTTATAGATATGTCAGCAATAAATAGAGACAGACAAATAACAACAATAATAATAATGGGGACAATCTCTTAATCAATTAGTTTCGTAAAATATCCAAACTAATATGTAGACGTTATTGTCAATAATCTTGTACTTTATTACTTAAACAAATTACTAACTAAAGAATAATTTACTACCACAGTTCTGAGCATTTCCCAGACAATCTAAAAAATATCTGGGTTTAAAAAAAATAACCTTTACGCCTGTGACTTATGTCAAAGGAACAGTTAAAGGTTTTTGATAAAAATAGTACATTACATACCGAGCTGGGAGGTACTTCATTACAGCCGAGGGTTGATATCTGACAGAGGCGCGTATCGCCGAGGTCAGATATAAACGCAAAGCTGTAATGAAGACGACCAGCGAGGTATGTATACTATTTTATTCACAATCATTGTATAATAACCTAATTTCATCATACAATTTTTTTATTTAATTGAATAGATAGTGAATGAGAATTAGGAAATTATGCAAAATAAGTAGGTAGGCTGCAGTGATAAAAGTTGAGCGTTGCCAGGTAACGGGCATTAAGGTTCTTCTGTCAAATAAATTAGGTTATTTCCACAAGTATTTATTATCAATAATTTCTGTTAAATTCGCTCAAAATTCTAAAACAAAATGTTTGATTCTGATCATTTGTGACTTAGAGAGTGTACTCCACCAGATTTGAAAGCTGCTGCAAAGTGACGTTTAACTTGCCGGGAAAGTGACGTTTAACTAGTAGTCCAACCGGGTATTTGGAAAAAAGGGCAATGTCTTGCAAATTGTGATAAAAGCATGAAATTTGGTACAAGTGCTTTTTAAGCAATTATAAGCGATTTGACCCGCATGACCCATATTTCGAACCCGTAGGAGCAAGATGGCGGCGGTATTCAAAATGGCGACTATCCAAAACAAAAAACGGTTAATAATGTGTCGATTTTGACAATATGGGGGTCGCTTTCAAGTAATTCTAGGATGAAACAAACTACAGAATGCATATTTTTTTGATCCAAAACCATTTTGCTTAAAAAATGCATTTTTTTAACATTGCTTCGTAAATTTAAAAATTAAGGGTTCTTGATAGTATTCTACTTATTTTAAAAAGATCAATGGAAATTTAAATATTGGTCTTGTAACCTATGTTCTATGTTGGCTAACAAGTAAGGGGAACCCCCCGCCTCGCTCTTCTTTCAGAATGTCCCAGCTCTCAACTGAGTCAACACATAATAAAACCTATTTCATTCAACATACACATATTTATTGTTATCAAATTTTAATTTTTGTTATTACAGGATGCTGAACATTTACACTGTAAAGTACAAGGCAGATCAGCACGCTTACACGAACATCGCATTGTATCGCAACCTGATTTGCAACCACACTTCTCAAGTTCTCTACACGCGTTCCATATATGTGGCAAGGAAGACCACAATGGTTCCCAAATGCCATTCGATTTTATCCAGCCCCAATCATTAAGTACTGGTAACGTCATATTGGACATATCAATTGCTCGGCCCCATATCTGCCCAGCCTGATACGCAGATCTTAAACAATGTTGTTTTAGAGCAGCTGTGGTTGCAAATCAGGTTGCGATACAATGCGATGTTCGTGTAAGCGTGCTGATCTGCCTTGTACAGGGATATTCAACGAAAATGACCACCCCTAATAACTTCTTTATTTTTGATGCTATAAAAAATTTTGTTCTATAAAAGTTGTAGGGTTTTTTTTTTATATATATATAACTAAAAACGATAGGGAGAATACAAGGGCACACTCTTCCCGCCCAGTTGTAGGGTTTATTGAAAGCATTTAGAATATGTATTCAGAAAAATAAATGAAAGCCGTTTAGAGGAGATATTATGGTTTTAACTTGCATTTTTTCAAATGGAATAACACCCCATTTTTTTTACATTTTTGAAATCAAGGTACTTTTCTCATTTCGAATAAGGTATCGGCTTTGTATCGAACATGAAGGGCGTCGTTTTGAACAGTTTATGTAGGATAGTTTTAATTACTTTTATTTATAGTTGTAAAATATCTAAATTACCCAAGACTAATGCATTCTAAAAATAAAAATTTGTTCTGTTATTTTATTTCCTTGTTGTTTTCGGGCCACAAAAATTGCAATAATTAGAAAACCCTAAAAGATAATATGATATTATCTATATATTCGAAATGAGAAAAGTACCTTGATTTCAAAAATGCAAAAAAATTAGGGTGCTCCATTTGAAAAAATGCAAGTTAAAACCAAATCTCCTCTAAACGACTTTCATTTATTTTTTTGATTACATTTTCTAAATGCTTTCAATAAACCCTATAGCTTTTATAGAAACATTTTTTTATAGCATCAAAAATAAAGAAGTTATTAGGGGTGGTCATTTTCGTTGGATATCCCTGTACTTTACAGTGTAAATGTTCAGCATCCTGTAATAACAAAAATTAAAATTTTATAACAATAAATATGTGTATGTTGAATGAAATAGGTTTTATTATGTATACCCTCTTGACCCAGTTGAGAGCTGGGACATTCTGAAAGAAGAGCGAGGCGGGGGGGGGGGGGTTCCCCTTACTTGTTAGCCAACATAGGTTACAAGACCAATATTTAAATTTCCATTGATCTTTTTAAAATAAGTAGAATCCTATCAAGAACCGTTAATTTTTAAATTTACGAAGCAATGTTTAAAAAAATGCATTTTTTTAAGCAAAATGGTTTTGGATTAAAAAAAATATGCAATCTGTAGTTTGTTTCATCCTAGAATTACTTGAAAGCGACCCCCACATTGTCAAAATCGACACATTATTAACCGTTTTTTGTTTAGGATAGTCGCCATTTTGAATACAGCCGCCATCTTGCTCCTACGGGTTCGAAATATGGGTCATGCGGGTCAAATCGCTTATAATTGCCTAAAAAGCATCTGTACCAAATTTCATGCTTTTATCACAATTTGTAAGACATTTGAAATACCCGGTTGGACTATAGCTGGTAAAGCTACTACTAAATAGCATACAGTGACAGATAATTTGACAGAATAATCCACTGTGATCATATCTCAAGGAGATGCCTTCCTGCATCCACAATTGCGTTGCATTTATAAGAGATGCGGCGGAATATATAGTCTGGTGCAGGGTTCCATGTGGTTAGCACGGGCACGAGACCCCACTCCTGGTTTTTTCCACCCCACTCGTTGGGGTATCTTTGTTGCTCGGTGGGGGGTAGTGAGGTTTTACTTTTGTACGATGAAGATACGTATTGCTTATATCTCAAATCGTTCAGGCTAGTCTCAAGTCTTTTCCCATACAGGGCCATAAGAAACATGTTTCCTGCTTCGGCAATCTCGTCCTGGTGTGCATGAGGGTCTTTGAAAGCATCAATGACTGGTTGTAAGTCATTGTTCTTCCGCAGGACCTTGAGAAATTTCAGTTTCCCCTGATTAAACAAAGCAGAAGTGGTGTCATCGCGTGCAGGAACAATATATGGTCTGATAGGATTTTGTCGGTGGAAAGATGAGGATTGTACAGGGTTTGAGACACGTTTCCTTTTCCTGGTTTCAAAAAGAAGACATTCTTTATATCAGGGCTACGCAGGCCAATCAAAATCACCAAAAGGTCGATATCTTCCACCACTGTCGCATATTCATTTGACGGGACAAACATAAGAGCTGTTGTGATAATTAGGGTATCAGCGTCCTCCACAACTTGCTGTGATTCAATTTTTGCACCATCAAATTTTTCCATTAGCAAAGATATCACCGGCTCTTATTTTTGGAGTTTGCAAGGAAACTCTCCTGCGAGACAGTGGGCACCACTGATCCTGTAAATGATATTGCAGCAGATTGGGCAATTATAAAATCATTTGGGGAGGCCGAGAGAGAATAAATAAGATGAAAAGACGTACAAGACGGAATTATATTTGCACAGAATTTAAATACAATATGATTTTGAAATGGTTTTTTTTAGTACTGGAGATGGCATAACAGTTGAAACCAGTCTACATTGTATTGTATTCAACTTAAAATTAGGAGGAATTCACCAAATGACAGCCTTTAATAATAAATCAGAATTTTGGAGTGGAAAAAGTGGTTTTTTGAATAGGGGGGTTATTTACGAAAAGTTGATAGTTTCCGAGTTATAAGCAAAAAGTCGCCAAAGAATTAGATTTTTTTACCTTTTTTCCATTTTTGTCAATGTTACGTCACGAAATTTTGTTGGCAAACCTCAGATTCGGATTCAGCACCTCAAAAAACATATATATAGAATGGAAGAAATCAAAACTACCCCAAAACTTTCCCGCTAACGGCTCTTTTGAGCACAAATTGACTGTATTATATCGCAAATGTCTAAAACACATGCGATAATAACTTCATAACCTTCGAGACCTGATCAACCAAACAACTACATTTAACATTTGGTATATCAAAACTATGATATCAAACTCATTATATGGAACTCGTGAAATCAAACTTATGAATATTACGACATTTCGCCTCTTTATAACTATTTCACTCAACGCACGGTTTCATATAATAAGTTTGATATGGTGAGTTCATAAGTTTGATATTACGAGTTCCATTTAAAATGAGTTTGATGTCACTCAACGATAAAATGCATTATATCAGACGCATTACTGTCCTTGGCAATGAATGTCCCAGTACCAATTTCAAGCATGCAATGAGTTTGAGAACTTTACACCTCTTCCAAAAACTAGTATTACCTTGTTAATGCGGTGTTTCCTTTAACTTAGTAGCCAAGCATAAAATCGACCCACTAGACCGAAAATGCAATAGGCATGAAAACTCGACGGCCCTTCCAAGAACTAGTGTTACCATGTTAATTATTAGTTATAATAGCCAAATCCAGGCTCTTTAGACCGAGAATATATTGGGCACGAAAATTCGACGGCCCTCCCTAGAACAAGCGTTACTTACAACATATTTAATTAATTATAGCAGCCAAACATAAAACATACAGTATGGTTAGTATGGAAATCAATTGTACAGGGTGTCCCAAAGTTGATGTCTCGGGACTATATCTAGAGAATGAAAAAAGTTATCACAAAACCGTTTACGTGGTTTAATTTGGGGTGCACTAAGGTACATTTTACGCTATAAATTTTTTTATTTTGAAATCTGGAAAATGGCGAAACTGACATCATCAGAGCTTTTTTCCCAGGAACATACACTTTTTTTGTGCTACCTGGAAAGTGCTATTTTTTCTGAACATTTTCTAATAAAAAAGTTTTTTTGTATCTCTTATATTTAAAAATATACAGGGCAAAATAGTTTGGAAAATACCCTCAATTGCATACGAGTTACCCATGATGTAATCGAGTGGCCTATGGAAAACAATGAACCTATTTATTGTTTTATCAAAGATTTGTAACAGTATATTTTAATTAAAATAGTTATTTATGATACAAGTGTTAAAAATGAATTTTTATTTTGTGAGTGGAGAAGTTTGCGGAACGAGCGTAAGCGAGTGGAGCATCTCCACGAACAAAATAAAGTAATTTCTAACACGTGTATCATACAATGTTTTTTCTACAAACACCATTAAAAGAACAATAAAGTCAAAAAGATTTCAAATCCTTTTAATGGTTACCTCATAATTCTAGTAGTTTGTAGGATTTATAAAATAAATCAATCAAGTTTGCCCGTTGTTTGACACATGCTTGTCAAATGTGAAAAACTATTGCAATATGATGAGTTCCAATATTAATTATAGTCCAGAAGGAAGCGAATCGATTCCTCAAGAAATTGAAGAAGCAGCTAAGGGCAACTTTAGATTTGTTGCCCACAAAATCCAAACAACAATATGAATTAGCGTACAAACGCTTTGTGGAATGGTGCGATCGGAACAATGTTGCAGGCAAGTACAGTGAAAATGTAATGTTGGCCTATTTCGAGCAAAATTCTAAAATTTGGAAATCTTCGACGCTTTGGGCACATTATTCAATGATAAAGGCTATGTTAAATGTTAAGAACAATCAAGATATAAGTAAGTTTTATAAACTAATCGCATTTTTGAAGCGCAAAGGAGAAGGATATCGTCCAAAAAAATCAAAAATTTATACACGCCAAAATATTGATAAGTTTATTGCAGAACTAAATGCTCCAATTGTACAATTAATATAAATATTTCTAAATAACTTTTTATAATAAATTTTTTGTTAATAAATGTCATTATGACAAACGACTTGTCATTTTACTTTCTGCACTCGTGTTAAAAATAAATCATGTGATCATTTTTAACGCGAGTTTATATAATATTACATTTTTAATTCAAGTATGCCGTGTTAAAAATTTAATTTTTAATGGTGTTTGTAGAAAAAAAATATTTTAAAACAGTAACAAAATTCTAAATCGTTTTTTTTTTTTGGCGTTAGGACAATTTTTTCAAACCAAAGAAGCAGACAGCAAAAAGAGAAAAATCAAAGAATCTGCAATAATTTTACTTAATTAAGTTAAATGCGTATCAAATTGTTCGGTAGAATTTTGTTCAACTTGGTTACCAATGTTGAGAGAAGAACTCAATAAAATTAATATTATTTAGTATATTTTTCAACATTTCTATGGTAAGTATCTATGGAAATGATATTAACAATTTTCTTTTATGCCGTGTTATTCTACACGTTACATAAAAAATCTAAAAAGGAAACAGATATAGTTTCTGAAACGACAGCGCAGTGTTTTGTATTATTTTAATTCCTATTAGTTGTCAAAAAACACCCTCTAACTGTTCCGTTGACATTACGTCAAAGGCGTAGAGGTTATTTCCCAGTTTTAAACTGGTTAATTTGAATATTTTTTAGATACTTACTTAATATAAATTGGATAGGAATTTCAAGAGATCTGGTAATAAATCCCAAAAAGAAAAGGAAGAGAAAAAAAATAGATTAAAATCATGTCAACTTTTTCATTCGTTGTAAACATTTCGGTGCTATTTAAATTAATTCATACCCGTAAACTATTTGGCACAAACAATATATTCACTAAACAAACATGTCAACAGCCCTAGTTCATTGTTTTCCATAGGCCACTCGATTACATCATGGCTAACTCGTATGCAATTGAGGGTATTTTCCAAACTATTGTTACGGTCTAATCTTGCACTAGGTATACAATCCGTAATTCCTATTACTATATGCCTGGTTGCCTAGTGTTCTTTCTATTTGTCGTCGTTTTCCGTCCTGCGCGCAAAGGAGTAAAGCAGGACTTCTACTTTGGTTGAGTCGTTTCACTGACTAAGAAGGTCGTTCTTTGTGCGAGAGTTATTCTTTTTGATGAATAATCCAAAATAGTGGAAAGAATACTGGTTTGGACTTTGTTTCTCGTCGAAGACTTCATAAAGAGTACATGGTGAATTGGTTTCTGTTGGCTCTTTATGGATTTCCTGGAAAAAAGGGGTTTTATTGCGACCGAGTCAGTAAAAGACGACGCCATTTTTGGAAGCGTTTAGCCCTCGTGGATTCGAGGTAAGCGTCCATGTTAGTTTTAATTATTTTCTTTAGCACGATTAGATACTTCAATCAGGAGTTAAATAATATCTACGTATTTTTAGGGTTCACCCGGCAGTTATATTGTTCACCCGGCAGTTATATTGTTCACCCGGCAGTTATATTGTTCACCTAGCTGTTATATTGTTCATCAAGCTGGTGCCTTATTCCCGCAAACTGTTATATGGTTACACATTGTTATGGAATTGGGATATTACATCTCGTAGCAGGAGGTGTCCGTTCAACAGGCATAGTTACCCCCAGAGCGTGGATTTCTGTTTGGAGGTTATTTCCAGGATTACGCCCATTAAGCTGGATCTTCTAGAATAGTTCTCGTTCTGCTCAGAACATTGGTCCAGGAGACAAGATAAGACAACTTTTGATTGTATTTTCTATATTTTACTCAACTATCTGCATATATTAATTTAACTTTACATTAACTTTCATAAATATTTGGTTGTAATAACCGTCCGTGTTGGTCTATTTTATATATCTAATTGAGCGCTACTATACCGTATTTTTGTGCACGAAAATCGGGACCGGCTAAGTGTAAGTTTACTATCCAACCCAGGTGGTTATATTCATTTTTTTTATAATTCTTTAATGTATTTCATCGTAACCCATGAATTGTAGATACGGTTTACTTAAGACGTTTAGTATATTTATTTATCTAGAGCGTTCACGTTTTATTTCCGTTAAATCGACGAACTACCCTTAACACCAGACAAAACCCACCCCATCTTGCGATACGACTAAACCAGAGAGCTAGCCAGTGTGTTATTCCTACATAATAAATAAACTCCCCGAATAGCACACTATAAAAAATTATTCTTCGTTACCATACTTTTTAGGGACGCACAACTCACCCCTATATTTAATATCTTTTAAGGGAGATTCAAGTGTAACACTATTTTACCCTGTATATTTTTAAATATAAAAGATACGAAAAAACTTTTTAAATGTTCAGAAAAAATAGCACTTTCCAGGTAGCACAAAAAAAGTGTATGTTCCTGGGAAAAAAGTTCTGATGACGTCAGTTTCGCCATTTTCCAGATTTCGAAAAAAAAATTTTAATAGCGTAAAATGTACCTTAGTGCACCCCAAATTAAACGACGTAAACGGTTTTGTGATAAATTGTTTCATTCTCTAGATATAGTCCCGAGACATCAACTTTGGGACACCCTGTACGCCCCAGCCTGAGTAAAGGATAGAACAATCAAACAAAGAGCGCTCCCCACTGCGTTGACTGTATAGCTAGCTATCTCATTCCATCCTTTGCTCGGGTCGGGGCCTATAATAGACCTATCCAGGTGAGATGCGGTAAATACGTCACACAGTATGGTGCGTGCGCAACAGAAGGGCAACAGCGTCGACGAGAGAATAAATAGATTTTTGTGCACGTTCTTATATTTTTTCCATTTTCATGAAAACGGTTAACTTTATAAAAAAATCAGAATGACTTTTTTATAGCAGACAAAATTTCCTTTCCAACGATGTATAACGCAACCTATATTCTTTTTGTATAACTACCCGGATACGTTTCAATTAAGGGGCTAATTTAAAAATTAATTCATTTTTTTACGACTCTTTAACCTTTGAACCGCTCTCACGTATAAACTATTGAATATAGATATATGCCATCACGGACTTTTTTATAGGAAATTTGATTCTCTATAAAATTGTTTATATGCATTTTGCCATAACTGTAATGGTTTCGGCAGCGTTTCGAGTATTTCAGTATTTCAATGGAATCAGGCAGCCACTGTAAGCGCGTACGTCTCTTCATGTGCTTAGAACGAACCACGCATCGATTTAATGCGGCATGTTTGACTCGAAACGCTGCCAAAACCGTTACAAATATGATGAAAATGTATATAAACAAATTTATAGAGAATTAAATTTTCTATAAGAAAGTCAGAGATGGCATAAATCTATCTTTAATAGTTTAGACGTAAGAGTGGTTCAAAATTTAAGGAATCTTAATAAACTCATTCATTTTTGAATTTGTCCGTAATTGAAACGTATCTGGGGCCGTTATACAAAAAGCATATGGTTTGTGCTATACATTGTTCGAAAGGAAATTTTGTCTGCTATAAAAAAGTCGTTCTATGATTTTTTAATAAAGTTAACCGTTTCCATGAAAATGGATTAGATATAAAAACATGCACAAATACATGCAAGGGTTCTCGGCCGGACAGTTGCCCTTGTGTTGCGCAGAACGAACTACGCACGGCTCTACTGCTTTATTTAACACATAGTACGCTGTATTTATCTTTCTCGCTTGCATTACCTGGATAGGTCTATTGCTTTCCATGCTGTATAACAAACTAGTGCTAGTAGTGAATCAACATTTCAGCATAGAAACTCATCTGCACTATACGCATCAATAGTGTATAAAACTACACATACACATTAACATCTAATCCAACTATAGTCTTCGATTCTAATAGCCGCTTTACAGCAGGCAATTCTTCTTGCAAATATATTATATCTTATATACCGGGTGACCACGGATCATGGTCAACCCCCGCCATTTCCACAATTTTTGAGCTATCCAAATGAAATTTTGCAGCTGTAATATACGTCCAAAAGGACTCATTTTGACCCATCCGATTTTTTTTTTCGACGTCCGGTTTCGACGGAAGTGACCTCAAATTTGGAATTTTAAATGGAACACCGTGTATATTATTGTATTTTTGAAATACTGAGAAAATTCTGAGTACGATAGAACTATTTTGGGGACTCGTTAAGCCTACTTGATTTTTTTAGAGCAAATTTCATTTATTAATCTAGAGTGCCATGATTGGTCTAATTTGGTTCAAATGTACTGGTATAACTCCCAAAAAATTAGATCGACAAAAAAAATAGAAAAATGGCGTCTTGGCGTGCATCCAAATTTGACCAAATCACTTTTTGTCCATTTTGACCATTTTCCCAAAAGATATCATAATGGTAAACCGATACCATAAAATAATACATTTTGTATGAAATCCATTAATGTGCCCATCCTTCATAAATCTGCAATGTGCAAGTAATAAAAAAAGGGAGAAAATCATCGAACACAACACGTCATTTTAAACTATTTATCACACTAGCCATGGAAGAAACAATTAAAAGACGTAACTTTGACAGGTGAATGGGTTTTTTTGGACATACATTACTACTGCAAAATTTCATTTGGATAGCTCAAAAATTGTGGAAATGGCGGGGGTTTACCAAGATCCGTGGTCACCCGGTATACACTATTGGTAAGGTTTAATCTTGGTAGCCGATATAAATGCATCAGACGGAGATAACTTAAAGCATTTACAAGTTAAACAGACAACGTGCTATCCCCTACCTCCCACCTTCCATTCTTTTCAACACGCGGTCGAAGGGGACGACGGAATCGGGCCGTTGTGTCGAACGGCCGCGGTGTCGCGGCACAGGTCACCTGTGGCGCGGCTTAGGTCGGCTGAATCGCTGTCGTCGAGTGCGCCACACGCACATCCCCTCTTTAGTAGGAGTGTAGGAATGGTTAGGCATCTCTTGTTAACTGAAGGCTTTGCTCCTATGTACCTTCTCTCTTAGTTGCATTACAGATTTCGCACTCCAAAGTTAAAGCTTGCCAACAGTGTATACGCAGCAAGGGTATAGAAATTGAAGCACACATAACGGTACAGTGGTATACCTATATCTCTGTTTCATCATCCTAGTAACGTGGTAATGCGCGAGACAGTTTATACTGCGACACAATTGGTCTGGATTTGGCATTTTGCTTGAGACAAGCTTGACGAACTTGAAGTCTTGAAGCGATATCGCCGATATCGTGTATATCCAATTATAATTCAAAGGTTTCACATTATAGTCCTTAGCTTACGCTGCTCTCAGCGTAAAAGACCAATCCGGCCTGCCGAAAGTCGACGGAGTCTCCGTCTACCTAGGACACACGACTCTGGGATCTACAGTCACTAAACCAGTGGTCGGCAAACTTATTAGTCAATAGAGCCACTGAATAAAACTAGATATCATACTTTATAATTTTATTTAATAATAAAAATTTAATTTTTTGGCCTTTGAGTTGTAATGGCTTCCGCTCTTTTCCAGATACTTACGTAATCTTTTATACGGAAATCTCGGGCGCCAGCCCTTTAACTTTTGAGTGCAAAGGACAGCACTTTTTGGCTTTCCTATTTGGGAAAACAATCCGGGGTAGCTAACAGATGGAGATACAGATAGCCAGAGGTCGCAAGTTGGGGGTCTGTCTAAAGGACTTCAACCCCTACTCAAACGGATTAATCAGAAATTAAAATGACAGAAATAATAACTCGTGAATTTTACCTTGTTAAAATAACGGATTTATTCAAGGATAATAATGAACAAATTAATTTACTCTAAACCTCCACGACTGTACCAACAGTCGAGTGTGTATAAAATTCTTTCAAAAATGATAAAAATAAGTCGTGCTGGCAATCAAGAATGTTTACGTGATTTTACGTCTGAATTTTCGGATACGTGAGATTAATGAATTCTGATGTACGACAAGCAAATGTTTCCACGAGGATTATAGACGGCGGGCAGTCCGTCAGCTATAGATATTTGAGGCTAGATACAAGATTTAAACAAACGGTAAGCTACTGCCGCAAACGTCGAGCTATTTGTTACAGGATTATTTTAAATAATGACAGCTTTGCGAGTCAGTTTTATGCAAAACCCAGTCCGTATGGCCCTAGTGAACAAATACAAACTGTTAATGCATATAGTGACTATTTTTCACGTAGGTTTTCCGGTAACCTAGTAGGCAAGGGAACATTTGAGGTGGCACTAGTGAACAGACCTCAGCAGTCTTTACCTACATTAACAAAATAAACACACCAACGGAGGTATTACTAATAAGCTCTAGTTTACTTTGGTAGCAAAATACGGTGATATTTACTGACAATAAAATCTCGAAATATCTATACTTGACTGACGGCAGTACCTGCAGAATGTAGCAGGTTGCGTTAAATTCTTACCAATATTACACTCAAAGGAAATTACTATTAACTCGGAGCGGTGATACAAAAGATTTACGGGTTCGGTTTGATCGTCAATTGCTGGCGGTCGAACGGATCTGATCCCGACTCGAGTGCCATTTTGCCTTTTTATTACCTTTTTGACGTATCTGTCGTGTTAAAAGAGAGATGGTCACCGACTTTAAACGACAGACTTGGATGTACAACCCGGCATAACGTACAAAGGTCCAGCGTATTATGCACTTTAGCGTATCGCCTCGAAACATACATAATCGGGAATGAATTACTTGTAATTTCTATCCTATGTTACAAAAAGAAACGGATTAAAACGGGCAAGGATTAACATTTTTAGTAACGAATGATTTTTATTTCCGACTCGGCCATTATTTATAATATTTCTCGGATTTTACTTATACGAGGTATTGTCGAAAATTAATCAATTAATTACTTGATTGCTTGTTTACCAGCGGACTTTTTAACAACTCATTAATAACTTAATTAAAACAGGACTTACTTACTAAAACAGCGGCAGGGTGTACCCAAGTGACGGTAATATTCAAAGCAAAATTGAACATTCCTTGATCGGAAAAAATCACTTCGTTACACCCCCCTCTTACTTCGGTAAAAAAAAATAATAATTCATTATACATTTTTTTTTTCTTCTCCCTGGGAGGCTCCAGGTAATCAAAGGCAAAATTAATTGAAAACGGAAAGCTCCCTAATCTAGTATTTACAGAACAAAATTCTAAATTAGCAAAAAAACAAAATTAACTTTAAACAGCCTCCCGGGACCGGTGTCATTACCTCTGGGGGTCTTCATTCGGTGCGTCTTACCAGTTGGCCTTAACGTGTTCCAGGGTGGTCAGTATTCCCTGGGGGGTCCTTCAACTGGGCCGACCATGGTCAGGGGCTGGTCCTTCTGAAAATACAAAAAGCAGTTAGCTATGGTGAAGCTAATTGACGGCGGTAAATGTAGAACGTCGGCGGAATTTTTGGACGTCGAGCTCAGGCCTTGTAGTGGCAGTGGCAGTCACACACGGGACAAGCTCGCTTATTTCGCAAATACAGCGGGTCGGTTTGGATCCCTTGTGTCCGGGTCTTGCGGGGAAGGTTCGGTCGACGGGTTGCCCTCGGAGTGGGGTTAGGAGGTATAACCGCGGTACTACACCGGCAATCGCGGGATAGCATGCCCACGAGCCCACATCTGGAGCAGAATATAATCCTCCTCCGCGTACAACGGTCTCTGCTGTGGTCCGGATAACCACATCTCCAACAGAGATCCTGCTCGACAGGTAGGTAGGTCTGCGGCGGATACGGCTCACGTCTCCATAACCCAGACTGGGGCGTCTTCGATGGGCTCTCGTGGCGAGTCATCCGCAGGGGTTCGGAGTCGTTGGCAGGTGGTGTCGGCGTCGGGCTACGGACCAAAGGGGGCGGTGTATGGCTTCTTACTTCCAGTAGTTCCGGACGGCTCGGACGGGCTACTTCCTCCTCCTTCCTGTTGTCCTCGGGGGATTCAGTACAGGCCTCCATCAGCTCCCACTCGAAGTCTGAGGCTGGGTCGCCGAGGAGTTCCAGTATGGGACTGTCCATGCGGAAGAAGTACTGTAACATAAAGTCAAATTACACATTAATGGGCGGCGGGGCCGCGTGCGAGGCTGGTTTTAAATCCTTTATGTGGATATGTCGCACTTGCTTGCCGGTATCACTTTTCAAATCGTAAACGACGGGTGAAATGACTCGGGTGACAGTGTACGGTCCGGAAAATTTCGGAGCTAGTTTAGCGGCAAATCCGCGAACGGCGGAGGACAATGGGTTTTCTCGCTTCATAACGCGGTCGCCACGGTGGCAGCGCCATTCCCGCCTACGCAAGTTGTAATAGTGACTTTGTGTAGAAAACGCGCGGGCTAAGTTTATTCGAACCAGCTGAAAAACTTCACGCAGTTTTTCTAACCGGTTACTCAGGTCAGCGGGTTTGAGAGAGTCGGTGGTTATTTCTTCCCCTTGCTGTCGGGTTTCTGTGCGATACAGCGACTTGGGTAAGTCCAATTCTCTCCCAAAATTGAGGAACGCAGGCGAAAATCCGGTTGACTCGTGTTTTGAGCTGTTTATCGCCAATTGGAAATCGGTGATGTTTTGATCCCATTTACGATGGTCTTGTTCGCAATATTGGGCGATCATGGTTTTGATTGTCCGATTGGTTCGTTCCACGGGGTTGGCTTGCGGTGTATACGGAGGCGTGAAACGGTGCTGTATTCCCAATTCTTCCAGGGTGCGACGGAACAGTCGGCTATCATACTGAGAGCCGTTATCACTGATAACGGTGCGGGGGCAACCAAAACGGGTGATAACTTCGTCATACAGTGCTTGACTTACAGTACGGGCTGTAGCACTTCGGAGCGGCTTGCACTGGACCCATTTAGTAAAGCGATCTTGAAAAACCACAAGGTAATTATTCCCTTTACTGGATCGTGGCAGGGGACCGACCAAATCTGTACTGACGGTTTCCCACGGGTTTCGGTTTGCGGAAGGTTGCATTTTCCCTGCAACCTGTTGTTGTGACGGTTTGTACCTTTGACACTGTAGACATCCTCTGACATATTTGGCGATATCGCGAAACATACCAGGCCAATAGTACCGGTGAGCCATGCGTGCCACAGTTTTGGCTATTCCCATATGTCCAGCGGACGGAGCATCATGGTTTTCGGCCAATACAGTAGGACGGAGAGACGTGGGTACGCATAGCTTCCAGGGGTCAGACAGCTCCGGCTCAGTCAGATCATGTGCATCCCAGAAGTGGCGAAACAGACGGTTGTCTCGGATGCAATAATCTGGAAAGGCTTCGGGATTTTTTTCCACTTCGGCCTTTTTCCGGTTGTACCAGGAGCAGTCAGCTGTTTCAGTTAGAGATCCCAATTCCTCGGAATCTGGGGCGGACGACGGTCCCGGTAAGGGTTGTCTTGATAAGGCATCTGCTACTCGGTTCAAGGTGCCTTTTCGGTACTTAATCTCAAAATCGTATTGTTGCAAAAAGATACTCCATCGAGCGAGGCGTCCTGCCGGACTCTTGATCGAGTGCAACCAACGGAGAGATTGGTGATCGGTTAGCACGGTAAAACGGTAGCCTTCCAGGTAGGGTCTCATCTTTTCTACTCCCCAGACAATCGCTAAACATTCTCGTTCTGTGACAGAATAGTTTTTCTCGGCGGGTGAGAGAGTACGACTAGCGTATGCTATCACCCGGTCATGACCCTCTATTTCCTGGGTTAACGCTACCCCAAGGCCTTGGTCGGACGCGTCTGTTTGCAGAGTGAATGGTTGAGAGAAATCCGGACACGTCAAGACGGGGGCCTCGGTCAGAAAGCCTTTTAAACGGTTGAAGGCCTCCTCTTGCTCGGCAGTCCATTTAAATCGATGATTCTTCTTTAGCAGTCGCGTCAGGGGGTTTACGATTTGCGAAAATGCAGGCACAAATCGACGGTACCAGGACGCAACGCCTAAAAATCGGCGTACGTCGCGGACGTTACGTGGCGTCGGAATTTGACGAATAGACTCCACCTTGTCGGGATCGGTATTTATTCCTTCGGACGTAACGACATGTCCCAGATACTTCAGTGACTTCCTACAGAATTCACACTTTGCAGGGTTCAGTTGTAAGTTCGCGGCTCGGAGACGGCGAAAAACTTCTCTCAGGTTGGTCAGGTGTTCCTCGAACGTTTCTCCTAGGACGATTATATCATCCAGATAGGCGAACGCGTGGGGTTCCAAGTCGGGTCCAATAATGCTGTCGAGTAGTCTTTGGAAAGTGGCGGGGGCGGAGTGCAGTCCAAACGGCATTACTCTAAACTGGAACAGTCCACGGCCCGGAACGGTGAACGCGGTGATGGGTTTACTGGAACGGGAGAGAGGTATCTGCCAGTATCCCTGTTTCAGGTCGATACTAGAGATATATCGGGCTCTGCGTAACTTGTCGAGAATATGGTTGATGTATGGTAGCGGGTATGCATCTTTTTCGGTAACTTCGTTTATTTTTCGAAAGTCTATACAGAACCGGGGTTTTCCATCTTTCTTTTTGACTATGACTACCGGTGAACTCCACGGACTGTGAGACGGTTCGATGATCCCATTTTTTAGCATCTCATCAACTTCTTGATTAATGATCTCCTGCATTTTCGGGTTTTGTGGACGGTACCTCTGCTTGATTGGTTCGGAATGCGACAGACGGATGTGGTGTTGTACCTGGTCGGTAGTACCACGGATTTCTTGAAAACTTGGTAACTCGTCATCAAGAAAGTTCTGCAGGCGATGCTCCTCACTTGCAGTGAGAGTCAGGGAAACTGTGCCCAACGGGCTAGCGGGCGTGACTCGTGGTCGAGAGACCACATGACCATTCAGTGAAACGGAAGCGGTTCTTGGAGTGATGAGAAAGTCGTGCTTGCTCATTACGTCCATTCCCAGGACAATGTCGGACGAGAGATGTTCCAGATACAATAGATCTTCAGCGAATTGTGTTCGGCCGATGGTAAATTTTAGCGAATATGCTTGGGTGACGGTAGCCAAGTTGCCATTAGCCAATCGGGCAGAGGGTGCGGTAACAGTTTGCGGTTTAATCCCCAATCGCGTACAAAATTCATGTATTTGGTTACCGACGTACGAACGGACGGCGCCGGTATCCACAAGGGCGGAGAAGGTCTTATTACGAATGTGTACGGGGATATGTGGGCGGTTGTCATGTTCAGGTGTCAGTTCCTGGTGCGAGGCGGTAATATTTCGGAACCAAACTGGCCTCGGTACGGTGCGGTTCCGGTTTAGTTTTCCGCTGTATTACATTGGCAGTCGCGGGTCATTGTGCCCTGACGGCCGCAGCGTGAACAAAATAGGCGGGGTGGCGAGCGACATTCACTGCGGAAGTGACCGGTCTTGCCACAACGCCAACAGATCGTACTTCGGTCAGTAGGGATGTCTGCGGATGCGGAACTGTTATTTCCGTTACGTTTCTGGTTTGGACGGGTTCGAGTTTCCTGGGTTTCACGCGTCCTCTCGGAGGGCGTCGCGGTCCGTGTCTGGTCGCTGCTTGACCGCGGAGGTGGTGACGACGGTTGGTTGGAAGTACGTTCTCCCGGGCCTAAGCGTTGAGACGTCCCGGAAGTATCGTCGGACTGACGTGTACTGGTGGAACGGCGAGCGAGAGGTGGTTTGCTATACACCCGGTCAACCTCCTGCTTCAGCGTTTCATATTCACGACATTTCGCGATTAATATTGCTACGTCTGTAAAGTCTTGTCGACGAATGTACTGGCGAAAATCGGGTAACAAATTTCGGTAGAGCCATCGTAACTCTTGTTCCCCGGAAAGTCCTCTATGACGACGGATGAGGGTCTGAAAGTCGGTGATGTACGTCATCACTGACTCCTCTGGGCGTTGCAGTCGACGGCTAATTTCTGCTTCTATATCTTCCTGATAGTGAACCGGTACGTAAAAAATACGAAAATCTGCTAGGAATTGTTCCCAGGAGGTCCAGCGGGCTTTATTATTGCGGTACCAGAGCAAGGCGGAGCCTTGCAGTAGCTCAGGTAGGACCGGAAGTAACTGCGCGGGACGGAGGGTGGTATACCCACAAACTTCTTCCAAGCGCTCCAGGAACGCGGCTGGATCGCCAGTGCCATTGAAATGGATGTTCCATTTGCGTATCTGTACGGGGTCTAATGGCGTCTGTCCTGGTGCAATATTGTGGGGCGGTTGAGGTATTACCAGCGGTGGTAACGGTGGCGGTATCGGCGGCGGAAAAACAGGTGGCGCGGTATTTGGTCTAGGCGAAGAGCACCCCTCTTTGATAAACTTGACCAAACGGCGCTTCTTCTCGTCCACGGTACCGGTTACGGGTAGACCAAACTTCCCTAACTGATCATCTATTTGTTCCTTCTTTAATTTATAGATCCAGCCTAGCCGAATATCTCCCAGATCAAGGTTCGCGGCCTCGTCGATGGGTAATACGGGTGTGTCGGTTTTATCTCCTTCGGTAGGCATTGTGTTACCTCCCAAAGATGTCAGCAAAACGAGTTCAGGTCAAATCAAACGGACGATACGAGTCGGAAAATCCTAAGTCTGGAAGGGCTGGTTATATCGCGTCGAAACTATCGGCAATCGCTTTAGCGTCCTCGGTTTACTATTAAATGAGGGGTCACACCCTCGGAAAATTCTGACCCCGGAGTCACGAAATACTCCGGTGAAACTCCGGTAAAATAGTAAGAGGCGTCACGGATGCTGTATAGCGGTCACGGATACGGAAATCTGCAGGTTGTGATGATATTCAACCTCAGGCGTCGCGACGGTAGGCGTCTTTCAGCAACGGTGCTTCAGATCGGGTTGCAAGTATCACCAATCGGTTCCTAGGGTGCGATTACCCTAAAAAGGATACCCCACAAGGCTAGCTTGTACCTGGGTATTTCTGGATGACCTTGGCTACAACCGACGGTAATTCGATTTGGAACGTGCAATCGTAGTTCCTCGTCACGTAAATTAATAACGTATAACTCGGTCTGGCTTCAATAACGTTGTGTCGCGTCAAAGTTATATGTAACTTCTTCAATAGGATTCGAATCGGTATGTAAGTAGTCGCAATCGGTTCTTCAGGTTCGATTTAATCAGAATCGACACGTCGCAGGCTTATTTACCGCGGCTAGTAGAAATTTTGTTGCGTTCGTTGCGTGCCGAATTCACAAAAAAACCTAACAGATCGCTGCACTACCCAGCGGATGGGCAGTTGGATGCTAACAGAAAACGGTAAATCTGCGTTGCAGATTTTTGGAAATTGCCTACTTACTTGCTATAAAGCAACACTGGTGAAAACACACCCTGGTCACGTCAAAATAATTTGTTGTCAGCTAGAGTACCTAACAACACGTTATCTGAGAATAATTTTCAGGTTTTGAGTTGCTTAACAACTCGGCATAGGGCAACAGCGGTATCTGCCCCCTATGACAGCGTCAAAAATAACAAAATAATGCTAAAATTATTTAAATCCCTAATAGACTGTAACAGTAAGGTATGCTGTATCAGTAAAGTAGGCACACCCTGTATAATATCGGTTCAATTATGTTGACGTTGCCTTTCCACTCAACATGGCAGAGAGTAGCGGGAGTTAACCCCAAGGGCAAAGTCAAAATAATTTGAAAAATCCCCTAACGATTCGGTATACAGCGGCTATAGCAGCTTGAGTATTTCGCGGAAGTAAGTACTTATGCAAGCAGCTGTTTGTAAAATTAAAATAAACCACCTTCGGTTGTAATTGCAATCGGGACGTATTAACAAGTTAAGTTGCAATCACTTGGCTAGGTTACAGACAGACAGACAGACAGACGGATGTAAAACCTAGAAGTAATTTATTTCAAGTTTATTTCGATGTTTAAATCCTCCTAGTTAAATAGGAAATGTTTTTATTATCTAGCAGACGGACAGACGATATTTAATTTAAATCACCTGATAACGGAATATTATTTCTTTACTAGAAATAAAACTGTTTGGTTTTATAAATTTTAAATTGATAAAACCCTCGTGTACGGCGAACAACAAGTTTTTATTTCTTATCAATAAAAAAAACTGTAATTTATAAAAAATTCTAGCGTTTTCGACGGACTGAAAAAACAGGCTTCACGTATTTTATTTTATTTTAAATCGGCGTCTAATTGCAAATTTCTAGTGTTTCGGTATTTATTTAATTCTACGCGTATTTCACACAAGACTTGTAATTTTTTTCGGCGGCTCCGTTTTCTGGACAAATTTTACACTTTCGGATTTCTGATTAACGTAATAAAGTTCCTGCTCTAGGGCGCCATTTTGTAATGGCTTCCGCTCTTTTCCAGATACTTACGTAATCTTTTATACGGAAATCTCGGGCGCCAGCCCTTTAACTTTTGAGTGCAAAGGACAGCACTTTTTGGCTTTCCTATTTGGGAAAACAATCCGGGGTAGCTAACAGATGGAGATACAGATAGCCAGAGGTCGCAAGTTGGGGGTCTGTCTAAAGGACTTCAACCCCTACTCAAACGGATTAATCAGAAATTAAAATGACAGAAATAATAACTCGTGAATTTTACCTTGTTAAAATAACGGATTTATTCAAGGATAATAATGAACAAATTAATTTACTCTAAACCTCCACGACTGTACCAACAGTCGAGTGTGTATAAAATTCTTTCAAAAATGATAAAAATAAGTCGTGCTGGCAATCAAGAATGTTTACGTGATTTTACGTCTGAATTTTCGGATACGTGAGATTAATGAATTCTGATGTACGACAAGCAAATGTTTCCACGAGGATTATAGACGGCGGGCAGTCCGTCAGCTATAGATATTTGAGGCTAGATACAAGATTTAAACAAACGGTAAGCTACTGCCGCAAACGTCGAGCTATTTGTTACAGGATTATTTTAAATAATGACAGCTTTGCGAGTCAGTTTTATGCAAAACCCAGTCCGTATGGCCCTAGTGAACAAATACAAACTGTTAATGCATATAGTGACTATTTTTCACGTAGGTTTTCCGGTAACCTAGTAGGCAAGGGAACATTTGAGGTGGCACTAGTGAACAGACCTCAGCAGTCTTTACCTACATTAACAAAATAAACACACCAACGGAGGTATTACTAATAAGCTCTAGTTTACTTTGGTAGCAAAATACGGTGATATTTACTGACAATAAAATCTCGAAATATCTATACTTGACTGACGGCAGTACCTGCAGAATGTAGCAGGTTGCGTTAAATTCTTACCAATATTACACTCAAAGGAAATTACTATTAACTCGGAGCGGTGATACAAAAGATTTACGGGTTCGGTTTGATCGTCAATTGCTGGCGGTCGAACGGATCTGATCCCGACTCGAGTGCCATTTTGCCTTTTTATTACCTTTTTGACGTATCTGTCGTGTTAAAAGAGAGATGGTCACCGACTTTAAACGACAGACTTGGATGTACAACCCGGCATAACGTACAAAGGTCCAGCGTATTATGCACTTTAGCGTATCGCCTCGAAACATACATAATCGGGAATGAATTACTTGTAATTTCTATCCTATGTTACAAAAAGAAACGGATTAAAACGGGCAAGGATTAACATTTTTAGTAACGAATGATTTTTATTTCCGACTCGGCCATTATTTATAATATTTCTCGGATTTTACTTATACGAGGTATTGTCGAAAATTAATCAATTAATTACTTGATTGCTTGTTTACCAGCGGACTTTTTAACAACTCATTAATAACTTAATTAAAACAGGACTTACTTACTAAAACAGCGGCAGGGTGTACCCAAGTGACGGTAATATTCAAAGCAAAATTGAACATTCCTTGATCGGAAAAAATCACTTCGTTACAGAGTGGCAATAATCCTAAAAGTTCTTCTTTAAGACGCGTAGATGAAATAAATAGTACAAAAAGTGAAGCGTGTCATTTATGTCACAAGACTCGTCAACTGCTACACTCCGGCCGCTATAAGAACAAGCCACGGACGTCATCAAAGAATATCTGCGCGGTCGTCCGTCGAAGCCCCGCCCCCTAGCAACCACGATATTTCTTGACAACGGCTCGTACCATTACGCCAGTCATCTTAAACAAAAAAAAAGGGCAAAGTTCGCAAAAAATCCGGTAGTTATGAATTTTTGATATGTTGTTAGGATTCATATCAGCTGTATAAAACCAAGTTTGCAGCTTCGAATGACTTGTGCTCGCTGCGTGGTGGGGGAAAAACCACGATATTTTTTTACTTTTTTTAGTTTTTTGTTTATAACTCGTAAATAATGGATCCTACGTAAAAAAATAATCTTAGCTTTTTTCAATCTGATAAAATTTCCTTCATTTAGAGACTAAGTGCAGTTTTGCACGACCAATAGGTTTTGAGATACAGGACTTCAAAAACTTTTTTTTTTCTTTCGAGCAAAACATCAACTATATAATCCATATTACAAATAAAATCACGAGGTATTATAAGTTTAATGTAGCTCTTTATTAAATTAAGCATAAAACAAAGCAAGTAGATTATTTCATGTACGGTGACTTCATTTAAGTTGCTCAAAAATTGTTTGTTCTGGACAAGTCCACGTTCTTCACTCACTTCAATCAATTAGCGTCTGAACACCGCGTCTTTTCACAATTATTGTCACTTTCCCTTCTTCGACTGTAGTACGACAAATAAAACAAACACCCAAAAGAACCGACGACATTTTGCACTAAGCACTTTGACAATTTGTGTGGGCGGAGCCTAGTAGAGATGACAACGATATATCGATATTTCTAAAACATCGATTCTGTTTGTCTTATGTTTAATTTAATAAAGAACTGCATTACTTATATACCTCGTGATTTTATTTGTAATATGGATTATATAGTTGATGTTTTGCTGGAAAGAAAAAAAATCAAGTTTTTGAAGTCCTGTATATCAAAACCTATTGGTCGTACAAAGCTGCACTAAAGCTCTCTAAATGAAGGAAATTTTATCGGATTGAAAAAAGCTGAGATTATTTTTTTACGTAGGATCCATTATTTACGAGTTATAACCCAAAAACTAAAAAAAGTCAAAAAATATCGTGGTTTTTCCCCCACCACGCAGCGAGCACAAGTCTTTCGAAGCTGCAAACTTGGTTTTATGCAGCTGATATGAATCCTAACAACATATCAAAAATTCATAACTACCGGATTTTTTGCAAACTAACGTGTATTAAATGACTGGCCTACATAAGCTTATCATCAGAATATTTTTAAAATCTATTAGCAGCGCGTAGATTGTTCTTTGCAACTTTGACCCAACCGCATTGTTTCCCACAACCCATTTTACAACTACACGATATTAATTTTAAAATAGAGGTAGGAGTTGGTGCTTGTCTTGTCAAAATTGATACCAACATGTTGCTTATTTTGTTATATTCCCATTCCCCAGGCTGCAAACTGTTTCCTTGCTACGTTTGAATTTGGCAGAAAATTTGAAAAGAATGTTGCTGCGAAGCCGCAAACTTTGCGCGTTGGTGGAAATCTTAATGAAATGACTGCTTGATTTTAATGACAATGACCTACTAAATTATTAAATGAAACAAATCATTGATAGTTTATAGACTTTTCATTTTGGCGCTTTATATAATGCAAGGGTAAATTTTTTCGCCAGCATTTGTAATCTCCTCGTCTGCGGATTCTGGATTATTGAATATTTTACTAACTTCTTCTAAATTATTTCTTGTGTTTATTAAACTTATTGTGTTATGTTTACCTATGCCAAAAAATGCTGTTGTTGTTTCACTACCGCTAGATGCATGTGCAAAGAGCACTGTTTATTTAATGCTTTTCAAAACATTTGAAAATTGTCGCGGGAGCTGTAAATTCTTGATTTTATTTTACATTGGACTTGTCTTAGCCTCATATCTTTTTCTACCGGAGTTAGGGTTATAATCAAGGTAAGGAGATCGACATCTTGTCCCACGATTTTTCAAATGTCTTGAAGAACATTAAAATAAACAGTGCTCTCTGCACATGCTTTTAGCGGTAGCGATACCACATCAGCATTTTTTGGCATAGGTAAACTTAACACAATAAGATTAATAAACACGAGAAAGGATAATTTAGGAGAAGTTATTAAAATATTTAATAATCCAGAATCTACAAAAGAGCAGATTACAAATGCTGGCGAAAAATTTACCCTTGCATTATATTATAAATCAAAGATTTGCTTCATTTAATAATATTTAGGTCATTTTTATCAAGACTTCCACTAACGTTTACGGCTTTGCAGCAACATTCTTTTCGAGTTTTCTATCTAATTCAAACGTGGCAAGACAACAGTTTGCAGCCTGAGGCATGGGGATGGAAGAAAACAAGCAACATATTGGTACCAATTTTGACAAGTGAAGCACTAGCTCCTACCTCTGTTTTAAAATTAATGTTATGCAGTTGCAAAATGGGTTGTGAGAAACGATGCTGGTGTGTCAAAGTTGCTCAGTTATGTGTAAAAACTGTCACGGATAAGGCCGTTTTAATTCGGAAAATAGTGACGAAATCGATATTGAATAATACTGAAACATTTATTGGTAGGCCTACAGCGGAGACCACTTTAAAAAAAACACGCCGGGAACTGTACCTCTTGTAAAGATCGTAATTCTTTATATATTATCTACTGAAACTTCTAAGTTACATCTATCTAAATAAAGACATATTTAAAAAGAATTCTGATGTACATAATTATTCCACCAGGAAAAATGAAGATATCAGATTAGACACATTCACATACACAAGCTACAAAAAATCGCCTCAATATGCCGGTTGTTACTTATTCAATATGTTACCGCCCGATATAAAAAACGCAACAGATCTGATTAGATTCAAATTATTACTAAAACTATACCTACATGAAAATACTTTTTATTCGTTAGAAGAATTTATTGCAAATGTACAAAATGCCTAGTTCACAGCTTATAGCTATTAACATATCTAGGAATGTTATGACTATCATAACTGCCGCAGATGTCGGTTTGAAATCCGAGCTCGTAGAGCGAGGATTTTAAGACATCTAAGGCTGTTATGATTCATAACACCCGTGATATGTTCAATAGTTTATCGGTTTCAGAAAATAAAGACATTATTAATAGATATTACCTTTTGATATTCTCTTATTAATAACGTTTTCATTTCATTAGTTGGTCAAGTCTGTATGGGTTGATTTGTCGCCATGGTTACAGTTATATTTTGTTTGTTTTTATTTGTTACCTTTTTTCATTTTACATAAATGTTTACATTTTTAATGTCACAACGGCTACATAAAAATGGACCTTGGATTGCCTGAAAATACATTTCAGTTGGATTTCAGTATTTAATTATTATTGTTTGGAGTTTTCTGTCTGTTTGTATTAATAAATAGCCCTATAGTTTCATTATTTATTATTTCATCTGTTGACAGTTATTGACAGATCTGTGTTGTAATATTACCGTACAAGCAATAAATATAACTGTACAACTTTAGTTATGACTTGTTTACCAGCCTACTTTTGCATATGTAAACAAAGGATTAATATCCTGAAACCGATAAATCATATAACATACATTTTTAATTGAAAATTTTAATATGTAATAATTAATTAGTTGATTCTTTGTAAAAACTGTTAGATATATTTCTACATATGTTTTTATATATTTTTTTAATCATTGTTTAAATTCACACACAACACCATGTTATTAATCCAATGTAAATTGGCTAATGATCAATAAAAATCTATCTATCTATAAAAACAACTAAAAGAAATAAAATCGCTATATTAAAATAAGTCGAGAGTCTGCTTTCGACTACTCAGTTTTTAGCCATTTCTATGCGTGTTTTTACTACTCTTTTACTTTGTGCGTTAATAACTAATAGAAATTCGTTTAAAACTCATTTTTATAGAAAATTTTATGAGGAACATTTTCTTACACTTACAAATTTGTCGTAGAATAACGCGTTTAAGAGATATTGGTAAGAAACCAGCGCCGTGTCACTATTGGGGGTGAAAATGGGGTGAAGCACACCCTTGGGTGGTGGGAACTCTTTAGATATTTAACGTTACACCTATAAACAGTCGATCCTGAAAATATACTTTGGTTATAAAATGTAATTTTTCATATGAATACCTACTTAATTTTAAATTTAGATCCCTGCATTTTATACATTTGCTTAAACACTAAGTATAATGATCGTTATAAGGTTTTGATTTATATTTTTATCATATTTGGGAACTTGGTCTAGAGAAAAAAGTACGATAATAATGTTTATTCAACATAGGTACAATCAAAATTATACCTATTTAAATTGTTTTTCCTTACTTCTAGGAACAACGGAACGAGTGTGCCTAATCACAGGTAGTGTAGACGCCATAATATCTGTACTGGAATTTATCATGGACAGAATTAGGGAGAAGCCTGATCTGACAAAATCTGTTGTGGATTCTGATAGTAAATTAATGCAGGAGAGAGACAAACAAGTGAAAATTTTAGTACCGAATTCAACGGCTGGGATGATAATTGGTAAAGCGGGTAACTATATAAAACAAATAAAAGAAGCAAGTGGTTCTTATGTGCAGATATCTCAGAAGGCCAAAGATGTTAGTCTTCAAGAAAGATGCATAACTGTGATAGGTGAGTTTAGTATGACATTTCTGGACTATATTCTAGTATTATTTTGTCAAACATAATAGGCATGTCCACAAAATTTTTATTTCAATTGGAAATGATAGATTTATTGGTATTATGAACTAATGTAACAATAAACAAATTTGTGTATTTTCATTTTGCCAATTATTCGCAATAGAAATCACCTAAAGCAGAGATGCTAAGAAACGTTCCCAAGATAGAGGCTAGTAACATGACGTCACATCCTCGCAGGCACGTTGCCGCGCGCCGGCCGGCTTGTACGGATTCGTCATGCAGTGAGAATTCTCTGTGTTAATGAGCAGTATTATAAAAGAAATATGGTGGCACGAAAATGATGTTTTGTTCCTTGCTGCAATAATACAACTACTAAGACGCCAACGAAAATATTTGTAAGCGTCCCAAAGCCAACAATAAACAAGAAAAAATGGTTTGAGGCAGTAAGATGTGATATTAAAAACGTTTCATCGACATCTACTTTGTACTGCTGCGAGGATCATTTTAATGCAAGTTAATTTACTATAATAATAAATGCTATACGATTAGTTCTCCTCAGTTTAAAACCGAATTTAAATGACCTACATTAAAACTCAGCTTTTTTTCGTGATTTCCATTGGGGCTGGTTAAAATCACTGTTTGTTATCAGAAAATCGGATACCATAATTACGCTTACATTTGGCAAATTATGTGAATCTCCTTTCTGGAAACCTTCTTCCATATTTACTAATAAGACGATGCAATAAACCAACACCACAACGTCGTAAATAATAGAGCTACTGCAAATGTAGACTGCATTCTGACACTTCTGACATCTCAACGCGCGCCGCGCCGTGCGAAAATTAATCACGCGCGTCAGCCAGGCTAGCGAGCTTGTGACGTCAAAACAATCAGCAGGCGTTTATTTAATTTAAACGGAGCAAAAGATTTCTTTGGTCGCTGTTATGGTTAGGATGAATTTTTTTCAAAAAAAAATTCAGATATAGGTACCAGGGGCTCCGATGTACGATTTTAACTAATATTAATGTATATTAATTTTTTTGTGGACATGCCTATTAATTGAAGATACTTTATTGAAGTATCTCTAGTTGTGTTTTTTTTCCTTTGTTTAATAAATAAGAACTATAAATATATAAAATTTGAACAGGTGTGTGATCGTTTAAAATGATTGTCACTAAATAAATGTAAACCTCGACTATTTCGGTTCAGACATTATGCTGCAAAAAGACTGTCTGCCATGTTGAATTTAGTGACAAACAAGAAAAGCAATATGTTAGCGTTTATTTAATTTTACTTATTTCTTACGTTTTTATCAAATTTTATCAGGAATCAATACAGATAATAACAAATCCTATGTTTTTACGTGCTTTAAATAATAATTAAACTACCTACTTAGAAAAATAAAACAAGTACCTAACCGCTTATCTACGAATTATATTACACTTACACACAATAGTTATTTGTGTAACTAGTGCAAACAGTGTATATTTGTTGCATGAGGCATGAAGTTTGCAGCGAGAGCTGCAATCATGCCGAGAGCAACAAATACACTTTTTGCAAGTGTTGCACACAACATTTTTCTACGATCGAATCAAATAGATTTTTTTAAACATTTTATTGAAGATAATATTACATTAACACAAAATATTCAAATGTCAAACTGACAACTAGAGAAATTGTCTCTGCCATCCATAAATAACTATGAATCAAACTTTCTTTCCTTAGTAACAAATTTACTTTTTGCACTAAGGCAAAAAGTAAGTTACTTTTTGCACTAGAGTAAGTAGTGCAAAAAGTTAATAATTTTTGCACGATACTAGAAAATGAAATATTTTATTCAGGAAGACGCAATAATTATTTTAGTGGTCGCCACTGAATCTGTTAGATCACATTGTACTCCAGTAAAATTAGCATTCAATTCGGAACAAATTTGTAACAAGCTAATTTTAGGGGGAATATGTAGGGGAAGATGTCCTATTTAACAGGAAAAAATCCCAAAAAATCCAGGTGGCGGAACCCCTCAAAAATTAGGCCGCCATCTTGAAATTAGGCACTTTTTAGCTTTTAACTTGAATAATTAATTTCACATTGATTTTATCAGAAAAATTAGTCATACAAAAATTTTAGAACATTAGACTATCAGGTAGGAGGTGACCGGTGGTGCCAATTAAGCGATAAATGCGACAGATATGTCAAAAAATCAGAAAAAAATAGTAGAATACGAAAAACCCAATGCGGACATCACCCCTAAAAAAGCAAAAAACACCCCCTACTTAATTAAATAGTGAGCAACGTGGTCTTTTCTGTATTGTAAGTTATTGATAGTTGGCTGGAGATCGAGTGATGGTTGGTTGGCAACGGAGGTAAACAAGGAGACCAGTTGCTTCATCAAAGAGCCAGCAAAAGAATTCTTTGATCCGCTAAAAAAACTTCGCCTCAAAACTTCACATCCGAAAAAAAATTATAAAATCAGGAGCTAGCTAAAGGTAAGCAAAATGCTGTAAACTGTGATGCATCCCTTTTTGCTCGTTTGGCAATTATTGCTCAACACCGGAACATTGATCTTCGACAAGTTATGTGCTACCCTTTATGACCTGTGCCCTGGTCATTGTCAGACGGCTTTGGTTTTCCCAGAAAAACTGCAAAAGCGCAATTACTGCATATTTTAGAACATGTCCCTAGAAACAGGTTATCCTGTCAATTGTGGCTTATTCGATGGTATGCATATCTTGCGCTCACTTAAAATTCGAAACGGCGAAACATTTGACTACGTAACATCAGCTCTATTCAATCTTTTATTAAATTCCCCGGGAAACAGATTGGATATGGTCTTTGATGTTTACAAACAAAACTCCATCAAAGATATTGAAAGACCATTGCGTAGAGGTACTCAAACCGAAGAGCCTCGGTATAGTAATATTCGAGGTTCCTTTAAAATAAAATGTTGGCATTTCTTTCTATCTGTTGATGAAAATAACACTGGCTTAATTAAATTCATTGCGGAATCCTGAGAATCTTCAGTTTCGTGACAGACTGGCGTCTAAAGTCATTTACGTAGCATGCACACATTCATAAGGATATCTTGTAACAAAGTCACCGAGGAACCTGCCCTTTTCTGCGACCACGAGGAGGCTGATACGAGGCTTGCTCTTCATGCTGCTCATGTAGGCAAACACGGGATTCCCTCTGCCGTTATACATACTGAGGATACCGATATTTGTGTTATATTTAATGTGTTAATCGCGAGCTCCTACTAGCTGTTCATAAAAGGAACAATTATTTGCTGTTTTGGGTGTTCTGTGTTTATTTGAAAGGTACAGGAAGTGTTTGAAAGTTGTGTTTCTCGATGGTTGGTTTGAATCGGTTTGAATATTTGTATCTATTTGTTTGTTTGTGATATAGTGCGTGTTTTCCGAATTCGAAATAATTAAATTAATTTTAATTTTCACATAACACCAATAAACGAACATATACATAACCTAAAGCACATAAATTGACGTAATCTGCGCTTCAAGCCCAGAAATTCGGGGTGTGCACCAGGGGCAAGGGGGGAAATACTTTTGAGCAGCTCATGAGCATATAGCCTGATAACAGGAACACATGAGTAGTGACCACGAGCTGCTAAGGGTCGGTTGTATAAAAGTGGTTCAGCGAAAGTTCAGCTGATTTGGTTCAAAATCCAAGGATACCGATTGTTGCAAGAATGGTATCCTTGGATTTTGAACCAAGTTCAGCTGAACCACTTTTATACAACTGGCCCTAATAGTAGCCCATTCGAACAAAAGGAACACAGTAATTATTGGCACATTTGTCAGAAATTCCAACCAAACTTTTTATGAGACTTAGTCATCAGAATAAATGTAGAATAATTTCATTGAATAATATTGCAGATACCATCACGAAACACCCACCTGACAATGACACCGCAAATGATTTTCTTGGAGCTCTCATTATGGTTTTCACTCTTTCACGACTTGTGACACTGTGGGCCAGTTGTATAAAAGTGGTTCAGCTGAACTTGGTTCAAAATCCAAGGATACCATTATTGCAACAATCGGTATCCTTGGATTTTGAACCAAATCAGCTGAACTTTCGCTGAACCGCTTTTATACAACTGACCCTGTGTCGGCCTTCTTCAGCAATGGAAAGAGCGAGGGAAAGAGTGTTCCTTTCACAAAACTGAAGACAAATTCCACCCATATATCTGCATTCCTTAAACTTGGCGAGGCTTGGGAATTGGGTAATGCTCTGTTTGATGACATTCTCTCGTGGAGGGACAGTTGATTCTGAGCAGCTACCCCCTTGCAGTTCAACACTTAAATTGCATATTTTGAGAGCAAATTATCAGGCGGCTATTTGAAGAAAATCTCTCCATACATTCATGAATGTTCCGTCCGCAATAGATCGTGGCTGGTCCCTTGATGATCAAGGTAACATTACAATTCAGTGGTTAGCTACAGATCCTGTACCTGCGGAAGTTCTAAATTTAGTTTCCTGCTTCAAATGCAAGAATTGTTCCGGCGCAGATTGTGTTTGTTTTAGCATGAAACTGCAGTGCACAGACATGTGTTCATGTAAATGTAACGACGCAGAGGAAAGTGATGTAACTTAGTAGAGGATGAATATGGGCTTTCGGATGAAGAAAGTGATTAATTAACTTCTCGTTTATATTTTGACACTGCTAACTTTCTATTCTCATTAAGATAATATTCATAAATAACCTTCCTTCAATTGGGAGTACTTTTGCACAAGGTTCATGTTTGTAAATAAATGAATACTATTATTATTATTATTATTATTATTTTATGGCATTGATAAAAACCATTAGATATACTATTATTATATGTACAGGGTGTCCCACGTTAAAGTAACCACCCCCTTTTCTCCCGAGTTTTTAAGATATTTTTAAGTTTTAAAATGCTAGCCTCTGTATTTTTTTCCGTAGTTTTTGAATATGCTAACCAGAGTTTTCTAAAGCCAACGGTATACAGGGTGAATAAAAAAATGTACTTTTTTCTTATGGAACACCCTGTATATATTTACACATGTCGATAGAGCGTTCTTTTCTGATTACAAAAATATATGATACTTATATATTTGGATAAAAAATGACGGAGCTATTCAACGTCGAAAAAGAAATACGGCTAGTGATGATTTTAAATTTAATTTAAATTAACAAAAATATTACATTTGACAAACATATTAAAAAACAAACCTATTCCTATTAAATGTCTCACAATATAAAAAACAACATTTACTCACAAAAAAATTAATTTACCGATACATATAGTAGTAGTAGATTTATTTCGTTCGGTGTGCATACGTTAAATTGTTTCCTCTAATAAATAGATGTTTTAAGTGAGAACTAAGCTTCAGAAAATTATAATTTTCACACATCTGAGAAAATAAACTTTGATAAGTGCAATAAACTATAAATAAAGTGGCTTAAATAATTATAAAAGTAAGAAAACTTGTAAATAATAATAACATTACGGTCTTGTGAATAAAGCTAACAAAAAAGTTTATCTGTGCCGATAATAAAAACTAGCTTTATAAAAAGTTTTGGAAATAAATATATATAAGTGGAATCAATCCTTATACCCAGTGGCACAATAAAATGGATATACATGCACAAGAAGAGTTCTTTAAGAGAATAATAGAAGAAGCAAATAAAAATCAGACAAAAGTGCTGCAAGAAAATATTAATAACGTTAAAACTGAAATAGAAGAAATAAGAATTACAATAGATCGAGAAACAGAAAAAAGGAAAGAAGCTGAAGAAAAATATAAAGAACTAAAATTGAAATACGATATTTTGAAGAAAACAACGAGAAAAAATAATATCGTAATATTTGGCTTACGTTATAACCCAAATAAAAATATAAAATACGAAGAAAATAAACAAAACTTACTAGATTTTACTATAGAAAAACTCAATCACTTCCTGAATGTTCAATTAAATCCAATTGACGTTAATGATATATTTAATATTGGAAAACAAGAAATTAATAAACCAATATTGGTGAAATTTTGTTCCTTTATGAAAAAGCAAGAAGTTCTGAGAAATTGCAAAAAACTGAAAGGTACGGAAATAATAATTTCAGAAGACTTTAACCCAGAAGAAAAAAATTTAAATACAATTTTATATAAGCATCTAAAAGAAGCTAGAAAAGGCAATCATCTAGCTTTCATAAAAGGAGACAAACTTTATGTCGATAAGAAACAATACAGTGTAGATGATTTAAACCAGCTGGTTAAAGAGAACGAGTTAAAAGAAAACATAATTGATGAAGAATTGAATACAGTGGAAGTGGAAGAAGAACCAGAAGAGGGCGACGTCTTTGAACAAGGAAAAGAAGATCAAGGAAGAAGAAAAGATTTATTTCAAATAGAACGAAAATTAGATAACGCAAAAAGTGGAACAAAAACAGAATTAAGGCAAGTAAGAGGTTCGTCTAGAATCTTTACAAGAAATCAAAAAACCAATAAGTAAAATAAAATAAAAATAAATAATAAATAGCAATGGATCCATATATAAGGAATTTTAATAATGATGTAGTTGAAACCAATGTAATCAATAACATAAATGAATACAACAATTTAAGTAATAATAATTCATTAACTAATTTTAAAGTCTTTCACTTAAATATAAGAAGTATAGCCAAAAATTTTGATGAATTCCTTTTAGTTTTAGAACAATTTGAAAGTAACTTTGATGTGCTAATTTTAACAGAAACTTTTCAAATATATGATTTATCTTTGTTTAAAATTAATGGCTATGACTTATTGTACAGTCATGGAAAAATAAACAAAAATGACGGAGTACTAGTTTATATAAAAAAAGATATGTATTATGATCATAGTATAGTAAGTATTGGGAAGTTAAAGGCCATAAAATTGAATATTTTAATGGAAGAGGAAAAGATCACAGCACTTTACCAGACCACCCAGTACATGTCCATATGAATTTAATACACTATTATTTAGCTATTTAAACACTATGGAACACTGTGATTTAAATATGTTAGTAGGTGACATAAATATAAATATTGAATCGAACAGTGACTACGTAAAAGAATACTTAAACATATTGAATATGTATAATTTTGTATCATTTATTAATAAACACACCAGAGTACAAGGGGCACAAAAATCATGTTTAGATAAAAACAGACAGTTGTAAAATTATACCTTTAATATTTAAAATAAACATAACCGATCATTATCCAATTATAGCCTTAATAGAAACTAATGTAGTAAAAAGAAATAACGTCAATAAAAAAAGGGTCAAAAAGTATATAAATTTTAAGAATCTCAAAAATGATTTAAAAAGAGAAAATTGGTATGATATATATAATAACCAAGACATTGATTTAATAACAGACATTTTCTTATTAAAACTTAAACAGGCCATCACAAAAAATACAAAAGAAATTAAAATTAAAAAAACAAAAAGTAAAAGAAAACCATGGATAACGGCAGGATTATTAAAATCAATCGATATAAAAAGACAGTTGTATATAAAAACATTAAACTCGCCAAATGATATAGAACTACAGTCAGAATATAGAAAATATAAAAATAAACTAAGTAGCCTTATAACTAAAACAAAAAAAATATATTTCAGGAATCAAATAAATAAAAACAACAAAACAACAAAACAGCTGTGGGACACGGTAAATGATATTTGTAATAAAAAAACTATTGACAAAAATATTAATAGTATAAATGAAAATGGTGTAATATTGGAAAACAAAAAAGATATAGCAAATGCATTTGTAAAATACTACACTAAATTGGGTGAGGATTATGCAATTAAAATAAATACTCCCAACAACTATCAAGAAATAACAGAAACTTTATTAAATTCAATGCACTTATATCCCACTGATGTAGATGAAGTTAAGCAAATAATTACATCACTAAAACTCAAAAAGTCACCAGGAATAGATAACATACGGGCTGAGATATTAAAGGAAATACAAAGCGAGATAGCTGAAGTGTTGGTATATATTATAAATAAATGTATTGATACAGGTTATTTTCCAAAATCATTAAAAATAGGATTAATAAAACCAATGTATAAAGGAGACAGTGATACAGAACTTGTTAACTATAGGCCCATTTCCGTAATTACAAATATCGCTAAAATATTCGAAAAAATCATAAAAAACCGGTTAACTCAGTTTTTAAACAAGTTTAATATTATGTCAGATAACCAATTTGGCTTTCGAGACCACAAAAGTACAGAAGATGCAATAGCCTCATTAACAAAATATGTATATTCAGCATTAGATGATAAAACTCCATGCCTCTGTATATTTGTGGATCTCGCTAAAGCGTTCGACACTGTCGATCACGAACGTCTGTTGGATAAATTATATAACTATGGTTTAAGGGGAAATGTATTTAATTTGTTTAAAAGTTATTTGACTGGTAGAACACAATTTGTTACGATAGATGATGTAATTAGCGATCCTCAAACAGTAAGATGCGGTGTACCCCAAGGAACGGTCTTAGGACCGATTCTTTTTTCACTTTACATAAACAGTTTACTTACTAGGACTATTAATTCAGGAAAAATCATTAGTTTTGCTGATGATACAGCAATATTATATAGGGCAAATAATTGGACTGATTTGAAAAATATCGCAGAGGAAGACTTTAAAGAAATACAAAATTGGTTTGACTATAACAAATTGACAGTGAATTTCAAAAAAACAACTTATATGGTATTTACATCCTATCAAATACACCTACCTAATCTAGGACCTTTAGTCATAGGTGATAATTTAAAAATTTTAGAATCTGAATATGTTAAATATCTAGGAATATTTATTGACAGACACTTTCGTTGGGATCTGCAAATAAAAAGTATACTAAAAAAAATTAGTGGTTTATTAGCAAAATTTAAATATTTAAAATCTTATTTAGATATAAATCATCTATGTATATTATATTATGCATTAGTGCAATCACACTTATCATATGGTATCATTGGTTGGGGAGGAGTCTGTGACTATTATTTAAAAAATTTAGAGACGTTACAAAAATGGATTCTGAGAATTATTTATAATAAAAAAATAACTGATCCGTCTGAAAACCTCTATAAAGACAGTAAAATATTTGACTTAAGGCAATTGTATAGTATAGCTATACTTATTTTCAGCTATAAGAATAAAAATGATACAAAAATAATAGATCATCATTATGATACGCGATATAAGCAAGGAAAGTGTGAACAACCGAGGAGTAAAAAAACAGTAGGTCAAAAGAATTTTGTTTATTTAACTCCAAGGCTGTATAATTTAATACCAATTAATATAAGGAATATTAAAAATATTAATTTGTTTAAGAAAAAAATTAAGTTATGGATAAGTTCTACTCCTAGAAATAAAATAAAAGACGTAATTTGTTCAAATACTTTATTATAATCAATAAATTAACATAACAAGAAGAAAAATATAATATTATATAAATATACTAATCCTATTATATAACATTATGCTTATTAAATAATATTAATCTAATTATAATCCTAATTTACACATTGTTTTAAATAATTCTGTATAAATGTAATTACCGTAATTACACTAAATTTCAAATAGTGATCAACATAAAATGTGACTTAGTGAAACCCAGATTGTGACTAAACCCCCTATATATAACCTTACCTCTCGATTGTGAATAAATCCCAAATATGACCTAAATATCATAATTTCTCAATTTGTGATTACCTTAATATTATATTCTGTCTATGCACACCTAATTTTAAGTATGTTTTAAAAGTTCACATACAAGTATATGAGATATATACTTCTGTGATTATTTATGTTTATTTCCATTAGGAATTGGATATAATGTAAAATTTGTATTCTAAAAAACTTTTTTGTTGAGAAATAAACATTATTATTATTATTATTATTATTATTATTATTATTATTATTATATCATGAAATCGTTTAACATGATTAAATTAAATTGTTATGAGTGACGAAAAAAATAGGGTGCCATTAAGAATTTGTTTTATACTTTTTGTTTGTTTCTTAATATTTTAAATGTGTAATATTTTTGTTAATTTAAATTAAATTTAAAATCATCACTAGCCGCATTTCTTTTTAGACGTTGAGTCTCTTGCAGTAATTAAGTCTACTAATAATCATTAATTAATTAGACAATTAATAAAATAATTACTCATCTATAATCCAAAATTGCTTCGTCTGTCTAGTTTTGTTTTATACTTTTTGTTTGTTTCTTAATATATTAAGTGTGTAATATTTTTGTTAATTTAAATTAAATTTAAAATCATCACTAGCCGTATTTCTTTTTCGACGTTGAATAGCTCCGCCATTTTTTATCCAAATATACAGGGTGTTTCAGTTTTTTCTTTCATAACTTCTGTAAACGATAGTACATATCAAAATAATATGAGTCTTTCCTATAACATTTTTCTCTAAAACGTTTCGTTTTCAAGATACAGGGCGTTAAACTTTTAAAAGATTATTACTCTTTATTCATTATCTCCTAAACAAATAAAGATTTTTATTCAAACTTTGTACACTTTAGACATAATAAAAGACCAATTTGTTGACTTGCAAAAAGTTTTTCAGAGAAAAGCAGTGCCGCAGTTATGGGGTTCAGTCCGTATTTGAATCCCCTAAACTTTTAGGCCAATGATCAGAAATTATATTTTTATACAAATTTTAAAACTTTGATGTATGTCCTATAAAAAAGTACTCCTGGTGAAATTCATTGGGAGGCTTTCTATTCAAGATATTTAGATTCTTTCCAATCAGGGGTATCCTATGCACTTTCTATTGACAGGCTATTTGCTAAACAAATTAAAGAATTATTTTAATACATATTTATTTAAAATGATAAATAATTAATAATCTACAATAAATGCTCAAAATGATATCCATTTTTTTATGTTTATGTTGTGAATAACTGTCAATGATTTATCGCCTACTTAATCCTGCCATTTTCAACCAAGATGTAATTCCTTAATATACCCCTGATTAGTAAGAATCTAAATATCTCGAACAGAAAGCCTCCTAGCGACTTTTATCAGGAGTACTTTTTTATGGGAAATACATCAAAGTTTTACAATTTGTATAAAAATATAATTCCTGATCATTGGCGTAGAAGTTCAGGGGGTTTAAATACGGACAGAACCCCATAACTACGCCACTGCTTTTGTAAGAAAAACTCTTGGAACGTAAAAAAATTGGTCTTTTATTATGACTAAAGTGTACAAAATTGAAATAAAAAATCTTTATTTGTTTAGGAGATAATGAATAAATGGTAATAATTTTTTAAAAGTTTAACGCCCTGTATCTTGAAAACGAAACGTTTTAGGGAAAAATGTTATAGGAAACACTCCAATTATTTTGATATGTTCTATCGTTTACAGAAGTTATGAACGAAAAAACTGAAACACCCTGTATAAGTATCATATATTTTTGTAATTAGAAAAGAACGCTCTATCGATATACCTATGTAAAAATATATAGGGTGTTCCATAAGAAAAAAGTACACTTTTTATTCACCCTGTATACCGTTGGCTTTAGAAAACTCTGGTTAGCATATTCAAAAACTACGGAAAAAAATACAGAGGCTAGCATTTTGAAATTTAAAAATATCCTCAAAACTCGGGAGAAAAGGGGGTGGTTACTTTAACGTGGGACACCCTGTACAAATAATAATACGTATCATAATATATATAAAATTAATATATTACTAAGCTTCCTTCAATTTTACAGATGAATATCTTGACGCATTTCTTGACTTCAGAGGAATATTTCATCCCTTAACATGGTGGATCTTATACTCGTATTTACACTTTTGTGTACTCCCTATAGAATTTGTATGATTATTAGATAGGTATATCTAACTTAATATTACCATCATCAAAACATGTCAGCTATTATTTTTTTAAATAGGGGGTGTTTATGGCCTGTTTAGGGGTGAAAGCTACCAATTTCGATTCAGATTCTCGTTATCTACGTTTTTTTTTTTTTTTTGATATATCTGAGCACTGTATCGCTCAAATGGCACCATTTACCCTAATTATAGCCGGTAGCTGATAGTCTATAACACTTATCGAGTAAATGTATTTATTTATTGCTTTAATATGTATTTGATAAATTACACTCATGGACAAAATTATTGAATATTTTCAAAAGTGACCTTATATCAATCTTTAATATTTTCTGAATTACTTCCCCAATTTCAATCTTCTTTTTTTTTATTGTAACTTGATTCTTCTAGAATCTTATCATGAGGTTGGTTTATCTCTCTGGGGAATTTTTATTGACTTACAGATTATTATAGTGACGGTGTCATTTTACCAAGAAATATATAACGCCCTGTGGAGTGTCTTAGTGTCTTTACCGCAATCCAATAGTAATCACAATTTAGTCCCGTTCTTTGCCAATATTTTGTTTTTTAAATCATCTTTTTATCACATCTGTGAGCGAAGATGTCCATGCGACTTTTTAATGATAACCCATTTTTTAAAATGATTTTATTAAAAATGTTAAACGTCCAAAAAAAAGTAAACAATTATTAAGCCTTAAAATCTTATTTAATACCGAGTATTTCCCACCCCAGCAGTTATCACATATTGCCAACGTGCGCCGTGGCATGTTAATAATTAATCTTCTTACAACTTAACTTCTTGGTCAATTTGAGTCCAAATCTCTTCAAGTCTTGCGGCAATAGTTCGAACCCATTAAATCCCATAAATGTCCAATGGGATTAAGATCGAGACTTCTTGCTGTCCAATTCATTGTTTTAATACCATTTCTTGAAGATAATTTTGATTTTTTTTTTAAGAAACAATGATATGTACGAACAAAAAGTCACATATCTTCGCTCACAGATGTAGTAGAAAGAGGATTTAAAAAACAACGTGGTGGCAAAGAACGGGACTAAATTGTGATTACTATTTGATTTCGGTAAAGACACTAAGACACTCCACAGGGCGTTTTATATTTCTTGGTAAAATGACACCGTCACTATAATAATCTGTAAGTATTGTCTAAAAGTTATTTGTGGCATCTTTGTGTATTTTCTTTCTGTTCTTATTTGGGATTTACGGCGTAAATCCCAAATAAGAACAGAAAGGAAAAAAAAAATCTGTAAGTCAATGAAAATTCCCCAGAGAGATAAACCAACATCATGATAAGATTCTAGAAGAATCAAGCTACAATCCAAAAAAAAAAGAAGATTGAAATTGGGGAAGTAATTCAGAAAATATTAAAGATTGAACTTAAGGTCACTTTTGGAAATATTCAATAATTTTGTCAATGAATGTATATTTTAAGTAGGTACTTCATTACTATTTTTATTATTCATTATTTATTATTAATATATTTTATTTATTTATATATTTATCTATTGTTATATTGTATTGTTATGCGTATATTGTTAAATAAATAAATATTATTATATACATTTACAAATGCACACACTCCAAGCATTCGTAAATAACTACATACAAAAATCGTTTTTTTTTAAATTTTGCAGGTAAAAGGCAATATTTCACTGTCGGCCAATTTACCTATTATATTCTATACTTCATTCAAAAACAAAAAATTAAAAAAAGAAAATTTTATTAATAAATTTTTCCCCTCATGAAATAGAAGACTTTCAAGCGTCGGACTGGAAAATCGGTAAATAAATTTTGTCGGACAATTAGAAAATGAAATTTCTACATATTTTTCTTAAGCAATCATGAAAAAATCAGCTGGTTATAAATAAATTTTTTGAAGCCCGTAATTCGGCCGGTTTAGGGTGGTAGTCACCCTTAACGGTCCAACATTTTTGTCGGACAACTTTTGTCTCGCGCGTATCATTAACATTTCTTGTGACTACGTATTGTAAAGAAACAGTATCTATAAATTTTTTATGCACCTAAAAATGGTTGACTTTCGGACAACTTGGAGGAAAAAAGCCGCATTTACGAAAATTTTCGCAGGGGAAAAAAGTGGACTAGAAATAGAAATAGAAATAGAAATAATTTTATTGATGTTAGGAACTTTTACAACCCAGGCAACACATTTCACTTGAAAAAACGTTTTTTTTATGTAGATCATAAAGTATGGATACGGTTTAGTATTAACATATATAATATGGAAAAATGTCAGTCTAAAAAACGTTTACTATTTAACATTTAAAAAACGTGTATGATAAATGTAGGATATATGTATAGCGAAAACATATTTATTATGTATATTGTAAACATATATTGTACGTATTTATATTAAAATTAAAATACGTGTGACGGAAACAAATATATTACGTAGATTATAGACGTATGTTATATGTATTTATATTAGAATTAATATACGTATAGCGAAAGCATATTAAATACGTAGAATATAGACATATATTATACGTATTTATATTAAAATATTAAATACGTATATCAAAAATACATTTACCTCGTAGGCCACATACAATTGAATAAGATAAGTTCAAAATAAGTTCAGCATAGACGTATTTATTAAGATTAGGTAAATATTTTAAATTAAAGTTAATTCTATACATATCGAAATCCTGTTAATTTTTCTTTACTTAGTAGTTAATATGGAAATAAATTTAGGTTTAAAACACAGAAATAAGTAAACTTATAGTCAACCGGATTTAGTATCGAATGTGAAGTAAATATTTGCTCCTTACATAACAATAAAATTAATGCAGCAAAAGTTGTAAAATACTAAACATAAATGTTGAGAATTATTGTAAGAAGTAGGCAATAAAAAATATTTAAAACAAATAATTATCCTTTATTTAAATAAGTAACTATTTCCACCAACACTACACAATAGCAACAGACAGCACAGTCATAGAGAAACTAAACACTATACTAGGAGTAGAACACAGGGTTCGTGCGGTCTACACTGCGTCTGTATGTCACGTGTGTACGCGGGAATGAAGAGGTGGGACAGCCTATATTAAACGTGTTTTATACTTTATGTATGTACATACGTATATTACAAACCAAGATATAGGTAGGTATTACACCATAATTCAACCAAGTCGATTTCTATCACGTTTATTAAACGTATTTTACACTTTAGTTTATAATATGTTTACATAGAACGTCTATACAAAAATAATTAAAAAACGAATACAATATTACAAACTAAGACACTTATATTACACCATAATACAACCAATTGCTGATTTATGTTATGTTTATTAAACGTATTTTATACTTTAGTGTACAATAGGTTTACGAAAAACGTATATACAAAAGTAATTTAAAAAACGAATACAATATTATAAATTAAGAAACTTATATCACACCATATTTCAACCAAGTCTGATTTCTATCACGTTTATTAAACGTATTTTATACTTTAGTTTATAATATGTTTACGAAAAACGTCTATACACATATAATTTAAAAAACGAATATAATATTATAAACTAAGAAACTAATATTATACCATAATTCAACCAAGCCTGATTTCTGTCACGTTTATTAAACGTATTTTATACTTTAGTTTATAATATGTTTACGAAAAACGTCTATACACACATAATTTAAAAAAACGAATATAATATTATAAACTAAGAAACTAATATTATACCATAATTCAACCAAGCCTGATTTCTGTTACGTTTATTAAACGTATTTTATACGTTTGTTTTATTTTTTGTTTACGAACAACGTATATTTATTATACTAGACCAACTTTTATACCATTTTATATGTATATAAACGTATTTTAAACCAAACTGTGTTGCCTGGGAAGTTTTACACAAGTCAGTTAAAATATACAATATTTGTACCATGTACCCATACAAGAAGTTGTAAGAGGATATGTATAAGTTGCACTTTATGTTGGTTGCACCCAGTCTATTTGTGAATTAGGAAATTTTATCTGAAGTTTTAAATGCATTTTAAATTGAAAATATTTCATTTTTATCCTTTAATTTGCCTACTTGCACGCCTCTGGTTTGTAGTCACCTATTCTCTTTAATCCAAATATAGTTTCACACTAAACTATGCATGCGAAGATAGTCTGACACCAAGTGAAGGTCACGAAAAAATACCTCGACAATTCATTCATAAATGCCGGGAGTGAGGCTACTCTCGGGCTACTACATGATACAATAAATAAGAGATAAGATATCGCGCAGCTCATGACGTCAGTCGGTGAGCTAGGACGCCATTAAACGCCCGGCTGTCAGGAGTGTCAGGTAGAATTGTCAAGTTGTTGCGGATATTTTTGGGTTTAAAAGTTAAGAAATCGTCGAAAATGAGATGTGCTGTATACGATTGTGATGCTGATAATCAATCAAGAGATTCTACGCACGATATAAAGTTTTTTAGTTCCCTGAAATAAAAAAACTGCAGGGTGTATGGAAACGCGGTTTCAGAAAAAATAGTATGTGTATCATCGTAGTAAAAGCATATTTCCGAACTCCGTGTTGCTTACACCTCGATAAGCAATCTGCACGGTCGTCCGGGAATGTATTAAGTTTTTCCTACTAAGCTCACAATGTACTATTTAGCATCGATTCTCTTAGTAACTAGAACATTTTTAGAGTAAGTTTATTTACATTTTTTACCTTAATTATTAACGTTTTTATATTTTTTAACTTCCTACATATTAAAGGTAACATTTGACGTCAAAACTGGTTTTTCTTAGTATACTTAACTTTCGGCAAGAAACAATTTTTGAGAAATTAATTATAAATAAGTTTTCTATTATGCTGCATACTGTCTGGCGATCGCACTGTATTTTTACGTAAAAACATTCTTAAAAATTCTTAAATATCAAATATATTGACTGTATACAGGCTGTCTCCTAAAAAACGCCGCAAGCCATAACTCCGTTATTTATGATCCGATTTTTTAAAACAAAAAATTTAATGAAATGGCTCGAAATGCACTATAGAGGTAGCCTATTGCAAAATTTGTAATTTTTTTTTTTTTTGAAGTGCGATAGTCAACTTTTTTTTTTTCAAATGGCAATATAGGTTTTTTTTTTTAACTATTGTGTAGATTTCCTTTCTGAATCCAACGATGTATAGCAAATTAACTTTTGTGAAACATTTATCATAGAAAAAAATATATGTCGATACTGCAATAGGCGCACGGCCGCTTAATTGATTACAAACGTATTTTGACTAATCTTGTGTGCTGTGGAAAACAAAAAATAATACAACAAAACGAATAAATGTCATTTAGGCGTCCGCGTCCCAGTTTTTTACGCATTTTGCTATTTCTGTGTCATTTAGTAGGTTATTTTTTGCAAAATAAGTTCAATAGTGTAAAATATGGACAATAATCAATTGACGGACATGATTCAGATATACTTTGAGTGTAATAAAAATCGTGGTGCGGCAGTACGCCTTTACAGAGAGAGGTTTCCTCACAGAGAAGTTCCAGAGGCACGTAAATTTGGAAGACTTGAAGAAAATTTAAGGAACTATGGAGCTTTTAACAAACCGAAACGAGAAGAACGTCAATTTAATGAAAACACCGAGCTCAATGTTCTTCTTAGCGTTGAAGAAAACCCCAGAACTTCCATTCGGGAAATTTCGAATAATATTGGAGGGTCAAAACGAACTGTAAATGCAATATTGAAAAAGCACAAATTCAAGCCATACATTCCTCAAAAAGTACAAGCATTAGAAGTAAACGACAGAGAGCGACGACAACAATTTTGTCATTTTTATTTGAATTCAGTGCGACGAGACCCAGTTTTCCACACTAAAATTATTTGGTCAGACGAATGTACATTCAGTGTCAATGGTATTTTTAATAGAAATATCCACCGACATTGGAGTCAAGAAAACCCAAGGATTATCGTCGAAACAAATTTTCAGCGAAGGTTTAGTATTAATGTGTGGTGTGGCATTTTGGGTAATAGATTAATTGGACCATTTTTCATAGACGGCACCCTAAATCAAGAAAAGTATCATCAGATATTGACGGAACATCTTCAACTTTTTTTAGATGAATTACCTATTGCAGAACTCAATAGAATTTATTTCCAGCAAGATGGGGCTACCCCTCATAATGCCAGGATGAATACCAATTGGTTAAACACCACATTCAATGAAAGGTGGCTAGGAACTTATGGACCTGTTCGATGGCCTGCCCGGTCTCCAGATCTTACTCCACTTGATTTTTGGTTGTGGAGTTATATTCAAGATCATGTTTATTTAACACGACCAGAAAATGAAGATATTCTGAGGCAAAGAATTATACGTACTTGTCGTGAGATACCCCCCAATTTTATAATGAATGCAACTCATGCAGTAATTAGAAGATGCCAGGTGTGTCTTGATTGCGCCGGCGGTCAATTTGAGCAGCACTTGTAGGTGTGTAACTTTATTTTCTTTATTAATTTGTTTGTTTAGTTCTTCCGTGTTCAACTTTGTTGTACTTCGTTTAACTTAGTTTAATGTTGTTTGTATAATGTTTAATGTAGGTATTTAATCAATTTGTTTTTAATTGATATTCATTATATTGTCTTTTTCTGTTAAATTTTAATTCTGCTCTGGGTTTTATTCGCTTTCTTGTATTATTTTTTGTTTTCCATGGCACACATGATTAGTCAAAATACGTTTGCCATCAATTAAGCGGCCGTGCGCCTATTGCGGTATCGACATATATTTTTTTCTATGATAAATGTTTCACAAAAGTTCATTTGCTATACATCGTTGGATTCAGAAAGGAAATCTACACAATAGTTAAAAAAAAAAACCTATATTGCCATTTGAAAAAAAAAGTTGACTATCGCACTTCAAAAAAAAAAAAAGTTTACAAATTTTGCAATAGGCTACCTCTATAGTGCATTTCGAGCCATTTCATTAAATTTTTTGTTTTTAAAAATCGGATCATAAATAACGGAGTTATGGCTTGCGGCGTTTTTTAGGAGACAGCCTGTATATGGTTAATTTATCCTTTTTTACATTTGACTTGCCATTTTTGTAATTTCGAAAACTTCGAATAACAAGAACCCCAAAATTATTAATTTGTAGGGCCAGACATATTCAACAATTACAAATCGAAATACATGCCTACGAAAATATAAATTGGGAGTTAATTTCGTATTATTATACTTATATTATCGTATAATATAGAAATATCTGCATAAAATAAATCAAATTTAATGTAATAATCAGTGTTATCCTCTGGGCTCTAATAAATTTCATCTAAAATGTAATAATTTAAATAGCCGTCATTAACTTAGTATTACACTATAATCAATGAACCTATATTATGAATAAAAGCCATAAAACAGAGTTCTTAACTAACAAAATTTGATATTAAATTCGAAACCGCGACATAGATTTTAAAAATTACTCACTGTGTGACGTCATGCGCAAACCGGACGAAATTTGAACGCTTTGATATCATATCTTGTGTAGTTGTATCATGGGGCTACTCTATATCTACTCTGACAGAGGTACCTCTGATACCTCGGATTTTTAAGAGCGAGCTTACAAGATATTTATTATTAAATAGGAGTGGGGGATGACAGTGTTGACAGGTCGGTGTTTTAACGTATATGTTCTGTCACGTTCTGTGGTACCAACAGCGTTGACTGCAAAATGCAGATCTTCAACCACGAATTCCATATCAATTTGGGATCGGGAACATGATACGATTAACCATGTTTCGCAATGTTTACGTTTTACATCTACCCACATCAGGCCTGGGCGGAAAGGTTACAAATTCAATCTGTTTACTCGTAAACCACATGACTGTTAAATCAGCTCGGCCTGCTTGATCTGTGGATGTAATTCTGGAACGTAGCAGTTGAATATTAATAATGTAAAAATTAGAAACTTGATAAATTATTGTTTGTCAATAAAAAAACGTTTCCTTGCAACTTGTATCTTTGATTAATTTTGTATGAAAATGTAAATTTATAATATCCAACACACCAATTGTTATCGTACATAACTTTATTGTCATGACATTTCCCACATCTTATGCTATTTTGACGATTTCGCAATAGTGCCTCTATGACGTACGTGATGACGTGCATTGGGTTTTGTTTTATATCAAGTTTAGAAGTGTTTGAAGTTAACTCTTTTAAATTGACCCATTTAAGATGAATATAGAAAAACTGACAACCTTTGTATTGTTTTGACCTACCTGACCTTAAAGAAGATTAAAAGATCTTCAAAATACTTTTTATCTGGTGGCATGTCATAATGACATTATGTCATTTGATTATAGTGACGTGAGGAAGTTCATTATGATACTAGTCTCATAATGAATCTCAGAAAGCCCTAGTGCCATAATGAAATTCAAAAAGTACTATTACAATAATTTTGACTTGTGTAAAAATTCTATATCTTTACCATCAATAAGTTTAGAAGAAAATATATGTGCTAGATCAAAAAATTTAATTCAAAATACAATTTAACTTAACTAATTATTATTAATTTTAAAAGAGCAATTAAAACTTAAAACTGAACCTTCATCTATCACATTCTTCGTGTTCTTACTGATACACCATTCCTCATAACGAACAAACACAGGTTGATATACCAGCCGTGATTTTTCAGGCAAAAGAGAGTCCACGACATTTTCTGCAATTTCTTCCAAATCGGAGGGTAAACTTTCATCAGAATCACCATAAAAATTTTTTCCCTACGAGCGTGCGGAAAATATCACTTTTCCGCACGCATTTTAGTTTCGAAAATTGTACTTTTCCGCACTAGTGCGGAAAAACGTATTTTTCCGCGAAACTAATTGTATATTTATTTGCATTTTTGGGTAATTTTATACAAATATAATGAAATTAAATAATTTTTATTTAAATAAATAAATAAATACACCACATGTAATTACGACCCCCTTTATCCCAGAAGGCTGAGCCTTGTGCGGGAGGGGGCTACACATGTATAGACAAGGGACACACATCCAATATCCGTGTATAATGGAAAAATCCCTCTCACAGTATTTTCCATTGCCACGACCGGGATTCGAACCCGGGACTTTTGGGTGAGAGGCAGGTACTCTACCATCTCGACCATCAGTCATATTTATACTAACTCTTTTGAAGTAGCTCCTATATAAATATCAAAAAACACGTAGCATACCGGGTGGACACGAGTCGATGTACGCCCCCAATTTTTTGGTTGTTTTTGAATTTAAAAATTTCGTTTTTGGTATACGTGAATAAGACAAAAGTGGGCTATTTTTAGACTAACAGGAACGAAAATATCACTTCCGGTTGAACCGGAAGTGACATCAACTTTATTTTCTTAAATGGAATGACCATGTTTTTTTGTGGTGTTTTATAAAACATGAAATTCTAATTGCAGCAGTTTTTTCGAATTTCAAAAATTCCAAAAAATAAGTGAGATACGAACGATTTTTTATTTTGTACAAAATGGCCGCGTCAGATGAATGCGATGTAAGAAAATTACTAGTAGGCTATGGAAATTATTAGCAAGGTAGCAAGCTTGTCTGTAAACAATAAAATAGTTATTTAAATTACGGATAGATTCGACTATTTTTAGGTTTTTCTCACAAAACGGAATTTCATTTTCATTTCCGTAGGGGTCCTATGGAAAATTTTTAAATGGGACCGTACTGTTTTTTTTTATTATTCGGACATAATGATTCATAAGCTTTAATTTTTTCGCCAATAATAATTTCTTAACGAGATCTTTTGTAATAATAAAAGTGTTTTTAAAAGGTTCATTCAAATTATTTCTTGTTAAATTTGTGCTTACGAGCTGTGGTCAACGGCAGTCGCGTGCTGAAAAGTACAACTTTCCGCACTTGTTAGGAAAATAACTATAATTTGTTTAATCCCCTTCCTTTTTCCTTTTTAGGATTTATTACTACATTCCTTGAGATACCTATCCAAAATAATTCGATTTATCTAAAAAATATTCAAATTAACCAGTTTAAAACTGGGATCTAACCTCTACGCCTGTGACGTAATGTCAGAGGATCAGTTAGAGGGTGTTTTTTGACAACTAATAGGAATTAAATTAATACAAAAATACTGCGCTGACGTTTCGGAAACTATATCCGTTTCCTTTTTCAAAGTTTAGGCTTTAGATTTTTATGTAACGTATAGAATAACACGGCATAAAATAAAAATTGTTTATATCATTTCCATAGATACTTACCATAGAAATGTTGAAAAATATACTAAATAATATCAATTTTATTGAGTTCTTCTCTCAACATTGGTAACCAAGTTGAACAAAATTCTACCGAACAATTTGATACACATTTATCTTCATTAAGTAAAATTATTGCAGATTCTTTGTTTTTCTTTTTTTGTTGTCTGCTTCTTTAGTCAAAATTTTTGCTGAATCCCATTTTATCCTGTGATCGTTTTCCCAAGCATGTTCACAAATTTTAGATTATTCAATATCACCTTTTCTAATATAACTTTTGTGCTCGCCCAATCGTACATTCTAGATGATTCACCCACATAATGTTTATTACACTCGCACGGGATACTGTATATACAATTTTTTGAATTTTGTTCAGGTTTTAATCGTTTCGTTTTTGTCAATATGGATCTTAAAGTACACTCACAGGCAAAATAATCGATCCACAATATACATACGCGCTCTGTTTCTAATTAAAAAAGTGTTCTCTAAACCTGATGTGTCGACATGTGGTTGTTTGTATAAGACATATACTCGTCCTTTACTGGAGTACGGTTCTGCCGTGTGGTCACCAAAACTTGTGCGTGATCAAAATCTCATTGAAGCTGTTCAGCGTGCGGCCACCAGACGTCCATGTGGTTTAGTTCGCCCATCCTATGAAGAAAGACTTCACATTTTCGGTATTCCGTCGGAACTGAACAGACTTAAACGCGGTTACCTTATAACGACTTATCGAATATTACACGATACTTACTCGGTCGATTTAAGGCACCTCTTTACCAGAAGCATTGATGAGCGCCTTCGCGGCCATAGTTTTAAATTGTGCCATGAACGGTATCGCTGCACCGCTAGAGAATCTTTTTTGTGTAATCGTGTTTTTCACAGCTGGAACTCTTTACCTGACTATATAGTGTGTTCGACGACAGTTAATTCATTTAAAAACAATTTAGATCGCTTACTATTTTAGTTAGTCTTTATTGATATATTTTGTTCACATTCTGTTTTTTGTCTGTTCCTATCCTAGTTCATACTGTCACTCCTGTGATTTATTCTATTTTTAACTTTTAGTTTTTATTGATACTTTTTCTTACTTAATTTTTCAATTTGTGTACATTTATATCTATTCTCTTTCCTTGAGTTTTATAGGTTTTCTAACCTCTACTCTTATCTTTAAAAAATAAAAAAATAAATAAATAAATAAATACGTTTATAATATACATGGTTAAACAGAAAGATGTTTTTTACCAAAAGTTTAAGACACTCTGTGGAGTGGCGAAACAGTAAATTGTTCTAAATTAAGTTTTAATTATCAAGTCTCATCTATTCTTAACATTTTTGTTTTTGGTTCACCTCGATATCTTTATTTTTGTGGAAAATATGTATTTTTTAAAAAAACGTTGCAATTTCCAATAATTTTTTTGTACGAAGAACTAAGGTTGCTATAGAGGACTGACAGTTTCTTTGTAAATGAATGTGTTACTTCTGAGGTGTCTTCTTACTTTTAAAAATGGATGTCTCCGACTGGTGTTGCCAGAGCCATTGCTTTAATCCAGGATGGACGGTCACGGTCAGAGGTGTACGAATGAACGAGATCTCGTTCATTCGTACACCTCTTCCTACCACATTGACTCCTTCTATTGTACTCGCCATGTTGATTAAACCAATTTACAGCCCTTTGTGCTTTACTTCTTGTGACGTTTAAAACTCTTGACACGTAATACTGTGACCGTCCATCCTGAATTAAAGCAATGGCTCTGGCAACATCCATTTTTAAAAATAAGAAGACATCTCAGAAGAAACACATTCATTTACAAAGAAACTGTCAACAATTCAATTTTCCCACGATACACGTAAGCTTACGCGGTATGTTCTTGCGCATCCTAAAGCTATCTCTCTCGCACAATATGACGTCAGCTGGATTACAAAATTCGAAATTCGTGATGTAATAGGTATGGAGAATTGTGATAAATATTATTGTCGCTGCTTTTAGGGCATTTTTCTTAGTTTTGTTATCATTTCTATCAAGTTGTTGCTATATGATTAATTTTAATAAACACATAATATATATTTATCAATGATCTATTCTATAACTTTCTCTTATAGCGCTATAAACATATACAACTCTATAAAATTATAGCAGGATGTAAATGGCAACTTTACTTTTTATTATTACTTATTAAGACAGCCTATCTTATTACTTTCTATTTTCTATAATATTCAGCAGTTTATTTAAATGCAAACTACAAATAAAAATTTCATTCACTAAGTCTAGGGTTAGGTTTTTCTATAACACTTTACATCTCCGTTATAAATTTACAGTTGCATTTTATGGTATAGAATAGACACTATTTTATATTGGATGTAAAAAGCCAAGGTCAAAGGCTTACATCCCTTACAGCCAGCGCTGTAAAATGGGTTACAGAATAGCACCACAAGTTTTTATTATTTTTGAACTAAATTTTTTATGAAGTAAGAAAAACAACAAATTATAAAAATATGTAGCTTTATTTAAATTTAAGACATGCAAAATTTAAACGTTTTACTTTTTCTACATAGGTTTCATACAGAAAAATAACTTAAGAAACAGATTAAAATTTACTTAACTTAATATTCTTTACATTGATTTTGTCCTGGCGACTACAAGCAATAACCCACTGTTTTATTAAATTAGCATCCTTTGGAAACCGAAAATACTTTATATTACTCCCTTTGGTCACTCGGGTATAGTTTTTACATTTTGCCACAGCACAATTCAACATTTTAGCCGTAAATCACAACGTTAGACGATTTACACGTTTACATATTATAACATGTTTATATCACTATACTATTACAAAACACGTTTTATTAAGAAAATAGCATTGAAATTATAAGAAAACTTGGAGAACATAATATTCTACAGATCAACAAATTCAAACCAAAGCAGAGCACTGCGACTGTCTCAGTGTCAAGTGTCTGCCAGCTGACGTCATGCGCGGCGATTTCATTTTTAGGTCCGTCTAATGAGCATACCATGTTTTCTTATACCATGAATTTTCCTAGATTCCTTTTTATTGATACCGTTAACAGTTCCATTATACTATTTACGCTAAGTTTAGTCCTGTTTGCCAAATTATTGTCGTTTATTAATTTGTCTCTAATTATTTTCAAAGTTTTGTCCACAGGGACATTTGTAAAAAGGCTAACTTCGTCAAAACTAACCATCAGATGTGTATCATGAATATTATTTTCATAAAGTTTTTCTAGAAAATGCTTACTATTTTTTATATATGAATTGGTATTTCCAGAAAGCGGATTAATAATTTTTAGTAAGAATTTTGCCAAGTTATGACACGGAGAATTAATAGAACTAACAATTGCCTTATGTATTTTTGGTATGAGTTTTATGTCTCAAAATGTAACAATCTGCTAATTTGCCCTAATTTCTCAAAATAAACAAAAAATGATTAATTCATCCATTTTACCCCTTTTATATAGGCCATATTGAGGGTGCAACATAAAATTTTTAATTTCTGACTTCACATTCGTGATCTACTCCAAAAACATAAATAATATAAGTTTCGATAATTTTCTTAGGGGTTCTTATTAAGATATAAGTTTTATATCCTAAAATATAAGAATTTGCAAAGGAAAAAGTTATACTTGCTCAAAACAGACAAAATATGTTTTTCCATTATACACTCATGGACAAAATTATCGAATATTTTAAAAGTGACCTTAAGTTCAATCTCTAATATTTCCTGACCTACTCCACCGATTTCAATCTTCTTTTTTTTGTATTGTAGCTTGATTCTTCCACAATCTTAACATGAGGCTGGATTATCTCTCTGGGAAATTTTTGTGAATATACAGCAGAATTGTGTAAAAACTAGTTTTATGAAAATGTATTGTATAGTTCATTGATTGCGTCCATTTTAATCATTTGTAAGTCGTTATTTGAGACTTGGTTATGGACATTTGGTTTAATAATAATTTGATTATTTTTATTATTAATTATCTCGTCTAGGATTGGAATGGCATTAGTTACGCTTTCGTTGCTAGGAATGAGGTGTATTATAAAGCTCTCATTTTCAGGTGGGTTTATTTGTATATTTTCATGAACTTGTAGTGTCTTGGATTGTAAGGGATTCATAATTAAGGAAGTTTGGGGTTGGTCTTGGTCTTGAACAGGGTCTTCAGAAGTGTTCTTAATAGTCAAGAATTAATGTCTTTGTCTACTTCCCCCGGGTTATTCATTGGCGATTCGTTTTCTAAAGCGTTAATTGTTATGCGAGATAGTGCGTTAGCGTTGGTTTTCATTTTACCTTTTTTGTATACAATATTATAATCAAATTTCTCGAGCATGAGGCGCCAACGTACTAGTTTCGAATTTGGTTCTTACATATTAAAAAGCCAAATCAAGGGACGGTGATCAGTATAGATGGTAAACTTCCTACCAAATAGGTATGGTCTAAAGTATTTGTAAGTAAACACGATGGCTAATAATTTTTTTTCGATTGTGGTATATTTTTGACTTTTAGACAATTTTTGTTCAGTCTCGTTTAATGTCCTTGAAGCATAAACGATTGGTTTATCATGGGGTAGTAAGTTACTATTCCTAAGTCGGTCAAATACGAATTTTAAACGCTCTACGTGTTCTTGCAACGAGGTGCCAAAGATAATGATGTCATCGAGGTAAACGAAGTTTCGTTTTGTAATCCTCTCAGTACATTATCCATGACTCTTTGGAATATCGCAAGAGCATTCTTTAGCCCGAACGGCATTCTCCCAAACTGATAATGTCCGCCTTCGGTGGAAAATGCGGTTTTTTGTACGTCATTGGGATCTACCTCAATTTAGTGGAATCCGCTAGCCAAATCAAGAGTAGAGAAATAGTTTGCTTTCCCTAATTTATCTAATATGTCTAAAATGTTCGGAAGGTGGTACTTGTCGTCTATAGTTTGTTCGTTCAATTTCCGATAGTCAGTCTATAGTTTGTTCATTCAATTTCCGATAGTCAATGACAAGTCGCCACTTTTTACGTCCGGATGCATCTAATTTCTCCGGCACAATCCATATAGGACTGGACCACGGAGAAGTACTATGTTGAATGGGCTCTTCCTCGAAATTTTGCAAATTACACCAGACTATAGTGTTTTTTAAAATAGCTCTGACGTATTTTTTCTTTTTGCTAGTATTTTTCATTTAAGGCCAAAAAAATTATTTCAAAACGTGTAATTAATCTATTAAATTTTTGTGAAGTCTAAAACGGATACTCATTGGCACAGGTCGTGTGCATCATATCATATGACTCACTTAACTTCAAATTTTTTGTTTTTGTAAATTTATTTTCAATTTTAATTTAAATTTTTGTAGTTTTAATATGGATCCATTATAACATTTAGAGACCCTAGCAGACAGAAGATATATAAAGTTATAATATTGTAGATTATTAAATATAGATGGTTAATTATAAAATAATCTTATTTTATTAAATCAAAGCGATTAAAACTTCATTAATAATGCATTGAACAAGATTTTAGTTGATAGTACACAAACCAAGCAGAAATTTTGATAAAAGCGACATAATATTCGAAAATCGTAAAAAATGCATATTTTTGAGGTTAATATTTTGACACCACGAGCACAAACGAATTTATTTGGAGTTTAACTAGTAGCAAAACTGTCCGTTTTTGACATAATGGACGGAAAACTGGCGAGACTTCTACTGGTATAAAAGTTTACGGCCGAAACTGTAATACGGGAATCTGACCCGTATTGGTTGTCCATAAGGACTAAAATATATAGTACTAAAACATGGTCTCGGGAATTTTATAGTATTTCTGTATGTTGAAAGACTATTTAAGGACTTCCAATACCTATTTCACATTTAAGAAATATGTTAAAATATATGTATCCACGATTTATAAAAACTTCATTTTAGTTTCATAAATTAATATGTAAAGCGGCGGAAGCTTCCTCCAATAGGAATAAAGAATGCAAAAATTCAAATTATGAGTTTGCAGCGCTAACTTCAAAATTAATTCATGTTCGTTCATTTTGACAATGAACTTGACGTTTAACTTAAGTTTTCTCTCAGTTTCAAATCTATTCTACTATTTTTTCTAATAAACTCGTTTTTGTGCTTAATTTCAAATGTGGGTTTGTGCTTTACACCTGAGTGTGATCATATAAATAAAACTGGATGTAAAATGTTAGTTTCCCAAAGGAAATTAAAATAAAAGAGGTAAAGCTATAATGTGTATGTTAGTTTGATTATCGTTTCTTAAATATGGGGATATGTAAATTGTAAAGACAAAATAATGCTTAAATACCTACCTGTGCTTTCTTTAATATCCTATATTTTTTTAAATAGGTTTAATTGATTTTTATTGTATTATTGACACCAAGATAAGAGGTTATAAAGTTTGCGTCAGCGACACTGACACTAACGACAGCAGCAGTGTAAACTTTTATTTTAATATTGATTCATTATATTAATAATAAAGTGTTCGTAATACTTTATACTTCTGTATATTTTCCGATATCTTGTGCACGATAAATGATAACTGAAAGTTCTTATATATTTCTTCCACAGAAGAAATAAAATAAAACTCCAGGCCATGTTTCTACACCAAAAAATGTCGCCTTTTGCACATATGTATTAAGGGTCAATTTCCAGTGAGATTGAACGCAACCCGTCTGTCATGATAGTAGTACGTACGGTTGCATAATTATGTGACGTCACACTAATGCGGTCCATAAGTATTCAACTTTGATGTAAATCTATTAAAAACCTTTAATTCAATTGAGGTGTAAGAGTCCAGTATACCTTGGTGTAACATTGATGAAATTTGCGCCTTCACTTCGCTTTTATGAAGTTCGGGGTAACGGTATGACTTTGGAAAAATAGGTGAATCGTTTTTAAGGTTAATTTTGCGGGTAATTTGATTAGTGAAACTTAAAGGTATTCCTTCGCAAAAGAATATGTCTCTATAGTCAAAGCAGAGTCTGTGAATAACATATTTTTCTTCTTTATTACAATGTTCTAACCTGTTTTTTAAATTTGGTTTCAAGATATTATCTTGTTTCTGATCAAAAGGGTTATCGTCGATATTCTACATCCATTTTTTCAATAAAATTGATTTCAAGTAAATTTAGAGGTTCAATGTAAAATTGTTTAGAGAATTCTAATTCTACAGGATTTTCAGTAATATTTATGACTGTTTGTTAAAGCGAAGTTATTTACTATTTACTATTTACTATTTACTATGTAGAGACGTTTCTACTCCGTTATAAAATTTAGTATAATTAAAAATTCCTATACCGTTTTGTTGTTTTTCGGGTATTTTAATTTTTTTTCAACTCGAGGTGGTATGGTGACAATGTGACTGAATTGTTTATTATTTGTTTTTTGTGTGTTTTCTTCCGGTTCAAAAATTATTGAAATGGTCGCATTTGGTGTTGATAATTGACGGGTTGTAACATTTATATTAGCATTTAATTGTTTAAGTAAATCAAATCCTATGAGCCCATCATATATCTGACTGAATTTAAAAAGATAGAATTTGTGTGATTCTTTTACTTAAAAATTGGTATATCACTTCATCGTGGTAACTAATATTGTGAGCTACTTATTTGGATGTTAAATTTTTCTTTATAAATAAATTTCCTGTAAAATTTGTGAGCTAACTCTGAATTTATTACTCTTTTAGTACTACCTGTGTCAATAAGAAAATTTGTGTTTAGTTGGGGTATAAATATGTAAGGTAGTTTGGCTTTTGTAAAGTTCAATGGGCTCATTTAATGATATTTGCTTTTTAATTTATTTTAGCATTTTCCGTAAGTATTTCATCCTCTAAGTATATAGTAAAAAAATTAGATCGCTAGCGTTAATATTAACCCTAATATTTGATTTCAAATTCGTAAATTTGAAACGGCTATGACGTCACACCACCCGACTCCACTGGTAACTCGCCGGTATAATAGGAAACAAGCGAGCGGCCGACCGCTACGAGTGGTGTGACGTCACAGCGCTCTATTTTCATTATTTATTTTGAGGGAGAAGCAGTTGAAAAAAAATGTAATATTTTGCACATTTACTAATTACAAGTAGTACTTTCGAAATATGAATTAAAAAAATATTCCTAAATGAGCCCATTGTATTGTGTTTGGTTGTTTATAGTCGTATCTTGTTGAAAATTTGAAGTTTCATGATATTGATTGTCTAACTTTAGGGTATAGTCGGGTTCTTGATAACAAGTATTACCAAATTGTTCCTCTACTTGTTATTCATTATATCCGGCACCAAGCGTGTTTTCTGGATTTTCGGCTGAATATTCAGGATAATCAGTTTTTTATTATACAAAAGCGAGAAATAAATTTATTCAATTGATTTTAATTGTTCAAGAATAAAAATACAACTGAATAAAAAATGTTAATATGTATAATAGCGAAATCCATGAACTTCTGATCTCAGCTAGGTATCGGGTTTCTCTGTGATGTCAACTAGATAGCTGGTGTAACTCGCGTAACTTGTGCGTCGGACGTAATTTAAAATTCAATTAACACTTGTTTTCAAACACGTCTTTTGTTTCTGCAAACCAAATTAAATCATTTTTTTTTTTGACAAAATCTACTCTGCTGTTTATTTGAATATTTATTACTCGTAACCTATGCATGCTTTACTATCACAGTTGGAGTTGCAATGAGAAATGAAATATCGCGGCTCGCGTCTGTGTAGAAAAGACAGTTCGAGACGAGCTCGCGGCGACGAAAGACGAAAATGTATGTGTAGTAAAACGCATATGTTTCTATGCAGCGGCACTCACATCGTATATATTTTGTTCCCTATTAGTGGAGCGGGGACCTGTCCAAATTGTTCACCTATACCCAATCATGAAGCAGAACTTATTGAGACCCTAACCATATTTTTCAGCATATTATTTTACATATGTTTTCAAAACTCACGACTCTCCGTTGGTCGTGAAAGAATCTACAGGGTGAAAACTTAAGAAAGTTACAAGGGAACTATTTAAAAGACAATAGGTCATAACTCAAAAACCAAGAACGGTATAGTGATAATTTTTATTTTATTTTATAGCTTAAACATCAAACTTTCATCTAATGTATAATTTTGTACAATTGTCTTAACGAAAGGTATGACAAATATTGTTTAAAACATTGGCCCCGCAAATTTGACAGATAACATTTTAATATTTCTCATCATAAATGATTTATGGACAATTTTTGAATTAAAGTAAATGGTTAGAAAAACTGCAGAATTATATATAGAACATTTTTTGTTAAAACATTATCTCACGCAAGTTAATAATAAACTTTCTAGAGTGTAAAATGTCGACGCGTGTACCAGTTGAGGCAGGCGACTGTCGGCATTTCTGAATGTACGTTTCGTTATCTCTCGGTGCAATCCCACTGCATATAATATTATCCCTTTGGAGATAAAAAACTCAAAAAACATTAATATTTTCAAAAATAAATTAAAGAACTATCTTAATATGACATGTCCTCATACGTTGGATGAATTTTTTCTTTATAATGCTGTAAAAAATTAATCACCTATATGTTTTATATTTTATTTATTTAATATGCTGTTTCTCCATCCATTTTATTGTTTATTGTTTTTTATAATTTATCTATTGGCTAATTATTTGTATTTCCTATATGTAATTTCTGACGTATTTTCTATGTAAAGTCTGTGTCATATCTATACAGCACATAAAAAGAGCCGGCATGTTTGAAGTTTTTATGGGCATCAAACAAGCCGCCGGTTTTTTATGTGTCTTACAAATCTGAAGTCGACCATACCTACCCCTATGTAATGCATAATAATATGAGAATAAAGTGATATTATTATTATTATTATTACCCGTATAATATTGCCTTGTGTATAATAAAACTTAATTTTCTTGTTAGTAATAATTGTTATTAACAAATTATGATTACATATACAGTGTGTCGCACTTAAGAGTGAAACACCCTTATAACTTTTTTCATTTTTATCCGATTTGACCCAAATTTTACTCAATGATAGATCCCATTAGGGTCAACTCATGACCAAAAAACCATTCGCCCCCTACTAATGCAGAGCCACCTGCGATACCAGATTAAACGCAAAAAATCAAGAAAACATATTAGGCATTTTTTTATCGGAAAATTTTACTAATGAAAGTTGTTCAGAATTGTCTAAAAACCTTATATCCAACATCTCATAAAAATTAAAAAATATTGATATTTTGATTTAAAAAATTTTAAGTCCGAAAATATAATTTTACAATATCAATTATCATTCGTATTTAGTTGCAGAGTGTTTCTTTAGTTTTTTTTTTATAAAAAATAACATATTACAATACAATAATCCATTAAAATTAAAATTATATTTTCAGACTTGAAAATTTTTTGAAACAAAATATTAATATTTTTTGATTTTGATTAAATTTTGATTAAGATTTTTGAACAATTCCGAACAACTTACATTAATAAAATTTTTGATAAAAAAATGCCTAATATGTTTTTTTTATTTTCTCCGTTTATTTTGATATCGTAGGTGGCTTTGCATTAGTAAAGGGCAAATGACTTTTGGGCCATAAGTTGATCCTAATGGATTCTATCTTTGAGTAAAATTTGGTTTAAATCGGATAAAAATTAAAAATGGTGTTTCACTCTTAAGTGCGACACACTGTATACAGGGTGAGTCTTAAATGTGTGTCGAAAATTAAACTGGTATAGACGAGCGGATGATCGGTGAAAACGTTCATCAACCCAATCTTGGCGTAGAACTTAAAATGGAAATAAAAGTTACGACATCCTCCGTTGGTCGAGACAAAAGTTTTGGGGGTAATTTAAAGTGCTTCCTTCTCTTGCTTTTACTTGAAAACCGCTATAGATATTGAGATGATTCTATCGCTGTTATTTAGTGTAGAATGTCTTTCTAACGATATGTAATAGATTATGCTCAATAAATCCTTTCTAACCCTAATTTGGTGTTACATCAGCGCGTGCAACATGGATGAAATTAAAAAGCACATGCCAGGTTTGAGGTACCTCCAAATAAAGAAATCATTATTGCCGGTGGCTACGAGAATAAGGAAAATTGTTATTCTATTACATGTGAGGGCGTTAGGGAACTACCAAAATTAAACTGTAATCATGAGGAAGCAGACACAATGTTAATATTACATTTAATAGACAGAGCTGAAAAAATGGATAAAAGAGCGGATGATACGATGTCCTTATACACATTTTGTATTATTTTTGGGAAAACGACCAGATTCGTAACTGCAGTGTGTTTCTACAGTCAGGGCATTCCATGGCCCACTTAAATAAAAAACATTTGGTCCGATAAACGATCTGGCTATAAAATTGGGTGATTGCGTTTGCAAAAGTTTACCAGCGTTGCACAGTATTACCGGATGCGATACAACGAGTGCTTTTTTTCAAACTTGGCAAAGTAACACCTTTTAATTTGCTGATCAAAAATAAAAATTTCAATCTCTCGAATTTTGGAAGAACCCCAATTGAGGAATCAATACAAATAGCTAAAAGTTTATTGCAAAACTATACGACTGCGAGACAGAAGAGTCTCTGGACAAGATTAGATTGACACTAACAATGGGTTCGAGAAAAACTGCCAATGAATTACCCTCCACGGAAGATGCCTTTAATTAACATATCTTAAGGTAAATGTACATACGTATTAATACTTTGTATTATAAGTAGATCTACAGGGCATACATTTTTGCAGATGTTATTACCAGTGTCATTTGGATCAGTAGCCATTATTCTATGATGAGGATTTTGGACCTTTTTGAATATGGGTGGAAAAAGAAAAAAAAGGAGTACTTTCACCAATAACAGCCACTCAAGAACCTATTCCTAACGAGTTACGAGAAGTTCTTGATTTGTTCTGTAGTGAAAAAAAATGCGATTGTTTAAAATGTTTGTGTCAAGAAGGGAATTTTTTGTTCTCCAGCGTGTGTAAATGTTCTGATTTATGCCAAAATATTAATATTCAAAGTCAAAGATTCGACGAAGAAAGTGGCGATGAAAATTTTTAATTTAACTTCTTTATAACTTACTATTATACACTTAATTATATTATTACATATTATAATGGACTACAATTACCTATTTCCACTCCTTCAAGTTAAGTATTATAAAAAAAAAATATAATTAATTGAATAAAATTAATTATTGTTTAATTATCAAAAAATCAAAAGTCTTATAAATCATTAACAAAATTAAGAGTCCAATAGTAATGAATTTACGCAACCGAGGTAGCGAATATTATTGGCTTCGCAGCGGGTAGTGCGGTGAGGGAAAGGCATGCGAAGTAAGGTGTAGCGGCCTTGGTTTTTGTGTTCTTGCCTTTGTTTTTTTTTTTGTTTTTGAAAATAAGTGCATATACTAATCGAGTCAAATGGTCCTTGTAAAATTCTGCGTCTCGTCACGTGTACCAATTTTTGCATTTTTATCGCACAAGTTATAGACGGAGAGCTGGCTACGTAGGGTACGTGTGACTCGGTGCAGTCGAAATTATATTCAAAACAGGTTCGGTTGTTACCAACATAGTGAGAATCGACCCGCCAGAAGGCACCCTGGAAGTATAATGCGAGGGTAGGGGGTCAAACATGTAATTTTTTCATGTAAACAAATTGATAAGGTGCAGTACTGAAAATTTATAGAATGATCGAAGACAGCATAAGTAAGTAGGAAAAAAATCGCCAGAAGAGTGGGCGGAAGATAAAGGGCCGCCAGAAGGCGCCAATGTTGCAGAAAATTTTGCAATATTTACGTGACCAAGTGCACTTCTAGGCCAGTAAAATTAAGTGAAATACACCGTGAATTCGGAACAAATTTGTAACAAGCTGTTTGTTGCGTAAAAATGTCGGGGAGGGGGTATTAAATATGTCAACAAAAGTCCCAAAAAATCCGAGTGTCGGAACACACTAAAAAATCGTCCGCCATCTTGAAATTCACGATATTTTTCGTTTAAAGTCAAATAACTTTTTTATCTTAGCCGTTATCAAAAATTATGAAAATAGGAAAATTTGAGAAAACTTCAAAATCTATAAAATGACGTTTAGAAATTTGTAATAGCTTAAAAATTAAAAGAGTTACAGCTTAAAAATTATAAGATATCAGTTGGAATTTTGTAATTTTTTTCTATAAGAGTTGATTATTCTGTTCTGGTGCCGAGTGAGTCAGGTTGTATGGTAAAAAATTAATATGTGAATAGAGCATGAAAAAATAGTTTTGACGTGTCTCAGGATTTTGCTATATAACCTTAAATTTTTTTTATACAGGGTGTTAAAGTTGAAAATTTTTCGTTGAATTTTTTAAATATCCTTTGGTTGAAAACAGTCGTTTCAATAAAATTTGGTTGGTTTATATTTTTCATAGGGCGCTATCAACTGGCGTTTTTCAAAACTAATCCAGTGGCGTGCGATTACACTTTTTTTTTCTGATAAGAATGCCGATAACTGTGAGCCACTGGATTTTTCATAAGTTGAAAACCTAATGCAATAATAATAAAATACTCTAAGGAAACAAAATCTTCATTAACGAAAATTTAAAAACAACTGTGACTTAATTACTATTTTTTTAAATAAATTTTCAAAATGAAGACCATTAACCCCAATGCACTTTCGGGCCCGCAAGGAAATTTCATTTTATATATTCCTTATTAGTTTATGCACATTTACCCTTAGTTGACGTGAAAAATGTACTATTCGGTCAACTCCCAGCAAACACCGCTTCGTAACTATTAAGGAACATTAACGCTACTTATATTTCGTGTTACACTTTTGTTTCAGTCACAAAAATGCGTGTTTTTGGTGACAAATTGCTTATTTGTCCGCAACAATGCATCGTTATTAAACTGCAACTATTACTTTACATAATTGCGAAACAAAATATTCACAACAAATGCCAATTTACATTTGTAATAAATTCGTTTTTACCAAAATCTAACTCCGAAAATATCTTGAAACATTTAGGCTCTTACAGTTTCATTCACCTAGTTATTTGTAAATACAAAACTTATATAAATACTTCGCAACCGTTATGCAAATTTAGTTTAAGTACAGATTCACAACAGTTGCAAGTTATTAGAAACTAAGGTTGCTCATTAATTTCAGAAAAGTTGCTTATCATAAGCAATATAAATTTTACAATTTACTTTCAAATCAGTTTCTTTTTTGTTTTATATTTATTATGCAAATAATGCAAATAAAGCAGGTTTGATATATGTGCACAAATCCACCTTCTACCCTGATCCCTTACCTTCCCATTCCCGATCATTGGAGTCTTTTTGTTTTTTAAATGCATATAGTAGCATTTTACAGACGCTCAAAAATATGACAGGCCCTATCAAGTAGTGAGGGATAAGTGCATCCCTCTGGTGGTCAGTTGCTACTACCAGTCGAGACATCGAAGATGTCTCTGTGACCGATAGCGGCTTGCCAAGCAAGCACCAAGAGCGGCGACCTCTAGCCCTGATGGACTAAAACGTGCATGATAAATAGGATTTATAGGAAACAACTACTGGACGGGCAAAGGCCCCTACTCCCATTGAATTATACCTATAAATCCAAATTGGTAGCCAAATTTGTTATATGTCTTTTCTCCACCAGACACAGACCGGTTTCGAACTCTTTATGTTCTCATCAGTGTGCCACAGGTAGCTGAAAAGACAAATAACAAAGGCAAACCAAACTAGTCTATGGCAGACCCAGCACAAGTAAGTAGTGAGGGATAAGTGCATCCCTCTGGTGGTCAGTTGCTACTACCAGTCTTGGTGCTTGCTTGGCAAGCCGCTATCGGTCACAGAGACATCTTCGATGTCTCGACTGGTAGTAGCAACTGACCACCAGAGGGATGCACTTATCCCTCACTACTTACTTGTGCTGGGTCTGCCATAGACTAGTTTGGTTTGCCTATGTTATTTGTCTTTTCAGCTACCTGTGGCACACTGATGAGAACATAAAGAGTTCGAAACCGGTCTGTGTCTGGTGGAGAAAAGACATATAACAAATTTGGCTACCAATTTGGATTTATAGGTATAATTCAATGGGAGTAGGGGCCTTTGCCCGTCCAGTAGTTGTTTCCTATAAATCCTATTTATCAGGCCCTATCAATCAATACATGCTGTCCATCTTTGCCGAACCACTTATTACCTATTCACTGTTGAACAACTCGAAAACGAAAAAGTGTTCGAAAACTTTTTTGGTTCTCGCGAGTTGAGTAACAGTGAATAAGTAATTTGTTCGACAAAGGTGGACAACATGTAGGTACTGACAGTATAGAGCCAGTTATATTTTTGGAGCGTCTGTAAAATGCTATACTAAATACATTTAAAAACAAAAAAGACTCAATGATCGGGAGTGCGCAGGTGAGCGATCGGGGGCTGGGGGTGGATTTATGCACGTACAGCAAACCTGGCTTGTTATTGGACGAGTAATTTTTCTTGGACGAAGACCTCAGTTACATTTTTCTAGTAGGGGGCTCGTTACTTTTTCAGGACCCATCTTTAAAATCACTTTTTGCAATATTTAACAAAATTCACATTCTCAATCTCTCATCTTTATACTTAGACCATAAATCCATTTAAGATAAGCTCTTTTCTATATCTAGGCGAAATTAATCCTTGATCCTTAATATTCACTGTTAATGTGTTTGGAGGAATCCTATAAAATAAAGGAAAAAGATAAAATATTGACAAATATATGTTCAAAACAATTTATTGTCCATTGTACAATAAAATAATTCATTTTCTCTGTTTTCTTCAATCTCTGGCTGGCCGCTCTAAACCAGTCCTTACACGCACCTTCAAAATTGGCATCTGTCATAAATGAAAAGCATTTCCTGCATGAATCTACAAATAAAAATCAATTCTTAATCAAACTAGCAATGTACACTGTACAGGGTGAACCCCAATTTATTTATCTCCTTAAAGTGAGTGCGCTAACCCAACTCTGTATCTAGTTTAAAATAAAAATAAGAAGAGAAGGCGGGAGATTGTCAAAATTTGACAAGGTTTTTTTTTGATGAAATGAGAAAAAGATTTCGATTGTAAAACTTATGAAACCTATGTACTATATGTAACTCTAGCCCACTCAATAAAATAAATGAAGTTAAACAATTACATATTATTATTCCTGAGAGAAAGAAGCTTGTTGCAAAGGGATGGTAAATCCAAATAAAAAAATGAAAGAAATACACGCGGTAGTTTTCGAGAAAAAGAAATAAAATACGCCAACATTTTGAATTTAACTGACCTATCTCATCTGAAGTGAATATAAGATAGGTCAAGGTTGATCTTATTTTTTATTATTAGCGCCTTTTTGTGAAGTTTTTTTGAATAATTTATCGTTCGAAGTACCTATATGTATAAGAAACAGACAGACAACAGACCTTGTTGGTAATTTAATTATCTGATGTTTTTTTATATCTTTGGCACAGAGGAAGAATGAAGAAAGTGGGCGACCGGCGGAATGTCTTTGTCACAGCTGTGACCTCTACGTTTAAATCGGAAGTGTGCAATGTTGCAAAACTTAAAAAAATTCCCCAGGAGCTATGTTGACTTTTACCTCCTTTTAGATATTTTTATAAAATAAAAATATTAGCAGTTTTAAAATCTATAAATACCTACATGGTGTCCTATAAGTAATGGTACACAGAGCAATGGCAGATTCCTTATATAAAAATATTACGATTTAAACAAACTTACCTTAGTGCGTCCAGAAGTTGATATTAGCAGAGATATAGGGTGTCAAAGTAAAATTTTTGTTTTGGTTTTATTGAAATAATTTCTTTAAATTCTTTTTTCAAATTTTTTAAATTTATTACATTTCAACACTAGCAAAAAAAGTACGAAGAACAATGACTTTTATAGCTATTAATGTAACGAGATTATTATGCGATTTATAATAATCGAGGACGTCCGAGGCATCTTCCGAGATGGTTTAAATCGCTAATAATCGAGTTACATTCAAAGCTTTATCGTATCATGAAATTTGAGAACTGTCAAAATATTCACGTCAATGTTTATAATTAACATAAAATTCATATCTAGGGTATTATGATATGGTAACCAAAGTATTATTATTGTAACTAACGTATTATGTGCTACTAAGTTATTGTGAAGATGTTGTAATGTTATGATATTTATAATTATCAATAAAGATTTAACTTAAAGGAAACTTAATTTTCAATGATACGATAAAATAAATAAACCTAAAATTTAATTATACTTTAAAGTGGTTAAATTGAATACTTTAAAATCAATTACCCTGAGAACGGTTACTCGTAGCGACATTTAGAAGGTATACCTTTTTGACGTAAAAATAACGGGAAAACAGGAATTTTTATTTAAAAAAAAAAAATTAAAAAAATCCCAAAAACATTATAACGTATAAACGATACGATACAAATAACAGCAAAACTATAATTACTTAGATTTGAATCCCTCGCCTTAAAAATCCCCAATCACCAAATTTTGTTAAAATATTTAAATTTTTAAAGATATTATTTAATAAAAAACCAAAACATTTTGTCCAATTACAAACCGAAGTGAAATAATGAAAAAAGACAATTGGTGAGATAAATGGCTACTTGAAGAACAGGACGATCCATAAATTTCAGTTTCATATGTTACAAATTGTGGAAAATCAGATAAAATCAGAAATGAAATTAAATATTCAACACCCGCTTATCTCAGAAACAAAAATCTTTAGAACATAATATGTTCATATAAACTTTTCTTCACTTCAAATCACCTGAAGAATTACTTGTTTAAGTAAAGCGTTTATTTTATTATTCGATTTATAGTTATAGTTTATACAAAGTCAATTGAAAACTTATGTTTGATCTGCACCGCCTTAAAGGTAGTCGGTACTTTGTCGGTTGCTTTGAAATATAAAAACGCTTTGATAAAAAGTTTTTCAATTGACTTTGTATAAACTATACCTACTAGTAAAAAGATCCGCTACCCACGCTGTTAATGTGCCCACGTCATGTTATATCTTGCCCAGGAAATTAACGCTTTTTACAATACATACAATTAAAACTTATCTAATTTTAGGTCTATAAGTATTAGAACTTACCTACCAGTATACCTATATTGTGTAATTATTTTTCACAATAGTATTTTTTGCACAAGACCACTTGTTTATACCACACATGTAAAGTACACAATTAATTACTCACTCTACACATTCAGTCAGACCAACTTGTACTGAAGCCGGAAACAGTTTTTTGCGCTGCTGGCGCAGTGTCCCAGGATTCTATTGGTCGTTTGAATTTTATCTCTCTCTCAGAAGTAATTCTAGCCTATAGAAACGACTTATTTGTTTGAAAATGTATAGCGAAAATGTAACGTATTACTAATTATGTAAATTTTTCAACACTTCACAACTGAAAATTCATTGTTTCAATAATTCCGTAATTGTTTCAGTTTATAGCTACTAAAGGAATACCGCATCAACAATTGCGTAATATTCTCAAATTTTAACCATTGAAAGTATGGCGTTTTGTAAGTTTTGAAACATTTACGTTTGTCGAATTATGAATAACATTTGATACGTTGTCCTTGATAGTGATAATTCGGAAGGTAATTTTGAATTCGATTTTAATGATTTATTAACTTTATTAAATTATTAATTTCTACTTTCAGCTGAACACATTATAGTTATTTTTATTTACGTGCTTGGACTGAATATATAATAATATTAGTATTTGAAATCAGATAACAAAAACAGTGCGACACAGAGATAGAAGACACAAAATAAAATATGGATTAAGCGCCCGTGTATATGTTACCGGCAGAACCCGATATTAGGATAAACTAGAATTACCTAGGCCAAACTAGTAAAAATTTAACGAATATGATCCTTCTTTGACATAAAAATATACTGCACCCAGTGCACCCGCCCGCCGCGCGGGCGGGCGGGTGCAGTATATTTTTATGTCAAAGAAGGATCATATTCGTTAAATTTTTACTAGTTTGGCCTAGGTAATTCTAGTTTATCCTAATATCGGGTTCTGCCGGTAACATATACAATAGATAAATAGTCTAATCGTGGCTTATAGTATATAACAGGGGCGTTTTAATTATTTCTGTCTTGTGTGTAGTGTAGTTTGTAATATTCATTAAGATAGCTTTATCATCCCAAGAAACTACAAGTTTATAACAGGGACTGACTAATTAACTAACATAAGTTTCTAACATAAAATTTTCGAAAAAAAAAGTTAATATGGGCTATATATAGAGAGGTACGTCAACTAGCAATTTCTCTTTTAGACTCGTTTTAAATTTGTTTAAATCTTTTATGTTTTTAATTCTTTCTGGAAATCGATTATATAATATATTCCTTTAAGTATAATAAATGAATTTTTGAATTTTTTCCAAATTTTGTTGTAAAGGGAGTTGTTATAAAATTTCTCGCTTGCCTAATATTATAAATGTACCTATTTCTTGATTTTTAATAAATCTTATATTTGAATGTTAGTTTACATTTTCTTGTTACAGTATAAATAAAAGTACAGATCTTTATGTATAAATTGAATTAATAGCAGCTTCTTGGGTTTATATACATTTTTTGTGAGTTCCAAATATGTCAAATTGAAGATGCATTTATAGCTTTGCTTTGCAAGGTTTTTAATGGTTTGATAACAGAGTTATTAGCAGTTGTCCAAACAGAAGTTAAATATTGCATTAGAAGTAGAAATAAAAATTATTTTTATGTTAATCTATGAAAACAATTGATGTCTTCCTAATTGACTTCTGGCAGTTGACCAATAGTTTACTGAAAAACCCCAAATTATGTTGACCAATCGCCAGAAGTACATTTGATGATGTACAATACGAAAATACAAAGAAAAATGATCGATCGAGTGGCGCACCGCCGCTCTTAGTATCGGAATTATCACTCTTATTCTTCTACCTAGCCGTTGAATTAAAGAATAAGTATACAAATTGCCAGAAGTGCACTTGGTCAGGTAAATATTGCAAAATTTTCTGCAACATTGGCGCCTTCTGGCGGCCCTTTATCTTCCGCCCACTCTTCTGGCGATTTTTTTCCTACTTACTTATGCTGTCTTCGATCATTCTATAAATTTTCAGTACTGCACCTTATCAATTTGTTTACATGAAAAAATTACATGTTTGACCCCCTACCCTCGCATTATACTTCCAGGGTGCCTTCTGGCGGGCCGATTCTCACTATGTTGGTAACAACCGAATCTGTTTTGAATATAATTTCGACTGCATCGAGTCACACGTACCCCTACGTAGCCAGCTCTTAGACCATTATTCGATGATGAATCTCAATTTTCACCCAGTTAATTTCACCCATATTGCACGCGCTGATATAAAACCAAATTAGGGTTGGAAAGGATTTATTGAGCATAATCTATTATAATATCGTTGGAAAGAAGACATTCTACACTAAATAATAGCGAAAGAATCATCTCAATATCTATTGCGGTTTTCAAGTAAAAGTAAGAGACGGAAGAACTTTAAATTACTGCAAAAAATGTTTTTTTTTTTAGTTTTTCCCCCAAACATTTTGTCTCGACCAACGGCGGATGTCGTAACTTTTATTTCCATATTCAGGGTTTAAATACGAACATTTTGATATATCACCTCATTAAGTTCTACGCCAAGATTGGGTTACTCAAAAACTAAGCGACTTTTATTCGATCTCCCGCTCTACTATATGTGAAGATGTGCACTTTTGATATCTGTACAGTGTTTTCATTTTGTTTGGTACACATTTTAATTATAATTTGCGAGTTTATTGTAGAGATTAGAACAAAATGTTTCATACAAAAGTTGCAGGGTATTTAGGTACTAAATTTTTATTTGGCAGTAATAAAGAAACAATTGAATGCCGATTTTTTCAGATATGGACATAATCTATGTTTTTTAAATGGAATACCCTATATGTTTTTATCCAGTTACATATGTTTTTTTCTGATTACACTGATACCTATAGCATACTTGATAGTTTCATACAGGATGTGTTGAATTGTAACTAAGTATTCCTAATAGAGTTCAAACATTTTCCGCTAGCAAAGAGGGCCGTGGATGAAAACAATAGAAACTGTTACTGTTTTGGTATTGTTTTCATACACGACCCTTTTTGTTAACGCAAAAAGTTTAAAATCTAGTAGTAATACTATCAAGTAAGCTATATCAGTGTAATCAGAAAATAAAACCGTATCTAACTGGATAAAAATATATAGGGCGTTCCATTTAGAACAACATAGGTTATGTCCATATCTGAAAAAATTGCATTTAATTGTGTTTTTATTACTGCCAAATAAAAATTTAGGAAATACCCTGCAACTTGTATAAAACATTTTTTTCTATTTCTACAATAAACTCACAAATTCTGATTAAAATGTGTACCATACAAAATGATAACACTGTATACCTATACACTATCACTGACACAAAATCTATATCTTCAGATATTTACTTTTTTATTATTTCAGTGCAAAATGTTATTAAATATATCTACAAACACTTATCAATGCTACTTTTTTAGGTGAAAAAGAACAAAATAAGCAAGCCTGCTTAATGATTATTGGAAAAATTGTAGAGGATCCACAAAGTGGGACATGTTTAAATGTATCATATGCTGATGTTAGTGGACCTGTAGCAAATTATAATCCAACAGGCTCGCCATTTGCGCAGCAACAAGCAGGGAGTGCCTTTAATGCCTCTACAGCAAGTTTAAATAGTGGCCTCAGCACGGTCTCACAGAGTATAATGCTTAACGGAGGACTTAATCTCAGTCTCAATCTCAGCACGCCAGGACAGAATATTACGGCTGTTACAGCCCAATTATTGGATCATATAAAGGTATTTTCTAACATATTATCTTTTTTAAGTTACTGTATAGCTTATTATCTATTAAGTTAGTCATATTTTGTGCAATACACTTTTCAAAAATAAATAAACCAGATGTTAGTCTGTCTGTCAATACTCTGATACCTTGAGAATTATGGACGATATCGTGGCAAAGTTTACTAAATATATATTATTTAGTAAACTTTGATCGTGGTGAGAGTATAATGGTGTGGCGGTAAGGGGTCGTATTTTTGACTATTTCTACGCATGACGTCATACTCGGAAGATCGACTGTAGGTTTGAATGAGAATGAGGCGTCATATCGTCGTTGTTGAGTGAAAAGCTGCCATCTTTTAAATAAAATTTTAAAGAGATATCAAAAAATTAAGACAGGTCCAAAAAGTTAGCATTTGTGAGAAACTAAAGTTAAATGGGCTCTTACACCTCAATTGAATTAAAGGTTTTTAATAGATCTGTGTCAAAGTTGAATACATGTTTAAATATAATAATGCAATAAATTCCAATAATATATCATTCTTACAGTTGCTTTAAATATTAATAAGTTGTATCAATTTCAAAAGTCCCGCCAATTTTCCGTTAATGACGCAAAAACGGACGGTCTTGCTATTGGTTAAACTCCAAACAAATTCGTTTGTGCATGTGATGTCATAATACTAATATGCATTATTTACGATTTTCAAATATGTCGCTTTTATCAAAATTTCTGCTTGGTTCGTGTATTATCAACTAAAACCTTGTTCAGCGCATTATTAATGAAGTTTTAATTGCCTTGATCCATGGTGTAAGACAATTAGGTGATGAAACGCCTCAATTAGAATGTCTCCAAACTGTTAACGCAAGAGACGCGAAATCGTAAGACAAAGAGAGAGAGTGGGTGGCCGCGAGGGCTGCGCGGGCTAAGCCCCGCATCGTCCCTAGTTAATTTCCACTTCATTTTACCAGGTCGAAAAATATACCATTCGATGCAGAAAAATATGTAGAACACGATTGTTGAAAAATTATGTGTCTAAATTGTCGGCTACTGTGCAAAAAAAAATAAAAACCATAAATGAAATTGGACGCCGGCACGTTTAACTCGAAACGCTGCTAAAACCGTTCGAATTATGAAAAAAATTAACATAAACAATTTTATAGAGAACTAAATTTCCTATAAAAAAGTCAGTGACGGCATATGTCTATCTTAAATATTTTAGGCGTGAGCACGGTGTAAGACAATTCTTACACCGTGGGCGTGAGGGTGGCTGAAAGTTGTGCGCTGGAAAACGATAAGTTTAATTTAACAAAAGATCAGCGCGCGAATTTGAGGCGCCCTCACACCAAAACTATTAAAGATAGACTAATGCCACCACTGACTTTTTTATAGGAAATTTAGTTCTCTATAAAATTGTTTATGTTAATTTTTCATAACTCGAACGGTTTTAGCAGCGTTTCGAGTTAAACGTGCCGGCGTCCAATTTCATTTATGGTTTTTATTTTTTTTGCACAGTAGCCGACAATTTAGACACATAATTTTACAACAATCGTGTTCTACATATTTTTCTGCATCGAATGGTATATTTTTCGACCTGGTAAAATGAAGTGGAAATTAACTAGGGACGATGCGGGGCTTAGCCCGCGCGGCCCTCGCGGCCACCCACTCTCTCTCTTTGTTCGGGTTTCTTGCGTTAACAGTTTGGTGACACTCTAACCATACGATATATTGAGGCGTTTCACCACCTAATTGTCTTAGCCTTGATCCAATAAAATAAGATTTTTTGTTGGTTGGAAATCCAACCTATAATTAGCCGCCTATTTTTAATTATTTACGATATACAACTTTATATATCTTCTGTCTGCGAGACTTTCTAAATCTTATAAAGGATCCATGTTAAAACTACAAAAATTGAAATTAAAATTGAAAATAAATTTACAAAAACAAAATATTTTTAAGGTTATGTGAATCTTATGATATACACGACATATACCAATGACTATCCGTTTTTGACGTCACAAAAATTTAATAGATTTGAAAAATTTGTTTGGCCTTCAATGAAATATACTAGCAAAAAGAAAAAATACGTCAGAGCTGTTTTCGCATTTGCAAAATTTCGAGGAAGAGCCCATTATATTCGATTTAAATTGTCAATGTCATTTTAAACATACATTTTCTGAAAAAAATCCACAGCAGCTTTTACAATAAATTTTGCAATTAAATCAACAAAAAGGTAAATAGTATGATTTATAAAACAATTTAAATTGAAATCCATTCCAAATAACTAATAAAATTATTATACCTAAATATCATTCAAACCAACAAACAGTATTCGCGAAAATCACGGAGTGGGCGACATCTATATTTTTTGGCGTAATCTCAATATAGTCGAGTAAACTTTAACTTGGCGTGTGGATGAGTTGGTATTGTGCATACTATTTCATTTTCTCTTGCACACAAAGTTAAAGCAATATCCCAAAAACATTGTTCACGTATGTTTATACGTAAACAGTGGTTTTGGGCCATTGCTTCAATTTATTTTGTGTGCAAGAGAAAATACAATAATACGCCATAATATGCACAATATCAACTCATCCACACGCCAAGTTAAAGTTTACTCGACTATATGATGAGTAATTCATAGTGAACAACCGCTGTCACTACTGTCACTGTCAGTTCGCGGGTTTCTTAAATTTATCTTGTGGTTTTTAAAATTAAAAGTGAGTTTAAAGTGTTGTTATTATATTTAAAAATTCTAAAATATTTACGGTGACGTTAATATACCTCATGAAGCTATTGACGTTTACACATATTAACAAAAGTAAATTTCCAACACACAGCGTCTTTCTCACCTACAATACGAGAGGTCGGAGCAGAATGTGCATAATCAGACATGAACATGAATATTTCAAAAAATCACCACATTATGTTGGCACAACTATCTATAACAAACTGCCAGTGGCTATACAAGAAACAAGAACGGTTAAAGAATTCAAAAAAAAGCTAAAGGACCTTTTGTTGTCTGATGATTTTTATAACCTTGCGGAATTCAATAACTTTTTAAATAATTTAGGTTGACTATAAAAATGTATTGTTTTCATTATGTATATTCTACATGTATTATAATGTCGTCTTATATGTACTTACCTATACTTACTGTTTGTTATACTTGTTATATTAGTGATATTTGTTATATTTACTATGTATGTCTTGACCTGCCACATGTACAATCGCGGCCGAAAAAAAGTAATCGACTGATTTTCCCGTTGTAACTATGGTTCTATTCAGTGTCGCATCAATCCCAATATTTTTTTTATTAGTGTCAACGTCATTGTCATATTAAGCAAAAATAAATTTTTTATTACTTAATCATGCCTCATCATGTTTTGAGTGAAGAAGAAGAAGGCTACATCATCGCCAAACTTGGAGAAGGGTGGCCTCAACAACGCATAGCAAATGAAATTAATTGCAGCAAAAGTACGATTCAAAAACTAAACAAAAAGTGGATAGAAACTCATGATCTGAGCAGGGCAGTCGGTTCTGGACGGCCAAGCCAAAGAGCAAACCAACTTCCCATCGTCTGTTAGGACAGCAAGAAAACGGTTGCGAGAGCAAAGTCTATTTAACTGTGCCAGTGCTAAAAAGCCCCGACTAACAGATTAAAGAGGCAAGAATGTAGTTTGCAAATGCTTTTATTAATGAAAACGATCGTTACTGGGAGCAAGTGGTCTTTTCCAACGAAAAGATATTTCAGTCCTGCTACAATGGTCAACTGCGAGTTTACCATCCCAGGAGTCATAAGTTTGATGAAGAATATTTGCACAAAACAGATAATAGCGGAAGGTATTCTGTCTTTTTGTTTATTTTTTGAATTGTGCCTTTGCTGCAATTGATTTTACTTGCTATGAGTTAAGACCACCCTTCTCCAAGTTTGGCGATGATGTAGCCTTTTTCTGCTTCTCTCAAACTCAAAACCATACTAATTAATTGTTTTCTTATAATTAAAAAATATTAACAACTTATTTCTTATTAGTTTTTTTTTTAATAAATACGACCCCACCAATGATTTCTTGTCAAAATAATTTAATTGACATTACTGAAGTAAGAACTCCCATTTACATAGGAAAATTTTTCGAAAAAACATACTACTTGATAAAAAATCGATTACTTTTTTTCGGCCGCGATAGTACAATTTGTGTATCTGAAGTGGTTAATAAATTATTATTATTATTATTATTATTATTATTTATTATTATTATTATTATTTAAATAATTTATAAACAATATAGCAATGTAATCAATTAATAAAACGGTTGACACGATACTTTAATAAAAAAAGATTGTTACTAGAATTAACCTCTAAATTTATCGTAAATGTCAAAACACTGTCAAAGGTTTGTTGTTCACCACTTGGTTCATACACACACTAAATTTTCAGCGCCATCTCGCGGTACGTGATTTTCGCGAATAGTGTGCCTCCCGAGCGTAACGTCACGAGATGCGCACGGCTTCAACATTATATTTACACCACGGAAGATATTCGATGAAATTTGTTCATATTGGTAAAAGTTAAAAAATCAAATTTTATCGGAAGTACAAATTGGAGTATCCTAGTTAAAAAAATGTACCACAAAATTGTGTGCCTGTCAGCAAGGGTGTCCTTAAGGTAGAGCAAAAGAATAAGGTGCTTCCCGTTTATTCCTTGACCTATATAACTAATTTACGAACCACATGTAAACCAACGAGTGTTGATGTCCCGCATTATTGACTAAGTTCTACTTTGAATTCCTAGTATAAAATTAATGAGTATTAATTCCTGAAGAGGGGTTGGAACCTTTGTAATGGCTTCCGCTCTTTTCCAGATACTTACGTAATCTTTTATACGGAAATCTCGGGCGCCAGCCCTTTAACTTTTGAGTGCAAAGGACAGCACTTTTTGGCTTTCCTATTTGGGAAAACAATCCGGGGTAGCTAACAGATGGAGATACAGATAGCCAGAGGTCGCAAGTTGGGGGTCTGTCTAAAGGACTTCAACCCCTACTCAAACGGATTAATCAGAAATTACAATGACAGAAATAATAACTCGTGAATTTTACCTTTTTAAAATAACGGATTTATTCAAGGATAATAATGAACAAATTAATTTACTCTAAACCTCCACGACTGTACACACAGTCGAGTGTGTATAAAATTATTTCAAAAATGATAAAAATAAGTCGTGCTGGCAATCAAGAATGTTTACGTGATTTTACGTCTGAATTTTCGGATACGTGAGATTAATGAATTCTGATGTACGACAAGCAAATGTTTCCACGAGGATTATAGACGGCGGGCAGTCCGTCAGCTATAGATATTTGAGGCTAGATACAAGATTTAAACAAACGGTAAGCTACTGCCGCAAACGTCGAGCTATTTGTTACAGGATTATTTTAAATAATGACAGCTTTGCGAGTCAGTTTTATGCAAAACCCAGTCCGTATGGCCCTAGTGAACAAATACAAACTGTTAATGCATATAGTGACTATTTTTCACGTAGGTTTTCCGGTAACCTAGTAGGCAAGGGAACATTTGAGGTGGCACTAGTGAACAGACCTCAGCAGTCTTTACCTACATTAACAAAATAAACAAACCAACGGAGGTATTACTAATAAGCTCTAGTTTACTTTGGTAGCAAAATACGGTGATATTTACTGACAATAAAATCTCGAAATATCTATACTTGACTGACGGCAGTACCTGCAGAATGTAGCAGGTTGCGTTAAATTCTTACCAATATTACACTCAAAGGAAATTACTATTAACTCGGAGCGGTGATACAAAAGATTTACGGGTTCGGTTTGATCGTCAATTGCTGGCGGTCGAACGGATCTGATCCCGACTCGAGTGCCATTTTGCCTTTTTATTACCTTTTTGACGTATCTGTCGTGTTAAAAGAGAGATGGTCACCGACTTTAAACGACAGACTTGGATGTACAACCCGGCATAACGTACAAAGGTCCAGCGTATTATGCACTTTAGCGTATCGCCTTTTTGGGTTTCCTATTTGGGAAAACAATCCGGGGTAGCTAACAGATGGAGATACAGATAGCCAGAGGTCGCAAGTTGGGGGTCTGTCTAAAGGACTTCAACCCCTACTCAAACGGATTAATCAGAAATTACAATGACAGAAATAATAACTCGTGAATTTTACCTTTTTAAAATAACGGATTTATTCAAGGATAATAATGAACAAATTAATTTACTCTAAACCTCCACGACTGTACACACAGTCGAGTGTGTATAAAATTATTTCAAAAATGATAAAAATAAGTCGTGCTGGCAATCAAGAATGTTTACGTGATTTTACGTCTGAATTTTCGGATACGTGAGATTAATGAATTCTGATGTACGACAAGCAAATGTTTCCACGAGGATTATAGACGGCGGGCAGTCCGTCAGCTATAGATATTTGAGGCTAGATACAAGATTTAAACAAACGGTAAGCTACTGCCGCAAACGTCGAGCTATTTGTTACAGGATTATTTTAAATAATGACAGCTTTGCGAGTCAGTTTTATGCAAAACCCAGTCCGTATGGCCCTAGTGAACAAATACAAACTGTTAATGCATATAGTGACTATTTTTCACGTAGGTTTTCCGGTAACCTAGTAGGCAAGGGAACATTTGAGGTGGCACTAGTGAACAGACCTCAGCAGTCTTTACCTACATTAACAAAATAAACAAACCAACGGAGGTATTACTAATAAGCTCTAGTTTACTTTGGTAGCAAAATACGGTGATATTTACTGACAATAAAATCTCGAAATATCTATACTTGACTGACGGCAGTACCTGCAGAATGTAGCAGGTTGCGTTAAATTCTTACCAATATTACACTCAAAGGAAATTACTATTAACTCGGAGCGGTGATACAAAAGATTTACGGGTTCGGTTTGATCGTCAATTGCTGGCGGTCGAACGGATCTGATCCCGACTCGAGTGCCATTTTGCCTTTTTATTACCTTTTTGACGTATCTGTCGTGTTAAAAGAGAGATGGTCACCGACTTTAAACGACAGACTTGGATGTACAACCCGGCATAACGTACAAAGGTCCAGCGTATTATGCACTTTAGCGTATCTCCTCGAAACATACATAATCGGGAATGAATTACTTGTAATTTCTATCCTATGTTACAAAAAGAAACGGATTAAAACGGGCAAGGATTAACATTTTTAGTAACGAATGATTTTTATTTCCGACTCGGCCATTATTTATAAAATTTCTCGGATTTTACTTATACGAGGTATTGTCGAAAATTAATCAATTAATTGCTTGATTGCTTGTTTACCAGCGGACTTTTTAACAACTCATTAATAACTTAATTAAAACAGGACTTACTTACTAAAACAGCGGCAGGGTGTACCCAAGTGACGGTAATATTTAAAGCAAAATTGAACATTCCTTGATCGGAAAAAATCACTTCGTTACACCCCCCTCTTACTTCGGTAAAAAAAAAATAATAATTCATTATACATTTTTTTTTTCTTCTCCCTGGGAGGCTCCAGGTAAACAAAGGCAAAATTAATTGAAAACGGAAAGCTCCCTAATCTAGTATTTACAGAACAAAATTCTAAATTAGCAAAAAAAACAAAATTAACTTTAAACAGCCTCCCGGGACCGGTGTCATTACCTCTGGGGGTCTTCATTCGGTGCGTCTTACCAGTTGGCCTTAACGTGTTCCAGGGTGGTCAGTATTCCCTGGGGGATCCTTCAACTGGGCCGACCATGGTCAGGGGCTGGTCCTTCTGAAAATACAAAAAGCAGTTAGCTATGGTGAAGCTAATTGACGGCGGTAAATGTAGAACGTCGGCGGAATTTTTGGACGTCGAGCTCAGGCCTTGTAGTGGCAGTGGCAGTCACACACGGGACAAGCTCGCTTATTTCGCAAATACAGCGGGTCGGTTTGGATCCCTTGTGTCCGGGTCTTGCGGGGAAGGTTCGGTCGACGGGTTGCCCTCGGGGTGGGGTTAGGAGGTATAACCGCGGTACTACACCGGCAATCGCGGGATAGCATGCCCACGAGCCCACATCTGGAGCAGAATATAATCCTCCTCCGCGTACAACGGTCTCTGCTGTAGTCCGGATAACCACATCTCCAACAGAGATCCTGCTCGACAGGTAGGTAGGTCTGCGGTGGATACGGCTCACGTCTCCATAACCCAGACTGGGGCGTCTTCGATGGGCTCTCGTGGCGAGTCATCCGCAGGGGTTCGGAGTCGTTGGCAGGTGGTGTCGGCGTCGGGCTACGGACCAAAGGGGGCGGTGTATGGCTTCTTACTTCCAGTAGTTCCGGACGGCTCGGACGGGCTACTTCCTCCTCCTTCCTGTTGTCCTCGGGGGATTCAGTACAGGCCTCCATCAGCTCCCACTCGAAGTCTGAGGCTGGGTCGCCGAGGAGTTCCAGTATGGGACTGTCCATGCGGAAGAAGTACTGTAACATAAAGTCAAATTACACATTAATGGGCGGCGGGGCCGCGTGCGAGGCTGGTTTTAAATCCTTTATGTGGATATGTCGCACTTGCTTGCCGGTATCACTTTTCAAATCGTAAACGACGGGTGAAATGACTCGGGTGACAGTGTACGGTCCGGAAAATTTCGGAGCTAGTTTAGCGGCAAATCCGCGAACGGCGGAGGACAACGGGTTTTCTCGCTTCATAACGCGGTCGCCACGGTGGCAGCGCCATTCCCGCCTACGCAAGTTGTAATAGTGACTTTGTGTAGAAAACGCGCGGGCTAAGTTTATTCGAACCAGCTGAAAAACTTCACGCAGTTTTTCTAACCGGTTACTCAGGTCAGCGGGTTTGAGAGAGTCGGTGGTTATTTCTTCCCCTTGCTGTCGGGTTTCTGTGCGATACAGAGACTTGGGTAAGTCCAATTCTCTCCCAAAATTGAGGAACGCAGGCGAAAATCCGGTTGACTCGTGTTTTGAGCTGTTTATCGCCAATTGGAAATCGGTGATGTTTTGATCCCATTTACGATGGTCTTGTTCGCAATATTGGGCGATCATGGTTTTGATTGTCCGATTGGTTCGTTCCACGGGATTGGCTTGCGGCGTATACGGAGGCGTGAAACGGTGCTGTATTCCCAATTCTTCCAGGGTGCGACGGAACAGTCGGCTATCATACTGAGAGCCGTTATCACTTATAACGGTGCGGGGGCAACCAAAACGGGTGATAACTTCGTCATACAGTGCTTGACTTACAGTACGGGCTGTAGCACTTCGGAGCGGCTTGCACTGGACCCATTTAGTAAAGCGATCTTGAAAAACCACAAGGTAATTATTCCCTTTACTGGATCGTGGCAGGGGACCGACCAAATCTGTACTGACGGTTTCCCACGGGTTTCGGTTTGCGGAAGGTTGCATTTTCCCTGCAACCTGTTGTTGTGACGGTTTGTACCTTTGACACTGTAGACATCCTCTGACATATTTGGCGATATCGCGAAACATACCAGGCCAATAGTACCGGTGAGCCATGCGCGCCACAGTTTTGGCTATTCCCATATGTCCAGCGGACGGAGCATCATGGTTTTCGGCCAATACAGTAGGACGGAGAGACGTGGGTACGCATAGCTTCCAGGGGTCAGACAGCTCCGGCTCAGTCAGATCATGTGCATCCCAGAAGTGGCGAAACAGACGGTTGTCTCGGATGCAATAATCTGGAAAGGCTTCGGGATTTTTTTCCACTTCGGCCTTTTTCCGGTTGTACCAGGAGCAGTCAGCTGTTTCAGTCAGAGATCCCAATTCCTCGGAATCTGGGGCGGACGACGGTCCCGGTAAGGGTTGTCTTGATAAGGCATCTGCTACTCGGTTCAAGGTGCCTTTTCGGTACTTAATCTCAAAATCGTATTGTTGCAAAAAGATACTCCATCGAGCGAGGCGTCCTGCCGGACTCTTGATCGAGTGCAACCAACGGAGAGATTGGTGATCGGTTAGCACGGTAAAACGGTAGCCTTCCAGGTAGGGTCTCATCTTTTCTACTCCCCAGACAATCGCTAAACATTCTCGTTCTGTGACAGAATAGTTTTTCTCGGCGGGTGAGAGAGTACGACTAGCGTATGCTATCACCCGGTCATGACCCTCTATTTCCTGGGTTAACGCTACCCCAAGGCCTTGGTCGGACGCGTCTGTTTGCAGAGTGAATGGTTGAGAGAAATCCGGACACGTCAAGACGGGGGCCTCGGTCAGAAAGCCTTTTAAACGGTTGAAGGCCTCCTCTTGCTCGGCAGTCCATTTAAATCGATGATTCTTCTTTAGCAGTCGCGTCAGGGGGGTTACGATTTGCGAAAATGCAGGCACAAATCGACGGTACCAGGACGCAACGCCTAAAAATCGGCGTACGTCGCGGACGTTACGTGGCGTCGGAATTTGACGAATAGACTCCACCTTGTCGGGATCGGTATTTATTCCTTCGGACGTAACGACATGTCCCAGATACTTCAGTGACTTCCTACAGAATTCACACTTTGCAGGGTTCAGTTGTAAGTTCGCGGCTCGGAGACGGCGAAAAACTTCTCTCAGGTTGGTCAGGTGTTCCTCGAACGTTTCTCCTAGGACGATTATATCATCCAGATAGGCGAACGCGTGGGGTTCCAAGTCGGGTCCAATAATGCTGTCGAGTAGTCTTTGGAAAGTGGCGGGGGCGGAGTGCAGTCCAAAAGGCATTACTCTAAACTGGAACAGTCCACGGCCCGGAACGGTGAACGCGGTGATGGGTTTACTGGGACGGGAGAGAGGTATCTGCCAGTATCCCTGTTTCAGGTCGATACTAGAGATATATCGGGCTCTGCGTAACTTGTCGAGAATATGGTTGATGTATGGTAGCGGGTATGCATCTTTTTCGGTAACTTCGTTTATTTTTCGAAAGTCTATACAGAACCGGGGTTTTCCATCTTTCTTTTTGACTATGACTACCGGTGAACTCCACGGACTGTGAGACGGTTCGATGATCCCATTTTTTAGCATCTCATCAACTTCTTGATTAATGATCTCCTGCATTTTCGGGTTTTGTGGACGGTACCTCTGCTTGATTGGTTCGGAATGCGACAGACGGATGTGGTGTTGTACCTGGTCGGTAGTACCACGGATTTCTTGAAAACTTGGTAACTCGTTATCAAGAAAGTTCTGCAGGCGATGCTCCTCACTTGTAGTGAGAGTCAAGGAAACTGTGCCTAACGGGCTAGCGGGCGTGACTCGTGGTCGAGAGACCACATGACCATTCAGTGAAACGGAAGCGGTTCTTGGAGTGATGAGAAAGTCGTGCTTGCTCATTACGTCCATTCCCAGGACAATGTCGGACGAGAGATTTTCCAGATACAATAGATCTTCAGCGAATTGTGTTCGGCCGATGGTAAATTTTAGCGAATATGCTTGGGTGACGGTAGCCAAGTTGCCATTAGCCAATCGGGCAGAGGGTGCGGTAACAGTTTGCGGTTTAATCCCCAATCGCGTACAAAATTCATGTATTTGGTTACCGACGTACGAACGGACGGCGCCGGTATCCACAAGGGCAGAGAAGGTCTTATTACGAATGCGTACGGGGATATGTGGGCGGTTGTCATGTTCAGGTGTCAGTTCCTGGTGCGAGGCGGTAATATTTCGGAACCAAACTGGCCTCGGTACGGTGCGGTTCCGGTTTAGTTTTCCGCTGTATTACATTGGCAGTCGCGGGTCATTGTGCCCTGACGGCCGCAGCGTGAACAAAATAGGCGGGGTGGCGAGCGACATTCACTGCGGAAGTGACCGGTCTTGCCACAACGCCAACAGATCGTACTTCGGTCAGTAGGGATGTCTGCGGATGCGGAACTGTTATTTCCGTTACGTTTCTGGTTTGGACGGGTTCGAGTTTCCTGGGTTTCACGCGTCCTCTCGTAGGGCGTCGCTGTCCGTGTCTGGTCGCTGCTTGACCGCGGAGGTGGTGACGACGGTTGGTTGGAAGTACGGTCTCCCAGACCTAAGCGTTGCAACGTCCCGGAAGTATCGTCGGACTGGCGTGTACTGGTGGAACGGCGAGCGGGAGGTGGTTTGCTATACACCCGGTCAACCTCCTGCTTCAGCGTTTCATATTCACGACATTTCGCGATTAATATTGCTACGTCTGTAAAGTCTTGTCGACGAATGTACTGGCGAAAATCGGGTAACAAATTTCGGTAGAGCCATCGTAACTCTTGTTCCCCGGAAAGTCCTCTATGACGACGGATGAGGGTCTGCAAGTCGGTGATGTACGTCATCACTGACTCCTCTGGGCGTTGCAGTCGACGGCTAATTTCTGCTTCTATATCTTCCTGATAGTGAACCGGTACGTAAAAAATACGAAAATCGGCTAGGAATTGTTCCCAGGAGGTCCAGCGGGCTTTATTATTGCGGTACCAGAGCAAGGCGGAGCCTTGCAGTAGCTCAGGTAGGACCGGAAGTAACTGCGCGGGACGGAGGGTGGTATACCCACAAACTTCTTCCAAGCGCTCCAGGAACGCGGCTGGATCGCCAGTGCCATTGAAATGGATGTTCCATTTGCGTATCTGTACGGGGTCTAATGGCGTCTGTCCTGGTGCAATATTGTGGGGCGGTTGAGGTATTACCAGCGGTGGTAACGGTGGCGGTATCGGCGGCGGAAAAACAGGTGGCGCGGTATTTGGTCTAGGCGAAGAGCACCCCTCTTTGATAAACTTGACCAAACGGCGCTTCTTCTCGTCCACGGTACCGGTTACGGGTAGACCAAACTTCCCTAACTGATCGTCTATTTGTTCCTTCTTTAATTTATAGATCCAGCCTAGCCGAATATCTCCCAGATCAAGGTTCGCGGCCTCGTCGACGGGTAATACGGGTGTGTCGGTTTTATCTCCTTCGGTAGGCATTGTGTTACCTCCCAAAGATGTCAGTAAAACGAGTTCAGGCCGAATCAAACGGACGATACGAGTCGGAAAATCCTAAGTCTGGAAGGGCTGGTTATATCGCGTCGAAACTATCGGCAATCGCTTTAGCGTCCTCGGTTTACTATTAAATGAGGGGTCACACCCTCGGAAAATTCTGACTCCGGAGTCACGAAATACTCCGGTGAAACTCCGGTGAAATAGTAAGAGGCGTCACGGCTGCTGTATAGCGGTCACGGATACGGAAATCTGCAGGTTGTGATGATATTCAACCTCAGGCGTCGCGACGGTAGGCGTCTTTCAGCAACGGTGCTTCAGATCGGGTTGCAAGTATCACCAATCGGTTCCTAGGGTGCGATTACCCTAAAAAGGATACCCCACAAGGCTAGCTTGTACCTGGGTATTTCTGGATGCCCTTGGATACAACTGACGGTAATTCGATTCGGAACGTGTAATCGTAGTTCCTCGTCACGTAAATTAATAACGTATAACTCAGTCTGGCTTCAATAACGTTGTGTCGCGTCAAAGTTATATGTACTTCTTCAATAGGGTTCGAATCGGTATGTAAGTAGTCGCAATCGGTTCTTCAGGTTCGATTTAATCAGAATCGACACGTCGCAGGCTTATTTACCGCGGCTAGTAAAAATTTGGTTGCGTTCGTTGCGTGCCGAATTCACAAACAAACCTAACAGATCGCTGCACTACCCAGCGGATGGGCAGTTGGATGCTAACAGAAAACGGTAAATCTGCGTTGCAGATTTTTTTGGAAATTGCCTACTTACTTGCTATAAAGCAACAATGGTGAAAACACACCCTGGTCACGTCAAAATAATTTGTTGTCAGCTAGAGTACCTAACAACACGTTATCTGAGAATAATTTTCAGGTTTTGAGTTGCTTAACAACTCGGCATAGGGCAACAGCGGTATCTGCCCCCTATGACAGCGTCAAAAATAACAAAATAATGCTAAAATTATTTAAATCCCTAATAGACTGTAACAGTAAGGTATGCTGTATCAGTAAAGTAGGCACACCCTGTATAATATCGGTTCAATTATGTTGACGTTGCCTTTCCACTCAACATGGCAGAGAGTAGCGGGAGTTAACCCCAAGGGCAAAGTCAAAATAATTTGAAAAATCCTCTAACGATTCGGTATACAGCGGCTATAGCAGCTTGAGTATTTCGCGGAAGTAAGTACTTATGCAAGCAGCTGTTTGTAAAATTAAAATAAACCACCTTCGGTTGTAATTGCAATCGGGACGTATTAACAAGTTAAGTTGCAATCACTTGGCTAGGTTACAGACAGACAGACAGACAGACGGATGTAAAACCTAGAAGTAATTTATTTCAAGTTTATTTCGATGTTTAAATCCTCCGAGTTAAATAGGAAATGTTTTTATTATCTAGCAGACGGACAGACGATATTTAATTTAAATCGCCTGATAACGGAATATTATTTCTTTACCAGAAATAAAACTGTTTGGTTTTATAAATTTTAAATTGATAAAACTCTGTGCACGGTGAACAACAAGTTTTTATTTCTTATCAATAAAAAAAAACTGTATTTTATAAAAAATGCTAGCGTTGACAACTGAAAAAACAGGCTTCACGTATTTTATTTTAAATCGGCGTCGTATTGCTAATTTCTGGTGTTTCGGTATTTATTTAATTTTACGCTTATTTTCCACAAGACTTGTAATTTTTTCGGCGGCTCCGTTTTCTGGACAACTTTACACTTTCGGATTTCTGATTAACGTAATAAAGTCCCTGCTCGGGCGCCATTTTGTAATGGCTTCCGCTCTTTTCCAGATACTTACGTAATCTTTTATACGGAAATCTCGGGCGCCAGCCCTTTAACTTTTGAGTGCAAAGGACAGCACTTTTTGGCTTTCCTATTTGGGAAAACAATCCGGGGTAGCTAACAGATGGAGATACAGATAGCCAGAGGTCGCAAGTTGGGGGTCTGTCTAAAGGACTTCAACCCCTACTCAAACGGATTAATCAGAAATTACAATGACAGAAATAATAACTCGTGAATTTTACCTTTTTAAAATAACGGATTTATTCAAGGATAATAATGAACAAATTAATTTACTCTAAACCTCCACGACTGTACACACAGTCGAGTGTGTATAAAATTATTTCAAAAATGATAAAAATAAGTCGTGCTGGCAATCAAGAATGTTTACGTGATTTTACGTCTGAATTTTCGGATACGTGAGATTAATGAATTCTGATGTACGACAAGCAAATGTTTCCACGAGGATTATAGACGGCGGGCAGTCCGTCAGCTATAGATATTTGAGGCTAGATACAAGATTTAAACAAACGGTAAGCTACTGCCGCAAACGTCGAGCTATTTGTTACAGGATTATTTTAAATAATGACAGCTTTGCGAGTCAGTTTTATGCAAAACCCAGTCCGTATGGCCCTAGTGAACAAATACAAACTGTTAATGCATATAGTGACTATTTTTCACGTAGGTTTTCCGGTAACCTAGTAGGCAAGGGAACATTTGAGGTGGCACTAGTGAACAGACCTCAGCAGTCTTTACCTACATTAACAAAATAAACAAACCAACGGAGGTATTACTAATAAGCTCTAGTTTACTTTGGTAGCAAAATACGGTGATATTTACTGACAATAAAATCTCGAAATATCTATACTTGACTGACGGCAGTACCTGCAGAATGTAGCAGGTTGCGTTAAATTCTTACCAATATTACACTCAAAGGAAATTACTATTAACTCGGAGCGGTGATACAAAAGATTTACGGGTTCGGTTTGATCGTCAATTGCTGGCGGTCGAACGGATCTGATCCCGACTCGAGTGCCATTTTGCCTTTTTATTACCTTTTTGACGTATCTGTCGTGTTAAAAGAGAGATGGTCACCGACTTTAAACGACAGACTTGGATGTACAACCCGGCATAACGTACAAAGGTCCAGCGTATTATGCACTTTAGCGTATCGCCTCGAAACATACATAATCGGGAATGAATTACTTGTAATTTCTATCCTATGTTACAAAAAGAAACGGATTAAAACGGGCAAGGATTAACATTTTTAGTAACGAATGATTTTTATTTCCGACTCGGCCATTATTTATAAAATTTCTCGGATTTTACTTATACGAGGTATTGTCGAAAATTAATCAATTAATTACTTGATTGCTTGTTTACCAGCGGACTTTTTAACAACTCATTAATAACTTAATTAAAACAGGACTTACTTACTAAAACAGCGGCAGGGTGTACCCAAGTGACGGTAATATTTAAAGCAAAATTGAACATTCCTTGATCGGAAAAAATCACTTCGTTACACCTTTGGTGTAGAACTTACACTTGAAGTAGTTTTCCACACACACCAAAACACTTTTGCACACACTCGACGCGCGTTTCGCCAACCAAGTTGGCATCATCGGGAGATGATTAGAGATAGGTCCCATTGTTAGGTTAAGCTTAGTTTTAATCATCTCCCGATGATGCCAACTTGGTTGGCGAAACGCGCGTCGAGTGTGTGCAAAAGTGTTTTGGTGTGTGTGGAAAACTACTTCAAGTGTAAATGAGTATTAATGACAATATCCAACAGCAATATAATAACCCATTTTCCTTTAACGGCGGCGGCGGCCCTCGTCGCTAACCGAATAAATTCAAATCCCAATAGATGGAACCACATGTTTTTGCCAATATTACGTATTGACGTACTCTAATTTATCTTCCATGAGATAGGAATCATAGGAATGTATCGTAATTTATCTATCATGAGATACCTAGATGATAGATGGATACCTACATTGCACTCTCATTTTCTAACTAAGTACCTACTTATCTACTAATGATCATATTATTATGTATTTAATTATTAGTGTCTTTTATTCTGATATAGTTTTTACATTTGACAGCGTATTTTATCTGAACTCCACTCGCCTAAACTTTGCAGTGTTGGGACCAGGGATGGGAAAGTGACGCAAAAATTGTGTTTACTACATTTTCTACATTTACTACGTAGTAAATCAGTATGTAGTGAATTATTGTGTGGTAAATGTAGTAAATTACGTGATTGGTCTTTTGGTTGTTCACGTGACTGAAAATGAAATTGAGAATGTCAGATGGAGACAAGGCTAGTAAACTCTAAAGGTTACCCAATCTGAACCTGACCTATCTCAATATAGCATACGTCACTTGGCGACCGCCGGGCACATCCATTTCTATTCTACAACAGCAGAGCAGTGTTTAGTGTCTCTTTTTAGTATGTAAAATAATTGACAGACCGCGGTCGCCAGCCCTGCCTCACCCCGCATTTTCCTCGCCATAATGCTGATCATTGATGTAACCTGTACGTCTACAAGCCTTGAGATGGAGATGAGGTGACAAACACAAAACTATAACCTAACTTTTTACTCCAAAAAGAGTGAGTTTGCGTGTAGAATATTTTAAAATGACGATTGACGATGACAACATAATTTTATTGCTTAACATGTATGTATATCATATCTCATATCGCATCCTCATCAAATCAGTTTCCTTTTGTTTGCCTGCAGTTTGTAGTTATAATTTAAATTTAAAGCAATGAATACTAAAATTACAATGACTAATAAGAAAAAACAATTTGTAGTAAATGTAGTATAAAATGAATGAAATTGGCAGTGGCGGATCATGATTTTGTGAGGCCCCAGACGAACCTAATTTGGAGGCCCCCCATTATTGACCCCACTATAAAAATGGAATGGTTCACTAAAATGAACAAATCAGAAAATGATATTGTTTTTTATTTTTTAAATCAACAAAAACAGGAACACGTAACATACGGAAACAAAGAAATATTTTTTTTTATTGGTACCTTATTTTGCTTATTTAAAGTACCTACGCCTCAGCGTGTTTAAATCCAACATTAAAATACGCGCGTGTTTTAAAGTTACCATGTCAACATCAATAACCCGAGAAACATGACGTATAAATGTCAACTTTTTAATTATTGATCTGACAGAAGTACCTTGTAAAGTCAAATAAAATATTACTAACAAATGTTTTAAAAGCTTTAACTGTGATGACATCAATTAATGTTATATGACAGATTGCAAATTAATTTTGTTTTGCTCATTTCGATGACAACTAAGGTATACTGATGTCACATCACGAATTTAATCATTTTGCATTATTAGTGCTTATTTCCATTTTTTGTAGTATTAATACTATTAATACTAATATTATTCATGATTTCAAAGTGTACCAATAAAAAAATTAGCGTAAAGTATTCGTCGATAACTGGTCTTTAAAACACTTGCTCTAATTCGAGCACTTCGGCTGCGCCGTCATGCTCGAAAAATGGCGCGTGTTTTAAAGACCTTAATATACACTTATACTTTAATATACTATTACAATAATGTTATTTGACTTGTGTAAAAATTCAATATCTTTACCATCAATAAAATAAGTTTTGAAGAAAATAAGTAGGTATACCGGATGATCACGGATCATCAACCCCCGCCATTTCCACAATTTTTGAGCTATCCAAATGATATTTTGCAGCAGTAATGTACGTCCAAAAAAACTCATTCACCTGTCAAAGTTAAGTCTTTTGTTTCTTCCATGGTTAGTGTGATAAATAGTATAAAATGACGTGTTGTGTTCGATGATTTTTTCCCTTTTTGTATTACTTGCACATTGCAGATTTATCAAGGATGGGCACATCAATGGATTCCATACAAAATGTATTATTTTATGGTATCGGTTTACCATTATGTCTTTTGGGAAAATGGTCAAAATGGACAAAGAGTGATTTGGTCAAATTTGAATGCACGCCAAGACGCCATTTTTATATATTTTTTGTCGATCTAATTTTTTGGGAGTTATACCAGTACATTTGGACCAAATTAGACCAATCATGGCACTCTAGATTAATAAATGAAATTGGCTCTAAAAAAATCAAGTGGTCAAAATAGTTCTATCGTACTCAGAATTTTCTCAGTATTCCAAAAATGCAATAATATACAGTTCCATTTAAAATTCCATCCTTGAGGTCACTTCCGTCGAAACCGGACGTCGAAAAAAAAAATCGGATGGGCCAAAATGAGTCTTTTTGGACGTACATTATTGCTGCAAAATTTCATTTGGATAGCTAAAAAATTGTGGATATGGCGGGGGTTTACCATCAAAATACATAATTATTATAAATTGTAAAAGAACAATTAAAACTGAACCTTCATCTATCACATTCTTCGTGTTCTTACTAATCTTACTGGTACACCATTCCCGAGACCATTCCTCATAACGAGCAAACACAGGTTCATATACCAGCCGTGATTTTTCAGGCAAAAGAGAGTCCACGACATTTCCTACAATTTCTTCCAAATCGGAGGGTAAACTTTCATCAGAATCACCCATTATATAATGTTTTAATTCGTTTAATACATATTCAATTTGCAACTTATAGCAGCTAAATAAATAATTTGTTGATACGAGGAGATACGAAAAAATTTAAAGGGATGATAGTTGACGGCAAAGACAATAAGAATAATAATGTGTATCAAAAAATTCGAAAAACGCAGTTGGCTTTGACATACGCTCTTGTGCAAAAATTAAAAGAACAAATCTCAAAGTAGGCCATGACACCATTACTTCCGTTTATTTTTTCTCTTTCCAACGATATAAAACATGTCACAAAAATTTTAACTGATAGTGTCATATTTAATATTTTACGAAAACCACAATTCATATCATTAAATCCTAAAAATCAGTTAAGCCATATGATAGTAAAAATTAACTTTATAATAATTATAATTCAGTAATTATTTATTACAATTTAATACAAACTAACAAATATCTCATAAATGAAAACAAAATGAGTATCCAAAAAAAAACGAAAAACTATGTACTTATCACAGTACTACCTACTGTCAAATTTGTTAACCGTATACATTGTTTAATTTAATGATATGAATTGTGGTTTTAGTAAATATTGACACTATCAGTTAAAATTGTTGCGACATGCTTTATGTCGTTGGAAAGAGAAAAAAATAAACGGAATTAATGGTGTCATGGCCTACTTTGAGATTTGTTCTTTCAATTTTTGCACAAGAGCGTATGTCAAAGCCAACTGCGTTTTTCGAATTTTTCGATACACATTATTACGAGTATTCTTATTGTCTTTGCCGTCAACTATCATCCCTTTAACTTTTCTCGTATCTCCTCAAATAAGGAAGCTATAACCGTTTGTGGTTTTCCTACTTCTTTGGTTTTTGTAATATATCTCACAAAGTAGGCTATGGATTTCAAATTTCTTTTTACTGAAATTGATTATTAAGCGAGATGGTGTGGCCCTCGTAAAATAGGCAGCCTGTATATACATACATACTATCATAAAGTAACATACACACTACACAGCTCTGTATTTTGCTAACCATTGACAGTAGACCCAAACAATATTATATCATTGGATTCAGCATAAACTGTACGGGGTTCAACGTAACTTGCTACCCCCATAATTTCCTTATTTATAAGGTAATAAAAAAATTTAAAATTTCATCTTGTTGCATTCTTCACATACTTTTCAAATATGTTATCAAATCATATCTCGTCTTCTTCAAATAATGATTGTTGTAAAGATAAAATAAATATAATTTATCTGTTATTGCAAACGGTTTTTTATTAATAACTTCCTTAATATTACTCGAAATATGCAAGTATTATATATTTTTGAAAACAGAAAAAATAGGCAAATCCAAATATGTAAAAATATATAGGGTGTTCCATTAAAGAAAAACACATTTTTTCGCACCCACTGTATATTTTCCGACATGGATATGATTTGATAACATATTTAAAAAGTATGCGAAAAATGCAATAAGATGAAATTTTCTATTTTTATACTACCTTATAAAATAAGGAAATTATGGGGGGTAGCAAGTTACGTTGAACACCCGTACTATTGAATAGCGCATAGAATATACAGGTGTTCTATTTAAAATAAGAAAGTTGATGTCACTTCCGGCCACTTCCGGAAGTAATATGTCATTTCTTATGTGAAAAAGTGATAGAAAACGTACTTTAAAACTGAGTTCCAAAAATCGCTTTTTTAAAAAGTTAAGCTGGAGCGATTTTTTGAATAAGTATAAGCATTGAATACAGGAGTGTAAAGAAGCGACACCTAACGTTTTGAAACGAGGCTAATGCGGGCTTCGAACTTTACATGGCGTTGTGGCAATTTGGCAGCGAAATTTTCAGCTGATTTGCGCGATGTCATTGGTAAAGAGAGTCCTTTATTAAATAGCGATGTGTGACGTGAAAGTAATGTCGAACGCCACAGCGTGTTGCTAGCATTGGCGACAAATATGACAGTCCTTTATTGAATGGCGGTAATACAGGGTGAATACCATAGAGATAGAATATAATAGGGAGACGGCATCACGTGGCAAAAGTGGTTTCATGTCCGCCACATTGCTACTACTTTTTTGTCAAAAATGTCAAACTGTAGTGTCATTTGTTGTCAGTTCATGTTGAGCAATATTTAGCATTTCATTTGTGTTTTGAGAACTGTCTAAGTATTTTTTGTTAGTTTGTCTTGTGCTGTGCGTAGCTGCTGTAGCAGAGACGGCGTGGATAAAAAGATGTCGGGAATAACATTTCATAAGTTAGTATAAACAATAAACAGAACCGTACCTACAAAATTATGGTATATAAATGCTATTATTGGTAGTGTACTTTATCCATGCTACAGCGTAGGATAAAGGGCGGCGGTAGACAAATACAAGCATCTTAGAAGGGAAGAGAAATGCGACAAGAAAGGTTTTTAAACCAAGAACTAATATCTGTAGAGTCAGAGTCAAAGGAGGAAACTTAATAAGCAATAAAAAATATATTCTATTTGGATGGACAGAACATTTTCAAGAGCTGCTGGCCGGAGGACCAACCCAAATGAAACACTGAAACCATTCTCTGAAGCCCACCTCGGAGAATATCAGTCAGGATTCAGACCAGGTCGCTCAACTACCAACCAAATGTTCACTTTGCATCAAATCCGAGAAAAATCCAGAGAATTTGACATTGGTATAACACTGGTATGCACCACTTGTCATCTACTTTAAAGCAGCGTATGATAACATTCTTAGGTCGATGTTGCACGATGTTATGAACGAACTCGGAGTACCAATGAAGCTAACTTGTCTGATTAAAATGACCATGGTTGATACCACGTCCGCAGTTAAACTTCAGAACGACATAATATAGGAACCGTTCGAAATACACAAAGGACTGCGACAGGAAGATGCGCTGACGTGTCAGTTATTCAATATAGCCCTGGAGAAAATCTTCTGATTGGTACGTACCACTTCGAAGGAATGTGGGCGTTACACATTCACTGATAGTTTTCTCTATTTACGCTTTACGCACGATCATCCCGGCCGTCTTTGTTTCCAATTTGGGTATAATTTTTCTTGGGGTACTGTATATTTATATTCTGAAACAATGTAGAACATGGGTATATAAATTAAAGATAAATTTACTTATTTGCCTATTGTTTTATTTTCCATATTCACCATCATCCACACACCCAATTAAGAAGCTGTAGGAATTGGTACTATTGAACTAATAGCGCAGTTTTCTTTCAAAGGGACCTATAAGCCCCATAAAACTAGTTCCACTAGATTAAATATCTTGTCTAAAAAGAACCAAAAACTGCACCGAATTTAGTTGATTACGAAAGTTGAAAGTTGACCAACTAAAATCGAATCGTGAGAACGCGCTTAATCCAACTCTGTTAAAGCCGCCATATTGGTGGTACAATAAGCTCCGCCCAGTAGTACCGTTATTTCCTTACCTATTTATATAGTATAGCATCTCCTTATATTCTATCTCTATGGTAAATACCAATAACTCATTTTAATTTTAAGAGGGGGTTTCTGTTGATATTTATAACACAAATTACCAATAAAAAAATATGAAAAAGAAATTTGAAAAACTGACCTACCCTACGTAAAATTCTGGTAAATTTTTGAGTACCGCTTCGTCGCTCTATTGGCCCACTTATGGGATGCCTTGTGTCCAAGTTCTGACGTAAAAAACGTGACAAAAACGTGTAATAAAGTTAAGCCGCCGTTTATAAATTTGCGGTCGGAGACAAGTTAATTGATAGGACAGCAAAAACTAGTGAATTTATGATTGCAAAAAACAAGGCGAATGCCAGAGGCAAAGACCTATCCTGATTTATTTTCTGTTGAGGTAGGTAAGTTACGAAGTTCTGAAAATGTTGACGTATTTTATTATTTTCTTTCTCGAAAACTACAGGGTATATATATTTTTTAATTTTGGTATATGGCCTTACCATTAAGGGACCTACCATCCCTTAAAATTAAAATGAGTTATTGGTATTCACCCTGTATAAAAAACAGTATTGTATTGTGTATCTTCTTCTATTGTTTTGTATGTGTTCAATAATGGCAACAACAGCATGCCCTGACTGTGTATACATTAACATTAATATCTTTTATTTAACAATATTAAACATTAAAACTTAACCGTAATGTAATTATAGCAATGAGTTGGGCCACCTCTGGATGTTATAATTCTCTGCAACGTTGTGTTGTGGCATGTTCTGAACCAAATTATTTATTATCTCGTTTGGAATTTGGTTCTACTCTTCTACAAGGACTTCTCTAAGTTCTCGCAATGTATCAGGTTGATGGTTTCGACTAGATATTCGTCTCTGTAGAACATCCCAAATTTGCTCTGTAGGGTTTAAATCTGATGATTATAAAAGTATAAAAGATTGAGATTTTTTATTTTATTGTGAAAATGTAACATTTTATTAAAACCTCTGTAACTCTTTCTACAAAAAAGATAGGAGCAATATTCAAAAAATGTTTTAAAGCAGACATATAAGACAAACAAATTTTATAAAACTCTAATATACAGGGTGTTTGGTTAACGCTGTGCTCAAAATAAAAATTGACTGATAAAAAGGCATACCCTGTATAAACATGTTTTTGTAACTTTATCTTAGAGTTGAATAGGTAAGATGAAAGCCAATTAAATTTCCCTTGAAACGCTAAAAACCCGGCACAAATCCATACATTTTTGACAGTTTTACAGCGTAAGTAAATCTTGGTCAATTTTAAGGTGTCCCGGAGCAAATTTTGACGAGTATAAAACAACGAATCCGAGACGAAATACAAAACATAAACCAGACGTATGCAATTGAAAATGTACCTAATTAATAGTTTCGAACATCGTACGGTGCACATTTTGAACATACATTTATTGTAATAAAAATAAAATTTTGATGTCTAATAAATTGTAATAAAAAATGAAATTTTGAAAATGAAGTGTATCGTAGGATGTTTACAAAAAAACACAAAAAAATTATATCACTGAGTCCCTTTGTAATATCTATATTTAGAATAAAATACAAGGGTGTCCATCTATAAAGTATCACATTTTGACAGTTTATAATAACTCGAGAACGAAAAGAGCTATCGAGATGCGGTCTTCACTAAACTTCTTAGATTTCCTTCAAGTTTTTCTTGCCATTGTTGCCAACCCTTAAATGTTGTCAGAAATTATCGGAAAAAACGGCCTACTACAATCCAAAATTATGAGCTTCTTTTAAATGGAATCTGTTACCTACGTCCATTTTAAGCCCGATTCTTTTCCTTTAAGGAAATGTATACATTCAGGCAAGGATTTAAGGAGATATTATTTTTTTTACGGAACCATGTCAAAACAACTTTCTAAAAAAATTGCACATTTAAAATTTGGCAGGGAGGGCGGCGCCCCAGAACCCTCCCACACCGGCCACCACTGCCTAGGTACTTTATTCTTAGGCGATTTGAGAGTGGCAGATCGCCTGAGAAATTTAGTGAAGACATGATACTCATTACTCTTTTAGTTCACTAGTTGTATAAACCATTAAAATGTGTAATTTTTTTAGAAATATGTTTTGGCATGGTTTCGTAAAAAAATTAATATCTCCTTAAATCCTTGTCTGAATGGTAACAATGTATACATTTTCTTAAAGGAAAAGTATAGGGCTTTAAGATGGACGTAACAGATATAGGTGGTGATCCATTTAAAGGAAGCTCATAATTTTGGATTGAAGTAGGCTATTTTTTTCCGATAATTTGTGACAACATTTAAGAATTGGCAAGGCAAGAAAAACTTGAAGAAAATCTAAGAAGTTTAGTGAAGCCCGCATCTCGATAGCTCTTTTCGTTCTCGAATCTGTGCTCGAGTTATAAAATGTCAAAATGTGATACTTTATAAAGGGACACCCTGTATAGGGTGTCTCATTTAAATAAATTATCGGACGTCACAGACACGTGAAGCCTCAAAAACATATTTTTCCTTACATACAAATTTGATATTACGAATTGGCGTGTTTTTGTATTTTTGAGAACGCAAAACAGGGGAAAAAATTATTATTATTAATTAAAGAAATTATTCGGTTTTTGTCCAAGTACACCTATCGTTTGATGCAAAGTATTAATAGGTACTTATATTTTAGCAATACACTTCCTGTTTCCTAAATGTTTTTTTTTTAAATTAAAGAACATAATAGGTACCTACATACCGTATTTTAAGGATACTTTGTCTTGTCGACTTTCAAACAAATAAAATTAAGTACATAATGTTAAAGTATTTTCTTACTACACTAGAGATATTACATAAAATTTACATTATTTTATTTATTGTAATTTATTATGTGAAAGATCAAGAAATGAGTACCTATTTATGTAGATTTGAAGCGAAATGATTCGTCGCGTTATCTCAAGCCGAGTCGGAGCCGGCTGGCAAGTGTCGCTGCGTCCTGTAACTTCAAAATTGAGTTAAAGAAAACACGAGTAAACATTAAACATAACTTCTCATAAACACCGCTGGTGGCGTCTCAATACAGCAGCAGAGTATTTACTTGTTCTGTGGTATTATGGTCATTGCGGTGCGATCAGGGTGCTATGGTCATTGCGGTGCGATCAGGGTGCGGGATAACCGATTAAACAGAGAAATCAAATAATGGATAGAGATACATTCTAATAGGGCCTAATGCTAATAGTGAGCTTCAAATTTGAAACACCCTGTACCTACATAATAAACATTTTAGTGTATGCTATCCACGTGATTCAGAAAAATAATTTATAATAACGTAAATATGGATGCAAATGTAATACTTTACTGCCGTTTCAACCACATTTTTTCTAGTACATTTTGCTATTTTATCGCGTTTGCGAGATCCAGAATAATTTCCCCCGATAATTTGTAAAATAAAAAACTTTTCTCTAAAATAATTTTTAACCAAAAACTTTCACTTGTAAAAGAACCAACAAAAGAACCAAGTACAAAAATATAACATATTTTCCACAAAACAGCCCTCAAAATATATGAATCACAGTACGCTCTGCAATAATCTAAAAGACACCTGCTACATGGTCATGACCTTCAATTTTTTGCTGGAATAATTTTATTTTTAAATATTGTTATTTCATTTAAAAAAATACTTATATCGAAAAAACATTTCCGAGATGTTTAAATGGCTATAAAAGCAAAGTTAGCTCACTTAATATTAAGATTTTATTTTTCCAATACTCAATGCAGTTAAACACTTTTGTGCAGGCATAATAAAGGAGATAATAGCCCTCCAAACATGATTCAAAAATATGTTTTATTGATATTTAATACAAAATTAAAAAAAACAGAACGAAAGGAATTCACATATTAGGCCAGTAAAATTAAGTGAAATATACCGTAAATTCGGAACAAATTTGTAACAAGCTGTTTGTTGCGTTAAAATATCGGGGAGGGGATATTTAATATGTCAATAAAAATCCCAAAAAATCCGAGAATCGGAACACACTAAAAAGTCGTCCACCATCTTAAAATTCGCGATATTTTTCGTTTAAAATCAAATAACTTTATTATCTTAGCCGTTATCAAAAATTATGAAAATAGAAAAATTCGAGAAATCTTCAAAATCTATAAAATGACGTAGAAATTTGTGATAGCTTAAAAATTAAAAAAGTTAGAGCTTAAAAATTATAAGATATCAGTTGGAATTTTGTAATTTTTTTCTATAAGAGTTGATTATTCTGTTCTGGTGCCTTAATTTTTTATATACAGGGTGAGTCAGGTTGTATGGTAAAACATTAATATGTGAATAGAGCATGAAAAAATAGTATTGACGTGTCTCAGGATTTTTCCTTTAATTTTTTTCTATACAAGGTGTTTTAAAGTTGAAAAGTTTTCGTTGAATTTTTTAAATATCCTTTGATTAAAAACAGTCGTATCAATAAAATTTGGTTGGTTTATATTTTTCACAGGGCGCTATCAACTGGCAATATTAGTTTTTCAAAACTAATCCAGTGGCGTGCGTTTACACATTTTTTTCTGATAAGAATGCCGATAAGTGTGCGTCACTGGATTTTTTCATAAGTTGAAAACCTAATGCAATAATAATAAAATACTCTGTAGAAACAAAATCTTCATTAACGAAAATTTAAAAACAACTGTGACTTAATTACTATTTTTTTAAATAAATTTTCAAAATGAAGACCATTCACCTCAATGCATTTTTGGCCTGCAAGGAAATTTCATTTTATATATTCCAGAGTTTATGCACATCTACCCTTAGTTGACGTGAAAAATGTACTATTCTGTCAACTAGTACTTGTTGGTTGTTAATTCATTAATTTATTGTAAACAGTAGTAACTATGCCGCTGTTGTTTTTAAATATTTGTTATTACAGATTTTGTTTCCTTAGAGTATTTTATTATTATTACATTAGGTTTTCAATTAAGAAATTGTATGAAAAAATGTAGCGGCGCACAGTTATCGGCATTCTTATCAGAAAAAAATGTGTTAACGCATGCCACTGGATTAATTTTGAAAAACTGTTATCGCCAGTTGATAGCGTCAACCAACCTAATTTCATTGATACGACTGTTTAACCAAAAGATATTAAAAAAATTCAACGAAACATTTACTTTAACACCTTGTATACAAAAATTAAGGGTTATATAGCAAAACGTCAATACTGTTTTTTCATGCTCTATTCACATATTAATTTTTTTACGATACAACCTGACTCTTCCTGTATATACATATATAATAAAAGGCCACATAAAATAAAAACACATTTTTATTTAAACCATAAAGGTTAATAAAAGTAAAAACAGAAACAAAATATTAAAGAAATTAATACATTACATGTCAATCTCTGCTTCGTCTTTTAACAAAGACATAGGTGTTGCATTCGTGAAATATTGCCCAATGTAATGAATGCAACTTGTGGTGCATCTTAAATTGTATTTATTGCACCTGCATAATTTTGAACAGTTTGTTTTGCAGTTGCAGAACAAAATATTTAATATAAATTCAGGGGCACACTTTTGTGACATTTTTTCTGGTTCTAGACAAATTTTATTTTTAATCCAACCCCAATTTTCAGGACTGACGTTATTTCCTAGCCATTTTTGAACTTGAAAATACACTCGTTTTATATGACGATTGGCTGCGTCAGAAGTCGGAGGTAAAACTTCCAATTCAAAATTATTAAATAGATTTTGGCGGGCAACAAGTTGGGTATATTTAGGGTATCCAAATGAGTTCAAATCTTTGCTTTTACGACCTCCATACCAATATAAAATAAGTTTCTCACCCGACCCTAGAAGATGTGATATATTAGTATATGGATTTTTAAAATCTTCCTAATTTGAAATTTCCTTATCATTTTTTAATATAGTTAGTGCAGTTTTTTTTCTCTTCTTATAGAACGCTGACGTTGTGTCGCAGCCTGAAATTGCATGTAAAAATAAAATATTTTTGGCCACTGTTTCACCTAATATGTACTGAAGTATAAATTAAAATAATAAAAATTAGTCTGCTAATTATAATAAAAAAACATGGTTTTCTAGTGTTAAAGTTTAAATTATTTTTAATTTAATGCATAGTACCCAAACTTTAGTCGCCATTATCACAGTTAGTTATTAACCGAAACCGAAACTTTTGACTGTTTTGTAGCTTGTTTAATGTTCTAAAATTTTCATATGATTCATTTTTTTGATAAAATCAATGTGAGATTAATTATTCAAGTTAAAAGCTAAAAAGTGCATGATTTCAAGATGGCGGGCTAATTTTTGAGGGGTTCCGCCACCTGGATTTTTTTCCTGTTAAATAGGACATCTTCCCCTACATATTCCCCCTAAAATTAGCTTGTTACAAATTTGTTCCGAATTGAATGCTAATTTTACTGGAGTATACAGGGTGTCCCAGTTTTAAGGGACGAAACTACACAGACTTAAAGAAAAAATATTTTTGAGCAGAAAACTTCCTATACATATGCCCTTTATCTCGCTTAGTTTAGGAGATAGAGGGCGTTAAAGTTTTAACTTTTTTCCGAGTTTTTTTCCTATATCTTTTGAAATATATAATATAATATAAAACGTACACTCAATAATGTTCAGAGAACTGTCGTTGATTTGTATTCATTTCTTTCAGCCTACTTCAAAAAATTTAACAAAAAATTTTTAAATCAATAGATTCTATGAGCATATCAAGCTGTAACTCCTAAACCAGACATCGCACAAAAAATTACAAGATATCAAAAATTTTGCTAAAAGACCACTTTTTGAAGTGACAGTATCAAAATGAGACAGTGGCGTAGCGCTAAAAAGTTCTGGAAGGATTTGATTCTGGGTGGGCCTAAAAAAAGGTCACCCCGTATAGCATATTTCATGAAAATGCTGTAAAATCTTCAGCTTGGGGTAATTAGAAAGTGTACAAAATTTCAAATTGATATCTAATATATTTCAAAAGATATAGGAAAAAAACTTGGAAAAAGTTAAAACTTTAACGCCCTCTATCTCCTAAACTAAGCGAGACAAAGGGCATATAAATAGGAAGTTTTCTGCTCAAAAATATTTTTTCTTTAAGTCTGTGTAGTTTCGTCCCTTAAACTGGGACACCTTGTATGTATTTACAATAAAGTGCCATTCTTTGGTTTTGCCGCTAATATTTGATGTCGATTTTCGCGTAATTGACGGCAAGCTTCACAAATAAATCGGAAACGGCTTATTCTATCGAAATTGTGGCGCAGTGGGCTAAAGCATGAGTGACAGACATGGCTCTGGCTACACTGCCTATCGAATCCCGGTTCGAGACCGGGCACCGGCAAATGGCAATGTCGGTGGGTATGGATGTTTGTCTGAGTTTTTTCAAATGTGTAGCCCCCTTCCGGACAGCCTTTGGCTTTGGATTTGGGGGTTGTCTAATTTCTGTGGTGTGTTTTATGTTTTTTTTGTTTTATGTACAAGAACACATTTTCCTTCAAAATGCCATAGGCAATTTAGTATTTAATAATTTTTTCAAAAATAATCCAGTGGCACACTACATATTTCTAAAAAGGGGATATGTAACCCCCATATCTGCGCCAATGGCTTTCTGTTACTATTTTTGTCTTGAATGGTAGATGCAGATTTACATATAAAGGCGGTGTGCCATATTTGAAAAAGATGGCTTTTGTCTTTCCTTAGATATTAAATAATAAAGTTTTTTTTTAATGAAACTTCAACACCCTGTATGGTGCATTTTTCGAGGTATGTCTATTAAGAAAAGTCCCCTTATTTTGCGATTCTCTATCGCCGCTCAAAATTAATGTATTAAAATCTGGACCGCCCTGTATAATGTTTTCAAAGCAAAATATGCTTTTCTTTAGCAAAGTTGCCACATGAGCTTTAAAACGCATTTTAAAGTCGAAGTTTGGCACAATAGGCCAGTCAAATTAGAATTTATCGAGGAATTAATTTCCAGTAAGCTGGAAATCATTTTAATACCTTCAGTTGGTTCTAAATGCATGTAATCTGAGTTTGCACCATCCCGGTGAGCATAACTTTTGAGAGCCAAAAAGCCGCGAAATTTTTGCACTTTTTTCAGTTTTTGCTTGTAGCTCGAAAACGGTGCGTCGTCGTCGGCAGTGGTGTAGTGGAGCCGGAACGCGCCGGAACGGCGTTCCGGCACTGCTTTTTAGTAAAAAAATAATTTTAAAAATAAAGACAAATATTGGAACTGACAATAATTAATTTATTATTGCGTTCCGGCTCAGCAAATTTTGCGACTACATCACTGGTCGGATGGAAAATGTGATCCCATTCAATATTATAAAGGGTTAAATTCTGCGTCGAATGAACATCTAAAACTTCAAATTCGGTTCAGTGGAAACCGGGAAAATTTCTCATTTCGGTGCAAACTTACGTTTTGCGACTTACCATAAGACCACATATCTTTGAAACAGATACTCCTATTAAAAAAACCCAGCACCGTTCGAGAATGAGGGAGTGTCCCACATGCCGATCGCCGTAGAAGCAGAAATAGGTGAAGATAGTCCCTTTCAAGATGATACCGATGAAGAGGGCCTCGACATGACATCGCAGCTTGAGAGCTTCGTAGATGAAGGGCCATCGACATCTAAGAAAATGCGAACATGAATGCTGCCTCATTTTGTGCTGCCTATTGATTTCTATAACATATTTTATTCATATTTTAAATTATACAACTTTGTTAAAATTAAAAATGTTTTTCATTCGTACTACCTCGAATCTCCTTAAAATGACTCAAAACGTCGAAAAACCCGATTTTGAATTGATGCCAAGTTTAGTCTTTCAAAATGACTGAAATTGAAGTGTCTATACCGGGTGTAAATGAAATTAGGCTCACCCCTATAACTTTTTTGTTATTTCAGATATCATTTTGAAATTTTGGTAGTTGCAATAACAAGTAAATTTGAGTTAATACATGTTAATAAAATAATTCTAGCAGACCGTAACATCTATTTTTTAAATGGAACACCCTGTATATTTTTACATTTTTGGATTCAGGGGTTTATTCTGCATACGATGGTATCAACTTCGATGACGAAACATAACCTCAAACATTTTTTTAGGATAATTTAAGTTGGCATCTATGGAGCCATGACTGCTGAAAAACTTTTCTTTCCGAGCCTTTAAGTGTTGGAAAAATAAAATCGTGATATTAAGTGAGCTAACTTTGCTTTTATAGCCATTTAAACATCTCGGAAATGGTTTTTTCGATTTAAGAATTTTTTTTAAATGGAACCATTATACCTCATTATGCTATTTTAATAGAGATTTTCTTTACCTACATATTTCGATAACGAGCACTTCACCATTAGTTCATAAATAACTTAAAAAAGATACTTTACCTTGGTCCAAATTTATTTTAGTTTAATATATTTGTTTTTTTTCTTGGCATTCCCGATTAATTTCATATGAAATGTTTAACTTGGTCAGAGCTTACTAAAATAAATTTGAACTAAGGTCATAAAGTATCTTTTGTAAGTTATTTATGAACTAATGGTGAAGTGTTTGGTATCGAAATGTAGGTAAAGAAAATCTCTATTATAGTATAGTAGGAAAAATAAAATCAGGATGTTAAGTGAGCAAACTTTGCTTTAGCCATTTAAACATCTAAATGGTTTTTTCGATATAAGTACTTTTTTTAAAATGGCATCATTATACCTCATTATGCTATTTTAATAGAGATTTTCTTTACCTACATTTCTATACCAAACAATTCGCCATTGTTCATAAATAACTTACAAAAGATACTTTATGACCTTAGTTCAAATTTATTTTAGTAAGCTCTGACCAAGTTAAACATTTCATATGAAATTAATCGGGAATGCCAAAAAAAAAAACAAATATATTAAACTAAAATAAATTTGGACCAAGGTAAAGTATCTTTTGTAAGTTATTTAGGAACTAATGGTGAAGTGCTCGTTATCGAAATATGTAGGTAAAGAAAATCTCTATTAAAATAGCATAATGAGGTATAATGATGCCATTTAAAAAAAAATACTTATATCGAAAAAACCATTTAGATGTTTAAATGGCTATAAAAGCAAAGTTAGCTCACTTAACATCCTGATTTTATTTTTCCAATACTCAATGACTCAGAAAGAAAAGTTTTTCAGCAGTCATGGCTCCCTAGATGCCAACTTAAATTATGCTAAAAACATGTTTGAGGTTATGTTTCTTCCTCGAAGTTGATACCATCGTATGCAGAATGAATCCCTAAATCCAAAAATGTAAAAATATACAGGGTGTTTCATTTAAAAAATAGATATTACGGTCATTTCCGGTGAAACCGGAAGTGCTAAAATCATTTTATTAACATGCATTAATTCAAATTTACTTGTTATTGCAACTGCCAAAATTTCAAAATGATATCTGAAAAAACAAAAAAGTTATAGGGGTGAGCCTAATTTCATTTACACCCGGTATAGAGTGAAATTTTATTCTCTACAACTTTTACTCTATGGGTTTTTTTAATAGGAGTATCTGTGTCAAAGATATGTGGTCTTGGAAAGTCGCAAAACGTAAGTTTGCACCGAAATGAAAAATTTTCCCTGTTTCCACTGAACCGAATTTGAAATTTTAGATGTTTCATTCGACGCAGAATTTAACCCTCTTTAAATGAGATGGCATTTTCCGTCCGACGCACCGTTTTCGAGCTACAAGCAAAAACTGAAAAAAGTGCAAAAATTTCGCGGCTTTTTGGCTCTCAAAAGTTATGCTCTCCTCCTGGGATGGTGCAAACTCAGAAACACGCATTTACGACCAACTGAAGGTATTAACACGATTCCCAGCTTACTGGAAATTAATTCCACAAAACGCTTTTTTTGGATCTAATTAGACTGGCCTACAAAGTAAGTCATGATCCAGTTTATTATTATTTTTCTTTCTTTTCTTATTTAACGCCTGTGACTTTACGTCAAAGGACTGTTCCTTTATAAATAAACTAAAATAAAAACAATTATGTTTCGCAGACGTTTCGGACACTTAATCTGTTTCCTTTTTTAAATGCTTAGAATCTTTTTGGTTTGTGTAATTCGTGAAACTACACAATTTTAATGTTTATCATAACCATATAGATACTTACTACCTACGTTCACAGAAAAGTTGATCAGATTCAGATCAGATAATCATGTTGCTAATAAATATTTAATATTATATCCGGTTGGTTTGTTGGTTTAATAATCCTATTATGTTTTAGATACAACTAAGAAATTCTGGTTTTGCTGATGCTCAAATAGCAGAAATATGTGCAGCAGTATCTGTATTAGCGAAATATGGAATAATTGCAGTGGGGCTGGGTATAGGTGGTGCGCACCCTGGAGCATTACCTGTGTCTAATTATCTTAGTGTGATGGATCAGACAGGTGCTACAAATGCTAATACGGGTGTCTTTGGACCCATAGGTCAAGTTAGTCTTGGTGAATGTTTAGGTAAGTGATATATCTACAATTATTTACATACGGACTATTGCGGCCGAAAAAAAGTAATCGATTTTTTTATGAAGTAGGTAGTATGTTTGCCAAAAAAAACGTCTGCTGGAATTGGTGATTTTTACATCAGTTATGTTCACTAAATTATTTTGACAACAATTCATTGGTGGGGTCATATTTAATTTTTTAATAAAAAACTAACGAGGAATATAAAAAAGATTAATATGTGGTAGAATCGCCATTCCTTTCTAAAACACTGCAATCTTCTAGGCATACAACTATGTAATTAAAAAAAACTGTATTTTTATATTTCTCGAATATTATTACTAATAATATTCCGATTATACAGCAAGTAGAAACTAGTAAAAAAAACAATATTCTTGGGCTCTGTTATAGATGCGACCTTGAGTTTTACCCCCCAAATAGATGGCATTTGTTCAAAGTTAGCCAAAACAACATTTGCTATTCTAAATTTAAAAAAAGAAATAAACGTTAATGGATTACTAACGTCATACTATTCGGTTATTAGTTACAATATTGTCATATGGGGACAATCAGTTGAGGCAAGCAGAGTTTTTGTGATGCAAAAAAGAATCCTTAGGATAATATTTAATTTAGATTATAGAGAATCGTGCAGAAATACGTTTAAAATAAAAAAAATTATGACAGTCGCGTGTATTTATATCGGGTGGTCCAAAAAAAACTGGAATTTTCATTTTACCTTATAACTTTTTTATTTTTTTAGCGATTTTCAACTTTTTGGATTCGTTCGACAGCTAAAGCTTTCAGCTAAGCGATTCTCTGTCAGAAGCTGATATTATGATCATAAATTTCAAGGCAGACGTATTTAAACTTGAGCAATCTTTAATAACTGCTGGAATTTTGTTGAAACGCCGAATTTACAAACGGTTTGTTTCATCATCATGACTGGTCTTGTGGCAATATTTTGATGGGTAGTTTTAAAAAATCGGTCAAAGAACTACGGAGCTGTACCAAAAAATGTAGAGGCGTGTTATCAACGTCTCGGCCGCAATGGTAAAAACAGACATTTTTATTTTCCTTTATAACTTTTTGATTCCTTACCGATTTTAATTTTTTTTGGATCATTTAAAACACAAAGCCTTCCACTACAATATTGAATGTCAGAAAATGACATGAATCATATATCCAATATGGCGGAAGTGGTCAAATTTACCTAATATTTAAAAGCCGCTGGGATTTTTTTTAAATAGCGAATTAAATGGCGTTTCTTTTTATCTGCAAGCCTTATCTTCTAAAAACATTTTCACGTATAGATCACGAAAATCGGTTAAGAACTTACAAAGATGTAGTTGTTAACGTAATCATGTGCCCCATAACAACAGTAATAAATTAATTCTTAACAGAGTTACCTATACACTTATCGTCATGGTTACAAAACAAATGAACATTGATACTTCACTGTCACTTTGGCTGTTTTTTTAAAAAGTGTTTTGTGGTACCTAGTTTAGACGTTTAGACTGACACCAGCACTAGAAAAGCGTCGATTACTTCGATGTCGAAACCTACTGAATTATTTCAGAACTTCAGATTAGAAAAATTTGGTTTACCGATGAAAAAATTTTTATTTCTTGACGAAAATCCATTATAGTACAGAAAAATTTTTTAATTGAAGAGAGAAGAAAAAACAAACAAAGTTTTCCAATTATAATCCTTTTTTATTTCTGTACACAATCAAAATTTTTATCCCAACTAGTTTCGGCTACAAGCCATCATCAGGGGAATATTAATAATACGAACATTTTCAATATAAAAAGGTTAAATGATTGTCAAAATCTAGGTCATAATAGTATTTCATTACTGTTAAACATTAACGTTGAACAATTATATGTAAAAAACGACGACACATTCTTTCTAGTTGACAAACGAAAAGTAAAAAAAAAAAAATTAAATAAAAAAAAATTTATTATTTTTTTTTTTTTTGTCAACTAGAAAGAATGTGTCGTCGTTTTTTACATATAATTGTTCAACGTTAATGTTTAACAGTAATGAAATACTATTATGACCTAGATTTTGACAATCATTTAACCTTTTTATATTGAAAATGTTCGTATTATTAATATTCCCCTGATGATGGCTTGTAGCCGAAACTAGTTGGGATAAAAATTTTGATTGTGTACAGAAATAAAAAAGGATGTTAAGCAGGGTTCGATAATAAAAATAAATGAATAAATGAGTAGTGCCACATACCCTGAAAAAGAAACATGATGCAGCTACGGACACGTGTTTCGGAGTTATTGCTCCTCGTCAGCGTAGCGTAGCTTGAATAATGTATCCGTATGAATAGGAATCGGAAACAATAACTAAAACGGTAAGAAAGTAGCAGCACGGAGTTATTGCACGAAAGTACAAATTGAGTATTCGTGCAATAACAGTATATATATATATATATATATATATATATATATATATATATATATATAATATATATGGGTTCTGACGTCACAACCAATAAGGTGGCGTTTAGAAGTCCTTCAATAATTTGAATTTCAGTTGAATGTTATTAATAAATATTTAATTAAAACTTATGATATAACTAACATGAACAGATTTAGGCCTTCCTGTATATGTTTTACTATATATTAATATGTAATTTGAGGTGAATTTCTATAGATGGAAAACACCCTCACGCGTGACAATGCTGAAAAAAATGGCCGCCACGATAGACGTCAAAATTGAACTTTTCGTTCACTCCTGAGCCGAAAACCGAAGCGGACTCGTGCAATTCACGATGTACTTCCAAGTTGGACGTTGGACCCTCTACCCTCTACCTTAAATATCTTACCAAAACGGCCCCCCGGCGACGTTTTTTCCTTTAGAAATAGTGTTTGAAGGTTTCGTGTTTTGAAATTTTTTCAATTTCTTGCAATCTAAAAAAGCATAAGAAGGGTGCCAAAGGAACTGACGCGACGGCCAAAGTTCGTAATCCCCTTTCCGTATACGACAAGTCTTATAGAATATTCCACTGAATATGAGATGCTTGCTACATAACGTAAGCCTGATGGCGCATGGCGGTCGCTGGCTCTTAGGCGATAATTGATGCCATAATTTACAATATTGCCTTTGATGTTTATTTACTTTGAGCAACATAATTATTTATATTTTTGTTGACTATAAAATCAACAGTAAATAAATTCATGTTGGCAAATAAAGAACAATTCTCATAAAATTCCAATTGGAATTTTTTTCATAAAATTATGAGAATTTTTCTTTGCTAGCCAACATGAATAATTACTCATATGGGATTAACCTTCCTACTTTAGTAAATAAATTGTTAAAAGGTTTAAATGGTTTTCCCAGCTTTGGTTACCTTGTTGATTAAAATTTATGTCCCCCCTCCATAATTCAGTTATTAGTAGTTATCCGATTTCAACCGAATTTGAATAGGTATCAACGACCTTTGCAGTGATCTTTTTGAATTAAACAAAACTTATTTTTGTCAGTGGCTTACATTTTATTAAGAAAAAAGGAATCACTTTTTGGAGAAGTCATATTAGGCATTTTTTACAGAAAGACTAAAGCAATATTATATTATTAATCAGAATGGTTTGGAACCCCCATGTTCAAAAATTCACAACACCTTGATTAAGGATTTCCAGATAACGGACCCAGTAAAAATACATTTTTTCAGTCGTAAATAGTTGATAACTTGAAAACGGTTTGTTTCGATAACAAGTCATTCCTTATTTTCAGCTTAAAGTGATTACTCTATATCACACTATGTCTTCAAAAGTTGCAGATGCCGCAGTCGTAAATAATTAACTTGGCAACGGTTTATTTTTCGAAAAATAATTTAATTTAATATCAGATATAACCTTTCTTTCTTTTGATATAAAATTGATTTATTTATAAGCTTTTATCACTTAATGCCCAAATAATACAGAACCGGTTAAAATATTTTTTTATCGTCCAAAGAAAAATCTTTGCTTGCAACATTCGAAACTTTTGCAGGTAGAGTATAGCGATTTAAATTGACAATGAAGAATGACTTTTTTTGTTACATTTTGGGTACGGGGGTTCCAAAGCATGCTGATTAATAATGTTGTGTTAGTTTTTTTTCTGTAAAAAATGCATAATATGACTTCTCGAAAAAACGATCCCTTTTTTTAAATATAAATGCAGGTCACTGACAAAAATAAGTTTTATTTTTGAAATGACGAGCGAACGAGTCTGAGTTATTGGTGTTTGCTCCGCAATTAAACAGGTTTTCTTGAAGTATTACTTGGAGATATTATATTTACTGTCGTGTATATAGTCAATAGTGTATCAGTGTGGAGTTAACAATTTTCGACTTTTTTAAAATTAATGAACTCACAGTAAATGTAACTAAAACAAAGATCTTACCTTTTACATCATATGAAAGATACTTACCTGCTTGCGATAATATTCCATTAGATAATTTAAAAATTGACTTTGTATCATCCATAAAATATTTAGGAATTTATCTGGACTCATTCTTAAAATGGGACGTTCATGTTCAGTCTGTTGTTATTAACAACTTGTTAACAGACTCGAGGTATGGTTAATAAATTCTATAACTTACGTAACATTCTCTCAGTCCCTCAATTAAATATTCTTTACCACGACCTTGTCGAATCCATACTTCAATATGGAATTATTGGTTGGGGAAGAATAAGGAAAAAAATCAAAAAACAATTTTAAAAATCATATTATGAAAAACCTTTGAGATATCCATCTGACCAACTATATAACAAAACTAAACTCATGGATATAAAACATCTCTTTTGCAAAGTAACTTTGACCTTTCTATACATAAATAGGCAGTATACAGCGTGTCCACCTAGTGCGCGGAAGTCCATTATCTTGTTTATTAAAATAAATAAATACATATTTCTTTTTTGCGATGTACCTAGTTTCAGAAACTCTACAAAATCAAAATAATGCCAATTATACAGGGTGTGTCAATTCTTCTGGGCAGGTAGCAACTTTGGTTTTTTAAATGGCAACCTATATTTTTTTTATTTCATGCCAATCATCACTAAAAATATTTTTTGGCCAAATGTTGAGCAAGAATGGCTCTTTGAAATGTTATATCAGAAATTGGTCTGTGATATACAGGGTGCGAAAAAAATCTTGCCAAACATGATAAAAGAAAATTTGAAGGATCTCCGTTAATTCAAATGGAACACACTGTATTTTATTGAATAATAAAATACTCTACAACTTTGCTATAGCTTTCCCTATGCCTAAGTTGGATATTTTTTGTGAAAAACGCACTTTCATTATAAAATTGCCTTTGGATCTGTTTCTTTATCGGAAAATCATAGTAGAGAAGAACGATCACAGAGAAGCGACAGTGCCGGCGGAACATTTGAAGTTCTATGGCCCAGCTATAGTCGATCGATTTGAATTTAGTAAACACACACGTTTACACTGAGAGAAGTTATCCTTTTGGTACATGTTCACTGAGCGAACTGCATCGCAGTGTATTATATAATATTGTTCATCGCAATTAGAGCGCATGGGTAAATGTTTTAAAATGTAGACCAATTAATATTATTATTGGAACGTTTTAAATAATAATAAGAGTAATAATTTAAAGAGATAGAAATTGGTTAAATAGGGGTAATAATATAGTTAAATAGTAAGTTGTAGCATTGAGTAAATAATATAAAGAGGCGAAACCGTCAAGGGGCCGAGATTTTAGTGTTACATTTTTGATGTTATTTAAAATGTAATAACCAAAAGTATCCATTTGCTGCTGGAAATTTGCAATAAATAAAAAACAGTAAAAGATAAGATACAACATATATGTGAGCGTTTGCTTATATTTCATGAACGATGTCATGGTTTTAGTTTATTTTATAGAACATAAATTATAGTTAAGTGTTATACTGAGAAGGGATGTATTCTTAAGACACTTGAGAGTCAACTAAGCTAGGGGCGACTCGACATTCTTATTCTAACATTGGTAACGAATAGTTGTATTTTATTCAATATACGGAGTGTTCTGAAGCCAATTGTTCGTTTTATTTTATTTACAAATTTGGCCTTTCGGCTTATTTGCTAACATCAGAAGTGGGATAGACTCATTAAAAGTACCACGAGTGACAGACACGTTGTGATTGTTATAGTGTGTGAAAAAAAAAAAAAACATGGAAGAATTTGCCAAAATTTTGGTGGACTCTTTGAAATCATTGAAAGAAATAAAGGACCAGTCAGTGAAGACTGCGACCACCAGTGCAGTGAATATTCCAGTGTTTAATCCAAAATTAGACGATGATGGTGCCGAGAAATGGTGTAGTGAATTAGAAAATTTAGCGACTACTTTCAATTGGGCTGACCATGAGTTGTTGATGAGAGGTACCACCGGCCTTGTGGGAGAAGCAAAGGAATGGTTTTTAACATGGAAACCGGATGGAAAAACTTGGGAAAATTTCAAGACTGAAATTTCCAGCTTGTACCCAGCGAAACGAAATTTAAGTGAGAAACTCCGCAGAGCCAGTTTGTTTACCAGCGATAAAGCTGATTCTTATTAAAATGTTGTCCGAATTAGGAATTGACCACCATTTAATAGCAAAAAGTGCACCCCGAGGTAACGGACAAGTCGAAACGATATGTCGCGACCGTTTTAAATATGCTTAGAGCGGAAATAAGTAACAGATCAGAATGGCCGAACGATGTTGTTAAATTACAAACTACCCTCAACACGACAATACAAAAAACTACGGGATTCTCCCCTGTGTCCTTACTGACAGAAGTTTGTGGTAGTATACCGGCTCAATTCCAATGACAGAAATTGCACAAAATTTAGAAAAAAACCGAAATCTGGCATACGAGAACGTATGAAAAAGCAAGCAGATTATGCTAAAAACCTTTTCGACAAAACCAGGCGCTCAAGTAAAACGATAAACGTAGGGGATTTCGTATTCCATCCTTCAGGAAATAGTCACCTTGCAAAACTGGATGACAGATACGATGGTCCATTTGAAGTACTCCAAATCCTTCCGCATTATAGATTCGAACTGAAAAACTTGGCTACCAATAAAAAGAGGACAGTTGCTAAGGACATGATTCGAGTCTGGCCAGGTGAACTTGCTGGAGATTTTTAACATACGGTGAGTAAAGTATGCTCCAGGCAGTGTGAGCGTTTGCTGGAAGGACTTAAAAAAAAAAAAAATATTTTGTTTTGAAATTTTAAGAGTATTTGAGAAATAATTTGATCAATAATTTAATAATTGATATAACAGTGTATGAGAGACGTTTTATTTGTTTTTGGTTGAAAGCGTAACGCTTTGCCTGTTGTTGATTGAACTGTTGGAATGCGGAACGCTTCGCAGTCGGGGTGAAAGGTTGAACTGTTGGAATGCGGAACGCTTCGCAGTTGAGGTAAAATGTTGAACTGTTGGAATGCGGGACGCTTCGCAGTTGAGGTAAAAAGTTGTACTGTTGGAATGCGGAACGCTTCGCAGTTGAGGTAAAATGTTGAACTGTTGGAATGCGGGACGCTTCGCAGTTGAGGTAAAAAGTTGTACTGTTGGAATGCGGGACGCTTCGCAGTCGAGTTGATAAGTATTGCACTGTTGGAATGCGGGACGCTTCGCAGTGGGTATGTTTTGTGAGACAGATTTATATTGAAAATGTGTTTGATAATTGATAATGATGATTGATGAAGTCAATAAAATAATCTAGTAGTAGTGTTGATTTGAACTGTTGAAAGCGACACGCTTTGCAGTGATTGATTTGAGATGTTGGAAGCGTCACGCTTCACATTATATTTGTTGATCGGAAGCAAAACGCTTTCCGTACAGTACGTTACAACCTAAGCTGCCGTATGATCGTTTTACAGGTTCACAACCCCGCCCATGTAGTCTGGAGGTTGCCGACCCACAACATTGCCCATGGTCCCAGGGGAAAGGGATAATTCGAGAACGAATTATAGGTCAGAATTGGCCGTGTGAGCGTTTGCTTATATTTCATGAACGATGTCATGGTTTTAGTTTATTTTATAGAACATAAATTATAGTTAAGTGTTATACTGAGAAGGGATGTATTCTTAAGACACTTGAGAGTCAACTAAGCTAGGGGCGACTCGACATTCTTATTCTAACATTGGTAACGAATAGTTGTATTTTATTCAATATACGGAGTGTTCTGAAGCCAATTGTTCGTTTTATTTTATTTACAAATTTGGCCTTTCGGCTTATTTGCTAACATATATATTATATATATATATATATATATATATATATATATATATATATATATATATATATATATATATATATATATATATATATATATATATATATATATATATATATATATATATGTCAAAGGGTAGCTTTGGGGACATCAATATTTGGCACAATTCAACGTATACATTACGTATATATTTTGTCTACAATCGATGTATGCAAGATTTTTTTATCTAACTGCTGAAATAACCAATGTACACTTTATTTATGTGTAATGCAGTTTTTGAGGACTTATGCATTTAACTTCCTTCACTATGTAAAACATGTAAAAATATTTGATTATTTTATTTTAATGTGTAAAGTATTACCTATTTCGTGATTTTGGTGCTGACAGCCATTGGTGCTAATTGCAAAGATGCTAGTTGAATTAAAATTATACACAATAATTATATTCAGTATACTTTTAAAAAGAAGTTAATTGTTTTATATAAATAAAATAATACAGGGTGTTCTGAAAAACACTAGCAAAAATTCAGGGGCTGATAAAATTTCAAAAAATATTACAATTTGTTCCTATGAACCATGGGCGTATCTTTTTCCGTTTTCAAGATACAGGGCGTTAAAAATAATTTTTTTAAATCTAGTTTTCGGTCCTATCTTCCACAAAATTCGACGAAATGAGCTGAAATTTTGCTGTGTGGGGTTTCTGGGGATGCTAAATGCTCTTGTGTTATTAATTTTTGGCTATATCATACATCAGTACAGTACTCCGTGGGAACATTTTAGCTCCTAACTTTTTTGAGATTAATCTTTTTGCCCCTTTTGTCACTTGCTGTTATGGCAAATTTTATTCTAAACAAAAAAGGTGCTCTTGTAAGAAGTGCTAAAATTTGCCTGTTTTCGAGAAAAACTTGGTATAGTGCACCAAAGTCAAGCAGCTGGTATCCCAAATTGTTGGATTTTACTTCAAGTAGGCTTTGGCACCTAGTTATTACTATTAGTTTCATTAATAAATTCAAAATCAAAAATGTTCCCACGGAGTACTGTACTGAACGCCCTGTATGATATAGCCAAAAATTAATAACACCAGAGCATTTAGCATCCCCAGAAACCCCACGCAGCAAAATTTCAGCTCATTTGGTCGAATTTTGTGGAAGATAGGACCGAAACTAGATTTAAAAAAATTATTTTGAACGCCCTGTATCTTGAAAACGGAAAAAGATACGCCCATGGTTCATAGGAACAAATTGTAATATTTTTTGAAATTCTATCAGTTCCTGAATTTTTGCTAGTGTTTTTCAGAACACCCTGTATAATAAAACAAAATTAAATTTTTCATATTTTTGATTTTATTTTCCCGAAAAATAAATGAAAATTTCTCAACTTGATCAGATAAAATTTGGTCATAAGATTTCAAAAATAATAAAATATACAGGGTCTTACATTTAAAAAATACAATTTGATGTAATTTTCGTCGAAACAGGACGTCGGTCATTTTGGCTGTACACGTCACGAAATTGGAAAATACGTCTTGTATACCTACATGTTTCGAAATTTCATTACCAGGTGGTTCATAAACAAAGGAGCTATAAGCTATAAGCCTGTGTCGGTTCTCGTGGCCACATGGTATACAAGATATGAAAATAAAACTCAGCCAGTTAATATAGACGTAAAATGCGTATTTGACGATTTTTTCGAATTTCCGATGTATGCAATTCTGTATCCTTGGTGAGTTTTTACGCCCACTTGATTCTTTTAAAAAGAAATAAGTTTTTTTGAGTTAATACTCAATCGATGGGGTGCCATTTGAAAATAATGACTAAACTAATTTCGAAAGATTAGATTGTACCTAGTTATTAAAATTGTTGGTTGAAAGTCAAATTCGTATCTTCCATTATTATTTTGTATGTCATTTATGCTGATTTTAAGTTAATCGCAGCCCTCTAGATCCAAAACAAAACTTGGCTCTAAAAAAATCAAGTCGCCCAAAAAGCTCGCCACAATAGTTCAGATCTATTCAGAGTTTGTCCAGGATTCTAAACATGCAATAATATACAGGGTGTTCCATCTAAAAATCAAGAAATAGTGTCAGTTGCGGCTACATCGGAAGTCCAAAGATTTCATCAAATACTGCAAATTATGGTATTTTACATATATAATATCTCTGTGCCGAATTTCAATTTGATATCTTGAAAAACAAGGGTCAAAAGAGGAGTGCTAGTGATAGATCGTTGTCACCTGGTATGGTATATCAAAATCTAATCCAAATTTGCATGTGATAACTTAAAAATAAGAGTCCTCAAAAATTCTGCTAGACGGATATATACTTCAATATACAGGGTGTTCTGAAAAACACTAGCAAAAATTCAGGGGCTGATAGAATTTCAAAAAATATTACAGTTTGTTCCTATGAACCATGGGCGTATCTTTTTCCGTTTTCAAGATACAGGGCGTTAAAAATAATTTTTTTAAATCTAGTTTTCGGTCCTATCTTCCACAAAATTCGACGAAATGAGCTGAAATTTTGCTGTGTGGGGTTTCTGGGGATGCTAAATGCTCTTGTGTTATTAATTTTTGGCTATATCATACAGGGCGTTCAGTACAGTACTCCGTGGGAACATTTTAGCTCCTAACTTTTTTGAGATTAATCTTTTTGCCCCTTTTGTCACTTGCTGTTATGGCAAATTTTATTCTAAACAAAAAAGGTGCTCTTGTAAGAAGTGCTAAAATTTGCCCGTTTTCGAGAAAAACTTGGTATAGTGCACCAAAGTCAAGCAGCTGGTATCCCAAAAGGGGCAAAAAGATTAATCTCAAAAAAGTTAGGACCTAAAATGTTCCCACGGAGTACTGTACTGAACGCCCTGTATGATATAGCCAAAAATTAATAACACCAGAGCATTTAGCATCCCCAGAAACCCCACGCAGCAAAATTTCAGCTCATTTGGTCGAATTTTGTGGAAGATAGGACCGAAACTAGATTTTAAAAAATTATTTTGAACGCCCTGTATCTTGAAAACGGAAAAAGATACGCCCATGGTTCATAGGAACAAATTGTAATATTTTTTGAAATTCTATCAGCCCCTGAATTTTTGCTAGTGTTTTTCAGAACACCCTGTATATTATGACGTATTGGTAGATTTGGGGACCCTGTGGCAACTAAGATAAATATTAAGTTAATTTTTATTCCCGATTGAATGTTTTAATTTTATTCCTATTTTTAGTTTTGTGGTAGGTACTTACGTTAAGTTTGGAAAAAATCTAGCATTTTAAATGAAATAAGAATGTTTGCTAGTCTCTATTTTGTTTAAATTGTAGCTAAGTCAAATGAAAATGACATGTTGAAAATGTCAGGGCCGTACTGAGAAATTTTAAAAATTTTCCTGATTACTATAGACTTTGGTCACATTTCCAGAAATGATACCCTTAACACAGCTAGGAAACTATGAAGGTAGTGTCCTATGATGGTTAGTAGATAACGTTGTCATCTGGTAAACCGGGTGGCCACGAGAACCGACCCAGGCTTATTCGCTATGTGCAAGGGTTCTAGTAGCGCCACTCGTGGTCAATTTTTTAATATCTGTACCCCTAATTTGTCAATGTCACTACATGATTGTCAGTGTCACGACATGACAGAATAACATAAAATAATGACCAGTATAATTTTGCGCACGAAATTTAAACAAATTATACGCATTCAATAAATTTACCAGAGAGAGGCATATTAGAGAAAGGAAGGAAATTGGCATTTTGTCACGTGAAACATGTAGAAGCATATATGTTGATATCAGCTGCAATAATAAAACTACAGCAAAGTGCATTCGACAAACGGCTGTAACAGATACGCCTTAAACTTAATTTAGAGGTAAATACATGCTTTTACTTGACTCTTTTCAAAGCTTTGATCCACTTCGCGCGTTATTCAAGGTTGTGTTTCCGCGCAAGAAATCTGTAAAACTTTATTTTATGGAAAGTGTCACTAACACGACAGCCTAGAACACAACATTTGTTTGCAAGAAGCTTAATTTTTCCCATTTTTCATTTATCACTGAAAAGCACTATTAAATTACGACTCTTCTCGTTCAAACAGCAATTTTTATTACTTGATGACAATCTTGACATTCTTGACAGTAATAGCACAAAGCATAACCATACCTTGACAGATGGGAAAATTAGGGGTTCAAAATTTACAATTATGGCCACCGCAAACGCTCGCGTCGGATTTAGTAATAACTCCGCCCCCTTGCACATAGTCAATAGCCCTTTGTTTATGAGCCAACTGTTTTGAAATTTGGAACGTGTATACAAGACGTTTTTTCCAATTTAGTAACATGTACAGTCAAAATGACCGACTTCTTGTTTTCAACAGTAATAACATCAAATTGGATTTTTTAAATGTATATTTTATTATGCTTGGAATCTACGGACCAAATTCTATCTAATCACGTTGCGAAATTTTCATTTATTTTTCAAAAAAATAAAATTGAAAAGTTTAAAAGTTTGCCCCTTGTTTTTTAAGATATCAATATGAACAGTTAATATAAACTGCTGGAACTTTGAAACGCGTAAAATAAAGTTTTTGTGCATATAAATATCTAATAGGTAATTAGTTATCTAATGTATAAAATGTATAGTTATTTCTATGTTTATGTTCACAGCTATGCTGCTACTTTTCTAATATTAGTCTTATATTTTGTGTATTAAAATAGCAATGCTAAGATAAATAAATAAATAAAAAAAATAAATAAAAATTTAAAGTTAAATATCTCAGAAAATATGAAAGATATTTGAATGCGGTTTGAAGCATACTAGGGCGTATTGTTCGGTCTTAGGGTAGATAGGTGTGTTTTGGTTTGTAGGAGGAAGGAATAAAACAATGCAAATTTTAACAAATTTCACTGATGCGCCACCATTTCTCTCCATACAAGTTTATTGTTTTTTTTCTGGGTTTTAAAAGATGCAGTTGCTCAATTGTAAAAAACAATTTTAGGGGTTTTTGAATAAAAGTCGTGGTTTTAAAGAAATTTGGGTTTAATAAAAAATTTTACATTTGGATTTCGTCACCCTGTATCGTAGAGCGATTGTTCGAAACATGTTTTTTCAATTTATTGTTAGTAGAAAATTCTTGTAATTTTTCTTGTTTTAGGAAAGATTTTATACAGGGTGAAAAAAAAGTATGATTTCGATACTGCAAAGAAAAACAACGATATAACAGTTATTAAAATTAAAATTAATATTTTTTTGGACCCCCCCCCTTTAACGCGTATTACTTCTGCGTACCGACGGGGCATACTAACTACTAAATTACAAGAATTTTTGTACTAATAATAAATAATTCGAATAATTGTTATAAACTCAAATTTTTTTAAAACCACGACTTTTATTTAAAAACCCCTAAAATTGTTTTTTACAATTGAGCCACTGCATATTCTAAAACCCAGAAAAAAACAAAAAATTTGTTGGAAAGAAATGGTGACGCAGTGAAATTTATTAAAATTTGCATTGTTTTATTTACCAACCTGTAGTAGTTTCTACAAACTAAAACACACCTACCCTAAGACCAGACAATGAGCCCTAATATGCTTCAAACTGCATTAAAATATCTTTCATATTTTCTGAGATATTTAACTTTAAATATACACTAAAAATTTATTTTATGCCTATCAGTTGCCACAGGGTCCCTAAATCTGCCAATACATCATAATACAGTAAATTCACTTTTCACCCAAAGCACTTTGTGAGTGAATAGGAGAGAATAAAGAGAGAGCGCTAACATTCTGAGATCGACATGCAGTCACGCATGTGTAGTGCTCTCGCTTTACTGCTATCTCCTATTCACTCACAAACTGCTTTGGTTCAAAAGTGAATATACTGTATTATAGTACATTGAAGTATGGTATATCCGTCTAGCAGTACTTTTGAGGACACCATAATTTATTATTGTTTTTGCCTTACAGAGATGACTCCCGCTCATTTTTTACCGGCTTACGGTGAGACACAAGACTGGCTTTAACTTTAATGTGACAGATAGACTGGAGTCTGTATTTCTATCGTATTGATTTTAAAATCTGTTGTAAGTGCGATTCGGATACAGTATGTAAAAATTATGTATATTTTAAATAAAGTAGAAACATTTTATACAGGGTGTTCGTTGATTATATCACATTTCCGGATATGTTTCCTATCATAGCTAGGACACGCTGTATACATAGTATATCAAATATAATCCAAATTTGCGTGGCTTAAAAATAAGAGTTGGTCTTATTAGTAAGCGTGGTTTGACTCCTAAAAAATACTGATAAACAGATATTTACTTCAATATACAGCGTGGAACAGGAATAAATTCAGTATCTCAATTATTGTGTATATTTAAAAAAAATCCCGAGACATGTCGATTTTGGATTCTGAAATGACATCCTGCAACGTACAAATTTCATCCCTAAATTCAACCCCCTTCGAGTGGCAGCTGCAACCCCTAAAGTAGGGGCTTGTGCGATACCTCATTTAAAAGGTATTTTCATTCTCTATTCAAAAATGCTATGGTTTTAATATTTATTGCAAAAATTAACAGTAAAAAAATTTATTTATGTGCTTGACGTAATTCGCTACAGCAAATTAAAAAAAAATAATTTCAATGTAGGAAATGTTCAAAATGAGGATGCTGCCAAGACGTTCAAGGAACTCATTTTGAATATTTCCTACATTGAAATTATTACTAATAATTAAGTACCTAAATCGTTATAACTTCTACCTTTTAGGTATTGTCTCTACGCCTGTCAGTTGCCACAGGGTCCCCAAATCTACCAATACATCATAATATAATAATATGAAGTATATATCCGTCTAGCAGTTCTTTTGAGGACACCATAAACCATAATTTATTTTTGTTTTTGCCTTACTTAGTGATGACTTTCCCGTTCATTTTTTACTTGCTCACGCTGAGACACAGGACTGGCTTTAACCTTAATGTGACAGATAAACTGCAGTTCGTATTTCTATCGTATTGATTTTCAAATCTGTTGTAAGTGCGATTTGGATACAGTATACATATATAGATTATGTATATTTTAAATAAAGTAGAAACAATTTATACAGGGTGTCGGTTGACTATAAATCACATTTCTAGAAATGTTTCCTGACAGAGCTAGGGCACGATGTATAGTATAGTATATCTAAATCTAATCCAAATTTTCCTAACTTAAAAATAAGATTTGGTCTTATTCGTAAGAGTTGTTTGAGTCCTCAAAAATACTGCTAGACGGATATATACTTCAATATATATTATGATCGGTAGATTCGGGGACCCTGTTGAAAGAATCAGGGCCTTACTGTGAGAGTTTTAAACATTTTTGTTTTAATTAAAATCAAAATAGAAGTATTATCCTAATTTTTTTACTACTTAATTTAATATTCAACTCTTATGGTATGAAACAAATAAATAGTGCCTCGTAGAGATTTTCAGATAAATACTATGTGTACCCATCATTAAGAAAAATTTTTTATGGCTTTTGCATAAGAAGTAAAAATATACAAGTCGTTCTATATAAAAAAAACATAAATCCGGAATGCGATCTTCAATTGTTTTTGTGATATAAGATATAATTATTGGAAAACACATGCAGTGTGGCCCATTTGAAATTAGGACACCTCTGTAAAGTGGTTATTTTTTTCCGATTTTAATTAACTTTTTTTTTAGATTGTTGCTCATGGAAAACGCATTTTGTGACGAATTGATAAATTTCTATCACAAAAAACAAGGCCTACTTTGCAATTTTTTGGAGCGAAAATTCGAGAAATCGTATTGGCGATTTTTTTACGTGAAAACTAAGTACGTTACTGTATTCAGCGTTCCATACTAATAATTAATTAAGTACCCAGATCGTTATGACTCCTACCCTTTAGCATTGAATATAGGAGTATAATTCCTATATTCAATGCCTTTAGGTATTATCTCGACACCTATCACTTGCCACAAAGTCCGCAAATCTACCAATACATCATATCATAATATAATATATTGAAGTGTATATCCGTCTAGCAGTACTTTTGAGGACACCATAATTTATTTTTATTTTTACCTTACTTAATGATTTCCCTCTCATTTTTTATCGGCTTATGCTGAGATACAGGACTGGATTTAACTTTAATGTGACAGATAGACTGCAGTCCGTATTTCTATCGTATTAATTTTAAAATCTCTTGTAAGTGTGATTAGCATACAGTATGTAAAAATTATGAATATTTTAAATAAAGCAGAAACAATTATACAGGGTGCGCCATCTAAAAGTCCCCACACTCGTAACATTCGTATTTTTTAGCTACGAGCATGTTGGGCACATTAAATTGTAGATATTTTTTAGGCCTTTAAACATACGTACAGAGAAAAAAATTTAAACAAACTGTTACAAAAGCAAACTTAATTTCCTTGTATATTTTATTGCCTCACCCTTTACGTGAATTGTGTTAATGTGTTCTTATAAAGGTTTTAATTAGCTTCAATTTATGTCATTACCCCCTGAAATTTTGCAGTTTCCTTATTAGTAACTAGGTATATTTTAATAAAATCTTGTTTTTAAAAATATTTTTCCTTTTGCCTTTAAATAATATTTATGATATGTCTTTTACAAATAAAGCATACAATTATTATTTATAATCTTTTCAAATTTATTTTGAAAGAATTCAGTTTGGAATCGAAAAGAGCGTTTTTTATTTTTTTCTCTGAAATTAAAAAGAAATTCGGCCATGGCGTAATAACATAAATTGAAACTAATTAAAACCATTAAAAAAAAACATTAACATAGTTCATGTACAGGGTGTCCCAAAGTTGATGTCTCGGGACTATATCTAGAGAATGAAAACAGTTAACACAAAATCGTTTACGTGGTTTAATTTGGGGTGTACTAAGGTACATTTTACGCTAGAAATTTTTTTTTTTCGAAATTTGGAAAATGGCGAAACTGACGTCATCAGAAATTTTTTCCCAGGAACATACACTTTTTTGTGCTACCTGGAAAGTGCTATTTTTTCTGAACATTTTCTATTAAAAAAGTTTTTTCGTATCTTTTATATTTAAAAATATACAGGGTAAAATAATTTGGAAAATACCATCAATTGCATACGAGTTAGCCATGATGTAATCGAATGGCCTATGGAAAACAATGAAAAAAGCTATTTATACGTTTTATCAAAGAATTGTAACAGTATATTTTAATAAAAAAAAAATTTTTAAAACAGTAACAAAATTCTAAATCGTTTTTTTTGAGCTTCACCTTAGATTAAAATCATGTCTACTTTCTCATTGTTTGTAAACATTTCGGCGCTATTTAAATTAATTCACACCCGTAAACTATTTGACACAAACAATATATTCACTAAACAAACTTATGTCAACAGCCCTATTTCATTGTTTTCCATAGGCCACTCGATTACATCATGGCTAACTCTTACGCAATTAAGGGTATTTCCAAACTATTTTACCCTGTATATTTTTAAATATAAAAGATACGAAAAAACTTTTTTAATAGAAAATGTTCAGAAAAAATAGCACTTTTCAGGTAGCACAAAAAAAGTGTATGTTCCTGGGAAAAAACTTCTGATGACGTCAGTTTCGCCATTTTCCAGATTTCGAAAAAAAAAACAATTCTAGCGTAAAATGTACCTTAGTGCACCCCAAATTAAACCACGTAAACGATTTTGTCTTAACTTTTTTCATTCTCTAGATATAGTCCCAAGACGTCAACTTTGGGACACCCTGTACAGGGTGAGGTAAAAATATATACAAAGAAATTAAGTTTCCTTTAATAATTTCTTCATAATAAATATTTTTATATCACTCTAGACGCATGTTTAAAGGCCTTAAAGATATGTACAATTTGATGTGCCCAACATAGTCGTTGCTCTAAAAATAAGAAAGTTACTAGCCTGGGGAGATTTAAGTGGTGCACTCTGTAGATCACATTTCCGGAAATGTTTCCTAATAGAGCTAGGACACGCTGTATATTATGGTATAACTAAATCTAATCCGAATTTGCCTAACTTAAAAATAAGAGTTGGTCTTTTATTAGTAAGAGTGGTTTGAGTCCACAAAAATACTCTTAGATGGATACGAGGATGGATGTATACTTCAATATACATATATTATAAAGTATTGGTAGATTTGGGGACTCTGTGGCAACTGGTAGGTATACATTTTTAACACTTAATGAAATGATTACTAAGATAAATTTAAAAATAATTTTTATTCGCGATAGGATGTATAATTTTATTCCTATTTTTAGGTTTGTTGTACTTAGGTTAAGTCTGGTAAATAGCATTTTAAATGAAATAACAATGTTTACTAGTCTCTATTTTATTTCAGTTGTAGCTAAATCAAATGAAAATGACATGTTTAAAAAATCAGGGCCGTACTGAGAAAATTTAAAAAATTTACTTGATTACTATACACTATACATAGATTACATTTCCGGAAATGTTTATTAACAGACTAGGTAGGGCGAGGGCCCTATGAAGGTAGTGTCGTATGGTAGGTTAGTAGATATCGTTGTCGCCTGGTATACCGTGGCCACGAGAACTGACCCAGATTTATAGCTTCTTTGTTTATGAACCAACTATTTTGAAATTTGGAACATGTATACAAGACGCATACGGTCAAAATAATATTAAATTGGATTTTTTAAATGGAACACCCTGCATATTTTATTATATTTGGAATCTACAGACTAAATTCTGGCTGATCACGTTGCGAAATTTTCATTTATTTTTCTGAAAAAACAACTTGAAAATTTGAAAATTTTGCCCCTTGTTTTCAAGATATAATGAAAATCGGCACTGTTAACATAGACGTAAAATATCACATTTTGACGTATTTGAAGACTTTTATGGACTTCCGATATAGCCGGAAGTAACACCATTTCTTGATTATAAATGGAATACCCTGTATATTATTGCATTTTCATAGTCTGAATAGGTCTGAACTATTTTGGTGAGTTTTTTTTGCGCTACTTTGATTTTTTTTAGAGCCGAGGTTTGTTTCGGATCTAGAGTGCTGCGATTAATTTAAAATCATCATAAATGACATACAAAATAATGGGAAAATACAAATTTGACTGTTAACCAACAAATTCAATAGCTAGGTACAGGGTGATTCACTGAGATTTCCCACCCCTATTATTTCTTTTAATTTTATAACATAGATACTTTACAGAAACCATACTCGTTCAATAGTGTTTAAACTAAATTATTAAATTAAATTCAATTAAATTTGTATCCCCGAGTTGTTAAATAAATAAACTAAACACCACAAGTAATGCGACCCGGTCTTTTTATCATTCAAGAGACCTTGTTCGGAAGAGAGCTACATATTTAAAGACAACGGATGCTCACCCAATATTCTTATATAGTGAAAGTAATCTCTCTCACAGTTAATTCCACTGCCACGACCAGGAATCGAACCAGGAACTTTTGGATGAGAGCCAAGTGACTCGACCACCAGACGTCTCATTAGATATAGTTTGTGCAATAATTGCGACTTACTAAACTAGAGAAGCTACAGAATTAATTAACTAGTATTATTAGGTATTTTAGAAAATTTAAAATATCAGAGAATGTTTTCTGATTTTTAACTGAAAACATAACAAGATTAACTTGCCGCTGTGAAATTTTTCATCCGACGTTTCTTCTCGGCAAGGCCATCCTCATTTATTTTAATTTAACAAGGATATGAATGTTTGATTTTGTTTATTGCACCTTATCACTTTTGTAATTATTATATCAATAATCCTTTTCCCCACTTATGCAAATATTTCAGTTGCGCACTCACAAATTACTTCTTCCATTATTTCACATATCCACAGTTCTTAAACTTAAACTTCTAATTATAGATACCTAATGCCTGTGGATGGTAGAAAGTAAAATAATCTCCGTCTGATGTCAAAAGAAACATGATCTATTTGTCATATAATTTATATTACTGGAGTAGCGTACCTGCCTCTCACCCAAAAGTCCCGGGTTCGATTCCTGGACGTGGCAATGGAAAATACTGTGGGAGGGATTTTTCCATACAAGGTTCTTCTGGAGCCTTCCGGGATAAAGGGGGTCGTAATTACATGTGGTGTTATTATTATTATTATTATAAAATTTATTAAAGAATCTAATGAGCTGCAAGTATTATATTATTTCTTTCTATCACTGAGCAGCTCTTATAGAAAAAAAATTAGATTCAAACTTTTAATTTTCTATACGTTTATTTCTACTTTCTACCACAAGGTAGAAAAATTATAGTAACAAGGAAATAAAAAAACATGCTGTTATAGTGAAATTTGTGCCCTTTACCTAATTAATGGCAATCAAAATATAGACTAAGCTGTATTTTATTACTTGTCCTCAAACCCACCATTGTATATATAATAAGGCAGTGTTTTTGAGGACTGTCCCTAAAGCCACCGTTAGATGACTGATTCTTACCAGGACGGTCCTCAAAAGCACCAAATGTCCTCAAAGATACCCTTCTGTCCCACAAAATGTCCTCAAAGCTACCCTTTGACATATATATATATATATATATATATATATATACATCATTCTATCAATCCTGAATCACCAGATAATCCATACTATCCTGAACCACCTATTTATAGAAGAGGTAGATAAGAAATATTTGTATATATTGGCGTATGTATGGGGTCGGACAACCTATTTTGTAAAGTATACTTTCATATTTTTATAAATAAACATAGCTGTATATATACATATTTATGATGCAATCCTGAATCAGTATACTAATAAGATTAACCTGAGCCACTGTATACGGTAATACATAATTCAATGACATATCCTGAACCATTTCAACGTTGCCAATTTTACACTAAACTATAAGCTACCTGCTTGCCTTTATTTTCAGGGGTCATAACTCAGCATAGAGAATTTGTATTATTCTTAAGTGCGAGTACCTTTTCGTAAACGATATGGACACATTTTGGATAGTTAAATTCTAAAAGGCTAGAGTAAATAATAATATTTTTTTAGGTTTGAGGTTTGAAATTAATATCCATTTTTTTTTGTTAATAACTTGCTATTTATTTGAAAGAGCACTATCTTGTTTATTTTTAAAAGGTGTGCATTAGAAATTATTTTCTGACATATGGCAGACATTTCTATCTTAATTTTCCCTTTTCAATTTAAATATCAGTTTGCGGTTTATGAGAAAATTTTTACTTCCAGGCCATTTTAATGATACCTGAGGTCGACTTTCTTAGAGAACAAAAAACTAAGATAAACATTAAAATAGTAAAATTTTCAATATTTTGGAAACAGTCGAATTTGTGAGGTAGTTACATCAAATATGCCTAGAATTTACATAGAATTCAAAAATGTTTAAAAAAAATGAGGTTTCCGTACAAAAGCATTAGTAACGCCGTAGCTCCTACATGGATTACTTGTATAGCTACCATTACAAAAATAATGCATTACTAAAAATAATAGTTGACAAAATACACAAAAAATTTAATTTATTTGAGCTTTAAATCAGTTAAACTCAGTTGTCAAACAGTTGCATTTATTTTAAATATTTATTAATCTGTAATTCAATTTTATTATATTTATATCGTGTGTCCCCCCGGATGGACTTAAACTAATCCGGCAAGTCCTATTATTAATAATTTTTCGAGAAAAAGTTATTCTCTATAAAATAATTGCTGAAAAGTCATTAGCAGTAACCAGTAATTTGTTTATTACCTGCAAGTGTACCGGGTTATCCAACGAAAAGGCCCACCCCTATATTTTGTTTATTTTTCGAGTTAGGAAAAAATGTTTCAAATAAAAGTTGTAGTGAATCAAATGAACTCATTTAAAACACCTGCAAAGAATATACAGGGTGTTCCTTAAAAGCGGGACAAACCTAACTTACATTTTTTTAAATGGAACACCCTATATTTTTTACATTTTTTAAATCTGTGTTTTTTGTGATTTTAAATATATATACACAGGGTGTTTGGGTAAAGGTATTCAGAAATCCAAAGGCACGTAGTACTCATCAAAATAAGCCAAAAAGTTCATATAAACTTTGTTCCAAAAATGGTTCCTAAGGGGGCTGTAGCCCCTTTAAGGGGCTTCTAAAAAAGAAAAAAGATCATTTTCGTACATATTTCGAGAACCGATCAAATTAACTAATAAAATTTGCTATGGTAGAATACTTTTCTATAGTATACATCATTTTGTATTAGAAATGAAACTAAATAAAATTATTTAAAAAGCATTGGTATTTTGCAGATGTGCATATTGTGCATACTAAATTTCAAATTCATTTATCTCAAAGACGGTTCAATTTATGAAGTTTTAGAAAGAGGATCTTTTTGAAGTAAAATTGCTTGAAATTTTGAAATTTTTTATCAGAATAGTGAAAAAATTAAGTGCAGAGAAAATAAGGGGGCGACATTCCTGACACACCCCCATGTAGGAACGCCCCTGAAGAATTTTGAAATTTAAGGTTTACCATTTTGTTAAGCACAAACAAGTATTCTACCATAGAAAATTTCATTAAAATATATTGATCGGCTCTCGAAATATGTGACAAAAACATCTTTTTTAGAAGCCCCTTAAAAGGACCGTTTTTGGAACAAAGTTTATATCAACTTTTTGGCTTATTTTGATGAGTACTACATGCCTTTGGATTTCTGAATACTTTTACCCAAACACCCTGTATATGTTGTATCTTATCTTTTACTGTTTTTTATTTATTGCAAATTTCGTGAACAATTTTCTTTCTGTTCTTATTTGGGATTTACGGCCACACTTCTGAACATTACCCAGATAATCTGAAAAATATCTGGATTATTTAAAAAATAACCTTTACGCCTGTGACTTTACGTCAAAGGAACAGTTAAAGGTTGGTTTTTTGACATAAAATATAATTAAAATAAAATAAAAACAATGATGTTTTGCAGACGTTTCGGAAACTTAATCTGTTTCCTTTTTCAATGCTAAGTAGTCTTTCTCTTGTGTAAAAACATCATTGTTTTTATTTTATTTTAATTATATTTTATGTCAAAAAACCAACCTTTAACTGTTCCTTTGACGTAAAGTCACAGGCGTAAAGGTTATTTTTTAAATAATCCAGATATTTTTCAGATTATCTGGGTAATGTTCAGAAGTGTGGCCGTAAATCCCAAATAAGAACAGAAAGAAAATACAGAAAGATGCCACAAATAACTTTTAGACAATATTCGTGAACAATATTATTTATACCACCAGCATCTGCATGCGTATCAATCAGGTTAGCCATGGATGAAAAACAATTAATTTGACGCTTCTGTAAGGCATAAGTGTCAAATTAATTGTTTTTCATTCATGGCTAACCTGATTGATAACCATGCAGATTGCAGATGCTGCTGGTATAAATAATATTGTTCACGAAATTTGGAATAAATAAAAAACAGTAAAATATAAGATACAACATATATACAGAGTGATTCATTGGTAAGTGTACATACTTTACCTGCATATGTAGGTTACTTGGGCGATTCCATATCACCTATGGTTAGTGATATGGAAGCAAATAGTGATAGACTGTATAAAAGCATTACAAAATTTGAAATTTAAAAAATGTCATAGTATTTCCGTAATATAGTAACTGACACGGCTTTATTTATATAATAACAGTTAAGTACCTACATATAATTTTTGTGAGTCAAATTGATTTTAAGTTATTATTAATTATAAAAATGAATCTTGCTACTGAAAACAATTTAGAAAATTTTAAATGCCGCTCGAGAAGCAACTTTGAGCTTACTTTCTTTAAAAATCGAAGGACAAACACGAGAAGGTATATATGAAATATTTTCTGTCAAACCGTTTTTTATTAACATTACTATATTAGTAAAGTGACATTTTCATATGGCAAAGTGCCACTTTATTAAACGATTTTGAATTTAGTAAAATAGCATATTATCAGTCAAAATGCGAAAAATAATATTAATTTGAAAAGTTATTGGTAACCAATGATTTCTCACTTGATTTATTGTAAATAAATATTGTTGGAAACTTTTTTCAAAAATGTCGTCGAAAACATATTTTCTCAGAGTTTCATATTTTTCTCGGAATACATATACCTAATTCCGATTTCAGCTTAATCAAGTACAATATGTATGTACGGGGTTTTCCACCGAAAATGATCACCCCGATAACTTTTTAATTTGTAATTTTAGAGAAAAAAGTTTCAAGTAAAAGTTGTAGGACATGTTAAGGGTTTAAAAATCCCATTTTGACAATTGAACATCGTATTTGCGATCTACCGATACAAGTTATGTTTTTTGTAAATGGAACACCCTGTATTTTTTTATATTTTCGGATTCTATACGTTTTTCTGATTTGAACCATATAAATATGTCATATGTTTGCTCCGGTAGATATTAAAATATTAATTTTTTGGGAAAGCAAAACTAGCCTTCTACTGTCTTCATATACAGGGTGACCATGAAAAAAGTGCAATGCATAATGCCACAAGGTAGAGGAGCGTAAAATAATGAAAAAAGTTCGTATACACTTAGGTCCTAATTCCTTTCGTTTTCGGGATAGAGCGTGTTAAAAATTTTTTAAAAATATTATTTTTTTTCTTATTTCTCAATTTCTTTTCGTTTTTTTCAACGTTTTTTCACAATGAAAAATTTACTTTCGATTTAATTTAATAAAATATCCATGTTCTCTTAAATAACTAATGAAACAATGGAAACCAAATTGATTGACGACATCTCTGAAATATCCCGGGATTATTACGAAACCGATCAGCAATAACTCTGTTCCATAAATGCTCTTCATTGTTTATTTCTTCGGAATATACTTCATTTTTCATAAACCCCCAAAATGAAAAATCGAGGGGAAAATTTTTCATTGTGAAAAAACGTTGAAAAAAAAACGAAAAGAAATTGAGAAATAAGAAATAAATAATATTTAAAAAATTTTTTTAACACGATCTATCTTGAAAACGAAAGGAATTAGGAAACAATTTTATTTTCTAACGTTTCGGTTTTTATTAACAATCATCAGAGAAAATTTATTTTTCATTTGTTTATTTGAAATATTTAACAAATACTATTACATTTTTTATTGTTGGTACGCTGCTTCGAGTGTTAAAGGCAAGTGTTAAATATTTCAAACAAACAAATGAAAAATAAATTTTCTCTGATGATGGTTAATAAAAACCGAAACGTTAGAAAATAAAATTGTTTATAATTGTGACCGATATTCCCAAGAAAATCTAACTAGTATTTAAATTCAACGGTCAGGAAAAAATAAAAATTTATACGTTATATTTTTATAATACTGGCATATATTTGCAAGATTTATTATTATTTGCGTTAGTTTATGCCAAAAATATCAAACTATAGAAATACAGCTTAATAGTGATATATTATATTCCTTTAAAATTTAAATACCCAAGTGCCTCGGTCTTTCTGTAAAATGGTAACAAACACTTGACAACAATAAAAATGTTTTGTCTGTGAGAAACATGTGCAAGAAGTTTAACCATTGTAACCATTGACCTTTACTTTATTTCAGCCTCTTATTCTTAAAAAATAAATAGACCAAATGTTCAGAGAAAAATCACAATGTGTAAGTAAAAAATGTTGATTAGGGGTTTAGAATTTGTTTGGCAATCAACACGTGATAGTTTATTAAACTAACAGTCTGTGTTGTTCTCTCTTTAGGGTAAGATATACCGAGTAAATAAATCTTTTGGACCTCAGTGATTGATATTAGTGGGTGCGTTAGAGTGCGTTATTATCTCGCTTTTTATACAATCATGTCCCTTAGAACGAGAAAAATTATGTGTTTAGCCAAACAAAATAAAATAAGTGTGTCGGAGCTCACATCTCCGAGAAATTATTTTCCAAACAATGTTTCTTCGGATAATAAACATCAGGTAGGTAAATATTTTTGTATTTTCGTATTCTATTAAGTATACTCATATTAATTCATTAATTTTTTATACATTCTAATTATTTAACATTTTATGTATAGAGCATTTCAATCAAAGAGTTTCTGAACAAAAGTCACACTAATATCTTCAACACTTACTTGAGTAACCCTTTCATGAAGAATTTCACAGTAGTCGGGCAAGGAAATTTGGAACCTCGAAAAAATTCCAAACTTTCTGAAAGTTTCAGGAAATTGTCTTTATTAGTAATATATTGCTATATTAAAAGTCTCAAAAAATCCACTTTGAGCGTTAGCCACCATATTGAAATAATGGTGACCAAACATAGCAATAGAAAATATTTATTATCTTACTTGTTTTTTAACTAATTTTAAGAATTCAAAAAAGAAAATATCCATACCTATAGGTACTATCAGATGACGACATTTTTATTACATTTTTGAAAGACCCTTTAACATGCCTTATATTGAACTATAATTAGACATTAGCTCTTTCTAAGAGAATTTTCTCAAACTAGAAAATTAAGAAAAATATTGAAAAACATCTTGAATAAAATTTGTAGAGGTAACATTTCTGAATAATACAGTTTTTTTCAGATTTGTGATTATTGAAAAATTAAGGGAGTTATGAATTTTCAAAGATAAGCGCGTGCGCGTAAAGTATATAAAATGTACCTCTTACAAAAACGCAATTTTCTTTAAAATCGAATTTATTCTCAGTTCCAAACCTAAAAGATTTCTGATCCAACTCAGGTACGGCTGATCATTTATATCTTTACACCCCCCCTTAACTTTGTTATTTTTGGAAATACAAAAACAGTGTAAAGACAGAGGTTTTAGTTATTTTTACGTAGATTTTAAATATGATATCAGAGAAACAATTCAGTAAGGCCAAAAAAAGTTATAATACAAACTTGTGCTTTTTGTTTGATAACATGCTGTATGTATTTGCGGAATACGGAAGAGCATGAAAATAGCTTCTCAAAAATATATAACACTGTTTTATCTTTTGCGGTTTTTGAACTATTTACATACATACAGCGTGTTACTATAAAAAAAATACAAGTTTGTATTATAAGTGTTTTTAGCAATTGTTTTTCTGATATCGTATTTAAAATCTACGCAAAAATAACTAAAACTTCTGTCTTTACACTTTTTTCTTTTTCCAAAACTAACAAAGTTAAGGGGGGTGTAAAAATAAAAATGAACACCCTGTACCTCAGATGTAGCAGCACTATACTGCTGCACTGTAGTTTGATGTATGTGTGTATTATTTCCTACATTTTGTATGTAGCACCATGAGATGAGTATTTAAACGCTTCTTAACAGTAAAATATACACCAACGGTCTTCCATTTTTTAAACACGCAGGTCCGATTAATATTAGATGTAAAAAATTTGAAGGAATTTCCAGAAACCTAAACAAATAATCAGAAAGAAATCCAAAACTAGAACACTCTATCAAATAATATTAACCAAGAAATAGATATTATTAATATTAGATGTAAAAAGAATAAAAGGCATCTCTAGGGAAAAAAAATAATAAGAATGGAAACTAAATAACACTAGATCAAATTTCAACCAAGAAGTTTCCCCTAAAAAGAAAAATTTTGTTAATTATTATTTTACTAACACTATATTATAATAATATAATAATATAGAGTATGTCGCCGTTTTACAAGAGGGAAAATTTAATTATTTTTGGTATTACGAAACATTTGATTCTTAAAACACAGAGTCAAGTATTAGTGGAGTAAATAGAAGTTTTCACTTCGGAAAAATTCCGGGAAGCGGCCATTTGAAGGTCAATTTTGTTTCTTTTAATATAAATCCCTATTTTTTTACAGATTCATATTTAGCGCTAAAAAATAAACAGCTTTTGTTACTACCATTTTTCTAATTCAACTCATTGTTTGTGAGTAATTAAGCAATGAAAATAGAGGTTTACATTAAAAAAAAACGAAGTTGACCTTCACCATATTTAAAAAACTTATAGCCATTAGATCCCGCTTTGAAATGATGGAACTCATGTCTGAAACACTTTTTTCTAATTTGCGATTGTCAACTTAAACGCCCCATCCAGTATAAACTTACACTTTTTACGAAATATTGAAACTAATAAGTATTTTTCGGTAAATCGACTCGATATTAATGTTTCTAAAATTTTTATCCTGTTTAAAATATCGAAAACATATTCAAAATATTCACGTGGTACAGGGCCATGAGTCAAATTATAGTGCCTGAATAACAGAAAGAGATAGCATCATCTTCCCCGCACGCTCTGGGTCTGGGTCTAATTTAAAAATTAATTTATATCGTTCAATATAATTTGAATATGTATTGTGTTTAATAAAAATCTTTTATTTTGTGTAAACCATTTTTACTTTTTGTATCGAGATACGTATATTATTTTTTTGAGACCAATACCATATTGAATAAGTTGATCTGAGCGCAATTTGTTTAAAATTTATCTAGTTACGTAATTATTAATATATAGATATATATTCTAGGTTTTTTCTTGACCGTTGATATTAATACAAGTATTATTTTTCTTGGGTATATCGGTCATATATATAAACAAATTTATTTATTATTTTTTTTCTAACGTTTCGGTTTATTTATAACCATCATCAGAGAATTATTATTTTGTGTTTGCTTGATCTTAATTTAAACTACATTTTTTAATGTGATGTATTGAGTGTCTTAAAGTGCCTTTAAGACACTCAATACATCACATTAAAAAATGTAGTTTAAATTAAGATCAAGCAAACACAAAATAATAATTCTCTGATGATGGTTATAAATAAACCGAAACGTTAGAAAAAAAAAAAAAAAATAAATTTGTTTATATACAGTAAATTCACTTTTGAACCAAAGCAGTTTGTGAGTGAATAGGAGATAGCAGTAAAGCGAGAGCACTACACATGCGTGACTGCATGTCGATCTCAGAATGTTAGCGCTCTCGCTTTATTCTCTCCTATTCACTCACAAAGTGCTTTGGTTGAAAAGTGAATTTACTGTATATGACCGATATACCCAAGAAAAATAATACTTGTAGTAATTATTAATGAAATTTTTATCGAAAAGTAGGCCATATTGGATCAGCCATTTTGACTAAACTTTTTTTGACATCATAATCTGTTTTAGCGACCTCGAAAACCCCTAATATGTCAATTAGAATTAAATTGCCTTAAACTTACTCAACTTATAATAATTTTGATTAAAAAGAAAAGTTTTTTTGTTTAAATAATTAATAAACAATTTCCTCACAATTATATGTTTATAACTTTTTATTTTAAGCTATGTAAAAGTGATATCAAAAGGTTTTAGGAAAATCGAAGCTTCCCGTAATTATTCCGAAACAATGCATATTTTCAACCTCTATTGACTCCACTATATGCTGATTTTTAGCTTTATACAAAAATGTCAAAGAAATAAAAGATTCTGATTGTTTTAAAACTACCAAATACGTGATAAAAACGTCGACGGATATATATTTTTTTATTTTCACTTAAAAATGGTGATCCGACCATAGCTTAGTGGGAATATAAAAATTTTATACTTTTAATATTCAATTATTGTTAACATGATCAATAACTTGACATTTTGACGGTTCGGACACTGAAATTATAATAATTACCCTATATGGATCACCATTTTTAAGTGATAATTAAAAAAACTGTCCGTCGACGTTTCCATCACGGATTTCGTGGATTTAAAACAATTAAAATACTGTATTCCTTTGACATTTTTGCATAAAACTAAACATCAGGGTACTTTATTCTTGTATTATTTTCACATTATTGCTTGTTAATAACATAACATTTCATGTACAGGGTACATGAAATGTTATTTTTATCAGTGGCATTCTTATTTAACTGAAGGAAAACTTTTTATGAAGAAACAAATTTTTATTTTTTGAATATTTGCTGCGTACATAGTTAAGTGCTGACAAGTATATTTCTTAATATCAAAATTAAAGAAGTTTTCCCTCTTGTAAACTCAATCCGGGGACATACTGTATATTCAATGTAAAATATTAGTAGAACTAATAATCCAAATATAAATAAAACTATCTCGAATCAAATTCGGAAATTTGTCAACGTAAACACGAACACGTTAAGCAAACACTCTGACCTAGCCGTAAACTGCATAGGTATAAAGTAAAACTCGCGCGCTGTTTATCTTTAAAAATTCATGACTCCGTTAATTTTTGAACAATCACAAATCTGAAAAAACTGCATTATTTAGAATTGTTTTCTCTACAAATTTAATTTGAGACATTTTTCAAAATTATTTTTAATTTTCAAGCAAATTGAGGGAAATCGCTTAGGAAGAACTAATGTCTAAATATTTTTCAATATAAAATACGTTAACGGTTCGTTTTAAAAATGAATAAAAATGTCGTCATATGCTATGGTATTATGTGGTTATTTTCTTTCTCGAATTTTCAAAATTTATTGAAAAACAAGTGAGATAATAAATATTTTCTATTGCTATGCTTGATACCATTTTTACAATATGGCGGCTAACGCACAAGGTGGATTTAATATAATAAATAATAATATATAATAATATATAATAATAATAATAATATAATATAGAACATTTCCTGAAAAAACTGCATTATTTAGAATTGTTTTTTCTACAAATTTAATTTGAGACATTTTTCAAAATTATTTTTAATTTTCAAGCAAATTGAGGGAAATCGCTTAAGAAGAACTAATGTCTAAATATTTTTCAATATAAAATACGTTAACGGTTCGTTTTAAAAATGAATAAAAATGTCGTCATATGCTATGGTATTATGTGGTTATTTTCTTTCTCGAATTTTCAAAATTTATTGAAAAACAAGTGAGATAATAAATATTTTCTATTGCTATGCTTGATTACCATTTTTACAATATGGCGGCTAACGCACAAGGTGGATTTAATATAATAAATAATAATATATAATAATAATAATAATATAATATAGAACATTTCCTGAAAATTTCAGAAAATTCGGAATTTTTTCTAGGTTCTTATGGGCTATGCTTATTTCGTTACCCGACTACAGTCAACATCGGTCAGTACGCTTCTGTTTAAGCAATTTTAGTTGAAATTGTTTAAAAAGGTGTTAACTAATGTTGTCTAAAAGTTATTTGTGGCATCGTTTAATTTTCTTTCTCTTCTTATTTGGTACTTATTACCATATTCTTGAATACTTTGAATTCCCGGATAACCTGAATTTTTTTTTAAAGTAACGTGAAAATATTGCGTAATTTCACGATTTATACATATAAAAAAGAATCTTAGCACTTAGGAAGAAAACAGTTGAGTTTTCGAAACGTCTGCGAAATATCATTATTTTATCTTTATTTTATTTATATTCTGCTACTGTAAACCAACATTTAACTGTTCCTTTGACGTAAAGTCAGAGGCGTAAGGCGTAAGTAAAGGTTATTTAAAAAAAAAGCCAGATATTTTCTAGATTATCAAGGACTTCAAAATATTCAAGAATGTGGTAATAAATTCCAAATAAGGAAAGAAAGAAACAGGTGTTAATTAATCAAGCTATAATATTATCTTTTAGGAATCAGGAACCAAACCAAATCTGGCCATTGCGTATGAAGATGCCTCAAAAAATGTAAACATTATATCGAATGTAGTCATTATTCCATCAGCTACAGTACCTAAAGAAGAAAAAAATGCAATTGAAAATGCAACAGAAATTAGAAAAAATTACGGCGAAGCTAGTATATTGTTTAACTTTGATAATGGAACAAATTCATCGCAGGTCGTTTCAGAGACAAGTCATGGTAGCTGCAATACTAGTAAAAAAGATCCCTACAATTTTCCTTCAGACACTGAAGACGAGGTAAATATATATTCTTATTCAGGAAATGCAATGGGTTTAATTATTTAAATAATAGTGGAAATACTTTTTAAAAACTTTTATTTTTTTTAGGATTCAGAACCCAAACCGGATATTTTCATTCCAGTGTTTTTACCCACAGTTCTTCGGGAAATTTCGGCTTATCAAATAAAAGGAGAGGCTACAATCGAAACTGATCAACAGGAACAATCAAAAGAATTTGCCGAAACTAGGTCACCGGAGATAATTGCAGGAACAAGTTATGAAAGCAGCAATGATGATAGTATTAATGACCCTAACTATTTTCCTTCGGAAACCGAAGACGAGGTAAATATGTGCTTATTCAAAAAAAGCAATATTTTTGAAAAATATTTATTTTTTTAGGATTCTGAAACTAAATCGGATATAAGTAATGATAATAGGAGCAGCAATCCTAACTATTTTCCTTTGGAGGCGGAAGACAAGGTAAATAAGATATTTTTGATGAAGGAGTGGGATTAAGTAATTTATTGCTAATAGTGCGGCAGCATAGGATATTTCAACATATTGTGCACTTTTTGATAAAAGCACCAAATATGGCACAGAGGTAGACCGATGTAATATGAACAATTTTGGATGTGGAGCCATCGGCCAACTGCCCCCTGGCGGCCATTTTCCAAAGTGGCTGCCAGTGGACACCTGAAAGACAACAGAAGTTAGATTTGCTGCTGAAGGTATTAGTGAATGTTTATTGAATGTTTTGAATGAGAGATAGTTTGTAGGTTATATACAGGGTGAGTCAATAGTGCGTATTTCTTCTATATCTCCTGTCTCCTTAGAGATAGAGACATGGTTCAAAATTTTAATTAAATTGTGAGAAAAAGTACATTTTTTTTTAATTATTATCAATTATACAGGGCGATCCGTTAAAGTGGTAGATGAAAGAATATACAGTGTGTCTCACTTTTCACCACAACGCCCCAATATCTAGGCCATTTGTTGATCGATTTAGATCAAATTTGGTATACTTCTTTTCTTTCAGATTGTGTTTAAAAAGTTATTAATAAAAAATTTTTTCAAAATTAAATACGCCTACTATGATCAAAAGAAATTGGCAAAAATTAGGAATTTATATTAGCGATTGAGATAGGGTTTTTGTTTTTACAGATTCTTGTTCAGCATGACCTAAAACGCCTGTATACCAAATTTCGTTAAAAAATATTCATTCCTTCACAAAAAAAAAAAGTAATAAAAACCTAAGATTTCAATAATAATCACCCTACTATTCCAGTTATTTATTGTCGGATATTTACATAACTTGGTAGTTGGGTGATATAATGACGCTAATTAAGCATTAGGACACTTTTTTTAGAAAATATCAAATAACTCAACTTTTATTAATAAATAACTGGAATAGTAGGGTGATTATTTTTGAAATCTTAGATTTGTATTACTTTTTTTTTGTGTATACAGGCGTTTTAGGTCATGCTGAACAAGAATCTGTAAAAACAAGAATCTGTAAAAACAAAAACCCTATCTCAATCGCTAATATAAATTCATAATTTTTGCCAATATCTTTTGATCATAGTAGGCGTATTTAATTTTGAAAACATTTTTTATTAATAACTTTTTAAACACAATCTGAAAGAAAAGAAGTATACCAAATTTGATCTAAATCGATCAACAAATGGCCTAGATATTGGGGTGTAGTGGTGAAAAGTGAGACACACTGTATATTTTTTAAATGGAATGACCCAATTTTTTTTATTATATTTGAATACCACTATGATGGCCTATTCAGCTCTAAAATATTTTTAAAATTTGTTGGATGGTTAATGAAATAAAAAATATTTTTATGGAAAACTGACGTTTGTAGGTATCAATTTGAAAATTGATTTTGGACTTATTTTTGGAGAGTAATTTTTTTCTTTGACATGGTGGTAGTGTATGCCATACTTTAACTATTAGCTGATGTAGAAAAATTGTGTAATATTTCCTTTGAAATTATTTCATAGAAACAAAGACATTTAACGTCATTTAATTTTAGATATTTTCAATATTGTTGCAAACCTCCTAGTTTTCACTAAAAAATGAATTTTACGAAGCAGGAATTAATTGGTATGATGTATACCCTTGGTGAAAGTGACAGAAATTGTTTTTTGGCCACCAGAATTTACGCTCAAAAGTATCCTCACAGAACCCATCCACAAGAAGCATCTTCCAAAAGTTAAAAAAACGGATTTGAAGAAACAGGTGAGATATCCTATAAAAAAGTCGTTATCTTCATTTGTAGTACTTTTTCTACGATGGACTTTTTTATAAGAAATGTCACCTATTTCTTCAAATCTGTTTTTAAACTTTTGGAAGATGCTTCTTGTGGATGGGTTCTGTGAGAATACTTTTGAGCGTAAGTTCTGGAGGCCAAAAAACAATTTCTGTCATTAATTCATGTTTCGTAAAATTCATTTTTTAGTGAAAACTAAAGAAAATTGAAAGTAACTGAAATTAAATGTCTTCGTTTCTATGAAATAATTTCAAAGGTAGGTACGTTGACTTTTCTGAATAAAACATACCTATTTACACCTAAACAACTACATCTAGAAAATTATTCATTTTAGGTATAGGACATATCATATCAAAATTGCAGAGAAATTAAAATTACACAATTTTTTACAAAAATATATAGGCGTTCCATTTGAAAGAGTAGAATTTTGGTAGTTTGAATATTTATAAGTTAGCAGTGCGCTTATGAACACCTTGTATGAAAGAAATATTTTTTACATCAGCTAATAGTTAATGGCATACACTACTACCATGTCAAAGAAAAAAAATTACTCTCCAAAAATAAGTCCAAAACCAATTTTCAAAATGATACCTGCAAACATCAACTTTCCGTAAAAATATTTTTTATTTCATTAACCATCCAACAAATTTTAAAAATATTTTACCGCTGAATAGGCCATCATAGTGGTATTCAAACATAATAAAAAAATTGGCTAATTCCATTTTAAAAAATATATGTATATTCTTTCATCTACCACTTTACGGATCGCCCTGTATAATTGATAATAATTTAAAAAAATGTACTTTTTCTCACAATTTAATTAAAATTTTGAACCATGCCTCTATCTCTAACGAGACAGGGGATACAAAAGAAATACGCACTATTGACTCACCCTGTACAGGGTGTCCCAAATTGCTTGATTTTGGCTGGTTTTCCTATTTCTAGACCAGGTAGAGAAAAACTGACATATGAGTCTAGAGGTCGATATTTGTAAAACGCCGATTGGTGAAAACCACATTTCGATATCTCTAGCCGTTTCCAAGATATCGGCAAAAATTGACATTTTACAGATTCCGAAAAACTGTCAACTTTTTTATTTGTGGATATTTTTCAAACAGTAAAAACTTTCTACAGGCACTTTTTGACGTAGAATAAGGTGCATTTGTCAAAAAAAATATATCGCTTTTCGATTGTTTGATATCAAAGCTAACTTTGTGGAAACCATAGTTGGATTTGACTTTAGAAAATAGGAAAAAAATATAAGCTTTCTAAAAATATATATGCCAAGATATGTCTAGTCATCCTTGCTGCCAATATAACACATTTCTCTTTAAAAATTACATTTTTTAACATTAAAAAAAGTTTTTCGGAATCTGTAAAATGTCAATTTTTGCCGATATCTCGGAAACGGCTAGAGATATCGAAATGTGGTTTTCACCAATCGACGTTTCACAAAAATCGAGCTCTAGACTCATATGTCAGTTTTTCTCTACCTGGTCTGGAAATAGGAAAACCACCCAAAATCAAGCAATTTGGGACACCCTGTATATAACTTACGAACTATCTCTCATTCAAAACATTCAATAAACATTCACTAAAACCTTCAGCAGCAAATTTTATCTAACTTCTGTTGTCTTTCGGGTGTCCACTGGCAGCCATTTTGGAAAATGGCCGCCACGACCGCCAGGGGGCAGTTGGCCGATGGCTCCACATCCAAAATTGTTCATATTACATCGGTCTACCTCTGTGCCAAATTTGGTGCTTTTATCAAAAAGTGCACAATAGGTTAGCTAATCCGCTGTACTATAATTAGAATAATACTTCAAAATGTTCTTTTTCAGCATTCAGAACCGAAATCAAATATTGACGTTCCCATAATTTCGCAAAATTTTGATACTCAAATGGAAGTTGCGGTTGATCAACAGAATAATTTAGAAAAACTAGTTGAAAGCGAGGTGAGATTTTTGAAATTAAAATGTGTTTCGTTTTAAGTTTAAAGTCCGATTCATCTTCAGTCTTCGTTATAAATTTCACTTTTTTAAATATTATTTTTTATTCATGACTATAAAGCTTTTGGTCTTGTTTTATTTAACTACTTAAATAAAAAACTCCGTGACCGATTTTTTTCAAAACCATTGATGTAACATATTGTTTTATGTTACTCGATATAACGGCAACAGAATACTATTTTTTTTTCAAATTTATTTTTATTACAGGTGCACGTTGAACAGATAAAAAGAAAAAATTATAAAGATAAGAAGGATTTCTGTTTATTTTGCGATAAAGATGTATTCCACTTTGCTAGGCATTTATTTACTTGGCATTCAGCTGAACTTGATACCCAACGAATTTTGTCATTCCCTTCAAATTCACGGCAAAGAAGAGAAGCTTTATCTTTTTTAAGAAAGCAAGGAAACTTTGTTCAAAACAGAACCAACACCCAACTCCGACCAGTCAAAAGAGTTCCTAGTACTAGTACTAGCGGAAAATCGACGGACGATTATCTTCCTTGTGCACATTGCCTTGGATTTTATAAAAAACGGTTTCTGTTTAGGCATACAAAGCGTTGCCCTAAAAATTCCGATTCAGGCAAAAATAAGCGACAAACCTCACAAAGTGATGGTCATACCACACTGTTGTTGGGTAGTTTAATAAAGCACGATACGCTACTGAAAAAAGTACTGTGGCCGCGGATGAGAGCTGATGAAATTAACATGATTGTTAAAAAAGATTTCCTTATATGCAACTATGGGTACTCTTACTTAAAAGGTCGGAGGAGCAAGGGAAATTTAGACGTAGTAAGGCAAGATATGAGACGGTTAGCGAAGCTGCTGCGATTGGCCCGAATGAAAAATGAATCAATTAAGGACCTAATTGATTTACTCCGTCCACGTCATTTCAAGCTCATCATTGATCAAGTTAATGAAATAGCTTGTTATAATCATGAGACAGATACATATCATTCTCCAACTTTGGCCATGAACTTTGGAACACTTTTAAAAAAATGCTGTGACCTAGCTTTTATTCATCTGGTACAAATTCCGAATACCAACGAACAAAGAAAAGAAGCAAATATTTTGAAAACCCTTATAGAATCACAGTGGTCTAACGAAATATCGGCACAAGCTGCATCGAATTTAAATGAGAAGACATGGAATAAAAATGAACTGGTACCCCTTACTGCAGATTTGAAAAAATTAAATGACTTTTTAGAAAAAATGGCCCAAGAAAGTTATGATAAGTTGCAAGAAAACATAAACGACCAATCAGCGTACAACAGCTTAAAAGAAGTACTTTATTGTCAAATAATTCTGTTGAACAGGAGGAGACCGGCGGAAGTTGCACAAGTCAAAATTCAAACGTACAACTCTATTGATTTAGATGTAAATAAACAGGGGGAATTTCAAAGCTGCCTAACAGAAACTGAAAAAATACTTTTAAAATCATACAGTCGTTTTGTAATTAGAGGCAAAAGAGGCCGAGGTGTACCTGTCTTGCTCTCCCCTGATATGAGGAAGAATTTTGATTTTTTAATTGGAATTCGAGACAAGTTTACTACAAATAACGATTATGTTTTTCACACTGCTGGGACGAATTTTCTTGATGGCACGAAGACTTTACAGAAATACGTAAAAAAATGTGGTATACAAAACGTTCAAAGTATTACTGCAACAAATTTAAGGAAACACCTTGCCACTGTAACACAGTTACTTAATTTTTCAAAAAAAGATTTAGAACAGTTATCTAATTTTATGGGGCACACTTTGAATACTCATTGTAATTTTTATAGATTGCCGGATAGCTTGTACCAAACGGCAAAAGTATCCAAACTTCTACTTCTAATGTCGCATGGGGGAGCAGAGCAATTTAAGGGGATGCACCTTGATGACATTAATATCGACTTAGATTTGATAAACGACAAAACGACGATGGAACAGCTTGCCCAAGAGTATGATGAATCTGAGAGCCAAAATCCGACGGAAAATGAGCCAGTTCAAATTGAAGAGAACCGTTTAAATAAAGAACATAAAATAAATAAAAGGGTTGTACAAAAACAAAAAATCTCTTGGAGTAGCAATGAGAAAAAGATCATTGCATCGTATTTTGCAGAGAACATTAAAAACAAACGGGCTCCTAAGAGGCATGAAGTTGATAAACTTGTCGAGACTTATCCCGATATTTTTGGAGGTAAACCATGGACGTCAATTAAGGCTGTTGTATACAATATTTATACTGGAAAATTAAAAATTGTGCGTTAATTTCTTGTATGCCTTAATATTTTTGTATTTAAATATTCTCTTCACTTCTCTATCACTTAAATTTTGTGTTTGCTATCTTATGTTATTACTATTTTCTATTTTAGTGGAATAAGTATTGTTTTTTGTAATTTTAGCAAAGTAAGTAGGTCGCTGTCACATATTCCATATACAGTATGTCCACAGTTAGAGTGTATAAGATGGTAAACTTTTATTTCTCATTTTACGTGGAAAACTGATTCTTCATATAAAGTTTTGATTTTGTTAAAAAATATGATTGCCATGGAGTAAGTTAACATATCATGTAGGTACAGGGTGTTCAGAAAATAAAAAATCTGAAAATTATTTAAGAGTAAACTATGTTCAATTATAACGGTATGAAAAGTTGCTTAGAATTAAAATTTGTCAGAATTCCAATTTGTGGATAAATATGCCTAATTCGACTTTTTAAAAAATTTTACAGAAGTATCAAGTGGCATAAAAGTTAAAAACTGTATAACTGAGGAGTTGGCTTGTGGTTGACAGTGACATTTATTTATCCTCGATTTGTCATTTTACTGACCATCATTTTCTACTTCATTATTAATACTAATATATAATAACTATTGTGAAAAGTCGAATTAGGCAGATTTATCCACAAATTGGAATTTGGAATTTTCATATCGTTAAAATTAAAAGTGGTTTACTCTTACATTATTTTCAGATTTTTTTATTACTGAACCGTGTACATGATATATTAACTTACATGGCAATCATAATTTTAACAAAAGCAAAACTATTTATGAAGAATAAGTTTTCCGTGTAAAATGAGAAATAAAAAAGTTTACCCTTTTATCCCTTCTAACTGTGGGGACAGATAATAAATATTAAATTTTTAATGCACATTTTTTTTCTTATCTTTTATATTCAGTAATTTAATAGATTTCTCCCTTGTTTACTAGATTTCTCAATTATTGTGGTATATATAAGATTATTGTCCTCGTTGAATAAATTTCATTGTTTATTGTTATTATTGACTATTTGTCTTCATAAATTTGTAGGTCAATAAAGCTTAAATCTATATATACATAAATATTTATTCTACCTGGTATCCTCTAAAATCAACCCAATAAGAATACGTATTAATTTAGTTCATTAACTAATATTAACTATACCTACTTTCAATTTTTAATATTTCAAACACAGTAAAATTTAACATTACTAATAATAAATATTAATTTATTTTTTTAAGAAAAGCAAGCATTTTTAACAAAAAGTCATTGCAAGAGAAAAGAATACACAAAACTAGAGATTGTGGTTTTAAATATTGTGATAAAAAATTTTATAATAAAATTCCAAGGTGGGTAGTGTACAATAAAAATTGCCAAAGGTGAAGTATAAACAGTTAATAAAACAGTTTTTAAATTTTAATATTAAGAGTTAATATAATATTAAGAATTCTAAATTAATGGATAATGTAAGTTAAATATACAGTGTGATCCATTTGAAATAGGAGCACCTCTGGAAGATCCATGTTTTTCAACCGATTCGCATTTTTTTTTATACATAGAGCATTCTACTTCGGCACAAATTTTCATAAATTAATTTTCATTTTTAAGGCATTCTCTGATTATTTTTCGATGTCGAAAATCTTCACCACTGGATTATCAAAATTTCATTGAAATATTATTTAATAATAAAAAAGTTATAAGAAAATGAATTTTCAAAAACGTACAACGAATTAGTCCGAAAAATGACTCCCAATAACGTATGGTTACCATGACAACCAAAAATTTTCAAATAATTGTTAATTCTAAAAGCCACTAAATAAGAGAGAAAAACAATTCATTTATTTAAGTACCATAAAACATTTTTAAAAACCAAACAAAATGAAACGAAACAGTAAACTAAACAATTTAACGAATTAAGTAACTCAGGTACAGGGTTTTCCCTTATAATTAGCCACCCCCCCTACAGAATTTATTTGATGGAATACAGAAAAATTTTATATACAAAACTTGCAGTATTTTTTCTAAATTTTAATAATCTGTCACTAAAACAAACAAGTGACAATCGCAAAATAGCAAAACTCTATAAACTTAGGGGTTTTGATGGAACACCCTATATATTATATTTTCGAAATCCTTATAATTTCCTGACTACAAAAATTGTACTACAGTGCCAAAAAGTCTGCACCATATGGGAAATTATTTTGTTGTTGACTTTCAGAAAAATTTTATACTTGATAAAAGTTTGTGCATGGTCTCAAACGAGTAAGTGTCTACTAAAGTTTGTGTTAGTCCGGACGCTTAGGTCGGAAAATCAAATTATTTAAATTTTCAAGAATAAACTACTCTTAATTTTAAAGATATCGAAAAATGTTATTTGAAAAAGTTGTTTATAATGCAAAGTTACATCTAAATGTTAAATTTAGTTGCTTAATTCGAAAAATGAAATTTTCCACCGTTTTAACGCATAAATTATGAACTATATTTTTAAACATTTTTCTTTTCCCAGAAATACTGTCAAAATAATAATTTTAACTTAAGCCATGTATTACAGTACACTTTGATGAACTCTTAGCCATACTTTTTTGGCCAAATAAATATTTTGTAAAAAAAATGCTGCATTTCTTGGTGCAAAGTTGTTCTAGTTTGTTCCAGTATTGATTTTTTTGAACAGAACTTTTCGAAAAAACTTCATTCAACTCTCAAAAATCAAAAACATTTCCCTAAAATAAATACAGGTCAAAGAAATTTCCATATACCAAAAAAATGGCAAATTCTGCAAATAAATATTTTTTAATTAATACACTGATAAATATTTTTGATTTTTTAACATTGTCACAGTTGAATAAAGTTTTTCGAAAAGATCTGTCCAAAAATTTTCAAAAATCTCAATACTGGAACAAACTAGAACAACTTTGCACCAAGAAATGCAGCATTTTTACAAAAATGTATTTGGCCAAAAAAGTTTGGCTAAGAGTTCATCAAAGTAGACTGTAATACATACCGGTCATAGAACTGTATCGGCCAACTAGTATAACACAGAAATCACCGGGAGGACATGATTGTAAAAAACTGGGATTTTAAAATAATTTCCTTTTTATGTGTAGGTACAGGGTGATTCTTTTGTCAGGTGAAATGCGTTTTTCTCGTAAACGGCTAAAGGAAACTATTTTCTGTAAAAAGTATTATATTCTTACCGACTGTTACTAACAACTAGGATATAAATATAACATAAATGTGCAGGGCGCTAGGCGTCGCGACGCTACAAATTTTTTTTCCAGCAACATACCACTTTTATTACACCATTGAAAGGGTCTTTTGATTTCGAGTTTTTTTTCTATATTCTATTTTTCTCGATATTTATTCGTTAAAAAGTTACGATATAATATTTGCTCCCTGAAACGGGTTTTTCGCTCTCTTTAAGAGGCTGTAGCTCCCTTAGGAAGCATATTTGGACATATGTTTGTATGAACTTTTATTCTTATTTTTACATGTAGAATTAGCTCCAGAACTTCTGGACAATAATTTAGAAACACCCTGTATGGGTGATATACCTATTATTATGGATGATATATCCATGTTATTAAATTGCTATCAAGAAATTCTGGAGCTAATTCTACATGCGAAAATAAGAATAAAAGTTCATACAAACATATGTCCAAATGTGCTTCCTAAGGGAGCTATAGCCCATTAAAGAGAGCGAAAAACCCGTTTCAGGGGGCAAATATTACGTCATAACTTTTTAACGAATAAATATCGAGAAAAAACACTCGAAATCAAAAGACCCTTCCAATGGTGTAATAAAAGTGATATGTTGCTGGAAAAAAAAATTTTGTAACGTCGCGACGCCTAGCGCCCAGCACATTTGTGTTATATTTCTATCCTAGTTTTTAGTAACAGTCGGTAAGAATATAATACTTTTTACAAAAAATAGTTTCCATTAACCGTTTACGATAAAAACGCATTTCCCCTGATAAAAGAATCACCCTGTACTCTTATGTCGTGAAAAAAGAAATATAAACGTTTTTGTAATTCATTCTTCTTAGAAACAATGTTTCAAAAAATGACTCAGCGGTCGAAAGTGCAATAAAAGTTGTGACAAACATGGTCAAAAATGGGGTGAATTACTCAAATCTCTTAAATGAAGAATTACCATCCATAATAACTTCATGACTCATGAGTGCAAATACGTTAATATTATGAATACAGTGTTGCTAAATTTAATGGTTCAGCTTTATACGAAATATAATTGAACTTGTATACAGAATTCAAAGCAGCGCCACACAGACATGCGGGCAAAGCTCGAACCCAAAAACATATCTTTCTATCAAACCTGAACCATTGTATGATAAACAATACTGTTTTCCCGCGCTTTTTTCCCTCGCATTTTTTTCATCAAAGTAAATGGCATATAAAATAGTTAGTCCTAACTTTCCAAAGAAATGTACAATCTATAAATAAATCAACTCGATAATTTTTTATTAGGCAAAACGAACCTGAACCACATATATGGTTCAGGTCGGTCAGGGTGGTTCAGGATTGTGCATAAAAATTTGTATTTCTGGCTCAGGTTAGTACTATTACTGAGTATATATATATATATATATATATATATATATATATATATATATATATATATATATATATATATATATATATATATATATATATATATATATATATGAAAATTTTAATTAAAATTGGGGTAGCAGTCTAAGGCAAGAAGTAAAGAAAACTCTTTATTTCAGTTCTAGCTTTCGAGGCTTTATTGTCTCTTCATCAGGAACGCTACAATTTTTTTAATAAATTAATAGGCTATATAAAAATCTAAGTTAGTACTTACGAAAAATTGAGGTTAAACTGAAGTAGCACATGTGAAACAGCAAAATACAAAAATATGCACCAAAATCATGGTTAAACACAAGTCTATTATTAAAACTATATTAATATTTTAATATAGTTTTAATAATAGACTTGTGTTTAACCATGATTTTGGTGCATATTTTTGTATTTTGCTGTTTCACATGTGCTACTTCAGTTTAACCTCAATTTTTCGTAAGTACTAACTTAGATTTTTATATAGCCTATTAATTTATTAAAAAAATTGTAGCGTTCCTGATGAAGAGACAATAAAGCCTCGAAAGCTAGAACTGAAATAAAGAGTTTTCTTTACTTCTTGCCTTAGACTGCTACCCCAATTTTAATTAAAATTTTCATCTTTAACTTAGCCAGTCAAGCTAACTCCTCAAAATATATATATATATATATATATATATATATATATATATATATATATATATATATATATATATATTTGAAATCACAAAAAAACACAGATTTGAAAAATGTAAAAAAATATAGGTTGTTCCATTTAAAAAAATGTAAGTAAGGTTTGTCCCGCTTTTATGGAACACCCTGTATATTCTTTGCAGGGGTTTTAAATGAGTTCATTTGATTCACTACAACTTTTATTTGAAACATTTTTTTCTAACTCGAAAAATAAAGAAAATATAAGGGTGGGCCTTTTCGTTGGATAACCCTGTACATGAAAATTGGCAATCCTAGATTTAAATAATTTTACACTTAACAAGTTGATTAGGTATTTCGTTTACTTTGTCTTTAATCGTTAAATGAAATAGATTTAATAGTCGTTATTTTACTGATTGAACAAATATTTTCAATATAGGTATAACCTAAAAAAATATTGAAATATACGCATGTTACATTTCTGAACGAAGCAAATACTTAAAAATAATAATAATTACCTTTCGTATTCCTTGGGGAATCTAAAAAGGCTTAGTCCTTCCCCAGTTTTTGTTGAACACCCACGATACGCACAATAATATCCAGACATCTTGAAAACCCGAACTAGATAGCACGCGTAACGCGTGGCACTGGCAACTGACAAGTGACAACAACACACCCTAGTTTGCGCATGCGCGTACGAAAACTGTTCACGTCAGATTTTCTTTAACATTTTTTAAGGCAAAGATAATTCTGTGCATAAAGCGAATTTAAATAAAATTCCCAGTTGTACGCCACCCACTACGCCACCGACTCGGTGGCGTAGTGGGCTAGAGCATGAGTGACAGTCATGGCTCAGGCCACACTGCCTATCGTGTCCTGGTTCGAGACCCGGCAGATGGCAATTAGGGCTGGGAGAAATAATCGATTAACCGGAAACTAATCGATCATTTGATTACATTTTCCTAAATAATCGATTAATCGATCAAAATCGGACCAAAAATAGCTACTTTACAGGGGTGGCCCGCAAACAAATGGGTCACACTGTATACATTTTACAATCAATTATTTTTATTCATACAAAATATCAAAAACAAATTGTAACTACACTACACGAACAATAACAAGCAATAAAATAAAGCAAAATATCTGCAAAAAAAACATCATGTCAAATATTTGTCTCCTTCCTAGGTCCTAAATAATATAATATTCTACCCAAAAAAATTTGACTAAAGTAAAATTATTTATCAAAGAAGTTAAACGCTACGTAAAAAATAATAAAAATGAATTCTTAAACATTTAATATTGGTCTCTACATGCATCCATGCAGTCTTATTGATATCAGCCCTTGGTATGTAGGTAAATTCCCTTTAATTCTTTTATATTATTATTTTGTTTCTTTTCTTTCCTTTTTTATGTTTCTTATTATTAAAATTAATTAGATGAAACACAAATAATTGGAAATATTTCATTTAACCGCATAATGTTTATTTTTATACTGTCTTAGGTTTTTACTCGCGAAAATTTAATAGGCGATCGATCTCGCAGAAATAAAAGGAAAAGTTCATATGAACTTGTATGTTATAAAGCTTCGTTTTCGAGATACAGGGTGTTAAGTTAATTTAATTATTTTCCACGAGCGGGCAGATAAACAAATTTTATTTTTTTTTTCTCGAAAAGACAAAAATTCAAGAGATAAAAAAATTTTATTTTTAATTACTCAATCTAAATACACTCAGTTCCATAAAAAGTGACGCACTCGATTTTTCGGGTAATTTTAAAGTTCTTTAGTTCTTAAACCGGGGGACCGATTTGAACATTTTTTTTCTCAGTTTATAGCAAAATTCATTCTCTATGAGCCGGATTGGAAGCAATGGTGAGTTCTTCCATATTTCATGGAAATTAATGGAGAATTTTAAACCTAAGTTTTTTCACAGGTTTTCAAAAAGGCCCTGTGGATTATTCTCGCATTCATGGACAAATTATTCGTTCTGCATTCGATGAACCATTTTTTAATAAACATTTTGATTTTTTATTCATTGATTTATCTCTAAAATTGTCCGAATTACAGCTTTTTTGCTAAAACCTTGCATATTACCAACTTTCTGAATTTACCGAGTTTTATAGTGAAATAAACTGATACGAATTTTAAAAAACATTTTTATTAAACACAAAATTATAAACTTGTTCAGGGTTTATTTGAGGCATTTTGTGTAATTTTAGTCTCTAAAACTTCTTTAATGACACTTAATTAATGACAACAACAAAGTATGGAGGCATACAACAAATTAATTGCTATGGCAACGGCAATTGCTTTTTCAAAAGCAATGTGATCCTACAATGAAATAAATTTCCACCTCTTTATTTTTTGAAAGACAAAGGAATTACCTACCTACCAATAAATAAATAAAAAATTAAAAATCGGTCCACTGGTTTAAAAAAAAAAAAAAAGTTAGGTCAAAAATCAAATGCGTCACTTTTTTTGGAACTGAGTGTATTTAAAAACCTTGACAATTTCTATTGGTTTATAGGCTATACAATTCTGCAGTGAGTATGACCACTCATCATGTCCATCATTTCTCAATACACGAGAAAGCAGGGTTCACGTAAAAACGTTATATCTCGGAAAGTACCAGCGATAAAACAGTGAACAAAAAAACAAAATGTTTATTAAAAAATGGTTCATCGAATGCAGAATGAATAATTTTTCCATGAATGCAAGGAATAATCCACAGGATGTTTTGAAAACCTGTAAAAAAACTTGGGTTTAAAATTCTCCATTAATTTCCATGAAATATGGAAGAACTCACATTGCTTTCAATCCGGCTCATAGAGAATGAATTTTGCTATAAACTGAGAAAAAGAATGTTCAAATCGGTCCACCGGTTTAAGAACTAAAGAACTTTAAAATTACCCGAAAAATCGAGTGCGTCACTTTTTATGGAACTGAGTGTATAATATCAAATTTATAAAAAAGCAGTGACGTGCTCAAATTTAGATTTAAAATATCGAGTTAGGATGCCCCATCGCCGCCCTGGAATAGTTGAATTAAATCTAATTACATCAAGTTAAGTTCCTTATTTATTGATATAAACGTGCCAAGTTTTATCAAAATCGGTGAATCAGTTTTTAAGATATTTGAAGAAATAAGCTTTTTTTAATTAACCTTAACACCCTGTATCTCGAAAACGAAACTTTAAAAGATACAAGTTCATATGAACTTTTCTTTTTATTTTTGTGAGATCTATCGCCTATTAAATTTTCCCGAGTAAAACCTGAGACACCCTGTATAATAATGAATAAGTTGAGCACAACACAAATTAATTTAATTTAGAGTGCTCTTTTATTGTTAAAGCATTATTATTAAAATATTTACGAAACCATAAATAAATAAATAAATAAAATTATAGTAGTATCTTTCGACTGTGTAATGTAAGTTTATTTTGCTGTGACACTACACCGGTGTAGTGCAGTTTATAAAAAGTGTAAATTGTCTGCGCATAATTGGTTTCTGAACACAGTTCAAGTTTAACCTTGCTTTTATGTTTTGATTGAGTGTTGTGCATTTTGAAGTCCTGTACACACCAAACGTTACGTAGAAAACTTAATTATTTTCTTTTTTCTTCGGTTGAATGACACCTCAAGTATAACCTTATTTTTCAGTATTTCTTGTTCTCAAATCTCCACATTCTACACTACCCTTTTACACTACCTCTCAAGTTGGTGTAAAATTGTTACACATTTCTGCACTACACTGGAATATTTGAACACCAAATATTTTTAACATTATGACAGATGACATCTACACTAGAATTTGTGAACACAGATTAATAGATCCAGTGTAATAATAGCTGCAGCTAGTGTAGGGTTTTTGAACAAAGCTATTGTAAATGCAACTTTTAATTAATGTTTTTTTGAGTTTGCTTTTTTTCTCAAAGTGAGATTAGGAGTGCAGTGGTAAAGTAAAGAATTAAGGTAAGTTCATGCACTCGCGATTTACGATTTGCGATTTTCAGGATTTAATTTGATTGGCTAGTCGCAAAACTTTTTGACAGAACTATTTGCAATTCAATTTATTGCGAGAATCGCAAAATTTAAATTTGGGGGGCGGCAAAATTAAAATTATTTCTATTTTTTATAACGGAGATGTAAAGCGTCATAGAAAAACCTAACCCTAGATTTAGTGAATGAAATTTTTATTTGTAGTTTGCATTTAAATAAACTGCTGAATATTATAGAAAGTAAGATAGGCTGTCTTAATAAGTAAAGCTATTTTACAATATTGTACATAATTTATTTCACAATACAATAATTCGTTCAAGTTGGTTGGTTGTGTTAGTTGTGTATATGTGTAGGGATAAGCATAAGCATACATTTTGCATTTTATTTTATTGTCTACAATTTTAAAATGACGCCACAGTTTTGACTTTTGAGGTTAGAATACAACTGACTGAAGTCACTGAAGTTAGTACCTTGATGTAAGTATCGGACGTTACAGAATAGGATATTTCGGGCCTGTTGTAAGGTTGCCATTTACATCCTGCTATAATTTTATAGAGGTGTATGTTTATAGTACTATAAGAGAAAGTTATAGAATAGCACCATATGTTGTGGTGTTAGCGGGTTGAATTTATTTCTTGTGTCATAACGAGAACAAACGATGGAATGCCAATCTCACCGTGCTGGGCGTGACGTCAATCACTCGTTTTTTTGACAGAACTTTAGAGAATCTTTTATGTTCGCCGTTGTGCAATATATCATACTGTTTACGTGTAGATTCAATGTGCGATTTTAGTGTTAAATATTAACATTTTTCACGGTAAAGTGAGTGGAACAGATTTTCGCACTTACGTTGAAATGATTCTCACATACAACCCCTTTAAGGTAAGTTCATGCACTCGCGATTTGCGATTTTCAGGATTTAATTTGATTGGCTAGTTTCAAACATGTTAGACACAACTATTTGTAATTCAATTTATTGCGAGAATCGCAAAATTCAAATTTGGGGGGCGGGAAAATTGAAATTGTTTCTATTTTTCGCGATTATCGCGAAATTTTTTTAAACTGCGCATGGCCTTTTCTTCATAGAGATACCGACGAACTATATTTTCTTTGCATTTAAGCCCCGATCTTTTCTTTTCATAAAAATTTATCTCACTATGCACAATATCTCTGTATTTTTTTTTTCTTTTTCTGATTAAATACTAAGTTATAATTATTCTTCGTTGTAAAAGCCTCAACACATAAGCACTATTCATGGTATTTACTTGTTATCAAGTAGTTTTTTCATTTTTTGTTGTATGTATAATTTTTTGGTTAACAGCAACAACAGCAAGTCTGACAAGACAAGTATGTTTGAAATTCAAAAGTAACTAGTTTTCGCGTTTGTGCATGAACGAACATTATTTTTCGTTATAAAATCGCATATCGCAAATCGCGAGTGCATGAACTTACCTATTGTGTTTTCTGTTATATTAGTTTCACTCCTCATGGTACAGTCGGCGCCACCCAAATGTGAACGGCAAAATTGAATAGTGTAATTTACACTTTAAATCATACCTACTGTGTTCCTTTTGTTCGAATGGGCTCCTATTATACAGCTCGTGGTCACTACTCATGTGTTCCTTTTATCAGGCTACAAGCTCATGAGCTGCTCAAAAGTTTCGCCCCCTTGCCCATGGTGCACACCCCGAATTTCTGGGCTTGAAGCGCAGATTACGTCACCCTATGTGCTTTAGGTTATGTATATGTTCGTTTATTGGGATTATATGAAAATTAAAATTAATTTAATTATGTCGAATTCGGAAAACCCGCACCATATCACAAATAAACAAATAGATACAAATAATATTCAAACTATTTCAATGTACAGGGTGTTTCCTATAAAACTATTTTACCACTTTTTAATATAACATTACGTTACTGCAGTTTCGACCTTTTCAGGTCATTTTCAAACGGATGATTCACAAGGAATGACAAACAAACGAGAGAGATTGAATTTATATAACAGATAGATAGTTAAATATTGTGGGAAATTTCGGCAGTTAAAATGAAATAATAATATAATTTGGAAACACACAATTTTACAAGGGGGCTTTACGTATTATTACATCAAACAGAGTGGTATGGTATAGATCAACTTGGTCGTTAAGTAGGTTATTCCCTGGGCTCTTAATAGCTTTATATATTTCTAAAGATTCTAATAAATTTAATTTAAAACCTTTCTCTTGGATGTGTAATATATTGGTACTTTCTAGATTTGGAAAATTGTGACTACATTCAAAAAAATGGTTTGCAAAAGTTGAATTGGTTTTATTAAGTCTGAAGGACTGGAAATGTTCTTTATATCTAGTTTCAAAAGAACGACCAGTTTGACCTATATAGAAAGCGTTGCAATCCGGACATGTTAACTTATAAACTCCTGATTTTTTCCAAATCGCAGTCTTATCTTTCGCATTGTACAAAATATGGGAAAGTTTCGGCTGCGATTTGAAACTAACATTTAGAGAAGTGTCAAAAGTAAAAGCAAAGAATGCAAAGATAACTATGCCCAGGCATTTAACTGAAGTGCAAAAAGCGAGGGCTATAATAGCCAAATTGGAAGAAAATAAGTCTTTGAGTGAAGTGGCTGCTGATATAAGTGTTAGTAATAGTTGTATATTTTATATAAAAAAAAATAGCGCTGGCAAGAAGAACAAAGACTGCAAAGACCTATAAGACAAGGTGTAGGAAAGGTCTCCAATGAGAATGAAGACAATGCTGTGGTCGAATTTACCCATCAGAATCCTTTCGAAACCGCTGTAGAGAAGAAACATTATTCCCAGAATAGCGCAAAGACGTCTTAAGCTAACTGGCGAGTAGAACTGCTGATTTTTAAATTTAGAGATTAGTTTTTACCATTTTTGTTTTATTAATGTTTTTCTGAATTATAAATTATATGTCGAAATATATTAATTATTGTTAATATACCTGGTTTGTGTCATTTTATTTCTCACAATCGTTAAACATGAATGAATTAAAGGAATAATTAATATTAATCTTCTTTCACTAACATGTAGGTAATATTAGTTAATTAATTTGCTAACTTCTCTTATCTTATTCGTGTCGTCGTCCTTGGTCCTTCTAATTATTATTATGGTAACAGAAAATAATAAAAGTAATATTATTTTCTGTCAATATACCCTCTCTGTGTTACGCCGCTATACAAAGTCTGACTTACTACAATGAAATTCAGAAGAAATTTCCATGGCAACCAAAATGCGTTCACATTTGGGTGGCGCCGACTGTACGTAACCATAATTTTCGTTTTTTCTTTAATTTAGCGCTTGATCTTATATTGGTAATGAGACAAATCTTTTTTCTGGTGTTTTTCTTATGGACGACTGGCACTGAGCTATTTAACAGTACCTTGGATGCTTAATATCAATAATATCCTTGTTTTCCATTGTAAAATGCTGCATTAATGACTGATGGTCGAGATGGTAGAGTACCTGCCTCTCACCCAAAAGTCCCGGGTTCGAATCCCGGTCGTGGCAATGGAAAATACTGTGAGAGGAATTTTTCCATTATACACGGATATTGGATGTGTGTCCCTTGTCTATAAATGTGTAGCCCCCTCCCGCACAAGGCTCTGCTTTCTGGGATAAAGGGGGTCGTAATTACATGTGGTGTATTTATTATTATTATTATTTTAACAAGTTTTACGCAACATCAAACACAAACATCAAACATTAAATGGAAATGCCAGTGTCTGAAGTCACAACACCACAGCAGCCATTTGCATGACGTCACCGTCATTTTTGGAATAATCAATTTTTGTTAATTTTTTTTGGATAATGGGTTACATTTTAGCCGTTTTTTATTATTGCGATAGCCATTTAGTCAGTTAATTTGCAAAATTACATTTAATTCAAAAATCATGCGCATACCTTATTATACTGTGGAAACTCAACCAGGCCGTTTCTATTTCTAATTTTAAGATTTAAAACCTCCCGGAGCATTTTCTTTGGAGAAAATGTAAATCTGACACATAAGAACAATTGAAAACCAAACAAAATTTTATTACTATAACACATCTCATGTCCAGTTTAGCAGGAAATGACGTACAAATGTGATATTTTTAATTGACCCTATTTTATAATCCATCACCTGTAACGCTTAGAAAATCGGTTTAACTCGAAACGAACTAGGTACTTAAATTTTTAGTATTTCTATAGTTTAATAAAGCTGAATAGTATGATGTTTTCTAAAAAATATACTCGTAAAACACGTACCTATGCCTAATTTTTTAACTATGAATTTTCATAAGACCCATGACTATTTTTAATTCATTATGTAACAATGTAAAATAAAAATATAATCTAGGTATATAACTTTAACCTACTTTATATTTTATGGGCAGATAAATATACCATTTTGCTCAATCTCAAAACTACAGGAAACAACAATTAAAGCATAAATAATTCAGTATCTGTTAAACTGATTGGGATTTTTGATGGGTTTATAATGAATTAGAAAAGCTACAAAGAATTTCCGTCTGGTATTTTCCTTTTTGGAAACACATAATTTGTTTTTATAATTAACACTGAATTAGAATAATTATTTTATTGAAGGTGCAAATTCTCCTACTCCAAGAACGAATCTGGAAAGGTACGATTCCGCGTTTGACCCATTCCGGCATCAGAGTTCGGCGGCAACGGCACCAATTTCACTAAATAATAACAGTTTTGGTCTTGGTACAGGACAACAGATGGCTGTGCTTAGTAAAAGTCCTACACCAGCAGAGCTAAATGGACCCAAAGATAGTAAAAATGTAGAGATAGCGGAGGTTATTGTCGGTGCTATACTTGGTAAGTATTTATCAAGTAGTAAGTAGGTAATAATAAAATTAAAAGTTAAACAAATAACTTCTTATATTTTTAACAGAACCCTCATACGTGGATGGATTTAATTTTGGTATAGTTTAAAAATATGCATACAATTAATATAAACAGAAAGAGTATTCTAAAACTCCTAGGTAGTTTCCCATTATTATTATTATTCTTACTATTATTTTTGGAAATTTGAAGTCGGACAATCCCCTGCGACTTCCAAAATCTAACGGGGAGAGTGCTAGACATTTAACTGCAGCCATTCCCCACATAGAGTTATGTTAATGACTGTAGGTAGCAAAATCATGTGGCCTAATTAGATGCAGCGATCCTCTAAGGTGACAGCCTCTTACATTTAGCCTATATAGTCCAAGATCCCAGGGCCCCCAGACGTTACTTATATTCTGATTAAGTTTAGTTTGGGAAATGTATGTATACCGGCTAGCTTAGGTAGGCACAGGTAAAAGATGGGAAAGGTACGTCAAAATATTACTCACTTTTCTTAAATTCTAATTGCTGGTTTTTATATATTTTCTACAGAATATTATTATAAATCAATTTTCAATATTGCCAGACACTTCCATTTGGCGGTAACTACCGCCAGACGCTTTAAAGCCCGCAAAAAAAATATCAGAACTTTTCTTATAATCTAAGTCTCAAATTTTATATACGATGACTTAAGGGACTATTTCAATACCTTTTGTAAACAGCCAGACCAATCCGAAGGGCCAAACATACCCCCAGACACAATAAAAGTTCCGCTGTTAGTATAAGCGCGAGGACATCTGAGTCGGACGAACACCCAAGTACTTGGGGAGTCAACCAAACTACCTCCCCCCACGTTTTCGAGGATGCTGAACACGATGGTGTTGTTGGTTCTGCTCACCGAGGCGAACCAGCCCTTCAAACGGCTAAAAACCACCCCCAAAGGGGGGAAATGCGTATTCGACGTCTTCCACCGGCAAAACTTGTTTCACCCCCCGTTTTTGAGGATGATGAACACGAAGATGATGTTGGTTCTGCTCACCGAGGCGGACCAACCCCTCGAACGGCCAAAACCACCCTCCAAAGGGGTAAAAATGTGTTTCGTGCTACAAACGAGAAAACCCGCATTATCTCTCGTTTTTGAGTATGCTGGACAAGAGAAAAATATTACCAAGTCACCTCGACCCCCACGAGCCCCTTCAACGGCCAAAAACTACACTTGCTTTGCGTTTTTTCTTTAATTAACTGCAACGGATGAGAGTATAAATTATTATCATTATATAAATTCCACTTGTAAGTTACGTAGATTATATTGATTGAATCAATGCTTCACTGGAAAGTAATTATATTGTCATGAATGGCCAATCATTTTAAATATTATATGCTGCAACACCCTGTACATGAAGTTCACAATCAAAACTAGTGCAACAAAGTAGATTCACATGTTTATGTTTTGATAAGTTTAATAGCAATTTAATGCAATCATTTTTACAATTGCTGAGTTTGAAAAGTTTTGCTGACGAGAGGAAACTCCCCACCGTAGGTGGAGAAATGAGGTGTTAGAGTCAGTTGTTTCTTTGGGTTCGTAGAGGCAAGACGCCTCAAGGGTGACCCCTTCAGGGCCCCTCAGGTTAAAGTGCATTCTCCTCCCCAGGTTACTCTGACCCCCGTTGTAAGTAATAATATTTTCATAATCGTTATTGTCTCTTTATTTTAATAAATCTTGTTATTGTTGGAACCTTATCACCATGTTTTGATTTACCAAATACTGGCAAATACCACCCTTATAAATAAAACCCTCTAGTGTGCTAAGCGAGTCATTCATATTAAAGTATTTTACTTCTTAATATAACTTATGCCAAGCGAGTCTACAATCTAATAAAATAACTATATTAGAGTATCTTAGTATTTGTCTCAGTAAAATTAACCCTTGAGTCACGACATATGGTAGAGAGTTTAAACCCCCAACGTAACATAGGTAGTTAAACCCGATCGAGACAATATTACGAATATGTTTTATATTTATACATAGTAAATAAGTTATTTTATGCCTCAATAAAAATGTTTATGATTTAACACAATAAAAAAATGAAATAATGCGAGTGATTCCATATAGGTACCTGATTTTCCCACCTAGCCACAAAGTATGCGTCTATTTTTTTTTCAGCTAAACAGTCAATCAACAGACCTATCTCACCATCATCATCCGGTACGTATTCACCCGTGCACTTACTTTATAAAACCGCGCGTCAAGGGGGTAGTTTGTGTCCCATTCGAGGGGCTAGCGGGGGTTGAGATGACTATGTAATATTCTTCTCTTGTCCAGTATACTCAAAAACGAAAGTAACGCGGGTGTTCTCGTTTGTAGCACGAAACACATTTTTCACTCCTTTGGAGGGTGGTTTTGGCCGTTCGAGGGGTTGGTCCGCCTCGGTGAGCAGAACCAACATCATCTTCGTGTTCATCATCCTAAAAAACGGTGGGTGAAATAAGTTTTGCCGGTGGAAGACGTCGAATACGCATTTCCCCATTTTGGGGGTGGTTTTTAGACGTTTGAGGGGCTGATTCGCCTCGGTGAGCAGAACCAACAACACCATCGTGTTCAGCATCCTCGAAAACGTGGGGAGAGGTAGTTTGGTTGACTCCCCAAGTACTTGGGTGTTCGTCCGACTCAGATGTCCTCGCGCTTATACTAACAGCGGAACTTTTATTGTGTTTGGGGGTATGTTTGGCCCTTTGGATTGGTCTGGCTGTTTACAAAAGGTATTGAAATAGTCCCTTAAGTCATCGTATATAAAATTTGAGACTTAGATTATAAGAAAAGTTCTGATATTTTTTTTGCGGGCTTTAAAGCGTCTGGCGGTAGTTACCGCCAAATGGAAGTGTCTGGCAATATTGAAAATTGATTTATAATAATATTCTGTACAAAATATATAAAAACCAGCAATTAGAATTTAAGAAAACTGAGTAATATTTTGACGTACCTTTCCCATCTTTTACCTGTAATAGGGCCGCCTACCTAAGCTAGCCAGTATACATACATTTTAAGCACACTATAGAACTACTCATTTCCCAAACTAAACTTAATCAGAATATAAGTAACGTCTGGGGGCCCTGGGATCTTACTCTAATACCATTGAGTAAAAAATAATAAAGAGTTGCAACTGTCAAGGTTGTTGTTTCGAGATTTTAGTATTGTATTTCTTTGCCAATAACTTCACGATTGTCATCAATTTTTAGTGCTATGGGAAGGTATTTGTAATGTGGCTGTATAGCCCTTAAAATTGACGACGATCATGAAGCTATTGGTGAAAAAATACAACACTAAAATCTCGAAACCTTGACAGTTGCGCCTCTTTATTATTTTTACTCAATGCCTATAATACTCTACCGATTTTTGGTATTCTAGAATAGTCTCCAGTGGAGACCATTCTAACCCAGTATCCAAAACAGCGCAGGCGTTGCCCTCCAGCGTATTCCCGTTTCCGTGCTGAGTTCAGCACCGCAAACTCAACATGGGTTTGTGGATTAATTCTACTATACAAAATCGTGTCGATTTCGCGTCTATCGCACACGGGTTCGGGACCAGTTTGCCATCGGATTGGCTACAAACCCGTGCTTAATATACGGCGTATTAGTTTCACGCGGTATCCAACGCAATGCTATAATTTCACCGTCTCCTGTTTTGATTTCGAGTTGTTTTGGTTCATTGTCCACAAAAGTTAGAAAACAGTATTTGATATGGAAAAATTGAAACAAATATTTTTAGTAGTATCATTGTTTATAAAGTACTATAGTTATTCAACCTGACTTCTAAGTAGGTATGTGCTGCCAACTTGTGAGTAACTTACGTACTAGTCAATTTCAACGCGACTTTTGTTTTTATAAATTAAATAATATCATTTAAATACATTTCACGATACTTACACATTGCGCAGCCGGATGTGACGTCGAGCTCTAGAAAAATATGCATTACCCTAATGGTAAGTCCCCACGGGCGGAAAACGCGGAAAAGCGGAACTCCGTGATTTTTAGCGGAACGTTCCAATGGTGAGGTATTTTTGCGGAAACTGCGTAATACCACCTAACCTAAAAGTTGTACGAGTTATATTATACAGAGAAAAATGGAAATTATAAAAAGCGATTCGGTTTTATTAGCTATAGGTGCACTCGTTGTCAAACACAAGAGAACTTCTAAAATCTTTCAGGATGCGTCTCGTAAAAGAATATTAGCTCTCTATAAATTATATATTAAAATAGAAGAAATGGAAAAGGTACAAAGAGATTTCTGGGTCAGAGATATCTTTATGGAAGACGAAAGGCGAACGCAAGGTGCTAGCAATAATCTAATAAAAGAGTAATAATTGTACCATAACCTTATTCCACAATCACGGAATCCGCAAAAAGTTAAACTAAATTCAACTTTTTGCGGATAACCGGCGGAACATCAGGGGAATCGACAATTACTAATATGGCCGACTTTTGGCCAATCACATGTCTAGAATAGTTCCGCCATTTCCGCACGTGGGGACTTACCATAACGTATCGTGTACGTGACATCATAACTAACCTCAAAAATATTCATTTTCTAAAATTTTCGAATATTTTGTCATTTTTATCAAAATTTCTGCTTGGTTCCTGTACTATCAACTAAAATCTTGTTCAGTGAATTACTAATGAAGTTCTAATTACCCCAATCTAATAAAATAAGATGACTTTTGTTAGCTGGAAATCCAACCTATAATTAGCAGTCTATTTTAAATAATCTACAATATTGAAACTGTATATATCTACTGTCTGAGAGAATTTTTAAATGTTATAATGAAACTACAAAAATTAAAATCGAAAATAAAAATTACAAAAACTACAAATTTGAGGTTAAGTTGGCTATGATTCACATGATCCATTTTACGACTTTCGGGCTATTATAATGAATTTAAATGTTCGGTAATTGAGTATTTTTTCTTAAAGCCTGAATAAAAGATGAAATAATTATTTGAGGTGTTTATTTGTCTATATTTGTGATTTATGACATTTTTAGGTGAACATCCAGATCACTAAAAACTAGATTTTAAATCCAATATACATCATGTTTCTCCACTTACTTGCCATTCTTTAAATTTATTTCATCTTTTCTGTAGCAAGCTGTTTTGCCAAATCGTTCTTCGGAGAATTGAAATATTTTATATCAATACCTTTTGTTATGATTTTTACACATAGCTACAGCACAATTATTGAAGTTTTCTGGTTATGAAGTTATGCCTTATTTCTAGGGACTTTTATGTTATATAGGTCGTAGTGAGTTGTAAACCTTATGGATTGATGTAACGGAATCTGTTTTTCTGTCAATATACTCAATATAGTAAATTTAGCAAAGTTGTTGTGTTGCTTTAATATAAGTCACCGAGAGTTGATTATTCGAAGCTATAGAAGGTTCAGTTTCAATAGGTATGGGCCCAGAAAGTGCTCTGTATTAAAAGTTAAAAAGTTTGTTTAAAACAAAAATGACGGTCAGCAACAGTGGATATCAGCTTCCCCAGTTAGCTTCTAAGGCAAGTAATTTTTCAAATTGGCGGTTCCGTGTTGAATGCTTATTAGATGAAAAAGGAGTTAAGGATCTTATAATGAAAGAAACAAACGTGACACAGTTAAGTGGAGAACCACTGAAGGAATTTCAAAGACGAGATGCGAAGGCTAAGTCGTTAATTGTACAGTGTCTTTCTGATCAATTCATTGAGTACGTTAAAGACGCTCATATGAAATGATGAAATGTCTATCAAATGTTTTTCAAAGGAAAAATACTCTATCAAAACTATACTACCGTCGAATATTTGACGGTTTAGTACGAGATTTAGAAGGAACTGGAAGCGTTTTGGATGAAGATGATAAAGAGAGACATAAAGAGATTAAAGAATAGTGTATTTGTGTGAGCGATTTCAAACGCTCTAATAAAACTGCATTATAAAGTGAGTAAAATTACAGTCTTAATTTTTAATACATCCTAATTAGGATTATTAACTCGCCATTATCACAAAGTGCTTTTGTAACATTATATTTGGTCAGTTACAGTGTAAAAACCAACAGTCTACAAAATGTCTAATGCTTGCAATATCTGTACATTAGTGTTAAATTCCAAATCAACCGGCATTCAGTGTACTTTTTGCATGAATTTCTTTCACACCAAGTGCGTGAATATATCTAAAAACCAATAATGATGTCTTATCTACTATTTATGGGTTCTTATGGAAATGTACAGGGTGCGCTAACAAAAGTGTTAGCACCGATAATTTAATGCAGCGATTGAAGCTTTGCAGAAAACTGTAAATGTTCTACAACAGCAAATTATGCAAATACAAAAAGAGCCAGTAGCGGATTATAATTATGAAACAATTATACACGAGATAGCTGAAAGGCAAAAGCGAGAAAAAAATGTAATAATATATAAACTCCCTCTTGTTGCAAATGATCCAAATGCCGACCTACGTAACTCTAATGACATTATTAAGTCCATTTGTCCAAATTTGGATGTAGTGGGCATCAAAATAGCTCGATTAGGAAGTGGCAAGGGTAATAAACCTGCTCCATTAAAAATAACATTATCTTCTAAGGATGATGTATTAACTGTGCTCAAGAATAAAAGATATTTGAAAGACAATGATTACAAAGGCATAGTGATTTCCACAGACCAAACAAAGGCGCAACAAGAATACTACAAGAAGATAAGAGGAGAACTTGAAAATAGAAAACAAAATGGTGAACAAAACGTATATATTCGGTACATGAATGGTGTGCCAACAATTGCAAAGTCAAAAAACTAGCCATCAAATTTGGACATGTAAATATTCGTTCGCTTATAACTAACTTTTCCAGTCTTAAGGATTTCGCTTTAGAAAATGATTTCCATTTTTTGGCTTTAACAGAAACATGGTTAATTGAGGATTACCCAAGTAAATACGTCAAACTTCCAAATTATAATTTAACTAGAGTGGATCGCCCTACAAGAGGTGGGGGCGTGGCCATCTATTCTAAAGCTCAATATAAAATTAAAGTAATATACTCTGACATAAACATCAATGGCTTGGAGCAGCTCTGGGTACTTGCAGATATCAACAACATGAAGATCGGTATAGGAGTGATTTACAGACCACCAAGTGCTAGTGTAAATTCCATCAGTGAATTGTCTGAGTCTATTGAACGCATTTATCTTGAAACACAGTCAGTAATTTTGTTAGGTGACATAAATATAAATTTATTAAACAAAGACTCTCTAGGTGCGATAAGGTTTGATTCTGTTATTTCAAATTTTGAGTTAAGACGGCGTTCTAGCTGCAAGTCAAGTCCACAGCTATCCCTTCCACACCCCGCGCGTCTCCAAATGCATACACCGAGCAATGTGGCAGTCACGACATACGTTAAGTCTTCCATTCTAGTCAACTCCCTTGTCTCAACCCGCTATTGGTGTCGTGCGTAAACGTTGTACTAAAATTCAACCTCATGCCGGCAATATTCCATAGGCTCTCGCCCGGCCCGCAATTTTAACTTTGGTGAAATATTTAAAAATACTGTTTTAAATAGTTTTTTTATTATTTTTATAAATTATATGTGTATTATCTCAGTCAACGGTATTATATTATGAATAATCTGAAATTTACTAATATTTCTTGTGATTAGATATAATAATTAATAAGAAGAAGCTGAGGAGTATACAGATGGCTTTCCCGAGAAATTAATAATTCAAAAGATTTCTTTTTGATGGACGGGTAAAATCAATACTGAGCTATCCCGAAAATATAAAATTTCGGCGAAATCATAGCATACCAGGGCGATCATAATTACATGTGGTGTTATTAGTTATTACTTATTATTATCATCAAATATTAAATATAAAGTTTGTATTTTCTCATTAAATATAATTAGCACGCATTAAAAATGAAGATATTGCCAAACAATATATGTCACGAATAAATTTCTTTAAAGCTTTTGTTGTAATAGAAATAAAATTTTAAATGTCACAACCTATTTCTGAAAACAAGAAAAGAAAATTTAATAAAAAAAATGTTTTATGTGATTTATAAATATGTAATTTAAATCCTGTTCATTAATTAGATGGAGACCGTTCAGGACAAGAAATACAGTGGGATTTTCATTATGGTTAGAGATGAAAAATTAATTTAGAAAATTTTATTTATAACCAGAAAAAACGCTACTAATAATGGATTAAAATTGCCGGTCTAACTCGTTTCTTTCTAGGTGTAAGTGATTCTTGGCGGAAAAAAAAATTAAAAAAACGAAACGTATACCATTTTGTAGAGCATGTTATGGGGCATATGTGGGGTGTGATCTATAACTTTTTTTTAGTAGGGCGATTTTTTTCAAATCTCCTTAGAGTGCGTTATCTGCATAATTCGAAAACATGTGTGTTTTCGTACATACATCGCCATTTAAATTTAAAAAAAAAAACGGCTAGACTTACCGTCCTGAAATTTTATCCACTTGTGCACAAAATCTGAGCGCTTCGAATGGTATAAACCTTTTTTGGTAGTACATCTACATATTACCAAAAAAATTACGTAAAGCTAAAACTTCTAGAATTAGATATGCAAAATTTCGATATGCGGTTAGCTAGGTATTTTACGAGGCTAGGTATATGTGAAATATTCAAAATTTATATACATGCAGTAATTGAAATGTAGCCTAGATATTGAAAAAGTTTGAGTTGATATCTTTGACAGTTTTCGAATTAGCGAATTTTTAAAAAGCGCTCGCGGTTACGGCGCGCTCAGGTTTATGGCGCGAATACTGGTACCTCTACTCTATACATGTGTAGACATGCAACAACATTAGTCGATATTATTTTAATGATTGAATGACAACTATTATTGTGAATTTGGATATTTTTTGAGAAAATTGCGTTTGTAAGTGCATTCTCTGATTGTTACTGTACTTACTGCGTTCGTTAATATATTTTTTATTAATATCATTGCGTTATAATGCACGACATTAATAGCGTTTGGTAAAATAACTATTGATTATGTGTGTGGTTATGTTATTAATATTTTTGCACAATCGTGTTTTTTTGTCATTGTTGAAAGAAACAAGAAGTTGACTTTACTGAACGATTATTATTTTCCCGTATCTAAGCCTGTAAGTGCAACTTACCGCACTAGCGCAGTAAGTGAATTTGTGGTTATGTTGTTTTTATATTTATTCGTAAAGATTAAAAGGTTATGCAAAAAATAGTATACGATACTTGTCAGTAAGTGCTCACCGATCTCAAAAATTTGAAGATATATTTTCTCGACTTACCGACTGTGTATCGTAATACACTATTGTATATTCGTACGTACCAAGGAGGAAAAGCCTTACATTCTCGGACGACCGTTCGGATTGCTTATTGAGGCACAAGCCGAGACAAGCAACGCGGAGTCCGGGAATGTGGTTTTTTCTACGAGTTATACACACTATTAAAATACAAAAATTAAATTCTTTTTTAATTTTGAAAAAGCATGATTAATTTTATTTACAAATAATATTTCCTGGCAGTACAAAAATGAACAATTACCTGGCAACAACATGTCCTTCCAGTACGAAATAGTACATTGTGTACCTAGTAGGAAAATTCTAACATTCCCGGACTCCGTGTTGCTTGTCTCGGCTTGTGCCTCAATAAGCAATCCTATAACGCTCGTTCAGGAATGCTAGGCTTTTCCTACTAGGTATACAATATACTATTAACATAGCCACACACAGGCTCATTGGTTTTTTACCAATTCGCTGCCAAACGCTAAAAATGTCATACACTATAACGCAATAATATTAATAGAAAAAATCGCTGTCATTTATGGGATCAGAACTTCCTCACCGTAGTAAAACTCGACATGTGGTGGAGTTTGTAATAAAAATAATTTTTGTCGTTTGATATTTTAAGAAATGCAAAATTTATTCCATTAGATATGTAATATTGAAAGGTTTAGAATATTTCAAATAGTTGGAATTTTTATAATATTTCATAACGAATACATTTTTTTGTAAAGTTAGAAATATAAATGTTGAGACCTGGTGACCCCGTTCTAGTTATGACTGATTTTGCTCATCAATAAACTCAATCTTTTTCTTGGCCTCTAGAACGTGTGTGCCAAATTTGAAAGCTTTATCTCAAAAACTGTAGCTGCTATCGCGATACATACAGACAGACACACAGACAGAAATTTTTTTCTGAAATTTTGTGTGGTCATAATTCGTCGAGATTCGTCCAGAAATACAATAAAAATTATCAAAATACATACCTTCTTCACTTTGGTGAGGAAGTAATATTCTAAAGAACACAGTAAGTACATACAGTAACAATCACAGAATACACTTATAAACGCAATTTTCTCAAAAATATCCAACTTCACAATAATAGTTGTCATTCAATTATCAAAATAATAGGTTCGTTCTTTTCGTCTACACTTCACTTTGGGTGAAGCTGAAAATTTGCTGCAATTGATCATTTTCAAATCTGCACTTCTCCTATTGGTCCAAAATAGTGAAATTACAGACGAAAAGAACACACCGATTAATGTTGCTGCAAGTGTACACATGTATAGAGGCACCAGTATTCGCGTCATAATCCTAATCGCGCCATAAGCTGAGCGCGCCATAATAGTCCTTGGCGTAAAGTAATAAAATTGAGGTTCGTGTGCTCTTTGATGAAGGAGTATAGGGAATGATACCATCCGTTTGAGAAAAATATGTAGATTATGAATCGCGATGGTTGCCATCTCATAGCCGCGACCGATTTTTTTTTTAGGGGGTCTTGTACAATATAAATAGAAAAATTCGATTTGATTCGATTATTTACTGATTTTTATTTTTTTTTTATGTGTGTACACATAATAATAGTATATTAAAGTATAAGTGGATTTTAAGATTTAAAACACGCGCGATTTTTCGAGCACGACGGCGGCGCAGCGAAATAGAGCAAGTATTTTAAAGACCAGTTATCCACGAATACTTTACGCTATTTTTTTTATTGGTACACTTTGAAATCATAAATAATTACTAAAAAAATGTAAATAAGAACTAATAATGTAAAATATCTTTAGTTGTCATCGAAATGAGAAAAACAAAAATTAATTTGCAATCTGTCATATAAGATTGATTGTTGTCATCACAGTTAAAGTTTTTAAAACATTTGTCAGTAATATTTTATTTGACGTTACAAGGTACTTCTGTCAGATCAATAATAAAAAAGTTGACATACACTTCACGTTTCTCGGATTATTGAAGTTGCCATGGTAACTTTAAAACACCCGCGTTTTTTGTAGTTGAATTTTGCTAGAAAAAGCACACAATATTTGTATTTATACAAAAGTAAAAAAACTCTTCTAAAATTAAATTAAACAAAATAAACAAATTTTGAATAAAAACAATTAATACATAACACATCTAAAATCTTATGGGGAAAAATAATACAAAACAAACTAGAACAAATTTTCAAATTTCCACCACCAACCTCAACACATTTTTTTGCATGTAACTGTAAATTATTTATACCATCTATCATAAGTTACTTCAGTGGACTCCTCTTCTATGCGTTTCTTTTAATTCTTCTCTGGTTGCAACTTCGGTAGCATACACTTTTTGTTTTAAATAGGAGTTAGATCTGGGAACCTTGCAGGCCAGCACGATGGTACATCTCCTCACAACCTAAGAGAGAGAGGGTGCAGCATTTAAATGATCATTACCCCAATAGGCGAATTAGTCGTAATGGCCCAATTTCCTGGCCTGCAAGGTCCCCAGATTTGACTTCAGTAGACTATTTTTTATAGGGCTATTTAAAGGTAAAAAGTGTATATATGCTACCTATAACCGAAGTTGCAACCAGAGAAGAATTAAGAATGCATAGAAGAGGATGCACTGAACTGAAGAAAAATTCACGTATGATCAGAGATGTTATAAAAAAAATTTATGTGCAAGAAAATGTATTGAGGTTGGTGGTGAACGTTTGAAAATTTGTTGTAGTTTGTTTTGTATTATTTTTGTCCATTGGATTTTAGATGTGTTATTGTAATTTGTATTAATTGTATTTATTTAAAACTTGTTATGTGTTTAATTTAATTTTAGATGCGTTATTTTACTCTTGTATAATTACTAATATTGTGTATTTATTCTAACAAAATTCATTTGTGGTTTTTAATCTTTTTTGTTTGTAAATATAAAAAATACTACATAAATTTAACAAAAAGATCCGACCCTAATATTTAATGAATGATAGTATTTTAAGTTAAATTCTAACAATAGGCAGTAAAATAAAATATTTTCACACACTATTAAAGTCGCCCATATACAGGGTGTCCCGAAATAACGTGAAACCCCTTAAGGGTAGATTCCTCATCAAAAAATAAGTATAGTCTTTTATATACAGTAAGGTCGAAAACGGCCTCCTTAAGCCGCTAGACCTCCTCAAAGGGGGCAGCAAAAAGTGATTTTTTGGCAGATTTGATTCATGACATTATGGTAACAGTGACACATGCCTACTTATTCTTTTTGTATCAAACTCCGTTTTCAATTTAACAGAAACGGCTATTATGCAAGGGGTCAGAAAATATTTTTTTATTTGAAATTGATGAGATTCACGATAAATTTTCAAGAGTTGAAAGTAGTAGAATACATGTGGCTTTCTGAAAAAAATTTAATTTGAAAAAAAAATTCATCTGTTTAAAAGTTCTGACTAAAAATTCAATAGGGGTTGTTTATTTAACTTAATTAAAAAGTAAGTAGAAAAATAAAAATGCATTGAAAAGAAGACCTTCCATAAGTACAAAGTCGTACCCAAATTTCATTCCGCCAACTTTAGTCACTTTCGAGAAAAAAAAATAAAATCACTTTTTGGTGCCCCCCTTTGAGGAGGTCTAGCGGCTCAAGGAGGCCGTTTTCGACCTTACTGTACATAAAAGACTATACTTATTTTTTGACGAGAAATTTACCTTTAAGAGGACATTATTTCGTGACACCCTGTATATTGCTTATGTTTTTTGCAGGAGGACACGTAAATATTTCTAAAATGGACTTATCGTGAAACGTACCTGTTAATTCTTGAACCATTAAATATGTGCCAAAAAAACTAAATACGTGGTTTATGTACACTATTAGTGTACTTTAAAAGTTACCATTGAAAACTGCCAAAATCCATATAAAGGGTGATGTTTTTAGGTAACTTCCCCTACTGAAAATATTTGCCCTCGGCACTGTTAACTTTTTCTTTTGTTCACTGAATGATATAAACATCCATAGTGAAACACATCTGCCAGATTTGGTTCAATTCCGTGAAGCCATTAAAAAAATATGGCCGATTGAAATTTTTCCAAAAAATAGAAAACATGCTATATATCAGAAACGAGGGGCATTAGGGGATGAAATAAGGGTCATTCTGAAACCGCCTTGGACTTCTCTACTTCCCACTAGCGTATGACCAGTCACTCAGGAAACACCCTGTATTTATAGCACAATGAAATCTTTTTATTATTATCATATTACCATATTCTGAATTACATCCCAACATGAAACGTCTGATAAAATTGCAGAAAATCAGTATTACATTTTAACTCAGAATATCATTATATGACTGATGGTCGAAATGGTAGCGTATCTGCCTCTCACCCAAAAGTCCCGGGTTCGATTCCCGGTCGTGGCAATGGGAAATATGTACTGTGAGAGGGATTTTTGCATTATACACGGATATTGGATGTGTGTCCCTTGTCTTTAAATTGTAGCCCCTTCCCGCACAAGGCTCCTAGAGCCTTCTGGGATAAAGGGGGTCGTAATTAAATGTGGTGTATTTATTTATTTATTTATTTATCATTGGCTGTGTATGGCCATTAACTAGAGTTAGTAGTAATGCATCACAACAAAAATATGACAGATGAAAGTGTTAATTATTTTTTTAAATTTTTTTAACACAAAACCCCCTAAAAAAAAATCCGGTCGCGCCTATGAGGTAGTAACCATCATGATTCGTAATCTATAAATTTTTCTGAAAACAACGGTACCACCCACTATACTCCTTCATCAAAGAACACACGAGATTACTTTACGCCAAGCACTATAAGCCTGAGCTCGTCATAAGCCTGAGCGCGTCATAAGCCTGAGCGCGCCGTAACTGTGAGCGCTTTTTAAAAATTCGATAATTCGAAAACTTTTAAAGATATCAAGGCTAAATTTCATTTACTGCATGTATATACAAATTTTGAATATTTCACATAGCTAACCGCATATCGAGGTTTGGCATGTGTAATTTTAGAAGTTATAACTTTACGTAATTTTTTTGGTAATATCATTGTTTATAAAGTATTATAGTTATTCAACCTGATTTCTAAGTATGTGCTGCCAACTTGTGAGTAATTTACATACTAGTCAGTTTCTATGACTACGTTTACAGTGTTTTGACTTTTGTTTTTAAAATATTTTATCATTAAAAAAATATACATTTCAGGATACATTTACACATTGCGGCCATTGCGCAGCCGGATGTGACGTCGAGCTCGAGAAAAATATGAACTGTCGTGTACGTGACATCGCAACTAACCTCAAAAATATGATTTGCACATCATCAAATGACGCGTTTAGTAGAAAAAGTAATACCAGCGCACAAATATGTAAAGTCACCATTTCGATATACATTTACAAAAATATACATTTTTAAAGATTTTCACATATTAAGCTGCTTTTATCAAAATCTGTGCTTGGTTCCTGTACTATCAATTAAAATCTTGTTCAGTGCATTACTAATGAAGTTTTGATTGCCGTAATTTAATAAAATAAAATGATTTTTGTTGGCTGGAAATCCAACCTATAATTAGCAGTTTATTTTAAATATAATCTATAATATTGAAACTTTATTGAGATAATTTTTATATGTTATAATCATATTATAATGGATTCAAACTGAAACTACAAAAATTAAAATCGAAAATAAATTAAAAAAAACTGTAATAAATTTAAACGTTCGGTGATTGATTATTTTTACATAAACGCTGATTAAAAGATGAAATAATAAAAAACTAGATTTTAAATACAATACATCATGTTCCTACACTTACTTGCCATTCCTCAAATTTATTTTGTCTTTTCTGTAGAAATATCTTATATTGATACCTTTTTTACTTTTATTATGATTTTTACACATAGCTACAGCACTATTAGTGATTTTTATAGTCGCGAAATTGCGAAAAGCGAAATGTGAGACGTGTTGTTATTGGTCAATTCCAAATTTTAATGTAAAATGAACCAATAGCAACACGTTTCGCATTTCGCTTTTCACAATTTCGCGACTATGAAAATCAGGCTTTACAACTAACCTCAAAAATATGCACTTTTTAAAATTTTTGTATATTTATGTCATTTTTATCAAAATTTCTGCTTGTTTCCTGTACTATCATCTAAAATCTTGTTCGATGCATTACTAATGAAGTTTTAATTGTCCTAATCTAATGAAATAGGATGCTCTTTGTTGACTGGAAATCCAACCTATAAATAGCAATTCATTTTTAATAATCTACGTAGGTACAATATTGAAACTTTATATTTATATCTACTGTCTTATTAGAGAGTTTTTAAATGTTATTATGGATCCAAGCTGAAGCTACAAAATTATAATTAAAGTAAAAATAAATTTACAAAAACTAAACATTTTAGGTTATGTTAGTCATATGATGTATAAATGATTCATTTTAGAACAAAAAATCCAATAGTTTAATAAAAATAGAAAACTGACAAACTGTCAAAAGTTATTAATATACAGTCAAGGTTCGATCTATGACTTTAGTTCTTCGTCGAATGTCATGTGACGTAGATGCACCGGATGTACGAAATTCGTGCATGCGTCGTAGCATTGTTTATAATAAACAATGGTCGTAACGTAAACGACACCGGGGGCTACGGTCGTAATAATGGGCACACATCATCCAGCACGCCATCTACCAATGATCCACCGGTACTAACAAGAGGTTGAATAACTATATACTTTATAAACAATGGTAATATGTATATACTCGTAGATAGGTATACTACCAAAGAAAGGTTTATACCATTCGTAGCGCTCAGGTTTTGTGTACAAGTGATTTAAATTTCAGGACGGCAAGTCTAACTGTTTTTTTTTTAATGACGATGTATGTACCAAAAAACACTTGTTTGTGAATTGTGCAGATAATGCATTGTAAGGCCATTTTTAAAAAATTGCTCTACTAAACAGAGTTGTAGATCTATCACGTTTCATCTGGTTCTACGCCAAGCGTCACTATAAGTGCATAATCTCAGGCGAATTTTACTCCACTATAAAATACAGAAATTTTATTAAATTTCAATTTCATATTTAGTGACGGTGCACACGGGCGTTGAATTAACGCGCGTTGTGCGGTGCGTTTAATTTGACGCTCCGCTTTAGTTAATACACATGAGCTGCAAACTAGAACGCCAGTGTACAAAATGCAGTCGTTGGATGACACCGAAGTTACGGTATTTGTTTACCTTGTTTCTAAGTTTATAAGAAAAAAAAAGAGTTAAAAACCGCAAATGGTGGGTACACCCCATAAACATTGTCAGATATAGTAAAGGGGCATTTATTGACTGCTTATTTCCACATCTTAGAGCAGATTCTCTAAAATTTTTTAATTATTTTCGAATGTCCCAATATACATTTGATTTTTCGACTTCGCTAATTAGAATATCAATATCCATAATTAAAAGTAGGTACGTGGTTTTTACAAGTTTTATAGATACTACGCGCGATGAAATCAACGTCCGTTTGTATGCATATATTACTACTAATATAAATCTACGACGCGCGGCCTGCTATATTGCTGAGCGTTGTAGACAAACCCGGGCGCACACCGTTATCAACGTACGGCAAATTTGCGGCTCGACGTTCGTCTGCAATGCCTCATTGGAAACAATGCATTTCAACAACGCACGTCTAAGCGCATAATTTGCATCGCGTTGGAATTTACGCCCGTGTGCACCGTCACTTAATATAAGTAAATCTATATTGTGGTGAAATACAAAATTATCTCCTAAATTAGTAAGTATCAATAAAAACTGTCCCGAAACCAATGTTTCTGAAAAACATTACCTAATTTGATATTAAATTTTTAATAAATTACTAATAATTGGTCAAAAATGGTTTCAAATTTGGAATTTAAAGATACCTACTGGGTAAAGTACAACTTGTAAGGCTTAGACAAAAACTAAGAGTAGGTAACGCTTTATGTCCTTAAATTTTTATTTAATAATTGACGTTTTACAGGAATACCAGTTTATATACAGAGTATGTGTCACTTAACTTCTTAACAATGTTTTACTAAAATCATTTTTTTCTAAGAAAACTAGTGAAAACCGCATCGAAATTGGACGTTGTTTCGAGTGGGGCACACATTTTGTAATTTTATAGATACCTACATAATATTTCTATTTATTAGTCAAACAAATAGTAGGTACTTCTTGTCTTTCTTAAAACTATTACGAAATTTACAATAGGGAAAGAGGACATCGGTCCACTTTTTTAAATAACTCGACTGCATTCAATGAAAATTTCAAATAACAAAAAATAGTATCAGATAACAACTGTCTATATCTATCCAAATTGCATCAAAAATCCTTGACTTTTTTCATATTATTCTCAGTTCAAAGAAACTTAAAACCCCATGATTTTGAAACTTATAGGAGTTACTGACGTTTAAATAATCCATCGATTGATTTTTAATTAATTTAATTCGATTTCGTAGTTTCGCAATTATTAATTGTCAAACGCAGACGACCGAGGCCTATGTTTATAATTATTATAAAATATTATAGTACTTAATCCCTTTTATAGCATTCCGCACGGCGCACCTGATGGACCCGATGCAACGCAGCCTAGTCTGAGAAATCTGGACAGATGGCGATACTGTACGGATGCTTTAAAATGCACTTTCTAGTTTTCAAATGCTACCTTTCTATTACAATATTTTAAAACAAAAAACATATGAAAATTCATAAAATAATTTGTTGTATCCAGAAAAGTTGTTAATTTTTCTCGTTAACTTTTAAAACTCTAGATACCTATATTTTTTTGTGACCAAAAATATGATTTTAACTTTCCGGGAAACTAGATTTTTTTCCAAGAAAATTGGTGCTAGCCGCATCGATATTGGACGTTTTTTTAGAAAGTTATTTCAAAACTCGTTTTGGAATATGTAGAAAGGCCTCTTAATGCAAATAATAGATACACCCACCAGAATAACAGAAACAAGCGAATCTCTAATAGATGTTATTTGTATAAGTAAAAACTTAATTCTTGGTAACTGTGATACTCTGGATATACACAGCAATACGGATCACATGCTAGTTTTTACGTTTTGTATTTTTGTATTGATAAAAAAGAACCAAAATTAATTTTCTACCGTGATTTTAAACAGTTTAACGCTAACGAGTTTGCTTCCGATGCACTTTGTATCGATTGGCAGTACATTAGCAATATAGAGGATATCAACTTAAAAACGGAGATTTTAAATACGGCTGTTATCACACTTTTTGATACGCACGCTCCAGTTCGTGTTCTAAAAACTAGACGCCAATATCAACCTTATATTACTCATAATATAAAAAAAATGATTCATTTGAAAAAAAAGCACACAACAAATATCTTAAAACCAAAACAGCGGCATCTAGACAATATTACGTTGAACTTAGAAACTATGTCAAGAGTGCTATCGAGCAGGAGAAAAAAGCTTACACACGATTTATACTAGAAAAAAATAAAAACAATAGCAGAAAGCTATGGCATAATTTTGCACAATGTGGAGTCAGTACTAAAGCTAATGCAAACAGAACTTTACCTGAAAATCTAATCCTGAAATTATTAATGATTATTTTGTTAATGTTGCTGGGCAAACGGTTTTAAACAGAAATGTTTTAAATTTTTACAATAATAATAAACTCAACGACGATTTCAATTTTAACTTCAGTATGATTACAGATAGCGACATATATGATAGCATAAAAAGCATAAAATCAGAAGCTTATGGAGTAGATAATATTTTTTTATTTTTTTTTTTTTTTTTTTATTTCGGGGTTTTTTGGCTTTGGTATGTTACCATTAGCACAGTGCCATGTATTTTTAATATTTTATTTGAGACAACGGCACGCGGTCTTCCCGAGTGTGTGACCCCATCTCGGTACTAATCGCGCCCAACGCTGCTTTACCTCGGTGATCGGCCGAGAGCCGTTTAACTAACGTGGTTAGCCGTTGCCCTGAGTAGATAATATCAATATAAATATGATAAGTATGGTAATTCCATACTGCTTACATGTAATTAAAAACATCTTTAATGAATCCTTAGAACGTAGCGAATTTCCAGATATATGGAAGTACGCCAATGTCATTCCAATTCCCAAAATTCAATCACCTACATCTCTTAACGATTTACGTCCAATTAATATATTACCTGCTATGTCAAAGATGCTTGAGCGAATTGTGTACAGGCAGATTATAATTTTTTTAGACTCTAATAAAATATTACCAGAGATTCAGTCAGGTTTTCGCCAGAAACATGGGACCACCTCGGCATTATTAAAGGTAGTAGATGACATTGCAAGTGCAATGGACAAGTCAATGTACACTGCATTAGTTTTACTAGATCAAAGTAAAGCGTTTGACCTGGTTAACTTCGAACTATTGATAAGCAAGTTAAAATATATTGGTTTTGAGAATACTGTTTTGGGTTGGTTTTATAGTTATCTACATGGCACGATGCAAAGAATTAAAATCGGCAGCGACCAGTATTCCCAGTTTAGAACAACAACTAGTGGTGTACCTCAAGGGAGTATTCTCGGACCATTATTATTCTTAATTTTTACGTTCGACTCGCCCAACGCAATCAAATACTGCCAGGTTCACCTTTACGCCGATGATGTCCAATTGTACAAATCTTTCCCGGTTTCACAATCAGTCGAGGCATTCGATGCAATTGCCCTTATAAACCAAGATTTAAGCAATTTTACTAGCTGGTGTAGTGATAATGGTCTACGGGTGAATCCGAACAAAACAGTCGCTTTGTGTATAGGTAATGAACGACATAGAAACGCTATTTGCGCTCATAACAGCATTAAAGTAAATAATGTATCAATTAATTGGGTAGATTCAGCAAAAAACCTTGGTCTCATCTTAGATAATAACCTAACATTTAATGAACAGGTAAATCAAGATTTTAAAAAGTCATTTTTCAGATTAAAATCCATTTACCACTTAAGAGATGTGCTTGATGAACGTACCAAATTAAAACTAATTAAAGCTTTAATATATCCTATTCCTATTCCTATTGTAGCCAAATTTATTTTAATTTCCTACCTAACTATAATCAACTAAAAATACAGAGAATTCAAAATGCATGTGTTAGATTTGTTTGTCGTGTACCTTACAGAGATCACATCACACCACATTTAAACAGGTTATCTGAACCAAAACTGTATGTAAGGGTAGAATATTTGTACATAATGTTTTTGTTTAAATTATGCAAACATCAAACTCCATCGTATTTATACAGTTTATTAGCTAGAAGTTCTGACGTACATGATGTTAATCTACTCAACTTCCAAATATACAGGGTCGTTTTCTTATATGGCCCCTTGTCTGTTAAACAGGGTACTAAATATTCTTAGCTTGCCTTCAGGAACTTTCACAAAGCAGCTGAAACAATTGCTTTTCACCTCCAACTAAATTTATTTTGGATTATTTTATTAGGTGTGTTTGGTTTTAGAAGTAAATTGATACCATGCGGGGAATTTGTAGTTAAAGATTCTTTATTGATGATAGTCGTCATTGGTTTTAATGTACCAAACACGCCTGTTACAATATATTTTTTAATATACATTTTTATATTTAAACTAAGTTGTAATTATATTATAGTTAGGATTATTAATATCATGTTAATATTATGTAAATGCACTTTTCGTTTTATATTCTTAATTATTATAAATACAGGTAGGAGTGGTAGAGTGGCTTTCGCCAAATCTCCTACCTTTTGTGTAATTTTTCCTGCACAATAAATCATTTTATTATTATTATTATTATATAAAGTATGTCATCTATACAACAATACAATGTTGTAATTACAGTATTAGAGACTACAACGGCAGCATTGACCCTAGAGCTTGTGAAGAGTAGACTTTTAGACATGGAATTGAAGATGAAAAATGAGAGAGATGAAAAGAAGGAAAATAACTCTGAAGAATGTTCGTTTAGTGCAAATCGAGGTACAAGTTCTAAAAGACGGTGTTATATTTGCAATTCTGAGAACCATTTGGCCTATACATGCCCAAAAAAGAATGAAACTAGAGGAAATTATAGAGGTAGACTAAGAGGGAGATTTAGAGGCGAACAGAGATTAGAAAATAACCGACAGGGTTCAAGTGCGAATATATAGCTGAGGCTGAAAATAGAGAAGATGATGAAGAAATAACATTCATTGCTTTAACAACATATTTTATGGATAGTGAGGAAAAATGTGTAAATTTCATCCTCGACTCTGGAGCAACATGTCATTTTATTAAGTCCAAAGTTTGAAGAACATGTTATGAACATTCAAAATATAGCGCCTGTACGTACATATCGAAATTGCTAACGGTGAGACAGTGTGTGCTGAAAAAAGTGGTAAACTCAAAGTATCCAGTAGTGAAGGAATTAATATAACTATTGAGGTTTTGATTGTTAAGAACTTGACATTTAATTTACTGTCAGTTAAAAAGATAAACAATGCAGGTTTCGAAGTTTTATTCGCCAAAGGTGTTGCAAAAATAAAAACAAAGAATAGTGAAATTCGGCGTGATGCAGTAAATAATCTGTTTATGGCAAAATTTTAAATAATCGAGAATTCTACGCAGGCGTGCACGACAGCTGGCGCGAAGGAAGACTTTTATGGCATTTACGCTTAGGGCACCTAAACAGGCGCGGTTTACAATTGCTTGGATTGCCATCTTCAAGTGAGAAATGCAACTCTTGTAAGGGTGCTTCCACACTGGACGGAACTCCGGAACGGAACGAAACGCGGAATTGATGTCAAATTCCGATGTGATAAATATACGCCTTTCACATTATAGATCAGCGGATCTGTCAACTGTCAAAGTAAATAGTATAAAAATATATTTGCTACTTACGATTACGGATTAGTTTTGTTTTAAAATGAGTAATATGACTGAAAGGGATTTATTAATAACTATTGGTGCGCTTTGCGTAAAGTATAAAAATTGCAGAAATAATATATATTAAAATGAATTAATTTGTTCTGTATGTATTACCACAAATTCAGTTTCAATATTCATTTCAATTCACTTTCACGTGTTTATTAACTTAACCAAAGATTTTAAACCTCTTCCCTCTCTTCCAAAATTCTCCGCTTAAAAAGTTCGGTAAGGTTTAACTTTTTACGACGGAACGTCCTTGAAAATAAGCGGAGCTATTTCTACTTGCTGTGATTGGCCGAAAATGCAATCCGCGGTTCCGTTCCGTTCCGGAGTTCCGTCCAGTGTGGAAGCACCCTAATGTGGGCAAAGCGACACGGTTACCTTTTAAAAATGGAGAATTGCCACGTACCACACAAAATTGGCGAACTGATATACCGGGTGGCCACGAGTCAATGTACACCCCCAATTTATTGGTTGTTTTTGAATTAAAAAATTTCGTTTTTGGTATACATGAATAAGACAAAAGTGGGCTATTTTTAGAATAACAAGAACAAAAATATCACTTGCGGTTGAACCGGAAGTGACATCAACTTTTTTTTCTTAAATGGAATGACCATGTTTTTTTGTGGTGTTTTATAAAACATGAAATTCTAAGTGCAGCAGTTTTTTCAAACTTTAAAAATTCCAAAAAATAAGTGAGATACGAACGATTTTTTATTTTGTACAAAATGGCCGCGTCAGATGAATGCGATGTAAGAAAATTACTAAGTAGGCCATGGAAAATATTAGCAAGGTAGTAAGCTTGGCTGTAAAGAATAAAATATTTATTTAAATGAGTGATAGATACGACTATTTTTAGGTTTTTCTCAAAAAACGGAATTTAATTTTCATTTTCATTCCCGTAGGGGTCCTATAAAAATTTTTTAAATTGGACCGTACTATTTCTTTTATTATTCGGACGTAATGATTCATAAGCTTTAATTTTTTCTCCAATAATCATTTCTTAACGAGATCCTTTGTAATAATAAGTGTATTTATAAGGTAAGCACAAATTAAAAAAGAAATAATTTTAATGAACCCTTTAAAAACACTTATTATTACAAAGGATCTAGTTAAGAAATGATTATTGGCGAAAAAATTAAAGTTTATAAATCATTACCTATGTCCGAATAATAAAAAAAAATAGTACAGGCCCATTTAAAAATTTTCCATAGGACCCCTACGGAAATGAAAATGAAAATTAAATTCCATTTTGTGAGAAAAATCTAAAAATAGTCGTATCTATCAGTAATTTAAATAACTATTTTATTCTTTACAGACAAGCTTACTTCTTTGCTAATAATTACCATAGCCTACTTAGTAATTTTCTTACATCGCATTCATCTGACACGGCGTCAGATGAATGCGATGTAAGAAAATTACTAAGTAGGCTATGGTAATTATTAGCAAAGAAGTAAGCTTTTCTATAAAAGTGACGCGGCCATTTTGTAAAAAATAAAAAATCGTTCGTATCTCACTTATTTTTTGGAATTTTTGAAATTGGAAAAAACTGTTGCAGTTAGAATTCCATGTTTTATAAAACACCACAAAAAAGCATGGTCATTCCATTTAAGAAAAAAAAGTTGATGTCACTTCCGGTTCAACCGGAAGCGATATTTTCGTTCCTGTTAGTCTAAAAATAGCGCACTTTTGTCTTATTCACGTTATACCAAAAACGAAATTTTTAAATTCAAAAACAACCAAAAAATTGGGGGCGTACATTGACTCGTGGCCACCCGGTATGGCGATGTGTGGGGTCCTGCAAGAACTCCTACAAAAAATGACGAGAGATACTACGTGACAATAGGGTGTTTTCCATCTATAGAAATTCACCTCAAATTACATACTACTATATAGTAAAACATATACAGGTAGGCCTAAATGTGTTCACGTTAGTTATATCATAAGTATTAATTAAATATTTATTAATTAAATTCAACTGAAATTCAAATTATTGAAGGGTTTCTAAAACGGTTGTGACGTCAGAGCCCATATTTATATGGCGAACTGTTTATGTCATATGCGTGTCATCAGTATTGTCCTGTGAGTTTTTATAATTTAAAGTGTGTTATATATAAATTAGAAGTGAAAAATGGCTTCCGACGGGTTTGTTAAAGCTTCTTCAAACAATTTACCAAGTGTACATATTTTTATTGTTCCCGAATTTATCAAAAGTGACGAACTTTAGCCTCAAAATTGTAGATTTAAGAATTTAGATTGTTGTTGTTCAATTCATTATTAAAATGTTAGATACTCTTTAGTAAATGTAATAGATAATGGTAGACATTACTATTAATTTTAAAAACTAAAATACATTTGTCATAAATTTAAAATTTTGCCTCAAAAATTTTAAGGTTAAGGTACTTGCCTTGTTTTATGAATTAGTTTTTACTTACATTAAAATGATCTGAGCAACAGAAGAACTTCGATTTTGATTCAGCTTTAAATCATTTAACTTTACGTGAATAATCCTGGGGGACACTTAAAAATGTTTTATTAGAGACACTTACAGAGGTATTTTTACATCCTGGCACAAAACACCAGTTATTCTGCGATCCATACATGTTTTACTCTTTTAAAATACAAAAATAAACGAAATTAAATTAACTACTACAAAAAAATAACAGTAACACGAATATAATGACAAATAAGCTTAATAAGGTGCTTTGTTGATAATATGGGCTATTACATCACAATAGTATATGCAACCAGCATTACTTTACTTGGTGTTTTTCGCGGCAAACCTGTGATTTGAACTAATATCTGCCTTAAAACTATTATAAAAAAAAATTTTAAACAAAAAAGTTGTCAGTGATTATTTATGTTGTATGAACTTTTCATTTTTCGAGTTTTTCAAAAATGTGAAAACACCCTATTACGGACGATTTTTCACATTTCACTGAAGTGCATCTTCTCAAAAATAAATCAGATGCTGAACACAAACTTATGAACTATATTGAGAGGCAGGCATCGAACAATATTAGAGTATCAAGAATCAGGACAGACAACGGTGGTGAATTCTCATCTCATCGTTTTAAGAACTATTGTGAAATACACGGAATCAAGCAGGAATTTAGTGTCGCGTACACGCCACAACAATGTGGTGTAGCTGAGAGGCTAAACAGGACCATTCTGGATAAAGCCCGCACAATGTTTGTTGATACAAATCTACCAAAGTATCTGTGGGGGGAGGCAATTAGGTGTGCAGTTTACCAAATAAATAGATGTCCTACTCGCACTTTATTTGGAAAAATTCCAGCAGATATTTATTTAGAAAAGATTGATTATAATAAACTGAAAGTTTTTGGATCCAAAGTATGGATGTATTCGTTACCAAAAGCTGGAACCTAGGGCAAAAATAATGAGAATGGTCGGTTACAGTGGTCCAGGTTACCGCTTGTGGAATCCTGAAACAGAAGAAATTATAATTTCACGTGATGTGATTTTTGATGAAACAGACTATAAATTTTCTCCGAACAATGATAATACAGTCGCAGACATAAAGAGTGATACCTTGCGTTCTTTTTTACACCGGTGGATCCACCTGGTGTAACCGGTGTCCCAAAACTGTTCTAATTGCTTGGTTTAATTAATCGTAAGCGTTCTTAAAGTATTGTTGGAATTAACCTGATGGAACCACTAGTCACCGGCTGCAATGCTCGGTGAGTTGGTGGATTTAGCAAGGTAAAGAGTGGGAAATTTATGAATTTGAAAACCAATGTTTAAATCCACCACATCATACTGGTGTAAAAAAGAACGCAAGGAAAGTTGAATTGATACGCATCAGAAGACAAATTTAAAAATTCTCAAAAAATTTCTCAGTCAGAAATCGAACAAGAAAGCGATAGTGAAGATTAGGTCTCAAAACCATTTCGAGTTCCCGAACGTTCCTCAAATAAACGGCAAGTGAATGTACCTAAGAAGTTTAGTGAATATGAACTGTATGCTGCCTATTGTTTGCTATCCTGTGAAAATGATCCCCTAACATATAAAGAAGCAGAATACATGGCAGCAGCTTCTTGTACAGCAGAAATTTTATTAAAAAATTTGGCTGAAGACTTTTCCCACAATGATGTCGAAACAACTTTACTTGTAGATAATCAAAGTGCATTGGTAATGATACAAAACTATGAAAACACGAAGCGGTCAAAACATATTGACATTAAAGTGCATTTTATAAAAGATATAGTAGCAAAGGCATTGCTAAAAGTAGACTATATACCTAGGTACTGATAAAAATGTGTCTGTAATGTTTACTAAATCTCTGTGTAAAGAAAAATTTATTGTTCATAGGGACAAACTAAAAAATTATTTAAGTTTTATGACCAATTTCAAATCTTGCAGTATTGAAATTGAGGGGGAGTATTGAAGTTTTCTGATTATGAACCTCCCGCCTTATTTCTAGAGCCTTTTATGTTATATTGGTTGTAGTGAGTTGTAAACCTTATGGATTGATGTAACGGAATCTGTTTTTGTGTCAATATAGTAAATTCAGCAAAGTTGTTGTGTTGCTTTAATATAAGTCACCGAGAGTTGATTATTCGAAGCTATAGAAGGTTCAGTTTCAATAAATTTTTCATTATAAATTGTAACAGTCAATAGCAAACACATATAACAAAGAAATATATACTATTTTTTCTGCGACAGAGAGTAGAAACGCTACAAAAATCCAATATTTTCAAAATAAAAAAACTGACAAACTGTCAAAGTTATTAATAATTACAGTCGAGTCACAGCAAGTCTCGACTTATCTAGTTCCTTGAATGTACTATCGCGGCCGAAAAAAAGTAATCGACTGATTTTCCCGTTGTAACTATGGTTCTATATTCAGTGTCGCATCAATCTATTTTTTTTATTAGTGTCAACGTCATTGTCATATTAAGCAGAAATAATTTTTTTATTACTTAATCATGCCTTATCATGTTTTGAGAAAAGAAGAAAAAGACTACATCATCGCCAAACTTGGGGAAGGGTGGTCTCAACAACGCATAGCAAGTGAAATTAATTGCAGCAAAAGCACGATTCAAAAACTAAACAAAAAGTGGATAGAAACTCATAATCTGAGCAGGGCAGTGGGTTCTGGGCGGCCAAGAAAAAGTACCTACTCTAGAAAACGACAATACCCTGGTTAACTATGTGAATTTAAAACCCATTTTCTAATTCTATTGAAGCCAAAGAGCAAACCAACTTCCCAGCGTCTGTTGGGTTGGGACAGCAAGAAACGGTTGCGAGAGCAAGGTCTATTTAACTGTGCCAGTGCTAAAAAGCCCCGACTAACAGATGTTACTAAAGAGGCAAGCATGCAGTTTACAAATACTTTTATAAATGAAAACGATCGTTACTGGGAGCGAGTGGTCTTTTCCGACGAAAAGATATCTCAGTCCTGCTACAATGGTCAACTGCGAGTTGTCCCAGGGGTCATAAGTTTGATGAAGAATATTCGCACAAAACAGATAATAGCGGAAAGTATTCTGTCTTTTAATTTAGGATTTGAATCGTGCTTTTGCTGCAATTAATACTTGCTATGTGTTGTTAAGACCTCCCTTCTCCAAGTTTGGCAATGATGTAGCCTTTTTCTGCTTCTCTCAAAACCATACTAATTAATTGTTTTCTTATAATTAAAAAATATTAACAACTTATTTCTTATTAGTTTTTTTTTTAATAAATACGACCCCACCAATGATTTCTTGTCAAAATAATTTAATTGACATAACTGATGTAAAAACTCCCATTTACAAAGGAAAATTTTTAGAAAAAACATACTACTTGATAAAAAATCGATTACTTTTTTCGGCCGCGATAGTACGTAGATGCACCGGATGTACCAAATTTGCGCATGCGTAGTAGCTTTGTTTATAAAGTATATAGTTATTCAACCTCTTATTAGTACCGGTGGATCATTGGTAGATGGCGTGTTGGATGATGTGTGCCCATTATTACGACCGGAGCCCCCGGTGTCGTTTACGTTACGACCATTGTTTATTATAAACAATGCTACGACGCATGCACGAATTTCGTACATCCGGTGCATCTACGTCACATGACATTCGACGAGGAACTAAAGTCATAGATCGAAACTCGACTGTAATTATTAATAACTTTTGACAGTTTGTCAGTTTTCTATTTTTAAACTATACGGGCTATTAGTGTGACGTCAAAGTCGCCGCTGTATCCAAACAAACTTTAAGGTTATGAAGATTTAAATATTTTATAAAAGGAGATAGAGTAAGATCCCAGGGCCCCCAGACGTTACTTATATTCTGATTAAGTTTAGTTCGGGAAATGAGTAGTTCTATAGTGTGCTTAAAATGTATGTATACTGGCTAGCTTAGGTAGGCGGCCCTATTACAGGTAAAAGATGGGAAAGGTACGTCAAAATATTATCACTTTTCTTAAATTCTAATTGCTGGTTTTTATATATGTTCTACAGAATATTGTTATAAATCAATTTTCAATATTGCCAGACACTTCCATTTGGCGGTAACTACCGCCAGACGCTTTAAAGCCCGCAAAAAAAAATCAGAACTTTTCTTATAATCTAAGTCTCAAATTTTATATACGATGACAAGGGAATATTTCAATACCTTTTGTAAACAGCCAGACCAATCCGAAGGGCCAAACATACCCCCAGACACAATAAAAGTTCCTGTGTCTGGGGGAATGTTTGGCCCTTCGGATTGGTCTGGCTGTTTACAAAAGGTATTGAAATAGTCCCTTAAGTCATCGTATATAAAATTTGAGACTTAGATTATAAGAAAAGTTCTGATAGTTTTTTGCGGGCTTTAAAGCGTCTATGGAAGTGTCTGGCAATATTGAAAATTGATTTATAATAATATTCTGTAGAAAATATATAAAAACCAGCAATTAGAATTTAAGAAAAGTGAGTAATATTTTGACGTACCTTCCCCATCTTTTACCTGTAATAGGGCCGCCTACCTAAGCTAGTCGGTATACATACATTTTAAGCACGGAAACTTATTACGAACCAATCACAAACTGTTATTATACCTTTTGACAGTTGTTTGACATATAAATGTCAATCGTAAATTAAAAAATAGTGTCAAAAATGTCAAATGACATAAGAAAATAACCAAGTATACTAATATACAAGAAATGACGGGATGAAATAAAATATCATTCGACACACGTCCATAAGGTGTTGTTCCAGCCTCGTTTAGATATTCTAGACTCGGCTCCTGACGTCGCCTCGTCCATAATATCTACTCGACTGTAACAAGTCACCTTCCGGACTTGTGACGAAAATTACTATTGTTTGGATACAAAAAATGGCAGCTAAACGTCATAATACGTCATCACTAATACAGCGTATTGGATTTTTTTATCTAAAATGAATCATTTATACATCATATGACTAACAACCTAAAATTTTTAGTTTTTGTAAATTTATTTTTCCTTTAATTATAATTTTGTAGCTTCAGCTTGGATCCATAATAACATTTAAAAACTCTCTAATAACAGTAGATATATAAAGTTTCAATATTGTACCTACGTAGATTATTAAAAATGAATTGCTATTTATAGGTTGGATTTCCAGTCAACAAAAAACAACCTATTTCATTAGATTAGGATAATTAAAACTTCATTAGTAATGCACCGAACAAGATTTTAGATGATAGTACAAGAACCAAGCAGAAATTTTTATAAAAATGATATAATATTAAAAAATTTTAAAAAGTGCATATTTTTGAGGTTAGTTGTAAAGCCTGATTTTCATAGTCGCGAAATTGTGAAAAGCGAAATGCGAAACGTGTTGCTATTGGTTCATTTCACATTAAAATTTGGAATTGACCAATAGCAACACGTCTCGCATTTCGCTTTTAAATTAATGTTCTTTTTTATATATGTTTGTTATTTGACTGTTTATAATTTATAATGGCGAATTGTGCTGGAGCTATGTGAAAAAATTATAACCAAAGTACAAAAAGATATTGATATAAAATATTTCAGTTTTCCGAAGCACGAAGATTTGGCAAAACAGCTTGGCTACAGAAAAGACAAAATAAATTTGAAGAATGGCAAGTGGAGGAACATGTTATGTATATTGTATTTGAAACCTAGTTTTTAGCGATCTGGATGTTCACCTAAAAATGTCATAAATCACAAATATAGACCATGTGCATCATAGGCAAAGAGTAAATCATAGGATTAACATAACCTCCAATTTTTTGTTTTTGTAAATTTATGTTCAACTTTAATTATAATTTTGTAGTTTCAGCTTGGATCCTTAATAACATTTAAAAACTCTCACAGACAGTAGATATATAAAGTTTCAATATTGTAGATTATTTAAATTAGACTGCTAATTATAGGTTGAATTTCCAGTCAACAAAAAATATCGTATTTCATTAGATTAGGAAAATTAAAATTTCATTAGTTAACGCACCGAACAAGATTTTAGTTGATAGTATAGGAACCAAGCAGAAATTTTAATAAAAATGACATAATTCGCGAAAATCACGTACCGCGAGATGGCGCTGAAAATGTAGTGTATGTATGAACCAAGTGTTTTTACATTACGATAAATTTAGAGGTTAATTCCAGCATTGTTTATAAAGTAATATAGTTATTCAACCTAACTTGTAAGTATGTGCTGCCAACTTGTGAGTAACTTACGTACTAGTCAGTTTCCATGACTTTTGTTTTTATGAATTTAAATATTATAATAATCATTTAAATATACATTTCACGATACATTACACATTGCGCAGCCGGATGTGACGTCGAGCTCGAGAAAAATATGCATTGCCCTGTGTCGTGCACATATCTCTATGGTCGTGCACAACTAACCTAAAAAATATGCACTTTTTAACATTTTTGAATATTATGTCATTTTTATTAAAATTTCTGCTTGGTTCCTATACTATCAACTAAAATCTTGTTCGGTGCATTAACTGATGAAATTTTAATTTTCCTAATCTAATGAAATACGATATTTTTTATATTGAAACTTTATATATCTACTGTCTGTGAGAGTTTTTAAATGTTATTAATGATCCAAGCTGAAACTACAAAATTATAATTAAAGTTGAACATAAATTTACAAAAACTAAAAATTGGAGGTTATGTTAATCCTATGATCATTTACTCTTTGCCTATGATGCACATGGTCTATATTTGTGATTTATGACATTTTTAGGTGAACATCCAGATCGCTAAAAACTAGGTTTCAAATACAATATACATAACATGTTCCTCCACTTGCCATTCTTCAAATTTATTTTATCTTTTCTGTAGCCAAGCTGTTTTGCCAAATCTTCGTTCTTCGGAAAACTGAAATATTTTATATTAATGTCTTTTTTTTTGTACTTTGGTTATAATTTTTTCACATAGCTCCAGCACAATTCGCCATTATAAATTATAAACAGTCAAATAACAAACATATATAAAAAAAACATTAATTTAAACACCTTAAGCATGATTTTTATAGTCGCGAAATTGCGAAAAGCGAAATGCGAGACGTGTTGCTATTGGTCAATTCCAAATTTTAATGTGAAATGAACCAATAGCAACACGTTTCGCATTTCGCTTTTCACAATTTCGCGACTATGAAAATCAGGCTTTACAACTAACCTCAAAAATATGCACTTTCTAAAATTTTTGAATATTATGTCCTTTTTATCAAAATTTCTGATTGTTTCCTGTACCTGTGCCTAAAATCTTGTTCGGTGTATTACTAATGAAGTTTTAATTGTCCTAATCTAATGAAATAGGATGATTGGAAATCCAACCTATAAATAGCAATTCATTTTTAATAATATACGTAGATACAATATTGAAACTTTATATATCTACTGTCTTATATTAGAGAGTTTTTAAATGTTATTATGGATCCAAGCTAAATTTACAAAAACTAAACATTTTAGGTTATGTTAGTCATATGATGTATAAATGATTCATTTTAGAACAAAAAATCCAATAATTTAATAAAAATAGATAACTGACAAACTGTCAAAAGTTATTAATAATTACAGTCAAGTTTCGATCTATGACTTTAGTTCCTCGTCGAATGTCATGTGACGTAGATGCACCGGATAGCACCGGATGTACGAAATTCGCGCATGCGTCGTAGCATTGTTTATAATAAACAATGGTCGTAACGTAAACGACACCGGGGGCTACGGTCGTAATAATGGGCACACATCATCCAGCACGCCATCTACCAATGATCCACCGGTACTAACAAGAGGTTGAATAACTATATACTTTATAAACAATGATTCCAGTAACAATCTTTTTTTATTAAAGTATCGTGTCAACCGTTTTATTAATTGATTGCATTGCTATATAGTTTATAAACTAAACTAGTTAAATATAGTAACAACACTTTAAACGCACTTTTAATTTTAAAAATCACAAGATAAATTTAAGAAACCCGCGAACTGACAGAGACAGTAGTGACAGCGGTTTGTTGTTCACTATGAATGACTCATCATATTGAGATTGCGCCTAAAAATATAGATGTCGCCCACTCCGTGATTTTCGTGAATATTCAAAAATGTTAAAAAGTGCATATTTTTTAGGTTAGTTGTGATGTCGCGTGCACGACACAGGGCAATGCATATTTTTCTCGAGCTCGACGTCACATCCGGCTGCGCAATGTGTAATGTATCGTGAAATGCATATTTAAATGATTATTATAATATTTAAATTCATAAAAACAAAAGTCATGGAAACTGACTAGTACGTAAGTTACTCACAAGTTGGCAGCACATACTTACAAGTTAGGTTGAATAACTATATTACTTTATAAACAATGGTATCGTCTGTCTCACCAACAGAAATAAATAGACTCCTCCCCAAAAATGCCCGCTAAATTTGAATGGAATTTCTCTGTTGGTCGTATTTATAGAACCCGAATTACAAAGCAACCCCTAGATTTGACTGACAAAGGCCGAATCTACAACGTACTCGCGAACGCGTTAAACTTTTACATCTTTTGCACCAGACCAATCAGCTTATGTTATGATTGTCGCGAAACGCATAAACGCTAAACGTATTAAAAACGTGAATAAATGGGGAGCTCGCCTAACTGTCAACTGTCATATTTGTTTTTGTGATAATTATTTCTTAATTTATGTCAGCTGTTTATGTAAATGAATTCGTTGAGATTTATCTTATATAAAGATATCTTACTTTGTAAATTAAGGTACGTCTAAGAATTAACCTACATGTTTTGCGTATTAAGTAATAAGGTATGTAATGCAAACTATTATGATTAAATGTTAAAATGCTTTTTTTTAAGGTTAGGTTTTCATCGAAATCTGATGGCTATCACTCGCTATGTGCATAGAGATAGAATATAATAGGGAGACGGCATCACGTGGCAAAAGTGGTTTCATGTCCGCCATATTGCTACTACTTTTTTGTCAAAAATGCCAAACTGTAGTGTCATTTGTTGTCAGTTTATGTTGAGCAATATTTAGCATTTCATTTGTGTTTTGAGAACTGTCTAAGTATTTTTTGTTAGTTTGTCTTGTGCTGTGCGTAGCTGCTGTAGCAGAGACGGCGTGGATAAAAAGATGTCGGGAATAACATTTCATAAGTTAGTATAAACAATAAACAGAACCGTACCTACAAAATTATGGTATATAAATGCTATTATATTGGTAGTGTACTTTATACATGCTACAGCGTAGGACAAAGGGCGGCGGGAAGAGAAGGGAAGAGAAATGCGACAAGAAAGGTTTTTAAACCAAGAACTAATATCTGTAGAGTCAGAGTCAAAGGAGGAAACTTAATAAGCAATAAAAAATATATTCTATTTGGATGGACAGAACATTTTCAAGAGCTGCTGGCCGGAGGACCAACCCAAATGAAACACTGAAATCATTCTCTGAAGCCCAGCTCGGAGAATATCAGTCAGGATTCAGACCAGGTCGCTCAACTACCAACCAAATGTTCACTTTGCATCAAATCCGAGAAAAATCCAGAGAATTTGACATTGGTATAACACTGGTAGCACCACTTGTCATCTACTTTAAAGCAGCGTATGATAACATTCTTAGGTCGATGTTGCACGATGTTATGAACGAACTCGGAGTACCAATGAAGCTAACTTGTCTGATTAAAATGATCATGGTTGATACCACGTTCGCAGTTAGACTTCAGAACGACATAATATAGGAACCGTTCGAAATACACAAAGGACTGCGACAGGAAGATGCGCTGACGTGTCAGTTATTCAATATAGCCCTGGAGAAAATCTTCTGATTGGTACGTACTACTTCGAAGGAATGTGGGCGTTACACATTCACTGATCGTTTTCTCTATTTACGCTTTACGCACGATCATCCCGTCTTTGTTTCCAATTTGGCTATAATTTTTCTTGGGGTACTGTATATTTATGTATTCTGAAATAATGTATAACATGGGTATATAAATTAAAGATAAATTTACTTATTTGCCTATTGTTTTACTTTCCATATTCACCATCATCCACACACCCAATTAAGAAGCTGTAGGAATTGGTACTATTGAACTAATAGTGTAGTTTTCTTTCAAAGGGACCTATAAGCCCCATAAAACTAGTTCTACTAGATTAAATATCTTGTCTAAAAAGAACCAAAAACTGCACCGAATTTAGTTGATTACGAAAGTTGAAAGTTGACCAACTAAAATCGAATCGTGAGAACGCGCTTAATCCAACTCTGTTAAAGCCGCCATATTGGTGCTACAATAAGCTCCGCCCAGTGGTACCGTTATTTCCTTATCTATTTATATCGTATAGCGTCTCCTTATATTCTATCTCTATGGCTATGTGCAAGGGTTCTAGTAGCGCCGCTCGTGGTCAAATTTTTAATATTTGTACCCCTAAACTGTCAATGTCAGTACATGATTGTCAATGTCACGACATGACAGAATAACATAAAATAATGACGAATATAATTTTGTGTACCAAATTTAAACAAATTACGTGTTCCAATAAATTTACCAAAGGTGAGAGATGCAGAGATGTATTAGAAAAAAGAAAGAATATGACATTTTGTCATGTGAAACATGTAGAAGAATATGTTTTGATATCAGCTGCAATAATAAAACAACAGCAAAGTGCGTTCAAGAAAGGGCTGCAACAGATACGCTTTATAAACTTAATTTAGAGGTAAATACATTATTTTACTTGACTATTTTCAAAGCTTTGATCCACTTCGCGCATTATTTAAGGTTGTGTTTCCGCACAGGAAATCTGTAATATTCTATAAAACTTTATTTTATGGAAAATGTCACTAACACGACAGCCTAGAACACAACATTTATTTGCAGGTCGCTTAATTTTTCCCATGCATGTTTCGTTTATAACCGAAAAACACTATTAAATTACGACTCTTCTCGTTCAAACAACAATTATTATTATTTGACACTTTTGACAGCACAAAGCAAATGATCATGACAAATGGGAAATGGGAAAATTGAGGGTTCAAAATTTACAATTATGGCCACCGCAAACGCTCGCGTCGGATTTAGTAATAGCTCCGCCCCCTTGCACATAGTCAATAGCTTTCATTAATAGACTCCATTAGTTGTGACGTCACGACCCCCACTTCTACTGGTATAAAAGTTTACGGCCGAAGCTGTGATACGGGAATCTGACCCGTATTGCGTTGTGCATAAGGACTTATAATATATAGTACTAAAACATGGTCGGGAATTTTATAGTATTTCTGTATGTTGAAAGACTATTTAAGGACTTCCAATACCTATTTCACATTTAAGAAACATGTTAAAATATATGTATCCACGTATGATTTATAAAAACTTCATTTTAGTTTTATAAATTAATATGTAAAGCGGCGGAAGCTTCCTCCAATAGGAATAAAGAATGCAAAAATTCAAATTATGAGTTTGCAGCGCTAACTTCAAAATTAATTCATGTTCGTTCATTTTGACAATGAACTTGACGTTTAACTTAAGTTTTCTCTCAGTTTCAAAATCTATTCTACTATTTTTTCTAATAAACTCGTTTTTGTGCTTAATTTCAAATGTGCGTTTGTGCTTTGCACCTGAGTGTGATCATATAAATAAAACTGGATGTAAAATATTAGTTTCCCAAAGGATTCCAAATTAAAATAAAAGAGGTAAAGCTATAATGTGTATGTTAGTTTGACTATCGTTTCTTAAATATGGGGATATGTAAATTGTAAAGACAAAATAATGCTTAAATACCTACCTGTGCTTTTTTTAATATCCTATATTTTTTTAAATAGGTTTAATTGATTTTTATTAGGCATTTACGATAATTGGAGCGGGTAATGTATCCTGGTACATTGCGGTAATCAGCTGTTTTATGTCAATACATCTACCGAGCTAAGAATTACCGAACGCAAAATTTCAAATGTAACCTAAATCACTTGACTAATTAATAAATAATTGAAAATTGAATTACTTTTTTATTTTATGCTTATTCATAAGTCCTTACTGCTCGCCATGTCAAAATGGAAAGTAAAAAAACATTTATATGTATTACATATTTAGGTATACTTAGTTCATTATACATATACATAAATGTTTCCGTCCTCATCTAAAATTACTTCATTATTTTCGACAGTGATGGGTTTCATTTTTCTCAAATACTCACAAAATGTCAAAAATTTAGTTTTTTTTAATCATATTTTAAGGTTGTACCGCATTTACCAACCGATGTAGTCGATCTATAAATTTTGGATCGGGTAGATGTAGCGAATACATTCGATACATTTACCGAACGCGGTTCGGTAGATATGTTCTTATTATCGAACGCTCTGATACATTGCGGTATGTAGCGCTCCAATTATCGTAAATGCCCATTATGAACAATTATGTAAACATTATCTAACATTCTTAATATTCAATGAAAGAATAAATTATTTTCAATTAAAGTCTACAAATATGAAATGTTACAACTTTTATTTATTAAAAATCATGATTAATTTCAAAGTTTATTTCATATTATCTCAAACACATTCTAATTAAAAGTGCAGGTAAACATTACGATAATAAGCACGAGCTATATATAAATCGTAGATTTTCAATTTGTACTTAATTTCAAGATTAGATGTTATTTAGAAACAGCAAAATCTATCCAATTATTCTACTTTATATTTAAAATTCGCGCCAAGATTTCTACTTGATGACGTAGTCCTAGCGGTAGTCAAAATGTGCGCCGTGACATACCATCTTATATCTCTATTCTCTACCATGGCCACTGCCTAAGTAATTAGTCAAATGCGTGAATCATATATTTCTGATAAAATTTTCGGTGTTGGCAACACCGTATATTTTAGATTAGGAAATTTAAAAAGTAATTGGTTATCAACTCACGTTGACAAATTGAGGCCAATCAATGACTTTTAAATTTCCTAATTTTTACTTTACCAATTTAATTTCATAGTATGTTAGCCAAACACTTATGATGTGATAAAAATATCAATTTCCAAGTTTAAAACTTCAACACTATATAGACATTGGCAATCGACAGAAAGGTTAAAAATTTGAAAAAAATATTTTAATAAAATACCCTGTATTTTATCTCAGAAAGCCTATACATATATAGGTCAAAATTTGCAAGTGAATTCTACATAAAGAAACAAGGCTATTGTGTTTAATATATATAAGTCCTAAAATGCTTCGTTTCGGAGTTACAGGGCGTTTAACTTCCATGAAAAAAAAATGATTGGCCATATATATCTCAAAATTATCAGCCGATTTTTTTCAAATTTTATATTATTCTATTAACTGCCAAAATTTCAGTTAAACCCCGTGAGTCAATGGCTTACAACGGTGGTTTACAGCCCCCTCTTTTATAAAAAAAAGTTCACTGATTCTTTTTTGAAAATATGATAGCGAATTTCTGTTCTACTTTAAATAACACATAAAAAAGCTATCTTGTACATTTTTGATAAAATGCGTCGTTCTAAAGTTATTTAGCTTTAAGAATTTCACATATTTAGCTGTTAGTAAGCAATACGCACATTTAGTGCGCGTCATATAAGTCATGTAATGTCAAAATTGGATGCAAACAATTTATGAATTTATAACATCTACTGATATAAACACGTGTAATTTTGTAAAATTGATCAAATAAACTGTATTTATTTATAAATAACCATTTGCAAGGTATGTACAAAAGACTATTTTATTTTTGTTTATAAATTTAAATCTTTATTATATTACGTTATATTATAACAGGTTATAAAATACTGGTAAATCAATCATATACATACCTTTTTAGTGCTTAAATATTTTTATTTAATTAAATTATTATCGCTTTTACTAACTTCAAACATTGTTTGCATCCAATTATCTGTCAGATGACATTTCGTTTTCTGCATTTCTGCCAACTGCCTATTTTTTTCCCATGAAAATTAAATGCCCTGTAACTCTGAAACGAAACATTTTAGGACACACATTTATTTAACAAAATAACTTTATTTTTTTATGTAGAATACAGAATATACCTGCAAATTATGACCTAGACTTTCTGAGACATCCTGTATATTTCACTTTATACTTAACTATATTTTTTTGATGAATTTGATGCACTTATAGCCACTACTAAAACCGAAAACAAACACAATCCCCGCCCTAAGTCTTTACTAAATAAACTTAACCTCCTCCAGAATTTCCTATGATTTCTGAAAATTTTCGAGTATTTCCAAAAATTTCCGATAATTTCCGAATATTTACAATAATTTCCTAAAATTTCCGATAATTTCCTAAAATTTCCGATAATTTCCCAACATTTCCGATAATTTCCTAACATTTCCGGAAATTATTGGACGATTTGTACACTTACTTCCGAGCGTGAGACACCACTCGGAATATTTAATTGAGGTGCTGCATGGTGATGCCATTAAAAAAAAAATTATACAAGAAACTAATTTTGAATGATGCTACTAGTTATTAAATTTATTGGTTAAAAGTAAAAATTGTTTTGTTCCATTATTATTTGTCATTTAAGATATATAATTTGAACTTAATCGCTAGCACTCTAGATCCAAACAAAACTTGGCCAAAAAAGTCAAAACTAAAATAGTTCAAACTTTCAAACCCATTCAAGATTTTCCCAGGATTCTGAAAATGCAATAATATACAGTGTGTGTTTAAAAATCAACAATTGGTGTCACTTTCGGCTAAACCGGAAGTCTTCAAATACGTCAAAATGTGACTTTATCTAAAATATATTAACTATACCAAGTTTCATTTTGGCCGTATTCCAAAGGAGTACCGTACCCTAAAGTACACGTACCTGAGTGTTTCATTTGACATGACGTTTATCTGGTACTGCACGGTACATGTACTTATATGACCCAGATGTGCCCCGCTGAATTCGACCGGACACTTGTTTAAACATTTAAAAAACACAGTTAACGGCTACAACGTGACGTGACATAACGCTGTACACATAATTTTTACATTAACAAATAAATAATTTTATATTTTAACTAAATATGTTTTAGGAAACAAACATTTTTAATATATTATTATTTACCATGTATTTTTATAAAACAAGTTTTTAAAGTAAGGTTAACTCTATTTACTGACTGTCATTTGTCATTTTACTATCTATACAAGTACTCTGAGAGTTTGGGCTGTTTCATTTACTTTATTACCAGTACATGTACTACAGGTACTGGACGGTCAGGTACATGTACCTTGGTACTCCTTTGGAATACGGCCTTTGATATCTTGAAAAACAAGGTGCAAAACATTGGTGGTAGTGATATCGTTGTCACCCGGTATATACTTTAATTCAAATAAATTATATTGCAGGGCCAGGTGGTAGATCCTTAGTAGAAATTCAACAAATCAGTGGAGCTAATATTCAAATTTCAAAAAAAGGCATATTTGCTCCTGGGACGCGAAATCGAATAGTAACTATAACAGGAAATCCTCATTCTATCACCACAGCACAATATTTAATTGAACAACGTATTAGTGAAGAAGAGATGAAACGAGCACGTAATAATGGTCTGGGTACATTGACAATGCAGTGATCAAATTATCTACTTAGAAACACCACACAATAGGGTATATAAAGCAGGAGTTGTTGAAGATTATTTTCATTTGTTAATAAGATTACATTTTATAATTTGTTGGTAATGTTAAATATTTTAAATATTAATATTACAAATAAGGAAAAATCCATGTAATTTTTATGTATATTTGTGATGTTACCATATGAAGAAATAGGAGACTTGGTTTAGTATTAATTTCCACTATAAATTATAAAAATATACGTAATCAAATATTTTTGTGAAATTTTGTATTTTTAATAAAGTTTTGATCAAAATTAATAGCAAAAAAAGTCTCCTAACAACCATTTTATTTATAGTCCAACTGTACATTGTACAGGATAAAATTGTTTTAGTCGTTTGTATGTAATATTGTTATGTTTCGGACGTTTTATATATCTACAATTATTATTATATATATATATATATATATATATATATATATATATATATATATATATATATATATATATATATATATATATATATATATATATATATATATAAACATATTAATTACCTAATTTGTGAAAATAAGTCTTGAGTAATATTTTGTTAACAAATTTTGCAGTACTGTATAAAGCGAATCTAAGTCAGTTATTACGCAAGATTTATTTAATTATTTTATCAGTGTAAATAGTTATGTTGGTTTTTTAAATGTAAATTTATTATATAAAAGGTAAGTTTTTAATGAACGATCTGATTTGTAAGGTACCTACTAGATTACATTTAAAAGAAATTTTAACTGAAAATTGTGATGATTCATCTATTCACACTTCATCATTACATCTGGTAACTACCATCATGAACATTTTCTCTTAGTTTTTGTACATATTTAAAATTTTGCCATACATTCACATATATGTTTAATACAGTATAAGTTTACTTCAACTTGGATTTTCAGTTATAATTATAATTAAACAATATAAAACTCTTGCGATATCTATGTATTAGACAATGAAATTACTATGAGATTTTTCTCTGTAGTTAAAAAAAATGTGATATAAATTAAAGTTATGTACCTACTTGTATTGTTAAGGCTTATATTGTATGCTGAATGAAAGCTGAGTTGTACATGCCTACAGATATCTTGAGGGTGTCTTTCCATATTTAGAAAATAAACTTAACCGATTACAAAGGTAATTTTAGATCGTTATAAAAAAATTGAGAAAGAAACGAGTGCATTATTTTTTAGAAAATTATACATCAGTTTTAATTCAAGATACAATATTTTAATTACTGGTTATTGAAAAAAATGTGTAAAAGGTATAGTTACAATTTTTCATAACTACACTTGCTTTTATATTTAGGGTACAGCAGTGAGTAAAACAACTCTCATAGTTTTTTCTCTCTATCTCAGGTTGAATTAGTGATTGATTGGGGTAGTTTGTCCCAATGTTATTAATGTTTTGTTTGGTAATAATTTTAAGATATTGATTTAATCATTTTTCTAAATTGAAAGTACCTGCAGTAAAACCTCAATATATATATTTGACAATTACATAATATTTGGCTGGCCAAATATTTAAAAAGCTATATCTATATATCCGTCGTTACCAAGCATAAAACATTATTTTAAGAATTTATTCATTATAAAAGCATGACATTGTAAATAGTCATAGCAACATAGTCATCTATATTCACTTTTAAGCTGTTAATCTTCTTATAGATCTATATTATTATTATATATATATATATATATATATATATATATTGTTATGTTTTTCTTTTAGGATTAGAATTGATATATTTTATTTTTTATTTTTTTATTAAGTTTATTATTTTTATTTACTAGGATTTTAAAATTTTATTATTGTTTTCCCTGCTAGCTCATAAAAATAATACTTACTTTCTTACTTAATCCTTGTTTCCTATACTCAGCTCTAGTCTCGGGTCGATTTTGGGTTCACACAGACTTATCTTTGAATTTAATAATCCTCAATTTAAATTTTTCAAAATATGTATCTTGTTGAATACCGATCTGTACAATTGGTTATATACATGCATCAATAAATAAATTATTCATGTATTTTAGGTTTATTTTATTTTCAACGCAATAATTGACAAATTGAAGTATCTACTAGCTGTCTGACCTACTAAATATACCCTACTCTATCTTAACTTATTTTGCACACATGACGCCTCAAGATTACCAGTAAAACTTTGAACCAGAATTATTTTTTTATATAAATATTAATATTAAATATTACTGATAAACATGAGAAGCCACTTGTGTTATGAAATTAATATTTTAAATTATAAATTAGGAACAGAAAACAATTATTTGCTTTGTGCAAGGATTGTTCGACTTCATAAATGTTTATGTGATTGTTCACTTTATTTATGCTGAAAATCAGCCTTTATCTATTATTTGACACTGACGGATAGTCTTTTAAATGATACATCTACCCATGGTAAGTATTAATTTTATTATTACTTGGATAGTTTTATCTTCATGTCTTCACTTCTGTTGTGAAAGTTAATTCTTCCGGCTTTCTGCTTACTGTTTTGTCTTGTTGGTCTGCTTTTCACTAATTATCTTTGCTTCTAGGATATCTGCATGCGTTTTAGATAATTTACTGGATTCTGGGTCCCAAGTTCTTTCTTTCTTTCTTCTACTTAAACTCGTTAAATTCTTTTATATACTGAATTTGCTAATTTTTACTTCTTCCGCAAGTCACGGGCCATCCCGTCTCTATCTTTTTTATCAATAGCAACCAAATTCGTTTTGTTTTTTATTTATGACAAACACATTTTGTCTTTCTACAATTTTTCCTTTGACAAGCCGTCACTTTTCTCAACTGGATAATTTTATTTTACTTTATATTATTTATCGTGATTTTGTCTTTTATCTCTTTGTCTGCCTACATTCTTCTATATTTTATTACTTCTTTCATTCAGTTCCGTTGTGTCTAAACTTTTACTTCTTGATTTTTTTTCTTCCATGTTTATCTTTGAACTTATATCCTTTCTGCACAATTTTTGTTGCATTTGTTGCACTATGACTAAGTTCGAAGCACTGTTGATTGGGCCACTTCATCCCCATTTGTCTCAACACCAGACATGTTTCTTAAATTTCTAATTATTCTACCAGATCTCAAGTTCATAAGATGTTTATAACTTGTATATTAATAACATTTATACCACAAATTAACAGAATGTTACTTTCTCTGTACCTCAAACTTGTAATAATAAAGCTTTTATGATTTATTTATTTTTTTTTTTAACTTGTGAAATTATTCAGTTCTCAAAGATAATCAATTGGCGCCCAACGTGGGGCTCAACAGATTATCTTTGAGAACTGAATAATTTCACAAGTTAAAAAAAAAAAATAAATAAATCATAAAAGCTTTATTATTACAAGTTTGAGGTACAGAGAAAGTAACATTCTGTTAATTTGTGGTATAAATGTTATTAATATAAAAGTTATAAACATCTTATGAACTTGAGATCTGGTAGAATAATTAGAAATTTAAGAAACATGTCTGGTGTTGAGACAAATGGGGATGAAGTGGCCCAATCAACAGTGCTTCGAACTTAGTCATAGTGCAACAAATGCAACAAAAATTGAAAAAAAAAAAATAAATAAATCATAAAAGCTTTATTATTACAAGTTTGAGGTACAGAGAAAGTAACATTCTGTTAATTTGTGGTATAAATGTTATTAATATAAAAGTTATAAACATCTTATGAACTTGAGATCTGGTAGAATAATTAGAAATTTAAGAAACATGTCTGGTGTTGAGACAAATGGGGATGAAGTGGCCCAATCAACAGTGCTTCGAACTTAGTCATAGTGCAACAAATGCAACAAAAATTGTGCAGAAAGGATATAAGTTCAAAGATAAACATGGAAGAAAAAAAATCAAGAAGTAAAAGTTTAGACACAACGGAACTGAATGAAAGAAGTAATAAAATATAGAAGAATGTAGGCAGACAAAGAGATAAAAGACAAAATCACGATAAATAATATAAAGTAAAATAAAATTATCCAGTTGAGAAAAGTGACGGCTTGTCAAAGGAAAAATTGTAGAAAGACAAAATGTGTTTGTCATAAATAAAAAACAAAACGAATTTGGTTGCTATTGATAAAAAAGATAGAGACGGGATGGCCCGTGACTTGCGGAAGAAGTAAAAATTAGCAAATTCAGTATATAAAAGAATTTAACGAGTTTAAGTAGAAGAAAGAAAGAAAGAACTTGGGACCCAGAATCCAGTAAATTATCTAAAACGCATGCAGATATCCTAGAAGCAAAGATAATTAGTGAAAAGCAGACCAACAAGACAAAACAGTAAGCAGAAAGCCGGAAGAATTAACTTTCACAACAGAAGTGAAGACATGAAGGTAAAACTATCCAAGTAATAATAAAATTAATACTTACCATGGGTAGATGTATCATTTAAAAGACTATCCGTCAGTGTCAAATAATAGATAAAGGCTGATTTTCAGCATAAATAAAGTGAACAATCACATAAACATTTATGAAGTCGAACAATCCTTGCACAAAGCAAATAATTGTTTTCTGTTCCTAATTTATAATTTAAAATATTAATTTCATAACACAAGTGGCTTCTCATGTTTATCAGTAATATTTAATATTAATATTTATATAAAAAAATAATTCTGGTTCAAAGTTTTACTGGTAATCTTGAGGCGTCATGTGTGCAAAATAAGTTAAGATAGAGTAGGGTATATTTAGTAGGTCAGACAGCTAGTAGATACTTCAATTTGTCAATTATTGCGTTGAAAATAAAATAAACCTAAAATACATGAATAATTTATTTATTGATGCATGTATATAACCAATTGTACAGATCGGTATTCAACAAGATACATATTTTGAAAAATTTAAATTGAGGATTATTAAATTCAAAGATAAGTCTGTGTGAACCCAAAATCGACCCGAGACTAGAGCTGAGTATAGGAAACAAGGATTAAGTAAGAAAGTAAGTATTATTTTTATGAGCTAGCAGGGAAAACAATAATAAAATTTTAAAATCCTAGTAAATAAAAATAATAAACTTAATAAAAAAATAAAAAATAAAATATATCAATTCTAATCCTAAAAGAAAAACATAACAATATATATATATATATATATATATATATATATATATATATATATATATATATATATATATATATATATATATATATATATATATATATATATGTATGTATGTATGTATCTATATATGTATGTGTGTATGCATGTGTGTATGTATGTAAGCATGAAATTTATAAAACGTGGAAAATAGGTGAACCTAATGAGTATAGCAAATAACAAGGATAGAACTATTTTTATCTGTCGTAATCTCACACAACCTTATTTTTTGTTCTTTTTAATTTATGTGGATATAGAAAAAGTCATATTTTTTTTAAACACATTTGGTACTTTCCATTTATCTTGTATTCTCCTTGATACTGTATTTATATACGATACAAGGGTTATGAAACAGGATAAATGGTAAAACTACACATTTGGTATTACCATTTATGCAAGAAGAAATAGTAGAGTTAGCCAGCCCACAAATGCCTTCTACAAATGATACAGTAGTGTAAGAGTTTTGTTGAATATATTTAAACATACCAAAAATAATTATAATTATAATACCTGTTAAACCTGCATGCAAATGCAGCAAATTACAAACCCTTGAGCAAAAAGAAAGTTATATTATTTGGTTACAGTCCAGTAAGTAATTTTAAAGGCATGTATAAAAAGATAAAAGAGCTGGGTAAAAATTTCCACCAGTAAGAAAAAAATACCCAATCACTAATAGTTTTTATTACGATAAGAAATTTTATGACCTACAGCGATTATTCAGAATTTGCCTCATCGTTAGATCACTTAAATTATCTCCAGGGGCAAATGTGCATCGAGTGTTTCTATCGTTTTTATTGGCACATGTTGATTGGGCCATACATTTATATAGTTGCAGGAATCGATACAATTCATTTTTAATTTTTTATAGGAATACAGAGATCTGGCACAACAATAAAAAAATTTTAATTTAAAATGCATCTACCACAATTTAATATACTTTTTTTGCAATTGAAAGTATTTAGAACAAGGATCCTCTGGTTATACTACTTCAGTTGTCAATACATTACTCCAGTTGTCAATACGACTACTAGTATTCTTTTGTCAATATTCCAGCCGCAATTTAATAAATTCAGTGTAAAGGTGGTCTAGATATTGTATTGTTTAGCCATATTTTTATGTGGCAGTGAACACAACAGCAAGATTGTTCTAGACAACTAAACTTGGGGGCAATTTGTTGATAGGCTTAGAAAAGCCAAGATTCCTCTAAGATCGTTTATACATTTAATATTGTCATTCATTGTATATTAAACAGTTCACAAAAACACCATCTAACATAATGCGACAAAAAACTTTCCAAAATGTTCTTTTGCCCTGTCCCAGAAACTGACTAACTGGATGTTGTACAGAAATGTTTAATGTGTGAAAGGCTGGTAGCGATTTTGTTATTAACAATATATTTTCAATTCATGAATTGTAATAAATCGTTTGTTTTCTTTAGTTTTATCCCTTATCCAAGCCAAAGTTAATGTATCTTTAAACAGAGTCAATAATACCAAAACATCATCATAACACAACATCATCTTTTCAATCTATACTCGTGTATATACCCTTTCATCTTTTCCAATAAAATGTGTAATATAATTTTTGTATCTGCCTCTTTATGCAGTGCTGCCAACAAGTCATTATCTAAACTATAAATTTTAAACTTTTTTTTAAAAAACTACAACTACTCCACTAGTAACAAAGTTAATTCCCAAATTTAAAAAATATTTGTCCAATTATTGATTACTTAAGTTGGCGAGTTGTTTTTTTATTAAAGACTTAATGGAAAAGCTGTCAGTCCATGTTTAAATGTATCTTTGTAGTTAATATTTTCTTTCTATTTCATTGGCTATTGGTATTTTCTGCAAAAACTGTTAATCATTTTGAAAGACTTTACTCCAATCTTTGACAATTTTATATTCGATTTTAAAATTACTTCATGGACTATTATATAAACAATAAATAACTTAAGACTCTTTTTGATTAAGGGCTTGTGATTTGCCACAGTTGTAGTTATTACTATTATTATTAAAGATATTAGATTTGTTTCTGTAGCCAGTTTGTGATAGTTTGATAACTGTAGAAATGAGATTATTGTTAAAGCTCTGAAATATAAAACACTTTTGATTGAATGCGCACATCTTTACAACAAAATGCGCATGCGTTTGATAGTTTCAAACGGTTGGAAACTGCTAGAGAAACAAACCTAATGTTACATTTGTTATTAACTTAATATGTTCAACGAAACTTTTACAGTATTTACGTAGATACTTAAATGTTTAATTGTTTACATTATTTTATTGAAAAACAAATCGAGAAATCTACCATAAAAAATTACCAAATGAAAGCTATTTAACTAAAGTTTTGTTAATAAGATGTAAGCCACTTAAAATCTTAGATCAACAAAGAAACAGATAAATAAAGTCATATAAAATACAATGGGCCTATGTGTACGGAGGATAACCTCAAAACCATAGTGGGAACGTTTTAACTGACCACCATAGTCAGAGGTGTCTATATAAAACTGTGAAAAATTTTAGAAATAATAAAATAATTGACTTATTTTGATTATGAATTAATTTCAATAAATCAAAGGTAAAATATCTCGACTCAGTACGTTATATGAAAGTATAATTCGTAAAAAAAATTATTGGAATAAATAAAATACAATTTGAAGTTCTACATTTATTTAATCTACCTAGTAGTACCAAAATTTATACGACAAATTTTTAGTGACAATTGAAAATTTAACGTCACAGGCATTTGATCTTTTTTTAAAACCATCCAGAAAGTAGCACTTTCTGACTTATTTTCAGGCCAGAAAATTACTTTCTGTAACTGAGGCTGGTAAAATGATGGTCGCTATGATGAGGGTCCGGTAAAACTTTTACAGATGCTCACCATAGCAACCGAGTGTTTGTATATTTTAACACTATAAAATAGATAAATATTGTCTAATAGAATGAAAATAGGTAACTTAACATATTTTGATGGTTAGTTGAAAACGTGCCCTTAAAAAAAAAAATGTACGTAACACATCCCAAAAGTGCTTTTACTGGGTTCGCAGGCTTCCAGATGAGCCGCAGGCCACTCGTCCAGTAAAATGCGGCCTCCATTGCTGAAGTGCCTATGTCTCTCGAATCTCCATTATCCGTTGACTTGTAAAAAACAAAATACATATTTACTATCTAAATTATGTTTGTTAAATTTTATGTAGATATTCAATAAATTATAAACTATAGTTAAAGAGCATCCTTCAATATACTGTAACGTACAATATAATGAGTATCCCTGATAAAACACCGAAACTATAAATATTTAAACAACATCGAACATAATTCAAATGAAGTATACAAATGTATGGAAATTTATGGAAGGGATAGCGATAGGCTTGATAGAGTATTTTTGGCAAAACATCGACTCTTTTGCTGATTTTGAAATTTTTGATATCATTGCTTATGATAAATAGTATATCCTAGTAAATAGTAGTAAATCAGTTTTGTTTCACATTCGAACTTGTACTACCAAAACATTGTAAACCAATATTATTGGCCAGCATATAAAATGACACGAGTTGTTGTATGTGTATCATAAGTTATAAGTTTATACAGGGTGGTCCGTAAGTAATAGTCCATAGAGCAACAATGGATATCTGACATTAAAATATTGCGATTTAGCTAAACTTACCTTAGTCCAAAAGTTGATATTAACAGAGATACAGGGTGTTAAAGTCAATATTATATTTTTAATTTTCTCGCATAACTTTTGAGGTTTTTCAAATAATGGTATAAAAATTTGTGAATGGACCATATTAATAATTTGCATTTTCCCCTTCCACCAGTGAATTGTAAATCAGGTATGTTCTTGGAAGCATGCGCAATGCAGTAGAACGGAAGCTTTCTGTCATCTGTCAAATCTGAATTATGATGTTGTGTTTACAATACTTTTGATGTTAATCGACAAATAATTTTTGTTCTTTACTCCCAAACTGTCCTGAAATAGGTAAAGGGCGGCGACGGTATTCCATGGTGGATGATAGAAGAACACCTACTCAACTACAAAAATGGATGTCGTATGTGGAAATACTTACGGAAGTTATGCAAGAAAATATGCCCGCAAATCAATCCTATTTTAAAATGCTTCATATTAACATTTCAGTAGAATTTTTCAATTCATATAGTCAAAAGTGAATTAAGTGCTTCTTTTTACACACCTATGTTACACACATTCGTTGCAAATTATTAATTTGCACCTTGAATTGAACATTTTGCAAAGTTATTTTACATAATAATATGAAGTTTGAAGCCAGAACATCTAGTTGTCTCTCTCCCCGATTTACGCCTTTGCTTTGAATTTTTAGTTGGTCTATAGGGGTTTTTTGAGATGAGGAATTCAAATCTGCTCCCACTTTTGGTGTGGATCTTAGAGGGTGCAACATACGCAAATATTTAAGATGTAAATGTACGCTTATCTTTTTTACCCGTAATGGTTTCGCTTGTTTTATTAAATAATCCGAAAACTACCTCATTTTGGCAAAATGAAGTATACTGGTCATTAGCCTTAAAAGTTGACCGTTTTCGAGAAAATCGCAATTTAACAATCTGCCGCATAATTCATTATAAGAAATATTAACGTAGTAGGCGTTGATACCAACAATATAGTCAATTAACGTTTTAATTTTGACACTCTGACATTAGAATTAAAGCACAAATTATGAAGTTAATAAATTTTATTTAAAAAGCAAATGAAGAGAAAATTTAATTAAACAAAATTGTGATTTAAACAAGGGTTCAACAAATAAACAACACAATGGGTGAAGAAACTCAAAAAAAGAAATGTTCACCATTGTCCTCGATACAATTATCCATACGATTCATGAAAGATCGCCTCATATTAAATAATACCATAGGATCGACAAAGGCTGCTGCTACATTCATTTCTTGACAAAGTTGAGTGCGGGTATTTATAGTGTGTAGGCAATTTTTTTCATTGCGGCCCATATACCCAAATCCAAAAGATTAAAATCTGGACTACGTGGCTAAGGAAACAAACTACCTCGACCAATCCAGCGTTCATGAAAGTGGGTGTTCAAATAGGTTCGCACTTTATTGGTAAAATGTTGCGGGACACCATCCTGCATGAATCATACTTTGTCTCAAATTCAGTGGTAGTGTGTCCTGCAAGTCAATAAAATCATTTTCTAAAAAATGTAAATAACTGTTACCATTTAAATTTCTTGGCAACTCGTGTGATCCTAGAAAATGGTGCCCAATGATTCCAAACCAAACATTACATTAATTTTAAACTCATGTTGAAAATGTCGTTCTCGCTTTACATGATGATTTTCAACTTCCCAAAAATGATTTCGTAAATTGAAAATACCTCAACGGGTAAATTTTGCTTCATTTGTAAATAAAATTCTGTCCACGAAAGGGTGGTCAAGATTTTGTCTATTCCGAATATCACTTGTAAACTGATATCTTAATGGAAGATCGGCAGGCAACAAATTTTGCACAGGTGTAATATGGAAGGAACGGTATTTTTCTGCATGCAACATTTTTTAAATGGTACTGATTCCTGTAGTTGAAGATAGTCGTCTTGCACTAATTTGTGGATCATCAATACGAACTAATATTTCGTCTTCTTGGTCAGGCGTAATAATTTTTGGTCGACCTAAATTATCACGCTTAGGACAAAATGAACCACTATCGCTTAAATTCCTGTACAGATTTTGAAATAGCAGGTTGCAATCTATACTGCTCCCAATTTGAAGTGGGACACTCGAAAAATGATCACAATTCAAAATGCCGTAAAATCCTTAAAACTTTACAGATTTCAACGGAACAGGCATTATTTTAAAAAACAATTCTTTGACTTTCATTATAAGCAAACCAACGGGCCAAAACATTCAATGCAAATACTCTACAGAGTGTTCAATGCATCCATGTCATTTTGTGCAAGTTTGACATTGTGTACGGACTTAATGGGACATACTGTATATTTTGTTTAAATGATATCTTGTAGCCTGGAGTGTCGTGATAAAATTGTTTTTTGGTTTTTGTTTTTATCTCCGCTAGTTTCGAAGATATTAAATAAAAAGAAGATATATTTTTATATGATTTTTTCTTTTTTAATCTTGCACTAATAAACTGAACTAAAATAAATAAACAAAAATAAAATATAACATCAGTAAAAGACCATTACAGAAGTCAGCTAAACCTAATAATGTGTAGGGCCTCCTCTTGATCTCACAACCTCTTCACATCGTTGATGCATACTTCGTATTTTACTGTTTACAATTTCAACAGGTATTCGTGTCCATTCTTCAACAAAAGCATTTTAGATTTAGATTTTGTGGACGATTACGACGACTTGAAATTCGTATCTGTAGCGCGTCCCAAATATGTTCAATGGGATTCAGATCTGGAGATAGATCAGGCCAGTACATTCGATGAATGTGTTCTCTGTGAATAAAATCATTAATTATTCGAGCTCTGTGAGGCCTTTAAATTTAAATGAGCTTCATTTAAATGAACCATTTTTACCTGGGGGTTTGTTTTACTTGTGCATTTATTTGAAATGTCAAACTGACGCAGATTTTATTTTTAATTTCAAAGCCAACTACTAAAAACAAGAAGCTAATTCAATTTTTATGGAAAATATGACTTAATTGAGAAAAAATTAATATCTTCAAAACTAGTAGAGATAAAAACAAAAACCAAAAAACGATTTTATCATGACATTCTAGGCTACAAGATATCATTAAAACAGAATATACGGTATGTCCTATTAAGTCCGTACACAATGGCAAACTTTTACAAAATGACATGGATGTATTGAACACTCTGTAGAGTATTTGCATTGAATATTTTGGCCTGTTGGTTTGCTTATAATGAATGTCAAAGAATTGTTTTTTAAAATAGTGCCTGTTCCGTCGAAATCTGTAAAGTATTAAGGATTTTACGGCATTTTGAATTGTGATCATTTTTCGAGTGTCCCACTTCAAATTGGGAGCAGTATATTTGGAAATATTCACGTTGCACGCATGACCATTGTTAACTTGACAATAAATAAGAAACATATTTCTCATATCTGAGTTTGAATAATATGTCTCGGCATGTTCTGATTTTCGTTAATTAACTGATATTAACCAAAAACGGATAAATAATTTTTGGAAAAAATGATTTACTTTTACAAGAACGTTTAATTATCAATAGTATTGTTGGCATCGGCGCCTACTACGTTAATATTTCTGAATGAATTATGCGAGAAAGTTAAAAATGTAATATTGACTTTAACACCCTGATCTCTGTTAATATCAAATTTTGGTCTAAGGTAAGTTTAGCTAAATCGCAATATTTTAATGTCAGAAATCCACTGTTGCTCTATGGACTACACTACACTAAAGTAATTTCCTGTAAAACTTGTTGCTTCGACGTTTTGCCAAAACCCTATCGATATAATAATATAACTTACCCTTTATCCATATAAGCTGTGATCTGTTGAAAAGATGCATTGGATCTAAAAAAAAAAAAAAAAAGGGAAACACGAGTAGCTTCCATCATACAGGAAAACGGAGAAAATTTGATGAAACTCAAAGCTCCTTTATTGTTAATATTGGAAATTGAAAATTATGAGTTACCCTTGATAGGATAAAGCAGCTGAAATGGGTCTCTCGGTAAAAATACTTGGAAAAGCACATTTAAAAAAAGAACATACACAATTGTGGAAGATCAAATTTTGGCTAGTTATCTGGAGAATATCAAACCACTTTTTTCTAAGCATAATGTTCTTTGGAAACCTACGAGATGATAGCATAATATTATATTAAAAACTGTATAGTTGCCTTCTTAAGTTTTTGACTCAATAGCGTAAGAAGAGCTGCAAAGAACAAAAATTATCTTTATTCTTAAATCAAAAACCTTAACCTACGTCTGTGTATAAAAACATACTTACATCTAAAACGAACGAGATAGAGATCCTTTTGTAGGAATTTAAACAACCTAATCAAGTATTAGTCATTTTTAAACAATATAAAACTACAAAACCAATACAAATATTATTTATAACTATAAAAACTAGCGATTGAAACAATAAACAAATATGGCGGCACAAGAAAACGACAATACTACTGTCAACAGCATCTGAAGTAATGACAACCGTCTGTGGAAGGGAACCAATGAAATCGTTGTTCCGATCAAAATATAAACAAAGTTATGTATATTACACATAGATTTCGAGAATAATTTATCTGTTTCTTTCTTGATCTGAACTTAAAATGTATCCAAAATGCAAGAACAATGACAATAAGCAAATATTGATCATACATACATGAGTGCTGAATAACTCTAAAAAGCATAGAGTCGTTTCTTGGGTGCTATTGTTATGGTAATTTCAACCTCTCTCACATCTCGATGCTACTAAAACCGTCACGACAATTTGCAATTTTTCAATAAAACTATCCATCCGATATAGAATTTGTAAAATACGATGTGTAATTTGATTCTTTATCTACAACATTTTAAAAAATAATTATTGTTAATTAATTAAACAGTTCCTAAGTTTAAAAATATCAGATTATAGCTTTTGATTAAGAAAGTTTTTTTATTAAGGCACTCCATATGAAAGCTTGAAAGCAATGCGCTTTTAAAATGAGAAGAGAAATATTTATGATTAAAATATTGACGCAAAACTTCAGTAAATCATATCTATTGACGTGGATGTAAAGAGCGCAAAAAAATTTTTATAGTTGACAAAGCTCTCCTAGCCACCCCTTTGAATATTAAGAGGAAAAGAAGGAGCATTAGATGGCCTTGACGAGACCGGGATGTCGAAGTTAGTTTCCTGTTTATTGTTTATTACGAAGGAAAAGTAATTTAAGAATCTTTGATGGTTTTAATAAATGCCTGGTATATTTTCCTACGTATGAAATATTTCAAATATTCTTACTGATGAAAAGTAATTCCTTTTAAGTTTTGTATTGAACGGCCACTAGCCACACAACTGCTCATTATAATAATAAATTCACAGAAGTAAAGAAAAAATATTAACACCAAACTAATTAATCAGTGATTACCACCACTGATCTTATGAAATAATATTTAAAAAATACAGAATTTGCTGTATAAATGTTTGTTGATTTTTTACTGACAAGTAAACATGGTGTGTGCAATGACATTAGTTCCGTCGTAAATCGGCTAGTAGTAAAAATTCGCGTTTGACTCCTTCCTTTCCTCTTTATATTCAAAGTAGCCACCCTATGTAAATTATGATTTTTGGACAACCTATTGATTTTGTATTGTTAAGAGATGGGAATGATTTATGCTGGGTTTTACATCTTAGCAACAAAGGAAATAATAGAATGATAGATGAACTTCAGTAGATCATACCTATCTAGTGACGTGGATGTAAAGAACAAAATAATTTGATAGTTGAAAAATCTCTCAGTCACTCTATGCACATTATGTTTATTGGATGAACTATCGATGTATTGTTAAAGGGTGGGAAATGATTTATGCTAGGATTTCCATTTTAGCAACAAAGGGAATAATAGAAGCTGCTATTAACTCATTTAAGAACTGTTTGTATACTCACACATTTCAGAAAAGAACAGAAAATGTCAGTAAATAGTAATATTTCCACTGCTGATTTAATTCAAGTATGTGAGGCGATAGCAAATCACCCTACATTGTTGATTCATTTCAGTAACGTGTAATACTTTGAGAGAGCTATAATGTCACGTTTGTTGTTATTATTATAATTAGCTGCCTTTTATTAGTTCCTATTACTAATACACTCAGTTCCATAAAAAGTGGCACACTCAAATTTTTTTGGTAATTTTAAAGTTCTTTAGTTTTTAAACCTGTGGACCGATTTGAGCATTTTTTTTCTCAGTTTATAGCAAAATTCATTCTGTATGAGCCAGATTGAAAGCAATGGTGTGTTCTTCCAAATTTCATAGAAATTAATGGAGAATTTTAAACCCAAGTTTTTTCACAGGTTTTCAAAACACCCTGTGGATTATTCTCGCATTCATGGAAAAATTATTCATTCTGCATTCGATGAACCATTTTTTAAGAAACATTTTGTTTTTTTGTTCACTGTTTTATCGCTGGTACTTTCCGAGATATAACGTTTTTACGTGAACCCTGCTTTTTCGTGTATAGAGAAATGATGCACATGATGAGTGGTCATACTCACTGCAGAATTGTATAGCATATAAACCAATAGAAATTGTAAAATACACTCAGTTCCAAAAAAAGTGACGCATTTGATTTTCGACCTGACTTTTTTCTTTTTTTTTAAACCAGTGGACCGATTTTTAATTTTTTTTTATTTATTGGTAAGTAATTCCTTTGTCTTTAAAAAAATAAAGAGGTGGAAATTTATTTCATTGTAGGATCATATTGCTTTTGAAAAAGCAATTGCCGTTGCCATAGCAATTAATTTGTTGTATGCCTCCATACTTTGTTGTTGTGTCATTAATTAAGTGTCATTAAAGAAGTTTTAGAGACTAAAATTACAGAAAATGCCTCAAATAAATCCTGAACAAGTTTATAATTTTGTGTTTAATAAAAATGTTTTTTAAAATTCGTATCAGTTTATTTCACTATAAAACTCGGTAAATTCAGAAAGTTGGTAATACGCAAGGTTTCAGCAAAAAAACTGTAATTCGGACAATTTTAGAGATAAATCAATGAATAAAAAAACAAAATGTTTATTAAAAAATGGTTCATCGAATGCAGAATGAATAATTTTTCCATGAATGCGAGAATAATCCACAGGGTGATTTGAAAACCTGTGAAAAAACTTAGGTTTAAAATTCTCCATTAATTTCCATGAAATATGGAAGAACTCACCATTTCTTCCAATCCGGTTCATAGAGAATGAATTTTGCTACAAACTGAGAAAAAAAAATGTTCAAATCGGTCCACCGGTTTAAGAACTAAAGAACTTTAAAATTACCCGAAAAATCGAGTGCGTCACTTTTTATGGAACTGAGTGTAGTTTCAAATGTTTTTTTTATTTACCGTAATTTGCTGTTATTTTCTAAAACATTTGAATTTGTTACGTTATGTCTTTATTGTACACATTCGGGTTTCTGCTATTTACTCTGTCTTTTGGCTCTCATACTGTATGGTATGAGTGTGTATGGGGGTGTGAGTGTGTGTGTGTATGGACATATACATATATATATATGTGTATATATATGGATGCCCACGAAAGTATTGCCTATGGAATAATTCCGTTATTATTAAAGTTAAACTTCTGAAATTTGGAATGTAGATAATATAACTACATTGTGTATTTATGTTTATTTCTTTTATCATTCAAGATGATTTAAAGACTGTATATTTTTACATTTTCTCATTCGTCATGAAATTCTGATTTCAACAATATGTCATAAGTTAGCATTTGTTTAAAAACTGGCGTTGAAAATGTGAATGAAAAACAAGCGGGCCCCTTCGAATTTTATTTTTGTAAGCGTAAACTTTTGTAAGGTCACTTCCATATTAAAATTCTTCTTAATTAAGGAAGCGTGTTTTCCCTGCAAAAAAAAATATGTTCCCATTTAAAATTCATTCACAAAATTTTCTCCATGAATTTTAAAAAAAATGAGAAATGTAGAGAAAACATGCTTCTCTATTTAAGAAGAACTTTGGGAACATGAAGACATGAAGTGACAATAAACACGCCCATGCGTCAAATTTTACTCTTACTTTCTATAAAATTCAAAAATAAAATCCCGCGGGGGCCCATTTGTATTTTTCATTCCCATTTTCGACTCCATTTTTTAAACAAAATGCCCACTTGTGACATATCACTAAAATCAGAATTTCATGACGAACAAGAAATGAAAGAGTCAAGTAGAAGAATGAGAAATCTACAGGGTGTTCCATTTAAAACAAAAAAGTTGATGTCACTTCCGGTTTAACTGGTGCACAATTGTGTCAGGTTCTGGCTTTATTGACCTATTATCCGCATTCCAAATTTCAGTGAGTTATTCTGTAGGCAATATTTATTTAGTGGCCAGTAATTTATATATTAATATTTATATATATATACACACTGTGTCCACGAATGGAGGTAACTATCCTTATAAACTTTCTTATTTTTCAGTTTTAGAGTCATTCTCCAGAGAAAATTTTGCTTATTCTAAAAAGTCTTTAACCACAATCAGAATGACAAAAGTTTACAAGTACAGTTACAATAAAATCCGGCACCCACCTCGGATAACCCAGATTTACGTAAAACCAATTAAAAATAATAATACTGTGATTTGGGATATACGTATTGTCAAATATAATGCAGGTCCATACAGTACCCCACATATTTTTATATTCCACTTGAAAACAAGAACAGAGAATATCAGTAAGGAGTATAAAATAAAGACAGATACCAGAGCACTAGAGACACGCCTCTCACTCCATTCTACTTCAAATTGAAACACCTAAAAACTTGGGAAAAAACGCCGCAAAAAGAATTTAATAGGGTATCACTTACCGTATGTATGCAAGTCGACCACATGAGTAACCGGCATACATAAAACGATATTTTTACTGATGCTTTGGCGGTATTTTTTGCCCACGTTTTTAGGTGTTTTAATTTACTGTCTTTACCGCTGTCACTCTCCGTGTAGGCGTTACATATTCACCGTTTGTTTTCTCTTTTTAATTCACGCTTTTCGTACTATAAACTCATCTTTGTTTCCAAGTTGAATATAAAAATATGTGGGGTACTGTATACATGCAGAAACAGCAGTTTGAATCTGCTGTAACTCCATCTATGGTCACAACCTACGATCAAGGAACCCCTAAAAACACTAATATATAACTAAACTATAACTATAAATAAACACTATCATTTTACCACTGACAATACTTTCACAGTTTAAGGCTCCTTATTTGTAAACATCCTACAGGTTCCTTATTGGCTAGTCCACCATTTCGCCATTATAATTTTAGTACTTTTCGTTAAATATGACCCTTCTACACGCACCCGTCACAGTTGTCTGTAGGATGTTATTGTATTTAAGCGTTCTAATTTGGTATGTTGGTGGCAAACAATCTCTGCACTGAGAATAGCTGTTATTAGATAATCTAGTAAGTTCCTTGATCGGAGGTCACAACATATATTTGTATGTATACAGGATGTTTTGTTAAGTCAGTGAGTACAAAAACTGGAGATTCTATGATTCGAAATAAGACAAAAATTATTAATAATGCTTTTATAAAACTGATTCCTAATAGAAATACATGGTGTTTAAAAAATAATTTTTTTAAAGACTTTTCGAAAATTACAAAGAATGTTAAATTAAGATTAAGATTTACTAACTAAATGCAATTAATATGATGAATTTGAGTAAACTAGCTCAATACAGTAGGGTAAGGATATTCTAGGTTAAATACTTAAAAAAAGAAAACCGTACATATCTATTTTTACAGTTTTCTTCATACATTTTTTAATTTTATAAATAAAATGTTACTGGTATTTTTCAAGTTTGTATTTCGTTTATGAAGAAATTTAAATTAAAAACAAACTACTATGGTTAGGAAACAATTTCGGAAAAACATTTATAACAATTTTTATCTGACTTTGGACCATAAAATTTGTAGTTTTCATTTGTTTGTGATTTTCAAAAACATCCTGTATTATATTATTCTATGTTATTCGCAATAGCCGAAATTGCCCAAAGTTTCACTACTCACAGCGTGTTGTGGGTAAGGTAATTTACCCACGATGCATTTGCATTTTGAGATCTTTTTTCCAAACAGTGAGTAAAACAAATTAACCAAAATGCATTGTGGGTAAATTATGCACCCTTGCCATCAACATGTTCTGGTTAATTTGTTTTACTTACTGGTATGAGAAGAAAATTCGGTTTCGGCCATTGAAAATATTATACATACAGTAACCCATTTTATCAAATGGGAAAAAGTTTAGGATTTTTTGTTCTATTTTCTCTGGCGTTCAATAGTAAAGTTAGAACAAAAATGACATCTTCTCTATAGCAACTTTTAATTAATTTAAATTTTACGTTATTAATATTTTTATTCAACTTTTCGTCTTCAAACAACCATCCTCACCTTCATTTTTTAAATACAGTCCTGATTGTCTTATATCAAATATTATAAGCCCATTTTTCTACTGAAATCAACAACCATCATTAAGAGGTTTTTAAGGTACAGGCCTATATTTATTACAATTTTATAAATATAGGTTCATACAATAAGCTGGGCATTTTTTTATGCCAATAGAATATTGAAATGTACTTCATACTGTCTGAATTTTCAGACATTAATTTAATAACCAATAACTATTAACAATAAACAACAAATTCTGAAATTGAGTTTATTGAATTGTTCACAATTTTACAATTATACTATACTTACACTTCATTTTTTATTTTTTGTATACATGCACTTAGGCGAGGTACCACCTGTACATGCACTCAAACAGAAAGGATGTAAGTAGTTACAATGATTTTTTAGACTATAAAAAATTAAAAGGAAAATAGTATAATTATAGTAAGGTGACACAGTACAATAGAGTTTATTATTATAAAATACAGTAAAGCTCCGCTACTCCGGATCAATTAAAACCAGGACGATCCGAATTAGAGAAAAATCCGGATTATTGGAACCCATTTAAAATTAAAAATAATAGGCAGAATAAAGTTTTATTATTCAAAAACAAAACACAAACGAACCTAAATATAAAACTGTAAGAAGAAACAAAAATTCTATGTATGTACATATTTATAATAAAAAATACAAACTCAACAAATATTTCGGTACATACTTAACGTGAAAACCAAACTTCATAGGTACAACTATGATTTCCTCGTATTAGACGAGGTTATAGCACGAATTGCGCGGCAAACTGCGTAATGCGTTACGATCCGGATTATAGAGTCAATGATTATCCGGATTATGAGATACATAATGTAATAAGTGATATTTCAATTTAGTCCGGATTACTGGGAAATCCGGATTATTGGAGTCCGGAAAATAGACAAGAGGACATTTTTGGTGTAAAAATGAATTCTGCATCAGAATAAAAAAAGAAAAACAAAAGATAATTGTATAAAAAAATAGAAGCGAAAAACTGCGATGTAGTGACTCTATGTAGCGCCGGCAGGTCTAAAAATATTTTAAGGGTTCTATTGGAAAGGTTATTTTGAGCCTACCCTCCAAATTTCATTGAAATCGATCAAGTACTTATCGAGATATCTCAAAAAAACTGTTTTCCCAACGTTCCATTTATGGGCCCGTACGGGCCTTAAAAATCGAAATTGACCAAAACGAAAATACACGTGTCTCCTTATTTTAAGACCTCTATCTGTGATTACTTTTTTGCACCATAATTCTGAATCACCCTGTATAAAATAAATAGTAGCTGGAATTTATGAAATAGACTTTTTAATTTTTTTTTTATTATTAAATGTAATTACTTGTGTGTTCCATTTTAAAAATTTGTTGATTAGAAATAAATGAACAAAGCCCGCCCATATCTTAAAAACTTCTTGATAAGAAGGCTTGAAACGTAATTAAACTAATTAACTCAGGATAAAAAGGGCTTCTAAAATTGTATAAAAGACAATCGGGACCATATTTAAAAAAATGAAGTTGTGATGATCGCTTAAAGACGAAATGCCGAGTAAAAAAATTTGTAACGTTCATTAAAAGTTTGCCAATTTCTCTCTACCTTACTGTTAGTAACTCAAAACTGAAAAAGCGTATCAAGGCATTATTTTTATCTTGGACACAGTGTATATACATACATGTATATATATATATATATATATATATATATATATGCAAAGTGTCTTATACACCTCCAAAATGATATACGTATTTAACGAATACGCCTCCAAAATCGGAGGCGACTTCGAAAAATCGGTGACCAATACGAACCTATGTGTAAAACATGTTCATTGTCATTATTACGTCATTAGTAGGCGTTTCCCAAATTTTCTGTCGGAGGCCAATTGGTATGGTGTACATATACAGTTATACAATGTAGTTCACTGTAATTCCACTAGTAGGCGCCACCAGTTAATACGCATATACGCTACAAATGATGGTTAAGCAGAATTTGCCTCCACATGTTCTCTACACCAATACACCTCAGAAATATGGCAACAGTGTACGGAGGTAAGTTAGTACGTTAGTTTTATATGTGTGTAAATATTATTCATTGGAGTTATTTTACCTTCTGTGGAAAAGCGCTCGCGTGCGATTTGACTTCAGTAATATTTTATTAACATGTATACGTACTAGCTTTCTTCATGAAGTAATATAGTTGTTCAACTGGTAACTAGTGATAGTACTAGATTGACATATTGATTAATGATTAATTAAAATAGACGAGTATTACAATTATTACTCAGGCTCAGAAAATACAATTAGTTCAAAAATAATTTGGAAGTAGCTTATTTAAAACAAAATAAGAATAAACATAATTTAACGTTTTTATTTATTCAGAACAAAAATTTGTGTGAATGATTTTGGTGTGTGTAAAATTATTTATTTATTCCTTTGGTTGAAAAATTAATGTTGGTAGTGTACGTAGTAATTCAACATGTTTTTCATAAAAAAGTAACTAAAATTGCAGTTATTGAACCAGTATAAAATATGTAAATTAGCAATAATAAAATCCTCTGTAAATGAACAGTATCAAAAATATTAAAATTTGTAAACTGTACTGAGCAGATTAAATAGATACACATACACACTTTATACAAAGGTGTTAAAAGATCAGCTCTAACCTGAAGATGATGAACTCGACAATCTATTAATACAGATATGGGTAAGTAGTATTATTCTTTTTAAATTTTTATAACCAATTATGACTTTATTTGCAGATTCGACATTATTCAAAAGTAAGTGGATATATATTGCATAAAAAACAAGCTTAAGATTTTATTAGCAACATGTCATATCAAATAGTTAAGTAATGTTCTTGTGTTAATACATACAGTGTGGAACAGCCAAATGAAATAAATTCATTATCTCAATTATTGTGCATATTTTTTAAAAATCCCTAGGTACCTACGTCGATTTTGGATTCTGAAATGACATCCTGCAACGTACAAATTTCATCTTTTATTTCAGCCCCGTTCGAGTGGCAGTTGCAACCCCTAAATTTTTTAATGGGAAGTAAGGACTTGTGATACCTTATTTGGAACATATTTTTACATTTTTAGATTCAGGATGTCATTTTGGATACAGCTATAGCATATTGAGATAAAAATATTAATGGCTGATATTTTTATGAGCAAATTTAATTTTTTATCTAGGCGGCCGTAATCCCAAAAAATGTTTTGCTTTGCTTGGGTAATTAATCAAAAAATATATTTTTGACATTATGCCACATGGCATTTCTGTTATAAGATTTTAAACATTTCGGAAATCATTTTTCCAAATTAACTAATTTTTTTTAAATGGCACCATTGTGGCTCACTACGTTATATCAATAAAGCATTTAATTACCGATTACGTGGTACCAAATAATTCACAATATCTTCATATTATTATACATTAAAATACAAAAGAATAACATTCAACTAGAAATGAAAAAAAGTTATAATATTTAACAATGGATCTCTATCAAGTAGGTGCCTTTGATCTCCTGAATCAAAAAATGTAAAAATATATACAGGGTGTTCGATTTAAAATTCCAAAGTCAGCATCATTTTCGGCGATACCTGAAGCATTAAGTAAATAAATAATATAAAGAGGCGCAACCGTCAAGGGGCCGAGATTTTAGTATTGTATTTTTTGCCAATAGTTTCAGGATTGTTTTCAATTTTTAGTGCTACGAGAAGGTATTTGTTATTTGATTGCATAGCCCTAAATATTGTAGATAATTCTATAATTATTGGCAAAAAAATACAACACTAAAATCTCGGCCCCTTGACGGTTGCGCCTCTTTATATTATTTACTCAATGCCTGAAGCGAAAAATGTTAAATCGGCCGAATTAATGCATATTAGCCGTTATTTGACGTGCCCAAATTTGAAATTCATATCTTGTAAAACCAAGAAGATATAGATAGATGCAAGTGACATCTCGTGGTCACCTGGTATATTCTGGGCTTTACAAGATATGAATTTCAAATTTGGACATGTCAAATAACGGCAGAATATACATTAATTCGACCAATTTAACATTTTCGGTTGCTTCCGGTTTCACAGGAAATGATGCTAACAATGGATTATTAAATGGAACGCGCCCCGTGTATTTTCACATTTTTTTATTCAGGGGGTCAAAGGCATCTGCTTCATAGAGATCCACTGTTAAATATTATGAGTTTCTTTTTTCATTTATATCTTGTTGAATGTTATATTATTCTTATGTATTTCTATGTATAATAAATATGAACAACATAAAATGCTTTATTGAAATAACGTAGAGAGGTCTCATTTAAAAAAAATAGTTATTCTGAAAAAATTATTTCCGAAATGTTCGAGATCTTATAACACAAATTTCATATGACATAATACCATAATTGTATTTTTTGATTAATTATTGAAGTAAAATAAAACATATTTTTGGGGTCACGGCCGCCTAGAAGAAAAATTAAGTTTGCTCATAAAAATATCAGCCATTAATATTTTTATCTCAATATGCCAAACTGACCTGAATCAAAAAATTGTAAAAATATATTCTCTAGTGTGCGGGCAAAAGGGCATAAGTCAAAAAATGGTCAACCTGACTTAACCGCATTAGTGAACTTACCATTTGCCGAAAATCTGTTTGGTAAAATGGACTTAAGTCAACTCCTATTATTACTATTTTTATGAATTGGGGTATATAAGGCCTAACTACCATTACAGCGATAAAATAGACATATGTAACTAAATGCTTTTGTATTTTCGATCTAGAAGGCTTAAGTCAACTTAAGCCTGTAATACCAGTCCCCTTACTCAGCGATAAAATAAGGCATGTAACTTAATGCTTTTGTATTTTCGATCTAGAAGGTTTACGTCAACTTGTGCCTGAAATGCCAGTCCCCTTACTGTCTTAAGTCCGTTATACCCAATACGTCGATAAATAAAACTTGTGATTTGTTACTTGTGCTGCTTTGTTTTTTAAAGTTCATATGAAAAAAATATGTCACAACGTACAAAGAGGATCCCAGCTTTGTTGAAGGCGAAAAAACCTGACGGTAAGTATATTTTATAATTTAAAATAGAAAGTAACTACTAATAAAAATATTAAGTATTTTTATATGATAGCAGGTTACAGTGGCGGAGAAAAGTTATATCGAACTATTTTCTTTATAGATTCTCAAATAGAGGACTACTATTGGGACGGTCATGATAGCGATGATCCAAATTATCAAAAAAGTGAGTCTGATTACTCAACAAGCGACAGTGAGGAAAGTAATCAAAGAACTAAAAAGAGAAACAAAGCAAAGATTAGGAGTTCTAAAGTTGAAGATAATGAAAGTGCTCAAATAACTAATGTAAAAAATAAGAGAGAGATGAAAAAACAAATTAAAGACATACACAGCATTAATAAAAGTGAAATCAAACAAAAACAACAAAATGAAAATATTGAATCTAATATACCAAATGATGATACAGGTAATGATGAGCTGGAACAGAACATAGAACAAGTTGAATATGAAGAAAATAACGATTCTGTCGTCAATAAAATACAAGTGGAAGCTGAAGTACACAGTAATCCTAATATTCCTGATCAATATGTCAACATAACTAAAGAAATTGCTAAAGCTCCCGAAGAAGAGGAGGAAGTAGGATCAAAGAATGCATCTGAAATGGAGGAATACGTAAATCAAATTCAAGGTGAGTTGCAACATGCGGCGCCTGGTGTAAATCAAGTTTCAAAGCCATATGCTAGACAGTTAAGAAAAGAAAGAACCCTTAATAGACACACAGGCAATGAATATGTTACTGCTAAAGGAAAAATTGTGAAAAAACGTACAATTAAAGAACTCCCAAATTGTAGAATGAAATGCCGAGAATGGTTAAAACCTGAATTGAGAGAAACTATTTTTAGAGACTATTGGCAACAGGGAGAACACCGTAAAAGAACAAATTATATAGCAAAATTGGTAACAACTTCTCCGATTCGTATGCGTCGAGTTCGAAAAGAAAACTCTGGTAAAGCTAGAGAGGTTACATACAATTATGTTTTTGAAATTGATGGACAGCGGTGTAAAGTTTGCAAAGGTTGTTTTACAGCAACTCTATGTGAAACTGATAAATTTATAAGAAACACTTTAAAAAACAAAAGAAGTAGTTTATGTGGAATAGTCAAAGATGATTTACGAGGAAGGCACGTGCCATGGAATATCATTTCACCTGAGCAACGCCAACAAATTATTGCTCATATACAGTCCTTCCCAAAATATGAGAGTCATTATACGCGGCGAGTAAATGACAAGCAATATTTGCCATCAGACCTAAATTTATCTAAAATGTATAAACTTTACCAGGAGGTAAGTGTAAAATATGTTGGGAGGAAAATTTATGAACAGGAGTTTCATAAACTTAAGTTAGCATTTAAAATTCCAAAAACAGATACTTGCCATAAGTGCGAAGTGATGAATATGCAACTTCACGTTGCTGGTGATGGAGAAGAACAAAACCAAGTAAAACTAGCGCAGGAAAAGCACCATCAAGAGGCAGATTTTGCTTATGAAAGCAAGAAAATTGATAAAAATCGTGCGAAAGTTGATGGTTCATTTGTCTGTTATACGTTCGACCTACAACAATGCCTTCCTACTCCTTATTTGGAAACTTCTATATCATTTTATAAGAGAAAATATTGGACATACAATCTCACGATACATAATTGCGGAACTGGTTTTGCCTCTTGTTATTTATGGCATGAAACACTAGCAATGCGAGGTGCAAATGAAATTGCGTCTTGTGTTTTTAAAGAAATAATGGATTTGCCACCAGAGATAAAGAGCATCACGCTTTACTCAGATACGTGCGGTGGCCAAAATAAAAATTTTCCAGTTATTGCTATGTTTTTGGCAATAATGCAGCTAAAATCCACACTCCATGAAATTAATCATAAATTTATGATACCAGGACACTCCCACATGGAATGTGACGTTGATCATTCGCTCATTGAAAAACAAAAAAAGAGGTCCGGCATGAAAATTTCTCATCCACACGACTGGGCTACACTAATTTGTTGCACAAATAAAACAAAACCATTTAAGGTAGTAGAGTTACGTCAAGAAGATTTTTACGATTTTGCTGATCTGTTAAAAAATGGATTAGTTAAACGACAGAAAAACTCTAAGGGAGATCCATTTAAATTGCATGATTGTAAATGGTTAAAGTACACTAAAAAACATGGAACTGTTTATTACCGAAATAGTCTCGATGAAAATGAAGAACTCAAGGAAATAAATTTGAGTAGACGTGGTCGTCCTGGAAATTTTAATTTGACGAAACGTTACGATCGGCCGCTACCTATAGCTGCAGAAAAAAAGGAGCACTTATTAGAATTGCTATCACTAGTTCCTGAAGTATTCCGAAGCTTTTATGAAAATTTGCAAACTAAACCAATCGCTGACATCGACCCAGATTTGGAAGAATATGTGTCAGATCAGGAATAATTATATGTTGTTAATCGCTTATTTGAATAAAATTTGTGTTCACTTTATAAATTTTTAAATAAAATGCCGTTCTGGTATAAACGACTTATGTTTCTTATTCTATAAAATTTCTGGATCATTTGGGCTTAAGTCTAGTCTAAATCTTGGAATACGTCATATAGATGAAATATTTAGTCACTAGTTATGTTTACTATAATTTTTATAACCAAATTCAATTCTATTTTATTTAAAACCAAATTTAGTGATTTTACAAAATTTTGAGAAAGTTTAAAAATTCATTGTATAAGATCAAATGTTTTGACTTACGCCCTTTTGCTCGCGCATTAGAGAATAGGGTGTTCCATTTAAAAAATCAAAGTTAGTTTAATTTCCGGTGAAACCGGAAGTGACGGAAAATGTAAAATTGGTCGAGATATTTGACGTGCCCAAATTTTCAAAATTCATATCTTGTCAAACCAAGAAGATATAGCAAGCGTCATTTCATGGTCACCAGGTATACCGTGCCTTCAATTTTCGTAGCTACATGGAGATAAAGTGATCGTGTACATTCGAAGTAGTGGGGAGTATCGTGTGCATGGTAAATTCACGTTCACGAATGCAAACGCGTATGAATGAGTTTGCGTATGGACAATGATACATGGCAGCTATCCCCACTATTACGGTCGGACTCACGAGCTTTACCAAATATTTTCTTGTGTAGTGTTTTGAAATAAAGGCACGGTATGTTTTGTGTTCCAAAAGTAACGAATTTAATTTATATTTTTTTGTTTGCCTTTTAGAAAAGCAAAATATAGGTCACCTAGTATATTATAAAAAGTGTGACTTTTCTATAATATTGACAATTTTTCTTCGCCATATTTCACAAAGCTATAACAGTAATATTTTTTTACATAGGACACCATATGATATAAACTCTGTTTAAAAAATAATTAACTCTATAGATTTTACCCTTTTACCAACTTGTTTAAGTAGTTTTCGAGAAATGTGCCAAAAATGGTCTGTATGAGGAGAAAATAAATTATAAGAGTGATTAAAGAAAAACCCTAAGCCGGCTACTCACTACACGGTACTTGGTAAGTACTTATCAAGTACTTGGCAAGTCGCACGTTGTGTGTATGAAAATTCGCATAGACTTGGCGAATTACTTGCATTTCCCGTCGTGTGTCGGAAAACTCTCCCAAGTCAAAGGCGGGCGAGTCTATTGTTTTTATAATTGTACCTATGTGAGCGCTACATTACGCGGACTTTACTTGCACGAGTATACAGATCTTGTTTACAGTAAAGTATGTGTGGTTAACTTGTGTTGTGTTAAAATTTGGTATTATTAATATATTGGTATTATGGAATGGACCAATGATTTAACATTTCAGTTTTTGGATATTTATATGAGAAGGAACCGATTATTTGAGATCCATCTAAAAAATTACACAAAAATAGAAACGAAATCCATGATGCTTGGAAACGCATACAAACTGACCATAACTTAATGTTATAAAAGCAGCTAGAGCTGTCGTAGTGTCACTTTTGTCCATCTTTAAAAATTACTCGTCTTTCGATTCGCACTTCCCGAAATAATTGCAACTTTTAAAGTAAGCACGTAATGTGTACAATCTACTCGAACTCGGACAAGTACTTGCCGAATTTATTCCAAGTATCGCGTAGTGAGTAGCCGGCTTTATTACTTGATTGACAAAAACAAATTAAATAAAAATGATAAAAAAACAATAAATCTTCAGATAGATATGCTAATTTAGAAAAATATTATTGTTTCATAGAATAGCCTTCCAAGATTTTTAAATGTTTTCAAAATTATTAAAGGTAAACTAACAGGTAAAACCTAAAAAATAACTCGGTAAATTCTTTGAAGTCATTAGTTTGTAAAGGGTCATTGGCTGGATTGTGACTACTCCTCTAATTTTATTATTTTTATTAAATAACTATATATTTCTTTATGAAATTTTAAGGCTTTACCTGCAGTTTATTACCAACTATACAGTTGACATACAAGGTGTTTTAAAGAACGTGTGCGAACAAAGTTGTATTTTTTAAATGGAACACCCGCTATATATTTGCATGTTCGAATTCTACTAAAAATTATAAGCATTCTTTGTCATATCACCATACATCAAAATTAACTATTTCCGAGTATACAGGGTACTTTCAGGTGCTGTATATTCTAACAGGTGAGACTCAAAGTAAAATAACTTCTACATTCCTGTCTTAGTTTTTTATTCCCTACCCGAATATGTCAACTTCCTGTTCAGCTTATATCAACTGGAAATCTAAAATGGGGTTATTGTCTGGATTTGGACTCCTCTTCTACTCTTGTCATTTTTAACAAAAAAAATCCAATAATTTAGTACCTAGTTTTCTATTCTATTTAAATTAATAAAAGCTATTATTTTACTAAACTACACGGAAGCAAGTAAAATATTATTACCCAATACAAAAATGTTACAGAGTGACAAAAATGCGATAAATTATAAAGCGCACAAGAACTGGGAATGACATATTGCAAAATATTATGTCTCCTTTTAAAGTGTCTAAAAAAATATTGGCCCTATTACTCTATTATCTAAAATTCCACACCATACATTTACCGATGAACGGCCCAGAGCTTTTAATCTGACAAACTGCACGAGGATTTTGTAGAGCCCAGATAATTTGCTTTATTAAATTTAAAGGTGTTCATATGCTGAGCATAATTTAAACTGTTAACTTATTTTAGACCAGGTGGTATGGGCGCAGTCGTTTTGAAGTAAATGCGGACTGATTTTTTTTGCTGGAGACAGTGCCGATTATGAAAATCTATGTTACCAAAAGGTAACCTGGTCTGATATTGTTTAAAACAGTTTAAAAAAAAGGGAAAAATAACATTTTTTTACTCAAACTAATTATTTTTATATTTTTCGACCGATTTCTAACAATAATTATTTTTCGTTAACTTGATATTTTTAATGTTATTAATTTTTAAAAATTAATAACTGAAAATATCTCTTCCTTTTTTTAGGATTTATTATATCTCTTGAAATTACTATCGAAAAAACTTGTTTTATCTAACAAATATTCAAATTAACCAGTTTAAAACTGGGAAATAACCTCTACACCTTTGACGTGATGTCAGAGGAACAATTAGAGGGTGTTCTTTGACGACTAATAGGAATTAAAATAATACAAAAACACTGCGCTCACGTTTTGGAATCTATCTGTTTCCTTTTTCAAAGTGTAGGCTTTAGATTTTTATGTTACGTATAGAATAACACGGTGTAAAAGAAAATTGTTATTATTATTATTCTACACATTACATAAAAACCTAAAGCCTAAACTTTGAAAAAGGAAACAGATGTAGTTTAAGAAACGCCGGCGCAGTGTTTTTGTATTCTTTTAATTCACATTAGTTGTCAAAAATCACGCTCTAACTGTCCCTCTGACATCACGTCAAAGGAGTAGAGGTTACTTCCCAGTTTTAAACTGGTTAATTTGAGTATTATTTAGATAAATCAAGATTTTTCGATAGGAATTTCAAGAGATATGGTAATAAATCCCCAAAAAGAAAAGAAAGAGAAAAAATTTATGAAATGAAACAATTGGCATTTAAACAATATGAACAGTTCTTGTTGGAAATCGGTCAAAATATATAAAAAAATTAGTTTAAGTAAAAAATCGTAATTTTTCTATTTGTTATAACAAAAATTGTTTTAAACAATATCAGACCAGGTTACCATTTGGTAAGTTTCAAAACCGATTCCAGCAAAAAAATTAAGTCCGAATTTACTTCGAAACGACTGCACCCATACTGGTCTGCTACACAAACGAATAATATTCTAGCGCATCATCTTAATACGAACTCACCCCCCACTCCCGCTCAAAATATGTGGCAACACTGCTGGAGGCGTAACCGAACTCTAGTGTACAAAAACTTATACAAAAGAGGCGTTTCCGCTACTCAGTATTTGGAGGTGTGTTACATTTACAAATATGGCAAAAATTTGTATATATTCAGAATGCTTATTTCTTACCCCTCTCTTGGTGCTTGTGTAGAGGTGTGTTATTATTTACCATTTGCACAAAATACACACAAAAAACGTACTTCCTTAACGTGGAGGCTTGGGTGCCTGTGTGATGTATGGAGGCGAATAAGATAGCCGTGCACGTATATATATATATATATATATATATATATATATATATATATATATATATATATATATATATATATATATATATATATATATATATATATATGTATATATTTGTATGTAAGTAAATGTAACTCAGATCATATATTATTGTTATCGCATGTTGTTAATATTGTTAATGTTTGGGCACTTGCCACCGAACAATTAAAAGCTGTTAAAGAATTGACATTACTTTGAGCCTTAAATGTGTAAGTTTAAGTAAAAGAAATTAGTGAGGCCACTCATAATTTGTTTTTAATTTTAATTATTCCATCCTTACGTTACTTTATCATTGGAAATCTGATAGTACGAATCTTTATCTTGTGTATCACTGTAAGTAGCCACTTTCTCAACGCAAGACTGTACTTCCGAATCAGATACTATTAAACCACAGTCTTGGTAAAATTGACATTTTTATGCCGTTAAACAAAGGAGAGAAATCGAGCGAAAACTGTAAGTTAGTAGAAATAATATTCGAAATTAGTACAACAATCTTAGGTACAATCCCAACAGCGTGTAAGCTATAATAAAAACTCATATAAATGAGCTGAATATATAGCATCTCTAAATGAAACTATTATTGTTTTTCTTATCTAGCCAAGGGGTGGAGTAACGCTCAAATCTAGTGAACAATGCATTCCCTTTGCTTACCTTCCTCTAGTTTGACTTTTATCTGTAGCGATATGTGTTTTATATTTTTACTTAGATTTATAAATATTTAAAGATAGGTAATTGAGAATAGATATTTAAATAACGACAATATTTCGCTTTCAAAATAATACTAATCCTAAATCCGACCACAGAGTCCGCTTCAGGGTAAACTTGAAAATGTGTGCTCGCATCTTAGAAAGTTACAACCAAGATTGACCTTTTTGATAAAAAAAATCCAAAGAAAAATTATTAGAATTCTTGAGGTTACCTTTTTTTTCTTAATTTGACTAATCTGGAAGGCATAAAATGGGGTTGAACATTTGTTCTGTACTAAGCATCTTATCATTAATATTTTGTGTCCGATACACAGTTTAAACAAAAATCTACAAGAAGGAAATTACAGTTTTCTGTTATATCAGGTTTTTTATTGAAATGGGAATGACAAAGAAGAGACCTTCATCCATCCAATTCTGTCTTTTTCAAAAACTATACAATATTTGAATAAACTGAAGTGTAATATAGTTGGAGCGATGAATGTTTTCCATTGCTTATTGCGTCATCAGGTCGAACCGGAATGGATGAATGGCGTAGCGCCGTCGGAATGTTTCAAAACATACGTGTCTGGTGTAATGCAAGCGAAGTCACAAATATGCAATATACCATACATTTCACAAATGAATTACTCCAGAGTATCAAAAATTTTATTTGTTTCAATAGCTGGATATTCATGCATTTTGGAGAATGTATCAATAAGTTATGGAAAGTTTTGAAAAATTGTGAAAGGCCGCTTCTTGCCTTTCTTGAAATAAGCAGGATTGAAATCGCATCCTTCAAATGTGGTCATAGGATGTTCTGACACAGACATTTTGATCATAGCACTCGGCAATATGCAATTTATGAATGAAAACGTAAAAGTCTGGTTAAAAGTAGGTGTCGGGAACAAAGAGTAAATATCTAAAGGAGGTAAACTATCGGTGGTGGGGGCAATAATTCGCGCGACGGAAGTTCGCAGCGGCCATATTTGATAAACCACTTTTTACACGTCAGTGTTTGACAGTTTTGTATTTATGAAGCGTTAAAAACTCAACGTGTTCTGTTCTGTGGTGTCAGCATCTTATGCAAAACTTTTTGTTGAGTGCCGATTTTGTGTTAAACGATTGTATAGTATATAAGGATTGTATTATTTATTCGTGTGTGCGTTTTATGTGCGAAATTTGGACATATAAAACTTTATTATGGTTAGTTGCATATCGTCTGGTTTATCGCATATTGCAAGGAAACGTGGCGTTACTTTTCATCGGTAAGTAATTAAATATTATTATAACTAAATAAACCAACTGTTAGTAATATTTTCATTATGTTGGAGTGTTTATAAACACAACAATAATAAAATCGTCAAAGAGCTAAATTCTAGGTTATACACCGCCATGATTGTTTACAATTTATCCAGTGGCAGTTCATCCTAAATTTGTCTTGCTTGTCGAAAATAAAATAAAATAAAAAAATTATACTTAATTTAACTACATACTAGTTAAATTATAATTGTGTGCAAATAAAAGAATGTAAGTTCGCGGTTGTATAAACTGTGATCCTGTGCATATTTTTCCAAAAGGTTGCCAAAGAAGCTTTTTCAGCAAAGGGAATGGATTAAATTCACTGGTAGAAAAAGGGAAGAAATGCCTGCATTTGCAGTGCTGTGCTCACAGCATTTTGAAGAGACATACTTCAAGACAACTGCCCTCAAAATATTTCTAAAGGAAAATGCTATACCCTCAAGAATAGTACAGAGGCACAAATATGTAAGTTTACTGTAAGAATGGAGATACCTACATTGATAAAATAGGAATGTTTTGTGGAGAAAAAAGAATTTGCATTACTTATAACTATGAATTGCTAGTTTACTGCTGAAAATTCTTCATAAATTTTAACTGTGTATACCTTACAATTAAAGAATTAAACATTAAGAAACCTGTTTAAATTTGTGATTTGATTTTATATCTAACAAAAAAATTGAAGTAATGAATAAATATGTTTTATTTTCAGACAAAACATCATCAAACTACTCTAACTACCAGTACTGCCACAAGCCATCAACCAATTGATGCAGAACCTGTCTGCATTACCTTGGAACCTACTCCCTCTACTTCAACTGCTGAAATAATGGATGCACAAATTCCATCTCCAAGGACACCTAAGATGGATAGTACCATTCTTTTGTCTACCGAAGAGAATTGTCCTAGAAAAGTGAAGTTGAAACGTCAAATTCGAACATTGTCTAGGACACACTTACAACAAAGTCGTAAAGTTCGTAAACTACAAAAGCAACTGTGGTGGCAAAAAACGAATTTTTAAATTATCTGGCATAGTAAAAGAACTGGAGAAGAAAAATTTAGTGGATGCAGACCATAAGTAGTATATTAGGTGAATTTGGAAGAAACAGTGGTCATGAAATTAGAAAGTTTGCACTCACTATACACTTTTTCTCACCAAAGGCTTACAATTTACATCAGAGAACGATTTCAATTACATGTTTATACCATACTTTTTAAAATGCATTAGTTTTCTGGTTTATGTTTTATATGTACGTAGGTACCTATTATAAAGATAAATAATAAAGTATTATAATATGTTCTGATTTCTTTATTTATCCTACATATTTATTAGAGCTGATTTTACCAAAGACGTTCAGCTTGAACTTGGTTTAATATTTAAGGTTACAACTGTGCAAACAATCGTTTGAGCATGGTTCAAGCTTAAACCACATTTATTTTGTTAATTGCCTAAATTTGTTCGTAATGTACAATTTATCCACGAGTTTGATTGATTTTTTAACCATACTATCTACTAATTTTTTATATAAAATTCTAGAACATTGCAGTACATATCCACAGTATTTTTAGTCATTTTAATTATTTGGTAAATAGCTGGTTCAATATCACAAAATTTATATTTCGGTACCCACGGATAATGTTGTGTTATCCTTGCCACTGATTGTTTCCCCCACCTAGATAAACCACTTTCGTACCAACCTTAGCACAACTTCCGTCGCGGCAGATTTTATAATACCTTCTCTCCTTAGATATTTACTCATTGGTCGGGAATATTAAGAGATATATAAATGTCAGCAAGCTGCACGAATCATTAGGTCCAGATTCGAGTCGTGCACTTCCAGCATTTCACGCATTCACAGGATGCAATTTCAATCCTGCTTATTTCAAGAAAGGCAAGAAGCGGCCTTTCACAATTTTACAAAACTCCACAATTTATTGATACATTCTCCAAAATCATTGATTAAGGAATGAACAAGATACGCGACTTCAATGGTAAAGTGCGAGGCCTTTTTTGACAGCGAGATCTCGGCAAGTTGCGGGCATTCCTGTGATTTATGTAGTATGCTTTTGACAAACCTGTGTCGTGTCTGGTTTTATATCATTAATAATCTAGTGGTAATAAAAATGTAATGTCCAGATTAATTTTAGTTTAAAATTATTAACGTAGTATGTTCTCTCTGCGAGCTATTTCTCATCGATTGTTTGACTTTTAACCGTCACATAATTTTAAACTAAAATCAATCTGAACATTCAATTTTTGTTTTCACTAGATTATAAATTATATAAAACCAGACACGACACAGGTTTATCAAAAGCATACTACGTGAATCACAGGAATGCTCGCAACTTACCGGGATTCTCGCTGCCAAAATTAGCCTCGCACTTTACATTGGAGTCGCGTATCTTATTCATTCCTTAATCAATGCCAAAATGCATGAATATCCAGCTATTGAAACAAATAAAACTTTTGATACTCTGGAGAAATTCATTTGTGAAATGTCCGGTTATAAAAAATTAAGTAAAGTGAATGAAGCACGATTAGCTACGTTTATGAAAGCTTATAATTGTAATGACACCCTGGAACAGCTCAAACACAGTCGACAAGTTTTGATGGTTCAATATTACCCCCATGCAAGGTGGAGCTGCGACAACAAATTTTAAGGGCAATTTATATTTCCAGTGTGTAGTGCAACGCACACTCCCAACACCCAAACCTTATTATCTCCTTCAGATTGTGGATGGAAAGAAGTTGGAAATAAGCTGGAATTCCTATGGTTTGAAGGCAACCAATTACCAACTTCTATCGGTGACGGAATTATTGATAAAATTGCTGAAACCGACGTCGCAGGTAATAATTTAACACTTTTCCTACCGAGTAATTAATTAAAAAAAAACAATGTCACTAATTTTTAAATTGTTCATAATGTATTTACAGAATCTGATGCAGTGACTGATGAACAGGATGACAATAACACTATGGAGGATCTTCAACGTGACCTAGTGATTCCAGCGATAGTGAAGATTCCGACGTTGAAGGTTTATCCACTTTTGTGAAAACAGTTTATGAATATATCAACGAAGATACGTGTTTGTAAATTTTTTAAAGCTACATATTTTTTATCCATAAATAATAACAATTCATCTTAGAAGTTGCAGGCAATGTACCATGTGCGTCGCATGTCTGTACGTGGTACCTCTTAATGTCCTCCGCATGTACACTTGAATGATACGTACTATGTATATAGTACGTGTTACATGCTAGGTACAGCGTCGTCGCTTTTAAATGATCGCGATATCAACTTAACATGTGGATTTTTAATTCTATCGTAATCGTAATGATATAACTGAGCAAGTCAGTTGTCTTTGCTTTCCTCTTACCTGTTTATTTGTAATCTTGGACTTACGACGGAATCAGAAATCGATTTGTAAAGTTGATACCGCGATCATTTAATATCGACGATACTGTACATGGTGATTGGTTATAACCCCCTTAACTCTCTTATTTTTGAATTAAGAAAAAAAAAGTTTCAAATAAAAGTTGTACAAGCTGATCTGAGGTTTGTAAGGGTGCTACACAAATTTATACAGGGTGTTCGAAAAAAGCGTGACCGACCAATGTTATGTTTTTTTATTGGAACACCCTGTATATTATTGGATTTTCGAAATCTACGATTTATTGCGCTTCTAGCAATATAAATATGGTGTATACTGAATCCAATCCTTTCCAAGATATATTGCTATAAATGAGCCATAAGTACCGTTGGTATACTCACGCTGAGCTTCGTGCATGTTGTATCTGCTCTTTACATAAATTTCATAAATATTTCATTCCTTTTCGTCATACAAGCCCATTTTCAACTTAATATGACACACATTGCACTAACAACAAATGATGCACAATCGTTGTTATTTTTTCATGGCTAACTTAATTCTACTTATGACTGATTTATAGCTGTAGTGTTTGAATCTAGCGCCATATTGTGTGCGCGCGTCGTACAAGCGACGACCAAAGGATAGTCAACCGATGAACCTAGAGAGTGAAGCACGTACCCAACAAGAAGCGAATATACGTTCAATATTGTAACGATCGATAGTATTGTATAATTGTACCTGTGTGATTCTAATAAGAATAAAAGCAAGTAGTAACAAATATATAAGCATTTTCTCTCGCACTAACACAACAGTGGCGACGAGGATAATACGAAAAACGCGGAAAAGTAAGGGAAGAAGTGCAGTTCAGTACAGCTCGAACACGTGGTGTGACGCCGGTAACCTGTATCGTGATAACGAAATCTAGCAATGGCTATGATGGGAGTTCAGAAGATTTCCTGAATTTTGCCCAGAAGCAGATGAATGGCAAGTATACCATGAGCAGTTGGAGCAGTATTTCGAAGCCAATAGCATTGGCGACGAAAAAATAAAAAAAGCTGTAATTCTAAGCTCAATTGGACCTCAGACCTACAAGCTTCTTCGAGATCTATCACACCCAAAGTTGCCCAAAGAGCAGAAGTACGAAGAACTATGTAAGTGTTTAAATGAACATTATGGTAATTCAAGTTAGTGTAGAGCGTCAGAAATTTTATGGTATTCAACAACAGAATGACATGTCTGTGGCAGAATGGTATGCAAAAGTCCGAAGTGCAGCTGTAAATTGTAAATTCGGTGAAAACTTAACATTAATTCTAAAGGATAAATTTGTTACGGGGATAATAAAAAAGAAAATATCCGATCGACTTTTTGAAGAAGATGAAAAAACAACCTTAGAAAAAATGTATTCATTGGCCTTGAAGGTAGAAAATGTATGCAAATCGGAGGGAACTGGAAACTTAAATTTTGTCGAGCAGAGCCATCGAGCGAGCAACAGCGGCAAAACCAGAAGCCATTTCAACAGGCAGCTTCCCCAAAATACCAGCCGGTTAAGAAGGAACCGAAGTCCAGAGCATCGGACACAACAGCAGAGACACCAGCAGACCAATGGTGGAAACAATCATCAGAGACGTCATCAAATCTATCAAAATGGTGGACATCCGATATGTAAACAAAATAAATTCAAAGAAAAAGGTAAAAAAGTTAATTTCTCAATTAATAATTGTAGGCATTGTGGCATTAAACATAACAATGAATGTCATTACAAGGAGTATCAATGTGATAATTGCAAAAAGGTAGGACACTTGGCAAGAATTTGTAAAAATAAACAATTTAATTTTGTGTCAAATGAACAAAATGATGAAGAAATGTATTATTTTGATTGTCTAAAGGACAATATTGAGGAAATATTTAATGTAAATTCTAGAAATGAAAGCAATCCATTTATAGTTAATGTAATTGTTGATAATAAAGAGCTAGAAATGTTAATTGATAGTGGTTCATCAGTAAGCGCAGTAAGTAATGAAACCTTTCTAAACTATTTCTCAAATTATAGGTTGATGCACGATTCAACAGTGTTGCGAGCCTACGACGGCAATGCACTTTCTCCGCTAGGATATTTTACAGCCAAAGTAATCTTCAAAAACGTTAGTTTTCCAGTGAGATTTTACGTTGTAAGGAGTGGAGGACCAAATTTGCTGGGGCGTGACTGGTTGGGAAATTGTAAGGTAAATATTGACGTGATAAATCAAATTTCTATAGATAATGAAGTAGAGAAAACAATAAATAAATATCCTTCAGTCTTTAAAAATAAAGTTGGCAAATATAAATTTGAAAAAGTTTCTTTAGAGGTTAGGGATGAGTCTGTGCCGATATTTTGTAAGCATCGTACCGTACCACTAGCATTTAAGGAACAAGTAGAAAAGGAATTGGACAAAATGATCGATGAGGAAATTTTAGTACCTGTAGAGAGCAGCGAATGGGCGACACCGTTAGTCCCAGTACTTAAAGCATCGGGATCTGTAAGAATTTGTGGTGATTACCGTACTACTGTCAACAAATGTTTAAAGGAATATAAATATCCTCTTCCCAGGGTGGAGGAAGTATTTTCAAAACTAAGTAAAGGAAAAAAATTTTCAAAGTTAGATCTTATGCAAGCTTATAATCAAATTCCCGTCACTGACGAGACTAGCAAACTTTTAACGTGGAACACTCATAAGGGTTTATTTAGAATGACGAGAATTCCTTTTGGCATTACGTCAGCAACAAGCATTTTTCAGAAAATCATTGAAAATCTTTTAAAAGACTTAGACTGTGTAGTTGCGTTTGTAGATGATATTTGTATAACTGGCAGTGACGATAAAGATCATATACAAAATTTAGACAAGGTTTGTCAACGATTAGAAAAAGCAGGTTTGACCGTACGGTTAGAGAAATGTCAATTTTTTAAAAGTGAGGTTGAGTATTTAGGACATAGAATATCGGAAAATGGCCTCAGAAAATCAAAAGATAAAATGCGAGCTATTAAGGACGCGAAAAGACCTTCGAATAAAACCGAGGTACGTTCTTTTATTGGAATGGTAAATTATTACAGTAAATTTATACCGAATCTGTCGAGTATTTTGAATCCAATCTATAATCTTTTAAAGAATGACATAAAATTTGAGTGGTCAAGTAAATGTGAAGAATCTTTTTGTCAAATTAAAGAAAGTATGGCTAATGATTCATATTTAACACACTTTGATCCTAATTTACCAATCTATGTCACCACGGACGCGTCAAATGTCGGAGTTTCGGGTATTTTGTCTATTAGCAAAGACGGTAAAGAAAAAATTGTTGCTTGTACTTCTAGAACATTGAGCCCAGCTGAGTCTAAATATAGAACTATCCATAAAGAAGCTCTTGCTATTTATTACAGTGTTTCTAAATTTTTTCAATATTTATGTGGGAATCGGTTTATCTTAAGAACTGATCACAAGCCTCTTATTGCCATATTTGGTGATAGTAGGGGTATACCACAAATATCAGCAAATAGATTGCAGCGATGGGGACTTTATCTTTCTAGTTTTGATTTTTCAATAGAACATATAAAAGGTACGCAAAATGTTGCAGATTTCCTTTCAAGACAGCCGCTGGATTGCAATGAAGATGAACAAGAAGAACCACAATATATAAACTTTACCGAAACTGTCAATGCATGGCCCATAAATAACAACGAGATGAGAAAAGAAACAGCAGAGGATCCGGAACTAGGACAAATAAGAAAATACATTTTAGAAGATAAATGGCCAATGAAAGTGAGTAAAGAATTACTACCATATTTTAATCGGAAAGATAAACTTCATATTGAAAATAATATCATCATGTTTGGACATAGAGTTGTTATTCCGTGTAAACTACGGAAGAAAATGCTAAACGAAGTCCATACTGGCCATTTTGGCATCGTAAGAACAAAGAATCTGGCACGATCATATGTGTATTGGCCAGCAATAGATAAAGATATTGAAAATCTAGTAAAATCTTGCGTGCCATGTTTAACAAACAAGCAGGATCCCCCAAAATCTGATTTAAATCCATGGCCTTCAGCTAAAAATGTTTTTGATCGTATACACATTGATTTTTTGGGGCCCATAAAAGGAAAAATGTTACTGATACTGACAGATGCATATTCGAAATGGGTCGAAGTATTTGTGATGCACACCATGAAATCATTCTTGGTGGAAGAGAAATTAAGGGAAGTTTTTGCACGTTTCGGACTAGCAAAGTTAGTCGTCAGTGATAACGCACCAAATTTATGCTCCAAAGAATTAGAAATGTTTTATAAAATGAATGGTATTCAGCATGTTACTTCACCTCCATACCATCCTAAAAGCAATGGGGCAGCTGAAAACTCTGTAAAAACTTTTAAGAATAAATTAAAAACTGCAATAATGGACCCAAGATACAGAGAAAAACCAATCTCAACTCTAATTTCTAGATTTTTGTTAACATACCGCAATACAGAGCATGCTACTACAGGAAAATCACCAGCGATGCTAATGTTTAATAGATCATTACGCAATCGTCTAAGTTTATTAACCGAAAATGTTTCGGAGGACAATATACTTCAAATTCCAGAGAAAACACAGATTTCAAAGCAAAAACAGGTGGCATACTATGGAGGGAGAAGAAGAGAATTCAGAAGAGAGGAGAACGTCATGGTAAGAGATTACCAGGACGTAAGAAACAAATCCTGGATGCCTGCGAAAATTAGCAGGAGAATTGGAAGGAATACATACCTGTGTCGACTACCTGATAAAAAAAATCTGCAAACGACATACAAATCAAATACAACGTCAAGGTCAAACGGACGATAGCTTGGGAAATGTGGGCACAGCTTATTCTAGAGATCTCTCAAAGTACTCAATAGTAGGTATTCAAAGTTCTCCGTCAAGTAGACATAACCTTATTACTTCGAACCAGTCAGTCTCGCCGATAACGGACAAAGGCTTGTCCCCTACTCCGAGCAATGGTAATTACTCATTCTCTGACGATGTATTGCCCTCGGAGACAAGCAATAATGAATCCTTTCATGATTGTAGTCAAAATTCTGCTGTGTATGAAAACCAGTCATTATTCACTAATAGTACTTCAGATAGTATGGTAACTTCTTTAGATAATGCACCTGTTTGTAAAAATAATGTAGCTGACGAGAGTCGATATAAAAGACCGACTAGAAGGAAAAATATTCCTTTAAAATTTAAAGATTACTAGGTTAGGCGGCGCCAGACCCTACGGGTCTGGCTTGCCTAACCTATCTCTGCGAGGCTGACCCTCTATATCAGTAGTTTTATCTCGGGGTTTTTAGTTGAAAGACGGTTTTTAAATTTCGGGAAAAAGTAGAGTCCGACATGGGGTCGCGGGGTCGGGGAGTTGGAAAAAATTCAGGATTTTAGGATTAAAATTTGAGAAAAAAAATAAAAAGTTCAGAGCCCCTGCGGGGCTCTATTTGAGAAATAGTAATGGAATGGCCCCTGCGGGGCCGTAGAAATAGTGAGTTCTAGACTAAAATTTTTAAACATTTCGATGACAGCTGTCAAATAAAGGTCAGTGACGTTTTTTTGGTAAAAAAAAATTTTTTGGTTTTTTTTTTTGGTGGGGGTAGGTGTCTAAAATGGGGGAAAATTTTTTCGAAACTTTTTTAATTTCGGCCCCTTCGGAAAAATTTTTTGGGCGCCCTATTTCAATTTTTTTTTCGACCCCAATGGGGAAAAAATATGATGCCGTTCTTTAAAAAATTTTAAAAAAATGGCTCCAGTGGGATCGTAGAAATAGTAGGTTCTAGACGGTCCAATATAGCAAAAATAATAATGACCGTACGCATCAAGTAGTTTTGGTAAAGAATTTGCAAAAAAAAAAATGAGTCCGACATAGAAGTCTCGAATAAAAAAAAAGGTGAGAAGGTTATCGGAAATGAAGCGTATGGCGTATTTTCGTAGGCGTTCTCGATTAGTTAAAGGATTCGGGCGTTTTAGTTGGATTCGGCCGAAAAGCTTCGGGAAAGATGCAGAGCCCGACAGAGAATTTATAGATAAGGTGGAAATGAGGCGTTTCGTGTATTTTCGTGGGCGTCTTCGATTAGTTAAGGGATTCGAGTAATTTATTTGGATTCGGTGGAAGAGTCTCGGGAAAGATGTAAAGTCCGACAGAGATGCTACTTGAAAAGTAGAGGGTCATCGGAAATGAGGCGTTTCGCGTATTTTCGTAGGCGTGTTCGATTAGTTAAGGGATTCGGGCAATTTAGTTGGATTCGGCCGAAGAGTCTAGGAAAAGATGTAGAGTCCGACAGAGATGCTACTTGAAAAGTAAGACGGTCATCGGAAATGAGGCGTTATGCGTATTTTCGTAGGCGTCTTCGATTAGTTATGGGATTCGGAAAATTAGGTGGATTCGGTGGAAGAGCCTCGGGAAAGATGTAGAGTCCGACAGAGATGCTACTTGAAAAGTGAGAGGGTCTTCAGAAATGAGGGGTGTCGCGTATTTTCGTAGGTGTTTACGATTAATTAAGGGATTCGGGCAACTTATTTAGATTCGGTCGAAGAGTCTCGGGAAAGCTGCAGAGTCCGACAGAGATGCTACTTGAAAAGTGAGAGGGTCTTCAGAAATGAGGGGTGTCGCGTATTTTCGTAGGTGTTTCCGATTAATTAAGGGATTCGGGCAACTTATTTAGATTCGGTCGAAGAGTCTCGGGAAAGATGTAGAGTCCGACAGAGATGCTACTTGAAGAGTGAGAGGGTTATCAGAAAAGAGGCGTCTCGCATATTTTCGTAGGCGTTTTCGATTAGTTAAGTGATTCGGGCAATTTAGTTGGATTCGGTCGGAGAGTCTCGGGAAAGATGTAGTCCGACAGAGGTGCTACTTAAAAAGTGAGAGGGCATCAGGAAAGACACGTCTCGCGTATTTTCGTAGGCATTTTCGATTAGTTATGGGACTCGGGAAATTTAGTTGGATTCGGTCTAAGAGTCTCAGGATAGATGTGGAGTCCGACAGAGATGTTACTTAAAAAGTGAGAGGGCATCAGGAAAGAGGCGATTCGCGTATTTTCGTAGGCGTCTTCGATTAGTTAAGGGATCCGGATAATTTAGTTGGATTCAGTCTAAGAGTCTCGGGAAAGCTGCAGAGTCCGACAGAGATGCTACTTGAAAAGTGAGAGGGTCTTCAGAAATGAGGGGTGTCGCGCATTTTCGTAGGTGTTTCCGATTAGTTAAGGGATTCGGGCAACTTATTTGGATTCGGTCGGAGAGTCTCGGGAAAGATGTAGAGTCCGACAGAGGTGCTACTTAAAAAGCGAGAGGGCATCAGGAAAGAGACGTCTCGCGTATTTTCGTAGGAATTTTCGATTAGTTATGGGATTCGGGAAATTTAGTTGGATTTGGTCGAAGAGTCTCGGGGAAGATGTAGAGTCCGACAGAGATGCTACTTGAAAAGTGAGAGGGTATCAGGAAAGCGGCGTTTCGTTTATTTTCGTAGGAGTCTCCGATTAGTTAAGGGATCCGTGTAATTTAGTTGGATTCGGTCTAAGAGTCTCGGGAAAGCTGCAGAGTCCTACAGAGATGCTACTTGAAAAGTGAGAGGGTCTTCAGAAATGAGGTGTGTCGCGTATTTTCGTAGGCGTATTCGAATAGTTAAGGGATTCGGGCAAGAGATGCTTCTTAAAAAGTAAGAGGGAATCAGGAAATGAGGCGTTTCGCGTATTTTCGTAGGCATCCTCGATTAGTTATGGGATTTGGGCAATTTAGTTGGATTCGGTGGAAGAGTCTCGGGAAAGATGTAGAGTCCGACAGAGATGTTACCTAAAAAGTGAGAGGGCGTCAGGAAAGAGGCGTCTCGTGTATTTTCGTAGGAGTCTTCGATTAGTTAAGGGATTCGGGCAATTTAGTTGGATTCGGCCGAAGAGTCTAGGAAAAGATGTAGAGTCCGACAGAGATGCTACTTGAAAAGTAAGACGGTCATCGGAAATGAGGCGTTTTGCGTATTTTCGTAGGCGTCTTCGATTAGTTATGGGATCCGGGTAATTTAGTTGGATTAGGTGGAAGAGCCTCGGGAAAGATGTAGAGTCCGACGGAGATGCTACTTGAAAACTGAGAGGGTCATCGGAAAAGAGGTGTCTCGCGTATTTTCGTAGGCGTCTTCGATTAGTTAAGGGATCCGGGTAATATAGTTGGATTTAGTCTAAGAGTCTCGGGAAAGCTGCAGAGTCCGACAGAGATGCTACTTGAAAAGTGAGAGGGTCTTCAGAAATGAGGGGTGTCGCGTATTTTCGTAGGTGTTTCCGATTAGTTAAGGGATTCGGGCAATTTATTTGGATTCGGTCGAAGAGTCTTGGGAAAGATGTAGAGTCCGACAGAGATGCTACTTGAAGAGTGAGAGGGTTATCGGAAAAGAGGCGTCTCGTGTATTTTCGTAGGAGTTTCCGATTAGTTAAGGGATCCGGGTAGTTTAGTTGGATTCGGTGGTAGAGCCTCGGGAAAGATGTAGAGTCCGACAGAGATGCTATGTGAAAGGTGGGAAGGGCATCAGGAAAGGGGCGTTTCGCGTATTTTCGTAGGCGTCTTCGATTAGTTATGGGATCCGGGTAATTTAGTTGGATTCGGTGGAAGAGCCTCGTGAAAGATGTAGAGTCCGACGGAGATGCTACTTGAAAAGTGAGAGGGTCTTCAGAAATGAGGGGTGTCGCGTATTTTCGTAGGTGTTTCCGATTAGTTAAGGGATTCGGGCAATTTAGTTGGATTCGGTCGGAGAGTCTCGGGAAAGATGTAGAGTCCGATAGAGGTGCTACTTAAAAAGTGAGAGTGCATCAGGAAAGAGACGTCTCGCGTATTTTAGTAGGCATCTTCGATTAGTTATGGGATTCGGGCAATTTAGTTGGATTCGGTGGAAGAATCACGGGAAAGATGTAGAGTCCGACAGAGATGCTACTTAAAAAGTGACAGGGCATCAGGAAATAGGCGTTTCGTTTATTTCCGTAGGAGCCTCCGATTAGTTAAGGGATCCGTGTAATTTAGTTGGATTTGGTTTAAGAGAAGGTTTAAGAGAAGGGCATTAGGTAAGAGGCGTTTAGTGTATTTTCGTAGGCGTCTTCGATTAGTTAAGTGATTTGCGTAAATTAGTTGGATTCAGTCTAAGAGTCTCGGGAAAGCTGCAGAGTCCGACAGAGATGCTACTTGAAAAGTGAGAGGGTCTTCAGAAATGAGGGGTGTCGCGTATTTTCCTAGGTGTTTCCGATTAGTTAAGGGATTCGGGCAACTTATTTGGATTCGGTCGAAGAGTCTCGGGAAAGATGTAGAGTCCGACAGAGATGCTACTTGAAGAGTGAGAGGGTTATCAGAAAAGAGGCGTCTCGCATATTTCGTAAGCGTTTTCGATTAGTTAAGTGATTCGGGCAATTTAGTTGGATTCGGTCGGAGAGTCTCGGGAAAGATGTAGAGTCCGACAGAGGTGCTACTTAAAAAGTGAGAGGGCATCAGGAAAGAGACGTCTCGCGTATTTTCGTAGGAATTTTCGATTAGTTATGGGATTCGGGAAATTTAGTTGGATTTGGTCGAAGAGTCTCGGGAAAGCTGCAGAGTCCTACAGAGATACTACTTGAAAAGTGAGAGGGTCTTCAGAAATAATGTGTGTCGCGTATTTTTTTTTTTTTTTTTTTTTTTTTTTTTTTTTTTTTTTTTTTTTTCGTAGGCGTATTCGAATAGTTAAGGGATTCGGGCAAGAGTTGCTTCTTAAAAAGTAAGAGGGAATCAGGAAATGAGGCGTTTCGCGTATTTTCGTAGGCATCCTCGATTAGTTATGGGATTTGGGCAATTTAGTTGGATTCGGTGGAAGAGTCTCGGGAAAGATGTAGAGTCCGACAGAGATGTTACCTAAAAAGTGAGAGGGCGTCAGGAAAGAGGCGTCTCGTGTATTTTCGTAGGAGTCTTCGATTAGTTAAGGGATTCGGGCAATTTAGTTGGATTCGGCCGAAGAGTCTAGGAAAAGATGTAGAGTCCGACAGAGATGCTACTTGAAAAGTAAGACGGTCATCGGAAATGAGGCGTTTTGCGTATTTTCGTAGGCGTCTTCGATTAGTTATGGGATCCGGGTAATTTAGTTGGATTAGGTGGAAGAGCCTCGGGAAAGATGTAGAGTCCGACGGAGATGCTACTTGAAAACTGAGAGGGTCATCGGAAAAGAGGTGTCTCGCGTATTTTCGTAGGCGTCTTCGATTAGTTAAGGGATCCGGGTAATATAGTTGGATTTAGTCTAAGAGTCTCGGGAAAGCTGCAGAGTCCGACAGAGATGCTACTTGAAAAGTGAGAGGGTCTTCAGAAATGAGGGGTGTCGCGTATTTTCGTAGGTGTTTCCGATTAGTTAAGGGATTCGGGCAATTTATTTGGATTCGGTCGAAGAGTCTTGGGAAAGATGTAGAGTCCGACAGAGATGCTACTTGAAGAGTGAGAGGGTTATCAGAAAAGAGGCGTCTCGTGTATTTTCGTAGGAGTTTCCGATTAGTTAAGGGATCCGGGTAGTTTAGTTGGATTCGGTGGTAGAGCCTCGGGAAAGATGTAGAGTCCGACAGAGATGCTATGTGAAAGGTGGGAAGGGCATCAGGAAAGGGGCGTTTCGCGTATTTTCGTAGGCGTCTTCGATTAGTTATGGGATCCGGGTAATTTAGTTGGATTCGGTGGAAGAGCCTCGTGAAAGATGTAGAGTCCGATGGAGATGCTACTTGAAAAGTGAGAGGGTCTTCAGAAATGAGGGGTGTCGCGTATTTTCGTAGGTGTTTCCGATTAGTTAAGGGATTCGGGCAATTTAGTTGGATTCGGTCGGAGAGTCTCGGGAAAGATGTAGAGTCCGATAGAGGTGCTACTTAAAAAGTGAGAGTGCATCAGGAAAGAGACGTCTCGCGTATTTTAGTAGGCATCTTCGATTAGTTATGGGATTCGGGCAATTTAGTTGGATTCGGTGGAAGAATCACGGGAAAGATGTAGAGTCCGACAGAGATGCTACTTAAAAAGTGACAGGGCATCAGGAAATAGGCGTTTCGTTTATTTCCGTAGGAGCCTCCGATTAGTTAAGGGATCCGTGTAATTTAGTTGGATTTGGTTTAAGAGAAGGTTTAAGAGAAGGGCATTAGGTAAGAGGCGTTTAGTGTATTTTCGTAGGCGTCTTCGATTAGTTAAGTGATTTGCGTAAATTAGTTGGATTCAGTCTAAGAGTCTCGGGAAAGCTGCAGAGTCCGACAGAGATGCTACTTGAAAAGTGAGAGGGTCTTCAGAAATGAGGGGTGTCGCGTATTTTCCTAGGTGTTTCCGATTAGTTAAGGGATTCGGGCAACTTATTTGGATTCGGTCGAAGAGTCTCGGGAAAGATGTAGAGTCCGACAGAGATGCTACTTGAAGAGTGAGAGGGTTATCAGAAAAGAGGCGTCTCGCATATTTCGTAAGCGTTTTCGATTAGTTAAGTGATTCGGGCAATTTAGTTGGATTCGGTCGGAGAGTCTCGGGAAAGATGTAGAGTCCGACAGAGGTGCTACTTAAAAAGTGAGAGGGCATCAGGAAAGAGACGTCTCGCGTATTTTCGTAGGAATTTTCGATTAGTTATGGGATTCGGGAAATTTAGTTGGATTTGGTCGAAGAGTCTTGGGAAAGCTGCAGAGTCCTACAGAGATGCTACTTGAAAAGTGAGAGGGTCTTCAGAAATATTTTCGTAGGCGTATTCGAATAGTTAAGGGATTCGGGCAAGAGTTGCTTCTTAAAAAGTAAGAGGGAATCAGGAAATGAGGCGTTTCGCGTATTTTCGTAGGCATCCTCGATTAGTTATGGGATTTGGGCAATTTAGTTGGATTCGGTGGAAGAGTCTCGGGAAAGATGTAGAGTCCGACAGAGATGTTACCTAAAAAGTGAGAGGGCGTCAGGAAAGAGGCGTCTCGTGTATTTTCGTAGGAGTCTTCGATTAGTTAAGGGATTCGGGCAATTTAGTTGGATTCGGCCGAAGAGTCTAGGAAAAGATGTAGAGTCCGACAGAGATGCTACTTGAAAAGTAAGACGGTCATCGGAAATGAGGCGTTTTGCGTATTTTCGTAGGCGTCTTCGATTAGTTATGGGATCCGGGTAATTTAGTTGGATTAGGTGGAAGAGCCTCGGGAAAGATGTAGAGTCCGACGGAGATGCTACTTGAAAACTGAGAGGGTCATCGGAAAAGAGGTGTCTCGCGTATTTTCGTAGGCGTCTTCGATTAGTTAAGGGATCCGGGTAATATAGTTGGATTTAGTCTAAGAGTCTCGGGAAAGCTGCAGAGTCCGACAGAGATGCTACTTGAAAAGTGAGAGGGTCTTCAGAAATGAGGGGTGTCGCGTATTTTCGTAGGTGTTTCCGATTAGTTAAGGGATTCGGGCAATTTATTTGGATTCGGTCGAAGAGTCTTGGGAAAGATGTAGAGTCCGACAGAGATGCTACTTGAAGAGTGAGAGGGTCTTCAGAAATGAGGGGTGTCGCGTATTTTCGTAGGTGTTTCCGATTAGTTAAGGGATTCGGGCAATTTATTTGGATTCGGTCGAAGAGTCTTGGGAAAGATGTAGAGTCCGACAGAGATGCTACTTGAAAAGTGAGAGGGTCTTCAGAAATGAGGTGTGTCGCGTATTTTCGTAGGCGTATTCGAATAGTTAAGGGATTCGGGCAAGAGATGCTTCTTAAAAAGTAAGAGGGAATCAGGAAATGAGGCGTTTCGCGTATTTTCGTAGGCATCCTCGATTAGTTATGGGATTTGGGCAATTTAGTTGGATTCGGTCGGAGAGTCTCGGGAAAGATGTAGAGTCCGATAGAGGTGCTACTTAAAAAGTGAGAGTGCATCAGGAAAGAGACGTCTCGCGTATTTTAGTAGGCATCTTCGATTAGTTATGGGATTCGGGCAATTTAGTTGGATTCGGTGGAAGAATCACGGGAAAGATGTAGAGTCCGACAGAGATGCTACTTAAAAAGTGACAGGGCATCAGGAAATAGGCGTTTCGTTTATTTCCGTAGGAGCCTCCGATTAGTTAAGGGATCCGTGTAATTTAGTTGGATTTGGTTTAAGAGAAGGTTTAAGAGAAGGGCATTAGGTAAGAGGCGTTTAGTGTATTTTCGTAGGCATCTTCGATTAGTTAAGTGATTTGCGTAAATTAGTTGGATTCAGTCTAAGAGTCTCGGGAAAGCTGCAGAGTCCGACAGAGATGCTACTTGAAAAGTGAGAGGGTCTTCAGAAATGAGGGGTATCGCGTATTTTCCTAGGTGTTTCCGATTAGTTAAGAGATTCGGGCAACTTATTTGGATTCGGTCGAAGAGTCTCGGGAAAGATGTAGAGTCCGACAGAGATGCTACTTGAAGAGTGAGAGGGTTATCAGAAAAGAGGCGTCTCGCATATTTCGTAAGCGTTTTCGATTAGTTAAGTGATTCGGGCAATTTAGTTGGATTCGGTCGGAGAGTCTCGGGAAAGATGTAGAGTCCGACAGAGGTGCTACTTAAAAAGTGAGAGGGCATCAGGAAAGAGACGTCTCGCGTATTTTCGTAGGAATTTTCGATTAGTTATGGGATTCGGGAAATTTAGTTGGATTTGGTCGAAGAGTCTTGGGAAAGCTGCAGAGTCCTACAGAGATGCTACTTGAAAAGTGAGAGGGTCTTCAGAAATATTTTCGTAGGCGTATTCGAATAGTTAAGGGATTCGGGCAAGAGTTGCTTCTTAAAAAGTAAGAGGGAATCAGGAAATGAGGCGTTTCGCGTATTTTCGTAGGCATCCTCGATTAGTTATGGGATTTGGGCAATTTAGTTGGATTCGGTGGAAGAGTCTCGGGAAAGATGTAGAGTCCGACAGAGATGTTACCTAAAAAGTGAGAGGGCGTCAGGAAAGAGGCGTCTCGTGTATTTTCGTAGGAGTCTTCGATTAGTTAAGGGATTCGGGCAATTTAGTTGGATTCGGCCGAAGAGTCTAGGAAAAGATGTAGAGTCCGACAGAGATGCTACTTGAAAAGTAAGACGGTCATCGGAAATGAGGCGTTTTGCGTATTTTCGTAGGCGTCTTCGATTAGTTATGGGATCCGGGTAATTTAGTTGGATTAGGTGGAAGAGCCTCGGGAAAGATGTAGAGTCCGACGGAGATGCTACTTGAAAACTGAGAGGGTCATCGGAAAAGAGGTGTCTCGCGTATTTTCGTAGGCGTCTTCGATTAGTTAAGGGATCCGGGTAATATAGTTGGATTTAGTCTAAGAGTCTCGGGAAAGCTGCAGAGTCCGACAGAGATGCTACTTGAAAAGTGAGAGGGTCTTCAGAAATGAGGGGTGTCGCGTATTTTCGTAGGTGTTTCCGATTAGTTAAGGGATTCGGGCAATTTATTTGGATTCGGTCGAAGAGTCTTGGGAAAGATGTAGAGTCCGACAGAGATGCTACTTGAAGAGTGAGAGGGTCTTCAGAAATGAGGGGTGTCGCGTATTTTCGTAGGTGTTTCCGATTAGTTAAGGGATTCGGGCAATTTATTTGGATTCGGTCGAAGAGTCTTGGGAAAGATGTAGAGTCCGACAGAGATGCTACTTGAAAAGTGAGAGGGTCTTCAGAAATGAGGTGTGTCGCGTATTTTCGTAGGCGTATTCGAATAGTTAAGGGATTCGGGCAAGAGATGCTTCTTAAAAAGTAAGAGGGAATCAGGAAATGAGGCGTTTCGCGTATTTTCGTAGGCATCCTCGATTAGTTATGGGATTTGGGCAATTTAGTTGGATTCGGTGGAAGAGGCTCGGGAAAGATGTAGAGTCCGTCAGAGATGTTACCTAAAAAGTGAGAGGGCATCAGGAAAGAGGCGTCTCGTGTATTTTCGTAGGAGTCTTCGATTAGTTAAGGGATTCGGGCAATTTAGTTGGATTCGGGGGAAGAGTCTAGGAAAAGATGTAGAGTCCGACAGAGATGTTACTTGAAAAGTAAGACGGTCATCGGAAATGAGGCGTTTTGCGTATTTTCGTAGGCGTCTTCGATTAGTTATGGGATCCGGGTAATTTAGTTGGATTAGGTGGAAGAGCCTCGGGAAAGATGTAGAGTCCGACGGAGATGCTACTTGAAAAGTGAGAGGGTCATCGGAAATGAGGTGTCTCGCGTATTTTCGTAGGCGTCTTCGATTAGTTAAGGGATCCGGATAATTTAGTTGGATTTAGTCTAAGAGTCTCGGGAAAGCTGCAGAGTCCGACAGAGATGCTACTTGAAAAGTGAGAGGGTCTTCAGAAATGAGGGGTGTCGCGTATTTTCGTAGGTGTTTCCGATTAGTTATGGGATTCGGGCAATTTATTTGGATTCGGTCGAAGAGTCTCGGGAAAGATGTAGAGTCCGACAGAGATGCTACTTGAAGAGTGAGAGGGTTATCAGAAAAGAGGCGTCTCGTGTATTTTCGTAGGAGTCTCCGATTAGTTAAGGGATCCGGGTAGTTTAGTTGGATTCGGTGGTAGAGCCTCGGGAAAGATGTAGAGTCCGACAGAGATGCTACGTGAAAGGTGGGAAGGGCATCAGGAAAGGGGCGTTTCGCGTATTTTCGTAGGCGTCTTCGATTAGTTATGGGATCCGGGTAATTTAGTTGGATTCGGTGGAAGAGCCTCGTGAAAGATGTAGAGTCCGACGGAGATGCTACTTGAAAAGTGAGAGGGTCATCGGAAATGAGGTGTCTCGCGTAATTTCGTAGGCGTCTTCGATTAGTTAAGGGATCCGGAAAATTTAGTTGGATTGAGTCTAAGAGTCTCGGGAAAGCTGCAGAGTCCGACAGAGATGCTACTTGAAAAGTGAGAGAGTCTTCAGAAATGAGGGGTGTCGCGTATTTTCGTAGGTGTTTCCGATTAGTTAAGGGATTCAGGCAATTTATTTGGATTCGGTCGAAGAGTCCCGGGAAGATGTAGAGTCCGATAGAGGTGCGACTTAAAAAGTGAGTGGGCATCAGGAAAGAGACGTCTCGCGTATTTTCGTAGGCGTTTTCGATTAGTTAAGTGATTCCGGAAATTTAGTTGGATTCGGTCGGAGAGTCTCGGGAAAGATGTAGAGTCCGATAGAGGTGCTACTTAAAAAGTGAGAGTGCATCAGGAAAGAGACGTCTCGCGTATTTTAGTAGGCATCTTCGATTAGTTATGGGATTCGGGCAATTTAGTTGGATTCGGTGGAAGAATCTCGGGAAAGATGTAGAGTCCGACAGAGATTCTACTTAAAAAGTGAGAGGGCATCAGGAAAGAGGCGTTTCGTTTATTTTCGTAGGAGTCTCCGATTAGTTAAGGGATCCGTGTAATTTAGTTGGATTCGGTTTAAGAGTCTCGGGAAAGCTGCAGAGTCCGACAGAGATGCTACTTGAAAAGTGAGACGGTCTTCAGAAATGAGGTGTGTCGCGTATTTTCGTAGGCGTATTTGATTAGTTAAGGGATTCGGGCAATTTAGTTGGATTCGGTCGAAGAGTTTCGGGAAAGATGTAGAGTCCGACAGAGATGCTTCTTAAAAAGTAAGAGGGAATCAGGAAATGAGGCGTTTCGCGGATTTTCGTAGACATCTTCGATTAGTTATGGGATTTGGGCAATTTAGTTGGATTCGGTGGAAGAGTCTCGGGAAAGATGTAGAGTAGGACAGAGATGACACTTAAAAAGTGATAGGGCATCAGGAAAGGGGCGTTTCGTGTATTTTCGTGGGAGTCTCCGATTAGTAAAGGGATCCGGGTAATTTAGTTGGATTCGGTCTAAGAGTCCCGGGAAAGGTGTAGAGTCAGACAGGGTTGCTATTTGAAAAGTGAGAGGGTCATCCGGAAATGAGGCGTTTCGCGTATTTTCGTAGGCATCTTCGATTAGTTAAGGGATTCGGGTAATTTAGTTGAATTCGGTGGAAGAGTCTGGGGAAAGATGTAGAGTTCAACAGAGATGCTACTTGAATAGTGGGAAGGTCATCAGGCAAGAGGCGTTTCGCGTATTTTCGTATTAGTCTTCCATTAGTGAAGGGATTCGGGTAATTTGGTTGGATTCGGTGGAAGTCTCGGGAAAGATGTAGGGCCCGACAGAGATGTTACTTGAAAAGTGAGATCGGAAATGAGGCGTTTTGCGTATTTTTGTAGGCGTTTTCGATTAGTTAAGTGATTTGGGTAAATTAGTTGGATCCGGTCCCAGAGTCTCGGGAAAGAAGTAGAGGTCTATAGAGAAGCCACTTGAAAAGTGATAAGATAATGAGAAATGAGGCGTTACGCGTATTTTCGAAGGCATCTTGGATTAGTAAAGGGATTCGGGTAATTTAGTTGGATTCGGTGGAAGAGTCTCGGGAAAGATGTAGAGTTTAACAGAGATGTTACTTGAAAAGTGGGAAGGTAATAGAAATGAGGCGTTTCGAGTATTTTCGTAGGCGTCTTCGATTAGTTAAGTGATTCGGGTAAATTATTTGGATCCGGTCTAAGAGTCTCGGGAATGAAGTAGAGTCTTACAGAGATGCTACTTGAAAAGATGGAAGGGCATTAGGAAAGAGGCGTTTAGTGTATTTTCGTAGGCGTCTTCGATTAGTTAAGTGATTTGCGTAAATTAGTTGGATCCGGTCTAAGAGTCCCGGGAAAGATGTGGAGTTCAACAGAGACGCTACTTGAAAAGTTTGAAGGGCATCGGGAAAGAGGCGTTTTGCGTATTTTCGTAGGCGTCTTCGATTAGTTAAGCGATTCGTATAAATTAGTTGGATTCAGTCTAAGAGTCTCGGGAAAGAAGTAGAGTCCTACAGAGATGCTACTTGAAAAGTGGGAAGGGCATTAGGAATGAGGCGTTTCGCGTATGTTCGTCGGCATCTTGGATTAGTTAAGGGAGTCGGGTAATTTAGTTGGATTCGGTGGAAGAGTTTCGGGAAAGATGTAGAGTTTAACAGAGATGTTACTTGAAAAGTGGGAAGGTAATAGAAATGAGGCGTTTCGCGTATTTTCGTAGGCGTCTTCGATTAGTTAAGTGATTCGGGTAAATTAGTTGGATCCGGTCTAAGAGTCTCGGGAAAGAAGTAGAGTCTTACAGAGATGTTACTTGAAAAGTGGGAAGGGCATTAGGAAAGAGGCGTTTCGCGTATTTTCGTAGGAGTCATCGATTAGTTAAGGGATTCGGGTAAATTAGTTGGATCCGGTCTAAGAGTCTCGGGAAAGATGTAGAGTCCAAGAGAGATGCCACTTGAAAAGTGATAAGGTCATGAGAAAAGAGACGTTTCGTGTATTTTCGTAGGCATCTTGGATTAGTTGAGGGATTCGGGATAGTTAGTTGGAAGAGTCTCGGGAAACATGTAGAGTCCGACAGAGATGCTACCTAAAGAGTGAGAGGGTCATCGGAAATGAAGCGTTTCGCGTATTTTCGTAGTCATCTTCGATTAGTTAAGGGATTCGGGTAATTTAGTTGGATTCGATGGAAGAGTCTCGGGAAACACGTAGAGTATGATAGAGTTGTTACTTGAAAAGTGGTAAGGTAATGAGAAATGAGGCATTTCGCGTATTTTCGTATTAGTCTTCGATTAGTTAAGGGTAATTTATTTGAATTCGGTGGAAGAGTCTAGGGAAAGATGTAGAGTTCAGCAGGGATGCTACTTGAACAATGGGAAGGTCATCAGGAAAGAGGCGTGTCGTGTATTTTCGTATTAGTCTTCGATTAGTTAAGAGATTCGGGTAATTTAGCTGGATTCGGTGGAAGAGTCTCGGGAAGGGAAATACGTAGAGTCTGACAGAGATGCTACCTGAAAAGTGGGAAGGTAATTAGAAATGAGGCGTTTCGCGTATTTTCGTAGGCGTTTTCGATTAGTTAAGTGATTTGGATAAATTAGTTGGATCCGGTCTAAGAGTCTCGGGAAAGAAGTAGAGGTCTATAGAGAAGCCACTTGAAAAGTGATAAGGTAATGAGAAATGAGGCGTTTCGCGTATTTTCGTAGGCATATTCGATTAGTTAAGGGATTAGGGTAATTTAGTGGGATTCGGTCGAAGAATCTCGGGAAAGATGTAGAGTCCGACAGAGACGCTACTTGAAAAGTGGGACGATCATCAAGAAAGAGGCGTTTCGTGTATTCTCGTGGGCGTCTTCGATTAGTTAAGTGATTTGTGTAAATTAGTTGGATCCGGTCTAAGAGTCTCGGGAAAGAGGAGTTCAACAGAGATGCTATTTGAAAAGTGGGAAGGGCATCGGGAAAGAGGCGTTTTGCGTATTTTCGTAGGCGTTCTCGATTAGTTAAGTGATTCGGATAAATTAGTAGGATTCAGTCTAAGAGTCTCGGGAAAGAAGTAGAGTCTTACAGAGATGCTACTTGAAAAGTGGGAAGGGCATTAGGAAAGAGGCGTTTCGCGTATTTTCGTAGGAGTCATCGATTAGTTAAGGGATGCGGGTAATTTAGTTGGATTCGGTGGAAGTGTTTCGGGAAAGATGTAGGGTCCAACAGAGATGCCACTTGAAAAGTGATAAGGTCATGAAAAAAGAGAAGTTTCGTGTATTTTCGTAGGCATCTTGGAATAGTTAAGGGATTCGGGTAATTTAGTTGGATTCGGTAGAAGAGTCTCGGGAAACATGTAGAGTCCGACAGAGATGCTACCTAAAAAGTGAAAGGATCATCAAATGAGGCGTTTCGCGTATTTTCGTAGGCATCTTCGATTAGTTATGGGATTCGGGCAATTTAGTTGGGTTCGGTGGAAGAGTCTCGGGAAAGATGTAGAGTATGATAGAGATGTTACTTCAAAAATGGGAAGGTAATGAGAAATGAGGTATTTCGCGTATTTTCGTATTAGTCTTCGATTGGTTAAGGGATTAGGGTAATTTAGTTGAATTCGGTGGAAGAGTCTGGGGAAAGATGTAGAGTTCAACAGAGATGCTACTTGAATAGTGGGAAGGTCATCAGGAAAGAGGCGTTTCGTGTATTTTCGTATTAGTCTTCGATTAGTTAAGACATTCGGGTAATTTAGTTGGATTCGGTGGAAGTCTCGGGAAAGATGTAGAGCCCGACAGAGATGCTACCTGAAAAGTGAGATTATCAGAAATGAGGCGTTTTATGTATTTTTGTAGGCGTTTTCGATTAGTTAAGTGATTTGAGTAAATTAGTTGGATCCGGTCTAATTTTCTCGGGAAAGAAGTAGGGGTCTATAGAGAAGCCACTTGATAAGGTAATGAGAAATAAGGCGTTTCGCGAATTTTCATAGGCATATTCGATTAGTTAAGGGATTCGGGCAATTTAGTTGGATTCGGTGGAAGAATCTCGGGAAAGATGTAGAGTCCGACAGAGATGCTACTTGAAAAGTGGGAAGATCATCAAGAAAGAGGCGTTTCGTGTATTTTCGTAGGCGTCTTCGATTAGTTAAGTGATTTGGGTAAATTAGTTGGATCCGGTCTAAGAGTGTCGGGAAAGGTGTGGAGTTCAACAGAGATGCTACTTGAAAAGTGGGAAGGGCATCGGGAAAGAGGCGTTTCGCATATTTTCGTAGGAGTCATCGATTAGTTAAGGGATTCGGGTAATTTAGTTGGATTAGGTGGAGGAGTTTCGGGAAAGATGTAGGGTCCAACAGAGATGACACTTGAAAAGTGATAAGGTCATGAAAAAAGAGACGTTTCGTGTATTTTCACTGGCGTGTCTGTTAAGTTAAGCGATGATTCGGGTTATTTAGTTGGATCCAGTTTAAAGATTTCGGGAAACATGCGTACAGTCCGACAGAATTGTTACATGAAAGGAAATAAGGTTCAGGGAAAAGGGGTCTCTCGTATTTTAATTGCCTTCGCCGTTTCGTTAAACAATTCGTGTTATTTAGTTGTATCCGGTTTAAAGTTGTTTTTTTAAAGATTATTATATTGCAGGTGAACTATCTGACTGACTAAGGGCTTTTAGCCAAGTTGTATTGTAGATTAAGTTGTATAGACTAAATGTATTGTGACTATGTACTTTGTCGTACATAGATATATATATATATATATATATATATATATATATATATATATATATATATATATATATATATATATATATATATGTGTTGTTAAATTAGTATAAGTACTCTACAAAATGTAAAAGAAAAGATAAGTATAAAGGTGGGTGGCCTTACCTAGGCCTACAAAGGCATAAAGTATGAGAAATTGTTAACTGTATTTTGAATGTGTATTATGTGTAATAAATATTAAGTACTATACTTACCTCACTCAGGCGTCACCAAATATGTATATTAGTAATATAGGAGAAAAATGCTTAATGATGAATGTAAAAAAAAAAAAAAAGAAAAAATAAACAACTAAAATTGATATACATGATACAATAAACCTAAACACAGACAACACTCATCATTGATGCAAAATATAAGCAATAACAATATTGCACAGCATATTAAAATACATTGTATTTGTAGAGATAAGGTGGGTTTGAATTTGAGTGTGGGGGAGTGTAGTGTTTGAATCTAGCGCCATATTGTGTGCGCGCGTCGTACAAGCGACGACCAAAGGATAGTCAACCGATGAACCTAGAGAGTGAAGCACGTACCCAACAAGAAGCGAATATACGTTCAATATTGTAACGATCGATAGTATTGTATAATTGTACCTGTGTGATTCTAATAAGAATAAAAGCAAGTAGTAACAAATATATAAGCATTTTCTCTCGCACTAACACAACAATAGCAATATATCTTGGAAAGGATTGGACTCAGTATACAACATATTTATATTGCTAGAAGCGCAATAAGTCGTAGATTTCAAAAATCCAATAATATAAAGGGTGTTCCAATAAAAAAACATAACATTGGTCGGTCACGCTTTCTTCGAACACTCTGTATAAATTTGTGTAGCACCCTTACAAACCTTAGATCAGCTTGTACAACTTTTATATGAAACTTTTTTTCTAAATTAAAAAATAAGGGAGTTAAGGGGGGGTGGCATTTATAACCAATCACCCTGTACATACCAGTGAGTACTCTCATAGAATATTACATCATGACAGCACTGGTATGTAACTTAACTTTATCTCTATAATATACTATAGGGTATATACTTCCAATGTAGTTTTGTGCTCGTACATGAGACATACTAACGATTACACATATTTCAAATTTTAAAGATATGGGACCTACACCAAATCATAAAAGCTTTCACCAGCAATCAAACTGATAATATTGGTGAAAAAAATTTTCAGTATCAGTTTGCAAAAAAAAACTGAAACCCTCCACCGACCAAGAAATATGTTGGAAATCGTTGTTTCAATAATTTCAAAAATACCAACATAATCAGTGATGTGCTAATACGTGGCTCCCTTTTTTGGTTTAAAGAAATATCAATTTTTAGAAATGCAGCCTTGCAGGTCAACCCTTTGTAGTGGTGCGGTCCACTCGAAATTTTGCAGGAATATCTTTCAATAAATGCGCTTTCCATTTCCATACTCAAACTACCCCTATTTTTAAAACTACCCCTTCTATAAAAGCTTTCAGGTTAACCCCTTATAGTGGTGCGGTCAACTTGAAATTTTGTGAAAATATGATTCAATAAATGCTCTTTCCATTTCCACTCAAAGTCGATCTGCCCCTATTTTTAAAACTATCTCTTATTGTAAGCAAAGTCTATAAGGCGGTGCCTTGGTATACGCAACCACTCTTAAAGCGAACCCCCAATTTTTTAAGCTCATAGCTCAATCTCTTTTATTTCCAAGTTTTAAGATAAATATTTTTGAAACTACCAATCAACATCGTTTTTAAATTCCTTCTTGTCTACTCATATTTTATTCATATATTTTCTAAATGGCAGTTGTAGCAATAACAATTCCCGAATAAAAACTATAAAATTATATAAAAATTAAAAAACCATTCTTTTTTTTAAATCGGCATTAAAGTACCTCAAAATCGTCATTAAAGTGATAGAAATAGTCATTAAAGTAATCCATTATTGTGCGATTTTTGTAGTTGGCCGAGGTGACAGATAAACGTAAACATTAATTTTTTATTGCTTGTAATAATAATTGTGTTATAACAAAAGGTAAATAAATACAGTTTTTTACATTCAGAATTGTATTATCACTATTATAATTGCTAAAAATAATGGTTTTCTTATAAAAATTATTTCGACTTGACATTTAAAAATAATTATGACATTTCCTAATGTCACTTGAAATTTTAAATAATTATAACATTTCTTAATGTCACTGAAAATTATTTGAAAAATAGAGTTAATTAATCTTAATTTCATAGTTTTTGGATTTAAAAAAAAATGTAATATGCACCTCAGCATTAAAGTTCCTTTTTATCACTCATGTGGTTTATTTGCCTCGGCCCTACGGGCCTCGTCAACTAAACTCCACATTCATGATAAAAAGATTAACTTTAATGCCTTGATACATAAATAACTATTATTTCTCTCTATTTGATCACGTGGAAATATTTGAAATTTTTATCTTTTCAATGCCTATTAAGATGCGCTAAAAGGGGTCGTAATTTCTATTACCCCGGCTTCAGACTTGCACATACAGGATCACAGTTTATACAACGGCGAATTTACATTTTTTTAAATGCACACAATTGGTGTAACTTAACTAGTTAAATAAGTATGTAGTTAATAATTTTTTTATTTTATTTTCGACAAGCAAGACAAATTTAGGATGAACTGCCACTGGATTCCCTTGTGTTGTGGATACCTCATACCAGAGCAATAAATTGTCAACAATCATGAGCTGCTTTCCAGTGCCACGCTGAAGCGCTCCTGTACAGCTCGGGAGCGCTTTGTACCGCTGCTAAGCGTTCCAGTGGTTTTGGGCCTGACGTATCTGAACTGTTCAAGGTCTGCATACCCCCGTCCCCTCAAGCACCAAGAATTTTCTGGTGTTTAATGTACTAAACGGGAGGGGGAATGTCAAATTTGAATTTTATTGAGTTTTAAAGCGTATAAATACAGTTAAAATGAATGAAAAATTAGTCTAATGCCAATGACCTTTTATCATTCTTACCATCATCTTTATTACAGTGCACACGTATAGTTATTGGTTATTTTCAATTTATTGGAAATAAATAACTAATAATTAAGGATGCACCGAATAAGGCGCAATATCAATAACTTCATTAGACATCGTCAGTTTCACAGAAAAATGCAGCATATATACCAGATACCTCAAATTATAATTGCTTTCAGAGATTATGTTATAATAATCATAAACCTTACAATTTTGGGCGTTCCAGTGGCAAGCTCACTGATGTGCCAAGCACCTGAACTGTTCCGGGGCTTGATGCACTTTGTACCGGTGACACTGGAAAGCAGCTATGATGGCCGTATAACCTACAATTTATCACTTTGACAATTTAATTATTATGTTTTTAAACACTCCAACATAATGAAAATATTACTAACTAAATAGTTGGTTTACTTATAATTAGAGATGGGTCGGCCGGGAATGCTCCCAAATGGGAATATTCCCTATTTGGGAATATTCCGGGAGCGGAGTTTTGACCCAAAAGGAATATTCCCGATAATTTAAAATTACCGCCAAAATTTATAACCTAAAATGGTTGTTTTATATCAAAATCATGCCAATTATAAGCACGTGACACGCTCTTAAAAATAACATATTCTATATTTTTTTAAAATATAATTCATTAGTTATAAAAAAATATGATATAGGTACTTGGTGTTACTGAAAAGGGAAAAATCAGTACAATCGAAACATGCACAATTTTTCAAAATTCCCAGGAGCATTGGCAAAATTCCCGGAGTTTTGGGTGAAATTCTATAGTAAATTCAATACTCCGGGAGTTTTGGGAAGGGAATATATTCCCAAAAATTCAAAACTCCGGCAGTAAACCCATCTCTACTTATAATATTTATTTACTTACCGATGAAAAGTAACGCCACTTTTCATCGGAATGTGCGATAAACCACATAATATGCAACTAACCATGAAACCGTCTTATATGTCCAAATTTCGCATAGACGAATAAATAAACAATTCTAAAGCCGGCGCCACACATGCGGCATTCGGCGAAAGGCGAAATTTGGCTTTCGTCGAATCGAGTGGCATTTGGCGAAAGGCGAACGCATTGATACACACATTTGTTATTTGTCGAATGACGAGCGAATGTGGGAAACACGAATATTTGAGCAGAGTTTTGTTATTTGTCATAATGGACAATGACATATGTATATTAATTGGAACAGCAGCTTCTGTTATTGTGTGCTGTGCATAATTATAAAGCTAATAATGAAAATAAAGAAAAGGAAACTTAAGGAAGGAGATGGTGGATGGTTTTAAACCTAGCAGAAACGTGTAAATATTTTGCAATTCCTGCTACACTTTTGTGAGTTAGCTAACTTTGTTAAGATAATGGGCGCGTTCAGCCGACACAACAGTTGACTTAAAACATAAACATGTTTCTGGTGTGGTGGAAGACAACTTATGAAAACACCTGAACGGTATTGGGTTTGTTAAAAGTTCACCGATTTCGATCATCACAGAACAGTTAAAAGGGAAGGGACATTATAGATCTGTGGTTGTCTAGTAGTAAGGTTATGTGCTATTTTGATGAAATCATCGAGATATATTCTATCTCAATGGATGAAATAGACTGGAATGCTATTCAGATTGCTGTGGATAATCTAGGAGCACCAATAGGCTTTATTCCAAACAGAGGAAAACCTACGTACAATGAAAATTATGTAGCTCACACTATTCCTAATTACTCAGTATCGGAATTTTAAAAAAACTTGCTTAGTTTACAACAACGTTCCAAAGACAGAAAGACACAGAATTTCTGTGACGTGTTCTGTGGCTAGAAACCGTTGGTTTATAAAGTCACCATAGAATTTTTGTGGTGCCTATTGTTAAGCAGCGGTTCCAGCCGTTCAGCGGAATCAACAGGTCACCATACTCAACTGTTGTGTCGGCTGAACGCGCCCATTGTGTTCGAGAGGAAGCCAATAAAAAATCTTTCTTTTTCTATAAAATTGTGTCATTAAATCCGTTTTTTCTCTCAAAATTTAATTCTATGGCTTTCCATGCACCATGCAACAAAAACTAAATTTCTGTTTTTATGTGAAGGATGTTCTGGATTCCATATTATGATTTCGCGTTTGTTGTGGTCTAAAAATTCCAGGACCATTTCGTTTAATCCAATGAGTAAATATCTAAGGAGAGAAGGTATTATAAAATCTGCCGCGACGGAAGTTGTACCACAGTAAACAACCAGTAAACCGACTTCGCGTTTGGCGCCAATCCAATTCTTATATATCTATCTATCTCTCTCTATTCTACTACTACGACGTAGTAAAAAACTTGTGTCAGAGTTGTCAGTGACAGAAGTATCATTTATTTCTTTTCAAGTGTATTATTAGCCTTTATTTAGTTGTTTCAAAGTATTTTTCTTGGTGTTTCGTGCCTTCGTGGTGTTCTTGGTGTTATTTTATTACAAACAATGTGTGACAACAATCCCAGTGTATACTGTGCGATAAAAGACTGTAAACACAATTCATCTAATTATAACGGTTTTTATAGGTTTCCTAACGATAAAGAAAGGTAGGTAGATATGAAAATAATTATCATTAATATATTCAAATACATTTTGATAAAATTGTGTTAAAAAAGCGTTATTTTTAATGCCAAACAATTAGGTTATGTTTGCGCTTTCTCCAGTGGCGTCAATCGTATCCGTAAGGGGCTACGTCGTATCTAAATTAGAATTTGTTTTTTATTATTATTAAAAGTTCTTTAAACTATTTGAAGGTTTGTTGAACTTGTTTATTTCTATTGAGATACGAATGATTATTTTTAGGGCTCAAGAGTGGGCAAAGTTATGTGGTCGAGAGGACCTTCTAGATGGCCAAAGAAATTTAAACAATGACAGAATATGTGGAGAACATTTCGAGAGTACAATGTTTAAAACTACCTGTAGAAAAAGACTTGTACCTGGTGCTTTTCCAACAATTTTTAAAGAAAATGATGAGTTATCTCAGTTATCTGGGCCACAGGCCAAAAAACTTAAATTATCAGATCCTTCATGCAGCATGCCAGATATGTTATTATACACTTACAATCATTTATTATTTTTATTATAAGTACAATGTTAAAAATTGCCTAAGTGGAAATGCAGAATATTTGCCTTTACTAAAGATAACAAAATTTAATTTGATTAATAATAATTCTGATTTAATTTATGTTTTAAATTCTTTAGGACCATCTAACGCTGGCGCTGCCTTGTATTCATGTCATCGGGCTGAAGATTATGAGAATATAGAAGACTCTATTGATCCCGAACTTATTGAAGAAGAAGACATTATAATTCTCTCAGGTATTTATTTTACAGTTTAATCTTTTAGTCTTGAACAGTGTCTATTTAGTTTTTTTTTTTGAGATGCCGTTTCTTTGTTATATTTTTCTATACTTTCTTTCATTATTCTATGGACATGACATAATCATTATATAATATTCATTATAGTTAAAGACGTATTAAAAATCTTATAAATTTGACATATCCCCAAAAGATAGGTATTTATGCAATAACTTATAAGTGTGCGACAAAAATTATCAACCTGTCCAGAGCACACGTTTCTTATCGTATTTAATACAAGATTTTTTCTGCTACATTTTGTATTAACATGTTAATAAATATCATTTCTAATTTCCCACCAGGACTTAAAAGTATCACTTTTAGGCACCAGGACTTTTAGCAACTAAAATGATAATTAAAAATTAACTATTATAAAACATTTGTAGAAAAATACAAAATCATTACTTTGTGAATGGCATAAATTTGACATCGCAAAACTTATTTTACAGATGATGAGTCAGAGGACATCAACAAAGAAGATGAACGATGTGTAACACCAATAACCTCTCCCGTGGGTACTCAAACACCAGTTGGTTTAAGTCGAAGCACTCCAAGGAAAGCAAGATATCAAAAACAAATTAAAGCTTTACGAAACAAAATCACACGCTTAAAAGAAAACATTGCAAATCTTCAATCCGCTTCTTCTAACGTAGATGACTCCAAAGAAATGTTTTTCCATTTGTGTGATAAGTTTTTGACACCAGCGCAAGCAAACTTTACAAAAATGCAAGCTGTACAAGGAAATAGAAGTGCCATAGGACGTCGATATAATGATGAATTTAAAAAGCTATGTTTGGGTTTATATTTTAAAGGTCCAAAAGCATATAGAGCGCTTGCGAAAGTATTTGCTATTCCATCAAAGAGCACTTTAAATAAGATGACGGAAAAAATTACATTTGATCCAGGAGTCCCCGAAAACTTCTTTCCAGCCTTAAAACCAAAAATAGACAGTTTAGCAGATTTAGATAAATGTTGCATACTTACAATAGATGAAATATCAATAAAGTCACATCTGTTTTATAACGTTGGTAAGGATGAAGTAATTGGTTTTGAAGATTACGGTGAAGGAAAAATTATGAAGCCTGCAGCAAATGCTACTGTTTTTATGCTAAGAGGTATTAACAGTAACTGGAAACAGGCAGTTGGATACTATTTTGTACATAGTACTTGCCCTGCAAAACAGTTGAAACAAGGAATTGAAAAAATTTACAGTTATGCCAAAAATGTGGGCTTGACAATATCAGCTGTTACAACTGATCAAGGTTCCAACTTTATTTCCCTTGCATCCATGCTCGGTATTACAGCAGATAAGCCATATTTCAACCTAGATAAAGAAAAAATTGTTTTTTTCTATGATCCCCCACATTTACTTAAATCAATTAGGAATAACTTGATGAAATATTCATTTAAATCTAGCGGCAAGTCGACTTCTTGGAATCATATTAGACAATTTTATAACATAGATAAAACAAAAAATAACAGATATTCTCATAAATTAACTGAAGCACATTTAAACCCTTCAAATTTTGAGAAGATGAAGGTTAGCTATGCAACACAAATTTTAAGAGCTTCTGTCGCTGCTGGAATGGAACTTCATTGCGTCTATGGGAATTTGCCTGCCGAGGCCATGGGCACAATTGAATGCGTAGAGAAATTTGACAAGCTATTTGATACTTTCAATTCTCGTTACGAATCTACTAGTAAAATTTACAACTGTGCATTCAAGAATGACCAAACTCACAAGGACTTTCTACAAGAGATGTTGGATTACTTATCTACTATAAAAGTTATGGATAATAACGGAAGAGATTGTACACATCTTATAAAATGCATACAGGGTTGGAAAATAACAATTAACGGATTGCTTCAATTATGGGAAAATCTTTCAGCAGTAGGTTTTAAATATATTAAAACAAATAGATTAAACCAAGACTGCCTAGAAAATTTTTTTGGCACTATTCGTCAGCAGGGAGGAAATTCCGTTAATCCAACTCCAATTCAGTTCAGCAGGGCTTTTAAAAAACATTTTGTAATTGATTTTATGCATTCTGGAACAGAAAACTGTGTGGATGATTTTGCTAACATGCTTGCAACAATGCAGGACATAGTTAATATAAATAGTTTGCCATTGCAAAATTTAGAAGAACAGTTAGTTCCGGAGATTGTTGCAACCCAGGAAAATGTTGTAGAAACTGATTATTATAATCACGATATTCATGAACAAAACTCATTAAGATATACGTGTGGATATCTAATTAAAAAATGTTTAACCATTCATACATGTGAAGTATGTAACAATTTTGCAACAAAACATAAAGATCTTGATGAAACATCAACATTTTCCCATCTGAAGGCTTTCAAAACGTCAGAAAATTTATTTGGAAATTTGATGATGCCAGATGATACATTTTTTGAATATATCTCTTTATTAGAGAAGATTTTTTTTGATAATTTTGAGAGTTTTGTTGTCCAACGCAAAACATTATACTGTTTTTCAAATCAATACAAAAATGTTCAATTTCAACATTCATGCCCCAATTTCGCTTATTTATATTTAATAAAATTGTACCAATGACAAATGTAAACTATAAAGACATGGAACGACATTGTTGTAATTGAAGCAAGAAAATGTATAAAATGCTGTTGGACACTGCCAGAGGGCGATACTGTTCTTTCTCTGTTTCTTTACTGATACTACACTGGTTTTAAATATTTAATACGTTTTTTGGAATAACTTTAAAGCAATATTGTAATATATGTTTTAAGGATACTATTAACAGAGTAAGAAGAAAAATTTAATGTCGCCCTCTGGCAGTGTCCAACCGCATTTTATGCATTTTCTTGCTTCAATTACAACAATGTCGTTCCATGTCTTTATAGTTTACATTTGTCATTGATTGTACTCAAGAATGAGACTCTATTATACACTTAAATATATTAATAAGAATTTTAAAGTTATTTCGGACAAAAAAAAAAGAAAATCAATTATTTGGCGACATGATTAGAGGTTTAAAATAAAGTAATAGCTATTAATGTAACGAGATTATTATGCGATTTATAATAATCGAGGACGTTGCCAGGTGACGAGGCGCTATCCGAGTCGCCTGGCATTGTCAGAGATGGTTTAACGGGGGCGGTCCCAGTCGCTAACCTTATAAATTCCAACAGATGGAACTATATGTAGCTTTTGCCAATATAACCGTATTGACGTATTGTAATTTATCTACTATGAGATAGGTGGAGTGATGTGTTGTAATTTATCTACCCTTTGATAGATGTGGTCAATAAACTCGCATCTTTATGACGCGCAATCTAAATTAATTCGTTTTTATAACTTATACATTTACAAATGATCATAATACGTATCTAATTACTAGTGACTTTTGTTCTGAAAATGTTTTTAGATTTGACAGCTTGTTTTACCTAGTTAGAAAAATTGACATTATTTTGTGATTTGGATATTTGTAGATTTTTTTGTGTTTGGACTTATAAATTTTAAATATTTATTTGTTCCTTGGACAATTGTGTTTTTTATGGGTAGTGTTGTAAATAATCTAACTGTTTGAGCATCATCATTTTTCTGTTACTACGACCATATGATTAACATAACCTTAAATTTATAGTTTTTGTAAATTTACTTTCAGTTTTAATTTTAATTTTTGCAGTTCTAGCTTGGATCCAATATACAATTTAAAAGCTCATTCAGATAATAGATATATAAGTTTCAATATTGTAGATTTATTAAAAATAGACTGCTAATTATAGGTTGGATTTCCAACCAACAAAAAGCATCTTATTTCATTAGATCAAGGTAATTAAAACTTTAAAAATTATGCACTGAACAAGATTTTAGTTGATAGTATACAGGAACCCATCAGAAATTTTTTGATAAAAGCGACATAATATTCCAAAAACTTTGAAAATGCATAATTTTGAGGTTAGTTGTGACACCCCAGAACAGCTGTTATACTTTTCTTGGCGTACCTGCCATACCTACCATTTTCCTGAGAAACAGAAATCATTTTCTTTCGGATATATTTAAGGTAGGAGTAATAAAACATAAAACAGAAAGACATTATTTAATAATATGTTTATTATATTTAATAGAATGATTGCATTATTAAAAATAATAAGAATTGTTTTACAATCATATCCTAACATATTATTCTGAACAACTTGCTGTAGAAATCTGTTTCAATATGGGTACTTCCTTTTCTAATAGGTACAGCTGAAATACACACATTTCATTTCCCACTTTGCCAAACTAGATGATTTCCAGTAACATACGTTATAGATTATAGATGTTAATTAAGATTTTTCCCTTTGTTGGTGCGTATGTTTAGGTGTTATGAACTTCGGCACTTAATAATTTCACGTTCACAATATAAAAATCGTTTACTACCATATCGTTGTCTACAACTCGTAAATGTCACATTCCTTTTCAATTTTACTCATCTTTTTAAATAATACTAATAATAAATAACACATTTCCAATGTTCATAGTCGTTAACACATTTTCTTCTGTCAGCTGTCACTACTTGTCATTCACGTGCGTTTATGCGCCGCCTCAGAATCCGTCAACATGAAAATACATTCTCAACAAAGCGTTAACCCTTTATGAGATTCTATTGGTGGAGCCTCATAAATGTACTTCATGCACCAATAGGAATGTAAGTAGTACGGAAAGCAAAATGCAAACGAAAATGGTTGGGAATGCCCCTTTATAGCAAACTGCTGCGGAGGTTTATATTCATCCTGAAATTGATTTCAATATTTTTTACGACCTTCAATAAATTAAAAGATTGACAGAATATAATTTTGATTTTGCTGCCATCTGCGAGACAGTAGCCAAAGTTCTATATGTCATTCTTTAGTATCATTTCGAACCAAAAATCTTGTTTCCTGCATTATATAACGTATTTATTTCCAGTGATATTGGTTTAGTAGTTCGACATTTTTTCAATAATTACTTAATAAAAAATCAAAATTTAAACATGTATGTGTTTAATATAGCGTAGCGGATTGGACCAGTACTATTTTATTGAGATCACGACTTTTTAAATTATTTCAAAATAAGGTTAAAAGTTTCCGAAGTTTAACAGCTTGGTAAGAAAAGAATCGTCATTTTCTTGAGTTTTTTAATAGTCCAGTACTATTCTACCGAGTTTTTTCTAAAAGCCAGTCAAAAAATATTTTGAATCGGTTCAGGGATGCGGCAGAAATTGTCGAACTACGAAGTGCTTATTTTAGGCAAATCTAACCTATTTTTCCGCCCACCTTAAATCGCTAATAATCGAGTTACATTCAAAGCTTTATCGTATCATTGAAATTTGAGAACTGTCAAAATATTCACGTCAATGTTTATAATTAACAAAATTCGTATCTAGGGTATTATGATATGGCAACCAAAGTATTATATATTGTAACTAACGTATTATGTGCTACTAAGTTATTGTGAAGATGTTGTAATGTTATGATATTATTATCAATAAAGATTTAACTTAAAGGAAACTTAATTTTCAATGATACGATAAATTGGTATTATTAAAATTTCTTGTCATTGATATGAGTAATAATAGTGTAATAATTATTGTAAATTAAATAATAAAATTGAATAGAGTAGAATTAATTTTTTTATTTATCTACCTATATTGTTTGTTGAAACCTAACTTCATATATTTATAATTTCTTGATATCAAAAATTGTCATGATGATCATGAAATGGAAAATTGTTGTCTATATCCTCAACACAACTGTTATCAAATTTTGATTATCAAAATACGTACGATAGCTTCGACAATTATTTTAGAATCCATGACCACTTTTGTACCAAGACAATTTTTTTATATCGCAGTAGTTTTAAATCTGGGATTTTGTTATCGTACAGAAAGTATGAAATATTTAATCAAATTTTTGTTTTAAATTAAAAATACGCAGTGGCAATAACGACTAACATCATCGGGTTTGGTTTCAACATTAACAATGTCGAAGAGAATGGTTGTGTGTGTGTATGTTTTTCAAAAGCGCAACCCTCTTCTGGACAGCTTTGGATTTGGGTGTTGTCTCATTGTTGTGTTTTAATTGTCTACATACCAAGATCATGAAAACTAATGATCTTGCATCGAGTTTTATGTATTCCGTACTATCTATAGATTATTCATTAGACAAAGGATTAAAGTCGGCAACCATGAATCATGAATCAATAAATGTAAGACCGTATTAAAATGTTACTAATACGCATACAAAAATACTTTTGATGAAAAATATACTCTTATAATACGTAGTACTTGAAAAATGTTTAAGTTTGTGAATTAAGAAATTTTATCTGAAGTTTTAAATAATAATTTAAATATTTCATTTTTATCCTTTAATTTACCTACTTGCACGCCATTGACTTGTTGTCACCTGTTCTCTTTAATCCGAAGATAGTCTCACACTAAACTATGCGTGCGAAGATAGTCTCACACCAAGTGAAGGTCACGAAAAAATACCTCGGCATTTCATTCATAAATATCGGAAGTGAGTCTACTCTATATCTACTCTGGTTGTACTAAGGTTGGTACGAAAGTGGTTTATCTAGGTGGGGGAAATAAATCAGTGGCGTTTCCCAGGGATAACACATTATCCGTGGGCACCGAAATGTAAATTTTGTGATATTGAACCAGCTATTTACCAATAATTAAAATGACTAAAAATACTATGGATATGTACTGCAATGTTCTAAAATTTTATATAAAAAATTAGTAGATAGTATGGTTAAAAAAATCAAATCAAACTCGTGGATAAATTGTACATTACGAATAAATTTAGGCAATTAACAAAATAAATGTGGTTTAAGCTTGAACCATGCTCAAACGATTGTTTGCACAGTTGTAACCTTAAATATTAAACCAAGTTCAAGCTGAATGTCTTTGGTAAAATCAGCTCTAATCAATATGTAGGATAAATAAAGAAATCAGAACATATTATAATACTTTATTATTTATCTTTATAATAGGTACTACATATAAAACATAAACCATAAAACTAATGCATTTTAAAAAGTATGGTATAAACATGTAATTGAAATCGTTTCTCTGGTAAATTGTAAGCCTTTGGTGAGAAAAAGTGTATAGTGAGTGCAAACTTTCTAATTTCATGACCATATTGTCTTTCCCCTTTTCTCCCCTTACACAGAGAAGAACGATCACAGAGAAGCGACAGTGCCGGCGGAACGTTTGAAGTTCTATGGCCCAGCCGATTTGAAGTAAACACACACGTTTACACTGAGAGAAGTTATCCTTTTGGTACATGTACACCGAGATGTACACTGAGCGAACTGCATGACAGTGTATTATATAATAGGCATTTACGATAATTGGAGCGCTACATACCGCAATGTATCAGAGCGTTCGATAATAAGAACATATCTACCGAACCGCGTTCGGTAAATGTATCGAATGTATTCGCTACATCTACCCGATCCAAAATTTATGGATCGACTACATCGGTTGGTAAATGCAGTATAACCTTAAAATATGATTAAAAAAACTTAATTTTTGACATTTTGTGAGTATTTTAGACAAATGAAACCCATCACTGACGAAAATAATGAAGTAATTTTAGATGAGGACGGAAACATTTATGTATATGTATAATGAACTAAGTATACCTAAATATGCAATACATATAAATGTTTTTTTACTTTCCATTTTGACATGGCGAGCAGTAAGGACTTATGAATAAGCATAAAATAAAAAAGTAATTCAATTTTCAATTATTTATTAATTAGTCAAGTGATTTAGGTTACATTTGAAATTTTGCGTTCGGTAATTCTTAGCTCGGTAGATGTATTGACATAAAACAGCTGATTACCGCAATGTACCAGGATACATTACCCGCTCCAATTATCGTAAATGCCTAATATTGTTCATCGCAATTAGAGCGCATGGGTAAATGTTATAATATGTAGACCAATTAAAATATTTATAATCTCTATTGCAAAACTTTGGCATTATTTACAATAAAATATAAATTAGTTTGATTCACATATAAACTAATATTAGAGATGTTTAATGCATTTCTTAAAATACATTTTAGAAGGATTTTGTGCCACATTCACACACTTATATTTATTATTAATAATATGTGTTAATACTACGTATATAAAAATAAAACAAGATGTTTTACAACAAATATTTTTATTTATATATGGGTTAAAATTTTCAATTTTCTATCTACTTTATTTATTTTGAAATCCCTATTAGTATATTTAACAGAATAAAATATTTTAATACTTTTTCCTGATGTAATGTGTTCGCATATACCTACCTATTTCAATTTACTTCATAGCGTTTTTATAACCTAAATAAGTACCTACATCAAAATTGGCAAGTTGATTAGGTATTTCGTTTACTTTGTCTTTAATCGTTAAATGAAATAGATTTAATAGTCGTTATTTTACTGCTTGAACAAATATTTTCAATATACTTAGGTATAACCTAAAAAAATATTGAAATATACGCAAGTGACAAGTGACAACAACACACCATAGTTGGCGCATGCGCGTACGAAAACTGTTCACGCTGAAAGCCTTTATGTCGCTTCTCTGTGATCGTTCTTCTCTGCCTTACATCTGTTGAAAATCCTGTTAATTAGTTCACTGTTTCTTCCGAATTCATCTAATAGACTACTCACATGGTCTGCATCCACTAAATTTTTCTTCTCCAGTTCTTTTACTATGCCAGATAGTTTAAAAATCGTTTTTTTGCCACCACAGTTGCTTTTGTAGTTTACGAACTTGACGACTTTGTTGTAAGTGTGTCCTAGAGAATGTTCGAATTTGTCGTTTCAACTTCACTTTTCTAGGACAATTCTCTTCGGTAGACAAAAGAATGGTAGGTACTATCCATCTTAGGTGTCCTTGGAGATGGAATTTGTGCATCCATTATTTCAGCAGTTGAAGTAGAGGGAGTAGGTTCCAAGGTAATGCAGACAGGTTCTGCATCAATTGGTTGATGGCTTGTGGCAGTACTGGTAGTTAGAGTAGTTTGATGATGTTTTGTCTGAAAATAAAACATTTTTTCTTTACTTCAATTTTTTTGTTAGATATAAAACAAATCACAAATTTAAACAGGTTTCTTAATGTTTAATTGTAAGGTGTAGACAGTTAAAATTTATTTTTCAGTAGTAAACTAGCAAATCATAGTTAGTAATGCAAAATCTTTTTTCTCCACAAAACATTCCTATTTTATCAATGTAGGTATCTCCATTCTTACAGTAAACTTACATATTTGTGCCTCTGTACTATTCTTGAGGGTATAGCATTTTCCTTTAGAAATATTTTGAAGGCAGTTGTCTTGAAGTCTGTCTCTTCAAAATGCTGTGAGCACAGCACTGCAAATGCAGGTATTTCTTCCCTTTTTCTACCAGTGAATTTAATCCGTTCCCTTTGCCGAAAAGGCTTCTTTGGCAACCTTTTGGAAAAATATGCAATTAGTAGTTATCACAGGATCACAGTTTATACAACGGCGAACTTACATTCTTTTATTTGCACACAATTATAATTTAAATAGTATGTAGTGAAATTAAGTATAATTTTTTTATTTTATTTTATTTTTGACAAGCAAAACAAATTTAGGATGAACGCCACTGGATAAATTGTAAACAATCATGGCGGCGTATAACCTACAATTTAGCTCTTTGACGATTTTATTATTGTTATGTTTTTACACACTCCAACATAATGAAAATATTACTAACAGTTGGTTTATTTAGTTATAATAATATTTAATTACTTACCGATGAAAAGTAACGCCATTTTTCCTTGCAATGTGCGATAAACCACACGATATGCAACTAACCATAACAAAGTTTATATGTCCAATTTTCGCACATAACACGCACACACGAATAAATAATACAATCCTTATATACTATACAATCGTTTAACACAAAATCGGCACTCAACAAAAAGTTTTGCATAAGATGCTGACACCACAGAACAGAACACGTTGGGTTTCTAAAGCTCAATTTATAAACTTATCCGCTGCCGCTGCCGCCGAAGTTGACGTTGGCAGTTCGCAGTTTAGAATTTGGTGCAATTTATAAACTTTGCTGTCGGCTGCGGCGGAATGGTTGGCACATGCGCCCTTAAATTATTTCAACTGATATTTGACATTTCCATTGTTATTGTTTGTATTGTTTTGTGTATTTTCTAAATAAAAAATGGATAGACAAATTACTTTTGGGTGCATTTGGGGTTATATTAATGTAAGCTACGCCACGACACTGGACACGTGTACTAAATTCTAGAATCTCATTGGCTATCCGCTGGGAAATCCGCTGCCGTTGCCGTTCGAGATAAAAGATGGTTATCTACCGAACTGCGGCGGCAGCGGCAGCGGCAGCGGTATATAAATGAATACATTGATTTCCTATTCTTTATTAATCCAACGGCAACGTCAACTTCGGCGGCAGCGGCAGCGGATAAGTTTATAAATTGAGCTTAACGCTTCATAAATACAAAACTGTCAAACACTGACGTGTAAAAAGTGGTTTATCAAATATGGCCGCTGCGAACTTCCGTCGCGCGAATTATTGCCCCCACCACCGATAGTTTACCTCCTTTAGATATTTACTCTTTGGTTTAACCACTCCATTTTATTAAACAACTATCGAAAACCAACACAAACGCTGTCAAGTGTAGAGACTGTCAAAAAACAATCCCAAACATTTGGCGAATGTGTGTACTGATCGAATGTATGACAGGCGAATCCTTTGATTCGCGTCAATTTACCGCCGCGAAGCGGGAATGGCGAATGGCGAACGCCGATAGGCGAGCGTCAGGTACACATATGCGGCTTTCGCCGAGTAACCACTCGCCTTTCGCCGAGTAACCACTCGCCTTTCGCCGAATGTCACATGTGTGGCGCCGGCTTAAAGCCAGCGCCACGCATGCGTCATTCGGCGAAAGGCGAAGTTTGGCTTTCGCCGAATGGCATTTGGCGAAAGGCGAAGTTTGGCTTTCGCCGAATAGCATTTGGCGAAAGGCGAACTCTTTGATAGGCGAGCGTCGTTTAACCACTCCATTTTATTAAACAACTATCGAAAACCAACACAAACGCTGTCAAGTGTCAAGACTGGCAAAAAACAATCCCAAACATTGGGCGAATGTGTGTACCGATCGAATTTATGACGCGTGAATCCTTTGATTCGCGTCAATTTACCGACGCGAAGCGGGAATGGCGAACGCCGATAGGCGAGCGTTAGCTACACACATGCGGCTTTCGCCGAGTAACCGCTCGCCTTTCGCCGAATGCCGCATGTGTGGCGCCGGCTTAAGATGCAGACACCACAGAACAGAACACGTTGGGTTTCTGATGCTAGTGATGCTTCATTATAAATACAAAACTGTCAAACTAACGTGCACAAAGTGGTTTATCAAATATGGCCGATTGCGAACTTCCGTCATACGAATTAATTGCCGCCCCCACCACCGATAGTTTACCTCCTTTAGATATTTACTCTGGTTGGGGGCTACTGTTGCTTTTTAATATTATTATATAATGATAAATAATACTACCTATATTACAGTACAAGTGAAGAAAGTAAGAATTGTTTCTTCACGAGTGTTGTATAGCGTTTTGGTTAATCCTGCCATTAAAATGTTAAAGAATTATTAAATTTTGTAAAAGCTACTTTAGTTTATGCTTATGTACGAAGTGCAAATCAACGTAGATGGCGGGTTGCGTTGCTATGATGGTTCGTGTAAATATAAACATTTGTAGTTGTCAAGAAAGTTATTGACCTGACGCGTGCTGAACATGTTTCATATGCAGTGGATAACGATCCGACAGTCGGAATTATAACACAACTACTAAAGATCCGACGGTCTTAATTTAACTTGGCCCTTTTGCCCCACTTGTATCCTGGTACGCTGGTCTATCGGAAATGAGCGGCACCGGCAAGCAGTAGGTCTCGGGTTCGAGCTCCTCGACGCGATGTGTTTTTTTCATTAAAATACATTTTTTAGAAAAATGTTCATTCTACTGTCGGATCGTTGGTTGTGTTATAATTCCGACAAAGATGCTCCTTCTTTAAAATAATAAAACTTGTACCGTAAACCGGGGTGACTTGAAAAGGCGTCATGAACTAAATTGACAAGTAAAACTTTTAAAATTTCCTGAGATCTACCTGTTGGAAGCCGAACTACCAGACTCGGTAGATGTAATAAACAGATGCCTAGTTAGTTCTCTTAACCATTTGTTGACCGGCAAGAATGTCTTTACTATTGATCTAATTAATCGGAATTTTTGGTAAGAATTTTGCATTTTTTTCACCCTGTATACTTCTTGTTGCGTAGCAATTCTAGTGAAAGTGATAGTCACGTTATATTTTTTTTCTTATGGCCCATTTATATGTAAAGAAAATCGTAACCTAAAAATTTCCAATGAGATTGATTTCCGCCAGTGGCGTATCATTTTATTTTTCGATGTCATTTCAGGGGTTACTTGAAAAAATGGTCTGGAAGTACATTCGGCGGCCAGGGAGTCGAAAATATAAAGACTACAATGATGAAATGTTGGAAATTGCATTAGAACGATTTAGGAATGGAAATGGCAGTTTAAAAGATTTATTTTCGTTATAATATACAATTAAATAAAAACCTACAAATAGGCCTTTTTCTTGCAAAACAAATGGTCTGAAATATTTTTAAAAACCATATTTTGTTTTCAAGTCGCCCTTTTAACGTTTCTACTTGATAAATTAGGCAATTCAAAGGCGTTTTTCAAGTCGCCCCATAGTGGGGCGACTTGAAAAATGACCTTTGAAAATTTTTTTTGGAAAAGTGTCGGGTCACGTAATTTCTTTGGCAGTGTAAATGTGTTCCCTAGGATCCAAAGTTATGTATACAATTTTTAATTCTGATCAAAACAAAACCGTTCGGGAGTTAAAATGTCAAATATACAAAACCGTTAGTCAAGTCACCCCGGTTTACGGTAATTTTTTTTAATTAATATTAACTATTAATATAATATTTTTATTAATATATTTGTTAGTTTCAGGTTTAACTGTCGGATAGTTAGTCAAAATGTTAAAGTTCTGATTGTCGTATCTTTAATAAACGTGCTAAAATTCCTACTGTCGGATCATTAGTTGGTTGTGTTATAATTCCGACTGTCGGATCTTTATCAACGGCCTTTTTCATAAAAGAGGGTATGCGCATGCATATGCGAGATTTTTAAGCAAAATTGGTTATAAAAGATAGTTATGCTATAAAAAAATGAATAACAATAAAATTTTATCAAGAATGTACCTATACCCCATATTTATGTATTTGTTAATTAAAATTCATATTATTTTTAAGTTTACGACCACTGGCCGAGAACAACCGATGGATATCGAATCTCACCGTGCTGGGCGTGACGTCAATCACTGTTTTTTTAAAATATTGTTTAAATGTTAATTGTGCCATTTCATAAATTATTTCTCTTCCTTTTCTTTATTGGGATTTACTACCACATTTCTTGAGATTCCTATCCAAAAAAATTCGATTTATCTAAAAAATATTCAAATTAACCAGTTTAAAACTGGGAAATAACCAGTGGCGTAACCAGAACTGAAAATTTTTCAGGATTTTCAAGGTCATTGTGTTTTACAAGTACCTACCCCAAAATTTCTATTAAACTCTACATTGACATTAATAAACGTCTAATGCTCTTTAAATTTTGAATAGGAGAAATTATTTATTATTACAATAAATATAGAACACTCTACTTAGCCAATAGTATTATAGCTATTAACACATCTAGGAATGTTATGACTATCATAACTGCCGCAGATGTCGGTTTAAAATCCGAGCTCGTAGAGCGAGGATTTTAAGACATCTAAGGCTGTTAAATTATGATTTATAACATCCGTGATTTGTTCAATAGTTTATCAGTTTCAGAAAATAAAGAGACATTATTAATAGATATTACCTTTTGATATTCTCTTATTAATAACGTTTTCATTTCATTAGTTGGTCAAGTCTGTATGGGTTGATTTGTCGCCATGGTTACAGTTATATTTTGTTTGTTTTTATTTGTTACCTTTTTCATATTACATAAATGTTTACATTTTTAATGTCACAACGGCTACATAAGAATGGACCTTGGATTGCCTGAAAATACATTTCAGTTGGATTTCAGTATTTAATTATTAGGTATTGTTTGGAGTTTTCTGTCTGTTTGTATTAATAAATAGCCCTATAGTTTCATTATTTATTATTTCATCTGTTGACAGTTATTGACAGATCTGTATTGTAATATTACCGTACAAGCAATAAATATAACTGTACAACTTTAGTTATGACTTATTTACCAGCCTACTTTTGCATATGTAAACAAAGGATTAATATCCTGAAACCGATAAAAAAATATAAGTAGGTATATCAAATAATAAATAATACAAAATATTACCCAGCATTGCTGGGCATTTGGGCAATATTTATTAAAAGTAATTTTTTCGTTGTCTTTCTATAGTTTAAATTTAAAACATTTCGAGGATAATTTAAATGAGCATTATTTAAAATTAAGAAAGCATTTAGTATTAAAGAAGCTAAGTCTAAGACCCAACGTAGGTACTTAAAACTTTCTTATAGTATTTAAAATGAAATATAAAATATTGCTGATTATTTTGTATTGCAAACTGAAATATTTACTTGGTGCACAATATGCAAAATTTCAATGTGCAAGTTAATCGATCTAATCATTGATTAAGGAATGAATAAGATACGCGACTCCAATGTAAAGTGCGAGGCTAATTTTGGCAGCGAGATTCCCGGTAAGTTGCGAGCATTCCTGTGATTCACGTAGTATGCTTTTGATAAACCTGTGTCGTGTCTGGTTTTATATAATTTATAATCTAGTGAAAACAAAAATTGAATGTTAAGATTGATTTTAGTTTAAAATTATGTGACGGTTAAAAGTCAAACAAACGTTGAGAAATAGCTGGCAGAGAGAACATACTACGTTAATAATTTTAAACTAAAATTAATCTGGACATTAAATTTTTATTACCACTAGATTATTAATGATATAAAACCAGACACAACACAGGTTTGTCAAAAGCATACTATGTAAATCACAGGAATGCCCGCAACTTGCCGAGATCTCGCTGCCAAAAAAGGCCTCGCACTTTACCATTGAAGTCGCGTATCTTGTTCATTCCTTAATCAATGATCTAATGTTCAAGATATTTAAAATAATGCGCGGTTAAATCTTACCCAAAAATTTCTTCCCGTTTGGTGAGGGGGGTTATAGAACCTCAGGGTTCGCGGCAAAAGAAATATCTAGTTTTAATATTAAGTGCCAACAGAAAGTGTATTGAACAGTTCCCATACCGCTGCAGAGGAAAGGCAGATGAAAAATACCAGCGGCAGTCTTAAAACGACGAAGTATAAGACTTCGATCGTATTAGTGTTATTTTTAAGTTTCTAAAGTAGGTAAGTGATTTTTCAATGTAATATGCTGTCAATGAAGAAGTCATTTCAATCAATCAATAGATTAAGTCCTCTTACATAGCCATCTACAGTTCAGAAGGCTATGCCTCTTATCTTTACATTATGGATCACAAGATGAATAATGTTTTTAATTAGTAACAACAACAGTGTTGTTACATTAGTAATAAAGGAATCATTCCTAATGCAATAATAAGTCGTGTTTGGAAAGCAGTTGTATGCTTCGCACGAGGATAGTTTTAAAAATTCTTCAATCAGCAAAAGGAAACTGTATCGCAAACGAAATTTTGGGATCCATCGTTCCTTTCGGCTGCCTGATTGGACCAATCAGAAGCCAGGAAATAATCGTGTTTGACATTGCGACGAAATCGAAGGATCCATCGTTCCCTCTCGGCGAGAGGCAAATTTGGAAACTGAATTGCAAATTTTTGTATGTCTTTAGAAACTGAATTGAAATTTCTGTTATATTGAAAAAATCACTAAATCGTAGGCGCGAATGAACAGAATATTCTTAATTATTATTTTAAAGATCCAATTGGAACTATCAAAATTCGTCTTGAATCAACTAACCAGAGTATAAATCATTATTTTAAAGATCAAATTGGAACTGTATTAAAGTTAGTATTGAATCAATTAAACGGATAGCGAAGAGTCCCCTAATTTCAAAAATATAACAATAAAATTTTAGTAATTATCAAATAGAAACTGAATTACTACCACCCTAAAACATATAAGCACCTGGAAAAGGTAATTCCTATTAGCGTAGGTAAGAAAGATAGGTAAAACAAAAGCTACATCGGACCTCGAGGATCCGAAAAGAGCCACCCGTTAAAAATAAATGTAAATAGAAACTGAGTCGAAAAGCTTCGCTATTAGGTATGCGTCCGGAATCGGTCCCGGATTACTCCGGTATAGGTATCCATGTGTACGACGGATGAAATTCGAGTGAACTAAAAGTAATCTGCCATTGATGAGTATATACAAGCTCTGACGAGTGATATAATCGTTACGAAAGGGTGCATTAGTCTAAATTCTGATCGAAATAAGTGTTTTCACACAATTATCTCTATTTATATAAAATCCCATTAAAATTCATTTCTTTTGCCGTAAACCCTTCGTAGTAAATTCTCTTTCGGCATAATTGGTCACCACCTCCAGGTCTCGCTCTTATGGAGCTGCGTATCGACGCGCGGATAGACATGTAACTGCTTGGTTAGATAGGTTAGCTTTAACAGAACGATTGTAATCTTACATAATCTATTGTCTCAATATATGTATTAAATGGACGTCAGTCTTTTAATGAGTTTATACGATACCTCTAATTTCTGTTAGATACAAGTGATCGGTGAAGCAATAATCATTGTCTGAGAAAGGTTCGTCTATTCTTGAGTTGTATAGCAGTGAAGTGGAAACGTAATTTGGAGGAAGGTTAGCCAAAGTAATCTATACCTGTATGGGCAGAGTTTCTGTAGTTTTACCTAGCGAGACGCTTTGAAGGTTTGGTCGAAAACCCACGTGCATAATCAGTTGTCGTCTTTCGAACTCTATGACGGAAACGTCGACAGGGGCAAGGCCCCCTCGCCCCCCCCCCTTGGTTACGCCACTGGAAATAACCTCTACGCCTTTGACGTAATGTCAGAGGATCAGTTAGAGGGTGTTTTTTGACAATAGGAATTAAATTAATACAAAAATACTGCGCTGACGTTTCGGAAACTATATCCGTTTCCTTTTTCAAAGTTTAGGCTTTAGATTTTTATGTAACGTGTAGAATAACACGGCATAAAATAAAAATTGTTTATATCATTTCCATAGATACTTACCATAGAAATGTTGAAAAATATACTAAATAATATTAATTTTATTGATCCTTTGACATTACGTCAAAGACGTATAACCTCTACGCCTTTGACTTCCCAGTTTTAAACTGGTTAATTTGAATAATTTTTAGATAAATCGAATTTTTTTGGATAGGAATCTCAAGGAATGTGGTAATGAATCCCAAAAAAAAAAAGGAAGAGAAACTGTTTTTTTTTACAGAACTTTAGAGAATCTTTTATGTTCGCCGTTATGCAATATGTCATACTGTTTACGTGTAGATTCAATGTGCGATTTCGGTGTTAAATATTAACATTTTTCACGGAAAAGTGAGTGGAACAGATTTTGTAAAAGCCCAGAGAGATAATTTGGCCAATGTTGCTCTCTTTGTTGCTGTACTACTTTTAAGTGAAAGGCGCCTTTTTCTACCAGTTTGAAAATCAAAATACATGATCTTTTAAATGTATGTAACTACCCATTAATTTAAACATCATATAGTTTTATAAATCTTCCTCTAATTGAAAAAAAAAAGTAAAATACATAACCTAAAATTGTATGATTTTAAGGTATGTACAAAATCGCACTTACGTTGAAATGATCCTCACATACAACCCCTTTAGTGTTTTCTGATATATCAGTTTCACTCCTTCTCATGGTACGTAACCATAATTTTCGGTTTTTCTTTAATTTAGCGTTTGATCGTATATTGGTACGAGACAAATCTTTTTTCTGGTGTTTTTCTTATGGACGACTGGCACTGAGGTATTTAACAGTACCTTGGATGCTTAATATCAATAATATCCTTGTTTTCCATTGTAAATGCTGCATTAAACATTATTTTAACACACAAAACATCAAACATTAAATGGAAATGCCAGTGTCTGACGTCACAACACCACAGCAGCCATTTGCATGACGTCACCGTCATTTTTGGAATAATTAATTTTTGTTAATTTTTTTTGGATAATGGGTTGCATTTTAGCCGTTTTTTATTATTGTGATAGCCATTTAGTAAGTTAATTTACAAAATTACATTTAATTCAAAAATCATGCCCATACCTTATTGTGAAATAATGTAAGTAAATGATGATACTACTGTGCCAGCAAACATTCTACAAGAAGCTAATGCTGCTACGTTTCATATATTGTCGAAGAAATCTAAAACAACGTATTTAAATGAAATCAAAAAATTTCGTCTCAATTTTATTGTAGTTTGACAATTGGTAATTGGACAGTGGGGTGGGCGAAAGTGACACAAGAGTGGGCGAAAGTATTTTCACTCACTGCTTTCGCCCACACGTTGCCATATAAACAACTTGAGTGAACAAAACAAAGGGTTTCGAGTATTGTATCCAAATAAGAAACTGCATTTTTCAAGAGCAGGATTAAACAAAAACAGTTTATCTACTCTTATTAGGTTATATATCAATTAATCAACTGGTTTTGAACAATTAATAGCATCCATAAACAAATCGCGTTGAGTTATATTCGTAAAAAGTCACAGCGTGATTCGTTGTTTATACCAATCTCCTTCAACTTCATGCCTAGCCTGTCCAATAGAAATTCTTTTCTGATACGATGAAATAGAATGATCTATTATTATTGAAGGGAGGAAGGTGATTTGACATTTGAATGCATTTTGACGTTGAATTAAATTATGCCAAAAATGATGAATTCGGACTTGCAAAGGTTAGTATTTACTATATATTATAGATAAAGTATAGTATTCAACTCGTGGTGATGGTAAATAACTTGCTTGAATTACAGCACTCGTCTTGCGGCTGGTGTTGCAAAAGATTTATCGGGGCGAGTTATTTAGTACATTGCCACTTGTCGAATAATATACTGTTACAGGCCTTTTGTAACTCAGCTTAATAAAAGTTTGAAAATGTTTAATACTTTTCTTTATTTCTATCCCTTTTACATTTTGCAGATTTCGTAAATATCATGTTAGACTTGAAAGTTAGCCAAGTTCATTTTCAATGCCTTAACGAAGCTTGCTAAATTGCAACTTCTGTAAATTTTTTCCATAAAAGTGACCGTTAACGAGATATTCACGAAAAACTGTTTTTGGTGACCTTTGACCCCACAAAATTTTTAGCAGCACTCGGGTCGATTGGGGACTTTGGCATATTATTTAGAATCGCAATATCAAGGTTCACACCAAAATCCAGCTGTCCGGGAATTTTACTGAAGTTGGGAGTTTTTTTTTTGTTTAATTTCTCTGGGCTAATATACTCTATTAGATTCGTTAGAAATGGGGCCTGTCTGATTTGCAGGACTGCAAAGAAGGCTTGCATCTTTAGATATTATTTTAGATTTCTATTTATTTTCAAAAGGCACATACAACAGGGAGAGAAAACAAAAAAACAAGCATACGAATTTGATGGGAAGTTTAATAAAATATTCATCTGTATTCATCTGGTTGCTTCTGAAGGACAGTCTGGCTGATGATTGGGATGGGCTGATTTAAAAGCCGGATGGTCTTCCAATTCTCGATCAATTTTCAAAATAATAGGAAATGGCCTTAAATCAACATGAAATCTTCTTGCATTGAAGACTTGAGGTATTAAACAACAATCCGCTAATGTTATATCATCACCTACACAATATTTCCCTGCACTAGAACATAACAATTTTTCAACAGCTTTAAATCCTCTGTTAATCCAATACTTGGCCCATTCGTTTTTTTTTTCTTCTCCAACTTGTATTAATACTGTGAGATTTTGTAATGGTTGTATGCCTGATGCTATAATTTCACAAATTTCCCTGACCTAAAAAAAGAACATTTTACTTACAAAAAGAATATAATCAATCATACAAAATGGAATGTTATACTGAATAAAATGACTACCCTATTTTTTGACTAGATTATAAAGTTTCCCTCAATCTTTATGGAAAAAGAGCACTCGGTAGCGCAGCGGGATAGAGCATAAGTGAGAGATAAACTATCTATCGAGACTGGGATTGAGACCCAGCACCGACACTGGCAATTGTGATGTGTTTGTTATATTTATAGTATTCGGTTTTTTTTTTCAGGTTAGATATTTTGACATTTCGGCCATATCTTTTTATTTCGTCTCAGCAATAAAAGACAACGGATGATCGAAAAGTCAAGAATTCGAAATAATCGCAGATTAGAAAAATGTATATTATGGTAAATGAGATATGAGAATTACTGGCAACTCTTGATTTGCTCAATTTACTTTATAATAATAATACACCACATGTAATTACGACCCCCCTTTATCCCAGAAGGCTCTAGAAGAGCCTTGTGCGGGAGGGGGCTACACATTTAAAGACAAGGGACACACATCCAATATCCGTGTATAATGGAAAAATCCCTCTCACAGTATTTTCCATTGCCACGACCGGGAATCGAACCCGGGACTTTTGGGTGAGAGGCAGGTACGCTACCATCTCGACCATCCAGTCATATAAAAAAAATACAAGATTACTTTATTATAAATGATAATTCAAGAAATATTTTAAATAATTATTATATTTTTTTCATGCGTCTATACATATTATTATTCTACGTGAAAACAATGGCAACTTTGTAGTACCTACATCTTCATGCGTCAAGAGAACTAAGTATGTAGAGAAAGTAGTAGTAGTAGTAGTATCTAGGATTACGCGTGCATATAAAGTACATCCTTTTCGAGCAACTATGAGAAATAATTCCTAAAGACTATCAAAGACAAGTCACTTCTTGCAACTGGTTTTTAGGAAAGTAAGTACCAATAAGATAGAAAGTCTAATTTACTAACGTCAACGTCAACTATTGTGACTATGTTTACGGGCCCTGCTTAAATCTATCAGAAAAAAGAAAATTACAGAAAATTCAGAATATCTGTATTATAATAGGTTTGTTACAAACACTTCATTCTATGAGCATATTACACCTCACGTTAGACAGCTAGGACTACTAAAATTAAATGAAAGGCGGTGTACACTTTTCCTCATTGCTGAACAATGTATATTATATTGCAAAAACCTGTTTATCTTTTTGATAAATTACTTATGAGAAATACTATGCATAACCGGAATTTGAGATATACAAATGATCACTTGTATACAGTACGGCCTAAATATGAAAAATTTCGTTCATCTTTTACATATTTATCTAACTTACGTGTATAAAATAATCTGCCCTTGCAGCTACATGACAAATCGACAGAAACATTAAAAATCAACTGAAGGCTCTGGTTTTGAGCGAGAACTTAAATATTAATTTTAATTTATTTTGAAATATAAAATTTTAATAATAAATAGGATTTGAGGAAACAGCTATTCAACGGGCAAAAGCTTCGGTTGCGCTGAATTATACCTACTAATCCAAATTGGTAGCCAAGTTTATTATTCGTCTCTCCAACGCCAAACACAGACCGGTTTCGAACTTTTTATGTTCTCATCAGTGTGCCATAGGTCGTTAGTAGCAACTGACCACTAGAGGGATGATTTTCCCCTCCGCTGTTATAAAATTTTATGTTAGGTTTTATTTTATTGCACTGTTAGGTTAGTAGTTTCTATATCAGTGTATACTGTACCGCTAACCTTTTGTGTCCAATATTTATATTTTTACACAATAAATATATTATTATTATTATTATTATTATTATTATTATTATTATTAATATTTAGTACCATTTATTCACTATACGACACGGAAAATCCAAGATGGAAAAGAAGAAGTGCAGGTGGTCGACAACTCACCTTGTATGAAGAAAAATTTAAAATAATTTGTAGATAATCTTAAAGTAGGCATTGCGATCGGGCGGTCTTTTACAAAATTTGGAAGTATTGGTTATACTTGAGAAATGCATGAACTACCACAAGAGCATATAAAACATATGATAGAAACTACAAATAAACTAAGTAGGTATGCGGTATGCGAAAAGTTATTGATATTCAAAAATGAATTTTTTCAAATTTCCTAATAGTTTTATATTTTTATTTTTAATATAAAAATTTGTTATTAAAAATTAAATCTTTAGAATATAAAGACAAAAGGTGTGTTGGTGAAAAATGAGTCTATATATCAGACACTAAAATTTGGTAAAATATGATTGTTGCAGAAAACATCCTTTATAGTAGGAGAGCCCTCGACCATAATTTCAAATTATCACGACACGGGTAATTTCATGAAAAATGTTTAGTTCAAGTCAAAAGAAACAAGTTTTATTTATGAAGGAAAGTCCCAGGACGTTGCCGAAAGTAGTCTCGCTTTAATTTCGAGTTTTCGAGTTATTTATGTGCGCGTGGCGTCGTATTTTATTAGGCTTCGTGTCGGGAAAATCTATTAGGCAGTATTTCTAGCGATCCTTCGAGTACCTATTAAGAAAGTTTTTAGCGTTGTAATACCTCCGTTTCGGATGATTGTGTAAAATTTGTGAGATCATAGAAAGAGATGCGATAATAATGACCGCTTCAGGAAATTAGCAAATTTTAACCCAACCTCAAAATTTTCGTCAAAACGTCAAAATTACACTTTTTCGTTCGCTCCTACTGCCACGAAAATCGCAGGGAGACCATGCAATTTACGGATGTAGTTCTAAGGTGGACCCTCTACCTTGGATTTTTTTACCAGAACGGCGGTCCGGCAGTGATTTTTCATTTGGAAATAGCGTTTAAAGATTTCTTATTTTCGCAATTTTTTTCAATTTTTCAACTTTCTCCTCGTACGGGCCGAGCTTAATAACTCACGCCTCCTTCGAGATGGACCAGCGGCGTATTTTCTTTTGAAAACCAGATGTAATTTAGAAAATCCTGAGGCGTAATCGTTTTTCTTGATTTTGCCTCCTAAGTTATAAATTTTTGAAGAGGCGATTTTGTCGGATTTTTAGAAACGCGCCATAGCCTTTCCCTTTGGATGTAGAGGATCCGGACCCGGACGGCCGGCAAAAAGGAAAAATGAAGAACTCCTTGCTCCCCTCCCCGAAGAATTTTTTCGACCGAACTCTCAGGGGAGCTAGAACCAACCTTCCTCTCGGATCCATGAAAATTTCGTTGCTTAATATCCATCCACGGCCGAGCGTGGATAATCGAATAACTATTATGACCCATTCTTTTTACATCTTCGATCATTTTTTTTCACCCCTTTAGCAACGAGATAAACGCCAGTCACAATAGATTTTCTTTTCATATATTGACGTGAACTGTTAAAAAAATTAGAATACCGATGTCGCAATGAGGTCAAAAATCCTGGTCGAAGGCTCTCCTATTATTACATCCTTCCTCTGACACTATTTGTTGTATTGAAGAGAAAAAAAACGATGTTTTTTAATAGGGTCCTTGCACAATTTTTTTTTATATGGTAAAAATGATTCTTTATATCTAAATATCACCTCCGCAAAGTATTTTTTTAAAGCGTTTACTTATAATAATTTTATAAGCAATCGAAGTTTGAAATTAAATCGGGCGCGCCAAAACGAGGCGTGGCCATCTCAATGTAGTGTGACGTCACGTGGCAGGTTCCGCTGACGTCATATAGTCTAGACTGGATGGACTTTGGGTAGTCAGCAGCGCAAGCCTTGCCAGCAGCGTAGTTCAACAAGTGTTTGACAGTCGAAATTGACAGTTCAATGTTTTGAGGTTATTAATACTTTTATTATTATTTTTTTAAAGCAAAAAGTGATTAATTGTTAAATTTCAAACGTTATGCACTGAAAACTTAAATTAAATATTTAAATCGAAAATACCACCCTATGTAAATTTCAATTCAGGTTATCCTTTAAAGTAAACAAATATTCAGCCAAGATGTAATGATGCATAATAACGAGCGCTGAGTCCTTGCGTGTTTTAGGAGGTGTTGATTGTTTACACTGGACGGTTTGCACGTTGTTTTATTTTCTTAATTTTCTTGAATGCAATTGAGCTGTGTAATCCTCATAGAGCGTCATATTGAAAGACAATGGTTTATCGATATTGCATGGTACCCGATTGTAAAAGTACTACGATTTCCACACCAGCAAAAACATTTATTAAAGTGCCATATTAGACGAGAAGCATCAAAAAACGTATATGGCGACCTGCTTCGTGACATCACCACCAATGGCAAGGCGTTTTCGTGTGACGTCAATTTAAAGATCTGTGTTTGAATTTTAAATGGAAAATTAGACTGGAAATTTTCTTTTCTTTTCAAAAATATATGCGAAGAGGCTCTTAAATTTACTAAAAGATGTGGTTTATTAGCTTTTGGAAGTAAAATAAATTATATGCAAGGTCCCTATATAATCCTTCTTTCGTCAAAAAAAAAATATTTGTTGTAGAGTTTATAAACAAAGAAACAAGAAACATATATTTAAAAAACAACTTAATTTACTACTTGCTAGTTTATCGCGATTCAAAATACAATTTATTTAAGTGTTTCACTTTGAGCGTTGAGAACAATCTATTTAATTAAAAGAACCAAAATACAACCCCCATCCAAAGCCAAGGCTGTCCAGAAGGGGGTTACATTAGAAAAACGCAGACAAACATGCATACCCACCGACAATGTCAGTGCTAGTGCCGGTGCTGGGTCTCGATCCCAGTCACGATATAGTGTGACCAGAGCCATGCCACTCATGCTCTAGCTCGCTGCGCTACGGAGTCGGTGAATGAGACATAACTTTTCTGAACAACTTTTCATAATAGTCCAAGAAGTAGCTCCCTTATGATTTAACCGGAAAGATCTAATATAGTTACGTAAACTACTTAAAGTTCGGAGCTAGCATTAAATAGAAATCTGCAGTCTGGTAGTCCAAAACGGTCGGACATTAAAATGACGACCCTTCTAATTTAAAAAAATATACTTCAATTTAACCGGAAAGATCTTTTTTGGTTTCAGAGCTTACTTGTTAGATTACTACCACCTAAAAATTTTAGCTGGTCTGCCATTCGAAATCGGTCGCAAAATGTTAATGTTTAACCCAAAGTTAAAAAAAAATTGAAGTTCATTTGATCAAAAGTATCTAATTTTATTTTTTTAACCAAATTACAGCTCAATTATGTATTGTCCTTATCATCTCAACACAAAATTGATATTGATGAAGTGCTAAAGTAGATATTCTTTGACGGCGACTCTTGGCGGCGACTCCTAGGGGTTTCAGTCATTTAGGTGGAACTTTCAATAAAACCGACTGATTATGAATCATTTAGAAAAAAATACCGTAGCAGAGAATCCTCGGTCTACTGATGTGACCATAATCGGTGACTTTTCTTACTTCACATTATTGGAGAGGTGCCTCGAACGTTGACCAATATTTTAACCAAAGTATCAAAGACACAGAACCCAACAGTTAATGAGGCGAGATGCAGAAAATTTGAGATGATTTACAAACCCAGAAAAATGAATGAGCCTCTTATTAAGAGCTTCACCACATTTAGATTTTTATTAATAATTTCCTTTTGCACCTTGTCATTACTCGCTTTCCTGGTTATTTCCTTCTGTTCATTAGCAATTGTGAAGATTTTTTTCTTTTAATTGGTGTTTCAAACCGTTCGTTTTCTGGAACATTCTGAAATGAATTTGTTCTTTGCTTTTTTACCAATCGCCCCCTCGTTCAATAGTAAATCAAATTCATGAAAGCCATGCAGTGAAAATTAGGATTAGATACTTTCGGTTAAATTGCCTTCAATTTTTTTAAATGTATTTAGGAGGTAGTAATCTAACAAGTAAAATCTAAAACAAAAATATGTCTTCTCGGTTAAATTGAAATAAGCATATATTTTTCTTTCGAAATCAGAGGGGTCGGCATTTCAATGTCCGACGGTTTTGGACTGCTAGATCGTCGAATTTGCATTTCATGCGGGCAATACTCGAAACTGTAATGTTAAACAAAATTATATCTCTCTGGTTAAATCAGATGGGAGCGAGCTCTCAGTCTATAATAAAAATATTTCGTAACATTGAATGTTTACCCGTACCAATCTTATGAAACTTGCTTCTGAAACATCCTGTATATAAATAAGTTTACTAAATGTTGGTACATATTTAATTAGTTTTAGCGGCGGAAAAAATTCGGCGACTCTGTACTGGGTGTCCGGAAAGTAATGGAACCCAGCTCAGGTATGTGATCATATGGGACCGATTAAACCAAACATACCTTATATTAGTCCAAAAATGCTTCCATAAGTAGTTCTAGGACAAAACAATCGATCAAGCTGGAAATTAATTCACCTATACTTTAAGGGATTCCAAATACTATGAAGATATAAGGCATGCCTACATATTATAGGGGCGCTGTCGGCAGCTTTTTTAAAATATTTTTTATCACAATTTTTTTGTTATTATTTTGGTCCATATGATTGAGCACTATGATACAGAAATTAATTTCACAAAAATAAGGTTTACTTGATTCATATCGATATGTTAAAATCACTTGGGGCTTGTAATGATAATGTTAGAGCCCCTGCGGTTCATTATACAGAAAGATTTTTCCCACCGTCGTCATCCAGATCATAAAGTTATTTTAGGTGTGGAACAAAGGCGTCTTGAGACTGAAGAATTAAATCTAAAGAAAGTAAGTGTGAGACGTCCAGATGGTCACACTATTCAAGATATAGAAGAAGTTCTTATTATAAATATCAAAAACGAACCTTCTAAGAGCACTCGACAAATTACAGCACAATCAGTGTCTAGAATTTTAAGGAGAATAAATAACCTACATTCAATAGATAGATAGAAGAACAAATGTTGCAGAAAGTTAGAGTGTATCTAAAAATATAGCAAAAGTATTTAAAAACGACAATGTAACAATTGCACATAAACCATACAATACGACTAAACCTTTTTTCACAAATCTTAAACCTGTGACCGTTGACTATTTTAGAGGTTACGTTTTAAGGAACGATGTTTACCCTATAATAATAGCACTTGTCGGTTTAGATTTTTAATGAATGGGTCAAATTTTACAATAAAAACAAGAAAAATAATGGTAAACTAATTGCACTGAACACTGAGCAACACACATTGGGTAACTGTCAAACATATACTGGCGCAAAACTCTTTTTTCTCCTTAACCGTAGTCTTTTCGACTCCTTTTCTTCTTCTAAGAGAATTGTCTGTTTTTGGCTACGCAGGGGCGTACCGAATATTAAAGCGGGGGTGGAGAAAACGGTTGGTTACAATCTCCCCCTGAGGAGTTCACATACCTCCTCGTGTGAAACTCCGAGAAATGAGTGTGGGAGTTGAGGGAATGAGGGTCTCCACAAGAACACTTAGGTGGGTGTATGTCTCTTCGTGGGCGGCCATCGAGTCTGGGTTTTTGATCCATAGGTAGGGATTTTCCAGGTTCATTTGGAGAATCATTCTGGGGCTCCATGGAATCGTTTTTCTGTTTGGGTGGATATTTAGGGGGTCCACCAGGTTCGGGATCTTTCAGTGGTCTGCCTCTTCGGCGCATGGGTCCAAGAGGTTCTGGGCTAGCAGGCATTGCTTCATCCCGGAAAGGGGTTAACGTAGAGATATGACATTTCGCCAAAGGTGTATCTGGGTCTTTCTTAGAGGCTATTTCGTAACTAATAGGAGTGACAACTCGGTTCACTATATAGGGTCCATCGCGTCGTGGTGCTAATTTTGAAGTATAAGAATCTTAAGCTCGACAGAGAGTATGAGTATCCACTAGGACGTGATCTCCTACTTGAAATGGTGCCACCTCTCTTCGAGTTAAGTCGGCGTAATATTTGGACTTATCTTGTTTCAGCTCATGAAGTTCTCTAGCTACTCGTAGGGTCTTAGATAAGTTTATCAAATAAGGGGTGATCTGAGGGATGAAGTTTTCATTTTCTACAATGGCTCGCAGGTCTCGTTGAACATCATCGGGGGTTCTCAGTTCACGGCCGAAGGTTAAATAGGAAGGACTGAATCCGGTATTATCACAACGAGCGGTATTCATTGCAAACCGTATGATCAGTTCCTACAAGGATGGCTAACTGGGTTTTCATATCACGGTTCTTCCGTTCGACGGGATTGGCTTCAGCATGGTAGGCAGGGATCAGGTGTTGTTTAATTCATAAACAATGAGCTACACACTGCATGACTGAACTTACAAACTGGACTACATTGTCACTGGTAAATTCGTCGAGGGGTTCCATATCTCAGAATCACTTCATCAACCAAAGTTCGAGCACAAGTCTCTGCAGTAGCTTTCACTAGGGGAAATAATTCTACCGATCTACTGGCGTTGTCTTCAACTATAAAGATCCACTTCTCTCCAGATGGAGTTTCCGCAAGCGGTCCAAACAAGTCTATAGATAAGATTTCGAAGCGTTGCGCCGTCACTGGCGTTTGCAACAATCCAGCAGGTTTCAAATTTTTAACTTTATATCGTTGGCATTCAAGACATTTGGAAAAGTGTTCGGTTACAGTTCGTGTCATTCTAGGCCAGTAATATCGTGAGCGTATTCGTTGAAGGGTTTTTTCGATGCCATAATATCCGGCAAGTGGGGAATCATGGTATTCTTCAAGAATTCGAGATATTTCAGGTCGCGGTGCGACTTGTTGAATTTCCTCTTGGTCATCATCCAAAGTAGATCGATACAAGATTCCGTTGGCCATTAAGTAACCGCGTTCAGTCCACCTCTTAAAATCTAGGCTATTGGGATCAGTCGACTCCAAACAGGATATAATCTTTTTCACATCTGGATCTTCGAGCTGGGCTGTTCTGAGAGCACTTTCAGAATTTTTCGGGAAGTCTATAGTAACATTATTAAAATCACAAAGGTCTACTTCGATGGGTGGTCTGGATAGGGTATCAGCGACCATATTGGATCTTCCTAGAGAATAATCAATTCTCATATCATATGATTGAAGAGTTAGTCACCATCTAGCTAACCTTCCAGATGGTGATTTTAAGGTCATCGGCCACTTTAATGGCTGGTGGTCGGTTTGAATAACAAAACTAGCTCCTTCTAAGTATCCTCGGAATTTGTCCACGGCCCATACCAAAGCCAAAGCCTCACGTTCGGTGGTATGATAGTTACGTTCAGCTGGAGTGAGCAATCTGCTGACATATTCAACGGGACGTTCATCGGTATTCTCCCCCTGGAGTAAAACCGCCCCTATTGCATAGGAACTAGCATCGGTTTTTAGCACATAGGGCAAGCTAGGGTCGGCTTGCCGTAGAATTGGGCTTGTGGTGAGCAACTTTTTCAGACGATCAAAGGACTCCTGTTGTTCAAGTCCCCATTTCCATTTAGCATTTTTCTTGGTCAACGCAGTTAGAGGTCGGGAGACGTCAGCAAAGTTTTCTATGAACCTCCTAAACCAAGAACAAGTTTGTAGGAAGGAAAGAACCTGTTTTACATCTTTCGGTGGGGCTCTTTCTAGAATAGAGTTAACCTTGTTAGGATCAGGTTTGATTCCGTTTGTAGTGATAAGGTGGCCTAGGTATTTAACAGATGTACACACAAAGAAACACTAAGGTCGATTTAAACAGAGTTTGAACAGTAACAGACGTTTAAAAACTTTACGCAAGTCCTCTAAATGTTCTTGAAAACTACCCGAAAGAATAGTAAGATCATCGAGATACGCGAGGATGGAGATATCTTGCAGTCCATAACGAAATTTGTCAATAAGTCGTTGGCACGTAGAGGGACTGTTCTTCAATCCAAATGGCATTCTTTTATAACGATACATTCCAAACGGGCAGACAAACGCTGTTTTGTCTTGGTCACAAGGTCGCATAGGAATTTGATGGTATCCCGCCTTGAGATCAAGAGTGGTCATATAGGAAGTTCGCTTAGCAGTGTGCAAAAGATCGTCGATCCTAGGTAGTGGGTACTTATCAGGTACTGTTACATTATTTAGAGCTTGATAGTTAACACAAAGTCGTATGTTTCCATCAGGTTTCGGTACAAGCACAATTGGCGCAGCATACGGAGACTCACACTCCTCGATGATTTCATCTGACAGAAGTCTATCTAATTCAGCACGTAGAATTTTTTTGTTTGGTTCCGACATACGATAAGGTGGAACAGAAATAGGAATGTCATCGGTAAGTTTGAGAGAGAAAGAGAGCTGTTCACCTTCGTTAGAACGCAATTCTATGTCACACCATTTTTACAGAGCAGATTCGATTATTCTGATCTAAAAGTTGGTAATTTGCTTCATCCTCGAATAAATAAGTAACATCAGGAGTTTCACCAAAATACCACTCTCCGTTTGGTACATTCAAAACGATATTAGCAAGTTTGATAAAATCAAGGCCTAAGAGTTCTACTTTTTCCGTGATCTGCAGCTAATAATGATATAGGTATTCTTATGATGTAAGTTAATTTCCACTTCGAAGAGATATGCAAGAACAGGGGTGCAATTCTCGAGCTTCTACGAATATTATTCGTAAACGAATTGGTCGTATAGTAAATTACGTACATAACCAGAAAATTGTATTCTCGAATGTTGTGCGTAATGCTCTTTTCATTCGAATTTTATTTCCGCATAATCGCTTTGGCAACGTTGTAAACGTAAAATGGGGCCATACGTTTAATAGTAAATATTACTAAATTCTATGAATCTTTTGTATTGTGATTTGACAAGTGTTATCGTTTGATCATCCACCATTTTTCTATTGAACCCTGAAGGTAAAATTAATGATTCAAACGGATTATCCCTAACGTGAAATAAACGTATCGGAGCTAAATTGTCGATTTCCGACTCTTCATGAGCACCAATTGCAGCAATATTTATAATATCCATTATTTATTATCTAAAAAATGTTGTCTATGAGCTTATAAAAATTTTCAATTACCTTCAGCAAATTTTATCAGAATATATATTTAGAATCGTATACCTACCTATCTATTTATAAAATAAAAATAGTCACATAAATTATCTATGGTACCGATGTCCACAAAAATTAAAACGTAACCTCAAAACGTAAACAATAATTGTGATATTTGTGACTGATTTCCGTATAGAATACACAAATACGAGTGCTATGTATCAATCGGAAAATGTTGTACGGATCTATTCGTAGACGAATTCCTTTTTCGTAGTGAAAATAATTCAAGAATACACAAGTCAAGAAATTGTGCGGAACTTCGGTGTTTTCCGTATACGAACCTCTTCGTAGAAGCTCGAGAATTGCACCCCTGGTCGTTCTACTCCATCAGCAAGGGTCATCGTCAATTGTTGTTGAGTATATGGCAATCTTTTCTTCATGAGTACGTTAAACAGGGTTGCACCGGCAATGCTTCTCTTGGCACCGGTATCTACGTAAGCAAGACCAGCGGATCCATATACTCTGATAGGTATAAGAGCTCGACCTTGAGGTTCCTGGGACATTGAATGGCAGAAAAATTCTGCAGACATCACAGAAGTACTCGGGGAAGGAGTATTGGTGGTTACTGGTCGACAGTTTGGACAATTACTGCGTATATATCCAGGGTTTCCACAACCATAACAAGTAATGGGCGAAGAAGTGGGAGGTGCGTCTTTTTCTTTAACTTTCACTTGACTGGAAGGCTCTTGTTCTGTCTCACGTGTTTTATTTTCTTGTACTCGTTGTAGTTTACGACACTGTTCCTTTAGATGTCCAAAGTTTTTACAATATGAGCACTGATTCTTTTTAGAATTTGTGGTTTTACCCATATTTTGAAGCTCACGTTTTTCCATAGCTTTAGGCTTGTTCTCAGATATAATTTGTTCTGCTACACGTGCCTTTTCAATTAATTCGTTAAATGTTTGAAACTCGGTGCGTAATATTCTTTTTCGGATGCGATGATGTAAAAGTCCGAATATCATATCGAGCTGTATACTTTCCACAAGTGCAGGTGTTTTTGGTAACTGAGCAAATAGGGCACGCAACCGACTAATGAATATCAGTTTTCTCCTTTTCCGCTTGTTCACGAGAAAATATTTCGCGATCAATTTGATAGGCGGGTTTAACAGATCCATAAGCATTACGTAAGGCAGTAATTGCACCCTCAAAAGTAGGTATGGTGGTTTTTATGCCTTGCCACCAAGTAGCAGCTTGACCTTGAAACAATATCGGTAAGCCTTTCAACGCATTTTCATCAGATATGTTGACACAATCCTTGTAGACTAAAATAGAATCAATAAACGACTCTACATCCTCAGCATGACCTTTAAAACGAGCGGTACACTGAGCATAACTTCCTCGGTAGGGATTTTCGACCGGTTTCCCTCTAGGTACTGGTTGTTGAGAGCGAGATTGAGAGTTCATTAATTCCGCGAGAAGGTTCTGTTAAACCTCTTGAGTCATTACAATTTGAGTTGGTGTCGCCATTTCAGAACTATCAGGAATATCTGAATTTAAATTTGTATCTGAATTTGAATTTGTCTGTCTTACAAGGCCAGAACGTAATTCCATGCAAACAGTCAAAATTTTCACAACAATGTTCGAAAGTTCATAATACGTCCGGTATATAAGTAATAATACTTCTATACGTGTTTCAATGTCCACTATAGAAACTAGTCTATTTCACGCGACGCACTAAAGTTTATTCCTATTGTATTCAAAATGTACTTACATTAGAATGTTTTCCTTACCACTGTACCTCTCTGCTTAAACTTTTTCTCGAACATTTACAGACAGACGTGCAGTTTCCAAGAAAGTTTCCACTTTGTACACTCATAAACAACGTTAACGTTTCAATGTCAGTGTTTGTTAATCAACAGGTGAGTTTGGTTCGAAAACGGACAATTCTTAAAACTGTCTTTACTGAAATTTAAGCCACGAGTTGGAGCGCCACTGTGGCCGTTGACTATTTTAGAGGTTACGTTTTAAGGAACGATATATAATATAATAATAGCACTTGTCGGTTTAGATTTTTAATGAATGGGTCAAATTTTACAATAAAAACAAGAAAAATAATGGTAAATTAATTGCACTGAACACTGAGCAACACACATGGGTAACTGTCAAACATATACTGGCGGCAAAACTCTTTTTTCTCCTTAACCGTAGTCTTTTCGACTCCTCTTCTTCTTCTAAGAGAATTGTCTGTTTTTGGCTACGCAGGGGCGTACCGAATATTAAAGCGGGGGTGGAGAAATCGGCTGGTTACAAACCTAAATTACCAATTGAAGACGAAACTAATGCTGTATATAAAATAGACTGTAACAATTGCAATAGTACATACATAGGTCAATCAAAACAATATCTACATAAAAGAATGTACACACATAAATATAACATTAAAAATCGAAATACTTCTACAGCGTTAGCGCAACATGCCATAAATAATAACCATAGTTTTGATTTTAACAACGTTCGCATCTTAGAAAAAGAAACAAATTATCACCGAAGAATAGTACATGAAATGTTACAATTAAAAAGACACTCTAACTCAATAAATAGCCGAACTGACATAGAAAATTAGTAACACTTATTTCAGCCTTTTAAAATAATATAAATGGGGTAAAATGTATTTATTAAGTTTTTACATCCTTCCAATTGTTTCACAAAATTAATGTTAAAATAATATTAGTAATTTGCAATATTTATCATTCAGTCTAAAAAATAAAAACACCCACTTAAAGTATATACCTGCTATCTCTTATCTTGAATGTAACATAAACAAATCCCGACACACATACATTCAAATCATAAAATAGACAGCAAAATATTTTAGTTGCCTTTAACACTCGAAGCAGCGCACCAACAATAAAAAATTTAATAGTATTTGTTAAATATTTCAAACAAACAACTGAAACATAAATTGTAAGTATTTTCATTATAAATTAATTTAAAATGTACCCATATTCATACCAAAATATTGTATAATTATTACTATTGTAGTTCTCTGATGATGGTTAATAAAAACCGAAACGTTGGAAAATAAAATTGTTTTCGCTTATTCGAACGAATGCTGATATGACGTCTCAATTAACCTCAAAAATATGATTTTTTTAAAGAATTTCGAATATTATGTCGCTTCTATTAAAATCCTGTTCAGGGCGTTATTAATGAAGTTTTAATTGCGTTGATCTAATAAAATAAGATGCTTTTTGTTTATTGAAAATCTAACCTATAATTATAAATATGTCAGAAAACCACCTGCTGTAATAACACTGCCTGATACACGGCAGCCACGCGATCGGCGTTAGTGACGTCGCATAGTTTCGTCGCCTCGACAGCGCGTTATTAAAATAAAAAATTTGTATCTCCTTAAATAGGTACTTAACGTATTGAAATGAAATAAACGCCATTGTGTTTGTGCTAATTATTTGTAATAAAAAGTTATATATTAATTTTATTTTTTATAGCCTCATTGCAGCGGCGAAAATTGCGAAGGTGTGAGGAAGGCGCGATAGACATTAGACGGGTCAATTTAGTAAAAAAAGCCCCCTAACCTAGAACAAATTCCAACAAAAGGTCTGTGAACGGTTTTTGTCATTACTAGGTGTACTGATCGACAGAAAAAAAGTCTACCGAAATCTGACGACCAGAAGTGGGTTATTTTCAAGATGGCCGCCGCTAACCATGAAAATCTGCAAAACTCCTGTAACCTTGTTATTTTTAAGCGTAGAAAAATTATTTTTCCATCAAACTTACGGTTTTTATATTCAAGGAATTCATTTCAACCAATAAATTTGGTCCGTGGGATCAAAAATGGGGGCCGACAAATAACAATGTAGGTACAATACCAGTTATTAGGTCAAATAACACAAATATTAAGTTGGATGTTTCTATTGTTAATGTATTCTACAAAGTACACATTAAATTAGGTTAAGAAAAAGTGCAGCAATAGGAGGGCAAAAAAGTCGCTCCTTCATTTTCTATTAGTCCTCATCACTGTCCTCTAGTTCATCTGAAACCTAGTTGTCACAATGCGTAACTTGACATGATCCACATACAGAACTGCATGGAAGTCCGTATGTTCTGCAATTGCAACGCTTACCACTGCAACCGGTTTTACAATTGCAGTGTATAATTTTCAGTAGAGTGTCTGGTGCGGCATTCATATCACACATTACTGATACAAGTTCATCGCCATCGAGTTTCCAACCCCAGTTCACAGGATTCATTTCACTAGCCATACTCATCCATATCATGGTCTGATAGTACACTCTTAGACAATGGAATTTGGTGGAAGACTCAGTTGGAGGAAGACGTTCTGGATGAACAAATGATTTGGCTGTGACGACTTTCTTCGTAAGTGTCTGGTAACGCAAGGCTGTCAAAGGACTTGTACTGTTGCCACCAAAAATAACAGCCATCGCTTGACTGCCAAGACTTACTATATCAGCGGGGTTCTTGCCTGGTAAAGTGAATGCAATTGCACAGGAATGAAGGACACGATCACCTTTTAAAAGTTTTCCGAATACCGATTTTTTACCAACACCATAAATACGCGAGGTGGAATCACATCCTGTGAATGCATGAAGAAATAACAACTGTGTACATAACGCACAGCCGAGAACAGACTTCAAGTTATTCATGTAGTACACTTTTGGAATGCCTCTTGACTGATTATCCGATCTAAAATACAATGGTTTGCTATTAGCTTCAGCATAATGTAGAAGAAGAATTGAAAGAAATTCTTCCTGCTTCCCTTCGAATTCAGTATCACCGGTGAAGTGAACTATTGGATGATGGATGTTCTTTTGCCTCCTCTTATGTGTATTATCCTTTATTGAAGGACTTGCGTCATACCCATCGAACACCACAGTTGCCAATCCATAGTGTTTAATTGTAAAGTCTGCATATATCTTGGCTATTTTACCATACGTATCTCCCTTTTTCCACTTCAGCTTGCGTATCAAGTAGCCCCCGTCAATAACATATCTTTCCGTACACAGAACAGCATCTGGTGTTGTTTCAATTGATGCTCGATTGTTATAATGCTCATGAATGGCATGGGCTAATTGTGGTTTATCGGCCTTTCTCAGAATACAGTTTTCCTCAAAAAGTGATGATGGGTATGCACCAAGCTCATACCTCATCACCTCCTCTAGATCGAGTTGTCCTGTCCTGGAGACTACAAGGAATCGCTGGAAGAGTATGCCAGGATCAATGCTTTTGTCCGGAGCAACCGTGACAGCAGATGAACTACTCAGGGTCTTTGCTTTGTCGATCTTCTTGAAAGCGAAGGAAAATACAAGTTGTCCAAGCATTCTGTGTACTACGCTCCTTCCCACTGATTCGTACTCATGCACATTGACGTCTTCTTTTGCCTCAAAACCATTGATAATATTTCTCAATGAGGGGTCAGCAGAGAAAGGCGAACATGATGACAGCTTCGCATATATTTTTGAAATGTCCAAAGTGTCTCTTTCAATTCTTGACACTGGAATCTTTGTGTTGTTCACTTGTGGTGTATGTGAGTTCATTAAAGTCCTGCATGGCAATATTGTAGTCAGACATAATGGGGGTTGACATTGTCCACAAAGCTCGCTGATCCTCCGTCATCTTGCTTCCATGAGTTAAACCGAGTTAAACCAAATTTGTGGCCTCAGACAGCAGTCAGCACATAGTCAGAGGCCATAAATTTGGTCCATGATACACGAAAGCACCAATAGAGTACTGTGTACTGTGCTTTCTAACCTTTAATAGTTATTGCTTCATATCTTAGATTCTTTATTTAGCTACGCTACGCTGACGAGGAGCAATAACTCCGAAACACGTGTCCGTAGCTGCACCAGTTTCATCTTTTAGGGTATATGGCACGATTTGGTTTCTTATTTATTTATGTTTGACCCCACGAATCCTATCTACAATAAATAACATCAAATTTTTGGTTGTAAACGACAAATTACAAAAACCATCCATCAGATCCAAAATGGCCCCCATTTTTGACCTCGTGGACCAAATTTATTGGTTGAAATGAATTCCTTGAACATAAAAACCGTAAGTTTGATAGAAATATATTTTTTCTACGCTTAAAACTAACAAATTTACAGGAGTTTTGCCGATTTTCATGGTTAGCGGCGGCCATCTTGAAAATAACCCACTTCCGGTTATCAGATTTCGGTAGACTTTTTTTCTGTCGATCAGTACACCTAGTAATGACAAAAACCGTTCACAAACCTTTTGTTGGAATTTGTCCTACGTCTGATGGTATATTGACCCGTCTACATGTACAATTGTACAGCCAAGATAACACAACGTTGGAACATGAAACAGAAACGAAAAATGCTCTACGGGAGCAGAAGCAACCAAAAGAGGGAAAACAAAAAGTTACAAAAAGCATCAGTAGATTTAGGCTTCCTGAGAAAATCACGTAAAAAAAAACGTGCAAAGACTGTAGTGCCCGGGTAGTGTGGACACGAGTTTGCCATGTGTACGCCGAAACGTCGACTTTTCCGGCACGCTACAGGCTGTAGCATTCATGCGAGACTCTGTATGTTTTTTCTAGGGCTACAACTTTGGTATCTTGTATTCTTCTCGTAAATGGTCACATTTACGAGAGAGACATAGAAAAAGCAATTTCGGAGCAAAATTAAAACTTTGCCGCGAAATAATTAAAAACCATTCATCGTATGAAAATAGTGCATATGGACAAAGTTGTTGTACTTTTGAAAACCATCAAAAAGCTAGTTTTGACTTCGTTCTAGCTTAAACGGTTGCCGAGATATTTGAATAATACCTTTTTCAATATGACGGCGAACCCTACGAACCGATCTTCATGACAACTCACCAACCAATACCAATAGCCCTCCACAGGACCTGAAAATATTGCCGACGTCGCATGGCTTCCTACGTCAAATGCCATACTGACTGGCCTACTTTTTACCTACATAATATGGATATCAACGTTTGGTTTCCCCATTTACGGTCTCCTATAACCCACATATTTCATGTATTGTCGAAGAGTTCTTATTAAGTAACTTACTTTTGCTCGTTTCATAAAGTCAGTAGGTAATAGTGGCCTTTGTGGACGAGTTTCCTCTAAGTAATGCATTATACTAAGACTCTCAACTATGGTAATTCCATCAATGTGCAATGCAGGAACCTGCTCCATTGGATTTACTTCCCTATATTCATTTGAATGTTGTTCTCCACCCACTTTTATGAGAGATACAGGTTTAATGTCATATGGAATATCTTTGATATTCAAGGCTACAAAAAAATAATAAAGAAATGCAAAATTAAGATTAATGAATAATAAATGAGAATAGTTTAATACCTATTTAATAATATATTTAACTATTATAGCTATTAAAAATAATATTACTTTTTTTATAATATAATAAAAAAATGTTTGCAAGAATTAAGTACTCTAAACGTTCCATTATTTTAGTATTCTGAAATAGCAAGTTCCTCCTATTCTTTTTTTTTTATTTTATTGTAATGTTTGGGATGTTTTGTATCGCACAGAATGACTTTATATCGATACACCTCTATAAAATTAAGAGTAATTTCTTCACTCCACTCCATAGCACGACGAATACGAAAATAAAATAAACTGTACTACGTTACACAAAGCCGTCCAGACATGCAAACAAGTGGTGCAACGTCAACGCGTATCTTGTCTTTGATGTGACGCTGAAATACCGACAACTGAGGGGACGCCATGTTACGGACGGCATGATACAATAAATTACGATATGATTGATCGCCGTCCCAAATTCGTCTGCTTGGTGCATGACGTCACCTGGTGCCACAAATTTAAATTTATGGCATTGTAGTTCATGATATAATGTTTATTGTATCACGATTATAAACGTAGGATCTTCACTTTCCGATAGGCAATAATGGCCGTATTCCAAAGGAGTACCGAGGTACATGTACCTGACCATCCCGTACCTGTAGTACATGTACTGGTATTAAAGTAAATGAAACAGCCCAAACTCTCAGAGTTTTTGTACGGATAGTAAAATGACAAATGACAGTCAGTAAATAGGGTTCACTTTACGTTAAAAACTTGTTTTATAAAAATACATTAGGTGTGTTTGGTGACCCAGTCCAGAACGTCCCGAACTAAAAGTTACAACTTCCCACTGTAGTTTTAAAATAAATATCACTTTGACAACAACTATCAAACGTAAAAATCCCGAGTGTACATGTTTGTACACCGAACAAAATAGTTTTTAAAGTTCTAGCAATTCGAGTTCAGTTTATATAATTCGCTGACTTTAGTCCAGGACGTTCTGAACTGGGTCACCAAACACAGCTAATTTATAAAAATACATAAAAATGTTTGTTTCCTAAAACATATTTAGTTAAAATATAAAATTATTTATTTGTTAATGTAAAAACTGTGTGTACAGATTTTATAGTCACTTACTTCCATTTTAAAGAGCAATCAATCTGCTTTCATTTGACCTGTCAATTTGTTTCGTTAGGAATTGTAGGTTATGTCACGTCACGTTCTAGCTGTTAACTCATGGTTGAGCATGGTTGAGATATAAGATGGTTTGTCACGGCGCACATTTTGACTACCGTCATCAAGTAGAAATCTTGGCGCGAGTTTTAAATATAAAGTAGATTAATTATTGGATAGATTTTGCTGTTTCTAAATAACATATATCTAATCTTGAAATCAAGTACCTACCACAAATTGGAAATCTACCGATTTATACAGGGTGTTTCAGTTTTTTCGTTCATAACTTCTGTAAACGATAGAACATATCAAAATAATAGTAGTCTTTTCTATAACATTTTTCTCTAAAACGTTTCGTTTTCAAGATTGATTCAAGAGCAAGAGCAATTCAGAAAGCCCTTTCTTGTTAACAAGTTACGTTATCTTTTGTGGTCTGAAACCACTACCTATATCTGGATATAGGGTATAAAAATGTCTTCGAAAATATATGCATATAATGTAGATCTTTCAAAAATAAGAAAAAAAGCTTTGATGTGCTTATTAAGAAAACACGAGAGAAAACATTTCTTCGTAGAGGTAAAGGATTATAAAAATTTAAATAGGAAATAAATTTTTATATTTTTGTATTGAAAAGCTCCTTATATCAATGTAAAAATAGTTGACGGGAAATGCTTTTAAAATTTAAAGCAACTATGTAATTTTCCACGTTTTCATTATTTTATATTTTATTTATATTTATGTAGAACTTGACTCAAATCCTTTATTACTACTATTTATAATATTAACGAACAACAATACATACAATCAAGCTAATATATTTTTACATGTAACAATTATTGACAAGTATAAGTTTTTGTCCTTACCTAAGTATTTCGCTATGTGCAAAGTTTCTAGTAGCGCCGCTCGCTGTCAATAGTTTAAATCTTTGGACCCCATTTGTCAATGTCACAATTGTCAATGTCAAGATACATGACAGCGTGACAGAAAATAATAGCGAGTATAGAGAAGGGAAGAAAATTGGAATTTTGTACCTATAGAATATGTTTGTCGTAATATTTTTCCGGAAATATTGTCGGAAGGTAGGTATGCAGGGCTGTGATGTGATAATGCTCTGATTTTTCTCCCCCTACAAAGTGCTGGCTACATATACGTGACCTTAAACTCGGCTCCCACAGACATCCATCAACCCGGAAGAAAAACGAAATAATATATGTTTACAGATTTATTTGCTGCGATAATTAATTCCGAATAAATATTAAAATCATGCTTTTACTTGACCCTATTCAAAACTTTGATCCATGTCGCTCGTTTTTCAAGGTTATGTTTCCGCACAGGAAAACTGTAAAACTTTATTTTCATTATACCATTCTGATATTATGATTTATCATTACTCTATTCTATTGATATAACGCCAATATCGGCCTAGGCCGATAAATGAATTACAGCCGGTACCATAAATAATGCCAAAAGGGTCCATTAACTAAAAGACACTTTATGGTTAAAGTTGACTTTTAATCACTTTTAAAATCTGCCGTGTACCATAAAGCAAATTCCATCGTCTGTTGGGTAAAGGAAGCTTTCTGTAGTATTGTTATGTTGGCTGGACTGAAAAACCTGTGACAATACGGATTTGTGCAGTTCTTACGGCGCTTACGGCGTTACGTTACCTAATTTATGATAACCTGTCAATTTCAATTTATATAACCTGACTTTTTGCCCATACGAAGACTGAGTTTTCTCATAATTTAATGACAAAATAAATAGATATAATTATTGAATAGAAATATGTTTATTAAATAAACTTTATAAATTTGCAAAATGTTCATTAATAATTAAATTTCGAATATTGCCTCCTGCGATACCAATATTAGCGTTCTCAGCGTCACCATTCTGGCCATTTTCTTCATCTCCGTCTAGACCACAGAACATAGTCTAGACCGTTGAACCACTCCTCAGGAATATGTTTGTTCATATCTAAAGGTATGTTATGCAACACAGCTGTAGCCACAATGATAGTCATAATTGTCTGCAAGTTGACCCTCATGCCAAACCGTAATATTGTAAATCGCCGCTTCCAGATTCCATATTGTCTTTCAACTGCATTTCGTGTTCGTATTATCGATTCATTATAAAGATTTTCTGCTTCAGTATTTACAAGAGCCAACTTTGTCATCAGATATGGTTCAACTGCGTAGCCACTGTCACCTACCAAAAGAAATCTACTATATCTGCCGGTTTCAAATTCTCGTTTCACGCGACTGTTGTTGAAAATTGTCTGATCGTGACAAGAACCTGGCCAACGTGCCACTATGTCCCGGATTTTTAATGATGCGTCACAGATTGTTTGTGCATTTAAGCAAAAGTACCCCAGTTAGCACAAAATGTCCGTGGGATGTCCATATATGAGCTTTTACGTTCCATATGGGATCGTCGTGGCAAAATGTCCCTCGGACGTCCCAAGGACTGAAATATCCTACGGAAACATCCCTGGGACTTACCGTCAGGGACGTCCCTGTAGAGTTATATTAAGAAAATCCTTGGGATGTCCCAAATAGTGAAACAACCTAGGCTAACGTCCCAGGGACTTAAGGACTTGGATATTATTCTGGGTAAGGTATTTTATAAAAAAACAAGTGTAAATAAATGCACATGCTCAATCACAATTGACGGTCGAAAATATTGAAAACTATCTTTTAAACCTAAAAATATTGTTATTTTGGAGTGATAATGTTTTTATTAAATAAATATTGTATCAGGAATCATTCAACAAAAACAAAGAGTAGAATAATTATAAAAATGTGGAAACAATCTAATTTTTAATCGTTTAATCTGATATTCAGTATGTTTGGTATTATGTATAATATTAGAATTACTATTAAAAGTTTTTCTTCTGTGATAAAGCCAAAGAAACTTTTGGTAAACAAATTTTCTAGGTCTGTTGGGTACTCAAATATTTTAAATTTGCCGCCGCTTAATAAATGTAACGGACCAAGCTCTACGCGTGTGCAAGCGGAAGAGCAATATGGCTGCGTGCATGTTTTGTTTGGTGTTTGGTGTCTTTTTGGTCTGGTGTTTTGTTAAAAGTTAAGTGGTCTTTTACAGATTGATTATTGTATTATTTTACGCTTCATTATGCCTATTAATTTGTGATGTTCCTTCCTTTAAATAAATGATCAGTATTCCTGTAAAGGGTTATTTGAACTTTTGATGCGACATTGACACTGAAGTAGATACTCGCAAATACTTATTATACTGAACTTGACCCACATTTCGCCAACCAAGTTGACATCATATTGGGAGGTGATAAACAGTTTTAAGCATCTGCCAATGATGCCATGTTGGCCAAGCTCGTCGACTGTAATAAACTTTTTGGTATTTGTGGAAATAATTTCATTGTCAATTACTATTTTATTTTAAATCCAGTTGGATGTAGGTTTTATATCTGGTATGCTATTAGAGCACGTCCTTATCAGGTCCTAATATTGTCCAAACACGACCTGAAAGGACGTTGTTGGGACGTGACAGGGATATCCTGAACAGTCCCAAACGGCTTGCGCTGGGACGTCCCTACTTTGTTTTGGGATGTCCCTGGGATGTTTCAAATGTTCTGGCTTGATGTTTTTGGGACGTCCCAGGAGTAGCCTTGTGTTATCTGGGACCCCTTTCTTGAGCGATATATTTCGGCTTCAGGACCTCCTACAGAATCTGTTTTCACCAAGGTGCAATCTATTGCACCAATTACCCGTGGAAAACTCGCGGTTCTGTAAAATTCTGCAGCAGTGAATTCCATTTCCTCATTACTACGACACATTTTTATCTATAAAAAATCTAGATCATCGTATTTCGTAAAATACTGCTGCCGTGGTCTGTAAATTTTCGGTCTTCTCAAAACAATATAATCTTCGTCTTCAGATGAACTGGAACTACTGCTTGAAGAAAATAACACCCTATTATCTCCCATTTTAATTAATTAATTTTAAACTTGAATACAAATTGAAATGTTGCTGTCACGATACATAATGTGTTGCTGTCATCAAATTTGTCACAATAAAGTGATTTTAACTAGCGAAAAAGAGCCAAAATCGAGACTTTACCAAAAAGGAAGCTTTAATGCTTAATCCTCCTTTAAAATCGGTTTATGGTACAGGTCTGGCAGGTAAAAATGATCCTTTACGTTTAAAGTACACTTTAAAGTCCTTTATGGCACTGGCTGTTAAAGAAAAATGCAAAGGCTTACAAACCATCATTAAATATTAAAGTATTTATGGTATATGTAATGACTAATGACAATACTGAATGACACACGGCCGATACGCAAATAACAGACGCGATTGATAGTAAAATCTCGGCTTCGCCTCGATCTTACAAACTTCAATCTTGTCTGATGTTTGCTACATCGCCTTATGACGTTAATAACTATTTACGGAAAGTGTCACTAACACGACAGCCTAGACTGGAACACAACATTTATTTGCAGGTGGCTTAATTTTTCCATGCATGTTTCGTTTATAACCGAAAAACACTATTAAATTACGACTCCTTTTCGTTCAAACAACAATTTTTATTAATTGATACTTTTGACAGCACAAAACATGATTTTGACAAATAATGGGAAAATTAGGGGTTCAAAACTTACAATTATGGCCACCGTAACGTAAACGCTCGCGTCAGATTTAGTAATAATAACTCCGCCCCCTTGCACATAGTCAATCAATAATAATTATAAATGATGCCTTCTGATTTTTTTTTTTTTTGGCATTGGATAAGGAATCCATTAGCCAGCCGCTATTTGCAAACCAATACAACAAAACCTAACACAAGATTACGGATAAATTAATAGAAGACCAGCAACGGGGAAACAACACTCTTCTTGCCCAGGGGCCTTCTGATTTACAAGTGACGCTTTCTGAATTACAATTGATAATTTCTGAAATACAATTTGTTAATCTAAATTACAATTGACATTTTCTGAAATCAAATTCTCTAATCTGAATTACAAATAATAGGTACTTTCTGAAATACATTTATTTTACTAATCTGAATTTCATTTGACGCTTTCTGAAATACATCCATAGACATATCTTCTGACTTACAACTGGAAAAAATGTAGATTAGAACAATGTAAAATAGATCATAATATTCTCAGGTCAAAAATAAAAAAATATGTTAAAACAGCATACAAAAATTATATAACAAATGTAGAAAATAATATTAAGCAGGATGTTAAAAGCAGTTCTGGAATTTTATCAAAACGAAAAGCAATAATAAAACGGGATTACCTAGAGAAATAAAATTGAATGATGAGACCTTATTAGGGGGGGGGATCTATTGCTCAAGGCTTTGCAAACAATTTTAAGTCTGTGTTTCAATTATCAGGAAATATGATTTTGCGAATGACAATAATGACTGTGAGATCTAGATTTGCTTCAGATTAGGGAGATTTCTGATGCGGATGTTATTATAGTGCGGCAGCATCGAGGTGAGAAGGGATAGAGATGGCATATGAATTGCGACCGTGAGGCCAGGCGCCATATAGTATGACCTGTCACTAGTGTCAATAGCTTAGGTTATGTCTAGTTGAGTGGTTATTAAAGTGTGATTTTCTGTGTTTATTGTAGTTATTTTCAAACTTTGGACAGTGTATTTATTTGTGAAAGACTTATATATAAATGCCAAACTGCAGCGTTGTGGGTTGCCGAAATAGAAGCGATCGTAAAACTAGAAAGAATATTTCATATCACAGGTACGTATTCAAAAATTTCTTGGTTTAGTTGACTGAAGTTTTATTGTGGATTTCATTCCTGAACATGTGAAAGGTAAATAACTTTGGAAGCATGTCGTGTCTGAATAGTGCCATTAATAATTACACAGGTTAGTGGTTATAAAAATGTGTATACGATAAGGAACTTGTAAATAAAATTGTATTTTTATTTCGATCTGGTAAGGTCGTAATGTTTTCTCCACGGTTTTCAATACTGCTTTCTTCTAAAATTATCACTAAAAGCTCATATTTTATAGATTATATTCTAAACAATTACTTATTCATTGAATATTTTGGTCTAGAGTACACATATAAAATTATAATATATTTTATGCTTGCTTGTTGCCAGTGATATTAGCTGCTGAAATGATAATAATAATGAAATGTTTCTGAAACTCTGCTTGATGTGAGCAATATGTAGGTATTAGAAATAAATAGTTTATTTAATTGCATAAATGATTTTAGGAGCACCGACAGTACGAGGAAAGAGAAGAGTCAAGTACGAGAAGTGATGTTTTGTTGTCTCCTGAGAGTCGCCCTAGTACATCATTCACTTTTTTTTTCGTCATCAAACGAAAGGCGACCTATACTATCTCCTGCATAATTAGATATATAGATTATATATGTATATAAATATCTATTAATATTTGTTAATATGGATAGATTATATTTACATCTAGAATGAAATAATCAGAACACGAGTATTAATTGAAATATTTTTTCTTTCCCATTCCTTCCTTATCACGTACTTGAAACATTTTTTGATAATTAAATGATCTTCATTTGACAGTAATAATTTGACTTGGTACTGGTAACGTGGTACTAGGTCCAACCTCACTTTAACAAAGTTACTACAAGATGCTTCCCCTCTCCCCATGAATATAAAAATTTTAAAATATTTACGCTTTCAGAAAACAAGCAAGCCAAAAAAATCCTTCATTTTAATAGGTACTGCATAAATTCAATAATTGGACCCACTAACACAATACTAAATCCGCCATTGTATTTGAATATAATTTCAATCATTTACATCATGGGTATATCTTATTGTTTTATTAAAGGCTTTTTAAGAACATAAAAATCGGTCTATACAACAAATATACCTATATTAACGTTAGAAAAAATTCCTTCTATCAATCATTTTTTTTTATTTAAATATTTTATAGTGGTGAAATTACGTTTCTAAGAAGATATTCCTGAATCCAATCCTGTTCATCCGCCATATTTAGTCGGCCCTGTGATGTCGAAATAGGCCTCAACAAAATGTACAGTGTTACATCTCTATATTCTCCCACCTCAATGTGCGGCAGTTTGGCTAGGATATTTCAACATATTGAACACTTTTTGATAAAAGCACCAAATTTGGCACAGAGGAGAGGTAGACCGATGTAATATGAACAATTTTGGATGTAGAGCCATCGGCCAACTGCCCCCTGGCGCCCGTGGCGGTCATTTTTCAAAATGGCTGCCAGTGGACACCCGAAAGACAACAGAAGTTAAATAAAATTTGCTGCTGAAGGTTTTAGTGAATGTTTATTGAATGTTTTGAATAAGAGATAGTTTGTAAGTTATACGGGTGTAAATGAAATTAGGTTCACCCCTACAACTTTTTTGTTTTTTCAGATATCACTTTGAAATTGTGGCAATTGCAATAACAAGTAAATTTGAATTAATACATGTATTTTTTAAATGGAACACCCTGTATATTTTTACATTTTTGGATTCAAGGATTCATTCTGCATACGATGGTATCAACTTCGAGGAAGAAACATAACCTCAAACATTTTTTTAGCATAATTTAAGTTGGCATCTAGGGAGCCATGATGCTGAAAAACTTTTCTTTTTGAGTCATTGAGTATTGGAAAAATAAAATCAGGATATTAAGTGAGCTAACTTTGCTTTTATAGCCATTTAAACATCTTGGAAATGGTTTTTTCGATATAAGTATTTTTTTTAAATGGCATCATTATACCTCTTAATGCTATTTTAATAGAGATTTTCTTTACCTACATTTCGATACCAAACAGTTCACCATTAGTTCATAAATAACTTACAAAAGATACTTTATGACCTTAGTACAAAATTTATTTTAGTAAGCTCTGACCAAGTTAAACATTTGATATGAAATTAATCGAGAATGCCTTGAAAAAAAAAAACAAATTTATTAAACTAAAATAAGTTTGAACCAAGGTAAATTAGGTAAAGTATCTTTTGTAAGTTATTTATGAACTAATGGTGAAGCGTTTGTTATCAAAATGCAGGTAAAGAAAATCTCTATTAAAATCGCATAATGAGGTATAATGGTTCAATTTAAAAAAAATTCTTAAATCGAAAAAACCATTTCCGAGATGTTTAAATGGCTATAGAAAAGCAAAGTTAGCTCACTTAATATCACGATTTTATTTTTCCAATACTTAACGGCCCAGAAAAGTTTTTTCAGCGGTCATGGCTCCCTAGATGCCAACTTAAATTATCCTAAGAAAATGTTTGAGGTTATATTTCTTCCTCGAGTTGATACCATCGTATGCAGAAAAAATCCCTGAATCCAAAAATGTAGAAATATACAGGGTGTTCCATTTAAAAAACAGATGTTACGGTCATTTCCGGTGAAACCGGAAGTGTTAGAATTATTTTATTAACATGCATTAATCAAATTTACTTGTTATTGCAACTACCAATATTTCAAAATGATGTCTGAAAAAATAAAAAAGTTATAGGGGTGAGCCTAATTTCATTTACACCCGGTATACAGGGTGAGCCAATCGTGCGTATTTCTTCTGTATCTCCTGTTTCGTTAGAGATAGAGGCATATATGGTTCAAAATTTTAATTAAATTGTGTGAAAAAGTACATTTTTTAAAATTATTATCAATTATACAGGGCGATCCGTTAAAGTGGTAGATGAAAGAATATATATTTTTTAAATGGAATTTTCCAATTTTTTTTATTATATTTGAATACTATGATGGCCTATTATTCAGCGGTAAAATATTTTTAAAATTTGTTGTATGGTTAATGAAATAAAAAATATTTTTATGGAAAACTGACGTTTGCAGATCATTTTGAAAATTGATTTTGGACGTATTTTTGGAGAGTAATTTTTTTTCTTTGACATGGTAGTAGTGTATGCCATACTTTAACTATTAGCTGGTAGAAAATATTTCTTTAACTAACCTGATGAACAGTTGCGAAAAAATTGTTTAAGGAACCCTTTGGGGTCTATATCTTGATCCATCTGGACTGGAGAGATTCCGGAATAACTAGAAATCCATCCCCAGTCCTGGAGTGGTAAGCTATTATTCAACCATGCTTGAACCTAAAAGTTAATCATACATGTAAATAAAATATGTATGTAGAGTTGCTGGATGAAATGTCCTATATGCATGGTACTGAGCTGCATTTATGATCGGTGGAAGTGAAGCCAGATTAAAATATTTATTTAAACTTTGCTTTGCTACATACTGCTGGTAGAGAATGTATCTGACGTTATTCAAATCGGTACTTGTTATATTTTTGACGTATACGGAAATAAAAAATGTCGAAATTAAGGTCCTCAATCTGTCTTTGGATATATTTGGATTGTAAAATTCTTCAAGAAGGTCAACCAACTTCTTCTTTTTCACAGTATTGACCAAATTAATTTTTCCCCTGGTAAACAGGCCAGATATAGTATCACATCCGGAAATGGCGTGCATGGCAATAATAATAATATTAATAAACGTCTTTATTGATGGGCGAAGTTTGGTACAAAATACTATTCTTAACACTTTATTTATTTATTTATTTAACATTTATTAAAGGTCCCAACTTATGCTGCAACTTTGAAGTATTAGTAATTTTATTTGGTTTCGAACTTCCTCCTGGGCGTAGCATTAACAAATTTTGTTTAGCGTAATGGAGTCGTATCGAGAATATACGAAGAGAGCATACATACAGGGGCGAATGGCGACGCGGAAAACTACTCAGTTGCCTTGACATGCGGTATATGTCCTTAATATATATATTTTTTTAATCACTTATTTAACGTCGGCCTATTTCCGCTACAGAGGCCAATCACCGACGCCAGGAGACGAGCAACCCCCAACCTGGAAATTTTGCCGAACCTCTTGTCTTACTAAGAGTAGGGATTTTTTACTTGCCTAACATTTAATAGACAAGGGACCGACTGCTTTACATCCCCTCCGAAGGATGGTATATCCTCAATACACCTCTCGCCGACAGTTGTATTGTTTCTGCGTTATAGCTGACATACAAGTCGCTATATAGAAGTAGGGAAGCGAGACCGCGTCTTTCCGTGGAGCCCATCCAAGTACTAAACGCGGTAAATGTTGCTTTACTCCTCATATCGCTATGAAGTGAGTGAAGTCAGTCCTCCGCTCGCTGCCCTTATTCTTAATCAATATAGTACTCCACTGGTATGTTTTTTATTTCTAATTTATTGATGTAAGAATGTATTAAATGTATTTACCAAAATATCCATTGTCAAAATCCAATAAGTAAAGGCTAGAGAATATTTTAACAAAATACCCAATTATTAAAAATATCATAACTCCGCCACTGGTAAAGCAAAATATATCTGCTAAACGCAATTTTATAGGAAATTTTATGCCCTTTAATTTTTCTATCTTCATATTTTTTCGTATATAGCTTTGTTTTTAAGATATTGCCAAATAAGTCCGATTTTTACCCCTTTCGGGGGTTGTTTAGGGGTGACAGGCACGACGGATTACCGGTGGGGTTTGGTGGTATTTAAGGACCCCAATACAAACTTATATACCAAATTTCAGCTTGTCTCTAATTTGTTCATGGTTTGACTGGATCGACCCTGGGCTATATCAAAATTGCAGAGAAATAAAAATTACACAATTTTTTACAAAAATATATAGAACGTTCCATTTGAAAAAGTTGAGTTTTGGTAGTTTGAATATTTATAAGTTAGCAGTGCGCTTTTGAAAGAAATATTTTCTACATCAGCTAATAGTTATGGCATAGATACACTACTACCATGTCAAAGAAAAAAATTGCTCTCCAAAAATAAGTCCAAAATCAATTTTCAAAATGATACCTGCAAACGTCAGTTTTCCATAAAAATATTTTTTATTTCATTAACCATCCAACAAATTTTAAAAATATTTTACCGCTGAATAATAGGCCATCATAGCGGTATTCAAACATAATAAAAAAAATTGGGTCATTCCATTTAAAAAATATATATTCTTTCATCTACCACTTTAACGGATCGCCCTGTATATTAAATAATAATTTAAAAAAATGTACTTTTTCTCACAATTTAATTAAAATTTTGAACCATGCCTCTATCTCTAACGAGACAGGAGAGGAGATACAGAATAAATACGCACTATTGACTCGCCCTGTATATAACTTACAAACTATCTCTCATTCAAAACATTTAATAAACATTCACTAAAACCTTCAGCAGCAAATTTTATCTAACTTCTGTTGTCTTTCGGGTGTCCACTGGCAGCCATTTTGGAAAATGGCCGCCACGGCCGCCAGGGGACAGTTGGCCGATGGCTCTACATCCAAAATTGTTCATATTACATCGGTCTACCTCTGTGCCAAATTTGGTGCTTTTATCAAAAAGTGCACAATAGGTTAGCTAATCCGCTGTAGACAAATTAAAACAAAAGGCAATGAGGCATGATAATCCTGATTAATTCAAAATAGCACGTATTACGCCTGTTTTTAAGGGTGGGGATCGGAGGGAAATTATAAATTAGGTATAGTCGAGTCAACTTTAACTTGGCGTGTGGATGAGTTGTTATTGTGCTTACTATTTCATTTTCTCTTGCACACAAAGTTAAAGCAATAACCCAAAAACATTGTTCACGTATGTTTATACGTAAACAATGGTTTTGGGCCATTGCCTCAATTTTGTGTGCAAGAGAAAATACAATAATACGCACAATATCAATTCATCCACACGCCAAGTTAAAGTTTACTCGAGTACCTATATCACTTGTAATCGTCCCATTGCTATATTGTCAAATTTGTCGAAAATATTTGAGATCGTTATTTATAATTATTTGTATGAACATGTACGGAATCAAATATCTACTATCGATGAATGGAAATCTGGTAGATTTAGGGGTCTTAACAAATAATAATCAGATGGATGTAATCTATAGTGATTTTGCTAAAGCATTCGCAAAAGTTGACCATTATTGCGTTTTGTTAAATAAGTTAAAAAATTTTGCTATCTCAAATGATTTATTAATATTTTTGTCTAGTTATCTGGTGAATCGTAAATACATGTAGTGGTCAATAATTTCGAGTCGGATTATTACACATTCCACAGGGGTCAAATTTGGGTCCGTTTCTATTCTTGTTCATAAATGATATCGTGGACAAAGTAAAGTAGGTATAAGTATCAGTAAGCCTTTTTGCTGATGACATGAAAATTTATAAAGAGATAGAAAACTGTCAGGATTGTATACAATTGAAAGATGATATCGATGAAATATTTAGGTGATTCCTTAAAAATTGGTTGCCCTTTAATATAAGCAAACGCAAGAATATGACTTTCTCATTATAAGTATATTCAATTATGGATACAAAATCGGGAATAAACAGTTGGAAAGAGTTCATTCAAAAATGGACCTGGGTGTAACTTTCGATTCGAAATTGTCATTTAGTGATCACTTAACAACAATTACAAATAAATGTTATAGAAATTTAGGTCTTATTTAAGTGAGAAAACTATTTTGATGTAATTCCTTATAGGCATTTACGATAATTGGAGCGCTACATACCGCAATGTATCAGAGCGTTCGATAATAAGAACATATCTACCGAACCGTGTTCGGTAAATGTATCGAATGTATTCGCTACATCTACCCGATCCAAAATTTATGGATCGACTACATCGGTTGGTAAATGCGGTATAATCTTAAAATATGATTAAAAAAACTTAATTTTTGACATTTTGTGAGTATTCAAGAAAAATGAAACCCATCACTGACGAAAATAATGAAGTAATTTTAGATGAGGACGGAAACATTTATGTATATGTATAATGAATTAAGTAAGTAAATAGGTATACCTAAATATGCAATACATATAAATGTTTCTTTCCATTTTGACATGGCGAGCAGTATGGACTTATGAATAAGCATAAAATAAAAACCGCTGCCAATAATGGGATCAAAACTTCCTCACCGTGTAGTGGAGAGTGATAGAGTGATAGATGCATATATTTAGCTCTCCAAATAAGTTATATTTTTAGTGGTAAAACAATTTTCAACAAACATAAATCTTACATCAAATTGTTCCTTAATAAATGGTGATCAATTATATTAAATTGAATTGTGCAATAAGTCTAACAATAACGTAAATTTGTCTATTTTAAACAATAAATCAGCTTGAATTTATTTTCTGACTGATAGTGAAATACTAATAATAATACAAAAACTTTATCAATACAGTTTTTTTTTTGTTGGTGATAAATAAGAACTTGTTAAAAGTTGATATAGGTCTGACAAAAAAAAAAAAGATAATAAAAATAAAAAAAAGCAAAAGTGTACTAAATGTTGTGTAGTAAAATCATCTGAAAATGGTCAAATTTTCGTTTGTGATGGATGTAAAAGATATTTTTGTGACCCCTGTTCTGAATTGGCTTCATCTGAAATCAGATGCATGCAACTGAAAAAAAGAAAACTCTTGTTTTTATGTGATGAATGTGAAAATGGATTACGCCAAATACCGATTTTAATTAAGCAAGTATCTGATCTGCAAAATGAAATTGCTAATATTAAGAAATCAGTGCATTCTAATGAAAATAAACTAATGGATGAGGATGTCATATGTGAAATGATTGAACGTCAGAATCGACGTAAAAATATTATCGTTTATAATATAAAAGAGTCCACCATGAATTCTCATCGAGAACGGATTGCAGACGACAATAATACTATAAAAAATGTACTAAAGGATATGCACCGCAATATAAATCTAGATAATATACAATCATTTAGGCTAGGTAAATTTGCTGAAAATAAAAATAGACCATTGAAAGCCATTTTAAACTCTAATGAAGAAGCATTATATGTTCTAAAAAATAAAGCGATGATTACTATTCCTTCTATTCGTATATATGGTGATCAAACGAAAATGCAACGAGAGTATTTTCAGTCTATCAAACAGAAACTTGAAGAACTTAAAGCTGCTGGTGATAATAATAAAACAATTAAATATATAAATAACAAACCAACAATTATAAGCAAGAGCACCCTGTCGCAAAAAAACTAATTGATTTTCCTAATATTCAGTATAACTCTGATATATTGTACCTTAATATTCAGAGCGTCATTTCTCACATGGATGATATAATATTCAGCATAGCATGTTATAATCCAACTATAATTCTTCTAAGCGGGTCAAGAACTACAAGTGATATGGTTAATTCCGAATTATATATTCAAAACTACAATTTAGTAAGATGTGATTCTAGTAATAGACATACAGGTGGTGTTTTTTTTTACATTAAACAGTGTGTCAGTTTCTCCGTTATTAAATCATTTATACTAGATGGCAACTACTGGTGTAAATTTCTAAAAATTAATTTACCAACAGCAAAGTGGTTAATAGGATGTGTCTACCATTCTCCAAATGCATCACATGCCGTGTTTATTGATGAGCTGGAAAGTTGGTGTATAAACTTACTTAGTACTAATTATAGATCATTACTTATAGGCGATTTTAACTTGAACTACTTAGATAATGATAATTTCTATACAAAAAAACTGTCCAATATGATTCAAATACATGGAATTAAACAAATAATTTCAAGTCCTACAAGATGTACTAATATCAGTTCAACCTTAATTGATTATGTTCTGACTAATAATAATTTTGTAAAATCTGAAGTTCATGATCTACCTAAGATAACTGATCATTCTGTAATATCAATTAATTTGAATAATAACTCTATTGCTACGCAGAAAGCTATAATCAGAAAATATAGAAAATTTGACTATAATAATTTAAATAGTATTAATATTGAATTAATATCTTCTAATTGGTCTTTAAATTGTGTAGATGTTAATGAAGTTTTTGATGAAATATATAACACTTGTGAAAGAATAGTTAATATTATAGCACCATTGCGCACTTTCAATTGTAAAGTAAATAATTTACCTTGGTATGATCATGAAGTTAAACAAATAGCAATACAAAGAGATAGAGCTTATAAGTGTTTTAAATTAAGTGTAGGTGATATTCGAGATACTCATTGGCAAGATTATAAAGTGCATAGAAATAGCTTAGTAAACTTATTAAAGATTAAGAAGCAAATATATTATAACAACAAAATCGATTTGTATAAAAATAATCCAAAAATGATGTGGAAAACGTTAAAAAACTAACAAGTAACAACGATAATGTTGTCTTTAATACTATTCAATTTGAATTTAATGGTACAATTATAACAATAAATAATGAATCGGAAATTTGTGAATTTTTCAATAATTACTTTGTCGACAGTATTATGGATATAGTAGATAGTATTTCAAATGATAAACAATGGACCGCTGAGGAATATCCTTTAATTGACAGCAAATTTGAATCATTCTCTTTATTAAATTTAACTGATCTTAGGAATATTATAAATTCTCTAGATAACAAGTGCAATACTGGTGATATATTAAACGCTAAATTTCTAAAAAGTATATTTACTGTAATCGGCCATGTAATATTGCATTACATTAATACCTCACTAGAAACTGGCACTTTTCCATCTAAATTAAAAACTAGTACAATAAGTCCCATCCCTAAAATTCCAAATACTATTAAAGCGAGTGAATATCGGCCAATTAATACACTGCCACCTAGTGAAAAAATTCTTGAAATGTCAGTTTATTTTCAATTGTCCCAGTATTTTAATAAACACAATTTACTATTCTGTAATCAATCAGGATTTAGAGAAAAACATTCTTGTGAGTCGGCTCTTCAATTGACAATATCGAAATTTAAAAATTATATTGACAACAATAAATATATCGTAGCAGTGTTTCTTGATTTTAAACGTGCATTTGAGACAATAGACAGGTCACTGTTATTAAAAAAATTAGAGTATTATGGTATAAGTGGGATAGTATTAAAATGGATAAGTGATTATTTAGCAAATAGAAAACAAAAATTTAAGATTAACAATACGTATTCAGGTGAAATAAATAATGATTATGGAATCCCTCAGGGCAGTGTATTAGGACCATTACTTTTTATTATCTACATAAATGACATTTACCATCATGTTAGTTGTGAATTTATTAACCTTTTTGCGGATGATACACTTCTGGCTTGTTGCGATGAAAATCTTGAAGTTGCAATTACTAAAATGAACTCGGTGTTATCAACTGTTTCAGATTATCTTGATATTAATAAATTTAAATTAAATATTTCTAAAACAAAAGCAATGATTTTAACTACTAATTATAAATTAAAGCTAATTGACACAAATTCTATTAATTTAAAAATAAAAGATGAAACCATTCAACTAGTGCATGAAATTAAATACTTAGGTTTTATATTTGATAGTACAATTTGTCTAAATAATCACTTTGAATATATTAAAAAGAAAATTACAAAAAAATTATTTTTCTTCTCTAGAGTTGCTCCTAATTTATCTGTTTCAAGTAGAATACTGGTATATAACACAATTATGCAACCCCATTTTGATTATTGTGCATCTTTACTTTTTTTACTAGATCTAAATAAAATAAATATACTACAGAAGTTACAAAACAGAGGTATGCGGATAATATTGCAATGCAACAGATATACACCTATAGCAGGAATGTTATCAGCTCTTGAATGGATATCGGTATCTAATAGACTATTCTATATGTCCATGATATTTATATATAAAATTAACAACTCTCTTTTACCATCATACTTTAATGAATTTACATCTTACTTAAATCAAATACACCAATATAACACAAGAAACAATAATAATTTTTATATAGCGAGAACTAACTTTAAAAGAACTATGAATTCTTTATTCTTCAAAGGGTATGACCGGTACAATAAACTGCCAACTGTTATAAAAAATAGTCCATGTCTTAGAAATTTTAAATCCAAATTAATGATTTATATAAAAAATAACTTATCTCAATAAGTGTTGCTAATACTAATTTCTGTGTAGGTATTTTCTTTTTTTTGTAATCTGGGTTTTATGATGTTGCTAATACAGTTGATTATTATAGCTATTGTTATTATTTTTGATTATCATTGTTCATTGTTTTGTTAGTGTTCTTTGTAACCACTAATTGTAATCATTTTATACTTTCTTATACGTATTAATTAGGTATTATTAGTTACTATTAAACTGCTTATTGTAATTGTAATTGTAATTGAAATGTATCTTCTTTTTCTACTTTGTATATTAGGAATTCCTATTTTCAATAAAGATTATTATTATTATTATTATTATTATAAAGTAATTTTTGACGTATTTTGTTTTTTGAGGTATTTTGATTTTTTTTGACGTATTTTGTTTTTTTGGCGTATTTCGTTTATTTCAACATTTGGACACAATATTATAATGGATTTGTATATTAGATCCTATTTCTAATCCTTCAAATAAATAAATTTTTTTGTAAAGTTAGAAATAAAGATGTTGGGGTCCGGTAGACCCCATTCCAGTGGACCGATTTTGCTCATCAACGAACTCAATCTTTTCCTTGGCCTCTAGAACGTGTGTACCAAATTTGAAAGCTTTATCTCAAAAACTGTAGCTGCTATCGCGATACACACACACACACACACCCACACACACACACACCCACACACACACACACATACAGACAGAAAATTTTTTTTTTCTGAAATTTTGTGTATCGTCATAATTCGTCAAGATTCGTCCAAAAATGCAATAAAAATTTTCAAAAATTTTTTCACGAATACATACCTTCCTCACTTTGGTGAGGAAGTAAAAAGTAATTCAATTTTCAATTATTTATTAATTAGTCAAGTGATGCTTTGGGTTACATTTGAAATTTTGCGTTCGGTAATTCTTAGCTCGGTAGATGTATTGACATAAAACAGCTGATTACCGTAATGTACCAGGATACATTACCGCTCCAATTATCGTAAATGCCTTATGTGTAAGGTCTAAACTTGACTTGATTACTGCTCCGTAGTTTGGAACCCCTTCTATATTAAATAGACACAAACGTTAGACAATGTACAGAAAAAAATCATAAAACACCTTAACTTCATTTTGCAAAGGGGGTATACCAGTCGGCAGTAACTCCGTTTATTTAGATCATAACTTAATGACACTAAATAATAGAAGAACGTATTTTGATATGGTCTCTATTTGTTTAAACGTATACATAATCTTTCGTATGACATAACCACTCTATAGATAAAATTGTAATTAATATTCCCGATGAAAGAACACGTTTTTATAGAACTTTTTCTTACACTACACCTACAAGAAATTATGAACTAGAATCACCTGTACGAATTGCGAAAAGTTATAATTCACTGCAACATTTAAATATATTCAATGGTAAATATGAACTGTTCATCCAAAAGTTAAAAAATAGATTACTTAACATCCAGCATGAAATAGAAATTTTGTGAGCATTTATCATCTTCTTGTTACACCTCTTATTTGTTATTTATTATTTAATATCTAAGTTTTCTTTTCAAACCTATGTATCTCATTGTGTCAAATTGGTCTTTAAGGTAGGTTAAGTTAAGTTAGTTTAAGCACAGGTTAAAATAAGTTAGGATTAATTATTATTCAGGCATATACATTCTACACAACTTTATTTAGGTTTCATACAAGGTTAATAATAACAAAATTATTCAATTTGATACATTTATTTATATTGATGTGCTATACAAATATAAAATTTGTTGGACATCAAATAAATCAGCCTACAGGTTCGCACAACCCAATTACAGACTGTGACTATGGTAGAGCCATTGAGTTAATAAATAATATAAAGAGGCCCAACCGTCAAGGGGCCGAGATTTTAGTATTGTGTTTTTTTGCCAATAGCTTCAGGATTATTATCAATTTTACTTCCTCACCAAAAGTGAGGAAGGTATGTATTCGTGAAAAAAAATTTTTATTGCATTTCTGGACGAATCTCGACGAATTATGACGATACACAAAATTTCAGACAAAAAAAATTTTCTGTCTGTGTGTGTGTGTGTCTGTGTGTGTGTGTGTGTGTATCGCGATAGCAGCTACAGTTTTTGAGATAAAGCTTTCAAATTTGGTACACACGTTCTAGAGGCCAAGGAAAAGATTGAGTTCGTTGATAAGCAAAATCGGTCCACTGGAAGGGGGTCTACCGGACCCCAACATTTTTATTTCTAACTTTACAAATAAAAAATTCGTGATGAAAGATTATAAATAGGATCTAATATACAAATCCATTATAATATTGTGTCCAAATGTTGAAATAAACAAAATACGCCAAAAAAACCAAATACATACGTCAAAAAAATCAAAATACGTCAAAATACAAAATACGTCATAAATTACTTTTATTATAAACTCCACCACACGGTGAGGAAGTTTTGATCCCAGAATTGGCAGCGGTTTTTTTAGTGTTACGGGAAGGTATTTGTAATTCGGTTGCATAGCCCTAAATATTGTAGATACCTAATTCTGTAGTTATTGGCAAAAAAATACAACACTAAAATCTCGGCCCCTTGACAGTTGCGCCTCTTTATATTATTTGTTTACTCAATGGCTCTACCATAGTCACAGTCTGTAATTGGGTTGTGCAAACCTGTAGGCTGATTTATTTGATGTCCAACAAATTTTATATTTGTATATTCATTTGTATAGCACATCAATATAAATAAATGTATCAAATTGAATAATTTTGTTATTATTAACCTTGTATGAAACCTAAATAAAGTTGTGTAGAATGTATATGCCTTAATAATCATTACTTATGTATAGGTTATAGGCAGTACAGGGTGATTCCTATAACGTTCTCACCCCAATTTTTTGGTTTGTCTTTGGAAATAAGATAAAAATATTTAACGTAACTTATAGTATTTTTTCCAAGGATTTCGAAAATTTCAACAAAAAAACAATTGAAGAAAGTCAAGTGAAAGTGAGGAAAAACATGTTTTTGAAATAATAATAATATTAATTTTCAGTATTTTACTAAATAAAAGGTAAATATATGTTGTTATATTTTTGCAAAGAGAATTTAAATCTTTTTTAAAATTATAAAAATATACAGGGAGTTCCATTAAAAAAAACATTGCTGTTTCTTCTCACTTTTATTTGACTTTCAATTGTTTTTTTGTTAAAATTTTCGAAATCCTTAGAAAAAATACTAATGCCATTCACATTTTATTTACATGACGGGAGGCTTTGGAAAATCTGAATTCTGTTGGTATGAATGACTGTTTTAATTACTGAGGTTATGTTGAAAAGTCAAAAACATAACCACAAATTCGAATTGGTTCTACATAGTTGCCAGAGTGATACCCTAAAGAAAGCACAGCAATGTTATCAATAAAAAATTTGGCAATTCAGCCAAAAATAAATGACAGTGACAATCAATTAAATCTGACACTTCAATAATTTGTCAATAGTAGACAACCCTGAGACAACCTAAGAAAAACATATCATAGCCTCCCCTCATGTAAATAAAATGTGAATGGCATATATATAAGTTACGTTAAATATTTTTATTTTTTTCCAAAGACAAACCAAAAAATTGGTGTAAGAACGTTATAGGAATCACCCTGTAACTAATTATAAAATCATTGAAACCACTTGTTTTTTAGAAACAAAAAATTACTCACCAATTCGAACTCTCCAGGAACACGAACTCCTCCAATAAGAATATAATACTGGCTAAAATCAGTATGGATTTTAAAAACGCTTATAACACAAATTATATACAGGGTGAGTCAGTTTTTAATAACCGGAATGACTATAAAATAGATTCGAGATATGAAATTAAGATAAGTTTACAAATTACACCTCAAAATTCTTTATTAACATAAATATGGTGTCAAACATCAAAATATTAAAATTTCGCATTTACTTAATAACTTATAAAAGATTTTAGTTTTTTCAATTTTATATCTAATAATAACGGTGTTATTTTAGCTATAACCATTTTATTCATCTCCATAATGCCGATTACTCTATTTTTGTCAATATTTTTTGCGCGACTATATAGATAGTACCGAACAAAAATAGTTAATGTCTTGTAGTTTACGTTCAAGAAAAAACAAATCTTGGAAAATGCGTAGTTAGGTGAGTCTAAAAATGTTACACGAAAAGTTGAAAAACGTACTTTTCAAATTACTTCCTCACCAAAAGTAAGGAAGCTATGTATTCGAATTTTTGAAAACTTTTATTGCATTTCTGAACGAATCTCGACGAATTATGACGATACACAACATTTCAGACAAAAAAAATTTCTGTCTGTGTGTGTGTGTGTGTGTGTGTATCGCGATAGCAGCTACAGTTTTTGAGATAAAGCTTTCAAATTTGGTACACACGTTCTAGAGGCCAAGGAAAATATTGAGTTCGTTGATGAGCAAAATCGGTCCACTGGAACGGGGTCTACCGGACCCCGACATTTCTATTTCTAACTTTCTAACAAAACAAATTTAATCGTGATGAAAGATTATAAATAAGATGCGATATACGTACCCGCCGCCATTATTGTGTCCAAATTTTGAAATAAACAAAATATGTTAAAAATTTACTTTCATTATAAACTCCACTTGGTGAGAAAGTTTTGATCCCATAATTGGAACCGGTTTTTTTATTTTATTTTAACCTCTTACGTTTTCTTACGCATTATTTCGTTAAAAATACCACCAGTTTGCTTCAATAAATTCGAGATAACGATAACGATAACTGTAACGAAGAATTTAAGAGCATAGGTTTAAATAAAGTTTTCTTTTTAATTTCATATTCTGAATTTATTCTGCAGGTCGATTAGTAAAAAGTAACTACTTACCCAATATATACAGTATACCAAGTTTAAAATGAAGACAGCATGATGTATGGGTTTTTTTAAAATACAGATTTTATTTTTTGCACAATTTTATTGTAGGACCTAATCATTTATGAATCGACTCAATCGTAATTAAGTGGTAAATCAGTCTATTGTGATTTAAGGACAGGATCAATTCTCGATATTTTGCTTCCAGTTGAAGATTTTAGAAGTTGTCAATAATTAAACTTTGATCTTAAGAAGGCTTCGACATACTAATATAAGGAATTGCAAATCACTCTGAAATTATAAATTATTTCGAAATTTAGTTTTCACTATAGTACATGTTATAAATAAGTTTACACGGTTAGACAGACCTAAAAACGAAATCGCGCATGACGTCAGCTGGCAGACACTGGCCGCGTTCATCAGACCCAACAGTTGGAGGTAGCTTAGGTTACAGCTGCCACTGTGATGACTGAATTTAATTCCCGTTGGAGGTTGTAACTTTAAAACAATCTAAAAATTGGCAACAGTTCATCAACTGTTGGGTCTGGTGAACGCGGCCACTGACACTGACGCAGTCGCAGTGCTTTGCTTTGGTTTTAATTTGTTGATCTGTAGAATATTATGTTTTCCTAGTTTTCTTATAATTTCAATGCTATTTTCTTAATAAAACGTGTTTTGTAATAGTAGTGATATAAACATGTTATAATAATTTATTTTTTTTTTATTCACTTATTTAACGTCGGCCTATTTCCGCTACCAGGGCCTATCACCGACGCCAGGAGACGAGCAACCCCCAACCTGGAAATTTTAGGTAGGGATTTTTTACTTGCCTAACATTTAATAGACAAGGGACCGACTGCTTTACATCCTCTCCGAAGGATGGTATATCCTCAATACACCTCTCGCCTACAGTTGTATTGCTTCTGCGATATAGCTGATATACAAGCCGCTAGAAGTAGGGAAACGAGACCGCGTCTTTCCGTGGATGGTCCCCATCCAAGTACTGAACGCGATAGCTGTTGCTTAACTTCATATCGCTATGAAGTGAGTCAAGTCAGTCCTCCGCTCGCTGCCCATATAATAATATGTAAACGTGTAAATCGTCTAACGTTGTGATTTACGGCTAAAATGTTGAATTGGGCTGTGGCAAAATATAAAAACTATACCCGAGTGACAAAGGGGAGTAATATAAAATATTTTCGGTTTCCAAAGGATGCTAATTTAATAAAACAGTGGGTTATTGCTTTAGTCGCCAGGACAAAATCAATGTAAAGAATATTAAGTTAAGTAAATTTTAATCTGTTTCTTAAGTTATTTTTCTGTATGAAACCTGTAGAAAAAGTAAAACGTTTTAATTTTGCATTGTTACGACTTTCTGCCAAATTATTTCCTCAGGGTCGTGGGTCGTTTGGTAACTTACTCTTATATCTGGTTCGTCTTCTTTGGCAATCGTTATATAATAGCCCGAAAATATTATTTACTATAACAAATTGATAAAAAAAAATTAAAAGTAAAAAAGTAGCAAAAGATGTGAAATAATAAAAGTGTAGGCGCCACGTAATTTTAAACTGACTTCGTATATCAATAATCATCGACGAAAAGCGTCTCCCTAAAATTACGAAACTACAGATGAGTCACTAAGCTATTTCTAGTGAAATTTATCAAATACCTATTTCAAGTTATGTAATAAGAAAAGGAGGCCAAAACACAGTTACCTATCAACAAATAACAATCACAAATAAAATCTATTACTTAGTTTATTACGGATAATAATACAAAATAAATCAATGTAGGTACCCTAGATTTTGGTGCGCAGTGTATATGAGAAATATTTATATCAAAATTTTCTTAAATAATTCGAGCAGTTAAAATTATTAGAAATCAACCCCCAAACGTGATCACGAACGGTTCACAAGTTAATTTTGTTAGTACCTAATAATATTAATAATATATGTAACAAACAATTATTACTACGCAAAATTGAATAAATCTATTATTATATTCAGTAAGTACCTAATCGCTTAGATACCAGATACCTTTTGCGATTATTCTTTTGTCAATTAACAGCAGTAGTAAATAATTTTGACCAAAAGAAATGCAGTAATTTTAGGAGAATAAATAACCAAATGGGGTTAAAATTGGTTGGTTAATGTTTATACTAATTAATATATTAGGGCTTATCTGTTTGGTGAGCCTATAGGAATATTTGCATAATCCCAGCAACTCCAACTCCAATTAACCATGTACCAATTCAGCTTTAACAAAAGATACACTCAGGAGGATTCTCCTGATGAGTAGGGGGTAGGTGGTAAAATTCCTATGTAATAGAAAATCCTGCACACTGAATAGACGGCTTCTAGCTGCTACTGGAATCAGGATACAGATCTACAGAAAATGATGCGCTTTTCTTCGAATAGATTTATTAATAACTCCAAATAATCTCTAATTGAAACTAAAACCCTAAAATAATACGAGGGAGAGATTAGAAAATAGTGTAAACGATATGCCTGATTATATACTACCTCTGGGACTAGAGGGTTTTAAGTTCAATAAATAAAATAGCCATGTGGTATCATAACCAACACCAAGAATGATGAATATGAAGAATAACTTTTCTACTACAAAACACAATTGAAAATCACAAACTTTTAGATTTAAACAACAAAATCCTTTACGGATGTTTATAGACAAACATTTGTATCAAACCATTATCATCACTCTACTCAAGCCAAAAAAAGTTATCAGCCCGATATTTAAAAAAAACAAAGGAATGCTGAACAATTTGTAGTAAACTTTTACCTACATAGGCAACCAGATATTCAAATGAAGATAAAATAAGTTGCTAATCAGAAAATAGTTGCAAATATTGATATTTAAATTATTTTAAATATCACGCTTGAGATGGAAGTAAAACCAAACCGTTACAGCATGTCTTATTCAAATTTAAATACAGCTACATATTTTTATAATTTGTTGTCTCTACTTCATAAAAAATTTTCTTACATGCCAAGATATTAGTTTAAAAATAATACAAACTTGATAAATATACGTATATTATATGTTTATTAAATTTAAATCATATAGCAACAACTTTATAGAAATGATAACAAAACTAAGAAAAATGCCCTAAAAGCAGCGAAAATAATATTTATCACAATTCTCCATGCCTATTACATCACGAATTTCGAATTTTGCAATCCAGCTGACGTCATATTGTGCGAGAGAGATAGCTTTAGGATGCGCAAGAACATACCGCGTAAGCTTATGTGTATCGTGCTATAGTCACTGCGCGTCATATAAATGTGGTACACCTTCATTTTATCAATGTAAATCTGGCTCAACTGTGTCAAATATACTTATAAAGTCTTAAAACGTGAACTGGAGACGTTGCAATTCTGACGTCTCTGATTTGATCATAACCTACAAAGCTCTTACATGACAGTTTGCATCAGTCAGGCTCAGGAAGATCACCATACACAACTAAAAAAACCTGATTTTCGGGTTACCAGTTACAAATGTTGTACCTACCACATTTATATGACGCGCAGTGTACCTATGTCTAAAAATTTGTCAGAATCCAGGAAGATATGAGAAAAAACACAAGAAAAAAAACATTAAAAAATATAGGTAAGTATAGGTATTTTCGATGTTTTGAAAATAATATTTTGTATCGTCCTGACAAAGTATTACTACTAAAAATATGCATTTTGCCGTTTACAGAATTAAAATAAAACAAACGGTAAGCCCTCAGTTTGTAATAGTAATAGTTATTTTTCTACGACTGCCCTCGAAAGTTACAAGAACCCCACTAGTGCTTGGTGTAAAGCATGGTGTAAGATAATTAGGTGATGAAACGCCTCAATTAGAATGTCTCCAAACTGTTAACGCTAGAGACGCGAAATCGTAAGACAAAGAGAGAGAGTCCCTAGTTAATTTCCACTTCATTTTACCAGGTCGAAAAATATACCATTCGATGCAGAAAAATATGTAGAACACGATTGTTGAAAAATTATGTGTCTAAATTGTCGGCTAGTCTGCAAAAAAAAAAATAAAAACCGAAAATGAAATTGGACGCCGGCACGTTTAACTCGAAACGCTGCTAAAACCGTTCGAGTTATGAAAAAAATTAACATAAACAATTTTATAGAGAACTAAATTTCCTATAAAAAAGTCAGTGGTGGCATTAGTCTATCTTTAATAGTTTTGGTGTGAGGGCGCCTCAAATTCGCGCGCTGATCTTTTGTTAAATTAAACTTATCGTTTTCCAGCGCACAACATTCAGGCCCACGGTGTAAGAATTGTCTTACACCGTGCTCACGCCTAAAATATTTAAGATAGACATATGCCGTCACTGACTTTTTTATAGGAAATTTAGTTCTCTATAAAATTGTTTATGTTAATTTTTTTCATAACTCGAACGGTTTTAGCAGCGTTTCGAGTTAAACGTGCCGGCGTCCAATTTCATTTTCGGTTTTTATTTTTTTTTTGCAGACTAGCCGACAATTTAGACACATAATTTTTCAACAATCGTGTTCTACATATTTTTCTGCATCGAATGGTATATTTTTCGACCTGGTAAAATGAAGTGGAAATTAACTAGGGACGATACGGGCCGCAGCCCGCGCGGCCCTGGTGGCCCCATACTCTCTCTCTTTGTCTTACGATTTCGCGTCTCTAGCGTTAACAGTTTGGATACATTCTAACCATACGATACATTGAGGCGTTTCACCACCTAATTATCTTACACCGTGGTGTAAAGTAATCTCGTGTGCTCTTTGATAAAGGAGTATATAGTGGGTGGTACTGTTGTTTTCAGAAAAATTTATAGATTACGAATCATGATGGTTACTACCTCATAGGCGCGACCGGATTTTTTTAGGGGGTTTTGTGTTAAAAAAAATTAAGAAAAAATAATTAACACTTTCATCTGTTGTATTTTTTTTGTGATGCACTACTACTAACTCTAGTTAACCGACATACACAGCCAATGATATTCTGAGTTAAATGCAATACTGGTTTTCTGCAATTTTATCAGACGTTTCATGTTGTATGCAATTCAGAATATGCATGGTAATATGATAATAATAAAAAGATTTCATTGTGCTATACAGGGTGTTTCCTCCGTGACTGGCCATACGCTAGTGGGAGGTCGAGATGTCCAAGGTTTCAGAACGACCCTTATTTTATCCCCTAATGCCTCTCGTTTCTGATATACAGCTTGCTTTCTATTTTTTGGCAAAATTTCAATCGGCCGTATTTTTTTAATGGCTTCACTGAATTGAACCAAATCTGACAGATGTGTTTCACTAATGGATGTTTACATCATTCATTGAACAAAAGAAAAAGTTAACAGTGCCGTGGTCAAATATTTTTTAGTCGGGGAAGTTACCTAAAAACATCACCCTTTATATGGATTTTGGCAGTTTTCAATGGCAACTTTTAAAGTACACTAATAGTGTACATAAACCACGTATTTAGTTTTTTTGGCACATATTTAATGGTTCGAGAATTAACGGGTAAGTTTCACGATAAGTACATTTTAGAAATAATTACGTGTCCTCCTGCAACAAAAACATAAGCAATATACAGGGTGAGTTCACTTTAAATGGGGAAACTTCGAGAATCGATTCTTTATTGAAAAATAAGTGTAGTTTGTCCTATAAACATTTTTCATATGGGACTTGGTTTTCTCAGTTTTTTAGTGGTTAGACCGATTTTTATAAAATTTGGGTTTTGTTTATGTTGGATTAAAGTTTATCAAATGAAAAATTTTAAAATATCGCCCCCGCAGGCGTAGATATGGGACCACGGACCCCTTTTTAAAAAAGAACTTCTACGCCTATGGTCGTCTCAAAAAATGGATATGATTTTTTTATTCTCCAATATTTTCTGAACATAAAATGTCTCCAGTAAATTTTCGCTATTTTTGATAGTTTTCCGGTTAATTGAGGTCAAATGGTTTATTGTAATGCTCCCTAATGTTTATTTTATTTGCCGATGAGCCGGTGTCTGCTATTACGTAAAGTCGTTTTCAGTCTAAATTGTTTGAAACGATTTTAAAAATTGAGAGAGGAAAAATAAAGCAATTGAGAGACAATAAAGACATTTATTAATATATTTTTTTTCATTTCTGTTAGCAAACACCGGCTCATTACAGTACAATAAATCATTTAACCTCAATTAACCGGAAAACTATCAAAAATAGAGAAAATTTACTAGAGACATTTTATGTTCAGAAAATATCGGAGAATAAAAAAATCATATCCATTTTTTGAGACGACCATAGGCGTAGTAGTTCTTTTTTTAAAAAGTGGTCCGTAGTCCCCATATCTACGCCTGCGGGGGCGATATTTTCAAATTTTTCAGATCACTTGATAAACTTTAATCTAACATAAACAAAACCCAAATTTTATAAAAATCGGTCTATCCACTTTAAAGTTATTCGTCGAAAACTAAAAAAAAAAAAAGTTCAACGTCCTGTATCTCGAAAACCAAGTCCCATATGAAAAATGTTTATAGGACAAACTACACTTATTTTTCAATAAAGAATCGATTCTCGAAGTTTCCCCATTTAAAGTGAACTCACCCTGTATATGGACTTTAATAGTGTGTGAAAATATTTTATTTTACTGTCTATTAGAATTTAACTTAAAATACTATCATTCATTAAATATCAGGCTCGGATCTTTTTGTTGAATTTATGTAGTATTTTTTATATTTACAAACAAAAAAGATTAAAAACCACAAATGAATTTTGTTAAAATAAATACACAATATTAATACTTACACAAAAGTAAAATAACGCATCTAAAATTAAATTAAACACAAACAAGTTTTGAATAAATACAATTAATACAAATAACAATAACACATCTAAATTATTTCTCTTCCTTTTCTTTTTTGGGATTTATTACCACATTCCTTGAGATTCCTATTCAAAAAAATTCGATTTATCAAAAAAATATTCAAATTAACCAGTTTAAAATATTTTTTAGATAAATCGAATTTTTTTGGATAGGAATCTCAATAAGGAATGTGGTAATAAATCCCAAAAAAGAAAAAGAAGAGAAATAATTTATGAAATGCCACAATTAACATTTAAACAACACATCTAAAATCTAATGGACAAAAATAATATAAAACAAACTACAACAAATTTTCAAACGTCCACCACCAACCTCAATACATTTTCTTGCACATAACTGTAAATTTTTTTATAGCATCTCTGATCATGCGTGAATTATTCCTCAGTTCAGTGCATCCTCTTCTATACATTCTTAATTCTTCTCTGGTTGCAACTTCGGTTATAGGTAGCATATATACACTTTTTACCTTTAAATAGCCCTAAATAGTCTACTGAAGTCAAATCTGGGAACCTTGCAGGCCAAGAAATTGGGCCATTACGACTAATTCGCCTATTGGGGTAATGATCATTTAAATGCTGCACCCTCTCTCTCTTAGGTTGTGAGGAGCTGTACCATCGTGCTGGCCTGCAAGGTCCCCAGATCTAACTTGTATTTAATACAAAAAGTGTATTCTACCGAAGTTGCAACCAGAGGAGAATTAAAAGAACGCATAGAAGAGGAGTGCACTGAAGTAACGTATGATAGATGGTATAAATAATTTACAGTTACATTCAAAAAAATGTGTTGAGGTTGGTGGTAGACATTTTGAAAATTTGTTGTAGTTTGTTTTGTATTATTTTTCCCCATTAGATTTTAGATGTGTTATGTATTAATTGTTTTTATTCAAAATTTGTTTATTTTGTTTAATTTAATTTTAGATGAGTTTTTTTATTTTTTGTATAATTACTAATATTATGTGCTTATTCTAGCAAAATTTATTTGTGTTTTCTAATTTTTGTGCTTATAAAAATAAAAAAATGCTGCAGAAATTTTAACAAAGAGTCCGGCTTTGATATTTAATGAATAATGGTATTTCAAGAATAAAATAAAACACATCTCAATAAGTAATTAAGATTGATCCAGAGGGTTAAAAACACACGACACAGGACACACGTATAAAAAAACCACACTGTCTCAAACAAAGAGACGCTACAAGTGATGAATGAAGTTTCTCTGCGCGCGCCTCTAATGTTTTCATAGTGAAGAGTATTTTCAGAGTTGCCAGTGTTAGTAAAATTTACCTGAAATAATTTTTTCGTGAACTTTTCTTATAATCTAAGTCTCAAATTTTATATACGATGACTTAAGGGACTATTTCAATCCCTTTTGTAAACAGCCAGACCAATCCGAAGGGCCAAACATACCTCCAGACACAATAAAAGTTCCGCTGTTAGTATGAGCGCGAGGACATTCTGTGAGTCGGACGAACACCCAAGTACTTGAGGAGTCAACCAAACTACCTCCCCCCCCTCGTTTTCGAGGATGCTGAACATGATGGTGATGTTGGTTCTGCTCACCGAGGCGAACCAACCCCTCAAACGGCTAAGTAAGTTTTGCCGGTGGAAGACGTCGAATACGCATTTCCCCCCTTTGGGTGTGGTTTTTGACCGTTTGGGGGGTAGGGTTAACTCGGGGAGCAGAAACAACATCACCATCGTGTTCAGCATTCTCGAAAACGGGAGGGAGGTAGTTTGGTTGACTCCCCAAGTACTTGGGTGTTCGTCCAACTCGCAGAATATCCTCGCGCTCATACTAACAGCGGAACTTTTATTGTGTCTGGGGGTATGTTTGGCCCTTCGGATTGGTCTGGCTGTTTACAAAAGGGATTGAAATAGTCCCTTAAGTCATCGTATATAAAATTTGAGACTTAGATTATAAGAAAAGTTCTGATATTTTTTTGCAGGCTTTAAAGTGTCTGGCGGTAGTTACCGCCAAAGGGAAGTGTCTGGCAATATTGAAAATTGATTTATAACAATATTCTGTAGAAAATATATAAAAACCAGCAATTAGAATTTAAGAAAAGTGAGTAATATTTTGACGTACCTTTCCCATCTTTTACCTGTAATAGGGCCGCCTACCTAAGCTAGCCAGTATACATACATTTTAAGCACACTATAGCACTATTCATTCCCCAAACTAAACTTAATCAGAATATAAGTAACGTCTGGGGGCCCTGGGATCTTACTCTAGATGGTATCATTCCCTATACTCCTTCATCAAGGAGCACTTGAACCTCAATTTTATTACTTTACGCCAAGGCATTGAGTAAAAATAATAAAGAGGCGCAACTGTCAAGGTTTCGAGATTTTAGTGTTGTATTTTTTCACCAATAGCTTCATGATTCTCTTCAATTTTAAGGGCTATACAGCCACATTACAAATACCTTCCTGTAGCACTAAAAATTCATGACAATCATGAAGTTATTGGCTATTGGCAAAGAAATACAATACTAAAATCTCGAAACCTTGACAGTTGCAACTCTTTATTATTTTTTACTCAATGGCCAAGGACTAACCAGCGCAATCACGACCCGAAACTATCATTTTTCACATGATATGTGCAAAAATCCGAAAACACAGTAGGTACCTACTGTCATGTTTTTCATACAGTCCTGTCAAAAACAGAACGGACATCTGTTATTTGTATTTTTTTAGGTAGGCTAGGCTTATCTGTAATTTTAATTTTTAATGTAATTGGTTTTGTTAAATAAAAATATCTCTCAAATTGTTTGTTTTTTTTTCCAATCGTAGAAAAAATATTGTAAACAACACGTTTGAAAACATCTTTTCACACTCATTCGACTTGGGCCTCGCCTTCGGCTGTCTCACTCGTGTGACAAGATTCGTTTTCAAAACTTGTTATTTAAAATACTATTATTCATCGCATAATTTGCAGGACGTGATTTTCTGCCTCCTATAAGTATATCCTTCCCTTTCTAAAAACACTGAAATACAGTGGGTCTATACCAGAGACATAGAGTAGGGAGAATGATCTTAGAACATGCGCGAATGGCTAATCACAATGGTCGCAATTTTGAACATAATGGCAGGCAACCTACATGATATTTGGGGATTTTTGATATGACATTTGGGGATTTTTAACGCAATACAGGGCGGATGATTTAAAATGACGGAAACATTCTTAAATATTTCTTTATTATAGTAAAATAACATAGGTATATACATATTAAATTGGATGCTAAGATCGATAAAAAAGACAACTGGATATATCGCTTATAATAAAAAATATAAAAAACCATTTATTTTAGGAATAAATTTGATATGTAAAATATAATTTATTAATATTGCTTTGAGCATAAGCGCCAAGTGCATATCACTTTAAATATTTTCTTGTATTCACATACCTGTGATTGTATACAAATTGAATTTTTTTTTTTTTTTTTAATCACTTATTTAACGTCGGCCTATTTCCGCTACGGAGGCCAATCACCGACGCCAGGAGACGAGCAACCCCCAACCTGGAAATTTTGCCGAACCTCTTATCTTACTAAGAGTAGGGATTTTTTACTTGCCTAACATTTAATAGACAAGGGACCGACTGCTTTACATCCCCTCCGAAGGATGGTATATCCTCAATACACCTCTCGCCTACAGTTGTATTGCTTCTGTGATATAGCTGATATACAAGCCGCTAGAAGTAGGGAAGCGAGACCACGTCTTTCCGTGGATAGTCCCCATCCACACGCGGTAAATGTTGCTTTACTCCTAATATCGCTATGAAGTGAGTGAAGTCAGTCCTCCGCTCGCTGCCCTACAAATTGAATTTACTTTACACGTTTCCTCTTTGTGCTGCTATTAGTACTTGCCGAAGTATCTTGCCTAGACGATTCGCTGAAATTATATTTATTTATCAAACTTCAAACAAAATAATTATTATCTCAAGATTTATTTAAAAAAATACACTGACGATCAATTGAAGTGACCCAAGAAAAATTTGCATCAACTTCCACTCATATATCTTTTGATGCAAGAATCGCAGAGCCATAAATCTTTTTAGGTATTATAGATATATGCCACAAGAATATGTGGCACATTTTGCTTGTCCTTGTCTCGTTTATTTTCGGAGATACGGTGATGAAAGTTGAGCTATGTTTTTCTACCAAAGTTTGAGATTCTGCATGGAGTGTCCCAAACCGTTTTCGGATATGACAATATAGTCATTTTGTACCCTCATTCATTGCGTTCATTTTCGATGTTGATTGATTGCGCTAACTTAATTGTTGATTTTTTGAGAATTTTTATACAAAACAAAACAGTTAGTTGCAGTAGTTGCACGACAACAAACTTCAAACTTGAACAAACCACGTGATGCATGGTATAAGAGCCGTATTCTTTCGACACCAATGTTCGGAACAAAACAGGATTTTTTGAACAGGATCCTAAAATGTTTGTTCTCTTGAAATGTCATTAACTCCCACCACAGAGGTTATTGAGATCTTGTTCCATTTTCCCCTTGCCCCTGTGGAACATACAAAATTTATGATTTGTGTGATCCGATCGTAAAATATACAAACGGAAAATAATAACATAACGAGTTGTCTCTGACATAACCTTAAATATGGCGGAAGGAAAACGAGAAAACGATATTTTGAAAGAATTAAATCTTTTCGACAACAATTCTAATCGTATAATTACTGTTATGGTAACGTGTGAAGATTATAATCGTGCAGAAAATGGTACGTATTTTTTTTTTAATTTTTTTTTAGAAAATACTACCAGCATCAAAAGATTTTTATATTCTATTAAAAGGGCAAACGCGGCGTTCTCTCATCCTCATCAAAAATATGAAGATCCTGTTCAAGAACTTTTCAGATCCTGTTTTCAAAATCATGATTCACTTGATCGGAACACTTGCTTCGAAAGAATACGCCTCAAGGTATACTATGACACGTGATCATGTTCAAAATGTCTGCCCCCGTGTTAGGAAAATTGGATGCGCAGAAGGTCTAAAGAGCTTTCTCCCCTCTCTATTTCTCTGGTCAGGAAACATCAGACGTAGGCAGGGGCGGCGGATTTTGATTTTTCAGTGGGGTGCAAGGTAGAAATAATAATAATAATATAGTAATTTTCGTCACAGGTCCGGAAGGTGACTTATTGTTACAGTCGAGTAGATATTATCATTGTTTATAAATAAACAATGATATTATGGACGAGGCGACGTCAGGAGCCGACTCTAGAATATCTTACAGAGGCTTTATAGAGACCATAGAGATAGAATATAAGGAGATGCTATACGATATAAATAGGTAAGGAAATAACGGTACTACTGGGCGGAGCTTATTGTAGTAGCAATATGGCGGCTTTAACAGAGTTGGATTAAGCGCGTTCTCACGATTCGATTTTAGTTGGTCAACTTTCAACTTTCGTAATCAACTAAATTCGGTGCAGTTTTTGGATATTTAATCTAGTAGAACTAGTTTTATGGGGCTTATAGGTCCCTTTGAAAGAAAACTGCACTATTAGTTCAACAGTACCAATTCCTACAGCTTCTTAATTGGGTGTGTGGATGATGGTGAATATGGAAAGTAAAACTATAGGCAAATAAGTAAATTTATCTTTAATTTATATACCCATGTTATACATTGTTTCAGAATACATAAATATACAGTACCCCAAGAAAAATTATAGCCAAATTGGAAACAAAGACGGGATGATCGTGCGTAAAGCGGAATAGGGAAAACGATCAGTGAATGTGTAACGTCCACATTCCTTCGAAGTGGTACGTACCAATCAGAAGATTTTCTCCAGGGCTATATTGAATAACTGACACGTCAGCGCATCTTCCTGTCGCAGTCCTTTGTGTATTTCGAACGGTTTCTATATATAATGTCGTTCTGAAGTTTAACTGCGGACGTGGTATCAACCATGGTCATTTTAATCAGACAAGTTAGCTTCATTGGTACTCCGAGTTCGTTCATAACATCGTGCAACATCGACCTAAGAATGTTATCATACACTGCTTTAAAGTAGATGACAAGTGGTGCATAACAGTGTTATACCAATGTCAAATTCTCTGGATTTTTCTCGGATTTGATGCAAAGTGAACATTTGGTTGGTAGTTGAGTGACCTGGTCTGAATCCTGACTGATATTCTCCGAGGTGGGCTTCAGAGAATGGTTTCAGTGTTTCATTTGGGTTGGTCCTCCGGCCAGCAGCTCTTGAAAATGTTCTGTCCATCCAAATAGAATATATTTTTTATTGCTTATTAAGTTTCCTCCTTTGACTCTGACTCTACAGATATTAGTTCTTGGTTTAAAAACCTTTCTTGTCGCATTTCTCTTCCCTTCTAAGATGCTTGTATTTGTCTACCGCCGCCCTTTGTCCTACGCTGTAGCATGTATAAAGTACACTACCAATAATAGCATTTATATACCATAATTTTGTAGGTACGGTTCTGTTTATTGTTTATACTAACTTATGAAATGTTATTCCCGACATCTTTTTATCCACGCCGTCTCTGCTACAGCAGCTACGCACAGCACAAGACAAACTAACAAAAAATACTTAGACAGTTCTCAAAACACAAATGAAATGCTAAATATTGCTCAACATAAACTGACAACAAATGACACTACAGTTTGACATTTTTGACAAAAAAGTAGTAGCAATATGGCGGACATGAAACCACTTTTGCCACGTGATGCCGTCTCCCAGACGGAGCTAAACGGAGGCCTAGGTTTTAGTCTGTCGTGAAGTTAGTCACAGAAACGGGCTGTCAAAATTCCTTTAATCTAATTAAAAAAATTCCTTTATCAGGGAAATAACACACATATCTAACCTGCCTCCGGCTTCTAACTTGCAATAAACCTCATGTCATGCCTGATGCATTTAATAAAGAAAAATTCCTTTAATCTAATAGAAAAAAAAATCCTTTATCAGGGGAATAACACACATATCTAACCTGCCTCCGGCTATCGCCTCCGGCTTCTAACTTGCAATAATAGACCTCGTGCCTGACGCAAACAAAAGAAGGTGCGTGATTTGAACCTGGAACCATCTGCATGCCAGCCCGGTTCGTTTCCGCTAGACCATCGCGCCACTGACAAAACGCGAGTAAAGCAAGAATAAGTTCAGCCCGTTTCACCAACTTCACGTCGCTTTCCAGCCCGTTTCACCAACTTCACGTCGCTTTCACCAACTTCACGTCGGACTAAAACCTAAGCCTCTGTTTAGACGCTTCTGCCGTAAGACCTATTATATTCTATCTCTATGATAGAGACAGAGACGACAATAAGGCCACGCCCACCAAAATGAGGCTAAATTTTAAGAAAAATGAATGGCGCTTTTAAATTTATAAGATACAGTGAAAATGATGCAAGCATATTTTAATAGTTTAATTTTAGATTGGTTTTATTTAGTTCATTATTGAAACATTCGTATTATGATGTTATAATTATTAATGTAATTTAATGAAAGTCTAGAATATTTTAATGTATTATAATAACGGAGAAAATTAATTACGTATTTACCGTTCACAACCCCAAAAATATGCATTTGCGAATTTTCAGATGTTATGTAAATTTTGCTAAAATTTCTGCTTGATTCCTGTACTATCAACTAAAATCTTGTTCAGTGCATTACTAATGAACTTTGAATTCCCTTAATCTAATACAATAAGATGCTTTTTGTTGGTTAGAAATCCAACCTATAATTAATAGTCAATTTTCAATAATCTACAACATTGAAACTTTATATTATATAGGTATCTACTATTTGGGAGATTTTTTAAATGTTATAATGGATCCATGATACAATAAATAAGAGATAAGATATCGCGCAGCTCGTGACGTCAGTCGGTGAGCTAGGACGCCATTAAACGCCCGGCTGTCAAGAGTGTCAGGTACAATTGTCAAGTTGTTGCGAATATTTTTGTGTTTAAAAGTTAAAAAATCGTCGAAAATGCATGAGATGTGCTCTGTACGATTGTGATGTTGATAATCAATCTAGAGATTCTACGCACGATATAAAGTTTTTTAGTTCCCTGAAATAAAAAAAATGCATGGTATATGGAAACGCGGTTTCAGAAAAAATAGTATGTGTATCATCGTAGTAAAAGCATTTTTCCGAACTCCGTGTTGCTTGCGCCTCGATAAGCAATCTGCATACATATTAAAGGTAAAATTTGACGTCAAAACTGGTTTTTCTTAGTATACTTAACTTTCGGCAAGAAACAATTTTTGAGAAATTAATTATAAATAAGTTTTCTATTATGCTGCATACTGTCTGGCGATCGCACTGTATTTTTACGTAAAAACATTCTTCAAAATTCTTAAATATCAAATATATTGAATGAATATATGGTTAATTTATCCTTTTTTACATTTGACTTGCATTTTTGTAATTTCGAAAACTTCGAATAACAAGAACCCCAAAATTATTAATTTGTAGGGCCAGACATATTCAACAATTACAAATCGAAATACATGCCTACGAAAAATATAAATTGAGAGTTAATTTCGTATTATTATACTTATATTCACGTCTAATATAGAAATATCTGCATAAAATTAATCAAATGTAATAATCAGTGTTATCTCTGGGCTCTAATAAATTTCATCTAAAATGTAATAATTTAAATAGCCGTCATTAACTTAGTATTACACTATAAGCAGTGAACCCATATTATGAATAAAAGCCATAAAACAGAGTTCCTAGCTAACAAAATTTGATATTAAATTCGAAAACGCGACATAGATTTTAAAAATTACTCACTGTGTGACGTCATGCGCAAACCGGACGAAATTTGAACGCTTTGATATCATATCTTGTGTTGTTGTATCATGTAATGGATCCATACTAAAACTACCGAAATTAAAATTGAAATTAAATCTACGAAAACTAAAAATTTAAGGTTATGTTAGTAATATGATGCCCACGATCCGTACGTAAGCACATTAATTTGAAAAGATTAATAATTTTCTTAACTGAATAGAAGGAAATGACAGATTTGTTCTTATGCTTAATACCTAAATATGATTCTATAAATTATGCCGACATAAAATAAACATATATCAGTTAAAAATGTTTCTTAATTTGAAGCATAAATAATCAAAATTTAGTTTATAAAAATATGTACTTTATCCCATCTGATGGTTCTCATCTACAAAATAACAAATAAACAATAAGCGAAAGACACAGACAGTTTCTAACATCTATTAATTTATTTATTAATATGAACAAAATTCCATTACATGGGTACAGTAAAAACACGATTTAAAAATGGACAAACATTTATTACATCAAATGATTAATTATTGCACAAATAAATAAGTAAAATACACTAATACCTAAATATAAATAGGTTACATTTATATAAGAAAAATTATCATTATATGCACGATGGTATATAAAACAACACAAAATGTAGGTGTGAGGAAGGCACTTCAAATAATGGCAAAAATTGCTTTCTAAAAATTTTTTTCATTTACCTTTCTGTCTAATTTTAGTTTTACAATTTTGTAATTTATTACGGTATGATTTCAAAGATGATGTCTTTCTTTTCCACAAATTTTTCTAATGTACTTACCTTTCTAACTATCTAATTTTAGTTTTACAATGTTGTAATTTACGATATGATGTGAATGAGAATAATATCTTTCTTTTGTACAATTTTTCTCACTTTTCTAATTTCTGCTTCTTTTTTAGTTTCTGAAAAATCACTGGATTTGATTCTTTAGGTATTGCATCGTCGCTTGAAAGTCATGACAATTCCAATGGTGATTGTGAAGTTGAGGCTTAATTCGATGCATATTCATTTCTAAACTGAATAAGCTTCTGTTGAGAGTGATACTTTCGTTATTTGTATTGCTGAAGTTATCAGGAACCACGTCTGAATGATATCTACGTATTATTTAATGTAATTCAATAAAAGATAAAGTTATAAGCGATTATCAAGTGATTTTTACTTGCAAAATTGTTCTCTTTTTGCTTTTTGTTGGCTATTGTTAATCGAAATCCACATACCGAGAAACTATTTTATCACAATCACTAATCACAAATAGTTTTCATACGTTTAATAAATCTCAATAAATTGAAAGATACACAAGAATACTCCAGTATGACAGCACAAAATAATCAGGATATTACAACTAACCTCAAAAATGTGCATTTTCTAAGTTTTTGGAGTATAATGTCGCTTTTATCAAAATTTCTGCTTAGTTGCTGTACTATCAACTAAAATCTTGTTCAGTGCATTATTACTGAAGTTTTAATTACCTTGATCTAATAAAATAAGATGTTTTCTGTTGGTTGGAAATCCAACCTATAATTAGCAGTCTATTTTTAATGATCTACAATATTGAAACTTTCTATTATCTACTGTCTGAAAGAGTATTTAAATGTTATAATGGTTCCAAGCTGAAACTACAAAAATTAAAATTAAAATTGAAAATTAATTTACAAAAACTAAAAATGTAAGGTTATGTTAGTCATATGATATGCACATGTTTGACAATTCCAATGGTGATTTGAATTTTAGCCTCATTTTATACCACGTGACCTCTACTACCAATCAAAATGCTGACCACCTATTGTCGCCTCTGTCTCTATAAAGCCTCTGTAGAATATCTAAACGAGGCTGGAACAACACCTTACGGACGTGTGTCGAATGATATTTTATTTCATCCCGTCATTTCTTGTATATTAGCATTGTTTATAAAGTATATAGTTAATCAACCTCTTGTTAGTACCGGTGGATCATTGGTAGATGGCGTGCTGGATGATGTGTGCCCATTATTACGACCGTAGCCCCCGGTGTCGTTTACGTTACGACCATTGTTTATTATAAACAATGCTACGACGCATGCACGAATTTCGTACATCCGGTGCTATCCGGTGCATCTACGTCACATGACATTCGACGAGGAACTAAAGTCATAGATCGAAACTTGACTGTAATTATTAATAACTTTTGACAGTTTGTCAGTTTTCTATAGTAGGTATGGAGGCGGTTGAGCCCATCCCCTCCACTTCCACTTTTAGCCCCTCCCCCTTTTCACCATCAGCCAATCAGAGAGCGGGAAATTCACAACCATTAGAGAGCGGGAAATTCAAAAATTTTAAGCCCTTTTTCGAGGCCCCTTTTTCGAGGCCCCATTTCGAGGCCCCATTTCGAGGCCCCATTTCGAGGACCCTCGGGCCCCATATTTTAAATATTTGTATTGAAAAAAGTTGTTGAGTGCTGGGAGATTCGAACCGTCGACCTATGGATTGGTAGGCAAACATCTTACATGTTTAGCTACAGAGTAACTTGGAAACAAGATGCGTAATTGTGTATATATGTACATAACCTGTATCTTTATATTGGTGAATAAATCATTATAGAACGGCTAATTTCGGCATTGGTAAAAACATGGGCGGTGGTCACTGAAAAGAAAAAACATACGCAATAGGTATGAGAAAAAACTTTGCATTTTATTTATTTATTAATATACTGGCGCCCTCTCTTAGCTGGAAGACTAAACCGCATGTTCTACGCTCAAGGAACCTGTCATGTGCAAAAAATGGTATTGGTGGTCAGTAGGTATGGGGAAAGAACACGGCTGCGTAGTAGATATGGAAAAAAACATGGCGGCACGAAGAGAAAAAAAACATGGCGGCGTGATGAGAATAAAAACATGGCAGCGTGATGAGAAAAAAACATGGCGGCACGAAGAGAAAAAAACATGTAGCAGGTATGAGAAAAAAAACAACTTCCGGTCTTCTGAAATACCTGATGTATGGTATCAAATGAATCGTCTCAGCGTATAGAATACTAATTTTCAACATTAGAGTAGAATTAGGTGTTTGGCGTTTGATAATTGAATTTAAAGTATATAGATATGTTCCTTAACTAGAAACACGTCATAAAATAACAACTTCCGGTCTTCCGAAATATCTGATGTATGGTATCAAATGAATCGTCTCAGCGTATAGAATACTAATTTTCAACATTAGAGTAGAATTAGGTGTTTGGGGCTTGATATTCGAATTTAAAGTATATAGATATGTTCCTTAACTAGAAATACGTCATAAAACAACAACTTCCGGTCTCTACTTCCGGTCTTCTGAAATGCCTGATGTGGGGGGTCAAATTAATCGTCTCGGCGTCTAGAATACTAATATAACAAAATTTTCGACATTAGAGTGGAATTAGGTGTTTGGCGTTTGATATTTGAATTTAAAGTATATGTTCCTTAACTAGAAATACGTCATAAAACAACAACTTCCGGTCTCTACTTCCGGTCTTCTGAAATGCCTGATGTGGGGGGTCAAATGAATCGTCTCGATGTCTAGAATACTAATATAACAAAATTTTCAACATTAGAGTGGAATTAGGTGTTTAGCGTTTGAATTTGAATTCAAAGTATATAGATATGTTCCTCAACTCGAAATACGTCATAAAATAACAACTTCCGGTCTCTACTTCCGGTCTTCTGAAATACATGATGTGGGGTATCAAATTAATCGTCTCGACGTCTAGAATACTAATTTAACTAAATTTTCAGCATTAGAGTGGAATTAGGTGTTTGGCGTTTGATATTTGAATTTAAAGTATATAGATATGTTCCTCAACTAGAAACACGCTAGAATCAGCAATAAAATAACAACTTCCGGCCTCCACTTCCGGACTTCCAAAATATCTGATGTATGGTATCAAATGAATCGTCTTGGCGTCTAGAATACTAATTTTCAACATTAGAGTGGAATTATGTGTTTAGCGTTTGATATTCGAATTTAAAGTATATGTTCCTTAACTAGAAATACGTACATCATAACTACTTCTGAAATACCTGATGTATGGTATCAAAATAATCGTATTGACGTCTAGATTACCAATTTTAATTCCGAGTGTGAAAAAAATGGGCTTTGGCGTTTGATATTTGAATTTAAAGCATATGTTCCTCAACTAGAAACAAGTCATAACAACTGCTGAAATACGTATGGCATCAAGCGAATCGGCTCGACTAATTTTTGGTGTTAGAATTTGGTGTTTATGGCCTTCTGGTAAAGAAATGTGTGACGACAGCTCAAGAAAGCTGGGGGTGACAGCCCTTCTGGTTTGAATTTCATACGCTAAATAACGGCAATACAACGGTGATTTGAATCTGAAACCAGTCTTTGAGCTATTTCAACTAGTAAGACATTTATACTTTAATTAAATGTATTAACTAACGGTAGCGCATTATCCAAAAATGGTGTTGTGACGTCATTTGCATTTGAGGTAGTATTTTACAATGGAAAACTATTAATTGGTGACGCAATATAACTTGAGGTAAAAATATCATGCATTGATTAACGGAAATGATAAAGTCGCACATTCGTTATACAAAGTTTAAGTAATTGAACTAGGTTAGGCGGCGCCAGACCCTACGGGTCTGGCTTGCCTAACCTATCTCTGCGAGGCTGACCCTCTATATCAGTAGTTTCATCTCGGGGTTTTTAGTTGAAAGACGGTTTTTAAATTTCGGGAAAAAGTAGAGTCCGACATGGGGTCGCGGGGTCGGGAGTTGGAAAAAATTCAGGATTTTAGGATTAAAATTTGAGAAAAAAAATAAAAAGTTCAGAGCCCCTGCGGGGCTCTATTTAAGATATAGTAATGGAATGGCCCCTGCGGGGCCGTAGAAATAGTGAGTTCTAGACTAAAATTTTTAAACATTTCGATGACAGCTGCCAAATAAAGGTCAGTGACGTTTTTTTGGTAAAAAAAATTTTTTGGATTTTTTTTTTGGTGGGGTGTCTAAAATGGGGGAAAATTTTTTCGAAACTTTTTTAATTTCGGCCCCCTTCGGAAAAATTTTTTGGGCGCCCAATTTCAATTTTTTTTTCGACCCCAATGGGGAAAAAATATGATGCCGTTCTTTAAAAAATATTCAAAAAATGGCTCCTGTGGGATCGTAGAAATAGTAGGTTCTAGACGGTCCAATATAGCAAAAATAATAATGACCGTACGCATCAAGTAGTTTTGGTAAAAAATTTGCAAAAAAAAAATGAGTCCGACATAGAAGTCTTGAATAAAAAATAAGGTGAGAAGGTTATCGGAAATGAAGCGTATGGTGTATTTTCGTAGGCGTTCTTGATTAGTTAAAGGATTCGGGCGTTTTAGTTGGATTCGGCCGAAAAGCTTCGGGAAAGATGCAGAGCCCGACAGAGAATTTATAGATAAGGTGGAAATGAGGCGTTTCGTGTATTTTCGTGGGCGTCTTCGATTAGTTAAGGGATTCGAGTAATTTATTTGGATTCGGTGGAAGAGTCTCGGGAAAGATGTAAAGTCCGACAGAGATGCTACTTGAAAAGTAGAGGGTCATCGGAAATGAGGCGTTTCGCGTATTTTCGTAGGCGTGTTCGATTAGTTAAGGGATTCGGGCAATTTAGTTGGATTCGGCCGAAGAGTCTAGGAAAAGATGTAGAGTCCGACAGAGATGCTACTTGAAAAGTAAGACGGTCATCGGAAATGAGGCGTTATGCGTATTTTCGTAGGCGTCTTCGATTAGTTATGGCATTCGGAAAATTAGGTGGATTCGGAGGAAGAGCCTCGGGAAAGATGTAGAGTCCGACAGAGATGCTACTTGAAAAGTGAGAGGGTCATCGGAAATGAGGTGTCTCTGGTATTTTCGTAGGCGTCTTCGATTAGTTAAGGGATCCGGATAATTTAGTTGGATTCAGTCTAAGAGTCTTGGGAAAGCTGCAGAGTCCGACAGAGATGCTACTTGAAAAGTGAGAGGGTATCAGGAAAGCGGCGTTTCGTTTATTTTCGTAGGAGTCTCCGATTAGTTAAGGGATCCGTGTAATTTAGTTGGATTCGGTCTAAGAGTCTCGGGAAAGCTGCAGAGTCTTACAGAGATGCTACTTGAAAAGTGAGAGGGTCTTCAGAAATGAGGTGTGTCGCGTATTTTCGTAGGCGTATTTGATTAGTTAAGGGATTCGGGCAATTTAGTTGGATTCGGTCGAAGAGTTTCGGGAAAGATGTAGAGTCCGACAGAGATGCTTCTTAAAAAGTAAGAGGGAATCAGGAAATGAGGCGTTTCGCGTATTTTCGTAGGCATCCTCGATTAGTTATGGGATTTGGGCAATTTAGTTGGATTCGGTGGAAGAGTCTCGGGAAAGATGTAGAGTCCGACAGAGATGTTACCTAAAAAGTGAGAGGGAATCAGGAAAGAGGCGTCTCGTGTATTTTCGTAGGAGTCTTCGATTAGTTAAGGGATTCGGGCAATTTAGTTGGATTCGGCCGAAGAGTCTAGGAAAAGATGTGGAGTCCGACAGAGATGCTACTTGAAAAGTAAGACGGTCATCGGAAATGAGGCGTTTTGCGTATTTTCGTAGGCGTCTTCGATTAGTTATGGGATCCGGGTAATTTAGTTGGATTAGGTGGAAGAGCCTCGGGAAAGATGTAGAGTCCGACGGAGATGCTACTTGAAAAGTGAGAGGGTCATCGGAAATGAGGTGTCTCGCGTATTTTCGTAGGCGTCTTCGATTAGTTAAGGGATCCGGGTAATTTAGTTGGATTTAGTCTAAGTGTCTCGGGAAAGCTGCAGAGTCCGACAGAGATGCTACTTGAAAAGTGAGAGGGTCTTCAGAAATGAGGGGTGTCGCGTATTTTCGTAGGTGTTTCCGATTAGTTAAGGGATTCGGGCAATTTATTTGGATTCGGTCGAAGAGTCTCGGGAAAGATGTAGAGTCCGACAGATATGCTACTTGAAGTGTGAGAGGGTTATCAGAAAAGAGGCGTCTCGTGTATTTTCGTAGGAGTCTCCGATTAGTTAAGGGATCCGGGTAGTTTAGTTGGATTCGGTGGAAGAGCCTCAGGAAAGATGTAGAGTCCGACAGAGATGCTACGTGAAAAGTGGGAAGGGCATCAGAAAAGGGGCGTTTCGCGTATTTTCGTAGGCGTCTTCGATTAGTTATGGGATCCGGGTAATTTAGTTGGATTCGGTGGAAGAGCCTCGTGAAAGATGTAGAGTCCGACGGAGATGCTACTTGAAAAGTGAGAGGGTCATCGGAAATGAGGTGTCTCGCGTATTTTCGTAGGCGTCTTCGATTAATTAAGGGATCCCGATAATTTAGTTGAATTGAGTCTAAGAGTCTCGGGAATGCTGCAGAGTCCGACAGAGATGCTACTTGAAAAGTGAGAGGGTCTTCAGAAATGAGGTGTGTCGCGTATTTTCGTAGGCGTCTTCGATTAGTTAAGTGATTCGGGTAAATTAGTTGGATCCGGTCTAAGAGTCTCGGGAATGAAGTAGAGTCTTACAGAGATGCTACTTGAAAAGTGGGAAGGGCATTAGGAAAGAGGCGTTTAGTGTATTTTCGTAGGCGTCTTCGATTAGTTAAGTGATTAGCGTAAATTAGTTGGATCCGGTCTAAGAGTCCCGGAAAGATGTGGAGTTCAACAGAGATGCTACTTGAAAAGTGAGAGGGTTATCAGAAAAGAGGCGTCTCGCATATTTTCGTTGGCGTTTTCGATTAGTTAAGTGATTCGGGCAATTTAGTTGGATTCGGTCGGAGGGTCTCGGGAAAGATGTAGAGTCCGACAGAGGTACTACTTAAAAAGTGAGAGGGCATCAGGAAAGAGACGTCTCGCGTATTTTCGTAGGCATTTTCTATTAGTTATGGGACTCGGGAAATTTAGTTAGATTCGGTCTAAGAGTCTCGGGATAGATGTAGAGTCCGACAGAGATGTTACTTAAAAAGTGAGAGGGCATCAGGAAAGAGGCGATTCGCGTATTTTCGTAGGCGTCTTCGATTAGTTAAGGGATCCGGATAATTTAGTTGGATTCAGTCTAAGAGTCTCGGGAAAGCTGCAGAGTCCGACAGAGATGCTACTTGAAAAGTGAGAGGGTCTTCAGAAATGAGGGGTGTCGCGTATTTTCGTAGGTGTTTCCGATTAGTTAAGGGATTCGGGCAACTTATTTGGATTCGGTCGAAGAGTCTCGGGAAAGATGTAGAGTCCGACAGAGATGCTACTTGAAGAGTGAGAGGGTTATCAGAAAAGAGGCGTCTCGCATATTTCGTAGGCGTTTTCGATTAGTTAAGTGATTCGGGCAATTTAGTTGGATTAAGTCGAAGAGTCTCGGGGAAGATGTAGAGTCCGACAGAGATGCTACTTGAAAAGTGAGAGGGTATCAGGAAAGCGGCGTTTCGTTTATTTTCGTAGGAGTCTCCGATTAGTTAAGGGATCCGTGTAATTTAGTTGGATTCGGTCTAAGAGTCTCGGGAAAGCTGCAGAGTCTTACAGAGGCTACTTAAAAAGTGAGACTGCATCAGAAAAGAGGCGTCTCGCATATTTCGTAGGCGTTTTCGATTAGTTAAGTGATTCGGGCAATTTAGTTGGATTAGGTCGAAGAGTCTCGGGGAAGATGTAGAGTCCGACAGAGCTGCTACTTGAAAAGTGAGAGGGTATCAGGAAAGCGGCGTTTCGTTTATTTTCGTAGGAGTCTCCGATTAGTTAAGGGATCCGTGTAATTTAGTTGGATTCGGTCTAAGAGTCTCGGGAAAGCTGCAGAGTCTTACAGAGGTGCTACTTAAAAAGTGAGAGGGCATCAGGAAAGAGACGTCTCGCGTATTTTCGTAGGCATTTTCGATTAGTTATGGGATTCGGGAAATTTAGTTGGATTCGGTCGAAGAGTCTCGGGGAAGATGTAGAGTCCGACAGAGATGCTACTTGAAAAGTGAGAGGGTATCAGGAAGGCGGCGTTTCGTTTATTTTCGTAGGAGTCTCCGATTACTTAAGGGATCCGTGTAATTTAGTTGAATTCGGTGGTCTAAGAGTCTCGGGAAAGCTGCAGTCTTACAGAGATGCTACTTGAAAAGTGAGAGGGTCTTCAGAAATGAGGTGTGTCGCGTATTTTCGTAGGCGTATTTGATTAGTTAAGGGATTCGGGCAATTTAGTTGGATTCGGTCGAAGAGTTTCGGGAAAGATGTAGAGTCCGACAGAGATGCTTCTTAAAAAGTAAGAGGGAATCAGGAAATGAGGCGTTTCGCGTATTTTCGTAGGCATCTTCGATTAGTTATGGGATTTGGGCAATTTAGTTGGATTCGGTGGAAGAGTCTCGGGAAAGATGTAGAGTAGGACAGAGATGACACTTAAAAAGTGAGAGGGCATCAGGAAAGGGGCGTTTCGAGTATTTTCGTGGGAGTCTCCGATTAGTAAAGGGATCCGGGTAATTTAGTTGGATTCGGTCTAAGAGTCCCGGGAAAGGTGTAGAGTCAGACAGGGATGCTACTTGAAAAGTGAGAGGGTAGTCCGGAAATGAGGCGTCTCGCGTATTTTCGTAGGCATCTTCGATTAGTTAAGGGATTCGGGTAATTTAGTTGGATTCGGTGGAAGAGTCTCGGGAAAGATGTAGAGTATGATAGAGATGTTACTTCAAGAGTGGGAAGGTAATGAGAAATGAAGCATTTCGCGTATTTTCGTATAAGTTTTCGATTAGTTAAGGGATTAGGGTAATTTAGTTGAATTCGGTGGAAGAGTCTGGGGAAAGATGTAGAGTTCAACAGAGATGCTACTTGAATAGTGGGAAGGTCATCAGGCAAGAGGCGTTTCGCGTATTTTCGTATTAGTCTTCCATTAGTGAAGGGATTCGGGTAATTTGGTTGGATTCGGTGGAAGTCTCGGGAAAGATGTAGGGCCCGACAGAGATGTTACTTGAAAAGTGAGATCATCGGAAATGAGGCGTTTTGCGTATTTTTGTAGGCGTCTTCGATTAGTTAAGTGATTTGGGTAAATTAGTTGGATCCGGTCCAAGAGTCTCGGGAAAGAAGTAGAGGTCTATAGAGAAGCCACTTGAAAAGTGATAAGATAATGAGAAATGAGGCGTTACGCGTATTTTCGAAGGCATCTTCGATTAGTTAAGGGATTAGGGTAATTTAGTGGGATTCGGTCGAAGAATCTCGGGAAAGATGTAGAGTCCGACAGAGATGCTACTTGAAAAGTGGGAAGGGCATTAGGCAAGAGGCGTTTCGCGTATGTTTTTTAGGCATCTTGGATTAGTAAAGGGATTCGGGTAATTTAGTTGGATTCGGTGGAAGAGTCTCGGGAAAGATGTAGAGTTTAACAGAGATGTTACTTGAAAAGTGGGAAGGTAATAGAAATGAGGCGTTTCGCGTATTTTCGTAGGCGTCTTCGATTAGTTAAGTGATTCGGGTAAATTAGTTGGATCCGGTCTAAGAGTCTCGGGAATGAAGTAGAGTCTTACAGAGATGCTACTTGAAAAGAGGGAAGGGCATTAGGAAAGAGGCGTTTAGTGTATTTTCGTAGGCGTCTTCGATTAGTTAAGTGATTTGCGTAAATTAGTTGGATCCGGTCTAAGAGTCCCGGAAAGATGTGGAGTTCAACAGAGATGCTACTTGAAAAGTGAGAGGGTTATCAGAAAAGAGGCGTCTCGCATATTTTCGTTGGCGTTTTCGATTAGCTAAGTGATTCGGGCAATTTAGTTGGATTCGGTCGGAGGGTCTCGGGAAAGATGTAGAGTCCGACAGAGATGTTACTTAAAAAGTGAGAGGGCATCAGGAAAGAGGCGATTCGCGTATTTTCGTAGGCGTCTTCGATTAGTTAAGGGATCCGGATAATTTAGTTGGATTCAGTCTAAGAGTCTCGGGGAAGATGTAGAGTCCGACAGAGATGCTACTTGAAAAGTGAGAGGGTATCAGGAAAGCGGCGTTTCGTTTATTTTCGTAGGAGTCTCCGATTAGTTAAGGGATCCGTGTAATTTAGTTGGATTCGGTCTAAGAGTCTCGGGAAAGCTGCAGAGTCTTACAGAGGTGCTACTTAAAAAGTGAGAGGGCATCAGAAAAGAGGCGTCTCGCATATTTCGTAGGCGTTTTCGATTAGTTAAATGATTCGGGCAATTTAGTTGGATTAGGTCGAAGAGTCTCGGGGAAGATGTAGAGTCCGACAGAGATGCTATTTGAAAAGTGAGAGGGTATCAGGAAAGCGGCGTTTCGTTTATTTTCGTAGGAGTCTCCGATTAGTTAAGGGATCCGTGTAATTTAGTTGGATTCGGTCTAAGAGTCTCGGGAAAGCTGCAGAGTCTTACAGAGGTGCTACTTAAAAAGTGAGAGGGCATCAGGAAAGAGACGTCTCGCGTATTTTCGTAGGCATTTTCGATTAGTTATGGGATTCGGGAAATTTAGTTGGATTCGGTCGAAGAGTCTCGGGGAAGATGTAGAGTCCGACAGAGATGCTACTTGAAAAGTGAGAGGGTATCAGGAAAGCGGCGTTTCGTTTATTTTCGTAGGAGTCTCCGATTAGTTAAGGGATCCGTGTAATTTAGTTGGATTCGGTGGTCTAAGAGTCTCGGGAAAGCTGCAGTCTTACAGAGATGCTACTTGAAAAGTGAGAGGGTCTTCAGAAATGAGGTGTGTCGCGTATTTTCGTAGGCGTATTTGATTAGTTAAGGGATTCGGCAATTTAGTTGGATTCGGTCGAAGAGTTTCGGGAAAGATGTAGAGTCCGACAGAGATGCTTCTTAAAAAGCAAGAGGGAATCAGGAAATGAGGCGTTTCGCGTATTTTCGTAGGCATCCTCGATTAGTTATGGGATTTGGGCAATTTAGTTGGATTCGGTGGAAGAGTCTCGGGAAAGATGTAGAGTCCGACAGAGATGTTACCTAAAAAGTGAGAGGGCATCAGGAAAGAGGCGTCTCGTGTATTTTCGTAGGAGTCTTCGATTAGTTAAGGGATTCGGGCAATTTAGTTGGATTCGGCCGAAGAGTCTAGGAAAAGATGTAGAGTCCGACAGAGATGCTATTTGAAAAGTAAGACGGTCATCGGAAATGAGGCGTTTTGCGTATTTTCGTAGGCGTCCTCGATTAGTTATGGGATCCGGGTAATTTAGTTGGATTAGGTGGAAGAGCCTCGGGAAAGATGTAGAGTCCGACGGAGATGCTACTTGAAAAGTGAGAGGGTCATCGGAAATGAGGTGTCTCGCGTATTTTCGTAGGCGTCTTTGATTAGTTAAGGGATCCGGATAATTTAGTTGGATTTAGTCTAAGAGTCTCGGGAAAGCTGCAGAGTCCGACAGGGATGCTACTTGAAAAGTGAGAGGGTCTTCAGAAAAGAGGGGTGTCGCGTATTTTCGTAGGTGTTTCCGATTAGTTAAGGGATTCGGGCAATTTATTTGGATTCGGTCGAAGAGTCCCGGGAAAGATGTAGAGTCCGATAGAGGTGCGACTTAAAAAGTGAGAGGGCATCAGGAAAGAGACGTCTCGCGTATTTTCGTAGGCGTTTTCGATTAGCTAAGTGATTCGGGCAATTTAGTTGGATTCGGTCGGAGGGTCTCGGGAAAGATGTAGAGTCCGACAGAGCTGCTACTTGAAAAGTGAGAGGGTATCAGGAAAGCGGCGTTTCGTTTATTTTCGTAGGAGTCTCCGATTAGTTAAGGGATCCGTGTAATTTAGTTGGATTCGGTCTAAGAGTCTCGGGAAAGCTGCAGAGTCTTACAGAGGTGCTACTTAAAAAGTGAGAGGGCATCAGGAAAGAGACGTCTCGCGTATTTTCGTAGGCATTTTCGATTAGTTATGGGATTCGGGAAATTTAGTTGGATTCGGTCGAAGAGTCTCGGGGAAGATGTAGAGTCCGACAGAGATGCTACTTGAAAAGTGAGAGGGTATCAGGAAAGCGGCGTTTCGTTTATTTTCGTAGGAGTCTCCGATTAGTTAAGGGATCCGTGTAATTTAGTTGGATTCGGTGGTCTAAGAGTCTCGGGAAAGCTGCAGTCTTACAGAGATGCTACTTGAAAAGTGAGAGGGTCTTCAGAAATGAGGTGTGTCGCGTATTTTCGTAGGCGTATTTGATTAGTTAAGGGATTCGGCAATTTAGTTGGATTCGGTCGAAGAGTTTCGGGAAAGATGTAGAGTCCGACAGAGATGCTTCTTAAAAAGCAAGAGGGAATCAGGAAATGAGGCGTTTCGCGTATTTTCGTAGGCATCCTCGATTAGTTATGGGATTTGGGCAATTTAGTTGGATTCGGTGGAAGAGTCTCGGGAAAGATGTAGAGTCCGACAGAGATGTTACCTAAAAAGTGAGAGGGCATCAGGAAAGAGGCGTCTCGTGTATTTTCGTAGGAGTCTTCGATTAGTTAAGGGATTCGGGCAATTTAGTTGGATTCGGCCGAAGAGTCTAGGAAAAGATGTAGAGTCCGACAGAGATGCTATTTGAAAAGTAAGACGGTCATCGGAAATGAGGCGTTTTGCGTATTTTCGTAGGCGTCCTCGATTAGTTATGGGATCCGGGTAATTTAGTTGGATTAGGTGGAAGAGCCTCGGGAAAGATGTAGAGTCCGACGGAGATGCTACTTGAAAAGTGAGAGGGTCATCGGAAATGAGGTGTCTCGCGTATTTTCGTAGGCGTCTTTGATTAGTTAAGGGATCCGGATAATTTAGTTGGATTTAGTCTAAGAGTCTCGGGAAAGCTGCAGAGTCCGACAGGGATGCTACTTGAAAAGTGAGAGGGTCTTCAGAAAAGAGGGGTGTCGCGTATTTTCGTAGGTGTTTCCGATTAGTTAAGGGATTCGGGCAATTTATTTGGATTCGGTCGAAGAGTCCCGGGAAAGATGTAGAGTCCGATAGAGGTGCGACTTAAAAAGTGAGAGGGCATCAGGAAAGAGACGTCTCGCGTATTTTCGTAGGCGTTTTCGATTAGCTAAGTGATTCGGGCAATTTAGTTGGATTCGGTCGGAGGGTCTCGGGAAAGATGTAGAGTCCGACAGAGCTGCTACTTGAAAAGTGAGAGGGTATCAGGAAAGCGGCGTTTCGTTTATTTTCGTAGGAGTCTCCGATTAGTTAAGGGATCCGTGTAATTTAGTTGGATTCGGTCTAAGAGTCTCGGGAAAGCTGCAGAGTCTTACAGAGGTGCTACTTAAAAAGTGAGAGGGCATCAGGAAAGAGACGTCTCGCGTATTTTCGTAGGCATTTTCGATTAGTTATGGGATTCGGGAAATTTAGTTGGATTCGGTCGAAGAGTCTCGGGGAAGATGTAGAGTCCGACAGAGATGCTACTTGAAAAGTGAGAGGGTATCAGGAAGGCGGCGTTTCGTTTATTTTCGTAGGAGTCTCCGATTAGTTAAGGGATCCGTGTAATTTAGTTGGATTCGGTGGTCTAAGAGTCTCGGGAAAGCTGCAGTCTTACAGAGATGCTACTTGAAAAGTGAGAGGGTCTTCAGAAATGAGGTGTGTCGCGTATTTTCGTAGGCGTATTTGATTAGTTAAGGGATTCGGGCAATTTAGTTGGATTCGGTCGAAGAGTTTCGGGAAAGATGTATAGTCCGACAGAGATGCTTCTTAAAAAGTAAGAGGGAATCAGGAAATGAGGCGTTTCGCGTATTTTCGTAGGCATCTTCGATTAGTTATGGGATTTGGGCAATTTAGTTGGATTCGGTGGAAGAGTCTCGGGAAAGATGTAGAGTAGGACAGAGATGACACTTAAAAAGTGAGAGGGCATCAGGAAAGGGGCGTTTCGAGTATTTTCGTGGGAGTCTCCGATTAGTAAAGGGATCCGGGTAATTTAGTTGGATTCGGTCTAAGAGTCCCGGGAAAGGTGTAGAGTCAGACAGGGATGCTACTTGAAAAGTGAGAGGGTAGTCCGGAAATGAGGCGTCTCGCGTATTTTCGTAGGCATCTTCGATTAGTTAAGGGATTCGGGTAATTTAGTTGGATTCGGTGGAAGAGTCTCGGGAAAGATGTAGAGTATGATAGAGATGTTACTTCAAGAGTGGGAAGGTAATGAGAAATGAAGCATTTCGCGTATTTTCGTATAAGTTTTCGATTAGTTAAGGGATTAGGGTAATTTAGTTGAATTCGGTGGAAGAGTCTGGGGAAAGATGTAGAGTTCAACAGAGATGCTACTTGAATAGTGGGAAGGTCATCAGGCAAGAGGCGTTTCGCGTATTTTCGTATTAGTCTTCCATTAGTGAAGGGATTCGGGTAATTTGGTTGGATTCGGTGGAAGTCTCGGGAAAGATGTAGGGCCCGACAGAGATGTTACTTGAAAAGTGAGATCATCGGAAATGAGGCGTTTTGCGTATTTTTGTAGGCGTCTTCGATTAGTTAAGTGATTTGGGTAAATTAGTTGGATCCGGTCCAAGAGTCTCGGGAAAGAAGTAGAGGTCTATAGAGAAGCCACTTGAAAAGTGATAAGATAATGAGAAATGAGGCGTTACGCGTATTTTCGAAGGCATCTTCGATTAGTTAAGGGATTAGGGTAATTTAGTGGGATTCGGTCGAAGAATCTCGGGAAAGATGTAGAGTCCGACAGAGATGCTACTTGAAAAGTGGGAAGGGCATTAGGCAAGAGGCGTTTCGCGTATGTTTTTTAGGCATCTTGGATTAGTAAAGGGATTCGGGTAATTTAGTTGGATTCGGTGGAAGAGTCTCGGGAAAGATGTAGAGTTTAACAGAGATGTTACTTGAAAAGTGGGAAGGTAATAGAAATGAGGCGTTTCGCGTATTTTCGTAGGCGTCTTCGATTAGTTAAGTGATTCGGGTAAATTAGTTGGATCCGGTCTAAGAGTCTCGGGAATGAAGTAGAGTCTTACAGAGATGCTACTTGAAAAGAGGGAAGGGCATTAGGAAAGAGGCGTTTAGTGTATTTTCGTAGGCGTCTTCGATTAGTTAAGTGATTTGCGTAAATTAGTTGGATCCGGTCTAAGAGTCCCGGAAAGATGTGGAGTTCAACAGAGATGCTACTTGAAAAGTGAGAGGGTTATCAGAAAAGAGGCGTCTCGCATATTTTCGTTGGCGTTTTCGATTAGCTAAGTGATTCGGGCAATTTAGTTGGATTCGGTCGGAGGGTCTCGGGAAAGATGTAGAGTCCGACAGAGATGTTACTTAAAAAGTGAGAGGGCATCAGGAAAGAGGCGATTCGCGTATTTTCGTAGGCGTCTTCGATTAGTTAAGGGATCCGGATAATTTAGTTGGATTCAGTCTAAGAGTCTCGGGGAAGATGTAGAGTCCGACAGAGATGCTACTTGAAAAGTGAGAGGGTATCAGGAAAGCGGCGTTTCGTTTATTTTCGTAGGAGTCTCCGATTAGTTAAGGGATCCGTGTAATTTAGTTGGATTCGGTCTAAGAGTCTCGGGAAAGCTGCAGAGTCTTACAGAGGTGCTACTTAAAAAGTGAGAGGGCATCAGAAAAGAGGCGTCTCGCATATTTCGTAGGCGTTTTCGATTAGTTAAATGATTCGGGCAATTTAGTTGGATTAGGTCGAAGAGTCTCGGGGAAGATGTAGAGTCCGACAGAGATGCTACTTGAAAAGTGAGAGGGTATCAGGAAGGCGGCGTTTCGTTTATTTTCGTAGGAGTCTCCGATTAGTTAAGGGATCCGTGTAATTTAGTTGGATTCGGTCTAAGAGTTTCGGGAAAGCTGCAGAGTCTTACAGAGGTGCTACTTAAAAAGTGAGAGGGCATCAGGAAAGAGACGTCTCGCGTAATTTCGTAGGCATTTTCGATTAGTTATGGGATTCGGGAAATTTAGTTGGATTCGGTCGAAGAGTCTCGGGGAAGATGTAGAGTCCGACAGAGATGCTACTTGAAAAGTGAGAGGGTATCAGGAAAGCGGCGTTTCGTTTATTTTCGTAGGAGTCTCCGATTAGTTAAGGGATCCGTGTAATTTAGTTGGATTCGGTGGTCTAAGAGTCTCGGGAAAGCTGCAGTCTTACAGAAATGCTACTTGAAAAGTGAGAGGGTCTTCAGAAATGAGGTGTGTCGCGTATTTTCGTAGGCGTATTTGATTAGTTAAGGGATTCGGCAATTTAGTTGGATTCGGTCGAAGAGTTTCGGGAAAGATGTAGAGTCCGACAGAGATGCTTCTTAAAAAGCAAGAGGGAATCAGGAAATGAGGCGTTTCGCGTATTTTCGTAGGCATCCTCGATTAGTTATGGGATTTGGGCAATTTAGTTGGATTCGGTGGAAGAGTCTCGGGAAAGATGTAGAGTCCGACAGAGATGTTACCTAAAAAGTGAGAGGGCATCAGGAAAGAGGCGTCTCGTGTATTTTCGTAGGAGTCTTCGATTAGTTAAGGGATTCGGGCAATTTAGTTGGATTCGGCCGAAGAGTCTAGGAAAAGATGTAGAGTCCGACAGAGATGCTATTTGAAAAGTAAGACGGTCATCGGAAATGAGGCGTTTTGCGTATTTTCGTAGGCGTCCTCGATTAGTTATGGGATCCGGGTAATTTAGTTGGATTAGGTGGAAGAGCCTCGGGAAAGATGTAGAGTCCGACGGAGATGCTACTTGAAAAGTGAGAGGGTCATCGGAAATGAGGTGTCTCGCGTATTTTCGTAGGCGTCTTTGATTAGTTAAGGGATCCGGATAATTTAGTTGGATTTAGTCTAAGAGTCTCGGGAAAGCTGCAGAGTCCGACAGGGATGCTACTTGAAAAGTGAGAGGGTCTTCAGAAAAGAGGGGTGTCGCGTATTTTCGTAGGTGTTTCCGATTAGTTAAGGGATTCGGGCAATTTATTTGGATTCGGTCGAAGAGTCCCGGGAAAGATGTAGAGTCCGATAGAGGTGCGACTTAAAAAGTGAGAGGGCATCAGGAAAGAGACGTCTCGCGTATTTTCGTAGGCGTTTTCGATTAGTTAAGTGATTCGGGCAATTTAGTTGGATTCGGTCGGAGAGTCTCGGGAAAGATGTAGAGTAAGACAGAGATGCTACTTGAAAAGTGAGACGGTCTTCAGAAATGAGGTGTGTCGCGTATTTTCGTAGGCGTATTTGATTAGTTAAGGGATTCGGGCAATTTAGTTGGATTCGGTCGAAGAGTTTCGGGAAAGATGTAGAGTCCGACAGAGAAGCTTCTTAAAAAGTAAGAGGGAATCAGGAAATGAGGCGTTTCGCTGATTTTCGTAGGCATCTTCGATTAGTTATGGGATTTGGGCAATTTAGTTGGATTCGGTGGAAGAGTCTCGGGAAAGATGTAGAGTAGGACAGAGATTACACTTAAAAAGTGAGAGGGCATCAGGAAAGGGGCGTTTCGAGTATTTTCGTGGGAGTCTCCGATTAGTAAATGGATCCGGGTAATTTAGTTGGATTCGGTCTAAGAGTCCCGGGAAAGGTGTAGAGTCAGACAGTGATGCTACTTGAAAAGTGAGAGGGTAGTCCGGAAATGAGGCGTTTCGCGTATTTTCGTAGGCATCTTCGATTAGTTAAGGGATTCGGGTAATTTAGTTGGATTCGGTGGAAGAGTCTCGGGAAAGATGTAGAGTATGATAGAGATGTTACTTCAAGAGTGGGAAGGTAATGAGGAATGAAGCATTTCGCGTATTTTCGTATAAGTTTTCGATTAGTTAAGGGATTAGGGTAATTTAGTTGAATTCGGTGGAAGAGTCTGGGGAAAGATGTAGAGTTCAACAGAGATGCTACTTGAATAGTGGGAAGGTCATCAGGCAAGAGGCGTTTCGCGTATTTTCGTATTAGTCTTCCATTAGTGAAGGGATTCGGGTAATTTGGTTGGATTCGGTGGAAGTCTCGGGAAAGATGTAGGGCCCGACAGAGATGTTACTTGAAAAGTGAGATCATCGGAAATGAGGCGTTTTGCGTATTTTTGTAGGCGTCTTCGATTAGTTAAGTGATTTGGGTAAATTAGTTGGATCCGGTCCAAGAGTCTCGGGAAAGAAGTAGAGGTCTATAGAGAAGCCACTTGAAAAGTGATAAGATAATGAGAAATGAGGCGTTACGCGTATTTTCGAAGGCATCTTCGATTAGTTAAGGGATTAGGGTAATTTAGTGGGATTCGGTCGAAGAATCTCGGGAAAGATGTAGAGTCCGACAGAGATGCTACTTGAAAAGTGGGAAGGGCATTAGGCAAGAGGCGTTTCGCGTATGTTTTTTAGGCATCTTGGATTAGTAAAGGGATTCGGGTAATTTAGTTGGATTCGGTGGAAGAGTCTCGGGAAAGATGTAGAGTTTAACAGAGATGTTACTTGAAAAGTGGGAAGGTAATAGAAATGAGGCGTTTCGCGTATTTTCGTAATCGTCTTCGATTAGTTAAGTGATTCGGGTAAATTAGTTGGATCCGGTCTAAGAGTCTCGGGAATGAAGTAGAGTCTTACAGAGATGCTACTTGAAAAGAGGGAAGGGCATTAGGAAAGAGGCGTTTAGTGTATTTTCGTAGGCGTCTTCGATTAGTTAAGTGATTTGCGTAAATTAGTTGGATCCGGTCTAAGAGTCCCGGAAAGATGTGGAGTTCAACAGAGATGCTACTTGAAAAGTGAGAGGGTTATCAGAAAAGAGGCGTCTCGCATATTTTCGTTGGCGTTTTCGATTAGCTAAGTGATTCGGGCAATTTAGTTGGATTCGGTCGGAGGGTCTCGGGAAAGATGTAGAGTCCGACAGAGGTGCTACTTAAAAAGTGAGAGGGCATCAGAAAAGAGACGTCTCGCGTATTTTCGTAGGCATTTTCGATTAGTTATGGGACTCGGGAAATTTAGTTGGATTCGGTCTAAGAGTCTCGGGAAAGATGTAGAGTCCGACAGAGATGCTACTTGAAAAGTGGGAAGGGCATTAGGCAAGAGGCGTTTCGCGTATGTTCGTAGGCATCTTGGATTAGTAAAGGGATTCGGGTAATTTAGTTGGATTCGGTGGAAGAGTCTCGAGAAAGATGTAGAGTTTAACAGAGATGTTACTTGAAAAGTGGGAAGGTAATAGAAATGAGGCGTTTCGCGCATCTTCGTAGGCGTCTTCGATTAGTTAAGTGATTCGGGTAAATTAGTTGGATCCGGTCTAAGAGTCTCGGGAATGAAGTAGAGTCTTACAGAGATGCTACTTGAAAAGAGGGAAGGGCATTAGGAAAGAGGCGTTTAGTGTATTTTCGTAGGCGTCTTCGATTAGTTAAGTGATTTGCGTAAATTAGTTGGGTCCGGTCTAAGAGTCCCGGGAAAGATGTGGAGTTCAACAGAGATGCTACTTGAAAAGTTTGAAGGGCATCGGGAAAGAGGCGTTTTGCGTATTTTCGTAGGCGTCTTCGATTAGTTAAGCGATTCGTATAAATTAGTTGGATTCAGTCTAAGAGTCTCGGGAAAGAAGTAGAGTCCTACAGAGATGCTACTTGAAAAGAGGGAAGGGCATTAGGAATGAGGCGTTTCGCGTATATTCGTCGGCATCTTGGATTAGTTAAGGGATTCGGGTAATTTAGTTGGATTCGGTGGAAGAGTTTCGGGAAAGATGTAGAGTTTAACAGAGATGTTACTTGAAAAGTGGGAAGGTAATAGAAATGAGGCGTTTCGCGTATTTTCGTAGGCGTCTTCGATTAGTTAAGTGATTCGGGTAAATTAGTTGGATCCGGTCTAAGAGTCTCGGGAAAGAAGTAGAGTCTTACAGAGATGCTACTTGAAAAGTGGGAAGGGCATTAGGAAAGAGGCGTTTCGCGTATTTTCGTAGGAGTCATTGATTAGTTAAGGGATTCGGGTAAATTAGTTGGATCCGGTCTAAGAGTCTCGGGAAAGATGTAGAGTCCAACAGAGATGCCACTTGAAAAGTGATAAGGTCATGAGAAAAGAGACGTTTCGTGTATTTTCGTAGGCATCTTGGATTAGTTGAGGGATTCGGGTAATTTAGTTAGTTGGATACGGTGGAAGAGTCTCGGGAAACATGTAGAGTCCGACAGAGATGCTACCTAAAGAGTGAGAGGGTCATCGGAAATGAAGCGTTTCGCGTATTTTCGTAGTCATCTTCGATTAGTTAAGGGATTCGGGTAATTTAGTTGGATTCGATGGAAATGTCTCGGGAAACATGTAGAGTATGATTATGATAGAGTTGTTACTTGCAAAGTGGTAAGGTAATGAGAAATGAGGCATTTCGCGTATTTTCGTATTAGTCTTCGATTAGTTAAGGGTAATTTATTTGAATTCGGTGGAAGAGTCTAGGGAAAGATGTAGAGTTCAGCAGAGATGCTACTTGAACAATGGGAAGGTCATCAGGAAAGAGGCGTGTCGTGTATTTTCGTATTAGTCTTCGATTAGTTAAGAGATTCGGGTAATTTAGCTGGATTCGGTGGAAGAGGCTCGGGAAGGGAAAGACGTAGAGTCTGACAGAGATGCTACCTGAAAAGTGGGAAGGTAATTAGAAATGAGGCGTTTCGCGTATTTTCGTATTAGTCTTCGATTAGTTAAGACATTCGGGTAATTTAGTTGGATTCGGCGGAAGTCTCGGGAAAGATCTAGAGCCCGACAGAGATGCTACCTGAAAAGTGAGATCATCAGAAATGAGGCGTTTTGCGTATTTTTGTAGGCGTTTTCGATTAGTTAAGTGATTTGGATAAATTAGTTGGATCCGGTCTAAGAGTCTCGGGAAAGAAGTAGAGGTCTATAGAGAAGCCACTTGAAAAGTGATAAGGTAATGAGAAATGAGGCGTTTCGCGTATTTTCGTAGGCATATTCGATTAGTTAAGGGATTAGGGTAATTTAGTGGGATTCGGTCGAAGAATCTCGGGAAAGATGTAGAGTCCGACAGAGATGCTACTTGAAAAGTGGGAAGATCATCAAGAAAGAGGCGTTTCGTGTATTCTCGTAGGCGTCTTCGATTAGTTAAGTGATTTGTGTAAATTAGTTGGATCCGGTCTAAGAGTCTCGGGAGAGAGGAGGAGTTCAACAGAGATGCTATTTGAAAAGTGGGAAGGGCATCGGGAAAGAGGCGTTTTGCGTATTTTCGTAGGCGTCTTCGATTAGTTAAGTGATTCGGATAAATTAGTAGGATTCAGTCTAAGAGTCTCGGGAAAGAAGTAGAGTCTTACAGAGATGCTACTTGAAAAGTGGGAAGGGCATTAGGAAAGAGGCGTTTCGCGTATTTTCGTAGGAGTCATCGATTAGTTAAGGGATGCGGGTAATTTAGTTGGATTCGGTGGAAGTGTTTCGGGAAAGATGTAGGGTCCAACAGAGATGCCACTTGAAAAGTGATAAGGTCATGAAAAAAGAGACGTTTCGTGTATTTTCGTAGGCATCTTGGATTAGTTAAGGGATTAGGGTAATTTAGTTGGATTCGGTAGAAGAATCTCGGGAAACATGTAGAGTCCGACAGAGATGCTACCTAAAAAGTGAAAGGATCATCGAAAATGAGGCGTTTCGCGTATTTTCGTAGGCATCTTCGATTAGTTATGAGATTCGGGCAATTTAGTTGGGTTCGGTGGAAGAGTCTCGGGAAAGATATAGAGTATGATAGAGATGTTACTTCAAAAATGGGAAGGTAATGAGAAATGAGGTATTTCGCGTATTTTCGTATTAGTCTTCGATTGGTTAAGGGATTAGGGTAATTTAGTTGAATTCGGTGGAAGAGTCTGGGGAAAGATGTAGAGTTCAACAGAGATGCTACTTGAATAGTGGGAAGGTCATCAGGAAAGAGGCGTTTCGTGTATTTTCGTATTAGTCTTCTATTTAGTTAAGACATTCGGGTAATTTAGTTGGATTCGGTGGAAGTCTCGGGAAAGATGTAGAGCCCGACAGAGATGCTACCTGAAAAGTGAGATTATCAGAAATGAAGCGTTTTATGTATTTTTGTAGGCGTTTTCGATTAGTTAAGTGATTTGAGTAAATTAGTTGGATCCGGTCTAATTTTCTCGGGAAAGAAGTAGGGGTCTATAGAGAAGCCACTTGATAAGGTAATGAGAAATAAGGCGTTTCGCGTATTTTCATAGGCATATTCGATTAGTTAAGGGATTGGGGCAATTTAGTTGGATTCGGTGGAAGAATCTCGGGAAAGATGTAGAGTCCGACAGAGATGCTACTTGAAAAGTGGGAAGATCATCAAGAAAGAGGCGTTTCGTGTATTTTCGTAGGCGTCTTCGATTAGTTAAGTGATTTGGGTAAATTAGTTGGATCCGGTCTAAGAGTCTCGGGAAAGGTGTGGAGTTCAACAGAGATGCTACTTGAAAAGTGGGAAGGGCATCGGGAAAGAGGCGTTTCGCGTATTTTCGTAGGAGTCATCGATTAGTTAAGGGATTCGGGTAATTTAGTTGGATTCGGTGGAGGAGTTTCGGGAAAGATGTAGGGTCCAACAGAGATGCCACTTGAAAAGTGATAAGGTCATGAAAAAAGAGACGTTTCGTGTATTTTCACTGGCGTGTCTGTTAAGTTAAGCGATGATTCGGGTTATTTAGTTGGATCCAGTTTAAAGATTTCGGGAAACATGCGTACAGTCCGACAGAATTGTTACATGAAAGGAAATAAGGTTCAGGGAAAAGGGGTCTCTCGTATTTTAATTGCCTTCGCCGTTTCGTTAAACAATTCGTGTTATTTAGTTGTATCCGGTTTAAAGTTGTTTTTATCTTTTGCAGATGCCGCATTTTGCATTTGTATTATACCAACAAACATTGCTCCTGTTTCATAGTAAAAGTGCAGCATGTACCTGTTTTCTTTTCTTGTATTTTTGTTTGCATTAGATTTTTGTTAAAAATATTCTTGTGATTTCATTATTATTAACCAAAAGCATTTTGTGTAAACCCAAATGGTTAATTTCCAATACGTATCATAAGCATCAAATACTATAAAGTGAATCGCTGTTTTCTCAATACTCAATACTACTAATTAGATGCACCACTCTTGCTAATGAGGGCAGAATACAAAAAATGTATGCGACGCTCGGCATGGGTATTTAATAAGGGTGTCCACATCTTTGGTGACGTCACCGACGAATTTTCGGCGTGTCTTGGTAATTTAAAATATTCACCGCTTGGACGCCGGTGGAGATTAAGGAATGAAATTTTCAGGGACCCAAGAGGTAGGATGGATCTAGCTTTCCCGAAAGTCCGGGCGAAAAAATCCTCCGGTTAAAGAAGTTAGGGCCTGGGGAAAAGTAGAGTTTTTCTGCAAAATCGACCTTTTTAAAATATTCGTATCTCGGGTAATATCTCAGATGGACGAAAAAGAAAAAAAAGAGTTGTTCATTTGTCCTTCTTCTTGGCCGTCGTGCGTGTCGCGATCCTCTATATCCAAAGGGAAAGGCTGTGACGCGTTTCTAATGGGTAGGTGTCGGAGGAATCGTCGAAATCCGACAAAATCGCCGCTTTTCAAAAAATCATAACTTTCTTGGGAGGCAAAATCGAGAAAAACGATTTTCGACGGCGATTTTCTAAATTTTATCTAGTTTTCAAAAAAAAATACGTCGCCGGTCCGTCTCAAAGGAGTCGCGAGTTAATAAGCTCGGAAGGGGGACATGTTTTGGAAATTCGAAAAAATTGCGGAAACACGAACAATTTCAAACGTTATTTCCAAACGAAAGATCGCCGTCGGACCGCCGTTCTTGCGCGAAAACCGAGTTAGAGGATGCAACTTAAAACTACATCGCGAATAGCGCGGCCCCCCGCCGGTTTTAGACTCAGTAGGAGCGAACGAAAAAGCGCTATTTTGACGTCTATCGTTCAGAAAACGTCGGCCATTTTTTTTCAAATTTCTCGCGTGTCGTATCTCTTTCTAATTTCTCAAATTTTACAAACCTCTTCGACACGGTGCTATCGAAACGCCAATAACTTTTAAAATACTTGGCGGATCGCCACGAAAGTCCGCTATTCGATGGTCCCGACACGAAAACGTCCATAACGCACGGCGCTGCGCGGCCAAACTGGTTAAAAAAAAAGCCTTTAGCGCCGCAGAATGTGTGAAAAATCGGCGCCGAATTAGAGTGAGGAAGGGCTGTCAGATTTTAATAGATAGTAATTTTTTATCATAAGCGTCGGTTAAGCGGGGGATATGGTTATTACAAACATAGGCGGAGTGCAGCTAATAAAACAACAAAATAAGCACATTATTTTCAAAATACTCATACAGCGTCCGGTGAATCTTCACAGCGGGTTAATTTCATTATTAACTATTTAATTTGTGTAAAAACACCATCATTTGGGCAATCAATTCCGAACAAACTCATATCAAAGGTACCGGCAGTTATTAACTTATTTAAAAATTCATTATACTCGTAATACTTTTGATTTCTGAAAAATACATATTTCCATTTATATACCTAAAGGCCTATAATAAACGCCGGTTAAGCGGTATTTGAATTTAAAGTATATGGATATGTTCTTCCAACTTGAAATACGTCATAACAACTTAAATACCTGATGGGTAGGGTAGGGTATGATTCATCTTGGCGTCTAGAATACTAATTTTCGACATTAGAGTAGAATATGGTGTTTGGTTTGATGCATATGGACGAAATGTCTAAATTCTTACTAAAGATTAGCATCATATGGTACCTATATTTATAAAAAATTTTGTGTTCAATAAAGAATTATCCCTAGAGTAATTAGCGTTACAGAAAAATGTCTACAATAATACGTTCTAAGTACGTCTGAATTTAAAAAGTATAGACAGAAAAAATAGTGAAGCAAATAAATCTTACCAACCGCGAGTGCATCTTCAACTTGTACAAAAAATTGACTGAGCGAACAAGCAATAAGAGAATAGGTATATCAAAATTACCCCTACTATTTTTAGAAAGAAATTACCCAGTCCCTTTAACTGAAAAATTACCCCCACTCCCTTTCAAAAATAACCACCATTGCTTGTAGGTAATAAGTATTTTTTTTATTTTTAAATCAATAGGGTTCAGATCCTAAAGGCTAAATATCTTTGTAGCGAAAACTTACAGAGGCAAAACGGCTTTTAGAAAAAATCGCGAATCAGCGCAAATTTATGTAACGTAACTAGTGATGCCTAATGTATGAGCGAAATTCTGGTCACCTAAGGATATACGTAGTGTTGTCGAAAATCAAATATTAATTCAGATGAAACTTAATCGTCTAAAATATAGAGCACCTGGTTTTTTATTTATAATTATTCAATCAACCGTGTAGACAAGTAGGTTCCGTATAATACTATCTCTTGAACAGATTTCAACTCTAGTTTGAAAATCTTATGGCTTCACATTTAGGTTTTACATAGCTGTATAAGCAGATGAATATATCGTCCCGTCTTACAGAATGTGTAAGCCCAGGTCTGCTCGTCCGTATATGCAGATTTTTATATAAACAACGCCTAATAATCGTTACAGCCGTTGCGGGGTATATATGAATTTAGTATACAACAGAACAGCAATATGTTGACATCGAATAACAACGGAAAGTGCTTTATAAAAAATGTTTTCCTGAAATAATTATTTTAATCATATAACGAAAATTCAAACTTATGTAGTATTAACGATGTGTGTGTTTGTGTTGTGTTAAAGTGAAAAAAAAAAAGGATATTATACATAGAGTAAGTACATCAGTTTAATATACTGTCTAACAATAGATGCTTTTTATTATAACGACTTTATTATAGAAATCTGTAATTTTAAAAACAATTATGTAGTATATTCTAAAACACTCAAATACATGTTGAGATATTAATATATTTACAGAAATTTGTAATAATTCAATATTAGGATTAGGCTCTGAATTTTTAAAGTAAAAAACGTATGCATCGGATAGCTAATAAGAGATTCATTTTCTTTAATTAATAATTTAAGCAAAAAAAAAATCATTTGTTCTTGTAGGACAATAATAAATACTTTATCGTGAAGCCGTTTACAGAAAATTTAATATCAGAAGTTTATTCAACGTTCGAAAAGAGTGTAATGTATATAAAACTTATAGAGCAAAATATCGCATTATGTGGTAATGTTTCGACACAATTATGTGATATTATGAAATACGTGCTAAACATATAGTATAAAATCCTTATTTTATCTTTGCCATTAGAAATAAATTTTTAAATTAATATGTGAATTGTATATTCAGGCAATAAAATTACTTATAAGATTTAAACGGAGTGTATGTTAGTTTACTGATGGGAGAAGAGATAGTTTTTACATGATTTAAGAATTTTTATTATGGTCTTGCTTCATATGTAACATAGCGAATTATTAGCGTAAATATTGCATATGGTTTCAACGAGGGTTTCAATGATATATGAAAAATTATTAAGAACGCCTATATCAAGAAACTGAAAATTGGATAAAACTATTTTAATGAAAAATTATGTATTATATAAATGTTTTGTCTACCTCACACACATACCATAAAGAAAATAAAGTAGGAAAATTACAGGGTGATCTTCTTAAGCGCATTTAAAATTTAAAAAATATATGAAATTATTAATCTGAAATATGAAACGAAAATTACAGGGTGAACTTCATTAACTATAAGTAGCTAAAATTCTGTTGAAAATATATATTTTTTAAACATTTAAGACTTAGAAATATTTTCTATATTAGGAGTTTCACCAATTTTAAATATTTTTTAATCTCAGTTTTAATTAGGTTATGCCTTATTATATTAGAAAACGATTTCTATGTATAGAACAAAAGATTATTTTTTACCAGGAGATTTTAAATTGTTAGATACATATAAACTGTAACAGCAGGGATATAAAAACGTATGGTTAGTAACTTGATAACCCTTATGCTGCAGGTAATAATTTATTACAGTTGATTTAAAAAAAAAACCAATGTAACGTCTTTGTTAATTATATGATAACAACAAAAAATGTACCGAGAAAATAATGATATCTTTACAAATTTTATTTAAAAATAATTATAGTATTATATATTTTACTTGGTTTAACGATTTTATTCACTCTTTAATGGATTTATATGCTTATTAAAATAAATAATTATAAAGGGTGGTATTACATATGTTATAGCCTCGATTTAACAATTTTACTCACTCTATGATGGATGTTTTTTCTTATACTTAATAGCATACGAGGTGCTTTAGAAAAGTAATGAGTCGTGGATTTTGTTTCGTCTGATTTCCTAAAGAATTTCAACCATTTCCAAATCATCAAGACTATTCAGTCTGGTTAGGCCCTCAACGTTAGTAAGTTTGGAAATATCCAGCTCGGGATAATGATGTTTACTGATTTTAAATGTAGAATCATACATCACGTTGTCATATTCATTCCAAAAATGTGAACTTATTATATGTATTTTATCCTTGCACTTATATCTCTGCTAATATACCATTCTGCTGGGAATATTAAACTTTTGAGCTACCTCATAAAATATGAGCGAAGAAGGCAAATACGCACCGGAATATTCTTTCTTTATAAATTCTTCTCCAACAATTCTGCATATTGTTTGTAAAATTTGCTCTTCAGACTGCATTTTGGCCAATCGATGAACAAAGGTAGAATGATTAATTTTTGTAATGCATTTTAACTTATACTTAAAAAATACGGGTTTTACCGAAGATATCCGAGCATACTTTCGTATATATTTGAGCCTTAGATCTTTAGTTTTTGTCATAGATAAATTATTTTCAATACAGTTCATTGCTCTGCATGGTTCTGGAGTAGCGTTTCATACACGAATTAACTAACGTTTTAATTTCCTAGGTATAAACATTAGTAGGGATATAACCCCTTCGGGGGAATCTAAAAACCTATGGAGAGAGAGATAACCTTTAGAGAGAGCTGAAAACCCTGCAGATAATCTAAAAGCAGTACATTCGGATGCTTTGAACCAGGTAATATATGTTTTATCTAGCGAAAATTTTTATTTACAGGAAGATTGTTCAGCGCGCGTCTTCCCCAACCTAGCCTAACATTGGCCTGAAAATTTGGTGGTACAGGTCTAGATAATTAAAACCTGATATTTTATATCAATCTGATTTGCCTGTACAGATAGTTACAATTTGAACCTTGATAACTATAATAATATGATTGGTTATCATCAAAAGAACATTTAAAAAAAAAAAAATAACACCGCGCTGCAGTTATCAAATATCATTGTTAGGTGTATTATTATTATCATTGAATAGGAATTATTACATAATTTAAGTCTAACACTCTCTCAACTAGTCAATATGACTACGGAAATAACAAGGTCGTGGATGGCTATGACGTGGTTATGGATGGCTATGAAAGTATAAAAAGAAATAATCTTATAACTTGGATAAAGTACTTAATGTTTTTATTATAGCTTGAATAAAAATGAATTAAACTATTGTGTGTTTTATTTCTAGGTTAGGGTTTTGAAATAAAATCAAGTCAACATTTAAATAATATATTGAAATAAATAAAAAGGTATAATATGATTATAATGCAATATAAAATACAATAATAAAGTATATAGAGTAAATACAATAGATAAATATAATAGCTGGAGTTATTTTTAGTTGATATCCATGGATGCTCCATACAACATTATTATCTGAAAATAATAGAAGTTAGATGTCTGGTATTGACATACTAATACACTGTTCCTGTAAACAGTTGGGGATAATAAACAGCTTTGAGCTATCAGCTAGGGATAATATTGCGAACAGGAGGGATAATACTGGAACAGGTGGGGATAACATTGCGAACAGCTAGGGATAATATTGGAACAGGGGGGATAATATTGGAAGAGGGAGGGGGATAATATTGGAACAGGAGGGATAATATTGGAAGAGGGAGGGGGATAATATTGTAACAGGAGGGATAATATTGCGAACGGGAGGGATAACATTGAACTGATGAGGACCAATGAAATGAAACAGCATGTTGAACTGAAAATGATAACTATGATGTACTGTTTATATATATATATATATATATATGGGTGTTTAATGTTTATGGATCAATAGCAGTTAGTAATGTATTCGTGCGAGACATGTAATGAAACATTCGCCTGGCCTAGTGGGTTATGCAGGCATAATAATGTCAAACATAAAAACCTCTCTTACCAATGTGAATCTTGTGATAAAACATTTAAACGAAGAGACCATTTAAAACAACATATACTAGGAATACATGAGTCTAACAAACAGGATCCATCTAAAAGAAACTTGGCTTTACTCGAGAATAATTCTGATATAGATTTAAAACGTGAAATGAAACTTGAAAACGTTAATGATTCGGCTAGGTATCTAGATTTAAGGGGTACAAACAGTAAAGATTTATCTAAAAGTTTAATTTATCAGCGAAAGGTGAATCCACCCTACAGCTGGCTAGAAGGCTCAACCAGTTACCCAAATCCATTTGGAATACCTTAACATTCATTCGGTAACTACTTTTGAAACTAAACCAACATATAACAGAGGGCCAAACGTTCTAACATGATGATATTTATGGAAGCTTTACTCTAACTAAAAATTCTATTATGTAATAGAGAAAAATTAATGTTTCTAAATTATAAATCGTTCTGTATGATTAAATTATAAAATTCTAATAAATTGTAAAACTTGAACATGTTATGAAATTGTAAACTGTAATAAAATTGATAAAACTTAATAAAACTGTAAAAACTTAAACTGCTTTTTCGTTCGATCTGTACCATTAATAAACTTGCCATTTATTATTTTGACGCTATATGTTTTATTACTATTTAAATAATTACCTTTTAGCCTTTAGAAGGTAGGTCTCCCTCTCCTCATATACTCCTGTTCCATGTCCTCCTTTTAGTCTATCTCTCTCTCTTCACAATATGATTCTGCCTCTTTCTCTATCCTCTTTTCGACATAGGTAGCATCTGTTTGCCGTATATCTAGAAAAATTTAAAAAGCTTATTAATGCAAGCCATAGCAATATTGTGAAAACAATCTCCCTGTAAATAAAAAATATTAGCTGTCATTAAACGTTAATAATCACCAAGTAAATAAAAATATTGGCTGTATCGAGATGACCTCTAAACAATCTCCATGTAAATACATCTAAACAATCTCCCTGTAAATACCAATAAAATATTAGTTGTATCGAGATCTCCTCTAAACAATTTCCATGTAAATACCGATACAAATATTAGCTGTCATGAAACGTTGATAATCCCCGTGTAAAATTATGTATAGCTGTAACAAAACGTTGATAATCTCCCTGTAAATACTAATAAAATTTACATCAGGCATGAAGCGTTGATGATCTTCTTGTAAGTACCAGTAAAATTAATTCATAGCTGTATCGAGACTATGCAGAATACCTGTAAATACTAATAAAATTAATTTATAGTTGTATCGAGACTATGCTGAACAATCTTCCTGTAAATAAAAATTTTCGCTAGATAAAACATATATTACCTGGTTCAAAGCATCCGAATGTACTGCTTTTAGATTATCTGCAGGGTTTTCAGCTCTCTCTAAAGGTTATCTCTCTCTCCATAGGTTTTTAGATTCCCCCGAAGGGGTTATATCCCTACTAATGTTTATACCTAGGAAATTAAAACGTTAGTTAATTCGTGTATGAAACGCTACTCCAGAACCATGCAGAGCAATGAACTGTATTGAAAATAATTTATCTATGACAAAAACTAAAGATCTAAGGCTCAAATATATACGAAAGTATGCTCGGATATCTTCGGTAAAACCCGTATTTTTTAAGTATAAGTTAAAATGCATTACAAAAATTAATCATTCTACCTTTGTTCATCGATTGGCCAAAATGCAGTCTGAAGAGCAAATTTTACAAACAATATGCAGAATTGTTGGAGAAGAATTTATAAAGAAAGAATATTCCGGTGCGTATTTGCCTTCTTCGCTCATATTTTATGAGGTAGCTCAAAAGTTTAATATTCCCAGCAGAATGGTATATTAGCAGAGATATAAGTGCAAGGATAAAATACATATAATAAGTTCACATTTTTGGAATGAATATGACAACGTGATGTATGATTCTACATTTAAAATCAGTAAACATCATTATCCCGAGCTGGATATTTCCAAACTTACTAACGTTGAGGGCCTAACCAGACTGAATAGTCTTGATGATTTGGAAATGGTTGAAATTCTTTAGGAAATCAGACGAAACAAAATCCACGACTCATTACTTTTCTAAAGCACCTCGTATGCTATTAAGTATAAGAAAAAACATCCATCATAGAGTGAGTAAAATTGTTAAATCGAGGCTATAACATATGTAATACCACCCTTTATAATTATTTATTTTAATAAGCATATAAATCCATTAAAGAGTGAATAAAATCGTTAAACCAAGTAAAATATATAATACTATAATTATTTTTAAATAAAATTTGTAAAGATATCATTATTTTCTCGGTACATTTTTTGTTGTTATCATATAATTAACAAAGACGTTACATTGGTTTTTTTTTAAAATCAACTGTAATAAATTATTACCTGCAGCATAAGGGTTATCAAGTTACTAACCATACGTTTTTATATCCCTGCTGTTACAGTTTATATGTATCTAACAATTTAAAATCTCCTGGTAAAAAATAATCTTTTGTTCTATACATAGAAATCGTTTTCTAATATAATAAGGCATAACCTAATTAAAACTGAGATTAAAAAATATTTAAAATTGGTGAAACTCCTAATATAGAAAATATTTCTAAGTCTTAAATGTTTAAAAAATATATATTTTCAACAGAATTTTAGCTACTTATAGTTAATGAAGTTCACCCTGTAATTTTCGTTTCATATTTCAGATTAATAATTTCATATATTTTTTAAATTTTAAATGCGCTTAAGAAGATCACCCTGTAATTTTCCTACTTTATTTTCTTTATGGTATGTGTGTGAGGTAGACAAAACATTTATATAATACATAATTTTTCATTAAAATAGTTTTATCCAATTTTCAGTTTCTTGATATAGGCGTTCTTAATAATTTTTCATATATCATTGAAACCCTCGTTGAAACCATATGCAATATTTACGCTAATAATTCGCTATGTTACATATGAAGCAAGACCATAATAAAAATTCTTAAATCATGTAAAAACTATCTCTTCTCCCATCAGTAAACTAACATACACTCCGTTTAAATCTTATAAGTAATTTTATTGCCTGAATATACAATTCACATATTAATTTAAAAATTTATTTCTAATGGCAAAGATAAAATAAGGATTTTATACTATATGTTTAGCACGTATTTCATAATATCACATAATTGTGTCGAAACATTACCACATAATGCGATATTTTGCTCTATAAGTTTTATATACATTACACTCTTTTCGAACGTTGAATAAACTTCTGATATTAAATTTTCTGTAAACGGCTTCACGATAAAGTATTTATTATTGTCCTACAAGAACAAATGATTTTTTTTTTGCTTAAATTATTAATTAAAGAAAATGAATCTCTTATTAGCTATCCGATGCATACGTTTTTTACTTTAAAAATTCAGAGCCTAATCCTAATATTGAATTATTACAAATTTCTGTAAATATATTAATATCTCAACATGTATTTGAGTGTTTTAGAATATACTACATAATTGTTTTTAAAATTACAGATTTCTATAATAAAGTCGTTATAATAAAAAGCATCTATTGTTAGACAGTATATTAAACTGATGTACTTACTCTATGTATAATATCCTTTTTTTTTTTCACTTTAACACAACACAAACACACACATCGTTAATACTACATAAGTTTGAATTTTCGTTATATGATTAAAATAATTATTTCAGGAAAACATTTTTTATAAAGCACTTTCCGTTGTTATTCGATGTCAACATATTGCTGTTCTGTTGTATACTAAATTCATATATACCCCGCAACGGCTGTAACGATTATTAGGCGTTGTTTATATAAAAATCTGCATATACGGACGAGCAGACCTGGGCTTACACATTCTGTAAGACGGGACGATATATTCATCTGCTTATACAGCTATGTAAAACCTAAATGTGAAGCCATAAGATTTTCAAACTAGAGTTGAAATCTGTTCAAGAGATAGTATTATACGGAACCTACTTGTCTACACGGTTGATTGAATAATTATAAATAAAAAACCAGGTGCTCTATATTTTAGACGATTAAGTTTCATCTGAATTAATATTTGATTTTCGACAACACTACGTATATCCTTAGGTGACCAGAATTTCGCTCATACATTAGGCATCACTAGTTACGTTACATAAATTTGCGCTGATTCGCGATTTTTTCTAAAAGCCGTTTTGCCTCTGTAAGTTTTCGCTACAAAGATATTTAGCCTTTAGGATCTGAACCCTATTGATTTAAAAATAAAAAAAATACTTATTACCTACAAGCAATGGTGGTTATTTTTGAAAGGGAGTGGGGGTAATTTTTCAGTTAAAGGGACTGGGTAATTTCTTTCTAAAAATAGTAGGGGTAATTTTGATATACCTATTCTCTTATTGCTTGTTCGCTCAGTCAATTTTTTGTACAAGTTGAAGATGCACTCGCGGTTGGTAAGATTTATTTGCTTCACTATTTTTTCTGTCTATACTTTTTAAATTCAGACGTACTTAGAACGTATTATTGTAGACATTTTTCTGTAACGCTAATTACTCTAGGGATAATTCTTTATTGAACACAAAATTTTTTATAAATATAGGTACCATATGATGCTAATCTTTAGTAAGAATTTAGACATTTCGTCCATATGCATCAAACCAAACACCATATTCTACTCTAATGTCGAAAATTAGTATTCTAGACGCCAAGATGAATCATACCCTACCCTACCCATCAGGTATTTAAGTTGTTATGACGTATTTCAAGTTGGAAGAACATATCCATATACTTTAAATTCAAATACCGCTTAACCGGCGTTTATTATAGGCCTTTAGGTATATAAATGGAAATATGTATTTTTCAGAAATCAAAAGTATTACGAGTATAATGAATTTTTAAATAAGTTAATAACTGCCGGTACCTTTGATATGAGTTTGTTCGGAATTGATTGCCCAAATGATGGTGTTTTTACACAAATTAAATAGTTAATAATGAAATTAACCCGCTGTGAAGATTCACCGGACGCTGTATGAGTATTTTGAAAATAATGTGCTTATTTTGTTGTTTTATTAGCTGCACTCCGCCTATGTTTGTAATAACCATATCCCCCGCTTAACCGACGCTTATGATAAAAAATTCAATTACTTAAACTTTGTATAACGAATGTGCGACTTTATCATTTCCGTTAATCAATGCATGATATTTTTACCTCAAGTTATATTGCGTCACCAATTAATAGTTTTCCATTGTAAAATACTACCTCAAATGCAAATGACGTCACAACACCATTTTTGGATAATGCGCTACCGTTAGTTAATACATTTAATTAAAGTATAAATGTCTTACTAGTTGAAATAGCTCAAAGACTGGTTTCAGATTCAAATCACCGTTGTATTGCCGTTATTTAGCGTATGAAATTCAAACCAGAAGGGCTGTCACCCCCAGCTTTCTTGAGCTGTCGTCACACATTTCTTTACCAGAAGGCCATAAACACCAAATTCTAACACCAAAAATTAGTCGAGCCGATTCGCTTGATGCCATACGTATTTCAGCAGTTGTTATGACTTGTTTCTAGTTGAGGAACATATGCTTTAAATTCAAATATCAAACGCCAAAGCCCATTTTTTTCACACTCGGAATTAAAATTGGTAATCTAGACGTCAATACGATTATTTTGATACCATACATCAGGTATTTCAGAAGTAGTTATGATGTACGTATTTCTAGTTAAGGAACATATACTTTAAATTCGAATATCAAACGCTAAACACATAATTCCACTCTAATGTTGAAAATTAGTATTCTAGACGCCAAGACGATTCATTTGATACCATACATCAGATATTTTGGAAGTCCGGAAGTGGAGGCCGGAAGTTGTTATTTTATTGCTGATTCTAGCGTGTTTCTAGTTGAGGAACATATCTATATACTTTAAATTCAAATATCAAACGCCAAACACCTAATTCCACTCTAATGCTGAAAATTTAGTTAAATTAGTATTCTAGACGTCGAGACGATTAATTTGATACCCCACATCATGTATTTCAGAAGACCGGAAGTAGAGACCGGAAGTTGTTATTTTATGACGTATTTCGAGTTGAGGAACATATCTATATACTTTGAATTCAAATTCAAACGCTAAACACCTAATTCCACTCTAATGTTGAAAATTTTGTTATATTAGTATTCTAGACATCGAGACGATTCATTTGACCCCCCACATCAGGCATTTCAGAAGACCGGAAGTAGAGACCGGAAGTTGTTGTTTTATGACGTATTTCTAGTTAAGGAACATATACTTTAAATTCAAATATCAAACGCCAAACACCTAATTCCACTCTAATGTCGAAAATTTTGTTATATTAGTATTCTAGACGCCGAGACGATTAATTTGACCCCCCACATCAGGCATTTCAGAAGACCGGAAGTAGAGACCGGAAGTTGTTGTTTTATGACGTATTTCTAGTTAAGGAACATATCTATATACTTTAAATTCGAATATCAAGCCCCAAACACCTAATTCTACTCTAATGTTGAAAATTAGTATTCTATACGCTGAGACGATTCATTTGATACCATACATCAGATATTTCGGAAGACCGGAAGTTGTTATTTTATGACGTGTTTCTAGTTAAGGAACATATCTATATACTTTAAATTCAATTATCAAACGCCAAACACCTAATTCTACTCTAATGTTGAAAATTAGTATTCTATACGCTGAGACGATTCATTTGATACCATACATCAGGTATTTCAGAAGACCGGAAGTTGTTTTTTTTCTCATACCTGCTACATGTTTTTTTCTCTTCGTGCCGCCATGTTTTTTTCTCATCACGCTGCCATGTTTTTATTCTCATCACGCCGCCATGTTTTTTTTCTCTTCGTGCCGCCATGTTTTTTTCCATATCTACTACGCAGCCGTGTTCTTTCCCCATACCTACTGACCACCAATACCATTTTTTGCACATGACAGGTTCCTTGAGCGTAGAACATGCGGTTTAGTCTTCCAGCTAAGAGAGGGCGCCAGTATATTAATAAATAAATAAAATGCAAAGTTTTTTCTCATACCTATTGCGTATGTTTTTTCTTTTCAGTGACCACCGCCCATGTTTTTACCAATGCCGAAATTAGCCGTTCTATAATGATTTATTCACCAATATAAAGATACAGGTTATGTACATATATACACAATTACGCATCTTGTTTCCAAGTTACTCTGTAGCTAAACATGTAAGATGTTTGCCTACCAATCCATAGGTCGACGGTTCGAATCTCCCAGCACTCAACAACTTTTTTCAATACAAATATTTAAAATATGGGGCCCGAGGGTCCTCGAAATGGGGCCTCGAAATGGGGCCTCGAAATGGGGCCTCGAAAAAGGGGCCTCGAAAAAGGGCTTAAAATTTTTGAATTTCCCGCTCTCTAATGGTTGTGAATTTCCCGCTCTCTGATTGGCTGATGGTGAAAAGGGGGAGGGGCTAAAAGTGGAAGTGGAGGGGATGGGCTCAACCGCCTCCATACCTACTTTCTATTTTTATTAAACTATTGGATTTTTTGTTCTAAAATGAATCATTTATACATCATATGACTAATATAACCTAAAATGTTTATTTTTGTAAATTTATTTTTACTTTAATTATAATTTTGTAGCTGCAGCTTGGATCCATAATAACATTTAAAAACTCTCTAATAAGACAGTAGATATATAAAGTTTCAATATTGTACCTACGTAGATTATTAAAAATGAATTGCTATTTATAGGTTGGATTTCCAGTCAACAAAGAGCATCCTATTTCATTAGATTAGGACAATTAAAACTTCATTAGTAATGCACCGAACAAGATTTTAGATGATTGTACAGGAACCAAGCAGAAATTTTGATAAAAATTATAAAAATATTAAAAAATTTTAAAAAGTGCATATTTTTGAGGTTAGTTGTAAAGCCTGATTTTCATAGTCGCGAAATTGCGAAAAGCGAAATGCGAAACGTGTTGCTATTGGTTCATTTCACATTAAAATTTGGAATTGACCAATAGCAACACGTCTCGCATTTCGCTTTTCGCAATTTCGCGACTATAAAAATAAATTAATGTTTTTTTTTATATAATTATGTTTGTTATTGACAGTTTATAATTTATAATGACGAAGTGTGAAAAAATTATAACCAAAGTACAAAAAGATATTGATATAAAACATTTCAGTTTTCCGAAGAACGAAGATTTGGCAAAACAGCTTGGCTACAGAAAAGATAAAATAAATTTGAAGAATGGCAAGTGGAGGAACATATGTATATAATGTATTTCCAACCTAGTTTTTAGTGATCTGGATGTTCACCTAAAAATGTCAAATCACAAATATAGACCATCATAGGCAAAGAGTAAATGATCATAGGATTAACATAACCTCCAATTTTTAGTTTTTGTAAATTTATGTTCAACTTTTATTATAATTATGTAGTTTCAGCTTGGATCCTTAATAACATTTAAAAACTCTCACAGACAGTAGATATATAAAGTTTCAATATTGTAGATTATTTAAAATAGACTGCTAATAATTATAGGTTGAATTTCCAGTCATCAAAAAATATCGTATTTCATTAGATTAGGAAAATTAAAATTTCATTAGTTAATGCACCGAACAAGATTTTAGTTGATAGTATAGGTCAGGAACCAATCAGAAATTTTAATAAAAATGACATAATATTCAAAAATGTTAAAAAGTGCATATTTTTTAGGTTAGTTGTGATGTCGCGTGCACGACACACCAGTCCAGAACGTCCCGAACTAAAAGTTACAACTTCCCACTGTAAAGTCTGTCTGGTGAGAGATTGCAGTGGTGGAAGGGACGACAAAAGCGCGCGCTTTGATCTTATTGGTTACAGAGTCGGGTAGGTTTACAATGGCGTTTACGAATACGAGTTGACAGGTCATTGAAGTTTGCGTGTATCGACTGTCAAACTTGTGACTATTAAGTAATAAATGTGTATTATCCTAAATTTAACATTACGAATTACCATTTACAAATAATATAAAAGGTATTGTAGTATTCCCTTCAACTTTTAGCAAATAGATGAGTAATAAATTCAATAGTAACCCCTCAACAATGGCGCAGCACGTAGAAGTTGAAACTGTGGCAGTTAAAATAATTTGAATTTCATTGCCACGTTTTATAAAATATTTTGAGATGAGTAAATCGCTCTCCGCCCAAACCACGCCCACCACTGCAATCTCTCATCAGACAGAGTATAGTTTTAAAATAAATATCACTTTGACAACAACTATCAAACGTAAAAATCCCGAGTGTACATGTTTGTACACCGAACAAAATAGTTTTTAAAGTTCTAGCAATTCGAGTTCAGTTTATATAATTCGCTGACTTTAGTCCAGGACGTTCTGAACTGGGTCACCAAACACAGCTATTAGGGCAATGCATAATTTCTGTGGCTGTGGTTTTACCCTGATGCCAATGAACTGCTACACCACCACACCAGGGCAATGCATATTTTTCTCGAGCTTGACGTCACATCCGGCTGCGCAATGTATAATGTATCGTGAAATGTATATTTAAATGATATTTTAAATTCATAAAAACAAAAGTCATGGAAACTGACTAGTACGTAAGTTACTCACAAGTTGGCAGCACATACTTACAAGTTAGGTGGAATAACTATATGCTATTCACATTTTATTTACATGAGGGGAGGCTTTGGAAAATCTGAATTCTGTTGGTATGAATGACTGTTTTAATTATTGAGGTTATGTTGAAAAGTCAAAAACATAACCTCAAATTCAAATTGGTTCTACATAGTTGCCAGTGTGAGACCCTAAAGAAAGCACAGCAATGTTATCAATAAAAAATTTGGCAATTCAGCCAAAAATAAATGACAGTGACGATCAATAAAATCTGACACTTCCATATTTTGTCAATAGTAGACAACCCTGAGACAACCTAAGAAAAACATATCATAGCCTCCCCTCATGTAAATAAAATGTGAATAGCATATATATTACTTTATAAACAATGATATTAGTATATTTGTATAATTTGACACTTGGTTATTTTCTTATATCATTTGACATTTGACACTATTTTTTAATTTACGGTTGATTTTTATATGTCAAACAACTGTCAAAAGGTATAATAACAGTTTGTGATTGGTTCGTAATAAGTTTCCGGTACTTTACCGGCTCTGATACCGTAATGTCTCATTTTCCGGCTGCATATGAATACTGTACTGATGTACTTTCCGGACGGAATGAAATAAAAATTTTTATTCACAATCATATATGTAATGCTTCAATTGCCAGCTTATAAAAAGTTGGGAGGCAGGCGTTTGTTCACTCTTCTTTTCCCAGCTAGCCAGCTAGCCGGTAAAGTAACTTTACCGGCTAGTTAAACGTCACTTTTCCGGCAAGTTAAACGTCACACTTTGCGGCAGCATATCGTCTGGTTGTCTTTTGTGCAGCAGCTTTAAAATTTGGTGAAGTACACTCTCTAAGTCACAAATGATCAGAATCAAACATTTTGTTGTAGAATTTTGAGCGAATTTAACAGAAATTATTGATAATAAATACTTGTGGAAATAACCTAATTTATTTGACAGAAGAACCTTAATGCTCGTTACCTAGCAACGCTCAACTATTATCACTGCAGCCTACCTACTTATTTTGCATAATTTCCTAATTCTCATTCACTATCTATTCAATTAAATAAAAAAATCGTATGCTGATATTATGTTATTATACAATGATTGTGAATAAAATAGTATACATACCTCGCTGGTCGTTTTCATTACAGCCTCGCGTTTACATCTGACCTCGGCGCTACGCGCCTCTGTCAGATATCAACCCTCGGCTGTAATGAAGCACCTCCCAGCTCGGTATGTAATGTACTATTACGTTTTGTAAACTGAGAGTGGGAAATATATTTATTTTCTCAAAAAAACAACGAAATGTTTATAAAAAAAAGTGGAAAATGGATGTTTTACAAACAAAGTGGATACATACAACATGAACTAGGTACAAGAAATAAAATAGGTACAAACAAAACAGTTTTCATAATCAGTTTTTCTTTTTGGCAAATGTTCAAATGTCACATGATATGGACACGAGACGACACGACGGCGGTGCCGGAATAAATACTAAGAAAAGGTATAAACGCAACGCAATAGCGCATTTCTAAGCTAACTAGGTCGGGCAGTGAGCACGTTATGGGGTGCCATGCAGTCGAGACCGAGACACATACAGGGTGTTTCAGTTTTTTCGTTCATAACTTCTGTAAACGATAGAACATAACAAAATAATAGGAGTCTTTCCTATAACATTTTTCTCTAAAACGTTTCGTTTTCAAGATCCTACAGGGTGTTAAACTTTTAAAAAATTATTACTCTTTATTCATTATTTCCTAAACAAATAAAGATTTTTTATTCAAACTTTGTACACTTTAGACATAATAAAAGACCAATTTTTTGACTTGCAAAAAGTTTTTCAGAGAAAAGCAGTGGCACAGTTATGAGGTTCAGTCCGTATTTGAACCCCCTAAACTTCTACGCCAATGATCAGAAATTATATTTCTATAGAAATTTTAAAACTTTGATGTATTTCCTATAAAAAAGTACTCCTTGTGAAATTCATTGGGAGACTTTCTATTCGAGATATTTAGATTATTTCTGATCAGGGGTATCCTATGCACTTTCTATTGACAGGCTATTTGCTAAACAAATTAAAGAATTATTACATATTTATTTAAAATGATAAATAATTAATAATCTACAATAAATGCTCAAAATGATATGCATTTTCTTTATGTTTATGTTGTGAATAACTGTCAATGATTTAACGCCTACTTAATCCTGTCATTTTCAACCAAGATGTAATTCATTAATATACCCCTGATTAGTAAGAATCTAAATATCTCGAACAGAAAGCCTCCTAGCGACTTTTATCAGGAATACTTTTTTATGGGAAATACATCGAAGTTTTACAATTTGTATAAAAATATAATTCCTGATCATTGGCGTAGAAGTTCAGGGGGTTTAAATACGGACAGAACCCCATAACTACGCCACTGCTTTTGTAAGAAAAACTCTTGGAACGTAAAAAAATTGGTCTTTTATTATGACTAAAGTGTACAAAATTGAAATAAAAAATCTTTATTTGTTTAGGAGATAATGAATAAATAGTAATAATTTTTTAAAAGTTTAACGCCCTGTATCTTGAAAACGAAACGTTTTAGAGACAAATGTTATAGGAAAGACTCCTATTATTTTGATATGTTCTATCGTTTACAGAAGTTATGAACGAAAAAACTGAAACACCCTGTATACTGACGTAAAGAGAATGTAAAATATCTACCGGTCAAACCTTATAAATTGATCAAGGCTTGTAGACTTTTACCAGCCTTGATAATAGGGTTATTTCATGTTAAAGAAAAACTTAAAAATACCTATCAATATGGATAGTAGAATATGCAAGAATAATGTATTGGTAAATACCATGTCTTTATTATTTGTTAATTATTCATAAATCAATAAAAAGTATCGTCAATAATTTCAAATTTTATTAACTTCTGACGTCACGGTTTAGAACTAAATCTAGGAAGATTTGTTTTTGTTAAGAGTCTAGAGTCATTTGACACTTTTGACAGTTTGCTTTAGTTTGTGTTAGTTCATCATTTTTTACTATTATGAAGCCTAAATTTCGTTAAAGCTAGCAGTGAAAATTTACCTGAAGTGAACTACGTTATGATTCAGGAATTCTTTGCGAAAAATATGGACTATTTCAGTGTCGAGTTTAAGAGCGTGAAAAATGTGAGGTTAGTTTTCTTGAGATATTTCATCTACGCTATACTGCGCATGCGTAAACATTTACGTCACGACTGTTGGCGGGAGCTTAATATTTTCAAATTACAAACCGAGTTTAAAAATACGTAGGCGCAAAAAAAAGACTTTTTTTCCAAATATACAGTATTTTTAAGTGTTCCTGATTGTAAATTTAACATAAATATAAATTGTGAAATAACCCCATTATTGATAACATGCTGAGGACGTGGCGTGTGTGAAACATAAAGTGAAATATCATTCATAATGACGCCGCATCCTCTCCGGAACGTTCTGTGTTTACGACATCTATAAACTACATGTTAATATATTATTTATTATGTCATATCCATATTTATTTTATATCTATATTTGTTTTATTGTATATTTTATTATTTCCCCTTTATATTTATATTTACATTTATGTGTCAATTTGACTTATATTTATTTATGTACAAACTACTGACTTGTGTAAATACTTCTGTATAATGCACCAATAAATACTTACTTACTTACTTACTTAAGTAGACTTATCGAGATTTATCACAAAATACGCAAGTTTTGTAATGTTGCGCACAATTTAAGTTTTGATTTTCAGTTTTGACTATTTGACTAGAGCGCGCAATTAAAAAGAATTTCAAACAAATGAAAAAACAATAATAAATTACTTATTGAGCGAAAATTGTAAGAGAAAATGAAACATTTAAGAAATATTATTGAGTTTAATAACAAAATAGTTAATTGTTTATTTTCTGCGTTTTAATTTTTGTTATTCAAAAAAAAATAAAAAATTAAAACAATCATAATATTGTATGTTTTTTCACATAATTTTTTTTTCACCAACATAGTAGGTACACGTACTAAAAAATTCAAAATGCGTCAAAAATTAGTAGGACCTAAAGGTACGTTCAAATTTATTACAATAAGATTATGAACAACTTATCATAATTTATTTCGACATCTCTAACGCAATGCTAATAGCTATTAACATATCTAGGAATGTTATGACTATCATAACTGCCGCAGATGTCGGTTTGAAATCCGAGCTCGTAGAGCGAGGATTTTAAGACATCTAAGGCTGTTATGATTCATAAAAACCGTGATTTGTTCAATAGTTTATCGGTTTCAGAAAATAAAGACATTATTAATAGATATTACCTTTTGATATTCTCTTATTAATAACGTTTTCATTTCATTAGTTGGTCAAGTCTGTATGGGTTGATTTGTCGCCATGGTTACAGTTATATTTTGTTTGTTTTTATTTGTTACCTTTTTTCATATTACTTAAATGTTTACATTTTTAATGTCACAACGGCTACATAAAAATGGATCTTGGATTGCCTGAAAATACATTTCAGTTGGATTTCAGTATTTAATTATTATTGTTTGGAGTTTTCTGTCTGTTTGTATTAATAAATAGCCCTTTCATTATTTATTATTTCATCTGTTGACAGTTATTGACAGATCTGTATTGTAATATTACCGTACAAGCAATAAATATAACTGTACAACTTTAGTTATGACTTATACATATCTTTATCGGTTTCAGGATATTAATCTTTTGTTTACATATGCAAAAGTAGGCTGGTAAATAATTTAAACCGACATCTGCGGCAGTTATGATAGTCATAACATTCCTAGATATATTAATAGCTAAAAACTGGTTCTACTCACAATTTCGCAGTTGGCTGGGGGCTGAGTTTATAAATATTATAATATAACCAACTTACGAGTGAGTACATTTGTGCCTCAGAAGATAAAAATCAAGATCAAGATATAAAACTGTGCCAAAAATTATAATCTCTATTCTTAAAACATAAAATAATTATTTATACCTTTCCTATTATTGTAGCCATATTCTTACAAAATTATCTTTCTGATTTTTAACCTCCCGACTACTTGTCACAACTCACAAAACACAATACCTTTACAGCGCGATTACTTTAAGGTTACTTATCAATATTGTGATTAACATTTAAATATATACAAAACAAGTTTTCTAGAACAAGTTTAAAATGTTTTAATTATACAAGTCACAAACCTGAAAGAAACTAGGATATTACGAAATCGTAGGTATTATTTATTTGTAATTTTACAAACATACTAGGTACACTACCTACATAGGTACCTACCTAATTCGATTGCAACAGAACAGAGACCAATATCCTGTTAATATTTTGTTAACTGCAATAAAACTTTAGTTGGAAATGCATTATGCTCACTTTATCTAATTCTGACAAGAATACAATCCGAGGGAATCCCTAAAATTAATTATAGGTAGGTAGTATTCTTTATAAATTGTGGTAGTTGCATATTCACACTGCAGTGCAATGAATTGAATTTTGCTTATGCAGGCTTTCTTCCAGGACTGAAATTACACGTTTATTACTACCTATGGCTAAAATATTATTCCAAAGTTGAGGAGAAGTCAATTCAAAGGCTTCATCGTTTGTCGTTTATTGATTATTTTATTTGACGAATAGAATTTAACTTTACAGCAGACCAGCTAAATAGTAATAAGGCATTGGCATTATGAATGGCCCTAGACATTGATAATGTACTATCGCGGCCGAAAAAAATCGATTATTTATCAAGTAGTATGTTTTTTCGAAAAATTTTCCTTTGTAAATGGGAGTTTTTACATCAGTTATGTCAATTAAATTATTTTGACAAGAAATAATTGGTGGGGTCGTATTTATTAAAAAGAAAAACTAATAAGAAATAAGTTGTTAATATTTTTTAATTATTTTAATTAAGAAAACAATTTTAATTATTTTAATTAAGAAAACAATTAATTAGTATGGTTTTGAGAGAAGCAGAAAAAGGCTACATCATCGCCAAATAATATAAATTAAACCCGTGACATTTAAATGGTATATACCATTAGGATACTTATAGGTTTGGATAGGTATTGCCATAAACAAAAGCACATATTGAAACCAATACCATCCCATATATATTTTTTTTTATTGGTTCCAAATGGGTCTTTGCAATAGGGAACTTGGAGAAGGGTGGACTTAACAACGCATATACTCCAGGAAACGTAGGCTCAAGGTGGAAAACTATATAGGATTTGATTTTTATTTTTTTTTATACTGGTCTAGGGATGCTCAATTTGGGTCTGAGTTTGTGGGACACAGCTGTCCCCGGAACATCCCCATCCACCCCCCCAAAGGGCTTTTTTTTTGCTTTTTACTTTATATCGAGCTTCCGGTGCATGCTATCGCAAAAGTACCTATATTGAAAATTAAAGAGGAATAAACAGTGTACAATATGAGCCATGTTTGGTTGTTCTACGTCAAACCGTTTCTTTGCACGGGCACCTCAAAGTTGGCCCTCCCTTTGAAATAGACACTTCGTAATTTTTTTATTGTGGCTCACAGACAATACTAATTAAAAATAAAACATATGGCAGTTTATAACCGATAAATACCTGATTTTTTGGTATATATCTGTTTTTTCTGACATTGCTCTTTTTCGAGATACAGGGTCGTCCATCCTAAAATTCACTCCATCGTATCACCGGGGTTGTTCATATAGGATAGTTCAAAATTTATGGTATTATAGACTTCAACGTGCTGTTTGAAAATACGTATCAGACGACCAGATTTTTTCGCCGGAACTACCCCTTAACCTAAAAAAAGCGTTTTTAGGTTAGGTTTTTCTTTAATATTCGCTCTTCAGGGCACTCTATGAGAAATCGTCACGTATTGTTGTATACTCGCTTATATGGTTTATGTATAGGTTTCATAATTATTTTTTTTTACAACACCCTGTATTCGAAATTTTTTTTTTAATAGAGGGTTCTAAAAAAAATATTTTTTTAACGTTTTCTAATACGCATATGTTTTTACTATATGCCATCTACTTTGTATATCTCTATATGGTTTGTTAATTAGACTACCCCTTCACCCCAAAATCGATACCGCGGCGTAACAGTTTATCAGAAAATTACATTATTCATGTTATGCACATATTCTATACGCATGTATGTATTGCAAACGTTTTCCTCAAATATTTTCTCTGAGGGTTATTAAAAACAAATATTCTTTTACCGCCTTTTAATACGCATATATTATGTAGCTACTATGTACAGTATTCTTCTGTTCTAAGTGTATTTACGACAGAAATACATTGACAATGAGTAAACACCACCTGAGAGGAAGAGTATTTGGCGAGTTTTTTTTAATTGTAGTATCCCCATTAGGGCTACCCCACAGCGATAAATCGTCCCCGTTAATAAAACTTGCGTCGCTTAATTCCGGAAGGACCCGGTTGCGCTACGTCCTCTTCGAAATCAATGTCAAGTTCGTCCGCACCTTCTGTAATGTCCGCATAGCCGATCAGTTGTTCATCGTCGTAGTCCTCTTCCACATTAATTTCGTTTTTAGGATGTTCGTACAGCCTTCGTTGCAATTTGTGCAAATACTTGAGCAGTTTAAGCCTGCTTTACGCCACCCGCACGCGCGGCGACAGTCCTTCTTGTGTATACACTACAGTCACAAGCTCCTGAAAAATTACTGAGGCTTATTTCCTGCAAATGCAAGGACTGTCGCCGCGTGTGCGGGTGTCGTAAAGCAGGCTTAAACTGCTCAAGTATTTGCACAAATTGCAACGAAGGCTGTAAGAACATGCTAGAAATCGAAATTAATGTGGAAGAGGACTACGACGATGAACAACTTTACTGATCGGCTATGCGGACGTTACAGAAGATGCGGACGAACTTGACATTGATTTCGAAGAGGACGTAGCGCAACCGGGTCCTTCCGGAATTAAGCGACGCAAGTTTTATTAACGGGGACGATTTATCGCTGTGGGGTAGCCCTAATGGGGATACTACAATTAAAAAAAACTCGCCAAATACTCTTCCTCTCAGGTGGTGTTTACTCATTGTCAATGTATTTCTGTCGTAAATACACTTAGAACAGAAGAATACTGTACATAGTAGCTACATAATATATGCGTATTAAAAGGCGGTAAAAGAATATTTGTTTTTAATAACCCTCAGAGAAAATATTTGAGGAAAACGTTTGCAATACATACATGCGTATAGAATATGTGCATAACATGAATAATGTAATTTTCTGATAAACCGTTACGCCGCGGTATCGATTTTGGGGTGAAGGGGTAGTCTAATTAACAAACCATATAGAGATATACAAAGTAGATGGCATATAGTAAAAACATATGCGTATTAGAAAACGTTAAAAAAATATTTTTTTTAGAACCCTCTATAAAAAAAAAATTTCGAATACAGGGTGTTGTAAAAAAAAATAATTATGAAACCTATACATAAACCATATAAGCGAGTATACAACAATACGTGACGATTTCTCATAGAGTGCCCTGAAGAGCGAATATTAAAGAAAAACCTAACCTAAAAACGCTTTTTTTAGGTTAAGGGGTAGTTCCGGCGAAAAAATCTGGTCGTCTGATACGTATTTTCAAACAGCACGTTGAAGTCTATAATACCATAAATTTTGAACTATCCTATATGAACAACCCCGGTGATACGATGGAGTGAATTTTAGGATGGACGATCCTGTATCTCGAAAAAGAGCAATGTCAGAAAAAACAGATATATACCAAAAAATCAGGTATTTATCGGTTATAAACTGCCATATGTTTTATTTTTAATTAGTATTGTCTGTGAGCCACAATAAAAAAATTACGAAGTGTCTATTTCAAAGGGAGGGCCAACTTTGAGGTGCCCGTGCAAAGAAACGGTTTGACGTAGTACAACCAAACATGGCTCATATTGTACACTGTTTATTCCTCTTTAATTTTCAATATAGGTACTTTTTTGATAGCATGCACCGGAAGCTCGATATAAAGCAAAAAGCAAAAAAAAAGCCCTTTGGGGGGGTGGATGGGGATGTTCCGGGGACAGCTGTGTCCCACAAACTCAGACCCAAATTGAGCATCCCTAGACCAGTATAAAAAAAATAAAAATCAAATCCTATATAGTTTTCCACCTTGAGCCTACGTTTCCTGGAGTAATAGGTAGCAAGTGAAATTAATTGCAGCAAAAGCACGATTCAAAAACTAAACAAAAAGACAGAATACCTTCCGCTATTATCTGTTTTGTGCAAATATTGTTCATCAAACTTTATGACCCTTGGGACAACTCGCAGTTGACCATTGTAGCAGGACCGAGATATATTTTCGTCGGAATAGACCACTCGCTCCCAGGAACGATCGTTTTCATTATTCAAAGTATTTGCAAACTGCATTCTTGCCTCTTTATTAACATCTATTAGTCGGGGCTTTTTAGCACTGGCACAGTTAAATAGACCTTGCTCTCGCAACCGTTTTCTTGCTGTCCTAACAGACGCTGGCAAGTTGGTTTGCTCTTTGGCTTTAATAGAATTAGAGGTAAATGTTGAGATAACGGAATCTCCGATTTTCGGGATTTTTTTGCTTTTAACATACGTAGTTTTGTCTCCTGAACAATAAATTCTAAAAAACAGTTTTCGTCAACAGTTTTCGAGATATTTGGCCCCAAAGTCTCTGAAAGTCGTATTTCTCCACTGCCATAATCACTTTTTTCACCAAATTTTTCATTTTATGCTTATGAACACCTCTAATACAGACTTATTTAAACACTTTTAAATAGTTTCAACACATTTATTCCAATCAATAACTATTTTTTGAACCTTCTTATAAAAGCCATGAAAACATAACCTAAAATTTCAAACAACACCAAGATCATTCGAGGTTATGATAGTGCCGTAAGATCTAGGGTACGGTATAAAACGAATATGTTCCTTCTTTGATATAAAAATATATTTTTATATCAAAGAAGGAACATATTCGTTTTATTCGCGGAACTTGTAATGTTTGAAATCTAGAATACGCATAAAACTAATATGTTCCTTCTTTGAGATAAAACGATAAAAAGATACTGCACCCGCCCGCCCGGGGGCGGGGACATATTCGTTTTATACCGTACCCTAGATCTTACGGCACTATCATAACCTCGAATGATCTTGGTGTTGTTTGAAATTTTAGGTTGTTTTCATGGCTTTTATAAGAAGGTTCAAAAAATAGTTATTGATTGGAATAAATGTGTTGAAACTATTTAAAAGTGTTTAAATAAGTCTGTATAAGAGGTGTTCATAAGCATAAAATGAAAAATTTGGTGAAAAAAGTGATTATGGCAGTGGAGAAATACGACTTTCAGAGACTTTGGGGCCAAATATTTCGAAAACTGTTGACGAGCGGCGATTTTTTTTTAGAATTTATTGTTCGGGAGACAAAACTACGTATGTTAAAAGCAAAAAAATTCCGTTATCTCAACATTTACCGAATTAGAAAATGGGTTTAAATTCACATAGTTAAACAGGGTATTGTCGTTTTCTAGAGTACTCTTTCCAGAACCCACTGCCCTGCTCAGATCATGAGGTTCTTCTATCCACTTTTTGTTTAGTTTTTGAATCGTGCTTATTTCACTTGCTATGCGTTGTTGAGACCCACGGTGTATTGAGTAGAACGGTGGCAGCATTGCTTTGACAGAAATGTGTGCTGACGTAATTGCATACCCTGACTTTTGACACGGTTGTATCGTAAAACGGTTTCTCAGTTTCTGTTGGTGTCTGTAGCTTATATTTGTTGTTTTATTCGTTTAATAGTTGCTTTTGTTGATTTATATTGTTTATTTGTATTCATTAACTTTCGTTTTCTAGTGTATTAATTGTGTTCTTGTTTATTTACTTCTGTTAAATCGTGCAAAAATTTGAACGGTGTGTTTAAACATGCCTGGAAAGCGTTGTGCTGTTGCTGTTTGCAATAATAGTTGGAAAAGTATTAAGAAGCAAGGAATAAAAATCTCTTTCCACCGTTTCCCAAAGAATTACAAGAGATAAAAGATTTGGGTCAATGCTTGTCGCAGAACGGAAGACTGGAATCCGAATACTGGCTATGTCTGCAGTGTACATTTTTCAGAAGATGCCTGGAAATAATTTACGTTCCTCATTGATGCCAAAATACCTACTTCCTGCTGTTAGAAAACTTAAAGAAACTGGTATATTATTGGTTATATTTTAATATTCAGTACAGTTAGGTACCATGTTTTTTTTGTACCTATTTTTAGCTGTTCCTAAATTTTTTCTAAAGAAAGATGATATTAGGAATCAGTCAAGTTTAGAGGTCACTCGACAGAAGCGCTTTGAAAAAAGACAGAATAAAAAAATTGTTGAGGAACTATTATTGATTAAGAATAATAATGAACTCCCAATCGATACGGCGAGGAGGAGAAATCTTTAGTATCAAAATTTAGCAAAATTGCCTTGGAAAATACTGACTTGAAGGAAACAATTCTAGGAATGCAACAAGTAATTGATTCACAGCAAGACAAAATTGCGTGCTTGAAAAGAATTTTAAAAGAAACGCTGAAAATCAGATCCCAGTGACTAAATTAGAAGGGATTTTTAGTAAAACTCAACTACAATTAATAAATAATACAAAAGTCAAGGTGCGTTGGTCTGCTGATGATATTTCGAAAGCGTTTTCAATAAGATATTTGAGCAAAAGGTGCTATATTTTTATAAGAAATAAACTAAATTTTCCTCTTCCTCATGTAGTAACTCTGCAGAAATGGGCATCCAAATTAAATTTATTATCATATTATTGTTTTTGTTATTAAATTAGGTACCTATTTAAATAAATACATTTTATTAATACTATCATGCATTTCATTTATTATATTTGTAGATCATCCACAGTTCAGGTTTTTTTCTAGAAATTATATTATATATTTTATTCTTTTTTAAAATCTACCTTAAGAAGTGATAAATTAAGTTGAATAGGTACAAGTCCGAGGTAAAAGAAAGATACATAGAACACGCTTGTTCTATGAAACATATATGCTAAAAAAGAATTATTTAGCTTGAAACCTAAGCTACTAAATTTTATTTTGTTTACATTTTTATAAAAACAGAATCTTAGATATATTATTATATATATATTCACATATATATTAAATATAAGTTATAGAGACAAGAAGATGCATAACCGCCAGTACAGCGACACCAATTCCGCGTAGTCAGATAAGCCAGTCAGCACTGTCATCAGTTCGAGAACCTCACAATGTATTTTTTATAATTCAGTCTGTATTAGATCTTCAGCTTGTAATTATCGTTCTTATTAAAAATAAACTTTTGTTAATTATTTTTAAAAAGGGTTTTTCGGCAATCGAATTTATTAGTGGCGCAGTCGGTAGGATAGTCAAACGGTGTTAAGGAACATAATATCGGTTCGTTTTAACGATTTATTGACTATCGACAATTTTAGACATTTTTCGTAACCGCGGGACGTGAGTTGCAAAAACTGTCCTAAGTGTTTAGTGTCCAGCTAGGCGAAAGGGATTAGTAGCCTAGTGAGAAACAAGTTCTGAAAGGATATCAGTGCTCTCTGTTCGGACCAAATCACATGGAATTTTTAATGATATTGCTGTAAGTACATCTATGTCTTATAGAGGCCCTTCTGATCAATATAATTCTGAAAGTTCTGAAGACTCTGATTCAGGCTCACTTTTCTTGAATCACACAAGAAACCAATCACACTTTAGATCGTTAATCAATTCTAATATAAATAATTTTAACTTGTCAAAAAACAAAATCGAAATGCCAGAGACATCTAAAACTTTAAACGTTGGAAACGTACCTGGCGCGGAAGCATTTCCAGTGTTAAAACATGACTATTTAGGTATGATCCCTGAATTTGAGGGACAAACCGAGCTCTTGCCCCGATTTATAGAAATAAGTGAAAAACTAGTAAATAAATTCTATAACACAGTCGATGTAACGGACTTTCAGAATGAATATCTGATGTCTAGTATCTTATCAAAAATTAAAGGTGAAGCTGCTGTTAATATTTCATCCTGTATAATTAATAATTGGAATGACTTAAAGCTCGCACTTCTCAATGCTTATGCGGATAAAAGGGATATTTATACGCTTAACTTAGAAATGACCGAGTGCAAACAAGAAAACGAATCCCCATTTGAATTTTATACTCGTATACAACAACTATTAAATTTGCAAACATCTTATATCACGACACATAGTCAAGGCGCTGAAAGTGTAATATTAATAACCTATCATAGAAATTTAGCATTAAGAGTTTTACTTAGAGGTCTCAAAGATCCGTTAGGCTCTCTGATGCGAACCAAAAACCCCTCTGATCTAAACAGCGCATTAAGCATGTTAACTAATGATTTTCAAATAGAAACTGCTCGTAACAAATCACCCAAAATAAAAATATCAAATAATAAACCAACAAATTTTCAAAATAGGTCCTTTAAAACTAACTATCAACCGCAATTACAACTAACAAACTTTCCACATAACCCCCAAATAATACAAAGGTCAACACATTATAACCAAAATGCTGGTCCATCCACAAACCAAAACGTTTTTAGGCCTAACCAAGCAAAAAGTTTAGCGAAGCCAGTGCCAATGAGTGTGTCAACAACTAACACTTATAGGCCCGGCCAAACCTCTCAAATTCAAAACCGGAATTATCGTCCTAATCAATACCAAATCAGAAATAATAATAATGTTCGACCAAATTATGTGGTCGAAGAGCTATTTAATATTGACGATCAACCAACAGTTGAACTTCCTGATGAAGATTCTTACGATGATAATTCTGAAAATGCGCAAAATGAGTTTTTTCACGAGAAAGCCTCGGACTACGAATATGTGGATCCGGACAACAACGACCCCCAAATTTCGAATTAATGAACATGAATTATAACGAAAGCAAGCTTCCTTTTATAATCTTCACTGAAAATAATTTAAAGGTTTTAATCGACACAGGCAGCACAAAATCATTTGTTAAACCTGAGGTCGCACATAAATATTTCAAAAATTTCATAAAAAATGATCCGTTCAAAATTTCTACTGCACATGGTACCTCAGTTGAAAATTACAGTACTTATATACCTTGTTCAAAAACTTTTAATACAAAAAACATTTCTTTAAAATTTTATTTGTTTCATTTTCATAATTATTTTGACTGTTTATTAGGCATTGATAATTTAAAACTTTTAAAGGCTAATGTTATCCTAGATAAAAATCTGCTGGTAACGCCTAACAGCCAAACAAAAATTCTCTATTATGAAACACCAAATGTTAACTTAAATAACATCATAGTACAACCTAGATGCGAACAAATAATTAAAATCAATATTAAAAATATAGAAGAAGGTGATGTTATAATTCCGTACGCAAAAGTTTCGGACTTAGAGATACCAGAATGTCTCGCTTATGTAAAAAACTTCGAAGCCATTTGTACAGTTCTGAATCCATCGGATTCTCCAAAATCTCTCAAAATCACTGAACCAATCGAGGTAATTGACTTCGATCAATACGACACAAAAATTAGTACCCATTCTAACTTAAACCATTACTATACGGAAAAATATAAGTTTGATATTTCTAATGTCAGAACTGAACATATGAATTCCGAAGAACGCGATACGATATTAACTCTCGTTAAAGAATATTCCGATATCTTCCATGTTGACGGAAACCAACTGACATTTACTAGTAAAATAAAACATGACATAAAGACCACAGACGAAATACCCGTCTATACTAAATCTTACAGATACCCCGAAGTGCATAAAACCGAAGTACAAAAACAAATTAAAACCATGCTGGACCAAAAAATAATTCAACCGTCTTGTTCGCCGTGGTCCTCGCCTATTTGGGTCGTCCCAAAGAAAATCGACGCGTCGGGCAAAAGAAAGTGGCGAATTGTGGTGGACTACCGGAAGTTAAACGATAAAACAGTAGGTGACCGGTACCCTCTGCCTAACATTACCGATCTCTTGGATAAACTAGGGCGTTGCCAATATTTTTCAACACTAGACCTGGCGTCCGGTTTTCATCAAATCGAGATGGCTAAAGAAGACATTGCCAAAACAGCATTCAACACCGAGCAAGGGCACTACGAATATCTTCGTATGCCTTTCGGTTTAAAAAACGCCCCAGCAACATTCCAAAGGGTAATGGATAATATTTTAAGGGGTATACAAAACGAGAGGTGCCTTGTGTACCTCGATGACATAATAATCTTCTCGACAAGTTTACAAGAGCATATCAGTAGACTCCGAGAAGTATTTGACCGACTAAGAGCAGCCAATTTCAAAATTCAATTAGATAAGTCGGAGTTCCTCCGAAAGGAAGTGGCTTATTTAGGTCATGTGGTAACCCCTGACGGAATAAAGCCAAATCCCGACAAAATCAGGGCCATTCAAAAATATCCAATACCTGGAAACCCCAAACAAATTAAAGGGTTCCTTGGCCTACTGGGTTACTATCGCAAGTTTATTAAGGACTTTGCGAAGGTGACCAAGCCATTAACTAAATGTTTAAAAAAAGATGCTATCATTAATATTAAAGACCCAGATTATATCAGCTGCTTTGAGTTATGTAAAAATCTCCTAACTAATGAACCCATACTACAGTATCCTAATTTTGCGGAACCATTTATATTGACAACAGATGCGAGTAATGTAGCTCTCGGCGCGGTACTCTCTCAGGGCAAAATAGGTGCCGACCTACCGGTGGCATATGCTAGTAGGACATTGAGTGACTCCGAAACTAATTATTCTACCATAGAGAAAGAACTTTTGGCCATAGTTTGGGCAACCAAATACTTCAGGCCATACCTCTTTGGGAGGAAATTTAAGATAGTTACGGACCACAAGCCATTACAGTGGCTATTTTCACTAAAAGAGCCAAACTCTAAACTAGTTAGGTGGCGCCTAAAACTAGAGGAGTTTGAATACGAAATTGTGTATAAAAAAGGTACGTTAAATAAAAACGCGGACGCTCTTTCCCGGATAGAACTTAATATGAACGAAGCCAAAGCATCCGAAGCACCAATTTTTGCATTTATAAAAGAATTCAACGAATCACTAGAACCTAATCGCGAAAGTAATGTATCGATCGTTGCCGAAGCGGGCGACTTAGACAATCATGAAAATGCTGAAGAAGATGACGCTACTGTTCACTCGAACATCGAAAATCCGATCGTTGCCGTCCCTATCGTCGATTGTCCCGTGAACTACGGAAAAAACCAAATAATAATCTCCCTCGTTAATTTCGCACCAGCACAGCCCTCCGTTATCAAATTGCACAAAACAAAACAACGCATACTCGTTCAACTTTCCAAAAATAATTTAGAACAAGACATTATCAAATTTGTTAAAGAAATGGTGGCCCCTAAGGTAAAATATTACATATATTTCGAAGATCCAATATACGAAGAGTTTAGCGCGGTCCTTCAAAAATACTTTAAAAACTCTTTAATTCAAATAGTCAGATGTACGCGAAAATTAATTGACGTCACAACCGATGATGAAATCAATCAAATCATTCAAAACCATCATGAAGGGAAAACCAATCATCGAGGAATAGACGAAACGGAAAAACGAATTAAAAATAATTATTACTGGCCAAACCTACAAAAATCTATCCAAAATTATATTAACAATTGCGAAATATGTCAGGTAACTAAATATGATCGTAGACCACTGAAACTAGAGTACAATATTACTCCCACAGCAACAAAACCATTTCAAATATTACACATAGACAGTATTACCCTAGAAAATTGTAAATTTCTCACTATTATAGATTCCTTCTCCAAATATGCACAAGCTTATAAGCTCAACTCAGCGCAAGGTATCGAAGTAACCAATAAATTAGTGAAATATTTTACGCATCATTGCATTCCAGAACAAATTATCTCGGACAACGGTCTAGAATTCAAAAATTCAGTAGTCCAAGAACTACTTAAAACTCACAAAATCGAAATACATTTTATAAGTTCCCAACATCCAGAATCTAACGGTTTAATTGAACGGTTCCACTCAACTTTAATAGAACACATTAGACTACTCAACAATCAAAACGAGTACAAAGATGACCCGATAGAAATCAAAGTAAACTATGCACTTCTAGCATATAACAACACGATCCACTCAATAACAAATATGAAACCTTACGAAATAGTAACCGGTCATATAAGCGCGAATTCCCCCTTTAATATCGATATCGAAAACCAATTAATTAATAATTATATTGAAAATCATAAAGAGAAGGTCAAACTTTTATACCAAAAAATAAACGAGGATATTCAAAAGAAAAAGGAAAATGTAATTTCTAAAGTTAACGAAAACCGCGAAAAACTTCCCGAAGTCCCGAAAAAAGTTTTTGTGAAAAATAAGCAAAAGCAGAGTAAAACACGCAATAAATATAAACCTCAGATTATCTCTAATATTAATGAGGAATTTAAAACTGCCAAAATTCTCCCAACACATGGTAACACCTGTGAAAAAATCCACATTTCTAACATCAAAAGACCGAAAAGAAAACAAACTCACACATCTAAAACTATTTCAGGTCCCTCGCCTTCGGACAAGGAACAGAGATCACAAACATAACTGAAAATTTAGGCATTCTTCCGATTAATCTAGGCCCTGCCAGACTTCAGAAAAATGAACATACATTCGTCCACTATTTCGACCTCCAACCGTTATATGATGAGTACTTAAAATTAAATACGCAGTATAATGAACTTAGGTTAAGTTATTCTAATAATAGTATATTTAGTAGAGAATTAGATAATTACAATAAAATTGTAAAGTACAGTCAAACACTGATACTGAATAAAATTAATAACATTAAAATTCATAATAAAAATAGAATTTCTAAAAGAGGGTTACTCAACGGGGTTGGTTCCATAATCAAGAGCTTAACTGGAAATTTGGATGCCTCTGACGGCGAAAAGATATACCATATTTTAAATCATATCCAAAATAATGAAAAGAATTTACAGAATCAATTAAAATTTCAATATTCCCTCAACCATCAATTAATAAATAGCTTTAACAAAACTATACAGGATATTCAGCATAATGAAGTAATGTTAAGATCAAAAATAATGCAGCTAAACCGGTTCATTGAAAACGGTGCTACACATCAAGATGTTCTTTTTGCAAAGGATTTATTTAATCAACTATCTATTCTTTATAATGCAATTCTTAACACTCTACAAGAGATTGAAAATTCGATAACATTTTGTAGATTAAATACGCTACATCCAAGCATAATTAAATCCCACGACTTATTTCTAGAAATCCAAAAGATTTCATCTCACTATGGAATCACCTTACCTTTTGAAGTAAAATTTGAAAATATTTTAGATTTTGAATCCATCCTAAAAATTCATTGCAAAATTGACTCCAATAAAATTACTTACTTCTTATCAATTCCTATTTATTCCGAAATAGAATTTGACTTGTTCTATATGCTATCCATTCCAACAAAGCATAAATCACGGTATTTAACAATAATTCCCAACACAAAATTTATACTTAAAGAAAAATATAGTAACTCATTTAAGCCTCTATCTGACAAGTGTACCCAAGGCAAATGGTATCATTGTTCGAGTAACTTGCAAACCAATTACAGAGCACCTTGCGAAGAAAATATCCTGTTAAACCAAAATTCGAACGACTGTCATTTCACCCAGCTAGAAATAAGCGAAAACCACGTCGAAACCGTCCCTGAGATCAATCAATACTTAGCCGTCTTTCCGAAAGAAGAAAACATTGAGGCCCAATGCGAAAAGTCAATTGAAACTAGATCACTAGTGGGTGTTTTCTTAATCGAGCACGATTCCTGTAAACTACTCTATAGAGGACAGCAGTTAATTTTCCAGGAAACAAGTTATGGGAAGCCGCTAGTTGTCAACTCTATCAATCTTCAACCAAAAACTCGCTATAACCCAAAATTCAAAATCGAACTTAAGAAATTGAATCTTAAGGAACTGGCACTCAACCCACTGATTCCAATCCAAGAAGAGCCAATCAACAACTACCACATCCCAAGCCTTTGGACAGCCATACTTTATATTCTACTAATGGCAAGTATATCGTACCTTTACTTCAGGTGGAAAAAGAACAAAGGATCGAGCAGAAAAGAAGTGGCTACCCGCGAAACCAATGAATCTGAAGAGATAGAATTGGGAAACAAAAGAATCAGCCTCCCAGGGGATGCTTCATTCTAAGGGTGGAGGAGTTATAGAGACAAGAAGATGCATAACCGCCAGTACAGCGACACCAATTCCGCGTAGTCAGATAAGCCAGTCAGCACTGTCATCAGTTCGAGAACCTCACAATGTATTTTTTATAATTCAGTCTGTATTAGATCTTCAGCTTGTAATTATCGTTCTTATTAAAAATAAACTTTTGTTAATTATTTTTAAAAAGGGTTTTTCGGCAATCGAATTTATTAGTTATATATAAAAAATTAGGAAGTATTCTTTCATAAATGATTAAAAAACTCAATTAGTTTTTTATTAGTAATACCAATGACAAATGTAAACTATAAAGACATGGAACGACATTGTTGTAATTGAAGCAAGAAAATGTATAAAATGTGGTTGGACACTGCCAGAGGGCGATACTGTTCTTTCTCTGTTTCTTTACTGATACTACTGGTTTTAAATATTTAATACGTTTTTTGGAATAACTTTAAAGCAATATTGTAATATATGTTTTAAGGATACTATTAACAGAGTAAGAAGAAAAATTTAATGTCGCCCTCTGGCAGTGTCCAACCGCATTTTATACATTTACTTGCTTCAATTACAACAATGTCATTCCATGTCTTTATAGTTTACATTTGTCATTGGTAATACGTTAGAAAGAGAACCGGGTATGCAGTGACGTCATGATAGATCTATCTCTCTCGCACTGGCTGGTAAATGCTGCCACCGTTCTACTCAATACACCGTGGTTGAGACCAGCCTTCTCCAAGTTTGGCGATGATGTAGCCTTTTTCTTCTTCACTCAAAACATGATAAGGCATGATTAAGTAATACCATTGTTTATAAAGTATTATAGTTATTCAACCTGATTTCTAAGTATGTGCTGCCAACTTGTGAGTAATTTACATACTAGTCAGTTTCTATGACTACGTTTACAGTTTTTTGACTTTTGTTTTTAAAATATTTTATCATTAAAAAAATATACATTTCAGGATACATTTACACATTGCGGCCATTGCGCAGCCGGATGTGACGTCGAGCTCGAGAAAAATATGAACTGTCGTGTACGTGACATCGCAACTAACCTCAAAAATATGATTTGCACATCATCAAATGACGCGTTTAGTAGAAAAAGTAATACCAGCGCACAAATATGTAAAGTCACCATTTCGATATACATTTACAAAAATATACATTTTTAAAGATTTTCACATATTAAGCTGCTTTTATCAAAATCTGTGCTTGGTTCCTGTACTATCAATTAAAATCTTGTTCAGTGCATTACTTATGAAGTTTTGATTGCCGTAATTTAATAAAATAAAATGATTTTTGTTGGCTGGAAATCCAACCTATAATTAGCAGTTTATTTTAAATATAATCTATAATATTGAAACTTTATTGAGATAATTTTTATATGTTATAATCATATTATAATGGATTCAAGCTGAAACTACAAAAATTAAAATCGAAAATAAATTAAAAAAAACTGTAATAAATTTAAACGTTCGGTGATTGATTATTTTTACATAAACGCTGATTAAAAGATGAAATAATAAAAAACTAGATTTTAAATACAATACATCATGTTCCTACACTTACTTGCCATTCCTCAAATTTATTTTGTCTTTTCTGTAGAAATATCTTATATTGATACCTTTTTTACTTTTATTATGATTTTTACACATAGCTACAGCACTATTAGTGATTTTTATAGTCGCGAAATTGCGAAAAGCGAAATGTGAGACGTGTTGTTATTGGTCAATTCCAAATTTTAATGTAAAATGAACCAATAGCAACACGTTTCGCATTTCGCTTTTCACAATTTCGCGACTATGAAAATCAGGCTTTACAACTAACCTCAAAAATATGCACTTTTTAAAATTTTTGTATATTTATGTCATTTTTATCAAAATTTCTGCTTGTTTCCTGTACTATCATCTAAAATCTTGTTCGATGCATTACTAATGAAGTTTTAATTGTCCTAATCTAATGAAATAGGATGCTCTTTGTTGACTGGAAATCCAACCTATAAATAGCAATTCATTTTTAATAATCTACGTAGGTACAATATTGAAACTTTATATTTATATCTACTGTCTTATTAGAGAGTTTTTAAATGTTATTATGGATCCAAGCTGAAGCTACAAAATTATAATTAAAGTAAAAATAAATTTACAAAAACTAAACATTTTAGGTTATGTTAGTCATATGATGTATAAATGATTCATTTTAGAACAAAAAATCCAATAGTTTAATAAAAATAGAAAACTGACAAACTGTCAAAAGTTATTAATATACAGTCAAGGTTCGATCTATGACTTTAGTTCTTCGTCGAATGTCATGTGATGTAGATGCACCGGATGTACGAAATTCGTGCATGCGTCGTAGCTTGTTTATAATAAACAATGGTCGTAACGTAAACGACACCGGGGGCTACGGTCGTAATAATGGGCACACATCATCCAGCACGCCATCTACCAATGATCCACCGGTACTAACAAGAGGTTGAATAACTATATACTTTATAAACAATGGTAATACAAAATTTATTTTTGCTTAATATGACAATGACGTTGACACTAATAAAAAAATATTGAGATTGATGCGACACTGAATAGAATCAAGCCTTCCGTTCTTTTTTACACCAGTATGATGTGGTGGATTTAAACATTGGTTTTCAAATTCATAAATTTCCCACTCTTTACTTTGCTAAATCCACCAACTCACCGAGCCTTGCAGCCGGTGACTAGTGGTTCCATCAGGTTAATTCCAACAATACTTTAAGAACGCTTACGATTAATTTAACCAAGCAATTAGAACAGTTTTGGGACACCGGTTACACCAGGTGGATCCACCGGTGTAAAAAAGAACGCAAGGATAGTTACAACGGGAAAATCAGTCGTTTACTTTTTTTCTGATGTGAATTTAAACCCATTTTCTAATTCTATTGAAGCCAAAAGAGCAAACCAACTTCCCAGCGTCTGTTAGGACAGCAAGAAAACGGTTGCGAGAGCAAGGTTTAAGAAGCCCCGACTAACAGATGAATAAAGAGGCAAGAATGCAGTTTGCAAATACTTTTATTAATGAAAACGATCGTTACTGGGAGCGAGTGGTATTTTCCGACGAAAAGATATCTCAGTCCTTCTACAATGGTCAACTGCGAGTTGTCCCAGGGGTCATAAGATTGATGAAGAATATTTGCACAAAACATATAATAGCGGAAGGTATTGTCTTTTAGTTTAGTTTTTGAATCGTGGTTTTGCTGCAATTAATTTCACTTGCATTGCGTTGTTAAGACCACCCTTCTCCAAGTTTGGCGATGATATGTAGCCTTTTTCTGCTTCACTCACGTAATTACATGTGGTGTATTTATTTATGACTTTTGCAAAAATATTTATGTCATCTAAAAGTTAACTGTCACATTTTTTTTTTCAAGTTGAAGTTTATGAATATTCAAGTTTGATTAGGGAACCATTCTTGAAAATTTTAAATATTTACAACTAATAGAGATTCAGAAGATTAGGTATTGTTTTCAAATTGGAAAATGGATGGTGCGGAATTGCTTCTGAATATAACATAAATAAATCCACTCTGATGAAAGTTAAAAAAATATGGGAAAATGAAAGAAACTATATCCCCCAAGCATGGATCTGGTAGGCCTAAACGAAGTAATGAGCAACAAGATGAAACCCTTATAAATTAGTGAATGCAGTTTTGAAAACAAATTTTCCCGCATCAAGATCTACTGCCTGTAGAAGAATTAAAAATAGCATTCTGAAGTGTGCTGCTAGAAAATTCAAATTAACGGAGGAAAAAAACAAGGACTGATCATTTTTGCACTCAACCATAATATTATTGTTGAACAATGAAGACTTTTGGTCAAAAGTCACATTTTCTGACGCAAAAGTTTTCCAGTCATGTAATGATGGATATATAACTATTACTTATCTTATTATCTATCGGCATCAAAATGCAGAACAACTTCGTGCCATAATTGAAGATGAATGGGAAAGTTTATGTAATACCCAAATTGCAGAAGATTTAGTTTTATCAATGCCTAGGAGGCTACAAGCAATTTTAGATGGGGATGGAGCAATGACTCAATATTAATTACTGTTATTTATGTTGTAATTTGTTTATTTGTGTTTTAAATTTTTATTCAAAATCTTATATTTAAAATATATTTCTACTAAAAATAGGATTATTTATTTATTTACCAGTATAAACTTACGTAATTATAAGTGACTGCCATCTACATTTTCATTATTAAGTTAATTCATAGCCCTCTACAGTTACAAGCCATGAAGTAACAATGGCAACATCGCATTTCCTGTCAATGGTAGTCCTGTTTGTAATTCAGCCATCCCTTACTTTCATGTACTGATTTAAAGATTTTGTTTAGGAAATAAAGTATAAAGATCCCAAAACTTGTGCTATAAATTTATTTCGCCAAAATGAATAATTTGCAAATATATAATTCTAGAATATACACTCAATTAATAGGGTAAAATCCACTCTAAATTGCTTCATGGCAATTCATGACTATTTACAAAAACACTAACATTAAAACTTTGATTTACGCTAATACTTGAAACTACTTTTACTTCGCTACTATCAGTATCAGATTCTTCACTGTCGTAGTCAATATTTAAAATGTAAAAATACAAGACATTGTTCACACACACTTGTAATTCCACTTAATGAAGCATCATTTTTTTGGCACAGCCTGCACAAAATATTCAAAGCTTGATATGATGTCATCGGCAAGAAACTGGTCAATATCATTATTTTGCCTTTAGCATCTTGTCTTCTTTCTTCAGGATTACGTCGAGACACTGGCTTAGTTGTAGAAAGATACTTCGGTTGATTGGAAAATATGTGAAGAACTGCATTCTCATTTAAACGAGGATATGTTATTTCTCTTCCTTTTCTTTTTTGGGATTTATTACCACATTCGCTTGAGATATGTTAGTTAGCCTCGTGCGTATTACCTATCTTTATAAATCTCCATGGTTGTAACTTCTCTGCCTTCAAAGTGCAAACTGCAAATAGCTGAATTTTTACTAATGCAGTAGTCCTCCGTGTGTATAGCTCTAAGCCAATTTATTGCAGCACTGGATCCTTTGGGAAAGGATAAGTACTATTTGAGGATTCAGTTTTTAAAGTACTTGCATAGTATACAGCAATGTCGAGGCATCTACAATATAAAAAATAAACGCATATTTAGTGCGCGTCATGAGTCATATGTAATGTCAAAGAATTGGATGCAAACAATTTATAAATTTGTAATGTCCACTGATAGAAACATGTGTAATTTTGTAACATTTGTCAAATAAACTGTATTTATAAATATCAATTTGCAAGGTGTACAATACTATTTTATTTTTGTTTTATAAGTTTATATCATTATTATATTATGTTATATTTATAACAGGTTATAAAATACTGGTAAGTCAATCATATATACATACCTTTTTAGTGCTTAATAGTATATTATTCAACGACCGTATAATGATGGGTATTAATCACGAGGTGAAGTTTACGGCCACGAGCCGCAGGCGAGTGGCCTAAATCACCGAGTGGATAATAGCCATTATACGGGAGTAGAATACTATACTTTATCCACGACTACTAAATATTTTTGTTGTTTGTAGCAGAACAATATAATATTATAGCTAAATCAAGGAAGCATCTGACAGTAGTGATTAATGACTCATTAATCACTGCCGTGATTAATGGGTAGACGTATAATGGGTACATTATACAATAGTCGTGGATAAAATCAAGGAAGCATCTGACAGTAGTGATTAATGACTTATTAATCACTGCCGTGATTAATGGGTATTATTAAGGCCGAGCAAACAGACGTATAATGGGTACATTATACAATAGTCGTGGATAAAAATATTTATCCACGACTATTGGATAAAAATATTTATCCACGACTATTGTATAATTTACCCATTATACGTCTGTTTGCTCGACCTTAATAATACCCATTAATCACTACTAATATTATATTGTTCTGCTACAAAAAATAGGTTTTTAAAATTTTATCGTGTAAACCACTAAATATTTTCAATTCAGTTCTGTACATATAAAAAAAAAATTAAAAAAGTGAATTTTCCTAGACCAGATTCGAACCCGGGACCCGCGGCTGGAAGGCAAGGAGCATCTACACTGAGCCATCGGGCATTTTTCAAAATTCACCGTCACATTTACCGGTTGAAGGAACCGGTTTAGAATATTTGTTTCCGGTGAATGTCCGGTTGCGTGTGTTTGGTTAATAATTTTGAAACGCTTTGGTTAAAGTTCTCGGTTCCTGTTTCCTGTTGACAACTTATTTGACATTTGTTTGTATACAAAACATTTAAAATAACATTTTGTGCTCGGAGAGTTTCGTTGTGCTTTCTGTTTTTTATCAGAATTTCGTTGTCTTTTCACATATTTGTATTATTGCAACATGGCCAATAAATCAGTCAGTATGGTAATATTGCAGAAGATGAAAAAAAAAACATACTAAGGCAGCAGTTCTAACGAGTCTTCCTCTGATGAGGAATTGTTAGAGAAAATTGCCAACAAGATTGAACTCAAAAAACATGATAAGATTAAAAATTTTATTGAAAATATTGTTTTAAATTATACACCTTCTGATTTTCAAAAACATTTCCGGATAAGCAGGACAAAATTTGATCAGTTCAACTTATAATCAAAAAAATTACTTGTATTGAACTTTTTTTAAATAAAATATTTCACCGTAACGGGCTACGATTTTATTTACTAAATACATTTTGTAACACTAATTATTACCATTTAACATGACTCCTTTTTCGTTGAATACGGGTTTCCAGGATTCCATTTTAATAAAAGCATGTACAATTTTCAGCCTTCACAAAATGACACCAAACGCAAAATTATTAAAATTAAAGTGAGGTTATTAAAACCACCGAGATATCAACCGAATTCCAACTCATGAACCTGGTGGATGCGGTGCCTAACCGGTTGAAACAGCTGATTACACCGGTAAATTTAGAAACACCTCATTTTTGCTCATCGGTCAATTTTGAAACGGCTCGGTGAGAAACCGGTTGGACCGGTGTACTCACCGGTGAATATTGAAAAATGCCCATCAGCGACTTCGTTTGTGCGTGTCGTATATCTGTTTCTTAACATACGATGTTCAACTTCAACAAAAATATTTAGTAGTCGTGGATAAAGTATAGTATTCTACTCGCGTATAATGGCTATTATCCACTCGGTGATTTAGGCCACTCGCCTGCGGCTCGTGGCCGTAAACTTCACCTCGTGATTAATGCCCATCATTATACGTCGTTGAATAATATACTATTATTTAATTAAATTATTATCAATTTTCCTAACTTTAAACATTGTTTGCATCCATTATCTGTCAGATGACGTTTTCACTTTCACTAAATGACCGTATATAATGCTTTCTTACCTTTGTCCAGTTTAAAAACTTCAAATAAGCGAAGTTAATGAATTATTAATAATAATTACTAATAACACAGTATTGAACTCGACTCGTGCTGTGTGTGTCTATGCATCTCTCCATTTATTTAAGAGTTTACAATTACACTAAATAATTAAAATGTATTTTTTACGCTCAACCAGGGCTAGTGACGTGAAAGACAATGATGGTTGTGAAATTGACTTAACTGACCTGCTAAATAATGACATAATTAAATCAGTGTTTAGTGATATTATAAAATCAACTATGGCAGAACTTAATGAAAAAGTTTCTAAACTCCAAGAAGAGGTAATCACACTACGTGAATCAAACATTGAGCTGATTCACTTATTGACACAGGGTGAGTCCCTAAATAATAAAAAATTTATTAATAAAGGTACTGTCAGTGGCACTGATTCAATAAATCATTGGGCTGCTGTAAATACCAATCCATTAGCTGGTTCAAGCAAAAAATCCCAGGCTGATAAGATTCAGCCGACACAAAACAATACAGTTAAAAAAACTGTTGATAAAAACTCAGAAAATCCATCACCTGGTTTAAAGGGCAATGACACTAAAAATAAACAACAAGATAATTATCGAAGACAAGTTAAACATCGAAAAAAACCTACTGCCATATTTGGCACGGGATCTCAAAATAAATCTACCCTTACTGCTGTTAGCAGAAAATCATGGATATATGTGGGCCGTGTTACTCCTGGCACTGGTCTCCAAGGAATGAAACAACATGTTGACGTAATCTTTCCGGGATGCGAAACTGTAATTGAAATGCTTCCGAAATGGAAAAATGGTAAAACAGAGGCCTTCAAAATTGGAATCGACTATGACTCACAAGAAGACGCATATAATAGTGAAAATTGGCCTAAAGGTTCCCTTATTAAAAAGTATACATTTTTTCGAGAATGACTCGACTACTATATCTAAAAATAACAGAATAGTAACTTCGAAAATTTCTTTCGATAACGATTATTTTCTTAATATATTTCATGTCAACGTACAAGGTATGCTCAGTAAACTAGACGAAATTGACTTTTTACTCATAGACTCAAAAATTGATGTTATGTGCTTGACGGAACATTTTATGCTAAATGACAACTTAAATCATATACAATTTATACATCACAAAATTATCACATATTTTTCTAGAACAAATCACATACATGGTGGCTCTCTTATATTGGTAAATAATAACTTGAAGTGTAATGAAATTACACAAATTAAGCAACTATCAATCGAGTTCCATATAGAGATATGTGCAGTATGCATTCATATAAGTAACAAAAAGTATATTGTTATTGTAGCGTATAGGTCACCAGATGGCAATGTAAATTTATTTTTTAAGAATCTAACAAATGTGCTAAATATTGCTTATGATATGTCGAATAATGTTGTGTTGTGCGGTGATTTTAACATCGATATAAAAGAAAAATGCCAAACCACAAATGTACTGTGCGATGTCTTTAGTTCGTTTAAGTTAAATATTACTACCACTGAGTACACTCGTATATTTACCAATGTATATGGGCATACTAGTCGTAGTGCCGTAGACTACATGGTTACAAGCTTACCAACTAATATTATAGAATGTAAATTACTAAACTCAAATGTAGCTGACCATCGAGCGCATTTGCTACATATAAATGTAAGCAAGCCAATATGTAACATGAATGAAATACTATCATTATAGAAGAACTGTGACTGAAGCAAACATAAAACATTTTAACTTTGAGTTAAACCGTGTAAATTGGCAAGAAATGCATGTACTCGGCATCAATGATTCTTTCGCATTCTTTATGGGGACTGTCATATGGTGTTACAACATCAGCTGTCCCCTAAAAAAAATAACAATAAATACAAATAAAAATTTAAACTCTAAAAAAGAATGGTTATCAGACAACTTAATAAATCAAAGTAAACAATTAAAAAATTTATATTGGCTAATGGTAAACCTTCAGAATGTGGAAATTAAAACATTATATGATGCAGAAAACATTAAATACAAAAATAATATAAAAAACGCCAAACAAAATTATTACAAGAATAAAATAGATTTTGCGACTAATAAAACAAAGCAAACATGGAATATTGTAAACACGAAACTAGGACGTAAACAAGAAAAAAACTGCCAAATATCTCTTAACTATGAAAATAAAATAATTTCTAATCCAACAGAATTAACCAACACTTTTGCTAAGTTTTTTTCTACAGATGCATCGAATAAGTTACTACAACACTTTGGTGCAAATCTTTCACTACCATGTACTACCTCAGCATACAGGGAACAGTCAATATATGTTGCACCTATTACAGAACAAGAAGTGAAGGCAGCACTTATAAAATTAAAAAATAAACATTCTTTTGGTTTCGACGGGCTAACAGTTAATATATTAAAAAATATAAAAGATAGTGTCATTGGTCACCTTGCCTATCTATTCAATGTCTCCATCAATGAAGGGTACTTTCCCCAAATATTAAAAGAAGCAACAGTTACACCTATATATAAAAAAGGCTTAGCTCACGATATTGAAAACTATAGACAAATTTCTGTTTTAAGTATAATATCAAAGCTTTTCGAAAGAATTATTTACGACAGGATGACATCATTTATAGAAAAAAATAGCATTTTAACTACAGTTCAGCACGGTTTCCGGGCAAATAAATCAACCGAAACAGCAACGTGTCACTTTCTGGAAAATGTTTATGCAAGTTTAGACAAAGGTAAATATGTTGTTGCCTTATTATTTGACTTGTCGAAAGCTTTTGATGTTATAAATAAAGACCTTTTAAAACAAAAACTCTACAGCATTGGTATCAGAGGAAATATGCTCTCTTGGGTAATGTCATATATGGAAGGAAGAGTGATGAGAGTCAAACTTAACGGGATACACTCGGGCTTGCAGGAATTACTACTTGGAGTTCCTCAGGGTTCTGTTATGGGGCCGTTATTGTTTATGATCTACATGAACAACTTACCTAGTAATATAAGCAATGGTCACTTGACCATGTTTGCAGATGACTTTACAATAACTTTGGCGGCCGACTCACTTGAGGAGCTTCAAGAAGTGGTGAATGCAACTCTTGAAGATGTTAGTACTTGGTCGCAAAGGGATAAGTTAATCCTAAACGACAGGAAAACAATATTCATAAATTTCTATATTCAGAAACCCTTACCGCACAACACGACATTATACGGTGACATAACCTTATCAAATAGCGCTAAATTACTTGGAACTCATATTGATTCAAGACTGTCATTTAGTCTTCACATTGACCATGTTTGCAAACAACTAAATAAGGCATATTTTGCAATACTACAATTGAAAAATACCTTGGACGAAGCAGGGATACTAAATATATATTATGCCTTGGCATATTCGCACATATCCTATAATATCGTTTGCTGGGGAAATTCTTCTGATAGGGATCGAGTTTTTTATATGCCAATAGAGACTGATTCGACTAATATTTAAATTAGATTATAGAGAGAGCTGTAAGGAAGTATTTAAAAAAAAGAAAATTCTTACAACTCCAAGTATATATATACTAAAATGCTTGATGTACACGAAGAGAAATATGGATCTATTTATAAAATTAAAAACAAATCATTCATACAATACAAGACATGGAGACCTACTGAGCATACCAAAACATCGTACATCACGTTTTGAAGAAAAGTCTCCACACTATAATTGTATATCACTCTATAATAGCTTACCGCACGAGATAAGAAATATTCGAAGTTATGAAAAGTTCAAAAAAACAATAAAAGAAATATTACAAAAAGGAACTTTCTACAATATACAGGACTTTTTAAATAGGTAATCCTTAGAACGTGAAGAAATACATTATGTAGTATTTTAATTTTATTATTTGACGGCCGAATCTTCTGTTTTATAGTCTTGCTTTTAATTAAACTAGTATAACTGTAAAATATCAGAATTTACTTGTGTCTGTAATTCAATGTGCTTATGTTTGTCTGTTCATCTTAAATAAGTTTGTTATATACAACAACTACATTGTATCCTGACTTGCCATATATACTATATGTATCAAAGGTGGTTAATAAAATTTATTATTATTATTATTATTATTATTACTAAAGTACAAACAGTACAAAGTCTAAAAAGTAATTACTAAACAAACACCGCTGGTAAACAACACGACCAGAGTGGCCTACCTGTCGCGTTGCCAGATTTCAAACTTCATGGCTTGAAACTGTAGAGGGCTATGGTTAATTTCAATAATTTACTGTCAAAAGAACAATTTAGACAACTAGAAATAGGCCATTTCCCATTTCCTTATCTACGAGCTGTACTACTTTTTTTTTGAAATCAAGTGGACATACGAGATAATTTTATGACAATCGAAAGCACGTTGCTTGAGGTTGTCATAAAATTATGAGGCATTTGTCAATGTCTGAGGGATATTCAGTCAGAAAATTTTTTGAAAAAATGAAATCAAAATGTCGCAACACAACAAAACAATTTATATATTTATTAAAAGTTTATAGATTGAGAATTGGCATTGCCAAAACGTGACATTTTGAAATTTATTTGGCAGTTATTATGAAGTCATCAAAGTAATTTTGTTGTCATAGTGATTGAAAATTTCCCTGGATGGTGATATCAGTGTAATATTGAAATGATTGGGTAATTTGTGTCACATGACAAGAAATAAAGAAATTAAATTGGTTGTTAGAACTGTCAAAAAATTTTCTGTATAGTGACCTCAGATGATAGTGACTTTAATAATATAGCAACGACAGGTATGATATACACATTTAAAGTCGAGTCAATGATGACAGATTAAGATATTCGCGAAAATCACGTATCACGAGAAGGCGTTGAAATTTAGTGTATGGTACCGTAATGAATAACCAAGGCTTGTAGACTATCCAAATATCTAAAAATATACAGGGTGTTCCATTTAAACAAATGTGAATAAGTGTCGCACCCTGTGTATTCATTAAGACTGATGCAGACTCATAATATAAAAAAACTTGGTAAAATATGCTACAGATACAGATTTTATAGACGAATTTCTAAATTGCTGGAAATAAAAGTTAACAATTGCCTACTTCCCAACTTTTTATAAGATGGCAATTGAAGTATTACGTATATGATTTGTAAATAAACTTTACCTATAACTAAAAATGCTCCGTTTTCCATACAGGGTGTTAAAGATGACCTTCTGAAAATGGTTTTATTCACAATCGTATATGTAGTACTTCCTCGAGTACTTCCAGCTTATTATAAAAAGTTGGGAAGTAGGCATTTAACTTTTAATTTCCAGCTAGCTGGGAAAGTAGCTTTACCGGCTAGTTAAATGTCATCTTTGCGTCAGAAATTTTCTGTTACCTTTTTTGCAGCAACTTTCAAATCTGGTTGAGTACTACTCTCTAAAGTCATCATAATGGTCAGAATCAAACATTTTTTTTTGAATCTTAACTACACATTATTGATTGATAATTACAATGCTTGTGGAAACAGTAACTTAATTTGACAGAAAGAACCTTAATGTCTCGTTAGCAACACGTAACTTTGTTACTGCAGCTTACCTACTTATTTTGAATACTTTCCTAATCTACTTATTCACTCGATAAGTCATCCTGTATGCAGTATGTATTTATAATACATCATATTGTCTATAATTATTTATTTGTGGCCTTTATTCTCTTGACTTGACTTCTTTTGGATATTAGCCACTGTTTCTATAAAATATTAAAATAATTAATTAATAAACTTCTACCAAAACACAGTCAGAAGTTGTTCTTGATTAAAATCTATTTTTTCCTGATAGGCAAAGAAATTGATTTTATTCAAAAACAACTTCCGACTGTGTCTTTTTGGCGCAGAAATTTATTTATTAATTATTTTAATATTTTATAGAAATATTGGCTTAAATACTCAAAGAAATCAAGAGAATAGTACATGTATTATATGTGGCATGTTACTTGTTAAATGTATCTGATAGATAAAGCCGGGCTCAGACGACTGGTGTACTTGGCCAATATTTGTTAATGGCGTATACTTGCCATGTCGTCTGAGTGGTTTACTTGTACAATTATTTGTCATTGGTGAGTATTGGTCAGTTTCCCATCGTCTGTCGGTAAAAATGGCACACGTCAAAGGGATCACAATTATTGGTACACTTGACAAGTGCATACTTGTCTATACTTGTGGTTGCGCTCACACGAGTTGTACATATAATTGTACCTTGCTTCGCTACTATTCATTTTGTAAGAGGTTCCTTGTTTTAAAAATGCTTTTTTGATTATTATTTAAATGGTACCAAAATCAAAAATCAAAACGAACCAGTCATATGGTGTGCAAAACATTTGAAACATAAAAACCGTAATGCAATTAACTGTGGCTTGGAAGAGAATCGAAGAAAAAATTAGTATTCTGTGTTCCATAAAAGAACTTAAAAAGAAAAAGGAATCTTTGATGTCAACATTTCGTCCTCTGATGAGTAAAGTAGTAAAACGAAGCAGTTACCACAAAAGCTGCACACGCGACGACATTTTCAAGACGACCGATATCCATGATGGTCAACAATCTTCTTTCATTCCACCAACATTGTACCAATTTGCTGGTGTATTTAAAAAAAAATGTACACGTCGTGTGAGCGCCATTGCTTGTTAATGGCCTAAATGAGCTGGTACACTTGTCAAGTATACCAATATTGGTGTATTTGTCAAGTACACCAGTCGTCTGAGTCCGGCTTTACATGAGATGTATGAACTACATAGTCATAATATATCAGACAAGTTACGAACATACATATTATATTATACATAATGGATACATGTCGATGTTGCTGACATAGAGCCATAATAGCTTTGTTTGTCATCAAAGTGTAGTGCAGAAAAGTGTAGGTTTAAAAGTGTACAAAATGTTAACTAGTGCAGATGTGTAATTCTATAACAAACAACTTTAGAGTGTACGTACTCTTGTCAGAAAATCAACATAACCTATAAATAATAGCAATAATAGATTCACTACCAGTATCTTCACTCTCATCATTAAATAACTGTGACAAAATCACATTATTTCAATTCATACCTCTGTCAGACAAACGGTTTCAGTAAATCTCAAACTTCAAACCACAGAACAGCTTCAAACTTCAACTCAGGTGCCTGCGCTGCACTATCGACACTCGTTACACCTCCTCAGGAGTCAGTGTCAAAAGTGCAAGAAAGTGTACACTATACTGGTATACCAAACGGCTAGCACTGTCTGCACTAATTTATAACAAACGACTTATTGGCAAAAAGTGTAAAAAAGTGTACACTAGTGGCTGATGACAAACAAAGCTCTTATCTTATGAGAATGTATATTACCTACTACATAGCTGATATATTCAAAGGAACAGCAGTTATGTATTTTATTGTACTATTACCTCGCAGTGTTTACTGGGTTTATTCAATTAAATCAAAAAATTGTATGCTAAGATTAGGTATGTTATTTATACACCGATTGTGAATAAAATAGTACATATCTCGCAATTTTCAACTTATTTTCCAGCCTACTATCACCTCCTAAAGTTTGAGGCCTAAACTTTGGGACCACCCTGTATATAAGGGCACTGCATGTTGCCTATAGTTACATTGTAGATGATTATACCACATATTAATACAGATTGGACAGTTAGAAAAGGAAGCAAAAATGAGCGAAAGATGGAATATTATAATAATAATAATATAATAATAAACTTTATTTTCCTTTTTAGACAATACATTATTTCAGTCATTGTATAGGAATAGTCACACTTAGGAACGTTTAAATTACAGATTTATGTATATACAACAATACAAACAAATAATGTCTACCTCATACATATACAATATACACAACAGCTTACATATTAAAATATTCTTCTAGTTTGTAGAAGGTTTTGTCAATTAAAAATATTTTCAAACGATTTTTAAATAAAGACAATCTGTTACAGTGACTTATTTCTTCAGGCAGATTATTAAAAACTCTTGGTCCCGGAGAATCGGGTGCTTTTATAGAAATATTTAATTTATTGAATGGTATTAATAACCATGTTTTTGCCTGGTGTTGACGTCATGCAGATCTTTATTCCGAGCAAATTTATTTTTGTTTTTAAAAACATATAAGCACAATTCGAAAATGAATAGTGATGGCAGTGTTAGTATTTCGCATTCCTTAAACATATTTTTACACGTATCTCTCGGAGATAAGCCTGTCATGCATCTTAAGACCCGTTTTTGTGCTAGAAATACGTCATTTGATAGTGTGGAGACCCCCCAGAAACAAACGCCATATCTTAACCGAGAATCGACTTGGACAAAATATAAATTTCTTAGCTGGTGGTTATTTAATACATGTTTCAAGTTTCTAAACTGGTAGACTATCGAATGCAGTTTAGAAACCAATGATTCGCAGTGATTTTTCCAGTTTAAACAGCTGTCAATATTAATACCTACCCAAAAACTTTACATTTGAGGCACTCACTGATATTATTGTATTGTCTGCTTGGAGGTCCAGATAATCACATTTCCTTTGTATATTGTGAAAAGTTATTGCCTGCGTTTTCTCAGCATTAAGAAATAGAGAATTTTCACAGAACCAGTTACTTAGGTTTTTTAACAAAATATTACATTTAGTTTCTAGGATGCTAATATTCTTATCTGATATTATGATTGATGTGTCATCTGCATAAAAAGTAAAGTGTGCTAAGCTATTCAAAGCGTCAAGATCGTTAATATACAATAAAAACAATATGGGAACAAACACCGATCCTTGTGGTACTCCCATATTTATTTCTAAAGCTTCCGAATTAGCACAGTCATTTGTATTATATTTAGTATTAGTAACTGATACATACTGCTTCCTATTTAACAAATAATTCTCGATCCATTTTAGGGATATCCCTCTTACACCATACTTATAAAGTTTTATTATTAACCCAGTTATAAATGTCTCGCTGACGATCAGTGTAAGTTTAAAGACACCGTAAGTCAGGACACTGTTTTGTTTGTTTATTGAATTAAATTCAGAACGAAATTTAGTGTTTTGCGTAGTTTTTTTAGCTGTTTTACATGCGTTTGTTAAATACGTATGTGGCTGGTTGATTAATAAATGTCTGCAGCCTTGGTCTGCACATACATAAATATTTCTGAGGAATTTTTCCCATGCTAATGAAAATTTTGATAAATCATTTATTTCTCCACTTTAAGCCTTTTGTGTATTTTTTAAAGAATACACATTACACAGCCCTATTTGGAAGTCTGCGATCCTATGACATTTTTTATAATTTTATATACAGGGTGGTTCAGAATTTACCGATTAAACTTCGGGAACTAATAGAGTACCTACGTTAAAATAAATGGACTTTCTTTAATAAACTTATATCTAAAGCGAGTCGAATTTTTTTCGGAAAACGTTACTTGTTACTGTTAATTTGTCAAGCAAGTTTCGTTAAAATACCTCAACTAATTAAAAACATATTTAAAAAAATATTTTATTAAAATTAAACTTTGACCCCCTGTATCTCAGAAACTAAGTCCATTTATTTTAACGTACTCTATTAGTTCCCGAAGTTTAATCGGCAAATTCTGAACCACCCTGTATATACTGTGTGACGTATGGAAATGGAAACGATATTTTTTGAAAATGAGAAATCTGCTGTTAGGCATCCTGGCAATAGTATATACAGGGTGGAACAAAAGTATTAAATAATGCCTTTAACTTTGTTATTTGGAAAGTTACAAAAAAATTTTCAATATGAAAGTTGTTTGGTTCTTTACCATGCATGTTTTGAGTTTTTTAGATTGTTGATATCTTCTTCTGGTTTGTTCCTATGGCAACCAACTTTTTCTTTTTAAATGGCACCCATATTTTTTTTTTGTTAATTTGAAACAAGCATATTTTTCTCTATTCAGTCACAAAATTTTTAAATTTTTCGAAAACAAATAAGCGAGAAAAAAAACATTTATTACGACTCACTCGTTGCCTCCCATGGAAAAAGTCATGCAGTTGTAAAACACCATTGAGATAGAATATAAGGAGATGCTATACGATATAAATAGGTAAGGAAATAATGGTACCACTGGGCGGAGCTTAATGTAGTAGCAATATGGCGGCTTTAACAGAGTTGGATTAAGCGCGTTCCTATACAGCTTCTTAATTGGGTGTGTGGATGATGGTGAATATGAAAAGTAAAACAATAGGCAAATAAGTAAATTTTTCTTTAATTTACATACCCATGTTATACATTGTTTCAGAATACATAAATAAACAGTAGGTACCCAGTACCCCAAGAAAAATTATAGCCAAATTGGAAACAAATGGAAATGATCGTACGTAAAGCGTGTATTAAATAGAGAAAACGATCAGTGAATGTGTAACGCCAACACACTCCTTCGAAGTGGTACGTACCAATCAGAAGATTTTCTCCAGGGCTATATTGAATAACTGACACACCAGCGCATCTTCCTGTCTCAGTCCTTTGTGTATTTCGAACGGTTCCTATATTATGTCGTTCTGAAGTTTAACTGCAGACGTGGGGTGTCAACCATGGTCATTTTAATCAGACAAGTTAGCTTAATTGGTACTCCGAGTTCGTTCATAGCTTCGTGCAACTTCGACCTAAGAAAGTTATCATACGCTGCTTTAAAGTAGATGACAAGTGGTGCATACCAGTGTTATACCAATGTCAAATTCTCTGGATTTTTCTAGGATTTGATGCAAAGTGAACATTTGGTTGGTAGTTGAGCGACCTGGTCTGAATCCTGACTGATATTCTCCGAGGTGGGCTTCAGAGAATGGTTTCAGTGTTTCATTTGGGTTGGTCCTCCGGCCAGCAGCTCTTGAATATGTTCTGTCCATCCATATAGAATATATTTTTTATTGCTTATTAAGTTTCCTCCTTTGTCTCTACAGATATTAGTTCTTGGTTTAAAAACCTTTCTTGTCGCGTTTCATAGGTATACGCGTTTCTCCTTCCCTTCTAAGATGCTGCTTGTATTTGTCTACCGCCACCCTTTGTTCTACGCTGTAGCATGTATGAAGTACACTACCAATAATAGCATTTATGTACCATAATTTTGTAGGTACGGTTCTGTTGATTGTTTATACTAACCTATGAAATGTTATTCCCGACATCTTTTTATCCACGCCGTCTCTGCTACAGCAGCTATGCACAGCACAAGACAAACTAACAAAAAATACTTAGATTGTTCTCAAAACACAAATGAAATGCTAAATATTGCTCAACATAAACTGACAACAAATGACACTACAGTTTGACATTTTTGACAAAAACGTCGTAGCAATATGGAGGACATGGAACCACTTTTGCCACGTGATGAAGTCTCCCTATTATATTCTATCTCTATGTAAAACACAAACATTACTTTTGGTAAAGATTGCCATGGAAGTATGACAATTAAATTTTTACAAACAAACAACTAAATTTTAGTGTTGTGATGTTGTGAAATTAATTAATTTAGTTCCGATTGAGTAAGAAGTAAGAAGTATTTATTAAGAACTATCATGCCAATTGTATGTACAAGTTTATTGTAATATATAAAATTAATTGCGCCTAATCCCTAGAGAGATTGTGTGCGCAAACTTTGTAAATTAATATACAATAAATTAAACAATATGTTGAGCAGTTTTAATTACTGAATTAATTAGCATAATAATATAATATAATAAGGAGGAATATATTGAAATGGCAAAAAAAAAGATATTGTTTACTAAACAAATCTTAGGACCTATCAACAAATATATTGTATTATTCATGATATAAGTTTTCAGTATTTTTCTAAATTTATTTAATTTTCTAATGTCTTTTATATTAGCTGGAATAATGTTGTAATAAATTGGGCCAAGGTAATATATAAAGTTATGTTGCTTTGTTCTATTGAATTTAGGAATTAATATATTTTTATTTAAAATGGCTTTTGTGTGATGTAGATGAGTAGGTAAATTAAATTTAGAAAGATTCTTTTGGATAAATATCGAACATTCCAATATACAGGGTGTTTGGCAGATGGTTTGCCAAATGGAGAGGGTGGATAGGTGAGGCCATTTTTTTTGTCAATTTTGAAAATTTCCTAAAATTCAGCATATCAGCTATTATAACAATTTTTTTATGATTCTAACAGCTAAAAATAATTTTTATCTGTGTCTTTAATGTATCCCTGTTCCAATGAAATCGATAAGTAACGCTGATAAAGAATGGAAAAAAAAATGTGAGCTAACGAAATCCCGACAATGGGTAGAAATTTTTTTAAATGCAACTTTGCATTGCATTTAAAAAAAAAGTAAAAGCGATCAAGATGTTCAAATGCTTTTAAAATGTTCTCTAGTTTATGCCCTTTCTAACAGTATATCACATTCCATAAAAACTTTTAAATAACTTAATAAATAAAATCGGTGATACTTGTTTACAAGGAATAAATTATAAAAAAAATCGTTGTTTTCTTTAGTCCTTAATTTTCTCGCAATATAGCTCAGTATTGCGAGAAAATTAAGGACTAAAGAAAACAACGATTTTTTTCTTATAATTTATTACAAGTCTTGCTTGGCGACACCTTCGACGCATTTCAACTAATGTACTTGTGCGGAGCCGCGTCTCTTCTTTCATTGTATTGAATGCAGTGTTAACTTCTGCAATTAAATGGTCCCGGTTTTGAATTTGATTGTTTTTTATGGAACAATTATTATAACAAATTGTGTATGGAAAAAATAGGCGGTCTTATCTACAATTTCTAAGAATAGGTTAGGTATGTGTGTAATAAAAAAATTACCTTGCACCGGAGTGTAATGTAGTTATTGTAGCGAAAAGATAGTAACAAAAACAATAACGAATAAATGACTTTATTTAGGCTTTATACAAGCATAATAACAAAAACCTAATTTGATATACTCACATTGATGTTTCATCTCTAAACATACAATTATTAAGTTTATTAAATCTTCTTTAATGCATGATAAAAATTGGATTAAAAATTACAAAATTCAAAACGTCTAAAAATAAATTTTTGAAAAAAATTTTTTTAACTCACCACAAAATTCATTCATTATGGTCACGAACCCAAAAACGATGTCCCCAAGAAGATGTACATGTTCTTAGATTCAATAAACTTAATAATTGTATGTTTAGAGATGAAACATCAATGTGAGTATATCAAATTAGATAGGTTTTTGTTATTATGCTTGTATAAAGCCTAAATAAAGTCATTTATAAACAATGCATATCAAGCAAAGAAAGAGAATTGTAAAAAAACAATAACGAATTTTAACAAAACCAGTAACAATATAACAATTATTATAACGAACAAATACAAAGTTTTCGGCGGCCCGCACACGTTAAAAGTATAATGGCACAATATTATGCCATAATGTGAAACAATTAAATTGGGTACAAAAACAAGTATCACCGATTTTCTCAAAGTAATTTAAAAGTTTGTATGGAATGTGATATATCGTTAGAAAGGGCATAGACTAGAGAACATTTTAAAAGCATTTGAACATCTTGATCGCTTTTACTTTTTTTTTAAATGCAATGCAAAGTTGCATTTAAAAAAAATGTCTACCCATTGTCGGGACTTCGTTGGCTCACATTTTTTTTTTTCAATCTTTATCAGCGTTACTTATCGATTTCATTGGAACAGGGATACATTAAAGACACAGATAAAAATTGTTTTTAGCTGTTAGAATTATAACAAAAATTGTTATAATAGCTGATATGCAGAATTTTAGGAAATTTTCAAAATTAACAAAAAAAATTATATTTCGAAAACCGTGAGACTTTGTATAGAGGTCATTGGGGCTAAATATGTTCCAAATGGCCTCACCTATCTACCCTCTCCATTTGGCAAACCATCTGCCAAACACCCTGTACATATATACAGAGTGTCCACTTTTTCAATGGGATTGTATGGGTAACTCCTAAACCATAAGAGATAGAAGGTAGGTTAAATTAGAGAAAAGTTGCACATTTTAAAGCTTGTTAAGGTGCCTTTTACAAACTTTAAAAATGTTCAATAGTTTCAGAGATATCCTGAAAATAGTGCAAATCGCCATTTTTAATTATTGCCAATAACACGCAAATGATAAAATTAGAGAAACTATATTTAAACGAAAGTTGAATGATGCTCAGTTGCCTATTTAAAATTATTAAATTTGTATTTTTATCCTCTCAACTGTAAGCGCCGCGACGCCCAATCTTTGTTTTTCTTTTTTAAACTATTCTGCATTTATTTTATTATTGAATAATGTAACCAAGGCAAATTTTAAACAAGATAATTTGACAGTTCTACTATCGATGACACTTCTAGAACAGTTCATTGTTTCTCATGGCCTACTTTGCTGTACCTACGAGTGAGTGATAATAACACTAGTGCAGACCCATCTATCAAAAAATATGGTTAGACTTTGTAACAAAATGATGCCAAACCAATTTCCTTAAAAAAGTCAGGCGTCCATAAGAAAAACAAAAGTTGGGCGTCGCGGCGCCTACAGTTGAAACGATAAAAATACAAATTTGAGAATTTCAAATAGGCAACTGAACACCATTCAACTTTCATCTAAAAAATTTTTTTCTAAGCCTTATCATTTACGTGTTATTGGCAATAATTAAAAATGGCGATTTGCACCATTTTCAGGATATCTATGAAACTATTGAACAATTTTCAAATCTGAAAAAGGCACCTTAACAAGCTTTAAAATGCAAACCTTTTCTCTAATTTAACCGACCTTCTATCTCTTACGGTCTAAACCGTAATTTTTTGCTTTTCGCGTCGAAACAAAATTTAAGCATTTTGAGCAGTTGTTAAAATAAATAAGAAAATCTTGGTTTGATCTGGCTCTTAAATTTTGTTTTGACGAGAAAAGGAAAAAATTGGTCCACTTCACTTATCTAATCATTTTAGAGCATGCATTTGAATATTAAAATGAATTTATCTCGAAAACGGTGCCTCCGATCGAAGTTGCACAAGAGGGCATTTTCTTTGTGAAAAACTCTGACAATTCATAATTTGAAGTCAAAACTCAAAAAAATTTACAAATAAAAAAGTTGCGGTAATTTTTACCCCTCACCCCTACAGCGTGACCCACCATTGGTAAAAATTTTGAGATGATATTTACCCCATTTTGTTAGACTTAGAATGTTTAGTGGATGTGCAAAATTTTTGAAAATATTTCTCTTGATCAGACTGAATCTAAACGACGAAAATTATCCGATATAACCGATCCAAAGACACGTTTTAAACAATATTCTTATGAAATTATAGATACTGTAAGTAATCAGATTGAAATTAGATTTTCGGAAATGAATAAATTAATATTTTTTGATTTGCTTAAAGTAAACAATTTCCAAAATTATTCCAAATTATTTCCACAGGAACTGTTAGATAGTTTATTAAAGTATTATAAGTTTTTTGATCCTATTCAATTAAAAAATGAACTCTCTGTTTTATATTGTGATAAAGTTCTTGGTAGTTCTAATACTCCATTTGAGATGTTAGAATATATGACCAACTGCGAACTCAATCTTTGCATGCCCGAATTATATAAATTACTTTGCCTAATTGTGACTATTCCAGTTACCTCCGCTTCAGTTGAGAGAAGTTTTTCGAGTCTGAAACGAATAAAAACCTTTACGCGGAATACAACCGGCCAACATAGACTTTCCAATATGTCAATAATTTCTATTAATAAAGATCTCATTCGCGAGTTACGACAAAACGATCAGTTTTATGATGACATTATAGATTATTTTTCTGACACAAAAAACCGTAGAATTCCGCTTAAATATAAACGTTAAATTATTTTGAACTTCTATTAGAATAATTTTTTTTTTTGTACCTATGCATTCATTAACATTCTTTAAGTAAGTGTTAAGTTTGATATCTTTATTTTGTTATGCGTGTATCTTTTGGTATAATTATTTAATTATTTTGTTCGTTATTCGTTATTTTTAGAATTTATTTAGTTTTTCCCCTTGTCACCCCTTTTCCCCACCCACTTTCCCTACATACCTTCTCCAATCCTGGCAAAAATCCTTATTTTATTTTACTGCTCTTTAATATAATAACTGATGTACCTATGTGTAATTATTACTATTAACATCAATAAATGTATTTTTGAGTGGTAAAATAATTTAGCGAAAACTCTACACCTTCCCGATGGTTTTGCTGAACAAATAAAATATTTTAGATTTGTTGTACAAATATAATATATTTTATTGACCAAGTAGAGGTCCTTCTAGTAGATATATATATTTATACTTAAACACAATGACCTTGAAATTCCTGAAAAATTTTCGCCTGCGGCGCAAACGAAAAAATTGGTCCACTTCACTTATCTAATCATTTTAGAGCATGCATTTGAATATTAAAATGAATTTATCTCGAAAACGGTGCCTCCGATCGAAGTTGCACAAGAGGGCATTTTCTTTGTGAAAAACTCTGACAATTCATAATTTGAAGTCAAAACTCAAAAAAATTTACAAATAAAAGTTACGGTAATTTTTACTCCCCACCACTACAGCTTGACCCACCCTTGGTAAAAATTTTGAGATGATATTTACCTCATTTTGTTAGGCTTAGAATGTTTAGTGGATGTGCAAAATTTCATTACTTTAACTTGAACAGTTTCGGAGATAATAAAACCGTCTTCAGGGGCCCACATTTAGGGGCCTGTAGCTCCCTTAGGAAGCATTTTGGTATAGAGGTAAGTTTGGTCCAATAGATTTATTTTGACCTCGGGAATATGTGATTTCTTTTTGTACAGTTATTTCCCGGACACCCTGTATATCAGCTTTTTAATTTTATTAGTAATATAACTGGTGTGTTCCGACCACCTCAAGTTTTTATCTATCATTTTAAGCCTAAATATTTTATGGTATTTGTAGAAAAAATTTTTTCAGTATCATGCTGGACGGTAATATCATTAAAATTTGGTAAATTTGTGTACGTTATAAATAGAGAAAGATATAAATTTAGTTTTTGATACGTTAAGAGATAATAAATTATGATCAAGCCATAGTTTGATTTTTTGCAGATCTTGTGAGGCAGAATTCCTAGTAGTATTCCAGTCGTCACCTTTGCATATAATTGCAGTGTCACCGCATAAGAAATAATATTACCTGTTATATTTAGATTACATAAATTATTTATAAAAATTAGAAACAAAATTGGCGCCAAAACCGTACCCTGGGGAACACCTATTGTTACAGTTTTTTTTTCACTAATTTTACCATCTATTTTTACGACTTGTTTTCTGTCTTGCAGGTAGGTAACTAGCGAACCTCTAATACCTATATTTTCTATTTTTTTCAATAATTTTGAATGAGACACAGTGTCGAAAGCCTTCGCCAAGTCCAACAAAACGATACCTAATACATTTTTTATTTTCTTGTATATTATAATTAATTGTGTTGACCAGTTTATAGATTGCGTCAGTAGTACTACAACCATTTTTAAAGCCATATTGATTTGAGGAAATAATTTCATTTTTATACAAGAATTCTTCAAGTCGATTTTTTAATGCTTTTTCGAATATTTTAGCAAAATTGTTGATAACTGATATAGGTCTATAGTTGGTTTTTTCAGTTCTACATCCGCTTTTAAATACTGGTGTAACGATAGATATCTTGAAGTGATCTGGTACACAGCCAGTTACAAATATACCTAGTGTTAATAATATGTACCTACTAAGGTTTTTATAAGGACTTTATGACAATTTTTTATTAATTTGACTGATATTTGGTTCATACAACGTATCAGTTGTTGCTAGAGGCGTGATTAGCATATTTCATCGTAAATAACTGAACCAGTTGATAAAAGTGTGAACAAAAAAGGGAACTAAAGTATTTGGTGTAGTAAAAAGTGCAATCTATTTATTATTTATGCTAGGACAGGACTGGACTTTATGGTATTTTGAATAATAAGGAATGGATGGTCCTGAATTTAATTGTGTAAAATGCAACAATCCTGTTAGCAAAGAAGATAATTACCTATATAAAATGTGATGTATATCGAAGGTTACTAAAAAATGCCCCTAATGCTTAGTATGATGAAGGAAATACAGAAAAGTTTAGATCAGATAAAAAAGGATATGCCATCCCCTGAATCATTCAATCAGGTTTACTCAGATGTTTTAAAAAATAGATCTGCAACACTATTAGCAAAAGAGACAAATGTACAAGCAGGATCAAGTAAAAGTTATGCTATAGAGCCATGAAAGAAAGTGTGGTCATTGTGAAACCAAAAATTGGGAATGATACAATCAAAACAATTAAGTCAAGAAGTGAAACAGTCAGTAAACCCTACCGAACTTGAAGTAGGCATAACAGGCATGCGGCAAAGAAAAGATGGAGCAATAGTAATTAAGTGCAATGATAGAGGTGAAGCTAATAAAATTAAAACTAATATAGAAGAAAATATGGGATCTACTTATACAACCCGTATTCCAAACAAAAAGAGACCAAACATAAAAATAGTTGGCATAGATTTTCAATGTACCAATGAAACATTAATTGCAGCTATTCGTAAACAAAATAAATCCATTATTTCCGAAGAAAGTAATATTGAAGTAAAAAAAAATGCGAAACACTTATTTTTCAATCATGGAATGTGATTCCAATACATATAACAACATAATGCAAAATGCTAATGGTAAATTGTGTATTGGCTATAAAGTATGTTCAGTGTATGAATATGTATCCTTGATAAGATGTTTTAAATGCAATCAATATAAGCATACTGTTAATGATTGCCCAAGCAAATATGGAAATTTGCGGCAAATGTACTAGTAATGAGCACAAAACTAAAGACTGCCCAGTGAACTCTGCCACTAAATGTATTAATTGTCAAGTTTCCAATACCAAATTTAACCTTCAACTTAATACAAATCACTCTAGCTTCGACATTAATTGTCCAACATACATGAAATTAATTAGCCAACTGAAAATCAATATTGATTATACATTACATAACGATTAGCAATTATTCAAAGATATCAAGGGGCCTATTGAAAAAAAATCTGAAAATAATGTTAGAAATCTATCAATAGTTTACCAAAATGTAAGAGGGCTAAACTCAAAATTGGAATCTTTTTTGAAAAAAGATTCCAAACAGTATATATATTAGTGCTACCTCGGAAGAATATGATGCTGTAGCTATAACTGAAAGCTGGTTAATAGACGGCGTCAATAATAGAGAGATATTTCCAGACGAATTTTTAATCTTTCGAAAAGATAGGAGTTTTGAAACCAGTATGAAGACTAGAGGTGGGGGAGTACTGCTAGGGATAAAGAATAGGTATAAATATAGAGAAATAACCTTGAACTTTACTGATCAATTTATAAACATATTGTGCGTGAAAGTTACTACGGATGAATATAATCATATTTTTATTATTGTATACTGTATATAGATCCTCAATGTACAATTGCTACTATAGAAAATCTTTACAGTTTTTTGGAAAGTTTGCCTTTTCTATATAAGAACAATTATATAATCTTAGGGGATTTCAATACCACAAATTTAATCAAATACTATAGAAATAATGACCTATCAGATTCATATGTAAGAGAATTGATAAATTTCTTAAGTCTTTGATTGCCTGCAGCAAAATCAAATATTAAACCAATTTGGACGTTTATTAGATCTTGTTATATCAAACTTGAATTGTAGAGTTAATAGAGGTACATTTAGTCTTGTAAATGAAGATGCACATCATCCCACTTTGTATATTGAAGTTAACATACAAAATTATGAACTGAAACAATTACCCTCAGTAACTGAAAATTATTATAATTTTAAAAAAGCAAATTTTAACCTCATGTATAATTTATTTATGAGTACTGATTGGTCTAGCTTGGAAAACTTCACTGAAGTTAATGCTGCAGTTGAGCATTTTTATGAAATAATTTATAACGTCTTTGAAGTATGTGTACCTAAAGTTAGAAAATGTAAAAAATACCCCGTGTGGTTCAACAGGCAAATTATTAAAGATTTAAAAAATAAGGATAAAATTCGCAAAAAATATCAAGCAACTGGGTCTATAGAGCTGAAAAACAAATATGTAAACTTGAGAACTAAGTTAAAAATTAATATTGATAATGCATACAAAGAATACTTAAATAAAATACAGCAAGATATCAGTGAAGATTCCAGATCATTCTGGCAATTTATAAATAATAAAAAAGGATCTGTATCCATACCTAGTGTTATGTATCTAAATGACATTGAATACAAGAATGGGGAAGGAATAGCGAATGCTTATGCCACACATTTTAGTAGTGTTTATGATATTAATACAAACTGTGATGAATCACACATAGAATTCAATCCATATACCGGGTGGCCACGAGTCAATGTACGCCCCCAATTTTTTGGTTGTTTTTGAAATTAAAAATTTCGTTTTTGGTATACGGGAATAAGACAAAAGTGGGCTATTTTTAGGCTAACAGGAACGAAAATATCACTTCCGGTTGAACCGGAAGTGACATCAACTTTTTTTTCTTAACGAAGAAAGGTCAATCCCATGTAAGTAATTCATGTCTTAAAGAATACAAGAAACAAAGTCTTTTTCTCACAAAAATTCAAAATTTATTATTTTTAAAGCGACCGGTTTCGTGAACAACAATTGCTTCACTTCCTCAGGCCACAGAGACTACAATATAGAAAAATTCTAAGTTTTCTTAAATGGAATGACCATGTTTTTTTTGTGGTGTTTTCTAAAACATGAAATTCTAATTGCAGCAGTTTTTTCGAATTTCAAAAATTCCAAAAAATAAGTGAGATACGAACGATTTTTTATTTTGTACAAAATGGCCTCGTCAGATGAATACGATGTAAGAAAATTACTAAGAAGGCTATGGAAATTATTAGCAAGGTAGCAAGCTTGTCTGTAAACAATAAAATAGTTATTTAAATTACTGATAGATACGACTATTTTTAGGTTTTTGTCAAAAAACGGAATTTAATTTTCATTTTCATTTCCGTAGGGGTCCTATGGAAAATTTTTAAATGGAACCGTACTATTTTTTTTTATTATTCGGACATAATGATTCATAAGCTTTAATTTTTTCGCTAATAATAATTTCTTAACGAGATCCTTTGTAATAATAAAAGTGTTTTTAAAAGGTTCATTCAAATTATTTCTTGTTAAATTTGTGCTTACCTTTTGAATACACTTTTATTATTACAAAGGATCTCGTTAAGAAATTATTATTGGCGAAAAAATTAAAGCTTATGAATCATTATGTCCGAATAATAAAAAAAAATAGTACGGTCCCATTTAAAAATTTTCCATAGGACCCCTACGGAAATGAAAATGAAAATTAAATTCCGTTTTTTGAGAAAAACCTAAAAATAGTCGTATCTAACAGTAATTTAAATAACTATTTTATTGTTTACAGACAAGCTTACTACCTTGCTAATAATTTCCATAGCCTACTTAGTAATTTTCTTACATCGCATTCATCTGACGCGGCCATTTTGTACAAAATAAAAAATCGTTCATATCTCACTTATTTTTTGGAATTTTTGAAATTCGAAAAAACTGCTGCAATTAGAATTTCATGTTTTATAAAACACCACAAAAAAAACATGGTCATTCCATTTAAGAAAAAAAAGTTGATGTCACTTCCGGTTCAACCGGAAGTGATATTTTCGTTCCTGTTAGTCTAAAAATAGCCCACTTTTGTCTTATTCACGTATACCAAAAACGAAATTTTTAAATTCAAAAACAACCAACAAATTGGGGGCGTACATTGACTCGTGGCCACCCGGTATAGAACAGATAAATTTAATAGCTGTAACAGATAAGGATATATATGATGCTGTGAAAAATTTAAAGGTAAATAAGTCTGTAGGACCAGAAGCTGCCGTCATACATTGTTAAGGGCTGTGTTGACTTTTTCATTTATCCTCTGAAATATTTATTTAATTTGAGTTTAAGAACTAACATTTTCCCTGACATTTGGAAAGAGGTTAGAATAAGTCCTGTATATAAGAAAGGAGATAAAAGTAACATAATAAATTTCAGACCAATCTCCATCCTTTCAGTCCCTGCTAAATTATATGAATATATTTTGTACCAAGTTATTTATAGCTCGGTCCATAATCAAATATCTATCTATCAGCATGGTTTCATGAGAAATAGATCTACTGCAAGCAACCTAATTAATATGACACAGTTTATTTCGGATGCCCTAAACGACAGAAATCAAGTAGATGTCATTTATACTGACTTTCAAAAAGCTTTTGACACAGTCTTCTTATCTGCAAACTTAAAAATGAATTTGGGTTTCATGATAATTTTCTAAAGCTTATTGAATCATATTTGCAAAATCGAAAACAAAAGGTATATGTAAACGGATTTGCCTCGGAATATTTTTACGCTGTATCTGGTGTTCCGCAAGGTTCCAACCTCGGGCCCTTGTTGTTCCTTATGTTCATCAATAGTTTAACTAAAATAATTCAATCATCAAAATATTTGCTCTTTGCAGACGATTTAAAAATTTATGCTAGAATTGATAAAATTAATGACTGTTTGGAACTTGAAGATGATATAAATAAAATTTTTAGTTGGTCTGTAAAAAACAAATTATTTTTCAATATAGATAAATGTCATATCATGTCTTTTTCTCGTAAGACTGACCTTCCTTCTTATATATGATTATAATATGAATGGAACAACATTGGCCCTGGGTTGAAACCATGAAGGACTTAGGTGTTACGTTTGACTCTAAACTTATTGCAAGTAAAGCTACTAAAATGTATGGTTTTATTGTTCGTAACACTAGGCAGTTTACAAATATCTCGTGTATAAGGTTGCTTTATATAACGTTTGTCAGAACTCAATTGGAGTATATGTGCCATAATATGGAATCCCTTTTATATGATATAGAGAAAATACAGAACAAATGTTTAAGATTATTGTACTTTAAAGAAAATGGGGTCTATGATCTAACTACACCCAAAACTGAACTTTTAGAGAGATATTTGTCTTCGTACTCTTGAACAACGAAGAAAAGTCAGTTATATTATTTATCTTTACAAATTAATTCGGGCCTTCCTAATTTGCAGGTCACAATAAAAGTTTGCAGGTCAACCCCTTCTATTAGTGATGCGGTCAAATTGAAATTTTGCAGAAATACCATTCAATAAATGCTCTTTCCATTTCCACACTCAAACTCGGCCTACCCCTATTTTTAAAACTACCCTGTCTATAAAAGCTTGCAGGTCAACTCCTTGTAGTGGTGCGGTCAACTTGAAATTTTGTGGAAATACGATTCAATAAATGCCCTTTCCATTTCCACCCTCAAACTCGACCTACCCCTGTTTTTAAAACAACCCCTTCCATAAAAGCTTGCAGGTTAACCCCTTGTAGTGGTGCGGTCAACTTGAAATTTTGTAAAAATACGAATCAATAAATGTTCTTTCCATTTCCACATTCAAACTCGACCTACCCCTATTTCTAAACCTACTCCTTCTATAAAATCTTGCAGGCCAACCTCTTGTGGTAATGCGGTCATCTCGAAATTTTGTGGAAATACGACTCAATAAATGCCCTTTCCATTTCCACCCTCAAACTCGACCTAATCCTGTTTTTAAAACAACCCCTTCCATAAAAGCTGGCAGGTTAACCCCTTGTAGTGGTGCGGTCAACTTGAAATTTTGTAAAAATACGAAACAATAAATGTTCTTTCCATTTCCACACTCAAACTCAACCTACCCCTGTTTTTAAAACTACCCCTTCCATAAAAGCTTGCAGGTTAACCCCTTGTAGTGGTGCGTTCAACTTGAAATTTTGTAAAAATACGAATCAATAAATGTTCTTTCCATTTCTACATTCAAACTCGACCTACCCCTATTTCTAAACCTACCTCTTCTATAAAATCTTGCAGGCCAACCCCTTGTAGTGGTGCGGTCAACTTGAAATTTTGTAAAAATACGAAACAATAAATGTTATTTCCATTTCCACGCTCAAACTCGACCTACCCCTATTTTTAAAACTACCCCTTCTATAAAAGCTTGCAGGTCAACTCCTTGTAGTGGTGCGGTCAACTTAAAATTTTGTGAAAATACCACTCAATAAATGCTCTTTCCATTTCCATAGTCAAACTCGACCTACCCCTGTTTTTAAAACTACCCCTTCCATAAAAGTTTGCAGGTTAACCCCTTGTAGTGGTGCGGTCAACTTGAAATTTTGTAAAAATACGAAAAAATAAATGTTCTTTCCATTTCCACATTCAAACTAGACCTACCCCTATTTTTAAAACTACCCCTTCTATAAAAGCTTGCAGGTCAACTCCTTGTAGTGGTGCGGTCAACTTAAAATTTTGTGAAAATACCACTCAATAAATGCTCTTTCCATTTCCATAGTCAAACTCGACCTACCCCTGTTTTTAAAATTATCTCTTGCAATCAAAGTCTATAAGGCCGTGCCTGTAGTTTAATTCAACTTAATTTATAAAATTGTTACGCAGCCAACAGTTTTTGTAACCACTCTTAAAGCGAACCCCCAATTGTTTAAGCTTATAGTTCAATCTCTTTTATTTCCAAGTTTTAAGATAAATATTTTTGAAACTACCAATCAACATCGTTTTTAAATTCCTTCTTGTATACTCATATTTTATTCATAGATTTTCTAAATAGTACTTGCAGCAATAACAATTCCTCAATAAAAACTATAAAATTATATAAAAATTAAAAAACAATTCTTTATTATATAAATTTTAAAATTATATATTATAATACTGTCATATGTAGGTACCTATACACTGTTGGCAAGCTTCGACTTTGGAGTGCGAAATCTGTAATGCAACTAAGAGAGAAGGTACATAGAGGCAAAGCCTTCAGTTAACAAGAGATGCCTAACCATTCCTACACTCCTACTAAAGAGGGGATGTGCGTGTAGCGCGCTCGACAGGTGACCTGTGCCGCGACACCGCGGCCGTTCGACACATTCGCCCGATTCCGTCGTCCCCTTCGACCGCGTGTTGTAAAGAATGGAAGGTGGGAGTTAGGGGATAGCGCGTTGTCTGTTTAACTTGTAAATGCTTTAAGTTATCTCCGTCTGATGCATTTATATCGGCTACCAAGATTAAACGTTACCAATAGTGTATAAAAAAAATATTATTCTCTGCTTAATAATAGTAACAATATATTTGGCTTCAACATAAAATATATAAAAAAAGGTCAAATAAATATGAACACTGAACAGTGTGTGCGATTTAAGGCCGCAACACCCTCTTATTTCGGAATGCGTTAATAGTCCGGCAGCCACGGGGTAATACCCAACAATTTCGTATTAAGTTTTTTTCAAAACGGATTTGGGGTCTAAGGGTCTCCTAGTTTTGAAATCCAAGTGATGACAAAGCGTCATCCTTGAGCAACTCCAGATACGGGGTGTCCGATAAGTAAGTAGGTGAAATATCACTCTTTTTAAATTATTTGTAAATTTTTCGTAAATAAACGAGTTTCTTACAAATGGTTTGCTTCTCATAATAAGGTTTATATAAAATTAAAATTAAAAATTTTAAATACAGGGTATTCCAAAAGTATATTCGTCTTCTTCGCTTCAAAATTTTCAACAATAACCTGGGTTAGTGTAGCGATCATTTCTTTTAGTAATTCCAGTTAAATAAACATTTTTAACCACCTCAAAAGCGGCAGACTTTTTGAACCTCATCAGCTCATCATACGTGCATGATATTTTAAATTGGTTCAAAATATTCACTTGTTCTTTTGACAATCTAGACTTAACGCCTACACCTATTTGAAGATTTGTAAATTTATTAGATAAAGTCGATGAGACGATACTCCCAATTTAAAGTGCCGGTGAAGTTTTATCCAATTTAGGTGATAGCGATTCGCAAAATTTTAATAGAGTTTTACTGCAATCCGCTAACACTATTTCGTATTTTACATGTAACTTATATTTCTCTTTACATCAGCAACTTCGCGTTTTATTTCTTTTGTTATTTTGCCAATGTAGTCTCAATATCATCAGCGTCATCCTCAACACGATTTATTCTTAAGGCATTGAGTAAAGAAATAATATAAAGAGACGCAACTGTCAAGGTTTCGAGATTTTAGTATTGTATTTTTTCGGCAATAGCTTCAGGATTGTCATCAATTTTTAGTGCTACTGGAAGGTATTTGTAATTCGGCTGCATAGCCCTAAATATTGTAGATAATTCTGTAGTTATTGGCCAAAAAATACAACTCCAAAATCTCGAAATCTTGACAGTTGCGCCTCTTTATTATTATTTATCAATGCTTAAGGTCGCCGCAACTTTGTTAGGGAATGTTATTATATTTGCATATCCTGGGGTTATGCTAATATTAATCTAGTTTCAGCCGCCCAGAGTCAAATTCTTTTCGGCTGCCCATATCTTTACCTAAGTGCAGTTGTTTAGGGCAGTTGGAGGTGGTAAAACACGTCATTTTGACGCCACAAAAAGTGCCAAATTCAAAGTATTCTATTCATCTGCTCGAGTGCCCGATGCCATTAATTTCAAGATTAATATTTTTGGTTTTGTTTTTAATGAAATTTATAACCTATAACGTAACCTGTACTATAATTTCATATGTTAACTTATTATTGTTATCAAATTGCCAAGCATAGAAGTTGACCCAAGCATACCCAACTGCAGAGCTGGTTAAGGGGAGGTAACCCTGGTGAAGCATTACGTCACTAGGGCAGTCAAAAGAATGCAAAAATTGGTTCCCTGGGCACCGGGGCAGCTGAAAAGAATATGACTTAGGTATCGTTTCTTTCCACGCACGTTTGCAAAATGGCTTCCTTGTTTGAAATTTTCTTTACCTTGTATTCTAAAGCTCGGAATTGAAAGGACGGTCGCCATCGATGACGGTTCTTTTTATTCTTCTCCACTTCGCACTTTTGTTCACAATACAGGCAGTCATTTTTAAAATTGAAATTTGGCACTTCTGATCGCCTCTTTATTTTCGTAGTTGAAGTTCCCGCTTCGGTAAGAGCATTTCCTGGCGATAAACAAATTTTTAAATGACTTTTTGATGTGTATATAGACACGCAGCTTCTGTGACATAGAATATAAAAATCCTTATCACTACTGGTCTTCTCTTCAAGTTCTTCAAACTTTTGATCTTCATACACTTTATTGTACTTTATAATAGTTTTTATGCGCTGCGCACCAGCAACGGAAGCCAAAAACGTATACAATCATCTTATAATTTCGAAACACCCTGTATATCTCAATTTGCTCAAAGATGCCAGCTTGTCATCAGTCGGATATGGTAAATAGACATATAAATCTATGAGAATCCGTTGAAAAAAAAACTTAATACGAAAATTTTCACTTCAGGGAAAAAACACGGTTCCGCTGCCGGACTATAACGGATTTAAATTTTTTTGGGGGATATAGTACCTACTTGATGAACTCTATATGATCACGTGGAAATATTTGAAATTTTTATTTTTTCAAGGTCTATTAAGATCCGCTAAAAGGGGTCGTAATTTCTATTACCCCGGCTCCACACTTGCGTTATTCGTCTACGAATAAAACGGCCATTTTTTCAGCAGTTATTTACCTATAGGATACAATTGTGTCCTAGGTAAATAACTGCCGGATAAAGTTACTTGTAGGTGAAAAAATGGCCCTTATTCGTAGACGAATAACACAAGTGCAATAGGCCTTGAAAGAATAAAAATTTCAAATATTTCCACGTGATCAAGTACTATATCCTCCAAAAATATTTAAATAAACTAAACATATGACATTTCGAAATATCATATGGAAACTGCATGATTGCATATCGGACTTACATAAAGTCATATTTAGTCGACTTAATGCGAGGGAAAAAATCAATTAGTATTAAGCCGCCAACTGCATACAGTCGAAAAAAAGCACTGGGTGCGATACAGGACAGTAGATATACTAGGTGCGTACGGCGCCACTTTCAAGGCCACGCATTCTCGATGGACATGGGCCATCAGGAGAGCCCTTGGTTCTTGTAGCTACACTCTGGGGGGTCGTGCAGAGGTCATCCTTCGTCTTCAGATGACGTCTGCTGCTGCTGCTTTAGCGGGGGTGCTAGGGGGTGGTGGTGGTGGGGCCCCAGGTCTGATGCATTAGCTGGAGGATGGCGTTTCTTCAGACCTAACGCAAGAGGTGCAATGCACTAACGCATCCTGCATCCTGCACCCTGGTCCCTGGCCCTGGAACCTCTTGCGTTAGGTCTGAAGAACGCCGTCTCCAGAAGCTTTTTTTTAGTTTCTAAGTTGGTACTCCTGAGCAAAGAGTATTGTATACGAAGAGAGCATAGGCGTACCTGCTTTAAAAGGGGATATAATTATATTAATTTTACTAGGGTACGCCTATGGTAGAGAAAAAAATCAATGCTGCTATTTAGGTATCCGACACGTGTCTTTTAAGTAAACAAACCCGACTTCCGAGAATGCTAATATAAACATCACCTTCACTCAGTTTGAATGCATCACTTATTATCGGCTAATATATTTAGGTTAATTAAATTAAAAAAAATAAATGCTCTTTAGTTAGAATTAAAAATTTGAACTTGCAATTACATTTTAGAGTGATAAAATAATGCACACCTAGTATAATACATTATTAAGTTATTATTTAATGAAGTTCGAAATTAACGTTTTAAAAACCAGATGAAATCAAGACATATTTATTACACACACACACACAGCACTAGGTCAGTATATTGTCAATGAATCAATTGAAGCTACATGACATTGAATTTTTATCGCTGACTAAAACGATACGTGCTTTTATACCAAATTACGTTATAGAATCCACTTTACACTGTGTACCAAATAAAAATTTTATTTTCTTATTAATTAATAATTTAAGTTACACTCTTTAGCTAATTTTGACTGTGGAAATAAAACAATTGATATAACAATAAGGGGATATATTAATTTAAAAAAACAGAGTTTTTTAAAAATTCTATTTTTTATGCGCCCAACAAATCACTGTCTGCCGGGGTTCTTCTTCTATGAAGTCACCCAGGTTAGCGACATCCTCATCGCAAGCGTCACTGTGAATAATTACAACTGTGGAGGCTTCTTCTTCTTTTTCTAGGGAGGGAACCTGAGGTGGAGGCTCCATGAACAAACTTAGCGGAATCAGCTTCGGAGGTCGTGGTTCGAAATCTCTGCAACAATAAGAAATACATATAAGTATATATTATTACTTAGCGGAGACAAAAAGCAGGAAAAATGAACGCTAAAAAAAAAAAACTTACGTTATTCTTAAAGCAGTATCTTCAGACATGCAGAATAAATCTGGTGACTGGCTGGGGGAGTAGATATTTGTATCGCTGTAACAATAAGAAATAAATATAAGTATATAGTATTACTTAGAGAGAGAAAAAAAGAAGCATAAAAAATTAACGCTATTATTTTAAACTTACGTCATTCTTAAATCTGGTACACTGGTAGACGAGAAATGAGCGTCTTCTGATGTACGAAATAAATTTGGCGACGGAAATCGATGGGGGTAGACATTTGTATCACTGTAACAATAAGAAAAAATATAAGTATATATTATTATTACTTAGAGAAAAAAAGCAGCGGGAAAAATTAACGTTATTATTTTTACTTACGGCATTCTTAAATCTGGCAAGCTAGACCAATCAAGCTCAACTTCTGATGGTGACATGCTGAAGAAATCGGACGTAGACGAAGTCGATGGACTTGGTGGTAAATCGACAACATCATTTAAGCTCAATTCGCTAAACACGGTAAAAAAAATATATTGTAAGTACAGAAATGTAAAAAAGAACAAATATCAACTTACTTTTCAAATAGATATTCCTCCAGGTTCCTAGGTGGAGTATATCTATTAATAAGAGAACTTAGACGATAAAACTCTTCGCTACACATTTTAAACTTAGGTACGTGCGCACATACAGTAACAATGATGAAACAAAACTGAATGAACTACGATTAGAAAACCGGTAAAGAAACGGTGTGTGAGGAGGGGACATTTATGCCGAATAAGCTAAATAAAAAGTTTCTAGAACGAAATCGCAATATCTCAGAGACGCAAAACAAAATACTAAACACGTGGCAAATAAATGATTTAATTCAGGGCCAACCGAACCATGAGAAAAAATTTTAAATGCGCATTTAGCAAAAACAGCAGTAGGCGATATTCCGGGAATTTTAGTCCGAGTGTAATTCAAATTTAGGTTAATATAAACAATTTAAGTCATTAATCTTAATGCATGTCAATATTAAACAAATCAGCGCCTTTATGCTTTAAATGCCGACCCATGGGAAATAAGTAATTAGCACGTATTTTTCTTAGAAAAAAGCGTGACGTAAGCCCCGCAGCTGCAATTGTAGAACAAAGCCCCTCGTATGATACGTAATCAAGATGACGTCACAGATAATATAAATAAGCCGAACGTGTCACCGCAAGCCTAATTCGTCATATAACTACGTACCAGTTATCTCATCGCGTGCTTTTGTGTGTTTATTAATATTAACTGACTGAAGTTAATTTTACAGACATTTAAAAAAATACGTTTTTATAAATCTACATTGGTGTGCTTTGCCAATTTTAAATAATATTCAAACGTGCTGTGCTCCAGCAGATAAAATATGTAAGTTATTTTTTTTATTATTTCTTTAAAGTATGACTTAGTAATTTGTGATATTTTTTAGAAAAATGGACTTTGCTCAATTGAATCAAATATCCCTTTTAGAGATCAAAGAATTCGTTAAAATTTACGAATTACCAATTAATGTGGCTCACCCGATATATCGAGCACAAATTATCAAAACCAAATACGGTGATAGTGTATTATTGGAATTACATGATAAAAATTTATTTTTACCCAAACGTATGGTAGCCGTAATGAAAGACAATCTGGAAGAATTTATTGACGGGAAATACAGTCTAATATTCGAAGGCCTAATTGAGGAAGGAAACCCCGCATTAGGATCCAGATTTAGATTCTTAGAATCCGTATAAAATGTAAGTAAAAATCATTTTTTAATTTAATATTTTAAAATTAATAAGTTTTTTATCTTTTTAGTGGTGAAAATTTTTTTATAAAATATAATAGACGGAGCAGCAAATCCTACTTCATTTAACAGACGTCTTTCGTGCAGACAAAACGTAGACCAGCATGGCGATCAACTCAAGTGAAATAGCAGTCCTTAGCACCCAAATTACGTCTAAATTTCAAGAAGTGGAGGCTCTCTTAGAAGAAGGATGCACTCCAACGCAACGTCTCATTTGGGTAAGACAAATAAATTGTCACATTAGACTGTTCAATAAGGCCATTCATGCAGCAGCTTTACCTGTAGGTGTACTGCGAAAATTGCAAACCAATTTGGGTCATTTAAAAAGATTTAAACATATCATTCGAAATTATAGTGTGGGTGCTGGAAATGTCGTGAAAACTCATATACGAGGGAACCGCGTAAAGTGGGAGGATCTAACCACCGCTTTTAAAAGTCGCGTTCGTACCGGGGTTATTATAAATTTAACTCATAAACATATCGAGGAATTTTTTAATGATGCATCACATCTGTTCAGTGCTAGGGTTAAAAATGCTTTAAAGAAATTACCAATGCTGAAAATTAATACTTGTTTTTGTGCTGAATTTATCAGGAAATCAGGGGACATCGAAATAACTGAGAGGAAATATTTTAATACTAAAAACAAACAGGTTGACATTTCAACAAATTTTTCCGAATGGTTTAACACCAACGTAAAAGCTGATATTTCTCACGCTATTTCAGAATTCTCAGAATCAGGATCAGGTTGGGCCCTATCGCGTATATTATGTTTAGAAGTTAATTTAAATAAATATGAGGTGGGGAATGGCGTTTCATCTTACATTCCATTGCCAAAGTCTATAGCCAAAAAGCAGGCATGTATTAATGTAAAAAATTTATATGATGAAGCATGCTTTGCTTGGAGCATTGTTAGCGCTCTATATCCGGTAGAGAGACTAAACCACCCAGATAGAATCACTTCATACCCTCAATACGCCGAAGTGTTAAATTTGAAGGATATTCAGTTTCCTATGACTTTACCTCAAATAGCTAAATTTGAAAAACAAAATAACATTTCGGTTAATGTGTTTGCGCTGGAAATGGATTCTAGATCAAATTTTTCCACTGTTCCCGTTCGTTTAACGAAAAATAAACAAATTCAGCACGCAAATTTGTTAATTGTGCAAGATAAATATTATCCTAAACTAAAAGAATTCGAGACTATTCCAGAAGAAGATGATGAAACTGAGGAAAATATCAAATATCATTATGTTTTAATTAAAGATTTATCTAGACTGTTAAGTGGTCAACTGTCTACAAAACATCAAAAAAAAATTTTCTGCGATAGATGCTTGAATTATTTTAGTTCGGATGATAAATTAAAAGAACATTCCATCATGTGCGAAAAATTTAACGATTGTAAAGTAGAGTTTTCGCGTGAGCCTTTTGTTAAGTTTAAAAATTTCGTTTACAAGGAAAATGTACCTTTTATAATGTACGCGGACTTTGAATCTCTGCTAGAGCCCCTCAATGAAGATAGTAGTCATTGTAAAACAAACCGATATCAGAAGCATACTGCATACAGTGCAGGATATTATTTTAAATGTAATTATAATGATGAGTGGTCATATTATAAAAGTGAACGGAGTTTGGACTGCATGTCTTGGTTCGCGGATCAATTAAGTAATATTGCAAAATTTGTCTTTTCAAAATTGAAACATGTGGAACCCCTGAATACTATAGTTAGTTTACGGGATGCCAGTAAAACGTGTCATATATGTGAGGATGACTTCAACGAAAAAGATAAAATTGTTCGCGATCATTGTCATCTTACTGGAAATTTCAGGGGGTTTGCGCACAATAGATGTAATTTAAATTATAAAAATGCCTTCGTAATTCCTGTGGTATTCCATAATTTGGGAGGGTATGACGCTCATTTTGCAATTAGAGAGCTTGCCGAGAGATATCAAATTACATTATTACCTGAAAATAAGGAAAAATACATTAGTTTCACCGTTTACGATGAAGAAACTAATTTAAAATTCCGATTTATAGACTCATTCAGATTCATGGGCTGTTCATTAGAGGAGCTTGCTTCCACGTTAAAGGAAGCTAATTTCAGTAATTTAAAACGAGAATTTCCGAATTTAAATGACGAAAAATTAAAATTATTAAAAAAGAAGGGAATATTTCCCTACGATTACATAAACAGTTTAGAACGACTTGACGAACCACAATTACCAGACAAGACAAATTTTTACAATAAATTAAATGACTCAGACATTAACGAAAATGATTATCAACACGCGCAAACAGTTTGGGATAAATTTAACTGTCAAAATTTAGGTGATTACAGCGATCTGTACATGAAAACAGACATCATGCTATTAACTTGTGTGTTTGAGACTTTTCGCTGTACTTGTCACAAGACGTACGGCCTAGACCCCGCTCACTATTACACCATTCCAGGTTACACTTGGGATTGTATGCTTAAATATACAGGGTGTAAACTAGAAACCATCCAAGACGTGGATATGTTAATGTTCATTGAACGCGGCATCCGAGGGGGCATCAGTCAATGTAGCAATAGACATGCCGAGGCTAATAATAAACATTTAGACAGCTATGATAGCACCAAACCCTCGACATACTTGCTTTATTTTGATGTAAATAACCTTTACGGATGGGCCATGAATCAACCTCTTCCATATGAAGGGTTTCAATGGGTAGATGATACCAATATTGACGTCACCTCGGTACCTGATGATGCCGAAATTGGGTACATTCTTGACGTTGATCTTGAGTACCCCGAAAATCTTCACGATCTTCATAAAGATTTACCTTTTTGCGCTGAGCATCGAGCTCCTCCAAATTCTAAATTTGAAAAATTAATGACCACTTTGTACCCTAAGCAAAATTATGTTTTACATTATAGAAGTTTAAAACAGGTCTTGCAGCACGGATTACGCTTAGTTCGTATCCATAAAGTGCTGAAATTTAAACAGTCTGCCTGGCTTAAACCTTACATAGAATTAAACACTAGATTGAGGACTCTAGCAGAGTCTAATTTTGAAAAAAATAATTATAAATTAATGAATAACAGTACATTCGGCAAGACGATGCAGAATGTTCGTAAGCATAGAATCGTTAAATTAATAAAAAAATGGGAGGGGCGTTACGGGGCTAAAAATTTAATAGCAAGTCCAAATTTTCAAAATAGATCCATTTTCAGCGAAACACTTATGGCTATAGAAATGAAAAAATCTCGCATTATATTCGATAAACCCTTGTATATAGGAATGGCTATATTAGATATTTCTAAAACATGTGTTTACGAATTTCATTATGATTACATGCTGGAAAAATTCCCCGTAGACAATTGTAAACTTTTATATACCGATACTGACAGTCTAACATATGAAGTACAGTGTAATGACGCGTATGAAGAGGTCATCAAGAAAGACATTCATAGATTTGACACCAGTGACTATCCTTCAGATAATCGCTGGAATATACCTCAAATGAATAAAAAAATTCCCGGCCTAATGAAAGATGAAAATAACGGAGTACTGATGACTCACTTTGTTGGTTTGCGATCGAAGCAGTACACGTATAAGCTTGCGCAAGGTAAAGTTGTGAAGAAGGCTAAAGGCGTAAAAACTAATGTGGTGAGAAACAAAATCACTTACGAGGATTATTTTAATTGCCTTGAGAAAGCCTCAAATAAACAGCACCGGGAAGATGAATGTTTACTCCACAAAACACAACGCTGTATACAATCAAAATTACATAATGTGTACAGCGTTGAGCAGACTAAAATAGCTCTTAATCCATTCGATGATAAACGTTACACTCTACCTAACTCATATGACACTTTGCCTTGGGGTCACTATTCAATCATGGATGATGATGATGCCCACTAAAAAAATCTCTCTGTCTATTATATTTTATTGTAAAAATTGAATTAATTTTATTATTATTATATTTAATCGCATATTATTATTATTGTATATTGTATTTACCCATATATTATTATTTTATATTGTATTTATCATATATACTCTGTTTTAAGTTCAATATATATATATATTATTTAAAACATCATATTTTTATTCCATATACCTAACCTAGAAATAAAAAACACACACACATAAAGGTTTAATTAATATTTTCTTTATTCAAGCTTTTAATAAAAACATTTTTCTATCTAAATCATTCAGTATTTTATCTAAATTATAAGTTAAGCATTCACGTATACAGTATGTGTGAATGTTACAAGGATATATTTCACTTAATTTAAATAGTACATTATTAGGAGATAACTCGTATTGCGATTCGCTTAATATGTTATTTGTGACATTTAAAAAGTTATCATAGAATTCAGTAAAACTTAAACTATGCAGTAAATCCATGTGTGATGATACAAGTTTGCTAATATTTATAATCTCGTATACAGTGTTTCTTGAAAAATAAAATAAACTTGAAACTCCAGCGGCAGACAATTTTAGCATCTTGTTTCCGATAAAAGGAGCCTTTATTAGTGCATATTCAGAGAAATGAATTTCTTCCTCCAGTTCTTCTTCTTCTTCTTCCGCTTCTTTAATCTCACTATTAAAATAATCTGAGGTAAATTGCTGAAGGTAAGTAATAAAATCATCCCAATCTTCCCTTATGAATGAAATATTATCTGGTTTCGTGAATACAGGATGTGACACGTTCAGCAATATTCTTACAGCAGGAACATAACCTCTTGCAGGAGAAAGTCCAGTAATTATTTTATAATTAGAATCTTTAATGTAAAATACATTTTCACAAATATATCGTTCTTCAGCGAGTATAGCCTCATGATAAATGTCATTAACGCGATCAATTTCACTCCAATAACCGGAATCTTCATCAGAGGAAAATGATGCACTAGCACCAGGTGATTTCATTATTATTATTGATTCTATCACACTCAAAGACTAACAGACAACTAAGCTGTATAAGGTATAATCTATCTTGTTTATGTAATTAGATAGAGGGAGGGAGGGAGGGTACTAATTTTATTTTTAAAAAGGCCTCCAAGTTTCATAAATGTGTGCTATTCTCTCATAAGATATAATGTAATTTTACGTATTTCATGACGGGTATAACACATTTTCTCATAAGAGCGCATGCAAATCGATGAACACACGTGCAGGTTAAAGAATGTTATCTGAATCAATCCAACTGTTGTGCGCAGAATCAAAGCCTAGCCATTTCACGTAAGACTTATTACCGCGCTTACGTAACACCTTTTCTACGAGGTACACATCGGGTATTTTCGTTTTTTGTAGCTCCTCTTCGTAGAATCCTCCTCTAATTGGTCTACCCTGCATATCTTCAAGTAAATAGGTGGTAGGATTGGTGATTCGAACCTCGGATATTTTAAATAACTCTGTACTCCAGTTTGGCGTGTATCCTTTGCTAAACACATGCTTACTCTTACTAACTCGCACTATATCGCCCGCCTTGTAGCGTCGTGATGCTGCTATCTTTATGTGATTGTAAGCCGAGAGTAAAATTTGTTTTTCATTCTTAGCGTTAACATCTACCGGTTTTACCTGGGTGGTCCTATGTTTTCGGTTATTATACTCTTTAACAATGTCCGGAAGCACCTCCAGCCATCGGTATGAGCCGTTTAAACTGAAATACTTGTATAAACGCTCCTTTAACGTTCTAATAACACGTTCAACTATGGCGGCTTTCTTAACAGTAAATGTACTGTAGTGGTTAACCTTAAATTGCTTCATCAAGCGTTGAAAGTGAACATTATAAAATTCCGTACCCTGATCTGTATTTAAATTATTACAAGATCTCTTGCTCCCCTTGAAGACGTTCTCCATAGCCTGGGTGACTTCAGGTCCGCTCTTATTTTTTATCGCTTTAGCCCATACGAATTTAGAAAAACAATCTATCACCACTAGAATGTATCTAAAATTATTGTTATCCTTGGAGTAGTTTCCCATCTCAGCTAAATCTGCCTGCCATAAGTCATCTATTCCTTTTATTACTATGCGCCTGCGCCGCTTAATATTTCTACGAGCAGGTTTATGCAGCTCATTAACCAATTGAATTTTTTCTTTAGAATGCGACATCGTACAGCTAAGATGATGATAGAAATAGCACGGTATCAAATTAAATGAACATATAAGTCGAAATTTTATAATTTATACTCTTTTGCCTGCTTTAATTTTATTAACTTCCATCTCGATATTTTTCACTGTGTTAGACAGAGAGGTGAGATTCGCTTGCAATAGAACAATTACTTCGTCATTTAATTTTTTTATAGATTTTCGGAGGTCTTGTATGGAGCCTCTCTGTTTATCTAAACGAGTAGACGCGTCCTTTTGGTAATTGTTAAAGTTCGTCGCTAGAGTCGTGCAATAGCGGTCATATTATCGTCCACGTACTTTTTATTGACAGCATCGCCATCTTCAGTGGGCGGTTGAACATTACACAATTTCAATTTTTCCACATCAATGTTTCCATCTTTGGTGAAATTAAAACCTCGACCTTGCGGTAATAGACTGATGTTCTTGCTAACGCTGCCACCTCGGGCTGAACGACCGAACTTATCGAGACTCATTGCGAATATGATGGGTGTAGGGAGCTGTAACACACTAATATATTATTCCCGCTTCTTTCAGTTCATTCAAAATGGCTAAGATTTCGTTATCATGTGAATCCGTATTTCCTGCAGCTTTGGAGGCATTTAAAAGTCTTAACCTGTCAACTAATTCATTGATATCATCCCAGAAGAGGTATTCTATCGGTTTTTCATTGTAAACCATATTCATACCCTGTCCGCTGCTATGAGGTTGAGTATGTTTTATTTTAGGAGTATCATCACTATTGTTTTTAAATAATGGTTTTATCACTTTAGTATATTTATGAGATCGAGTGCCATTTAATTGACTTGCAGGATCATAATTTCGTTTATGTGCGTTAGAGGTTTCTAGAATTTCCTTGTAATCAGCCAAGTCCTGTTCGCTGTAACCTTGAGGCTTCTTCATAAATAGCAGTTCATATAAGCCTTGTCTTCCGGTAAACATTTTATTGCCAATACTCAAGCCGGCATTAGAACCGATATTTAGTTCCATAGATCCGATGTATAATTTATTCATTTCGGTATTAAATCTCACGCCATAGGTTTCATCGTAATCCTTACTACTTTTATCATAGAGACCTGTTAAATATTGCTTAGCTAACGTAGGATACTGTTCAGCGGTGACGGTGGCGGCAGCATCAGGGTCAATCGTACTACTTGAATCTTCAAACATTTCATCATCATCATCTTCTTCTTCTTCTTCTTCTTCCACTTCTTCTTTCACTTTTATTTTTTTCTTTATATCAGATTTAATGACATTCTCTACTTTTAGAGTATGCTGCTGCTGCTGCTGCCAGGGGAAATTCTTAACCGCACCGAGTTCTCGTATTGGATCAATGACCGGTTTCAATAAACGTCTAATTGTTTCGTCTTGTTCAGCTCGACCTAATTTTAAAGCCAAGTACTTTCTTCGAATGGAATCTGAAGCTTTTTTTATCCTCCTTTTAAGTGCGAAATCTCGGTCAAAGCTATACACCTTCTCCCTAGGTGGTTTATATTCCGCGAGAGTAAATTTTTTATTACCCTTCATTGTTAAACAGGTAAACTGGTATGTTAAAACAGGTAACAGGTATTTTAAAACAGGTAATAAACAGATACAGGGTTTTTCACAACAGATAACCTGTTTTTCAAAACAGGTCTGTACAGTCTGAGCGTCTATCTTATAATACTTGATGTTATTGAAATCTCATATACTTATATACTGATCAAAGCCTTTTCTATAACGTCCTTTATGTAATTCGAAATCTTTTACGATAACCAGCACTCCGAATTTATCGTTCCAACATTCTCTGCATAAATGTTCAAATTGTTCAAAGCTCATATCAGGTGTTACGTGATCATCAAACGCGTGACGTAAATTCATTTTATCCTGTTTAAATAATATTAGACAGTTACAGTTATCTCGAATGAGATGTTTCGGTATATGGGTATATGTCTGACAGAGATAGAAACAATCTACAAGCTTATGTCTCCCCATTGAGAAAAAAGCACGTATCTTATCCTGCTTGTCGCATGCTACGTCATCAAATATAAATATGGAATTCGTTTTAGCTTCGGATGGATCGATGATATTTTCGTTAGAGGTGTATGGAAAGTAGCCTACGCCTTTTACCTTCTTCAGCACATCTTCCAATAATTTATATTTAGGTTGATACAGAGACTTGGAGTACACGTATACATTCTCGAACCACAGACCGTTAGAGTCGAATAATAGACTTAGTAGAATATTTGTCTTCCCCGCTCCGCTAGGTCCGCATACAATCGTTCTTAAAGCGTTAGGAAATAATTCTCCATGTTTATCACATTCTTCTACAGAACCATCAGAAGTTAATAAATCTAAATTCTCTACAGGGAGAGACGTCTTTTGTCTTTGAATGCGCATCATGAACTCTATACTTTTCACTCTGTACATTCCTATATATAGAAGTTTCGATCTCGTACATCATCAGTTCTAGTTTAGATGACGTCGAGGAAACATCGTCGTGTAACAGGCAGAGGTGTAGTTAACACTCTTATCAATAAGCTACCTTTCGAACTGCATTTACCTGGTTATCAGTACTGCGGCCCAGGTACAAAGTTACGTAAACGTTTAGCTCGAGGGGATCAAGGTGTTAACATTTTAGATCAAGCGTGCCGCGAACACGATATTGCTTATAGTGAAAACGCAAACTTGGAAGACAGACATAAAGCTGATTACTTACTAGAACAGAGGGCTTGGGAACGCGTTAAATCTAAAGACGCCAAATTAGGCGAAAAAGCAGCAGCTTGGGCTGTCACTAACGCTATGAAGGTTAAACGTAAATTAGGTATGGGTGCTGCAGGAGGCTGTAATAATAAGAGAAAAAAGAAAATTCCCTTCCGCAAGGCCATCATATCGAACATTGCTAAAGCGCTGAAAAAGCATGCAAGTCATGATGTGAAAAAGGATATGGCTATGAGTGTTAAAACGGCGCGAATTGCCATCAAGAAAGCAGGTGGAAGGAAGAAAATCAATGTCCCCCGGATTCTACCGCTGCCAAAGACAGGAGGCTTTTTACCTCTGATACCGATCTTTGCAGGTCTCTCAGCTCTTGGAGCTCTGTCGGGTGGCGCTGCGGCCATCGCTAAAACTGTTATAGACGCTAAGAATGCGAGGAAAACTTTGGAAGAAGCTCACCGCCACAATAGAGCCGTGGAGGATGTAGCTTTGGGTAAAAAAGGTTCCGGGCTATACATGAAACCATATAAGAAAGGATACGGATTATACTTGAAAAAAAACTACCATTGAAGCTACCCAATAGAGCACTCTCTGACCTAGATATCTTAAAGTATGCTAAAAAGTTAAAAATCCCCCATTTCAGAGGTGTCTATATGCGAGACTCTTTACCTTCACGTCCGCTATCACCTAAAGGAAACGAGAGCGCCATCATTAACTTGGACAGCATAAAGGGGCCTGGAACTCATTGGGTAGCATATAAGAAAACAGGCAATTCCGTAGTATATTTTGACAGCTTTGGATCTCTGAAACCGCCAATAGAATTAGTTCGATACTTTGGCGCGAAATTTAAAATTAAATATAATCCTACCGCATATCAAACATATAACTCTGTAAATTGTGGTCATTTATGTTTACAATTTCTCTATAAAAATAATAAACACACGTGATATGTAATCAGTATGTCATCGAACACCTTCAAGTTAAGTGATTGCGAATCTGTTCTCTCCGTGACTTTTACTAATCCTATAGAACTAGATCCGCGATACAATTATTCAATAGCGTTAATTGGTCTGGACACCTATAATACCATACCTAACATCGAGGACGGTGTGAATAACAAGTTTTATTATTGGGAGCTGGGTGATAGAAGCTTCAAAGAAAACGTCATAACTATACCTACAGGATCTTATGAAATAACTGACATTGAATCCTATCTGCAAAAGAGATTACTAGCTGACAGCGGCGTAACATCACAGCAGCAGGCTGACGAATACTTCTCTCTGAAACCTAACAATAATACGCTCAAGTGTGAAATTAAAAGTAAACACGAAATTAACTTTAATCACAAGGATAGCTTGGCCACCCTATTGGGTTACAGTGCTAGCAGAACATTAAAGCCAGATATATTATATGAGTCTGATTTACCTGTTAAAATAGTCAGAGTTATAACGATTCAAGTGGATTGTAACATTACTGTAGGAGCATATTCCAATAATACTCCTACGCATACGATTTTTGAATGCGGTTTGAATGTTGATCCTGGATACGCTATAAACATTGTACCTGGAAATTTAACTTATCTACCTGTAAACCCTAGCATTCGAGAGATACGGAATATCACTTTGAGACTGCTAGATCAAGATTCTGAGCTTGTTAATCTTCGAGGTGAGGAGCTGAGTGTGAGGTTAGAACTTAAAAAACATGCGATTAATATTTAACCATAGTAAACCTAATATATACGGAGGAAGCTTACATCATCCTCATTCTGCATCTAATCGTACAAGTGCAAGGTCATCACCACCACCTCCACCACGATCATCATCAGGACCTGCCAAGTTAACGTATTCAAATTATTTATATTTATCGTCTTTGGGCTATCATGTTAGAAGAGCTACAGCTATTTCAAGACCCTCACTTCGATGATTCAATTGAACGAGTTGAAGTTCGAACGTACCACCCATTCGTTAAAGCCTATGAGAATAATGATGAAATCGAAATTGCTATTTATCAGCATGATGCTTTGATTGATATAAGTGAGGGGGCGCTATCAATCGAGGGAACTTTAAAGAAAAATGCCGCTGGTACGGGCACCATTGAATTCACCAATAACGCTGGCGCCTTTTTATTTGATTCCGTAAGTTATGAATTAAATGGCTCGGAAATAGATAAAGTACGCGACCCTGGAATTGTGAGTACAATAAAAAGTTATATATGTTATGAAAAAGATGATATTTCTCATAGCATCGCAGGTTGGAATTATCCTGCTGGCAGCCTAATTACATATGACGCTACAAATTCCACCTTTTTCTTAAGAATACCCTTGAAACATTTACTGGGATTCTTTTACGATTATAAGAAATACGTTTTCGGTAAACAGGTTCTACGTTTGATACGAGCTCGTAGCGATAATAATTGTTTTAAAGCGTCAAAAGAGGATACAGATGGCGAACTAACCATCACCAATATTGAATTAAAAGTGAAACATGTCCATTTGAATGATATCCCAAAAATGAATTTTCTAGCTCAAGTTAATGCTGATACGCCAATCCTACTAGCATTTAGACAGTTTGAAATTCATGAGATACCCACACTGGTGGCAGGTGCTACAAAAGAAATTTCAGTTCTTAAAAATGGCACTCAAAGTCCTCAAGCTGCCATCCTTGCTCTTCAAAGCAATAAGAAAGATTCCAAGACGAAAGACTGCACGCAATTCGATAATATTGATATATTTAATGTAAAATTATTGTTAAACAATGATCGTTATCCTTATGAAGATATGAGGTTAAACTTTAAGGCTAAAAAATACTCTGAGGCCTATCATATGTATACCGACTTTAGCAAGTCGTTTGCTTTAAATAATAAACCTATGCTAGATTTTAACGCTTTTAAGAATCACACGCTATTCGTTATAGACTGCTCGAAGAGAAGAGCTCCTATTAAACCATCGATTGTAGACATAAAAATTGAAATTGAAAGTTTGACCCCCTTCCCCCCAAATACCAAGGCCTACTGCATTCTCGTACACGACCGCGTTTTGGAGTATTTGCCTCTCAGTGGAGTCATAAGAACCATTATGTAAAAGAGAGAGAGAGACAGAAGGGATAACTTAGTATGTGAAGAACTGTCGAAGAGTAAACATGAAATTGATGGTCGTAGATATTCAAGGTTTTAACCTGCCCGATTTCTATCCTAAGGAAATCTCGTTTATTAGTGGAGATCAACATGCCCATTATTTACTTAAACCTCTCTTACCGTACGATTCGTTAAGTTATGATTTGAAGAAACAAATAAATTACTTGGAATTACATCATCATGGGTTGAGGTACAGCAGTGGTTACGTCGACGATAATGACCTAAATGAAATATTACGTAATCATCTACTTAATGGCGCTACTAACCTTGTGTACGTAAAAGGTCATCAGAAAAAGGAATTTCTGGAAAAAAGATTACATGCTTTGACGCAAACTTCGGCAGCGGTGCCATCTATCATTAATGTCGAACAGCTTAGTGTTGATGTCGAGGTTCCAAAGTTCGATAAAGATTTACCGTATTGTTTAAATCATTTTACTATTAATAATAAAAAAATTGTATGTAGCTTAAGAAATGTCTTCACTCTTTATTATTGGTTATATTCTAGTTTACCTAAATAAATGTGTATTTTATTAATGATTTTTAATTTCTTTACCCTCCCCACTCCCTCTCCACCATCACCTCTTTGATATTATCCTATATGCAAGCATTATGTACTTTTAGTATCTAGTTGAACGTAATATGAGCAAGATGTCATCCTTTAACTGCTTGTTAGAAAATCATTTACATAAATTACAAAAGTTAAAAGAAATGATTGAGTTTTATCAGGAGAAACAGCGTATGTTTTCGCAGTTTCAAAAATTAAGTGTTATCACTAACAGTGGTGTATTCAGCGATAGAAGACGATGTGGTAAACAATTACATGCTACTGCAGCACGAAGAATTGCTCTCTAAAAAATGCAGTCTCCAGTATTTTTATCTTGCGGCCATATCGCCAATTCTATAAACAGTCTTTGTAAAGTTTGTGAGATTCGTAAAAAGTGTAAAGTTTGCTATAAAAATGATCGCGATATGATATTCATACCGTGTGGACATATTGCAATATGTGCAGACTGTAGTTTTTCTCAGAAAACATGTGTAACCTGTGGAATACGTTTGCATGCTACAGTTCGTATAAAATAATCCTTAAATTTCATTAACTATTACCATTATAAATAAACATTATTTGAGGTTAAATCATTAGTGTTTATGTGAACGTCATGATGTATAGTTCGCAATTTATTCTGCTACATGCGATATTCCAAAATATACTCTACGTACATAGACCATATAATTCTACGGACGCTTTTGTGTGCTTCGATAATCCACAAAATGATTCATGTCCTTCACAGTGGATAAAAATGACTCCTAGTCGTATTAACGGTAATAAATTGGCTACTTATTCCTCGTTTATATCTAATAATACGGCTGGTTTTAAGATAAAAATAAAATTTAAAGATGACATCATCGAAGAAGAAGAAGAATTTAACTGGATCTCACTTTTCCCCCCTTCACCCCCACCTGAACCTTCGGTATATTCAAGCCCTCCACCGTCGCCTTCAGACGTCTCAGTTGAAGTCTTGCTTTACTACCTAGCAGTTTGCTCGTCAATTTTACTGCTCAAGTGCATAATTAGAATTGTTCAGCGCAGAAAGTGTCTATTTATGCTAAATTAAGAAATACGTAAAAACATCATGTGTGACTCATCAGCACCTGCATCGCTAAAAGAAGCTGTTGATTTGCTGCTTACTTCATTAAGATGTAGTCTAAGTGAAGGATGTCATAAAGAAAAATATAGTCTGGGCATATATTATTGTGAACTTTATATCGGCGATAATATTACGCTGAATAACTTTTGTGAATCGATGGTAAAATGCGGTCTTCATGAACAATTAAAACAATCTGTTTCCAAGTTTATAACTGATGAGGTGCTCTATAATAAATATATTGGTGACGATGAGGTTGACTTAATAGAAAAAGAAAGCTCTCCAGATCCTATTGCAGAAGCAATTGGTTCACTCCGTTTTATTTTGATGTGTAATCTGAAACTATATTCTAACCACCACCTTGAAAAAGAAGATCGCACTACCTGGCGCAATAAAATGGGTATAAAATATTGTGATTTTTATATCTGGGGCTATATTACATTGGATAAATTTTGTGCTACAATGAACCAATTGGAGCTGCATGATTTATTAAAAGAACACCTGTCTGGACTTGTAAGTGATGAACTTCTCAATCTACTTCCCGATTACGAAGGAGCAATTTAATATATTTAATAAAAATGTATTTTATATGTGAATAAATATCTTGTAACAATATCTGTTTTTTTATTTAAAAAATGTCATAAAGAACTTTGTTTTATAACCAAGCATCTAAAATACTTAACCTTGAAACATATCTATCCATCTCTGTCTTACTCATTGAGATTGAATAAAAAATAATTAAATAACTGTTCAATTTGCCTTACAAGCTGTGAAGCCTACATGTGAACACGTGCAAATGTTTATAAATAAAATTCCCAGAAGTCGGGTTTGTTTACCTTATAGGCACGTAGGTATATATAAATTTTTCTACCATAGGCGTACCCTAGTAAAATTAATATAATTATATCCCCTTTTAAAGCAGGTACGCCTATGCTCTCTTCGTATACAATACTCTTTGCTCAGGAGTACCAACTTAGAAACTAAAAAAAAGCTTCTGGAGACGGCGTTCTTCAGACCTAACGCAAGAGGTTCCAGGGCCAGGGACCAGGGTGCAGGATGCAGGATGCGTTAGTGCATTGCACCTCTTGCGTTAGGTCTGAAGAAACGCCATCCTCCAGCTAATGCATCAGACCTGGGGCCCCACCACCACCACCCCCTAGCACCCCCGCTAAAGCAGCAGCAGCAGACGTCATCTGAAGACGAAGGATGACCTCTGCACGACCCCCCAGAGTGTAGCTACAAGAACCAAGGGCTCTCCTGATGGCCCATGTCCATCGAGAATGCGTGGCCTTGAAAGTGGCGCCGTACGCACCTAGTATATCTACTCAGGACGTATCCGTAATAATCGAAAATATTTTGTACCAACGTCCCAGGCAAGAGTGCAATACGATAGATTTTTTAAAGACCCTAATTAACAATTATTGGGATGAAGATACTATTTCAACCTGTTTTTTGGGAGATAAATGCACTAATGTTTACGGCGAAATGGTATTATGTACCCACTGCAATCATTGGTATCACAAATGTTGTGTAAATATTGAAGGGAAACTACCAAAATATTTTAAGTGCAAAACATGCCAAAAATAATATTTTTAATGTGTATTTTATATACAGCGTGTGTGATTTAAGAAAGCCAATTTATTATTTTTATTTAAGTTCGCATAACACCCTCTTATTTCGGAATGTGTTGACCGATTTAATTTTTTTTTAGAAAAAGGTTAAGTGGCCATTCGATAAAAGACATAAAATGTATAAGGTGCTGAGCTCCAACTTTGTAGAGAGGTAATTGTGTAATGTCCGAAGCGAATTATACGCCATCCACTTTGTCGATAATGAATTGCCAAATAGTTTATTTAAATTTTTTTGGGGGATTAGTACTTGATCACGTGGAAATATTTGAAATTTGTATTCTTTCAAGGCCTATTAAGAACCGCTAAAAGGGGTCGTAATTTTTATTACCCCGGCTCCACACTTTGTGTTATTCGTCTACGAATAAGGGCCATTTTTTCACCTACAAGTAACTTTATCCGGCAGTTATTTACCTAGGACACAATTGTATCCTATAGGTAAATAACTGCTGAAAAAAATGGCCGTTTTATTCGTAGACGAATAACGCAAGTGTGGAGCCGGGGTAATAGAAATTACGACCCCTTTTAGCGGATCTTAAATAGACCTTGAAAAAATAAAAATTTCAAATATTTCCACGTGATCAAATAGAGCTCATCAAGTAGGTACTATATCCCCCAAAAAAATTTAAATCCGTTAACGCATTCCGAAATAAGAGGGTGTTAAATCGCACACACTGTTCAGTGTTTATATTTATTTGACCTTTTTTTATATATTTTATGTTGAAGCCAAAGATATTGTTACTATTATTAAGCAGAGAATAATATTTTTTTTATATAGGTACCTACATATATGACAGTATTATAATATATAATTTTAAAATTTATATAATAAAGAATTGTTTTTTAATTTTTATATAATTTTATAGTTTTTATTGAGGAATTGTTATTGCTGCAAGTACTATTTAGAAAATCTATGAATAAAATATGAGTATACAAGAAGGAATTTAAAAACGATGTTGATTGGTAGTTTCAAAAATATTTATCTTAAAACTTGGAAATAAAAGAGATTGAACTATAAGCTTAAACAATTGGGGGTTCGCTTTAAGAGTGGTTACAAAAACTGTTGGCTGCGTAACAATTTTATAAATTAAGTTGAATTAAACTACAGGCACGGCCTTATAGACTTTGATTGCAAGAGATAGTTTTAAAAACAGGGGTAGGTCGAGTTTGACTATGGAAATGGAAAGAGCATTTATTAAGTGGTATTTCCACAAAATTTCAAGTTGACCGCACCACTACAAGGAGTTGACCTGCAAGCTTTTATGGAAGGGGTAGTTTTAAAAACAGGGGTAGGTTGAGTTTGAGTGTGGAAATGGAAAGAGCATTTATTGAGTGGTATTTCTGCAAAATTTCGAGTTGACCGCACTACCACAAGGGGTTGACCTGCAAGCTTTTATAGAAGGGGTAGTTTTAAAAATAGGGGTAGGTCTAGTTTGAGTGTGGAAATGGAAAGAGCATTTATTGAATCGTATTTCCACAAAATTTCAAGTTGACCGCACCACTACAAGGGGTTAACCTGCAAGCTTTTATAGAAGGGGTAGTTTTAAAAATAGGGGTAGGTCTAGTTTGAGTGTGGAAATGGAAAGAGCATTTATTGAATCGTATTTCCACAAAATTTCAAGTTGACCGCACCACTACAAGGAGTTGACCTGCAAGCTTTTATAGAAGGGGTAGTTTTAAAAATAGGGGTAGGTCGAGTTTGAGCGTGGAAATGGAAATAACATTTATTGTTTCGTATTTTTACAAAATTTCAAGTTGACCGCACCACTACAAGGGGTTGGCCTGCAAGATTTTATAGAAGAGGTAGGTTTAGAAATAGGGGTAGGTCGAGTTTGAATGTAGAAATGGAAAGAACATTTATTGATTCGTATTTTTACAAAATTTCAAGTTGAACGCACCACTACAAGGGGTTAACCTGCAAGCTTTTATGGAAGGGGTAGTTTTAAAAACAGGGGTAGGTTGAGTTTGAGTGTGGAAATGGAAAGAACATTTATTGTTTCGTATTTTTACAAAATTTCAAGTTGACCGCACCACTAAGCTTTTATGGAAGGGGTTGTTTTAAAAACAGAGGTAGGTCGAGTTTGAGGGTGGAAATGGAAAGGGCATTTATTGAATCGTATTTCCACAAAATTTCGAGATGACCGCATTACCACAAGAGGTTGGCCTGCAAGATTTTATAGAGGCGGTAGGTTTAGAAATAGGGGTAGGTCGAGTTTGAATGTGGAAATGGAAAGAACATTTCCCCTTCTAGTGATGCGGTCAATTTGAAATTTTGCAGAAATACCATTCAATAAATGCTCTTTCCATTTCCACACTCAAACTCGGCCTACCCCTATTTTTAAAACTACCCTTTCTATAAAAGCTTGCAGGTCAACCCCTTGTGGTAGTGCGGTCAACTCGAAATTTTGCAGAAATACGATTCAATAAATGCTTTTTCCATTTCCACCCTCAAACTCGACCTACCCCTGTTTTTAAAACAACCCCTTCCATAAAAGCTTGCAGGTTAACCCCTTGTAGTGGTGCGGTCAACTTGAAATTTTGTGATAATACGAATCAATAAATGTTCTTTCCATTTCCATGCTCAAACTCGACCTACCCCTATTTTTGAAACTACCCCTTCTAGAAGGGGTTGACCTGCAAGCTTTTATTGTGACCTGCAAATTAGGAAGGCCCAATTAATTCATGATAATATAGATGATTCGTCTTTCTTATCATTATTATGTCTGAATGTGCCTGTTCATACAACGAGAACACATAGAATTTTTATTCTAAAACGAGCCAATACAAATTATCAATTGAATTCCCCTTTATATAATATGTGTAATATATTTAATGCGATTCAAGCTAATTGTGATATATTTGTCATTTCTCTTAAATGCTTAAAAAATATACTTGATGACTTATTATAATGAAACGCATAATTAGTATGTTAAGTGTATTCATTAATTAGAGTAAACTATATATTGTATATATTTAATTACTGTTGCTTTTGGTGTTCTGTAATACTGCCTGTTGAATACTTTACCTTAAATAAATAAATAAATAAATAAATACCGGTAGCGCTGTCATTTTTTAAACTATTAATAATATTTATAATTTCGTTATCTTCAACTGGTCTTAAAAATAAGCTATTAAGTGGGGGAGGAGTCACTGAATCTGTATTATTATTAATATCAGTAGTATTGAGTTGGCAATTTCGTTACCGATATTACAAAAAAAGGAATTAAACTCATTGGCTTTCTGTTCATTGGAAGTAATTGGTATGCCATTATTATCTAGTATATTTATACTACTATTTGATTTATTTTTATCTGTGTTTGTGGCTTCTCCTATTAATTTCCAAGTTTGTTTTAAGTTTTTGTTACACGAACTAATCTTCTCCCAGCAAACACGACTTGGTCGGCAAGAAGGCTAGCCGAAAGAGGCATGCCGAAATGCCTAATTCGGCCGGAAGGCATTTTGCCGCCATAAACCCTAGGCCTGCCTTCGGACCGAAGGCAAAATGTCCCACTCGACGAAAGATTTCCGCAGTGTCTTTAAAGGGGCGGTTTTACTTCGGTGTACAGCTAACTTTTATTAAGCTTATTTTCTTCTTTTTAGTTGCCACAATTGGAATATTTTAAGATTCACTTTTACTGCTTTTTTAATTCGGCAATAATCCTCCATTTGGATTCTAATTAACTGCTGATAATAATAGTCCAGGAGGCAGTGAATTTTTTTGGTACTTATTTTCCCAGTCAGCAAACATTGATAGAATTATTGTTCAGTTAGTAATTCTAAGCAATATTGTCTATATTCAATGGGGGGGTTTTCCGATGGGTTCCATAGAAGCTGTTTTAAGCTATTTCCAGAATTGCCAAAATAAGGGAAATCATTTTTTTTAAATAATTTTCCGTTTTTCCCCTGCCAGACACATTTGCCAAAGTGTCTGGTCAAAAAGTGGACCGCGCATTTGGATCTTCTGAGACATTTTCCGCCTCAACCCATCGGAACCCCCTCCCCATTGAATATAAACAATATTGCTTAGAATTACTAACTGAACAATAATTCTATCAATGTTTGCTGACTGGGAAAATAAGTACCAAAAAAATGCACTGCCTCCTGGACTGGACTGTAAAGGTGCATTCAGATTCAAAAGTCTTTAAGTCGAGAGACTAACCACATTGCGCTGTAAAAAATAATAAATAAATAAATAATAAAATAAATAATAATCAAATTTACTTCAACAGTTTGAAAGCAATTTTTTGTGCATAATTAGATAATATAATTTGTTTTCTAAGGACTACCATTTTCTATATAACTGGATAAATTAGGAGATGCCTTTTTACAGCGCAACCCTTCCAGTGTTCACATAAAAATTTGTGACATAAAACATAAAAAATGGAAGCAAGAATTAGCATTGGTAGGGTAGGTAATAAGTTAAAAAAGTATAAACACATAAAAACAAACTTTATTTTATATAAATACTAAAACATAATATATTATGTATACTTCATTAGAACTAAACAAACAAAATAACCAGTGGCGGGATCTCAGGAATGGTCTGCAAAATATTTGCAATATAATTTTTTTCATAATCAGGAGATGAATACAATGAGATTTTTTTAATTATGAGAAAATTAAAATGTTTCTGAAAGTTATGGCCATTTGAATTTTAATTTAGTAGAAACTTTTCGTTTGCTAAACATTGTAGTACTATAACTTGTATAAAAATTCTCGGAAATAAATGTTAATCTAACCTCACATGTCTCACGTCAAGCGTATTTATATCAGGTGTTTGATGTGTATTTTCGTGATAGTTTTCAATATAATATTACATTTAGTATATAATATTCATGGAGGGTTTTAATGATGAACAATTCATAGAACTAATCACTAATCCATCAGTTTGCGGTATTATCTGGGACAAAAAACATCATGACCATAAGAACTTTTATAAACAGATAGCAATTATTAAGACTAAGTTAGGACTAGGACTACTAAGTAAAGAAAATAAGACTAATACATTTCTAGGACATTTTTATGAACTGGCCATGACGCAGTTTGCAAGTTTATTTTTTATTTTCAAATAAAAATGATAAAAAATTTTGTTGCAAATAACGACCTGTCCAAGCCTAGAAACGGTAAAACGTAATAGAAATTTTAATTTATTTTACAAAAAAAAATACCTTAAACCGAAATCAAAGCTATATACGAGCTTAAAAGTAAATGTAAGATGGCGGTTTAGTTTAGAATAGAAAATGTAACAGTAAAAACACATTTTGTTATGTGAAGTCTTAAAAATGAAAAATATACATATTATTTATATTACTTACATAAATTTCAAACTCCACTGATATGCTCCATCCAGAATCTATATATACGCTTAAAAAGATTAATGAGAAAAATATAGGTACCAATAAAACACCTAAGTCCTAAGTATTATTTAATTCCTTCTGGTACTTTAGTTTAATAAAATAAGTATAATTAAAAAATATATTACCCACTCTAATATTTCACTACAAGCACAATTCTCCATTTTTATCAAACATCCAACGCACAGATAATATATACTAATACTAAAACTAAAAATTCAACGCAAAACTTCATGGTAAGGCGTGAGGCGTGCAAGACACAGACATGTAAAATGGCGAAGTCGGTTTAGGATTCAAGGTCCAAGGAGGATACGTATCTCTTCTCTATTGGCTAAAAACAATCACATGATGCTGAATAGCGCATGGCACGGCTTTAAAACTGCAATGAGAATAATTTCCGACAAATTCCGACAAAACGGCTTAGATCATCGATATTACAGCTTCGTTATTCCACCCGCCCGACGGCGGCTACTAATTCAAAATTTACTTAATAGATGGCACTGTAATAGCAGAACTCAAACCGAAATGCCGAAAGCGGGCCGCCTTTTTACCGAAACACTGTGTTTGCTGGGCTCTGTATAATAATTATTTTTTGTTATTTTAATAAGTCTTGTTAATTTATTTCTATAAGTTTTATAATCATTAAGAATGTTACGTAAAATTTGTTTTTTCATACTGTCCCTGGTTTTAATGGATTTTATAATTCCATTGGTAATCCATGGTTTAATTTTTTTATTTTTTGTATTATTATGCAAATAAGTTGTGGCTGAGTCGATGTTACAGGTATTAACATCGTTAATATTACAAACATCTTCCCAATTTCCAACTTAATAGGTAGTTGAAATACTTTGTCATAATCCGTTTATCTGATATGATTAACGTATGTGTTCGGTTTTTCAAATTCAATAGGAATACTTAGACAAATTGGAAAGTGATCGGTAATATTAGTTTTCATTATACCTCTCTGAAAACACTATGTTTACATAACTATTTAGCGCACCGAAAATGGGGTTTTCCCGTGCGCCCGCACGGGAAAAATTTTCCTGTGCGCAAATGATATTAGCCGCCTACTTGCCAGTCGTAATAAAATATGCTATTGAAAGTTCCTAACAAACAATGATTGTTTAGTTTCCTTAGCAACGCTAAACAACGCTTGTATTGTGACAGTTTTTCGAATATTATATTATTCAAAATATTTTGAAAGTTCATATTTAAAAATAAAAGTGTCTAAAAATGGGTAGATTTTTTGCCTTGTTTTTGTTTTCAGAGAGGTATAATGAAAAATATCGTTCATTACACGTCCATAAATGCTTTTCCCGTATTTGTATGACTTCCCGGGAATTTGTCAAATATACTATTCTATTATGAAAGATTTACAATTAATATCAGTGTTTCTTGCGTCAGTTTTAAGAAAAAAATGATCTAAACAACTTTTTGTTTCATTTGTTATTCTAGTTGGCTTATTTGTATAAGATATATATTAGCCATATATTTTGCCATATTATTTAGATATATATTGTTATGATTGTCTTGTTTATTCATAATATTTATGTTAATATCACCAGTAAATATTTCAATATTATTAACATTATTATTATTTTCTTTCATATAATTGTCAACCTCAGATATAGAAATAGATCAATGTTTGATGATGGAGATCGATAGACACTACTTATACCAACCGATATGTTTCCTAAGATTAATGATGTTTTAATTATATTTATATCATTTAATTTATTTACTTTAACAGAATGTGTTAAATTATTTTTTATATAAACTATAACTCCGTCGTTTTGGTTCTTTTGTGAGTCGTAATATTTTTTTTCACTCTTATTTTTTTCCAAAAATTGCAGAATTTTATGACTGAATAGAGAAAAATATGCTTGTTTCAAATTGACAAAAAAAAATTATGGGTGCCATTTAAAAAGAAAAAGTTGGTTGCCATAGGAACAAACTAGAAGAAGATATCAACAAACTAAAAAACTCAAAACATGCACGGTAAAGAACCAAACAACTTTTATATTGAACATTTTTTTGTACGTACATTGCAAATAACAAAGTTAAAGCCATTATTTGATACTTCCTCAAACATCCATGTGAAAATTTCCCTTTTGATTATTTATTAAAGTTGTTTACTCTATTTATTACGTTATGAAAAACATGAATGCAAATTTTAAAACCAACCAACCTAAAAGAGAAAAGAAAACTGTGCATATTAATGAATTTATAATTATTTTATTATTGCAATAAAAGGAATCCCTTAAATTGGATTTAATTTGTCTTGCTCACAGAGCCTAAAGTTCTCAACAAAGTAATTCAATATTCAGTATTTCAATTCTTTTCATATGCATTAGTTATTGGTGTAAAAAAAAACAATCCTTCATAAACATGAAAATTCTATTACACCTTTCCCTAAATAAACGAAAATATTGTGTAACAGAAATTAATTTATTTCTTTGGCAACAGCGCATTATCGTTGATACTGATGTAACAATGTTGTGCGTGGCGTCGATGTTATTAACCCGTTTAAAGCGGCAACTGAATCAAGGTCAGACAAAGATAAAAATTGATCAAAGCTTCAGACCCGAATGACCAATCTGTAATAATCTGTGATTATCTACTTAACTTAATACAAATCAAAAACCGTTGCACGTCATCACGCACAAGACATGACGCCATCAGTTGGTGAAAAAAAAAAATGCAGCAGCCGTAAAAGATAATAATAATCTTTCTTTATTTTACATCAGCCGGGTGTTACATTATAATATAATATAATCTATTGATGGTATATAAATGTTTCAAATAGATTCATTGAGATAATTAGATGTACAAATAAAGAAAAATAATTCCAGAAGTACCTTAAAGATACTTAAGCTAATTTACCAATAGATAACACAATTATGAGGAACATGTAACCAATAAAATAAGGGTCATTTATATGAAACTGAAATCATTTTATAAATTTAAATTTATTTTCTCAGAAAAGATCAAGTATAAGCTAGTGGAATCACTGCTTTATCCACATATCGACTACTGCATAACAGTCTCTATTACAGTTACTTAACTGTAGAGTTTAAAAATAAAATGCAACTAGCCCAGAACTCATGTGTTCGTTTTGCATACGGCATCAGGAAATTTGATCATATAACACCTACCTATAATGTAAATTCCATTCTAAAAGTTGAGTTCAGATGGTTACTACTTTTTGGGGTATTTCTATTTAAAATCTACATAAACAAAAAACCCGATTACTTGTACAACTGTGTAGTACCCAGACAAGAATTGCACAATTTAAATCTGCGAAATATAGTAAGATTCGCCATACCCAGACACAATAGCAAGAAATTTGAAAGTTGCTTTGCATATTTAGTTGTTAATCTACTTAATAAACCAGAATTTTTTGATATGTTGCAAAATAGATCAATAAGTAGTTTTAGAAGGATTTACAAAGAAAATATACTAGAGACACAAAAAAGCATGCCGCGTTAGTTGTAAATATATATACAGGGTGTTCCAGTTTTTTGTAGCAGGACTTTAAGAGTCGATAGACAATTGAAAATTATTAAAAAAAGTTCCTATAAACATAGGTTGAAAAATGCTTAGTTTTCGAGATACAGGGTGTTAAAGTTTGAAAATAAATACGGATTTATATTAATATTTCCAGAATGCTAAGAAGTATCGAATCCAAACTTGCCAATTCTTTACATATAATTTAGAGGTCTATTTTAGAATAATAAACTACTACTTTACTTAACCATGGGCGTAGATATATGGATTTACTAAGGCTCTTTTTTACAAAAAAGTAGTACGCCACTGATATTTTCCCATGTTTTCAGTTTAATTCAATAAAGCAAGAAAAAACAAAAATTTAATGTCTCTTGGCACTTTTTGATATGACAAGCCGTTTTCCAGAAAATTTACATTTAATCATTTGATACACGCATCTGGACGAATTTTAGACAAACTTGAAGTCGCTCGGAATTTCACCAAATTTGATGGTACGAAAAGTCTTTTAAAAAGAAAGAATGAAACATCGTTGATGATGCTTGTAATGAAGTAAGACACTTTTACATGTTGCTAGCTTTTGTGTTTGTGTTTCTAATAATTTATTTTAGTTCGACCGTTTTAATACATTTGTGTTATAAAAATTTTGATTTACATGATAATAAACTTTTACAATAAATATTTTAATTGTTTCATTCTTTATTTTTAAGAGACTTTTCGCACCATCAAATTTGGTGAAATTCTGAGCGACTTCAAGTTTGTCTAAAATTCGTCCAGATGCGTGCATCAAATGATTAAATGTAAATTTTCTGGAAAACGGCTTGTCATATCAAAAAGTGCCAAGAGACATTAAATTTTTGTTTTTTCTTGCTTTATTGAATTAAACATGAAAACATGGGAAAATATCAGTGGCGTACTACTTTTTTGTAAAAAAGAGCCTTAGTAAATCCATATATCTACGCCCATGGTTAAGTAAAGTAGTAGTTTATTATTCTAAAATAGACCTCTAAATTATATGTAAAGAATTGGCAAGTTTGGATTCGATACTTCTTAGCATTCTGGAAATATTAATATAAATTCGTATTTATTTTCAAACTTTAACACTCTGTATCTCGAAAACTAAGCATTTTTCAACCTATGTTTATAGGAACTTTTTTTAATAATTTTCAATTGTCTATCGACTGTTAAAGTCCTGCTACAAAAAACTGGAACACCCTGTATATTATGTATCTGTGTGTGTTCTTTTATACCTCATTTTGTTTGCTTTTTGTTACAATATGATGTAAATATTAGTATTAAGTAATTTTTATACTTGTCTATGTGGTGGCATGGAAGAACGTATATACGAATGTCACCTTTTGTGTTTATATAATGTCTTTGTACATATATAATTCACAATAAATATTTTTTCTATTCTATTCTATTCTTTCTATAACACAAATAACGTTTAGCAAAAAAAACAACAAATAGCAAATAATAGTCTAATGATTAATGTTTTTTATAGAGTAGGTACTGAATATATTGCTACTAGATTGTTTTCTTTTTTTTAATAAATAAATAATTAACCCAGTCAAATTAGACAAATCGGTGGAAAAAATTTCCAGAGAGTTGGAAATTTTTTTAAACGCTTTCTTTACACTTGGGTAGACATATATCAAAAGTCCCCGAGGGTGGGGGGTGAGCTCGAGGAGGGGAGGGGGGTTAAAGGTACCATTTTAAAGTTTTTCGCTTATATCTCGGAAACGATCACTCCTATCGGTTTTTGCCCCCTTACCACAATTAAAGCTGACAAAATTTCCTACAGAAATTGTCCTATGCATTTTCCGTAGGACTAACCGTAAGCGAGTTATAGGGCGACAAAAGAAACATCATTTAAAAAAATGTGCTTTATCCGCATTTAAAACAGAATTAGTATTGTGATTTGAAAAAAACTGACAGTAAATTGAATTTATTGGGTCCAACACTTCATTAGAGCAGGGTGTTGGGTCACGGGGGTCCATGAAGTCTTCAGAGTCGTCCTCATATGCTGCATTTTCTCTTCAACCTAAACATTGAAAACCGAATTACAGTCTTGTTCAGTAGTACAATATTAATAGATAGATGATTTAATAGAGATGATTTGAATAAAATTTAGTAAGTTGAATAAATAACACGACCTCCTTTATCCCTGAAGACTCTGAAAGTCTTGTGCGGGAGGGAATGTATTGGGTCCAACAGTTCATTCGAGGGTGTCAAGTCTTCTGGGTCATCCTCATATGCCGAATTGTCGTCTTCAACTGGAGGGCCGTTAGTGCACGCGCCCTCACAGTTACCGCATATTGAAGAGCAATGGATACCTGCTCTGCGGCATCCACAACATGCCCCACCACCTTTGGTACAGCTGCAGAATATTGTTAAAAGGATTGCAGCTGGGGCAGGTTGATCTAAAGTTGTCAAGGGTTGAAGATCTCCATCTTCTCCTTTCATACAAACCCAATCAGTAGGTTCCACTTTGTTGCCCAGCCAATCTTGAACTTGCAAATAGACTCTGTATAAGTGTTGCAGTGCAGAGCCTTCAGTTGGTGGTAGAGAGGGGAAGTCTGACTTCACCCTTGTGCTGGATTTTAGAAATGCTGCGTAACGCTGTTTGTCCAGGTCTGTTACTCTGGCGTTGTACATTGCTAGGAACTTCTGTTCCCCGGCGTTTGCAACTTCCTCAGTTGTTGAAGTCTTTGTGTAAAATACGTTGGAGATCAAATGTAGGATGATGTCCCTCATGAGTAATTAAGCAATTATTGACTTACCTTTTCGGAAAATTGTATAGCAGCCGCTAAAACCGTGAATGAATAAAATGCTCTTGGCAAAGTCAAGTTCCTGCAATTCCTTGGAGGATAATAACTTTTGCTTCCCTCATTCCCCTTCCCAGATTTGAAAAACTTTATCTCTCGTTCCGTTGGAGCTAAAGCGATCAGCAGGACCAGCAGATTCACATCCTCGCCAATGACAAGCGGTGAACAATCACATTCTGCTTTCTCGAAAGCGCACCGTATAATAGTTGTATCCGCATCAGCGTCAGCCTGTCTAACTTCTAAACCCTCTGCAATCATTTTCCGAGACAGCATTCTTACTGATGAATCTGTCCTTATTTTTTTCATTACCTAAAGAGTGTTGCTGAGTCGTCGCTACCATATCTTCGGTGAAATCAATGTCGACTGATGCGGTGGTGATGGTGGTGCGACTGTGCAGTATTCACCATAGAGTTTTTTTAAGTAAGTCACATATTGATTAAATCCACCATCAATCAAGTGTGAACTTGAATTTTTACGCAAGGAGTGCTGCATCGCCAAATTGTCGCCCTGTAGAGCAATATTCCTTCATCCGCGGGGGAAAAAAGAGTCCCCCTTCAGGCAGGCCAGTTTAGTTGGGGGGCGCTGTACACACACTATTTCCATAAATATAAATACTTACCATATACTAATGAAATGTGTTTGGAAGGATTTTTAATGCAATGTATGTAGAATCCAAATTTCAGAAGCCCGTAGCTCGCTTACGGTTAGTCCTACGACAAAAATGCGTTGAACCATTTGTAGTAAATTTTGTTAGCTTTAATTTTGATAAGAAGGTAAAAATCGATAGGAGTAATCGTTTCCGAGATATAAACAAAAAACTAAAAAATGATACCTTTAACCCCCCTCCCCTCCTCGAGCTCACCCCCACCCTCGGGGACTTTTGATATATCTCTACTCAAGTGTAAAGGAAGCGTTTAAAAAAAATTCCAAATTTTTTCCACCAATCGCCCTAATTTTGTCTAATTTGACTGGTGTAAATATACAATACACATATACAAATTCATATACATTTACATAAATACACATGCATACTTATACATATTATATAAACATAGACAAACATCAGTGAGTGTATAATTTTTTTTGCTTTTATTTATTTATTTTAAAATTTTATTTAGCTCTATATTTATACTTTATTTTATTCCTTTACTTATGAAAAAAAAAATTCATTTTGATTAATAAATACAAAAATTTTTTAATAGGAGCACAAATTAAAACCAAAATCAGTTGCATTTTATTAAAGGTATGATAATATATGATAATGATATGGCATGATATTTAATATAGATCGAAATATACTAATACAGAAATAGTATTACTGACAGCTAAAGGTTCTTTTGATCAACTAAAACGTGAAACATATTTCTTTCATTTTCTAAAAAGTATTTCGTGCAGGATAGTTTGAATTTTTGTTTAGTTCTTATTTCTTTAATTTCGGCAGGTAGTGAGTTAAGTACCTTGGGTGCTAGAAATGAACAACACCGTTGTCCCACAATTTTTCGCTTTTTAGGGATCATTAATGTATTTTTGCTTCTAGTTTTATAATGCCGCCGTCCTTCCAATACAATTGTTTTGTTTTCAGCGTGTTGTTTGATGACTAATACTAGGCAAAATAATTGTCGGATATCCATTATGTTTGTGATTTTAAACAGCTCATCAGATGGGTAGGTATAATCTTTATTATAAATAACTTTTAAAACTCTTTTTCTGGAATATATCTAATTTAGTCATGTTGGAATTTAAAACTCCGCCCCAACCTATTATACCGTAATGTACAGAGGCTTTTATAAAGCCTCTGTACATTACGGCTTTTATAAAGCCTCTGTACCGTAATGTAAATGTGATTCAACAAAAGCTTTGTACCTACATTATTCTCAGTTGCTTATAATTTAGTACATCTTGTAAGTTTTCTGAAGAGTGGAATTATTCCACACAACTTTTTTAATAATTCGTCAATATGTACATTCCAGCGAAGATGTTGGTCTATGTGTACACCAAGATATTTTATATTGTTCGCACGTGAAATGTTAAATTCTTTTCCGTTACCTATTGTTTATATTTAATAAATCATAATTTGGAAGTTGAGGTTTATGGGACGTAAAAGGAATGTAAAGAGTTTTATAGACAGTAGCTTAAAATCAAGCCATTTTTTAATTTTAGCGAAGTCATTTTCTGCTTTTATTTTCAGATTGATTTATGTATGTTCATAGAAAATTGCTGTCATCAGCAAAACTGATTATATGAGCGTTGGTTTTTACAAGAAATAAATTGTTGATGTATAATATGAATAATAAGGGTCAAGCCATTTTTTAATTTTAGCGAAGTCATTTTCTGCTTTTATTTTCAGATTGATTTATGTATGTTCATAGAAAATTGCTGTCATCAGCAAAACTGATTATATGAGCGTTGGTTTTTACAAGAAATAAATTGTTGATGTATAATATGAATAATAAGGGTCCGAGGATAGTATCTTGAGGAACACCGCAATTTCTAGTTCGATAATCACTTTTTGTATCACCAATTGCTGAATAACAAAGTACTTCTCTTGTGCGTGATGACGCGCAACCGATTTTGTTTTGTATTAGGTATAGGTTATCAGTTGGCTTAGTTTAAGTCTCGGTTTTTATTTTAAATTATATTTCATAAAAAAATAAAACACCTGTATTTTTTTATTTTCTTATATTGCATCGTTTAACATAAGAAAAAAAAAGTTAAATGAAACATAAATCAAAACTCGCGCTTTTCGTGAAGTACCTAGTAAATCCTGAGTCGTTTGCATTGGTTGTTGTTTGTCGATAAGGTAGATATTGCGGACCTTTGTTGTGATTGGCTGAAATAAATTCCTATTTAAAAATACACCAATCACAAGTTAAACCGGAGTTCGTGGTTTGATAAGCCAAAAATATGCTTTTTGTTTGTCAACAGTGTTTTAGGCTATGCTAGTATTTCGAGTTTTGCGATTGTTGTTAAGAATTGAAAATTACTATGATTAAACATTGCTCTCTGCCAATATGTACAAATAACCTTATAAACACAACAAGTTATTTATAACAGTACTTACCTACCAGGAGATAAAACTCGGCGACAGTCGTGATGCGATTTTACGTTTCTTAACTCCGCACTTAAAAAATCTAAATTGACCATATAAAATTCATCTATCATGCAGGAATCCACTTTTGGCAAGTTGTCCGAAGCACCATTCACAAAACCTTGTTCCGTATTTCCACAGAATTAAAAAAACGGATGAAAAGAACATGAAAACAAACATCCTGTCAAGATCCGCCATTAACATCATTAATGTCAATTGTCAGATCTAGCCTAATAGGAATATGCGTGTGCGCTCGGAACTGGGATTTAAGACGTCACTGAGCGCGAGAATTCAAAATTATTTATTGCTAATGCAAATTTCAAACTTTAAAATAAAATACTACTGACGATAAATCAAGACTTTGTTGCTGTTTTATTTATTAATTAAAACCCCTAAGCTGTTTACCACAGGTATTAGAATATCACGATTTTGATATGAGGGATGACCCTATTGCAGCGGGGTACAGACGTTAGTAAATTGTTATATCGGTGAAGTATATTTTTAATTAATACCCTTTGTCGTGAACTATTTCTTTTCGAGAAATAGGGTGATTTATGTCAACATACGGAAAATAAAACGATGTACTAGTCTTCCATATGGGAAAGCTCCTGCAAAAGTTTAGAGCAATCTGAGGTAATTTATTATATTTTCTTTTTGCAAAGATATTCCACTGATTGCTTTTAAGTAATACCGACTCCGTCGGTTCACCCTTCCTCTAAATAAAAATAATAAATAAAAAGTTTACCTCAAGCTGCTATTACTACAAAAATACTTTTTACCTCAAGCTGCTATTACTACAAAAATACTTTTAGTAACAAAATATAGAGTAGTATAGAATATTGAATTAGGGTTTGCAATCCCGGAGTAATATTACAATCCTGGGATTTCGGGATCAAATTTGCACGATCCCGGGAATCCGGGATTGGGATTAGGAATTGAAAAAATAATACATGAATATATGACAAAACATGATTAAACTTTATTCCATCCTACCTCCTAGATGACATTTATATAAGAACAAATATTATTACTGAAAGTTTTGACTAAACGTAATTATTAACATTAACATATCTAGGAATGTTATGAGTATCATAACTGCCGCAGATGTCGATATTAAGACATCTAAGGCTGTTGTGATTCATAACATCCGTGATTTATTCAATAGTTTATCGGTTTCAGAAAATAAAGACATTATTAATAGATATTATAAGAAGCAGGAGCAGTAGTGATACATTTTAGTATTTCATTATTATTTTTTGGAGTTTTCTCGAGAGTTTTCTGTCTATTTGTATTAATAAATAGCCCTATAATTTCAGTATTTATTATTTCATCTGTTGACAGTTGTTGACAGAGCTGTATTGTAATATTACCGTACAAGCTGGCATGGCAATAAATATTACTGTACAACTTTAGTAATGACTTACTTACCAGCCTACTTTTGTATATGTAAGCAAAGGATTAATATCCTGCAACCAATAAAAAATTATCTGGTTAAGAGTATTATCTCCTAGTCGGGATCTAAATTTCGAACTGGTACCAGCTGCGGAAAAGGCCCTTTCTGATTCTACACTAGTTGGAGGTATCGTTATCAGATAATCATATGCCAGTTAGTTGAAGGTACGTACCCCTGTTACCTCCATTTCCGAAAAGTGTCATTTCTTTTTTTAAATTTGATGATATCAAATTGGTTTCAGGGCGTATTCGAATTGGGTGCATCGCGTTTTCTAACACCTCGTTCAAAATTTTTTCTAATGGTTTTTCTGTTTGAAGTCGGGATTGTGTCAGTGTCAGTGCTGCAAGGGGAATCTTATCTTCCTCATAGTCGCTGACTCCGGCACCTTGTTAGAGGTGGCTCGAGCACGTGAGGAAAAATTCATCCAACGATCACCAAATCTTATTTAAGACCAATCTTGAAAATCCCGGGATCCAATCAACTGCAATCCCGGGATTTGCAGTATCTAAATATCACCGAGATCCCGGGATTACTGATTTCGAGATTTCGGGATTGCAAACCCTATATTGAATGAAAACAAGATTTTTGAAATAACAAATAAATAATCAACAAACTATTTTATTTAATTTTTGAATATATTTATACATACACATTTTTGTTAACATAATGAAAATTTGTACAGTCATACAGTCTCCGAATGTTCATTTTGTATAATGTCCTTACCATTTACACATTCTTCTACACATTCATTTTGTGTTATTTCATGTACAGAAGCTTGATCTGCATTGTTAATCAGATTTGTATTTTCTTTATTTTGATTACCGTTATCATTATCCACTTTGTTGAGGTATGAAAATTCAACGCTGCTTTTGTTTAATTCAATATTCATCACTTCTTCGTTTTCATCGTGGACAGCTGGTAATTCTGTCAAAACTTCATCAAACTGATCATGATCACATTCTTCAGGCTCATGCTTTCCTTCATCTACTTTTAATTCTCTTGATCCATATTTACTATCAAAGTTTCTTTGCATTCGGTCCTCTATATTTTTTAATTCCTCGAATACATTCTGCCTTTTTTTTTCAATCATAGCTGCAAAAAGGACAAAGTGTTTTTATTTAATTTTATAAATAATTATTGGTGATAAATTATCAATTATTAATATTAATCTTATTACTCTAGGTTTTTCCAGTGATCCATTATCAATTTAACAAATATGTGCCACTGCTTTTATATCTACAGTAGTCTCCGAAACCGGGTTATGTGAAACTACGGAATATCCTAAACGGAATTGTGAAAATGATTCTCCGGGTTATCCGAAACGTATCGTCTCAAACCCCTCGATTATCCGAAATATACACAACTTATTGTTATTTTACACTTTTGTTGTTTGTTTTGAATTCCAAATTTAGGTTTAAATTGACATTTAATGAAAAATTATGTGAAATGTCAAAGTATGCAAATGACAATTAAAGGTGTCTAGATTGTGAAAAACTACAAAATCGTGTTGTTATGAGTTTAGCGGCCCAAGGGACAATAAACATTACTTTCGGTCATATTTTTAGGGTTAATATGATTCATTTTCACATGCTAGGCGGAGGGAGACAAAACACCGAGAGTTAAAATCTAATCTTTTTTTTCGTGTATAATACATTATTTTTTTCTGTGAAGGGGAAAACGATGATTTAGTATTGAAAATAACATATTATGACAATATATTAAAGTCGGAAAAACTTTGAAATTTTAAACTGGTAGGCTGTTGTATTTATAGAGACATTGAACCTGCGTTGCTAAGCAAACCTTTAAAGTAATCTGTCAATATAATTCCGTGATTGGGTTTAAAAATTTGCGAACTTAGAGTTAGCGAAATTATTTATTAGATATTTTGAATATTCAAAGTTCAAAAATGGACATTTCTGATTCAGAGTTTTCTCTTACACCACCGGAATTAGTAGAAGCAGCGAAAGTTTTGTATAATAAAATATTCTAAAATTAAATATCTCCTTGTTCTTATGTGTACATATTTGGGAAGGAAGTATTAATTTTTTTCCCAGGGAAAAAGTAATTTCATAAAAAGTGACATTTTGTTATCTCTTTTTATCTCTTGACAGAGATAAAATGTCTTTTTTCCCGTCGCAGAAAAAAATCATTTATGCGTGTTATTTTTACCTCCACATTATCCGAAAATTCGGTCCCGTACCTTTCGGGTAATCAGGAGTCTACTGTATCTAAACTTGTTCAGTAATGGCGCAAGGCGTGTTAATAGTGTTAATCTTTTGAGGGCAAGTTGAGTAATGCCCATGTTGGAGAATTGAGAACCTGTAAATTTACAATGATCATTTGATTTGAAAGAATATAGAATTTAGACACTATATTTAATTTTAAAATCTAACTTTGCTTAATTTTTTGACCTTATGGAATAATTAGTTTATTTTTGCTTTACATTATTTTATTTATTAATTGTAATCGTAATAGGTAAAACAGGAATCAATTCATCGTATATTGTGTGCTTAGTAGGAAAAGCCTAACATTACCAGACAACCGTGAAGATTGCTTGTCGAGGCGCAAGATGAGAAGCAACAACGAGTCCGGGAATGTGCTTTTACTACGAGGTACACATACTATTTTTTCTGAAATCGCAATTAATATTAATACTAAATTAATGAATTTAGATAAAAAACGGTTCTTGGAAGTTACACTAAAAAAAATAGAAGGTAGCACATTTACGGTCCAATAAGTTACATTTAGATTTTTTCTTAATCTTCATTAGCCTAGTAGCTATGGTCCAATCGCGGATAGGTGGGTTACCCTGTATAATGATTATCAATTTTCATTAACCTTGTACATACATTTAAAAAAGCATAACTATGTGGCACTCCTGTATATTCATTAGGATAGAAGCAAACTCATGGCTTATAGGAACACTTGGTAAAATATGCTACAGATTGAGTTTTTATATTTTTTAGCCATATTTTTAAGCACGATTTAAAAAATTAATTAATTTAAATAACTTATCAGGCTATTTAACATGTTCAGTGCTATACGAGACCTATATGTCCCATATCGAATCTTCATAAAGGACGGCGCCAAAATCACAAAATTCTCTAGGGTGCAGACGATGGAAAATCGTTATTTTTGGGAATTTCTTAAAGTTTTTAATATCCCTGTGATACATGTCACGTCCGGAATTGATTATTGTAATAAAATTCTATGGGACGCATATGACCCATGTCCGCACCCTAGTTTCGAAATACTGCTTACGGGCCATTTATGTGAAAATTGTTAGGGTAATCCTATCTACTTTCTTAGCTGTTTCAACAAGGATCATGAAGCACACTAAATCAACCACACGTTTTTCTTCTTTTTTTTTTTGCTTCAAATGTGTGTAAACATGTAATAATGTTATGTGTATGTGATAAGTTACACTGTTTTTGTTTTAATAAATCTGATTATCACTAAGAATTTGTAATTTTAGGAAAAAAATTTCTGATTTTCTAGAAAAGCATAACTAATTAATTTTTTTATAATATCCCAAAGATATTTAGTCCTGCTTTAGCACCTTCTAGAATATCATTTTAAAAACACTTATGTCAATTTTCATTAACATAATTTTTCACATTAGAACTTTCCAAGAAATAAAGAGGGGTTTACGGGACATATCTGTCCTGTACAGGGTCATCACGCGAAAATGTCCTTTTTTGAAATAACTCAGCCATTTTTCATGTTATGACATAGATTTAAAGACATTTTAAACTAGTTTTTTCCACAGAATCTAAATTTTCAGTCAAAAAAACAATAACGAATCGCATTTCAGAAATACGACATAATACTTTCTCTTTTAAATAGAACTCTCTATATATTTTGAAATATTTCGATTCTGCTTCTCTTTCTGAATTCAAAAATGTCAACATATCTTATGTTATCTCAAATGGTTTTTGAGATATTTAGATTTGATGATATTAAAATCTGATATATAAATCTGACGATATTAAAATAACGTTACCGATTTTGTTAAATAAATTTTGAAAACAAAGAAAAACATTAACCATATTGAGAAAATTATCTCTGAGAAGCATAGAATGTTGATTTCATACATTTATTTAACAAAGAAAATATTAACAAACATTAAAAAATTAAAAAAATATTAACAAAGAATTAACAATGTTAAATATTACAAGGTTAAATATAATAAATAATTTTAGATACATTAATGCATTTATTCAATTTAGTAATTACTCAGTTTTCATAACAAAGTCTATTCCGCCGTTTTAAATTGTTTAGAGAATTCCTGATCATATAATTGTGATTGTTTAAGTGATTTATCGACGGCGGTTTAGACTTTGTTATGAAAATAGAGGTAGACATATTGAGCAATTACTAAATTGAATATATGCATTAATGTATCTAAAATTATTTATTATATTTAACCTTGTAATATTTAACATTGTTAATTCTTTCTTAATATTTTTTTATTTTTTTAATGTTTATTAATATTTTCCTTGTTAATTAAATGTATGAAATCAACATTCTATGTTTCTCAGAGATCATTTTCTCATTATGGTTAATGTTTTCTTTGTTTTCAAATTGTATTTAACAAAATCGGTCACGTTATTTTAATATCGTCAGATTTATATATCAGATTTTAATATCATCAAATCTAAATATCTAAAAAACTATTTGAGATAACATAAGATATGTTGACATTTTTGAATTCAGAAAGAGAAGCAGAATCGAAATATTTCAAAATATACAGAGTGTTCTATTTAAAAGAGAAAGTATTGTCGTATTTCTGAAATGCGATTCGTTATTGTTTTTTTGACTGAAAATTTAGATTCTGTGGAAAAAACTAGTTCAGAATGTCTTTACATCTATGTCATAACATGAAAAATGGCTGAGTTATTTCAAAAAAGGACATTTTCGCGTGATGACCCTGTACAGTACCAGCGAGAAGTCACAAACGGAACATATATGTCCCGTACCGCACCCTGGCCGACTCTAGTAAAAACATAGATGCACTCAACGTGTTAATATATTCTGCTTACTCCAGATATTGCTCATTTTCCCTGTGACAACCTTTATAATCTTAAAAAATATATTTCAATTAGAGTATGTTTTGAAATGAAACAACATGATTGAAAACTTCTCCCAATTCACATTTTTTAACATTTTCAACAATAATTAAGTTGTCATTTGTATTATGCGGAATATTATCACTACAATCATAGTTTTATTTTATTTATTTATTTTATTCATATTATGTAAATACAAATTATAATTGGGCGAAAAGATCTTATCACAAGTCATGATATACTTGGTGCCAATGATATTACACTGCTGATTATGATCGGTAAACTTTAAATGCTGTACCAAAAAATTAATACCTATATTTGCATATATTACACTTTATGGAAGAATTCAGACATGAACAATAATATGTATGAATACAGGCATTGCACTCTACACATTTAAGGTCATAAGAACATGTAGTATCAGTTTTTTCAATATTGTAGATTTCAGTGCCTTCTGATGACGAAACAACCCACTGGTTGCTGTTTTCTTGTACAATTATGGAATTTTCCAGAAAATCTATGTACTTGTGGCATTTTCGCAAATTGCTTAACTTTGTCGTTAATTTACCTACATAAAACACATGTATAAGTGTAATATGTATATCACTTAATACTTACCCTTGTTTAAGATGATAAGAATTTTAAACATTTCGTACCTTTTGATTATGGCGTTTATGGCTTTGTCCAATCTTTTCACTTTGCGACCTTTTAAATAAATATACAGCAGAGTCTTGATTTATTGAACTCCACTTTGAGCGAACTACCCCATAGAGTGAACACATAAATTTTATCATTGCGTCCTGGTACAGTGAACAGTGAACACCCATCTTCCATAAAAATGTTATTTTATAAATTATTTCATTTTTTTTTAATAAACCTTTATTTAGTATGTACACACATGCATAGTACTGTTATTTTTTGCAGAATAAACATTATTTCCTTGAATAGGTGCCCTTAATTTCAAACCTCGCAAAAGTGAACACCCCCGAAATAGTGCAATCGCTTTGCCGGAATTAGTTCACTAAATCGCGACTCTACTGTATTTTAATATTTGGTGCATGCGCTCAAGGTGCATATTGTATTTAGTCCCCTGTTTTTGGTAGCAATAGAACCAAAACCTTTTCTACATATTTCGTGTCATTGACAAAATACTTGTGAAAGTCCTGCATTTGTGGATCCTCTTTTAAATTTTAGATAAGTTTTTTGAATGAATTGTTAATAAATAATAAATAAATACACCACGCTAATAAAATTAATTAACTTGTTGCGATTTTTTTGCATGTGAGTGTTTAAGTACAATAAACAAAATAACGATTTAAAATATCAGAACAGCCTTTAAAAAAATTCATCAAGTGTATAACAGTTTTTGTCCAGTAGAAATTGTTTCAAAGATTTGATATGATAATATAATATACTATTTCAGTTAAGAGACCTTCCTATATATTCCAAAACAAGTTTTCAAAATCGTGGGATGAGAGTAATTCTAAAGACAAGTCGTCTTACTCCAATAAGGTCAATGTTGAAATCTTTTAATTGGTTTTCAGTGGAAAACAGATTGTACTATTTTACTATGATTTTTGTTTATAAAATAGTAAATCGCATGGCTCCAGAATATTTTCAGCAATTCATTACTTTCAACAAAGATGTTCATACACATAATACACGAGGTTTAAACAATATTCATATTTCAAGAACTAACTGCCGAAGTACTATGAATACATTGTATTTTAAAGGTTCCATAAATTTAACGAATTACCTGACTCTATAAAAGATTCTATAACTTTAAATAGTTTCAAAATAAAACTTAAAGAATTTATTAAGAGTAATTAGAACGCAATTATATGTAATAAACTAAATACCCTTAATATTATGTATGTTTTAAAGTATCTAATTTGTTAGGTTAAGAATATGTATATCTTAATATTATAATATTATTTTGTATTTTTTTTTATCTTATCTTCTTTACATGTATATTAGGTTTCCTAATTCAATAAAGTTCATTCATTCATTCATTCAAATAACTTGCTTAAAAAACATCCAATTTTGATGCGGTTAGCACCAATTTTTTTTAGAAAAAAATCTAGTTTCCCGGAAAGTCAAAATTATATTTTTGGCCACGAACAAATATAGGTATCTACAGTTTTAAAAGTTAATGAGAAAAATTACAACTTTTCTGGATACAACAAATTATTTTATGAATTTTCATGTTTTTTGTTTTAAAATATTGTGATAGAAAACTAGAAAATGCATTTTAAAGCATCCGTACAGTATTGCCATCTGACCAGATTTCTCAGACTAGGCTGCATTGCATCGGACTCATCAGGTGCGGAATGCTATAAAAGAGATTACTATAATATTCAAAAATATCGAGGCCTATATTTTGTCTTGGTCCTGTGTTTGACAACTAATAATTGCGAAACTACGACATCGAATTAAATGAATTAAAAATCAATCGATAGATTATTTAAACGTCAGTAACTCCCATAAGTTTCAAAATCATGGGGTTTTTAGGTTCTTTTGAACTGAGAATAATATGAAAAAAAATCACGGATTTTCGACGCAATTCGTAACTCAATAAAATTTATATCAGATATACACAGTTGTTTATTATATCTGATACTATTTTTTGTTATTTAAAATTTTCATTGAATATAGTTATTTAAAAAAAGTAGACCGGTGTCCTCTTTCCCTATTGTAAATTTCATAATAGTTTTAAGAAAGACAAGAAGTACCTACTATTTGTTTAACTAATAAATAGGAATAACATATAGGTATCTATAAAATTATAAAATGTTTGCCCCACTCGAAACAACGTCCAATTTCGATGCGGTTATCACCAGTTTTCTTAGAAAAAAATTATTTTAGTAAAACATTGTTAATAAGTTAAGTGAGACATACTCTGTATATAAACTGGTGTTACTGTAAAATGTCAATTATTAAATAAAAATTTAAGAACATAAAGCGTTACTCGTAGTTTTTGTTTAAGCCTTACAAGTTGAACTTTACCCCAGTAGGTATCTTTAAATTCAAAATTTGAAACCATTTTTGACCGATTATTGGTAATTCATTAAAAATTTAATATCAAATTAGGTAATGTTTTTCAGAAACATTGGTTTCGGGCAGTTTTCATTGATACTAAGAACCGTTTGACACTTAACTGACTTTGGTACTAAATTGTATACAAGCGGTGCGCGCGCCGATTCAGTCCAAGAAAAATTATCGCATACGAGAATTTAAAGCTTGTTTTAAAATATTGTTTGCAAGTTCCCAAAATTGTACTAAAATGACGCAAAAGTATGCGTCGTAGTTTTGTTTTGGCATAGATGACAGTGATATTATTTTCGTAGCAATTTTTCAAAACATAAGTATGTCAAACGCATGAAGTTGCGATATGCTGGAGGATCCTCAGTCAACAATTCATTATTTAACATTCAATATTCCTTTTCCTTCACATCTTCTTTGAATGCACATTCGGGCCCATTGTTTTTTCCGTTTTAATAATATCTGTTTTTTTCTATCAACAAGCACAACGATAACATTTTGAGAGTTTTTTCCGATCATTTCTCTTCTTCTTATGATCCATACTTTACTTAGGCTGTTATAAAAAATGTAACCCCAAAATTATGACACTTTTCTACCCGTCAAGCGCATGCCTTTTATAAAAAAATTGAACCGATATTGCATAAAAACTTAGTGTACGTATCATACCAAATACAGATAAATTCTCGTATGAGATCATTTTTCTTGGACTGAATCAGCGCGCTTGTATACAATTTAGTACCAAAGTCAGTTAAGTGTCAAACGGTTCTAATTTTGTATTTCACCACAATATAGATTTACTTATATTAAATGTGATATTGAAATTGAACAGAATTTCTGTAAGCATGTTTTGGGGCATATGTGGTGTGATCTACAACTTATTTTAGTAGAGCAATTTTTTTTTAATGGCCTTACAGTGCGTTGTCTGCACAATTCGAAAACATGTGTTTTTTGGTACATACATCGCCATTACAAAGAACGGCTAGACTTACCTGAAATTTTAATCACTTTTGTGCACAAAACCTGAGCGCTTCGAATGGTATAAACCTTTTTTTTTGGTGGTATACCTATATACATATTACCAAAAAAATTACTTAAAGCTAGCCATTCAAGGGTTACCATTCCAACTGAAATAAATCTTGAAGAGTCTGTCATTAAATTATCAAATTGTCTTAATTTTTTAGGGGTCTTTATTGATAATACTTTAAGCTGAGAGAATCATGTAAAAAATTTGTGTGCGAAATTGAATTCAGTATGTTACAGCATGAGAGTCTTATCAAAATATGTAAACTTAGAAACAATAAAAACTATTTATCATGCAAATTTAGAATCTTTAAGTCGTTATGGCATAATCTTTTTTGGTAATAGTAGAGATGGTGATGATGTATTTATTGTACAGAAGAGGGCAGTGAGAATAATGTTAAATTTAAAATTTGGTCAATCGTGTAGAAACAAATTTAAGGAATTGAAAATACTAACCTTTTATGGTATTTATATACAAGAATGCTTGCTTTTTTTCTTTAAAAATAAGCATTTATTTCATGAAATGGAACCACAACAGAATTATAAAACAAGAACTCTAAATTATACATATCCTAGACACAGACTAACAATGACAGAAAAAGGTGCATATTATAGTTGCCTAAAATATTATAATAAACTACCAGATAATATCAAAGAAATAAACGACATAAAACTGGTCAAAAAAAGTCTGAGTTGTTACTTAAAATTGAACCTTATACTGTAAGGGAATATCTTGAATACACAGAGAATTAATTTAGAATAATTGTACTCGTGTTAAATTCAATTTGTATTGACATTATTTTGTTTAATTGTTTTGTAATGAAAACTCTTCCTCGAAACAAAGATGTATTATTAATATTATTATTGTTATTAAAGTTAAAACTTCTAAAATTACACATGCAAAACTTCGATATATGGTTAGCTATGTAAAATATTAAGAATTTATATATACATGCAGTGAATGAAATGTAGCCTTGATATCTTTAAAAGTTTTCGAATTATCGAATTTTTAAAAAGCGCTCACGGTTACGGCGTGCTCAGTAGGGTGGGCCGAAAAAATTTTTTTTGGAAAATTAAATATGGCTAATTTGGAAAAGTTGTGACTTGGACCTATTATATCCCCCACGAAAATATAAACTTTTTTAAAAAAAATTTAACCGGACCCCGGACCCTCAAAATTTGAAAAAAAAATTTTTTTAAAAATTAACCGGGGCTAGTAAGCAATTGTTAGTTGACTATCCCGTTATCTCAGAAAAAAAAATATTTGAATATATCTGGACGTTTAGCCAAGCCCCTTTAACAAAATATAACTTTATCGTCACAGGCCACTGCTAAAAGGATTCAAACATGTGCAAACAATTAATGTATACTACGCGCAGGTCATAACACGTCAAGACACGATTATTTGTTTCAACTTCAAGAAGCTAAAATCAATGAAAATGTTTCGATTAAAGACCTTTATTTTGATGGGAGGAAAGACCAAACTATGTTCCAGAAGCACATAGCTCTAATCGAAGAACCATGAAGTTTATTTTTCGGACATGTAGCTATTATGCAATAATGAGCGATATATTATATTGTCGAAGGTATTATAGGTTAGGTACATGAAAACTCATAATGTGAACTTATCCCAACTAATGGTTATAGGATGTGATGGGACTAACGTCAATACTGGTTGGAAAGGCAAAGTAATTTGACTGTTAGAAATCCAATCAAATAAATCGCAGTGTATGTCTTCTTCATGCCAATGAGCTACCATTACGGCATTTATTACATAAACTTGATGGCCACATGAAAGGCCCCTATACTCACTCAGGACCAATTGGTTCCCTTCTCCCTTTCTGTGAAAAAACTACTGTTATTAAATTTAGAGCAATTATAATCGATTTGCCCCATGTCGATGAGAACGATCTGAGCACTGACCAACAGTACTTATTTCAGATTTGTCAAGCGATCGGTGAAGGGATGTGTCCCATAAGTTTAGCAGAAAAAACTTCCGGTAAAATGGCACACTCCCGGTGGCTAACGACCGCAAACCGGCTTCTAAGATTATATGTGGCAACGAAAGATCCATTGATTATATTGACCTCATTGACTGGTTTAACTGTACTGTAACTGAACCTCCCCTAACAATGAATATGTCTGAAGAACAGCTGTTAAACATCGTGACAAACAATATATCACATACACAAATTTGATAATTTTTCATGCCACACTCAGGCAGTGGAAAGGTGCGTCAAGATAATGACTGATCAAAAGTGTGCGGTGAAATATCCAGGGATGGTTACATACGAGCCAAGCTGGACGCAAGAAAGGGCTTACCAAAATTTGAAAATAAAAGACAGTATTACGCTACAAGGAATAAGTAAGTCACAATATTGGAGAAAGGTGGGTGGGAGGGTAGAACTCGTGGTGCAGCTGCCTCCACGTGGTGAGTTCTGGGTTGGTTCAATATTTAATTATATATAAGCATGAAGTGTTTTGTTAAATTTTCTTTTTTTATTGCGAATATTAAATTAAGCAAAGAGCTGCACAAAAATCTTGAAGTAAAATATTTTTCCATAGCGGTGGGGCCTGGCCAAAAATGAAAAAATTTCAATAATTTTTCATACACACCTACATATACCAATAAATTTTCATTTTATAACTAGCCCCGGGTAATTTTCAAAAAATGAAAAACACATATTTTTGAGCCCCTAGGGGCCCGGTTAGATATTTTTTTAAAAATTTAATTTTTTGTGCAAGATATGAAGGCCTCAAGTTACAACTTTTCCATTATAGCCCAACTTGAAATTTGAATACAAATTTTTTTTGCGCATTTTCGGCCCACCCTAGTGCTCAGGCTTATGGGGCGCTTAGGATTATTGCGCGAATACTGGTGCCTCTATACATGTGTTGACTTGCAGCAACATTAATCGTTATTAGTATGTTCTTTTCGTCTGTACTTTCACTATTTCAGACCAATAGGAGAACTGCAGATTTTGAAATGACTAATTGCAGCAAATTTTCAGCTACACCCAAACTAAAGTGTAGACAAAAAGAACGACCCTATTATTTTAATGATTGAAAGACAACTATTATTGTGAAATTGCATTTTGTGATTATTACGGTACTTACTGTGTTCTTTAGGATATTACTTCCTCACCAACGTGAAGAAGGTATGTATTCGCGAAAAAATTTCTGATAATTTTTATTGCATTTCTGGACGAATTATGACGATACACAAAATTTCAGAAAAAATAATTTCTGTCTATGTGTCTGTCTGTATGTAGAGCGATGCCGCTACAGTTTTTGAGACAAAGCTTTCAAATTTGGTACACGTTCTAGAGGCCAAGAAAAAGATTGAGTCCATTGATGAGCAAAATCGGTCCGCTGGAACGGGGTCTACCGTACTCCAACATTCCTATTTCTAACTTTACAAAAAAATTTATTCGTTATGAAAGATTATAAAAACCGCAACTAATTGAAATATTCTAAACATTTGGACATTACATATCTAATGGAATAAATTTTGCATTTCTTAAAATATGAAACATCAAAAATTACTTTTATTATAAACTCCGCCACAAGTCGAGTTTTACTACGGTTCTGATCTCATAAATGACAGCGATTTTTTCTACTAATATTATTGCGTTATAGTGTACGACATTATTAGCATTTCACAGCGAAATGGTAAAAAAACTATTGAGTATGTGTGTGGTTATGTTAATAGTACAGTGTAATCGCTATATGTGCACTATGTCAGCGCCGCGTAGTGTCCACAACGTTGTAGGCTGTGATGTGTCTGTCAAAACAGTGTTATAAAATTGGAAAATTAAAATTGCACATGAATTGCATTAAATTTCATTGCACTGCATCAATTTGTGTGGCCAAAGAGGTCATAACAAGCGTTTTCTTTCAGTAAAATGAAAAAAGGTATGTAAATTCGCATAAAATGTATATTTTGGTTTAGACGTATTCGGTTATATTTACTTAATATTTTGTTATAAAACAAGGAAAATAAAGCTATCTATATAAATGCTTTTATTACAATCTGACAAACATAGGTATATTGTTGCTGTACCACTAATAATAAATAACAATTTGTTATACCACTTTTTAGACAAAAAAATGAGCATAGTTATAGAAACCGGATTCGAGAATGTAACTCAAAACTCACATGCCTTTTGAACCTCAAACTCAATTGAAAGGAAAACTGTTGGTAGTGTTGGTACCTATCTGCTGAACACGTCAGGGCTGTGTAAGAGTTAAGAACAAAACATGACCAAAATTCAATAATTCAAGCTAACCATTTGTTGCGTTGTTCTAATTTCCAAGCTACCGTAGGAAATCGATAAAATTTGCATTTACTATTCCTTCCGGTATTTTGCAATTTACAACACAGCAACTATAGTGGCCCATTTTAAAATTCGTTTACAAAATTTACTTTTGTAAACAAACTGTGACCACTACTACTGACAGCCTACTTTATTGCAAATTTTGTCCACTGCAAGCGCTGCCATACAATTCATTACCCCCACCCTATACTCTGCACATAGCGAATACCTAGTAGGAAAAGCCTAATATTCCCGGACGACCGTTAGGATTGCTTATTGAGGTACAAGACGAGACAAGCAACATGGAGTCCGGGAATGTTAGGCTTATCCTACTAGGTACACAATGTACTATTTCGTACTGCCAGGAAATATTATTTGTAAATAAAATTAATCATGCTTTTTTCAAAGTTAAACAAGAACTAAATTTTTGTCTTTTAATAGTGTGTATAACTTGTAGAAAAAGCCACATTCCCGGACTCCACGTTGCTTGTCTCGGCTTGTGCCTCAATAAGCAATCCTAACGGTCGTCCGGGAATGTAGGGCTTTTCCTACTAGGTACGAGCATAGATTAAATAAGTATAAGATATACCATCCTATATTTAAAATGCAAATGGATATTATACAGACCATGATTCACGATTCACAAATGATATCAATAGTCAGAAAGGATCACATTTTTTAGAGTTTCGGGTGAGCCATCTACTATTCGAATGCACAAGTTCCGTATAATATCCATTTGCATTCTAACAATGGGATGGTGTATCTTATTTAATCTATGGTACGAGTATACAACAGTATATTACGATACATAATCCGTAACTGTCTTTTACAGATTGAGAAAATACGTCGAAAAATTAGGCCAGCAGGGCCGAGTTTTTCAAATTTTTGTGATCGGTGAGCACTTACTGACAAGTATCTTATACTATTTTTTGCACAATTATTTTAATCTTTACGAATAAATATAAAAACAACATAATCCCAAATTCACTTACTGTGCTAGTATGGTAAGTTGAACTTACAGGCTTAGATACGGAAAAAAATTTAATCGTTCAGTAAAGTCAACTTCCTGTTTCTGTCAACAATGACAGTAAATGACAAAAAAAAAACACGATTGTGCAAAAATACTATTAATATAACCACACACATAATCAATAGTTGTTTTTCCAAACGCTAATAATGTCGTACCTACATTATAACACAATGATATTAATAAAAAATATCCTAACGAACACAGTAAGTACAGTGGCAATCACAGAATGCGCTTATAAACGAATTTTCTCAAAAAATATCCAAGTTCACAATAATATTTGTCATTTAATCATTAAAATCATATTGACTAATGTTGCTGCAAGTCTACACATGTATAGAGGCACCAGTATTCGAGCCATAAGCTAGAGCGCGTCGTAACCGCGAGCGCTTTTTAAAAATCGATAATTCGAGAACTGTTAAAGATAACTCAAACTTTCTCTTAAGGTAGTTGCCTCATGAGGCGAGAGCCATCTATTGACTCCTGTAGGTAACACGTAGACAAAAAAAATATTGTCAGCACTGCTCTGACTTTCTGACGTCTGCTAGTTGTCAACATCACAACATCTCAGATAAGAGTAATTATGGTTTTTGATATTTGTTCATAAAAAATGCCGAAATTACGTGATAAACGTGGATGTTATGCCAAACAGAGTGTTCTTGATAAGAAAGCGGTCTTATAGAACGTAATAAAAAAAAGAGCACAACTGCAGAGATGAAAGAGTACGAAGAAACACTTGAATTGAAATTATTTGGTCCATCTTCTCTCCGTAATTATCTTTGCGAAACAACCAAAGGACCAAAAAGTGTCCCAGTAACAAAAAAGAAAGGGTACCTGGACAACCCTGTAAACCACTTCATTAGTTTATATAATATTAACAATGTTTATATAAACGCCAAATAATAATTATAATTATAATAATAATTGTGTCCATTATTTGAATTGAAGAAGAAACTTGTGTACTTGTGTGTCCTTACTCAAATTTGTATTACGCGCATAAGTCACGTGAGCGGTAGCACTACCAACTGCAGGTTTCAAGTCTCTCTGACCATGAGATTTCCGAGCTTTTTACGCTGTAACTCGAAAACTAAATGGGCAAGCATGTTTTTCTTCGACGCATTATTTTTCTCGTGACTTCATTAACATTTCCACAGTTTTTTGTTGAAATCTGATGGATTTTCAAGCTTCGGGAGTCAATTCAAGGCAAGGTTTCAATTCAAAGTACCTTCCCCTATGCCCCCTCCATGTTAAATAGATCAACTTCGGGGCTCTGTAACTTTCATTCAGGACGGTAAAATGCATTGAAATTCGAGATTTAGTTCAAGGAACACTTCCAAAAGATATAGGCAAAATTTCATTGATATCTTATGGAGTTCGAATCATGAGGCAACTACCTTAAAAACTCATTCAAAATCTAGGCTACATTTCATTCACTGCATGTATATCTATGTATATGTATACAGGGTGTCCCGATTTTAAACCGACAAACTTCGGGTACAGAAAGTTCACATGAAATTATGACATACCCATTTCTTCTCTATCTAGCCTCCTAACAGAGATACAGGGTGTTGAAAATTCAATTTATTTTTTGTTTTTCTTTAATAACTTCCACAATATTAAAGATAGGGTAACCAAACTAGGTACACATAGTTAGGTTGTGAGAGTCCATCTTTGATATGGTTCAGAGTTGAACTGAGGCGCGCCAGTGGCGTGCGGTGTGGTCACGTCGACATAATTTTAAGGAAAAAATTATGTGCACTAATTTTTTTCGCAATTCTGATCAGATTTTCATAATTTACGGTTAATTTTCTAAAAAAACTTGCTCATGTAGAATTTTGACTGAGGCATTAGTTTTCGAGATATTTGCGTCTGAACAAAACGATGCACCAAAAACACAATTATCATGTCGGGAATAGAATCTTCTGATGAAATCACGACATATCCCTTCTAAAATTTCTTCTCTATAGCCATTCCTAACGGAAATACACGTTGATTTTTTTGATATTTGGATGTTGATAATTTGTTTATGCAATTTCGTAACAAACAAATTTTTCTTTTGACAGAAATAATATTGACTTGCAAAAGGCCTTAAAAACGCCTCATTGCAAAAGAAGAAACACATTAAAAACATTAAATTGACAGTTCAGTTCAGTATATCCCTTAGAAAATCAGATTGAAAATATTTTTGGCTTTTATAAGAAGGTTCAAAAAATAGTTATTGAATGGAATAAATGTGTTGAAATTATTTAAAAGTGTTTAAATAAGTCTGTATTAGAGGTGTTCATAAGCATAAAATGAAAAATTTGGTGAAAATAAGTGATTATGGCAGTGGAGAAATACGACTTTCAGAGACTTTGGGGCCAAATATCTCGAAAACTGTTGACGAGCGGCGATTTTTTTTTAGAATTTATTGTTCAGGAGACAAAACTACGTATGTTAAAAGCAAAAAAATTCCGAAAATCGGAGATTCCGTTATCTCAACATTTACCGAAAATTGTAATACAAAACAAAATGAAAAAGCCGGCTGCATAGTCTGCATAATTATTATGACAAAATGAAAAAAAAGATTTTAAAAACAGAAATCTTTTATAGGACTTTTACCAGTCATCAGCTGTTAGAGTTGCTGAACTCTTTACAAACTATGACACTGACCTAGTTACAAGCAGGTGCATTAACAAAAAATAGCGATAAAAAATAGGTTCTCGCATGGCTATCACGGCATACGGCAGTGAACGGCCAGACAGCAGCTAGTGTGGTTTATTGTGATTATAAAATTAAATAGTTTCAGTTTTTAGTGAAATAGTGGAAGTTTTGTGTTTGTGTTCAGTGATAATAATTGAGTAAGGTGTACCTTCTACGTGTGTGTAGTGATGCGGAAAGCTGTAGCGTATTTGGAAAATAACGGAGGACAGTTTCAACACCTGCTATGAGAAATGCCGATCCAAGATAAGTAAAGATTTATTGTTATTAGAAAAAATAATTTTCTGTTCATTATTTGTTACTATTAAGTTTTTTAGTTACTTTTTTTATTGTTACACTCACGGAAAAGATTTTTTCTTTGTTATTGTTTAGATAGTACATTTTATTTAGTTTCTTGTTGTGGATACTTGATGTTTTGTATTTTTTTTGTTTCTGTGGGAAAATATGGCTCCTGGTGAACACCCACTCAAAAAAGTAACGTGTCAAAAAGGTGAACCTAGTGGGTGGTGGGGAAATTTGCTTTACTATTAATACGTTCGCTGCGTTATCTGATATTTGCGTTTTGCTGTGGGAGCAATACGGGTCTAGAGAATCCAGTAGTCGTGCGCGCCACTTAGCGATACGGGGTACATATGTACCGTACGCGTGTTTTATTAAAAAGTAGCCTCTATCTTGCTCGCCATATGAGCAAAGTTAGCTCACTTAATATCACGATTTTATTTTTCCAATACTCAACGGCTCAGAAAGAAAAGTTTTTCAACAGTCATGGCTCCCTAGATGCCAACTTAAATTGTCCTAAAAAAATGTTTGAGGTTATGTTTCTTCCTCGAAGTTGATACCATCGTATGCAGAATGAATTCCTGAATCCAAAAATGTAAAAATATACAGGGTGTTCCATTTAAAAAATAGATGTTACGATCATTTCCGGTGAAACTGGAAGTGTTAGAATCATTTTATTAACATGCATTAATTCAAATTTACTTGTTATTGCAACTACCAAAATTTCAAAATGATATCTGAAAAAACAAAAAAGTTATAGGGGTGAGCCTAATTTAATTTACACCCGGTATAGGCATTTGATCTATTTGTTCTGAGTAAGATACAGGGTATCTGTTTAATGCTTCAAAATACACGAGTTGGGAATTCTTGAGTACAAATCGTGATGATTGACTAAATATTTTGTTATTCAAAAATGCTTCCCTGAAGAGTTATAGCCAGCCCTTCTAAGTTGCAAAAGAAAAACAAAGAATGCGGAATTAAATCAAGACATGTTCAGTCAGAGCGACTAAATTTGGTAGGAAGTCTATGGTTAATTTGATGCAATATGAAAAATAAACATAAATTGGAATGCCTTTTTAAGAGGGGTGGGTCACATTGCCACCTCCTGAACTTTTATTCTTAGAAGAAAATTAGGTAACAGTTATACGCTTGACAAGTGTAAAATAAGTAAGTGTATCTCTTGCATTACTCTAGTAGGAGGAGTCATTTCCGAGAAAAATAGTAAAGGAAGGAGAATTGCATTTATATTATGCATTTTTGAGGTAATTATGATAACACTAAAATTCAAAGATGGCAGTTTTTCAATCAATTAATTCATTTTGTCTTTGGCATTGTCAATTGTAATTCGGTGGTTATGTAAAAATTAATTGTAAAATTTTGCATACAAATGTCTTATAATTAATACAGTCTTTATGAATTACCAGTAGAATCTACACCAAATGAAGCGACTTTGGTAGAATGAATAGAACCCCCTTTAGAGCTTAGAAGAGAATATCTAGCAGATAAATATGTTATTAAACAAAACAGCCGGTGTAACCATATTTTCAAATTAATTGTCAATATTGCAACCCAAGATTTAACATCGACTTACTTCGCTAAAAAGAATTCCCCGCCGTTAGCTAATGCGTATATATTATATTATAACTCCGGGTTCCTCCCACCTATAATACTCCTACAGCTAACCTCTTTGATTTAAGTATCTCAGCAATAACTCGTGTTCCCGATACGATTATACCCAGTTATGACACAAATTTAGCACCTCAATACGTTTTTGAAAGTCATATTGAGAACAGTCACTCTACAATCATATATACAGATGGATAAAAAAACTCAGAAAATACGTCTTGCGGGTATTACTGCCCACAACTTAAGATAGAAAAAGTGTTTGTCTTACGAACTGATTCCACTATTTTTAGTGCCGAATCGGCCGCTATTACACAGGCACTCAAATGGGCGATTATAGAAACTTTTTTAAATATAACCATTTGTACAGATTCCTTGTCGGTAATCACCGCCTTACAAAATCCAAAGAAAAAACTGGATACAAACATTTTTATACTGTAACGATTTAAGTTGCAATTCGTTACAGCAGGTTATAGTTTCCATTTTGCGTATTAAAATACGACTCCTCAATACTGAATAACCCTGTATGCGTATATGATTGGTATGTGGTAGGAAAAAATACAACAAAAACGCCATAGCGGGCGAACGTGGTGAACGAAGCACGTTTCAGGCTAGGCAGACTATCTTTCGCTTTTCGAATTTCATCGAGGTAAGTTGTACACTTTTGTACCTAGTCGCTTAAATATCGTTATTCATAAATTTGCTTATTAGTTATTGCTTTAGTTTATCGTGCTATCGTAAAAATAATAATTTGTCAGAATAATTACCGTATTTCGTATTATTTACGTATTTTGGATTATTTTCAGATAATTACCTAGTAGCACTGTTTTTTAAACACGTGGATGGGTATTCCCATTTCCGTTTTACCGTATCGTGTCTAAAGTAGACGTTTCGTGCTTCAATTATTGTTAATTGACACGGTATACAATATTTAAATTGTATAAATTATCGCTGTAAGTGAAACTTGCAGATTATCGTATTTCGTGCATAGAACAATTTCTGTGTGGATTTTTTATTGTTATTAGGTTCTACTGTGATTCATATGAGCTGGAAAAAAGGAAAACTACACTGGTTTTGTATAGTAAGGAAGTCCATCTGAGACTTGGGTTTTTGCCGAATTTATTTACTGCCCAGAGCTACAGATTTCTGTCCAGGAGCTTCCAAAGCAAACGAGGTAAGTGATCTATAGTATTTTTTGATTCTCTTTGAATTAATCAATTTGTAGTACATTTGATCACTTGCTTCGGATGTGACAGAAGTCTGATTTTCTGGTTTCCTTTTTTTCATCATATTCACTCTATATCGAATTTATTATTGACAAATTATTATTATTAGTTCATTCCTTAATTATCGTGTAAGTTACAAGAGTGTATAATTAATTACCTTGGTTTTAAGTATTTTTGTCCGTCGGAAAGCGAAAGACATTTATTACGTTATTAAATTTATCGTGATTTCATATCTTAATTTTTGCTATTTTTACCGTTCAAATATCAATAAAAAATTAATTTGAAATCTTTGTGTAAAATTTCGAATTTATTTCAATATTGTAATTATTGTTACCAATTATTTTGTTATTAATATTAAATATCTAAATTTTTACAGTTATTACTTCATTAACGTTCCTAAGTTTCTATTGTTCTGTAATCTGACATTAAATTAGTCCTTTAAAAAAAAAAAAAATTACAGTCTCCTCATGGTTTTCAACCTATAGGACAAATTAAATCACGTTAGGTTATTTGTTAACGAACTGATAGTGAAGTTTTGCAACCTTACTAAATTCTTGCGTTCAAATCTTAGTATTATTTTGTTAATAATTCATTTTTTTCTTAATTGGTGTCAGATACCGTATGTTTATGTAAATTTGGTCATTTTACAAATTCTAATATTTTGTTGTGTCATTTTGACATTTTTTTATTGTAATATTAAGAAATATTAATTTTGTGAATTGTAGTAATTTGACTATATTGCCGAAACTTTGTTCTTTTTCATCTACCACTAGTTGAAATAATTTTCAATCTAGTTTTATTTCTCTGTTCCTTTTCTCAACTGTTCTGTCTTTATTTCATGACATCTGGCTTTCTGGATATTTGACTCACTGGAAATCTATACCGAGTTAACAACATCAGAAGTAAGGAGATATTGGGTGTTCCCGAAAAGTAACAAATTTGGTTGGAACCTGGACACTCTGGATTGAGCAGGAGTGTAGAGACAGGATCTCACAACCTTTTCATCACCTCGAGTACTCGCAGGATTCATCGGTACCAGGAGAACCCCTTCCGTCTCACTTCATTCCGTTGAGTAAGTCTTACGAAAGAAACAGACAGACAGAGAAATTAATTTTATTAATTGTAACTTTTATTCCTATATTTTTTTGTTGGTCATATTTTCACAATTTTTATTGTATTTAATCATTGTAACGCGTACAGAATTTGTAAAATTAAACTTGTTAAAATCAAAGCTTTCTTTTCTTTCGAATTTATGTGTAGTAAATACCTAATTGTGTTTTAATTAAACTTTTGTGTATTTAGTTAGAAATACTCTGGCGCCCATATATTGCTTTCAATAGAATCTCAGTACTCAAAACACGGCTTCACCGAATTCACTACCTCGCTGTAGCTAGTTGGAGCTAATTGTTAGGCTACACTTTGAATTGGGCCAATTCAATTCGCAAGTGTCGCTGCAATACTTAACATTATGAAATATATAGACGAGCTCATGACCAAGAATATCAATGTGAAATTTGTGTGGGCAAAGGGACATGCAAATATTAGAGGAAATGAAGAAGCGGACCATATTGCTAAGAACTTCCAGGATTATAGCTACACTTTGTTAGAAGAATTTAACCCTAGCGATTTTTATCATCTAGTCAAACAAAATATACACAACAAATGGCAAGAACGATGGCACTCATATGGAAATAAAAATAATACAACATATTATAACATACACAGAGATATCCCTAAATGTTATTGGTATAATAACATAAAAACAAATAGACACATGGTAGCAACAATAGCCAGAATCAAGACCAACCATGGACAGTTCCCGGCGCATTTAAATAAAATTGGAATTACACAAAGTCCCCAATGCACTTGTAGTGACGTAGTAGATCTAAACCACATATTCTTTAATTGCATACATAATTCAATTCAATCTTCATGGCTGATGGAAATATTACGTAACGAAGGATTCCAAGAACCCATGTGGCTACCTTTAATTCTGATTCCAAGTAATGCTCGGTTTTACTACCTGTTGATGTTATTTCTAAAAAAGATAGATCTCTTAATTTAGATAGGGTATTTTCTCTTCTTTCTCTTTGTTGTTGTTACCCTGTGTAATATTGTACCTATTTTACCGTGGTCTGCCCTGTCTATGTGTAAAGAATAAATGCCTTGTTTGACCCCTAGGTGAGAAGTGAGTATCCCACGTCTATTCTCCTGTGTAATTTCAAGGTAGTACTCATATGTTCGTGTTAGGTTTAGGATTGGATAGGTATAGGTAATAGCACTAAACTAGTGTATTAAGGTGATATTACAAATACACAGGTTTTCGTTATCTTCGGAACTCACCAGAGTCATCGGGAAACGAAGATGCCTGTATACGTGGCTAAAGGACCCGCTTCCAAAGCCAAAAATCAGAAAAAAAAAATTATGAATTAGCTGATATGAACTTGGTTTATGGTGAATGCCACAGCAATTGTCTTGCATCTGCAAGAGGATATGTGGAAAAATTTTCCAATCTGCAAATACCTCATTCTCCTACCTCACGCCACTTGACTATTATTTATGGGGTTGTATTAAGATTAAGGTGTATGAAATTCATGTAGAAATACAAGAACAACTGTGGGCACATATTCTTCAAGCTTTTGAGGAAGTTTGTCAAGATGTAGGAGTATTGTTTCAGGTGAGATGATCTCTCATTTGTCGCATTAATAATAATAATAATAATAATAATATGCCTTTATTAAAAATGTATTATTTACAATACAAATATTTACACATATAAGGCGAAGTCTAGCCCACGGCTACTCCTACTTAACCTTAATTTATCTATAAATATCAACTAGTATATTAACAAACTAAAAAAAAATAAGAAGAAAAAACAAAAAAAAAAAAAAGATATATGTAAATGTAACAGAAAAATAATTTATTATTATTCCGCTATGAAATTTTCATGCTTTATATTATGAAAGAATTTCTTTCACTTTTCTACGAAAGCTATTTACTGGAATATTTTTTATCGAATCAGGTAATTTATTATACAGCATAGTTGCGTTGAAGGTAAAAGACTTATGAAACATGGATGTACGAAATTAGGCAATGAAAGTTTATCAGTAAATCTCAAATTTGCATTGTGATGATTAAACCGGAAAGATAATTTTTCACGGAGGTAAGGTGGTGAAGAGGATTGTAATAATTTATGTACAAATACATACAAATGATATTTGTACATATTTTCAACATTTAACCAGCCAAGTTCAACTATTTTTTGTGATATATGGTCATACTTTCTTAAGCCGAATATTAATCTACAACAGTTATTTTGTATTTTTTGTAGACGATTTTTTGTAAACATGTCTAGACAGCAGTAATAGAGTATATTGCAATAGTTTAGAATAGGTAGAACGAGTGACTCACATAATTTCTTTCTCATTTTAAAGTTAATTATGTGTATATTACGATACAGTATTTTTAATACAAAGTAGGATTTTTGTACCCGTACACTAACATGATTTTTAAACCTCAAATCATTATCAATAATGACACCTAAGTTTTTAACGATAGTAACGATATTTATATTAGTGTTATCGATTTGAAGCTTCAAATTTTCTTTTAAAAATGTATAATATTTTTTTGAACTAAAACATATTAGCGATCACTTTTCCGGGTTCAGTTTCAAGTTATTTTCTTTGGCATAATTAGATATGGACTTTAAATCAGTATTTATGTCAATACAGGCATGATCTACATTTAAAGGATTAAATGAATGGGAGACTTGAGTGTCGTCGGCATATGCTTGGACATTAGTAAATTTAACACATTTGAAAATGTCAGCGGTATATATCAGAAATAAAATAGGTCCCAAGGACGAGCCTTGGGGATCTCCAGAACTAATATAAGCTAGATCAGAGCATGTATTTTCTAAAATAACTTTTTGAGTACGATTGCATAAATATGTATATTAAAAAAGTTCACAGATTTTTCATCAAACCCATAGTAGCATAATTTAGAAATAAGCAGTTCGTGATCTAACGTATCAAACGCCTTTGAAAAATCTAATAAAATAAGCGCTGTTGCGTTGCCTTCATCCATTGCTCTAATTACATTGTCTATTATGTTTATTAAAATTGTCGCCGTACTATATCCTTTTTGAAATCCCGATTGTGATGGAGTTATTATATCATTTTTTACGACATAGTCGTATATTTGTAGTTGTACAACTTTTTCTAAAATTTTTGATGGTGTGGGTAATAAACTGATAGGTCTTAAATCTTTATAATGTATTGGGTCTTTTACTTTAGGAAGCGGTCGAACAACTCCTATTCTCCATATTTCAGGAAAATATCCTATTTCTATACAGCAGTTTATAATGTGCGTGAGATATTTACAGATAACTGGTGCGCAAACTTTAAGCATATTAGCAGTTATACCATCATCGCCACAGGTGTTTGATTTTAAATTAAAAATAATACTCCTTACCTCGTCAACCGACGTAAGTTTAAGATTAAAGAAGGTATTATCATTATATTTGATTTGATTTGATTTAGATTTATTGAATGATATATAAATATAAATTACAATATTACAATAAGAGTCATAAAGAAAATAAAACGGATGACAACAACAACAATTATACATACAAATATATACATATATCTTTCAAAAGGTATAATTCAGCAAAGCTGATTTTCAACTATACCCTGGCTACATGCTAATGCTAAACTAAAAATGTAAAAATGATAAATAAGCAGCAAAATTAAAACAGGAACTAATTTTGATCTAATACTTGTTGACTATGCAGTAATATATCTTTAATTTTTGACTGAAATGTATATTTGGTTTGACAAGTGACAAACAAGGAAACATATTTGTTATAAATTGCACTTGACATATATTCAAATGAGCCCTCAAATTTCACTGTATTGTGTTTGGGAATAGTAAGTAGGTTATTATGTCTAAGCTGCAGGGCGTGCACGTTAGAGCGTTCAATTAACAATGAATGTAAATAGGGTGGTATCTTATTTTTAATTACATTATATAACATAAGGGAAAATTGCAGTTCAAATCGGCCATTCATTTTCAATATACCAACACTGTTATAAAATGGTGTGACATGATCTCTATAATGAATATTGTTGTAGGCAAATCTAAAACAGGAATTTTGAATAATTTGAAGCCTATTTTTAAGAGCGGTTGTCAGAAAGTTATAATAAATGGGACTACAATAATCTAATTGGCTTAAAACTAAGCTATTTACAAGATTCCATTTTACGTCAGATGGAAGAACATATTTAAATTTATACAGGGATTTTAATTTAAAGTAACATATACTGCATTTTTTGTTAACATGTTTTTCAAAAGACAGCCTACTGTCAATGACAAGTCCAAGGTTTTTCGCTTCTTCACTCATATTGATTATGGAGTCGCCCAGTTTTAATTCAACAGAAATAGAGGAGTTTGCTTTTGAACAAGCGGAACTAGTACCGATACAAAGTGCTGTACTTTTATTTGGATTTAAAATCAGACCATTTTCACACGACCACTGGTTAACTAAACTAAGGTTTATATTTAATTCACTAATGGTAGAATCGACGAGTGATGTAGAACTGCACATGTAGAGTTGAGTGTCGTCTGCATACATATGTATACAGCAGTCTGCTGTTAATATAGTGGGTAGATCTGCTGTAAAAATTGAGAACAATAGCAGTCCTAGAATGCTACCTTGAGGTACCCCATGTGTTATGGGTAGTTGATTAGACACCATACCATTAATTTTAACTTGCTGATTTCTCCCATTTAGGTAACTATTAAACCAGTTCAGAGCATTTGTGTCACAACCATAATAGTTTAGTTTGGCTATAAGTAATTCTGTGTTAATGACATCAAATGCCTTGCTGTAGTCGAGCAGTACTAGATAGGTTACTTTAGAGTTATCGATATTACGAGCAACATCGTTAGTTATTTTCATTAAGGCTGTGGTGGTGCTGTGTTTCGGTCGAAATCCTGATTGAATGTGAGGTAAGATGTCAAATCTTCTTGTGTATTCAGAAAGTTGTGAACAAATGATCAATTCCAGCACCTTTGACATAGTTGGAAGTACGCTAATTGGTCTGAGCTCTGACAGGTTCACAGTATTGGAAACTTTAGGTAGAGGTGTAATTAAAGAATTTTTCCATAAATCTGGAATTTGACTTGTTTGCACTGAAATATTTAAGATATGTGTAAACATCTTCAAACAAAATGGCAAAACATATTTTAGCATTTTTAAGTTTATACCATCAACACCGGTCGCTTCAGATTTTAATGTATAAACAATCTTTTCTACCTCCTCGGATGTTACAGTATGTAAAGTTAAATCATAATCAAGTTGTGGATACTTGTTGGTAAGAAAGTGATCTATTTTGTCTTGGGTAACCTTAGGATAGTTTATTGACTGCAAAAAGAAATTATTTATATCATCGGCATTAACAAGATCTGGAGACACTTCATTTCTGCATTTGATATGGACATTATTATTTTCAAATAATTGCCAAAGTTTCTTAGGATTATTCTTGGTAGCATTAAGTTGATATTTAAAATATGCTACTTTTTCATTTTTTATGGCTAAAGTGACATAATTTCTTAAGTCTTTGTAGTAAGCATGATCCCCGCTGCTTCTTGTTGAATGGTATTTACTGTATGCCTTATCCTTTAATTTAATCATATATTTGATGGTGTCGGTAATAAATGGAGGTGTCCTTCTTCTTACTTTTTTAGTACAGATTGGAGCATGAATATTGAAGAGACCAATAATTGCTTCATTCATATAATTTAATTTGTTTGTTATATCAGGGATATCTATAATTTTATTCCAGTTTATGAGCAGAGCATCCTCAGTAAATTTATTAAAATTGAAGTGTTTAAAGTTTCTGTAAGTGACTAACTTTGGTAGTGATGTATCCATAGCTAGATTAATTTCACAAAATACCATTCTGTGATCGGTCATGTCTAATAAGTCCAATGTATTACATTTACTAACTTATTACTACTTATACAAATTATGTCTATCAGAGTTGAAGAATTGTCGGTAATTCTAGTTGGCTGGTCAATGATTTGTTTCAAGTTAAAAGATTCCAGTAGAGATATTAAAATGTTAGTGTGAGAATTAGGGTTAAGGAAGTCAACATTTATATCACCCATGAGGATAATATCAGATTCAACGTAAGTATTCGACAGAACTGTTTCTAACTCGTGAAGACAGGAAAGGTGTGTAGATGGTGCTCTATATACTACTCCAAATGCAATATTATTCTTATTAATTTTTATGTTTATCCAGAGTTGCTCAAGTTGCTTGTTTGTAACATAGTCAGTGGAGATTATTTTGTATTTTAAGTTATTTTTGACATAGAAACATAAACCGCCTCCTCTAGTTAGTCGATCTGATCTAACGATGGTATACTGTGGCATCGATATCAAAGAAGATGGAAATTCAGGTGACAACCATGTCTCTGAAAGTGCAATAAGATCAAAGTCTTCGTTAATCATAAAATTAAAAAAGTCATCGAAACAACTATTGATTGATCTAATGTTGACGTGACCAACACGAAGAGGTTTTGCAACATTAGTTTTTAATTCACTAATGGATGATAGTTGCTATTCCCTATGGTAATCAATTTTCTGGCTTAGTTTATTTACCAGTCTTTGATAGCATGGACAGTCCTTAGAAACAGCATTATTATATCTATTTATTTCAAATTTTCTTACAGTCTCTGGGCAATTGTTAGGTGGACTAAATACTGAGATAAAATATTTGTTTATTTCAAATGGATCGTGAAGATGTGCTGGTATATCTGATATTTGCCTTTGTTTAATATTTAATTTATTAATGGCTTTCCAAAATTCTTTTTTATCTGAATTTCTATTATGAAATTCTAAATATGCTCTCTTTTCACGCCTGATCGCAGCCACTGTTAAGTTACGCAAATTTTTGTAAATCATCCAGTCATTAACATTATTTGTTAGCTTATATTTACATAGCGCTTTGTCGCGTTCAGTCATCATGGTTTTGATAGTATCTGTAATCCAGGGACTGTAAGGTTTAGTTATACGAGATGTTACTAAAGGAGCATGCAAGTCAAAAGCTTTCAAAATATTCATTGTAAAGAATTTAATTTTTTCATCAATATCAGTAATATATAAAATATTGTCCCAGTTTACTTGTTTTAAATCGTTCATAAACTCCTCTAAAGAAAAATGTTTAAAATCCCTATATGTGATAAGTTTGGGTTTATGGTTATTGGTCACTAAGGTAAGCTCACAATAAATTAATTTGTGATGTGAAATAAGATCAGTATTCAATGCCCCACTATGGCTAATAACTTCTATGTTGTTGGTAAATATGACATCAATAAGTGTTTGAGAATTTTGTGTAATGCGTTCACAGATAACTTGTAAAAACTCATAGGCAGTCATACACTGAGAAACAGGATTGTCATAGTTTTGATCCACATTAATATCACCTAAAATCATAATATTGTCAAACTGTGGTATACAGTAGGAAATTAAATCGTCTAAATGTTCTATGAAACTGTTAATATTATTTGAGGGTGTTCTATAAATAACTCCTATCAGAAATTTATTATTTCCTAATAATATCTCTAACCACAGATGTTCTACGCCTACAATTTGACCGAAATCAGTTAACACTTGTTTAACTCTAATATTATTTTTAACATATATTCCTACACCACCTTCCCCTCCTAAACGATCTTTACGAAAAAATATATATCCTGGTATAGCAATAATGTTAGTTGGTACGTTTTCGGGCATCCATGTCTCAGTTACACATATGATATCAAAAAAATTTTCAGTGACCATCTGTGAAAATTCCTGAAATCCTGTAAAAAGCGATCGTACATTCAAGTGACCAATCTTAACATTTTTATTTCTACTAGTCTTGTTGAAAATCATAATTTATCTTTGATTTTAATTGTTCTATCGTATATTGATTATAATTACATAGCGGATCACCAACATGGTGATTAGTGGATAAGTTAAGTTTAGATTTGATATTAAAGTTTTTACAATTACTACAACATAACACTTCTGATAGACAGTCTTTAACTTCATGTGACTCGGAACATTTAGGACAAATGACATGTGAATTTTTACTCTTTTTTTAAATGACCATATTTATTGCATTTAAAACAGCGAACCAAATTAATGTGTTCCTTAACTCCACATCTCTTCCAACCAACATATAGGGATCCCATTTTTAAAATACGATTATATAAGGTAGGAGTTACTTCAACAATTAAGTTGAAAATTCCCTTTTTAAATTCTAATTTTGTCACTAACTTAATATCAGACGGCGAACAGTTTAAGGCATTATTAGCTATAATATTATTTAACAAGTCAGGACTTTCGATTTCGTCACTCTGTACACTATAAATTATTAGTCTAGGGTTAACTTTTTTTGCTTCAGTAACAGTGTATTCAGAGCCAACTTTTTGTGTTAAATTGGTTTTTAATTTTTTTAGAGAATCAGAATCATGACAATTTATTAGTAGCCCATTTCTAATTAGCTTAGTATTAATTATTTGACAACCAGGTTCAGGGTTAACTTTAGACTTGATATCTTTCTCAACGTCCCTATTTGTAATGGACTGATTGTTAGTTTTTACAAGCAAAACGGCACTGTTTGATAAATCATAACTTGTGTATACAACAGACTGGCAGTCACCTCTTGTAATTTTTTTTCGTTTTATATGTTTCGCTCCTGTTTTTTACTTGCTTTAACATTTTAAATGAAATTACAACTTCAATTACTTGATTGTTTCTTTTTTTAAAACATCTGCAGTTACAATATCAAAGGCAAAGTGAGTAATTGATTTAAAAACCACCAACTGAGGATTTTAATGTTTTCATAATTATCTGACAAATGCATAACTTAAATACTATTCTCCATTCTTTACTATTTTTTTTTTGGAAATAGCTCTTCCTACGAGAGTAATGCAAGAGATACAAAAGGCTTACTTTTCACGTTACTTGTCAAGCGTAGGTATAACTGTTACCTAATTTTTTTCTAAGAAAAAAAAGTTCAAGAGGTGGTAATACGGCCCCACCCCCCTTAAAGAAGCCTTCCAATTTATATTTATTTTTCATATTGCTTCAAATTTACCATAGACTAGATCTAAAATTTCCTACCTAATTTAGTTGCTCTGACTTAACAGTATTGATTTATATTGTTTGTAGTTTATTTGTGGCGGATAGTTAATATTCATTGAACTTAATTCTGGGAATCACGCCAAATTCTAAAAAATAAATACTAATAGAAATAAGAAAATTGCCAAAATATGTCAAGATAAAAGTGTAGTATCAAAGGCAAACCTCAACAGTTTGCCCCAGAAAACCACTTAATCCAGTCAATGAGTGCTCAAAAGAGGGGTGTAGAGTGCATGGAATATGCGAGAGTTTTTGACTTCAGGACTTTGTTAGGAGTAGTTAGTAGGTAAATATACTAAAAGTCCCCGCCCCTGGGAGGTGAGCTTACGGTGGGAGAGGGGGGAGAAGGTCCCATTTTTTTGTTTTTCGATTATATCTCGGAAACGGTGGACTCTAGAAAAAATATGTTCCATATAAAAATGAAAGCTAATTAAATTTTCTATAAAATTGTATATATATATTTGTCGAATATCCAACGGTTTTCGAGATATACGTTATTGAAAATCGATAATTTTCTAAAAAATCATTTTTACCTAAAGCTTTTTGTCAAACATTTGCTTCTAGTGCCTCCAACGATCGTTTCTCAGAAAAACTGTAAAAACGAAGTTGTAGAGCATTAAATTTCCTTCACTTTGATATACACTTTTGCTACTTTATCTTCAACCAATCAAAAGTTATAGAATTTGTAACATGTAGGTACGCTCAATTTCGATGTTCCTCTAGAAATGAGTATATTGACGCTACCATGATGATTATGATGATGATTTCCTTTTCAACTATCATAATAAGAGTTAACTGATAAACTGCTGATGATGCAGCTGCAGAAAAATGGGTAAATATGCTTCAAGCTTCAGGTGATGCTGACGTTGATATTGTGAAGACAGCTATCAACAGATCGCAAAATTCCTCGGTAGCTGTTATTGGAGAGGACGTCGACTTGGCTGGTCTCCAAAACCCCAACTGATCGTGACATTCTGCTGGTAAAACCTGGAAGAGGAAAGGTCAAGACTATTGTATATTCCTCACAACAGCTGCAGCAGGAGCTGAAATGAAGGACAATGCCCATTTGTTATTCTTACATGCATTCACAGGCCGTGACTCAACATCCGCAACGTATCGCAAGAGTAAAGTGGGTTTTGTCAAAATGTACCAGAAGTCCAAAATCATACAACGTGCAGCTGAGGTATTTGCCAGCGGTTCTTCTTCCCCTGACTCCATTGGGACAGCTGGGATCATGAGTAATCTCTCATGGTATGACGCTCTAGCCACAGAAAAATCTCTCAACGAGTTCCACCACAAATCATTTGTCAAAGCAGCTGCAAACATGAAGCCTCATCGTTCAATTCTCCCTCCAACTGAAGGAGCTGTTAAGCAGCATGCATTCCGGACGTACCACCAAGTATACCTGTGGTTAGAGGAGGAACCTAATGGTGGGGCGCCGATTGGGGTTGGGAGAGGAGGAATGACCAACTAGTTCCGAAACTGTCAAAATTGGATGCTGCTCCTGACGAAATCTTGAAGATGATTTTTTGCCGATGCACGAAAGGATGTGAGTGGCAGGTGTGGTTGTATAAAAGCATCGTTAAACTGCTCTGTCGCATACCGGAATTGCAAGGGCAGTTGCAACAACAGAGTCGGCATATTAATTCAGGAAAAAGGCGACGCGATGACGACGACATCGATACACTACCAATCTCTTTGGACAACGTCTCCACTGCTGACGAAGATGAATGAGCATCGACCCTTCCGCCTCAAAAAAACCAAGATGTCACCTTGAATGATTATTTTTTCATTTTTTAATTACTATTAGTCCATGTAAATACTTTCATTATATGATTCGTAATAATATAATAAAAGCTATAATTATAAAAAAAGTGTTGTGTCAATTGCAACTACCTTATTTCTATTGCTAAAATGTTGTTAATCATCATGATAGCATCAACACAACTCATTTCTAGAGGAACATCGAAATTGAGCGTACATGTTAGAAATTCTATAACTTTTGATTGGTTGAAGATAAGGTAGCAAAAGTGCATATCAAAGTAAAGGAAATTTAATGCTCTACAACTGCATTTTTACAGTTTTTCTGGAAAATGATCGTTGGAGGCACTAGAGGCAAATGTTTGACAAAAAGCGTTAGGTAAAAATGATTTTTTAGAAAATTATCGATTTTCAATAACGTATATTTCGAAAACCGTTGGATATTCGACAAATATGTATATACAATTTTATAGGAAATTTAATTAGCTTTCATTTTTATATGGGACATATTTTTTCTAGAGTCCACCGTTTCCGAGATATAATCGAAAAACAAAAAAATGGGACTTTCTCCCCCTCTCCCACCGTAAGCTCACCTCCCAGGGGCGGGGACTTTTAGTATGTTTACCTACTAACTACTCCTAACGAGGTCCTGAAGTCAAAAAGTCTCGCATATTCCATGCACTCTACAATATATTCATTGATTGGACTAACTGTATATAATTCTAAATGAATATAAATACAATATTGTTGTCTAAAATTCGTATCAGTGGTTTTCTAGTATTTTAGACAACAATATTGTATTTATATTCATTTAGAATTATATACAGTGGTTTTCTGGGGCAAACTGTTGAGGTTTGCCTTTGATACTACACTTTTATCTTGACATATTTTGGCAATTTTCTTATTTCTATTTATTTTTTAGAATTTGGCGTGATTCCCAGAATTAAGTTCAATGAATATGAGTAGTGATTTATTTCCGCATTCTTTGTTTTTCTATTGCAACTTTGACGGACTATAACTCTTCAGGGAAACACTTTTGGATAACAAAATATTTGGTCAATCATCACGATTTATACTCAAGAATTCGGATATTTTGAAGCATTAAAGAGACTGTATAAGCGGGTGGTGAATCTTTGATGTTCAATATTTCAATTTTTTTAGATCAAAATGAGAATATTGGCGAAAAAAAAAATTAAAAAACAACTTGGGAAAAAAATTTCCGAAAACCCCCAGTGTCCCCTGGAAAGTAGTGTTTTTAGTAGTAGTAGTAGTTTATTATTTTGCAAATTACCAACAAATTTTGACATAACAGAACCACAGACAAAAGCAAACAGCATACCGGTACCAGTTTCTCACTGTGACAGATCCGGAATCGGCTACATTAGTACATTCCTGGCAATTCGATAGCTCCCATTTGGCCTCGCCCTAGTCGCAATCACATTGCTCTTGTATTTAATAGTAACTGAAATGTATATTAATCACCGACTCGGTAGCGTAGTGAGCTAGAACATGAGTGACAGTCAGGGCTCTGGTCACACTGCCTATCGTGTTCGGGTTCGAGGCCAGACATCGGCAGATGGCAATGTCGGTGGGTATGGGTGTTTGTCTGCGTTTTTCTAATGTGTAACCCTCTTCCGGACAGCCTTTTGCTTTGGATTTGGGAGTTGTCTAATTTCTGTGGTGTTTATATACACTATAGTAGGGCCAAAAAGAGTAGTCAGTAAACTCAGGGGGAACTAGTTGTGGTTTTCATCTCTGGTAGGCGGATAAAACTTGATATATTTTTCTCAATTATATGGGATTATATGGTAAAAAAAGCCGCCACTTCTGTATTCCGTAACATCTAAATACTTTGAAGAATTGCCGGTGAATGTTTTGATTTACTGACTACTCTTTTTGGCCCGACTATAGATTGAGACATCGCAGCAGACAATGCTTAAACTAACAATGTACTCCACCCTGATAGTCTATAAATTTGTATCAATTTTACGTCCAATTTTAGAATGTTTTTTTAGAACATCTCCCAAACTATTATATCCAACTAATATTTTTAGTAGAGTAAGAGGAAGCAATATAGTACATAGAAGTCGAATAGTTGATAAAAAAAACTTAACATGGAAGAAAATAACAAGGGATATAATTTTGTGTTTGTTTTTACACCGGAACGCAAAATGAATACGCTTGGTCATGTACAGTCATGTATCTATCACACAAGAATTGACCCCCTTTATAACTTTTTACGAAACAGTCAATACATCAGTAATGTTATGCAATTTGAATAATAATAATAATAATAATAATAATAATAATAATAATAATCCTTCCAACAAGCTTCTCGAATCCAGAGTGTGGTGGATTATATAGTCGCAGGTAGACCATTTACACCGAAGGCCCGGCGTGTGGCAGCCGGACTGAGACGCCAACACCACACTCTAAATCGCACAGTGCTGCAGACCATCAAGCAGCACTGTCTAGATAGGATTCGAACGCTTATGGCTATTAAAAAAACTTTGGTCAGGCGAATGCGGAGTTTGGAACAAAACAAATTGTTTCAAACAAACCCGTCTCGCCTGTTCCAAGAGCCACAGCGTGTTGTCGAAAATCCGCCGACTGTTGATAATGTCGAAGTCTTCTGGAAAGGAATCTACGAAGTCGCGAGTCCATTCGATACCGACACTCCAGCTATAGCACACTTCGAGGCTCTCTGTCGTAGAGTCTTAGAAGAGCCAGACGAAGTGTGCCCGGCAATCAGTACGGAAGAGGTTCAACAAGCACTTGTTGGAACCAAGAACTTCGCTGCCCCGGGTCCACATGGTATAAACAACTGGTGGTGGAAGAAGTTTCCTTCCACCCACCGCCATCTGGCCCGAATTTTCAACTCATGGTTGAATGAGGGGCAGCAAATTCCGGACTGGTTTGTCGAGGGGCGAACTGTGCTAATCCCCAAAAAGGGGGATCTGTCTGACCCAAAAAATTATAGGCCGATTACCTGCCTCAACTCCTGCTACAAGTTATTTACTCGTATCTTGTATACCAGGATGTTGAGGTCTGTTGATCCGGTCTACCAACAGATAAACGAACAGCGTGGTGCCAAGAAGGGCCTGGCAGGTTGCAACGAAAACCTGCTGATAGACCGCTGTATTACACAGGATTCTGTGCAGTACAAGCGGAATCTGTCAATGGCCTGGATTGATTATCGCAAGGCATTTGATACAACATCCCACGAGCTTTTGTTACACATGCTCGGATGTCTTGCGGTACCAGCACCACTAGTGAGATGCATCGAACAACTGTTGTCGCTTTGGAGAACTCGCTTCACCATAACATCCGGTGCCGAGCGAGTTTCGACAGAGTTGGTGACATTTAAGAGAGGAGTGTTTCAGGGTGACTCTTTGAGTCCGCTCCTTTTCTGCATCTCACTACTGCCGCTATCTGTTGGACTCCGCCAAACCCGCGGGTATCAGTGTGGGCCACCCAGCAACCGGAGGCATAAGGTCACTCATCTATTTTATATGGATGACCTTAAACTCTATACCTCCGGAGAGCGAGAACTTCAAAATGCTCTCAGGGTGGTCGAGGAATACACGCGGGCAATTGGAATGGAGTTTGGGTTGGACAAATGCGCAGTCGTCCACCTCAAGAGAGGACGATGCGGGGAATTCCACGAAGATGCGCAGCTCGCAGACGGAAGCATCCTACGACATATGGATGCCGGAGAGACCTAACAAATAAAGGATTCTCTCCGTGGCAAGTACAGACACCGACTCCGAAAGATTTGGTCTTCCGAACTTTCGGGGAAGAACAAGGTGTCTGCCACTAATATGCTTGCCGTTCCGATTCTGCTCTACTCCTTTGGAGTAGTTAAATGGCGAGTAGATGAGCTGCGCCAATTGGACAGGGATACCCGCAAGATGATGAATATCCATAGGAGGATTCATCCTAGATCGTCCGTTCCTCGTGTGTACCTCCCACGTCAACGGGGGGGCCGAGGACTCTTGAGTCTGGAGTGTATGCATGGCAGAGTGGCACTAAGTATGGCATGTAACATCCTAAGGAGCTCGGATCCGCTCCTACGGTTAGTGAGAGATCATGAAACCGTGGGAGTTGGCGCTATATTGTTTAAGGAAGCACAGAGGGCCGCAGATGAACTCGGTCTCGTGTTCGACTACAGGCGAGGAGGCAGGCGAGGTGCTGATGCAGAATCAGTTACTGAGCTTCCGCCGAATCGTCTGCCAGCCCAAATTAAAGCTGCCGAACAGAGGAATCTGTTCAGGCAGCACGTCGATAAACCCCTGCACGGTGTTTTCTTTAACAACATAGAAGCACTGGGTTTATCGACAAAGCTGACCTTCGCATTTTTAAGGTCAGCAGGGCTGAAGTCGGAGACCGAGGGATTCATTGTGGCCTGTCAAGATGGTGTTATTAACACCTTGGTCTATCGGAGTCGCGTGATGGGTGTAGAGGTCCCTGATATTAACTGCAGGACCTGCCGTCAGGCGCCGGAGTCGCTCATGCATTTATTATCTGCATGTCCGATACATGCGACTTCTGTCTACATCCACCGACATAACGCGGCTTTACGAGTGCTATACTACCATCTACGGCACTCGTACCAGATAGACCAAACACCAGTGCTGCCTTACATTCCCAGAGATATCGAGTCCGTTGTCGAGAACGAGAAATGCCGGATTTACTGGAACTACTCGTTCCCGACCGTCAGGCTAATTCGAGCCAATAAGCCTGACATAGTCCTCCTCGACCATCAGACCAAGGTGATGTATGTCATCGAGTTCTCAGCGCCTGCTGAGACAAACATCGCCTTGAAGGAGGAGGAGAAACGGACCAAATACAGAGATCTCCGGTACGAGCTCCAAGTGCTATACCCAGGCTACTCTGTCAAGATGGTCGTCCTGATAATCGGTGTACTCGGAGGTATGAAGCCCACGCTGCTCTCCGCATTGAAGACCATGCCTGCCTGCCAAAAATCGGCAGAGTGGTTGGCTGGTCAAATGCAGAAAGCGGTCATCCTGGGTTCCCTCCGTCTACTTAGGGCACACGAGTCTGGAATCTACAGTCACTAACCCCGCGGGATGTGGGGAGTGGCTGTAGATTATTCGCTGGCGCTTTCTCCGTGTGGTGTCGGAGGCCATGGAGAGACTGTCCAGCATCGGGCAACCGAAAAAAAAAAAAAAAAAAAAATCCTTCAAATTTTAAACTTCTAACTAAAGACAAGCAAATGGCAGACTGTTTCCAATTTCCGATGACACCCTGTACATATGTTGTATGTTTGCATCATTTGTTTGGAAGATACAGGGTGTTAAAATATCGAATTTTATAACTATAATACGACTATAAATTCTGCTTGAGCGTCCCTCTCAAGCTTTTCCTTATTATTCAAGAATATCGTAGATCATAGGAGGCCATAGAATAAAACCAAAACAATTGGAATGGCAACCTCGACTTTGTGTTTGGTATACCCGAGGGTAATTAGTAAATTTATCTTTAATTTATATACCCATGTTATACATTGTTTCAGAATACATAAATATACAGTACCCCAAGAAAAATTTTAGCCAAATTGGAAACAAAGACGGGATGATCGTGCGTAAAGCGTAAATAGAGAAAACGATCAGTGAATGTGTAACGCGCATCTTCCTGTCGCAGTCCTTTGTGTATTTCGAACGGTTCCTATATTATGTCGTTCTGAAGTTTAACTGCGGACGTGGTATTAACCATGGTCATTTTAATCAGACAAGTTAGCTTCATTGGTACTCCGAGTTCGTTCATAACATCGTGCAACATCGACCTAAGAATGTTATCATACGCTGCTTTAAAGTAGATGACAAGTGGTGCATACCAGTGTTATACCAATGTCAAATTCTCTGGATTTTTCTCGGATTTGATGCAAAGTGAACATTTGGTTGGTAGTTGAGCGACCTGGTCTGAATCCTGACTGATATTCTCCGAGGTGGGCTTCAGAGAATGGTTTCAGTGTTTCATTTGGGTTGGTCCTCCGGCCAGCAGCTCTTGAATATGTTCTGTCCATCCAAATAGAATATATTTTTTATTGCTTATTAAGTTTCCTCCTTTGACTCTGACTCTACAGATATTAGTTCTTGGTTTAAAAACCTTTCTTGTCGCATTTCTCTTCCCTTCTAAGATGCTTGTATTTGTCTACCGCCGCCCTTTGTCCTACGCTGTAGCATGTATAAAGTACACTACCAATAATAGCATTTATATACCATAATTTTGTAGGTACGGTTCTGTTTATTGTTTATACTAACTTATGAAATGTTATTCCCGACATCTTTTTATCCACGCCGTCTCTGCTACAGCAGCTACGCACAGCACAAGACAAACTAACAAAAACTACTTAGACAGTTCTCAAAACACAAATGAAATATTGCTCAACATAAACTGACAACAAATGACACTACAGTTTGACATTTTTGACAAAAAAGTAGTAGCAATATGGTGGACATGAAACCACTTTTGCCACGTGATGCCATCTCCCTATTATATTCTATCTCTATGATATACACACATCGCCAAAATTCTTGGACCCCCCGTATAAATTTAAAACTAAGTGTTTTTCAAAGTTAGTTTTTTGAGCATTTATTCGTTAGTGTAGTATTGTTTTTTATCTGAATAAAAAGGTTCAAACAAAAAAGGCTATTGTCATGTAGCAAACAAATTCATAAAAAGTATCAGTATCTGACTTGGACTGCTTAAGAGAAATTCGATTTTTCTCTCAGAAAAACATTGTTTGATGAAGGACTGTCGAAGCATCAAATTGCTAATAGACTTGAGATTCCTAGGAGTTCTGTCATTCGAATAGTGAATTTATACCAAGAAACTGGTAGTGTTGATCGGAGATGTGGAACTGGTCGTGCTAGGGTAACCAATGAAAGGGAAGACCGATATGTAACAAATTTTGTACGTCGGAACCGAAACATAACGATCAATGCGGTTCGAACCCATTTGAGAAGAACATATCAACGAACAATTTCTTCAACCACAATTCGGCGAAGACTTTCTGCCGCAAATTTGCGGTCTAGAAGACCTTTACTAGTACCCAGGTATCTTCCTCGACACATAGCTGGCCGCTTGCAGTGGGCACAAGAGCACAGGGATTGGCTATTGCATCAGAGGCGCAACGTCCTCTTTTCGGACGAAATAAGAATCGGTTTAGTGAGTGACAGCCGACGTCCAAGGGTTTGGAGAGGACCGGGACGACACGAAAGACTTGCTTACCCAAGAGAAGTTGTTCCTTACCAAGGAGGATCAGTAATGTTTTGGGGGGGTATAATGTATGGTCGTTGAATGGAACTTATTCCCATTTTGCAAACCATGACGAGCAACACATATGTCCAAAACATTATCCATCCGATTGTTTATCTATTAAATCATACCTAAGTAATAGACAACAATATTTAGTTACAGAAGATGAAAATACAGGTAAATTGATAACATCAGAATCGTACACAATAGAAAGAGGGGTACCTCAAGGTTCTATTTTAGGACCTATTTTATACCTCTTATATGTAAACGAGTTGCCAAATGTATTAAATCACATAACAACTTTATTTGCAGACGACACATCAGTAGTAATACGCTCGTCTGATGTCAACACTGATAAAATAAAGCAAACGATAGAGTCTCTACATAAATGGTATCAACAAAATAACTTACAGCTAAACATAAATAAAACTAACATTATTGAGTTCCACAAAAACTTAAATATGTCAATCAATTTAGAGAATGAAATGCTCAATCCAAACACTGTTACAATGTTTTTGGGAATAAACATCGATTACCAACTAAACTGGAAAGAACATGTTAACCACATTTCAACAAAATTAAGCAGTTTCAACTATGCTTTAAAAATTTTAGCAAGGTCAGTTAACAGAGAAGCAAGCTTAAGTGCTTATTACGCTTATGTTTATTCACGCCTAAAATATGGTATCATTTTTTGGGGAAATTCAGTGGAAGCCGAAAGAGTGTTTAAAATCCAGAAAGCTTGTATTAGAAGTATATTCCACTTAAGGTACAATGAAACATGTAGGAACAGTTTCAAAGATAATAATATACTTACCTTACCCTGCATCTACATTTACGAATGTGCATGTTTTGTCAGAGGTAATTACGAATTATTCAGTAACCAGAAACTAGAACATACCTACAACATAAGAGGCACAGAAAACCCTTACTTAAATCCAGTACAAACAACAAGAGCCAAGGTACAAAAAAGTGCACCATATCAACTAATGCGTATTTATAATAAATTACCAAATCACATAAAACAGATGCCGGAAAAAACTTACAAAAAGTGTGTCAAAGATTTATTGTGTATTTTATGATATTGACGAATTTTTTAAAACCAATTTTAATTAATTTTAACCAACTCAGCTGAGGTAGTATTTTAATGTGTAATGTTGAATATGTATTTTAAATTCATATTTTATGTGGACATAAATAACATGCAATATCTTATACAGACAATTTAGTACCTATGCTTTTTTTATTTGACATGTTCTATACTTTTGTATTATATTGAATAAAGAGATATTCTATTCTATTCTATTCTATAGGTATACATAATATAATAGCTACTATGGTAATAAAAAGAATACCGGTAAACATCATTCATAATCTTATCGTTTCAATGCACCGGCGGGTCAATGCATTACTGGAGAATAGAGGAAGGCATACTGATTACTAACGCATTTTGTTCTTTTCTTAAATTGTCCTTTTTCCACATTTACAATCTGAATAATTTGTTTAATTAGACACTATTTGTTAAATTAATTTTTTTCTCCCACATTAACAATCAAGTCAAGTCATACTAAATGTGATAAATGTTTAAATATAATGCACATTACAATACACATATTTATTTAATATAACACTGCGTATTTTTGACAAATTAATGGGGGTCCAAGAATTTTGGCGATATGTGTATATCATTGCAATCAGAAAAATAAGTAGATTTCAAAAAACTGATAATATATAACACCACATGTAATTACGACCCCCTTTATCCCAGAAGGCTCTAGAAGAGCCTTGTGCGGGAGGGGGCTACACATTTAAAGACAAGGGACACACATCCAATATCCGTGTATAATGGAAAAATCCCTCTCACAGTATTTTTCATTGCCACGACCGGAAATCGAACCTGGGACTTTTGGGTGAGAGGCAGGTACGCTACCATCTCGACCATCAGTCATATACCGGGTGACACAAGAAGTAGTTACCCCCCCATTTTTGTTGGCATTTTCATAGATGAAAATTTCAAAATTTTATGGTGAAATAAATACACAGATTCTCATATTTTGACATAAATCATGTGTTAAAACCACTTCCGGTTTAACCGGAAGTGATATCAACTTTCCTATTTTAAATGAGAACACCCAATTTTTTTTCAATATATGAAATCTACATAAAATTCCCTTTCTAATAATGTATAACACATCGACATTTGCTCTCAAGATGGCGGCGAAACATTACTTTTATACTAAATTTAAGTTGGCCATTGATTCGCCGCCAAAAAACAAAACGTGGTTGGGAGGCTGTGGAAACAAAAAAATGATTTATTGTTGCTTTGCTGATAGCATCATTTGCAAACATTTGACATGCATAATGTCTACTAGGATCATTTTCTTTTTTTCATGTATTTGAAAACAAAAGCTGAATGTTTCACATTTTTTTTAAATAGGAACCTATGTTTTTTATGTGATGTGTGAATTCTACATCAAATTATCTTCATGATGATATACGACATGTTCCCTTTTATTTATTCATTAGCAGCCAAATTCATCTTTGTCTTAATAGAATTGAAACTAAAATTCACAATTCTAATAAGACAAAGATGAATTTGGCTGCTAATGATTAAATAAAAGGGAACATGTCATATATCATCATGAAGATAATTTGATGTAGAATACACACATCAGATAAAAAACATAGGTTCCTATTTAAAAAAAAATGTGAAACATTCAGCTTTTGTTTTCAAATACACGAAAAAAAGAAAATGATCCTAGTAGACATTATGCATGTCAAATGTTTGCAAATAATGCTATAAGTAAAGCAACAATAAATCATTTTTTTGTTTCCACAGCCTCCCAACCACGTTTTGTTTTCTGGCGGCGAATCAATGGCCAACTTAAATTTAGTATAAAAGTAATGTTTCGTCGCCATCTTGAAAGCAAATGTCAATGTGTTATACATCATTAGAAAGGGAATTTTATGTAAATTTCAAATACTGAAAAAAAATTGGGTGTTCTCATTTAAAATAAGAAAGTTGATACCACTTCCGGTTAAACCGGAAGTGGTTTTAACACATGATTTATGTCAAAATATGAGAATCTGTGTATTTATTTCACCATAAAATTTTGAAATTTTCATCTATGAAAATGCCAACAAAAATGGGGGGGTAACTACTTCTTGTGTCACCCGGTAGGGTGTTCTATTTAAAAATATGCTTGCTATTCGTCCTATATCATTAATTCCCACATTAGCAAAAATAATTGAAAAATTAGTTGAAAAAAGAGTTGTAAATTTTTTGTCTTCCTGCAACTTATTAAGCAAAAATCAATTTGGCTTTCAAAAAAACAATAGCACAAATGATGCAATGTTTTCAACATTAAAGAAAATTTACACAGAAATAAATAGTGGAGATGCTGCTGCAGCAATATTTTTTGATTTGTCAAAAGCCTTTGACTGTGTCCAACATGAAATATTGTTGCAAAAGCTTGAACACTATGGTTTCAGGGGCACTACTGGTTTCGTTCTTATTTGTCTGATCGCAGCCAAGTAGTTAAAAATCCAATCTACTCCAATAAATTAAACATAAATCATGGAGTACTCCAGGGATCTGTTCTAGGCCCTATTCTTTTTTTGCTATATTTTAATGATCTGACTGCAATTAATATTACAGGAAATTTCACCTTATTTGCTGATGACACTACTATACTGTGGCATAACAAAGATCAAAATGCTCTTCAGAAAATAATATGCTCCGATGTAAGTAAGGACTGGTGTGACTCTAATCTACTTTTAATATTAATAAGACAAATATAATGACAATTCGATGTAGTCCTTTTGATATTCCCTTAGGTAACCATGTCATTGAAAATAAAACATGTTCAAAATTTCTTGGTTTGAATATCGATTGCAAGTTAAAGTTCAAAGAACATGTGATTAGCTTAAGTAACAAACTAGCATCTGGAAGCTATGCAATCAGGATTATATCCAATGAATTAGGCTACGCAGCTGCAAGGACTGCATATCTCTCATTAATAGGTCACATTTAAGATATGGTATTTCTTTCTGGGGAGTATGTAGTGCGAATAATATTTGTAATTCAAAAGCGTGCTGTTAGCTGTTAGATACCTATGTAAAGCCAAAATTCGCGATTCATGTATACCTCTATTACTGGCATGGTTGAGATAAAATATGGTTAGTTTTATCCCGGCTCGATTTTCGTACTGAACTGCGCAAGTAGAAAAACTTGTTGAGTGCCACTAAGCAGCTATATGTTTTCTGCTAAGTGGGAACCGTCAACTGTCAAATAACAAATTGTCAAATCTGCTACACAACATTAAGAATGTTAAGTTTTGGTTATTTGAATTTATTCATTTAGTCTGGTGGTATCAGTTTTAATTCAAAAATGCACAAAAATGATGGAGGACTCTTTTAACCGTTTTCACGGCGAGAAATTATTTGAAGAGGATCAAATCTTTGACAAAGTAGTAAAAGATGCTTACTAGTTATGCTATTTATTGAGTCGTTCGGACAAGGAGTTACATTCGTCTACGAGAAATCAACAGAAATATACAAGTTAACTCTAGAAAAACAAACAAGACCACAAAATTTACAGGATTAAAAAAATAGTTATATTATGCTTTATTATGTAGTTATTATTATGTTGTTCCATGTTCCATGTCCTTTTTAATAAGTAGATTTCAACTTTGTTGAATATCCCTTCATGACTTTAAACTATACATATTTTTTCGTTAAATATTATGAACAATGATGTAAACATTTTCTAACATTCATAATATTCAATGAAAGATTTTCAATTAAAGTCTACAAATGTGAAATTGTTACAACTTTTATTTATTAAAACTCATGATTAATTTCCAAGTTTATTTCATATTATGTCAAATACGTTCTAATTAAAAGTGCAGGTAAACACCACGATAATAAGCACGAGCTATATATAAATCGTAGATTTTCAATTTGTGGTATTTGATTTCAAGATTAGATGTTATTTAGAAACGGCAAAATCTATCCAATTAATCTACTTTATATTTAAAATTCGCGCCAAGATTTCTACTTGATGACGTAGTCCTAGCGGTAGTCAAAATGTGCGCCATGACAAACCATCTTATATCTCAACCATGTATTTCTGGCTCATGGTATCCTCACTGTGATATCCATTTATATTATGGAATCAGTATGTCTGATTCATAAACATAAAAGTAATGTCAATATTGTTTCTTCTCATTATCTAACTCGTCAGGTTAACAATATTGCTCTACCTATTCCAAGATCCACTCTAGTCAATGCCAGATTAAGGATCATTGGGGCCGGGCGCAGTAAAAATTAAAAAATTATTCTCGTAGATCTTTTTTTATTTTCTTGTTAAAAATATTATACATTACCACGATGCACGGGGCCCTCGAGACTCGGGGGCTGGGCGCAGTTGCGCCATTGCGCCCCGGTTAATCCGGCATTGACTCTAGTCAAAGGCTCTATTATTTACAATGGGTATAAGATACATAATCATTTACCCAAAAATATTACAGAGATTAATTCAGTAAACGAATTCAGAAAAGTTGTTAAATCCTTACTAATTACGAAACCTTATTACAATTTTCAAGAATATTTTGACGATGCGCTTTAATGTAATATAATTGTTTTTTACTTTGCAATATAATTGTTTTTTTTACTCTTTATTTATCTGTTGTGACTATATATTGTACACTTGATTTAAAAAAAAAGTAGTACAACTCTTAGATAAGGAGATAATGGCCTTTTTTTAGTTGTCTAAATTGTTCTTTATGTGACAGTGAATTATTGAAAATAACTTAATAATGAAAATATAGATGTCAGTCAGTTGTAATTACGTAAGTTTAAACTGATAAATAAATTAATAGTCCTATTTTGAGCAGAAATAGAAATATAACATTTTGAATAAAAATTTAAACCACAAATAAACAAATTACAACATAAATAAAAGTAATTAATATTTAGTCATTGCTCCCATCCCTCTCTAAAATTGCTTGTAGCCTCCTAGGTATTGATAAAACTAAATTTTCTGCAATTTGAGTAATACATAAACTTTCCCATTCATCTTCAATTATGGCACTAAATTCTTCCGCATTTTGAGGACGATAGATAATAGTTATATGTCTATCATTATACGACTGGAATACTTTTGCATCAGAAAATATGACTTTTGATCAAAAATTTTCATAGTTCAACAATAATATGGTTGAATGCAAAAATGATCCGTCCTTGTTTTTTTCTTCCGTAAATTTGTATTTTTTAGCAGCAGAACTACACTTCAGAATGCTATTTTTAATTCTTCTACAGGCAGTAGATCTTGATGCAGGAAAATTTGTTTCCAAAACTGCATTAACTAATTTATAAACTTTATCTTGTTACTCATTACTTCGTTTAGGCCCACCAGATCCATGCTTGGGGATATAGTTTCTTTCATTTTCCTATATTTTCGTAACTTTCATCACAGTGGATTATTTATGTTATATTCAGAAGCAATTCCGCACCATCCATTTTCCAATTTGGAAACAATACCTAATCTTCTGAATTTTTGTTAGTTGTCTCTTCAACTTGAAAAAAATTGTGACAGTTGACGTTTAACGTTTAGATGACATAAATATTTTCGCAAGAGTCATGTTTACATTGCTAAAATAAAGTGTACTACTTTTTTATGAAATCAAGCATGGTAGAGATATAAGATGGTATGTCACGGCGCACATTTTGACTACCGCTAGGACTACGTCATCAAGTAGAAATCTTGGCGCGAATTTTAAATATAAAGTAGAATAATTGGATATATTTGGCTGTTTCTAAATAACATCTAATCTTGAAATTAAGTACAAATTGAAAATCTACGATTTATATATAGCTCGTGCTTATTATCGTGGTGTTTACCTGCACTTTTAATTAGAATGTATTTAACATAATATGAAATAAACTTTGAAATTAATCATGATTTTTAATAAATAAAAGTTGTAACATTTCACATTTGTAGACTTTAATTGAAAATAATTTATTCTTTCATTGAATATTAAGAATGTTAGATAATGTTTACATAATTATTCATAATATTCGATGAAAGAATACACGGCGGTGAATTTTTCGATGCCCACCATTGGTATCTCGGAAACTATAAGATATAGAGGATCGGTTAAATTAGACAAAAGTTGCGCTATTTTATGCTCTACAATTTCCTGCCAAAAAATGCTGGATATCTTGATTCGTTCGCGGTTTACCCTGAAAAAATTGAAAATGGTGATTTCAAAACAAAATTAATATCTTCTATACCATTCATGCGAATTTAATGAAATTTGGCAAGGTTATATTTTTGACCACCACCAATTGAATGGCGTTAATATAAATTTTCTAAGCCTTCTAGATTTTAAGCCATATTGGATTTTTACACCATTAGTTAGAGAAAATAATTCTCTTTTCACTTATGTCACCAAAATAGACTGATCTTTTAAAAACATGTTGATATTCGAATTAATGTAAAAATAACTTATAAAATCGAGTATGCTTTGGAAAAATAATTGCAAGCAGCATTGTAATCCAGGCGCTATTATTAAATTGTACACTCGTAAAAAAATTACAGAAAAATGCCAGGTTATTTAAACTCCTATTAAATATTACAAACAATTTATAAAATAAAAATAGTATTATTTGTTTTCTTGACTTTTAAATAAATTAATTGTTTGTATCTAATATTTAACAGAAGTTTAAATAACTTGGCATTTTTCTGTATTTTTTTACGAGTGTACAATTTAATAATAGCGTTTGGATTACAATGTTGCTTGCAATTATTTTTCCAAAGCATACTGGATTTTATAAATTATTTTTACATTAATTCGAATATCAACATGTTTTTAAAAAATCAGTCTATTTTGGTGACATAAGTGAAAAGAGAATTATTTTCTCTAACTAATGGTGTAAAAATCCAATATGGCGGCCATAAGAAAAAAAAAATTTGACTATCGTTGCTCAAAATCTAGAAGGCTTAGAAAATTTCTATCAACGCCATTCAATTGGTGGTGGTCAAAAATATCACCTTGCCAAATTTCATTAAATTCGCATGAATGGTATAGAAGATATTTTAATTTTTTTTGAAACCACGATTTTCAATTTTTTCAGGATAAACCGCGAACGAATCAAGATATCCAGTATTTCTTGGCAGGAGATTGTAGAGCATAAAATAGCGCAACTTTTGTCTAATTTAGCTGATCCTCTATATCTTATAGTTTCCGAGATACCAATGGTGGGCATCGAAAAATTCACCACCGTGTATATACTTAGTTTAAAGTAATGAAGGGATATTCAACAAAGTTGAAATCTACTTACTATTAAAAAGGACATGGAAAAACATAATAATAACTACATAATAAAGCATAATATGACTATTTTTTGAATCCTGTAAATTTTGTGATCTTGTTTGTTTTTCTAGAGTTATCTTGTATTTTTCTGGTGATTTCTCGTAGACGAATTTAAGTAAGTTCTTGTCCAAACGAGACAATGAATAGCATAGCTGGCAAGCATCTTTTGCTATATTGTCAAAGATTTGATCCTCTTCAATTTCTCGCCGTGGTTAAAGGAGTCCTCCATGACCTTTGAGCATTTTTCAATTAAAACTGATAGGTACCACCAGACTAAATTAATAAATTCAAATAACCAAAACTTAACATTCATAAATGTTGTGTAGCAGATTTGACAATTTGTTATTTGAGAGTTGACAGTTCCCACTTTGCAGAAAACATATAGCTATTTAGTGGCACTAAACAAGTTTTTCTACTTGCGCAGTACAGTACGAAAATCAAGCCGAGATAAAACTAACCATATTTTACCTCAACCATGGAAATCAAGTGTATCTATATGGTTAATTTTACACCCTGTTTTATGTATGTATGTATATGTATAATATGTGTATATTTATATTTATACTTATTTCTTGGCTTTTTTTTACTTTGTCAATGATAACTTGTTGTCTGGACAATAAAGTATATTATTATTATGTTCCGGTTTTATGGAACACCCTATATATTCAAAGAGATCTCCATAAAAAAATTCATAAAATTCCATACAACTTTTATTTGAAACATGAAAATAAAAAAGTTATAGGGGGGGTCACTTCTCATGTGATACCCCTGGACATATTCATTCAGCCGTGCCTAATGAGTCGAGAGTGCTATATAGTGAATGAAGTTAACACTTAAGCTTGATGTTTCAGAGGTAACAGTCTAAAGCTGTTGTCTCTGAATAACTACATAACAATGTAATATAATAATACAGGGTGAGTAGTGAGGAACTTTACAAACTTCTACCACGTATAGAGTCCATTGAGTAGAATATCAAATGGGCATTAAAAAGTTTCAGATCCCTTTTTTTATTGATATACAGAGTGATTTATCGATTTTGACCAAAATTTCTTTTCGCTGTCGCTTTTAAACGGTAAATTCAAATTGTGTTATATTTTGGTAAAACTATAAACTAATGTCTAGCATCACTGTGACGTATTCAAAATTTAGATATTCCAGGACTGGCGTAAGCAAAGTTCATCAGTAGGTGTTTAATCCAATTAAACATAATTTTTAAAAATTCCTTTTACAATAATACATAATTCGTATTTACTATTTGTGTTCCACATTAATTGTTTATTGTTGTTATAATTTCATTATCACTTCGAATATAGGTGCAGGGTCACCGGAATGCAACTCTGCAAATAATCGCAGCGCTTGCATATTTCTCTATATTACTAGAGCAAGTTCACTATTATTACATACATTTGTTTTCGTTTTTGTTATGGTAATTTTAGTATAAATTAAATGTATTTTTTTAATAAAGACAGTTACAACTAACCTGTTGAGACTCACTGATACCCCTTTCCAAGCCATAATTAGAACGTGAGGCTGCGTTCAGGGGGTATTAACAACTCTACAACACATCTTGGTCCCTGTACCAAAAACAACCCCAACAACCATATATTTCTACGTTTCGTATAGTGGCCCTGTTCGAATATATGAACCCACTATTCACGAGCGTACATTGGTCCTTCGAGCAAAAAAGAAAATTTAGAAGAGGATAGTGACCCGTTCGAAACCTTCGAACACGCTGTCCCGCCCAGTCGATACGTCGTAATCCCAGACGTGTCGAACCCAAGCCGTTACAGAAAAAACATAGTCCAGTCGATACGTCGTAATCCCAGACGTTTCGAACCCAAGCCGTTCCAGAAGAAACATAGTCCAGTCGATACGTCGTAATCCCAGACGTCTCGAACCCAAGCCATTCAAGAAGAACATAGTCCAGTCGATACGTCGTAATTCCAGACGTTTCGAACCCAAGCCGTTCCAGAAGAAACATAGTCCAGTCGATACGTCGTAATCCCAGACGTTTCGAACCCAAGCCGTTCCAGAAGAAACATAGTCCAGTCGATACGTTGTAATCCCAGACGTTTCGAACCCAAGCCGTTCCAGAAAAAAATATAGTCCAGTCGATACGTCGTAATCCCAGACGTGTCGAATCCAAGCCGTTCCAGAAGAACATAGTACAGTCGATACGTCGTAATCCCAGACGTTTCGAACCCAAGCCGTTCCAGAAAAAAATATAGTCCAGTTGATACGTCGTAATCCCAGACGTTTCGAACCCAAGCCGTTCCAGAAGAAACATAGTCCAGTCGATACGTCGTAATCCCAGACGTTTCGAACCCAAGCCGTTCCAGAAGAACATAGTACAGTCGATACGTCGTAATCCCAGACGTTTCGAACCAAGCCGTTACAAAAAAAACATAGTCCAGTCGATACGTCGTAATCCCAGACGTTTCATACCCAAGCCAAACCAATACGGAGACAGTTAGCCTTTCAAACCACAACAAGATGTCTTCCACCGACGAAATGAATCAACTCGCTAAGCAACAGGAAGAACTAGGCAAGCAAATCGCGCAAATCCTTACCAATGCCAAAAAAGATACACAATCAAGGAAAACCGAGGCTTATATCTACAGCAGACTAACCACACTAGAGGAGACATGGAAGAAATCCCAAAAGATTCATGTTCAAATAAGGACGCTGGACATTCCACAGCATCCATGCTTCGAATCCGACTACTACAGTCAAATAAAGAAGAAATATGAAGAAACTAAGCTATACCTTCGTGACTGCCCAAAAGCAATGAGAGATGGAGGCGATGACATGAATGAACAATCCGTGCGTCTCAAACGACAGATGCACCGAATCCAACAACTTATTTATTTATTTATTTATTTATTTATTTATTTATTTATTCTCAACAGGTTAGAACCCAGTAACAGAGAAAGCTTAAAAAAACATAACAAAATATTACACTACATACAATGTACAATACTACAAGTTTACAACCTAAGACTAACAGACAATAGACAATAACTTACATATTAGTAAAAAAGTACTTTACAACTTGTTTCCTGAACATATTTTGGCTATCATTAATTATATCACAGTTATTGAATAGATCATTTCGTAGATTGTTATATAAGATACACATTCTTATAATGGGCGACTTAATATATCTATTAGTACGTGGGCAGTCATAAGTAAAAAGACTGGAGGAACGTGTTCTGATATCAGGTACTTTAAAGTTAATTTGCGCAAGCAGTGAACTATCATCAATTTTATTATGTAGTAATTTATGAAGTAACAATAGTATAGTGACCTTCCTTCTTGCTTCTAGAGTGAGGTATTTATAATCTCTACACATGTGTAAGTAGGGGATATTGATGGGGTATTCACCATGATCCTTGAAGTGTAAATATTTTAAGAATTTGTGTTGGCACCTTTCAATAGCATATATATATTTATTGTAATATGGATCATAAATACCAGTGCAGTAGTCAAATTTACATCTCACATAGGTATTATACAGTAATTTAATGGTATATGTATTATGGATTTCTCTACTATTTCGTATAATGAAACCTAGCATTTTTAATGCACTATTGGTTAAGTTATCAATATGTATTCTGAAACTTAATTTGTTGTCAAACATGATACCAAGATCCTTAAAAGTAGTTACCTGCTTGAGATTTATGTCACCTATTTTATAACTAAAATTTAGTGCCTGATTCTGTTGCCCAGAGTAAACCATGCACATGCATTTGTCTACATTAAGTGGAAGTGAATTAAGACGGGACCAATTATATAATGAGTTAAGATCATTTTGTAACATTTGAGAATCCGTAATGTCATTTATGGATTTGAATAATTTAGCATCATCAGCAAATATCAATATATTTGAATTTTTTATTACACTTGGTAGATTGTTAATAAATAAAATAAACAATAGAGGACCGAGGTTCGACCCCTGGGGTATTCCAGATGTTGGAATATATGCACTTGATGTATAATTATTATGTACTACATATTGTTCTCTATTGGCAAGATAAGATTTAATTATTAAAATAATTTTAGAAGGAATATTGTATTCTGTCAATTTCTCAATTATAAGTTCATGGCTAACCGAGTCAAACGCTTTTGCGAAATCGGTATATACCACATGAACATCCATTTTTTTTTCCAGAGAGTTTGAAACATACTGAGAAAAGTTTACGAGGTTAGTAGTTGTAGATCTACTATTCATGAATCCATGCTGGTATGTTGAGATACTAGTTTTAATATTAGGGTAAATGAATGAATATAGTACTTGACGAGATCATTCAAGCAATTACCCATGAATTGCTTGATACAGAACCAGAAGCCAGCCGTTATGAATCGTTGCTAAAGAAGATCAATGATCAATGGAATTCCATCCAAGAATTACAAGAAGATATCATGGTCTACGAAACCACGTTTCAATCCAGCTACTTTGTAGACAATGAGTACCAGGGGAGCAGTCAACGATACAACGAAGCGGTGAAAAAATTGCAAGCAGCGATCACCGCATTCGCCGTTAGTCCCAATGCAGCCAAACCAAATTTAAAACTCCCAAAGATCACAATTCCAATTTTCGATGGAAATTACGAACAATGGCCCACGTTCAATGACATATTTTGCAAAATCATCCGTGAAAATATGTCCCTATCCAATATTGAGAAAATGCAATATCTCAAGACTCACGTCAGGGGTGAACCAAACAGAATGATCCAACATCTCCAAATCACTGATGCCAACTATGATGCCGCTTGGGAAATACTCCAGAAACGATATCAAAACAATCGGGTGTTGGTATCTAGGCTAATTGACAGAATCATGGACATACCCCACATACAGGGCGAGTCCACATACAAGTTGAAGCAGCTTCATGATGTTGTTACAGAATGCCTAAGAGCACTGGAAAACGTAGGCATTGACACGACGTCTTGGGGGCCATTAATATGCCGCATCATCACTCGAAGATGGGATGTAGAGACCAATCGGCTATATGAACAATCCCTCAAGGCTCCACATGAAGTCCAGGATTTGACAGAGATGATGGATTTCCTGGAAAAAAGATTCCACTCCTTGGAAACCATGGGTGTAGCCAAGAAGATGACATTTAACACAATACAGAATGGGTCAAACAACGGTGATAGCTTCAACTCCTGTAGCTATTGCAAGCAACATCATCCAATATTCGTTTGTCAAAAATTCCGAGATTTATCCGTCAGTCACAGAATGCAAGCCGCAAGAGACAAACGCCTATGTCTCAACTGTTTGAGCCATGACTACAGAGAAAAATGCCGAAGTCAGCAGCGATGTCAAACCTGCGGACGTCAGCATCACACAATGTTACATAAAGAAGTAACATCGAGACCAGCTAGAGGTGGAGCCATTGGTACAACGTCAAGAGTTGGTACACATGTTACTAGAGCTACCGAACAGGCAAAACAACGACATAGAGAAGAAACTTCATCCAGCAGTTATGTTGCACGACAGGATCATACAGTACTGTTAGCTACTGCACTGATTCGTGTCAAATCGGCATCAGGAAACTTGGAGTATTTGCGAGTATTAATTGACCAGGGATCGCAGTCATCATTTATCACAGAAAAGGCTGCTCAGTTACTTGGGATACCAAGACAGAAGATTAGAGCAGAAGTATCTGGTTTAGGGGAGGGAAAACCCCACCTGTCGAGGACTAAGATCGAAGCTGAAGTACATCCACGGTTTCCTAGTAACTTCTCAACAAACGTCAGTTTTCTAGTACTATCGAAATTGACGCAGACGATGCCAAGTCATGAGCTAGAGGACTCCACTGATCAGCAATGGCAAAATCAAGTCCTTGCTGATCCTACATACAAGAAACCTGGTCCGATTGATGCCATTCTTGGAGCTGAAGAATACGGAAAGATTGTATTGGAAGGAATACAGAAAACTAAGGATGGTCTGCTAGGTCAACAGACAGAACTGGGATGCATACTGTCCGGCAATATCAAACAAGCCCGACATGACCAGGTCAAAGTTGTCAGCATGATAAGCCGTACCGAAGAAGACAAGCAATTAACGAAATTTTGGGACATGGAAGAAGTTTCAGTTCAGAGAATACTATCCCCAGATGATGTCGCATGTGAAGAACACTTTTGTAGAACTACCAGACGAAACTCAGATGGAACTTACACCGTTCAAATTCCCTTAAAAGATACTCCGTCTAAATTGGGGAATTCCAAACCCCAAGCACTGGCAAGACATTTGCAGTTAGAAAAGAAGTTGGCAAAAGATAGAGAGCTTGGAGAACAGTATGATGAGTTCCTGCGAGAATATTTAAATCTTGGTCATATGGAAGAAGTTCGGACAACTCAAATGGAAAAGAAGTACTACATTCCACATCAGCCAGTGTTAAAAGAGTCAAGTACTACTACAAAACTCCGAGTAGTATTTGATGCCTCTTGTAAGACATCCAGTGGTATCAGTCTCAACGACTTGATGCACGTTGGTCCACGGCTACAGCAAGAATTGACTGACATTCTTCTGCGTTGGAGGAAACATCAGGTCGCCTTTACCGCCGATATCGAAAAGATGTATCGCCAAATTAAAATTACTGAAGACGACCAGAAGTTCCACAGAATCTTATGGAGATTCGACAAATCCAAACCAATTCAAGAATTCAAGCTAACAACTGTGACCTATGGGACAACTGCTGCACCCTATCTTGCTATCAAAACACTCCAAAAATTGGCCATTGACCATAAAGAAATATTCCCTAAACCATCCGAAGTAGTAATTAGAGACTTCTACGTTGACGATTTGTTATCCGGAACTGACACCGTTGAAGAAGCCATCCAGATGCAATCCGAATTATCAGCGCTATTGAAATCCGGAGGGTTCACGTTACGAAAATGGGCTAGCAATAAACCACAAGTGTTGCAAGATGTACCAGATGACTTAAAGGACAGTGACGCATTGGAGATAACCGAAGATAAAACGAAGAAATCATTAGGGATCCATTGGGCACCCTACGATGACACGTTCCGATTCAAAACCAACACTAGCCATCATCAGATGATTACGAAACGCAGCATCCTGTCACAGATAGCCAAACTATTCGACCCATTAGGATGGTTAGCTCCCGTCACCATAAAAGCCAAACTGCTTATCCAAGAGCTTTGGCTACAAGAGCTGGAATGGGATCAGCCAGTCCCAGAAAATGCTAAAGCCAAATGGATTTCATTTAGCGACCAGCTCAATGCCGTAGAAGACATCCATCTACCACGATGGATAAATTACAACAATACAGTCAACCTACAGTTACATGGATTCTGCGATAGCTCCGAAAAAGCATATGGGGGAGTCATATATGCTGTATCAACAAACACGCTAGGGAAAACAAAAACCACTCTACTAGTCGCCAAATCAAAGGTCGCACCTGCCAGAGCCAAAGCAACCATACCAAGACTCGAGCTCTGTGCCGCTGTACTATTGGCCAAACTCATGAAGAGAACCATAACTGCCCTTGATATTCAGGCAATACAAGCCTTCACGTGGACAGATTCGATGATTACTCTAGCATGGATTAAAGGAGACGCAGCCAGATGGAAGACATTCGTTGCCAACCGAGTGGCCGAGATAAATAAGCTACTGCCCACTCAGTCCTGGCATCATGTACCCACAGAAGACAATCCAGCAGACGTGATTTCTCGAGGTATTGACTCTGCCGGAATCACAGGACATGAACTTTGGTGGAACGGCCCCAAATGGCTTCTGGACCAAAATCTATGGCCCAAACAAATCCAGACACATCAGACAAAGGAAGAAATAAAACATTGTTACCAAATTACAGTTCACCAAAGCCATACAATTATTGATAGATTTTCGTCATTCACAAGGATGATTCGAGTCCTCTCCTACTGCAAGAGATTCATTAACCATGCACGAAATCTTTCCAAACAAACTGGTTGCCTTACTGTACAAGAAATCGAAGATACGTTACAGCAACTGGTTAAAATCACGCAACAAAATGAATTCAACAGAGAAATTTCGATGTTGAAGCAAAGCAAGCACGTAAACAAAAGCAGCAACATTATAAATTTAAATCCGTGGATGGACCACAACGACATAATGAGGGTAGGAGGCAGACTCAGAAATTCTTCGATTCCATATGAACAAAAACATCCAATCATCTTACCATTCCATGGTCATTTATCAAAGCTGATCATTCAAGATGCCCACCACAATACGTTACATGGGGGAAATCAACTGACTCTAGCATACACGAGGAGAAAATTTTGGATTATTAATGGAAAAAGGGCAGTTCGCTCTATCGTCAGTAATTGCGTGAGGTGCATTCGCTATAGAGAAACAACAGCACAACAATTAATGGGAGATCTTCCTGCACCCAGAGTTACACCCCTTCCGCCATTTCTACATTCTGGAGTGGATTACGCTGGGCCTATTCAAATAAGGGCGAGCAAGGGAAGAGGACATAAGTCATATAAAGGCTATATAGCTATTTTTGTGTGCTTGTCAACAAAAGCCATTCATCTGGAAGTTGTCAGTGACATGAGCACAGATGCATTTATGGCAGCCTTCCGCAGATTTACCGCTAGACGAGGTAGCTGTGCGCACATGTACAGCGATAATGGCACCAACTTTGTCGGCGCTAGCAAAATTCTCAGCAAGGAAACCCTCGCCATTGCTCACAAGTTCGAAGTCCAAGAATCAATGACGGCATCGGGCACTCAGTGGCATTTCATTCCTCCGGCAGCTCCCCACTTCGGGGGATTATGGGAAGCAGGCGTTAAATCCATGAAATACCATTTAAAGCGCATAATTGGTGAATCCACACTGACTTACGAAGAATTAACAACACTCACACACCAAATAGAAGCGTGTTTGAATTCAAGGCCATTGTGTCCCTTGAGTGACGATATTGACGACATTGAAGCCCTCACACCAGGACATTTTTTAATTGGAAGAGGCATTATATCCCCGCCTAACCCAGTAACGACAAATATTAACACAAATTTGTCGTCAAGATGGCAGCTAATCCAAAAAATAAAAAAAGATTTTTGGCGAACATGGTCCTCGGACTACCTGAATCGACTTCAACAGAGGTATAAATGGCAGACACGTCTGGACAAACTAAAAATAGGTGATCTAGTTATCCTCAAAGAAGACAACATTAACCCGAGTCGATGGCCATTTACCAGGATCTCAGAAACACACCCTTCTGCAGATGGAATCATTCGAGTAATCTCTATTAAAAAAGCAGAGGGACATACATTGAAAAGAAGTATCCACAAGGTCATTCCCCTACCCGGCGCCTCAGAAATCGATGCACCTAACATAACAGATGAGCACGTAGCAACAAACGTCGCTACTACAACCAAGAAACCGTTCCAGAGAAATAACCGAAAGCCTTTCAACTTGAAAACCATACTGCTATTATTTGGTCTATTGGTCAGTGCGTTACCAAACCCTACCCAGGCGGGGTATAATATTCAGTATCCATCACCTGGACTATATATTGAACACATTGGACATACAAGAATAGAAAGAGGCACCTTCAGAGTGGAGTTGAAGTACTCCAAGGCCAAATTCGAAAATGATACCAACATCGTCTCCGATGTTGTTACACAATTTCAAAGTCTGTGTAACACTACCAAGCTGTTGTCCCAAGAAACACAATGCTCCGCATTAGTCCATCACCTAATTGAACAACAGCATCAATTGCTGTGGATAAAAAGTGGAATGGATGGAATTATACACAATCGATCCAAGAGAGGATTGTTGGGCAAGCTGTTAACTTCCGTCTTCGGAGTCAACGACGAAGTTTATCAAGATATTGACTCACTTGATAAGAACCAACAAGAATTGATCAGAGCATCCAACCATCAAACCAAATTTATGATAGCCGCATTATCAACATTTAACGACACCGAAGCACGAATTAACAATCAACTCGAACGATTCCGAATAAAACTAAATGATGGCATACGTTCAGCAAATAACATGCAGCATTGGTACACGGCCACTGATACTAATAAATTAAGCATCCATCTATTGAGCACGTATCAAGTTGCCTCCAACTTTATAAGTGAGCTATGCAGTTACTACACGAAACTGTTAAACGCTCATTTTAATCGAGGAAATCTCTACGACCTCATCTCACCAGTACATGTAAACAACATAATTCAGGAAGCCAACAGCAAACTCCCAACCAACCTCAATGTAATGTTTCCAATTACAAAAATGAGTGTAGAACACGATGATACATATATTCATATTTTTGGCTACCTCCCCATTGCTGACGTCACGGAATTTGTCATAACCAAAATAACTCCCACACCACTGAGGACTGAGAACGTATCATACTGGATATTCGATATACCTAATGACATCTTAGCCATTGACTACAACACACAACTGTACTTCCAGATAACAGATCACGAATTTAAGAACAGGATCGTCACTGGCAGTAACAATTATATCTGCTCCCCGGGAGTAGTAAGAAACATCGAAACGAGTCCAAATTGCGTAATCGACATGATATATCAAAGGAGCAACCCTACGAAATGCAAGATCAGAAGGAATAACGTCCAAACCATCGTGTGGAAACAATTATCCATGGCTAACACATGGATGTATATTATCACAAACCCAACGCAAGTCGCCATTACGTGTAGTGATATCAGAGAAGATGTCATACTCAACGTCACAGGAATACTACAAATTTCGCAAGACTGTATCATTAAAACCAAAATGAACATCTTGACCCCACAACGAGCCGACCACATCTCTGTTCTGGCCAGCTATGCAAAATCAATCCCCATATTTGAGAACATAACCATCGACCAACAATATGACGAGGACATCCAGGAAGAACCAGTTTTCGCCTCTTCCGACAGGCTAGACAACAGATTAACCGACCTAACCAAAAAGGAAGAAATCTGGCAGTCCCGGCTTCACGAGACAAGATGGCATTCAATCCACCATTCCATCATCACCAGCAGCACTACCACTGTTGCAATCATAGCCACAGTATGCGTCGTGCTGGGAATCGGACGCCTCGTAACGAAGCACAGACGTGGAAACAAAGCACGAGAACACCCGACTCCACAATCCGAAATGATTGAACTACAACCCCTACAATGAAAGAGCAACACACAAGCATATATGATTCCTGTTGGGGAGTCGCCAGAATGTTTAATCCAATTAAACATAATTTTTAAAAATTCCTTTTACAATAATACATAATTCGTATTTACTATTTGTGTTCCACATTAATTGTTTATTGTTGTTATAATTTCATTATCACTTCGAATATAGGTGCAGGGTCACCGGAATGCAACTCTGCAAATAATCGCAGCGCTTGCATATTTCTCTATATTACTAGAGCAAGTTCACTATTATTACATACATTTGTTTTCGTTTTTGTTATGGTAATTTTAGTATAAATTAAATGTATTTTTTTAATAAAGACAGTTACAACTAACCTGTTGAGACTCACTGATACCCCTTTCCAAGCCATAATTAGAACGTGAGGCTGCGTTCAGGGGGTATTAACAACTCTACAACACATCTTGGTCCCTGTACCAAAAACAACCCCAACAACCATATATTTCTACGTTTCGTATAGTGGCCCTGTTCGAATATATGAACCCACTATTCACGAGCGTACAGTAGGTCCATAAAGAAGAAAACACCCTGTCTACGGGTGTTTTCAAATTTTAATGCCGGTTATTTAAAGAGTACAAATGAACAAATAAATAACGCCATACGAAATTTTTGTCACGCTTTCCACAGATTTTTAGAAACCGATCAATTTTGGTTAAACCTGAAAATTCCTCACCACTTCGTACAACACGTATTCGATTTACAAGAATAACGCCTTTAAAGGCAAACACTCGACTTAAGGCAGTTACTAGGCAGTCAACTCTTGATCCAGTTTTATTTTTCCTCGTCTAGAATCAAATCTACAGGACCGGATTAACCATTTTTAAATAATTGATTAAAAAAAGTCAATAGAGAAAATAATTATGTAAACTACGTTTGGAATATTAAATTTAAGCGAAAAATATAATACATTGAACAAACATGTTGTTACCTCTTGTTCTAAAAGTAACTTTGCAAAAATGCGTAGATGCTGCTGGATCTCATTTTGAAAATCACTTGTAATTTTTTTCTTTCATATGGTTGAATTTTTTAATTGTTTTTTAATTTTGTTTGATTTGATTTGTTATGTAGTTTTATTTTTTATACATATTCTAAATAAGTACTAAATGTTTTTTTAATAAATCCTTATGTAAATACAACTGATTATTATTTGTGGTTGTAAATAATGCAGGTATGTACTATCGCGGCCGAAAAAAAGTAATCGATTTTTTATCAAGTAGTATGTTTTTTCGAAAAATTTTCCTTTGTAAATGGGAGTTTTTACATCAGTTATGTCATTTAAATTATTTTGACAAGAAATCATTGGTGGGGTCGTATTTATTAAAAAAAAACTAATAAGAAATAAAGTTGTTAATATTTTTTAATTATAAGAAAACAATTAATTAGTATGGATTTGAGAGAAGCAGAAAAAGGCTACATCATCGCCAAACTTGGAGAAGGGTGGTCTTAACAACGCATAGCAAGTGAAATTAATTGCAGGAAAGGCACAATTCAAAAACTAAACAAAAAGACAGAATACCTTCCGCTATTATCTGTTTTGTGCAAATTCTTCATCAAACTTATGACCCCTGGGGCGGTAAACTCGCTGTTGACAACTGTAGCAGGAACTGAAATATCTTTTCGTCGGAAAAGACCACTCACTCCCAATAACTATCGTTTTCATTAATAAAAGTATTTGCAAACTGCATTCTTGCCTCTTTATACCTAGTTAGTCGGGGCTTTTAGACCTCGCAACCGCGCGTTTTCTTGCTGTCCTAACAGATGCTGGGAAGTTGGTTTGTCCTTTGGCTTCAATAGAATAATTAGAAAATGGGTTTAAATTCACATAGCAGGGTAATACCAGGGTATTGTCGTTTTCTAGAGTACTCTTTCTTGGCCGCCCAGAACCCACTGCTCTGCTCAGATCATGCGTTTCCATGATACTAAAACCTACATGAGTTTCTATCCACTTTTTGTTTAGTTTTTGAATCGTGTGCTTTTGCTGCAATTAATTTCACTTGCTATGCGTTGTTGAGACCACCCTTCCCCAAGTTTGGCGATGATGTAGCCTTTTTCTTCTTCACTCAAAACATGATAAGGCATGATTATAGCTATTAACATATCTAGGAATGTTATGACTATCATAACTGCCGCAGATGTCGGTTTGAAATCCGAGCTCGTAGAGCGAGGATTTTAAGACATCTAAGGCTGCTATGATTCATAACATGCGTGATTTGTTCAATAGTTTATCGATTTCAGAAAATAAAGACATTATGAATAGATTTCAATATTTCTTGGGTTTATAGGTTCGAAATAAAATATTCTGTTTTAATACATAATTTATATTAAAACACAGGAACAATAAAATTGTTAACGTTTCGCTGACGATTATCAGCTTTTTCAAAACAAAGTTAAAGACTAGAATATCTTACTATAATAGAATTTGTTATTGTAAAACATATTGTTTATATATGTTCTGTCCATTTTTCGGTATTTATAACTGTATCCATACGATATAGTAAGCTGTTTTTATTTTTATTATTTTCTATTGCTCACTTACAACGTATGATTAAGACTGAAAAGAAAACAAAAATTTATATATTATTAATAGATATTACCTTTTGATATTCTCTTATTCATAACGTTTTCATTTCATTAGTTGGTCAAGTCTGTATGGGTTGATTTGTCGCCATGGTTATAGTTATATTTTGTTTGTTTTTATTTGTTATCTTTTTTCATATTACATAAATGTTTACATTTTTAATGTCACAACGGGTACATAAAAATGGATTGCCTGAAAATACATTTCAGTTGGATTTCAGTATTTAATTATTATTGTTTGGAGTTTTCTGTCTGTTTGTATTAATAAATAGCCCCATAGCATGGTATAAGGAGAATGGTATGCCCGCGCGCAGGCATGGTGACGTCACTCAGTTTAAAAAGTGGCAGGTGTGACATCACAATTTTATTAACCTCAAAAATATGTATTTTCTAAAATTTTCGAATATTATGTCAATTTTATTAAAATTTCTACTTAATTTCTGTACTATCAACTAAAATCTTGTTCAGTGCATTATTAATAAAGTTTTAATTGGCTTAATCTAATAAAATAAGATGCTTTTTGTTAGTTGGAACTCTAACCTAAAATTAGTAGTCTATTTTTAATATTTTTTCCGTCCTAAGCGATCTATCACAATTTATTTTCCTTTTACGACAGTCAAGAAACAACACCAGGCATATTAACAGTTGGAACTGCATCAGATCTTCAATTTCTACTGTTTCCGGGGGGAATATAACAACATCTGCTGTATTAAAGAAATTTCAAAATCTGTTGATTCTGTTGGGTTGAAATGTACAGAAGAAATACGTGCTATAAACAGACAATAGGTAATAAAAAGGATAAACCGGCGAAATAAACAATTAACCTGCTATTTTTCATATTAATTTTATCGTTGATCCATATACTTTCGCGAGCTTTTCAACGCGGACAAATGTAAAATACTTGATGTCACTACCTTTTTGTCTTCGTGTAATAATTGTTACACCCAGCCACAGCACAAGCAAGCATGGTGCTATTCGTTAACACTTAAAAATATTAAAATAAAGATTAAATGTACGGAATCACAACTGACTTTTGACGTTTTTTAAACTGAGTGACGTAATGCGCAGAAGATACACAAATTGGACGGCAACCTGACATACCATTATCCTTATACCATGCCCTATAGTTTCATTATTTATTATTTCATCTGTTGACACTTATTGACAGATCTGTATTGTAATATTACCGTACAAGCAATAAATATAACTGTACAACTTTAGTTATGACTTATTTACCAGCCTACTTTTGCATATGTAAACAAAGGATTAATATCCTGAAACCGATAAAGTAATAAAAAATTTATTTTTGCTTAATATGACAATGACATTGACACTAATAAAAAAAATATTGGGATTGATGCGACACTGAATAGAACCATAGTTACAACGGGAAAATCAGTCGATTACTTTTTTTCGGCCGCGATAGTACATAGGTGATTTAGCAACATTTTTCTTTTGTTAATTCATGATTGTTTCAAAAGTTACTTTCAGAACAGGAGGTAACAACGTGTTCAATGTATTAGATTTTTCGCTTAAATTTAATATTCCAAACGTAGTTTACATAATTATTTTCTCTATTGTGTGGAAGAAATCACTAGTAATCCCAATTAATAAAATAAGTAAACCTGAAAAGCTCTCTGATCTAAGACCTATTAATATCTTACCTGCACTATCTAAAATTGTGGAAAGGGCGGTGTACGATCAAATCTATTTGTATGTTACTGACAACAAGATCCTGCCCGAACAACAATCCGGATTTAGGCAAAATCACAGTACAACTAGTGCTCTACTTAAGGTTATGGATGACATAATCGGTGGTATAGATAGAGAAGAGGTCACTGTTTTACTCTCATTGGACTACAGTAAACCCTTCGATACAATGAGTCATGAATTGTTATGTGCTAAATTAAATTATTATAATTTTAATGAAAGCAGTATCTCCTTTATCAAATCCTTTTTATGCGACAGAAGTCAGTATGTAACTATAAATGGTCAAGTTTCAAATAACATTGACGTTTTGCATGGTGCCCCCCAGGGCTCAATACTTGCTCCGTTACTTTTTATAATATACTTTCATCTCTCCTTAAATACCTTTTCTATGCATGCTTTTGCTGACGATAGCAACTTGTGTTACACAACCAATATTGACTAACTATTGACTATGGAAGATGCTTTAAATAAGGACATAAAAGACCTAGTACTAATATCTAAAAATCATTGTCTCTCTATCAACCCCGGTAAGTCATCCGTGATTATCTTTGGGAGAACCAAAGATCGGCAGAGGGCCATAGACAATATTTCACTTCAAGTAGATGGGCATTATTTGCAATATGTAGACAAAGTAAAATGTTTAGGCCTAGTCATAGATTTTAATTTAAGATTTGTTTGTCATATAAACTCACTTATTCAAAAAGCTTATGGATTATTAAAAAATTTATATGCAAACAGACATTATCTTAACAAAAAAAACAAAATAATGCTTTGTAATACAATAATTTTATCTCAATTTAATTATTGTGACATTGTCTATGGCCCTTGCCTTGACCTTATAACTTCTAGTAGAATACAGGTAGTTCAAAACTCCTGTGTACGACTTATTTTTGGACTGAGACGTAGAGATCATGTGTCTTCGTTCACCAGTGAGATAGGCTGGCTAAAAATGCATCACCGACGAGAACAACATATGGCCACCTTTACCCATAAATTGTTGATAAATCAAATGCCAAGTTATTTAGTTGAAAAATTGATTCCAAGGCATCAAGTACATCCTAGAAACCTACGCTACTTAAATCAATTGACAGTACTACAACATACTTCTGCTTTTTATGAACGTTCCTTCTCTTATCAGGCCGTAACCGTATACAATTCACTTCCTGAAAGTATAAAACACCTCTCAATTTATACATTTAAATACAAAATAAAACAGTTACTTCTGAGTAAACAGTGATCTTACCTGATCATGTGCATCATTGAATTATAATAGTATAAATTATTTTATTCTACCAATATTTTTTTTTCTCTTATCTTTTTTCTTGTGTAACAAAATTACTTAATTTTATGTTTACTACCTACATAATGTGTTTTAACTATTATTATGCTGTATATTATTATTATAATTATTATACTTTTGTTCGTTTTGGTTAAGTGTAAGAATAGCTCTGCTAAACTTCGCCAAATTAAATAAAGACCATTTATTATTATTATTATTATTATTATTATTGACTTTTTTTAATCAATTATTTAAAAATGGTTAATCCGGTCCTGTAGATTTGATTCTAGACGCGGAAAAATAAAACTGGATCAAGAGTTAACTGCCTAGTAACTGCCTCAAGTTGAGTGTTTGCCTTTAAAGGTGTTATTCTTGTAAATCGAATACGCGTTGTACGAAGTGGTGAGGAATTTTCAGGTTTAACCAAAATTGATCGGTTTCTAAAAATCTGTGGAAAGCGTGACAAAAATTTCGTATGGCGTTATTTATTTGTTCATTTGTACTCTTTAAATAACCGGCATTAAAATTTTAAAACACCAGTATACAGGGTGTTTTCTTCTTTATGGACCTACTGATGAACTTTGCTTACGCCGGTCCTGGAATATCTAAATTTTGAATACGTCACAGTGATGCTAGACAATAGTTTATAGTTTTACCAAAATATAACACAATTTGAATTTACCGTTTAAAAGCGGCAGGGAAAAGAAATTTTGGTCAAAATCGATAAATCACTCTGTATATCAATAAAAAAAGGGATCTGAAACTTTTTAATGCCCATTTGATATTCTACTCAATGAACTCTATACGTGGTAGAAGTTTGTAAAGTTCCTCACGACTCACCCTGTATAATATAATAATATAATATAATAATGAGAATAAACCAAGATCACCCAGAAAGGTTGTGTGACATTTTAATTTTAAAAATTTAAACAAATACTGTATATTCAGTAATAGAAAAATAAAAAAATTTATAAACGGATATATGGTAGTATACAAAAATTTTTAGGTATTACAAATTTCAGTACTTACTCTCAATTTCAAGCATACTAACATTGAGAAGTTCTTTTGTGTTATCATTTAATCGACGTGGGCGATAGTGTATGTGAGGCAAGGCTTTTGTTAGAATAAAATTGCTCCGTGGTTTTTGACTTTCTTCCCAAATTGCATATTCTTTCATTCTCATCATTTTTAATTCAATAATTTTTATTTCTGTCTGTTTCTTTTTTCTATTTAAAAATAACTCCTGGCGTTCCTTCTTTATTTCTTCTTTTTCCTTTATTTCATGTTCTTCTATTTTTTTTTCTAACTGAGCTCTCTTTTCCTCCTAATAACAAATAATACATTAAAATTACTAGTACCCTTAAACAATAAATTATTATACCTATCGGCAACCTCATTTGAGGATACACTATATATTTTCACTGTGATTCATTTTTCATGAGTATTCCCTTATATCACAGAATTAGAAATCGAATTAAATTTGGGTGGTAAGCATAGTCTCAAAATGCGATTGTTTTGAATTTTGATACTCCTGTTCGGTTTATACTCGTATATATAACCAAACATTTTCAGACATTTACGCATCGAAGAAATTTTAATTTTGGCTGTTTTCGAGATTATTTTATAACAGCTCGAGAAATTTCTCTTTGACAATTTCATTACTATCAAGTTTACAGTGTACTTAATTTTTTTTTAAGTATCCACTAACCAGACCACAAATATGAGCTGTTCAAAATCAACAATTAAAAATTTAACACTGGCCTATACTTACTATATTCACAAGAGATAAATAGAGTTCGCACACTAACGTTCACGTATTCATCACATTTATTTATTTATCTGCCCTGCCAGGCTTCAATGAATACTGTACAGATCTATAAACAATAATTGGTGATTCTAAAGTGAGTACCTTAAATTAAACGGCGTGTAGATAAAATCGAAATAATACGATAACCCAAATAATTTTTTTTTCCGAAAATGCTTCCTTAACAACATACAGGGTGTTAAATGATCAACTAGCAAGTCACTCTTTTACTTGTATCTTTTAACAGAGTACCCAGACAAGAATTGCACAATTTAAATCTGCGAAATATAGTAAGATTCGCCATACCCAGACACAATAGCAAGAAATTTGAAAGTTGCTTTGCATATTTAGTTGTTAATCTACTTAATAAACCAGAATTTTTTGATATGTTGCAAAATAGATCAATAACTAGTTTTAGAAGGATTTACAAAGAAAATATACTAGAGACACAAAAAAGCATGCCGCGTTAGTTGTAAATATATATACCGGGTGACCACGAAATGACGCTCGCCCTTATATCTTCTTTGTTTTACAAGATGTTAATTTCAAATTTGGGCACGTCAAATAACGGAAAAATATGCATTATTTCAACGGTTTTATCACTTTCTGTCGCTTCGCTTCCGGTTTCACCAAAAATGACACCAACTTTCGTTTTTTTAATGGAACACCCTGTATATTTTTACATTCTTGGATTCAGGAGGTCATTTTGAATACAGTTAAGGCATATTGAGATAAAAATATTATTGACAGACATTTTTATGAGCAAATTTAATTTCTGATCTAGGCGGCCGTGACCCCAAAAAAATGTATTGTTTTGCTTCAATAATTAATCAAAAAATACAATTATGATATTATGTCGTATGACATTTGTGTTATAAGATCTTAAACATTTCGGAAATCGTTTTTCCACAATAACTCATTTTTTTTAAATGGCACCATGGTGACTCACTATGTTATTTTAATAAAGCATATCATTACCGATAATTTGATACCAAACACTTCATTATTTGTTCATATTATAATACATAAAAATTACATTCAACAAGATATAAATGAAAATAATCTCATAATATTAAACACTGAATTTTTATCAAATAGGTGCCTTTGAAATGTAACGAAAGAAACAAATGAATAGTTTGACAGCTCAAATGATATTTAAATCTATGAGAATCAGGTATTATTATGATGCGTATTAAAAAATTATGGTTTATTCAAAAAGTGACAAAGTGGTGTTCTTGAGCGACTCTCTCTTGTCCTCAGCACCCGTTCTACATTTTCTTAGTGGATAGCGTTCTGCATATAAATCACGGGCTGCCAGACTATTTCTGCGACTTTCCCCGTATATCAACAGCATATCCACTTTGTCACTTTGTGAATAAACCATAATTTTTTAATACGCAGCAAAATAATACCTGATTCTCATAGATTTAAATATCATTTGAGCTGTCAAACTATTCATTTGTTTCTTTCGTTACGTTTTAAATGCACCTAGTTGATAGAAATTCAGTGTTAAATATTATGAGTTTATTTTCATTTATATCTTGTTGAATGTAAATTTTATGTATTATAATATGAACAAATAATGAAGTGTTTGGTATCAAATTATCGGTAATGAAATGCTTTATTAAAATAACATAGTGAGTCACCATGGTGCCATTTAAAAAAAATGAGTTATTCTGGAAAAACGATTTCCGAAATGTTTAAGATCTTATAACACAAATGTCATACGACATAATATCATAATGTATTTTTTGATTAATTATTGAAGCAAAACAATACATTTTTTTGGGATCACAGCCGCCTAGATCAAAAATTAAATTTGCCCATAAAAATGTCTGTCAATAATATTTTTCTCTCAATATGCCTTAACTGTATTCAAAATGACCTCCTGAATCCAAAAATGTAAAAATATACAGGGTGTTCCATTTAAAAAACGAAAGTTGGTGTCATTTCCGGTGAAACCGGAAGCAACAGAAAGTGATAAAACCGAGGGGGCATCCACTAGCCACATTACGGGTACAAATTAGCTCGCATTACGATGCATTAATAATAATAATAATAATAATAAACATTTATTTTCCTTTAAGACATATTACATGTATAGGAATCGTCACATACAAATACATAAATAAAATACATAAATAAAACCTAAGATATATAAAAATCATTCATGGTATAGTACGATTTGTCTAACAAATACATCTTTAAATATTTTTTAAAACAGTTCATCTTAGTTATTTTCTTTAAATAATCAGGTAATCGATTGTAGGTATTAAGACCAATACAAGCAGGCGAGTTCATTGATATTTTATACTTATAGAAAGGTACATGAAAATCACTATTATTGCGTGTATTGATATTATTATAGTTTTTATTTATGATAAACTTTTTTTTATTACTAAAAACATAAATACATAATTCATAAATAAAAACCCCCACCAGCGTCATTATGCCATATTCTTTAAACAGATTCCTGCATGTACGGTCACTTGGAATTCCAGCAATACATCTCAATATCCGTTTTTGAACTATAAATACGTCCGGTGCTAGAGCGGAATTACCCCAGAAACATACACCATATCTAAGTCTAGAACTTACTTGAGCATGATATACACTTATAAGTTGGTCAGCTAAGAGAACTGATTTCAAATTCGTAAATAGATAGCAAAGTGAATTTAATTTTAATATTAAGTGATTACAATGTTCCTTCCAATTCAAACATTCATCTATTATTATGCCCAGAAACTTGATATTTGTTTCTTTATTAGATAGGTAGTCATTATTAATTTTTATATTTAACTTAGCACAACTTTTCTGCCTATTGTGAAATCTGATGTATTGTGTTTTTTGAGGATTGAAGTATAATGAATGATCATAGTACCAACTACCAATATTACTTAAAACAGTATTACATTTATCTTCCAACATATTATCTGATTTATCGGACAAAAGTAAAGATTTATCGTCAGCATACATAACAAAAGATGCATCAGCGGTCAAAGTGTCAAGTTCATTAGTATACAATAGAAATAAAATAGGCCCCAATATTGAACCCTGTGGGACACCCATATCAATGCTCCTACACTCTGAACAGATTCTATTTACAACGCCATTTGATGAGTGTGTAATACTGACATATTGGGTTCGATTTTTTAGAAATGAAGATACCCAATCCAATGCTACTCCTCTTATACCATAAGAGTAGAGTTTTGACAACAGTTTCTCATGATTGACACAGTCAAATGCTCTGCTCAAGTCACAAAATATTCCCACAGGACACTCGCCACCCTCAACATATTCAATGAGCTTTTCATAGAATGAATACATTGCTGTATGAGTAGACATACCTGCACGAAACCCATGTTGATTTTGTGTAAGAATATCATATTTATTTAAGAACCTTATTAATCGATCTTGATAACAGTATTCAAAAATTTTAGAAAATCCCGACGGAACCGTAACTGGTCTATAGTTATCTATGTCCTGAGGGTCATGTTTTTTAAAAATAGGTACCACTTTACCTGTTTTTAGTCGTTGTGGAAAAGTTCCTGTCACAAAAGATAAATTTATTACGTACATAAGAGACATTACGATTAAAGAAATTACTTTCTTTATTATGAAGACTGGTATTTCGTCAGGACCTGCTGACTTTTTATTTTTAAGCTTATTATTTAATAAGGTTAATATTTCATCACCACCAAATGGCTCAATAAAGAAAGAATGCTGTTTATTGGGAATATATTGCTCATATGTACTATTTTTGATGTTATTAACTGGTATTTGACGGATTACCTCATGAGGTGCATTGATAAAATAATCATTGAATGAAGAAGCCACCAATGACGGATCAAGGCAAGAGCCATCATTAGTTTTTAAGTTTATATTTTTAAAATTTTTAGCTCTGTTAGACATTTCGGAAACAACAGTCCATGCCGCCTTGGCGGGATTTTCCGAGTTTATGATTTTATTTTGATAGATTTGCATTTTAGTTTCTTTAACTAGTATAGTATGATCTATTTTAGCAGCTTTATATAGAGGAGTAAGTTCGGGATATGCATTTTTTAAATTATGTAGGTCCTTCAACTTAATACTTGACACTTTTACATCATTATTTACCCACCTTTTGTCACAGATGCTGTTGTTTTTATAGAACTTTCGTAATGGAAAATATGTGTTGAAATAATACAAAAATATATCATGAAAATTTTCGTAAGCATCATTTATATCATTCGAGTTATAGATACGGCTCCAATCCTCACTTTCTAGAGCTGACTGAAAATTATTCACCGCGTTATCACTATAGCTTCTCCTAAAATATGAGGTTTGGGAACATGTATTTTTTTGCATATAATGTATTTGAAAGAGTATCGTTCTGTGATCCAAAATCTCATTGTCTACTACACAAGTTAAACTATTGTCCGTTAAATTAGTAAAAACATGATCAATGATGGTTGAAGAGGAATCTGTAACTCGGGTAGGCCACTCCACCACCGGTTTAAGATTGAAACCCGCTAAAATATCACACAACTTTTTAAATAGATAAGAATTTTTAGAGCCAATCGATGAATCTAAATTAAAATCCCCATTTAAAATTACATTTACATTTGAGACAAACAGAAAGTCTAATACATTAAAAACACTTTCAAAGAATATACTTAAATCTCCGCGAATTACGCTGCATTATGCTGTATTACACTGCATTATGTTGCATTACTCTGCATTATGTCGAATTACTCTGTATTACTCTGCATTACGTCCATATTACCTTGCATTACGCATGCATTAACTTGCATTACGCCAATCTTCATTATTTTTTCCTATGCAAGGGGAGCGAAAACAACTCCTGAAACCATAGTTCGATTTAGTGCTAAATTGTGTAGTATGTAGGATGAAAGACAGTGAAAGTCAAGAAATAGAAACAGGTAAATAATGTATTTTTAGTGTTTTTGGAATATGAGCAATTTAACATCTCCCTCTTGTCATATCAAGTTTTAAACAACATAAGAAATATATCTTTCTTCTCTAAAACAATTTAAATCAGCCAGTCCATTTAGGAAATAGAGAAATAATCGAAAAAGTAATCACTGTGTTAGGTAATTAAAAACGTTTTGCATTACGTAGCATTATATCGCATTACCTCGCATTATTTTGCATTATCTCGCATTACCCTGCATTACGCCACATTAGGCAGTATTACATAGCTGCATTATCCGGCATTAAACCTAAAAATTCACTGCATTACGACGCATTACAGAGAATTCAGAGAAAATTCGCATTACTGGTACATATTTCTGACTAGTGGATGCCCCCTCGGATAAAACCATTGAAATAATGCATATTTAACCGTTATTTGACGTGTGTAAATTTGAAAATTATATCCCGTAAAACAAAGAAGATATAAGGGCGAGCCTCATTTCGTGGTCACCCGGTATATTATGTATCTGTGTGTGTTCTTTTATACCTCATTTTGTTTGCTCTTTGTTACAATATGATGTAAATATTAGTATTAAGTAATTTTTATACTTGTCTATGTGGTGGCATGGAAGAACGTATATACGAATGTCACCTTTTGTGTTTGTATAATGTCTTTGTACATATACAGGGTGATCTACCACAAGTGTGCCAAACTTCAGAGGCTAGTAATTTATCAAAAATAAATAGACTTTCATTAATAAACATGTCCTAAAACGCATAATAAGGGAGCTACAACCCCTTGAAGGGGGTTGATGAATATCAATTTTTCGATTATAAGTCCGATATGGTGGTGATTAAAATAATGAAATTTACTTTTTTTGACGTTACTTCCGAAGCAAAACTTTTACATAACATTATTTCCCATGCAATGACTCAGAAAAAAGTATTTTTCAAAATTTCTGTAACACCAGCCGTTTTTGAATAATTTGCGTTTTCATGTGAAATATACAAAACTTAATTCGATCAATCTTCAAATCAATCACAATAAATATTTTTTCTATTCTATTCTATTCTACTTAAACCAACGGAATTAATTTTTTGTACACAACAATTACTTAGAAAAAGTAGTAATCAGACAAACTTTCAGTGCATTCTAACAATCTAGTGGCATAGTAATAGCGGTCATGTGGCACTTTTTACTCTAGAAATAAATTAGGTTTTTCTATTTTTATTTTAATTTTTAGAATCATTGAATCAAACACTACAAAAAAGGTATACTTGTTTAATTTGATCAGAGGTGTCCGTTTCCCAAGATATTTTCAGTTACATGTCGCAGCATCAGTCATTATGTGAAATACTAACTTGTAATCTTGCAAATAAAAATGAGAATTTTCTAAATTCTAAATTTTCTAAAGAAAACATTTCTGCGCAAATCTGGATGATTTGGTAATTGTTCAAAAAATTTTGTACCCTGAGGGTCAACTCCTCTACAGTATCTACCGGGGCTGCGTAAACCTTCTTTAACTTCTCCCCAGACCGTAAAATGTAACAGACTTAAATCAACCAGATTTGCGCAGAAATACGTTTTTTTAGAAAAGCGCTTGCGAGAGTTTATACGTGTCAATACTGTCAATGGACAACACCTCGAACAGTTATTCTTAGTTTTAATTTTAATTAAGTAATTTCTTTTTAGTTAATAAAACTTGTTCCTTGGTAATTCTCATTTTTATTTGCAAGTTAATATTTCACATAATAGCTGGTATGTAACTGAAAATATCTCGGAAACGGACGCGTCTGGGCAAATTAAACAAGTAGGTATACCTTTATTGTAGTGTTTGAGTCACTGAAAGCTTATCTGATTACTGCTCTTTCTAAGTAATTGTTGTGTTCAAAAAATTAATTCCGTTGGTTTACTCTGTTAAAAGGTACGAGTAAAAGAGTGTTTTGCTAGTCGACCATTTAACACCCTGTATCTTGTTTAGGAAGCATTTTCGGAAAAATATTTATTTAGGTTTTCGTACTATTTCGACTTTATCTACACTTCGTTTAATTTGGTACTCAATTTAGAACCACCTTATATATTAGATGGAAATTTATATTTTAGTTTTGTAGATATCTCAACTTTGTCGACAAAATTTCCTTTTAAATTCGATTTAATGATATTCGGTACTACTCTACTTCTAAATTATAAAACAAATATGGTTTATTAATCAATATAACATTCCTTACTCGTGGTTTTAATTTAGTTTCCTCTTGTTGAAATTTTTGTAAAGTACCTAAGAGAGCACCAAACATTCTTCTATTCCTCGCTTTAAATTTTTCATCTTTATTTTGGGCTTCTAATGCTTCTTCTCTACTTGGAATCTCTTTAGAAGTTACAATAACTTTACTTATTATTTGCTTTTGAAGTCCATGATGGATATCATCCTCATGGATCAGTCTGTCCGATAACCTTCTAAACACTGAGATATTGTTCCTTCTTTTATTTGGAGGTTCATCATTTTCATGAGGAAAATTTCGAATTCGATTTATGTTTTTTAAACCAAGTCTTCCTTTGTCTTCAATCGGAAGCATCTTTTTCTGACCTGATCTTACAGGTAATTCTGAAGGGTCTCTGCCAATTAATCTCTTTATATTTTCATCTACACCTTTCAAACTACTCTTGGCCTGTTCCAATTCGGTTTGTAGGCTGCCAAAAGATTTTAATATTTCTGTTTCCATTTTTCTTTATGGCTACTTTTCAGCTCATTTGGATCGATTTTAGGCAGTCACTAAACCACAGTTTCTGTTTATATTAGTTTCTTTTTGTACTGTGTACAATTGTATGTTATGTACTTCTGTCTGTTTTAATGCATTTTTCACGGCCCGGTTGTCTCAACGTAATCAATGTTACCAACCTAACGTAGTCATAAATAAGCAGAGACTTGGAGGAATAGAATAGGGTACACGGAGTACACGCGAGACTCATTTTGTCAGTTTTACACCCAAATGTGTTTTGTTATCAGATGCTTTATGTTTGAAAATGACCAACTACATAATTTAAATTATTCGGGCCAGTATTACAATTCATTCAGTAATTAACAATTATTGATACCTAATTAAAATTCAAATTTTTTGAAGCTTTCCGACCAACTCTCGAACTCTTGCGAATATCTCCGACAAGCCGTGTGACGCCTCTGACATCATACCATTTGTTTACTCGATTATCCTCAGATCAAGAAAGAAACATTCTTAATCTGAGCGATTATCCGAGCTCGGCCGCAGATAGATATTTATTCAGCCTTATTCTGGTGACCATTAGTTAAATAACCGACATTGTTTATTGAAAATTATCGATTTCATAAAGTTGTTGTATTCTGGTGAGACTATTGATTCCAGAAAGTCAATATTGAAAATCTATCTATTAGACTGTCCGTAGCACCGTAGCCACAAAACATATAACCGTAGCCATCGGAATACTAGCGATGGCTACGGACTGTCTGTATGCGTATGATATGAAGTTATTAAAAAAGGGTTGCCAATATTCATTGTTCTTCAATAAAAACACTAGAAATTGAAGAAAATTTGAGTATTTACGCTGCATAGTTGGAGAAATATTTGTAAAATGACAATTGTCAAAATATAGGTTAACTTTTAGAAGCGTCTAAACGGAGGCCTAGGTTTTAGTCCGACGTGAAGTTGGTGAAAGCGACGTGAAGTTGGTGAAACGGGCTGAACTTATTCTTGTGTTTTGTCAGTGGCGCGATGGTCTAGCGGAAACGAACCGGGTGGCATGCAGATGGTTCCAGGTTCAAATCACGCACCTTCTTTTGTTTTTTTTTTATTAAATGCGTCAGGCACGAGGTCTATTATTGCAAGTTAGAAGCCGGAGGCAGGTTATACTCTGTCTGTCCAAAAGATAGAATTACACTCCGCCCCAAAAATGTCCGCTAAATTTGAATGGAATTTCTCTATTGGTCGTATTTATAGAACCCAAATTACAATGCAACTTCTAGATTTGACTGAAAGGCCGCCTCTACAAGAACGTGCGTCACACATTAAACTTTTACGTATTTTGCAACAGACCAATCAGCAATCAGCTTATGTTATGGATTGTCGCAAAACGCATAAACGCTAAACTTACGAAAAACGCGAATAAATGCGGATCCGGCCTGCACTGTCAACTGTCATGTTCATATTTACACAGGTTATGAAATGATGAATAAAGCATATATTATATTATTATATTATATTGATATCTCCCATCTCATAACTTTCTTATACGATTAATTAAAATAAAGAATAATATATCTTCATCACTTGAAGCACTACTATCACTAGACATTTTTTAACACGATAACAACAATAGCTTTAATCACAGTAATACAGTCCATTCACATTTTAAAAAAATAAAGGGTGGCTTTGATTTTTCGTGACATTTCACTCTATATAATAGATTGACAACATAAAATATTTTAAGGTTAGGTATTTTGTCAGCTCTATGTCGAATTTCAATTGCTGTGTGTCAAATTTAAATTGCAGCGTTGTAAAATTTTATTAGGTGTATTCTTTTCACACATAATTTTGGGTCATTTTGAGAAATCTTGTAATTTTTACAGTAATTATTTCAATAATCGAATGCACTCATTTCTATAATTATTTCTAGCTGTTCATAAAAGGAACAGTTATTTTACTCTTTTGGGTGTTTTGTGATTATTTGACAGGTACCGGAAATGTTTGAATTTGAAAGTTGTGTTTCTCGATTATTGGTTTGAATATTTGTATGTATTTCATTCATGTATTAATAAAAATTATTTCAGATTTGAGAAATGAATATCTGTACAATTAATTGTACCATTTGATATGATATAAGTTATATAGGTACATACCTACCTGTTTGTGCTCGCATATAATCTTCATAATTTAATTGTAAATTGTAATTAACTTCATTTTCAGGGTAGTATATAATGAAATGGTGCGTGTTTTCTCAAATCCGACATAATTAAATTAATTTTAATTTTCACATATGACATAACCCCAATAAACAAACATATACATAACCATAGATTGACCATTGACGCATGATTGACGTAATCTGCGCTTCAAGCCCAGAAATTCGGGGTGTGCACCAGGGGCAATAAACATATATTATTTTAATAATTTTAATTTAATAAACTTTATGCCAGACTATTCCACAATTACAGAACCAATAAAAAATCTAAAAATTGTATAGTTACAAACATAGAACATATAGGGTCAGACTGTTGCTAATAGAAATTTAAAGAAATTGGCAACGCTTTCTTGCCGAAATATGTCTGTCAGTATACATAACCTTAAAATATTTAATGTTGTCAATCATTATATAGAGTGAACCATTATGAGAAATCACAGCCTCCACTATTTTTTTAAAATGTGAATGGACTGTAGAATAATTATTTAAACACAATGTAACAAAGCCGCAACAATCGAGAAGTGACTTGATTTTATAAAGTAGCGTCGTGTGCGATTCATACTTTGTAACTAGTTTGTAGTAGCTTAATGTGCGGAGGGGCCTTACAGTAAATCACAAACTAAACTTTTGCCTGAAATAACCACATACGTTCTTTTAAAGTATGTGGAAATTACTCGCAAAAGCACCTAACCTAAAAACGAATACAAACGTAAACAAACCAGCCAGCAATCGGCGACTGGTCGTTTCGTTACGTCTAGACGGCGAAATAAACAAAGTATCGTGAATTTGCGCAGTGCGGACTTAATAAAAAAAACGTCGTTTAAATTTTCGCGGCAATAAGTATTATTTTTAAAAGTCCAAAATTGCAAATGTATAATAGAAACTTTAATGGGATTAAACATTAAAAAAATATAGCATCGCTGCAGTATACAATGTAACACCGAACACGTATAATAAACAAATTTTGTTGAAGCTATCACAGCTTTCATTAATTCCATCGTGTAAAACTGACTATTACGTACACCGTTCTGCGCTGCCATAAAATTAATGGGGCGGAGTCGAGCTCTATGTTTCGAACAGATCGAGTATAGATATGTGTGTTATTCCCCTGATAAAGGAATTTTTTTTTATTAGATTAAAGGAATTTTTTTTATTAAATGCATCAGGCTTGACATGAGGTTTATTGCAAGTTAGAAGCCGGAGGCGACAGCCGGAGGCAGGTTAGATATGTGTGTTATTCCCCTGATAAAGGAATTTTTTTTATTAGATTAAAGGAATTTTATGTACATATTGTACCTATAGAAGACCATTTCATGAAAATATTATCATCCACCCCATCTTCCTTTAAGGGAGTGAAATAAACTACCCCTTGTGGTTTTTTTGCCAGAACTTTGATTGACTATAAATATTCAAAAGTGAAATACTTTACTCGAAAGCCTCTTATCTTATTTTAAAGCTTTCGAAGTCACCCACTCAAAGGGGTGGACTAAAAGCTAATTTCATATTATTTTCTCTAAACTGATTTCGAAAGCCTGATCTTATTTTAAAATTTTTTTATCTCTTACTAAATTTTTCTATACTCAACCGTATTCGATTAAAAAAAATAAAATAGATACGGTACAGGCGAGAACTGTCTGCGCATATGGTAATGCATTTCATTTTTTTAATCTAATACGATTACGAATACCTACAAAAATTTAGTAAGAGGCAAAGAAGTTTTAAAATAAGATCGGGCTTTCGAGTGAAGTATTTCTCTTTTAAATATTTATAGTCGATCAAAGTTCTGGCAAAAAACCGTAAGAGGTAGTTTATTTCACTCCCTTAAGGGAAGATTTGGTAGATAATAATATTTCCATAAAATAGTCTTTTATGGGTGGTACAGTATGTACATAAAATTTGATCTCTAAGTTAAGTCATTTTAAAGAAAATAATATAAAACTTGATTTTGGTGCACCCCTTTGAGAGGGTGTAACTTAACAGGGGGGACTTATTTTAAATAAGTTTATATATGAAACACCCCCTAATTTTCGTCAAGAAATCTACCTACCAAATACTGGACACCTTGTGTATTCCCCTGCTAAGTATTTTATTTGGCAAATAAAGGTATCCCTTAATATTCTTTTTTTCTTCTATTGCTGAATTTTGAATGTTTCTTATGCCCTCCTCATTATTATAGCCAATGCATTTATTAAAAAAATAAATTCTACGTTGGCCATCATAACCTTTAAAGACATAACTAATAAAAGCTTCTAAATAGTTCTTTATAAAACTTTGTAAAATTTCCAATGTCTTGTAGATAAAATTAAATAATATTGCACACCAGAATTCCAATTATTAGTTTTCAAGGTCGTCCATTTTTCAAGAATATTGGTTATAAGAATCAATATTGAAAATTATGAATGTACCGTCAACTGGGGCTACTTTGATAATTGCGGGGTAATTTTGATAGTCCGTACCTTAACTTTTAAAATTTAAAATTGCCGTGTAACTGTTCATCATATCACGCAGCTCGAGGTGGGAGATTTATCCGAAAGTACATAGTAAAGTGAACTGTGTGCTGTGAACGTCTAGTGTTGAAGCATTGCAGACTAATAAGGTAAGAAACTAACAAAATATAAATAACCGAATTATAAAAATTTGCAAAATTTCTATTGTCGATGAATATCAGTAAATTTTAGCTGAATTTTATATACTGTATATGAGATCTCATAGACCTAACCTTACATTAGCAATGTTTCATTCGAATTAGTTTATATGTGTCTCCTCTAAGGTTGAAAAAGAATCGCGGGGTAACTTTGATCAGAGTATATGGGGTAACTTTGATCAAATGATCAAAGTTGTCCCAGGCAGCAAATCTGCTTTGAAAAATGTCTTTTCATACCGTTTAAGCATCAAAGTAATAATAATAATAATAATAAATAATCATATTATTATCATTGTTTTTAAAAGATGGCTCGAAAGTACAAGAGAATACTAGGGACCAAAAAATACAAGGATTTCCCGCAGGAACAGTTAGAGATGGCGTTGACAAAAATTACAGAAGAACATTATAGCATCCACCGGGCATCAAGAGAGTACAATGGGCCCTTTGGCACACTGTATGTACAACAAATATAAAGGCTTCACATACATTCTGTGGGGAGACCCACTTTATTCACTAAACGAGAGGAGGAACGACTGATACAATGTGCTGCAGTATGCGGGGACTGGGGTTTTCCTCTGTCAAAAGAAGATATGCAATTTTTAGCCAAAAATTATCTCGACAAGCAGGGTAAGGTAATCCCTTATATCATAGAAAACAAACCCGGCATAGACTGGGTCGATGGCCTTCTAAATAGAAATAAGACAGAAATCTGTAAAACGGTTGCGGCAAATATTAAAAAGGCTCGGTCAGCTGTCACTATAGAGTCTCTACAAAAATGATTTGATAATCTCGAATTGACCATTGAAAATGTTCCCCCACAAAACGAGACCAATTTTGCCGACGACCCCGGTAAAAAGTTTAAACTATATCGAAGGGGTATAAAATACCCTCAGCAACTTTACGAAATCAACTGTCATGGTGTGCGGATCCGCTTCTGGGGTGTTGCTTCCGCCATATATTGTTTACCGCTCTTCCAGATTGTGGAATACATGGACGGAAAATGGTCCGAAGGGCTATCCATGCTGCGAAAAAAGATGCTGCAGCTATGGAGCTAGATACAATAGGACCAACCATGGATGGATGGAAGCCTCAACGTTCACTGATTGGTTTATGACTTGTTTTATACCCCACGCCAAGAAATTAGAAGGGAAGAAGGTTATAATCGGTGATAACCTGGCTGCCCATTTCACCGAAGATGCTATCAATTCTTGTCAGGCAAATAACATCGCCTTTGTATGCTTGGTACCCCACTCTACTTATCTAATCCAGGCCTTAGACGTTTGCTTCTTTAGACCAATGAAAATTGCATGGCGTAGAACCCTGTCACAATGGAAGGGCAAGAATCCACGATTAGCGTCTTTACCTAAAGAAGATTTTCCGAAACTTCTTCAACAAACTCTATTAACTCTGGATAGGAATGATTCTGAAGAAGATAGAGGTGCTATAAAAAAAATTTAATTAGCGGTTTTGAATCCACGGGAGTTTATTCCTTTAATCCGAAGCGAGTTCTATCAAAACTTCCGGGCTATCATGACCCCGAGGAAGATCCAGGTGAAGTCATAAATTCTACTTTAATAAATTTTTTGAAAGAACAAAGGTTCAGTGGGAACAATGAAAAAACGAGAAAATCTAAAAAGACAATGTTGAATGTTGAACCAGGAAAGAGTGTAACATTCATGACTACTGAAACAGAACTCATTGAAGCAGAAGTCACCCCAGATATATCAGATGATGAGCACGACTTAGGTGAAGACGAAGTTGAAGTTTCAGATAACATTTCTGAAACACTAAGTGACTCTGATGACACTTACGATGTGGGACACTATGTTCTTGTTAAATTAAAAGCTGAAAATACTGGCACATATAAAAATTTTGCTGGTCAGATAACTGAAATATTAGACAGTGAACTATTCAATGTTAGCTTTTTGAGATTTAAGAAAGGAAAAAAATAACTTTTTTGTGTTTCCTGACGTAAAGGATGAAAGTTACGTGAGATTATCAGAAATCATAAAAAAGGTGAATGCTCCTTCATCAGTTCATAGGGGGCAATATATCTTTAACATCTTTGAGAAGTATTTTTAGTTTGTATTATTTAAAATTTTCATATTTGTTCGGTATTTTATATTATTTGTAATGGGTACCTACGAAATGATTTTGAGTTTTTATATTTAATGTCTATATGCATATAAAAATATTTTATTTTGTGTTACTAGTATAAATTTAGTTACCAGTATGTTTATATACCCAATACATAGTTTTACTTCCTTTAAAAAGTCGTTTTTCTTTGTTTTCAACCGAAAAAAAAAAATTTTTTTTTTCAGATTCATAATCAGACGGGGTTACATTGATGATATATTGCAAATAAACCAGGTGATCATAGTTACCACAAATTGAGTAAAACTTTGATCGGCATATTTTTATTTTTTTACGAAAAAACTGATAAAGCTATAGAATTAAATTCTGGACTATCGTTTAGGTACCATTAGCGCATATCATTATCAATTTTTTTATCAAAATTATTTTAATTCCCAACGGAATTATTCGAAAAAATCCATAAAAAATTGAACAAAGTAGCCCCAGTTGACGGTACACCAGAATCCGAAATCTTCATACTTATTAGATCTTTTTCAATAACCAATAATCAATGGTCACCAGAATAAGGCTGATTAGCATCGAAATTTTCAGGGATCCGACTTCCGAGATGAAGGTTGGTTCTAGCTCTCCTAAAAGTTTTGTCGAAAATATCCTCCGAGGAGGGGAGCAAGGGCGCCCGGAAAGTGCAGTTTTTAGGCAAAATCGACCTTTTTAAAAAAACATATTTCGGCTAATATCGGAGATGGACCTAAAGAAAAAGTGTTCTTCATTTTTCCTTTTTCTTGACCGCCGTCCCATTATGGCCGTCCTTAGAACATTCGCGAAAATCACGGAGTGGGCGACATCTATAATTTTTTGCTTAATCTCAGTATGATGAGTCTCATTCAAGGCTTGTAGACTTTGTACCACAGACTTTTTAAGTTCTGTGCTTTGTACAGGCAAAGTTTACGTAAACTTTGGTACAGGTTACATCAATGAGCAGGACAGCTGACAGCTGTAAGAAGTATTATAGAAGATTGCTTAGAAGTATAATGAAGTTAGCAGCAATTTAAACTTTTATTTTAATATAGATTTATTATATATTAATTGGCTGGTTGGTTGAGAGGCTAGGTAGGTACTAGACTCTCAGCCAGGAGTCCCGGGTTCGATTCCCGGCCGTGGCACTGGGATTTTTTCGGACAAAGAAATCAATCCTATACTCTGTACCACCAACAAAAATCCATAGACTCCTCCCCAAAAATGCCCACTAAATTTGAATGGAATTTCTCTATTGGTCGAATTTATAGAACCCGAGTTACAAAGCAACCACTAAATTTGACAAAGGCCGACTCTACAATACTGGCGTCACACATTAAAACTTTTATGTATTTTGGCAATAGACCAATCAGCTATGTTATCATTGTCGCGAAACGTATAAACGCTAAACATATTAAAAATCGCGCATAAATGGGGAGCCGGCCTCACTGTAAACCTGTGCTGTCAACTGTCATATTCATTCGTCTGTGAAATTATTTCAAATTTATATATTTGTTTTTGTGAAGGTACGCGTATAAGGATTAACCTTATTTGTGTTTTAAGTATTAAGGTAAGTAGGTAATGCAAACGATTAATATTGATTAAATGTTAAAACATCGTTTTTTTTTAAGGTCAAATCGAAAACTCAATAGTAGAAGGGGGCCCAATTTCTCCACCGAAAAAACGAATCTCCAGGCATTTTTTGAGGATAAGGAAAACGTGTTGAACATCTTTAAGGCGAAAACGTGACTGTCAACTGTGTTATTCGTTTTTGTGACATTTCACATTTCATCTGGGAGTTAAAGTAATAAGGTACGTAAATGCAAACGAGTAATATTGATTAAATGTTAAAACGGGTTTTCTTAAGGTTTATGATGGCTGAAGGAGGTATAATTTCTCCACCCAAAAAACGATTATCCAGACATTTTTCGGTGGAAGATAAGAAAAAGGTTCTGAACATTTTTAAGGCCTACGATGAGGAGAATCCGGAGAAACCAAAGATGGAATGCATGGAGTTCACTGCAAAGGCAGCAGGTGTGAGTGTTCCAAGTGTTTCTAATATTCTTCATGAATACAAACACACCAACATCAGCCACCAAAAGTGTACCACCGACAACAGGCAGTTTTGGACAATATTGATGAAGGAACTAAAAGTGCTCTCAAGCGTATAATCCATTCCTTTTTTGAAAGAAATGAACCACCAACTGCAAACAAAATTTTAGCAGCGGTGCATGAAGATGATTATTTGCCTCATCTTAAACGGAGTACTTTGTGACGATTACTTTCGGACTTTTTATTTCTTTGTGTTGTAATGTAATTGTGTTTGGCATTATAGGTTCTCAAAAAGGTCACGTAATAGTGCCCTAAGGGAAGAACATAGAAGTTGTAGTTTTTAGATGAGACTTGGGTGAACGCTGGCCTTACTGTAAGTAAAGTATGGTTTTTTTTTTCGAAGGAGAAATAGGAACTGCTCGCCGGTTCTGACTGTTCAGTGTAAAAAATAAAAGTGACAACATATATTATTTTTCCAATTATATTATATACGTTTATCTTATTATCGTTGTTTTAATATTATATACAAATTTATGTATATGTAGGGCTTTTAAAGTCTATTTTTTTCTACTGATTTAAGTACCAAATGTATTGTAATGATGAATAAAGCCATTCTTATTATATTATATTGATATCGTTCATAACTTTCTTATACCAAAGTTTACTGAATACTATTAGTAAACTTTGCTTATACGTAGGAGCTGTAATAGATAGAAAACCTTGTGAAAATTAAGAAGAAGTAGGTAGGTATGTGTTTATTTATTTGGACATGTTAAAACTTATAAGTAGTTAAGTTCTTGCCTTCTAGCAAATGATAGGCTTTTTAAAGATTAAGAATAAAAATAGTATAGTATAGTTTTTATTGCTTGAACATTCCACGACTATTCGTAAAAAGAACCAAAAGTAATCTTACGATAAATATTAATAAATAAATATGTACAGTGGTGGAAACCAAGAAGTAAACGACTCGGCAGATTTGGCTATTGAGTAGTGCATGGGGGGTCATTGGGGTTTATCCAGTGGAGTAATCTATGTGAAATTGTTACAGTAAATCACAAACTAATCTTTTTTGCCTGAAATAACCTCATACTTTCTTTTAAATATGTGGAAATAACTCGCGAAAGCACCTAACCTAAAAACTACAAATGTCAACAACAAACCATCAATCAGATCAGCTGGTCTAGCACGACCGGAAATGGCGGAAATATCGGAAATAAATTGTCTCTGATAAAGTAACTTGAGTTTGCGCAATGCGGACTAACTTCGTTTAAATTTTCGCGGGAATAAGTATTATTTTTAAAAATCCAAAATTGAAAATGTATAATAGAAAATTTAATGGGAATAAACATTATAAAAATACAGTATAGCTGTAGTATAAAATATAACACGTATAATAAACAAATTTTGTTGAAGCTATCTCAACTTTCTTTAATTTCATCGTGTAAAACTGACTATTGCGCACACCGTTCTGCGCAACCATAAAATTAATGGGGAGGAGTCTATGGATTTTTGTTGGTGGTACAGAGTATAGTATACTCAGATATTGGGAGTGTGTCCCTTGTCTCTAAATGTGTAGCCCCCTCCCGCACAAGACTTTCAGAGTCTTCAGGGATAAAGGGGGTCATACTATCTGTGGTGTTATTTATTATTATTATTATTATAATATATTAATAATAAAGTTTTCGTAATGCTTTATATACTTCTGTATATTTTCCAATATCTTTTGCATTATAAATGGTAGCTGAAAATTCTTATATATTTCTTCCACAGGAGAAATAAAATAAAACTCCAGGCTATGTTTCTATCCCAGAAAATGTCGTCTTATGAACATATGCATTAAGGGTCAATTTCCAGTGAGTTTGAACGCAACCCGTCTGGCATGACAGTAGTACGTATGGTTGCATAATTATGTGACGTCACACTAATGCAGTCCATCGAAAAGAATTGTTTCCATGCCAGTGTAGTGCATACCAAAGTTCAATTTAATATCTTTTAAACTTGATATTTTTTAAATAAATCAACTTTTTGGATAGGAATTTCAAGAAATGTGGTAATAAATCCCAAAAAAGAAAAGGAAGAGAAAAAAATATATGAAATGCCACAATTATTAACATTTAAACAATATTAAATCGAAAGAAATGAAATCCCACGGTCCACATTCGCATCTTACCGACTTCTAGTCGATCGATGTTGACAAGATCTGGAGTCCCTTTGTTATCGTGCAGTGTGAGTTGCCTATACCATGCTGATGAAGGCTAATAAGCCAGAAACCGGTCCATGGGTTGGTGACTTGCACTGCCTGGTAACAGAGGGAGTCCTTATTTGGATTAATCCGTCTGGTGGGGCTTATTGCAATTATTAAATTATTTGCTTTCTACATTCGTAGTACTGACCAAATTTTTATCAGTTAAATGTAGATAGTTTGCAAATAAGCTCTGAAAAGAGTATTTATGTCTTTTTAAGACATTAGAGGATTTAGGCTGAATAGTAAAATTTATTTTGCTATTTTATTCTATTAATATTAAATCGTTTTCAAGATATTCAAAAAAAAATAAGGTTTTTATTGTGGTTCATTCAAATTACCTACCAAATATTTGTTATGGAATTTATCACCATGTGTTTTATTATTATGACAGATATATAATTTATTGCAAACTGTTGCTGTTAGAATTATTAGCGACAGTGGTTCAAAGGTAGTTAGAGCAGTCAAAATAAATCGATTGTACCAAACTTACCTCTATACCAAATTACTTCCTAAGGGAGCTACAAGCCCCTAAATGTAGGCCCCTGAAGACGGTTTTTATTTATTATCTCCGAAACTGTTCAAGTTAAAGTAATGAAATTTTGCACATCCACTAAACATTGTAAGCCTAACAAAATGAGGTAAATATCATCTTAAAATTTTTACCAAGGGTGAGTCAAGCTGTAGGGGTGGGGGGTAAAAATTACCGCAACTTTTTTATTTGTAAATTTTTTTGAGTTTTGGCAAATTATGAATTGTCAGAGTTTTTCACAAAGAAAATGCCCTCTTGTGCAACTTCGATCGGCATTTTGGAGCATGCATTTGAATATTAAAATGAATTTATCTCGAAAACGGTGCCTCCGATCGAAGTTGCACAAGAAGGCATTTTCTTTGTGAAAAACTCTGACAATTCATACTTATATACATAGATTTAAACTAAAAATGATTATAATGAATTTGAATTTTATTAAAATAAATCGTACATAATAACAATAAGTTTAGAAATATATCTCATAAATAAAATATATAACCATCTTTAACAGACATACATATTATAGTGAAAATAGAAAATAGATATGCCGGGCTTTGAGCATCTCCATCAAGAAAGACTGTCGAATATCAGCAATGTTATTTGTCGACATAAAGTAAGGCATCCTATCCCTGTTGAGATCCGTTGTAGGCACTGCTATTACCTGGTTGTATAGAAGATTCATTTGACACGTCGTCTTATTTTTACTGTATGAATATCCATCGGCAGTCATAAATAATTACTAATCGCCCATGATTTGAAGTAACTACCTGTAAAAAATTTATATAAAATTAAATTTATAATTAAAAAATTAAAAATTAAACAAAAGAATTTTGTTAATCGTGTGGAAATAAAGAAAATCTACTTTAAGAAGTTAGAATCAAAGCGTCTATGCATATTTAAAAAAATTATAATAGGTATACAGTGTTTAACAAACAGAATATCGAAGAATATTCATGAACACATGGTCATGGTCATGTTAGTTCACATAATTTTCACCCTTTGTTTTATAATAAACATGTGTACCTATATCAGTTCATTTGTGGATTGTACATGTACCGTACAACGTACAAGTGACCAATAGTTTAGAATAATTGTAATGACGCTTACTTTCGACGTATAGATAGAAATAGAAAAAATTTATTTACCATAAAAACTGTTACAAGAACAGATAAGGTTTCGTCCGTAATACAGTATACATATAAAATTTATAAATTACATGAGAAATAGGTGTGTAACTAACAGACAAGAAATAAATACATACAATACAATACAACAAATACAATTATGCAACAAGTGGATAAATATAATTACACAGATACAAACAATCTTATACCTATATAAACATTTCTGATACTTACTTACGTAACCTTTCTTTTTAGACGAAAAACTCGGGCGCCAGTTCTTTCCCTTTTTAAAGTGTAAAGAACAACACTTTTGTTTCCTGGCGGTGCCCAGGAAAACCCTAGATAGCTAACAGTTGAAGACACGGTATTTGCCAGAAGATCTTGAGATGATTATTATGTCAGTACGACAATTTCTCAAACGGGTTAATTAGAAATTTTACGGTGGAAATTATAACTCGTAAATTTTGATAGGTATTATAACAGATTTATTCAGTAAATTATGCGGACGTTTAATACAACGTTTTATTATAAAACCAAATAACATAAAATTAAAATGAAGTAAAGCTCGTTTGACTACACAGTCGGCTATATACAAAGGTGACAACGGTTTTTCAGCTGGTAAAAATTGTAAGAATGAAATTTCGGACCACGCGGGGCTCGCAGTGCGAGAGAGTCGAAATATACGCACGCTGTGGAATTGAACGGCTGGCGATGTCGAATAACAAGTGAGACACCCAAACTAACGGATTGCGATGAATAAGACACAGAGATTCTTTTTCGTTTATTTCGGATTTGCAAACTACTTACTACACGCGGGTTTCTACGACCTCAAATACAGAGTTTAACAAGGAATTTACTTCCTTACCGGAAAATAAAGATTTAATCATACACTGGGGCCATAAACTACCAGATCTGATTATCGAATTATTTTGCCAGTGTATGATAAACCCACGTTTTGAAAATACACTCGCTGATGGCTGTGTCCAACTACCAGAACTGATTATTGGAAGACACAACCGGCGAACGTGTGATATAACATTAACTACAACTAAACCGAAACTTTAAACCGAACTCTGATTTGATTAAGTAGATTTACAATGCGGCGATATTTACGCAATACAAACTGCGGTGAATCTCGGTGATTATTCAAGCTACGGAGCGGCTGAGTTACTATTGTTCTTACCAAGACGGTTTATATAAAAAATTTAAAAAAACGTTGCTGGTCGGATTTTGCTTTCTGATGCGAAGGTATCGATAATTCGATTGATATGGATTTCACCGTTCCCGGTGAATTTATTATCTTTTTCGCTGACGTAGGTGGTCGGCGCGCTCATCCAATATGTGGAACTCGGACAGGTGGCTTGAATGAAGAACTCGGTTTACTAAGTCGACGCGTGTTAGGTAACTTGCCTTACTCACCCGTGCTAACGCATTGCCTATAATTTTTAAACTATATCGCAAAAAGAACCTGCTTAAAACGGACACGGATTAATATTTTAGCAAGTTTTCGTAACTAATGATTTTTACTTCCGGCTTGAACATTTATTAACGGATTTTAGCTATGCAAGATATTATCGGAAATTAATCAATTAATTTACCAGCTGATTTTACAATAAATTGATACCTTAACTATAACTTAAATGATAACAGAGTTACAGGGTGTACCAAAGTGACGGACACATTAAAATTAAACAGGCAATCCTTGACAGATAAAAATCACTTCGTTACACCATTAAGAATATATTTTTGAAACTACGTAACGTAAGATTGGAATGTCGTTTATGCTAGTCATCACTGGCAAATTGTGTAAGTGCTATTTAATAATTTAAAAAACATCTTATAAAAAGATAGTTTGAATCTCAGAACATTTGTCCGAGGTATGGGCAGACGGTCTTTATTACATAATATACAATATATCAAAACATGTATTTCTTAAAAAAAACCAGCGAATGATGAGTTGTGTTTAGTACGGATGAACCAAGAACCAAACAATCAGTAATAATAAAATAATATGTAATATTACTTACCTCAAATAACGAATTTTCGTATTTGGAAATTGGAGAACAGGCACTTTTTTCAGGTTATTGTTAATTTCTTTCCACAGAACACAATGGAAACTTTTTTCTAAGAGATACAAAGACACGTCAGCCATTTTTGTCAAAAATTCCATCTTCCATCCGAGTTCCATCTTCACTTTTGACACTCGCGGGAAATGCAAAAATATCATCTCCTTGCCCCTCATTGAACTGGCATCTCTATTGCGCAGGACGAGTTTTGTTGCCCGATTTCCAATACAAGCTTCACCCCCGTGACCTATCCTGAGCGCATGCTCCGTATTTGCCTTAACCGTCACACATATCATTTAGATAGTGCACCAATGCATTTGAAGGAAACTGCGAAAAAATTGAAAGAATCATTTTATGTTGACAACTGTGTGACTAGCGTAGGTAACAAGTCCGAACTTGAACAATTTATTAAAGAATGTAAGACGCTCATGGATGTAGCTCATTTTGACTTAAGAGGTTGGGTATACAATTATTCTGATAAAATTTTAGAAGAGAAACAAGATGAAATGCCCACTACAAATAATATAGCCTCTGTATTGGGTTTACGCTGGAATTTTGAGAAAGATACGTTATTTTGTAATTTGAATTCATTAAGTGAATTAGAAAATATTCCATATACAAAGAGAGGGTTATTATCTGCGGCTCAACGGGTATTTGATCCCATTGGTTTTTCATGCCCTGTAACTCTAATGCCCAAAATGTTACTGCAAGAAACATGGAAACTAAAAATCAGTTGGGCTGCGGTATTACCAGATAAAATAAAGAAGAAATTCATTTTTTGGCTGGATCAAATTCATTTATTGAGACTTTGTTACATTCCACGAACTTTTAGTAAAACAAAAAGTTTAGATAATTGTGAAAAATATTCATTACATGTTTTCTGCGACGCAAGTAAATTATCTTATGCAGCATGTATTTTTGTTAGAGTTGAGGAATATGGAATAGTCAGAACACATTTACTGCTAGCTAAATCAAGAATAGCACCACTGAAGCCTGCTACAATACCTCGCCTAGAACTATTAGCCACTGATATCTGATGTAGGTTATACCAGACTGTGAAGAAGATAAGCAGTTTTAGGAATATGAAGTCTTATTTTTGGAGTGATTTTAAAGTAGCGTTAACCTGGATCAAAATAAAATCTAAATCATAGTATAAGGATAATGGTATGTCAGGTTGCCGTCCAATTTGTGTATCTACTGCGCATTACGTCACTCAGTTTAAAAAACGTCGAAAGTCAGTTGTGATTCCGCACATTTAATCTTTATTTTAATATTTTTAATAGTGTTAACGAATAGCACCATGCTTGCTTGTGCTGTGGCTGGGTGTAATAATTTATTACACGAAGACAAAAAGGTACTGACATCAAGTATTTTCCATTTCTCCGCGTTGAAAAGCTCGCGAAAGTATATGGATCAACGATAAAATTAATATGAAAAATAGCAGGTTAATTTTTTATTTCGCCGGTTTATCCTTTTTATTACCTATTGTCTGTTTATAGCACGTATTTCTTCTGTACATTTCAACCCAACAGAATCAACAGATTTTGAAATTTCTTTAATACAGCAGATGTTGTTATATTCCCCCCAGAAACAGTAGAAATTGAGAATCTGATGCAGTTCCAACTATTAATATGCCTGGTGTTGTTTCTTGACTGTCGTAAAAGGAAAATAAATTATGATAGATCGTTTAGGATGGAAAAAATATTAAAAATAGACTAGGTGTAATAAGTAGTACTTAGTACTTTGTATTAGATACACTATACGCTTTGGATGTAATATTATATTTAAATAGTTGGCCATTATGGTAACTAGGCAATGATTATTATTAATATATGTTGATAATTGTATTTTGAAATAGAATCAATAAATACTTATAATTCGTTGAGATTTATATATTATTGGTAAACATAACATGGCGCAGTCGAATGGACCTTAAGAAAAATAAGTACCTACTTCAGAAAATATATAACCACCAAATAAGTAAGTTATAAAAAAAAAAAAAATGGAATTTTTAAAACAACCTAAGCCAATGGTAATGGAGGGAGATTTGGGTATTAATTGGAAGAAATTTAAAAGCAATTTTGAAATATTTTTGATAGCCACAGGTTGTAATGTAAGGTCAAAGGAGACTCAAGCTGCAACTCTGTTATATTGTATTGGGGAACAAGCAGTTGAAATTTTCAACACTTTTGAAATGAAAGAACCAGATAAAAAGGATGTGGTAAGGATTATTGAACAATTTGATGAATATTTTACACCACAAATTAACCCTAGTGTTGAAAGTCATAAATTTAATAACAGAAATCAGTTATGTGGAGAAACTTTTGACGCATTTTTAAGCGAATTAAGAAAATTAGCATCTGGATGTGATATTGGCACATACAAAGATAGATTAATACAAGATAGAATAATTGCTGGAATTAGAGAAAAAAAAGTGAAAGATAGACTTCTACGTGAAACTGAAATGGACTTAAATAAAACTATTGCAATTTGTAGAGCAGCAGAGCAGGCTGATAATAATTTAAGAGAAATAAGCGACAAAGCTGGATCTTTGGAATTAAATGAAGTAACTAATAAAAGAAAAAACAAGAATGAAGAAGTACGTTATATGAGGAACGAGTTGAGGAACATGAAGAGATTGGGCAGTCAAAGAAGTGAAGGAAGAATGAATTATCAGGAATCGCAAAGGACACCGAGTACAAATCAAGGTTGGAATAGTGATCGAACAAAACGAGGAGGTCAAGGACAGAATAAAAAATGTTATAAATGCGGTTTAGTACATGGTTTTAGGTGCCCCGCAGTAGGTAAGCAATGTAGTTATTGTAAAGAATATAATCATTTTGTCAGAGTATGTAGTGTAGTGATATAAAATCACACATAAGTAAAAACAATGAATTTTAATCAAGAAAAAGATAAAATATAAAAGTTTACCTAATTTAAATGTCATAGCAGAGGTTATAGAATGTTTCACTAACTTAATATACAAAAGTAAAGTCATTTCGGAGTTGAATTTTCTTATTGTTCACTGGAGTAATCAATGTTGCATAGATGGACAGTATGGCAAATCAAATCCATAGGTTGAAAATTAAAATCCAAATTCCAAAATGAAAACGTTCAGAGAAAAACCTAAATCAGAAAATAAATTGTTAGAAATTATAAAATATGTCACATAGAATTAAGAAATAATTTAAGCAATGATGTTAAGTGAAAATAATAGAGCTAAAGGTTCTAAAAGTGAATTAAAATAAGTGTAGTGCAACGAAAAACAAGCAGAAAAGAAGCAAAAGGAACACAAGTCCATAATAAATAAATATTACAACGATAATGACAGATAAAGAAAATAATGACAGATTGAAATGAAACATTAAATAAATGAATTAAAAGCAACAAAATAAGGACAAGTATTAAAAAGCAATAGATAATTAAAGAAAATTAAAAATAAAATAACATTTACTTACCAGCCATGGAAAATGACAGTAATAAAGAAGCCAGCCATGAAATGATAAAAACTTGGTATCCAGGGAAAAGAAATGAAGGTTGTTAGGTTGTTGTTGAATCTCTCTCTGCAGAAAATAAAAATGATGCCTGGTGAAAAAAATTATAGAAGAAACCAAAACTGAAGTAATTATGGTAAAAACCAGAGTTTAATGAAAATCCATCCCGATCCAGTCCAAAAGTTTGAATGTCCAGAGATTAAAAGTGATAAGAAAGTCATATGCAGCCAAGTACCTGAAACAGAAAAGAGAAAATTAAGATAACCAGTTTCAAAACCTGAAAGAAGACACCAAAGCGTAAGAAAGTAATGTTTCATATTAAAATTGAGCATAATAAGAGTCAATATAAAAATTAATCAAAGTCAAAGTACTTACCAAGAACTATAAAAGTTTTTAAATGAAAAGGAAATAAATCTATCATCAATTGAAAACCATAAACAGTCCGAAATAATCGTAAATTATTCAAAAAGAACTTTCAATGCAAGGAAGCACTATAAACTGTGTGGTATTATTATAATAAGTTAGACATAACCTTAAATATTAAGCAGCAGGCAATTCAAGGGCAGATTTGTAAAGCCATGTTTCAATAAATTATTCACACTTAATCAATTATTATGCCAGAATTCTTAAATAGCCACTCGTATTCTTCATTTTAAGTTAGCAGGGATAATATTAGTTGTAGACTAAACGGAACAATCTCGAATGTTTTTGTTTATGTAAATGCAAAATATTAGGTCTGTTCCAGCAGGCATAAGAACTGTCTCGAACTAGTTCGGAATTTAACTGAGCATGCGCAGTAGCAGATAGGCAACACTTATCGGTCTCTGCTCATGCTCAGTAAAATCCCGAACTGGTTCCGGACTAGTCCTTATGCTGCTGGAACAGACCTAATGTTATGCAAGTAAATCGATATTTGAGGTAAAACAGAAACCTTTTATTTATTTGTCCATGATAAGGTATGCAACATTGAATACAAAAAAATAAAATAGTAAAGCCAAGAGCTAGGCAACACAAATTGCAAGAATAGAGTTAAAATAATTGCATATAGCCAGTGTAAATAAAGTAAAGATTTAAAAACAAATTCATTATCGTCCAGGAACCCAGATGAGCCTGAGATAAGGAGTAAGTAAAAAAATAAGGTATATGAGAAAGGTGAGATATTCTATAATTCTATAAAAAAATTGTTATGTACATTAAAAAAAATTAAAATTAAAAATCAACAATAAATTAATTACACTACAAATAAAATGGCCGCCACCAACGTGGGGCAATAAATTCAAATAAACAAAATTATACAATCAAAATAATTACATAGCAGTAGAAATAAAAATTTTAATGTACATTTAGTTAATCATGAAGGTAGGATAAATTCTTCAGATGATGACTCAAATATAGGGTTTGATGATTATTCTTTGGGTACTATTATTTCAATTAACACTGTCGGAAACGAAGTCGAAAATAATTGGTTTCAAGTTTTGGAAATAATAGATTGTAATAAATGTTTACAATTTAAATTAGATACTGGGGCTCATGTAAATGTCATACCTGCATATATTTTTAAAACCTTAAATTTAAACAATAAATTATATTCTGTTCAATTAAATATATCCAATTATGGAGGACAAAAACTAAAAGTGTTGGGTGCATGTGATTTAGATGTATTTCTAAAAAAGAAAAAATATTCATTAAATTTTATCATTATTAAAACAACAAAACTACACCTATTTTGGGTATAAAGAGTATAAAAAAGTTAAACTTGCTTCTTAGAAATAATTCGATAAATGAAATTAAAAGTAGAGATGATATTTTTGAGCAGTACTCAGATTTATTTAAAGGTATAGGAAAAATAAACAATGAACCTTGCAAATTTAAATTGAAAGATGATTATGACGCGGTTGTAGTACCTTGTAGAAGAGTTCCTTTTAGACTGATGGATAGCCTAAAAGATGAGCTAGATAGGATGATAAAAGATAAAGTTATTTGTAAAATTGTTGAACCTACAGAATTCGTTAATCCTATAGTCTTAGTAAAAAAACAAACTAATGGTATTCGTATTTGTCTTGACCCACAAAATTTAAATAAAGCTCTATTGAGAGAACACTTTGAAATGCCTACTTTTGAAGAAATTACTAGGAATATTTCAGGATCTAAATTTTTTACAACTTTAGATGCTAATAAAGGTTTTTGGCAGATAAAGTTATCGGAAACCTCTTCAAGGTTAACAACATTTGCTACTCCTTTTGGCAGGTTTCGGTTTTTAAGATTACCATTCGGTTTATCGGTAGCTCCTGAAATATTTCATAGAACATTTTTAGAAATTTTTGAAGGAATAGAGGGAATAAAAATTTATATAGACGATATAATTATCTATGCAAAAACTTCTGAACAACACGATAAAATTCTTTTAAATGTTCTAAATAGAGCTCGAGAAAGGGGAGTCCGGTTTAATAAAGAAAAATGTAATTTTAAAATGACTGAAGTTAAATACATAGGGCATGTGTTAACAAAGGAAGGAATTAGAGTTGATGATAATAAAATTGAAGCTATAAAGCAAATTCCAGAACCACAGAATGTTAAAGAGTTGAGTAGATTTTTAGGTATGTTGACTTATGTAGGTAAATTTATACCTAATTTATCGACGCTAACAGCTAATTTGAGACAGCTGACAAAAAAGAATAACTTATGGGAATGGACAGATAGACATAGGAATGAATTTTTAGAATTAAAATCAATGTTGATGAATAGTCCAGTACTACGTTATTTTGATGAAAGAATGCCTTTAACTTTATCAGTAGATAGTTCTAAGAATGGCATGGGTGCAGTTATTTTGCAAGAAGGGGCTCCAGTAGTTTATGCTTCAAAGTCTTTAACGGAAACGCAACAAAACTGTGCACAGATTGAAAAGGAAATGTTAGCTATTGCCTTCGGATGTCAAAGATTTCATCAATTCTTGTTTGGAAAAATGTTTACGGTAGAGACTGATCATAAACCATTGGAGGCAATATTTAGAAAACCTTTAAATAAATGTCCTTTAAGGTTACAAAGGTTAAGAATAAATTTACAAGGTTGCGATTTTATAGTTAAATACAAACCAGGTTCACAAATGTATTTTGCAGACGCTTTATCTCGTGCTAGTTACGATGATAAACATTTTAAAGTAATTGAATCAGATGTGGAGGCTCAATTAGATTTAATTGATGTTAGTAACATTAGCCCACAAAAATTTGAGTTACTTATTGACGAGACAAAAAAAGATATAGAGCTTCAAAAACTTTTGAAAATTATTAAAATAGGGTGGCCAAATCAAAAAAGTCAATTACATACATTGGTTAGACCATATTGGTCTATAAGAGATGAACTAGTGGAAATGAGGGGAATTATTTATAAAGGTGATCAAATGGTTATTCCTAAAAGTATGAGAAGAGAGATGTTAGATCGTCTTCACTACAATCATATGGGCATTGAGAAAATTATATTACGAGCCAGAGATTTGATTTACTGGCCATTTATTAATAAACAAATAACTGATATTGTAAAAAATTGTCCTGCTTGTCTAGTTCATCATAATAATAATAAAAAAGAGCCATTAGTGAATAGAGAAATACCTAGTAGACCATGGCATACGGTTGCCGCTGATTTTTTTTATTTTAAAGGCAAGCAATACTTATTAATGGTAGATACATATTCAAGGTATCCAAAAGTATGCTGTTTAAATAATAATACCACTTTTGACCATGTAATTCATCATGTAAAATCGATTTTCTCGAGACATGGAAAGCCAGAAATATTGTATTCAGATAATGGTCCTCAGTTTGTAAATATTAAATTCCAAAATTTTTTAAAGGAATGGGAAATAATTCATAAAACAAGTACGCCTACATATGCACAGTCAAATGGTTTCATTGAAAGACACATTCAAACAATAAAGAAAATGTTAAAAAAAAACTCTTTATGACAAAAAGGATATGTATCTAATACTTTTAGAATATAGAAATACTCCTATTGCACATAATGTTCCTTCACCAGCTCAGCTATTATTTGGTAGGAGGTTAAGAGGTCATATACCTATTAAAGAGTTCTTATTAAAACATGAAATTAAGAATGCAAATTTTGGAAATAATTATCTAAAAAATCAATTAAAACAAAAATATTATTATGACAAATCAGCAAAAAATCTAGCACCATTACAAATTAATGAAAACGTTATGGTTAACATTAACAATACATGGGAACCAGGGAAAATTATTGAAATCGATCAGAATCGACCTAGATCCTATTTTGTTAAATTAAATAAAAATAATAAGACATTCTTAAGAAATAGAAAATTTTTTAGAAAATTTGATAGGGCAGATTTTAATAGGGAAGATGATTATGACGAAATAGAAATAGATAACGATAAAGAAAATAAAAGTAAAGATGATATTATTATAGATCAATATTTTGATAAAACTGAAAGCAGTGGAAGGAAAGAAATTATTGATCAAGATGATAATAACCAGTTTAGAGTAGATAGGCAAGTTCGGGATGATAGGGGAACACCAATAAAGACTAGGTCGGGTCGATCAACAAAGAGACCTATCTACCTTCAAGATTATGTCACCTAATATAACATAGTTAGGTTTGTTTAGCTTTTAAAGTATATATATTTAATTTTATTTAACTGCTATAATTATATATCCATTCCTAATCTTTATTATTCCCTGAAAGGAAGGAGATGTAATAAGTAGTACTTAGTACTTTGTATTAGATACACTATACGCTTTGGATGTAATATTATATTTAAATAGTTGGCCATTATGGTAACTAGGCAATGATTATTATTAATATATGTTGATAATTGTATTTTAAAATAGAATCAATAAATACTTATAATTCGTTGAGGTTTATATATTATTGGTAAACATAACACTAGGTACTAATTTTAGGTTAGAATTCCAACTAACAAAAAGCATCTTATTTTATTAGATTAAGACAATTAAAACTTTATTAATAATGCACTGAACAAGATTTTAGTTGATAGTACAGAAATTAAGTAGAAATTCTAATAAACTTGACATAATATTCGACAATTTTAGAAAATACATATTTTTGAGGTTAATTGTGATGTCACCCCTGCCACTTTTTAAACTGAGTGACGTCACCGTGCCTGCGCGCGGGCATACCATTCTCCTTATACCATGATCTAAATGGAATATTTTTGTTTCAAACAGGGTAGCTGAAATTCGCGCAGGCACAGATATAAATAGTTGGTATCATGTGTCAGGCTCAATGAATGTGACAGATCTTCTTTCAAGAGGGTGCGGTGCGAAGTTTTTATTGGAGTCACAGTGGTGGTTAGGACCTAATTGGTTAAAAGAAAATTTTGAATCTTGGCCGAGTACAGTTGATACTTATGCAGAAGAAGCATATGCAGAGTCAAAGAAAAGTCAAGATATAACGTTAATTTGTGAAACAGGTATGTCTTCTGTAGATTTTCTCTACTTTTCTCAGTACTCGAAGATTGTTCGAGTGATAGCGTGGATTTTGAGATTCTATCAAAGAACTCATAAGCGACTGAAGAAATCTGATTTAGAGGTGACACTTGAAGAATATGAATGTGCTGAGATAACTCATCAAGATAGTACAGAATGAATGTTTTACAAAGAGTGATCTCCAAATAAAAAATCTACAATTACTTATTCGTAAATACCAATGGGCTCATAAGAGTGAGAACAAAACTAGTGTACGGAGATGATGAAGATGCATTCAAATATCCTATTTTGTTACCTTATAAAAATATTATTGTGGAACGACTGATAGAAGAACAACATAGAATAGCTTGTCACACAGGAGTTCAAACTTTTTTGGTGATGTTGCGAGAAAGATTTTGGATAATCAAAGGAAGAAGAATGGTGAAATCAGTTATTGACAAATGTGTGATTTGCAGGAGATTCAAAATAAAAGCCCTGCAAACACCATTTGCACCTCTACCCAAGAATCGAATAAAGAATGCGGCTGCTTTTGAGGTCACTGGAATAGATTTAGCTGGGCCTTTATTCTTGAAAAATGGTGAGAAAGCGTGGATTGTTTTATTCACGTGCGCAATATACAGAGCTTGTCATTTTGAGGTTGTAAAGTCACTTTCTACTGAAGCGTTCTATTTGCCTTGAGAAGATTCATTGCAAGAAGAGGACGAATTTCTGTCATATATACTGATAATGGTAAGAACTTCGTTGGGGCAAATAACCAGCTAAAAGAAGTGAACTGGAATGAAATTGTGAAATATTCAACGGTGAGAAAAATTGAGTGGAGATTTAACCCCCCTACGGCGGCTTGGTGGGGAGGATGGTGGGAAAGAATGGTTAGGCTGATCAAGGAATAATTACGAAAAAATTTAGGAAAATTACGTGTAAACTATGAGGAATTGTTAACTCTTGTATGTGACTGCGAAGCTATTATAAATTCACGCCCCCTCACATATGTTTCTGAAAATCCAGACGATTTAACTCCTATCACACCGTCGGCATTTACTCAAAACATCAAATCTATTGAAACTCCGAATTTGGACATCGTAAATAGCAGAAGTATTAAAGGAAGATTAAGATTTCTTCAGAAAACAAAAGATTCTCTTAGGCAGCGTTTCAGCTCAGAATATCTAGCAAATTTAGTACACTATGGTCAAAGAAAGCAGGGAAAATTGAATATTGGTGACCTGGTTCTGGTAGGGTCAGATAACTCTAAGAGAATTAGTTGGGCCTGTTGGAAGAATTATTGACATATATCCCGGAAAAAATAATATTGCAAGAGTAGCTAGAATAAAATTATCCACAGGAGGAGAAGCAGTTCGACCATTCCAAAGAATCTATCCATTAGAAATTTCTAGTTCGGATACAGATGACCTCCTGAACATTCTCACAGATAAATCAGATATCGAAGGTAAACAAAACGACGTATTAGAAGAAATAAAACAAATTGGTGAAATTGACGAATCGGAAGAGCAAGATATGAATAGTATTAGGAAGAAGAAGGAAGTTGTAACAAGATTTGGTCGTTTGGTTAAACCGCCAGAACGTCTTGGGTTTTGATTTTTGCATTGAATCAATTGCAAAGGTGGGAGTATGTTATGGTGTTCAATCAAATTACCTACCAAATATTTGTTATGGGATTTATCACCATGTGTTTTATTATTATGACAGATATAATTTAATTTTGAATTGTAAAATTTTGACAGACATTAGAAAGTGTATTACAATATTTATTTGATTACTCGCTTTCTTCAAATCTTCTACAGTTTTTAATTATTTGTTTGACACCCTGTATCTCGAAAAGGAAGTATACTCCGACTCTTATTTATAGGAATGTTTTTCTTATTTGACATCTAGAATTCGTCCTTAAAATAGTTCCCCTTCCCCCCCCAAACGCCCTGTATATTTTGTAACCCAATTGTATGTTTACTATTGTTTTTAATTAGATGTGCCTAACTTGTTCATTTTATTGTACTATGTTTTTTTTTATTGAATATATGCATTTATTATTATTAGTTTAACCATGTTGGCACACACAAAATCTTTATGAGTACGCTAGATGCAAAACTCTGTATTTGAATCATAATAAATATCGTATTTAAAAAAGGCGATAAATGTGATATTACTATCTTTAGACCAATTTCTATTATATGTAATTTCTGCAAAGCCCTGGAGATATTACTTCATGATACCATCTACCCTAATGTCAGTAATCTAATATCTGAACATCAACATGGTTTTATAAAAGGGAGATCGACCACCTCTAATTTAATTTGTTTTACCCAGCATATTTCTAAAGGTATTGATCAGCGTATGCAAACTGATGTAATATATACGGATTTCTCGAAAGCATTCGACAGACTAGATCACACTATACTGCTAACTAAACTGTCTAATTTTGGATTTTCCCCTTCTCTTCTGTCACTTTTTCATTCTTATCTTTCGAATAGGAAGCAATATGTAGCGTATAGTGGGTTCCGGTCTGTCGATTACATTACAACATCAGGTGTTCCACAAGGATCAATTCTCGGGCCGCTGCTATTTAATATCTTTATTAATGACATAGTGTGTAATATTCATGTCTCACTTTTGATTTACGCGGACGATCTTAAAATATTTACAACTATTTCTTCTTTGGAGGATTGCTCTATGTTGCAGCGTAGTCTCTTAAACGTATCAAATTGGTGTGTTAAAAATAGGCTAAACTTGAATGTCTCTAAATGTAACGTTATGTCTTACACAAATAAAACCAAGCCTCTTATTTTTGACTACAGTGTAGATAACGTAGTCCTTCAAAGACCTGCTACTCTTGTAGATCTCGATGTAACTTTTGACAGTTAACTTTCATTTTCACCTCATATAAATAATTTTATAGCTGTGTTTGGTGACCCAGTTCAGAACGTCCTGGACTAAAGTCAGCGAATTATATGAACTGAACTCGATTGCTAGAACTTTAAAAACTATTTTGTTCGGTGTACAAACATGTACAGGGTCTTCACGTATATTTTGAACCCCCCTTTAACTTCCTTATTTTTAATTTTAGAGCAAATTGCCGCATATGAAAATTTAGTATTTTTTTCTGCGGATTTTAAATATGTAAACAGAAAAACAATTGAACGTCTCACAAAAGAGATATTCACTGTAGCTATGTATTTTTAAATGGAACACCCTGTATATTTTTACATATTTGGATAGACATGTTTTCTGTGAATTCAAAAATATTTATGTCTTATATGCTATCTTTTACGGTTCTCGAGATATTTAATATTAAGCTTTGTATTGTTTAAAAATAGCGTTTTAAGCTTTAAGACGCAGTTGGCTGTTGAAAATAAAAAACGTTAAGATTTTATATTTTTAACGAAACATTTATTTAACTAAAAAACAAAAATAATATCTAAAGAAAAAGATAATTGTCTATCAACATTTTTAAATGTATTTCCACTAGGAATTACACGATGGCCGTATAGCATTCTATATTCCCGTTGAGCAGATTTTTATTATTTTTTAGATATACTGATAAAATGTCGTATTTTTCTATTTCACTAAAACCCATTTTGTAACAAATAACAATCTCATAATATTAATAAAACAGATAAAGAGAACATAATGACAATTTTCATTCAATTATTTCTCATTTCCAGCACGGCCAACTGCATCTTAAAGCTTAAAACGCTATTTGTAAACAATACAAAGTTTAACGTTAAATATCTCGAAAACCGTAAAAGATAGCATATAAGACCTAAATATTTTTGAATTCACAGAAAACATGTCTATCCAAATATGTAAAAATGTACAGGGTGTTCCATTTAAAAATACCTAGTGAATATCTTTTTTGTGAGACGTCCAATTAGGCCAGTAAATGAGTACATTAAAATCGCAAACTAACGTGTAGTTCTGAATTTTTGGTATGTTGTTAGAACCAGTAGTACTAGTAGTAGTAGAGTCCACGGCCGCTCCAAAACCCTCTAGAAATGATTTCCGTTTGCACTTCGAGGTTAAAAGCTAAAACCTATTTCAAATGATTCGTTACCTTCTGGAACATCAAAATCCGATGGTCGTCAAAATGTCGTCCTGTCCGGGGTGGCTGTAGGGGATGAAATGTGAAAAACACCCTAAAAATTTTTTTTACACTATTTTAATCTATAGAACATGAGGATCACTTTTATTAAAGCAAAATATGCTTCAGACTAAGGCAAATATTAGAAAAAAAATATTAAACAATTCGGAAAGCACGGAGTTAAATGGGCGACGTTTAAGTTTATCGTACGCTGGTGAAAAGTGTCTTATTGAACAGGCAATGTTTTCGCTTAACACCGCACTAGCTACTTTATTCTCATTATGATCAAAAAACACCCTTTAATAACGTTGTAGATTGGAATTTCAGGATGCTAAGGCACTTTTTACTTTTTTAATATGACCGCTCCCCAATTTTTGAATGGGTTTTTTAGGAGCGCCCGCACAAGATCTTTTAAGGTCGACATTCGTTTGTTTTCGTACCGGGAGAGATATTTTTAAGGTCCATTATCGTCTGTTTTCGCAGTAAATACGTGCATTTGACTAACTATATGAAAAATACTAACTAAACTGTATTAGGTATGTATTTTATTTAAACGAAATATTTTTTATATGAATTTATTTTGCATTAAATAGTTCATAGTACAGTTACTTGGTGATCTTAACTAATTTTATAGCTGTTTTGAATTAAAATATTTTAGGATAGTTTGATTCAAAATGGGTCAAATATCAAATATTAAAAAGGAATAAGGGTGTTTTTCGTTGGGGGTGAGTTTCACCACAACTTAGGAGTTTCGAAAAAATAAAAAGTGACTGTTGGAACGCGTGGATCTGGTGGATCATCGAATTCTACTCCAAAAAAAAAACCTCTATGACGGTGTTTTAAAGCCTATTATCGCCTGTTTGCGCAATAAACACCTTCATTTGACCAATTGTATGAAAAATAGGAATAAACTGTATAATATAAAGTAATTATATTAATTATATTGTGTATTTCACTTGAACAGATTATTACTTTTTATATGATATTATCATTATGGTTTAAACAGTTTGAACATAGTGTCTGTCATTAAATTTTTCGAATTCAGATTCTAACGATTCTTCAACTATTTCAAAAATAAGACGAGTTTCCTTGATTTTGGGATTATTACAAAGGGCTTTTTGTCCCACACACATGCAGGAACCGATGCATGATAATTTCACACTGCAGGCCACTACAAAGTTTAAAATATTCAATAATTAACCAAGTAGGTACTGAGAATAAATTATTTAAACTTATTTATGTTTTCGGAGTCGCTGATCACGAATGTGAAACAAGAAATAAAAAATTTTATGTTGGACCCTCAATATGGTCGATATAAAACTCATCCCTTAATAAGAAAAATAATTGATCTTACCCCTAAGAGGATGAAAACCACCCCTAAAGTTAATATATCAATAATTAACGAATTTCAGAGACTAATAAATTACCGCAAAACGAGCAATATCGTAATTTGCTAAAATGAGGCGCGCTTCTTATTTCGGTCATATCTCCTTTGCAATTAACGCTAAAAATCATCAATAAAAATCATTTTGAAGGTCTTTTAATCCTCTTTAATATCAGGTAGGTCAAAGCAGTACAAAGGTTGTCAGTTTTTCTATATTCATCTTAAATGCGTCAATTAAAAAAAATAATAAAAAACTGTAGCATTTTCCTTAGTTTATTGTCGTTATTGTTTGTCTTTGGTAACATTCTTTGGAGAGATTCTTCCCTGCTAAGTTTTTTAACTTCAAAGCCATAAAATTCATTATTTCAAAAATTTTCAAAATACATTTAGTGTAAAATCTTTTAGATAATGCATCCATCACGGTCAAAAAAATTTGAGCGTATACATAATAATGACTAACAAAAAACATAATTTGGAATTTTATATTTTCAATTTGGAATTTACTGAACCAAAAAAACGGGCACTTATTTTGTCAAAAATTAAAATTTTGCCTTTATTTTCCTTGTATCATTTTTGATTTAGCAGCCAAAACACAATTTTAAGCTACTGTAATAAGTTTCAATTTGATTCAAGATACACGTCAAAAGGTTTTTTAAACCAGAGTTATGATTATTTGAACGCGTGCCCTTTTCAGGTCTACATTCAAATGCACCTACTGTATCTCGACTACGATGAACCTAAACTAATTTTTATTTCATTTATTTCATTAGCTAACTTTTTCGAAAATGTGATCCTCTTTGAGTAATTTGCTTATTTAAAACCTTAGAAAAATCAGTGTCTTCTGTTTAAAAACCAACGTTTTTAATCCCTTTAACTCGGCGAGTATTAAAGCAAAAAGTACGTTATAGAGAGGTGTTTTGGAGTAGAATTCGATGATCCACACGTTCCAACAGTCACTTTTTATCTTTTCGAAACTCCTAAGTTGGGGTGAAACGCACCCCAACGAAAAGCACCCTTATTCCTTTTTAATATTTGATAGGTATTTGACCCATTTTGAATCAAACTATCCAAAAATATTTTAATTTAAAACAACTATAGAATTAGTTAGAAATGATATCACCAAGTAACTGGAGATCACCAAGTAACTGTACTATAAACTATTTAAAGCAAAATAAATTCATATAAAAAATAATATTTCGTTTAAATAAAATACATACCTAATACAGTTTAGTTCGTATTTTTCATATAATTAGTCAAATGCACGTCTTTACTGCGAAAACAGCCGATAATGGACCTTAAAAATATCTCTCCAGGTACGAAAACAAACGAATGTCGACCTTAAAAGATCTTGTGCGGGCGCTCCTAAAAAACCCATTCAAAAATTGGGGAGCGGTCATATTAAAAAAGTAAAGAGTGCCTTAGCATCCTGAAATTCCAATCTACAACGTTATTAAAGGGTGTTTTTTGATCATAATGAGAATAAAGTAGCTAGTGCGGTGTTAAGCGAAAACATTGCCTGTTCAATAAGACACTTTTCACCAGCGTACGATAAACTTAGACGTCGCCCATTTAACTCCGTGCTTTCCGAATTGTTTAATATTTTTTTTCTAATATTTGCCTTAGTCTAAAGCATAATTTGCTTTAATAAAAGTGATCCTCATGTTCTGTAGATTAAAATAGTGAAAAAAAAATTTTTAGGGTGTTTTTCACATTTCATCCCCTACAGCCACCCCGTACAGGACGACATTTTGACGACCATCGGATTTTGATGTTCCAGAAGGTAACGAATCATTTGAAATAGGTTTTAGCTTTTAATCTCGAAGTGCAAACGGAAATCACAATTTGATATCATGTGAACTCCACTATAGTGTAAATCCAAGTTTGCAGCTTCGAAAGACCTGTGCTACCTCGAGGCACTTAAAAAACCGGAAAATTTTCGGACTTTTTTTGTTTTATTAATTATATCTCCTAAACTATGCGTTACATCGAAATGGCCGTTCTAAGCTTTTTTAAAGCAGATTAAATTTGCTACATTTTGAGACCTGAACCAGCTCTGTACGTCAAATAGTACTCAAGATACACCAGGTTCAAAATTGGTCATTTTTTCGAAAAAGTGAATTTTTAACTTTTCGTCAACTTCCGGCTCAAATGTCGGGGGAAATACTTATCCTACGATGAAAGTCGTATCAAGAGAAATTTTAGTAAATTTACATGTAGCCACTGGATTTATTCATACTTAAAAAATTATCTTAAAAAAACAAACAATGGGAAAACTACATTTTTTACAAATTTTCATTTAAGCCGTTTCGAAGGTGGTTTGGAATCCTCTATTATAATCACGGGTAGTGTATCGTCGATATCGTCGTCATTATCGTCCCATCCTTCGTCGATCTGTATAACGGCGACGCGACGTTTTGGCAGGAGATGCCAGAGCAGAATTTGCACATGGAGGAGCATCTGAGTCCTGCTTTCAGACATGTGCAGCCGCCTCCGGTACACCCTTTCTTACACTGGCAGGAATTAATTTTGAGAAGGGTTGAGGGTGCCACTTCGCCCATCATGGTAGTAGGTATGAGCCCCTGTTCAGTCCTAGTCCAGCCCCACTAAGTGGCATTTTTATCAGCCCCCAACCATTTTTGCACCTGATGGTAAGTTCGGTAGGCATGGAATGCCGCACTATCTTCTGTTGGAGGCAAGCGGGCCAGGTCAACCTTAACATAGGCGGCCGTTTTCAGAAAAATTTTGTACCGCAGGCTATGTATAGATTTTCTACCTTGTAATTTCCTCTGTACAGAGCTACGAGGCACTTTGCTCCTGAGTCTGTTATGGTTTCGTGGGTCGCGGTAGGTTGGAGAAATTGTTCTGCGATGGTTATCAGTTCGGGATATTTCTGAAGAGCGCTTCACAGTTTATTTTTCCCGTACCAGAAAAGGGCAGAAGTGGTGTCGCACCCTGTGAACGCGTGCAAAAATAACACAAACCCGGGGGAGAACTCCAACTATCCCCGTTTGAATGAAGTTGAGGAGTATTGCAATGGACCACAGTCACCTCACTTTTCTGGAAAATAACATTTTTGATAGGTAGTGGATTCCAAGCCATTAAGAAGAACTAGGATCCTCTCCAACGATTAACACTGATTCAAAAGGTGCTTTTTTGGAGTGCTGTCTTAATGATATCACAGTCAGCATCCTCTACTGCCTGTTTCGTCTCAATCCCCTGGCTTTCGAAGGAAGCCGGAAGTTGACGAAAAGTTAAAAATTCAATTTTTTCTAAAAAATTACCAATTTTGAACCTGCTGTATCTTGAGTACTATTTGCCGTACAGAGCTAATTCAGGTATCAAATTGTAGCAAATTTAATCTGCTTTAAAAAAGCTTAGATTAACCATTTCGATATAACGCATAGTTTAGGAGATATAATTACATAACCAAAAAAAGTCTGAAAATTTACCGTTTTTTTAAGTGCCTCGAAGGTAGCACAGGTTTTTCGAAGCTGCAAACTTGGATTTACACTACTAGTGCTGGTCCTAACAACATACCAAAAATTCAAAACTACACGTTAGTTTGCGATTTTAGCGTTTTTCAGTGTACTCATTGACTGGCCTACAACTGTTTTTCTGTTTACATATTTAAAATCTGCAGAAAAAAATACTAAATTTTCATATATGGCAATTTGCTCTAAAGTTAAAAATAAGGGAGTTAAAGGGGGGTTCAAAATATACGTGAAGACCCTGTACACTCGGGATTTTTACGTTTGATAGTTGTTGTCAAAGTGATATTTATTTTAAAACTACAGTGGGAAGTTGTAACTTTTAGTTCGGGACGTTCTGGACTGGGTCACCAAACACACCTAGTGTCAGAATCTTTTAGAACTCTTGGTTTTTTAATCAGAACTGACTCCTTCTTCAGGGACTTCTCAAATGTCAACACTTTAAAAATTTTATATTTTGCTTTTGTTCGGTCTAAACTTGAGTATGCGTCCTTTGTCTGGAACCCCCATTATAGTTGTTATATAAATTCTCTTGCGAGTGTTCAAAGATGGTTTTTTAAATTATTATGGTTTAAGTCTGATGGCGTTTATCCTACGATTGGTTTTCCGCAGCTAGAGCTTTTGGCAAGATTTTCAATATTAAGCAAATTAAATTTTTACGTACAAAGTATAAATTCTCGGAGATCACAAACTTTTTACCTTGATCACCCATACTAATATTCTCAAGTTTTCTCCTATCTTTTCAATGTGTGACAAATATAACAAAAATTGTGAACTGTTTGATATATTTTCTTGCTCACTCAAAGATATAAAACAATCTTACCCAGCAAACACCATTGATTGGCCCATTGTTAATAAACTGCATACATGCCTTTACTGCATCATTGGCAGAGTACTGGCAAGAAATGCTAAATTAATGAATAAAGTGAAACACCGGCCAGCGCTCGGCCACGGAACACTTTGCCAATGATGGCTGTGCAGTGCTTTTTTTACACTTATTCTTTACACGACATGAATGAAAAGTACGATTGTTTTGCCATTACAATATATGCAGTGGGGACCATTGTTGGCACTGTATCGAATATTTAACATTTATGTGATGGGAAAGTGAATACTATCAATGTTTTGCCATTACAATATATGCAGTTGTGGCTACTGGAATTAGAGAGACCTCCACCCATGCTGTTCCCTAATACGGAAATAGCAAATATAATTAAGGCTGACATTTATTTACATTTCACCATCGTAATTAATGAAAAACTGCTCATAATTTTATTAAGATACCATGGATGGTTTATCATTGATTACCATAAATTGAAATTTTAATGCTATTTTCTCTTTCAAGTAAATGTCAACCTCAGTTATATCTACAATTGCTGTATTTTGGGACAGTATGTGCAGGGCAAAGCCTCTCAAACTCCGATAGTCACTATACTGCATATACATACCTACCTTTTTTTAACCAAAGGACTGTTGTGACAATAACGTGCAAAAGTTTTTTGGAAGATTTTTTTATCGTCAAAGAAATACCAATAAATTTTAAACAGCAATGATTGGGCGCCTAAAGAGACACTACATACTATGGAACCCAACGGACCCTTAGCGTAGTCTTATTGTTTTTTTTTTCTGTTTAATTGAGGTAAATTAGCTAATTTGATTTGATAGTTGTACAGTATTTCAGTAGGGATAAGTAAATAAATAAAAATCCCCAAAACTTTTGCAACATACGTAATTTTCATACCTACCTTGATTGAAACAGTGCTTGTTTTTCTGTAACGACTTGACAGCTGATCTTCTATCATTCTATGCAGGCTACTTCTTATTAATTAATGCTCATCACCACCAAACGTAGGTAGTATTAATAAAGGATAAAGGATACATCTTTTAGTAAAAAGTTAATGGTTACCTATTATTATTTTTTTACAAGTTAGTTGGAGTTCTGGATTTAGCTTAAAATAGTTCAACATATGATTTCAAAGAAACACCTATACTATTTCCATTTTAAAAACTGTATTATTCTTCTCAACTTTCATAAAAGAAAGAATAATTACAGTCAGTCTTCATAATAGAAAGTTATTTTTTCAAAACATTGACGGTTCTTTTATTTTCATAATTTGTTTTAATAGTTTATTATTTTAATTCTTCAAGTGAAAGGTATAATGTACTAATTAAAATATTTTTCAAAAAGTCTATACAAACAAAATTGAAGAAAAGCATAATATAGGTATTTAACATATAAACCTATTAGGTGACGACTAATGAATAACGCTAAATTAATTGTCGGTATATTAAACTCATATAGGTACTGAAAGATAAAATATATATATATTTTTTATTAACAACAGAAGTATAACTGCCAATAGACTTACTTATTATTAAATAAATAGTAATGAAACCATAAATTAATTCTAATTATCCATCTCGTCTTCTTAAATTAGTGCTCCTATTTGTACATCCTCCTTCGCAGTCCATTGAACCCCGTAACCAAGTTTTTATAATATCTTTAATATTTTTTTTTGGATGAATCTTTACACAAAGGATTTATTCTTACGGAATCTAAAAAAAAAAAATTATATGACAGTTAAGGTGGTGCAAATAGGCTTCAAATCACAATGAAAGAAGGTCTATACCTTCACATAACACCCAACAGGCAACAATCATTCTCTAATAGAACGCGAAAGACAAAAAAAATCAAGATTAACGTTAATATACCTAAGAATTTCTCAAAGAAAAGTATTACAAGGTAAAGGTATTATCTCAAAATAAAAACTTAAAAATATGGGCTTATTAGGTAAACATTCCTAATGTTTTATAAATAAACTAGTTTAACGAATGTTTTTTTTAATTGGGATGTTAAATATTATGACAAAGAAATGAAGAATCCATATTATTTTTGTGTTTGATGAATTATCTTAATAAAATATAAGGCGACTTTTATATATACTTCAAATCACGAGAGATGACCGTTACGTCACAAATTTATAATTTCTAATCTTCAACGTACACTTCAAGCGTTCTTTGTTTACAAAATAGTAAAACATGAGAGACAGGGAAAGGGAGTCCGTTATATGTGACTGTTAATATCTCCGACTGGCGTTGATAACTAACGCGGTACTGATTTGATTCTTACGAATTATAATGATGACGTAACGGTCTTCTTTCGTGATTTGAACTATACCTACCTATATGCCATTTTTTTTCAGTAGAAGATGACATCCTTCGACATGTAAAACTTTTCTTTTCAATTACATCTGCACTATTCCACAAAATACAAACGCACAATAAATGAGGAATTCAAACTGGAACTAAAATAACCACAAAACTTATATGATTTATATGAATATTATAAGAAATCAACCATAAATTATTTAAGCGTGCCTTCACCTTCTCGGTTCTCGTCTAGCTGTCAAATGTCAAAAGTTTCGCTGTTCTCATCGCGGGAATTTTAAAAGTAAGGTTACAACACGTTTTGTAAATTGTAATGCACTTATAATTCGCTTTTTTTGTATTAACAAAATATTACAATTACATTCTCAAGAATAGAATAATGGCCCATTGATACATTTACTGTATATTGGTTACTATGTATCCGGATAACAATGAATTATTGATGGCAAATAACGATATAATAAACGATTTTTAACATCACTTAAAAAACGTTGGTTTGTCACAGGCAAAAGAGTGCTTTAACTTGTTTAATGTACCAGCAACGTTAAAGTGATTCCAACTACCCAGTAACAGGAAGGGCATATTTAACACACAAAACCATCAATTCACCATTACAACACGGAGGTTATAATGGTTAGACTGTACTCTATATTCACTTTCCAAGTATTGGCAAAAATTGCCATCACTCTACCAGCAATAACTGTAATGGCCCATTGTTTTGCCAGACATTTTGTGTTTGCTGGGTTATGAATAATTCAAGTTATCTTTGTTTTTTTATATATATTTTCTTTTTAAGTTTTTGTGTTATATTATGTACTTTTGAATTTCATCTGTATTGTACATTGTTTAATGTTATATTATTATGTCTCTATGTTTGTCCTGCTCTATAAATGGGTTCGCCTGTTGAGCAGTGTATGCAAATAAATAAATAAATAAATAAGTGATTTTGAGATATGGAGGGAAAACTGTTTTCTTTTTTTTGGAGCTTCAAATCTGTGCTGGGTTATTTCATGTCATGGCAGCACCTATACTTAGGTGAATCAGCTCAGTGTTTTTGCTAAAAAATGCATAAGTTTCTCACAAAAAGGAAAAAAAATATGCAAAAACAGAGTTTTGCAAGTGAAATGTGCAAAGACTAATTTTTGCAATTGAAATGTGCAAATACATGATAAAAATGGCAAATTTTGGAAAACAATATTTTGTAATGTTAAATCATTTCAGATTTAAAGTTATTCGATTTAAATAAACATTATTTTTTATATTATTTTATTATTTATTGTAATAAAAATTATTATAATTCGTATAAAATTTTAAACACATGGCCGATCACATGATATACCCTGCATTGTGATTGGTTATCGGCATAAATACACAGTTTTGCACTTGACATGAATACTTAGAGAGTTTTGCATCTGAGGCTATATTTCTAATGCGTTTTACATAAAAAATATCAAGTTTTGCGCCTGACTGATCTATTGCAACGCTAGCTATTGAAGCAATATGTGCGTTAGCATTAACAACTCATTTTCTGACATTTTGGTAAATACAGAGTTTTGCATCTAGCGTACTCATATATTGTATTCAGTGTTGCCGAGATCAAGAGGATATATTTAATAAAAAAAAAGTAATCCTGTTGGCACACGGCCACTAACTTTACGAAATTTTTATAAATTCGTTTTTATTTAAGTAATAATTATTTTCATATATATTATTATAGGTACCTCTACCTATATAACATAACTATGTTGGCACACAGAAACTAACTTAACGAGATCTTTATGTAAAAACTTTGTTAGAAAATTCCCAAAATAACTACAAGTATACTCTCTTAATAGGAGACCTAAATATAGACATTTTAAAAGACAAGGATTATGCAACAGCAATTTTCATTACATTTTCCGGAAGGTGAATTGTTCAGTCGAGTAGATATTATGGACGAGGCGTCGAAAGAGCCGAGACCAGAATATCTAAACGAGACTGGAACAACACCTAACGGACGTGAATAATATTTTATTTCATTAATTGTCTATTTGTATAATTTGAAACTTGTTTACTTTCTTAGATTATTCGACATTTGACAGTTGACACTATTTTTTAATTTAAGGTAAATTCTTATGTCAAATAACTGTCAAAAGGTACCTATAATAACAGTTTGTGATTGGTTCGTAATGAATTTCCGGTGGTTTCCGGTACATTACAGCATTGATTAAGGAATGAATAAGATACGCGACTTCAATGGTAAGGAGACCATAGGCCCCGGAGTCGGGGCCTATGGTCTCTTCTTTTGGGCCACCGGCTTGGTTCTCTTTCTCGTCTAGTTCAGGCATCTTGGATTTAATCCTCTGGTCACGGTCTGGCTATCAACTGCTCTCTTCGAAGTCTGGCGACCAACTGCCCTGGCTGTGGTCTGGAGACTTACTTTTTCTTCGAGGTCTAGTTGTCAGCTGCTCTGGTGGCGGTCTGGGGACTGACTCTGGCGGTCTAGCTGTCAACTGTTCTCTTCGTGGTCTGGTGAGTACTCTCCTTCGATGTCCGGGGTCAACTGCTCTTGTCGCGGTCTCAAGACTGACTGTCTTCGAGTTTCAGGTGTCAGCTGTTCTGGTGGCGGTCTGGAAACTCACTCTTCTTCGAGGTCCGAGGGGTCAACTGCTCTTCTCGCGTTCTGGAGACTGACTGTCACTTGCTATCTCCCAAGTGGTTCTTCCTAGCAGACTGGTAATGATAGATTCGGATTCTGCGCCCTCGAGTTACTCGAAAAGGAGGGGTCACACGTCAGGTCTGTTTTCTTCTGGTTTCGGACGAGCTGGAGCGGAATGGCACGAGTTCTCACGATTCAGGTTCAGGCGATGCTAGTAATTGCTCGTGTCACTTCTGGTCTCGTTCTGATGCTGAATATCGGCGTAGAAGTGTTATATCCAAAACGGCTGGTCGGACTCCAAAAATTCCAACGGATTTCGATTCTCTACCCTCGATTTACTATACAACGAGGGGTCACAAGCCTGGTCGATTTTGTCGATTGAAATTCCGGGGACGGTCCCGGACCGGTGACAAAACTCGGTTTCGGCGGTGTTTCGTGCTGCGGGACAGTTCTTCTATCTGTTTCACTTGGTTCTGGCTTCGCCGGACGGAACAGTGAACCTCTCTGTGAAACGGCTAGGCGGTGAGTGTCCGGAATGCTGGCAATCGAATCCTTGGGTCTGGTTTACTCGAAAAGGATACCCTACTCGATTTTTCGTTGTACGGGCAACTTCGGGTAGTTTCGGGTATCTTCGGGTACAGGTCGGTCTTCTTGGATGAACGGACGACTGGTCTGCTTGGCAGCTCGCTTGGAACTCTCCTCTCGTTGAAAATCCTTCCCTGGGTTATTATAACTCCTTCGGGAATGGTCGTAGGGGTTCGATGACGGTCGCAATCGGTTTCTCGTGGTCGGTTATGTCGAAAATGACACCTCACTTGCCTACTGGTGTTACTTGGTCCAAAATCAGTAGCTTTCGGTGCCTGCCGAATGCAAACAATCCTAAATCTTCACTAATTTTCCCAGGGTCCCTGCTCGGGCGCCATTTTTGTGACGAACTTCGGTTTGTAGGCAAAATGGCCGAAGTGTCACTATGGCACTCGAGGAAACGGCGGTGCTTTACTCGGGCGCCAGTTTCCGTTTATAATGCAGAAACACCACTACTCAGGCAGCTACAGTGAAGAAACGGAATATTCCAGTGGGTCGTTGGGAAAATTAGACTTTGTTTCGGATTAAAAGCACAGGTTGATGTCACAATTAGATTTATTCAGTATATTTACAGGATTAAAATATGGTTACTAGGCTACAAGCTTTCTATTCTAATTACAGTTACAGTTACCAGGGCTTAAGAAAAAGCTATTTACACTATGTACATCTATTCTAACAATTCCAAAGCACAGATTACAGCGGTGCGAATATCAAGCAAGGTGGGCAGGCGGTTAACTAACGGTTACGGACTATACACTAGATAGGAGGAAGTACCCTCGTATCCAGCATAGACCGGCAGCTAGCTTACAAAAAGCTGAAAAGAACTAAGATTACTGGAAGCCTTTCCTCTTGCACGACGGACTGAAATGAAGTTATAATTAGTATCACAAGCTACGCCACCTACGTATACACTGGATAGGAGGAAGTACCCTCGTATACAGCATAAACCGGCAGCTAACTTTCAAAAGTTGACGTTTTATATCATTAATAATCTAGTGGTAATAAAAATTTAATGTCCAGATTAATTTTAGTTTAAAATTATTAACGTAGTATGTTCTCTCTGGCCAGCTATTTCTCAACGTTTGTTTGACTTTTAACCGTCACATATTTTTAAACTAAAATTAATCTGAACATTCAATTTTTGTTTTCACTAGATTATAAATTATATAAAACCAGACACGACACAGGTTTGTCAAAAGCATACTACGTAAATCACAGGAATGCCCGCAACTTACCGAGATCTCGCTGCCAAAAAAGGCCTCGCACTTTACCATTGAAGTCGCGTATCTTATTCATTCCTTAATCAATGATTACAGTATCCAGTACCGTAATATCTCACTTCCCGGCCGCATATGAGTACTGTAATGTTGTACTTTCCGGACGGAAATTCATTTCTGTCAGTCATAAACGAGGTAACAAGAACAAATAAAGAAAGTGGAGCTTATACAGGGTGTTTCATGAGGAACTGTACATAGTCCAATGGTAGATAGGTCCCATCAAGGTTAGTAACAAATCACTATTTAAAATCATTTTAGCCAAGTATTTAGGGTTGTACAGGGTGATTTATGAATTTTTACCAAAATTTGCTTTCGTTGCCTTTTAGACACTAATTGTCCGATTCAATTTATTTTCGGTACACTTTAAGTACTATCAAATACCAACAATTCGCCATAATTACAAAACCAAAATTCCAGGTCCGTATTAGGAAAAATTTCATTTTATCTGTGCCCCCTAAAAAGTTCACCCTGTATATATTTTTTTTAAATCTTATTACTGTAGTTTGAAAGTACATAAACTACCAACAAAAGTGGAATACTTCGTTTTCTTGTCACACTTACAACAGATACAAAATAAACACATTAAATTTGAACATTATCTTGTTAAAATTCAAACTTTCAGTAATTCAATGTTATTTGTCAAAGTTCCTATCAGTTTAAATACGAACAGATAGTCGCAATCAACAAGACTCCAGGACCGTATTAGGAAAAATCATCATCTCGTCGATTCCTCCTAAAATTTTCACCCTGTATATCTTATTCTTAACTTTACTTGCTATAATTTAAAAGTACATAAAGTATCAATAAGTAGTGTAGTGTGATCCGTTTTCTTATTACACTTTCAACAGGTTTTAAACCAACCAACAAAATTTATCTCGATAAAATTGACATTTTCAATAAATTGGTTTCAGTTAGAGCAGCTATTCTGTCTGTAAATAATACTCATTGAATTTTAAAACAATTTAATAGTAACAGAACAGAACAAGCAAAATAAAAAACCCAACATGAATACAAAACAACGTAACAAAACAAAATAATACATACTCGAATACATATTAACAAAATAAAAAGTAAAAATCTATAACTTATTTTCAAAATGTAAACCCCCCCCCTCTTCACGGCATTTTATTACCTACTACTACTAAATGTCCCACAGATTTTCGTATAACGTCCGGGTAGTTTCTTATTACGTTACAATACTATTCAATTCGGTCTATTAATTGCTGCTCTCAAGTTGGACTAATGGTATTAGTAACGTAGAAACAAAAGTTATACCTCATCAACAATTATACCTGTCAAACTATTGCCAAAGCCGCCTACTCCTTTTGTTAACAGTGTCAGTAGATAAAAAGTCTATTATATTCCTACTGTAGAAAGAATTGACAAACTTTCGCAGAAATCCTGCACAAATGTCTTTAGCTGCACACTAAATAAAATAAGTTCATTTCTTAAAACTAGAACTGAACATGAAAATATTCTACATTACAAATTAGAACAGAATGTACAAGATTACCTTTTAATTACTACACAACTTATGTGTCGGTAGTTGGACGTTCGTAATTATTATTGAAAAGTGTGGATCACACTACACTGCTTGTTGATACTTTATGTACTTTTAAATTATAGCAAGTAAAGTTAAGAATAAGATATACAGGGTGAAAATTTTGGGAGGAATCGACGAGATGATGATTTTTCCTAATACGGTCCTGGAGTCTTGTCTGATTGCGACTAACTGTTGGTATTTCATACTATTTTTAACTAATAATAGTTATAATTACTTAGAAGCTTAAACTGAGAGGAACTTTGACAACTAACATTGAATTACTGAAAGTTTGAATTTTAACAAGATAATGTTTAAATTTAATGTGTTTATTTTGTATCTGTTGTAAGTGTGACAAGAAAACGAACTATTCCACTTTTGTTGGTAGTTTATGTACTTTCAAACTTCATTAATAAGATTTAAAAAAAACATATACAGGGTGAACTTTTTAGGGGGCACAGATAAAATGAAATTTTTCCTAATACGGACCTGGAATTTTGGTTTTGTAATTATGGCGAACTGTTGGTATTTGATCGTACTTAATGTGTACCGAAAATAAATTGAATCGGACAATTAGTTTCTAAAAGGCAACGAAAGCAAATTTTGGCAAAAATTCATAAATCACCCTGTACAACCCTAAATACTTGGCTAAAATAATTTTAAATAGTGGTTTGTTACTAACCTTGATGGGCCCTATCTACCATTGGACTATGTACAGTTCCTCATGAAACACCCTGTATAGATCATGCATTTCTAAAATCAAAAAATGAACTCGACTATGTTATTCCAGTCGTAGAAACTGACATTACAGATCATTTTACAACCGCACTACAAATAATTTTTCCTAATAAATATAATAATATAGCCAAATCACAATTTACATAACAAAGTTAGACATGGATAAATTACGCATTTTTTTTATCAGGCAACGTTCTCATATATTAAAAAATTGTTAAAGTCAGCAAGTTGAGTAACGCTCCGTTGTCAACAGTGACGTCAGGCCATCCGTGTATACGACCACCTGCAGTCGGTGCCGCGCCGCCGATATGTCGATATGACAGTCTTTTTTAAATGAACACACAGTTGACATTCTGCAGCTCGTAATACGCTCATTTAGCATTTTTTTTATTGCATATTCTTAAAGTTTACGCTGTGTTTAGTAAGTGTGCAAAATTTTTTTTTATCAGGCAACGTCTTCATATATTAAAAAATTGTTAAAGTCAGCAAGTTGAATAACGCTCCGTTGTCAACAGTGACATCAGGGCATCCGTGTATCCGACCACCTGCAGCAGGTGCCGCGCCGTCGATATGACAGTCTTTTTTAAATGAACACACAGTTGACATTCTGCAGCTCGTAATACGCTCATTTAGCATTTTTTTATTGCATATTCTTAAAGTTTACGCTGTGTTTAGTAAGTGCGCAAATTTTTTTTTTATCAGGCAACGTCTTCATATATTAAAAAATTGTTAGTCAGCAAGTTGATTAACGCTCCGTTGTCAACAGTGACGTGTAACGAAATGATTTTTTCGTTACTAGTTCCTGTTTAAAATTTATTTTTCAATACACCCCGTATAGAATTTAATTCTTATTTTCCGCATTGTTATATTATTTTCACCTGTAACCAGTATTTATTTTGATTTATAATATAACCTGTCCTGTTATTAATAAGTAATTAATAAATCCGTAATTAAAGTAAGCGCAAATAAATAATATTCCGCACCGATATCTGTCTCCGTCAATATCTACGAAGTGAACAGTGAATCCGCATCAAGACCAGGAGTGAATCGCCAGTCTGCCTGCCCGAGCCAACGCGTGTAGTTGGGTGTGAACGAAGAGCACGCTAGCAATTACAGCGTCGTACTACGCCGAGGCGCCAGCGACAGCGTACTGTGACGTAGCGCTACCCCACCACGCATCACGGATAAAATATTGACCCGCACCGGAGAGAACTCAGTCCTGCGTTGGCGACACGAGCGATCAGACGTACCAGCACCGTAAGTAAGTAGCACTTGGGCCCGGATTTTGGTAAAGTCCAGCAAGTGACGCAGTTTATTCACTGCGCTGCTCAGTTGGCGTCATCCCTACTACCATAAATATTTCCGATTAATTATAATACCATTTGCTGTTTTCCAAACAGTTAGTAGCTGTCCACCGCTGGTCCTGTTAAGACGTGCCGAGGAAGCAACAGTAAGTAAGGTATACAGGTAGAAATTAATTGTAAGTGAGGGCTTGGCTATTGTAAAGTATTAATTCCTGTTTTCTTTTAGTCTGTCGCAGTTTCTCATCCGTTCCAGTAATCTCCCTGTTTCTTTCCAGCTGATTGTAAGCGGTCTATGCTGCATATGAGGGTACTTCCTCGTATTCAGTATATACTTATGTGACGTAACTTACTATAATACTAATCATACTTTACTTTCAGTCCGTTGTTGCCGCCCGGAAAAGAAGCTTCCTGTAATATCCTTTATTCCAGCTTTGAGTAAGCTAGCTACCGGTCTATGCTGTATACGAGGGTACTTCCTCCTATCCAGTGTACACGTATGTGGCGTAGCTTGTTATACTAATCATGCTTTGCTTTCAGTCCGTTGTTGACGCCCGAGACAGAAGCTTCCTGTAATATCTTATTTTTATTCCAGCTTTGAGTAAGCTAACTACTGGTTTATGCTGCATATGAGGGTACTTCCTCTTATTCAGTATACACGTATGTAGTGCAACTTACTGTACTAATTCTAAATTAATTTCAGTCCGACATACCAGAGAAAAGCTCCAGTAATCTTAATTCCTTTCAGCTTTTGAAAGTTAGCTGCCGGTCTATGCTGTATACGAGGGTACTTCCTCCTATCCAGTGTATACGTAGGTGGCGTAGCTTGTGATACTAATTATAACTTCATTTCAGTCCGTCGTGCAAGAGGAAAGGCTTCCAGTAATCTTAGTTCTTTTCAGCTCTTTGTAAGCTAGCTGCCGGTCTATGCTGGATACGAGGGTACTTCCTCCTATCTAGTGTATACGTATGTAGCGCAACTTACTGCATTAATCATAATTTATTTCCAGTATTCGAGACCCAGGCCTAAGAGAAGCATCCTGTTAATTCCATAACTCAGCTGTTTGTTAATGCTGCGCAATAAGCCAAGTCTGTACACTGCACATAGCCTGTCTTGATATTTGTATGCTTTTGGTGTTTGCTTCTGCTAAACCTGGTATCCGTACGTCGCTTTGCTGTTGGTCCGTAACCGTTAGTTAACCGCCTGCCCACCTTGCTTGATATTCGCACCGCTGTAATCTGTGCTTTGGAATTGTTAGAATAGATGTACATAGTGTAAATAGCTTTTTCTTAAGCCCTGGTAACTGTAACTGTAATTAGAATAGAAAGCTTGTAGCCTAGTAACTATATTTTAATCCTGTAAATATACTGAATAAATCTAATTGTGACATCAACCTGTGCTTTTAATCCAAAACAAAGTCTAATTTTCCCAACGACCCACTGGAATATTCCGTTTCTTCACTGTAGCTGCCTGAGTAGTGGTGTTTCTGCACTATAAACGGAAACTGGCGCCCGAGTAAAGCACCGCCGTTTCCTCGAGTGCAATAGTGACACTTCGGCCATTTTGCCTACAAACCGAAGTACGTCACAGACGTCAGGGCATCCGTGTATCTATCAACGTTTAATAACTAAACTAATTTGCTAAGGCTGTGTCAACGTTAGTTAACCATTCGTTATAACCAGTGATAGTTGGAGGGAACGACCGATATTCGTATTAAGTCAACCAACCGCTGTCACAACATCTGATTTAACTCTTGGCCGCTGAATTCAACGCAGGTCGTGGCAAACCCTTAATATATCGATGTCTCGACATCGATAGATTAACGGCAACTGTCGACAATGAATGCTTCCTCGTATACAGGTTTCGCAACTTCCTGAACTAAAGATATAACACTAGATAGACACTATGCACAATACACAATTCACTTCTGACACCTGCCCAGACAGGTCTTGTTCGTTCACTCTTCTTTGGCTCAGCCGAATGGTCAAACCGACGCAATTGCGAGGGTCGTAAGTTATGGGGTCAACACAAATACCAGACTAATACTAGAATGCAATAAAGAAGACAGAGATAATAAATAAAGATATATATTAAACGATCATCATAGTACATATAGAGCCTCACCTAGCAAGGTCTACCACCATAACCACGATACCCCCACAAGGGGTCAGCGACCGCGACGGCCGCGCTTAAAGACGAGTGATCGATTGCCGAAAGAGAATTATTACATGGACGTGACTGGCAATTTAGTGAGTGGGGTTTATAGACTGTTAGAATTATATACTAGAAATTTAAGGTAATATTCTCCAAAAGGGGTATATGCCGTTAGACGTCTGTGGATATTTCGGAAAAGGGAAATCTCTTCGAATGCTATCTCACAAGGCGGTCACCTGGTAATAATGGGGAAGTGCCCCGGTACCCGTGCGTACCGCACAGAGGCATATCCTGGCTTGATATAACCAAAAATACCGCATTTCTATTTTGCGAGATCATTGGGTGGTCGCCCCTTATACAGGGTGACCCATTAAGAATGGAAACACTCGTGTACCAAACTTGTTTGTGGACCGAATTGAACGGGATTTTTTTTAAAAGATAGATCTTGTAAAGCTCTATCTTGGTGCAAAATTTGAAGACGAAATTTTAATGTTCTAGGCCTACTATGAATTTTTTTTTAAGTGAAAAATAGCAAAATTTTGTTGGCGATTTTTTTATAAAAAATCTGACTACACCACTGGATTTAGGAGCCCCTCAAATGCAACTGTCCCAATTTTTGCAAAAAAATTGTCATCCCTAAAAAAGTTATAACAATATCAGCATTATCAGCGTTTGCCGTTGTCGGTAAACTTATTCCTTCATAAAAACCGGATAGAACCCAAACAGAAACAAAATTAACTGTGTTTTGTGTATACTGGTTTACACAATGGTTCTTGTTAATAATTACACCAGTGTTTAAGTTAATTAATTTTGTTTCTGTTTGGGTTCTATCCGGTTTTTATGAAGGAATAAGTTTACCGACAACGGCAAACGCTGATAATGCTGATATTGTTATAACTTTTTTAGGGATGACAATTTTTTTGCAAAAATTGGGACAGATGCATTTGAGGGGCTCCTAAATCCATTGATGTAGTCAGATTTTTTATAAAAAAATCGCTAACAAAATTTTGCTATTTTTCACTTAAAAAAAAATTCATAGTAGGCCTTAAACATCAAAATTTCGTCTTCAAATTTTGCACCAAGATAGAGCTTTACAAGATCTATCTTTTAAAAAAAATCCCGTTCAATTCGGCCCACAAACAAGTTTGGTACGCGAGTGTTTCCATTCTTAATGGGTCACCCTGTATATATGGAAAGGACCCGAGACCACTCAATGTCGCCACGTGGCATCGCAAAATTCCGCTATTTCACATTTTTATTCAGTTCCTAATATTTTCAAAATGGTGCTAGCAGACACGATCCCGGTAGAGACGGTGACCAATGGGTAGGCGAGGCCAGCTCAACCATCCTTGGAAGCCGTAGGTCACGGACTCACTAGGAATTCCAGAACGCGAGGGTAGAGTGAACCTATTCTTCCGTAGATCAGTGCGACCACGAAGGTGGATCAGTCTATGATAGATCTAATCGAGAGCTACCGATCTACGGTAGATTCACTCTCGCGCCTTTGTGCAGTATTCCTGTGATCCGTTAGACCGGCTTATGACAATGATCATCTGCGCTATGATCATTGTTGTGGCGCAGTCCGTCCTTCGAGGAATCGGTACTGGCTAAGGACAATGCATGTCCTTGGCCGTCTCTACATGCTGCATCGTGCCTGGATGCGTTCGTTCAAACATGGGATAATGGCCGAAAAAGATAAATGGAATTTTAGAAACTGTACTGAAAATCGTCTTAAAAATTTTATAAAAAAATCCTGATATGCACGGAATCATGCATATCAGGTAAAAAGATGGAATTTTGGGTTTAGGAACTGAAGTGAAATTCGACATATTTTTTATAAAAAAAAAATGGTGCATATGGAACAGATGTTCCATATACACCATTCAAGCCTCAGCTTGTATGCTTATAACTAAAGGGATCTTTTTCCTTATATCTACTTATACTGCTTCTCCTGGGTACGTTAACACTCCCCTCCTTTGGAAAATTCGTCTTTCGGAATCGATCACTATATCGCTGTGTCACTGCTTAAGATTACTTAAAATAATGGGTTATTTCCATCAGGAAATAAATAAAAGGAATGGATAATTTGGTAATAGGATTTATTAACAACTCTTGTGGGAATATGGTGGTGGTGGTATGATTAACATAGATAGATAAAACACATTACAATTTATACAATTATTGGCCGAATGGTAGTAGGGGACTGAACATTAAGAATTTATAGAATTATTGGCCTCATAGGTTTAAAAGTAAAATGGATCATAACATTGGTAATTTATAGAATTATTGGTCAAAAGTGGACTTAACATAATAATCGAATGAACATATATGGAAAACATGATAGTGTCTTTTTGCACTGTTTTCAGAGTCTTCTGTCTTGCTCTTCGATCTTCGTCTTCTGTCTTCGTCTTCTGTCTTGGGAGTCCATCCTCTTGGGGAATGCTGCGCTCCACTGCTTGGCTCGTTCGTCTGGAATCTGCCAACATACCATTGGGACTTTGGTGGACCATTGCATTGGGAATTTCGGGTTTGGATCTCAGGATAGGATCAGCAGGGATCTATTTATGTTCAGGCTGTGAACATAAATCAGTACGTATTAGTTAAAATTGAAACAGAGGATACCGCAGTATCCGACTATAAATTTGGACTTTAAAATTTCTGGACATAATCTCATCACTCTTATTTTCTCCTCGCGTGTGGACAGCGAGAGGAGAGACTTCTCTACGGAACGTCTTTTGAAATACAACTTAAATTTGGTAGTTTAACATTTGTCAAAGGATTTATGAGTCTTCGCTCTCTCTCGAGATTGAAAGGATTACAGGAATTTTGTGGAATATTTTCAGAATGGATATTTGCTTCAGAGGAACCCTCTGTAAGCGAAATAGTCTGGTCAGTGGTTTGCTTGGAATCATTGGTTCGAATAGAATTTTGGTCAGTTACTAGTGTGGAAAGATCTGGATCATGAATGGAAATATCAGCATGCGAAACTGCTTGCTGCAAACTGGTTTCCGGCCCTTCGGAAACGCTATCCTTTGTCAGCTTCGACGCGGGATGCCTTCTTACATTCGAGACAGCTACGCTGGCTGTATTAGGGGTATGAATTTGGACTTGTACGGGAATTGGATCATTGGAATGCTCTGGTCCATCATGCGGATCGCCCACTGAAGAGTCATCGGAATCTTCGTCTTCACTGGATGCGAATCCTACTTCCTCCGTTGGTTTCACAAGTCTCAGATCGTTCACATGTAATCGGGATAGATGTTGGTCTTTCTGGATAATATAAACCTCATTTGACACTTTCTCTGTCACCCTATGTGGCCCAGTCCACGATGGTATAAATGCCTGTTTATCTTTACGCATATTTTTAGCCATAACTCTGTCTCTAACTTTTAAAACGATAGGAGTGACTGCTTCCTTAGGGGCGTATTTCTGTTTGTATTGCTGAGAATTTTGAAGTATATTTTGAACGATAGCGGGTCTAGTTAATGTGGGTTGCCTTTCTTGAAAATAGCTTTCTATCTGCCATTCGCCTGCTTCTGCGAGTTCGTATCCTAAAACTGCAAAGCTCGGGGTATATCCTGTGGAAGCATTTTTACGTGTTCTTAAATTGTAAAGCATTTGTACAATGTACATATCCCATGTGTCTGTTGCCTGATTGAACATAAGAGATTTTAAAATTTTCTTGGCTTCTTGCACCTGCCGTTCTATTGGATTTGCTTGTTGATGATAAATGGGCGTATAGAAATTTTGAATATGGTTGCGTAGTATACCATCCACTTTGGAAATGTCCTCCTTGATCAGAGATGATAGTCTTCGGCAAGCCAAACCGAGATATCCAGTAGTCCTCCAGAAATCGAACTAAAGTTTCACCATTCACCTTTACGAAAGCTTGCGCCTCGGTCCACTTGGTAAATAAATCGACCGTCATGACTATAAATCGATTACCAGTGTCCTTAGCGCGTTTGTATGGTCCCAAGATATCCATACTGATCACCTCAAAAGGGTATTGAGGTTCATGACACCGTAATGGGGCTTCCGGCTGCACTTGTCGTCCTTTAACAGATTTGCACACTAAACAATTTTGAATATATTGGCCTACTAGCCTGGACATGTTGTTAAAATAATAAGCTCTAGATATGGTCCGAAAGGTTTCATCTCTTCCTGGATGGCCGACACCAGACTTGTCGTGAAAATGTGAAATAGTATCTTTAATCTTACGCTTAGCTACCACTAAATAAATTTTGTTTGAAATCAATCTCATATCATAAGTATCCCATTTCTCACTTGATGAGTTGAGTAAAATTTCTGGTCTTTAACCGATCTCTCTTGTAAAGTGCGTTGACTGAGTTCAATCCAACGACTGACTTTCTCCCTGATGTTCGTAGAATCCTGTTGACTTTCGATAATTGATTGATATAGTTCCAAATGGGTGATAGCCAAAATACTCTCTTTTGATTTGAATTTAGGCGGAAACATTCGCTCTTCATCGAGATGCTCCAAACTTGAATTTTGAGGATTCCTACTGAGATAATCGGCCAAAAGATTTTCTTTGCCTGGACAGTGTTCAATTTTGAAAGAATATTCTTGTAACAACAACGACCATCTTGTGAACTTCGTTTTCTCATCTCGGTGCTTATCCAACCACAGAAGAGCCCTATTATCAGTTCGGACGATGAAAGGTTTGTCTGCTAAATAAATCTTATATCGCTTAACGTAAGTAACCACACTTAGATATTCTAGCTCGTTAATGTGATATTTTCTCTCTGTAGGAGACAAGGTATGACTTGCATATGATATAATATGTCTTTCACCTCCATCGCCGAACTGATATAAAACTGCTGCCATGCCTAGTAGACTAGCATCCGTCTGAAGAATAAAAGTTTTGTCCAAATCTGGTCTATGAAGTTCCAAGGGTTCTGCTAAGATCTGCTTAATATTCATAAACGCGTTCTGGGCCTCCTTTGTCCATTTATATCGGACGTCATTCGAGAGTAGTCTGGTTAGCGGCTTGGTAATGAGGGCTGCATTAGGGATGTATTCTCTTACCCAGTTGCATAGACCGAGAAAACTCTGAAGTTGTCGTTTATTGTTAGGAACAGGATAGTTCTGAAGCTGCAATTTATGTTTATCAAGTGGTCTAGTGGTATCTAAAGTAATCTGATGCCCAAGATAGGTAATCTCATTAGTAGCGATTACACACTTATCCGGAGAAACCTTCAAGTTATGTAGCCTTAATCGTTCAAATATCAACCTGAGGTGCTCCACATGTCCTTCCAAATCTTCACTATAAATGATGATGTCGTCTAAATAGACTTTACAGAAATGGTGCAAATATCCTGTTAGAACATCTTTGGCCATGAATTTTTGGAATGTGCACGGGGCAGTCTTCAAGCCGAACGGCATAACATTGAATTGATAGGCAGCTCCATCATGAGTAGTAAACGCTGTGTAAATTTTGGATGAATCATCTAAAGGAATCTGCCAATATCCGATCTTCAAATCAAGTACAGTAAATACTGTAGCTTTCCCCAGGTCCTTGATACTTTCATAGATTTTTGGTAAAACTGATGCTTCGTCAAGCGTGACTTCGTTTAATCTACGATAGTCGATACAGAAACGCGGTTTCTTAACTTGTCTCTCAATGATAACTGGGGGTGAACTATATGGTGACGTGCTTGATTCAATAACACCGGCCTTTAACATTTCCTCTATCTGATCATACATGATCTTCTTTTTACTAGGCGCCATGGGATATGGCTTTACATTGAATGGACGATGGTCCTTAACGATAATTTTGTGTTTAACACTTACGGTGGTTGCTTGAGTCAATTCCACCGTAAATAGATCAGAAAATTCTTTGAAAAGTGGATTGAAAATTGAGTTAGAAATTTTGAGGGTTTCCGGCAATTCTTGATTATATGCTCTATCGGTTGCATGATTCCAGAACACGGTTATACGTCTGTCTATTCCCACATACACACATTTCCTATGATAGTCAAATACGACATGTTGAGAATAAAGGAATGGAGCTCCTAATATGATTCCTTCGTTCAGTTCTTCGATAACTTGAAATGGTACATGGAAACGAACATCCGATATAAAGATGTCCAGAGAAGTAGTGCCTTGCGAATCAATAACTTGATCGCCACAAGCAAGAGCGAAAGTTTGAGGATCTGATAGATGATTCATTGATGAGAGAAATTGCGGATGAATGATACACAATTCACTTCTGACACCTGCCCAGACAGGTCTTGTTCGTTCACTCTTCTTTGGCTCAGCCGAATGGTCAAACCGACGCAATTGCGAGGGTCGTAAGTTATGGGGTCAACACAAATACCAGACTAATACTAGAATGCAATAAAGAAGACAGAGATAATAAATAAAGATATATATTAAACGATCATCATAGTACATATAGAGCCTCACCTAGCAAGGTCTACCACCATAACCACGATACCCCCACAAGGGGTCAGCGACCGCGAAGGCCGCGCTTAAAGACGAGTGATCGATTGCCGAAAGAGAATTATTACATGGACGTGACTGGCAATTTAGTGAGTGGGGTTTATAGACTGTTAGAATTATATACTAGAAATTTAAGGTAATATTCTTCAAAAGGGGTATATGCCGTTAGACGTCTGTGGATATTTCGGAAAAGGGAAATCTCTTCGAATGCTATCTCACAAGGCGGTCACCTGGTAATAATGGGGAAGTGCCCCGGTACCCGTGCGTACCGCACAGAGGCATATCCTGGCTTGATATAACCAAAAATACCGCATTTCTATTTTGCGAGATCATTGGGTGGTCGCCCCTTATATATATGGAAAGGACCCGAGACCACTCAATGTCGCCACGTGGCATCGCAAAATTCCTCTATTTCACATTTTTATTCAGTTCCTAATATTTTCAAAATGGTGCTAGCAGACACGATCCCGGTAGAGACGATGACCAATGGGTAGGCGAGGCCAGCTCAACCATCCTTGGAAGCCGTAGGTTACGGACTCACTAGGAATTCCGGAACGCGAGGGTAGAGTGAACCTATTCTTCCGTAGATCAGTGCGACCACGAAGGTGGATCAGTCTATGATAGATCTAATCGAGAGCTACCGATCAACGATAGATTCACTCTCGCGCCTTTGTGGAGTATTCCTGTGATCCGTTAGACCGGCTTATGACAATGATCATCTGCGCTATGATCATTGTTGTGGCGCAGTCCGTCCTTCGAGGAATCGGTACTGGCTGAGGACAATGCATGTCCTTGGTCGTCTCTACATGCTGCATCGTGCCTGGATGCGTTCGTTCAAACATGGGATAATGGCCGAAAAAGATAAATGTAATTTTGGAAACTGTACTGAAAATCGTCTTAAAAATTTTATAAAAAAATCCTGATATGCACGGAATCATGCATATCAGGTAAAAAGATGGAATTTTGGGTTTAGGAACTGAAGTGAAATTCGACATATTTTTGATAAAAAAAAAAAATGGTGCATATGGAACAGATGTTCCATATACACCATTCAAGCCTCAGCTTGTATGCTTATAACTAAAGGGATCTTTTTGCTTATATCTACTTATACTGCTTCTCCTGGGTACGTTAACATATCCGACCACCTGCAACCGGTGCCGCGCCGCCGATATATGACAGTCTTTTTTAAATGAACACACAGTTGAGGCGTTTGTTAAAATACAACTAGACCACTTCTGGCCACTTAGTAATTTCGGATATAGTACAGTAAGTTGCATACATCTCCCCTATCAATTTCGAATTAGAACCTGTAAAAGGTAGGCCTAGGACTGCCGTGATTGGTTGAATGATGCTTTGGGGCACAATACTCAACTGGGCACACGTGTCTCGTCGTGTTTTTTGTCAAACGACCGAATACCTAAAAAAGCGCACTGCTGTTTTATTATTTATTCCACTTTAACCTTTGCTATTAACTAGCATAAAACTAGGGCGGAGTCGAAATTGTTAGGGGAGATTGGTACAATATTTGTGAAATTTACAGAATCCTATCAGAAATTTGTAAGTGACCAGACGTGTATATATGACTGATGGTCGAGATGGTAGAGTACCTACCTCTCACCCAAAAGTCCCGGGTTCGAATCCCGGTCGTGGCAATGGAAAAAATACTGTGAGAGGGATTTTTCCATTATACATGGATATTGGATGTGTGTCCCTTGTCTTTAAATGTGTAGCCCCCTCCCGCACAAGGCTCTTCTAGAGCCTTCTGGGATAAAGGGGGTCGTAATTACATGTGGTGTATTTATTATTATTTATTATAGTGTATAATCTATAACTGTTCTCGTAATTTTGTTTGCTATATTGTGTTAATACGTAAAGATTTGGTCTACTTTATTACTTATGCAAAATGGGCAATCAAAGAAAATACTATAAATATTGTCCAGTACCCAACTGTAAAAATACTACTGTGACATCGCCAGATAAATTTTTCATTTCTTTATCTAAGTATAAAAAAACAAGAATTTTATGGCAAAGCGATGCGCAGACTAGATCTTTTAGGTTGTAAAACTACAAAATTTGGTGTGAGGATCATTTTAATGTAATTTTTTTAAATTTAAAATAATAAAGAAATAATTTCAAATTATTTTTAGCATGAAGAAAACATAGAAAATTACGTGTATTTTAAGTTAATGAAAAATGTAACAATTAAATTAAGATAGTGTTATTCCAACTTATTCCGCATATCTTCGATTGCCAGGAAGACCGAAAACAGTTGCAGTGCTGTTCGTTGAACAGAATTTTTGAAAAAACAAAGGAAATCACTATTAGATAATTCTTCAGGAAGTGCAGAAAAATTTGCAATTTTCAGGTAACGAGATGTCAAAACTCCCTGAATGTGGTTCTGACAATTGGGAAAATAATGAACAGTCTATAAAGACGAGAACGAGAACACAAAGAATAAATTAATTCAAGTAAATATAAAACTTACATTGCGGTCGAAGAAGTAGTCAACGCAGAACAGAGAATATTATCAGTCCCCAGGAAAAGTAAACAGTTTAAACTGGACGTAAAAAAGTAGCAACAAATTTATTACTCAGCTGATAGTTATCGTGTATTTCTTGCGGGCGAACGTAAGATATGCTGACGTCACTCCGGCGTGCTCGCCGTACAGAGCTTTTTATTATTCAAATGCAAATATCTCCCTCAATTTTAGTTCTATCGACTTGAAATTTTTGTGAGGCAGTTTATACACGAAACAGATTGTTAATTAAAGAAAATCAGAAAATTAATGCCTACATTTTTTATTTGAAACCTTTTTTCCTACCTGCAACGATAAAGGATTTATAAAAAAAGAATATGAAAATTAACCGCCATTTTTTAATATGGCGGGCGTAGCACAGCTTCGATTTTAGTGAACTTTTAGTATATTTATTAGGATGGCAAGTGGAACATCTCCACCAAATTTCTTACTTGTGCTAATTTTTTCGAGGTCAAAATTTATTTTTCCTGCACTAATATATGTACAGGAAAGCCCAGAATTAATATAACATCTATGGGGGCGGGCTTATATGCTTATTTATTTTGGTGCAAAAATAGCTAGCACTTGCTTTTGGCGAGTCTATTTTTTTCTAATGCACACCAAAGAGAATTGCCGCTATTAGCTTTATAAAGGGTAGCGTTTTTGCTGCCACCAGGTCAAGACACTTCTATTCCGCTTGACCTCGGAATTTTCGTGCTGAAAAAATACCTAAATTTGCAAGCAAGAAAATAGATATTTCTCCGGCAACTGGTTGAGAAGACTCTTCGGACGCCTGAATTCGGCCGCGGCTTAATGTGATATGCACGGTCTTTATGTAGGTATAATAGGAGATAATAAAAAAAACCAACAAACTACTCCGTGAATAAAAATTAGATTTTATTACCACGAAAACAAAGCTTACAAAACAATTATCTATAGAAAAATTTTGACAGTGACGTAATGAACAAATAACTCAAATAATAAATCTATAGTGATCTATCTCAATTTTTAAATCTAAGATGGGGTGGCTCTTTTCGCTTTATTATCAAAATGCAACACCCGCCAAGATAGACGTTACTTTTTCTTTATTTACGTTGCCTTGAACTACGGTGAACTAAATTTAGATGAAGTCGCCCCCGACCTCAGATTTGTTTGTATCTCTTACGAACACTAGGGTTAGGACCTTTAAGCCTTAAAATATATAATATATAAAATTAAAACACCACAAAACAAACAAAATATCAACACGAGAATTTTAACCTCAACCAGTGGCTATTTCAAATTTACTCAATGCGCCTTTTTTTAAAAGGGGTTAGTGTAAATGTTTTGCAAACTACACTTACCACGTCCCTGGACTTTGTAACTGAATTACTCCCAAACGTAGTTATTACACTTGTGCACTTTATTTCTTTTTTCACCTAGATCCCAATTTTGTCAACTGATTTATGACTCTCAATAAGCCCCTGATTTACTCGCCGTCACCGAGATTCACCCGTCGACCCGACTTAACTATATCTTTATCTTCCCCCTTGAGAAACTTAAACTACCGTTCACGTTTTCTTCTTCCAAGAAGAAACACAAGTTAGACGCTAAACGACAGCCCTGCTGTACGTCTATAAGTAAGTCACTTCACGCCCAATTAAACTCAAAAAGGTCTCCCAGACCACAACAAAATTTCACTTTACAAATTATTCGAACGCCCGACCTCTCGAAGTGAAGTCTTATTTCTCACCGACCGAAACTACCCGTTCCGTGAGTCTCTTTCTGACTCCTGCCCGGCCCGAAGTGAAGTCTTATTTTTCACCGACCGAAACTACCCGTTCCGTGAGTCTCTTTCTGACTCTTGCCCGGCCCGAAGTGAAGTCCGCGATCTTCCTAATATTATACCGGGTGTCCTCACAATGACTCTGAGTTTTACTCTACCACTAATACGAAAATAATTTTTAGTCCCTTACATTTTATTTTCTATTATTTTATCAGATCCCTTATTAAACTTTAAACTAACAAATCCCGATTTGTTACATTAACAACTGATTATTCTGTAAGTATTTTCCAACATGAAATTGAAAACTGTGCAACAAAAATTAAAATTAACAGCAAAAATAAGAAAAGAAATGACTGGATAACACAAGGTAAAATCAGTAAACAAAAAAAGTAAATAAAAAAAAACAATTACGCATAAACCCGAAAAATAAAGAATTAGAAAAGGAGTATAAGCAATATAGAACTAATTAACTAAAACTAATTTCTACCAGAAGCAAATCGAAAAAAAATCAAATAATTCTAAAAACTTATGGAATGTTGTTAACCAATAAAATTGTTAGTAATAAATTTTATGAAAATAAAAGAAATAAGTAAAATTAGAGAAAAAAATGGAGAACTGATAGATAATAATGTCAAAATGTCTAACGAATTTAATGTTTATTTTTCACAAATTGGCGAATCACTAGCCTCAAAAATAGTTAGAAATAATCGGAATAAAGCTCAAACTGAAGCATACCAAAAACCAATGTATATTTTTCCAACCGATGTGATTGAAGTTCTAAGAGAGATAAAACTCATTAGAGAGCAAAAAAATCTAGTGCATTTGATGGTTTTTCAGCAGAGATGTTAAAACAATACAAAATGAAATTGCACACCCACTTACAAGTATAATAAACAAAATATTCGAAAGTGGATGTCCATCACATTTTAAAATCTCTGTTGTCAAACCATTATTTAAAAAAAGGTGATGAGATGGATATAGGTAACTATAGACCAATTTCCTTGATATCCAGTTTGTCAAAAATATTTGAAAAAATCTCAAAATTAAGAATAACGGACTACCTCAATAAAAACCCATTGCACTTTCAAAAAACCAGTTTGGCTTCAAGGAGGGACAAAGTACACACGATGCATGCTAACCGAATATACAGTGTGGAACAGCCAAATGGCCTAAATTCAATATCTTCATATTTTGACACGTCAAGGAAATGCCGAAACACGTCAATTTTGGATTCTGGAATGACATCCTCCAACGTAAAAATTTTATCCCTCAATTTAACCTCCTTTGAGTGACAGTTGCAACCCCCAAATTTTTAAATTGGAAGTAGGGGTTTGTGATAGGTACCTACCTCATTTAATGGGTCAGTCGCCCTTTATAACCAAGAGATATAGGGCGTTTTATCAATTCAAAGGTTTTAAATTAAAATAATAGAATTGCAAGACTATGGTAATTTTATTTATAAATTGCAGACATACAAATTATAATAATCATCTGAACAATTTATCTCAACATCAACTTTGTGATAATTTGACATATCGTAGCGATGTAACTATATTATTTTAAGAAGTTTCTATCTAGCACACCAAATTAAGTTCGTCTAAAAGATAATCACGCAATTCCATATCGCTCATTAATTCCACATCGTCAGCTCGCATCTGAAAATATATTTTTTAAACATTTTAACTAATTTGAATACAAATTTTAGATAAGAAATTATAAAGACTAAATACTAAACTCATTCTTGTCTGTCCAGTCACAGAAAAAATAATCACTTCATTATTTTACTTTAATATGTTTTCTTATTGAGAAAAAGTAATTAGTTCCTCAACAAACTAATTTGTCATTAAAATTTATTTTCATTATACCATTCTGATATTATGATTTATCATTACTCTATTCTTCATTGATATGACACCAATATCGACCTAGGCCGATAAAATTTATCATTACTCTATTCTTCATTGATATAACACCAATATCGGCCTAGATCGGTAAATGAATTAAATATTAAAGTATTTATGGTATAATGAAAAATACTGAACGACACACGGCCGATACGCAAATAACAGACGCGATTGATAGTAACAAACTTCAATCTTGTCTGATATTTGCTACATATCGGCCTTATGACGTTAATAACTATAATAGTAGTTACCTATATTATACACTATTGGTAAGGACGAATCTGGGAGGCCGATATAAATGCATCAGACGGAGATAACTTAAAGCATTTACAAGTTAAACAGACAACGCGGTATCCCCTACCTCCCACCTTCCATTCTTTACAACACGCAGTCGAAGGGGACAACGGAATCGGCCAAATGTGTCGTCCGGCCGCGATGTCGCGCCCAACAAAGTTATTCATCAATAAGCCTTCCTCCTGCGAAGTACAAACTGTTATTTTTAAAATACAAGTTTTTATTTCGTTTTTAGGTTTAAGGCTAATAAATAACATCAACTCTTAAACCGCTGTTGTATTGTCAAATGCAACAGCGATAAACATGATAAAAGAATGAAAACATCGTAAAAATATCTCACGGCCGTAAGCTGAACCGATGGCTGTCGTCGCACACATCCCCTCTTTAGTAGGAGTGTAGGAATGGTTAGGCGTCTCTTGTTAACTGAAGGCTTTGCCTCTATATACCTTCTCTCTTAGTTGCATTACAGATTTCGCACTCCTAAATTAATACTTGCCAATAGTGTATATAGTACAAGTGAAAAAAGTAAGAATTTCGCCCACGCGTGTGGCTTTTGCACACGAGGCGCAAGCTGATCGCCATTATTTTTATTATTTTTATTTCAATATGCCATAGCTGTAAAAAAAATGTAAAAATATACAGGGTGTTCCATTTAAAAAAACAAAGTTAGTATCATTTCCAGTGAAACCGGAAGCGACAGAAAATGATAAATCGGTTAAAATAACCGTTATTTGACATGCCCAAGTTTGAAATTCATATCTCATAAAACCAAGAAGATATAGGAGCGAGCGTCATTTCGTGGTCACCCGGTATTGTGTCACAAGGGCAGAAAATGAGCATTATTATAGTACCCCGCGGATATTAGCAATTTTAAGTAATTCATTTGCAGATTACGATTCGGCCATGCTTGTTTTCCAAAACACTTGCATAGAATCCAACGACTATAGACGAGAAGGATAGCTCAGTTCGACAGATCTCTTACCCAAGGTCGAAAGCCGTGACGTCACCATCAGTACACTTTCAGACGCACTTCATTTAAAATGTATGGCGATGCATCGTCTTTTTTAAAATTACGCTGTTTTAAATCATTTTTTATTTTTAGAATAAAAGGTATCTTTTAGACCTTTAAAATGGGCATTCATCCAAGAAGAAAATTAAACAATTATCCGAAGTATGTATGAGTAATAAATTATTAGAATTTTAGTTTTAATCAGACGACTATTTCTAATAGCCGTTTTATTATAATATATTATTAAATGAAACATATAATTTGAGAAATTTGGTCTGTATAAGTCCAAATTTATATTTTTTGTTATATTAAAGTGCTAAAAGTATAAAAAATTGTTTATTGCTTCAAAATATTCATATTATTAAAAACAAGTAGAATATGCGTAATAGCGATTTCAAATATTTTTTATTTATAATTATGATAATATTAACACAATGATATTTATTAATATTAAGAAATTTTTTTTACAATAATTCTCTTTCTTTGCTTGATATGCAAATGACTTTATTTAGGCTTTATACAAGCATAATAACAAAAACCATACCATCCAAATTGATATACTCACATTGATGTTTCATCTCTAAACATACAATTATTATTGTTTATTGGACCTTCTTTAATGCATGATAAAAATTTTGGATAAAAAATTACAAAATTCAAAACGTCTAAAAATAAATTCAAAAAAATTTTTTTATAAAGAAAATAAAAAGGAATAATTATAGGTATGTAATAAATAATATAACGTAGTTATTATAAAAAGTATTTATTGTTATAGTTCATGCAAAAAGGTTTTACTTTCTTCCACAATGGATATTTAAAGCAAAAAAAACTATTTATTTAACTGATATTAAAGTTTAGTGTATGTACTGATGTTTAAACAAACAAATTTTTTATTGAAACAATCGAAAATTATATTTACATTACCGAAAAATTTCTTGAGGATTATTCTATTACTTTTACACGAGGTAATAGCACAAATCTGCCCGCAGTGCAATCTAAAACGAGAAAATATTCTAAAATGTTTTTTCCTGTGTTTTATTGAATAAACTTACCAAAACACGTCCGAAAAACAGATTAGAATACAAAAATGTTCAAATACTAATCACAAATCGGGACTTTGTAAACACGAACAAAAAAACACACAAAATAAAGTTTGTTACAAAATCTTGATTTTATAATATTCCTGAATGTTCATTATCACTCTACAACGTTTGAAAATTAAAAAATAGTCACTGAAAACTGAAGAAAAAACACATCAAAGTACAACGCAAAATGGGCATACACACGATGAGACATGCCGTCGCACCTACCTGAACATTTTGAGGCTCGCGAGTAAGTGCTAACGTGTGTATGCCGAACTGACGGCGCGTTCTAGGCCTGTGGCGCGATGTGAAGCATTCTGGCTATGCTTGATTTTTCGAGGAGCGAACAGGCAGGTTTCAACGTGTGTAGGCTTCTCGCGTGCCAAGCCTTCATTTTCTATCAGTAAATATCGAGATATTTTTTGAAATCATTAATTATTATTGTTTTATGTTTAATAAAATAATAAAGTAATCTTATTAAAAATGACTACGAGGGAACAAACAATTTTAACAGAATTTTAGCTCTTTTTTTTGTGACACGTTTTTCTATAATCACACAAGCAATTGCAGTGCTAATTAAACATAAATCCTTCATATTTAATGACATTTTGAAATGTTATATTAAATAAATATAAAGCGTGATCCGTACTAATCTTTAAATAAAAATGAAGTGATGAACCTCAGTTTACACTGAACGTGTGTACTCAAATGACTGTATCACACTTGCTCGCAGACTTGCCTCTTCAGGTAGGTGCGACGGCATGCCTCATCGTGTGTATGCCCATAAACACACAGGCTTTAATTGACGACAGCCAATACTGTACGGATAGCTACGTCACTACCGTTCAATGCCGGTCCGCCAACAGGTTAACGTTGCTCTTATGGAACTGAGCTATCCTTCTTGTCTATCGTTCTTGCATAGAATCGGGGTATTTGAGTCAGATTCCTGCAGTACATGCGGTACGTTAGGCGATCTGGATCACATATTTTTTAATTGTCAGAATCATGCAAGAGCTACAGAAGATCTATTAAAAAACCTAATCGAGTTTAAAGCTGCTCTCCCTACTAATGTAATACACTTACTAGCTCTTAAAAATATTGACATATATCGCGTACTAGTGAATTTTTTAAATACAGTAAACCTACTATTATAAACAATTCTGTTCATAATTAAGTTAGAGTCGTAATCCTTATTCGTTTTTTTCCTTTGTAATATATCCCCCTTACCGTGGCCCCTCATTCTGATGTTAGATATGAAAAAATCCCTGATAGGCCCCTGGGAGAGAAGAGTGTGTCCTTGTCGATATTCCTTCGTTTCTGAATAGAATTGGATTATTCTTTGTGTTAGGTTGTTAGGTTAGGTAATTGAAAATATTAAAAAAAAAAAAAATGTAATTGGCTAATGGACAAAGCTCCAATGCCATAAAAAAAAAAAAAGTAATTCATTTCTTCAGACTTTTTCGATTATTAATTTGAACCCGATGTCAAATTTTAAAATGACAGTGTATGACAGCTACTTGGATTTTTAATTCGTTGCCATGGATACATTATTTCATTTTTGTACTAGGAAAAAAAATGGGAAATATTTTTACTTTCTATTTAGTACAATAATAGGCTATTTCTACATGACGTGTTGCGTTATATGTATAATGTAAGTATTTGTTATACGCTTAACAAAAAAAATATATAATTTTGTAAAAACTACTTTGGTGTATGCATGGAGTGGAAATCAACTTAGACGACAGGTTGTGTTGCTATAATTCATGTAAATATAAACATTTGTAGTTAGGACGAGTTGCTTTACTCACCGGTGGATCCATCAGATATGTTTTATCTCGTTTTATTTCCGAGGTTAGAACGAGATAAAACACATCTGGTGGATCAACCGGTGAATAAAGCAACTCGCCCTTAGGCCGGAGATAGACTAGCGTTCAGGTCGCCGCGACCAGGTCGCACTAGTGTATTGTATTGTTTCATATGAGAGCGGTCAGACTAGCGACCTGGTCGCAGCGACACTAAAACGCTCCCTATGTTAGTTTACGACAGCCGTCATACAAGCGTCGCCGCGTATCGCAGTCTCTATATGCAGTGCTCGAGACGTCTGACTGACCCACGTAACCGCGTTTGCTACGCTATCTTGACACCCAGCGGCGACAAGTCACACATGCAACTTAGGCCGGGGAGCATATTCCTAAATAACCGTAAATTCATCCATTCGGCCGCAGCCGAAAGGAGAATGCACAACATACTATCCATCCTCAGCTGATTCTTAAACGTCGGTTATATAGACAAGAAGTGCACAATTAAAAATTCACTTTGTTATGTTATAACCCATGCATATATTAATTTATTGTTGTAATTTAAATAAACTACGTATTACTAAACAACTTAATTTTCTTCATTAACGACATTAACTACTAATAAAAATAAAAGCACTATCTCTTTTGTTTTGGGGTTCGGTAAAGTTTAAGTACGGCCGATTTTTGATATTTTCTAGAAAGCAGTAGCAGTAGGTAAAAGGCTTATAGAACAGTAAAAAAATCATTGGATGAACCATATACAGGGGTGAAAAAAATTAAAAGGTAATTATTTGCAAAGCTAGAAGATGCTTAAAATTCGCTGAAATTTTGGCTACCCCCTAAATTGGGTCTTGGAACACGAATATTTTTTTTCTTCGGAGACGTATGGTTTTTCAAAAAAAAAAAATTTTTACTTCCATTTCTATCACTTTATACACTTTAAATACGACTTTTTACACAAATTATAAATCCGCGTAAAGACGTTGTAATTTAATCATTTTAATATATCATGATATAACATAACCATATTGGCACACCTAACCTAACCTCACGAAATCCGTATGAAGACGTTGTAATTTAATCATTTTAATATATCATTTTATAATATATGTTGGCACACCTAACCTGACCTCACGAAATCCGTATAAAGACGTTGTAATTTAATAATTTTATAAATTATATAACAAACTATGTTGGCACAATAAAACTAACACGAAATCTACTCGTTCTATATTTAAATGTAGTTTAGAACTTTATCAATGTAAGTGAATGCATTAATTATACCACATTCTAAAGTACACCTATATTTTTAACGAAAAAAAAAATAAAATGTCTTTACCGATGATACGTCTGGTCACTCGTGATGTGAAAGTAATATAAAACTGGGCTTGAATTATAGAAAAATTATGCTCTTTAATATTAAAAATGCGTAAAAAACACTGCAAATCAAATCAACAGGTACTTGCCACGAAGAAAAGAATATTAAATTGAGATTTTTTTGATCCGCAAAACTTCGATTAACAGAAAACTACCTCGTATCCTATCGAACCCCCTTAATACTGTGTTATACCTTAAATTTGTTAAAACACACAGACACACAAAATAGATTAATATTTACCTCAGCTTCTTCCTTTGTATAAATTTTCAATTTATACGATTTTTCGGTTAATTTGATATATTCTACACGTTTTTGGTAAATGTATTTTTAATTTATTATATTATAGCTAATTATTTAATAAATATATCTACAAACTATGACTTATCATCTACTGTCAGAATAAAATAACTGACATACCATAAAAAAGCGTCGATTGGTGGATTAGTTGCAAATTTGATTGACTTAAACAACCGACTTTTCGGAACGCGAAAGTGACCCAAAAGTATGTTGTTTAGCACTCACCGTTCGGCCCAGTTCGATTGCGGTCCAACAGACGGATTGACGGTTATTTAGCAGCAGACTGGCGTTCAGGGGCCGTATTTTCGAGCTCAATCGATATTTGTCGCATGCGGAATACTAGGCACCCGAATCGTTTAAAAAATTTCACTTGTAGCTGTGGGGTGGAATTTTCGAACACCATCCGAGATTTGGTTTTCGCACACGTGAAAATGTCGTATGGCAAATGTGACAACGCTGTATTGTGCAACCAAATGGACTTGAAACCCCTAGAAAACACTAATGTCACTAATCAGCTGTTATATATAATTCGGCGATATTTTGAGGTTATGAAATTGCTTGTTATTATTGAATGCTAGATTTTGGTTTGATTGAATTATAAGACTGGATCACACTCGGGATCACAGAATAATTCTGTGACTGAATAATGAATATTACAATGCACCAGCAATCAGCGGATAAGCGGGTGGGATATATTAGTGCAGACCAGAAAAAAGAAATGGTGGATTTTCTTGAGGCTCACCCGGAATTGAAAAGTGGTAAATTTACCTCAAATTTCACATTCAAACAGGGCCAAGCCCTCTGGGCACAATTATCCCTGAAACTAAATGCCCTCCCAGGAGCACAAAAAGAATGGAAACAGTGGCGTAAAGTAAGTCCATAGAATTGTTTTTTTTTGTATACCATAACGGCAATACACAATATGCTTTTCTACAGGGTGTAACGTAATGGAATGTCATAAATGAAGGAGCGTATGCCTTGCCCAAATTTAAACATTTTTGTCATTAGAGTCGTCGTTTCCAAGATACAGAAAGGTTAAAAAAATATTTCTTTAAATGTTTTGAATAAATAAAGAAATTACAACGGAATTTTGTGTGTACAATGTACAACACATAAGGAAAATGGCATTCAATGTAAAAAATTAAGACCAAACTTTAACCAGTGACATTCCATGGGGTATGCCGGTTCTTTTAAATTTGGACAAAATACCCTCTTTTATTTATGACAATCTATTATGTTACACCCTACATAAGGATATACATTACCTACCTATATTTTCAGACATGGCAGGATCTCAAAGGGGGTGCAAAAAAAAAAAATTCTGCAATTAAAAGGCACCAGCAGGGAACCGGAGGCGGGCCACCTATTCTCAATTCATTAACTGACGTGGAATTAAAAATAGTGGACCTTATTGGAACTGTTCCCACTGAAGGCGATCCTGATGTGATTGAGTCACACGCTCCATTTGACATGACTGTAGGCAATGAGTACAAAGTACTAATAGATTTTGCTGGAAATGATAGCATGAACGTAGATCATGATTATCTGTCTGCAAATCTGGATAATAATAACAATAAAGCTCATATGGATACTATTATGGAGACGTCAGGTACCATCACGATGGCAAATCTAGCAACACCAAAGGAAAATGGTATTATTGTGGAAACACCAAATACCAGCAAGATGGCAAATTCAGTTTCGTCAAAGAAAAAGAAAAATGTGGTAAGAGTACAACGGTTAAATGAAACTATAAAAGTGACAGAAACATTGGCAAATTTGACTAAAGAAAAAGTTGCTATAAAAGCTGCATATTATCAAGAGAAGATCGAATTATACAAGAGAGACGTCATAGCCAAAGAAAAAATTGCCAGTGCCCTGGAAATTATTGCAAATCGTTTACCATAGTTTACCATTTCAAGTTAATATAGTTATCTGTTTCGTTTGTGTTCCCATTTAAAGTTAAGATATCCATTTCGTAGTTTTTGTTCATTTAGGCAACCCAATATTCATTAAATTAATTTTTTGCTGATATATAAATATTGCACACCTAAATAAGAAAATAGCAAGGTATCCCACATTTTACGGCTTATTGATTACTGCAAATTTTAGATTATGTAGGTACTTTTGCTCGTGAGACGAATTTGCTTTTTTTTTAAATGTACGCCTGTAATATTTATTTATAAGCAAAAACATTTATTTGATGTATATTGAATTGCCTAATCGCTAGTGTAAAGATAAATATCTGCTTAGCTTAAGCTTAAACTTTTCAAGAATTTGTATCATAGAAGTTGTAATAAACATAATTTATAATAGCATGTAGTTTATTTATTCAGAAAAAGACTAATTATTAAAATGGTTGCGTACAAGTAATTGCTGCAACCTTCTACCAGCAAGTAATTCTGGATTAACTCTATTTCCTCTGGCTCGTTCCTCTACCTCTCCAATCGCAACGTCATAGATTCCATAATCAATATCAAGATTTCGGTCTTCCTCCTCATACCCAAAGTAAACTGGTGCTAGATTATTGTCAATGCACATATTATGTAACACAGTGCAGCTGTTAATAATGTGCGATGCTTTGGTCGGTGCATAATGAAGAACACGATGTTTTAATAAGCATCGGAAGCGTAACTTTAAGACGCCATTACATCTCTCAATTATTGATCTGGTGCTCTTCTGTCGCTCATTGTATGAAGCTTCTGGTGTGTTGGGTGGAGCATTTCCCAAGGGTGTTAACATCCAAGGTCTAAGGGCATACCCAGAATCACCTACAGGTATCAGATAATAGTTATTTATGCAACAAGTGCACAAAGTAGTAATTTTTTTCACGAATGGGCTAGAGGCAAAAATTTTTACTTACCTAAAAAATAGAAAGACCGATGGTCATTCATGTGTAAATTCTTAATATATTGGAAAGCATTGCTGTTATTCCATATATAACTGTCATGGGTGCTACCTGGGTATCTCGCACATACATTCATAATTTTTAAGTTTGTATCACAGATCTAAAAATTGGCTGTCAGACTACAGGGGACCCAAAGCTGCTGTTACTTACCAGTTGAACATTTATTGAATGGTATCCTTTTCTGTTTACATATGTATTTTCTGGATACAAAGCATCATTAATGTGAGGAGGAAAAATCGCAACGTGTGTGCAATCCACACACCCAATAACGCCGGGGAACTGATGTTTTTCATAAAAACTGGAAATTAACTACTTTTATAATAATTATCCGTAATTTAATAAATGTTCACGTTTACCTATCACGCATATGCCTTATTTCATCAATGTTTCTTGGAAGTCTAATGTACTGATTGAAAATATGAGGTCTATTTAATGCACCTGTGACTTCTTTAATGGATTTGCTTACAGACGCTTGGCTAATAGAATGATTTACATTTGCTCCTATATCTAATTGATAGCTACCGCTGGCAAAAAATCTTAAAGCAGTTAGTACCTAAAATGGTGTTATCATTATTCATATTATGGACTTTAACATTATTGTGCAAGATTTATCCATTACCTACCTTTCTTGATACAGTAAGATCTGACACTCTTGTAGGAGCCTCCATAAACGGTTCTACTAGGTCGACTAATCCTTCTGTCATTGGTTTTGTCAAACGATACAGTTTGATAAATTTGTCATCGCTTAAATCCTCAAATGGATTATCATAGGCATGGAATTGTCTTCCATGATCGTTTTCTGCCAAAATTTCTACCTGTTCCAAGGCGTCGATGGCAGCTAAATTTATTAAGTCATCTAACGCTGCCATTGTCCAAGGAACTAACTTTCACTAACAAAAATTTGTTCGAATAAGTCTACTTTAAACTCCCTAAATAATAAACAAACCACAGCAAACACCTAAACTTGAGACATTGAGGTTATGTTGTAAGGAATAAAACAAAACAAAACGATCCCTTTGCCTACATTCGTACACGAAATCGCTTTATCGTGTATTAAACCCCCATCCGTTGCATCTCGCCCGAAATCAGTCGCATGCGGAAGGTTCGCATACGAGTTCATAATGCTCGAAAATACGAAACGTATATTTTCATGCGACAATCTCACATTTTCGTACACGACATCGCCTCGGACAAGCTCGAAAATACGGCCCCAGGTCGCCGCGAGGTCGCATGTGCGACTTGTCGCCGGGGGGTGTCAAGCGGTAGCAAACGCGGTTACGTCGGTCAGTCAGACGTCTCGCATATAGAGACTGCGATACGCGGTGACCTGAACGCTTGTATGACGGCTGCCGTAAACTAACATAGGGAGCCTTCTAGAGCGTTTTAGCGTCGCTGTCGCCAAGGCCAAGAAACGCTCACATCGACGTTTCCAAATCTGTCGCTGCGATCAGGTCGCTAGTCTGCCCGCTCTCATAGGAAACAATGAAATACACTATGTAGTGCGACCAGGACGCCGCGACCTGGTAGCACTATAGTCTATTTTTAAACCAGGAGGACTCTTTCGAATTTGCCGCGCTAAATCATACACATGCGATTGGCTGCGCGTTCACCAGTTTTACACTAAGCCAAATCGTAAATTTTGACATACAATTATGTCAGTTGAATATTTCAAACAAATTTTGAAGTGTCTTCATTAATTATTTATGTTTATCATCACATTCTCGTTTGTAGAAATTTGGAAGCAAAAGGAAACAGTTCTTTACAGAACTAATTATATATTATTTATATTTATTATATCTGGAAGTTTTTCAATATGGATGTTGTGGCAAATTTAAGTTTAGTGCAAGTTTCACCACTAAAGAAACGCAAGCGATTAGATTTGGGTGCTTTAACATTATCTGAAAAGCAATGTGTAATAAATATGTATAAACAGATGTTGAGTGGAAAAACAAAGGACAAAACGTGTGAAATCGTATCTAAAATTATGAATGCAATGGGTGAGATATTACAATGTAAGATTTGTAAAGAACATACCTATTTTAAACACTTTTACTTTTAGGAATTGTAAGATCAACTGTATTCCGTACGATACGGGAATATAGAAAGACTGGAAATATACGCATGCCAAAAAAACTTGGAGGAAGACCAGGAATAATACCAGATTTAATGAAACAATAAAAAACTATTCGACAAATAATACATAGTTTCTTCTACAAAAATGAAATGCCTACCCTAAACAAAATTCTACATGAAATAATTAGTCGCCCAGATTTGCCGAGGTTTTCTCGATCCTCATTATATAAATTCATGAAGGAAATTAATTTCAAGTAAGTTACATTTACATTGTCGTATAATGTAGTTATGACTGGTATTCGTTTAATATTTACAATATGATTAACATATAATGTTTTTTTTTAAATAGTTTATTATAACTGAACGTTACTGCAGTTATGATACTAATCGTGAATTTAAAAAAATTGTGCTCATGAAAATTATTCAACATTTGTACCTATATATATATTTTCTTTTTGTAGATATGTAAGGCGTAACCGCAAAAGTGTATTAATAGAACGTCATGATATCATTATATGGAGACGAAATTATTTAAGATCTATTAAAGAATATAGAAAGAAAAATCGATCTACTTATTACCTTGATGAGACATGGGTAAACGAGGGTCATACAAAGGAAAAAATATGGGTAGATGAGAGCGTCAAAAATCGACGACAAGCATTTATTGAGGGTGTCTCTACAGGCCTAAAAAATCCATCTGGTAAAGGAAAACGTCTGATAATTGTTCATGTTGGATCTGAATTGGGTTTTGTTGATGGAGGATTGTTGGTTTTTAAAGGTACAAAAAGTACAGATTACCATGGGGAAATGAACGCAAAAGTATTCGAAGAATGGTTTCAAAAGGTATTACAACTATTACCTTATACCTACTGCTGTCATTGTAATGGACAATGTATCATACCACAGTCGCAAGATAGAAAAAATTCCAACAACATCGTCGAAAAAGAAAGATATGCAAGATTGGTTATCGTCAAAGAATATTTTAAATAGTGATTAGATTTATTAAGTTTCACTTATACATTACTTTAAGTTTATTAATAATTAATTTTATGTATAACATGTAAGGCTTGTTGTGTCTTGAGTGACAAAGTTACTTATTTAGTAATTATTTTTTATAGTGAGCATGTCATTTTGATATTATGTTAGCATTTATGTTTTTTAGGAATGTTTTCTGATATCTCTTGCAAGTTTCTTCTTGGTTCTTCTTGCAAGCAGTAAGCGAACCCTGTGATAATAAATAGTTGTGTATTTAATAAGGAAATTTTGTTTTACTTTCATTTACACACTTAATTTTTTATAGGCATATAATTTAAAAATAAAACGCACTTTATATCTCAAAGCTTCCTCAGTACATGGCAAAATTGGACGTGGAGGGAAAATTATATCATTGACAAATCAACTGAAAAATTTGTATTTTTTTTTAAATATTGGTTAATAAGTTTCGTATAACAAATCAAATTTCAAATATCTCAAACAATTTAGTTATAATTCATTAAGATTCATCCAGAATATAATACAATTATTTTTACGCAAATACATTCCATATTTTGAGGGATGAGACAGCAATTATTATTTTATAATATATTTTCAGCATCCGTTATTACACTATTAGTAAATTGTTTTATTTTTCGAAACATTTTTTGTATCGATTGTTGTATAAAATATTTTTGAATCTTTTTAACTGTATAGCTTGTAGCTTGTCTGTAATGTAGTATATTAAACTGCATACATCTATACTGCAGTCGTGTAAGGTTGGTTGCTTAGAACCCCTAACATATCTAGTGTAATTTTCTGGTAACTTTTATAGTGTAAATGGGGATTCTACATTTAGTCCTCCTGGTTTAAAAATAGACTATAGTGTATTGCATTGTTTCATATGAGAGCGGTCAGACTGGCGACCTGGTCGCAGCGACAGATTTGGAATACGTCGATGTGAGCGTTTCTTGGCCGTGACGACAGCGACTGCTAAAACGCTCTAGAACGTTCGCTGTGTTAGTTTACGGCAGCCGTCATACAAGCGTTCAGATCGCCGCGTATCGCAGTCTCTATGCAGTGCTCGAGACGTCTGACTGACCGACGTAACCGCGTTTGCTACGTCAACTTGACACCCCCCTCGACAAGTCGCACATGCGATCCGAACGCGGCGTCCTGGTCGCGGCGACCTGAACGCCAGTCTGTCCCCGGCCTTACTTGTCAAGCATGATACAAACAACGAAACATAAGATTGCGCGCATGTAGTTGCGTCACCGCGAGTGTGACAGCCGTTGCCTGTCATCAGGGTTGGGACTACATTGCCTGCATTGCCAATTTTATTTATTTTATACTACATTTACTACAAATTATTTTTTCTTATTAAGGTAAGTTCATGCACTCGCGATTTGCGATATGCGATTTTATAACGAAAAATAATGTTCGTTCATGCACAATCGCGAAAACTAGTTACTTTTGAATTTCAAACATACTTGTCTTGTCAGACTTGCTGTTGTTGCTGTTAACCAAAAAATTATACATACAACAAAAAACGAAAAAACTACTTGATAACAAGTAAATACCATGATTAGTGCTTATGTGTTGAATCTTTTACAACGTAGAAGAATAATTATAACTTAGTATTTAATCAGAAAAAAAAATGCAGAAATATTGTACAGTGAGAGAAATTTTTATTAAAATAAAAGATCAGGGCTTAAATGCAAAAAAATATAGTTCATCGGTATCTCTATGAAGAAAAGCCCAAGCGCAGTTTAAAAACATTTCGCGATAATCACGAAAAATAGAAACAATTTCAATTTTCCCGCCCCCCAAATTTAAATTTTGCGATTCTCGCTATAAATTGAATTACAAATAGTTGTGTCTAACATTTTTGAAACTAGCCAATCAAATTAAATCCTGAAAATCGCAAATCGCGAGTGCATGAACTTACCTTTAGTCATTATAAGTATTTATTGCTTTAAATTTAAATTATACCTTCAAACTGTAATCAATGAAGGAAACTGATTTGATGAGGATGCGATATGCGATACAGGTTAAGCAATAATAAATTATGTTGTCATCGTCAATCGTCATCATCAATATTCGTCAATCGTCATTTTAAATACACTACACGCAAACTCACGCTTTTAAAAGTAAAAAGTTAGGTTATAGTATTGTGTTTATCATCTATCTCCATCTGACACTTTCAGTCACGTGACCAACCAAAAGACCAATCACGTAATTTACTACATTTACTACACAATAATTCAGTACATACTGCATTTACTACGTAGTAAATAATATAGAAAATGTAGCAAACACAATGTTTGCGTCACTTTCCCATCCCTGCCTGTCATCTTTCATCCTGCGCGTGTGAATTTCGTGGTGTTATCGAAGTTTCTGTTCATGTGGTGTATTTACTTTTATAAATAATTCTTAAAAATGATGTATGCTGTTTTTGGCTGTGGAGTGGACAATCAGGCAAAAAATTTTGACAAAATTATTAGGTTGTTTACTTTTCCTAAAGGCAAAAAAATGTGTAGTAAATGGATACGTTTGTGCACCCGAGAGTACAAATTTAATGTAACTTCCGCGCGTATTTATTCAAAACATTTTGACAAAAATGATTATGTGCGTAATTTACAACATGAACTACTCGAAAATGAGACATTTACAAATTTCAAAAAAGGAGCAAAATTTATGACCCAAATGCAGGCACTTGAATCAATATTTCAATCTGCCAATTCAGATACTTTATTAATCACAAAACACTATTTACAACTACTTAGCAGCAGATCTTCTGTATCTTGTTCTGTAGACTGCAAAAAGCTGATTTTTCGATCAAGAATGTACTTCAGAATAAAAGCACTCATTTATGTATTTATGACCGACGGAAGACAGTTCGAACATTTGTTGTGCATTTGGCGTGAGTCGGGTTCTTTTCTCCTTTTTTGTGTGCTTACATAAGCGATTATAACATAGACGGCCTTGTTTTTATTAGAACAAAGAAGCTGTATGGAATAATTTCATATCGGGCTTTTTGTTCGAAGGTGTACAGACGAGTCAGTTGTAGACCATTTGCTCAATTACGCTGACGTGTCCTAGTACTCCTAGTGCAGTTATAACGAAGTAGTGTTTATAGTGAACCTCGAAGCCAGTGGGTGTATTAAGGAACAGTTGGTGATAGAAGGAGTGCGCTGTTCATAGCGGATGATAATAACCAATAGTTCTGAGATTCTATTTACTAGCAGTAAGTGAGTTTTATTAATGTGGCTGATGCGTTTTGCTTATTGTTCTCGAATTATGAGTTGCTTTTAATTTGCAACTGCTTATACGTTTTATTTATAGCTTGCTACTGGAAACGTTGTCGACAGGTTTCCTCCCTTAACAGTCCTCAGTTAACTAGTGTAACTACTGTGTTTGTATATTTTCTAAATGTGTATGTTATTTTGATGTATTGTTTATTTATTGTTTTGTGCTGAGAGCTATCTATAATCACTGACTGCTCGCCGGTTTATTTATTTATTTTGTGTTGAGAGCTTTAGCCACTGGCTGCTCGCCGGTTTATTTATTTGTTTTGTGCTGAGAGCTATATAGTCACTGACTGCTCGCCGGTTTATTTATTTGTTTGTGCTGAGAGCTGTAGTCACTGACTGCTCACAGGTTTATTTATTTGTTTTGTGCTGAGAGCTATAGTCACTGACTTCTCGCCTGTTTATTTATTGTTTTGTGCTGAGAGCTATATAGTCACTGACTGCTCGCCGGTTTATTTATTGTTTTGTGCTGAGAGTTATAGTCACTGACTGCTCGCCGGTTTATTTATTTGTTTTATGCTGAGAGCTATCTGGCTGCTCACCGGTTTATTTATTTGTTTTGTGCTGAGAGCTATAGCAACTGCCTGCTCGCCGGTTTATTTATTTATCTTGTGCTGAGAGTGGAGCCTATGGCAGCTCGCCTGTTTATTTTTTTAGATGTGGCCTAGCCCCCTGAATTTGAGGGTGTTGAGAGCGAGATAACCTCACCAAGTGGGTTTGACCTCTAGCCGCCGGTTTTCATCCAGTTTGATTAGGCTATATATGTGTATATATGTATATAGATGCATATATGCGTGTGTATTGATAACCTAAGTGAATATACTAATTTGTACTGCTTTTGCAGAATGTCCAGTCCATGGTTAGCCAGTGAGGATTCACATATTTTGGTTTTCAATCTCCGTTTCCCGCGCGCCTACCGGAAGTTTGTCTGCCAGCGAAATTGGGGTATGTGAAGGACATATACTAACTGCCTATGCGGAAATATCGGTAATAATTCGATTTAAAAAATGCGACCATACCAAAAAGTTCCAGAGAGAAAAAATTCATGTATTTATATGGTTTCTTCGATTTACCGGCCGTCAGACTGGAACCCTTCATGTCGATTTTGCACGCCATTTCCTATACTATAAAACCGATACCTATAGCAAAACTAGCAAAAGAATGGGTTGCAGCATGTGGAAGTGAAGAAAAAACTAATAAAAGTGGTAAGTTACCTGAAATTAAAGATAGGTCCTCCGATTAACCCCAAATGGCATAAGTATGAAAAGACATGTGTAATAATATAAGATATTGCAGGCAAGTGCGAATGTGACGCCACATTGTGCGATCCTGCGCATCAGCATACCGTATTGTATTGTGTATACTGTGTTGGGAAGGTGCTAAATTATACATTTACTACATTGCCAATTTCATTCATTTTATACTACAAATAATTTTTTTCTTGTTAGTCATTGTATTTTTAATACTTACTTACTGCTTTAAATTTAAATTATAAACAATATCCCTTCAATGCAAACTGCATTCAAAGAAAAGGAAACTGATTTGATGAGGACGAGATATGAGATATGATGTAAAGGTTAAGCAATAATAAATTATGTCATCGACAATCGTCATTTTAAAATATTCTACACACAAACCCACGCTTTTTGGAGTAAAAAGTTAGGTTATATACTTTGTCTGTCCAAAAGATAGAAATACACTCACACACCGCCCCAAGAATGTCCGCTAAATTTGAATGGAATTTCTCTATTGGTCGTATTTATAGAACCCAAATTACAATGCAACTTCTAGATTTGACTGAAAGGCCGCCTCTACAAGAACTTGCGTCACACATTAAACTTTTACGTATTTTGCAACAGACCAATCAGCAATCAGCTTATGTTATGGATTGTCGCGAAACGCATTAAACGTACGAAAAACGCGAATAAATGGGGAGCCGGCCTGCACTGTCAACCGTCATGCTCATGCACAGGTTATGAAAAATCTAAATAAGATGGCTGAAGGGGGTGCAATTTCTCCACCGAGAAAGCGAAAAGCAAGACATTTTTCAGTGGAGAATAAGGAAAACGTGCTGAATATCTTCAAGGCCTACGATAGGGAGAATCCGGAGAAGCCAAAAATGGAATGCGTGAAGTTCACTGCAACGGCAGCAGGTGTGAGTGTTGCAAGTGTTAATATTCTTCATGAAAACAATGAAACACACCAACTCCAACCACCAAAAATGTACCACCGAAAGAATCATACGATATTAATAAATAAATATGTACAGTGGTGGAAACCGAAAAGTAAACGACTCAGATTTGGCTATTTTTGAGTAGTGTACAATTGTACATTGTGGTCATTATTGGAGTTTATCCAGTAGAGTAACCTATATGAAACTGTTACAGTAAATCACAAACTTAACTTTTTTGCCTGAAATAACCACATACGTTCTCTTAAGTATGTGGAAATTACTCGCAAAAGCACCTAACCTAAAAACGAATACAAACGTAAACAAACCAGCAATCGCGGCAGGAAATAAACAAAGTATCGGAGTTTGCGCAGCGCGGACGTAATAAAGAAACGTCGTTTAAATTTTCGCGGGAATAAGTATTAATTTTAAAAGTCCAAAATTGCAAATATATAATAGAAATTTTAATGGGAATAAACATTATAAAAATGTAGTATCGCTGCAGTATACAATGTACGTAACACGTATAATAAACAAGTTTTGTTGAAGCTATCACAGCTTTCAGTAATGCCATCGTGTAAAACTGACTATTGCGTGCACCGTTCTGCGCAGCCATTAAATTAATGGGGCGGAGTCGACTTCTATGTTTTGAACAGATCGAGTATAGTATTGTGTTTGTCATCTCATCTCTCATATCTGACATTCCAACCTCATTTACACTCACGTGACCAACCAAAAGACCAATCACGTAATTTACTACATTTACTACACAATAATTCACTACATACTGCATTTACACTGTAGTAAATGTAGAAAATGTACATCCCTGACTGTGATGTCCTTTTTCTTTAGAGCTGGTTACGTAATTTTAACGTGCCTCGATATAGACTATCGGCAGAAAGGCAGAGCTTACCTATTTGTAACTACAGCGTCAATAACTTTTGTGCAATACCTGTCAACGTAACTATATGCGAAATCTTTGTTTTTATTTGTTATATTAATATAATCATTTTGGAAGTTTTTAAGTTCATGAAAATTAAGCTTTGAGTCACTCAAAAAAAGTTTACCCGAGTAAAAAATCGACCTCGTGTGTATTACAGAAGATTGGGTTAAGTGTAAGAATAGTATTTTGTACTAAACTTCGCCCATCAATAAAGACGTTTATTATTATTATTATTATTATTTAATATATGATTATGAAATTGGACAGTACGCATAGAGCTCTATGTGCTGACTGTTACCATTTGAGACCATAAATTGGTCCATGGTGCACGAAAACACAAATTGAGTACTGTATGCTGTTACTTTCTAACAGTTCATAGTTATTGTTTCTGAACCTATTCACACGGATCCATTAAGCTACGCTACGATGAGGAGGAGCAATAACTCCGAAACACGTGTCCGTAGCTGCATCTTGTTTCACTTTCGGGGTCTGCGGCACTATTCATTTTTCTTATGCTTTTTTTAATTTCAAACGAAAAAAAGAACAGCGGTCTATACGTTGTTAGGTGATAACACCGTTTAAAAATATAAGTTGTACAGTGGCAGTCATTTAGAAATTCAGTAATTTTTATAGGATGACCCCACACTCCACACATTTGTCTTACATAAAGGGCTGGTAAACGTTTACATCAATTAAAATTTTGCGTAAAGACATTATATACGTATAAACCAAATATCGACAACCTAAAAACCACGCATGATTTTTCCTCGGATTTTTCAAATTGCAGGAAAAATGGCTAAATTAACTTGAAGTATACTGCTTAAAATTTGTATACACTAATTATTGAGGAACCTTATTTTCAAGTCAAATACATTTTTCAATAAAACATTTTGCAAATCAAGTCCTGTTTTACATATTGAGACAGATTAATTTTATGAATGATTTTAATGTTTATAACTGTCAAGTAGATTGTGTGAAGTAGGTGTAAATTTGATTTTTGTTCGTGTTGAATAATTGGTCCTGTCGTTCATAAATACCTTCTCCAACAAATTAACGCACCATCATAAAATAACCAAAAGTTTGAAGTTAATTTTTGTCTAGACCTCTTGTCCGATTTTGATGATTTTTTTTTGTATGATAGGAATTCATGAATGTGAATGTAATTTTATTTTTTCAGATATTTTTTTTTATTGATTACAGGGTGTAACAATTGAGACATGTTTTTTCCATGAAATTTGTAACGCCCTGTGAAGTTCAACAGTTACATCAGCAAGTTAGAATTCATATCGTGCTCTAGACTTATCCTTTCTTAACATTCTCTTTTTTTATTCACTGTATTATCTTTATTAGTACCAGAGAAACACAGTTTTATAGCATAACATGTTTTTATTGATTTAAATTTGAAAAATCTAAAGTAAGTAGCTTGCTTTGGAAAACACAAGAAACGTGTAGGCTAATGTGGTGATAACCGTGTGTATTTTCAATATTTTTATCAATATGGAACGTGAAATACGAAATCTTACTGGTGAAAAATGTGCTCAAGCATTAATATTGGTTGAAGTAGGTTGGAGTTATCGAAGAATTGGGCAACGATCTAATGTGGCTCATACAACTAGTCGTCATTAATAGAAGCCTTACAGCTGAGTGGTACATATTAGACGACCACGTGGTTTCATATGCGCCATAAAGGGCAAGGACTTATGTTAATGCAGAATAATGCCAGACCTCATGTTTCTCGAGTTGTGCAATATTATCTGGAAGAAGTCGGAATTAACACAATGGAATGGCCAGCCAGAAGCCCGGACTTAAATCCACTGGAAAACCTCTGGGATAAACTTGGTAGAAAATTGAACGTAATTAATTAGACACCTCGATAGATGTTGGGCGAAAATTGGGTTAAATTTGAGAAGAATTGAACCAAAATGAAATATGGTCGCTTATTTTAAGTAGGTATGAATCGGCGTTGCCAAGAAGTTATTCGAGGCAGAGACGGAAATACTCGCTATTGATATTCTTTTTTGCATTTTGTTCATTTTCATTTAATTTTTTTTTTTGATATTACCTTAAAGTAAAAACATGTTACGCTATAAAATTGTGTTTCTCTGGTACCAATATAAGATAATAAAGTAAATCAAAAAAGAGAATGTTAAGAAAAGATAAGGTTACAGTACGATATGAATTCTAAGTTGCTGGTGTAACTGTTGAACTTCACAGGGCGTTACAAATTTCATGAAAAAAACACGTCTCAATTGTTACACCCTGATCAATAAAAAAAAAATTTTCGAAAAAAATAGAATCACATTCAATTCTTGAATAAAGAGCCTATCATACAAAAGAAGTATCATCGAAATCGGACAAGAGGTCTAGACAAAAATTAACTTCAAACTATAGGTTATTTTATGGTGGTGCGTTAATTTCTTGGAGAAGTGTAGTTACCGAAACGTCCATCCGTCGTTCCGTTGGTCTATTTGTTGACCTTAGGCCTGCAGCGTGTCTTAGTAACCCATGGGTTAAAATAGACAATATCATATGTTTTTACACACATTTTTATTTTGAATAACTGGAGAACGGATAGTTTAAAGATATACTTAGTATACATTTTTGAAATCAGGAAATTATAAGGATTTCGAAAATATAATAATATATATAAAAAATTTTCCAAGTTTATAAAATTTCGCCATTTTGTGATTGTCACTTGTTTGTTTTATTGGCAGATTATTAAATTCTGGAAAAATACTGTAACTTTTGTATATAAAATTTTTCTGCATTTCTTTTTTTTTTCAAATAGGGGTTAGTCAAGGAAAAACCCTGTACCTGATACATTGCGATACTGGACTATTTGTGTAAAGAAATAAATTGTTTTTATTTATACTGTGAGCTTTCTATATTTACTACTCACACATGAAACCTGGATAACATTCTCAAAATCAGTTACCCGCTAGCAAAAGACTTTGTAGTAAATAGTTCACTTTGATTTTAGTGAACATTTGGTACCTACAATCAATTCATTAGGCCATTTAAACTATTTCACTTCTAAATTACATATCTCTACATAGAAATAGATTTGTATAAATGATTTTATGTAGAGATAAATAAATGATGGAATCTATTTTTCATTTAAAAGAAGCATAAAAAATTATTTCAACTTTTCAAAATAGTACGTACCACAATAAGACCTTCTTTATAACCTTTCAATATTCTTAGTTTTAACTGCATTAGGCCGGATGGTTTGTTGTCTGTATTTTTCATAGAGGTATATGTATCTAATACTTCCACGTAAACAGCTTTATATATCTGTTTTCGATAGCCTGTTATTCCAATAATATTTAAATCTGGAATCTGACAGTTTAATTCAAATTTATTAATTCCATGTTGTTTTGGAAAAAGTTTTAAATTATCCATAACCTTCTGCAGTATTGGACGTTTCTCTAGTTGAAACTTTATATCATATTTTGTACTTCGTTGTGGATGAATACTGATTTTCCTGTACAATTTACGGTCTTCAGAATAAATGCAGGATAACAGTAAATTCAGTCTATTATGTGCTGGAGATTTTGAGGCTAAAATAATGATAAAAAAAGAAATGTAATAGTAATAGAATGCAGATGATACAGTTATGGAGTTTCTTAATATATAACTTCTCTAAAAGTTTAAAAGGTGATATTCTATAACTCTTTTAATAATGTTATCAAATGAAACATTCGAAAAGAAAAAATAGGTAAAACTATAATCTTAAAACTACATTTGGAGTTATCTTCAAGGCTACTGTACAGGGTTTTCGTTTATATTTTGACACCCACCTACAGCTTTAGCTTTAATCTTTAAAGATAGAAAAAAACAAATATGTACAACTCACAATTATTTAAATGGAACATCTACATGTACATTATTGACTTACAAAAAAGATCTTTTTTTCCTGATTTAAAAAATATATCACATGTAGGATTTGGATCAGCCGTTTTTGACATATACATATAAGTCCAAACAATTTTAAATTAAAAAGATCTAGATTGCCATGACAAATATTTTTGTTAGATTTGATAGAATAAAATGCGTTTAAAATGTCTAATTTATTAATAGACGTTTTGAATTTTGTAATTTTTAATCCAATTTTTATCATGTAATAATTGTATGTTTAGAGATGAAACATCAATATAAGCATATCAATTATTAATAGTATTAATTATATAACTTATACAAATATAAATAATAGGGCTTTTAATATCGATAAATTTGAACATTTTAATTTGATTAACTTTGGAGAACTTCGAAAAATTGTAAAATCATTAAACAACAAAAGCTATGAAGTGTTAAGTAGTAAATTAATAAAAGAAACATTTGAAGTTATTTGTCATGTCTGGTTACAAACAAGCACAGTGACTCCAAAAAAATACAATACTAAAATCTCGGCCTTGACGGTTGCGACTCTTTATATGATTTATTTACTCAATGCTTTAACACAGTTAAACTAAACAGTAAGGCGCTAAGCACTAAGCCGATAGGAAAATCCTATGCACTTATGTATATGTGCAATATGGCTCAGAATAGCGCCATATAAATAGTGGGGTGACTATCAAGTGTGCCCGCGATCGGCGCGATCACCTTATCACCGATGTAGAGAGATATTAGTTTTTATTATTTTGTGAAAATTACTTTTATTTATTTTGGTCATCTGTAGACCACCATAATAAATTTCAATAAATTAATGAACGATTTAATGTCAGTGCGTATTCGTAAATTCCTTATTTGAAGAAAGATCAACTACACCCCACAGAGCTCAATAAATGACTAAATCGAAACGAAACAAGAGGGCCACGCCACGCGGCCAAAGATCATGTAGTGGGCATGCCCCCACTATTTAATTATAACCGCGCTATTCTGAACCTTATGCACATGTACAGGGGTATTCACGAGAGATTTTACCCCCCTTAACTTTATTATTTTTTATCCTAGTAAAAAATGGTTAAGACAAAAGTTTCAGGAAATTTTCTTATCATCTTAATGCACCTATCGCAGAAACAAATGAAAATCGTATTTCGGAGATATGATACTGACCAAACTTATGGTTTTTTAATGGAACACCTTGTATATTTTTAGATTTTTGAAATCAACGTTTCGTCCTGCCGTTATAAGAACAAGCCAGGGGCGTTGCAACGGCTGCGCTAGCTTTGGCGATACCATGCTTCTACAAAGTAAGTAGTAACGTGCATTTATCAAACTCAACGCTGCGAATAACAGATTTTAAAAATATTATGATGATACGCTTATGCTAGAGGGCGGGACTTCGATAGACGACCGCGCAGATATTCTTTGACTACGTTGGTGGCTTGTTCTTATAGCGGCCGGAGTCTACTTAGGATGTTTCCTGGACAACTATTTAGTATTCAACACCAGTGGCGGATCTAGGATGAAGTCAAGAGGGGGCTTAATAAACGATATGTAGAAAACTAAAAAAAAATTAGGCTCAAATAACCTAAAGGTTTAGTTTAAAAAATTGGGCTGTTTAAAATTTTAAAATAAATTATTATTTTAAAATTTTGTAATAGATGTCAACACTATAGATATCAAATAGATGTCAAAATACATGTTTTATCAACTAGAAATTCGAAAGTTTATTAAAAAAAACTGCTTACTTTAATTATCAGTATAATTAAAAGACATAAAACATATTAAGGAATAAAAATATTATAAGGGATAAAAGATACATTATTTAGTCCCAGTTTGCCATTTCTAGCCGACGACTCTTCATTTTACAAAAAGTATTAACTACTTCATCGATATCAACCTCCCGCGACGAATTTATATTAGCGAGTGCTAAGCCATTCTACCTCGCCTCACCCATTGTACTTCGGAGATCAGTTTAAAGAGAATAAGTTGGGACAGCGGACAGATATGTTTCCCGCGCTTTTCTAACTTAGTGACAGTGAGCACCTAGGTAGGTATAATAGCGGGAAATTTAAAATCGATGTTCTTGCATCAGAGTATTTTGTGGTTGGATTGAATTTAGCACAAAGAAAAATCGTCTTTTAGACCCTAGATATTTAAATGCTTTATTTAAAATATATTTTTATGCTTTAGCTATAGTGTTAAAATTATATAAAGATGTGTTTACAATTACAATAAATATCCAAATGGCTTGTTCGATAAATTACTTACACCCATTACGTATATAAAATATTTCAAAGAAACTATATATTTTTTCAAGAGTAACATTTGTCAGCTGAAACAAACATAACTGTATACAACACAATAATTTAACCTCATTTTGACTACTGTGCTAGTTTATTATACTCGCTAGAGTCAAACAAAATATCAATTTTGCAAAAATTACAAAATAGAGGGATGAGAATAATTTTGTAGTGTAACAGACATGTCTCAATAGGATTTATGTTGTCTTCTCTTCAGTGGTTATCAGTTACGGATAGATTGTATTACTTATCCATGATTTTTATATTTAAAATTGATAATAAATTGTTACCCTCTTAGTTTGATCAATTTATGATTTATAATAATGAAATACACAGCTATGAAACGAGAACTAACAATAATTTTTATATACACAGGCAAAATCTTTCACAAACTATATAGGAATGGATTATTTTATAAAGGTCTTAATGAATATAATAAACTCCCAATTAATATAAAAAAATTAAATAATCTACAAGAATTTAAAAGAAATAGGTATTTTAAAGTACCTATATAAAAAATTTAATTTTTTTTTAAATTTTTCCTTTGTTTATTATTTAAGTATTTAGTCTTATTGTTATTTCTAAATTTTTGTATGCGAATTGATATTACTATTAATGAACCATGAATATTTTTTGCATTTTACCTACTTTAATTTTCTGTTAAATAAACATATTACATAGTTACTTTTCTTTTCTCTGTTGTTTATTATTTAAGTAATTGTATGGATAGGAGATTTTTGTATGTAAATTAGTATTAGGTACTATAAAAATAAGCCATGAAACAATAGAACTGTGTATTAGGATTGTCCTACTTACCAATAAATTAATAATAATAATAATAACACCACATGTAATTACGACCCCCTTTGTCCCAGAAGGCTCTAGAGAGCCTTGTGCGGGAGGGGGCTACACATTTAAAGACAAAGGACACACATCTCTCTCACAGTATTTTCCATTGCCACGACCGGGGTTTGAACCCGGTACTTTTGAGTGAGAGGCAGATACGCTACCATCTCGACCATCAGTCATAACTATTACTATTATTATATTATAGTAGGTAATTGATGAATTCCGTAAAATAAGATGGTGCACGATTATTTTAAATTTTATGTATAAACATCATTGTTAATAAGAAAAGTCTTTTTTTAACCGAAAATTGGGGTAGACATTACTGACGTGTGGTCGAACAATGAACCGAAAGTAATATGGAACCACCGCTTCCAACATCAGTTCATTGAACCGTTTGAGCTGCCGCTAAAGCTCAACGGTCAACGATACTTACAGTTCCTGCAGGACCTAAACGGGCTTCTGCAAAATGTCCCACCAGCGCTACAGGTCATAATATGGCTGCCGAATGATGATGCACCAGCGCATTATGCCCTCATTATACGACAACACCTCAATAACTCCTACCCCAATCGTTGGATGGATAGGAAGAAGGGAGAATATCCGCTGGCCAGCACGGCTGCCAGACCTCAATCCCCTGGACTACTTCGTATGGGGCACTACAAAGATATCGTCTACAGCAAAGAATGCCGAAACGAACAACAGCTACGAGATAAGTTGCAAAATGCAGCAGTTCGGAACAACCATCAGTTGATAAATCTAATAAGAAACTTCGTAAGGAGATGTCGTTTATGTATTCCTGACCGAAAGAAGACAATTCGAACATCTTTTATAAGGAAATAGGCAACAAATGCTTCAATACTTTATTTGTCTTTTTATTGTTGACGGTCTCCTTTCTACTTTAAAAACTACCAACAACCATTATTTAATTAAAGAATATCAATGAACTATACCTCACTGGAATCGACATGAATTGCAGAAGTTTTTACTATGCTGGTTCACTTTTTATTGGTAATTATTTTTTAAATAAACTTCATTCAAATCTTTGTTTTATTTTTAAAGAAATAAAAAATTTACAAAAAACTCGTTTTATTATTGTAATATGAAAGATAAGTGCATGAAAACAGTTTCACTATAAGGACACATCAGTAGTAAGCATAACAACAACAAAAAAACCTAAACAACTTGTCAATTTTTGTTTTATGAATTTTTTCGAAGACGGAGTCTGCATTTCTTGAAAAAACGGAAAAAGTGCTGTAACTTTTAAGCGACTAACAATTAGATAACAACATATGGGGTTATTTTGATTGTAAATGACCTGGTCTGTCGCCCACTTTCATTTGGACTTCGCCTTCTGGGATACCCTATACTTATATTGTACAGTATGTCCACGACTAGACTGGATAAGAGGTTACACTTTTTTATTTCTCATTTTATGCGGAAAACTTATTCCTCATAAAAAGTTTTGATTTTGTTAAAAATATGATTTCCATGGCATGGAGTAATTTAACGTATCACGTACAGGGTATTCAGACAATTAAAAAATCTGAAAATTATATAAGAGTAAACTACGTTCAATTTTAACGATATTTATGTCAGAATTCCAACTTGTGGATAAGTCTACCTAATTCGACTTTTTACGATAGCTATTAATCATTATTAATAGCTGTTAATGTAAACCACCCATTTTTATTTTTGACGGATTCAAAAAATAAAAAAACTGGCCTTACACGGTTTTTTACATAGATTCCACTTCTGCTAACGGATTGGCAATATCGTTCTAAATATACAGGGTACGCAAAATAGTTAGGTTTTTTAAATGAAACGCCCTGTATATTTTGACAAATTTGAATTCCTCCAATCATTCTGATTACAAATATATACACATATTGTATAATCGCTTTACTGGTTTTTAAGTTATTTTCACTTTATCATGGATATGTTGAAACAAAAGCGTTATTTTATAAATTCATATAATAAATCAATAAATGGAATAAATAAAAAACAAAACAAACCATGACTTCACGTAGCCCCATACAATCCGGAGGCGTCAAATCGCAGGACCTCGTCAATTATGCTTATTAACAAACACGCTAAGTCAAAAGTGAACCTCATCGCTGAAATCAATTTTCCGATAAAACAACGGATCAGCTTACAACTGCTCTAAAGCCCAATTAGAGAAAGAACGACGCAAGTGATGGTCTTGTGGCTTTAATTGCTGCACCAGCTGGATCTTATATTGGTGTAGGCCAAGATTTTTGCGCAAAATTTTCCACGTAATGAATGGACAGAGTGACGAATCGACAATTTTGAATTATCTTGCACACTTTTGTTTACAGCGATGGCATTCTCCTTAGTAGGCACATTCCTTCAACGTATTGATGTTTTTGCATCATTTAGGGAGTATGTGGTATGAAATCTATCCCCAGTGCGACGAATGGCTGGTTCAGATGGAAGATTATGGACCCCATTAAAATTTACGAAGTGGTCTATACGTTTCGTAAATCGACGACCAACTTTCAAAGAAAATTTGAACAATTTAGTAGCGTTGGTCAAGCGTAAGTGCATTTATGGTAATTTGCCATACTATACTAAATACAAATATCACTTATAGCACGCAAACTGACAGCTGATTTCACAGCCATCACAATTGAAAGTTCTATCATGCTTAAAAAGACACCCTTTATATGAATTATTAAAACTAATTACGTAATATTTTCAACATTTAACTTCAATACATTTCAAACGTTTAATAAAATTCGAACGGAGTCCAGACCTGAATCCATTATTTTCTTTGGGGAACACTCAAAGAAAAAATTTACAGTGAACCAGTGAAAAATTTTAAACAAGAAAAAAATCAAATTGTAAAAATTATAACTTTGCTAAATTTGGATACAGCATTTTTTCGAAAAATTCGTTCGAATTCTATTAAACGTGGTTTGAAATGTATCGAAGTTAATGGTGGTTGATTATGTTGAAAATGTTATATAATTTGTAATTCATATATTTTGTTTCGTTTGTAGATTTATTTCATTTATTGATTTATTATAATATGGGTTTATAAAATGACGCTTTTGTTTCGCCGTATCCATAAAGTGAAAATAATTCAAAAACCAGTAACCCGATTATACAATAGGTGTATATATTTGTAATCAGAATGATTGAAGGAATTCAAATTTGTCAAAATATAGTGTTCCGTTTAAAAAAACCTAACTCTTTTGCGTACCCTGTATATTTAAAACACTACTGCCAATCCGTTAGCAGGAGTGGAATCTACATAGAAAACCATGTAAGGCCGGTTTTTTAATTTTTGGAATCGGTCAAAGATAAAAATAAAAATGGGGGGTTTACATTAATAAAACTAACCCTGTACAGTAAAATGACAAATCGAGGATAAATAAATGTCACTGTCAACCACAAGCCAACTCCTCAGTTTTTAATTTTTTGTTTTTTTTGTCTTAGGCTAAGTAGGTAGGCGACTAGAAATACACTCTTGTATTTACGGTTGCGGTAATATAAAGTCATCAGATATAATATGCCATAATTACATTTTTTGGGAATTAGAAAAACACATGTAGCTCACCATTGCATTTACAAGTTTATTTAATTACAAGCAGTATATTGTCCCATAGTCCATGCTTTGTAGGGATTAAAAGATAAATAAATTAACATTTAATTCTAACTTAAAGAAATAAGCTAAATAAGGGCATGCAAAAATAAAGTAGATATCCTAGGTAAAACTCAAGTAAAAATGTAATTCTTAGGTAAATAAATAAAATAAACAATTATACTCCTTTAAAACAAATAATCCTTTGAAAAGTTGTTGGTATCTAATTTAAATCTAAATGCTAGTGAATTTATTCAGAATATTGGTAGCTTGACTTTTTTCTGTGAAAAAAGAGGAAGACTGTTTTTTGGTCCGTCTTTGAGCAGCCATGATGACCTTCTGTTAATTGTTGAACTAACTGCTGCATTTTTATTGAAAAACCTCATAATATCTAAGGTAAATATTGTTGAAACTTTTTCTCATGTGGTAATGTTGATGTTACACTACGTAGATTCCTAGAAAAAAAATTAAATGTTTGTAACTTTTTTTATACGAGCAAGCCACCGAGGCATTGATTTTGGAATTAAAATTGAAATCATTAAGACATCTCTTGTCCATCACAAACGTACAAACGATTTGGAATCAACAACCAATATATCTAATTCAGAAGAAACGAAAATACTTGGAAGACGCCTACAGATAATTCAATTCTTGGTACTCGCCAGAGAATTGACAAGCGTTTTAATCATTCGAGGAGTCATTCCACTTTTACATGGGTTAGTTGCAACGGAGGAAACTGTAAGTACGTTTTACTCTATTATTTTAAGAGGATTGACAGCAAGAATTTCATTAAGAAGAATAATCAGATAGGGGCAAGCTTCCAAGATCTTCGTGGCCACAAATTTTGTTTGAATTTTATTTGTTTGTATTAAAGAATAGTAGTGTTGAACATATAATAATACCTACCTGTGTTATTAACTGGTGATGGCATTTATTGTGTATTAGGGACCTTTTGGCCTGAACCATCTTATGTAACATTCTGTTGTGCACTTATATAGCAGCTGCTATCTGGGTACCCATCTTAATTTTGTCAAAGTACTGAAACATAAAGGCACTTCTTAATTGTAGTATGTAAAATAAAATTGAACAGTTTAAGAGTATATTAAGACTTACCTATAGATAATCACCAATAGTGTGTATCACATTCATCACATTGTTGTTTGCATACTTTTAATAGGGATCACTAAATGTGTAGCGTGGCATACCGATCATAGTGGCCATAACCTCAAAAGTTTGTTTATTTGTTTGAATGTCAGATACCTTATCTGTTCAAAGATTATGTAATGGTGGCTACACTGTGTTAACTTATAAAAAGATACGTAACTATGAAATTTATATTTGTAAGTTGTTTTGTGAACCAACCCATACTTGTTTAGGGAATTAAACCCATTGTCCTGTTATTTAGGCCAGTCAATAAAACCATCATACATCGCAAACGCGTATGAATCGACGATTGTTTTATATGTTATTAGGACCTCTGAGAGTAGTTTATACCCAAGTTTGCAACCCTGAAAACCCTGTGCTACTCCCTGGTGCTCAAAAAACTGCGAAATTCTGGCACTTGTTGCATTTTTTTTGAAAATAATAACTTAAGGAAGCGTTTTTCGGGTATCTTCATTCTATACTTTTGTAAAGCAAACTAAATTTGCTACAATTTTAGCCCAACCAGAGCTCTCTAGGTCTATTGTTTGCGGAGATACAGTCAGTGAAAGGTGGACAATTTTTTGTAAAAAGAGAAAATTTATCGGTAGGGTCATTTTCTAAGACACGTGCCGGCTAAAGCTCCTAGAGAAAAGTCATGACAAAAGAATTTGTAGAAAATTGAATTAGCTTCAATTTGATCCCTAGGCCTCATAGTTTCCTCAGAAATAAAAATATAGTAAAACATCGGATTTTGGGAAAATGATGAAAACATTGTACTGATAATGTTGGTATGTATTTCTTTAAAAACACGTGCAAGAATTTGAATTTAACATAACGTAAACATAAAATAAACAACATAAACATAAATGTAAACTATAAAATACTATTTACACAGTCAAGCACAAACACCTCAGTAGTTTAAAACTTCGCCCTTTTGGAAGGTCCGGGTCTCATCCAGTCTGGATTAGTGGGAGAGGGAGGGGAGGAGAGACGAGGGTTTCTGGAGGTGGAGGCGAGTCGCCATATGTTGTTGGGTCATCCACATCCTCGTCCTCCTCTTCCAGGACGATAGGGCTGGTGTTGCTGCAACTTCGCCCTTGGCAAAAGGAACATAGGATATAGCACTTGAGGCCTGCCTCTCTGCAAGTGCACAGCGCTAAGCACCCTTTCTTGCATTTGCAAGCCACCATTTTAAGCAGGGTTTGAGGAGCGGGCTCTGCGCACATTGTGACTGGCATGGGACTTTGTTCACTGGTAGCCCGCCCATCCCCAGTCACACGGGTTTTTGTCGACCCCCAACTATTTTTGCACCTGGTGATAGGTCCTCCAAGCGTTCCCTAATCTCTTCCATAGAGGTTCATCAAGATTTTCTCGCCAGCATTTCCTACTTCCTCATAGCTGCATCTTGTGGGTATCCATCAAAAACCACAGCTACGTTTTTACCAAAGTGGTTGACAACGTAGCTGACGTATTCCGCCACAATGGATCTGACTAAATCATATACAGGGTGTTCCAGTTTTTTGTAGCAGGACTTTAACAGTCGATAGACATTTGAAAATTATTAAAAAAAGTTCACATAAACATAGGTGAGAAATGCTTAGTTTTCGAGATACAGGGTGCTAAAGTTTGAAAATAAATATGAATTTATATTTATATTTCCAGAATTCTAAGAAGCATCGAATTCAAACTTACCAATTCTTTACATACAATTTAGAGGCCTATTTTAGAATAACAAACTACTACTTTACTTAACCATGGGCGTAGATATATGGATTTACTAAGGCTCTTTTTTACAAAAAAGTAGTACGCCACTGATATTTTCCCATATTTCCAGTTTAATTCAATAAAGCAAGAAAAAACAAAAATTTAATGTCTCTTGGCACTTTTTCTAAAATTCGCCCAGAGGCGTGCATTAAAAGATTAAATGTAAATTTTCTGAACAACGGCTTGTCATATAAAAAAGTGCCAAGAGACATTAAATTTTTGTTTTTTCTTACTTTATTGAATTAAATTGGAAATATGGGAAAATATCAGTGGCGTACTACTTTTTTGTAAAAAACAGCCTTAGTAAATCCATATATCTACGCCCATGGTTAAGTAAAGTAGTAGTTTGTTATTCTAAAATAGTCCTCTAAATTGTATGTAAAGAATTGGTAAGTTTGGATTCAATACTTCTTAACATTCTGGAAATATAAATATAAATCCATATTTATTTTCAAACTTTAACACCCTGTATCTCGAAAACTAAGCATTTTTCAACCTATGTTTATATGAACTTTTTTTAATAATTTTCAAATATCTATCGACTGTTAAAGTCCTGCTACAAAAAACTGGAACACCCTGTATATATTCAACATATTTCATTGTAAATAAAACAAGAAAAACAACGGTATGTAATTTTGTTTATTTAATGAATTTTCGGTATTTGTTTAGTGTATGTTTATTTGAAGCCATATATTACATCTAAAGTGTTAAATTCAAATTCTTGCACGTTTTTTTAAAGAAATACATAGGTACCAACATTATTCCGTACAATGTTTTCATCTTTTTCCCAAAATCTGATGTTTTACTATTTTTTAGTTTCTGAGAAAACTATGAGGCCTAGAGGCACCATTTTGGGATCAAATTGAAGCTAATTTAATTCTCTACAAATTTCTTTTCATGACTTTTCTCTAGGAGCATTAGTTTAGCCGGCACGTGTCTTAGAAAATGACCCTACCGATAAATTTTCACTTTTTTAGAAAAAATTGTCCATTTTTCACTGGTTGTATTTCCGCAACCAATGAACCTAGAGAGCTGTGGTTGTGCTAAAATTGTAGCAAATTTAGTTTTCTCTACAAAAGTATAGAATGATGATACCCGAAAAACGCTTCCTTAAGTTATTATTTTCAAAGAAAATGCAACAAGTGTTGGAATTTCGCAGTTTTTCGAGCACCACGGGAGTAGCACAGGGTTTTCAGGGTTGCAAACTTGAGTATAAACTACTCTCAGGGGTCCTAATACATATAAAACAATCGTTGATACATGCGCGTTTGCGATGTTTGGCTTTTCTTGTGTCGATATTGACTGGCCTATATTATACACTTTTCTTATTTACATTATTACATTTATTATATTTATTAGTATTTTAATTATTGCCAATTTATTTTGTCTGTCTCTGTTTCTCCTTTTTGTTTTGTTTGTCAACAGTTGTGGTTGACTGGCGCCCGCTGGAGTTTACTTGACTAAATTATTTTATTTTACCCACACCCGCTGCGACTATACAGGTCGTCGTGCACCTGCACATTAACTTGAGGGTTGGAAACCCAACTAAGTGTAATAAGGCATGGCTATCTTTCAGTAATATCACTGTTGTAAGTAATTTCTACGATTTCAATAGTTTTTTTAGCTGTATCATCATCATTCTATCTTTAATAATAACCTCGTAATAACCATTTAAAACCGTTCACACTTAAAATTAATTCACTACATAGTGTACATGCCATATTTACTTATTCCGTGGCAATCATATTTTTTAAAAAAGCAAAATTTTTATGAAAAATAAGTTTTCCATGTAAAAGAAATAAGTTTACCCCCTTATCCACTCTAACTGCGGAAATACTGTATATACAGGATGTTTCTCTGGGAGAGTGACTGTGGATAAGGGACACCGAGGTGGTTCCAAATAACCCATTGGGTCTCTCACCCTTTATAACCGAAATACAGATACATCTTTCTTAATTCATAACCCAACAAACCACTTTGTATATTTTGTATTGTGCAAGACGTTAAAAAGAAAGAAAATCCAGTTTCGGCTTGACAAAAAATTTACAAATTCTTTCATCCTCAGAACACCACCTATACAGGATGTCCCGAAACTCCCGCCTTCCCCTCTAGGTGCTAATTCTCCATGCAAAAATAGTAAGAAAAGTTCCTATAAACATGTGTCCGGAAATGCTTCCTAAGGGAGCTACGGCCCTCTAAAGATGGCGCAAAAATAGGTGTTTTTATTAATTATCTCGGAAATAATTTGGGATAACTTTATGAAACTTGGTTAACTCTTTTCGATCATTAAAGGTTATTGTTTTACAGTATTAGCCAAAATTAATTTTATCCAGGGGCGGAGAAACGAGGGGTCCGTAACCTTCGTTTCTACATATTAATGTTTCAAGTTGACATTTTTAGTATTTTAATCCCTGATTATGATTCCCTGGTTAATTCTGCATAAAAAAGGTCCTCTTTACAATTACCCATATGGCAAGCCGTTTTCGAGTAAAAGCGGTCTAAACGAAATATTGCGTAAAATGTCAACTTGAAACATTAATATGTAGAAACAAATGACACGGACCCCTCGTTTCTCCGCCTGGATAAAATTAATTTTGGCTAAAAATAGTTAATCAAGTTTCATAAAGTTGTCCCAAATTATTTCCGAGATTAGTAAAAACACCTAATCCTTAGAGGACCGTAGCTCCCTTAGGAAGCATTTCCGGACACATGTTTATAGGAACTTTTCTTACTATTTTTGCATGGAGAATTAGCACCTAGAGGGGAAGGCGGGAGTTTCGGGACACCCTGTATATCTAAATTTTTAAAATTTGTTTCCATATTTCAAAAGAGCGATGAAAACTGAATTCAACCATGTACCTACATTTTATTTTCCCACAGAAAATTTAAGTACTAAAATTTTGAGTTAACATTGTGCTTTATGAACATTTTGGGAGAACACAATGAAATGAGACGGATTTTTATTAATTTTATTGTCATAATTATTGAGGATTACTTCATATATGTATTTCTAAAACCTAAAAAGTTTGTATTTCTATGTCTCTAGACCACTAAAAAATGTAACTACAGGTCCGTATTTAGGACTACAAGAACAACCAATAAGGTTAATAGGTAGGTAATATGGTTAGAGCAGAGCAGATTTTTTAATCATATCAGGATTATTTCTCATTTCTTCACATGCATCTTCTATCCTTTGAGGAAGTTCTACGCTACTATTTTTGTCAGTGGAATATACTTTGGATTTTAGATATCACCAAATGTGATAATCCACAGAATTAAAGTCGAGTGATTATGGAGGCCATTCATTAGGATTATCTTCCTACCTACCACGTGTTTGGAAAGTTCTCGTTTAAAAATTGCCTAACAATGAGCCTATAATGTGGTGGAGTACCATCATGGTAAAAATGTATTCCGGTTACATTTGAACCTGCATAATATAACACTGGCAAAATATTCTGAAGACAATCCAAATAGACTTCGCCAATCAGTCTATGAGGGAAAATATGTGATCCGATTAACTTATTATCAAAGACGCCGCACCAAACGTTTAATGACAATTTGTGCTGCGAATGGGTCTCCCGTGTAGCAAATGGGTTTTCTTCCACCCAAATATGGAGGTCATTTTGAGCTATTGTTGTAGTTTCTTCGTTGTAATTCAGTTTTTATTTCTTTGCACCAATAATAACTAATATAGTTGTTCTTATTGGTTGTTATTGTAATTGTAGCCCTAGATACGGACCTGTATTTACATTTTCTAGTGGTCTAGTGACATACAAATACAAACTATGAAGGTATATAGGTTTTAGAAATACATATGAAGTAATCCTCATTAATTATAACCTCGATTAGGTATAACCATTGATTAAGGAATGAATAAGATACGCGACTCCAATGTAAAGTGCGAGGCTAATTTTGGCAGCGAGAATCCCGGTAAGTTGCGAGCATTCCTGTGATTCACGTAGTATGCTTTTGATAAACTTGTGTCGTGTCTGGTTTTATATAATTTATAATCTAGTGAAAACAAAAATTGAATGTTCAGATTGATTTTAGTTTAAAATTATGTGACGGTTAAAAGTCAAACAAACGTTGAGAAATAGCTGGCAGAGAGAACATACTACGTTAATAATTTTAAACTAAAATTAATCTGGACATTAAATTTTTATTACCACTAGATTATTAATGATATAAAACCAGACACGACACAGGCTTGTCAAAAGCATACTACATAAATCACAGGAATGCCCGCAACTTACCGAGATCTCGCCGCCAAAAAAGGCCTCGCACTTTACCATTGAAGTCGCGTATCTTGTTCATTCCTTAATCAATGGTATAACATAATAAAATAATAAAAATCCGTCTCATTTCATTATGTATCCAAAATGCTCATAAAATATACCATGTTAACCAAAAATTTTAGTACTGAAATTTTCTGTGGGAAAATAAAAAGTACATGGTTGAATTCGGTTTCCATCGTTCTTTTGAAATATGGAAACAAATTTTATTTATTAAAAATATACTTATAGGGTGTTCTTAAGATAAAAGACTGTAAACTTTTTGTAAAGCCGAACCTGGATTTTCTTCACACAATTGTTACAATAAAAATCAACAACTTTAACAGCCAGATACACGTGCCAAATGTTAAAAAAATATACGAAGTGGTTTGTTAGTTGTTAATCAAGAAAGCAATAAGTAAAATTGATAAACACCCTGTATCTCAGTTATAAAGGTATGGGTTATATTTGGAACCATCTCGGTGACCTTTATTCACAGTTAACATATGTCCCTCTCCCAATGAAACACCCTGTATATATAATATAAAAAAAAGAGGTTGACATTAGTATTCTCAGACACCGATAGTCATCTATAACGTGATCTACTGTCCAGGGTATTCTGTATATTTTTAGTTAAATAAATAAAATAAGAAACATAGATACCTCTCATAAATTGTGCATTTTCTTCTGTTAATACATAAGGAACAAGTTCATAAGCACGATAATTCAGCATCCATAAATATAATATCAAATCAAGAAGGGTTGAAAAATCATTCTTGAATTCTCCAACTTCTAGTCTTTTCTGTATATTAGGAATTATTATATTTTTAATATCACTTGTTTCAAGACCTTTGTAGTTTAAATTACTCAATCCCCATAGAAGCCTTTTTATATCTTTCTTTCTTGGCTGTTCTACCAAATAAGCATGTTTTGAGGTATAATCACTATTTTTAAGTTGTTCAATACATCTTGCAGTACATGCTTTAATTAAATTTGAATCATAATATAAATAATCACAATATAAAGCTAATATATGACACACAGCAGAAAATGAATAATACTTAAGAGTTCTGTTAAAAAATATTGTACAACTTATGGTAGCTAATAAATCTTCATTTTGATACCTATTGTGTCTAATAGTTTTTATTAACGTTATAAAAAAGGCAGGATCTTTTAGTAAATGTAAATCGTTACTCAAACAACTAACAACTTTATTTAGAAACGACTGATTATTTATCTTCGTACTGGTTTTAAAAGTTGAATTACACACAATACATATTTCTTCAATTGTCAAATTATTTATGAATGTATTGTCTATTAACTTCATACAGTGCCTCAACATATATCGAGATTTGACTGTTCTCTTTTGTAATCCTATATAAAATATTAGTTTAATTAAATCATGTTTCGACAGCGTTTCAGATTTACTAAATAAATCTTTCAGGGCAACATCATAATACCTATACTGTACTATTCTGTTTGGTATAATATTCATATAGAATTGTAATATTTTTAATTTATTATTTGTTTCTAAGACAGCTATTCTTTTACAAAATTCACTATCTAATACATTTAACAACTTCAACATTTTATATCCCTCTTCAAAACGGTTTTGATTTGATAATAAACTCAGAGCTGATATGACCTGTTCTGTATTACATTTTCCTAACTTGTCTGCGTCTTGTCTTTTTAATATATTCAATATTTCTGACAATTCTGTGGTTTCTTCAAGTACGACTGGTTGGTATATATTACTCTTCATATAAATTAGTAGACGTCCAGTAAGTGTTTGTTCATCAAGCTGAGTTGTGTGATCACCAGTAAATAATTTTGTAGAGTATTTCGTTTGTATATTTTTAATATAGCGATGTTTTGAATAAACAACAAATTGCCTAACGAACATACGCATTTTATGGGAATCATAATGTGTTATTTATTCATTTCATTTTCTATGTCAGTCTATGTTTTGCGTTATTTGTTATTCATTCTACTTATTCATTAATCATTCGATTTGACCTTGAACACGTCTATGTCTACATTAGGCATTTATTTACGATAATTAGAGCGCTACATACCGCAATGTATCAGAGCGTTCGATAATAAGAATAGCATGATACAATAAATAAGAAGATAAGATATCGCGCAGCTCGTGACGTCAGTCGGTGAGCTAGGACGCCATTAAACGCCCGGCTGTCAGGAGTGTCAAGTTGTTGCGGATATTTTTGGGTTTAAAAGTTCAAAAACCGTCGAAAATGAGTTGTGCTGTGTACGATTGTGATGTTGATAATCAATCAAGAGATTCTACGCACGATATAACGTTTTTTTAGTTCCCTGAAATAAAAAAAATGCAGGGTGTATGGAAACGCGGTTTCAGAAAAAATAGTATGTGTATCATCGTAGTAAAAGCATATTTTCGAACTCTGTGTTGCTTGCGCCTCGATAAGCAATCTGCACGGTCGTCCGGGAATGTTAAGTTATTCCAGAGGTTATTCCTACTAGGCACACAATGTACTATTTAGCATTAATTCTCTTAGTAACTAGAAAATTTTTAGAGAAAGTTTATTTACATTTTTTACCTTAATTATTAACATTTTTATATTTTTTTAACTTCCTACATATTAAAGGTAAAATTTGACGTCAAAACTGGTTTTTCTTAATATACTTAACATTCGGCATGAAACAATTTTTGAGAAATTAATTATAAATAAGTTTTCTATTATGCTCCTACTGTCTGGCGATCGCATTGTATTTTTACGTAAAAACATTCTTCAATATTCTTAAATATCAAATATATTGAATGTATATATGGTTAATTTATCCTTTTTCACATTTGACTTGCAATTTTTTTAATTTTGAAAACTTCGAATAGCAAGAATCCCAAAATTATTAATTTTAGGGCCACACATATTCAAAAATTACAAATCGAAATACTTGCCTACGAAAAATATAAATTGGGAGTTAATTTCGTATTATTAATACTTATATTCACGTATAATATAGAAATATCTGCATAAAATAAATCAAATGTAATAATCAGTGTTATCTCTGGGTTCTAATAAATTTCATCTAAAATGTAATAATTTAAATAGCAGTCATTAACTTAGTATTACACTATAATCAGTGAACCTATATTATGAATAAAAGCCATAAAACAGAGTTCCTAACTAACAAAATTTGATATTAAATTCGAATGCGCGACATAGATTTAAAAAAAAACTCACTGTGTGACGTCATGCGCAAACCGGACGAAATTTGAACGCTTTGATATCATATCTTGTGTTGTTGTATCATGTAAGAATAGGTATATCTACCGAACCGCGTTCGGTAAATGTATCGAATGTATTCGCTACATCTACCCGATCCAAAATTTATGGATCGACTACATCCTACATCGGTTGGTAATGGTAAATGCGGTATAACCTTAAAATATGATTAAAAAAAATTAATTTTTGACATTTTGTGAGTATTTGAGAAAAATGAAACCCATCACTGACGAAAATAATGAATGTATTAGGTATGTATAATGAATTAAAGTAAGTAAGTAGGTATACCTAAATATGCAATACATATAAATGTTTTTTTACTTTCCATTTTGACATGGCGAGCAGTATGGACTTATGAATAAGCATAAAAATAAAAAAGTAATTCAATTTTCAATTATTTATTAATTAGTCAAGTGATGCTTTAGGTTACATTTGAAATTTTGCGTTCGGTAATTCTTAGCTCGGTAGATGTATTGACATAAAACAGCTGATTACCGCAATGTACCAGGATACATTACCCGCTCCAATTATCGTAAATGCCTATTGTCTACGGACTACGGAGTAAATACAGAGGCGACTGTTAAATAAAACGCAAGTTTTTGGTTTTCAGCACAGACTGACTTGTTTATTATTCTGTCAAAGATAAAACCATGTCTACAGTACAATATTCATATATCTAGGTGGCGATAATAAAGCGGCAATTTTGATATATATTCAACACCCCCACTATATCAAAATTTGCAATTTCTTATTATTCCTAAATTTGATAAAAACTTACAATGTTTACTATAACATAGACTTTTGGTTAATATGTCTGCTATCATTTCAGATGTAGATAGATATGTTATTTTAATATAACCATTTGCAACCGCTTCACGGATAAAATGATGGCGGACATCAATGTGCTTAGTTCTTTTATGATACATTGGGTTCACAGATAGTTTTTGAGCACTTTGATTGTCATTGAAAACCTGTATACAATTCAAAAAACCTAACAATTCATGTAACAAATTTTTAAAATATATGGCCTCTTTTGATGCTTCTGATAAAGCCATATACTCTGCTTCAGTACTCGATAAAGCTACAGTTGTCTGTTTTTTGCTTTCCCAGGAGACTGCGGAATTACCAAATTTAAAAATAAAGCCAGTATAAGACTTTCGGTCTTTTACATTACCTGCCCAATCGGCATCTACATAACATTCTCCTTGGTAAACTCTAGACAATAATCTTTAGTACCATGTAAGTACCTCAGAACACGTTTTGCACATTTCCAATGTGATTCATTATAGCAATTGTTAAATTGGCTTAAAAAACTGACACTGTACGATATATCTGGGCGAGTGAGAACAGCTAAATACATTAAACTGCCTATTAATTGTTGATATGGAAGTAATTTACAATTTTCGTTATTCTCACTACTAAACAACGTATTAATTTCTAAAGGTGTTTTCACAGGGTTACAATTTTCCATATTAAATTTTCTTAACAATTTATTTATATATTGTTCTTGATCTAAAGTGATTGACCCTGTATCCTCATTCCTTACGATTCTCATTCCTAAACATTGCTTCGCTTCGCCCAAATCCCTAATCTTAAATTTAGAACCTAGTTCATTTTTTAAACATTCATTTTCATTTGAATTATTTGAAAATATAAAAAGGTCATCGACATACAAAGCAATAATAGTTATCAAAATATCTGTGCCCCTTTTTATATATAAGCAAGGTTCTAGATCTGATTTCTTATATCCTAGGGAAGTCAGTACAATGTCTATTTTCCTGTTCCAAGTTCTGGAGGACTGTTTGAGCCCGTAAATAGCTCTTTTTAATTTGCATACCATATTTTCACTACCAGGTACCTTAAAACCTTCAGGCTGTCTCATAAAAACAGTTTCCTCCAAAACTCCGTTCAGGAATGCAGTAGTTACATCTATATGATTAATATATAAATCTAACTGAGCCGATAAAGCTACTAACAATCTCAAAGTTGAATGACGAACTACTGGTGCATAAGTTTCATCATAATCGATACCTTGTTTTTGTGTGAAACCTTTCGCCACTAATCTGGCTCGGTACCGTACTTCATTCTCACTTCCCCGTTTCCTTTTGAATACCCACTTACATTGCACCACACGACCATCTGCTGGCGATTCAGTTAATTCCCAGGCATTTTTTTTTTTTTTTTTTTTAATCACTTATTTAACGTCGGCCTATTTCCGCTACGGAGGCCAATCACCGACGCCAGGAGACGAGCAACCCCCAACCTGGAAATTTTGCCGAACCTCTTATCTTACTAAGATTAGGGATTTTTTACTTGCCTAACATTTAATAGACAAGGGACCGACTGCTTTACATCCCCTCCGAAGGATGGTATATCCTCAATACACCTCTCGCCTACAGTTGTATTGCTTCTGCGATATAGCTGATATACAAGCCGCTAGAAGTAGGGAAGCGAGACCGCGTCTTTCCGTGGATAGTCCCCATCCATGTACTACACGCGGTAAATGTTGCTTTACTCCTAATATCGCTATGTAGTGAGTGAAGTCAGTCCTCCGCTCGCAATTCCCAGGCATCGTTTTCTTGAAACGCGTTCATTTCCTCCAACATTGCTTCCTTCCACCTTTCTTTATCTGGTCTCGATAATGCTTCAGACACTGTACACGGATCATCTTCTAGATTCATGGTATCTACAGTACACATATAGGTTACATGATTGTCGAACCTTTTTGGCTTTGGCTCTCTACTGGATCTTCTTAACGTTTCTGGAATCGTTACTTCTTCACTTTCTAATGTATGATCACTATCCTCAACGTGATCATTTTTTATTTGACAATCTTCAAATTCTTCAGAAATGTTAAAGACTCCTTGATTTTCTTCAATCTCACTATTTGCCCCCACTGAATCTATCACTTCGGTAGTTTTTTCTGCTTCTGAACTCGCATCTGTACTTATTAGTATTTGTGACTCTTTTGCTTCATTTTCCATAATGATTACATCTCTACTAGTGACTATCGAGTTAGTCTTTGGATTGTACAATCTATAACCTTTAGCGTGGTCACCGAAACCAACAAGCAGCATATTTTCTGCCTTTCTATCCCACTTTTTTCTATTTACTTTGGGAATATGAGTCATAACCTGGCTTCCAAAGATTCTTATATGACTGACTTCTGGTTTCTGCCCATTCCATAGCTCGAAAGGTGTTTTGTCTTTCAAAATCGTACTTACTGATCTATTCTTCAGATACACGGCAGTGTTAACCGCTTCTGCCCAAAATTTCTTTTCTAAATCTGCATCAAATAGTAAGCACCTCGCCTTTTCAACTATCGTTCGGTTCATTCTCTCACACAAACCGTTTTGTTCTGGCGTATAAGGATTTGTCTTTTGGTGAACTATGCCATTCTCTTGTAAATACTTTTCGAATTCTTTACTACAGTATTCACCTCCATTGTCCGACCTCAGAATCTTTATCTTGCAGTTTTGTTTGTTTTCCACTTCATTCTTGAACCTTTTAAAACGCTCAAGCACTTGGTCCTTGGAACTCAAAAAATAAACGAATAACATACGGCTGAAGTCATCCTCAAATATTAAAAAATATTTGGACCCGCCTATAGATTTTGTTTCCATTGGTCCACAGAGATCTGTGTGTATAACTTCTAGCACAGATTTTCCTCTTGTGCCTTGATTCTTAAAAGATAACCGCGATTGTTTGCCCTCACAACAAACAACACAATTGCTACTGCCACGATCAATCTCACCATGACATACGATACCATTTACTGCACCATTTTTCATTTTAATTAGATCAGAGGAATTTATGTGACCAAATCTTCTATGCCAAGTAACACCTGATACTTTAGTTGACATAGCTAACAAGCAGTGGTAGGACTTTTCAGCATTTAATCTGTATACATTGTTAACTAAATCTGCTACTGCCACAAGTGTTCCTTCCGTATTAAAAATCTTGCAACAATGTTCATCGAAAATGACCGAATTTCCATTTTCTATTAATTGGCTTACTGACAAGAGGTTGGTTGTTAAACCTGGAACACATAGTACCTTTTTTATTATAATACTATGTCTCTCATCGCCCACCAAAGTTGTAAGGTTAACATTTCCAACACAACTAACACTTAGTTGTGCTTCATCTGCGACCATAATCTCCTGAATATCAGGTTGGTTTACTATGTTTTCTAAACTGTTTGCATCCGGCGTAAGGTGAAAACTCGCACCCGAGTCCACATACCAATCATTTTTATTAAATTGTCCAGCCAGAAATATAGCACTAAACGCGTTATTTCTTTTTCTTGGATCATGATGATTCTTTCTTTCGGATGAATTGTATGTGTGCTTGTTTGGACACTGACTTTTAAAATGACCCATTTGTTTACACTGATAACATTTGATGTCCTTTTTGACATTGACAGTATTGACACTGGAACTGACAGATGACTGATCACGGTGGCCAAAATTATGCTTGGGTTTGTTGCTTAACGTTTTACAGGCAAAAGCACTACCTGTTTTACTGGCATCTGAGACGTCTCCTTCCATGTCCAACAATTTTGTTTTAATGGCGTCTACACTGATGTCGATCCCTGAATGCTCCACAGCCATGATCATTGGTGAAAATTTTTCAGGTAAACCTGCCAGCAACAGCGACCCGACCCATTCTTCGTCAATCCTGAATCCCGTTCTTCTCAATTTTTGGGAAGTTTCGACTATTTGGTTCACATACGCTGCCATTGATTCACTACTATCCAACCTTGTCGAAATAAGTGTTCGCAATAGGGCTATTTTTCTTGTGAAGCCACAATCGTCGAATAAAGATTTTAATTTATCCCAAACTTCTTTGGCAGTCTTCGCTTCCTTTATATGAACGTAGAGAGGGGGATTAATGGTCAAAATTAATTTTGCTTTGGCTTTAGCCACTTTGTCGGCGTTCCCTTCTAAACCGGTGATGGTTTTTTCACAGCCGTCCAACACGAGGAAACTTTCAACGGCAAATGCCCATTCATCATAATTCTCTCGTCCCAATAATTTAGGAACATTCGAAATCAAATTATTAGCCATACTTGTGCAACTCAAAAGAACTTAATAACGGTTAAAAACGTGGGACTGGGCCCATAACCTGTTAAATAAAACGCAAGTTTTTGGTTTTCAGCACAGACTGACTTGTTTATTATTCTGTCAAAGATAAAACCATGTCTACAGTACAATATTCATATATCTAGGTGGCGATAATAAAGCGGCAATTTTGATATATATTCAACAGCGACACTAGACACTAGCTCAAAATCCTTTGATGTGTTTGCCGCCACCGCGCCGTGACCTCGTCCAATTAAATTGGTTATTTGCATTGTTGCCAAGTTTTACCGAATTACCTATTTTTACATAATGCAATAATGTTAAAATAGTATGTCCCTTATTGTGCGCACAGTATATAATAAGAAGGCATAATGAAAAATAATAAAATTAAGTAAGATTCAAAATGAAATTTTGCATGTCTTAAACCAGACGGCGGTAATTGCAGGAGCCCGATCCATAACAGCGCATGCGCTGTTATGATATTTTGCCTACTTTTTTTTGCGCCAAAGTGAACAGAAAAAAAAAATTCCTTTATCAGGGGAATAACACACATATTTAACCTGCCTCCGGCTATCGCCTCCGGCTTCTAACTCGCAATAGACCTATTAATAAAAAAAAATTCCTTTAATCTAATTAAAAAAAATTCCTTTATCAGGGGAATAACACACATATCTAACCTGCCTCCGGCTATCGCCTCCGGCTTCTAACTCGCAATAGACCTCTTCATAAAAAAAAATTCCTTTAATCTAATAAAAAAAAATTCCTTTATCATGCCTGATAAAAAAAAAACAAGAACGTGCGGGATTTGAACCCGGAACCATCTGCTTGCCAAGCCGGCTCGTTTCCGCTAGGTCATGACAACACTGACAAATTGTGAGTAAAGAAAGAATAATTAGGTTTCGGGTAACTTTACAATCCGGCCGCTAGATGCGCCAGTAGGCGACTTATCAGACAGCGCATGGGCCGGAATGGATCGGGTTCCTGTAATTACCGCCTTCTCTTAAACCATATAAGTTGACACAAAACCTAAGACTACTTTAGTGTTAAAAATAAATGTTAACATATGTACCATAGCGGCTGATGAAATTTCGTGTAGATATCTTCGATCTTCGTATGGGACATGGGATGGGACTCTCAATATATTTTAATGCATGACTATCAGGACTAAATAAAAGAGTTTTGTAGAAAAAAAAGTCATCGAAATTTACAAATTGCGAAAATGACCTGCCGACACACATTATAATTAAAGATATTTGTAAAATAATTGCAAAATTTGTTTTTCTGATTAGACCGAAAATTTATCTGTAGTGTTCACATTTCGTGAAAAAAATATTGTTTTTTTATAAAGTTACAGTTTAGAAATTTTATTTTAGGTGAAATATTTTATTATGCAAATTTCAAAACGGTGTAGCTATATAAACAATATTTTTCCACGTTCCACGTTGAAATTATTTTGTTTTTGCCGACTCGGTGGCGCAGTGGGCTAGGGCATGAGTGACAGTCATGGCTCTGGCTACACTGCCTATCGCGTCCGGGTTCGAAGCCCGGCACCGGCAGATAGCAATGTCGGTGGGTATGGATGTTTGTCTACGTTTTTTCTAATGTGTAGCCCCCTTCCGGACAGCCTTTGGCTTTGGAATTGGGGGTTGTCTAATTTCTGTGGTGTGTTTTATGTTTTTGATAATCTGGGTAGCAAGCCATTTTTGCAACTTTTTTCGCAAATTTCTATCACGATTTTTTTTTTCTACAAAACTCTTTTATGCTTATAACAAACTATACAGTACATAATTGTTAGAACAGTAAATGCTAAATACATACTATATATACATAAGTAAACTAAAAGTTTATTAAAATATTTAATTTTCTACTTTTCTTTGTAGTAGCAAAGTAGTAGTTTTAAAATCTCGATTACTATATTTTCTTAAATAATAAATTTACAAAGCAGTTACAGCACAAATAAAAACTAGTTAACAAAACCTAACAATTACACGTGCGCAAGTGTGAGGTTAACTACTGAACTGAGTTGAGCGTTGAGCGCATTGAGCAAATCTTTAAGGCCAAGGTAGGAGTCGGCAAAACAATCTAAGCCAATTACGAAATTCAACCGGCCGAAGATGAACGACCAGGTATATTTTGATCATGTACTCGAGGGGGGTTTTAAATTGGTAATTGTATGCATCTGTCTCTTAAATCCGAGTTTCCTTGTCTTACTGTCAAGTCTGTACGGAGTAAATCTGTGACGGAGTCAGGTCAGAACTCAGAAGCAGGGATGGGAAAGTGACATAAGAATTGTGTTTACTACATTTTCTATAACTACATAATACATTTACTACACAAGGTAAGTTCGGCCACAGAGTTCGGCTATTATGATGGGGAGTGGGGACGGAGTCAGGTCAGAGCTAGAGCATATCACAGGTGAGACCTGTGAGCATATGCAGTATCACGTGACGCCGGAGTCAAAAGTGTAATGTGGGCCCGAACCCGAACGCTAAATATAAGCTAAGATGAGTAATAGCGGGTTTACACGTGCCTAGATTTAGTGGCGCCAGTGGCTATGGACCGCATTAGCGTGACGTCACATAATTATGCAACCGTACGTACTACTATCATGACAGACCACTGCTGCTATGCTAACTTCATTACACTTCTGAGTTGTTACAGCTGTCGTTAGTGTCAGCGTCGCTGACGCAAACTTTATAACCTCTTATCTTGGTGTCAATAGTACAATAAAAATCAATTAAACCTATTTAAAAAAATATAGGATATTAAAGAAAGCACAGGTAGGTATTTAAGCATTATTTTGTCTTTACAATTTACATATCCCCATATTTAAGAAACGATAATCAAACTAACATACACATTATAGCTTTACCTCTTTTATTTTAATTTGGAATCCTTTGGGAAACTAACAGTTTACATCCAGTTTTATTTATATGATCACGCTCAGGTGCAAAGCACAAACCCACATTTGAAATTAAGCACAAAAACGTGTTTATTAGAAAAAATAGTAGAATAGATTTGAAACTGAGAGAAAACTTAAGTTAAACGTCAAGTTCATTGTCAAAATGAACGAACATATGAATTAATTTTGAAGTTAGCGCTGCAAACTCATAATTTGAATTTTTGCATTCTTTATTCCTATTGGAGGAAGCTTCCGCCGCTTTACATATTAATTTATAAAACTAAAATTAAGTTTTTATAAATCATACGTGGATACATATATTTTAACATATTTCTTAAATGTGAAAGGTATTGGAAGTCCTTAAATAGTCTTTCAACATACAGAAATACTATAAAATTCCCTACCATGTTTTAGTACTATACAGTAAGGTCCAAAAGTCAGTTACCCCCCTACTAACTTTTGAATGATTTCAAATATTTTTTGGAGTCTTAGGGGTTATACTCTCACATTTGCGATTGTTTGACGCTAAATAAAAAATTTGATATTCCAAAATGGCGCCTGGTCGCCATATTGGATATTTCTCTATTATCGGACCAAGGTGTGTGACACCTTAAATTAAAGGTCTATTTGTCCATAGTAACTTGCCCAAATTTCGAGGTAATCCGATGACGTATAACAAGATGGCAGCATTAAAACAAATTCGATGTTCACACAGCGTGCTCATTTCTTTGCCTAGTTTTTTGACATAATGATGCCCGACTATTAATCCCAGTAAGCATTTGAATTGAACATAATAAAAATTCTGTCAATAAAACATGTAAAATCATGTTTGAAATAAATTTTTTTATTATTTATTAGAATTTTTCAAAATTAACCAACAGTAGGGTAAATAATTTTTAACTTTGAATGAACATTTCTATCTTAATTAGGTGTAATAAATATTACATTTATTTACTTTAACAAATGGTTCATTTCCGTATTGTTCACGATAACAGCGAACCCTTTTCATAAATTCTTCGCAAACTGCTAAGCGTTATATCGTTAACACTTCTAGTCGATGTGTCCCAGTAAGCATTTGAATGGAACATAATGAAAAATCTGTCGATAAAACAAGTAAAATCATGTTTGGAATGCAATTTTTTATTATATTGTGGAAAAAATAGAATACTACTCATAAAATTCCTTTATTGGACGTTACCGGTTTCGTGAACAATATTCTTTGCTTCATATCCTCAGACGTAACAGGAATTTCTGAGGATGTGAAGCAAAGAATATTGTTCACGAAACCGGTAACGTCCAATAAAGGAATTTTATGAGTAGTATTCTATTTTTTCCACATGAACAATTACTCATATGGGATTAACCTTCCTAATTTTTGATTATTTTTTAGGAATTTTTAAATTTCTTTGGACCTATCAGAAATTATCTTGACGATTGTTTTCCGAATCGATGGATAGGTCGGGGAGGTCCGATAGGGTGGCCAGCGCGATCTCCCGACTTGTCACCCTTAGATTTTTTTCTCTGGGGCTTCATAAAGTCGCAGATTTACCGTACCCAAGTCAGAAATTTAGAAGAACTTACTCAAAAAATCTTTGACTTATCTAGAAGTGTTAATGGTATAACGCTCGGAAGAGTTCTCGAAGAATTCATAAAAAGGGTTCGATGTTGTCGTGAACAAAATGGAAGGCACTTCGAGCATTTATTATAGTAAACAAATGTCCTATTTATTATAATTTAAGATTAAGATAAAAATGTTCGTTTAAAGTTAAAAATTGTTTACCCCACTGTTAGTTAATTTTGAAAAATCCTAATAATATAAAATTTTATTTCAAACATGATTTTACTTGTTTTATTGACAGAATTTTTATTATGTTCAATTCAAAAGCTTACATGGGATTAATAGTTGACCAGGTAAATAAATGAGCACGCTGTGTGAACATCGAATTTATTTTAATGCTGCCATTTTGTAATACGTCATCGGATTACCTCGAATTTTGGGCAAGTTACTATGGACGAATGGACCTTTAATTTAAGGTGTCACACACCTTGGTACGACAATAGAGAAATATTCAATATGGCTGCCAGACGCCATTTTGGAATATCAAATTTTTTATTTAGCGTCAAACAATCGCAAATCTATCTGGGATTATAATCCCTAAAATTCCAAAAAATATTTGAAACCATTCAAAAGTTAGTAGGGGGGTAACTGACTTTTGGACCTTACTGTATATTATAGTCCTTATGCACAACGCAATACGGGTCAGATTCCCGTATTACAGCCTCGGCCGTAAACTTTCATACCCGTAGAAGTGGGGGTCGTGACGTCACAACTAATGGAGTCTATTGGCGCGCCAGTAAAATAAAATTTTATATGTATACCTTCACTGGCATGCAATATTTTTTTATTCGAATGTGTCAAAAAATGACGTTTCTCGGTCAGATAACAAAGACGAAAGGCAGAACTTTTCTAGCTACTTCAAGTAAACGACCTGAAAAGACTTTTCAGGCCAAGGCCGGAAAAGTGACAGACAAAATAATTTTTGACTTTTCTGGAATTAAATCCATCGAAGCCAAATTTGCTAGGTTTTTTACTTCTGGGGGTGTTCTCGCAACAAATTCTTCACTATTCATTTTATTGTATTTACAAACTGATATCACAGCAGTTGTGCAGTTGTTATTTATTATATCACAGCCGTCTGTTACAAAAAAACTTGAAAATTGTATCATTTGCGGGGTAGCAAGTAAATCTTAAGAACATAATATTTTAATTTTCCCTATCATTTTAATATCCATAAGCACATTCGAATAAAAAATATTGTATTACACACGGACGAAAAACTATATTTTTCGTCCTCATGACATAAACTACTATATCAGTGCATGCACGGATGAAAAAAGTTAAGGTAAGTACAAACCAGACAACAATCGGCCGGATACATGTTGTCAACACTGTTTCCAACATGTATCCCATCAACTCGCAACAAGTTGATAGATACACGACAACATATAGTGCCGATGTTGGGCGGCAAGATATCAAAGAATTTTGTTGCGTGTTGAATGTATCCGTGTTTTCAATTTGAAATGGAAAACATCGCTCTGTCTGGACGCTGTTGTCAACAAGTGACGTTCAATCACAGTAGTGAGGTTCACATACTTCGGGTACAATTGAGGAGATTGATTGCTTCGATATTTTAAACAGGTACATTAGACTCGTAAACGAATCTCCTGTAGCTATATATCGCAGAGCAACCATCAATCTTATTGATGGCGGAATCGCGGCACGGTAGTTCGTATTCTTTTTGAAGATTTTAGGGGCGACCAAACGGAGAACTTCTTCGAAATCAGATTTTGTAAGTCTGACGAAATTGCGGAACGAACTACCATCGTTCAAGAGTAACTCTGCCATTAAAGTTGTCACCATAGCTTGTCCCATTTTGTAAAAACTGTCGCTGCCACCATCTTCTTTTTCGTTTCTGGGCATGAAGAGCTATTATGATAAAAGCAGCACTAACACCAGCAGCAGCAGACCGGTCCATTTTAAGTCAACACTGCGTTTAGTTTGGACGCGCAACTGGTTTTGGCTTGGACGCGCTACACTGTTGACCACATGTATCCGGATACACGTTGTTGTGTCCAACAAATATGTTGCCAACGTCCGTCAACATGTTGCCAACAGTTGGCAACATTTTGTTGTCTGGTTTGTACTTATAAAGACTCATGCGCCACTACAAATAAAATTTGCAAGTGTAAACCTGTTTAAGCACGCCAGTATATATTACTTTACTAGTTTAGTAGACCAAGTTTGTTGAATTTATTTACAATAATGAGCAAAAAATGGAGTTCCGAAAAAATTATTGAATTCTTACAATATTATGAACAATACCCGTGTTTGTGGGACGTACATTCTAATGCATCACTAACAGCGTGCAACCAACAAATGAGACTGGCGAGATAACATTTAATTTAATGTGTAAACCTTTACTGGCGTGAAAGTTCAACTGGCGTTAACACTGGCGCCAGCACATCATTGCACGTGTAAACCCGCTATTACATCTATTTACCTATTGTACATTTTGCATGCGAAGTGTTCAATGATTCTTCAGAGATGAAGAAAATGAAATTGTGGAGAAAATTGATAATTATGCAGAGTTATACTACACTGACGATCAATTGAAGTGACCCAAGAAAAATTTGCATCAACTTCCAACTCATATATCTTTTGATGCAAGAATCGCAGAACCATAAATCTTTTTAGGTATTATAGATATACGCCTCAAGAATATGTGACACATTTTGCTTGCCCTAAAGCCGGCGCCACACATGCGGCATTCGGCGAAAGGCGAACTTTGGCTTTCGTCGAATGGCATTTGGCGAAAGGCGAAAGCTTTGATAGGCGAGCGTCGTTTAACCACTCCATTTTATTAAACAACTATCGAAAACCAACACAAACGCTGCCAAGTGTCAAGTCAAGACTGGCAAAAAACAATCCCAATGTGTGTACCGATCGAATTTATGACGCGCGAATCCTTTGATTCGCGTCAATTTACCGACGCGAAGCGGGAATGGCGAATGGCGAACGCCGAGGCGAGCGTCAGCTACACACATGCGGCTTTCGCCGAGTAACGGCTCGCCTTTCGCCGAATGCCGCATGTGTGGCGCCGGCTTTAGACACTTTAAGTTGTTCGTGATACGTAGATGCAGATGTGCACGTTAACGTACAATTTTTACGTTTACGTCCTGTTTCACAATTCAGTTTAAGTAGTTTGTAGGTCACCTTAAAATTTTGGTTGTCAACAATATCCACAAAAATATAACCTTAAAAATCCGACGTACATTTGTGTTTGTCGCGTTGAAATTTTGAATTTTTTATTTATTTAAGGAAACCCTATAAAGCAACTACGTAAGTTATTAAGTTATTTAAAAATGCGTCAAAATAAACTTCGCGAGTTATCGTCACCGCTTCGGTACACTTCGGTTAGCGTACGTTACCGTTTGAGGTACACGTGAAGATCCGTAAGATAACGTAGGTACGTAAGACGATAACGTGAAAATTTATGATCTGCGCAAGCGCGACTACCAAAACGTACGTTTACGTCTACGTCTTTGATACAACTTAAAGTGTCTCTTGTCTCGTTTATTTTTGGAGATACGGTGATGAACGTTGAGCTATGTTTTTCTGCCAAAGTTTGAGGTCGTGCATGAAGTGTCCCAAACCGTTTTCGGATATGACAATATAGTCATTTTGTACCCTCATTCATTGCGTTCATTTTTATTTTTGATTGATTGTGCTAACTTAATTGTTGTTGATTTTTTGAGGATTTCTATACAACAGTACATTTTTTGACTTTTTGACAGGGGGGAGAACTGAAAGACGGCGGTAATTACAGAAACCCGATCCATTCCGGCTCATGCGCTGTACTCTGATATGTCGCCTACTTGTCTTTGCGCCAAAGTGAACAGTAAAACAAAATTCCTTTAATCTAATAAAAAAAAATTCCTTTATCAGGGGAATAACACACATATCTAACCTGCCTCCGGCTTCTAACTCGCAATAGACCTCTTAATAAAAAAAAAATTCCTTTAATCTAATAAAAAAAAATTCCTTTATCAGGGGAATAACACACATATCTAACCTGCCTCCGGCTATCGCCTCCGACTTCTAACTCGCAATAGACCTCTTAATAAAAAAAAATTTCCTTAATCTAATAAAAAAAAAACAAGAACGTGTGGGATTTGAACCCGGAACCTTCTGCTTGCCAAGCCGAGCTCGTTTCCGCTGGGTCATCACAACACTGACAAAAATTGTGAGTAAAGAAAGAATAAGTTCAGTTAGGTTTCGGGTAACTTTACAATCCGGCCGCTAGGTGCGCCAGTAGGCGACTTATCAGACAGCGCATGAGCCGAAATGGATCGGGTTCCTGTAATTACCGCCTGCTGAACTGAATTGATAGTTTTCGGCTTTCGCAAATGAAACTGTGAATGCGCGGGATAGGTATAGGTACCTCCATCAAATTTTGCGGCCTATTGTATTGCCTTTTGCTAATCAAAGACACCCTGAATTTCTATATATGCAAGACCACATCGTGATCGAGTAGTAAACAATTTTTTCGAAGAACATATCACAAGAATGGTATGGCCTTCCTGCTCGCCGAATCTTAACCCTATCGAGCATGTCTGGGGCATACTTGGAAGACGCCTTCGCAAACGAATGGTACCAGCTATCAATTTGGAAGAACATGCTGTTGTGGTTTCAGAGGAATGGCCTCTGTGGATCAGAAAATTATAGATAATTGCATTGTCAGTATGCCCAAACGGTATCAAGCTGTTATAGGAGCAAGAGGTGGACCAACTCGTTATTGACATTTAATGTTAAGAATTTTTATTTGTGTATTATGTACGTGTAAGATTTAATTGTAAACATTAAACAAAGTAAGCATTTAAAGTCAAAAAATGTCTTATTGTATAAAAATTCTCAAAAAATCAACAACAATTAAGTTAGCACAATCAATCAAAAATGAAAATGAACGCAATGAATGAGGGTACAAAATGACTATATTATGATATCCGAAAACGGTTTGGGACACTCCATGCACGACCTCAAACTTTGGCAGAAAAACATAGTTCAACGTTCATCACCGTATCTCCAAAAATAAACGAGACAAGGACAAGCAAAATGTGTCACATATTCTTGAGGCGTATATCTATAATACCTAAAAAGATTTATGGTTTTGCGATTCTTGAATCAAAAGATATACCGGGTGCCACAGGATACTGGCTCACCCCTATATTTCCTTTATTTTTTAACTTATCCATTTGAAATTTGGGGGGCATAAACTACCGTTTAAAATGTATTTCTGCACATTACAAACACTATGGTACCCCTTCCGGTTTATCCGGAAAATACCTCAACTTTCGATTTTCAAATGGAACACCCTGTATATTTTTACATATTTGGATGCAGGGCAATATTCTGCATATACCATGTAAGTTTCGCGAATTTTTGAGCCGATGTCAATTTTTTCAAGCATCTTAAGAAATAAGTCTAGAGTGCTTTGGAATTCCAAAATTCGTTATACGGTAGGTAAACTTCAAAGAAAAAATATTATTTTTGCTAACAATAAACTGTTTACAAATGTCATCATTCTTTTGTTTTATAATGTGTCAATTCGTAGTGCAAAGGTAACTATGTTAAGGTTCAATAAAAGTTATTTTGAAAGTGGCTTTTATACTTTTAAACGAATGAAATAAAATTGAAAATAAATAGCACAGATATGAAATAGATATCAATGAAATCAGAAAGAAAATTATAATTTTTCAAACACTATGCACCACCACCTTCCCATTTGAAAAAAAAAGTTTTCGATAAAAAAGTGATATGTTCAACTTTGGAGGCTTCGCAAACAGTTGTTAGTGAAACGAAAAGAAATATTATATTTTTCCTTTGAAGTTTACCTACCGTATAACCAATTTTGGAATTCTAAAGCACTCTAGACTTATTTCTTAAGATGCTTGAAAAAATTGAACATCGGCTCAAAAATTCGCGAAACTTACATGGTGTATGCAGAATGTTGCCCTGCATCCAAATATGTAAAAATATACAGGGTGTTCCATTTGAAAATCGAAAGTTGAGGTAATTTCCGGATAAACCGGAAGGGGTACCATAGTGTTTGTAATGTGCAGAAATACATTTTAAACGGTAGTTTATGCCCCCAAATTTCAAATGGATAAGTTAAAAAATAAAGGAAATATAGGGGTGAGCCAGTATCCTGTGGCACCCGGTATACAGGGTTATTCACGGAAAGCGGGTATTAGACGTTTCAAGGGATCTGTCGGGTTTATAAATTCGAAAATTGGTAGGAAGAGGTTTTTGGGTATGGCGGATCTAACGAAAATATGTTCAACTTTGTGTCACTTCCGCTTATACCGGAAGTATCGCCTAACTTTGTTATTTTAAATGGAACACCCTGTATATTATTGCATATTTGGATTCCTCATAAAATTTCAGCTTGGGTTTGTGTACCATAATGTACCCTTTAATCTAGTATTTTCCGAGATAATTAATATTTTTGAAAAATAATGACGGTTTCTACTCTTCGGAAAAAAATCAATATCTTCTATCATGTTGCAGATTACGACATTTTCTTTTCAAACTCATACAAGTACCCTACTGTCTAACTAAGAGTGTCCTTATATTTTCAAAATTTTATACAGGGTGTTTTATTTTTACAGTCGAACATTATCTTACTTCAAACAACAAAAAGTCATTTTTTTTTAAATGGAACCCCCTGTATATTTTTACACAATCTAATAGATTATCGATTTCTGCATCGATTGATATTACCATTCCCTATACCTATCTCTCACGGTTTTCTCATTTTGGACGAATATTTTTAAAATGTACATACAATGTACATTTGTAACTGGCTTGGGTATTGTCTTTACAGCTTTAACTTTGCCAAATTTTAGAAAATTAGACCTGATTCTTTGGAATTTATTGTTCGTACGTCATTGCTGGTAATTCTCGGTATTTTTCATTGAAGTCTCTGCACGTTCTACTAATTATTTCGTTATTATTTCCATAAATAGAAAACAAATCTAATATTACAGCATTTGAATAAACGTTTGCCATTATTTTCTATCTACTAATAATTCGTGTAAGTGACGCTACACACACAATAACACATTGATAAAAACAAAACATTTTGACATTTTCAGCCTACTAGATGACATTATGAAACAGTGCTGATTTTGTATGTACATTTTAAAAATATTCGTCCAAAATGAGAAAACCGTGAGAGATAGGTATAGGGAATGGTAATATCAATCGATGCAGAAATCGATAATCTATTAGATTGTGTAAAAATATACAGGGGGTTCCATTTAAAAAAAATGACTTTTTGTTGTTTGAAGTAAGATAATGTTCGACTGTAAAAATAAAACACCCTGTATAAAATTTTGAAAATATAAGGACACTCTTAGTTAGACAGTAGGGTACTTGTATGAGTTTGAAAAGAAAATGTCGTAATCTGCAACATGATAGAAGATATTGATTTTTTTCCGAAGAGTAGAAACCGTCATTATTTTTCAAAAATATTAATTATCTCGGAAAATACTAGATTAAAGGGTACATTATGGTACACAAACCCAAGCTGAAATTTTATGAGGAATCCAAATATGCAATAATATACAGGGTGTTCCATTTAAAATAACAAAGTTAGGTGATACTTCCGGTATAAGCGGAAGTGACACAAAGTTGAAAATATTTTCGTTAGATCCGCCATACACAAAAACCTCTTCCTACCAATTTTCGAATTTATAAACCCGGCAGATCCCTTAAAACGTCTAATACCCGCTTTCCGTGAATAACCCTGTATATTATATGAGTTGGAAGTGAAGTTGATGCAAATTTTTCTTGGGTCACTTCAATTGATCGTCAGAGTGTATTTGGAATATGAATAATAATCACTGGAAAATGAATTTTTGAATGACTTCGAATACTTTTGAGGATTTAGTTAGAAAAATTAATATTGTGTTGTGACAGGACCATGCGTCAGTTTCGAAATGTTTTCCATATTATAAATAGACAAATAATAGTTATTTATGATACAAGTGTTAAAAGTGAGATTTTATTTTGTGAGTGGGGAATATTGCGGAACGAGCGTAGCGAGTGGAGCAACCCCACGAGCAAAATAAAATCACTTTTAACAAATGTATCATACAATATTTTTTGTAAAACTGTCATTAAAAAAAAAAAAACTTGCTGGATGCGGGGTTCGAACTCCCGATCTATTGCTTACGTGTCGAACGCGGTTCCACCTGAACCACATTCTCGTTCCATGTACATGTGACAATAAAATATTATATCGAGTCAGGTACTAAATAAAGGGTAACTAAGTAAAACAAAAGGAAATTGTTTAGTGTTTATTAGTAACTACAATTATTGATTCTGTATCATAAATTTTTTGCGCAAAAATGAGTTTTAAACGTGTGAAAGACTGTTTTGAACGTGTCAAAGACTGTTTTAACACTAGTGTTAAAAATATTTTTAACACTAGTGTTAAAACTGTTTTTAACACGTAACATTATAAATGTCAATTTTTACTTCACTTGTCAATACATTAAAAATGTCATTTTTAATGACAGTTTTACAAAAATTATTTTTGATTTTTTCACACTGACGATTCGTTCAGTTTAGAATTTAGATCTCTAACACATAGATTAAATAAACGGAATTGTTTTTTCTGAGTGATACACCAAAATAAAAAAATAATAATAATTTATGGGGTTATGTTTTATGTTCCTCCTTGGTATCCGTTCGGTAATTAAATTAGGCTCATTTGCCTCGGTGATCACGTGTGACTGATAAATCTGTATCTGCTCGCTTGCATCTGGATTTTTAAAACCGAACGCAGTTAGTGAAGTGACAGCGATAGCCGTATCTGTGATCTGTGGCGTAAAATATTTTGACGTTTTGGGTTTTGGTGTAAATGTGTGATTGTGTTATTTTTTCTAGGATATTTACGTTATTTTTTCATCATTGTGAAAATATTTTAATGTTACATGTGTAAAGACTTTTAAATTTTGTTTTAATGGCCTCAGACAATGTTTTTGGATATGTTCCACAATTAGGCATAGATGGATTTGTAAGTTTTTAAATATTCCTAGTTATTGTCATTATTGCACTCTTAAAATGTTTTTGGAATTTATTAACATGATTTTGTACAATTTTAATTATAAAATGAGAATAGGTTTTGTGGATTTGCAAATATGTGTTTTAAAAATTGCGTTGTTTTTGACAAAATACATTTTTGTATAACGGCGAGAACAGTAAAAGTTTATGAATTTAATTCTTTAGAAAGTCTTAATTTGTGTTATAGTAAATTGCAAATATGTATCTATTTAAAACAATTAGTTAATCATGCATTTTTAATTACTATTTATAATATTTAAACCTTGCATTGATTAGGGCGAGGATTAGGGTGAAAATGATGTTTGAATCTGTACGTAAGAGTCAGCTAAACCTACGTATTTTTACTTCTAGTTTACATAATTAGTGAATGATCATTTTCTGTATTTGTTCACTAGTAGGGTTGTAATTTTTCAAAATATGACACCAATCGCCGAACGAATAATGAAGGTAATGTGTATGGAATATAATTTTTATTTACATACTGTGCATCCCGCAGTACATCATCCTAGTTCAGAATGTTATAGTATCATATCACACATTCAAAACCTCGTTCTCTACATTACATTATTTCAAATAATGATCTATAACCTATGTTCATAAAAATAATACACTTCAAATACAAATTTCATATCAACATGCTACCAGAAATAAAAACAACCAACACATACAGATTCCATGTAGTTACAAAAATGTAAATCTTAGATTTATCAACTACTTGGCACCAAAATTTTATAATTTACTGCCACTTAATTTAAGACAAGAGTCGGAAAAAAATTTAACAAATTGTGTAAAGAATATATACATGAAAATAACGATGCCTTGAGTCAATTAATATAAAATGTGATATGTAGCTGCTGTTTTGTCCGTTCAACCCGAGTTACGACCACTGGCCGAGGGGCGAGGACAAACGATGGAATTCGAATCTCACCATGCTGGGCATGACGTCAGTTACTGTCATTTTTATGATAGAATTTTAGAATCTTTTATGTTCGCTGTTGTACGTATATTATACTGTTTATGTGTAGGTTTCAATTTACGATTAACATTTTTCATGGAAAAATGAGTGGAACAGATTTTGTGAAAGCCCAGAGCAATAATTTGGCCAATGTTGCTCTCTTTGTTGCTGTATGCTGTACTACGTTTAAGTGGAATTCGTTTTTTTTTACCTGCTTGATAATCAAAATACATGATCTTTTAAATATATGTAATTACCCATTAATTTAAACTTATAGTTTTCCGTATCTTCCTCTAACTAAAAAAAAAGTAAAATATGTAACCTAAAATTGTATTATTAGCCGGGGGGCGTACTTGATGAAATATACATTATACAGGGTGAGTTCACTTTAAATGGGGAAACTTGGAGAATCGATTCTTTATTGAAAAATAAGTGTAGTTTGTTCTATAAACATTTTTCATATGGGACTTGATTTTCGAAATACAGTCGAACTCGGCTATAGCGAACCTCCAAGGGACCCGTAAAACTGTTCGTTATATGCGAACGTTCGTTATAAAAGATCGACAAGAAAACAGCTTCAACTTAGAGATCCCGTGATCACGGCAAATTTTTGCATTTGCACAGCCATTTTCCAGCTTGCGAATTATATTTAACTTATCCGACAAAGAAATAGATTTTCTATTTGCTTTGTCAACATTAGCCATTGTTCAAATGCAAATTCAACACGCAATTTAGCACCTACTCAAACAAATGATTAATTGTAGGTAACTTGCAGAGACTTGTTTGCAAATTCGTCGCGCGCCGTTTGTTCGACATTGAGTCAACAAACCACTCGCTAGTTCGTTATAACCGAGTTTAGAGGTCCGCCGGGCCTAAAATGCGGTATGTTATAACCGAGTGTTCGTTATATCCGAGTTCGTTATAGCCGAACAAAAATACATGCACTTAATAGGGACTTCGGACGGGACTTTTCGATTCGTTCATTATAACCGAGTGTTCGTTATATCCCGTGTTCGTTTTATCCAAGTTCGACTGTACTTACAAGACGTTGAACTTTTTTTTTTTTAAGTTTTCGACGAATAACTTTAAAGTGGTTGGACCGATTTTTATAAAATTTGGGTTTCGTTTATGTTAGATTAAAGTTTATCAAATGGTCTGAAAGATTTGAAAATATCGCCCCCGCAGGTGTAGATATAAGGACCACGGACCCCTTTTTAAAAAAGAACTTCTACGCCTATGGTCGTCTTAAAAAATGGATATGATTTTTTATTCTTCGATATGTCTCTAGTAAATTTTCGCAATTTTTGATAGTTTTCCGGTTAATTGAGGTTAAATGATTTATTGTATTGCTCTCAATGTTTATTTTATTTGCCAATGAGCCGATGTCTGCTAACAGAAATGAAAAAAAAATATTAATAAATGTCTCTATTGTCTCTCAATTGCTTTATTTTTCCTCTCTCAATATTTAAAATCGTTTTAAACTATTTAGACTGAAGACCCTTTCAAACGACTTTACGTAATAGCAGACACCGGCTCATTGGCAAATAAAATAAACATTAGGAAGCATTACAATAAACCATTTGACCTCAATTAACCGGAAAGCTATCAAAAATTGCGAAAATTTACTAGAGACATTTTATGTTCAGAAAATATCGGAGAATAAAAAAATCATATCCATTTTTTGAGACGACCCTAGGCGTAGAAGTTCTTTTTTAAAAAGGGGTCCGTGGTCCCTATATCTACGCCTGCGGGGGCGATATTTTCAAATCTTTCAGACCATTTGATAAACTTTAATCTAACATAAACAAAACCCAAATTTTATAAAAATCGGTCTAACCACTTTAAAGTTATTCGTCGAAAACTTAAAAAAAAAAAAGTTCAACGTCCTGTATCTCGAAAACCAAGTCCCATATGAAAAATGTTTATAGAACAAACTACACTTATTTTTCAATAAAGAATCGATTCTCGAAGTTTCCCCATTTAAAGTGAACTCACCCTGTATACTGCGTTGGAAATTTCATGATGAAATTATGGGAGCAAGCTTAATATATTCCTTATGCCTTCCATAATCATACCTTACCAGGTGCTTTGCTTGAATTTGTGGCAGACGACCTAGGTATATGACGTCATATATTCAAGATGGCGGCCACCCCAGGCATCACCGGAAGTTCTCGATTATAACTCTTGATAGGGCCATCCTATCAATATTTTGTACAAAACGTTTTTTATTTACAAGGTAATTCTCTATAAAAAAGGTGCTTAAGTGTTTGGTATAAAAACACTTTTAATTTTGTTATCACTCGTATCATTTCAAATTCTTTTTGTTTCAGATAAAAACCGATTGATAATCGTAAACCGAGCAATTTAATACTTTCAATAATTTAAAATTAACTTTGGACACAATGTCTACTCCACCACTAATTCTTCTCCAACTCCTCCAAGTATCCCTGCCTCCATCTGCAAAAAAGGCAAGGCTGCAGACTAATTAAGAACTGTATTTTATGCCAAAATAAGATAAAGTCACCATTGGTTAAACCTATTAACTATGACAAAGTGTGAAGAAAGAGAGCAGAATGAAATAATAGTGAATGCGTGTTAATTAATAATCGATTAAGATATGTGACACTGTTGAAGAATTGATAAATGAAAACACATCATGGCATACAGATTGCTACAAGAAGTGTACTGGACTCCTCTCAAATATTGATGTTTTGTTTTTACTTCTTTTCAATCATTGCTTTGGTTTCTGCAGAAAGTCTTGTCAACTCAGGAGAGATAAAAAAGAATCGTGTTAAAGTATTTTCTTTTGTGTTATGTTTACAAGTCCTCCAAGTACTTTCATTCTCCTGTTTTCGTGTTTCAATGCTTCAACTGAGCCCAAAATACACAAAGGGACTGAAGACTTATTAACAACCCAATTACCTTTCAGGAATTCGCTCCACAAACCTGAAAGATTGTCTTTAAGACATTTCATGTCAGCTAGGTACCATGATACTTGCTTAGTTCATTAAATCCAGAGCAAAGAAGTGAGGGATAAAAACTTGTAGTGAAGCAATGTGCAATTCCCAGTTAGAGAGCGAAAAAATCTTTTGAACGTAACCATAGTGTCAACCATATGCATATATTCCTAAGCAACGTTGATTGTTGGTTTATCATTTGATGCTAAAGATAACATCTTCCATTTTAATATCATTTCGTGTTTTTATTTTTCCACTATTTTTACTAACAATTGATTTGTAATTTATTACAAGATCAGCCATCGTTGTAACATTTCCCATAATAAGAAAATCATTAATGAGCATACAAATTCTACATCAGTTGCTTCATCCGAAGCAGCCATTGAGGATCTTTCTCTATCTGGGGCAGATTTTTTTAGCAACACAATAAATACATGTTTTACCCAGCAAGGTTTGTGATATAGAATGTCTTTTGCATGAAGATCTCCTGGATCTGTACATCACTATATCAAATTTTTAGGGCTTCATTTTTCATTTTGTAACATTTCAATTGCTTCTTTTAATTTCAGACTGACAGAGTTTGTTTGCCGTGAAAATGGCAATTAATAGACTTCTTCTCTTTCCTTCTTTCACACAGAAAAAACAATTATTTTTGTCACCCGCAGAGATTTTTGATCGTGTAACCTAAAATACCATCTTCAGTAGCGAAAGTAGACCAAGAAAACTTCTGTAGCAATCTGTATGCCATGATGCGTTTTCGTTTATCGATTCTTCAACAGTCACATTTCTTAATCAATTAATTATTATTAATAATTTTTCTACTATACCCTGTATCTTGAAAACGAAGCATTTTTGGACCCATGTTTATATGAATTTTCTGTCTTAAAATCACTCAAATAATCGTCTGTTAAATTTATTGTACATACTTAATGAACACCCTGTATTATTCACTATCATTCATTCCATTCTGCTCTCCTTCTAGCACGCTCTAACACTTTATCATAGTTAATAGGTGACTTTTTCTTATTTTGGCATAAAATACACAGCTTGTAATTAGTCTGCAGCTTTGCCTTTATTGCAGATGGAGGCAGGGATACTTGGAGACGAATTCGTGATGGGGTAGACATTGTGTCCAAAGTTAATTTTAAATTGTATTAAATTACTCGGCTTACGATTATCAATCCGTTTTTATCTGAAATAAAAAAAAATAATTTAAATGATACGAGTGATAACATAACAAAATTAAAAGTGTTTTTATACCAAACTCTAAACGGTAAAAGATACTGATAAATTCCTAAGGACCTTTTTATAGAGGATTTCCTTCTAAATAAAAAATGTTTAGTACAAAATATTGATAGGATGGGCCCTATCAAGAGTTATAATCGAGAACTTCTCATGATGTCTGGGTTGGCCGCCATCTTGTATGTATGATGTCATATAGGCCCTCTGCCACAAAATCAAGCAAAACACCTGGTGAGACATGATTATAGAGGGCATAAGGAGTGTATTAAAATTGGTCTAATAATAATTTCATCATCAAATTTTCCACGGGATTTGTTATGTCCCCCGACTATGTTTTAAAATGGTACAAAATCACATTTACGTTGAAATGATCTTCATATAAGTACAACTCCTTTAATGTTTTCTGATATATCAGTTTCATTCTTTCTCCTTGCAATTTTCGTTTTTTCCCTAATTTAGGTCTTGATCCCATTGGTAATGATACAAATCTTTCTGGTGTTTTTCTTATCGACGACTGGCACTGAGGTACTAAACAATACCTTGGATGCTTAATATCAATAATATCCTTCTTTTCCATTGTAAAGTGCTGCATTAAACGCTATTTTAACAAGTTTTATAGAACATTAAATGAAAATGACAGTAACTGACGTCACAATACCACAACAGCCATTTGCATGACGTCACCGCCATTTTTGCGACTGTTTAAAATAATCATATTTTGTTAATTTTTTTTGATAATGGGTTATATTTTAGCCGTTCTTTATTATTGCGTTAGCTATTTAGTAAGTTAATTTACAAAATTACATTTAATTAAAAGATCATGCACATACCTACCTTATTATTTAAGTGTGGCCACCTCCGTTGGTGCAGCCTGGGTAATTATTATGTGCATAGGACTTACTTGGTACGACATTCTAAATAAATCCACGTTAAAAAATATAACGGACATGTGTAAACGACGAATTATTTAAGGTTGCCCATTACCCTTGGTACTACCTGGGAAATTATTGTGGTGTAGGTCTTACTTAGTACGACATTCTAAATATATCCACGTTACAAAATTTTTTTTAATATTGTTACCTGTGCCAGGTCTATTATTTTGAGCTTTGGATACAGTTTTATTACTGGCTTACCTCATATAGCCCTGAAAACGCACACAAGAGTTTCATTTTAATTGAATTCACATCATCCCTTACAAAACTAAATGTTTTAAAGCATTGCAAATAACTGAAAGGAACTAATATTAGTATAGCAGAAAATTTAAAAAAATTCGTAAATATCCTTTAAAATACGATAAGCTGGAATGAAAAATGGATTATCTGACGGAAAAAGTAATAGACTCATAATAGATAATATACACCTTGCAAGAACTTGAGCTGCTAAATAATGTGAGTGATAATGAGGAAGATAACACAGAAACAGGCATTAAACAGTGAGTAGAAAATAGAATCGATACAAGAAAATGCAGAAGAAGATAAACAAGAAATATAAAATGTGGTTAAGAAATGTATTATAAATAAGATTTAACTACAAAGAATTAGACCAACTACTAGAAAATTTACAAAAGAAAAGAAATCACCTAAAATTCAAGATAAGATAAGAGATGTTGTATTGTGCTCTCTAAGTTTATTGATTTTTCACCTAGATGAAAGTGTTTTTAATTAAATATTTTTACATATAGTGTTGAAGTTAACCCTCAACCACCATTTGATCTGTTCATCCTGTCAATTACATAACTATTTGTACTATTACAAGATGTCCATATAAATTTATTTATTTATTTATTTATTTATTTATTAACGGGTAACCCATAGTACAAAAAATAATATCAACACTATACATTAAATAGGTAAGTTTGACAATTTCTTATAGTTCAATATATACATTATTACATCTTAAGGATAAGGTATGTTTATAAGTACTTTAATTGTTTTTTAAATTGGTCGAGTGTAGATGACAAATAGTCAAACCTCTCAATTTCATTAGCTTGTCGTACAAATCTCGTGATCGGCTCATTCTTCCCATAATTAGTTGAGTGAAATGGGACAAAAAATAATTGAGTATGACGTGTCCATCTTGCAGGAACGTTTAGACAAACTAATGATAACAGATGAGGACAATTAATTTCACCATTTAATATTCTGAAGAACATGCACATATCAGCACTTAGTCTTCTTTGTTCTACTAGTGTTTTTATTCTTAGCAATGACAGCAAATCACTGAACTCATATTCATCCTGAGTGTAGCCCATTTTATAACTCCAATGTCTCAAAAATTTATGTTGAACTTTTTCAATCTGACCAATCCAGGAACAGTAACAAGGACACCATACGGAAGAAGCAAATTCGAGAATTGGACGCACTACTGAACAATACAGCATCCTAAAAGTATCAGCAGAAAAATCAACAGATAAACGCTTTACAAATCCCAGCATTTTTAGTGATTTCGAGCATAATTTGTTTATATGTTCGTCAAACTGTCAAAAGTAACGCCCAAATCTCTTATTTGATCGACTGTAGACAATTGATTATTATTTATACTATAGTCAAAGTCTAGAGGTGACCTAATTTTAGCAAATGTAATTTTATGACATTTTTTAACATTTAAATCCATATAGTTTAAGGTACACCAATCTGATAGCCGGTTTAAATCAAATTGTAGAAGTTCAGCATCTTCCTCAGATTTAATTGCTTTGAAAATTTTTAGATCATCTGCAAACATAAGAAACTGACTGTTTAATATTATAGTGGAGATATCATTAACAAATAAATTGAACAAAAGAGGACCACAATGAGATCCTTGAGGAACCCCAGATGGAACTTGAATGTATTTTGAAATGGAGCCACCATACTTTACTGCTTGAATGCGAGAGGATAGAGTACTTTCAATCCACTTTAATATCTTACCACTTATTCCTAAAGCTTTCAATTTAGCCATTAGCGGGCTGTGGTTGACCCTGTCAAAAGCTTTAGAAAAGTCAGTATAGACAGAGTCAACCTGTAGCTTGCTTTCTAGAGAATTAACAATAAGGTTTTCATAAACTAATAAATTCGTATTAACCGACCTGCCTTTGATAAAACCATGTTGTTCATCAATACAAATATTTTTACACTCCCAAGTTAATCGTCTTGTTACTAGACAATCTAACAATTTTGGTAGTTCAGATTGTATACGAATTGCTCTATAATTCTCAATGTCATTTTTTGGGCCAGACTTATAAATGGGTTTTAGGAAGCTACATTTCCAATACTCAGGATATATCCCAGAGTCTAACGACATATTAAAAATTAGCTGAATTGGAATGGCTAGTACATATACACATTGTTTTAAAAAATATAACGGCATACCATCTGGACCAAAAGACAACTTTGATGAAATTTTATTTAACTGTTCAATTATATCAATAATATCTATATATAAGTGACTAACATCAACAGTTCTATCATAAGTATAGGTAGGTACAGTTGTTGGATTTTCATTAGAAAAAATTGTAGAGAAAAAATCAGCAAAAAGATTAACAGTATCCTCAACATTGTTACTTTGAACATTATTGTAAACCATATTGCATGGAAGATTGTACGTTTTTCTGCGTTCATTTACAAATTTCCAGAAAGAGCGTGGATCAGTATGAATGTTATCTTGAATTTTATTAATATAATTTTCATAGCAATGCTGACTTAATTCCTTACATTGAGAACGCAACTGAGAGAAGTACAAGTAATCTTCTCTCCTACCATGTAATTTAAACATTTTATGAGCCTTTTTATTCTCGATAATCAAAGTTTTTAATTCACTGTTAAAGTGAGGAGGGAATGAGTTGGTTTTAAATCGTTTTAACGGAGTAAAGAGATGAATAACTTCATATAAAATGTCATAAAAATATGAGACAGCATTATTTAGAGGAATATTACACAGCACTTCTTGCCAATGGATAGAGGCTAATAGTTCAGTAATGGAAACATAATCAGCATTCCTAAAATCATAGAAAAACTCCTCATATGAAATGTAATCATCATATTTCTGTAATGAAACATCAAAACAAACAGCAGTATGATGAATACTATTAGGATGTAGTAAATCTATTGCATTTTCGACAACAATTTGTTCAATATTAGTAAAAATTAAATCAAGATAGGTATTTCTGCTATTAGCTATAAAATTCTTTTGAAAAATATTGTAATAACTAAAAGTATTGACAATATTGATAGCAGGAGAGTTCTGGTTGCACTGTACATTAAGCCCTAATCTACCATTGAACCAACGAGCATCAGGTATATTGTAGTCTCCACTAACAATTAAATTACAATCAGGATAGTTTTGAAAAATATACTCTATACATTGACAATGACCGTCATAAACCTCAAGACCCGAAGCAGGAGGAATGTAAACACACCCAAATATATACCTATTGTTAGTATATTATGTAAGTTGTATAAAAATATGTTCATTAACTGCTACATTAACTGGTAGACATACAGGTATAGTATTTAAAGACTTCTTTACCGCAATCATCACACCACCACCACGAGTTTTTGTACGGTCAACATTTTCGCGATCATGTCTATAGATGTTATAGTTAACAAGAAACAGTTCTTTATCTTCAAAGTCACTATTTAACCACGTTTCAGATAATAAAATGACATCATATCTGCTAGCATTAACTTCTTCATGAAATGATTTTAGTTTTGTGCGTAGTCCACCCACATTTTGGTAGTATACTGATAGTTGTTTATTTATATGGTGAGTATGTATTTTTTGGTTACCCGTACTCATTGGTTTTTTGAACATATTTTTCAATAATTTTTGGTACTCCCCGTATATATTTAATAGTTAAATTTGTTTCTCCATCCTCAATTCTCTTCTGAAGTTTTTCTCGCAGTTGCTTTACATAATCACGTTGCGCATATGTTAAATCAGATCTTAGGCTAATATGTGTGAAACCAATAATCAATAAAAACGTATCAAGTTTAAAATTAACAAAAAAGGAAACTAACACATAAATAAGCTGTTTACAAAACATTTTATACCAGAACTGGACTGGACTGGAATATTCTCTAAAACTAAATTTTACGAAAATATGTCTTGCATAAAATGTGGAAGTATCGATGATTTAAGCTCTATGATGTGTTGTGATAATTGCAACTGCAATATACATACAAAATGTTCTGGCCTATCTGTATCTGAAATAAAAGTAATGGAGCGTTAGTTGAAGAGCTCAAATTAGAAGTGCAAGTATTAAAACATAGTTCCTCCCCTGTCATTCCACTCCCACCATTGATGAGAAAATAATGCCAAAAAGTGAGTGGTTTAATGACAGGGTTTTATATGCAATTAAAAAGAGAGATCAGTGGTACAAACAATACAAAATAACAAATAGTCAAAATGAGTGGGAAATTTATAAGCAAAACAGAAATGAGGTAGTTATGTTATGTAATCAGAATGGAAAAATGTAGACATTTCCAAGAAAAAATTGATTCTTGCAGTGGCAATTCTAAAGAGATGTGGAAATCCCTAAAAAATATAACGGGACAAAAAAATAGAGATAATATTGTTCTCGTTGATTTTTATGGTGAGTTATTAGAGAATTTAAGTGACGTGACGTGACGAAAAATTTAACGAGTTTTTTTGTTAAAAGTATTAAAAATATTATCAAAACTATACCTATTAATAATAGCATGTTTGCAGTTAACAATAGTAATAGCAATTTCTCAGATTTTAAATTGTTGAATAGTTGCAAATTAAAAGAAATTATTTTTTTACTGGCCAATAAAAGTAGTCCTGATGATGTTGGTATGTTTATATATAAAGAATACTTTGATATATTAGCTGATCCACTGATAAATTAAATATAATTAATTGCTCAATATTAACCGGAAAGTTCCAGATTCTTTAAAGGTATCTAATTATTCTGTTACGAAAAGTTGTCAAAACTATTAATAATATTAATAATAATAATAATACGTCTTTATTCATTCCATATAATTCTTACAATTAACAAACCAAAAACAGAGAAAGAAATACATTGGAAAGAAACGGCGAAGTATCGCTCAAAGAGCGCTTTTCAACTTAACCTTAAACAAAATAATACACTTTTATTAATTCATTCAGTATTATTAAAACTTAACATGTAGGTAATAACAGAAGAATAATACCACCTACTTAAATGAAACAAAGAAAAATCATAAGCCAGACATAGATCAAGGTATTAAATATTAGCTACTGTTCCAAAAGAAAATCTTTTAGCTTTTTTAAAATTCAATATCGAATAATTCTGAAAATAGAGCTATTATATAATTTGCATGCATTATAAGAAAAGCAGCGTTTGAACATAGTCGTCAAATGTCTGGATATCACTAATACATATTGCTTGCGAGTATTAAAATTATTTACATCACTAAATTGACTAAATTTTTGGTACAAATATGTAGGTTTCTTGGACAGCAGTACTTTGTGCACTTGAGATGATAGATGTAAATGTCTGAGTGTGTCTAGTTTTAATTTGTTAGTTTCATGTATTTTAAAACTAATGCCAACCAAGAATTTTGTATTTTTTGAAGCCATTTAGAGTCAGATTTTAGTAGAGTGGACCCATAAATTGCATCACAATATGATATGTTTGAGATGATTAGTGCTTCACATATATTTAATTTAAGTTTAGAGTTTAATATTTGCCTTTGCGGATAAAGTTGTTTAAGTATACTACACTTGGCCAAAAAATTAGCGCAACACCTAAAATTGCGGTCATTTTATTTGTCTTTTTCTGTGGTTAGTTTTTATCCGATTTTCAAAATCTTTTTTTTGTTTGAAAACCTGTAGTTTTACCTATTTAAAAATTAATTTAAACCCGATTACGAATGGTCCATATACAGGATGGTGTAGAAAACCTAACATTCTGAATTTTTGTTAAAAAGTGGACCTTAAGGTAACCCTGTGGTATTGTCTACCACCACTCAAGAGCATAATTATACAGAGTGCCTCTAAAAAAAAAAAAAAACCAAATTAAGAAATGCGGTTTTTCTTTTCTGGTTTCAACTAAATTTAAAATTAAATCATGTTACATGTGATTGCGACGGTTACTATGGAAACGGTTGTTTGTTTACAAATGATTATAAATTAATTAATCAAAGACTTAATACACTAATTAAGAATTTAATCAATTTTAATTCAATTGAAGTCGCCAAATAAATAAGCAACACATTAACAAAACTCACAATAATAGTCTAATATCTAGTTTTCCAACCCCTGGCTCTGATTACGTCTATGCATCTTTTTAGTAACCATAGTAACCATTGTAACCATCACAATCATATGCAAAATGATTTAATTTTAAATTTAGTTGAAACCAGAAAAGAAAAACCGCATTTCTTAATTTGGTTTTTTTTTTCTTTTAGAGTCGCTGTGTATAATTATGCTCTTGAGTGGTGGTAAACAATACCACAGGGTTACCTTAAGGTCCATTAGTTTTGGTTATCCGCTTGTAAGAAATCCCACAGGGTGTTTCACTTTTTAACAAAAATTCAGAATGTTAGGATTTCTACACTATCCTGTATATGGACCATTCTTAGTCGGGTTTAAATTAATTTTTAAATAGGAAAAACTACAGGCTTTCAAACAAAAAAAAGATTTTGAAAATCGGATGAAAACTAACCACAAAAAAGACAAAAAAAAATGTCCGAAATTTTAGGTGTTGCGCTAATTTTTTGGCCAAGTGTATAAGATGTTTTACAAAGGTGATTGACATGCTTACTGAATCTCAAATCTGAGTCCAACTACAGTCCTAAATTTTTAGATTCCTTTATAATAGGTAATTCTTCCCCATTTATTATTATTTTGAAAGAAGCTTTTACACGATATACCTTTTAAGTTTAGGCCCAAACAACATTACAGTGGACTTATTGGCATTGAGCGTAAGGTTATGAGCAGCCGACATATCCACCAGACTGACCAAGTCATCATTCATTTTATCCGCAGCTAATAAACTTTGTTCGGTTGTGAAGGAAAAATAAGCTTGCGTGTCATCTGCGTAATTATGTACGTTGCAGTTCTGAACAACTTCGTGAAAATCTGAGATGTATAATGAAAACAATAAGGTCCAAGTATAGATTCTTGAGGAACACCTAGATGTTATGTCGTAATTCAGATTCATTATTACAATATAGTACTCTTTGGACACGATTATGTAAATAATTTCTAATTAGGGTAACAGCTTCGACAGAGAAGCCATCATATGTAAGTTTATCACATAAGATATTGGGATCCATGATGTCAAATGCCTTACTGTAATCCAATAAAATCAGACAGCTTATTTTACCTTCATCCGTAGCTCTAATCATAGCCCAGGGAAATAAGGTAAAAAAAAGGCCATCTGCGGAATGAGGCCGAACAAGCAAAATTTTTGCAGAGACCTTCGTTTTGAGTAGTAGTAGTAGTAGTAAATATATTTATTGAAACCGAGGTAGGTACAAAAGGCTATCGACCGTGGTCTTTCTGCCTAATTAGTATACATTTTATCTTATTAATATTTTTGTTAGATAAGATAATCAATTCTATATTACAAAAAAAAAAAAAAAAATTATATACATATATATCGTAAACAAACAGGGGGAAAAAAAAAAACATAATTAAATAATTTCAAATTAATGGGCATTTTCATGTTTTTCAGAAATAATTTCTTCAAGTGTTTGGACTGGGTACATTCTTTTCCTCATAATTGTCTCATTTCTCTTTGTGATTAGTGGGCTGATGATGTTGATGTTGACTGGGTTGGTTGCAAATTTGGTTGATAATATGTCAATTCTATTCATTATTGGTAATATTCCGGTTTTTTCATATAATAATGTATTGGATGGATTGTGGATTGGGTTATTGGGGTGACGTATTTTTGTTATGATTCTTAGACTGCTTCTCTCTGCAACCTCAACGTTGTTCTTGGCTGGATTTTTGCAGTTTAGGAAAAGTAAATTTGCGTATTCTATTCGTTTTGATGTTCCAATGAAACACAAAAAAATCTCATATGCCTACCCTTGTGCGTCTTGAGATATCGAAGGTCAAAGGTCATGAAAATCGTTTTTTCGCGAAAATCTCGCATCTGACGTCGTAAGAACCCATAACAAAACTTACGTAAAATAGTATTCTCTACAAAATTGTTCATATAAATTTTTTTCGTGCGACCAACCGTTTTCGAGATATAGCATGATAAAGCGGGAGCGCGCATTCGTAATAGGTAATACTGTATTATACTGCAGAGCTATAAATATAAAAGCACTTTTCTTAATCTGTTAGACTGGAAAATTAAATTCCCATTATTAAAACCGTTAAAAATTTGTTTATTTATAAAAAAAGTATATAATAAATAATTAATAACAAAACAATGTATTATTTTCACACCACTTTTGTAATGAAATGCAAAGCTTCTATATATTATAATCTTTGCAAAGAACATATTTTGTTTTTGCATGCCCTCACTGGATGCGACACTACATCGGCACTATTCAACAAAGGAAAACTTAAGGTTATGACAATGTTTGAGAAACATCCCGATTTGACTCCCTCGGCTCAAATATTTCAAGCAGAAAACTGCCCGCCGGATACAGTATTTCAGAACGGAAAGCGTTTTCTGTTAGCTATGTATGGGGCTCCAAAAGATGAAGTGAACCTTGACAAATTTAGATACACCCAATTCATTAAGGCTACACGACTTAATAGACTTGTTAAATTGTCATCCCTTCCACCTACCAGTGAAGCAGCTCGACAGCATATTTATCGGGTCTACTACCAAGTACAGATTTGGCTAGGGAAAAATCTACAACCCGAAGAATGGGGTTGGGATTTAAAAAACGACATATTACAGCCGAAAACAACACTACTGCCACCTGCTCCAGACGAACTATTAAATACAATATTCTGTAATTGTAAAAAGGGGTGTGGTGCGCAGTGCGGGTGTAGAAAAGTCGGGCTGCCATGCTCCAAAGTTTGTGGTCAGTGTCACGGACAGGCATGCCTGAACCCGTCAACAGAGTTGCAAAACATCGAAGACTTCAGTGACCTTGAGCCTGAAGAGGTTTTGCCAACAGATATAGAGGAAGCGTCTGACGAAGATAATGTGTTCATCGAGGTGCTAGTGGAACCCAACGAAGACGAGGAGGAAGGCAAGGAAACATAAGGCGTGGTGTGGAAAAGAATGTATTTTTTGTTATTAATTATTTATTATATATTTTTTTATAAATAAACAAATTTTTTACGGCTTAATAATGGGAATTTAATTTTCCAGTCTAACAGATTAAGAAAAGTGCTTTTATATTTATAGCTCTGCAGTATAATACAGTATTACCTATTACGAATGCGCGCTCCGGCTTTATCATGCTATATCTCGAAAACGGTTGGTCGTACGAAAAAAATGTATATGAACAATTTTGTAGAGAATACTATTTTACGTAAGTTTTGTTATAGGTTCTTACGACGTCAGATGTACTGGAAGCGAGGTTTTCGCGAAAAACCGATTTTCTTGACCTTTGACCTTCGATATCTCAAGACGCACAAGGGTAGGCATATGAGATTTTTTTGCGCTTCATTAAAACATCAAAACGAAGGTCTCTGCAAAAATTCAGCTTGTTCGGCCTCATTCCGCAGAGGAAGTTCTATTTCTCTGGAGTATCAAGTCATCTGTAATTGTGGCCAACGCTGTAGTCGTACTATGCTGTTCCCTGACACCCGATTGTGAATCAGGTATTATATTATTTGCGCAAACATATTCACTAATCTGAATTTTCATTAATCGCTCTAAAACTTTGGATAACATGGGAAGCATGCTAATTGGTCGTAATTGTCCCATTTCGGCAGGGTTAGAAATTTTGGCTAAGGGTAAAACGTTGGCCTGTTTCCACGCTTCGGGAAATATTGCACTAGCCAAGACATAATTAACAATAAAAGTAAGATATTCTATTAGATAAACACTAACTAGCTTAAACATTTTAAGTGAAATGAGATCAGCACCTACAGAGTTACTTATTAAACCTGAAGAATTTAGACCAATTAATATGTTACCAGCATTTGAAAAGGTTTTAGAGAAAGTTTTCTACTTGTTGTTGTCTCAAATAACTGATTAATCTGTGATTATTAATCTGGATTTAAGGAAAATCATAGTTGTGAAAGTGCTCTGCAGTGTGTCATAAATGATTGGAAAGAAGCACTCGATGAAGTAACTGCTATTATTTTCCTAGATCTAAAACGAGCATTCAAAACAATTGACAGATTCAACCTAATTGAGAAGCTAAACTCATTAGGTTTTAATGGAACAGTTTTAAATTGGTTGAAACATTATATGAGCAATAGAAGAGAAAAAGTTAAATATGAAGAGTATGTATCTAGTGAATCCCATATTAACGTTGGAGCATCACAAGGTAGCATACTAGGACCCCTATTATTTGTTTTATATTTAAATTGATTAACTCTATCTCCCCATGCCTCCAAAAGTTTCAAATGCTGCAAGCAAAAATTTTTCATTGGACGATAAAAAAATATTTTAACCGGTTCTGTATTATTTGGGCATTAAGTGATAAAAAATGATCTTATGTGATAATAAATCAATTTTATACCAAAAGAAAAAAAGGTTGCTCTGATATTAAATTAAACTATTTTTCGAAAAATAAACCGTTGTCAAATTAATTATTTACGACTGCGGCATTTCAAACTTTTGAGCACATAATGTGATAGAGTAAATCAGCTTAAATTGAAAATGACTAATGACTTTTTTTCGAAACACAAACCGTTTTCAAGTTATCAGTTATTTACGACTGAAAAAATGTATTTTCACTGGGCCCATTATTCGGAAACCCTTAATCAAAATGTAGTAAAATTTTGAACATGGGGGTTCCAAAGCATGCTGATTAATAATATTGCATTAGTTTTTCTGTAAAAAAATGCCTAATATGACTTCTCAAAAAAGTGACCCCGTTTTTCTTGATAAAAATGCACGCCACTGAAAAAAATAAGTTTTGTTTAATTCAAAAAGATCACACCAAAGGCCGTTGATAGTAACCCAAATTTGGTTGAAATCGGATAACTAATAACTGAGTTGTGAAGGGGGGGGGCCATTAAAAGTGGGACACGCTGTATATATCAGATACATGCATAGTATTGCATAGTACGTTTAGTTGTCAAAATAAACCAAATATTAGAAGAGGTGAGTGATTGGATGGAAGTAAATAGATTAAAATTAAATATTGCAAAAACTAAAGGGATGATACTGGAAAAAAAGTCATAGGGATTTATTTATCACGAACCGGTTAAAATTTAAATTGAGTGAAGAGATGGTCGAAGTGGTTAATGAGCTTAAGTATCTTTATAAATAATAAATAAATACACCACATGTAATTTATTTATTTATTTATTTATTTATTGTATACACAATCTACAGATTATATCCATTTACAGATTGCACTAAACCTAACCTATCTTAAAAACTAAAACAAAACAAAATGATTTTAAACCAACAAAAAACAAAACAAAAAAATAAAAAATAAAATTCAAGCAATAGGCAAGTTGACCCATATATTTTTGACTACATTAGCCTTAAATTTGGACAATGAGTCATCAAAAATGTCACAACAGCTTTGATGCAAATTAAAATTAGTACACATTGTGTAAATTGGAGAATTGACGAGGTAGTTCTGCCTTGGCGTAGCAAACGTAAATGTTCTATTAAAACGAGTATTCAGCACAGGTACATAGAACTTAATTGAACCAAGTAACCACTCATCAGATATTTTTGAATTGACAATTTTGTATAGGTAAATGACGCTAGAGAGGACACGCCTGTTAGCCAAAGAAAGAAGATTGTATTGTTTCAAATTGAGCAAATATACATTATTACTCGGATAATGACCTGTTAGTATAAATTCACAATGCTTAATGAATTTTTTTTGAATATTTTCAATTGCTTGAATATATTTAATGTAATAAGGACTCCATACTATGCTACAGTATTCCAGTTTAGATCTGACAAAGCTGTTAAAAAGTATCAACAAAGTTCTTTTGTTGTGGAATTGTTTACAATTACGCAATATGAACCCAAGGTTACGATAAGATTTGTTTACTAAATTCTCAATATGGTATGAAAAAGTTAACTTTGTATCAAATTTAATGCCCAGATCAGTGATATCATTTACACGTTGCAAGATCACATTATTTATTGTATAGTCAAACAATATTGGATTTTTTACATACGCAAATGTCATGGTTTTACACTTGCTGACATTAAATGGAAGTTTATTAATAATAGACCATTGATATAGTTTGTCTATGTTCATTTGAAGCTTTAGACAATTATCGACAGATAATACCTCCTTATATAATTTAATGTCATCAGCAAACAATAAAATCTTACATTCATCAACATTGCAGACTATGTCATTAATAAACATTAAGAATAGAAGGGGTCCTAGATTCGAACCTTGAGGCACACCAGAGGTTGCAATGTACTCATCAGATTTATAGTTATTTACTGAAACATATTGTATCCGATTGCTCAAATATGAAGCCATTAGTTTAACAAGTGAGGATGACATCGAAAATTTTGACAACTTAGATAATATCACTTGGTGGTCAACTTTATCGAAAGCCTTGGCAAAATCCGTATAGATTACATCAACCTGATGGTATCTTGACAAGGCTTTCGAAGTATTTTGTACAAAGTTAATAAGATTTCCACACGTTGACTTTTGTTGTTGAAACCCATATTGATTTTCAGAGATTTTGTTCTTGACTGCATTATATATATACTTGTAAAGAATGGACTCAAAAATTTTTTAAATGTTTGTTAGTATGGCAATAGGGCGATTATTACCAATTTCATTTTTAGGCCCTGATTTATGTACAGGCGATATTCTGGATATTTTTAATACATCAGGAAAAGTATTTGTTTTGAGGGATAAATTAAATAAGTAACAAAGTGGCGCGGCTAGAATATCTTTACAACCTTTTAGAATATAAGCTGGTACATTATCACACTTAAGATGATTAATTGCTTCAACAACATCATGTTGACCAATAACATTCAATACAATATGATCAGTCATATTTGTGCAATCAATATTTTCGGAGACTATGTCATTTGATACAGTAAATACCGATTGAAAGTGATCCGCGAACCCACTTGCAATGTCAGCATCGTTTATTTTATTTCCATTTAAGTTCATTTCGGATGGTACACGAGAGAAAGACTTTTTAGATTGAATGTACTGCCAAAAATATTTGGGCTCATTTTGCACATTTTTTTCAACATTTAAAAGATATTGTTTATAAGCTGCCTGCGTATCTCTTTTGATTTTAGCCCTTAGGAATTTATAATCCTGCAAACATTGAGGTAAATGAGTCTTTCTATAAAGTGCTAAATTACGCTGTTTGGATTTTATATCTAGTATAATTTCTCTCGTAAACCATACAGGAAATTTTCTTTTTTTAGATAAAACCTTGGGTACACATTGATCAAATATACAGGGACGGCCATAATCAAGTACCCGATTTTAAGTAGCGGCCGTGTACAATGCAAGGAAATAAAAAGCAAAAAAATATAGGTAGGACATTTATTTGTATTTAAAGTTTAAGCCTAAACTAAATTAAAGATGATGTCAGTCAAATGACCGCCTCTAAGTTCGATGCACATCTGAGCTCTTTTTACGGCATGTTCCATAACTCGAGTCAAGACATTTGGCGTTAGATCCTCTATTTCTTGACGGATATTATGTTTCAGCTGCTGTAGCGTCTGAGGGTTATTGGCGTATACCCTTCCTTTGAGATAGCTCCATAAGAAGAAATCAGGAGCCGAAAGATTGAAGGCCACGCTAAGTCGCCAAATCGGGAAATTAATCGCGCAGGGAACATGTTGCGCAACATCTCTCTGGATGTGTGCGCAGTCGCACCGTCCTGTTGCAACCACATATCCTCCAGTCCTAGGACTTCCAACTGAGGTGACAAAAAGCCAAGACATGACCAATTGTGTGGCGCGTCTTTCTGTTGACGTTCTTGGATCTTCTGCAATGCTTTCTCTTACACGCCGGATATTTTCAATTGAGCGTCCTGTTCGTGGTCGTCCAATATGCCTTGCATCAGCCGTTGTCCCACTACGCCGAAATTGTTGACATAAACGGCGTATTGTCTTTCCAGTTGGAGCAGGACGGTGAGGATATTTTCGGCAAAAATTTCGCTGTGTTGAAATAACCGATTCATTGTTTTTAATAAATAAAATAACTATTTCTGCACGTTCCTCTAGTGTGTATCGATTCATAATAAAACTTGAATATGTGCACTGGAGAAATGTCAAAAGTACACTAACGAAAGCTGTCAGATAAAACAATTACGAACGCTTCAAATCGGGTACTTGATTATGGCCGTCCCTGTACTATATAAAATTTCATAAAACCTCTCAAAAGCTTCATTTACATCATTAATTACATATAACAAGTTCCAATCAACGGCCAATAGTAAATTATACAAAAGAAGGAAATTGGCGCCTTTAAATTAATTAAAATTGTAGTAACTCACAAGAGTCCATAGGACACATATTAGGCTTGGCTTCTAACTTGACAGAGATATTTAAACAAGGATGGTGTAGATCTTCCGGGACAAAAGGAAGTGAATCCCTACTAACAGCACACTCTATATTTGAAACTACTACATCAAGCGTTCTGTCATTACAATTCACAATGTTATTATATTGTTTACTACCTGTTAGATTTATGAAATTATTAAATCTGTGACATATATTAGGATTTAACCCATTAATGTTTAAGTCACCAACAAGGAGAAAGTTATCAGTCTGAATGTACGGTAAAGCTTCCAAGGCATCAAAAAACATATCATATTGAATCAGTGAAAGAGAATTTAAAAGATATGCTACTATGAGTTATATAGATTTAGGCATAGTTTGCAATTTAATACATAATAAATTACATTTAGGTGAATTATAATTAATGACCATTTTTTTTCGGCTTAAGCTGAGTTTTAATTGCCAGGGCAACTCCCCCACCACGACACTTATCAATAGCACTTAAATCTCTATCATCTCTAAACACCACATAGTTAGAAGGAAAAAGTTCATTATTTGAAAAACCTTCACATAGCCATGTCTCTGTTATTGCAATAACATCATAATTATCAGCTACAACACTTGAGTAGAATTGATGGGTTTTAGTTCTCAGTCCACGAACGTTTTGGTAATATATCGATATAGGTATAACCATTTTCAATTATTAATTAAAGTCTGTTCTTGAATTGATAAGCTCAAGCTGTTTTTTAAATGATCCACACCTTAGACTGAAAACTGTATGATCTGTAGCAAGGTTAGTTTTGAATTTGTTGTTCGACCTGATACAATTTACACATTTACTTTCCACAGTATTGCAGTCATTCCCCGAATGAGCCCCAGCACATTTGGGGCAGACAATATCTGAATTACAATTATCTGCTATGTGATTAAAGCCACTACATTTAAAGCAACGTGTAACATAAATGTTCTCATAAACTAGACATATTTCATAAACCATACATACTCTACCAATATTCATTAATTTCTTATAAGCCGAACCATTACATTGTATGATTGCATAGTATCTGTCACCTTTTTTCGCTTTTTTGAATGATATAAGTTCAACTATATCCTCATTTGTCAAGAATGAATTTTGGTTTCTTAATGCATCAATAATCACAGATTCATCCATTTGCTTCATATTCGCAATTCTCACAGAAGGCTTATTTAATTTTGATTCATCTATAACATAATCATTCCCTAGATTCTTACTCATTTCATTCTTTATTCTTGCAGTCGAATCATTTGAAGAGCATTTAAGGATTAACGATCCATTTTTCCCTTGTTTTACCATTTTTATCCCAGCAGAAACAGACACAGGATTAACTTTGGCTTCCAAATCTTTTTTTGTAATATTTACATCTTGGTGCTTATTTGGTTTTAGAATTATACACGGTAAATTGTTTTCATGTTGATCAATGGATAAGCACTCTCTTTTTTGACTTTTTACTATATCAGCAAAATTCATGGTTTTTTTATTTTTTAGTACCTCCTCAAGACTTGATTTCAGCTTACTAACCTCAGATTTGAGCATATCTATTATTTCATTTTTAGAATCCAAAAGTGTATTTTTTGTTTCAATATGGCATTTCATCAGATCAAAAGAATTAAAATTTAAACAGTTTTCACAAAAATATTTCATCCTCCTATCATTGAGTTGCAAAACTTTAACTTCAGATGAAGTAAGTTTGGCACAAAGCTTGCATAAGGTGTTTTTACAGCCATCACATCCAATAACAGGTAGTGACTTGGACTCTTTTCCTTTACATTTAACACATTCAAGCTCCATAATAGATTTTATTAAACATTTTCAGAAATAAATATGCACGGCACTGGAATGTTTTTACAAAAAGAATCAACACTTTTTATACTTATAAGATTAATCCTCAGTTTTTATCCTCAGGAATCTACTGTTTATTGCTGATTAATTACTTATTTATTCACTTAACTAGGCAATTTATTTAATTTCCAATTAATAAATAGCATGTACAAGCTCTTAGACACAGTTAGGTATAATTTTTAACTGGCCATTATCTTCATATACCAGTTAAAACTAGCAATTTCACAGGAGCTATTTGCTCATACACAGTTCACTGTTCACAGTTCTCAGCCATTACGACCCCCTTTATCCCAGAAGGCTCTAGAAGAACCTTGTGCGGGAGGGGGCTACACATTTAAAGACAAGGGACACATCCAATATCCGTGTATAATGGAAAAATCCCTCTCACAGCATTTTCCATTGCCACGACCGGGAATCGAACCCGGGACTTTTGGGTGAGAGGCAGGTACGCTACCATCTCGACCATCAATCATATCTGGGGATTATAATTGACAAATAATTAAAATTTATTAAAAACATTGATTATCTATGCAAAAAAATTGCCAACAAAATAGTATTTCTAAGGAGGGTTAGTTGATATTTATCTATAAAAACTCGAAGAGTAGTATATAACACGATAATATTACTTTTGTTATTGCAGTACTGTTTTATATCTAACTAATCAAGGATGTATAGGTCGTTTACAAAAATTTTAAATCGAGCTATGCGCATAATATTAGGTTGAAGTAGATACACAAGAGTTGAAAACATGTTGGCTACCTTGGGTTGGATGACTGTACAAAAGTTTTTAGAATTCAATGTGTTGGTTTTTATTCATAAAATTAGGTTGGGGGAAGAACCTGAATATTTGCAAAATTTACTGGAAATGTAATAACATTCATGATTATAATACAAGAGGGCGGCAAAATTTTATTTTGCAAAGAGTTCGGACCGCTGGGCAGAGTTCAATTTTTTTTAAGGGAATTAATACATATAACAGCCTCAGTCAAGAGAGAGAGAAAGAAGCATAATTTCTTTTAAAAAAATTCTGGAACAGTTATACAGTGAAGCTCCAATAATCCGGATTTCCCAGTAATCCCGACTAAATTGAAATATCACTTATTACATTATGTATCTCATAATCCGGATAATCATTGATTCTATAATCCGAATCGTAACGCATTATGCAGTTTGCCGCGCAATTCATGCTATAACCTCGTCTAATACGAGGAAATCATAGTTGTACCTCTGAAGTTTGGTTTTCACGTTAAGTATGTACCGAAATATTTGTTGAGTTTGTATTTTTTATTATAAATATGTACATAGAATTTTTGTTTCTTCTTACAGTTTTATATTTAGGTTTGTTTTGTGTTTTGTTTTTGAATAATAAAACTTTATTCTGCCTATTATTTTTGAATTTTAAATGGGTTCCAATAATCCGGATTTTTCTCTAATTTGGATCGTCCTGGTTTTAATTGATCCGGATTAGCGGAGCTTTACTGTATATGATGTGGGGGTTTAAGTATAAGTTGTGTGTGTGTATATTATATGTATGTGTATGTGTATATCTAATACAAAACAGAATCCGTTGCACGTCATACTTTGTGAAAGTTTAGTTTTATCACTTCTCAATTATGCAGATTCTTTATATGGTCCGTGCGTCTATGCACTTTATAAATGTAAAATTTAAAAATTACAAAACCGTCTAGACTAATATATGGAATTCGCAGAAATCAAAGAATATCATACAAATTACAAGAAGTTAAATGGCTCAACATGCAAAATAGGAGAATTCATCACGCTGCGTGTTTGTTTCATTCCCTAATATTAACACATTGACGAACGTGTCTGAATATGCAGACAAACATGCAGGGACATGTCTGCTATTGCAGACGATATTCTAGTTATGTCTGTATACGTCTAAATATATCAATTTTTTTATAAATACTGAAGTGACCCACTGGACAGCCAACAAATTTATTACTGCCCACCAATGTGTTAAACAAATCACCACCATATCTATAAAAAAATTAAATTTAGGACAGACGTACATAACTTGAATGTTAGATATTAGGATCTTCTAACTCCTCCAATGCACCATACGTAGTCATTTACAAGATCATTTAGATATCAAATTTGCAAGATATACAATGGTATTAATAAAGAACTTAAAAGTGATAAAATATACCAGTTTAAACATAAATATAAATCTCTATTATTTGAAAGTCATTGTTCTAATTTATAGCCTCTCCAACATTTTAATTTTAAGTTACCTTCTTTTTTTTGTTGTATAAATATCTTTAACGCCATCGCAATTATGTTTAATTTAAAAAATTTTCCTTTTTAATTATTTTTTTTAATAAGTAGACTACAGTTGTTTTCATGGGTTAAGTGTAAGACTAATGGTCATACACTGGCAGATCCAAGTTTGAAGATTAAGAAATTAGTTTTATTATTATATAATTATTAAAATGGAAAATATTTTTGCTAATTATTTATGAGATTTTTTAGTTTATGTTAATTGTGGCACATTAAACTTCGCCCTTTATGTTCCTGATAATATTCATTGTGATACTATGTAGGATTGTTTCTAAAAAAGGAATATAATAAAGTCGTTTATTATTTTGTTCAATCCTACTCTTGAAACATGCAGTTTCTTACTTGGATGCAAAACTCTAAACTCTTTGTTATACATAGTGACTACGCCTTCGTCAAAGGGTGTACTTTTAAATCAGATAAAGTAAATGCAGAAAAGTTATTTGTGAATATGCACCTACTTGTACGTGACGAAACAACTCACTGTTAGGACCTTTTCCTCCCAAAAACTTCTTTTTTAAACAAATTTTATATATTATATCCCTTGACATTGACTTTTTTCTTATCACTCATGTTTTTTTTTTTTACCACTTGATACTCCTAATTTGAATCAACTAAGCCAAAAGTCAGCCGACGGTTGGTGCACACTACAACACTCCCCGGGTTTTTAGGGGGTTGTTTTGTCATGCAGAAGTAGATATTATTTTTAATATGAAAATTACAATATTTTTAAATACAGAACAATGATAAATGGTACCAATCCTTGGAGGTAATCAATGCCTTAACTAAGTCTTAAATATCTACACCTAAAGTAACTATATCATATTCAATACAAATAGAACTTCTTTGTTCTAAATAACGACCATGTCTATTATTATGGAGTCCAGACCTAATGTATGTAAAACCTAACACACACATCACTATCCTTTGTGACCTGTCGCTCTGACTAGGTTACTGTTGTGCCGAGTTCTGGCTCATTGTTTCGTCCGTCTCGATTATCGAAAGACGCATCACTAAGGTCTTTATCTATTAGAGGACGGCCTTGCCTCTGCCTCGGATAATGGGTCATTTGTGTCTCTGTCAGGCTCATCCTCAGTGGTTGGCCTATCGTCAGATTCTGTGTCAGTGGATAATTCTTCGAGTTCGTTGCCTCTCGGTGCAGGCCTTAACTTGTCTACATGAAGATTTGTAAGACGTCCGTCCTTTGATATTTCATAAATTTCATCCGAAAGTATTGTGTTGACCCTATGCGGACCAGTCCATGCGAGGGCGAAGTTCTTTCCTTGACCTCGTGTTTGTTTCGCCATTACCATGTCGCCTGGTTGAAAAGTTATTTGTGGTGTTGCCGTCGGATCAAAGTACTTGGCTTGGAACCGCTGTTGACGTACTAGGATTTCTCTACTTAGAGGCCTCCGAGCGCGTTGTCTTTCATTGTTATATACGGGAATTTCCCAATGTCCTGGCATGGGGACTTCATACCCTAGTAGCGCTTTACTAGGCGACTTACCTGTTGCTGCGTTTCTCCTGGTTCGCAACGTGTACAGCACTTTGTACACATACTGATCCCAGGTTTTTTCTCTCTTGTGATACATCATAGATCTTAACACCTTTTTAAACTCTTGCACTCGCCTTTCTACAGGGTTGGCCCTCTGATGTTCGACCGCCGTGTGGAATATTTTAATATGAGAATTGTTACAAAATCGTTCATAAATGTTACTATTAAAACAGCTACCATTATCAGAAATGATCTCATTTGGGCTACCATATCGGGCTGTTATGTTCTCCTCGAGAAAGTTTACCACTGTATTTGCGTCTGCTTGAGGTACCGCCTGCGCTTCTACCCATTTTGTAAAGACATCTTCAGCTATTATGATATATCGATTTTTTCTTCTTGTCTCAGGATACGGGCCAAGTATGTCTATACTTATGGTTTTGAACGGACTTGTTGGTTGATGTGCTCTCTGGGGGGCGCATTTCTGAAGCTGTCTGGACTTTATCGAAGCGCAGATCAAGCAATCTTTCACGTACTTGCCTACATCGGCCATTATACCACGCCAGAAATACGTTTGCATTATTTTTCTTATAGTTTCGTCCCTCCCGGGATGTGCACACGCCTAAGTGTCGTGATGTAAGTGTATAGCTTTTTTGATAAGGCTTCGGGGTACTATAAGTTTATTGCCATTTGAGCGTCTTCTCCAAAGTAGATTGTCATGTACTACATGTGCTTCATAGAATCGTTCTCCGTCATCGATTTTCTGTCCCCTCTGAATAGCGATCCACTTTACTTTATCCTTCTTAATCCGAGCCGAACGATGTTGGGTATTGACTACGTGGGTATAAAATGATGCTGGGTCGATTGCATTTATCTCTAGTGTATATGGAATGTTGTTTTTGGAAATCTTACTGTTCGTCTTCAGCTCTGTGTCTTGTCTGGAAAGTATATTATTGTTGTCTGCGTATGGGTTAGCTGCACCAATCGTCGTTTGGTTACTGCTCGTACTTGGCATCTCGTTTTGGAAATTCATAGTTACCGAGAAGTTAGGTGGAACCATTCTCTCTTCGTCTATCTTTTCTCGAAATTCAGTTTCATCAGGATAGCGACTTAGTAGGTCAGGGAGCTCGTTGTTTTTTCCAGGACAGTGCTGAGTAGTGGTTCATATGCAACCAGAGCAACGCTCTGTTGTCCGTTTTTAATACAAAAGGGACGTCATCAAGTATATTACGATACCGTTTTATGGACCATATAACACACAATGCCTCAATCTCATTTATGTGATATTTTCTCTCTGCGGCGTTTAGGATACTGCTTGCATGTGATATGATGTGACGTTGTCCACCCTCCTGTTCTTGGTATAGCGTACAACCCATTCCTATAGTACTAGCGTCAGTTTGAAGAATGAACTCTTGACTGTAATCGGGACGATGTAAAGACAGTGGCTGTGATACAGCGTATTTTAGTGCTTCAAATGCTTCTTGACATTCCTCTCTCCATCGAAATCTAGCGCCTTTATGCAATAGTCTTGTCAACGGCTCAGTGATGATAGCTACATCGGCTATATATTCCCGTACCCAATTTACTGTTCCTAGGAATTTTTGTATTTGCTTTTTGGTTTTTGGTACTGGAAAATGTCTTATAGCCTCTATATGTTTTTGTTGGGGTCGGGTGGTAGTTTCGTTTATATGATGCCCTAGGTAATCGAGATGTTTGGCTGCAAAATTGCACTTTTCCGGCGACACTTTCAAATTATGTAAGCGTAGTCGCTCAAGTACTAGCCTTAGATGTTTGAGGTGATCGGTGACTGTGGAGCTGTATATAAGAATGTCATCGAGATAAATTTTTACAAATTTGTGCAGATATCCTGTAAGAACCTCGTGAGTCATGAGTCTTTGAAATGTTGCTGGCGCTCCTTTTAGGCCAAAAGGCATTACATTAAAATGATATAGTGCTCCATCTGGAGTGGAGAATGCGGTGAACTGCTTTGATTGCTTTTCAAGTGGTATTTGCCAATATCCAGATTTTAAATCCAATAATGTGAATATGTTTGCATCTCCTAGGTCTCGCAGATTCTCTTTTATTTTGGGTAGGACAGATGGTTCATCAGCGGTCAGAGCATTTAGTAGACGAAAATCTATGCAGAATCGAGGTTTTTTGTTTTCTCTTTCTATGATTACTGGAGGAGAGGAATACTCTGATTGTGATGGTTCAATAATAATAATAATAATAATAATAATAATAATATATTTATTGACCAATTTGATACATTTCTGTACATTTGGCAAGTCATTTGGAAAATAGAATATAATAATATGCACAGTAAAAGTACATAAATAACAAAGTCAAGCCGTATCGGCAAAAATAAATAATAAAATGGTAAAATGTCACAAGAAAATATAAGTACACGCATACACAAACATATAAATATACATATAGGTGTAAAAATAAAAAATAGAAATATACACATACATAAAAATTTAAATGGGAACTAGTCACTGCCTAAAAAATTGTCTTCTAGATATTCGTTAACTGAATAATATGCTTTTGAAATTAAATAAGACTTTAGTTTTTTTTTGACGTTGAATTTTTTGTTGATGTAAGACAAGGTATTGGAGCTATCCATCATTTAATAAAATTGTCAAAATCTCAACTGCAAAGTTTCTAAAATTAACGATATCTATTGACCTCATAGAAACAGCAATAAGTCATTTTTTTTAAATGGAACCATATCTAATTAAATACACCAATCGATAGCGAGAAAAAATGCGCATCTAAGCATGTATCATGTTCCTATACCCAAAATGTATGATTCTTTAGATATTTGCGATTTTCTAATTTGATCGATGAAAATTGAAGAGTGCCATATGAAAATTGAAGAGTATGCTTTGACTTTGACTGTGGACGAAACAAAATACAACAAATTCAACAAATAGGCTTGTTCTGGTTCAAAATTTTCGCAGTCCTAAAACCGTTCCCGTCTTGCGCAATGTAAAAAATTACCAATTTTAATACACAGCGCATGGTTGTTTCTTCATTGCGCATGACGGGGACTGATCCAGAACTGTTCTAATGAAAACCAGAACAAGCCTAATGTGACAGCTAATACGTAACTCGTGTTATTGTTTTGGGTTTATTGATGGTAATTCAGGATACATTTCATTAAATGTTCTGCATGTTCTGCTAATTATTCTGTCACATTGTCCATGAATGTAAAATAAATGAAAAATATCTGAGTTTGAGTAATTATTTGCCATTTTCTCCACAATAAGACACAATACAGAATATTTATAATGAAAAACAATAACACGAGTTACGTATTAGCTGTCACATCTGTTTAATTTGTTGTATTTTGTTTCGTCCACAGTCAAAGTCAAAGCATTCTTCAATTTTCATCGATCAAATAGAAAATCGCAAATATCTAAAGAATCATACATTTTGGGTATAGGAACATGATACATGTTTAGATGCGCATTTTTTCTCGCTATCGATTGGTGTATTTAATTAGATATGGTTCCATTTAAAAAAAATGACTTATTGCTGATTCTATGAGGTCGATAGATATCGTTAATTTTAGAAACTTTGCAGTTGAGATTTTGACAATTTTATTACATGATGGATAGCTCCAATACCTTGTCTTACCTCAATAAAAAATTCAACGTCTTATCATTAATTGTTACTGAGATATTGATTTTTACATTATACAACTATTCCGTCAATATTTTGGAAAAAAAATTAATATCTCAGAAAATATTCAGTTTAGACATAGGGAACCTTTAATGAAGTGACCTTTAAATTTTCCGAGGAATCTAAAAAAAAATTGAAAATGGGGGCATCTCATTTAAAATAACAAAGTTAGGGTCAACTTCCGGTATAACCGGAAATGCCACCGTTTTGAAAATATTTTCATTAAATAGATCCTATCCACTTAGGACCATAACCAAAATTTCAAATCAATATCTTTTTTCTTTCTCGAGATACTTCTAATAGGCGGTCAACGTGAATCACCCTGTACACATGGGACAGTAAGAATATTGTTGTTTTTAAAATAATTTTTACAAGATTCCCTATATCCTATGTCAAATATTAATCTTATTATCCGTTTTTGTAGGATTAGAATCCTTTCGGCATCATTTACATTTCCCCATATTGAGATATTATAGGAAAAAGCCGAGTAGATTAATGCATAATAAACATTGAGCAGTTGTTTATTTTCAAGTGAAGACTTCAGTTGAATAATTGCATAATAACCTCTATTAATTTTTTTACTGACCGTGTCAATATGGGTCTGCCATCTCATATTTGCATCAATAACTCCAGCTTGCAACATTTCTTGTACTTGTTCATACATAATAGTTTTTTTGTTAGGTGTCATAGGATATGGTCTCTGGTTTATCGACTTTTGTTCTCTTAAGCGGATAGTGTGTTGAGTAGTAGTCGTAGTTAATTGTCGTGACGACTCTGTAAACAGTTCTGAAAACTCTTGGATCAGGGGTTTAAGCTCGGCTTCATAGGATTGTGGAATTTTAATAGTCTCGGGTAGAGGGTACTCGTGTCTGGATTTTTGTGCAATTGCATCCCAATAAAAAGTTTTTCTTCTAATCTGGCCTAGATGAATGCAACGGCGTTGGAAGTCAATAATGACTTGTTCGTCTGCCAGAAAGGGTGTGCCTAAGATTATGTTCTCGTTCAGTTCGTCAATAAGCTCGAAAATAGCTGTGAATGAAGCTCCATCTATCGTAAAAGTAATTTCATGTTCTCCTTAAGAAGTTATGGTTTTTTCGCCACACGCCATCTGTAGGTTTTGTCGGACCGGGTGATGTACTCTCGTGGGGAGGAGGTTTGACTTGATTACATTTTTAGCTGATCCTGAATCAATTAGGGCTGTCAACATCTGACCATTGAGCTGTATCTTCACTCGAGGAAGGTGGTTCTTAGTAGAAATTTGATTGGTAGGTAAACAGTTGTTATCGACATATGAAGGACTATACAATGCATTTTTCTTTATTAGGGAATTATATTCTGTGTCTGTTTGTGCGGATTTGTTTTTATTAGGGGTTCCAGGGTTGTTGTATTGGTTGTTTCGGGAGTACCTCCCGGCCCTGTCGGGGTTTTCCGTCCGGTATGGATTTTGTGGGCAGTCTTGATTGAAATGCCATCCAGAACAGTATCGGCATGGACTTGGCGGCATCGGCGATTGATTATTTTTGCTTTCGTCGGCTCGGGACGCCTGATTATGGGTGGGTGGATGTCTATCATATTTTTGTGAGAGTACACATTTTTGTAGGTCACTTTCAATTTGTGAAGTGACTCGTATTAGATCTTCGGTTTCCTGGAATGGATAGCCTCTTATTCTAGATCTTATTTCAGGTCTCAGCTGGTCTATCATAATTTCTATTTTCATTCTTTCAGGTAACATTGATTCTAGTCTAGTAAAAAGGCTCCTCTTTCGGGTTATAAATACTGCGACGGGCTCTGAGTCTTTTTGTTTTTCCCCATACAGCTTAGAGCGGGCAACGGCTAGGACGGACATGTAATCATAGCGATTTATTAGAAGGTCCTCTAATTGTTTATACGTTAATGATAAATGGCGATATGAATCAAACCAGTTGGCAGCTTCGCCTTTTAGTTGATCCGCAGCTATGGTGACTTGATCGTTGTCATCTACTATGTGATATCTGGTAAAATATCCTTTGACATTGGTAAGGAATACGTTAGGGTCTTCGTGGTCATAGCCACTAAATGTTCGTGGGGGACACGCTGGTGGACTTGGAGAATGCAATGAGATGGATCTTTGGAAAGTTTGGGCGAATACCTGAGCAATTCGCAATGCGGTTTCTTCAACGGAACTGGTCGACTCTGTTGTAGCGATGTTTCGGCGTTCTGGTATCTTCGGTAAAGACCTTCTTGACGGTGGTAAAGATTGTTGTAATTGTGACCTCGAGAATTCCACAGTTTCTATTGTATCTAGGTTTGTTGATGAATGCGCATTTGGTACTTTAAAAGACACTTCTGAATCGTCTGCGACATCTCTTGCTTGCTTTAATATATCTGCAATTTGTTTTAATCGTTCCTTTTGTTTTTGACTTTCTGATAAATTATTAGTTGCCATATTTCGGGGTCGTGGATTCGTCTTAATCTCCTTTGATTAAGTTGCTGTGTAGGCCCCACGTTGGTTAAGCCATGACTACGCCTTCTTCAAAGGGTGTACTTTTAAATCAGATAAAGTAAATGCATAAAAGTTATTTGTGAATATGCACCTACTTGTACGTGACGAAACAACTCACTGTTAGGACCTTTTCCTCCCAAAAACTTCTTTTTTAAACAAATTTTATATATTATATCCCTTGACATTGACTTTTTTCTTATCACTCATGTTTTTTTTTTTTACCACTTGATACTCCTAATTTGAATCAACTAAGCCAAAAGTCAGCCGACGGTTGGTGCACACTACAACAATAGCAGCATTAGCTTCTTTTAGAATATCTGTTGGCACAGTAATATCATTAATTACTTCACAATTTTGTGAAAAATGTTCACCACGCGTCAGGTTTATAACTTTCTTAACAACCACAAATGTTTATATTTACACGAACCATAGCAACGCAACCTGCCGTCTACCTTATAAAATAAAATAAAATTTACCATTTGTAGATACATTGTGTATGGTAAGTCAGTGTGAGAGATATATAAATATGAATAAATATAGGTTAACAATAAATAAATACAAATAAACAATAAACAAATAGTAAATAACAAATAGGTAAAGAAGTACAAGAACAACCATTTAAAAGTTATTCATTAAAAATAATTAACTGTCAATTAAAATAACAGTTTAACAAGAAGCATTAAATAATATGCATTTTATGCATTTTATGCATGTTAAATGACAGCAAAAGTTAAACAAGAATTAAAAATCATGATTAAGAAATTCCAAAATAGTGTAGCATCCATTTTGGAGAAGCATATTTTTTATGGTGATTTTATACTTTGAGTACCTCATGTTTTGGATATTTACGAAGAGTTTATTGTAAAATAATACAGTTATATTGAAGAGATTCTTTAAATGTAGATATTCTGTGCACAGGTATCGATAAATTATTTTTATGCCTTGTATTATATACATAAAGTTCAGAAAGACTTTCAAAATTCTCCATATTACATTTGACATAAATTAAATATTTGTGTATGAAAATACACGGTGCCGTTAGGATCCTTTTATTAATAAAAGTATTCTTACAGTTTTCCCTGCTATCTAAGTTAAATAATAAACGCAATATTCTTTTCTGTGAAATAAATACCCTCCTTAAATTGGATAACCGACCCCAAATACATATATTTAAAGACAAATGCGAGTAGGCTAAAGCATGGTAAACATCGAAAAGTCCTACTTCATTTAATGTATGTTTAAGTTGTAATAAGGCAAAGTAGACTTGACTTAACTTACTGCAAACATAATTGATATGAGGTTCCCAAGACAAAGAATTATCCACTACAGTGCCTAAAAACTTCAAGGAACCACACATTTGTATGCTCGGTATAGCAATCGGACGTCTTAGGTTAAAATTTATAAAAACTGTCTTATTTTTGTTAAATATTAATCTGTTTCGATCACACCATTTATTCATTTCGTCTAAAACATGTTTTACTTTGATATTGAGTTCTTCAGGTGTAGTAGCTGTTACATAGTGTCATCCGCGTACATGATGGTAACTCCATTTTTGATGAATTTTGGGAGATCATTGATGTATATTAAAAACAGTAATGGACCTAGCACTGAGCCTTGTGGGACCCCCAAAATAACATCAAATATGTTGCTTTAATTTAACTATTGTTGGTTAAATATGTTTATTAAGTAATTTCCTTGTAGGGAGCTGCGGACGGCTCTCAGTTTTTTGTACGTAGAGCTAGGTCGTGGATATTATATGGATATATATATATATTTTTTTTTCTTAGATTACTATAAATGATTACACACTTTATTTGGGCGCCAATTAGTTGATGTTTAAATTACTTGATGTAAAAAAATATATAGTTAACCAACTAATAATATTAACTATATTATATGGTGTCGAATTTAAATAAAAAAACAAAATATTGAAATTTATGAGACTATAATTAAATAGAATTATGAGACACTTGTATAAGTGAATTAGGCCTTAAATGTAAATTCTGGATATCTGTACATACTACTTAAATTAACAAAATTTATTTTTACAAAATAATTACAGAAAGAAACGTTGTAATTTGACGCTGTATACATGTATACGTTGCCGCACATATCCTTTTAAAAGTATGTATTTCCGAAGTTACAATAGTTACTAAAAGTAAGATGTATTACATAATATATTCAATTGAATAAATGTTTATAAGATATATCGAAATATGACTTAATAATTTTCAAAATAGCTTAGTTTCTTTCAATTGATGGTAAAAAAAATGACGAATATCACTTTCATAAAATATTCAATATACGACCTGCATTTAGGAAAAATAATTTGCATATAAGTATATTTCCACTATATTTCCACTATATTGGGCACATAAACCTGGATGATACCAAATGATAAAAGGCTTCTGGAACAATTTTTGGCGTAAAGGCTGCGTGCTCCTCCATACAAAAAAAAATTACTGGTTTTCTTATATTCATAAAAAACCTCGTAAAAAACCATAAAAAACTTTGTGTAGGTAATTCCAAATATAATTATTTTGGTAGAAAATAATGACAACGAAAAATCGAAAGGGCAACTGAGGCCTAAAATTAAAAAAAACTTAAATCAGTTTATGTTGTACAAAAAATATGTGCTTTAAAGAAATTTGGAAATAATTTTACTAACCGTAGGTGATATGTGGCCTCAACGTGATGGTATATTTGTTTTCTTTTACATACTGCACAACACACAACTAAAGAATTAATTTAAATTTGTCACAGCTTTTCTATTTGTATCTTTGGTTGGGTACTAAAGAAAATTCAATATGGCTTTACCATTCAAATACCATTTTAACAATGAGTCGTTCTAAAATTCGCATTGTCTTTTCGAGTTTTAAAGCAGAGGGCAATACTAATCAGAAGAGTGGGAACCTACATCTTTTGCTAATTTATATTACTGTCTAAGAATGAATATGGAATTACTTTTAATAGTATTTTGAATATTTTAATTAATATAAGTAAGTAGTCACTAGATGGAGCATTATTCCTCTAAATCGACTATAAATAAAATTGAAATTTATGATTTATTTCTTAGCAATGTATTTCAAGTATATTAATTTTTTTTTTTGGAGAGTCACCACTTTGTGTTGTAGTAATGGAATGGAACTTAATGCTTATACCTGTATAGTAACGAGCTTGACTCTTTTGATCCACCAAAAGCTTTCATAAGAAAGTTAAAACAGTTTATGTCCTCTCCTCTGTAACTTAATGTGTCATAGTTTCCTACTGTAAATTTATTTATTTTAAGTTTGTTAAAAAATCAATAGAAAATTGAGAATCTGTAGAAAATAATACATAAATTCTCAAGACTTCCCAAGGGATACTATTAAAATTGATGAAGATGATTACTTTAACACCATTATAAGAAGCAAAAATTCAGCCCCTGGCAAAGACAATATTACAAAAAATTTGGTAAAGGCACTTAACAATGAAATCCACAAACATATCATAAAACTATATGAATTTTGTCTGAACACCCACTACTTCCCCACAGAATGGAAACAAGGCGTTATTATTGTTATACCTAAACCGAATTCCAATCACAAACATACATCTAATTATCGTCCGATAACGTTACTACCAGTATTAGGCAAAAACTTGGAAAAAATAATAAGAAAATACCTACAAGACTCACTAATTAATGTAATTCCCCAATACCAATTTGGATTCCGCGAACAATGTTCAACCAATATCCCGCTCGCAATACTCAAATCGAATGTAGAAGCTTCCAAGCTGCAGGGAAGAAAATCAGCTACTATATTCCTCGACGTTAAAAAGGCATTTGACACGGTTTGGCATTTTGGACTCTTATATAAGCTCAAACTTTCGAATTGTCCTGACTATTTACTATTAATTATAAAAAGCTTTCTAGAAAACCGCTCACTCCAAATCAAAATAAATACTTCATACTCACAAACTTTCACTCCGCAGCAAGGTGTTCCACAGGGCTCACCCTTGTCCCCCATCCTCTATAACCTCTTCTGTTATGATTTATATAACTTCCAGTTCAACAACCCTGACCATCTGAACCCAAACTCGTACATTTTGCAATATGCCGACGACGTAGCTCTAATAGCTCACAATAATAATATAAAAAATACAATGTCAAGCCTTCAAGCACTAATGAATGCTACTTCTACCTGGTATAATCTATGGAGACAAACTATCAATCCCTCCAAATCACAACTAATCATTTTTAACCATTCTCCAAAAGACACATCACCCACAATATTGATTAATAACGAATTAATACAGCCCACAAGTAGTGCTAAATATCTTGGAATCCTGTTAGACCATAAACTCAACCTAAACTCTCACACAACTTCAAGAAAGAAGGAAACTATTAGAAGAGCCAGTCACTTTCGTAGCCTCACATACAAAAAGAATGGCATCAGTATATCAACTGCAAGTAGAATATACAAATCCATTTGCAGACCCATATTAGAATACGGACACGTATTATTTTTAAACAGTAATAAGCCAGCTAGAAAAAATATACAAGTAGGAGAAACCTCTTCTCTGAGAAAAATCGCCAAAATAAGGCACGCAAGAAATCCTCTACATAATCCCCCCAACAATCAGCTTTACCAGTTAACAACAACAACACCAATCACAAGCAGATTAGAAACTCTATCGAAAAGATTCGCCAAGTCGACATTTAACTTCGACATGCTCAACAAATTTTGCATGGTACGAGATCCAGGCATACAAGCAAAATATAAATACCCTGAGAAAACTACATGGGAGCGTCTAAAAGAACTTCACAATGAGAACTAAGTGTTTTTTTTTTTTTTTTTTCACCATTGACTTGTACGATTATATTTATGTATGAATATATATTATACATATGTTAAATTAAAAAAAAAAAAATGTTACTCAAATATGGGCTGAAGGACTTCGGTCAATGGCCTCTTGCTATGTATTTGGCAATAAAGTACTTTATTATTATTATTATTAATACATAAATAATGTACTCTTAGAGTCCATAAGATGCATCGTTTTAAAGAAAGTTTGATTTAAAGTGAAATGGGCTCACTTATTAATGTTCATTATGAGGTAAAATAAAAACAACTACATAGAAAATGATTTTTAATTTAATAAAATTTGACAATTCAGTATAACAGTCTTGCCGAGCTGTTTTACTAATATAACAAGATATTTATTTTATACTTTGATAACCAGTTTTTTCTATAACATGGTTCCTTCAATATATCAATACTTGGATTAATTAGTCTCTAGACATAACCACTAACCACAAAATATAGTACGAGCCCTCATTAACTATAACTAGGTCTTACTTCTTTACTGATTACAGATCAGCCACCTGTATTGGACACTGATCTCACTCACAAAACGTGTTGTGTATTAATAAGCACTTAAACTTAAATATGGAATAAACAATTCCATATTTTCTGATCAATGAAATTGCCAACTATACTGTCAATAAAACGAAATCATCTCAAAACACTTAATACTATTTATTTACAAATGAAAACGTAAAGAAGGTGAAAAACAAAACAATAAATGGAAAATACGGGGAATAAGTCCCTACCAGTACAAGAGAACTATTAAAATAAAACAATATGCAAATTCGTTCTAACTTAAAATGCTAGTTGGTAGTGGCAAAAGTGGATATCTAGCTTAATGCATGGACAACATTTACATGGGTTCAAATTTATCCCGCAACCCACGGTTAAGCTATTATCACTAGGATTTCCAGAAAATAGACACACAGTCTGGAGTCCTCGAATAGTGGAAAATGGACAGACGTCTACTAATTCAATCTATAAAACAAAACAAAAGTGAATGACTGATTCTACATATATTAACAAACGAAATCAGAAAACACAGAACAATCACTACAGTATCTTTACTTCTTTATTTCTTACTCGCGAAACTAGAGACGATGTGGCTAGTCGAAAAATTAAACGAAAAGTGATTTTGAAAAGCTTTAAGATTGAGTACATCAGGTTCGGTCGATTGCCTGAAGGGCGGTTACACTTGAGGGGGTAGGCAAGTTGTTAGGCGATTTACCCAATTGCAGTTCGACCCGTCTCCGACTGTACTTCAGTTCGACCCGACCTGTAGCGCTATCTGCCAAGTTACGGTGGAAAATTATTCTTATGGCACGTACCTTGGCCACGCTAATAATTTACCACACTCATAATATTACTTAATTATCCTAATTATGATACATATTCATATTTTCTATACTGGGTGTAAATGAAATTAGGCTCACCCCTATAATTTTTTTGTTTTTTCAGATATCATTTTGAAATTTTGGTAGTTGCAGTAACAAGTAAATTTGAATTAATGCATGTTAATAAAATAATTCTAGCACTTTCGGTTTCACCGGAAATGACCGTAACATCTATTTTTTAAATGGAACACCCTGTATATTTTTACATTTTTGGATTCAAGGATTTATTCTGCATACGATGGTATCAACTTCGAGGAAGAAACATAACCTCAAACATTTTTTTAGGATAATTTAAGTTGGCATCTGGGGAGCCATGACTGCTGAAAAACTTTTCTTTCTGAGCCTTTGAGTATTGGAAAAATAAAATTGTGATATTAAGTGAGCTAACTTTGCTTTTATAGCCATTTAAACATCTCGGAAATGGTTTTTTCGATTTAAGATTTTTTTTTTAAATGGAACCATTATACATCATTATGCTATTTTAATAGAGATTTTCTTTACCTACTTTTCGATAACAAACACTTCACCATTAGTTCATAAATAACTTACAAAAGATACTTTATGACCTTGGTCCAAATTTATTTTAGTTTAATAAATTTTTTTTTTTCAAGGCATTCCCGATTAATTTCATATCAAATGTTTAACTTGGTCAGAGCTTACTAAAATAAATTTGAACTAAGATCATAAAGTATCTTTTGTAAGTTATTTATGAGCTAATGGTGAAGTGTTTGGTATCGAAATGTAGGTAAAGAAAATCTCTATGAAAATAGCATAATGAGGTATAATGATGCCATTTAAAAAAATACTTATATCGAAAAAACCATTTCCGAGATGTTTAAATGGCTATAAAAACAAAGTTAGCTCACTTAATATCCTGATTTTATTTTTCCAATACTCAATGATTCAGAAAGAAAAGTTTTTCAGCAGTCATGGCTCCCTAGATGCCAACTTAAATTATCCTAAAAAAATGTTTGAGGTTATGTTTCTTCCTCGAAGTTGATACCATCGTATGCAGAATGAATCCCTGAATCCAAAAATGAAAAATATACAGGGTGTTCCATTTAAAAAATAGATGTTACGGTCATTTCCGGTGAAACCGGAAGTGCTAGAATCATTTTATTAACATGCATTAATTGAAATTTACTTGTTATTGCAACTGCCAAAATTTCAAAATGATATCTAAAAAAATAAAAAAGTTATAGGGGTGAGCCTAATTTCATTTACACCCGGTATAATAATAATAATAATAATACTTTATTAACCCATTGACATACAAAAGTACATAAGGTAAGTCAAAGAAAAGGAAGACTATATAAAAGCATTAATTAATCGAAAGAGCTTTAACAAAGTTTAGTAGTTACAATGTGCATATGATTGTCATATAATTTAATGGCTCGCAATTTTCTCTAGGAGATCTCTTTTTTTTTTTTTTATTGATTTATACAATGTATAAAGTCATTTATTGAATAAAAACACTTGTTTATTAGGTATTTTTTTGTTTCTTTCTTGAACTTATCATATGGGATTATAGACTTTAAATTTGCTGGAAGGGCATTAAATAGATCAACACTAATATAGCAAGGTGATTTTCTATATAGCACCTGCATTCGCAACTTGAGCTGAGGAAAACCCATTCTGAATCTTCAGTCCTTTAATTCCATTTCGGGATAAAACCAAGCTCAGGTGTATACAGATAAGTCCAGGATGTTTCGAACACGACAGGGATTGGGACGAATATACGAGTGGCCGACAACTCGCCTCAGTTCGAAATTTGTACATTAGGTGCGGCAGTGCGCTGTGGCCACTCACTGCTCAGCGCAGACTGTGTTAGTATCTCATTAACCGTGTTGGGATGTAGAACTCATGTCTGAAAGAAAGTTGATTTACGTATTCTGGACCAACGTTTCGAAATTTTTCTAACTTCAATAATTCATCCTAGATAGGATTAATTATTGTAATTTTAAAAAAATCTCAAAACATTTAAATATTTCCATTGTTTGTTTTTTCGCAACAAAACTGTGATTCTACAACATAAAATTAATTGTCGCTGCACCTCGAGTGTTGCAGGTGTAATAAAAATTATTATAAAAGAATCCAAACAAGGAACAGCAGACGCAAGAGCCATCGGCTACAGCGCGGAGATCCACGATTCCCACCACTGTGTCCGCTTGCCTACAACAGGCACAAGTAAATCGCGCAAACTAATACCCATGTTCGAACCTCCTCGGTCTTTACTGTATACCTACCTCTTAATGTTACGTACATTACATATAATGGAATATCTTCTGAATTAAGTACCTTACTTATGTTATTGAAATTACTCTGTAGATAAGATATAGACACCGAGATATGATTCCTGTTGACGCTTTACAACTTTTAATCGCATCTTCAATTGATTCACTACTCACTATTGATTGATTATGTCTTCCATGAAATGCCCTAATAAACCCATTAACTAAATTACCCTTATTTAGCCGAATTGCCTGTACTATAGATCCTCCGTGGCTCTCAACATATTTCAGACATGTGGTACCGATATAGTTGCACCCTTGGGTTTTTCCAAAGAAATAACTTTTAAATTTACAATTGCTAAATATCCGTTGGTCTCTCAAATTGTCTTATAAACGTTATGGCTCTTCTATGATGGTATATCTTAACTACGGGTGGTAAACATATTTTATAATTTGGGTCTGACACTTTTACTAAATTTTACAAGGATGTTTTTAAAAAAAATGCCCCTTTCCTATTGACGATACTGTAACTTTAATTAAAAGAAACCATACCGAGTGTTATCTCCAACCTGGTTTACATACGATGTACAGGGGTATTCACTAAAGATTGTCCCCCCCTTAACTTTCTTATTTTTTATCCTAGTAAAAAATGGTTAAGACAAAAGTTTCAGGAAATTTTCTTATCATCTCAATGCAAGTATCGCAGAAACAAATGAAAGTCGTATTTCGGAGATACTGACCAAACGTATGATTTTTTAATGGAACACCTTGTATATTTTTAGATTTTTGAAATCAACATTTCGTCCTGATTACAAAAATATATATATGTTATATATTTGCTCCAGCCGTTTGCGCAATATGCCTAATTGAATTAAATGTTTCGAACTTTGCACAAAATCAGTATTGCCATGGAAAATGTTTTGTTATTCTGCAGCATCATATTGACAATTCATTTATTAAGTAATCTGTCGCAGAAAAAAAGATAATCGCATTTCGGAGATACAGACCAAACTTACTCGATCTGTTTGCTATTATTTATAATAAAATACAGTCGATTTGGAAAATATAAATTTATTATTAACAAAAAAATTTTAAAGAAGAAGAATTTCTATATTCTCCACAATATATCATTGTTTTCACTAATGGGGCCCGTGTAATAAGGCATTTTGACTTAAGCACAAACAGTAAATACACTACTTAATAAATGTTAAATTGTCAATATGTTTCTGCAGAATAACGAAACATTTTCCATGGCAATACTGATTTTGTGCAAAATTCGAAACATTTAATTCAATTAGGCATATTGCGCAAACGGCTGGAGCAAATATATAACATATATATATTTTTGTAATCAGGACGAAACGTTGATTTCAAAAATCTAAAAATATACAAGGTGTTCCATTAAAAAATCATATGTTTGGTCAGTATCTCCGAAATACGATTTTCATTTGTTTCTGCGATACTTGCATTGAGATGATAAAAAAATTTCCTGATACTTTTGTCTTAACCATTTTTTACTAGGATAAAAAATAAGAAAGTTAAGGGGGGACAATCTTTAGTGAATACCCCTGTACATTAAATTTGTTACATCAGATTGAATAGACTATCCCGTTATTCATTTTTTCATAGCGCAGAATGATTTAGGAAATCGTAGCTACTTCATACATTAATAAGTGAACCTAATCTAGTTTAAATCCAATTTTCTCGAAAACGATACATCTCATCGACTCTGATTAAGAGTACATTATTTATGTATTATTTTCTGTAAAAAAGGTAGTTGATACTGGTCCAAATTTGGTTGAAATCGGATAACTAATAACTGAGTTGTGAAGGGGGAGGCATTAAAAGTGGAACACGCTGTATATCTATGTGTTTGTTTCGTTTCTATTGTTATGACCTCTGAATCACAGACATAAGGAAATTCTGGAATATTTCAAGTCGTATTCAAAGTCCAATGAAATATATACAATACAATACCGACTCGGTGGCCTAGTGGGCTAGAGCATGAGTGACAGTAATGGCTCTGGCCACACTGCCTATCACGTCCGGGTTCGAAGCCCGGCATCGGCAGATAGCAATGTCGGTGGGTATGGATGTTTGTCTAGGTTTTTTCTAATGTGTAGTCCCCTTCCGGGCAACCTTTGCCTTTGGGGGTTGTTTAATTTCTGTGGTGTGTTTTATGTTTTTTATGTTTAATATCGTTGAGGTGTGCATACTGTTTGTTACAACTCTGTAAATCGAATTATCTCCAAAACGGTTAGTCTTACAAATAAAAGTCATACCTACTCATAATAGCTTTAGTATTCCTATTAGTTGTCAAAAAACACCCTCTAACTGTTCCTCTGACATTACGCCAAAGGCGTAGAGGTTACTTCCCAGTTTTAAACTGGTTAATTTGAAAATTTTTTAGATAAATCAAATTTTTTTGGATAGAAATTTTAAGAAATGTGGTAATAAATCCCGAAACAGAAAAGAAAGAGAAAAAATGTATGAAATGCCACAATTAACATTTAAACAATAATCATATTTATTTTTTGTGCCTATTCAATATAATTTTATACATAAAGAAGTATATATTTTACTTATATTTTATTTTTAGAGTGAAGAGCCTACTAGTAAGATACGACTTAGGATTATATGTGGAAAGAGTTTGATGAAGAAAGATATATTTGGAGCTAGGTAAGTTATATCTTTCTATCAGTTTTAAGAATTATATTAAAAACAAGTATTACATTTATAATGGTTATTATAATATACATATATGTATCTGTTACCATTAAAATTTAGTTTATATGGCGTTGAAAACTTTTTTTGGTTTTTATTTTTGCTAATATTTATGTATTTAAATGTAGAAAATGGAGTAATTTTAAATATACCGGGTGACACAGATTCATGGTACACCTCCCCTTTTCGCCTTTCATTTCCCAGCTATTTTTCTGAAATTTGGAACATTGGATATGCTTACTAAGAGGCACTTTTTGACATACTGGACGATTTTTTCCACTTCCGGTTTTACCGGAAATGATAACAACTCTCGATTTTTAAATGGAACACCCTGTATATTATTGCATTTTTGGATTCGACATAATTTCCTGAATCCAATGATACCCCATGGTTGATATTTCAACATTTCATTTTATTTTTCGTTCTAGAGAGCCATGAACCCCCTAAATGATTCCAAAGATCAAAATAAAGCTACACTAGTAAAATTTCGACTGAAAAAAGTCTTGTAGTTCGAAACACGTGCAAAAAAGTATACCAAAACGTGTTTTTATTTAAAACTCAGTTTTTTCAAATGATAGATACCATAATGGTACTCTGACATCATTTGAAAGTACCATCAATGGGGAATCTATCCATATCAACTTTTTTTGCTTGTAACCAATATGAACATATTCACGGAGGTAAGAAAATTATAAGTATTCTGTCGGTTCAATAATAGTAAGTTATTAAGGTGGCTATGAAACAAAAAACAAATTTTGACGTTTCGATAAGCTATTACGAGCCCTAACAACTATATATTGGGACAAGCAATTAATTCTGAAGTAATAGCATTAAGTTTTAAAATAGAAAGAGGGATAAATCCATTGTTGTCAATGAAGCCAGAAAGACTCTGGTAACTACTAGATGGCGTAGCAAAGGCATCTGCTGGCTGCCCGTCTTAATAAAATATTCGCATGCAGAAAGCCCATAATGGACAGCAACAGGAAACTAGAAATTAAATTATGCAGTTTCTGCGTGCGAATATTTTATTAACACGGGCAGCCAGCAGATGCCTTTGCTGCGCCATCTAGTAGTCACCGGAGTCTTTCTGGCTTCATATGACAACAATGGATTTCCACCTCTATCTATTTTAAAACTTAATGGTAATAGCTATTTCTATAAAATGATATAAACGATTTTTTTTTAAGTTTTGTAGGGTTACGTAGCTACATGTGGTAGAACTTTTTTAAGCATTTTCGGAAAATAAAAGCCTTTGGTTTTTGTCAAACAATTTTTTAAATTATTTTTTGTTTAATTATAATGATTATAATTAATTTTAATCTTTTTGTAAGTCTCTGTTTATACACTAATGATTATCTTGTATGTTTTATACACCAATTTATTATTTGTACTCTGACAATTCCGATACTTGTAAAAGTCTATGGAAATAAAGATTATTTATTTATTTATTTAATGGCAACTAAATGTTGGAACAAGTAAGTCCTATACTAATTAAAAATAAATTAATATGATTTAACGTCGCCTTTAGCCTTAACAACTGCCTGGACTCTAGCGGGCATAGTATTAACAAGGCCTTCGCAAAAAATTGGTGTAAAATTATCCCAAATTTCTTGCAACTTGGTACGCAGTTGGGAAATAGTTCGCTGAGGATTATTTCTTAAATGTGGCTTCATTTTGTGCCACAATGTTTCTATTGGATTAAGATCCGGGCTACTGGATGGATGTGACAAAACCCTTACATTATTATCTCCAAACCATTTTTTTGTCGATTTTGCAGTATGGCATGACGCACCGTCCTGGTGAAATACGCAGTCTCCATTTGGATATAATTTTGTAAAACTAGGTAATAACGAGCTCTGAAGAATTTCTTGATATTTCTCAGCGTTTACAGTACCTATCATATTTTATTAATATATGTATATGTATTTTCTTATATTAATTCTTAGATTATGTCTTATATGTGTTATAAAAATTTTTAATATGTCTGACCTGTGTAAACTATTTGTACTAGCACCAAATACACTACTTACTTACTTACTTACTGTACTACTTACTTAACTTATTAAATCACCTCCGAGTTTTCTGTTAGCAAAGTCAGTGAGATTTGCTGCGGAAAGTTTTCAGAATATGATGGCCTTATTCGTCCGAACGGGATACGAGTGGCACGCCTCTGCACAGATTCCAAAAGATTATGATCTCTTATTAGATCGGCACTCCATACAGGACCGGCAAATTCTAGTAAAGGTCGCACTTATCACTTGTAGAGATTCATAAATGTCGAGAAAGATACATTGTAAAATGTTTTTTTTGAGAGATACAGCATGGAATTCGCGCATTTGGATACCACAGTGATATGTTCTGACCAAGAAAGAGTTTTGGTTGTTATAGTAATGCCTAAATCATTGTAAGAATCTACTTTCTTGATAGGGGAATTGTTGATGAAATAGGGCAGTGTAGAATTGTTTTCCCGAGGTGTAGCACAACACACTTATTAGAGTTTAGGGTAATAGTCATTCTGAGCACCATTTCCATATGTTGTCAAGGTCTTCTTGTAGTGTAGCGTCTTCTTGTAGGGTCAGCGTAAAGTTTCGTGTCTGCTGCATAAAAGAATACATTAGATTTAATGTGCATGGTGAGATCTGCTACGAATACTAGAAATAGGAGGGGACCAAGAACGGACCCCTGCTGTACACCACTGTGAACAGGGTAGGTATTTGAATAAGTATCACCAACTTTCACTCAGAATTTTCTGTCTGTGAGAAAATCACTTATCCACTTTAACAGGTTGCCTCGAATACCGGCATTTTCCAGTTTGTTTATAAGTCTTTGCTTAGGAACTCGGTCGAAGACTTTTTTGCAAAGTTCAAATAAATTACATCTACGGGTTTCTTATCGTCAACTGTTTTCGACCAATGATTCACACAGTGAAGGAAATTGGTTATAACAGATCTTCCGGGGACAAAGCCATGCTGTTCAGGAGGTATAACGCCATGTGTTTGCAGAAAATTAAACATTTCATTTCTAATTATTTATTTATTTATTAACGGATAATCCATTTCAGTATAATTTACAAAAAAAAAAGAGAAGAGAAGAGAGTGTACAATAAATCCTAGAAATATACTAAAGAAAAACATTATACTTTAAAATATTATATCGGCACTATATTAACTAACAATTAAATTAATTAGCTACTAACAATGAGACAATAAGTCTTAGTAAGATTAATTTCAGTTAGGTAAAGTTTTAACAGCTTTTTTAAAGGAAAAAAAAAGGGATGAAATCAATATATTTTTTTTAATTATTATTAATTAATGTCATTGGGCCATTAGCCATACAGCCAGACACAATATAAAAGAAATTTCGAGAGATCAATATTATTCTGGTGAATATTGGCTGTCCTTACTATTCTTGTAATAGGTTCATTAACCATAATCAGTTGAATGAAAAGGAACTTTCAATAACTGAGTGTTACGTGTTCTCCTATCATTTACATTAAAATTTATTAGTTCAAGCAGTTGATGACAGTCAAATAGACCATTTAATATTTTGTACAAGAAGCATAAGTCAATTTGTACTCTAAAGCTTTCCAGAGAACTAAGGTTTAGGGTCGATAGTAAATCATTATATTCATAATTTGTGTCTCAATGCATAGTCTATAAGCTGTTTGTCTTAAGAATTTATTCTGGACTCTTTCAATTGCTTCGATGCCATTATTGTAATGTGGATTCCAGATGGTGGAGTTATATTCAAGGATAGAGCGAACAAGTGAACAATATAATAATTTAAAAGCGTTAAGGAAAAAATGTTCAGCGGATCTTGTTACGAAACCTAATATTTTTAGAGCTTTAGTTATTATGAAGTTAATATGTAGTTTGAATATCATCTTGGAGTCAAATATGACACCTAAGTCCTTTATATCGCCTTTGACAGATAGTGTTTCATTTTTGATCTTGTATTCATAAACTAATGCATTCATAATTCTTGAAAAAGTAATTTGATAACATTTACTAGTATTTAAATTTAATAAATTGATATAACACCATCTAACGAGATTATTTAGATCTTCTTGCAGAAACTCTGCATCTTTATTGCTACTGACTGTACAGGGTTATCCAACGAAAAGGCTCACCCTTATATTTTCTTTATTTTTCGAGTTAGGAAAAAATGTTTCAAATAAAAGTTGTAGTGAATCAAATGAACTAATTTAAAACCCCTGCAAAGAATATACAGGGTGTTCCATAAAAGCGGGACAAACCTAACTTACATTTTTTTAAATGGAACACCCTATATTTTTTTACATTTTTCAAATCTGTGTTTTTTTGTGATTTCATATATATATATATATATATATATATATATATATATATATATATATATATATATATATATATATATATATATATATATATATATATATATATATATATATATATATATATATATATATATATATATATATATATATATATATATATATATATATATATATATATATATATATATATATATATATATATATATATATATATATATATATATATATATATATATATATATATATATATATATATATATATATATATATATATATATGTTGTATCTTATCTATTACTGTTTTTTTTATTTATTGCAAATTTCGTGAACAATATTATTTATACCAGCAGCATCTGCAATCTGCATGGTTATCAATCAGGGTAGCCATGAATGAAAAACAATTAATTTGACACTTATGCCCATAGACTTAATAATACTATATGGACCGAGCCTAGAGAGAGAGTGATGAGGACGACACCTCGAGAGAGACGCCGATAGATGCGAGTTTAAGGTTATGTATTTTGTTCCTTAACCTTCTTTAGATACCTACCTATTAATGCATAAATATCTGAGATGCATCTATTTTTATGGTTTACAATCACTACAACGTGCTAAAATATATTTATAAAGAATCTCGGCAAAATGTTCCCATCCGCCGTGTAAAAAAGTAACTTGGCCACGTGACTGTGGACTGTGGAAATAACAGTCACGTGGTCTTAAATCTTTCTATCCTTGTTCGACGCACTCAATTTATATCACTCTATCTCTCTTCAATGGCGTCCTCACACTGGCGAACGGAAAGTGGCACAATGCTCCGTCCATACGTTAGTATTATTAAGTCTATGCTTATGCCTTACAGAATTATCGAATAAATTCAAAAAGCAAACTTTTCATCCATGGCTAACCTGATAGATACGCATGCAGATGCTGGTGGTATAAATAATATTGTTCACGAAATTTGCAATAAATAAAAAACAGTAAAAGATAAGATACAACATATATATATTTTTGAAATCACAAAAAAACAGATTTTAAAAATGTAAAAAAATATAGGTTCCATTTAAAAAAATGTAAGTTAGGTTTGTCCCGCTTTTATGGAACACCCTGTATATTCTTTGCAGGGGTTTTAAATGAGTTCATTTGATTCACTACAACTTTTATTTGAAACATTTTTTCCTAACTCGAAAAATACAGAAAATATAAGGGTGGGCCTTTTCGTTGCATAACCCTGTACTGAAAAGCTTTAGGTCATCAGCAAACATTAGAAAAGCAGTATTTTCTATAACTTCCTTAATATCGTTTGAAAAGAGATTAAATAGAGTCGGACCAATGTGCGATCCCTGGGGGACACCTGAGTCTACTAGTATAGGAGCAGAGACTGAGCCTCCATACCTCACACACTGGGTTCTCTTTGTTAGATAACTCTGGATCCAAGTCAAGGCAGGGCAGTATTTTTTACTTGTTGAGCATCCTCGAAAACGGGAGTAAATGTTGAAAACAGTGGTATTGATAACATCACTTTTCCACTGCCAGATAGGGTAAAATCATCCCCCAAGGGCTCTTATGCGGCTCTCCCTGCCATCACCTTACTCCCTTTCATCACCACTTTTCCGTAAAAAAATAGTATCTCGAGCGATTACCGGTGAAAGTTGTGTAAAGGGGTGGTTTTTTACCGCTTGTGGGGGTTGGAATGGATAAAAAATTCTCTAATCGCGATATTCGAGTTTAGCACCCTGCTGTTATGTTAGATATTTTGTGCCTGGCCTGATATTATGTAAAATGTAAATTGTAATAGCTTTGCTTCATTGTGAATAGCATATTTATTTGGATTATTTGTGTTTTTTGCGTGTACTCTAGGAAAATTTGACTTTCTGTATAGTGATTTGGATGCTGAAAATGATACCAGATACAAAGAAAAATCGCCGTAATTAGTGAAGAACCGCACTTAATAGATATAAAACAATGCAGCAGAACATTTTCCAGACAATCTAGATATTGTTAATTATTAACTGTATACTAAAAGTGCGTATACGTGATGCCACTGAGGTTAATTACACATTCAATATTTTTTAAATTTTATTGTTCAGATAGGTATTCGCAGTCTGCAATGCCCGATTTTAATTTTCTCTCGTTTTGAATAGAAGTTTATTAAAAATACCTCAATAAAATTTTAAAGTAAAATAGATAATATATGACTGAATCTACATAGAGTTCGTTGGACAAACACAGTTTCGATATCTTTTCGTATTTTTGTGTTTCTGTTAAAATGGTAGTGTCGCAATAATTTAAATTATAGGCTTGTAGAAATACTAGCAACTGATTAAAATATTTTTGATTACTTCGTATATTGAAGTGAACAATGTTTAAAAAGTTTCGTTTTAATTCAGATTTGTTACTTTTATAAGGTACTGATACGAAGGGCACTCTAGATCACTAGCTTTGTGATTTATATTATAATTGCATTTATATTTCACATTGGCTTTTGAGCAGTTGTTACATTTTTCGTGAGTCTTTGGACATTCACTAATATTGTGTTCTTCAGCACAGTGTTCACATATAATTTTATTAGTACATATTGCATCTTTATGATAGTGTTCCTGACACTTAAAACATGAATTGTAACGTCCTCGTAGATAGGTAAACGCTCCCACTGGATATATACTTTTTTTATATTTAGTAGTTTATGAAACAGTAGCGCCCGAGTGTAGCGGTGAACACTCCCCATATATTGTATGTGTATTACTTTTCCGATTAAGTCTCATGTACCTACGTAATTTTTAGTTCATCGTTTTCGTCTATAATATGGTTTTGATCACGAATGCATGTTTCAATTTCTTTCAATTCCAAATCACCATTATAACCAGTTATTTTAAATCTAGGTTGTCTCATCTTTGTAATCTGTATTTCATAATTTTGCAGCTTATTCTCAGCTTCTTTCCTTAAAGTCTCCAAATCAGTTTTGTCGTGACACTTTACAATAATGCCACCATTTTTTGTTATACGTGTGTTTTTGATACTAATTTTTAGGTCTGCAGGTTTTATGTTTTGATGAAAATCGCTTTTAGTAGTGACTACATTTTGTTTGTTCTTTGGTATTATTATTAGACTTGGGATGTTATTTTCATGTATATTTTCAGATCTAATGGTCGGCTTATGTGTCATTTTTTCGACATTTCTGACAATAGAATCTTAGTACACTCCCACCCACCCAACCACAAGTCGCACACCCACCAAATCCTATATCATTGTAATTGTTGAAAAATTGTCTATCTGAAAATATAAAAATATACAGGGTTATTAATTTAAAAAAACTGCCGATGACGTCATATCTTGAAAAGTAGAGTAGCTGTTGGAAATAAAAGTACGTCACTGAATAGAACGAAAATACTACAAAAACCTTTGTTAAGGGTATTTTTTAGTGTTGATAAAATTACCGGTAATTTATTTTTAGTTACCTTACCGGTACTATTACCGGTAATGAGAAAAGTACCTTGATTTCAAAAATGCAAAAAATGGGGTGCTCCATTTGAAAAAATGCAAGTTCAAACCATATCTCCTCTAAACGACTTTCATTAATTTTTCTGAATACATATTCTAAATGCTTTCAATAAACCCTACAACTTTTATAGAAAAAAATTTTTTATAGCATCAAAAATAAAGAAGTTATTCGGGGTGGTCATTTTCGTTGGATATCCCTGTACACTTTAACTGCAATTTTTATTTTAGCAGATTGCACTGTAATTATAAACTGAATTAGGTTTAAAATTAGATGCAAGTGTTACGAGAACCCCCCGATACACCCTGGATTCTCTTTACATGTTCATATTCGCCATATTACATACATATCCGCCATATTAGTCGCCATCTTTAGTTAAGGACTTCCGGTTGGAAATTATTTAATTTGGTTTTAGCAGTGTCGGCAACCCCCTGATACTGATATTCTTTCTATAAGTTCATATTAGCAATATTTCAAAAATAGCCTCCATCTTGAATAACGGGCTTCCGGTCCATTTTTCGTTCTGGCAACAGGCATTTTCGGATTCCGTGGGGTCAAAAACCCCGAAGAGCACCGCTTGCCAAATTGTTATATAAAATGATTCTCACAAGCTTAAAAACGCTTTTACCTACTCAAAAATGTTCCTAGTCTAATATGTTGTTTTGGTCCACGTGCCACACTGCATTTTTTAAATTATGGCTATATCATTTATATATAGAACAAATAGGTTATGTCTCATAATAGTTCCTTGTGGCATACCGAATATTTACTCCTTTGATGATGACCCATAAAAAAAGAGTTCTTCATTTTTCCTTCTTCTTACCCGTCTTCCGGGTCCGGATCCTCTAGATCCAAAGGAAAAGGCTGTGGGTTGTTTCTAAAGGGTATATGTTTGAAAAATCGCTAAAATCCGACAAAATCGCCACTTTTCAAAAAATCATATAGAATAGAATAGAACATAATAGAATAGAATAGAAAAATGTTTATTGTGTTTAGTATAAATACAAATACAAAGCACAAAAGGTGACGTTCGTGTCAACGTTCTTCCACGCCACCAACAAGAAAAATCTACAAAACAAAACAAAAAAAAAAACTTAACTTAACTCTTAGGAGGCAAAATCGAAAAAAACGATTCCGCCTCAGGATTCTCTAAATTACATCTAATTTTCAAAAAAAAAAAAAAAATACGCCGTCGGTCCATCTCGAAGGAAGCACGAGTTATTAAGAAGCTCGGCCCGGGTGCGTGTTTGGAGAAATTCAAAAAATTGAAAAAATTGCAAAGACACGAAATCTTTAAAAGCTATTTCCAAACGAAAAATCGCTGCCGGGCCACCGTTCTGGTAAAAAATCCAACTTAGAACTATGTACATCGTGAATCGCACGGTCTCGCTGCGATTTTTGAGGAACGAAAAAGTGGAATTTGACGTTTTCACAAATTTTGAAGTTGGATTAAAATTAGCAAATTTCCTGAAGCGGTCATTGTTCTCGCATCTCTCTAATCTCACAAATTTTACAATTCTCCGACATGGGTGTATTGAAACGTTAATAACTTTCTTCATACTCGAAGGATCGCTACGAAGTATAGCCTAAAAGATTTTCCCGACACGAAGACGCCTATAAAACACGACGCCACGAGCCGACACTCGCCCGGAAAAAGCCTTTGAGGCGGCAAAGTACATAAAAAACTTACACGAAATTAGAGCGAGTCTGCCTGATCACTGATTTTTTTTACCGACTGAAAACTTATTTATATTTCACTTGCTTATAATTTGTTGTTTATTGCCTGGATACGAGATATATAAACAAGGCCATTATACTTTAGGACCAAAAAGAGCGGGCGTAATGATTATGCCAGCTTATTATGCCCTCTAATACTCTAAGCGTCTTTGAAAAATTTTAAAACATCCTCCCGTATCAATATCGATTTTTTCGCAATAAATCATACACATTGTGCTATAACGCAGTATAAACCCAATATAGCCAAAGAAAATTCCTCAAACGGTATAATAGGCATCCGATGTAGAACTTCCATGCCAATTTTCATAATACATACTCCGTTTTCTAAGCGATTTGTAGGCCTGAATCGTAATTGGAAATCCATTATTATTATATAAAAAAACCTACACAAAAATAAAGTTCACCCTACGACCATTTCTCATTAAATGGCAAGCGTTTTAATTTTTTTGAAAATGTTCAATTGTAGCCGCAAAAATAATTTTTTTTTTAATATAATTACGTATTCATTGCATGAAACAATTTTCGTGAAGATTTGAAGATTTTTACTCCACTTATTGCATTATTAGTAAAAAAAAATTGAGAAATTTGGATTTTTTGAGGTTAGGATGTACTTTTAATGTAATTATACCCCAACAGTTCGATAGTCTATTCATTTACGAGTGTTTTAGTTTTTTTTATATTTTTCTACGACCAATAGAGCTGGAGATATTTAAAAAATAGTGTAGCGATGCACTCAAAATGCATCAAAATATGTAGTTATTTGTGTATCAAGGCCAAAAAGTTGATCTTCCTCGGCCAAATCTGAAGTTTGCGGCCGAGGCGCAGCCGAAGCCAAGCAAACTTCGGATACACTTCGTACAAACCACTGCAGACATGGACAAAATTTTGCGAGAAGCCTAGTAGGCTGACATTTTTAATTCATCTGACAAATGAAAACGTCACTGGATAGTTTATTGACAAGCCGTGCCAAGTAAAAATCAGTACCTACATGTGTTCTACATTTGTTAAATATTCGTTCTTTTTCTGTATCAGTTTAGTAATTGTAATATATATAATAAAGCTTTCAAACTACTGCTTAGTTTTAGTTTTTCTTTAAGCCTAAATCCATTTCAAATATTATTATTAATGATCAATTAATACATGAGGCCGTAAAGAAAATGCGGCCGCAAAGTGAAATCGGCCAAAAAAAATAAAATTGACAAATGAGTACAAAGAGATGACACATTAGGAACGCTGTCAGATCCGTAAAACGTCACTCTTTGCGGCAGTTGCCTAAAAATGTACTTTTATGCGCTTCTCTCGCGAAGCCGCAGCCCGATTTTGCTAATTTTTTCGGTTTTCGACTCATTTACATGTATAAAACAAAAAACAAAAAAAAATCTACTTCTAATTTCCCTCCAATATTTACTATATTAATTTAACATTGCCGAAGACTAAAAAATGGTCACTGATGTTTACACCAATTGTCCCACTATTACAAAATATCAGTGACGTAACTACCATAGGGCAAAGTGGGGCAGTGCCCCAGAGCTCAAGGGGGCCCTTGGCCAATCCTAATGCTATTTCCTTGAGAAATAATAATTCAGACAAACTAATTGAAAGAATTATAATAGTTATTTATATTATAAGTGCCATATGAGGTATTTTATAGCACGCGTCTGATGTTTACAAAACGAACCAAAGGTGAGTTTTGTAAACAGACGAGTGCTATAAAATACCGATATGGCACGTATAATATACAAAATTTTATCTACGCTCGACTTTTAATTTTTTTATACATAAAAAACTACTAATTAATTAATATTATTTATTGTCAACACCACACAATATTTATCAAGCAAGTAATAACTAAGTTAATAACAATAGCTGTTTGTTGACATCTCCTTAGCAACGGGTGTTTTGCGTGCTTTTTTTATATAAAATGCGTGCGATAAATATATATCGCACTAATGCTATAAACAGCGTCATTATGCCATTGTAATGAGTGTCATATTACTGTCATTATATAACGAGCGTAGATAAATGTTATTAATATTACTCATCATATTTACCTACATATGGTTCAAATTGAAGGCAAAAAGATATAAAGCGTTCATCATTGTCATGTGTACAGGGTAGTTCCCCATATTTTGACTCCTACCTACAGCCTTTATATTTAGAGATATGAAAAAAGTGTAGACACAAAAGCAGTAGTAGTAGTAGTAGAAGTTTATTGAAAAATAGGAAAGACCTAATATACAAATACAATTATATACATTACATTATTTAGATTATACAAATCTTGTGTAACGTAACAATATACAGGGTGTCACACGTAAGAGGCTCACTCGATCCCCTGTCATTATTACATGGTTGAGATGATGGTTTGTCACGGCGCACATTTTGACTACCGAAACATGTCTTTTAAGAGAATTTATAGGTTGACGAGCCTTCTTTCTCTCTTTTTTTTTTTGTACCATGCCTATGATTTTTTTCCGGTGAGTATATTTGTGTCCGACTTTTATTCAGTTGAGATTGTTAGTTCCTTTCTCCAATGTTATTGGGAAGGTACTAGCTTCTGAGGATAAGACTAAAAAGTAATGTCAGGCATTGGATTCAATGTTATTTTGTATTAGAAAGGATACATATAATCCTGAAAACCCATGGTAGATATTAGGCAGAGCGAGGGTTAATTTTTCCTCCAGGGTGCAGTGTGAGTGTAAATGTTTCTTAATCATAATTCAGAAATTAAGTGGTGAGGTTCATAATCTTAGAGATTTAATATAAATTATTTGTTTTAGTGACCCTTACGTAAGAATTGACTTAAATACTATAAATGGAGATGAAACTGTTGATTCTGTTCTGACGAAAACAAGGAAAAAGGTATGTTTAAACTTTAGCATTCTTAGTACAAATAATTATTTAATATGAAATGGCAAAGAATTTTTGTCAAAAATAACTTGTAGAAAATAAAACATATTTTAATTCAAGAAAAATCGACAATAATATTGAGAAAAAATTGGTACGGGCTGAATTTTTGCATACACCTTAGTATTAGGGTTCTAATAATGTGTGAGTGTTCCTTATCGACTTGATCGCCGCGGGGACAATTACGCGAGGCCAAATGTCGCGAAAACAATATTTTGAAAAAGGTGAACTTTTGGAAAAAAAAAAACAACAAAATTTGCTAATTTGTAGCTGAGATAATTTACAAACAGGTGTCTTTTTTTTATTATGTGGTATTCTCAGTAGGCCTGATCTGTGAGGAGTTGCAATTTATTTATTTATTTAATGAATTACAAAATTCATAGTTTCATTAATTATTTTCATTTTCTGAGTAAGATTTTTCAGTCACCAAACATTGGATGAGGAAAGATGATGAATCCATGTCATCTTTGATCTTCACGTTATTAATATTGAGTGCATTTAAATCTCAAATTTTAAAGAAATTTCTGTCTATCCAACAATTAAATACTATTTATTACGCGCTTGTTGAGTCAATACCTCACTCAATACGGTATAATTGCATGGAATGGAATAAAAAAAACATTTGTTACCACTGGAAATTATACAAAAAAGAATACTAAAAATAATGCTCAATAAAAGTATGATGTTTCCAACAGATCAACTATACCGAGAGTCAGGAATATTGGATATTCGACAGATTAACGCAGAAGTAATATTAATACATTTATTTAAAAATAAAACTTTGTTTCAGCCGGTTGAACATTTTTATAACACACGCCAAAAAAACAAACGCTATGATTAAAACAGATATGGCAATAAAAGATATGGTCGAAGGTACTTTAATTACTTGGGAAAAAGATTGTATAATAATTTACCTTTATACATTAAAAATAGTAATATTAATAATAATAAACTTTATTCTTTAAACAACAAGTTGTAGAACAAGTCAAATAGAAAATAGAGATGCTTATATGTACAAAAAAAGAAAAAAATTGTAATATTACATTTCACTTAAAACAATAAAAAATAATAAAATAAAAGGAGACAAACATATAACAAACACCCGCAATAAAACCAATATAGCGAAAAGAGCCTATAAACTCAATAAATCAAAGAACGGAGTAAACCATTATGGACCATTATTTTTTAATAGACTGCCCGAAGAGATCAAATCATTAGATTTGAAACATTTTAAATTTAAAGTGAAACAATTTTTAATAAAAAAAGCATATTATAATATATCTGAATATCTGGATAATAATGTTATATTTTAAATGTATTATATATTTATATTTTTTTTGTAGTGTTATATGTAAATTTCTTTTAATATGTTCTCTTTTATGAATTATTATATACCTACATGTAGTTTTAAATTTTATATTTTGTTGACGAGTGTACACAATTGTAATTTTGTTTTAACCGAATAAACTATCTATCTATCTATCTATCTATCTATCTATACATACATATAGTATATTATCATGCATATAAATAAAATAAAATAAAATGAAGAATCACATTACTAAAAGTTGTGGTTAAGAAATTCAGATATAGAATAGAATGCATTAATAGTCAGGAAATTACGAAGCGCTCTTTTAAAGTGTTTAGCAGGTAAGTCTTTATAACTTGTGGGTAACTTATTATATATTTTTATTAATTGAGTCTCAGCAGTATTCTGGACACGAGTAAATGTTGTTCGCGGTAAGCATAACATGTCATTACGGGTGTCATATTTATGATCGACTTTATACTTATTAAAAAGTTCATTATAATTGTTCTTAACAAAACAGGCACACTCAAATATATACACACATGGAACAGTGAGAATGTTTTTTACTTTAAAAACCATACTACATGTTTCCCTTTTCTTTAGATGAAAAATGCTTCGTATGCAGGCCTTCTGTAGTTTAAAAATTCTGTCTACTTCAACGGAGTTTCCCCAAAATATAATGCCGTACCTTATTCTGGAGTCAACGTAAGCGTAGTATGCGGTGATGTCCGCTTCCTCATTTACCGATCAAGATATAGTACGTAATGCATAGGTGAATGAGCTAATTTTTGCAGCAAGATAGTCTATATGATGTTTCCAGTTCAATTGGGGATCAATCACAATTCCCAGAAATGTTGTATGGTCATTAGATGTCAGTATTTCATTATTATAATTGATAACAACAGGTAGTGACTCTTCCTTGACGCTAAATTTTACTAGGTTGGTCTTATTTATATTGAGCTGCAGGTTATTTGTAGTATACCAATCATTCAGAATATCAATTGACATTGAAATTTCAGCTTCTAACTCCTCACTAGTTTCTGCCCTAATAACTAGCGAAGTATCATCAGCAAATAGATTCACAAGATGGTTAATGAATTTTGGTAGGTCATTTATATAGAGGAGAAATAATATTGGGCCTAAAATTGATCCCTGAGGGACACCTTCCTTACCAATTTCCAGTCTGAAGTAATATTCTTCCCATTATCACCTGTTACTAGTACGCATTGCTTCCTGTTTTGTAAATATGATCTCAAGATATCATGTATATTTCCTCGAAAGCCCATTATTTTTCCAAGAGACTAATGTGATCTACACTGTCAAATGCTCTTGATAAATCCAAGAAAAGGGTTGCAACTTTCTCTTTGCCACTAATTGCATCTAAAATTTCACTGATCACTAGATACACCGCTCTTACTGTTGACCTTCCCTTTATGTATGCACTCTGCATGTATGATATTATACCATATGTTTCAATGTAATCTATAATACGATTCAATAGAGCTTTTTCAAATATTTTAGATATTATAGAAATTAGTGCTATCAGTCTATAGTTGGAGATATAATTTTTACTACCTTTTTTGTGTACTGGTTTAATAACTGTTTGTTTTAAATCTTCAGGAAATATACCTAGACTGAAGGACATATTAATAATGCATGATATGGGTTCACATATCTCTTCAGCACAATATTTCAATAATTTTGTAGGTATCTCATCAAATCCAACAGCGGCTGTATCTTTTAGTGAGTGAATTATGTTGTATATTTCTGCAGGTGTTGTATCATACAAAACCATTGAATTATTATTCCTATGCACATGTTTCAAATTATTATTGAAATTTACATTGACATCCTTACATCAATATAGTAACTGTTTATTTCATTAAGAATTTGTTTTTTACTTTTTTGGTCATTATTCTGTTCTATGTTCCTTATATCAAAACTATTCTGATGTGTGTTCTTACCTGTGATGTTTTTCACTAATTCCCATGTTGCTTTGATCTTGTTTTGTGAATTCAAAATATATTCAGAATTTAAGCATTTCTTAGCATCGTTAATTTTGTTCTTGAGATGTTTATATAGTTCTTGTGTCACATTTCCTTTCAACATCTCCTCATAAAGCTGTCTCTTGATTTTACTACTTGTCCTTAATTCTTCATTCATCCAGATATTTCTACTGGTCCACTTATTACATAATTTTATTGGATAAATTTGGTTGAGTATTTGTGAAAATTGCTTTATCAAGTTAGAAGTGCTTAGATTTATGTTGTCATCAATAATAATTTGTTTCCAATTAACTTCTTTTAACATTACTTTAAATTGAGGTAATTTTTCAGTTTGAATCACCCTACGCTCTAATTTATTATTTTCTCTTTTTCCTTTCCAATCTATTGGTAGATGTATTGTTATTCCAAAATGATCTGAAAGCCCATTTTTTATTACCATACTGTTGTAGTCTAATGCGTTTGTAAAAATATTATCTAATGTAGTTGCAGATGTTGCAGTTAGTCTAGTTGGTTCATGTACAGTAGGTTTTAGGTCAAATGTTACCAGCATGTCCAAAAACAATTTTACCTTATGGTTATCTTTATCTCGCGGGTCTAAGTTAAAGTCTCCGCATAAGATTATGGTATATTTAGTTACCTTGGTTACACTTAGTAAAACTAAGTTTATCTTTAAAAAACATGTAAACAAATAAATAAGATATGAAGACAGGCATAGTACAGGGTGTTTCAAAAGTAAGCGTAAACCTTCTGGGGGCGTAATCCTCGGATAAAAATAAGACAAAAAGTTCCTATCAACATGGGTCCGGAAATGCTTTTTGAGGAAGTTACGGCCCTTTAAATAGCGAATAAAAAAGGTTTTTGTTTTATTGAATCTTTTAATTTTAATATTTACCAACTAGACTGGACCAAAATTAAATCACATGTCACAATGACAATCAGTATCAGTAAAACTTCAAATTACTTGAAAACAATGACAAACGTTTGTATGATCGACTGTTGTATCTTTTTCATAATCAATTTTCTCGAAAACGGTTCATTCTATCGAGATGAACTAAGAGTACCTTTTTAACGTAGAAAACTTAGAAAGTTTATAATTTTCAACGAAAACCTTATTAAACTGAAACGAAAAAAAAATGGGGTTATTTTAGCCCTTAACCTTCCCGGTATGTGACGCCCCTGACTAAATTCTGAATTCAGCATCGAGTTCAGCATCAAAAGTTTATACAGTGTATGTATTTTCGAAATTTGATTGTTAACGGTTTCGGAAATATTGCGGAAAAACCGTCTTCAGGGTGCCCCATTCGAAGGGCCGTAACTTCCTCAGAAAGCATTTCCGGACCCATGTTGATAGGAACTTTTTGTCTTATTTTTATCCGAGGATTACGCCCCCAGAAGGTTTACGCTTACTTTTGAAACACCCTGTATAAGTCACTTATAGATCTAATAGAATAAAATTGGTTAGGAATGGAAATTAAGTAAGTAAGTAAGTAAGGGAGGAAGGAAGGAAGGATCTTTATTCTCCAAATACCTTACGGTGTAGAACGAGTCAGTTACAAATAAAATATTAAAACTAAAACTGTAAAGTGCATACATAAATATTAAATCTAATTAGTCAAAAACAGAAAATATCTATATATAACGCAAAGTTCAATCTGCAGTAACAAACTACCTACATAAATACATATTATAACGGGTGACCAGGAAATGACGCTCGCCCTTATATCTTCTTTGTTTTACAAGATATTAATTTCAAATTTGGGCACGTCAAATAACGGTTAAATATGCATTATTTCAACGGTTTTATCACTGACTTTGTTTAGGCTTTATACAAGCGTAATAACAACAAACATATCCAAATTAATTAATTATAGAAATTTGTTTCTTATGGTTACATGGCAGTTTATTAATTATGGAATGTAAGTTCAAGTAAATAACTTTATTTTGCGAGATTAATCGTCCACCTGAAGAGCTTGTAAGAGCGAAAGAATATGTACATCTTCTTGTGGACTTCGTTTTTTAATTGGTGACCATAATGAATGTGGTGAGTTAAAAAAAAAAAAATTTAATAATTTGTTTTTAGACGTTTTGAATTTTATGATTTTAAATCCAATATAATAATAATAATAATAATAATAATAATAATAATATAGTTTATTATGTGCATACAATAAAGCAAATAAATAAATAAAATTTATGTACCACAGGAAATAAAAAAAAAAAATTAAGTATAGAGTATAATGTTTACAGCACATAAAAGGTGAAAGTATTGTCCAAGTAAGACATTTTTCAACTTCACCCTTATACACAATTCAAAATAATAACAAATATATGATTATACGACATATTATTGTATAAATTAACTAAAAGGCGATATTACTAAGAAATTTTACACTAATAGGTACAGTTTTTCATGTTTGGCATAGTTTCTAAATTGTGATATATTCATATTAAAACAGTCCCCTGGTATAGCATTAGCTATTTTAGGCGCAATATATGAGAAACTAGATTGAAACATTGTGGTAATATGTTGAGGAATGTCAAATTTACTTCTATTTCTCGTTATGCGATCATGCACTTCATGCCGATATTTTAACTTGTTGTATAAAAATTCAGGAATTTTATCAGTTATAATCTTGAAAACAAAACACATTAAATGCATTTTTTGTCTTTCATCCATCCTTAACCAATTTATGTCTTGTATATGACGACTAGTATGCTCACTTCTAGGCAATTGCAAACAGTACCTAGTTCCAGCATTTTGCACTCTTTGTATTCTTTTCTTCATTTTTTCTGTTAAACACGGATAATACACACAGTCACAATAGTTAAATAGCGAAAGAATCAACGAATCAACAAATAGAATTTTTACATTCTTAGGTACAATATTTTTATATTGATATAGAGTTTTAAGTCTAAGAAATGCCACTTTAAATTTATTTTGCACATGCAGTTCAAAATTTATATTTTCGTCCATTATCAGTCCAAGATTTTTTACACTTACACTATACTCAAGAGGTTCATCTTTGATTTTGAGTTTATAGTTTGACTTTATTTTACTTCTAAAGTTTTTCGGTCCAAATGCAATTAATTGTGATTTAGACGCATTCACTTTGAGACCATTTTTTGTTATATAGTTCACTAATTTATCAATTTCCTCATTTAAAGCGTCAAAAGCCATTTTTGTTTCTTCATATGAGAAACTAATGAGTACCTGGAAGTCATCAGCATACATATACAATTTACAACGTCCTAGTACCTCTGGTGCATCTAAAGTGAAAATGTTAAACAATAATGGTCCCAAAATTGAGCCTTGTGGTACCCCTGATTCAACTATGCATGGCTGAGAGAGAACATTCACATTTTGTTTTTGAATCCTAGTAATAACTGTTCTACCTCTGAGATAATTTATGAACCAAGACAGAGAGCTTTCCCTAACTCCGTACGATTGTAGCTTTGCTACCAGTAGGTCAAAATCCACTGAATCAAATGCTTTTGACATGTCAATTAGAACAAGTACAGTAGCCATACTTTTATCTTTTGATGTTATTATATCATCTACTACACTAGACAATGTTGTAACAGTGCTAAAGCCTTTCCTAAATCCAGCCTGCCGGAGTGGAAACAAGCTGTGTGTGTTTAAATGATCATATAGTTGATCATATACAATTCTTTCTAATATTTTTGATCCAATTGGTAGAATATTAATCGGGCGTAAATCCTTACCCTCTTTCACAGAGTCTGACTTAGGTATTGGTTGTATTATTGCAGTTTTCCATTCATTAGGTATGATTCCCAGTTCTATTGATACATTAATTATGTGTGTTAAGGGAAGTAAACAATATGGCAGTAGCAGTTGCAGCATATACACAGATATACCGTCTATACCCACAGCTTTGGATTTAATTCTATTAAGTGCTCTCTTTATATATTCTGAATTCACATTATGTAGATTAAATGTTGGTATATCATTTTTGTTGCTGTAATAAGCTATTATTTCCTGATTAATTTCAGGTTTTATAACACAACTTTGAAAATAGTCACTTATTACTTGAGGGTCATTTAATTCATGCGGTAACTCAACATTTTTAACATTTTTTCCAACTCCTAGCTTTTTTGCTTCTAACCAGATGTTAGTATTATTATTCTGGTGTTGATTCAACTTTTGCTTTATATATGCAGCTTTTTCCCTGTTTATTGCCTTCTTCACTTCCTTTCTCATATTTTGATAGAATGCACGTGATTCATTAGTCCGTTTATTTAGATAATTCTTTTTCGCTTTTTCTCTTTCTCTAATTAAGCACTTAATATTATATGTAACCCAAGGTAAGTGCTTTCTTGATCTTATTTTTATACTTTTAAGTGGAGCATTTTCATCATAAATTGTTAGAATTTTTTCATTAAACAGCTTCAATTTGTCATCAATACCTTGTGTCATATAAATATCATTCCAATTCATTCTATCAGCATCCAGATAAAAATTTTCCATGTCCATATTTTTGTAATCCCGGTATGTTTTTATTACCGGCTCTATAGGCTCCTTCTTAATATTCATAAGACAGTAAGTTAGATCATGATCACATCCCATGTCTAACATGTCAATAGTTCCAGACTCCATTACATTTTCAGTCATATCAGTTATTACAAAGTCAATTAGTGTTTCGGTATTATCAGTTATCCGAGTCGGTTCTGTAATAAGCTGATTTAAATCAAACATTTGTAATATGTTTGTAAAATACTGTGTTGTAGAAGAGTTACTTAATAAGTTTAAATTAAAATCTCCCATACATATGCAATGATGATATTTTGGAATTATTTCCCCAAACATCTCTTCAATTATCTCCATCCTGTATAATGGTAGTTCATGTGGTATGTAAACACACCCAAATGCAATATTCATTTTTTTAAACTCGACTTCAATCCATAGTTGTTCCAGTTCCTCCGTAGCTTCATTAACATTTTCAATAATTTTACTACTTATTTGAGTATTACAATAAATTACTAGTCCTCCACCCCGTCTTGTTCTATCCAGTCGGTAAATTTTATATCCAGGAATCACTATGTCAGTATTTTTTATTTCCGGTTTTAACCATGTCTCACTTATGCCTATGATATCAAAGTTTGCATGAATGATATAGTTTTTAAGATCAAAAAATTTTGGTATTAGAGACCTAATATTTAAATGAGCTATTGCTAAATTAGTATTACTATTTGTATCTATAAAAAATTAATTCTACTTCTTTTTATCTCCAAATTTCTTATGTATGCTGGGCAATCCTTACTCCATGTGTTATGATGATAGTCTATATTTTTAATTTTAAGTTTTTCAACAGCATGTTTGCAATTTACACACGTTGCCTCATTATCTACAGCTTCACAGGTATTTGTAGAATGTTCTCCCCCACATTTAGCACATATCATTTGTTTACTACAATTTTTTGCAATATGATTGAAACCACAACAGTTAAAACACATCGCTATATCAACTGCATCATATACAGCACATCTATCCCAGCCAATATTTATTTTTGCTGCTTTCAATATCTTGTTGTAACTGTCTCCATCTAATTGTATATAGGCTACATAACTTCTTTTGTTTTTTTTATTCTGAGTAACATGCACTACTTTAATGTTTGATTTCTGCCTGTCTAGAATATCCTCATTTTGCACATACAATAACTCTTCAATATTCATCATGTATTAAAGAAAGTCCAATGAATTTAATAATAGCATGTTTAGAGATGAAACATCGATATAAGTATATCAATTTGGATATGTTTTTTGTTATTATGCTTGTATAAACCCTAAACAAAATTATTTATAGATAATGCATATCAAGCAAAGAAAGAGAATTGTAAAATAAGGTTTTATCACTTTCCGTCGCTTCCGGTTTCACCGGAAATGACACGACAACTTTCGTTTTTTAAATGGAACACCCTCTATATTTTTACATTTTTGGATTCAGGAGGTCATTTTGAATGCAGTTAAGGCATATTGAGATAAAAATATTATTGACAGACATTTTTATGAGCAAATTTAATTTTTGATCTAGGCGGCCGTGACCCCAAAAAATGTTTTGTTTTGCTTCAATAATTAATCAAAAAATACAATTATGATATTATGTCGTATGATAATGACATTTGTGTTATAAGATCTTAAACATTTCGGAAATTCTAATTCAATGTTTTGCTTTTTAACTCGCCGAGTCGGGTGGTTTTAAAATGAATAGGCTTTTCAAAATGAATAAGAATAAGCAAAAAAAATCTAAATGGCGCAAGAACAAATTCTAGTAACTTTGTGTCTGTATTGGTAACATGATAATCACTCAATTATCCACCAGAATTGCAGCGTAAAAACATGCAGAGCCGATTGCATGCAATGTACTGCAGTACTGCAGTGGATCAGCTGACTCTCAAGTGCCGACAAGTACGCATGCCTTTGAGCAAGACTATTGCATATTGCAAAAAGAATTGCTGACTGTAAAACAGCTATAAGAAGAAAATCCGTAACTTTACCACTTGATTAATTTTGTCCCTCACATTTCATCTTCTATCTCTAAGACTCTCAGAATGCTTGGCTTTATAAAACGGATTTTACAGGATTTCACCAATGTCGCCTTAATCAAAGTTCTCTACTGCACGCTAGTATGACCCCGTCTTGAATAGGCTTCCACGGTATGAAATCCCTATTATGCCATTCATATTAGTAATATAGAACAGACTCAGCATCGGTTTCTGAGATACAATTCATTTAAAACTCCAACTCTTCCACCTCGCACCTACGATGTATTAGAATCCGAACTTAATATCTTTTCTCTAGTGAACCGTCGCAAATTCAGAGACCTAAAACTCCTATATAATATCATTGACAAATGTAAACTATAAAGACATAGAACGACATTGTTGTAATTGAAGCAAGAAAATGTATAAAATGCGGTTGGACACTGCCAGAGGGCGACATTAAATTTTTCTTTTTACTCTGTTATTAGTATCCTTAAAACATATATTACAATATTGCTTTAAAGTTATTCCAAAAAACGTACTAAATATTTAAAACCAGTAGTATCAGTAAAGAAACAGAGAAAGAACAGTATCGCCCTCTGGCAGTGTCCAACCGCATTTTATACATTTTCTTGCTTCAATTACAACAATGTCGTTCCATGTCTTTATAGTTTACATTTGTCATTGATAATATTGTGAATAATAATTTTCAGTGCCCTTACCTCCTCTCCAGGATTGGGTGGTTTGTCCTGTCCAGGACTACTCGCTCGACCTATACATTTCATGAAACAGTTCACAGAACAAATTATGCTTTCAACTCTTACATTCCTAGGTGCACTAGATTAGCTAACCTGTATAGTAACGAGCTTGACTTTTTTGATCCAGCAAAAGCTTTCATATGAAAGTTAAAACAGTTAATGTCCTCAGTAACATAATGTGTCATCGTTTCCTATACTGTAAATTTATTTATTTTAAGTTTGTATTAAATCAGTTTTGTATTTAATTTTGCCTTTAATTTTTTCTTGGTAATGAAATTATGTATTATATACCATCATATATGTAATATATAATTATTTACGAAATGCTTATGGTAAACTTTACTATCTTTCTTGTTAAATTGTGTGTATTTAATGGGCAAGTCCCTTAAATAATGTTAAATAAATAAATAGATACTTATGAAAAATTTTTTAAAAAGTCGAATTAGGCAGATTTATCCACAAATTAATCAAATGCCAGGAATTTTTTTGTATAGTAAGAATAAATTAACATAATATGTAGTGAGTTTTTTGTAAAAGTAAAAAAGAGAAAACAATCATGATATAAAAGTATTATCAGAATACATTCAACAGTTTATTTATAAAAAAATGATTTTTCTCTCTAATTCTTTATTGGGGTGTAGCTCCCTTAGGAAGTGATTCGGATTACAAGTTTACTAGACATATTCTTCCTAAACTAACTATTTCTATAACTTCCTAAAATCTGGGGACTATAAACTGAAACACCCTGTATATGAAAAAAATAAACGCATTATTATTGGCGGTTACGCCAAAAATGGTTCAAAGCTTTTGTGCTGGATTTAAGCCAAGAGCACGTCTTTATTTGCAAATGGAAGGTGGCCATTTTTACATTTTTTTACCTCACCAATGAATGACATTTTGTTGGAACTTTTTTTGGGGAACTTCAAAAGAGTCCAGCTCGAAAACGGTTGGAGTTTCGCCATAATAATTATGTTAAGATTTTCGTCTCGGAATGTTGTAAAGAATTTGTCATTAAGAGCTCCTCCGGTGATTTTGGGATACCCTGGATATGCTTTTTTTTAAATTGTTTTCTAATTTTATGTGTTCACATATATTTTTTTAATTTGTAGACTCTTAACCCCGAGTGGAATGAAGAATTTATATTTAGAGTAAGTTAGGTAATACTTATTATCTGCAAATTTCTATAAGTACTCGGTTCTAGGTTAAACCGGCAGAACAGAAGCTAGTTCTTCAAGTGTTCGATGAAAACAGACTCACTCGAGATGATTTTTTGGGTATGGTAGAACTTTCCCTGATTAATCTACCAAAAGAACAAGAGGGTAGAGTTATACCAGCAGTGAAGTATTTGCTACGGCCCAGAAGGTGAGAGACTAAATTTATTAAAATTTATTCATATGGTTTAATTACACTTTCACTCTTTGTGTAATTGGCCAAGTCTTTTCATTAATATTTGAGGTGTGGGTTGCACAATAGAATTGGTAAATTTAAATCCCTTAACTGCTGTAGGTTGTAGACTGCCAATATTGTGTTACAAATGGTAAAAAAAACATTACAACTTTTCAAATTTTCAAGTACAGAATTTTCTTTTACGTAAATTAAAAAAAAAAAGATTAAATAAAAAGTTTTTTCTCATAAGTGGGAAAAATATACTTCTTCAAATATGTTGTACTATCTTTTTTTTTTATGTATGGTGATTCACGTTGACCGCCTATTAGAAGTATATCGAGAAAGAAACAAGATATCGATTTGAAATTTTGGTTATGGTCCTAACTGGGTAGGATCTATTTATTGAAAATATTTTCAAAATGGTAACATTTCCGGTTATACCGGAAGTTGACCCTAACTCTGTTAATTTAAATAAGATGCCCCATTTTCAATTTTTTTTTTTAGATTCCACGGAAAATTTAAAGGTCATTTCATTAAAGGTTCCCTATGTCTAAAATGAATATTTTCTGAGATATTAATTTTTTCCCCAAAATATTGACGGAATAGTTGTATAATGTAAAAATCAATATCTCAGTAACAATTAATGATAAGACGTTGAATTTTTTATTGAGGTAAGACAAGGTATTGGACTTATCCATCATGTAATAAAATTGTCAAAATTTCTACTACAAAGTTTCTAAAATTAACGATATCTATCGACCTCATAGAAACAGCAATAAGTCATTTTTTTTAAATGGAACCATATCTAATTAAATACACCAATCGATAGCGAGAGAAAATGCGCATCTAAGCATGTATCATGTTCCTATACTCAAAATGTATGGTTCTTTGGATATTTGCGATTTTCTAATTTGATCGATGAAAATTGAAGAGTGCCGTTTTCTAAATGGCCTTTGACTTAGACCGTTGACAAAACAAAATACAACAAATTCAACAAAGTAGTGTGGCAGCTAATACGTAACTCGTGTTATTGTTTTTCATTATAAGTAGACTGTATTGTGTCTTATTGTGGAAAAAATGGCAAATAATTACTCAAACTCAGATATTTTTTATTTATTTTTAATATTGCAAATTTTATAATGATAGGTATATCAATATTGTTCAATATGTTGTCCATTGACCTCTAGACATTTTAATATCCGTTTATTCACGGCGTGTGTAGTAGCACTCCGAAATTCATTTGGATCCAAACCTGCAAAAGCTCCCCTAACTCTGTCTAATAGTTCCTCCCTGTTATTTACCGGTGTTCGATAAACTTCACATTTTATACATTTCATTAAATGTTCTGCATGTTCTGCTAATTATTCTGTTACATTGTCCATGAACGTAAAATAAATTCAAAATATCTGAGTTTGAGTAATAATAATTATTTGCCATTTTTCCCACAATAAGACACAATACAGAATATTTATAATGAAAAACAATAACACGAGTTACGTATTAGCTGTCACATTTGTTGAATTTGTTGTATTTTGTTTCGTCCACAGTCAAAGTCAAAGCATACTATTTAGAAAACGGTACTCTTCAATTTTCATCGATCAAATTAGAAAATCGCAAATATCTAAAGAATCATACATTTTGGGTATAGGTATAATTTTAGAAACTTTGCAGTAGAAATTTTGACAATTTTATTACATGATGGATAGCTCCAATACCTTGTCTTCCCTCAATAAAAAATTCAACGTCTTATCATTAATTGTTACTGATAGCCCGTCGGATGGCTGGGTCTAGCATTCACAAACCCAATACCGAGGTATAACCAAATAAAACATTTACCATTTTATTTAGCACGTTTTTTTACATATAATTCACTTTTGACGACACTCTCCATTGGTAGAGACCAAAGTTACAATAAAAAATAGAAAAAAAATTGAAAATAAGAATATTAAAATTAACCGCGAATAGCTTTAAAACAAAAAGGAGTAAAATTATATTTTTTTTTTAGTGTTATAGTAAAAATGATTCTCTTTTGTTTGAGGTATAATTTGTCACAAAAATAATAACGTTAACTTAAAAAAATGACGTTATTTTAGAAACTACACAAACTGTCAACTATTTAAAAATGTTTAACTTGTTGTAACTCACTTATATGTTGAGGTATTCGAATGTTTTTGCGACCAAAAACTGCCAAATTTAATATGCTTTATTTTGTCTCAATTAATGTTGGGTCTAGTTTTTTAAACTAAAGTGGTACAGCCCTTTAAACACAACCAAGCGCGTTACGGCGACGGAGTCGCGAGGCTTCCAATCTCCTTCCCGCGTTCGACAACGTCCCCCACAAAAGCTTTAAAATAATTACCCTTTAGTGCAAAATAATAAAATTAACAAATCAAGTTGAATAATGGGATTTATTTAAAGTATATAGGAAATTTAAATATAGAAGTAACTGTTCTACATGTTTTATGGACATAAACGCCATTCATCAGTGTGCTGTAACAAAACTACATTTACATTTGATTTAAGATTTAATAGATGAATAAGTTTGAAATATTTGAATAAGACGTTTCAAAAATAATAATAGTGTAGCCAAATTAGCGGGATTTAGGGGCTAGCTGTGAAAAAATTATATACAAACGTTTTTCAGCGAGAATGTACGGGGAACATAGCTCCAAATGACATACTAAAAGTCCCATAGGTTCTGACATTGGCAAGTTGCAAAAAAATGGACGCTATTTTGTTTTTTAAAGTTATTGCATGTATCTCAAAACCTAATAGTTTTTCGATTAAATTTCAAGATATTTTTTTCTTAGACTGAAAAAATGCATTGATTAACATCCTTTTAACAGTTTTGTTCCTATTGTTTTTATAAGTATCAATAAATTGCCAACCTTTTGCAACTCGAAATTGTTAATTTACACGATTATTAATGAAACATAATTTTCGGGGCGTTCAAACAGTTATGTTCATGAATAAAATTTCGCACCTCAATTTTTTCAGAACAGCATGAGTGTCATTCACGCAAATAACGTGATAAAACTGATTTGCGAAAATTGTTAAATTGGTTAGAAGAACACAGTCCTTTTAAATGCAAAGAGTTCGTGTCTGCCTTTTCTGGGCGAATCGGAAAAACCGACATTAACTGCGATTTAGCAGATGCATTTGGAAGAAAAATACTAAGTGTAAACAAACACATCAAATCAAAGATTTTTCTCACATTAACAATAATATTAAAATTGATAAAACATATGTTAATGTGTCACCTGCAATTATTTAACAGAATTATTTGCTATTTGCTCCAACAAAACCTCAGAAGAAATAAGGGACTGTTTCAAATTTGAGTTAGCTCTATATCCGTTGTCTCTCCTTAAGGATAGTGTTACGACTAGTTTTGAGAAAGGGAGCAAAAAATTCCCTCTTTAAAGAGTTTCATGCTTTAGCTACACCCACTTCGTCGAATGAGCAAAATTCAATATAATATGTTTTGTGGAAATTCTTCACAAAGTTATAAGGTAGAAGCCTGCTACGTTCTATCAAATTTGTGATCAATATATTAATTATGCTAAACATGTTTATGGTCAGGGCTGTGCAGTGGTTTTTGATGGATACAGTTCCAAAACTGTTTTTCATTGAACTAAATATGCTTTGTAACAGATACGATCAAAAAACGCGGTAGACATATCAGTAAAATTATAAAATACAAATGCTATGCCACAAGAAGAATTTCTACGAAATAAGAATAGGTGTTGAAGAAATACAGGCTACCAGCGACGGCGACTGATGTTTAGTCGTTAATACTGCAGTAGAACTTTCAAATTGTGGTAGAGCAATTATTGTAGTTGTATCTGAAGACACTATTCACAGTATGATAAAATATTATTGCTTTGACCAGGAGAAGCTGCTAAGGCTGATGCTGATAGAGTGACGAACATATTGAAACTTAAAGAAAATTTAGAACATATTAAACAATGCATATTATTCCTTTATGCTATATCAGGTTGCGACACAACCTCGTTCATTAAAAAAAAAAACAAGAAATTCCGTTTACAGTTGTTAAAGAATGATATACCTTTATGCGGCAGTCTTTATATTTTTCCAGCAAAGTTCAAATGAAAAACATGAGTTAATAGAAGTAAGCGTAAAATCCATTACCTAGTTATACCGACCCAAGAATAATAAAGGAGGTACACTTTAGTCAATCGAGTCACATCTCATCAAGGTCTATCTGCAAACTTCAATTTGGCATCACTTCCCCCAACTGAAGACGCTGCTGTATAACATGTTTTAATAGTTTATTATCAGGTATCTAATTATGATTACTTCCTTTACCGTTTACTGTACGGATAACAATTAGATAAAGGACACCTTGTTGCGATATCCATAACAAAAGAAATTGCTCCCTCTGATATACTAAAATTGGTATTCTGTAACTGCAAGGAAGATTCATGTGGCAAATTATGTTCCTGAAAAAAACTTGGACTAAGATGTTCCTCCAAATGTAGTCAATGCTTAGGATTTGCTTATTACAATCCTTGCATCGTACTTAAAAATGACGAAGAAGAATATTCTATTCTAAATTGAATATAATTATTATTTGTAATGTTAAAAACTAAACAAAACATGTTTTTCCTGTCAATTTTTTAAATAAATCTTTTAGGTTTAGTATATCCAATGTATTTTCTTATTTTACGTAAAGAAGACCTCTCGACTTTTTTCATAAACCCCACAGTTTTTCATATTTACAATAAAATGAAAAAAGAAAATGGCGGCAGTTTTAGGCAACTTGCCATAGACATATTTGATGGGACTTTTATTATGTGGTTTAACACATTTTTCCTCGTACATTTTCGTTGAGAAATACTTGTATATAATTATTTCAACCTTAACTGCCAATTTGCCTACACTATAAGGACATGTGCTTTAAGCTTTAGTCTATAAAAACAACCACCAAACAACAGTTATCCTAAAATGTCCACTATCCAATAAAAAATAAAATAACACCACAAAAACAACTAAATCTCTTATAATCTGAATGTAATCAAACCTATTGATTACTATAGGCCAGACTGACCAGACAATGTATTAATGACTAATATAATACATTACATGCAACAGTATGATTTCATGCGAACGCGGGAGTGGGGAACGAGAAACAAAGCAACGCGACTTCGTTGTATGTTGAGGGTTATAGCGGTTTTATTTAAAAAAATAGATAATGCATTAATCGAGACAAAATGAAGCCTATTAAATTTGGCAGTTTTTGGTGCCAAGAACATTCAAATACCTCAACATATAAGCGAGTTACGACGAGTTAAGTATTAAAAAAACATTGATAATTTGTGTATCTTTTAAAATACCGCCAGTTTTTTTATGTTAGATTTTTAATTATTGCAACAAATTAGACCTCAAATTAAAGAGCAAGGTTTCCTTGTGAAAATAAAAAAAAAAATTAATTTTAATCTGTTTTATTTCCAAACTTATACGTGATCAAAACTCAAATTTCTAAATTCCTTTTTTTTGTAGTTTTTTTCTTATATGTCGTGTCTCGACCAATGGAGAGTGTCGTCAACTTTGATTCATATGTGAAAAAACATGTATTAATAAGTGGTGAAGATCTCATTTGGTTATAATTCAGTATTGGGTGGGACAAGAAAGAGAAGGCTTTTTGCGCTCTCCCCAACGGGCTATGAGATATTGATTTTTACATTATGCAACTATTCCGTCAATATTTTGGAAGAAAAATTAATATCTCAGAAAATATGCATTTTAGACATAGGGAACCTTTAATGAAATGACCTTTAAATTTTCAGTGGAATCTAAAAAAAAATTGAAAATGGGGGCATCTCATTTAAAATAACAAAGTTAGGGTCAACTTCCGGTATAACCGGAAATGCCACCATTTTGAAAATATTTTCATTAAATAGATCCTACCTACTTAGGACCATAACCAAAATTTCAAATCGAAATCTTTTTTCTTTCTCGAGATACTTCTAATAGGCGGTCAACGTGAATCACCCTGTATACAGTATGACCCATTTAAAAGCGGGACACCCCTGTAAAGTGGCTATTTTTGGTTCGATTTTGATCAACTTTTTTTTTAGATTGTTGCTCATCGAAAACTGCAATTTGTGACAAATTGATAGATTTCTATCACAAAAATCAAGGCCTACTTTGCAATTTTTTTGGAGCGAAAATTCGAGAAATCATATTAGGGATTTTTTTACGTGAAAACTAAGTACGCCACTGTGTCCAGCGTCCCCTAAAATGGGTCTGTACCAAATTTCATCCAAAAATATCGCATGTTCAAAATTGATATTATTACTTTTAAAAAATAACTGAGATAGGGCAGATCAATATATGTTATTAACAATATTAACAGAACTTTTAGAAATTATTTAATAGCAAAAACAGTAAAATTTATAAAAACTATAACTCAGCATATCGAAAAATAATAGCAGCATAACATAGTTTTAAATTAAATTTTTATTTATTTATTTATTTACATATAAACGGGAAACCCCTTGAGATTACAGTGAACAAGTATATCTAATACAAAACTATATTTAAACTATAATTATAAAATATAAATTTGTAAATCATATATATCTAGATTTAATTAAAATAATAATTGTAGTATAATAATATCGTTTATTTACATTTACATTATGTTGTTTACGTGCCTTTCCCGTGTTTACCTACCGTTTACTGCAGCAATGGTATATGTGACATTATCCCCTACAGTGGAATTCACAAGCAACGGTATGTCGTTTACTGCTGAAAGGTACTAAGTAAGTCAGTTAGTCCCCTTCTGCAATAAAAGCTTATCCTTGGGTCAGCATAACCTTAATATTTGACAAGACGTTGTCACACGTTGTCTTTGCCTGTAAAGTTTATTTAAAATAACAATAATAAGGATTATAAAAAGTTAAAGTGAATGCGCAACTTAAAAAATGGAAAGTGAGGAATCGAATACAATATCTAAAAAAAGAAAAAGAGGTGTTATGAATTGTGATACTTATAAAAGAAATGTGATAAAACAGTCTAGAGTTAAAGGAAAAACCTATGTAAATTACAAGGGAAATGTAGTAGAAGAAAAAAAGATTGGAGAAGCATGTCGGTAAGTCTTTTATTAACATACGGTTACTTTTGAATACATATTATGATTGTTTTAAGGTGGCCAATGAAATGTTTTGACAAACTGAATGAACAACGAAAAATGGATATTTTTAACAAGTTGTACTTGGAGCTAAACACTAAGGATGAACAAGATATTTATTTACAAGGTCTCTTAGAAGTGCATGCTGTTAAACGCAGATCTAAGAAAAATTATAGCAACACTATTTTAAAACAAAGGAGTTGTTCTTTTCTTCATCATGTTAATGTTGAAGGAAAAAAGCGTAAAGTTTGTCAAAATGCTTTCGTTAGTTTACATGGTATTAGTATAAAAAGACTGAAACGGTTAAAATCATTGCTTCAGCAGAATTTAACTCCTCGTGACAAAAGAGGAACTAATCAAAAGATGAATGCCATACCTGAAGAAAAAAACATTTTAATACGACAGCATATTGAATCTTTTCCCGTAAAAGAGACCCACTACTCTAATAAAGATTTTTACTATCTTGATGGTAGGCTAAATTTGAAGATCATGTATGGGCTTTTTCTTGAAAGATATGAAAACATTGGTATTCGCTACAGTTATTATGTAAAATATTTCCATAGTCAGTACAACCAGCTACATTTCGGTCGTCCACAAGTAGACACGTGCTGTAAATGTGAAGAACTTATTGTAAAAATAAAAAGTCCTTATCTGGGAGAAGCTGCTAAGCGAACCGCATTTGCAGAATTAATGGTACACAAGAGAAGAGCAAACAAATTTTATACTTCCTTGAAAGAATCAACTGAAGACTGTAAAAAGCGTGATGATTTGGCAGTTTTAACGTTCGATTATATGCAAAATGTCCATTTACCGGAAATTCCTGTGCAAGAAATATTTTATTTGACTCAGCTGTCTGTTAATGTTTTTAGTATTCACAACTATAAAACTGGGCAGCGCGATTTTTATATATACCACGAAGGAATCGCTAACAAAGGTCCTAATGAAGTCTGTTCATTGTTATGGGATTGTATTAAAAATGAAATCCCTGAAAGTGTTAAAGAACTCCGTTTGTATAGTGATAATTGCCCGGGTCAAAATAAAAACCACACGCTGATACGAATGTGTATGGCGTTAACTGAGACACACAGATTTCAGAAAGTAGAGCAGTTTTTCCCTATTAGAGGTCATTCATTCCTTCCGAATGATCGTGATTTTGGAATGATCAAAAGAAATCGGAAGTATGATAGAATATATTCTGTGCACGCCTATACAGACATTATCGCAAATTCAAGTGCTAAACACAACTTTATTGTTAAAGAAATTTCTACCAACAATATTGTTGATTTAAAATCATGGTGGCCGAAATTTTACAAACAAACTGCATTCTCTTGAAACCATGACACCGAATGTTGCACGAGCTGATAAGCAACCATTTTCGATATCCCAGTTTCACTATTTACTTCATGACTATATGAAACCTGGAACAGTTGTAGCCTCAGAATTCGTTAATGGTTTCATGCTCCATACATTTCAACTTCAAATGCCAAGAAATTCTGATAGTGGAACTCTATCATGCCTCTGAAAAAGGCTTACACTAATAAAGTGCCAATTTTGATATCTAAAATTAACCACCTTAAGCAAATGCTTCCTTACATAGATGAAGAACACCTAGATTTTTATAATGAAATATTGAAATGGCCAACCAAAACTCGCAACGTTAATAAATAGTAATAAAATATATTTTCTTTTTCTAATAATGTATTCGATTAATGCATCTTTCTTAAGAAATTAATAAAGAACATACAAACAATCATTCATATATAGGTCTCCAAATCTGTTGAGGGTTATTAATGTAGTAAATCTTGAAATGAGAAGTCAATATGTGACGGTGACTTTTTGACTTTCTGTGCTTTTATTCTCCCCTCTCTCTTACTTGTTCCTCGGTGACGTGACCTTGATAACCCTTCTTGGATTTGGGGACCTGTACGTGCTTCACTTTTCCCTTGATTACACATGTGTGTTCCCTTTTTTATGCAAAAAAAGACAGAATTTTGCAATGCATTTTTTGTTTGTTGCAGAAAAGTACTAAGTACATTTTTTTGTTTCCATTTTTTTCCCAGTGTGATGATTACACGTACCTTGAAAATTATGAAAACCTAAATGTGCAACACAATAACGGATTCATGCGAAAAAACGCCAAGAAAAATGCATGGATTAATAAATAAATAGTTTTTATCTTTTTTCTCAAAACTAAGAATATGTTGCTTAGTTCCTTTCTAAAATAAACTTATTAAGAAGAAGAAAAAAATAAAACAAACTACTATGTTAGAGGACAACAACTAAAAAGCCTGAGTAACTTAGATTATGGCTTATTTAGTATTTTCTTAATGTTATAAATTGAGGTGTTAAAGATAATTCTGTGTTGTCCATTTTGTTCAATACACTTCTGAACCTGCTTTACAACACTGGTTCTTTGTAGCACATTTTCACTTAAGGTCCCGCATATTTCCTATATTCTGCCCTTTAAGTCCTCAATACAGTGGCGTAACAACACAATATGGGGCCCCTGGCAAATTTTTAGGCTGGGGCCCTCAAAGAATTAAGCTCGTCGTTTTTATTATAGGTACTTTTAATGTTTCGTAGAACCTCAGTTAGCTTAATCAGCGCAGGTGCAATTAAGTCTATTTATTTAAATATCAGAATTATAACACAAGAAATAAATATTAGTTGATTTTATAATTTTAGTGACTTTTTATTGTGACATCAATCATACATGAAAGAAAATGCTTAACAAAAATTAAAATTGTTGTTTTCGGGCTAAAATCCCTTTCGGCATTCCTTTATGCGTTACACGATTATAAGTTGTGGTAAAAAAATATTTATTTCCGTTTCCAAAACATCAAATGGTGTTTACATTTATAGTCTAAAAAAACTGTTAAATAAATTATAAAATTCACTACTGAGTATACATTTTTTGTGTAGAAAAAATATATAATGCTGAATGCCGACAATTACAAGACGACAAATAATTAAATCCTGTCTTCTCACACCTGCACGCTTCTTTGACTTTTTTGTTGGGCGGTAGGCACTTCATAGCTCAGCGGCCGCTTTGACTTTGAGAAAACGATTTATGGGCTTTTACACTTTTTGTAATTCAAGATTGCTATATTATATCAATTAGTTGTATTTTTTTTTTTTTATATATATATACTTGAGATGATGTAGTTTAACTTTCGGTAGAAACCAATGACGGACACAGGATTTTTAGTCAGGGTAGTCAGGTCCGATTTGAGGCACGAAAAATCCCCAGGGGCCCCCTCGGGTCGGGGCCCCCTGGCATTTTGCCAGTCTTGCCACCCTATTGTTACGCCACTGCCTCAATATCTCTCACCAGTGTTTCATAAACTTTTTACTTCAGGAAAAAATCTAAGGCTATGAGGTCTGGTGATCTTGACGGCCAATTAGTAGGACCATCTAAACAATTAGTTATTATTAAATTATCGCCAAATCTATTCGTCAAGTAATCTTTACTGCTTGATAGTTTTGTGTGAATGCAAATGACAGTTGGACTAATAACTTTCAAACAAAATTAAGTATGTTGGTCGGGGCATAGATTAAATAAGTATAAGATATACCATCCCATTTTAGAATGCAAATAGATATTATACGGAACTTGTGCATTCGAATAGTAGATGGCGCATTTTAAAGTGTGTCTTCTTTGTACACTTATTATAGCTAATGATTTATTGTTAGACCTTTGAGCATTTTTGCCATTACGTTTTATACATGGTTCTTCAACAAATGATATCAATAGTCAGAAAAGATTACATTTTTGGGAGTTTCGGGTGCGCAATCTACTATTCGAATGAACAAATTCCGTATAATATCCATTTGCATTCTAACAATGGGATGGTATATTTTATACTTATTTAATCTTTGGTCGGAGCAATATTGATATTGAAGTTACATTGGCCTATTAATAACTTGTCTTGATCTGCACTATCTCAGTTATTATTAAAGATAAGCATAGAAAATATGACATCATTGAATTCGTGATGAATACGTTTAATGGAATATGTAAAAATATACAGGGTGTTCCATTAAAATTGAAAAAGTCGGTACTACTTTTCATACTACCAGGTATATTCTGACACATTTTTTACGAAATCAGTGTATCTTAACATCTAGGATGGTTCAGGAGGGTTTCCATTTCCATTTTGCAACCCTTACCTATGTCATATTATTATATTGTATTATTATTATAGTTATATTTATACTGATATTATAATAGTTTGATACTTAATGTTGCATGCCTGGTTCTTCGAAAATTACTCAAGTAGCGATTTTAGTGCCCGCTCAAGAGTCCGCGGTCACCTAGAACTATATCATGCTTTTCTTCACGATGCTAATTTACCACCGATAGCTGCTCCTGAAGAACCCATAGTAGATGATAGAGAATGGGAAATAATTAGTGAAAGTAGAGAGGAGGCGCCTGCTGAGGTATAACCAAGAAATAAATTATGAAATTTGTATAACTTATATTTTGTATCTATTTTAGACTTTGTTTGTCAATCACTCAGCGTCTCCAATTCCGTTGCCTCAAGGATGGGAAGAAAGACAAGATGCAAATGGTAGGACGTATTATGTTAATCACATCGCTAGAACAACACAATGGGAGAGGCCAACTTTGAGGTATATTTTTTGCATTTATATTAAAAGTTGTAACAAATTTTGGAGGCAATGCTAATCGTAAATCGAATTACGTAATTTGAAATTTACACAACATAAAGATGTTAAAAATAGAGGTAGTGTACACCTTGAAATTTTGTTGAATTTTAAACAATTCTCTCCAATCATTTTAGAGTTTACAGGTGATATACATAGTATAAACGTATACAAATCGACAAAAGAATCGTTGAATCAATTCATATTCTTATCCTTAGATTTTATACGCTTATACTGATTTTAACTTTTATGGATTGCCATTGACCTTCGAACTATAGAATTCAATTTTTAAAATCCTCAAAAATGAAAACGGAGTAATATAATATAAATACAAACAAAACACAAGCAAAATTGAAATATGCAACAATAAAACAAAAATCAGTTATGTACCCTCTACGAATTTGTATACCTGTAAATATAATAATAATTTAATGAAATACAAATATTAAGTAGATACCTACGCCATCAATGACAACGTAATACTAAAATTATAAACTTTATTTTTTTACCTACCTATGGAACCCAAAATTAACATGTTTGGCAACCTAAAAAATTCAGTACCTACCATTATATATATTTCTTATAGCAGTTTTACCTCAAGCAGTAAAACGGCCGATTAATCGGTCAATTAAATGTTAAAAAAAAACAATCAATTAATTGTAGAAACAAGCAGCATTACACTACAGTGATTTTTATTCGATTTATTTTTGTTAAATTGGGTGTGCCAATTTAGTTACTGTCTAGGCAGTTGCCGTTTTTGTCTTATATTTTGTAACCTCTTCTGACGATTTGTAAAACAACGTAAACGATGGAGGCGTCCCATTGTCAAAAATACACAAGTTCAAAAATTGAAAATCCAATATGCAGATAAAACTTTGAAAATGGTTCTAACTAGATTATGACAACCTATTTATTAGTTTTATTTCTTCTCATGGAGTAATTTACAAATTTTTGTAGACTTTAGTTTTTATGAACAAATAAACAAGTAGCTATTATATAAAGTAATGGGCTCTTCCACGAAATTTTGCAAATGATACCAGACTATAGTGTTTTTAAAAATAGCTCTGCCGTAATTTTTCTTTTTGCTAATATTTTTCATTTAAGGCCAAAAAAAATTTTCAAACCGAAGTAATTAATCTATTAAATTTTTGTGACGTCAAAAACGGATAGTCATTGGTATAGGTCGTGTATATCATATGACTCACATAACCTTAAATATTTTGTTTTTGTAGAATTATTTTCAATTTTAATTTTAATTTTTGTAGTTTTAACATAAATCCATTATAAGATTTAGAAACTCTCGCAGACAGAAGATATATAAAGTTTTAATATTGTAAATTATTGAAAATAGGCGGCTAATTATACGTTGGATTTCCAATCAACAAAAATAATCTTATTTTATTAGATCAAGGCAATTAAAACTTCATTAATAATGCGCTGAACAAGGTTTTAGTTGATAGTATAGGAACCAAGCAGAAATTTTGATAAAAGCGACATAATATTCGAGAATTGTAAAAAATGCATATTTTTGAGGTTAGTATTATGACATCACGTGCACAAACGAATTTGTTTGGAATTTAACCAATAGCCGTTTTTGACGTCATTAACGGAAAACTGGCGGGACTTTTGAAATTGATACAACTTATTAATATTTAAAGCGACTGTAAGAATGATATATTATTGGAATCTATTGCATTATTAGATTTAATATGTATTCAACTTTGACATAGATCTATTAAAAACCTTTAATTCAATTGAGGTGTAAGAGTCCATTGAACATTACAGATGTCCTCTGAGTAGATAAAGTTGTTGAGAATAATTTGTTTTTCTTAAGAATTACTCTTGCGATATAGTTTTGCACAACTTTTAATTGCTTAAGAGTATTTTTAATTTATTTTAAAAATTTAAAGTTAATAGTGACTGTCTCAACGACTGAAGCAATTAGAATTGCTACACATTTTATATTGGCACTATATAAAAATAAAAATATATCAATTCAGTCTTTAAATGATTTAAGATAGAGTAGAGTAGAGTAGACATTTATTAACCACATTACATACGAAGTACATTTGCAGCAGGTCAAAAAAAAAACATATTGTACTATCGCGGCCGAAAAAAAGTAATCGATTTTTTATCAAGTAGTAAGTTTTTTCGAAAAATTTTTCCTTTGTGAATGGGAGTTTTTACATCAGTTATGTCAATTAAATTATTTTGACAAGAAATCATTGGTAGGGTCGTATTTATTTAAAAAAAACTAATAAGAAATAAGTTGTTAATATTTTTTAATTTTAAGAAAACAATAGGGTGTTTTCAGTGTATGAAAATTTCATTCAAACTGCACAGTAATGGGTGCTAATATATATATATATATATATATATATATATATATATATATATATATATATATATATAAACCTGAAATAGGTTCATACTATCTATATATTGCTATTTGGTTAAATATTTAATAAACAAATTCAGCTAAAATTCAAATTGGTTCTGACGTCAGTCCTCATATCAATGGCGGATTGTTTACATGCATGTTTACTATGCATACTGTTTAGTTGTGTGGTTGTGTTTTGTTAGTGATTTTGTGGATTTATATAATTTATAGTGCGTGTTAAACTAAAAAATGGCTTCAGAAGGATTCGTTAAAGCGTCAACAAACAATTTACCATGTGTACATATTTTTATGGTTAACGAATTTATTAAAAACGACGAACGCTTTAGTTCAGCCAAATTCAAAGGCGTAAAAGCAGCAGCGTAAGTAAAAATACCTAAATTCATTATTAGACAATCTCTTCTTGATATAATAATCTGTCTGTATTGGTTTAAATTAGGTAAATATATAGCATTTCATTTATACAGGTCCAACCTAACCTAACCTAAACACATGGCTGCTTTAAAAGTAAAATGAACATCACGTCTAGCAGCTTTGAACAATAAAACTTTACGTGAATAATCCTGAGGAACAGGTAAAAAGAGTTTGTTTGGAGCACTTATTGACGTATTCTTGCATACTGGTACAAAACACCACTTATTTTGTGATCTATACATGATATATTCTATTAATAATAATATTCAATAAAACAATGATAATCACAATAACGGAAATAATAAAACGAAGCCGAAAACTAATCAAAACAAACAGGAGACACTTTGTTGATATGAGGTGCTACGTCACAATCGGGTTAGGCAACCGACGATACGGGGTCGGTTTAAATTCGTTTTAAAAATATTTTGGAGACCTTTTTTGCAAAAAAAATTATTTCAGTATAATATATGCCATAACTAATTTCTATATTTCGACATTTTAAAAAATGTGAAACACCCTATTAATTAGTATGGTTTTGAGAGAAGTAGAAAAAGGCTACATCATCACCAAACTTGGAGAAGGCATAGCATAGCAAGTGAAATTAATTGCAGCAAAGGCACAATTCAAAAACTAAACAAAAAGACAGAATACCTTCCGCTATTATCTGTTTTGTACAAATATTCTTCGTCAAACTTATGACCGCTGGGACGGTAAACTCGCAGTTGACCATTGTAGCAGGACTGAAATATCTTTTCGTCGGAAAAGACCACTCTCTCCCAGTAACGATCGTTTTCATTAATAAAAGTATTTGCAAACTGCATTCTTGCCTCTTTATTATCATCTGTTAGTCGGTGCTTTTTAGCATTGGCACAATTAAATAGACCTTGCTCTCGCAACCGTTTTCTTGCTGTCCTAACAGACGCTGGGAAGTTGGTTTGCTCTTTGGCTTCAATAGAATTAGAAAATGGGTTTAAATTCACATAGTTAACCAGGGTATTGTCGTTTTCTGGAGTACTCTTTCTTGGCCGCCCAGAACCCACAGCCCTTCTCAGATCATGAGTTTCTATCCACTTTTTGTTTAGTTTTTGAATCGTGCAATTAATTTCACTTGCTATGCGTTGTTGAGACCACCCTTCTCCAAGTTTGGCGATGATGTAGCCTTTTTCTTCTTCACTCAAAACATGAAAAGGCATGATTAAGTAATACAAAATTTATTTTTGCTTAATATGACAATGACGTTGACACTAATAAAAAAAATATTGGGATTGATGCGACACTGAATAGAACCATAGTTACAACGGAAAAATCAGTCGATTACTTATTTTCGGCCACGATAGTACATACATAACATAAAGAACAAATTGTATATATCACAATAGAGAAAAATAAAGAAATATACATGTACAGTGCGTTCATTTTAAATGTGAATGGTTTTAAATGGTTATTACGAGGTTATTATTAAAAATAGAATGATGGGACAAAAGTCGTGTGAGAGAATTAAAAAAAAAAAGTTTTATGCATTAAAGAGAAAAAACAAATGATGCTCGTTTTGGAAAATATTAGTGTTCGGCGTGTTTTTTTTAATGAAACACCCTATATATTTTTGCACCATTTAATAGACTATTTTTTTCTAAATACAATGTTGTGCATAATATGGTAGTTTGGATGAATAGTTTCCTTGGTATAGTTAAAAAACTATTGAAATTGTATCAATTACTTACAACAGTGATATTACTGAAAGATAGCCATGACTTCAAAATAATATATTTTCCAAAACGGGCTTCATATGTTTTTTCTCTTTAATGCATAAGAAACTTTTTTTCTAATTGTCTCAAACGACCTTTGTCCCATCATCCTATGTTTAATAATAACCCCGTAATAACCATTTAAAACCATTCACACTTAAAATAAACACACTGTACAGGGTGTTCACGCGAGATGTGAACCCCCCGCCCAGATCCTTCCCCTTTGACACAATTTGAAAAATAAAAATTCGTTCCTATACTATTTTTTCCGTAGTTTTCAAATACAGGCTGATTCACGCAAACCGTTCATTAGAAGTATAGGGACTTATAGCGATAATTTAATTCTGAAAATTTGGCTACGTACATAGTTTTTTTTGCTCTTTTCTTATACCGGAAGTTACCATCAACTTCGTTATTTTAAATGGAATGATATATTTTTTACTTCATTTTTGAATTCTACTAGTCATTTTAATAGGACTTTGATCATACTACCCTATCCCTAAATCTAACCGTACTCGAGATATATTGACTTTTCTGATAATTTTTGCTTTGACATCGAGTAGTTTGAAATTTGCTGTCTCTAACATAATGAAAGTGAAAGTTACCATTTACACAACACGAATAGTGGAACCCTTAAGCTTCCTAATCATGCTTTCAAATTAACCTAATTGCTTACAGTGTGGTCAGAATTTACTGCCAACTTTGGCAAACTTCAAACGCCAAAAAGTATATTTTTTTAAATGGAACACCCTGTATATTTTTACAGTTTCTGATGTAGAATTCTATTCTGCACCAATTTGTATTGAGGTTCCCTATACTCATCTTTTATAGTTTTTGAGTTATTGATAATTTTGTATTTTACTGCGCGAAATACATCGAGGTATGTGTTGCTCTTATAATAGTCGGCTGTGAAAATGGTATTTGTAGCAATTATTAGCATCTATTAAACGAAGTTATGTTGCTTTTATAATAGTGGGCTGTGGAAATGACATTTGTTGCAATTATTATTACCTATCTATCAAATACGATTTTATAAATAAGTTTGGTAAAGGTTATCAGTCATGAAAAATAATGGAAATGGATATTCAAACAATGATATTTTAAACTTATTTTTTATTCACAGAGTATACGACAAGTTCTGCTAATAATTCTGTGACATTCTCCGTGAATTAAAAATAAGTTTAAAATATCATTGTTTGAATATCCATTTCCATTATTTTTCATGACTGATAACCTTTACCAAACTTATTTATAAAATCGTATTTGATAGATAGGTGTTGTGTAAATGGTAACTTTCACTTTCATTATGTTAGAGACAGCAAATTTCAAACTACTCGATGTCAAATCAAAAATTATCAGAAAAGTCAATATATCTCGAGTACGGTTAGATTTAGGGATAGGGTAGTATGATCAAAGTCCTATTAAAATGACTAGTAGAATTCAAAAATGAAGAAAAAAATATATCATTCCATTTAAAATAACGAAGTTGATGGTAACTTCCGGTATAAGCTTAAGTGCAATGACCTTGAAAATATTTTTAATGAAAAGAGCATAAAAAACTATGTACGTGGCCAAATTTTCAGAATTAAATTATAGCTACAAGTCCCTATACTTCTAATGAACGGTTTGCGTGAATCACCCTGTATGTCCATCATAATTTCCTATATCTCGTCATATACAGAGTGTTGCATATTTTTTTTTCAACTTGTGGGACACCCTGTATCTAATTATCGTAGTTGGTGCGGTTTTTCATTCTAAACACAAATAAAAGAAAAAAATCTAACGGACTCAAGTCCGGACTTCGAGCTGGCCATGCTATAGGACCGCGGTTATACCCATCCAGGTATTGTTTAAATAATTAACCACCGGTAATTAGCTATGATGTTTTTAGGCTTGATCGTGACCCTATTCAATCAGGTATGGCTCGTGGTGGAGGTATCCTTATTGCTGTCAAAAAATATTTATCGGCAAAATTATTAAGCATACCTCCAAGTAGTAATAATAATAATAAATCGTCTTTATTACATATAAGAGAATTTACAAAATAAAGAGAAATAAACAATCAGAGAAAAAAAAAAGAAACAGAAAAGGTAAATGTCCCAACTTGGCGAAGTCTAGCAAAGATGCTACTCATACTCAACCAAAACTGAGACAAATTAACTTATCTTGAAAAACACATCGAAAAATTTTCTTATTAGGAAAGAACATTAAAAGTAGACAAAAGAAAAAATTCAAAAATTCTTAATTTATCTATTATAGGCATATAGGCATAAAAGGTACAGCGCAAAACATACTAAAAAATACCAATACTAATACTATTGCTTTAAACGTAAAAATTCTTTGTGTTTATATTTAAATTTATTTATATTAAAAACTTTGAATTGTTCAGGTAACGAATTATAACTACAAATAGCATTAAATATAAAACTTCTTTTGAACAAGCTGGTATGGTGCTGGGGAATGACAAATTTATTTTTAAACCTGGTATTCCTATTGTGAATACCTGCATGCACAGTAAATTTATTTCTTAATGTAGAAGAGGAGTTGGTACTTAAAATTTTGTGAACAAAATTACACAGATGATGTTCCCGTCGACTGTTCATATTTAGCCAATTAACATCTTTAATCTTGTGCGATATGTGATCAAATTTTCTTAAGCCGAATATCATTCGACAGAAAGAATTTTGAACTTTTTGTAACCTATTTTTATCAAATTGATCAATACAGAAGCCATAAATGAAATCACAATAATTAAAATGTGATAACACGAGAGAATCACATAACATTATCCTCAATTTATAATCTAAAAGATGGCGATTTGAATATATTAACTTCAACGATGAAAATGACCTTTGCATGAGTTTTTTTATATGTGTTTTGAAACGAAAATTAGTATCAAGGTTTACACCTAAACAGTTTGCTTCCTTAACAATTGGGAGAACAATACCATCAATGTTAAAATGAAAATTATCCATTATATAATTTACTTTATTCTTACTACCAAACAACATAATTTTAGACTTACTGGAATTAAGTTTCAAGTCATGTTCAATAGATAAACTTCTAATCCCAGTAAGTTCAGAATTGACATCTAAAACAGATTGATCACTATTTTCAACAGGAAAATGTTTATACAAGACAGTATCATCTGCATATGCTTGGACTTTACAGTCAGATATTGAATTAATTAGCTCGGTTGTATATATTATAAATAACAGAGGTCCTAAAATTGATCCTTGAGGTACACCAGACATGATATTAAGATTTGTCGAGGATATATTATTCACAACAATTTTCTGTGATCTATCACTTAAATATGACGTAATTAGGGAAACCGCAGATAGCAAAAAACCGTAAAATTTTAATTTAGCACAAATAAGTTTATGATTAATCGTGTCAAATGCTTTTGAAAAGTCTAGTAAAACCAAAACACTAACCAAACCTTTGTCAAGAGCAGACAATATCTCATCAGTAACAAAAGCTAATGCTGACGCAGTACAGAACCCCTTTCTGAAGCCACATTGTGAGTCAGAAAGTATTTTGTATGAAACAGTATATTCATAAATCTGATTGTGTAGAATCCTTTCAAAAATTTTAGAGATTGCAGGTAAAATACTAATAATTCTTAAATCTGAAAAAGTTGTAGGATCTTTGATTTTGGCTAAAGGCTTACCAATTGCAACTTTCCATAAATGTGGAAAGTAATTTTGTTCAATACAGCAATTAATAATATGAGTAATGAATTGGTCAATAAAGGGACTGCAATATTTGAGCATAACAGAGGATATACCATCTACACCATAAACTTCAGTTTTAATAAGTAGACATTTATTAACCTCATCAACCGTTGTATGTTTAAATTGAAAAGAAACATTTGGATCTTTGAAATTATTATTATAATATTCAATTTGTTCATCACAATTGTTCGAAACATTTTGAAAGAAAGATGCAAAGTAATTATTAATATCATTAGGATCAGCTAATTCTTCAGGCAAGACTGTATCATTATTAGATCGTATATTAAGTGATTTCAAAGCAGACCAGGTATTGCGAGTATTATTTTGATGAAAAACCGAGTTTAAATAACCTCTCTTCTTTGCTCTCACCATAGACACAGAGTAATTACGTAAATTTTTATACCTAGTTTTGTCAATATCTGCTCTAGTATGTTTATATTTTTGAAGTGCTCTATCTCTTTCTTTCAAAATTAGTTTTAAATTTGAAGTTAGCCAAGGGGCCCTCGGCTTGGTAACCCTAACATTCTTAATCGGGGCATGAATATCAAACAATGTGATGATAAATTCATTGAATAGAGAAATTTTGTTTTCAATATTATTCTCGTAGATTATATCAAACCATGGTAAATTATACAGGTCATTCAAAAAATCATTTAACACGAAATCTTTAAAACAACGAAAAGTAACAAATTTGGGTTTCATTTTACATTTCAAGGTTTTTATATCACAAAAAACCATTTTGTGATCAGAAATTCCATCCGCGAGAATTGTACCTGAGCTAATTACCAATTCTGCATTACTTATAAAAATTGGATCAATCAAAGTACTAGAGGTGTCAGTTACTCTTGTGGGTTCGTTTATTAATTGAATAAAATTATACGATTGGAAACAGTCTTCTATAGAATTATTCATGTTAAAAAAATTTACATTAAAGTCACCAAGACAAATAATTATATCAAAAGAAGGACAGATAGTAGATAAGATTTCATCAAAATTATTTAACAAATTATTAAAATTAGTGTTTGGTGGTCTATAGACTGCACATATTGCAAGTGTTGTAGAAGGCAAATTTATTTTAATTATAATATATTCAAAATCATCTCTTACCACAAAATCAATAATAATTGACAATTCAAGCACAATTTAACATAAGCACCAACTCCACCCCCCCCTCGTTGCTCTATCTTTTCTAAAAAAGCGATAACCTGGAATTGAAACTATGTCAGAGCTAATGTCACCAGACAACCAAGTCTCCGTTACCATAACAACATCTAAATCTTTTTCTAAAATTAGTGTAGAAAATTCATTAAAACCTGTAAATATAGATCTTAAATTAATATGTGCAATTTTCATAATTGTAATATAAACACACAGCAACAATAGCAATACATGTTAAGCAAAAAATAATAATTACAATCACTAAAATAAAAAAAAAACAAGTTATAAATAAATATTAATATTAATTCTGATGCAAATGCTAAGTGAACAACTGAACAACTATTGAACTGAACAACTATTTGTTCAAATCATTGTTAATAATAATACAATTGTATTTGGAGCAGTTTATATTCCTCCAGCATCGTGTGAGATGAAATATACTGATCATGTTAGTGCTGTTGAATATACACTCACAGGCAAAATAATCGATCCACGCAAATTTTCGATGAATTTCAATCGCAAATAACTTTTTTATTTGATGTTGGATTTAAACGAATTTTGAAGAATATTGTAGACAAATTAATGGAGAATCGCTCACATTTTAAAAATTTACCAAAAAATAGACGTACGTTTATAATATACAGGTTTAAACAGAAACATATTTTTTAGCATAAGTTTAAGACACTCTGTGGAGTGGCGAAACAGCAAATTATTCTAAATTAAGTTTTAATTATCAAGTTTCATCTATTCTTAACATTTTTGTTTTTGGTTCACCTCGATATCTTTATTTTTGTGGAAAATATGGATTTTTTAAAGAAACATTGCAATTTCCAATAATTTTTTTGTACGAAGAACTAAGGTTGCTATGGAGGATGACTGACAGTTTTGTTGACAGTTTTTTTGAAAATGAATGTGTTACTTCTGAGGTGTCTTCTTACTTTTAAAAATGGATATGTCTCCGACTGATGTTGCCAGAGCCATTGCTTTAATCCAGGATGGACGGACACAGTATTACGTGTCAAGAGTTTTAAACGTCACAAGAAGTAAAGTACAAAGGGCTGTAAATCGGTTTAATCAACATGGCGAGTACAGTAGAAGGAGTCAACGTGGTAGGAAGAGGTGTACGAATGAACGAGATGATCGCTTTATTACACTAAAATGTTTTGCGTGACCGAAAAGGAACATCTGTATTCTGTGGAGGTAAAAAACAGATTGGAGGACGGTACGGTAGGTCCAAGTAACCGAGAGAACGATAAGAAGGAGGTTATGTGACATTGGATTACACGCAAGAAAACCTGCAACCGATTAAACCGATTTAAAACCCTTTGTACTTTACTTCTTGTGACGTTTAAAACTCTTGACACGTAATACTGTATCCGTCCATCCTGGATTAAAGCAATGGCTCTGGCAACATCAGTCGGAGACATATCCATTTCTAAAAGTAAGAAGACACCTCAGACGTAACACATTCATTTACAAAAAAACTGTCAACAAAACCTGTCAACAAAACTGTCAGTCATCCTCCATAGCAACCTTAGTTCTAGGTACAAAAAAATTATTGGAAATTGCAATGTTTTTTAAAAAATCCATATTTTCCACAAAAATGAAGATATCGAGGTGAACCAAAAACAAAAATGTTAAGAATAGATGAGACTTGATAATTAAAACTTAATTTAGAACAATTTACTGTTTCGCCACTCCACAGAGTGTCTTAAACTTATGCTAAAAAACATCTTTCTGTTTAAACCTGTATATTATAAACGTACGTCTATTTTTTGGTAAATTTTTAAAATGTGAGCGATTCTGCATTAATTTGTCTACAATATTCTTCAAAATTCGTTTAAATCCAACATCAAATAAAAAAGTTATTTGCGATTGAAAATCATCGAAAATTTGCGTGGATCGATTATTTTGCCTGTGAGTGTATATCAAACAACTTAAGTAATGTTAAATTTATTATCTGTGGTGATTATAATTTACCTCATGCCACCTGGTACAACGATGACTTGGGCTTGAATGTAGATTGTCCAGTAAACTCTCATGCCATTACTTTACTGAATGGATTTAGTCTGTTCAACCTTTATCAAATTAATACCGTACCAAACAGTAGGGGAATCTACTTGGATTTAATTTTTTCTAGTTTTAAAGACATACACGTTCATGAGTCCATTGATCCCCTGCTGTTAAATAGTATTCACCATACTTCTGTAACACTCGATTTAAAATTTAACTTAGAGAACTATCTTCAATATATAAGGAGCATTTCTTTGACTTTCGCAATGGTAATTACTTAGGGCTTAACGATTTTCTAGCAAGCATTGATTGGGAAGTTGCTCTCAATAAATCTGATGTGAACTCGGCAGTTGAACAATTTTACGACATACTTTACACTGGTCTAGACATGTTCATTCCAGTCAAAATGTTTAAAACATCTAGCTATCCTCACTGGTTTAGTTCTGAACTCAAAAAAACTATTAGTAAAAAAAAAGAGAGCTCATAGACTGTTTAAATCCACTGGTGACATTGACCACTATGATAATTTTTGTCACTTAAGAACAGAGTGCACTAGATTAAAAAAAATTTGTTTCGATAACTATAGGCGTTTTCGAAAAAAGGAACGGTATATACCGGTATGTATCGCTGTCGTTCGATAATGTGATTGGTGAATTGATTCCATGTTCGTAAATTACATTACATCTACCGGTACCTACCGAATCTATGCACCGCCTGGATCGTCGATTTGAGTTGATCATTGCGGTAAGCAAGGAATTTACGCATCAAATTTCGACATATAAGTTCGTACTCATCACCGTCAATTAATTCTATTGCAGTTGACAATATTAATGTTTCACAATTATCCATTTTCCAATTTCAAATATTTATCTTTCATTACCTGTCACATTTCAAGCAGTAAAATGATGTTAACTTATTGGATTCGTTCTAAAATAACAACTCTACCGGTTAATGAACTGTTTAACCGCAATTTACCGGTGTGGATCCACTGGTATCTACCGTTCCAATTTTCGAAAACGCCTTATATAGCCAGAACTGAAAGCAGTCTCGTTAATAACCCTAAATATTTCTGGAACTACTTTAAAAATAAAAGGATATCAGGGTACCCAGCGACCGGGAAAACCGGGATATGTCAGGGAATTTTTATGAGGCAGGGAAAAGTCAGGGAAATCGTAAAAAATCGGAAATTGTCAGGGAATTTTGACCTTTTGTCTGGAAAATATGCAACAGAATTCAAACCTCTTATTTATTATTTTTTTAAATTATTATTTAATATGAAGAAATGTTTTATCACAATTTCTTTTTGTAAAACTAAAAAACCGCCCTTGGATCATGGTAAGATCCTATGGTTGGTTAGTTTAGTAGTAAATATGAATAAAATACGATTTTGTCATTTCACTATAAGGTGAGATGGTAGTCCTGTTTATCTAGTGTCTTTTACTTTTTTGTGGTGGCAATGGTAAATCTATCAGTCACTCAACTGTCAATTATTTATACGAGTATATCCACATGTTTTTAAATTCTACATTTAGATGTGGTGGATCTAAACAATGGCTTCTGAGTAGTTGATTTGAAAAATTCTTCATTTTGATTGGTCCTGCAGAATCCACCACACCAAAATGTTGAATTTAAGAACACACGCTATTTGTTACTTTTACATTCAGCAATAGCGAAGTGCAAATTAATTTATTTTTGTTATTTTTTTTATATATGAAGTTTATGTATTGTATATTTTGATATTAAAGTTTCCTGGAAAACCTGGAAAAGTCAGGGAATTTTGAAACTCAAGTTGACTAGGTACCCTGAATATAATCTACCTACAGTTATGCATTACGATAATGTATCTGCTAATAATACAAACGATAGACTTATTTGCATCATTTTTCTCCTCAGTTTATAGCTCTGAGAGAGTAAACCAAATTCCTGAATACAGTCACTTACGTAATCGCGTAGATGTTACCTGTTATTCAATTCCCGTGACTGAAATAATAGATAAACTACTTCATGCACCTTATAAATTATCCGTCGGACCTGATGGCATTCCGCTTTATGTCCTAAAGAAATGTGTATTTACATTAGCCATACCACTACATAGAATATTTACTTTCCCAAGCAGCACAAACCACACTAAAGCCAACTAGTGACTAATTTTATAGTAAAATCATACACATTATGGCTACAAAATTGGTATGAACCTGGTATAGTATTATGCCTATGGTCGAAATTGGAGGAATTTTGGTAGTTACCGCTAACGTTGCCGTTGCCAACGTCGTAATGACGTCGGCAAAGTCGACGTCAGCATTCCGACCTGTTCTATACTAATGACGATCATAAATACTAATAAATGAACAATGAAATAGGTCGGATAGGCCGACGTCGACGTTTCTAATTTGGTCCTAACCAATTGTATAGGTCGATTGAAGTTGTCTACGCCGACGTCGTTACTCCGATTTATTTAATACCAATCGTGACGTCGGATGAGGTAGGTGTAGCCGACGTCGGTGTTTCATACCTATTCTATACAGCAAGTAGGTTAGAGGTATATTTTTGTCTACCATTATCATATACGGCTTTCTGATGTACACAACTACTACAATTTGGTGAAGCTATTTTGACCTATTCGGTTAATATACAGTACTGATTGTCTTTATTATACCAATTATGACCACTGGTATGTAATAGTAGTAAACGAATACATCTAATATGACCGGCTGTACGGAACAGATATATTCGTTTACACCATTGTTAACTTCAGGTGGCCCAAGTATACAACAGATCGGTCTTGCCGACGACGACATCTTTATTGAAGAAGTAATAGGAAACCATTTTGGATTATGGTTGGAGATAATACATGTTAATTTCTCATTTTTAATATTTTGACTATAATTGTAAGATTTTAAGATGACATATGTGTAAAAATGTTAGTTTTTTAACTTACCCGTTCTTATTTCTTCAGAAGACTACTAAACAATTATTTTCAAAAAAAGTACGGTAAAAAAGTATTTATAAAAATGGTTTAATTTTGACGGCGCTTTAATTTTAGTGGTCTATTTTGTCCAATTTAATCAGTAAAGTTGTAGGCGTTTGTAATTTTAGTGCTTTAAAGTACTTACCTTCCAAAAATAGTATCCTTGAAATTATATTTCATAAAATGCTGATTTGTATAGATACCGTTGAAGAAATAACTTGTCTTGTAGTAAAATGTACTGCAATATTTAGCATTAGCTACAAAATTGGTATAAACGGGTCAAAAATACAGTGCTTGTCTATTTTATACCTAAAACTTTATACATAAATTATAGTAAAGGTTATATTAGGTAAGCTTTGCCGCATCTAAGGTGACGTCGAGATAGGTATAACCTAAAGCCACTTGCTTGGACGACTATGTAGCAAAAGTCACTTTGGGTATAATTTGCCTTACCTAGAATGTCATCGAAATAGATATAATAATTTATATCTAAAGCGACTTTGTTGGTCGGACGTGTGACCATTTTCGCATAAATCTTGGCCGGTACGCCGTGGCGCGGACATCGACTACCGACTTCAGGTTATACTACCGACGTCGGCTCGACGTTGCTCCGACCAGCCTGTGCTGCTTGGGTTATCACTTCACACCGGCATTTTTCCAGAGTTCTGGAAAAACAGTTTTTTAACATCGATCCACAAATCCGGTCCGAGAGATGAAATTAAGAACTATCGAGCCATTTGTATTCAGTCTGAGATACCTAAACTTTTTGATTGCTTGGTGACTACGAGAATATCATGGGATACCGCACACATTATTAACAGTGAGCAACACGGTTTCATGCGAATGAAAAGTACCTCAACTAATCTACTTCTTTATCAACATTTTATACTTAACGCTTTTGAACGTCACTCGCGGGTGGATTCAATCTACACTGATTTCACGAAAGCATTTGACCGTGTTGATCATGTATTACTCATAGCAAAACTTAGGGCTTTGGGTGTTGAGGGTTGCATGCTTGAATGGATTCGTAGTTATTTACACAATCGAACACAGTTTGTCAGATACTCAGGTGCTGTATCATCTTCTATTTTAGTTACCTCAGGCGTTCCTCAGGGATCGCACATTGGTCCAATATTGTTCAACCTGTTCGTCAACGATATTACCAAGTCTCTCATTAACTGTAGTTACTTAATGTTTGCTGATGATTTGAAACTTTTCAGAATCATTGGCAACACCTATGATATTTCTCTATTGGAAAGTGATCTCAATAATTTGTCTCGATGGTGTGACACTAACCTTCTAAAACTTAACCCAGCTAAGTGTAATCAAATTTCTTTCTCGAGAGGTAATAATCCGATAATATCTGATTACCATATTAACAACGATACTTTAATTAGGGTAAATTCTATAAAAGATTTAGGTGTAATATTTGACAACAACATGTCATTCAAACCCCATATATCAAAAATCACATCACAAGCACTAAAAGTACTAGGTTGTATCAATAGGGACTCCTCTTTCTTCTCTATCGATATATATATAAATTACTCTAATCTTCATTGGTAAGGAGTATACTCGAGTATGGCAGTGTGATATGGAATCCTGTTTATGTTGTTGATAAAATACCCATTGAGAAAGTTCAATCAAAATTTCTTAGACAATGTGCATTTAAGATGGGTCATCTGAGGGGCGAATATTGCCATAGTGATATCTTGCGCGAGTTAAACCTTCTTTCACTAGAGCATAGAAGGGTAGTCCTTGACTTATGCTTTTTACATAAATTGATTAATGGTAATATGAACTGCCCTGAGATACTTCAATTGATTAACTTTAATCTAAACGATCGTAGAACAAGAAACTCAGAACTCTTTAAAATACCGTTTCATCAAACAAATTATGGTCAAAATGAGCCTATTAGCAGATTACTACGAACAGCAAACTCATGCCATAAAAATATAGAGCTCTTTGACTCCTCACTGTATTCATTTAAAAACCAAGTAAAATCTCATGTCAAATCTCATGTTATATAATATACAGGGTGGTCCAGATTTTTGTACATTAATTTTGAGAGGTGATAGAAAATCGCAAAATAAGGGGACTTTTCTTAATAAACATACCTCGAAAAATGCACCATAACTTAGATACAGGGTGTTGAAGTTTCATTAAAAATAGCTTTATAATTTAATATCTAAGGAGAGACAAAAGTCATCCTTTTCAAATTTTGCACACTGCCTTTCTACGTAAATCTGCATCTACGCTTCAAATAAAAAATAGTAACAGAAAGCCATTAGCGCAGATACGGGGGTTACGTATCCCCTTTCTAGAAATATGTGGTACGCCACTGGATATTTTTGAAAAATTATTTAACTGCCTAATTGCCTATGGCATTCTAAAGAAAAATGTGTTCTTGTAAAATTTTGATAGAACAAGCCGTTTCCGATTTATTCGTCAAGTTTGCCATCAATTACGCGAAAATCGACATCAAATATTGGCGGCAATCAACTCCATTTCCAGAAGATGTCAAAAGTGTATTGAAGCCGAAGGATGGCACTTTGAAAACTGTTTGTAAATACATATGTGAATTGCCTTCGTTCTATTTTTTGTCAATTTTTTATTAAATATCAATAAAACATATTTTTGAATCATGTTTGGAGGGCTATTATATCCTTTATTATGCCTGCACAAAAGTGTTTAACCGTAAATAAATCGGAAACGGTTTGTTCTATCAAAATTTTACAAGAATACATTTTTCTTCAGAATGCCATGGGCAGTTAAGCAGTTTAATAATTTTTTCAAAAATATCCAGTGGCGTACTACATATTTCTAGAAAGGGGATATGTAACCCCCGTATCTGCGCCAATGGCTTTCTGTTACTATTTTTTACTTGAAGCGTAGATGCAGATTTACGTAGAAAGGCAGTGTGCAAAATTTGAAAAGGATGACTTTTGTCTCTCCTTAGATATTAAATTATAAAGCTTTTTTTAATGAAACTTCAACACCCTGTATCTAAGTTATGGTGCATTTTTCGAGGTATGTTTATTAAGAAAAGTCCCCTTATTTTGGGATTTTCTATCATCTCTCAAAATTAATGTACAAAAATCTGGACCACCCTGTATATAAACTAATCTTATAACTTAATTTTGTTTATTTTAATTTTATTGTAATATTTTAGCTGTTATCTTGTTTCTGATTTATGTAATTTGTTCTATCTACTTATTTGTAAATTGCAAAATGGCTTAGCCGTATAATAAATAAATAAATAAATAAATAAATAAATAAATAAATAAATAAAGATTTTGTGGGGAGTGCTCCGTCTTGTTGCCAGATTACGTTGCCATATCTTCTTGGAAAGCGAATATCTTGCAGTAACTGGTATATTTAATTTCTTAGAAAGTTAAAATAACGATGGCCTGTTAAAGCGCCATCGTAATATATTGGGCCGATTATTTGATAATTGATAATTCCACACCATACGCTGAAAGACTGCCCCAGTTTTAACCAGTCTACGTCACTGGTTTATGTTCTGTGAATTTGTTGTTTATAATGTTCTGTTTATTGATGTAAGTATTGTGATAAAAAAAATAAAATAATTTCGTTAATTTTTAAATGTAGTTCCACAATTTATTATCAGAATTTGAGAAAAATGTATACACACTGATTTTTCACAGAAACCTCAGAAATAAAAATTACTTAATCTGATGTTGAAATTATTTATTTTTGATTATTTATTTAATATTAATCAACCATGAAATCACAAAATTTTGTATTACAAAAATTTTAGTTTAAATAAGAGAGGAAAATGTAATTTTATAAATTTATTTTGTGCCGACCTTCGATTTTGACGAAAATTGATCGTTTATTTAAAATTCGCCCAAAGTGTGGCAAATCAACAAAATACATATTTTCGATCATTTTTGTATGTAGTTTCATAATTCAGTATTAGAATTTAAAAATCACGTATATTGGGTGATATTTTTCATAGGAGCCCTAAAAATTAAAATTAGTTGAACCGGCCCTGGAATTTTCTGTCTTTGATTATGCATATAAATTGACAATTAATAGTATACTTATACTATATACCCACAATACGAGCTGATTCTAGTGATTAGTTTAAAAGATATGACCTTAAGAAATATTGGGCAAAACTCGTAAATCACCCTGTAGTTCAATAAAAAAAAGGCTCAGGCCTCTTTCAATAGTCATTTCTAATTCACCTAAGTGAACTCTATCTACCATAACATTTTGTCCCTTTCCTCGTGAATCACCCTGTATATAAGCACAAACTCACATGCACACAAATGTTATATATTATATGCTATTCACATTTTATTTACATTAGAGTAGGCTTTAGAAAATCTGAATTCTGTTGGTATGAATGACTGTTTCAATTACTGAGGTTATGTTGAAACGTCAAAAACATAACCACAAATTCAAATTGGTTCTACATAGTTGCCAGAGTAAGACCCTAAAGAAAGCAAAGCAATATTATCAATAAAAAATTTGGCAATTCAGCAAATGACAGTGACGATCAGTTAAATCTGACACTTATATTATATTTTGTCAATAGTAGACAACCCTGAGACAACCTAAGAAAATCATATCATAGCTTCCCCTTATGTAAATAAAATGTGAATGGCATATAGCTATAAAATACTACGACAAAAATATAATATAAAACAATGATATACATAAAAAATAAAAAACTTAACAATAAGATATTAAGTAAAGAGCTATATTAGGGTTTTGGGAAAAAACTTTTTGTAGTTTTATAAGTTTTTTTGAAAACTAAATAAGATATTATGTTGAGATTTGGTACACTCGAATGTCTTTCTAAAACCAATTAGGTGAGTTCAAGTCGGCTGGCCCAATCCAGTGACGTAAAGTCGTGTACGTTACGCACTTAAATAATTTAAAAAAATGTACACCCAACAAGACATTTGGAACAGTATCTATAAAATTAATAATTTCTTTTTCAATTTCTTTAAAATATTATTATTATGTAATAGATAACTGCGTTATTTTGATAAATTTTATTTTTAAAAAAACTAATTTTACTTTTTATTAAGTTGTGTGGTCGTACGTTAATAGAAATTATCTCAAAAACGGAGTGCCTAATCGAAAAAACACAAGGTATGATTTTATTTGCAGAATATAAAAACTATCCTAAGTTAAAAACATAAATAAAAATACAGGGGCGTACGTTTTTTTGTGATTTAAGAGAGTAAGTTAAAACGATTTTATGCCACTGGCTTAAGCCCGCCGACTCAAACTCACCTGATTAATTGTGTTCAGTAAGACATTCGAGTGTACCAAATCTCAACATATTTTATCTAGTTTTTAACAAATCTTAAAAAAAACTACAAAAAATTTTTTACCCTGTAGCTCAGTTAGGGAGCATTTTCGGAAAAACATTTATAACAATTTTCGTCCTATTTGTAAATGTATCACATGTTACAACGGTAGCAAACATGTTAACAGCAATAACAGAATTGCATAAAGTATAATAAACGTTATTTTAAAACTTTGTTAATTTTTTTAGCAACAGTACTTCTGAAACTAGGGCAGTTGAACGAGAGGAGCAGAGGGAAGTTTTTGAAAGAAGGTTTCACATAAGTGCTGATGAGGAGTCGAATGGCCATAGTGATAACACAAACAATACAAGTCAGGTAATTTTTTTTATTTCTCGAGGTATACAAAATTATGCGGCCAAACTCTTAGAGCGTGTAGAGGGACTCAAAACAAAATGAAAATTATCTATAAACATTTGGTCAATACTGGATATTAAAGGAACTATAACCTACCAAAGACGAAGAGAATCAATTTTTTTATGCTCTTACCGAGGCTATAACTCAGAATCCAAAAAAGGTAGGCACATCAAAATTTAGATGCTACTTTTTATTTAGATGCTCAACCGTGTCCAACATTCATTTTTGAAAGAACTGCTCAGGGGCGGCGTGTTTGGGGCTTAAGGTTAGGTATAATAATAAATATTTTTGTATCTGTTGGCGTTATTAAAAGTTTAACTTTAAAATTTGATTTTTCATCATTATTACGCAAAATGATAAAAATTTGATTGATTGAAACCTACTATAATTATTATTATAATATTATTCTAATACATTACTTGAAGCCTGAAGTGCAATCAAAATTAAAAAGTGGATTTTCTCGAAAACGGCGCATCCTATCAAAATGTGAAAGGTATACCATTTTTCTGTAATAATGATTGAAAAATCAAATTTTATAGTAAAACTTTTAATAACGCGAACGGATTCAAAAATATTTATTAATATACCTAACCTAAACTCCATACGCACGGCTCCTGAACAGTTTTTTCAAAAATTAATTTAGGATATGGTCGAGAACCTAAATAAAAGGTAACGTCCAAATTTTGATGTACCTACCTTTTTCGGATACTGAATTATAGCATAAAAAAAATTGATTCCCTTCATCTTTGGAAAGTCATAACTCCTTTAATATGCAGTATTAACCAAATATGTATAGACAACATTTTTGTTTTGTTTTGACCTCCTGTACATGCTGTAAGAGTTTGGCCGCATAATTTTGGAACACCCTGTATATTTATTTAAAAGAAGGATTTCCTCTATCCTAGAAAGGGATGACGTCACATATTTTTTATTAGATTTGTGCAATTGTATTTTAAATCATTTATGGTGCTTTGACGTTATTATTGACATTATTCTAGTTTCTTTAAAAATTCAAAAATATTAACCTTTCTTAATTAACAACAAAATTAAGTAATACTTTTTAAAATATTAAAACATTAAACATCCCAATAATGTTGGTCACTATTACAAACTATTTTTACTTATGTCAAAACAAAACAAATACTTTATTCGCGAACTACTTCATGGTCCTACGCCAATTGGTGGCGTATTAGTGAACTTACATAATATGCGGGATATTCAATGGCATTTTAAAAAATATCTAATGGAAAAATTCATTAAATAGGTAAGTATTTTAACTAATGATATGATTGTTATATGTAATAGTATTTTAAATAACAAGTTTTGAAAACAAATCTTTTCACACGAGTGAGATGTCTCTCGCATTTTTTCGGATCTTGCTTAGTTTTCGAGACAAGAAAATTAAATTCAATTAATTGCATATCCCTGGACTACACAAGAAACATGGGGAAACGTAGGAAATAATCAAGGGTTGCATTGGAAAACGATTGCAGCATTTGGCAAACAATATGACAGCTGCTGTCAATTTATTAAGCTATTAAATTGTAATTTTTGTAAAAAGTATTTTTGGTGAAATTTTTTAGAAAAGTTTAACACCCTGTATCTTGAAAACGAAGCATTTTTGGACCCATGTTTATATGAACTTTCTGTCTTAAAATCACTCAAATAATCGTGTGTTAAATTTATTGTACATACTTAATGAGTATAGTGAGTGTATGTGTATGTGTAAAATATATATAGTGAGTTTGTATGACTGTTGGTCGAGATGGTAGAGTACCTGCCTCTCACCCAAAAGTCCCGGGTTCGAATCCCGGTCGTAGCAATGGAAAATACTGTGAGAGGGATTTTTCCATTATACACGGATATTGGATGTGTGTCCCTTGTCTTTAAATGTGTAGCCCCCTCCCGCACAAGGCTCAGCCTTCTGGGATAAAGGGGGTCGTAGTTATATGTGGTGTAATTACATGTGGTGTCTTTTAACACTTTTCATTCCAAGTCTACTTTTGATTGGATAAAAGTAGATTGGAAGTGGAACGAGTCAAAGGAGTGATAATAGCCGAACTTACCTAAATACGTTTTCAAGTACCTATGCAATATTTTAGTATTGCAAAGACATTTACATGCAACAATCATATCAGTAAAAATACTTACCATTTTAGCGGATTTTTCCATTGGATATTGCCATGAAATGCGAAAAAAACCTTTCTTTACATCGAATATCCCACATATGCAAGTTCACTAATACAACACCAGTTGGTGTCGGACCATGTAGCACTTCGCGAAGTACTGTATAACTAAAATATAAGGATTGTGAAGGACATTTGTTTATTCAAAGTGATGTAATTAAAATTTTCAATGGTATATTAAACTGGTTTAATGTAGTTTAACTGCATTTTTAGTTGAGATATAAATCATTACCGTAAATGCTTACATTGCAAGAGCACATTTATTTTATAAAATTATATTGTATTGGTTAGAATTCGTATTGTTATGAAATTAACTTGCTCATTTTTTACCATGTTAGTAAATGTTTTAAAGGAACCATCGAAGAAATTTTAATAAAACCAGATATATTTCGAATAAAAAATGTAAAAAAATATACAAAGACAATGATGCTGCATCTTTTTTGTCCTTAAATCCGATAGAAGCGAATAGAAATTTTTTTAAGGTAAAATGAACTAGTCAACTAATTTAAATATTAGCACAAAATTTAGCCATACCATTGAACATGACAATAATGGCGATAGATAAATGTTTTACTTATTGTTTGGGGAACATTTTACAGAAGAGAGAACATTTCATAGAAAATAGGCCAAGAAAATTCCAAATTTTGTTTAGGTCAGCAATTTAAGAAAATAAATATTTGGTATCGAATTATACAACAAAATTATTGGTCCTATTATCTGAATCAATATGCTTATCTAAATATTTAAAAAAAAATGTTTTATTTTAAATTATGAAATTTCATAAAAAATACAACATCCATATTTTTTATTTTCTTATATTGCATTGTTTAACATAAGAAAAAAAAAATTAAATGGAGCATAATGTTAGGTTTCATTAAGCGTACTTCTCGTGATTTTTCAAGCATTCCTACTATTAGGCTTTTGTACTGTTCGCTTGTGAGACCCCACTTAGAATATGCCTCTTCTGTCTGGAACCCCTATTACAATATACATATACAGAATAGAACATGTTCAACACAAATTCTTGTGCTTTATTGCCTTTAAATCGAATACTACTCCTAACTATCATATTCTCGAAAATGATCTACAGTCTTGAAGACCGCCATAAACAGAAAGACTTGAAATTACTCTATAATATAATTAATTGTTATGCTTCTTTCCCTTATCTGCTAGAAAGATTTGGCTTGCATGTCCCAGCTAGAACTATCCATTCAGAATATACCTTTTATGAACCGGTTCATAGAACCAACTATAGTTTCAACTCATTTGTTACTAGATCTTTCCGGCTAGCAAATCATTGTAACAATAGTCCAGATTTCTTCTCTGTACCATCCATCTTTAAAAACCAATTGTCATGCTACCATTTTAGTTAGAATATTTGACTTACGTCTTTTCACCTCCGGGTGACTTTATCCGGGAGTTAGTTGCCTAGGACATAGTTGTTACAACAATGAAAATCAACAACTTTAACTGCCAGATTGAGTTGACATTATGATGAAAGGATTGGGCCTTAAACTGGTATTGTATGTATGTTTTATGATGATCAGTGTATTATTTATTAGTGATTATGTTTTCTCTGTTTCAACTTACTGTTTTACTTTTTAGTTTAGTCTTAGTGGGTAGCACTTTAACTTAATTATTTTTATTTTTACTTTAATTTTAATTCCGATGTGTCCCTGCAGCTCTGAACCAAGACAACCATTTTGTATTTATTATTAGTCAAAAAAAATTGTTATTGTTAGAAGTCTTATGTTAGCGTGTATTCTCTATTAATTTACTAGAAAGGGCTGAAAATCAACTCAGTTGAGCTCATTATCCTTTGTGTAATAATGTATTTTTTTGCGCAATATATTTATTTATTATTATTATTATTATTATATACTTGTTATTGGGCTTACGCCTGTAAATAATTAAATAAATTAAAACTCGCGCTCCTTGTGATATCGTACCTCCCGAGTCGTTCGCATTGGTTGACATTTGTCGACAAGGTAGATACTGCGAACTGCCAACCTGTCAAATAACAAACGCTTTAAGAATTTTTTAATGCATCAAACTACTATCTTTGGTTAACATGTACAAATCACATTGTAAATACTCCTGACAAGTTTATTACCAGTAGATAAAAGTCAGTGACAGTCGTGCAATTTTACGTTTTTCAACTCTACACTTAAAAAATTTAAATTGTCCATAAAAAATTTGCCTATCATGTATGAATATATAATAATTAATATTAATAAGTTATTGAAACTTTTTAAATTTAGTTTAATTATAACATAATATTTTAAGTTGACCGGTCCAAAGTCTCAAAAGAAGTAAGGGACAGAGAAGAGAAGAGAAAATTGCGAAGATTTGAGTTATGTTTTTAAAAAACACTAATAGAACTTTTTATCAATTATTCTTTATTTACACAATTACAAAGTCTTAGCTACGGTTGACAGAATAGATCTGGTCCTAATTTCTAGAGAACCTATATTTATAAATTTACTTATCGCAGTTGCTGCATTGCATTATTACACGTGCTACGCATAGTCAGCATTCTGGTTAAGATTATCTACAATACTAGGAATTATAACTTACGGGAACAATGAGTAGTATGCTATTGCTTTAACTTTGTGTGCGAGAGAAAATTAAATCGTACACGCAATATCAACTCATACACAAGCCAAGTTAAAATATACTCGACTTTATTAGTTAATATTAGTAAAAATTGAAACGAGGTGTAATATTTTAAGGTTATTGTCAAATGAATGTTTACTAAATGTGAGAATAAATTTTCTATGGAGTTAGATGATTTAAAGGAAATATGAAAATGATTTTTGAATGTGAATTTATGTATACTGTAGTTTGTATATATTTGTTCAATCTTTTAATTAGTAAGGTATCTATTAGAGAAGTATAATTATGGGTAATTGCTATCTGTTTAATAATTGAAAGTTCTTGGTTATAATTTTCTAGAGATAAGGTACTTTTAATAACCTATTAATATAACAATTGAAAGCTGCCATTTTATGTGAAAAAGGGTGCAGGGAGGTGTTGTCAATGACTCACCTGTGTGAGTAGGTTTCCTATAAATATTAAAATTATGTTGGTTATCTTTTAAGGTAATAGTTAAATCTAAGAAATGTAGGGATCTATTATTAATTTGTGTTTCCAAAGTGAATTTAATTGAATTATGTATAGAGTTGACGTAATATAGAAAATTTGGTAGGAAGTCCAAAGAATTATGATATCATCTACGTAACGATAATAATATTGTTTATGTTGAGTAAAAGGATTATTTTTCAAAATATGGGTTGATTCTAGGTTATGCACAAAATATCTGCTAAAATCGGAGACAAAGGGCTTTCCATTGCTAGACCAGTTTCTTGTATGAAAGTATCATTGTTAAAATTAAAGAAATTCTGTTCTAAACAAGAAGTTAATAAATTATAAATATCCATAATGTTAGTATCTGAGTAATCACTTTCGAAAAGTTTTTCATTAACAAGGTTGATTACCTCTCCTATCGGGATATTAGTAAATAGATTAGTTACATCTAGTAGAATCAATATATTATCATTATTGCGATATTTACATTATTTATTTTTTCAATTAATTCAATACTGTTCTTTACTACATGAGAAAAATGTTCTGAATATAATTCTTTTAACAAATTATTTAACCATTTGGATAAATTATATGTAGGGGAATTGTTGTAATCAACTACTGGTCTGATTGGGATGTCTGGGAAATTGTTTGACTTGTGAATTTTCAAAAGGCCATACAATCTAGGTATCATTGTATGGTCTGGGTTTAAACTGGTTATCATTTTCTTATCGAAAAAACTATCGTAATTATTTATAGAAGTTTTAACTTGATTAATAAAGTAAGAAATGTTGATATAAGTGTTTGTAAATTTATTGTCTGAAATAAACTCTTGTACTTTGTTGATGTTGTCAACTGTATTCATAACAATAAGGCAATTACCTTTATCTGCTTTTGTGAATACCAAATCATTATCTTTGGTCAGGTCCTTCAGACTTGCTACCAAATTTTCTATATTACGTCAACTCTATACATAATTCAATTAAATTCACTTTGGAAACACAAACTAATAATAGATCCCTACATTTATTAGATTTAACTATTACCTTAAAAGATAACCAACATAATTTTAATATTTATAGGAAACCTACTCACACAGGTGTAGTCATTGACAACACCTCCCTGCACCCTTTTTCACATTAAATGGCAGCTTTCAATTATTACATTAATAGGTTATTAAAAGTACCTTTATCTCTAGAAAATGATAACCAAGAACTTTCAATTATTAAACAGATAGCAATTACCCATAATTATAATACTTTTCTAATAGATACCTTACTAATTAAATAGACTGTCTTGATAGATGTGGGGGTATACAAGCTTTCATGTAACTCTTGTAACACCGTTTACATACGAACAGAAATTTTAAAACGTTTAAAAGAACATGTTCGTTGTATAAACTCATCTTCAGGCTCGTCATATTTTGCTAAACATTTAGTAGATAATTAATAAACATTCATTTGACAATAACCTTGAAATATTACACCTCGTGGGTAAGTGGGTGGCTTTGAAAGAATCTAAAAATCCAAATACATTATCTCTTAATTCACAAGTACAATTTGAATTTTCGTTTACCTTTTCTGTTATTATTTAACTTTTTATCTGTTCTATTCAATTCGTTTATATCATTCATAACTGCATCACAGAACATAAAGATCATATAAGATGCAACACTGTTGGAGTTCTGTGATATCATAGCATAAGTTTATTCTCCATTTTTTCAATTGTGTTACTTTAGATCTATCTATACTGAAATAGAATAAGCTCCAAATCACGTGGTTCATTATACGTGGTTTTCTTGTTATCAATTTTTTAACATATTGTTATATTTTTTTTTATGATAGAGGGCGTCACATATTTAAATGGAATTTTCTAGACCATATCCCATTATTTGATTTAAATTTAAATTTTAATTTTAATTGTATTGTCACGTTTGAATTTAGTTTAATATAATTAGAAAATAATTTTAAAAATACTTTTATTATTTAACCAGGTAGGTACCTACATACAGTACATTATATTTATACGGACTATGTTGGAAAACATTTTAAACAATTTTGACTACCCTGCCTTTGATTTATAAAAATGTAAGTACATTTCCTTTTTCAATTTTTACTAATATTAACTAATACTACTTAATATTGTGTTATAATTAAACTGAATTTGAAAAGTGTTATCGAAATATTTTACTAAGTTTTTTTAAATAGTTTTGTGTTTATTGTGTTTTTTATCTAGATTTCTTGTTTTTATAATAAAAATATAGTTGCTTTCTGTGATTTATCTTAAGTATCAATAACTTATTAATATTAATTATTATATATAGTCACCTTATATTCATTGTTTTTAATTAATTGTAGTCCTGTTACGTCTGAGGATGTGAAGCAAATAATTATTAGTTCACGAAACCGGTAACGTCTAATAAAGGAATTTTATTAGTATTATTCTTTATTTCCACAATATTAAAATTGTTACCTAGGTCTAACATTACATAATATGGTGGTTATATACAGGGTGAACCTTAGAGTGGGGGTCATATTCATAGGGGGTGACACCTTTCAACTATAGGAACACGAAACTACAATTTTTTTTTAAATATTGTTTAAATGTTATTTATTTTAATGTTTTTTTAAACGTGCACAAAAAAATTAATATTGTTTAAACCCTTTGTTACTGTTTCATGTAATGCTGGTACTTTTAATCATTTTACCATTTTATATGGAGAGTAAAGATAGATTATGTGAAGCTTTGCTTATTTATTTGACGTCTAAAAGACAGTTATATATTGTATACTTGATTGCTAATATGTGGTTATCGATACTTGAACTTCGGGAAGTCCGAACCTGAAATCAAATAAAATATATTTACTTAAATGCGATCTTCACTTGGGATAACAATTGGTAGTTACTCGCATGTTTAATAAGGTGTTGGATTTCAAAGGCTTGGTAGCTACCTGTTAATTATATTCAAAATAAGTGCTTCCTTGAGTTTATAAGTGCACTTTTAGTGAACTAATGCGTCAAACACATAGTTTTTCCTAGTTGGTTGACAAAAACTTGTTTACAGCAGTTAGACTGGCCAATAGTAAAAAGTAGTGCAAAAAACTGGACAAACAATACAAAATATATAAAACAGTGAGTACTGTTTTTGTGTAATTTATAATGAACATACATTATTTAAAATGGAGTGTTTCTTATGCAAAAATATTATTCAAACTTTAGACAAAGCAAAAAACGTTCCCCTCTCATGTGATTACTGTAAGAACCCTGTCTGCTTAGATTGTAGTGAGTTATTTTCAACTGAATTGAGATGCATACCTTTACAAAAAAGGGTATTAAAGTACCAGTGCAAAAAATGTATTAATAATGTTTCGGACAAGGACTCAGTAGATATGTTGCAAAGAATTATCACTGACAAGCAGAAAATTATTGATCAGCAAGATATTATATTAAATCTATTACAAGAAAAGGTGAAAAATCTTGAAAAAAAGCCTTTGTCTTATGCAAGCATTTTAAAGCAGGACCAAGAGCCTAGAGCTAATATTGTTCAAAACAATCTTCCTAATATATTAAACCCAAAACCCATCAAGTAGCTAATCAAACAAAAAAAGACGTTGAAGATAATATTAATCCCGCACAACTAAAAGTTGGAATAGCTAATGCACGTACAACAAGAAACGGCACTATGTTAATCAAATGTCAGCATAGAAATGAAATAGAACTTCTAAAAGAAGAATTGAGCAGCAAATTAGATAAGGACTACAGTATAGAAGTGGATAAATTAAGGCAGCCTAGAATAAAAATTTTCAACTTTACTGAAGACTACACTAAAGAAGAAATAGAAAAGTATATAATGGAGCAAAACCATATTCAAGGTAAAGTTGCTGTAAACTTTATCCGTATAAACAGGAATGATAGGAAAACTATTTTTTGTGAATGTACACCCAATGCATTTCACTGTATATTAAAATTAAAAAAACTATGCATAGGTTGGGAGAGGTTTATGGTATATGAAGATCTAAACATTCCGAGATGCCATAACTGCCTAGGGTTTTACTTTCAAATGTAAAATATAAAACTACATACTCCACCGACCATTTAGCATATGACTCTCAATGTCCAGCCCTAAAATACCAGATTAGCTTACTTAAAACTAAAATAAATTATATAGATTCTAGTAACAATTAAAATAAAATGCATAATATAACAAATAAAATTAAAATTGGTCACCTAAATGCCCAGTCACTATCAACAGGGTTTGATTTCTTTTCTGAATTATTAATAGAAAATGAGTTTGATATATTTGGTGTTTCTGAAACTTGGCTCAATCCAGAGGATAGTTCAGACTTGGTACACATTCCAAATTATACTTTATTACATAGAGACAGACAGAGTAGAGGTGGTGGAGTCGCTATTTATATTAAAGATAATTTAGAATCTTTAGAGGTTTTGCATGATTTTTACCTTACAGACGGCTTGGAGATGATTTTCGCTAATGTGGAAATAGTTAAAACACAATTCCTTGTTGTCGTATTATACAGGGTACCATCTGCTAATATTAATACTTGTATAAATAGCGTGGATGACTTATTATCTTATATCACCCCGCAATTTGAAAATATAATTATATTAGGAGATATAAATATTGATCAGTTTGAAGTAAATAATTCCTTTGCCTATTGTGTATCTTCATACGACTTTGTACAAATAATTTCGGAAGCTACATGCATAACCAGTACTTCAGAAACCATTCTTGATGTCATTTGCATAAACAAACCAGATATGGTCATAAGCTCTGGAACAATCAATGCGGACTTGATCTCGGACCACCAACTAACATATTGTTATCTTGATGTTGAGGTGATTAAACCTAGTCCTAAGCTTTTAACCTATAGGGATTTCAAACATCTATCAAGTGAAGAATTTCTTATTGATTTAAATTCTATTCCTTGGAATGATATTTACTACATAAACGATATTGATAAAAAGGTCATGTTTCTAACAGAGAGAATTGTAATGCTTTTTGACAAGCATGCTCCTTACATAACTACTCGAATTACTAAACCCTGTGCTCCTTGGATGAGTGACAATATCAGAATACTAATAAAAGAAAAAAGAAAAGCCTTGTCTAAATACAAAAAAACCAAATCTATTAGTGACTGGCAAGCATATCGTCAATTACGTAATTTTTCTGTAAATGCTATTCAAAATGAGAAAGCTGCGTATCTTTTGTATCAACAAAGAAATTCTGATTCTAAGTGTCTGTGGAAAGCCTTAGGCCATTTAAATATCAAAAACAAAGCTAATAGTTCAATACCCATTCAATTAAAAAGACCTGATGCCATAAATAACTTTTTTTCATCTGTATTTAGCCCTTTGAATAATAGTCCTGCTACTTGTACTTGGTATACCTCTCACACATATAATGACAATTTTGCATTTTCATTTAAACTGGCCACTATAGATGAAGTAAAAACTATAATCCGTGGCTTAAAATCTAATGCTTATGGTAGTGATGGTATTTGTGCTGTAATGATACAACTTTGCTCTGCTGTAATATCTCCTCATATAACTCACATCATAAACTGTTCATTAGAAATAGGGTATTTTCCCCAAATGTGGAAAAAGGCTATTATTACCCCGATTCCTAAAAAACAAAATCCAACCGATTTTTGTGAGTTACGACCCATAACAATTATTCCTACGCTGTCAAAAATCTTAGAAAAGTTTATCAATGTACAAATATCTGATTATGTCACTACAAACAACATTATATCCTCACTACAGTCGGGCTTTAGGAAGGGACATAGCACCACTTCAGTTTTAGCAAATGTAACTGATAACATCCTGACAGCGCTAGATGCCGGCCAGGCTACTGCTCTTATTCTACTTGACTTTTCCAAAGCTTTTGACACCATAGATCATGAACTATTGTGTGCTAAATTAACATATTATGGCTTTGATAATACTTCAATTACATTTTTTACTTCATATTTAAGTGAGCGGGTTCAGTCAGTTGTTATTGATCAACAAACTAATATAACCTCAGGGGTCCCACAAGGATCTGTGTTAGGTCCAATTTTGTTTTTGATTTACACAGCTGACATAATAAACACAATAACTCATTGTCAAATACAATGTTATGCCGATGATTCGCAAGTACAGTATTCCTTTAATTCGAAAGAGGTAATTGGGGCGTGTAAAAATATTAATGAAGATTTGAACTCATTAGCGGAGTATACTAAGAAAAATAACCTAAAACTAAATCCTGATAAAAGTGCACTAATGTTATTTTGTTCAAATAATGCAAGAAATTATCTAACTGATAACTTAAAAATTAATATCCAGGGTCATCCCTTACAGATTGTAAATAAAGTAAAAAATCTTGGACTAGTTTTGGACTCTGAGTTGCGATTTAAAGAACATGTTGCCCTAATAACTAAAAAATGTTATGCATGCTTACGAATCTTATATAGAAATATTAGTATTATAAACTTCAAATTGCGGAAAAAGTTATGTGAAACGTTAGTTCTCCCAATTCTAAATTATTGCCTAATAGTTTATTACTCGTGTTTAGACATGCTAACTAAATATCGAATCCAAAAAATACAAAACTCTTGTTGCAGATTTGTACACAAACTGAAAAAATATGATAGAGTCTCTACCAAAATATGCCAGCTGGGTTGGTTAAAGTTTGATATCTTGTATAAATACCATATTTCCGTCTTCATGCATAACTTATTTCTTACGGCCTCTCCCCCCTATCTACATAATAAATTCATTCCTAGACATGAACAGCATAATGTAAATTTGAGAAATATACACATGCTGACAATGCCTAAATATCGCACCACTTTGTTCCGCCGTTCATTTTCATACAATTCTACGATAGTATATAACGGTATAAGTAAAGTTTTTAAAAAACTTCCCATAGGCAGTTTTCGAATAAAGGTTAAAAATGATTTGCTAACACACCAAGTCTGACCACTACCTATATACTGGATTTAAGATTTAAAAATTTTAAAATTCTAAAATTTAATATAATTTCAAATTTCACCGTCCTTGGGGTATGCCCATTGCACAATTTACTTTTTTATTTTTATTTTATAAGTTTTATGTTAAGTATAGTATGTATGTTATATTTTCCATTATATATGTTTTTGATAGGCTATCATTTACTATCTTGTATTTTAAACTGTCCCAATTAATAATCAATTTAATTTACTTGTAGTATTACCATATATTAAATTTCAAATGTAATGTAAATCTGTTGTATCCTACTGGTTAAGTTGAGTAGCTTATGCTAGACTTTGCCAAATAAAGCATTTTATTATTATTATTATTATTATTATTATATCACACATACGAGTAGTATTCTTCTACGCCATCGGTGGGTGTATGCAGTCCATATTATAGTGGTTTTTGTTTTTCGTTACATAATATTGGCATTGTTGGGTACCTAATATATCCTTGGTTATTCCAGTTAAGTTATTTCTGTCTTTGGCATGAGTTGACTAGGTGTTTTGTGAGTTGATTTAACCTAAAAAAAAAAAGGAGAGAATAGTTTGTAATCTTGTTTTACCAGCTCGCATATCATAACATAATTTAACTCATGTTAAAAGGAGTAATTTAATTCAGGAATGTGACTACTTACCATATGATTTGTTTCCATATTATCATGTTATAATATTAGGTTTGGTTTCCTATTAATGCATTATGTAAATAAATCGTCAGCCAGAACTGAGAACTGTCGGACTGTCATTTGTTGCTTAGGCCTGTTTTCGCCACACCACATATTACTGTGGTGAATAGGACGTTACGGTTATACCGACATTCAAGTGAGTAATAGCATTGTTTGTTTATAAAGTATATAGTTATTCAACCTCTTGTTAGTAGCAGTGGATCATTGGTAGATGGCGTGTTGGATGATGTGTGCCCATCACTACGACGTATGCGCGAATTTTGTACATCCGGTGCATCTACGTCACATTCGAGGAGTTAGAGTCATAGGTCGAAACTCGACTGTAATTATTAATAACTTTTGACAGTTTGTCAGTTTTCTATTTTTAAACTATTGGATTTTTGGTTCTAAAATGGATCATTTGTGCCAACGACTATAGACAAGAAGGATAGCTCAGTTCGACAGATATCTTAGCCAAGGTCCAAAGCCGTGACGTCACCATCAGTACACCTTCAGTCGCACTTCATTTAAAATGTACAGCGATACAATTGTCTTTTTTTAAATTACGCTGTTTTATATCATTTTTTATTTTTAGAATAAAAAGTATCTTTTAGATCTGAGCATTCAACCAAGAAGACAATTAAACATATTATCTGAAGTTTGTATGAGTAATAAATTATCAGAATTTTAGTTTTAGTCAGACGACTATTTATAATAGCCGTTTTATTATAAAATATTTATTAAATGAAACATATAATTTGAGAAATTTGGTCTGTATAAGTCCAAATTTATATTTTTTGATATATAAAATGCTAAAAGTGTAAAATATTGTTTAAAAATATAAATTTCATTAGTAATGCACCGAACAAGATTTTAGTTGATAGTATAGAAACTAAGCAGAAATTTTAATAAAAATGACATAATAATCAAAAAAAGTGAATATTTTGGTGGTTAGTTGTGATGTCGCGTGCACGACACATTAGGGCATTGCATATTTTTCTCGAGAACAATGTCACATCCGGCTACGCAATGTGTAATGTATCGTGGAATGTTTATTATTGATATTTTATTTAATTCATAAAAATAAAAGTCATTGAAATTGACTAGTACGTAAGTTACTCACAACTTGGCAGCACATACTTAGAAGTCAGGTTGAATAACTGTATTACTTTATAAACAATGGTAATAACTACATAGTACTTTTGTTGTGGGGTACTATCCTTCGAATAATGTTGTTTATTGTCTATTGGGGACTACCAGCATAATTGATCGGCTTCTGTATTCCTTTCTTTGAAAATTCCGTGGGTAAATGTATTAACCGTACTCTCGGTTACTTCTTAGCGCAATGAGAGAGGGTCTGGTGAAAATTTGTTAATTCTGTACCGAATTCTGTATGCTTGAAGTGACGTTGAACTACCGGGTTTTTTTTTTGATCTTCCCTTTTAAAAATTAATGGTGGTGTGAAAGCACGCTGGTGAATTTTGCCGGTGAGAAATTGCATACTTTCCTTATAATTTTGGATCCTTAGTGGATATATTACCTTGTTTGGGATTAATGGGAATTGCATAATTAGTTTGATGCTTTATTGGTATATTTTGGATGCTTCAAACTTATCGAGTCTGATCTCGGATTTTTATCACTAAAACCACGTGGAGAAATTCTTTGGATCACCACCTGCAATTACTTTGCAACGTTCACTTTGAGCCCACACTACATCTAAGGTATGTTAACGAGGTTAATTTCATATACAGAATGTTTTGTTAAGAATGTAATTTTTCCCTTGCAGGGCTCCTATGGCCTACGTCTAGTCTTATGGCCTACATCTAGTCCTATGGCCTACGCCTAGTCCTATGGCCTACGTCTAGTCCTATGTCCTACGTCTAGTCCTATGGCCTACGACTTATCCTATGACTAGTTTTACCACTAGTTTCACTTGGTAATTTTCTCATTCAATCTTGTCCCTGTCTTATCTTCTCTGTGTTGATTCGTCTTAACTGGATGCTGTTTTGTACCTGAGAACTCTTGTCGTTGGAAGCAAAGGAGACATATGGAGATTCTGTATATCTAGCGTTTGGCTGCCTGGAATCTTTTGCATTTGGATCACGTTGGCTGGTAGAAGCTAGGGAATATCTGTATAACTGCATGAACATACTCATTGTCATTGGAATTCAAACACTGCGAAGAAGAGTAATCTCAACATCCCTTTGTCTACTGTGCATCGCTGCACCGGGAGAACACAGATAAGACCTGTTGCATGCTTTTTATATGTTTTAGTTTAGGTTTGACTGACATTACATGTATGTTTTCTACTTTGTATTTTAAAACAGATAATTGTGAACATAAGGGTCAAGTGATCACGTTCTCCGTATGGTACCTAGGTACAAATTTTAGCACATAATTACTATTATATTTGTGTACATAATTATTACGTTCTAGGCAACTTGCCTTATTTGTGATTTTGAATAATTTTAGTAAATGTTAGTAGATTTGATATATATATTTAATTTTTTTTTTCCTTTGATTATTAAAAGTATAATAGTGTTTGGACACCCTTGACAACCTGGGGAGCTTTCTAGCAAGGTTGCAGATTAATTTGCTAGTGGCGCCTATATCATAATTCTTTTTTTTTTTTTTTTGGTAGAAAAAATGAGCCTACCCCAACTCACCGACTGTAACTGACCCAGCAAACACCAATGATTGGCCCATTGCTAATAAACTGCATACATGCCTTTACTGCTTCATTGGTAGAGTACTGGCAAGAAATGCTAAATTAATGAATAAAGTGAAACACCGGCCAGCGCTCGGCCACGGAACACTTTGCCAATGATGGCTGTGCAGTGCTTTTTTTACACTTATTCTTTACACGACATGAATGAAAAGTACGATTGTTTTGCCATTACAATATATGCAGTGGGGACCATTGTTGGCACTGTATCGAATATTTAACATTTATGTAATGAGAAAGTGAATACTATCAATGTTTTGCCATTACAATATATGCAGTTGTGGCTACTAGAATTAGAGAGACCTTCCACCCATGCTGTTCCCTAATATGGAAATAGCAAATATAATTAAGGCTGACATTTATTTACATTACACCATCGTAATTAATGAAAAACTGCTCATAATTTTATTAAGATGCGATGGATGGTTTATCATCGATTACCATAAATTGAAATTTTAATGCTATTTTCTCTTTCAAGTAAATGTCAACCTCAGTTATATCTACAATTCCTGTATTTTGGGACAGTACGTGCAGGTGCAAGGCCTCTCAAACTCCGGTAGTCACTAAACTGCATATACATACCTACCTTTTTTTAACCAAAGGACTGTTGTGACAATAACGTGCAAAAGTTTTGGAAGATTTTTTTATCGTCAAAGAAATACCAATAAATTTTAAACAGCAATGATTGGGCGCCTAAAGAGACACTACACTACTACTATGGAACCCAATGGATCCTTAGCACTAGTCTTATTGTTTTTTTTTCCTGTTTAATTGAGATAAATTAGCTAATTTGATTTGATAGTTGTACAGTATTTCAGTAGAGATAAGTAAATAAATAAAAATTCCCAAAACTTTTGCAACATACGTAATTTCCATACCTACCTTGAAACAGTGCTTGTTTTTCTGTAACATCTAAAGTTTGAACTTAAAACATTACTATATTTTTTATTAAATAAACAGAAACGTAAAACGGTTTAATTTTTTGCATATTTTTCAACAATCACAAAACCATTAAAAATAACTGCAATTTTACAACTTGACAGCTGATCTTCTATCATTCTATGCAGGCTACTTCTTATTAATGCTCATCACCATCAAACGTAGGTAGTATTAATAAAGGATACATCTTTTAGTAAAAAGTTAATTTTATTATTATTTTTTTACAAGTTAGTTGGAGTTCTGGATTTAGCTTAAAATAGTTCAACATACGATTTCAAAGAAACACCTGTACTAATTCCATTTTCAAAACTGTATTATTCTTCTCAACTTTCATAAAAGAAAGAATACCTAATTACAGACAGTCTTCATAATAGAAAGTTATTTTTTCAAAACATACTCGGTTTTTTTATTTTCATAATTAGTTTTAATAGTTTATTATTTTAATTCTTCAAGTGAAAGGTAGGTATAATGTACTAATTAAAATATTTTTCAAAAAGTCTATACAAACAAACTTGAAGAAAAGCATATAGGTATTTAACATATAAACCTATTAGGTGACGACTAATGAATAACGCTAAATTGTCGGTATATTAAACTCATATAGGTACTGAAAGATAAAATATATATATTTTTTTTATTAACAACAGAAGTATAACTGCCAATAGACTTACTTATTATTAAATAAATAGTAATGAAACCATAAATTAATTCTAATTATCCATCTCGTCTTCTTAACCTATTAGTGGTCCTATTTGTATATACATCCTCCTTCGCGGTCCATTGAACCCCGTAACCAAGTTTTTATAATATCTTTAATATTTTTTGTTGGATGAATCTTTACACAAAGGATTTATTCTTACAGAATCTAAAAAAAAAATTGTGTGACAGTTAAGGTGGTGCAAATACTTCAAATCACAATGAAAGAAGGTCTATACCTTCATATAACACCCAACAGGCAACAATCATTCTCTAATAGAACGCGAAAGACAAAAAAAAATCAAGATTAACGTTAATATACTTAAGAATTTCTCAAAGAAAGGTATTACCTATCTCATAATAAAAATGTAAAAATATGGGCTTATTAGGTAAACATTCGACCTAATGTTTTATAAATAAACTAGTTAAACGAATGTCTTTTTTTAATTGGGATGTTAAATATTATGACACAAAGAAATGAAAAATCCATATTATTTTTGTGTTTGATGAATTATCTTAATAAAATATAAGGCGACTTTTATACACCTACCTAGTATGTGCCATTTTTTTTTGAGTAGTAGATGACTTATCCTTCGACATGTAAAACTTTTCTTTTCAATTACATCTGCACTATTCCACAAGAGATTCCACAAAACACAAACTCACAATAAATGAGGAATTCAAACTGGAACTGAAATAACCACAAAACTTATATGATTTATATGAATATTATAAGAAATCAGCCTTAAGTTATTTAAGCGTGCCTTCACCTTGTCGGTTCTCGTCTAGGCCATCTAGCTGTCAGACGTCAAAAGTTTCGCGGTTCTCATCGCGGGAATTTTAAAAGTAAGGTTACAATACGTTTTGTAAATTGTTGTGCACTTATAACTTGCTTTTTTTGTATTAACAAAATATTACAATTACCTTCTCAAGAATAGAATAATGGCCCATTGATACATTTACCGTATATTGGTTACTATGTATCCGGCCAACAATGAATTATTGTTGGCAAATGACGATATAATAAACGATTTTTTACATCACTTAAAAAACGTTGGTTTGTCACAGACAAAAAAGTGCTTTAACTTGTTTAATGTACCAGCAACGTTAAAGTGATTCCAACTACCCAGTAACAGAAAGGGCATATTTAACACACAAAACCATCAATTCACCATTACAACACGGAGGTTATAATGGTTAGACTGTACTCTATATTCACTTTCCAAGTATTGGCCAAAATTGCCATCACTCTACCAGCAATAACTGTAATGGCCCATTATTTTGCCAGACATTCTGTGTTTGCTGGGGAGCTAGTCTTTTGGCACTATTGTTACGGACCATTTCTGCGATCCAAACACCGAATATTTTTGGGTATAATTCTTAAGATATATTTATTTTTAATTGTTTTTTTTTTTAATTCTCAAAGCCCGTAGCACCTTTTTATTTGAATTTGGGTACTCCGCCAGTGAAATGCGTTAGTGAGAACTAACGACTAATATCTCATGCGACCACGCTTGTCTTGAACAGTGTGTGTTGTTGCCAAACTTCACGATTCAAATAAAATACGGGGAATTTAATAATTTAATAGTAAAGCAAATTTCCCCCCGACAAATAGTAGGCTCTAAGCAGATCAACTTTATCCTGATTGGTGTACATCGTTTTTCTGTCTGATACACTATACCTACCTTACCCTGAATGCCTGAAAACATCATTAAAATAAAACTACACATCCATAGAAGGTACATCTCACTCAATTATTATCACTAAACACAAACACAAAACTTACGCTTTAAATTTCACTGAATACTGAAACTAATTAATGTTAAAAATACACATTCAAATCACAATAATACGTATCCAAATTCCACACTAGCTTCTGTCTTCTATCTGGCCATTCACTATACTCGTGTTTCGTGATAACATATTCAAATAGTATTTGAAAAATGCAATAAGATGAAATTTTTTATTTTTTTATTACCTTATAAAATAAGGAAATTATGGGGGGTAGCAAGTTACGTTGAACATACATGTATGGCTATAAACGTCCGGCTCTCCTGCTGACCTGCTTGTAACTAGGTCAGTGTCAGGGAGCAGTATACTGTGGTTCAGCGACTCTTAACAGCTGACTGACATAACTGATAAAAGGTCCTATAAAGGAAATCTTTTTAATTTTTTTGTGTTATCATAATTATGCAGATTATGTAGCCGGCTTTTTCATTTTGTTTTGCATTACAATTTTCATTATGGAAGTTAAAACTGCGTAAGTATTTCAAATAACCTGTTTATGCAATTAAATTAATTTTTCTTTTTTGATTGGGTATCTCTGGATTAATAGTGAAAAGTGAAAATGTAAATGTAATTGATAGGTTTTATATATATAAACTTTAATTAAATGGCAACACTGTCGATCTGCCACACATAAGTGCAGGAAGGGCTTGCCCAGGGGCGCCGGAATTACAGGAATTACATATGAACCGCGACCTTTTTTAAAAAAATTCATAACTTGGCCATTTTACAACTTACAAAAAAAAAATATTGGATTCATGTTCCTGGTGACTAGTACTATTAATCCATAAACATATGACCCCCACTCTAAGATTCACCCTGTATGTTGTTTAGTGGAACTATACATATATACTTTCTATTTTATATGTATAGTAAAACAAAAATAAATATAATAATACACCTTACGAAAGCTCCTTTAATGTCCATTCGATAGCGTCAAACAAAGTTGCTCTTAAACATTTATCTTTTTCAAATAATTATTTTAACTCTCGTATAATCTTCATAATTTAATTGAATTTCGTTTTATACAAAACTTATATGAAAATCTGGCATAAAAGATATGAGAAAATGTCAAAAAAGTGAAATAAATTTTTTTTTTTATTAACAAAACGACATTTTAACTTGATAAATAGATTCTGGTATATGTTCACAAAAAGGTACATTAAAAAAAGAAAATTTACCCTACGACTATTTTGCATTAAATGGCAAGCGTTTTAATTTTTTTCGAAAATGTTCAATTGTGACCGTAAAAATACATACATATATTTTTTTTTTATTTAATCACGTATTTATATCATGAAAATACATATTTTCTCCAATTTTCGTAAAGGTCAGAAGATTTTTACCCCACTTGCATTATTATTATTAGTAAAAAAAAATAAGCTGGGAAACTTGGAGTTTTTGAGGTTAGGATGCACTTTTAATGTAACTATACCCCAACAGTTTAATAGGCTATTCATTTACGAGTATTTTAGTTCTTTTTCTATGACCAATAGAGAGACCAGACCAGAGATATTTTAAAAATTGTAGCGATGCACTCGAAATGCATGAAACATGCACTTTTATGCGCTTTTCTCGCAAAGCCCCAACCCGATTTTGCAAATTTTTTCGGTTTACGACTCGTTTGCATGTTTTAAATAAAAAACAAAAAAAAATTCAACTTCCCGATTACATCACTTTAAAATTCTAATTTCCCTCCACTACTAATATTTTTTATTCATGGGGATAAAATATTTATGTAAATTTAAATTTTCTTACCGTATTTTAAAAGCATGCAAGAAAACGAACCGAAAAATAAATACTAATTTGAGTATATTTCAGAATAAATGTTTTAAAAAATAAACATCTCTTGCTTGCAAATTTGCAAATCTTCCTCCAACTAAAGGAACGTCTGATGAGCACTCTTTAACCTTTTCATGACGGGAAGCCACCTGAGTGGCAAAAAATTTTAGTGCTCGTCTAACGGAAAGCGTCTAAAGACGCAGCAATGGTGGAGGCATAGTTTAGGACGGGAATTAACCGGAGATTCATAGCGGAGATGTTATGTTTCAACAGTGTCGTAGCTATGTTTAACCCAGCCCACAATCCATCTCTATTGGAGTCTTAACTCCCCACTCCCCACCCTATTATTACCTAATTTAATCTATTTGTGTTGTTACTTCTGTATGAGAACTTTTAAAATGAGTTCATGTTAATATTTTTTTATAATATATTTTTTTTACTAAATAATACAGAAAAAAAAATTCTCTGTAAAACATAGTTTAGGTTTAGAGCTTCAAGACGAATAGCCATCAGAGCGGCAAGCGCTTCCCGCTGCCATCTAGTCGGCACGGACCATCCAAACGCGTGCCATCCTGAAAGGGTTAAGAGTGTAATTTACAAGTGTAAAAATTATTAAAACTAACAAATTACCATGTGACTACTGTTGGCATATGATAATTTCTGTTACCTTTTTACGTGCTAAAAGGATTAAACTGTTACCGGACAAGTTTTTTGGAATCGATCGCTTGCGGTTGCTAAGCTGGTCGTAAAACTGAAGGATGTTTTTGCAGAAAATTAAGTCTGAAATACACTGCTTTGTGCTAGCATTGCAATTGTTTAAACTGCTTGAACAGCGAAGACAAAATTTTTATACCTCTAAATCATACTGAAGTATATTTAATAGTACAGTCTAAATCTGAAGCACATTCAGAAGTTTGATGTATTTCTGAATCTGATCTGGATGACTAAATTAGTGATATTACTTTTGAGATCGATCTTTCATTTATTTTTTTATTTTATTTTATATTTATTTATACAAAATTTGTGATAAATACATATTTTAACTTATGTCTATTAACCTGATTTATATTTATATGAATTTTTTATTGCACCTAGATGTTTTAAACATCTGTATGTGCTGCTTACAAGCTAATTTTTATGAAGCATCTAAAACAGTTTAAACAAGATACAATGTACAATATTGTGCAAAAAGTGCCTCAAGAAACTTTTTTCTTTTTATTTTTTTTTCTTTTTATTTTTTTTTTCTTTTTCTTTTAACCTGAACTTAATGCCTATTGCCTATATCATAAGCTTGTTAAATTTTTCATAGTTTTTTATAATAAACATTTTACTCTTTTTATTAAAGTTTTTTTTACTTTTTATTAGTTTTATTTCATTTGGTAATAGGTTATAAAACTTAGGGGCCAAATAATCTATGAATTTTAAGTTTATAGTCTTATGAGTATATTCACATGCCTATTTATCTTACCTCTAGTTTGATGCTGATGGCTCACAATGTTTTTAAGTTTTTCTGTTTTATGAATATAAGAACAAACAGATTGAATATACAGTGTATTTATGTTGCAGATCTCATCATTATAGAGCAAATTTGTTGGAAATAACCAGTTTTTATTAAACATTATTATCAATATTGAATTTTGAATAGGCTGTAGTTTACATTTGTAAGTCCCTCCCCATACAATTATTCCATATCTTAATAATGATTCTATAAGTGCTTTGTATACTAGAGTAATTACTTTGACGTTCAAAAATTCTTTTAGCATATAGAATTTATGTATTAATTTCCGAATTTTTTTTGTTAGATAATTAATATGATCCGACCACTTTAAATGTTGATCTATAATGATTCCAAGATATTTAGTATTTTCCACTGCTTTAATTGTACTGCTAGATTTATTATCTATCGTTATGCTATTAAAATTTGGTCTATTAACATTTTTTAAGGAAAAAGCTATGTAATTGGTTTTTTTTATATTTAAAGACAATTTGAATGTGTCCAGCCAATTTTTTACTATTTCACAGCCTTGTATGACACTATCTTTGGTTTCCTCCCAAGTACTACCAGTGAAAATAAGTGCCGTATCATCCACATATGATATGATCTTACCATTTATCTTAAACAATGAATTAATATACGTAATGAAAAGAATTGGGCCGAGAATAGTACCTTGCGGCACACCTATTTTTATTTTTTGAGGATCACTGAGGGTATTATTTATTTTTAAATACTGTACACGGTCGTTCAAATATGACTTGAAGACTTCCAACACGCTCCCCCGAACTGCATAATGTGACAATACATCAAGAAGCTTTTGGTGAGGGACAGTGTCGAAAGCCTTTGCAAGATCAATGAACACGGCTATGCATTTTTTACTGTCGTTTAAGCTATTTGTAATTTCTGAAGTGATAGTATATATGGCATCTGCCGTGCTAACATTTTCGGTAAACTCGAATTGATTATTAGACAAAATGTTTTTACTTTTAAAAAAGTTCGTTAGTCTTTCTTTAAGGCATTTTTCTAGAAGTTTTGCAAAGTCGTTAATTAGACTTATTGGACGATAGTTTTGTACTTTATTTTTTGGACCGTCTTTGAAAATTGGTGTTACAACCGATTGTTTAAAATAGCTAGCCTGTTTTAAAAATTAAATTGATGATATGGGCCATAGGTTGGGCTATTTCTATATGTGTTAGTTTAATGAGTTTATCTGACACTCCATCTAAGCCAGGAGCACTATGATTTTTTAATGAGGAAATTTGGTTTATAATTTCATTTTCGGTAACTGGTTTTAGATACATAGAATCAGTGGAATGATAGTCAAATATAAAAGGATTTTGTGGTACATCTATTTTCTTTTCCATTTCAGTTCCGATATCTATAAAGTAATTATTACAAAAATTAGCCATGTCTGTATTATTTAAAAATTCACTGTTTTTTTTCATCCACGAAATTAATATTAGTGTGTTTGTATTTATTTTTTTCATTTGTGGCGTTAGATATTATTCGGTATATTTTTTTTTACGTCATTCTTATTGTTGTGACGGTATAAAATCTCACCACTGCTTCTGAGACGAAATATAAGCACTCGTACCTAATTGTAAATAATCTATGTTTTAGTAATAGTTGTAGTATGTCCCTGGTTGGTGTACCTTGAGAGGTGAGGTTGGAGCTTACGAGGTTCAATTGCAAAATTTAAATATCTACGACACACACCTCTCGTCAAGTTAGTTCAGTTGTTTAATTAGTATCCAGAATGACCTTGTCTGGTGATGGTCACTTTTTTTGTACTCCGTTTGTCCTAAGTAAAGCCTAGGATGAGTGTAGTGCATTCCATAGTAATGTTGCCTATAACGTACAGATCGTAATTTTATTTAACTTCAATTTCTTGGTAAATAAAGTATTCCAACTTTTGTCTTGTTTCAAAATATAATTCAGCCCTTTCCATAGTAAATATATATCTATCCACTCAGTATAAAACTTTTGCATATCTAGAAAATGTAATCCAATGTTATGTTAGCACTTCATTTTAAAGTAATTTTATTAAATCAAGCAGAGCATGAATGTTGTATTTTACGTACCTGGGTACGGTAATAATCCTTTTAAGTGCATAAGCAATTTAGTTCTTTTTATTCCAAGTGCAATAATTATTGTTTAATGTTTATATTATATCAACAATTATTTTTTTAAATTCTGACAGTCAAATTGTCATCTGTCACTGTTAGCATAGAATACAGAAATCGGCGAGTAGAAATCTGAAGTCGGAGATTTGAAGCAGGGCAGCCAACTGTTCGGCGCATATTACTAACTGGGACGGACTTTTATAACTTTAGATAAATTATGGAATAAATAGATTTTCAGAAACTCTTGGATTATTAATACTTTATTTACATTTAAATAGCATTAATAGGCAATATTATTATAAATTTAACAACTCTATATAGCCCAGGGTCGATCTGAAGATTTATATGGGAAACCTTGAACAAATTAGAGACAAGCTGAAATTTGATATATAAGTTTGTATTGGGGTCCTTAAAATACCACCAAACCCCACCGGTAATCCGCCGTGCCTGTCACCCCCAAACAACCCCCGAAAGGGGTGAAAATCGGACTTTTTTTAGTTTTTTGGCAATATCTTCATAACAAAGCTATATACGAAAAATTATGAAGATAGAAAAATTAAAGAGTATAAAATTTCCTATAAAATTACGTTTAGCAGATATATTTTGCTTTACCAGTGGCGGAGTTATGATATTTTTAATAACTGGGTATTTTGTAAAAATACTCCCTAACCATTACTTATTGGATTTTGACATTAAATATACATAACAATGTATATGGGTATTTTGGTAAATACATTTAATACATCCTTACGTCAATAAATTAGAAATAAAAAGCATACCAGTGGAGTAGGTACTATATTTCTAATTTCATACATTATTTTGTATTAGCTAATAGAACTTTAAAATTCTACGTACCTATTAAATGTAACAAAATAATTATTTTAAATATCCATAGAATTTCTGTTAGAAATTGAGAGGAATTATTTTTATATTAATAATATTTAGGACATAATACCGCATAGCCCAGGGTCGATCTGAAGCTTTATATAGGAAACCATGAACAAATTAGAGACAAGCTGAAATTTGGTTATATAAGTTTGTATTGGGGTCCTTAAAATACCACCAAACCCCACCGGTAATCTGCCGTGCCTGTCACCCCTAAACAACCCCCGAAAGGAGTGAAAATCGGACTTTTTTTAGTTTTTTGGCAATATCTTAAAAACAAAGCTATATACGAAAAAATATGAAGACGGAAAAATTAAAGAGCATAAAATTTCCTATAAAGTTACGTTTAGCAGATATATTTTGCTTTACCAGTGGTAGAGTTATCGTATTGTAAATTCCAGTACATTTTAACAAAATACACATTACGCACAAAATAATTACATTACATTAATATGTCTTACGTCTTTTACACCAAAACACATTAAAACTATAATAATACATAAAATATGAGTTTTTTATGTAGTGAGTAGCACAGTTGCTTTTTCTTAAATAAACTAAAATACTTACAGGTTATGTTTAAGTAAATGAATGTAATGTATGTTTTTAATTACTTATTATCCAATATATTTTATCTGCATGTTGAGATATCGTCTTCCGCCTGTAAATCCTCAACTGCCCTATTAAAACAGTTTACGACATGAGCATGCACTTTTGCAACCACCTGATGAACAGTTGCAAAAAATTTGTTTAAGGAACCCTTTGGGGGTCTATATCTTGATCCATCTGGACTGGAGAGATTCTGGAATCACTAGAAATCCATCCCCAGTCCTGGAGTGGTAAGTTATTATTTAACCATGCTTGAACCTAAAAGTTAATCATACATGTAGTCCAGGAAAGTTAGACATAAAAAGACGGAATAAGCGAACTTTTTTAGGCTGAGATTTTTTTATAGAAAAGTGTAGGTTTTGAGGTCAGAAAATATATGTCATACACGCAACCACCAGCAACATACAGCGTTTGGAGATATAGATGTATATGTATGATTTTTCCCGTTTTTTGAGGTCAGAAAATATATGTCACACACGCAACCACCAGCAACATACAGCGTTTGGAGATATAGATGTATATGTATGATTTTTCCCGTTTTTTGACCAAAAACTGACAATATCTCTAAGAAGATGCATGTTTTTGAAGAAAAGTTTCAAGTAAAAGTTGTTCATAATTAATTTTCCTACAAAATTGCTTCTTTGAAAAATTTCGATTTTCCCAATGGTTTTCCCGTAAAAGCGGAAAAACCGCATGTAAAAAAGTGAATTAGAGAAAAAATTGCGGAAAATTCTTAAATTTAAATTTGATGACAATAGGAAATATGTAATATGAAAAAATGACTCATTTATTCATTTATTTTTTTACTTATTTATATATTTTTTTCAAAAATATAAAAAATATAATGACTAATAATACAACAACACTTTCTATATTAATTAGTTTACTCACTTCCTTGGTAAGTGTATCACTGACAGATCGCTAATTTGACAACGTCACTTACAAATGTCTCAAACAATTTAGTAAAGTGTCAAATTGCCCGAGCGTACAAGAAAATATACAGTTTTTCCGCTTTTGCGGTAAAACTATTGGGAAAATCGAAATTTTTCATAGAAGCAATTTTGTAGAAAATTTAATTATGAACAACTTTTACTTGAAACTTTTCTTCAAAAACATGCATCTTCTTAGAGATATTGGCAGTTTTTGGTCAAAAAACGGGAAAAATCATACATATACATCTATATCTCCAAACGCTGTATGTTGCTGGTGGTTGCGTGTGTGACATATATTTTCTGACCTCAAAACCTACACTTTTCTATAAAAAAATCTCAGCCTAAAAAAGTAAATGCTAGAGAATATTTTTACAAAATACCCAGTTATTAAAAATATCATAACTCCGCCACTGGTAAAGCAAAATATATCTGCTAAACGCAATTTTATAGGAAATTTTATGCCCTTTAATTTTTCTATCTTCATATTTTTTCGTATATAGCTTTGTTTTTAAGATATTGCCAAATAACTAGAAAAAGTCCGATTTTCACCCCTTTCGGAGGTTGTTTAGAGGTGACAGGCACGGCGGATTACCGGTGGGGTTTGGTGATATTTTTAGGACCCCAATATAAATTTAATACCAAATATCAGCTTGTCTCTAATTTGTTCATGGTTTGACTGGATCGACCCTGGGCTAATAATATTGATTGACTAATTTGACGAGTGGCGACATCTATGTGGAGTTGGTTGGACTCTTACTGAACCCTCGTAGGATATTTGCAGTAGGTTCTCTTTTTTTGGTTTCGATATTCGCTAAGGCGGCTTTTTTCATTATAGTATTTTTGAATTCTTATGAGGGAAGCTGATAAGAGCTGACAAATTTTACATTCTTTTTTCGACGTGCTAGTGGTAAGGGTCGCACTAAAGATTTACGAATTTTTATTCATCCGTTCAGGGATTAGCTTTTGTGCGAATCTATTTATTATTTTCATTGTGAGAGGAATAGATTATTGGATATTCCTGAGTATTTAATGAAAATATATCTCGTTCGAGGAATAATTTGCCATTTAACGTCGACCACGTGTTGTCACGATTTTCGTGAGTTTTCCATCCAACTGTTATCAGTGATCGACCAAAAACCCTTCTCAAGGTATGTGTCTTTGTTTATCGTTAGATTTCAGTGGTAATTTGTCTTTATATACAGGGTGATTCGTGAGGAGAGGCTCGTACTTTACCAACAGATAGGGAACATTGAGGTGATCTTAAATCTCCATATAATAATGGCTATAGCGGCTTCGTTTCCGAAATACAGGGTGTTTTATATTTTTTGGAAGAATTTTCTTTTCGCCATATATCTGTAATGCGTAAACGGAATTCAATGAAATTTTGTATTTTTGTTACAGTAGTCATTCACCATCAATAGCGTGGGATATTAATAAAATATCAGGGCCGGACCCAGAATAAAATTATTTTTAAATTATTCCTAGAAAATAACACTTTGTATACTGTTTATGAAATTCTTGATATTGAAATATTAATTTACATCTAGAAAGATACAAGATCCCATAAAAAAATATTTTGGCACCATTTCATTGTTTAAGTACAAAAATTAAATTGTTGAGGAATCAATTTTTTTTTTAAATTGAGAGAAAATAGTCACTTCAGATCAGTAACATATATTTTTTTCTTCTCTGTTTGCACTATCTTTTATTCGTATCACATGATGGAACCTAGTAAAATAATAAAAATATATTGTAATGATTGTGTAATTAATAATCTTAAAAAAATAACACATAATAAAAATTAACAATTTAACAGACAAATTTACTAAATACAATTAAATTTTTTGAATCACAGTCTGTTTTCAAAGTGACCACCGCCAAATTCGATACATTTTCTTGATAGATTTGTCATTTGATTTATACTTTTTCTAACAATTTCTAAATTTTTATTAATTTCATTGCAAAAGTGCTCAATTCTTGCAATCAGCTGTTCTCTGGTGTTTATTTTTTCTTTGTATGCCTCAGTTTTAAATAACCCCACAAAAAGTAGCCAAGGGGTGTGAGATCTGGTGATCTCGGGGGCCATGCAATGGGACTGAAGTGACTATTTTCTCTCAATTTTTTCAAAAAAAATTGATTCCTCAACAATTTAATTTTTTTACTTAAACAATGAAATGGTGCCAAAATATTTTTTTATGGGATCTTGTATCTTTCTAGATGTAAATTAATATTTCAATATCAAGAATTTCATAAACAGTATACAGAATGTTATTTTCTAGGAATAATTTAAAAATAATTTTATTCTGGGTCCGGCCCTGATATTTTATTAATATCCCACGCATTTGATGGTGAATGACTACTGTAACAAAAATACAAAATTTCATTGAATTCCGTTTACGCATTACAGATATATGGCGAAAAGAAAATTCTTTCAAAAAATATAAAACACCCTGTATTTCGGAAACGAAGCCGCTATAGCCATTACTATATGGGGATTTAAGATCAACTCAATGTTCCCTATCTGTTGGTAAAGTACGACCCTCTCCTCACGAATCACCCTGTATTTGTTATAGGGTTTTTTTTTTTGGGTGATAATCTTTCATTCACCAACCGTTACTGTTATCTGGGGAGCCTGTTGTTTTGTGGAACGGTACACTTTTCCTGTACGCTGTTGGGGGCAAGAGGCCTACGCTGGTCCTGTACGCTGCTGTGACAAGAGGTCCGTGGCGATTCGTTCAGTCCACTTGGAGGTACTGCGGTTATCTACGGTATCCATCTGATTGTGTGGGGTGATCTAGGCTGTCCTTCTCAAGGTATCCGAACATCCAGGACATTCCTCCACCGTAGCTGTTGGAAGCCAAGGATTCACGCAAGTGTGATAACTTAACTATCTTAATTTATCTTAGGCTATTGCGTCTAACGTTTATAATAATTAAGGATAAAACTAAAAGGTCATTCTTTTTAAATAAAATCAAACTATAATTCCTTAACACTACCAGAAAATTAAAAGTATAATTCTTGGAAAAAATAAAAATAAAATACTTTTCTATAAGGATAAAATTAAAATAAAATTCTGGAAAATAACTGAACGATAATTCTTAAGGACCTTAATAAATACTAATTTTGTTATAATACATATATACAGGAGGTGTCACATATGGTGGTAACCCATCTCAAGGGTTAAAGTTAAGTCATATTTTATTAGTTGTAATAGTGACCTAGTTAGGAGCTTGGTAAAAATTATTAATTGCGTTTGATATTATTTTATTTTATTATACAGGGTGTACTGCGAATAGTCAAGTACCAATACGGTTACGCTTAAGCTTAAGCCCCGCCACTATATTTATTCAAAGCCTATATAAAACCAACCATTTTAGGTGAGCAATTTCAACGTTTTATTTTTTTTTGTTGCGGTTTATACGCTCTTTTCCCCTAACTACGTCACAGGTTTTATATATTTTTTTTATCATACAGGGTGTTCCACTTAAGTCGGATTCTTCCATAGCTCTCTTATTATAAATTTAAGAGAAAAATGTTTCAAATAAAAGTTATGCTGAATTATGCGGTGTATATACAGAAAATATTTTTGAATACACAGGATGTTCCATTTCACCTGGACGCTATACAACTTCGTTATTTTAAATGGAACACCCTGTATATCTGTGTATTTTTGGATTCCTGAATTATTTTAAGTTGATTTTATGTATCATACATTGTGCCCAAAACATACCGTTTCCGAGATATTCAAGTTTTTTTGAGAAATTTCACGATTACAGCGCTCTGAATATTGCTAGATAGCTTCTAAGCCATAAGAGCTAGAAACTTGCGGTTTGCATAGTTCGATTTACCACGAATTACGCTATCATTTCCACTATTAGAAAAATATGGTAAGTAGTATAAAGTGGTAAATATCGGTACCTGCATTTGACAATCTTTCAACAGGAATAACGTCTTTTTTTCAAATGGAATGACCCATATTTTTTTCCACCGTTGGATTCAAAATTAAATTGTCTTTCGATTGATATAAGGTTGTCCATATTTATCTTTAACAGTTTTCGAGAAAGATGCAATTCTTCCTAAAGTTTGAAAAACGAGCTGCCTACAGCATAAAGTAGGCTTTTCAAATTTTGTTTAAAACATCGCATTGACTTAAATACGAAGTTTATAAATAGTGGTAACATCGAATGCAAAAAACGGAATCGCACTAGCACAGTAGTTACAGATGAAAACGAATATCTAGTATTGGGATGCATACAGGAAAACTCTCAACTTAGTGTGCGACAAATTAGTCAAACGACGGATATTAGTACAACATCAGTACATAGGATTTTAAAGAAACACAAATATCATCCTTACCACATCCAATTACACCAGGAGTTACTGGAAGGAGACTTTCAACCGAGGCAGGCATTTTGTCAGTGGGCACTTGAGAGAGGAAGAAATTTTTTTTAAACAGGTCATGTTTTCGGATGAGTCAACTTTCCACAAAAATGGCTTTGTTAACCGCCATAATTGTCATTATTATGACACGGTAAATCCGCACCAATTCCAGACAACCGGTAGCCAATACAGGTGGTCCTTGAACGTGTGGACGGGAATTTTAGGAGGCCACATCATTGGACCATTCTTTTTTAATCGACACTTGACAGGAAGAATTTATTTGGACTTTCTGCGAAACACTTTGGATGATTTGTTGGGCGACATTCCTTTAGCAACCCTTCGAAGGATGTGGTTACAACAGGATTGTGCTCCACCTCATTAAAAGACTGAGGACATTTCGAACACTTAATGTAAAATTACAGTTTAAGTTCACGTACCCTTTTTTATTACGTTTAGAATTTTCTATCATGTTGCGTTTTGTTTTCGTTGTTGATAGTGGTTTAGTTTTGTTTGTTAGATCACTTTTTAAACATGCCAGTAATATTGTTACTGGCATGTTTTATAAATTTTAAATTCACGCGATGTCCATTGTTGGTGACCGGATTTTTACCGGGAAAAACGAAAACAATTCACAATACAATTTGTTTGTCGAGATGAACGTACATAATATTGAAACGATGCTTTAAGCGATATTGGCAAAGCCTACTTTACGCTGTAGGCAGCTCGTTTTTCAAACTTTAGAAAGAATTGCATTTTTCTCGAAAACTGTTAAAGATAAATATGGACAACCTTATATCAATCGAAAGAGAATTTAATTTTGAATCCAACGGTGGAAAAAAATATGGGTCATTCCATTTGAAAAAAAGAAGTTATTCCTGTTGAAAGATTGTCAAATGCAGGTACCGATATTTACCACTTTATACTACTTACCATATTTTTCTAATAGTGGAAATGATAGCGTAATTCGTGGTAAATCGAACTATGCAAACCGCAAGTTTCTAGCTCTTATGGCTTAGAAGCTATCTAGCAATATTCAGAGCGCTGTAATCGTGAAATTTCTCAAAAAAACTTGAATATCTCGGAAACGGTATGTTTTGGGCACAATGTATGATACATAAAATCAACTTAAAAATAAGTCAGGAATCCAAAAATACACAGATATACAGGGTGTTCCATTTAAAATAACGAAGTTGTATAGCGTCCAGGTGAAATGGAACATCCTGTGTATTCAAAAATATTTTCTGTATATACACCGCATAATTCAGCGTAACTTTTATTTGAAACATTTTTCTCTTAAATTTATAATAAGAGAGCTATGGAAGAATCCGACTTAAGTGGAACACCCTGTATATAAATAGGTATTTAGGAAGGTTGTTAATATTTCAATTGGGGTTGTTTACCCTAATCACTCATTTAGACTGAATATATACAGGGTGGTCCGGTATCCATGGCGGAAACTTCAGGGGACAATAGAGTACCAAAAAACAATATGACTTTGCTTATAAACATAACCTTCTAAACGTACCGTTTTTGAGATACAGGGTGTTAAAGTTTTGATTTTTTTAAATATATTTTTAAATATCTCTCTAACGAACAACAATATTAAAAAACTATTTGGTGATGTGAAATATCTCGCAGAGCACTAGTATTTCACCATTAGAAAAGTTTGCGAACATCACCAGTGGCGTCGATCTGGGGCATTGTGACCCTTTCTCCTATCAGAACTTCTACGCCACTGGTCCTAGACACCAATTCTATCTTGTTTTATATTTTCTGATGTTTTTTGCACAAAAAGTCACTCTTGTGATTTTTTCGTAAGATGCACCATTTTCGAGTTAATAGCATGTAAAGATATTAATGTTTAAAAAAAATATATTATTATTAAAAATTTATTAACATTATTACATTTTATTAACAATTTTTGAGCTCTAGTTAGGAAGAAAAACATCACAAAAATAACAACAGATTTAATAGCATCTTACGAAAAACTCACAAGAGTGACTTTTATGAAAAAAAAATCCTAATTTCTTTTGCACAAAAAGTCACTCTTGTGAGTTTTTCGTAAGATGCTATTAAATCTGTTGTTATTTTTGTGATGTTTTTCTTCCTAACTAGAGCTCAAAAATTGTTAATAAAATGTAATAATGTTAATAAATTTTTAATAATAATAATTTTTTTTTAAACATTAATATCTTTACATGCTATTAACTCGAAAATGGTGCATCTTACGAAAAAATCACAAGAGTGACTTTTTGTGCAAAAAACATCAGAAAATATAAAACAAGATAGAATTGGTGTCTAGGACCAGTGGCGTAAAGGTTCTGATAGGAAAAAGGGTCACAATGCCCCAGATCGACGCCACTGGTGATGTTCGCAAACTTTTCTAATGGTGAAATACTAGTGCTCTGCGAGATATTTCACATCACCAAATAGTTTTTTAATATTGTTGTTCGTTAGAGAGATATTTAAAAATATATTTAAAAAAATCAAAACTTTAACACCCTGTATCTCAAAAACGGTACGTTTAGAAGGTTATGTTTATAAGCAAAGTCATATTGTTTTTTGGTACTCTATTGTCCCCTGAAGTTTCCGCCATGGATACCGGACCACCCTGTATATAGTATATAATTAGGATTACTTAGGCAACTACTGCTCTTGCATTGTAAACCGAATATTTGTAATAAACATAGGAAATAAACTAGTTTGTCGTTATTTCTGTACAGCTCTTTTGGTAAGTTTTGGAGTTGTACAAATTGCTGCATTTTTGGGTAACTGTTTTGGTAAATTTACCTGGCGCCCAGGATATATAGATACTTTTTATTTAAATTAAATAAGAGGGACCTCGACCCGTCTCCTCTGTTTTTAGCCGGAGCTTACCCAACTGTCACCATGACAGCTGGTTATGTGTAACTCAGATTTATGGTTTCTTTTGGAGCTAAATTTGAAGTTACAGTGTTCTCAATTTGAGATTTGTAATAGTTGTATTTTTGTTTTTTTATTAACGTATTTAATTGATTTCTATATAATTTATATTCTTTTTCTAGTTCACGAGTGTAATTTCTTAGCAATTTTTTTTTTAATTTGTCCCTATGTTTAATAGATATGATTAGGCCCGTTGTTATCCATTCCTTTATTTTTTTCTTTTGTCTACTTTTTATAAACTTTCTTGATTTATATTTATTTAAAATTTGCTGAAAGATTGTCATAAAAGTATTAGTAGCCTGTTCAGGATCATTGGAGTTTAACACCTCAGACCAGTCTTGAGAAGAAATCTTGTCTTTAAAAGAAGCATAGTCTATAAATTCATATGAGTTATCAAGATGATTGTGAGAATTATTTACATTTTTTTCTGAGTTAATGTTTAACATTATTGGGTAATGGTCTGTTATATCTGTACCTAATAAACTAGAGAGCATAACTATAGCGCCACCCCATATTTGGCAGTGTTTGTCCACTTAACATTACCAAGGTTACCAAGGACTTAGGAGGTAAGAAAGAAGGTAATTAAACAAGTCTTAGTTATGTTTTAAGTTTTTTTTATAAAATTAACGCATAAATTAAGAAAACATCCTGAATTTATTGGTGCATAACTATAGCGCCTATTGGATAAAACTCAACAAAACCACTAACAAACAAAAATCAATAATGTGTAACGTCTCCATTTTTACGAATGACTTCAAATAGTCTATTATTCATACTGTTCACCAGGTTATTTAAGACTTCAGGCTCCAAATTGACCCAAATCTCTTCTATGGCAGTCTTGAGTTCACGAAGAGTATCGTACTTCTTATTATTGGCATACAGCCGTCAAACAATAATTCCCCAGAGGTTTTCAATTGGATTTAAATCCGGCGAGCATGCTGGCCACTCCAATAAATCAATTTCATTCTCAAGGAACCACTCCATGGACTCTCTGCTAACGTGAATTCGAGCATTGTCTTGCTGGAACTTGAAATCAACATTGTTGTTTTCATTTAAAAGGGGAGCAAATGATCTTGAAGCACATCAGTATATTCTCTGCTATTCATACGTGTTGATGGATAAGCTAGGGTCAAAACATTTGCTCTTGTAAAGGCACCCCACACCATTAATGTTCCTCCTCCAAAATTGCGCTTTGTTAGAATTTCAGGTTCTTTTCTCAGATCGCGCCAGTAGCAATTAAATCCTAGAAAGTTTAAATTATTTGGAAAAAAATCATTTTAGGTGATCTTTTCTGATGAAAAGAAATTTAAACTTGATGGTCCAGGCTTCATTTAAATAGAATGGAAACACAACCCGAAGAAATCTTTAGTTTATTATGTACTATCAAACAGCAGAATACGGAGATTAAAAATGATATACATCAGCTTAAAAAAGATAACGAGGAAGTCAAACTATTAAAAAGTAAAATAAAAACCCTCGAGGAAGATAATTTAAATTTAAAAAAGGAATTATCCACTGTGCAAAAAATTCTAAAAAGGAATAATATTATTTTATTTGGCATAGAAGAAGGTAATTTTGATCTACCGGAAAAAGTAATTAACATATAAAACAATAAGCTCAGAATTAATATTACAATAAATGACCTAAGTAATGCTTATCGTATTGGTGATAAAAAAGAAAATAGTTGTCGTCCAGTCCTACTCGAACTCTTGTCGCAATTCAAAAGAAACGAAATCCTAAAAAATATTTATAAACTTAAAGGCAGTGGCATTTCTATATCGAAAGATTTAGTCCCATCGGAATGAGAGGAGCACAAACGTGTTTATGATACTTATAAAATAGCTAAAAATAAAGGTTATAAGGCTAAAATACAAAAAAATTGCTTAATTATAAATAGTAAATCCTTCTCTTTAATATAACCTTTATTTAGCAAAAACAAACTGCTATACATAAAATATTTAACATTAACAAGTAATTTAATACTCTCATGTGTAACTCTAATATGACACAAATGTTCAAAATTAATACATATATATCAACACACACACACACACACCTATATTATATACTAACTAACTAACTGAAATACTAACAATAATTATAAGGAAGGTAATTTAGTTTACATTGGTAAGGTTTTTATATACTTAGTACATACATTTGTGAAATGCTGAACAGATCCATTCAAATTTTTTATTTCATTTGGCAAACTATTATATTCTTTAAAGCCTTTACAGAAGAGTGACTTGCTAGCTACCAATGAATGATGTCTTTCCACATGCAGATCATTTGTCCTGCGAGTATTATAACTGTGTACATCTCGAACATATATAACTCTGTCATATAAGTAACTTGGTAACATACCGTTTTTTATTTTATAAATAAACTGCAGTGTTTTTAATCACCGACATATGCCAAAAAGATATTTTTGAGGAGCTGTCTGCTGATATTGGAACTGAAAGTGATTCTGAGACGGCATCAACGAGTGCTTTAACTGAACAGAAGATACCCAATTTAAAGAAATCTGCTGATAATAAGAAGAATCAAGTTGTCAGACCAAAAGAACAGAAGATAGCTACGGACACCCGTCATCTAAGACAAATCAAAACAAGAACCTGCGAAATAAATAAGTGATATTATAATCAATAAGTGATATTCTCTGTACACTCTATTTTTTATTTATTTATTTATTTTTTTTTTCTCCCCTGCAATTAATACTATTTTCTATTTATATAGGTATGTAATTTCTATTTTATTTACATCTGTATCAACTACTATTTATTCAAGAATATTATTTGTAAATTGTTATGGGGATCTAAAACGTATATGTATATATACTTCATTCATTATATAGATCATAGACTACTCAATAAATTTTGCTATGCCTCTTAGAATTGCTCACTTAAACATTAGGTCTATACCGGCTAATTTTGTAGATTTTAAAAATGAGTTTTCAGACAGCACTTTCGATATAATTGCAGTATCCGAAACCTGGTTCACTAACGATTTAAATATAAATGATTACAAGCTAACAGGATATAATCTTTTCCATAAAAATAGAACTGGAAGAGGGGGTGGCATAGCCTTATATGTAAGAAATTGTTTTAAATGTACGTTATTAGATATTTATGCGGGTGAAATAGAGCAGTTATGGTTGTCTTTTACTATAGGCACTCTTAAATATGCTCTTGGTGTAATATATAAGCCGCCCTGTTATAACACGAATAATTTTCTAATCGAGTTTGAAGATATATTAAATGTAATATCACCTGAATGTGATCATGTTAATCTTACAGGAGATTTTAATATCGATGTTTTGCAGGTAGATAGACTTGAGGTTAATCGGTTTTATAATATATTAGAGAGTTATGATTTAGTACAAATTATAAATAAACCTACGCGTTATAATCAAAAAGGTTGCACTCTCATTGACTTGATAATCTGTTCGGCTGGTCTAAATATTGTTGATTCTTCTGTCTCGGATGCTCCTTTTATTGCTGATCACTGCTTAATTTCGTGTAGTATTGAAAGCGCAGTCTCAACAAATGTACCTATTTTTCGTACTTTTCGAGATATCAAACATATTGATGACGCAAATTTTCTTACAGATCTAAATAGAACTCCATATGAGAAGAATAATATTAATGATAAAGTTAATTTGTTCTCCTCTTTAATCATAAATCTTTTTGATATTCATGCTCCTTTAAGGACAGTACGGATCACGAAGAAAAAATCTCCGTGGCTCACGGACAACATCAAATTGATGATTAAACTAAGAAATAGAGCACTTCTTCGTCATAAAAAATCAAGAAACCCCGTTCATTGGGATTATTATAAAACATTAAGAAATTTTGTTAAAACTGCCATTAATAATGAAAAAAAAGCTTACATAAATTTTTCTTTAAATAATAACAATAAAGGAAATACTTGGAAATGCTTCAGAGACATGAATATCTATAATAAGTCTTCTGCACATGACTTATCCTCCAACTTAGGAGATGTTAATGATATTAATAAATATTTTATATCCTCTAGCAAAACCGATAATCAGGCTGACGATGAAACATTAGCTTTCTTTTCTAATAATATCAAACCTAATACTCCTCAATTTAAATTTCTCCCGTTTCTGAGGAGCTAGTACACAAAACTCTACTTTCGGTAACGTCGAATTCATCAGGCTCTGATTATATTTCTATAGCAATGCTTTTATGTTGTTGTCCAACCATTTTGCCATATTTATCTCACATAATTAACTTCTGTATTCTATCCGATGTATTTCCTTCTAGTTGGAAGTTGGCTCATGTGTTACCTTTGCCCAAAATAAATAATCCCAAAGAACTCAAAGATCTCCGGCCTATAAGTATCTTACCTGTTCTTTCGAAAGTATTGGAAAAAATATTAAATTCTCAAATTAAAATTCATCTTCAAATCCACGATTTATTACCCCAAAACCAGTCTGGGTTTAGAGCTAATTATAGTTGCACCACAGCCTTACTTAAGGTCATGGATGATATTCTGTTGGAAAGTGATAAAGATCATTTAACTATTCTTGTCTTGCTTGATTATTCAAAAGCTTTCGACAGAATCAGTCATGATCTTCTCCTGGCGGTGCTTCATTACTTGGGGTTTGCTGGGAACGCAGTTCAATTAATGAAAAATTATCTAATAAATAGACAACAAACTGTTAAAATTGGTAACAATCTGTCTGATTCCCTTGATGTTGTTTCGGGGGTCCCTCAAGGGTCTATTTTGGGTCCTGTACTATTCACAATATATGCATCATATTTCAAAACTATTTTACAGTATTGTTCTAGTCATTTTTACGCAGATGACACTCAAATTTACTATTCTTTTGAGAAAGGAAACTGTCTTGATGCCTCTTTGAAAGTTAATCAAGATCTGCAGGCTTTGATCTCTCTTTCAGAGAAATTCTGTTTGTCTGTTAACCTATCTAAGTCTAAGGTAATGTTGTTTGGGCGTAAGGTATCGTGTAGAGCAAGCGTTGACGGAATAAAAGTTCGTATAGGGAACCAAGAATTACAGGTAAGTGACGTCTCTAAAAATTTAGGCTTATATATCGACTCGTCGTTAAAATTTTCTGACCACGTCACTTACATTGTCAAAAATGCTTTTTGTAAACTAAAATTAATATATAATAGCAGGAATATGTTAAGTATGAAAAACAGGACTATGTTATGCCAATCGCTTGTCTTATCACACTTGAACTATGCAGATGTAGTATTTGGACCTTTTTTAAATGCTTACGAAAATACACGTCTTCAACGTATTCAAAATACCTGTATACGTCTTATTTTTGGACTCAGAAAATTTGACCACATTTCTTCCAAATTTAAGGAATTAAACTGGCTAAACATGCAGCAAACAAGGGACTTACATATTTGTTGTCTAATTCACAAAATTATTTTAGAGTCGAATTGCCAACTTACTTGCTAAATAAAATCAAGTTTAGAGCAGACATACACCATGTCAATATAAGGCATAAATACTTATTGACTACACCTACTCACAAAACTTCCCTCTTCCAACGTTCATTTTCTTATTATGCGTCTAAATATTATAATAAAATTCCTCCTGAATTAAAAGAGTTAACTTTAAATAATTTTAAAAAGAAATTGAAAGTTATGCTGTTTGATAATCAAATAAAATTCTGCTGATTTAGCAGATTTGGATCGATAGATTTATATATTTTTTCTCTCTCTATATATTCCTTGTTATTTAATGTGCCATCTCCCATTTATCTTCTTTGTAAAAATTTAATGCATGTTTTCTTTTTGCGGCTGCGGTATTTATATGTGCTTATTTTAGCATCTACATTTATATGAGTACCTACACGTATTTAGGACTATTATAGTTTCACATTTGCACTCGCTGGCTATCAGCTTAATATTAGGTTACGTTATTAGTATTATTATTATTTTTTGTTATATTTAGTAACGTAAGTTATTATTATTATTATTATTATTATTTTTTGTTTATGTTATTGTGCGTACCTCAGTGCGTACCTATTGTATAATATTGTTATTGTTACTGTTATTATTATTTTTTTTTTCGGGTTGAGTGTAAGAAGGGACTTGCTCCAAACTCTGCCCTTTGGCATATTCTTCTCTACATATACCGGGTGCCACAGCATAGTGGCTCACCCCTATATTTCCTTTATTTTTTAACTTATTCATTTGAAATTTGGGGGCATAAACTACCGTTTAAAATATATTTCTGCGCATTACAAACACTATGGTACCACTTCCGGTTTATCCGGAAATTACCTCAACTTTCGATTTTACAGCGCAAGATACCTGGGTATAGAATTAGACCACAAATGCAATCTGAAAAAACATGTAAAGTCTCTGAAAAAAAGAATGATAACTCGCGCCAAATATTTCCGATCTCTAACATATAAAAAAGAGGGAATCTCTTTGCATTCTGCTGCTGAAATATACAAAACAATTTGCCGACCTATGTTAGAATTTGGACACACCCTGTACTTAAATTGTCGCAAGAATGTTATAAAGTGCATTAAATGTGCCGAAACCACAGTGCTGAGAACGATCACGAAAATGAGACATCCAAGTAATCCTCTTCACAAACCTTCAAATGCATACCTCTACAACAAGATCAAAATCAAACCGATTGAGGAGAGATTAAATATGCTGTCCACTAGATTTGCCCAGCGTCCCCAGAACTTTGAAATCCTGAATCCTCTCATGAGAACTCGTACACTCCAGAGAGAACTTTGTATGAAATTCTACTTTCGTTACAAGAACAAGAAACTAATAGTGATGAAATTTAAGCTTTTTGTTTTTTTTTTTTTTCTTTTTTTGTAAAAATATAAATTCTCATTTACCCTTAGACTTAATAGTTTAAAAATTTTATATCTAAAATAAAATAAAATTACAGGCTGAAGGACTTCGGTCGATGGACTTTTGGTTATATTATAAATATGTAAAATATGTCAAGTTATATTAGATAGTGTATGTTGTAGCTATATTAATTTGTAAATGTATATATGACCAATAAATATCTTTTATTATTATTATTATTATGAATTTCTTACTTCTTCTTAATGAACAGACATGATAAAAAAAAAAAAAGATCTCTGTATTTAGTCCGTTTCTCCTCCTCCTTCAAGGCGATGTTTGTCTTAGCAGGTGCTGAGAACTCGATGACATACATCACCTTGGTCTGATGGTCGAGGAGGACTATGTCAAGCTTATTGGCGTGAATTCGCCTGACGGTCGGGAACGAGTAGTTCCAGTAAATCCGGCATATCTCGTTCTCGACAACGGACTCGATATCTCCGGGGACGTAAGGCAGCACTGGTGTTTGGTCTATCTGGTACGAGTGCCGTAGATGGTAGTATAGCACTCGTAAAGCCGCGTTATGTCGGTGGATGTAGACCAAGGTCGCATAACTCGGGCATGCAGATAATAAATGCATGAGCGACTCCGGCGCCTGACGGCAGGTCCTGCAGTTGATATCAGGTACCTCTACACCCATCACGCGACTGCGATAGACCAATGTGTTAATAACACCATCTTGGCAGGCCACAATGTATCCCTCGGTCTCCGACTTCAGCCCCGCTGACCTTAAAAATGCGAAGGTCAGCTCTGTCGATAAACCCAGTGCTTCTATGTTGTTATAGAAAACACCGTGCAGGGGTTTATCGACGTGCTGCCTGAACAGATTTCTCTGTTCGGCAGCTTTGATGTGGGCTGTCAGACGATTAGGCGGAAGCTCAGTGACTGAGTCACCTCGCCGGCCTTCTCGCCTGTAGTCGAACACGAGACCGAGTTCATCTGCGGCCCTCTGTGTTGCCCTAAACAATAAAGCGCCAACTCCCACAGTTTCATGATCTCTCACTAACTGTAGGAGTGGGTCCGAGCTCCTGTTGACATTACATGCCATACTCAGTGCCACTCTGCCATGCATGCACTCCAGACTCAAGAGTCCTCGGCCCCCCCGTTCACGTGGGAGGTACACACGAGGAACGGACGATCTAGGATGAATACTCCTATGAATATTCATCATCTTGCGGATATTCCTGTCCAATTGACGCAGCTCATCTACTCCCCATTTGACTACGCCAATGGAGTAGAGCAGAATCGGAATGGCAAGCATATTAGTGGCAGACACCTTGTTCTTCCCCGAAAGTTCTGATGACCAGATCTTTCGGAGTCGGTGTCTGTACTTGCCACGGAGAGAATCCTTTATTTGGTTCACATCCTGGATGTGGCGTTGTTCCACACCCAGGTATGTGTAGGTCTCTCCGGCATCCAAATGACGTAGGATGCTTCCGTCTGCGAGCTGCGCATCTTCGTGGAATTCCCCGCATCGTCCTCTCTTGAGGTGGACGACTGCGCATTTGTCCAACCCAAACTCCATTTCAATTGCCCGCATGTATTCCTCGACCACCCTGAGAGCATTTTGAAGTTCTCCCTCTCCGGAGGTATTGAGTTTAAGTTCATCCATATAAAATAGATGGGTGACCTTATGCCTCCGGTTGCTGGGTGGCCCACAGTGATACCTGCGGGTTTGGCGGAGTCCAACAGATAGCGGCAGCAGTGAGATGCAGAAGAGGAGCGGACTCAAAGAGTCACCCTGAAACACTCCTCTCTTAAATGTCACCAACTCTGTCGAAACTCGCTCGGCACCGGATGTTATGGTGAAGCGAGTTCTCCAAAGCGGCAACAGTTGTTCGATGCATCTCACTAGTGGTGCTGGTACCACAAGACATCCGAGCAAGTGTAACAAAAGCTCGTGGGATGTTGTATCAAATGCCTTGCGATAATCAATCCAGGACATTGACAGATTCCGCTTGTACTGCACAGAATCCTGTGTAATACAGCGGTCTATCAGCAGGTTTTCCTTGCAACCTGCCAGGCCCTTCTTGGCACCACGCTGTTCGTTTATCTGTTGGTAGACCGGATTAACAGACCTCAACATCCTAGTATACAAGATACGAGTAAATAACTTGTAGCAGGAGTTGAGGCAGCGAGCGGAGGACTGACTTGACACACTTCGTATCGATACGAAAAGTTAAGCGACAGTTGCGGCGGTCTGGGTCAGTACGTGGATGGGTGACTATCCACGGAAAGGCGCAGTCTCATTCCTCTACTTCTAACGGCTTGTATATCAGCTATATTGCAGATGCAATACAACTGTAGGCGAGAGGTGTATTGAGGATATACCATCCTTCGGAGGGGATGTAAAGCAGTCGGTCCCTTGTCTATTAAATGTTAGGCAAGTAAAAAATCCCTACTCTTAGTAAGATAAGAGGTTCGGCAAAATAATTTCCAAGTTGAGGGTTGCTCGTCTCCTGGCGTCGGTGATTGGCCCTGGTAACAGAAATAGACCAACGTTAAATAAGTGATTAAAAAAAATATATACAGGGTGTTCCAAAATTATGCGGCCAAACTCTTACAGCATGTAGAGGGGCTCAAAACAAAACGAAAATGTTCTATACATATTTGGTCAATAAAAGGTTATGACCTTCCAAAGATGAAGAGAATCAATTTTTTTTATGCTATAATTCAGTATCCGAAAAAGGTAGGTACATCAAAATTTGGACGTTACCTTTTATTTAGGTCATCGACCATATCCTAAATTCATTTTTGAAAAAACTGTTCAGGAGCGGCGCATATGGAGTTTAGGTTAGGTATATTAATAAATATTTTTGAATCCGTTCGCATTATTAATAGTTTTACTTTATAAATTTGATTTATCAATCATTATTACAGAAAAATGGTATACCTTTCACATTTTGATAGGATGCGCCGTTTTCGAGAAAATCCACTTTTAAATTTTGATTCCACTTCAGGCTTCAAGTAGTGTATTAGAATAGTATTATAATAATAATTATAGTAGGTTTCAATAAACCAAATTTTTATCATTTTGCGTAATAATGATTAAAAAATAAAATTTTAAAGTTAAACTTTAATAATGCCAACAGATTCAAAAATATTTATTATTATACCTAACCTAGGCCCCAAACGCGCCCCTGAGCAGTTCTTTCAAAAATGAATGTTGGACACGGTTGAGCATCTAAATTTTGATGTGCCTATCTTTTTGGATTCTGAGTTACAGCCTCGGTTAGAGCATAAAAAAATTGATTCTCTTCGTCTTTGGAAGGTTATAGCTCCTTTAATATGCAGTATTGACCAAATGTTTATAGATGCTTTTCGTTTTGTTTTGAGCCCCTCTATACGCTCTAAGAGTTTGGCCGCATAATTTTCGAACAACCTGTATATGTTTTACAGTCATTTTAACGCTAGTTTTTAATTGACATTTCATCTACTTAAATATAATCATGAAAATCTTTCCCAAAATTTTATTAAAAGCCACTATTTGTGATGTTATCAAAAAAGGGGGTTTTTATAAACACTTTTAACATATGAATTTTTGTAGAGAAATTAATAATGAAGAAAATAGTATTTTTTAAATCTAACCAGTGATATATACCTAAATATACCAAGAAAAGTTTAAAAAAAAAAAAATGTAAAAAAAAATTTTAAATCCAAAACACGTTTAATAAAAATTGCTCTTTCCTTCAAGTTTTTTATTTTCGATAATATTCGGTAATAGGCCAGTCAATATCGACACAAGAAAAGGCAAACATCGCAAACGCGCATGTATCCACGGTTATTTTATATGTTATTAGGACCCCTGAGAGTAGTTTATATCCAAGTTTGCAACCCTGAAAACCCTGTGCTACTACCGTGGTGCTCGAAAAACTGCGAAATTCTGACACTTGTTGCATTTTTTTTGAAAATAATAATTTAAGGAAGCGTTTTTCGGGTATCTTCATTATAATTTTGTAAAGCAAACTAAATTTTCTACAATTTAAGCCCAACCAGAGCTCTCTAGGTCCATTGGTTGGTTACAGCCAGTGAAAGATGGACAATTTTTTCTAAAAAGTGAAAATTTATCGGTAGGGTCATTTTCTATGACACGTACCGGCTAAACTAATACTCCTAGAGAAAAGTCATGAAAATGAATTTGTAGAGAATTGAATTAGCCTCAATTTGATCCCAAAATGGTGCCTCTAGGCCTCATAGTTTCCTCAATAACGAAACAACAGTATAACATCGGATTTTGGGAAAACATTGTACTGAATAATGTTGGTATATATCTTTAAAAAAACGTGCAAGAATTTGAATTTAACATTTTAGATGTAACATATGGCTTCAAATAAACATACACTAAACAAATACTAAACAAATACCGAAAATTCATTAAACAAACAAAATTACATACCGTTTTTCTTGTTTTATTTAAAATGAAATATGTTGAATATATATATGATTCAGTCAGAGCCATTGTGGCGGGATACGTCAGCTACATTGTCAACCGCTTTGGCAAAAACGTATCTGTGGTTTTTGATGGATACCCACAAGCCACAAGATGCAGCTATGAGGAGCACTAAATCAGCTGAACGCCTGCGACGCTCTGCTTCTCTCTCCTGCAGTGACATTTTTTTTGATGAATCAACACCCATCAAAGTGTCCCAATCAAAGTGTCCCAAGCAAAACTGCTCTCAAATGAATCTAACAAACGCCGACTGATCACCATGAATTTGAGAGGCAGGGTATCGAGGTACATCAATATCAAGAAGACGCCGATGCTGATATAGTGAGGACTGCCCTCTCCAAGAGCCCATCGTTCGACCAAGTTTTCATCATTGGAGAGGACGTCGACCTACTGATCCTTCTCAACGGCTTAAGCTCTCTACATGCGAACGTGTACTTCCAAAAAGGCGGCAGAGATGGGTCAGAGTGCGCCCAATATCCAGCATATTCCTTCACATGTGGAGAAATGCAGGTACCACAGACGGTTTTGTTCCTGCATGCCATCAGTGGGTGTGACACCACCTCTGCCCTTTTCTGGCGAGGCAAGATGAAGTGGTGCAACGTCTTCAAAAGAAAACCCACTGGATATACCTCGCCAGCATTTTCCTTGATCCAAACTCCAACCAGGAAGTAGGAAATGCTGGCGAGAAAATCTTGATGAACCTCTACGGAGAAGATTAGGGAACGCTGAACACCCTGCGATACTCAGCATTTGTAAAAACGGCCGCCTCCCCGCCACCACAAAAGCTGCAAAATATCATTCTTGGAGGACCTATCACCAGGTGCAAAAGTGGTTGGGGGTCAATAAAAACCCGTGTGACTGGGGATGGGCTACCAGCGAACAAGGTCTCATGCTAGTCACAATGTGCGCAGAGCCCGCTCCTCAAACCCTGCTTAAAATGATGGCTTGCAAATGCAAGAAAGGGTGCTTAGGGCCGTGCACTTGCAAAAAGGCAGGGCTTAAGTGCTCTATCCTATGTTCCTTTTGCCAAGGTCGAAGTTGCAGCAACGTCACCCCTATCGTCCTGGACGGGGAGGACGATGATGTGGATGACCCAACAACATATGACGACTAGTCTCCACCTCCGGAAACCCTCATCTCTCCTTCCCCTCCCACTCCCACTAATCCAGACTGGATGAGACCCCGACCTTCCAAAAGGGCGAAGTTTTAAACTACTGAGGTGTTTGTGCTTGACTGTGTAAATAGTATTTTATAGTTTACATTTATGTTTACGTTGTTTATTTTATGTTTACATTAAGTTAAATTCAAGTTCTTGCAAGTTTTTTAAAGAAATACATTAATCAGTACAATGTTTTCATCATTTTCCCAAAATCCAATGTTTTACTATTTTTTAGTTTCTGAGGAAACTATGAGGCCTAGAGGCACCATTTTGGGATTGAATTGAAGCTAATTCAATTTTCTACAAATTCCTGTCATGACTTTTCTCTAGGAGCATTAGTTTAGCCGGCACGTGTCTTAGAAAATGACCCTACCGATAAATTTTCACTTTTTTGAAAAAATTGCCCATCTTTCACTGGCTGTATCTCCGCAACCAATGGACCTAGAGAGCTCTGGTTGGGCTTAAATTGGAGCAAATTTGCTGCTTTACAAAGTATAGTATGAAGATACCCGAAAAATGCTTCCTTAAGTTATTATTTTCAAAACAAATGCAACAAGTGCCAGAATTTCGCAGTTTTTCGAGCACCACGGGAGTAGCACAGGGTTTTCAGGGTTGCAAACTTGGGTATAAACTACTCTCAGGGGTCCTAATAACATATAAAACAATCGTAGATACATGCGCGTTTGCGATGTATGATGTTTTTATTGACTGGCCTATAATATGACTCCACCATTATAATTCACTCCCTTTTATAATTAAAGTAGAATTGCATGAGAATTTTATTTGCATGCTCATCAGGCAGATACAGATACTTATGACACAGACCATGATGAGACTGCCGATACACCCGAACTTCAAATACAAGATTACAACAACGAATCTTTGATGCCCGAAATATATGATACTGATGAATATAATGCATCCGCTGAAAGTAATGAGAGCAGTCGTAGAAGTTCAGTAGATGTTCCACAATACCAATTGAATCTTCAAAATGTAAAGAGAAATCAAGATAATGAGTTTGATATTACCAATAGCAATTCAGAGGTTGGTATGCTTGGGTTTGAACAGTTATCGATTCATGATTTTACGTAAATTAAGGCTTCTGTGTGTTGTCTAAACGTTGTATGTTGTATTTTGCTTCATAATTGTGTATTTTGTTCATGAAATTATAATTAATTGATCATATTAAGACTCGTTACTACATTGTATTTTGTGTAAAATTGGGTAATACTAAATCCATGCAACAGAATTAACCCTGTTTTATATTAACACATATATTTTTAACTCAATACTTATTGTAATCTGACAATAGCTCTTTATTATTCTAAATATTATTGGTAATCATTTATCTCCAAGCCCGGCTCTCATGATGATTTGAGAACTCTACTTATTTATTGGGGTTTAGGATTTACTTAAAGAGGTTCTTTGTTATTTCTATAGACCTTGAAATAAGTTGAGACTATTTGTTAATTGTTAATTATTAGTGATTTGTAAGTAAAGTTCGGATATCCGCGAGTCATGATGTCAAAACCAGGGTCGGTGCGAGGGAAGATTTGTTATTAATTTTTGAACGAAATATTGTTTAAGGTATTAATATAAACTAATATCATTCTACTGCTTACCTTGTTTAAAAATGGCTACTGGAGGTAGTCAAGAATGTATTGGTACTAGTGGTTCACATCAATTAAATTTTTTCCTGTTGCATTGCACACTTACAGTTATTGCTAGATATTATTCCTTACAAGCGAAGCGTATTATTAAAAATTGTTCTATATGTTTTGCTGTTAAAAGCCTTCGCCTGTTGAAAAATCCATTTATATGTTGAAAAGGAACGTTCTACATCGATATATGTTATTGGTGCATATTTGTGATGTGTAATGGGTCTACTATTTGATGAATCGTGACAAAACCAGAATTTTTGTGTAAAACGTTTTCAAGTTTTTTGCTTACGTGTTCAGCGATGTCTCCAGATAACTCTTTCATTTTTGATCGACGTTCAAGTTGTTCTATAACAAGAAGGGCTCGTGAAAAGCTTGCGTGTATAAATTCTAAATCCTTTTGGACTCTGGAATTGATAATAACTCTTTTTATACCATCAAAATTTCTATAGTAATACATTTGAGCTTTCAGCCAAGTACCCCATCTTGTCAGTATAGGTTATGGAGGTAATGGGGCGCATGAAAAATTCGTTGACATTCTCTTCCAGACTATATATAATAACATTTTCAATTTTGCGGCCCGAAGCATCGGTGGTTTCATTTGTACACACCCAAATGTATTTACCTGCTAACTCAAAGGCAACGTTTTAAATAACTTTATCTCAGGGTGGACTTATCAGGCACTTTCACATTTCTATATTCACCATCGACTCATTTTTTAATAAATTGTTTGAATATTGGATTGTCTAATTTATTCTATCGTATATTGCATACCGCCATCATTTGCTATCATTTGCTATAAGTTTAGTCTAAATTAAACTTCTTTTGTTGCTCACGAATACTTTCGACTCTCCACTGTCACCAACAATACTGTTTTTTTTTGTGCCTCCAATGAAATATGTCTTAAAACATTTTATTTGAGTTTCCACGAAAGTGTTTATTCGCAGCATTTTCAAAAGAGTTCGTTACTGGAAAACTGCAATTCTGGCACATTTCTTATCCACGATTCTACCGTACAACATTGAGGCCGCGAGAACAATGCAAATACCTTATACAACAACAATAACAATAGTGCTGAATACTATTTGAATTTATTAATGTTAAAATATAAAAAAATAATAATAATAATAATAAATGGACTTTATTAGGCGAAAGTTTAGTTACAAACTATTCTTACACTTTAACCTAAATAATAAATAGAAACAGAAAAAAAAAATTTTATCATAAGAAAATCTTAATGAGGAGGGGAAGGAAAGTTCAAAAAGATAGAAAATTAAGATATAAATGTCTACAATTATTAACTAATGATGATAAATGTCATCACTTTGTTTAACTAGTAGATCTTTTTTAAAGTTCATTTTAAAAGAGTTTGTAGATAGCAGTTTTAGGTGATCATCTATATTATTGTATATATACGGTGCTTGATAGGAAAATGATTGCTGAAATTTATTTATTCTATGCTGGGGAATATGTAATGCATATGGATTACGGATGTTGGCATTATGTAAGTTACAGCGATATTTTAGTTTCTTGGACAAATAAGGGGGAGATTTATTTGTAACAACTTTGTGGAATAAACTAGCTGAATGCAGTAAACGACGATTTTTCATATTTAACCATTTCATATTAGTAATTTCTCTAGAGACATGATCATATTTTCGTAAATTTAGAATGAAACGACAACAGCTATTTTGCATCCTTTGTACTCTGTAAGTATCAAAGGAATCAATACAAGGTCCATATACTACATCACAATAGTTAAAGTGCGAGAGCACAAGTTGTTCACATAATGTTTTCTTTAATTCCTGATTAAGAATGAATCTACTTGAGTACAATAATTTAAGTGAGCAGTACGCTTTTTGTAAGCACTTACTAATATGCTCCCAAAATTTTAGATTAGAGTCAATAAATAAGCCAAGATTTTTAACAGAAGGAATTATAGGAAGCGTAAGATCTCCTAATTTAATGTTAAGAACATTTCCAACTCTAGATTTAAAACATTGATTACCAAAAACTAATAACGATGATCCTTAAGTTATTGTAATAGTCATTTTTATGCTGATGATAGTCAAGTTTATTATAGTTTTGATCCAGATGATGCTGATATTGCTAGTACTCTTATTAGCAATGATTTAAATAAACTTATCAATTATTCAAAACAACACAATTTACATATTAATCCAATATGTAAATTGTGTTGTTTTGAATAATTGATAAGTTTATTTAAATCATTGCTAATAAGAGTACTAGCAATATCAGCATCATCTGGATCAAAACTATAATAAACTTGACTATCATCAGCATAAAAATGACTATTACAATAACTTAAGGATTTATAAAAGTCCGCAGTGTATAGTATGAAGAGTAGCGGTCCCAATATTGATCCCTGAGGCTCGCCACTGGTGACATTAATTGAATCAGATTGATTACCATCCAGGGCAACAAACTGGCTGCGACCAGTCAGAAAAGATTGAAAAAAAGACCTGACAGTTCCACCGAAACCATAAAATTTTAATTACATATTGTCTAAAAGTTATTTGTGGCATCGTTCAATTTTCTTTCTTTTCTTATTTGGGATTTATTGCCACCTTTTTGAACATTTCCCAGACAAAAGAAATTTCATCAATATAGAATAATATAGACATACCGGGTGGCCACGAGACTAGGGTCATGGTTATATCTCTTTCCTCTTTCAATTATGAACCGATTTAGACGAAATTTGGTACAAGGATATTAGACCTAATTTCGGATGGACATGCAGATAAAGTCAAATTGGCCGACTTCCGGTTTTACCGGAAGCGCGTGTACCTTCGCTTTTTTAAATGCATCACCCAGTATATTTTATGTTTTTCGGAATCTACAACTCAAATTACATAGAATAGCGTTGCCAAATTTACATTTTTCTCAAGGAATTTTTCTTTTTTTCAAATTTATTTTTTACCGTAGGTATTACAAATAATAAATATTTTTCAGTTTTAGACAAAGATGAAGTGGTGCAGTTAGATTGGTAATTAAATTTGCTATTTAATGGCATTATGGCCCTTAGTAAGTGCCATTTAAAAAAATGATTTTTTCTTAAAAAAACACGTTTGGCAAATTTTATTCTTTCATGAGGCATTTGTTATTGATTTAATTGATGAAATCACTATTAATATGAGTTACTAGAATCAACTGGAAAGGATTTTTTCCCAATCACGGCCTTCTATGGTAAAAAATAAATTTTAAAAAAAGAAAAATTCCTTGAGAAAAATGTAAATTTGGCAACGCTATTCTATGTAATTTGAGTTGTAGATTCCGAAAAACATTAAATATACTGGGTGATACATTTAAAAAATCGAAGGTACACGCGCTTCCGGTGAAACCGGAAGTCAGCCATTTTGACTATATCTGCATGTCCATCCGAAATTAGGTCTAATATCCTTGTACCAAATTTCGTCTAAATCGGATCATTATTGAAAGAGATATAAGCATTAAGCATGACCCTAGTCTCGTGGCCACCCGGTATACACATAAACAAACTTGAAAAATATAAATAGTTATAAAATACAATCAGTATAAAAGTAAACCTAAACTACTAGTGACAAATAATAGGGACAATACAGGGTGGTCCGAATTTAAATCGGGAAACTTCGCCAGCAGATACTACGCCTAAAAATAATAACTTTTTGTCATATTAACATATATCGAAAAAACGAATGGATTTCAAGATACAAGGTGTTGAAGTTGGCGGAAAAAAATTTTTTTTTTTCAATATCTCAATAATGAATAAAGATTTTTTATTCAAATTTGACATACAGGTATAATTAAGGCAAGCACACCGGCTAAAATAAATTTTGTCCAAAATATTACACTGGGTGATTATTTTTTCCTGATCGATTACCCCTTAAACCACAAGAACTTTTTGTTTGTACGCCACTGGTCAAATTTAATAGAAAAATTTTATTCTACGTTCCTTTTAGAGAAAAAAAGTATTTTTGGCTTTTTTTAGAAATCCTTATGGTTTTTGATAAAATTGACATTTTCTACAACCCATAAACGACGGGACGAAGCAATAATTTTTTTCATCTTACAAAAAAAGAAGTATGGGGACCGACTAAAGTGAACCTCGCGAGTCCGAAAAAAATACTAAAAAAATTCCAAGTCAGTGGCGTCGAAAAAAAGGGGCGCTGCAGAGAAAACGGGGAAAAAATTCGAAAATGTTTTTCACTACTTATCTTCATTTTCCGACGACGTTTACACTTAAGGGGTCGAAAAATTTTTTGAGCGCCCGGCCTGACCTCTACACTGAACAAGAGGATCAAAAAAGTTTTTTCATCCAAACCAAACAAAAAGTATGGAACAAGACTAAAGTGAACCTCGCGAGTCAGAAAAAGGTACTAAAAAAATTCCAAGTCGGTGGCGTCGAAAAAAAAGGGTAGTACCTTTTTCGGACTCGCGAGGTTCACTTTAGGCTTGTTCCATACTTTTTGTTTGGTTTGGATAAAAAATACTTTTTTGATCCTCTTGTTCAGTGTAGAGGTCAGGCCGGGCGCCCAAAAAATTTTTCGGCACCTTAAGTGTAAACGTCGTCGGAAAATGAAGATAAGTAGTGAAAAACATTTTCGAATTTTTTCCCCGTTTTCTCTGCAGCGCCCCTTTTTTTCGACGCCACTGACTTGGAATTTTTTTCGTATTTTTCTCGGACTCGCGAGGTTCACCTTAGTCGGTCCCCATACTTCTTTTTTTGTAAGATGAAAAAAATTATTGCTTCGTCCCGTCGTTTATGGGTTGTAGAAAATGTCAATTTTATCAAAAACCATAAGGATTTCTAAAAAAAGCCAAAAATACTTTTTTTCTCTAAAAGGAACGTAGAATAAAATTTTTCTATTAAATTTGACCAGTGGCATACAAACAAAAAGTTCTTGTGGTTTAAGGGGTAAGCCTTCCGGGTTAAAAGGGGGTCGTAATTACATGTGGTGTATTTATTATTAAAAAAAAAAAAAAAAATCGATCAGGAAAAAATAATCACCCAGTGTAATATTTTGGACAAAATTTATTTTAGCCGATGTGCATGCCTTAATTATACCTGTATGTCAAATTTGAATAAAAAATCTTTATTCGTTATTGAGATACCGAAAAAAAAAAAAAAAATTCCGCCAACTTCAACACCTTGTATCTTGAAATCCATTCGTTTTTCGATATATGTTTATATGACAAAAAGTTATTATTTTTAGGCGTAGTATCCGCTGGCGAAGTCTCCCGATTTAAATTCGGACCACCCTGTATATAAATGAACTAAAATAAAAACAATGACGTTTCGGACACTTAATCTGTTTCCTTTTTCAATGCTTAGAATTGATTTGTGTAATTCGTGAAATTACACAATTTTAATGTTTATATCATAACCATAGATACGTACTACGTTCACAGAAAAGTTGATCAGATTAGATAATCATGTTGCCGAGTTCTTCTTTTAGCATCGGTAACCACATTATACAACAATCTACAGAATAGTTTGTTATGCATTTGTCTTCATTTAGTAAAATTATTGCAAATTCTTTAATTTTTCTCTTTTTACTATCCGGTTCTTTTGTTAAAATTTTTGCCTCATCCCAATTTATTTATATTCGAAAACGGACATCCAACAAATTGGGATGGGGCAAAAAACTTCAACATTTAGCCTACAATTAAAATTCATTCAAGTTTTTTTTTCTCACATATACAGGGTGTTCCAAAATTATGCGGCCAAACTCTTAGAGCGTGTAGAGGGGCTAAAAACAAAGAATTATCTATAAACATTAGGTCAATAGTGCATATTAAAGAAGTTATAACCTTCCAAAGATGAAGAGAATCAATTTTTTTATGCTGTAACCAAGGCTGTAACTCAGAATCCAAAAAAAGTAGACACATCAAAATTTAGATGTTACTTTTTATTTAGGTTCTCAACCGTGTCCAACATTCAATTTTGAAAGAACTGCTCAGGGGCGGTTTGGGGCTTAAGTTAGGTATATTAATAAATACTTTTGAATCTGTTGGCACTATTAAAAGTTTAACTTTAAAATTTGATTTTTCAATCATTATTACGCAAAATGATAAAAATTTGATTGATTGAAACCTGAAGAGGGGTTGGAACTTACACTTGGAGTAGTTTTCCACACACACCAAAACACTTTTGCACACACTCGACGCGCGTTTCGCCAACCAAGTTGGCATCATCGGGAGATGATTAAAACTCTCATTTCCCGATGATGCCAACTTGGTTGGCGAAACGCGCGTCGAGTGTGTGCTAAAGTGTTTTGGTGTGTGTGGAAAACTACTCCAAGTGTATGATTGAAACCTACTATAATTATTATTATAATACTATTCTAATACACTACTTGAAGCCTGAAGTGCAATCAAAATTTAAAAGTGGATTTTCTCGAAAACGGCCCATCCTATCAAAATGTGAAAGGTATACCATTTTTCTGTAATAATGATTGAAAAACAAATTTTAAAGTAAAACTTTTAATAACGCGAACGGATTCAAAAATATTTATTAATATACCTAACCTAAACTCCATACTCCTGAACAGTTTTTTTAAAAATGAATTTAGGATATGGTCGAGAACCTAAATAAAGGGTAACGTCTAAATTTTGATGTACCTACCTTTTTCGGATACTGAGTTAGAGCATAAAAAAATTGATTCTCTTCATCTTTGGAAGGTCATAACTCCTTTAATATGCAGTATTGACCAAATATGTACAGAACATTTTCGTTTTGTTTTGAGCCCCTCTACATGCTGTAGGAGTTTGGCCGCATAATTTTGGAATATCCTGTATACTTTGTTTTTCACAGTTATGAATGTTATAATTATTATAATTACCTTCAATATTTTGCAATACTACTAGGCTGAAGGACCCAAGTCAATAGCCTGTTAAATCGAATTTCTTTTTGATTCAATAAAGATCATTTATTATTATTTTAGATTGTCTGGGAAATGTTCAGAAGTGTGACAATAAATCCCAAATAAGAAAAAAAAAGAAAATATAAAATACTTACATACACGTCATAAATGTTATACATTAGATATGCAAGAATAAAATGTAAATTTGTAAAAGAAAAAATAAAAAAAGAAAAGTGTGACATACGTACAAATTGAAATAAACAAATATATACCGTGCTTTCATTTTAAAACACTATACAAGGAAATATTCTGTTAAAAAAGCTCGTGAGTCTGATTGCAATAGTAGGGATTAACCATCATGCATCGTCGATACCATGCTTCATTACCACAAAAGGTTGTCTGTGCACAGGCCACCGGCCATGATCTCCCCTCTACTCCGAATGCACACAATCGCTGTATCTCGACGTAGTTAGGAAATCTGAATGCACGGTATATACAGGGTGTAACAAAAATGTGGGCTGTTACTTAATTGCAAAACTGGCTTACTATGGTTTTAACTGTGATGCGCTTAGTTGGATGACTAGTTACCTAAGCAATAGATATCAGAGAGTTAAAATAAATGGAAATTTGTCCAAAGAAATTTTGGTAACGTTTTGGTATGGTCGTCTCAAAAAATGGATATGATTTTTTTATTCTCCGATATTTTCTGAACATAAAATGTCTTTAGTAAATTTTCGCTATTTTTGATAGTTTTCCGGTTAATTGAGGTCAAATGGTTTATTGTAATGCCCCCTAATGTTTATTTTATTTGCCGATGAGCCGGTGTCTGCTATTACGTAAAGTCGTTTCAAAGGGTCTTTATCATTTTCAGTCTAAATTGTTTAATACGATTTTAAAAATTGAGAGAGGAAAAATAAAGCAATTGAGAGACAATAAAGACATTTATTAATATATTTTTTTTCATTTCTGTTAGCAAACATTGGCAAATAAAATAAACATACAATAAACCATTTGACCTCGATTAACCGGAAAACTATCAAAAATAGCGAAAATTTACTAGAGACATTTTATGTTCAGAAAATATCGGAGAATAAAAAAATCATATCCATTTTTTGAGACGACCATAGGCGTAGAAGTTCTTTTTTAAAAAGAGGTCCGTGGTCCCCATATCTACGCCTGCGGGGGCGATATTTTCAAATTTTTCAACCCAAATTTTATAAAAATCGGTCTAACCACTTTAAAGTTATTCGTCGAAAACTAAAAAAAAAATAAAGTTCAACGTCCTGTATCTCGAAAACCAAGTCCCATATGAAAAATGTTTATAGGACAAACTACACTTATTTTTCAATAAAGAATCGATTCTCGAAGTTTCCCCATTTAAAGTGAACTCACCCTGTATGTGCTGTAATATTATGTAATTTTACCAGAGTTATTTGAGCTCAATAAATATTATTATTATATATTTTTTTTTTTTTTCCGGTTGCCCGATGCTGGACAGTCTCTCCATGGCCTCCGACACCACACGGAGAAAGCGCCAGCGAATAATCTACAGCCACTCCCCACATCCCGCGGGGTTAGTGACTGTAGATTCCAGACTCGTGTGCCCTAAGTAGACGGAGGGAACCCAGGATGACCGCTTTCTGCATTTGACCAGCCAACCACTCTGCCGATTTTTGGCAGGCAGGCATGGTCTTCAATGCGGAGAGCAGCGTGGGCTTCATACCTCCGAGTACACCGATTATCAGGACGACCATCTTGACAGAGTAGCCAGGGTATAGCACTTGGAGCTCGTACCGGAGATCTCTGTATTTGGTCCGTTTCTCCTCCTCCTTCAAGGCGATGTTTGTCTCAGCAGGCGCTGAGAACTCGATGACATACATCACCTTGGTCTGATGGTCGAGGAGGACTATGTCAGGCATATTGGCTCAAATTAGCCTGACGGTCGGGAACGAGTAGTTCCAGTAAATCCGGCATTTCTCGTTCTCGACAACGGACTCGATATCTCCGCGTGTATTCCTCGACCACCCTGAGAGCATTTTGAAGTTCTCGCTCTCCGGAGGCATAGAGTTTAAGGTCATCCATATAAAATAGATGGGTGACCTTATGCCTCCGGTTGCTGGGTGGTCCACACTGATACCCGCGGGTTTGGCGGAGTCCAACAGATAGCGGCAGCAGTGAGATGCAGAAGAGGAGCGGACTCAAAGAGTCACCCTGAAACACTCCTCTCTTAAATGTCACCAACTCTGTCGAAACTCGCTCGGCACCGGATGTTATGGTGAAGCGAGTTCTCCAGAGCGGCAACAGTTGTTCGATGCATCTCACTAGTGGTGCTGGTACCGCAAGACATCCGAGCAAGTGTAACAAAAGCTCATGGGATGTTGTATCAAATGCCTTGCGATAATCAATCCAGGCCATTGATAGATTCCGCTTGTACTGCACAGAATCCTGTGTAATACAGCGGTCTATCAGCAGGTTTTCCTTGCAACCTGCCAGGCCCTTCTTGGCACCACGCTGTTCGTTTATCTGTTGGTAGACCGGATCAACAGACCTCAACATCCTGGTATACAAGATACGAGTAAATAACTTGTAGCAGGAGTTGAGGCAGGTAATCGGCCTATAATTTTTTGGGTCAGACAGATCCCCCTTTTTGGGGATTAGCACAGTTCGCCCCTCGACAAACCAGTCCGGAATTTGCTGCCCCTCGTTCAACCATGAGTTGAAAACTCGGGCCATATGGCGGTGGGTGGAAGGAAACTTCTTCCACCACCAGTTGTTTATACCATCTGGACCCGAGGCAGCGAAGTTCTTGGTTCCAACAAGTGCTCGTTGAACCTCTTCCGTACTGATTGCCGGTTACACTTCGTCTGGCTCTTCTAAGACTCTACGACAGAGAGCCTCGAAGTGTGCTATAGCTGGAGTGTCATTATCGAATGGACTCGCGACTTCGTAGATTCCTTTCCAGAAGGCTTCGACATTATCAACAGTCAGCGGATTTTCGACAACACACTGTGGCTCTTGGAACAGGCGAGACGGGTTTGTTTGGAACAACTTGTTCTGTTCCAAACTCCGCATTCGCCTGACCAAAGTCTTCTTAATTGCCATAAGTGCTCGAATCCTATCTAAACAGTGCTGCTTGATGGTCTGCAGCACTGTCCGATTTAGAGTGTGGTGTTGGCGTCTCAGTCCGACATTTATTATTATTATTATTATTATTATTATTATTATTATTATTATTACTTCGGGAGCGTATTCTACTCATCAAAATAAAGAAAAAAGTTTATATAAACAAATGTCCAAAAATTCTTGTGTTCATGTTACAGTCATATTTGTATAATAACTAAGGTAATGGGGTTATTTCACAATTTATATTTATGTTAAATGTACAATCAGGAACACTTAAAAATACTGTATATTTGGAAAAAAAGTATTTTTTTTTTCGCCTACGTATTTTTAAACTCGATTTGTAATTTGAAAATATTAAGTTCCCGCCAACAGTCCTGACGTAAATGTTTACGCATGCGCAGTATAGCGTAGATGAAATATCTCAAGAAAACTAACCTCACATTTTTCACGCTCTTAAACTCGGCACTGAAATAGTCCATATTTTTCGCAAAGAATTCCTGAATCATAACGTAGTTCACTTCAGGTAAATTTTCACTGCTAGCTTTAACGAAATTAGGCTCCATAATAGTAAAAAATGATGAACTAACACAAACTAAAGCAAACTGTCAAAAGTGTCAAATGCTACTGGACTCTTAACAAAAACAAATCTTCCTAGATTTAGTTCTAAACCGTGACGTCAGAAGTTAATAAAATTTGAAATTATTGACGATACTTTTTATTGATTTATGAATAATTAACAAATAATAAAGACATGGTATTTACCAATACATTATTCTTGCATATTCTACTATCCAAATTGATAGGTATTTTTAAGTTTTTCTTTAACATGAAATAACCCTATTATGATTGATTTATTATTTCAATAAAAAATCAAGTATACTTCTATCAAACATAATAAAAACATCAAAATCAAGTAGGTTTCATCTTTCAACAAAACCATCTGATCATAGTGTTGATGTTACTTGTTATTAATTTGGTGTTTAGTTTGTTCAGATTTCATTTTATTGTTAAAAATGGAAAAATATTACTCAAATTCAGAAATGGCAGACATCCATTTAAGGATCTTTTAAGACTAGAATAGTGGCAGACCAACCCCAACATAGGGTGGACAGGGAATTTCTAGACAATACTTATCCTGAACACCGGATAGGGGGTAGGGAACCTGTGCCTGTCAGGGAGCCCAGAATAAAATCCTTTGGATTTTATCTATGCGGGCACCTAAAGCAAACTGTATACTCCCGGCCTACTGAGAACATCTTTGTCAGTGCATTGAAGGTGGTTCTAATGAAATACGCAACACCCCAGATATTTGTGAAAGGGTGAGAGCATTGCTACGAAGACGTAAAGAGATTTGTATTTTGACGGAGGGAGGTCACTTTGAACAGCTGCTATAAAATTTGTCTTGTTTTATGTCTTTCTAATTGTTCTAGAAATAATTGAATATGTCAGAAAATAAAATAATGATCAAACATGAATTACCTTAGTTGCTACACATTATGTTCTAACTAGTGTGAGTGTGAGTTGTGTTGTTGTGCTCTCCATGAAATCAGAACCTTTTGCTAGTTAGCAGAGAAAATTAAAATTATAAAAGTATATCAAACTGTTGTGTTTCTCATGGTCTTCAGGATTCAAAACTAAACTTTAAGAACTATAGTATAACAAGAATGCATTTTATGCATAATATACAATCTAGTTATTATTAAGAGAACTAATATAGACATAAAAACAATTTTTTTTATTATTATTTTTTCTGCCAACTAGTTAACTTTTTTACTATTAAGTTTTTGCTAACCTGTAAATAAATCAATAGAACTGAACAGAACCGGACTAGCCCAGGATGCCGACAACAAATAAGTGTTTGATATGTGCAACAATTTATCCTAAAGAATGTATCAGATGTGAATGATGTGATGGATGCAGAAAGACTGTGTGTAAGGATTGTGTTGGTCTAACGGAAACCGAAATAAGGTGTCTTGCCTTGAAAATACGCACACTAACATATTACTGTCAAGATTGCAAAAAAGGGATTGCTCTTATCCCTGAACTTATAAAACAAGTTTCTAGCCTACAAGAAGAGTTATCCAAAATTAAAAAGAACCTTCAAGCAAGTTCTCTAAATAATTTAGATGCGGAATCAATGTATGCTGAAATTCAGGACAGAGCAGCAAGATCTAAGAATATTCTTATACATAATATTGATGAATGCCCCGGCAAAATCGGCAAGAAATATACAGGGGGTTCCATTTAAAAAAATTGACTTTTTGTTATTTGAAGTAAGATAATGTTCGACTGTAAAGATAAAACACCCTGTATAAAATTTTGAAAATATAAGGACACTCTTAGTTAGACAGTAGGGTACTTGTATGGGTTTGGAAAGAAAATGTCTTAATCTGCAACATAATAGAAGATATTGATTTTTTTTCCGAAGATTAGAAACCGTCAATATTTTTCAAAAATATTAATTATCTCGGAAAATACTAGATTAAAGGGTACATTATGGTACACAAACCCAAGCTGAAATTTTATGACGAATCCAAATATGCAATAATATACAGTGTGTTCCATTTAAAATAACAAAGTTAGGTGATACTTCCGGTATAAGCGGAAGTGACACAAAGTTGAAAATATTTTCGTTAGATGCGCCATACCCAAAAACCTCTTCCTACCAATTTTCGAATTTATAAACCCGGCAGATCCCTTGAAACGTCTAATACCCGCTTTCCGTGAATAACCCTGTATACTCCCCCTGCAAAAATAAAAATGAAACTACCAAAGCATCAATATCGAAACGAACTTTTTTACAAGTCGATTTGACGGGTAGTTCTACAACATCGTTCAACAAATACGCAGGTTTGACTCTGTCAATATTGACAGTGAGGTCTTTCCCATGTTTCAGAATTGTAATAAGTTTATCTGTACGAGAAAGCACTTGAAAGGGCCCTTCGTACCAAGAAGAGAAAACTGATTTAAGTCTTTCGTTTCGCAGACAAACGAATTTGCAAGTTTTAATGTCAGGACTAACAAACGTGCCATGTAGAAAATTTCGTTTAGGTGTTCTAAAATGGTAAGTTGTCAAAATAATTTTGTAATTTGTCAATAAACAATGATATTTGAGTATCAGTACGTGATTTAATAAAGTATTCACCTGGGAGACGTAAACTCTGACCATAAACATGCTCAGCAGATGAGCAATTCAAATCATCTTTAGGCATAGCTCGCAAACCTAATAAAATAATTGGAAATTCATCATACCAATGAACGGAATTAGCTTGGGCAAGTAATGCAGTTTTAAAAGTCCTATGGAATCGTTCAACGATACCATTGCCTTGTGGATGACGTGGTTGTACGAATCTGATGGAAACCTAGAAATTTTGAAAATTCACGAAATAAGTTTGACTCGAACTGAACTCCTTGCTCAGTAGTGACATGAAGTGGAACGCCAAAATGTCAAATATAATTTCGAAACAACGTTTTAGCAACGGTTTCAGCAGAAATGTCCGGTACAGGGTAAGCTTCCGGCCAGCGAGTGAAACGTTCAACTACTGTGAGGATGTAAGAAAAACCATGTGAAGGTGGTAAAAGACCAACGAGATCTATATGAATATGCTCGAAGCGACCTTTGGGGATAGTAAAATTACCTATTTGAGTTTTTGTATGTCTGTTGACTTTGGAGGTCTGACAACTTATGCAAGTTTTGGTTCATAAATTGCAATCAGTGTTCATCCTGGGCCAGAAATATTTAGAAGTTATAAGTTTTATAGTAGCACGTATACCAGCATGAGTCAAATTATGAAATATATCAAAAACTGCTCGTAAAGGCTTTGGTACAAAGGTCGACATTTAGAAAACGAAATATCACACCAAATTTCATGATTTGAATTATTAATTTTGAAAATCTCTAAACAATATTTAACTTCCTTACTTGTGTCATTTTGATTAGTAAGTAATGAGGCAAGTTCGCAATCATCAGATTGAGCGTCTTTTAATAATTATGATTTATTTTAATTTATAATTATTATTATGAAATTAATCGAGTCTACTGAAGAAATGGAAGTAAAAGGTAAAACAGTATGCTGTTGAAGTAAAGAAAAATCATTTACACGCGATAAAGTATCGGTTACTACGTTATCTTTATCTTTAATATGACGTATGTCACTAGTAAATTGTGAAATGAATTCTAAATGTCTTATTTGACGAGGAGTTTTCTCTACATTAGTAAATAAAGCTTTCGTTAATGGTTTATGGTCAGTATAACAAGTAAATATACGTCTTTCTAAAATATGTCTAAAAAATTTAATTGATCTGTACAAGGCTAACAATTCTAAGAGGAATATATTTTTTGAGCATCAGTTAATTTTGTTCTAATACAGCACCCATAGATACGTTCGAGCAATCAACAGATAAGATCAAGGTTACTCCATTATCGTAATTTGGGATGAGATAAAACTGTTGCATTTACTATGGCTTGTTTAGCTTTCAAAAAACTATCAGTACAGTCTGCTGGCCAGGAACCTATAACTTTCACTTTATCCCGTGCTAACTTAGTACAAAAAGAATGTAAGGACAAAACGATGATAGAAATTTACCATTCCTATAAATCGTGAGTTGTTTGAGTGTCACAGGGGTCGGAAAATCGTTAATAATAGCAATGCGTTCATTGGTAGGTGAAATGCCATCAGCAGAGATATGATGACCTAGAAAATTTAAAGAACTCTTACCAAAAACGCATTTTGATGGTTTAATATTGATTCCGTATGTTTCCAGACGATTGAAAACTGTACGCAAATGCAATAAATGATCATGTTGATCCTTACTTGCGATCAAAATGTCATCTAGATATACATAAATAGTTTGTAGATTGTTTCAAAATATTGTAAAAGTTATAGGACTTACAGTGGGAGTTAGTCATTTTGTCAATAAAAAAAACATGTAAATATCAATATCTTTAGATGCCCATATTAAATATCTTTGTAGTAAAAACAAAACAATATTATTCTTACTGAAAATGTTAGCTACTAGATTTAAGAAACCAATCTTTGTACATCAGCATCACTTTTCTTTCATATATTGGACGTGGAATTAGGTATCTACGTAAAATAACGGTACAGTTCATTTTCTTTTCTTATGTAATAACTGAACTGCTTATTCTGCTATTAATATATCCATAAAAAGATGTAACTTAATAAACTAATAAATATTCAGTAAATATATTTCTCTCGATTACGATTATATTAGTCCGGCTCTGTACAACGTCCAAATATATTTGGTACCGGACACGGCCACGGCCACGGACACCACCGCCATCTCTCGGAGAGTGTCTAAACTGAACACGGTAGATTTTGTGTGGATTTCTGCAACATTTTGTTTAGTTTGACAGTGACATTACGGCCGCCAACATAAAGACGGGAAATTGTATGTTTTATTTCTTGTCGAGGGTTTCTCGAAAAATACACAATGATTGTGCCAAATTCAAGTATTACTGACTTCTAGAATGTTCCCCCCAGGGTGGGATTATGTTTATAGTGCCGTCCGTCTTTTTCTGTGCATGCAACAACCCTGTAAAGGTCTGAAACATACTCGCAAAAAATAGTTGATTAAAAAATGCTCTAATTTCTACCCCGAGTGCTGTGCGGCTTCAATAATTGTTTTACACCCTGGAGGAAACTTATATAAATCGGGTGAAACAAGGCCAATGCTTCAAACTTGCTTACATTTTTCAAAACCCGCGTCAAAAAACTCGTAAAAATTCGTAAAAAATTATGGCTAAAAACGCCCCCCTTAAGTAATAAGAGTAAAGAAATATAAGCAGGCTTCATTCATGACCCTGTCATTTTGTGTCCTCCTATCTGACGTACTTAATGTGAAAAACGAACATGGATTTTCTGGAATTCCTATCCCAGAAAAGGTAAATTAGGAGGAAAATTAGTTGGCATTGTGATGTCTCATGATATAGACTTTTTGGATGATAAAAATTATGAAAGCATAAAACTAGAATGTACTATGACTAAATTAGAGGATCTAGTCACAGCCCAGTCAGGCGTCATTCTTACCTACACTCACCGGCACGAAAAACGGGTCACTTAAACATTGAGCCAAATTAAAAGTTCTATAATTTTTTTCTTTATGTATCGATTTAAAAAATCTTTGTAGCATAATGTAGGTAAATTAGTCTTTTTTATACTCATTTGTCAAGGCATAATGAGAGATGATTTCGCATCATATTATACCGTGGGAAGCAAAAGTGTGTTTTCTAGGTCTAATTTTGAATCACCCTGTGGAGTTGTTAGGCAATGTAGAAACGATGAAATGTCACTTGTCATTAAGCCACATTTATTCTAAGCATTTTCTTTTTTTATTTATCTGAATACCCCTTTCCCTTTGGCAGATAAACGCTTTTGTGTAAAACACTACAAATTTAATACAAAAGGTTTGCTTTGAATATTTGTGTCGACTATGATCAGCACAGTCATGGAATTTTGTTTATTGAAAATGTCACTCAAAAGCCCTTGTCACCGTTTGTTGTTGTTGTCAGTAATTTTGATACACAAAATGTCTGTGTCGGCAATTGTCGCTTTAATTGAAGATGGTAGAAGTCAACGCTATGTTTCCGATAGACTCGGGATTCCGCAAAGTACAGTGTAACGTGTTTATACCCGCTTCAGAGAGACAGGTTCATACACCAGACGTCCCGGAACAGGTCCTCGAAGAAGAACTTCTAACCAAGACGATTTTTTATGTTGTTTGTTATTAAAAGTTTGTTTCTTAAAATTTGTAGTGTTTTACTCAAAAGCGTTTATCTGCCAAAGGGAAAGGGGTATTCAGATAAATAAAAAAAGAAAATGCTTAGAATAAATGTGGCTTAATGACAAATGACATTTCATCGTTTCTACATTGCCTAACAACTCCACAGGGTGATTCAAAATTAGACCTAGAAAACACACTTTTGCTTCCCACGGTATAATATGATGCGAAATCATCTCTCATTATGCCTTGACAAATGAGTATAAAAAAGACTAATTTACCTACATTATGCTGCAAAGATTTTTTAAATCGATACATAAAGAAAAAAATTATAGAACTTTTAATTTGGCTCAATGTTTAAGTGACCCGTTTTTCGTGCCGGTGAGTGTATATTAGAGAAAAGTAAAATGGGTAAATTAAAATCTAGGAGCTATCCTATCGCTTTGGAAGATGACAATAAACAGTTAATTGTTGGTGCTGTGCTGATACTGGGCACAAATGTTGCGCAGTCAGACAGTATTTTTGAATTAAATATTTAATATTTAAGGGCATATGTTTATTAAGAAGTGTATAAGAATCAATATAATACTAAATTAGTCTAGTTTTTATTCATGCATTCCATGTATTAAATGTATTAAGATATTTTTACTATCTAACATTGCAGATATCTATTTGATGGCTCCTTAGAAAATTATTTACAGCAACCAGACATTGTTCAGTTAGTGAATTTAGGTTTAAGATTTTAAATATACAGCTCCTTATTCTCAGCCTTACATCAGGTACATTGAAGTTAATTTCGTATAATATTTTCGGTGCATTAAAATTGTTGTGTAAGATATTATAAATAAATAAAATTTGTGCTGCCCCACGGCGTTTAAAAAGTCGGCTTACATTAAATTCAATTAGTTGTGTCCTATATGATATTAAATATGGCCACACTCCATGGTGTTTAAGGTATAGCAATCTGAGAAATCTTCTTTGCACTTCTTCCATAATTTCATGGTATACAAAAGTTTTCGGATTCCATATAATACAAGCATAATCAAGTTTTGACCGAACATATGAATTGAATAAACATAAACATAAACCCCCAAATCCAAAGCCAAAGGCTGTCCGGAAGGGGGCTACACATTAGAAAAAACGCAGACAAACATCCGTACCCACGGACATTGTCATCTGCCGGTGCCGGATCTCGAACCCGGACACTATAGGCAGTGTGGCCAGAGTCATGACTGTCACTCATTCTCTAGCCCACTATGCCACCGAGTCGGTCTAAATATTAAATAAATATTAATAAAGGTATACATGTCCCACAGGTAAAATCATGGCAGGCTCTACGGATAAACCCAAGTTTTCTGTAACAGGCAGCTGTTAAGTTTAAATGTTAATAAAGATACATTAGCGATATCCCTAAACCCTTAGACCACAGACTCGCCCTATTCCTGTAGCATAGATAGAAGATAGATAGAAACTTTATTCATCTTTTGAAGTTTACACAAAATGTATAAGACTTATTAGACTAGTCACTAATACACACACACACACACACATATCACTCATTACATTAAAATATATAAAATTAAAAGCAACAGGCACACAACACAAACACACAAACAGATAATATATATATATATATATATATATATATATATATATATATATATATATATATATATATATATATATATATATATATATAATATATATATATATATATATATATATATATATATATATATATATATATATATATATGATTAGGAGTACAAGAACTCATCTAGGGAATAAAATGCCTTACTGACTAAATAACTATACAATGCATGTTTAAAGTGATTAAAATTGTCTATTTCACCAAAAAGACTTACAAATTTATTAAAACAGATTATACCTTGGTAAATATGAGAGTTTTGACCAATCTTCAATCTTGAAAATGGCTGGTACAAGTTATGACTGTTTCTTGTATTATAATCATGAACATCTTTATTTTTTATGAATGAATTTTCCCCTTTTTTTATATTTAAAATTATTAGATATATATAGAGAGAAGTAATGGTTAATATTGACAAATTAATGAATATTTGCTTGCAAGGTGTTTGCATATGTGCTCCCACCATACATTTAATAATTTTTTTCTGCATAATAAAAACTTTGTGTATGTGTGCTGATTGGCCCCAAAACATTAAACCATAACTTAGTATTGACTGCACCAGTCCGTAATAGGTTAGTTTAAGTATATCCATGGAAACAGTTGTTCGTACTTGTCTAATGATAAAACATATACTGCTTAATTTTGAAGATATGACGTCAATATGCTTCTCCCATGTTAGTTTTTGATCTATTGTAATCCCTAAGAATTTTATCGAGTTTACCTGTTCTATTGATTTATGATTTATTCTAATAAGTGGGCTCGAATCGTATTTAGCATTTTTTTGTTGAAAAAGCATAAAAAAGGTCTTGCTTATATTTACTAGCAGTCCATTAAATAGGCACCATTTATAAAATTCATCTGCAGAGATGTTTGCTTTTATGATTGAATCTAATAAATTATTTTCAGCTATTAATTGATTGGTGTCATCAGCATAAATTATTGTTTTGTGCGAGGAAGTGCCCGAATATATCACATCATTTATAAAAATAATGAAAAATAAAGGACCCAGAATTGAACCTTGTGGTACCCCCGTTGTGACTTCTTTTGGATTAGATTTAGATTTGTCCAAGACTACAATCTGCATTCTTTTTTGTAAATATGAGGCAGCCCAATTTTTGCCTATGCCTCGTACTCCAATGCGACATAGTTTTTCCAGAAGCAGATTGTGGTCAACTGTATCAAAGGCTCTGGTTAAATCGAAATATAACGTAACTGGATACTGTTTATTGTTTAAACAGTCATAAATACTTGTACACAAATCTGCTATGGCCGTTGATGTAGATTTCTCAGATCTAAACATTTTGACATTCTGACAAAAGATTATGTGTCTCTAAAAATTTGGTTAATCTTGTATTAAAACTTATATCAATGACTTTTGCCAGCTGACTTTGTAAACAGATATTTCGATAGTTACTTATATCATTTCTGGATCCTTTGTTTTTAAAGATTGGGATTGACTTGGATATTTTTAATGCATTCGGGTACTTCCCCTCACAGAAGGACTCATTAATTATGTAAGAGAGTGGAGTACTTATGATATTATTGACTGCTCTTAGAGCTTTACCACAAATCTCGTCAATGCCAGCGGCAGGTTTAGAAGTGGTTTTGATAATGGCTTTTTCTATTTCTTCTGGTGTAGTAGGATATAAATAAAAAGTATTGTTGAAGTAAGGTGTTAATTTGATTCTATCAATAACTGGGGTTAGATTTGGCAAACTCATAAATGATTCGTTAAATAAATTGCATAATTCATTTGTATCTGAAATTTGTTTGTTATTTATAATTAGTTGACTGCAGTTGTTTTTATATGATGTTCCTTTAGTTTCATTTATAATCTTCCAGCTCTCTTTCATAATGTTTGTGGTGTGTTTTAGTCTATTATTATTATAATTTTTTGATGCATAATTTACCTTCTCTCTATATATTAGCTTTAGTTGCTTGTATCTAATTTTTATTGTCTCGTTATTTGTAGATTTGCATATTTTTGACATATCACATAAAATTTTATGAATTTCTTTTAATTCTCTTGTAAACCAAGGCTTTTTATAATTATTTATTTTTATTTTTTTATATGGAAAGGCATTATTGTAATGGAAAATAAATGTAGAGTAAAACGCATTAAATTTATCATCAAAAGTGCAGGATTTGTACATATCTAGCCAGTTTTCATTTCGTAATAAATTTTGGAATGCTATTAAATTGCAATCTGAAAAGTCACGTCTAAAAATGGTTTCACCTTCGCGAGTTATGGATATTGGTATGTCAAATTTACATAGTTGAAATGTATGATCTGACAAGTGTGTGTCCTTTACAAGACTTGATTTTATGTCCAAATTTGAAAATATTGCATCTATACAGGTTTCAGTTGTATGCGTGATACGTGTTGGTTCGTTAATATGATTTATCATGTTAAATTCTGTAAAAAGGTTAATGACATCTTTAGATTCATTACTATCTGAAAAGAAGTTTATGTTCATATCTCCGCATACAATATAATAATAATTTGTTTTGTAATTATCACACATCAGTTCATACATTTTATTATTCATAAATATTTTTAAATTACTGTTTGGTGTTCTGTAAACTGTTATAATAAATAATTTAGATCTACCATTTAAAATATCTAGAGTAGCTATCGTTGCCTCAAAATGTTTTTCAATACAGCTTTTGCATGCCATTGGTTTAATACTTATATTTCTCTTTGCAAGAATACACACTCCCCCATGAATAAATTCACTACGGCAAAAACTATTCACCAGTATATAATCTGTTAATTTAAAATAGCTTATTTCACATAATTTTAGCCAATGTTCAGTGATGCAAATAATATCTGTCTTGTGAATATTAAGTAATATTTCTAAGTCTTGCGTTTTTCCATGGATTCCTTGAATATTGAAATGCATTATATCAATGTTGTTCTGTTCATAACTTGCTTGGGACATTCCTTTATTTTTTAAAGTTGGTATAACATGTTTGTTGTTTTTTTCTTCTAGGATTTCTATATTCCTAAAAAAGAATTTGGTCTCGTGTCATCTTCATTGTTAACAATATCTCGTATCTGGTATTTCTCATAATATAATTTGAAATTAAATCTTTTATATGCAACCCCCTTTGGCCAAAATGAGGGAGTATAAAATTGATCTTTATACTTAAAATCAGCGGCTACCATATAACAATCAAACCTGTTTTTTTCCATTTTATTTAGTTTTTTAACAATAAAATCTTTATTTTTATTTCCTGTTTTTGTCTCTAAATATGCTTTTATGTCTTCCTCTGTTACATCTTGAGTCACCCTATAGAGATACATCCATACCTTTGGTGTCGCCCCTTTAAATTTTTCGTTAGTATCATCTGATTGACCAATTTTCCGTTTATATGATTTCCTTCGATTTATTGTTTGCCAGTTTTCTGTATTGCTATATTGCTAAATAATCGCCAATCGTCTCTTTGGCCGCGACCGAACTTGGCCAAATGAGGAGCGCTAAACAACATACTTTTGGGTCACTTTCTCTTTCCGAAAAGTCGGTTATTTAGTTATTAAATTTGCAACTAATCCACCAATCGAAGCTTCTTTATGGTATGTCAGTTATTTTATTCTGACAGTAGATGATAAGTCGTAGTTTGTAAATATATTTATTATTAAATAATTAGCTATAAAATTAAAAATACAGTTACCAAAAAATGTAGAATATATCCAATTAACCGAAAAATCATATAAATTGAAAATTTATACAAAGGAAGAATCTGAGGTAAATGTTAACCTGTAATTATTCATATTATTTGTGTGTGTGTGTATTTTAACAAATTCAAGGTATAACACAAAGGGGGTTCGATAGGATAGGAGATAGTTTTCTGTTGCATTGAAGTTTTGTGGATCAAAAAAATCTCAATTTTAATAATAGGTATCTATCACAATTCAAAGAGATAATAAATATAATTGATGTTGAACAATTGATTGTAGAACCAACTCGAGTAACTAATACCAGTAGGACCCTTATTGACTTTGTTCTGACTAAAGCATCCAATGTAGCAAGTTTTGTACAGGGTGATCCACTTCCCCTCCCACGTTTCTCTGTTATTTCTGTAGTTACAAAAAAATTATTCTACAACAAAAGTTGTAGGGCTTTTTCTAAAGTTTTTAAATATGACATCAAAGAAACAATTGAAAAAAAAATGCCTAAGTTATATACAGTGGGACACACTTAAGATGAAGACACCCCTGTGTATAATTTATTTTTAGAAGTAGAGATTTGAATTTCGGTACAGAAGTAGAACTTCAGGAGCTGCATTTCTTACATTACTCAACTCAAATGTCAGGTGTAACCCCAGCCTACTGTGACCTCGTGAATAGGACACATTCTCATTATTTTACGTCGCGTTGGAGATATCGAAAAAAGTTACTAAAAAAAGTTGTTCAGAATCTTATTTTAACCGTAACTACCGAGTTTCGAGACGAAAATCGAATTTTGAAATTTTTTGTAATCTTCACAAAAGTTCGAAATTTTTGTCAGTTTTCACTAGAAAGTTCTAAAAACAATTGCAAAAAAGCCCCTACCTAATATACAGGGTGAGTCAAAGTTAAAGTCTTTCCCGAAAGGATTCAATAGAAAATTGAAAAATAATTCTTTAATAAACATTATTAGTAAAACCCTCTGTTTCAGAGATACAGGGCGTTCCAGTTTAATTTTATTTTTAGTTTTTATTTTTTATCTCCAAGACATGAAGAGATATTTGCTTCAAATTTGGTTTGAAACCCTTTGAGACTAAGTCTTATGGTACAACAATAAGATCACAGAAGTTCGTTTATCAGTGGTGTGTATGTGGGGCAAGTTCCTTCTGGAAAAAAAAGTTGTCAATGGTTTTTTATGTTTTTTGTTACATTTTAGATTCACTGATATACCTATGTAATTTGATAAAAAAAATATTCTTGCAAGAATTTGATAGAACTCACTGTTTCGTAGTAAATTGAGAAAATTCAGTTTAATGTACTATATTAAGTGGATGTCTTCATATTCGACATCATATGTGTAATACAATAATAGTGTTAAAAAAGGTAACATTATTTTATAGTATTTTTCTTTTTTATTACAGTACCTAATTATCTACTAAGAGATAATACAGAAAAAATGTGTCCTAAAATATTATTTGTTGATTTAAAAAAATTAAATACAAAAAAGCAATTTAACAAAATAATCAATAGAAAAAAAAGCAGATAAGAAATTAAGAAATGAATATGTAGTTATGGTTCTGCCTTAATTATAAAGGTGTATATTCAACTAGTAAATTGCATTTGCAAGTCTCACTGGTTGATGCGTTGCTACGTATACTTCTTGGTTCATCAAAGCGCAACCGTTCAATGAGTGGTTTCCACACGTTCGGGATTTCTACGCTTGGGTCACTTACTGCATGCTTCTTCTCAATGTAAACGGATTCTTTGAATTTTCTATTAAACCAGTGTTTCTCTCGATGTAGGAGATGGAGATGAGAAAATGGTCCTAATCTGTGCACTGTTTCTATGTCTCTTTCAAAAATATTGAGATTTAACTTATTTTTGAAGAGTTCTATAATCAGGTTTTCTGTATTTTCTTCAACCGTTTTCTTTATGCTATAAAATTAAGCCTCTTATACTGCTCATTATCATCAATCCTTTTTCCAATATTTCAATTTTTTTTGCATTCTCCTCAAACTTTGTTACAAAGGAACTAAGACAATGTTTCAATTTTGCAAATTTCTCTTCAAAATTATTAAAAATAAGTGTTGTTCACATAATATTTTAGTTAACAGTCCCTCGGACAAAATTTGAATACTGTTCCGATGCCTTTTCTGTTCCTCTGGTCATGGTTAAAAAGATTTGGAAGGGCCATATTCTAAAAGTCGATATAATATGACTACTGCATTTTTAATTTAAATGCCCTTATAGTTACCATATTCCCTCTTCAAATGTACACACAGTACAGCATAAGGCAATAGGTTATTGCAGAAATATATAGCTTTTTAGCCACTATTTATCTACATTTTAAATCCTTTATTTTGGGAGCTAAACACAAATACATTCTCATTTAGACTTCATATTTATTATTATGAGGTTTCTATTTTGTCAAAACTATACTGCTATAATATGACTGATGGTCGAGATGGTAGCGTACCTGCTTCTCACCCAAAAGGCCCGGGTTCGATTCCCGGTCGTGGCAATGGAAAATACTGTAAGAGGGATTTTTCTATTATACACGGATATTGGATGTGTGTCCCTTGTCATTAAATGTGTAGCCCCCTCCCGCACAAGGCTCTTCTAGAGCCTTCTGAGATAAAGGGGGGTAATTACATGTGGTGTATTTATTTATTATTTATTATAATATTTAATAATTGCATTTAAATGAACTTAGGAAAATAAGAATTAGTGCAGGGGCCTGGGGTATGCACGTTAGAAAGTGTGCGTCTACGGATTTTCTCTTCGGATTATCTTTACAAAGTTGTTAGAGATGCTTTTTATCTTGGTCACATGATCTGTAGCCCATCAGTTTTTTTCAAAATGGCCGCTAAACATATGCACGGTTTAATGCATTATGGTAAAGTGAAAAAAGGTAATTTATGTCGAAAACTATCAATTAAAACTTGTTACTGCCAATTCTTAAAAATACCTGGATATTATGTTGTAGTTCGTAATAACTCAAGTCATGATAATAAAACAATTCAAACACAACACAATTGAATATGTTATTACAAGATAATAAATAATAAGTACAGAAAACTAATTTAAATGAACTTTAACATAAATTATGAATTTATAGTATTTTCATATGTATTTCATTATGTATGCTCAGCTTTATTGACTAGATTTTGACACAGCACTTCCTTGACATTTGCAAAATCTGGAACAAGAATTATTGAGTATTCGACATTGGCACACATTGCTTCCGGCACATTTCTTGCACTTGCAAGGATGTGGAAAATCCGTTTGCAATTGCTGTATAATATTTTGTGGTAGTATCAAATCATCATCAGTTTCAATGTATCCATAATTTAATAGATTCAAATCTGAAACATAGTCCAACACATGTAACCATCGATAACACTGAGGGAGTGCTCACTTTATATGCAGATTTAAACTGGATGCCGTCAGATCAAATTTTTCAAAGTCGAAGCGCTTCATTGTTTGGTACTGGTTTATTCTAAGGTCGTTAACTGAATTATACTTTGATGTTGACAGTTGGAAGAAAGTTTTCTGAAGCTCTATTCATATTCTCATCTATTTCAAACTTTCCAAATGTAGTAGTTGCTGGGAACAACGCTTTAACTTGTTTTAATGCAGAAAGTTTTGTTCCAAATTACTTACTCTGTCGCATCCTGTTAAGATATGTACTGCAGGAAGAGATTGAATAACATGATAATCATTCCACACAGAACCCAGAATTCTTCTAGTTCTTCAGATTTAAATATGTTAAAGTAATGATACATTGCTAATACAAATATATCTGTGTCGGAGCTTGCCACAACAACTCTTTTAACCTGTGAATGAAGAATGGCATGATGAACATGTAGAATTATTCTCTCGTCGGCTTCTTCAAGGGCTGATATTAAGTTTGGAACATCACTTTAATGACCTTGTGGAAGTGATACGATTTTCTCTCGCCATATTTTCCAAGACCCCCCAAAATAAAAAGTTACATTGCCAATATTATATATGCCTATCCCTGATACCAAAAAATACTTCACGAAGAACTCTTGTAGCCTATGCTTGTTATTGGATGAAGCCCAAAATGCTTTTATATCTATTAGAAATGGAGTATTTGCACTCTGAATGGTTGTCTCTATCAGATATGTAGTAGCTCTCCGAATTCTTTCTGCTGATTTAATGCTACCGTCTCTGTAGACATCAAATACAATATCAACCCTAGCAATGGTTTTTGCTATAGATATGATCCTCCGATTTATGGAATCTGCTAAATAACCAAACGTTTTCATTGCTATCGAACCTAGAACTGCACGTGCATGTAACATAAAATGGAGGACTGTTGTGGTTGTAAGAGATGTAGAAGGTGGAATTTGTAAGCCTCTTCTTCTAGCTCCTGTTCGTGAACCAAATCTACCTTCTGACATGTACTTTCGAAGGAAACCATCTTTCGTGAAAAAATGTGATGTGGAAATCAACAATTTGTCGATTGAATATCCATCCTCTGCCTATATGAATAAAACGCTTCAAGAATATCTCTTTGTATGTCCACAATACCTAGGCCTACATGGAATTGAGCCAGATACTATTTTCCTGCCTAGCTAAACAAATAACTATTTTTTACTTTACCAAAATAATGCATTAAAACGAGTATGTTTCGCGGCCATTTTGAAAAAAACTGACGGACTACAGATCATGTGACCAAGATAAAAAGGATCTCTAACAACCCTGTAAACATAAACCGAAGAGAAAATCCGTAGGCGCTCATCTTCCAACGCGCATGCCCTAGGGCCCCTAGACTAAATACAAGGCGCTCTATTTCAGTGTAGTTTTCTTAAATAAAATTCCAAATAATATAATCATTACATTCTATTACCTAATGGAAATTGATGCTATGAACATTCACAAATTTATTAAATTCTAATATCTGTTAACCTGCCATAAAATTAATATAACAACAATAACAACAATGGATTCATCAATTTTAATAACTCACTACATGTTTTATGTAAACTGGTCAACAAAAAGTTCGGCAAAGGCAATTTTTAGCACCATTTTCAATTAGCTGTAACTTTTTTAAAAGTTGACTTTTTTGTGCGGTTTGCACCCTGCAAAATATCACTTTTTCCAGATTACATAAAAGTATAAACTTTTTTGAAAAAGTTTAAATACTCTTATTATGTAGGGTGTAAAACAAAGTAGTGCAAAAATTGCAAAATTTTGATGATCTGCCATTTTGTTAAAACAACATTTTTCATCTCCCATTATGGATGGCAAATGAGTTAATATCAATATCTCCAAACAAAACAAGGTAAGTGTCAAAATCTTGGTGGCGATATTTTAAAAGCATCGCAATTTGGAAACGCATGTTGATGGATAAAAAAGATTAAAAGATTTTAACACGTTGACTACCGTGTGTTAACGGAAGTTAACACACCTTTAATGTCCCCTTGGACCATGTGGTAACTTTAAGTTACACGCACCTTTCTTTTATATTCATGTCGGTGGCTCATTCAGAACGCACGTTATAATGCTAAATACATAGGATACGTTAGATAGCGGGCCTGGTGGCCCACTAATATTAGCGGCTTAGAAATATCATGTATATTTTTTGAGATTATAAGTCAACATTTGGCAGATATCAACAATATCTCCAAATATAAAAAAAAATTGTTTCAACGATTCTATGATAAGAAGACAATAAAATAAATTTATTATTTAGACAAATACTATTTTATTTAGACAAATAAAAATATTTTTAGAGTAATAGTACCACACGGTCCCAATAGGTAAAATATACCCTTGGGACAGTGTGGTATCTACATGGTACACACACAAAAATATTAATTGTGTAATATATGATATAATCATATATTAATAATAATAATAATAATAATAATTTATTAATTAAATAGGAACCCTAATATAAACAATTATTAAATGATAATAGGTACATAAATATAAGACAACAATAAAAAATAGTAAGAGAAAAAACAGAAACAATAATAAAGAGTAACAAAAATATAATAAAGTAAATAAAGAGTAAATTAGATTAAATTAATAATAATAAACTTTAATATTTAATATGACTTTTATTCTGACTTCACATCGATGATATGATGTTGATTCTATTATCTAACAACAATACATAAATAACAAAAATACATATACCTATAAGTATATATGTAGTATAACCCTATAACAAATTGCAGCGCACAAAAATAAGTAAATCAATCCAAATTATTACAAAATAAAAATTTATTTAGGTTCCAAACCAAAACCGGAAGAAAATAATGCCGGTCATGGATACCGATTTTGGTTAATCGACAGCGGTCGTCAATGTGTTAATCTTGCGTAGATTGAAAGCATCATTTTTCCTACAAGTGAGGTTTTCACTTTGTATAACCAGGTCAAGAATTCAATAGGTTTATCGTTTATACTGAAATCAAAATATATGAAAGTGAATTAAAGGAGCCTAATGGTAGAAGATATATATGTAATATATGTACTCCCAATAGCCCAAGACTAAAAACAAACTCCAGTGAAAAAGGCAGAAAATGTTCAACATCTACTTCAACAGAGATGTCAAACAGTATGCTACTGCAAAATCTTAAAGAATATTTAGATGATAAACTGGAAACACTTAGAAATGAAATCAGACGAGAAAATGAAAATCTCATAAAGAAATATGATAAAAAAATAGAGAAACTTGAAGAAGAGGTCAGGGATCTGAAAGATGAGTTAAAGCAAGCAATTAAGAAGCATAATGGTAGTAAGGATAATGAATTCGCACCTATGGAAACTGAGGAAATAGTAAATGAAATGCTAGAGAGACAAAAAGATCAGCAAATGTAATTATTGTTAATATTAAGGAATCGGTGGCCAAGACTAAAGGAGAAAGAGTAGCGGATGAAATGAATACTGTTAAACAATTGTTACTGGAAACGGAAGGTAATTTGGGTTATTTCAAATTAATGAGATTAGGCTCATTTGATGCAAATAAAACGCGTCCATTGAAAGTTATGTTTGACACTACAAATGATGCTCTGTCAGTATTAAAAAGCAGACACAAAATAATGGAAAAGGTACCGAGCATTAAAATTTTCAATGATCAAACAAAACAACAAAGAGATTACTTTAAATCTATTGTAAAAAAGTTGCAGGATATAACTGCCGCAGGAGATAATACAACGACAATAAAATATGTGAACAATATACCAAAAATTGTGGGAAAAACTGATAAAAGATTTACAAAAAACTAATTAATGCAGAATCATCAATTACATATAATACGGATATACTCTATCTGAATATACAAAGCATACACGCACACAAAGATAGCTTAAGTAAAGAAATTGCCTGTTATAATCCCAAAATAATACTCTTGAGTGAAACAAGGACTACCGAGGATTTTATGAATGTGGAAATGGAATTATTAAATTACATGATGGTACCGTGTCATTCTAATAGCCGATATACAGGAGGTGTAATTGTTTATGTTCGGTGTGATACTGGCTTCTCAGTATTAAAAAAATGTGTATTAGAAAAAAACTATTGGTGTCTAATAATCAAAGTGCTCATTGGTCAAGTTTATTGGAATATAGGTGTTGTGTATCATTCACCTAATGCGAATCATTCCATCTTTATTGATTCATTAGAAAATATAGCTGAAAACTTATGTAGCAATGGTAAAAATTTCTTAATGTTAGGTGATTTTAATATAAATTTGTTAAGTAATGATTATTATAGTAATAAAATAAAAGATATGTTTATGAGGTTGGGATTACAACAATTAATAGATAAACCTACAAGATGTACCAATATCAGTGAAACAATTATTGATTTTGTAATTACCAATCAAAGTTGTGTTAAAGCAAATGTACATGACTGTCCAAGAGTAACTGATCACAATATTGTGTCTGTAAACTTATACAATAGCAATAAAGACTTTAAGGTAAATAGTAGTAAGCCCTTTAGAAAATTGTGTAGCGATAATATTAGTAAAATTAATACTTGCCTCATAGAAAAGATATGGGCAACAGATTCAGTTGATGTTGATTATATATACGAGAAAATTGACCATAATTATAAATCTGTAATTAATGATGTAGCACCCATTAAATATTCTTTTAGTAAATAGTTTACCGTGGTGGGATGCTGAACTAAGTGCTAAAGCAAAATTACGGGATATAGCTTATAAAAAATTTAAAAATTGTACATCACAAGAATATAAAGATATGAATTTTTCTATATATAAATCGTTAAGGAATGAGGTTGTAAATCTACTCAACAAAAAAAAAAGAAAATATTATGAGGAACAAATTGACAAAAGTAAGAGTGATCCAAAACAAATGTGGAAAACTTTAAAAGAATTGACTGAATCTAAAATCACAGGCTTTGGAATTAATAAAATAAAGTTTGAATTTGAAAATCTCACAATTTATTCTAGTGAATTACTTGAAATAGCTGAAAATTTCAATAAATACTTTATTTGTAGTATTAATGACATTATACGTTCAATACCTATTACTAATGTATGGTCTACTTCTAATACAAATAGTGCCATAACATGTCAATTTAATGAATTTAATTTACTAGATATTAATCAACTTCATTCGATAATTAAAAATTTTGATAATTCCTGTTCAACGTACTATACCATTAATAATAAAATATTGAAAAATACTTTTGATGTAATGGGTTATATCTTATTAAATTTTGTTAATACGTCGCTCGCTCAAGGTCAATTTATCAAAGAATTGAAAACCAGTACAATAACCCCTATTCCTAAAGTTACTAATAGTATTGAAGCAGTTGATTTTAGACCAATTAACTCATTGCCACCAGTGGAGAAACTACTGGAAAAAGCAGTATATATTCAGTTGACAGAATATTTTAATGTAAATAATTTGTTTTTGGGAAATCAATCTGGCTTCAGAGCAAAACATTCGTGTGAGACAGCTATACAACTAACACTGGCTAATTGGAAAGATGATATTGATAAGGGAAAATTTGTAGTAGCCGTTTTTATCGACCTAAGACGTGCTTTTGAAACAATAGATCGGGAAATTTTGATTAGAAAATTAAAATATTATGGAATTGGAGGTAAAGTTCTGGAATGGCTGACTCAGTATTTGTCTAATAGGGAGCAGGTCATAAAAATTAATCATGTTGTGTCATCAAAATTGAAGATTGATACAGGGGTGCCACAGGGAAGTATTCTGGGCCCGTTGCTATTTTTAATATATATTAATGATATTAACATAGAAATAAAATGTGACTTTCTAAACTTAATATGCTGATGACACCCTTTTAGTTATCAGTCATGAGAACCTTGATGTGGCAGTACAACGGATGAATAGCGAGTTAAGGAAAATCGAACAATATTGTATTAAAAATAAATTAAAAATTAATATAAACAAAACTAAAGCTATGATAATAACAACGAAGTATAGACACATGTCATTAAATTTTAACAATAACATCACAATAAATGGGGAGAAAATTGATCTTGTTGAGAGCATGAAATATTTAGGCTTAATTATAGATAATACTTTAAGTTTTAACGATCATTTCTTATATATTCATAAAAAAATATCACAAAAATTGTTCTTTTTCTCAAGGATAGCGAAAAATGTGTCACTGCAAACAAGAGTAACTATTTATAATTCTATTATAAGGCCCCATTTTGATTATTGTGCTAGTGTATTATATTTACTTGATAATAATAAAATTTCAGCATTACAGAAATTACAGAATAGGGGAATGAGAATAATTCTTGGGTGTAATAGATATATTCCTATAAAATTGATGTTAGAAGTGGTAAACTGGCTTTCTGTAAGACAGAGGCAAATGTACATGGTATATATTTTTATTTATAAAGTATTAAATGGATTAGTGTCTGAGTATTTAAAAAAATTAATAACTTTTAATAATGAGATTCATAATTATCAAACTAGGAGTATGCAAAATTGTTACATCAGAAAAACAAATCTAAGAAGTACCATGAATTCAATATTTTTTAAAGGACTAGATGCATATAATAAGTTGCCAGTTAAGATTAAAGCTAACAGTAGCATCACTGTTTTTAAACAGGAGATTTTATTATTTGTCAAGAATACAATGAATGTTTAGTTAGGATGTTGATCTGATTATATTGTTATTCACTTATGCCAAGTAATTTTTAAAATGTAGTAAAACCGGTGATTGTATTTTGTTCCTGTTGCTATTTTTATGTATTACCTATATGTATATTTAATTGGGCGTTAGATTGTAATGAATATAGGGTGTGATAAAATATCTCTGTGAAATTGTTATATTGGTAAAATGAAATTTTTTAATTTGTATATTGGTGTTATATAAGAGTTATGTTGTTATATGTATATTTACTGCACACTGTTATCGTCATTATTTTCTAATTATATAGTAATTTTAAATATTATATATCATAAAACTGTAAGATTAGGATAACCTATTTGAATAAAGATTATTATTATACTGTTGTCTCATATCAGCAATATCGTTTGAGGAGGCTGTGGAGATGCACAGATTAAAATCTTTTAATCTGTTTTATCCATCAACATGTGTTTCCAAATTGCGATGCTTTTAAAATATTGCCACCAAGATTTTGACACTTTCCTTGTTTCGTCTGGAGATATTGATATTAACTCATTTGCCATCCATAACGGGAGATGAAAAATGTTGTTTTAACAAAATGGCAGACCATCATAATTTTGCAGTTTTTGCACTACTTTGTTTTACACCCTATATAATAAGAGTATTTAAACTTTTTTTAAAAAATTTATTCTTTTATGTAATCTGGAACAAATGATATTTTGCACGGTGGAAACCGCACAAAAAAAGTCAAACTTTTAAAAAAGTTACAGCTAATTGAAAATGGTGCTAAAAATTGCCTTTGCCGAACATTTTGTTGACAAGTTCAGTTTATGTTTTTTTTGTTTTATATAAAAATGTCTGGGGACAGATTTGTAGAACGTGGCAAATTTGGTAGCAGTAGAAAATCCTATATTTCTGTGTACATTCAATCAAATTAGTTTGTACTTATCTTTGGGGAAGCATTTTTTAATTTAAAATAAATAAATTTCAGGGTGATGATCAAATAGATAGTTTATCTAATAATTCATCGAGACGGAACTCAATTATATCTTCAACAACCAGCAACAGCAACTCTCAAAATAATCTAGATGGTCTTGGTGATGGCTTACCACCTGGATGGAGTATACAAAAGGCACCTAACGGCAGAATATTTTTCATTGATCATAATGAAAGAACAACTTCTTGGGTTGATCCTCGAACTGGTAGAGCTAGTCCTATGCCTAATCAAGTGGCTACTCCTCAACTAGTAAATAAAAAACCTGATGATGACTTAGGTCCTCTTCCTGAAGGATGGGAAGAGAGAGTACATTCTGATGGAAGGATTTTCTTTATTGATCATAGTAAGTTATTCATTTATTTTTTAAAAACAATTCATTTGCAAATAGGAATAGGTGCAGGATTGTTTCATATGTAACTGCCTACAGCATTTATTTTTAGAGATAATAAAAAAATGTAGAGACAAAAGTTGTAGGGTTTGGCGCAAACTGTCTTTTGAAAGTAGAGAAAAAATTATTTATATATGTATATATTTACTGTGTTCCTTTTGTTCGAATGGGCTACTATTAGCAGCTCGTGGTCACTACTCATGTGTTCCTTTTATCAGGCTATATGCTCATGAGCTGCTCAAAAGTATTTCCCCCCTTGCCCCTGGTGCACACCCCGAATTTCTGGGCTTGAAGCGCAGATTACGTCAATCTATGTGCTTTAGGTTATGTATATGTTCGTTTATTGGTGTTATGTGAAAATTAAAATTAATTTAATTATTTTGAATTCGGAAAACACGCACTATTTCACAAACAAACAAATAGATACAAATATTCAAACCAACCATCGAGAAACACAACTTTCAAACACTTCCTGTACCTTTCAAATAACCACAGAACACCCAAAACAGCAAATAATTGTTCCTTTTATGAACAGCTAGTAGGAGCTCACGGTTACAAGCTTGAAGCACATAAAAGGAACACATTAATTGGAACCTTCCTTCGTTCCGCGGAGGTTCTTAGGTGGTTACTTTGACACCTGAGAGGCGGCGGTACTATCAGGGTGGTCTATCTCAAGTGCCGGTTTCTGTTTTAGAGTGTAGAAACACCACTTTTCTAATAGAGTAGCGATATAATAGGGGTTTAGATAGCTGCAGTGAAGAAACAGTAATACCAGTGGTCTATATTAACGTATAAAGAAAACTCAGGATTTTCGTGTTTAAAATTATAAACAGGTTTTATTTATAACAAATCAATAACACAGTATACTACTTAGGACTATGGTTAAATACAAACAAACATATGTATAGGAAGCTTACGGCAGGCAGGCAATACTAATGTAATGTAATGTATAATATGGACACCGAGAACATACTTGTATACAGATACATTAGAAAAAATCTAGAAGAGGTTTTTAAGAACTATATATTTTAAGGAGTATGGTAGGGTGCCTTTGCTTATATCGTACCAAAGCCAGCTAACTGAATTTAGTATCACCGCCCTAGCTAAACGCCATAAAAATATTCAGATATTATTCATTTTTGATATAACACATAGACAAATAAATCCACCTGATATTATAATAATAATAATAAATACGTTTAGTAAATAAATTTTACAGAATTTGCATAAAGGGTTTGGTTTGGTTTGGTTTGGTTCTTCCACTCCCCCCAAGAAATATAGAAAATACAGTCAGACAATATTCAATATTAAACATTAGACTAAAATTATAAATATAAAAATTATGAAAAACTAACACCTAAAAGTATGGTATGGCTAGGTGTCATATAATAATTTGCATTTAATGTACAGGGGTATTCACGAGAGATTTTACCCCCTCTTAACTTTCTTATTTTTTAACCTAGTAAAAAATGGTGAAGACATAAGTTGCAGGAAATTTTCCTATCATCTCAATGCACCTATCGCAGAAACAAATGAAAGTCGTATTTTGGAGATACAGACCAAACTTATGATTTTTTATATGGAACACCTTGTATATTTTTAATTTTTAAAATCAACGTTTCGTCCTGAACACAATAAGAATCGATTTTTATATTAACATTGTGAATATTAGACCTTTTTTCTAGTGAGTTATACAGGATGTCCGGAAAAAGGAGGCCAATCCGGTAACCATGAATTCCTTGAGCAAAAATAATAGGACTTTCATAATGCCATTTTTCATTTTAGATATTTGATATACAGGGTGTAAAAGTTTGAAGTTTAAAAATTATTTCTTTTAATAACTTGAGTATTTCAGAAGATATTTATTTAAAATAATTTGGTACTCATAAATTTATACAATTTATTTGCATAGGCCAGAGCTGGGCAAAGCACTCTAGAATAGTAATTGAAGCACAAAATACTTGTCTTAAAATACTTTAAAGCATTAAGCAAAAAGCACTTTTTTTAATAAAATTGCTTTCAATTACAAAGCTCTTTGAAAAGTGCTTGGCTTAAATTCAAATAACAAGCACTTTCATAGCTTCAAATACTTCAAAAGCGCTTGAAGTAAAAAAAAAAAAGAAGCATTTAAAACTATTTCATTAAAATTATTTGTTTGTCAGAGTTTCCTTAGATAAAATCTTGTAAGAAAATAATAATATCACAAATTTAAAGTAATTATTTTACTTTATTAAAACAAATATTCAAGTACCTCTATGACCAAATAAGGGTCAATAAATAAGCTAAATGTAAATACAATATTTTTTCTACGATCGTTGTTTATTTACGAAAAAATCATAAAATTATAAAGAATTATTTTCCGTGACAATTTGTGTCAAAATTAATGACATTAGAAACATTTGAAAGAAGAAAGAATGCCTTTTTATGATATGGTTGCACTGTTACCATGGCAACGTGCAAAAGCGTGTTATTTTACGTTTTATTGCACGTCGCCATGGCAACGTTTTTTTTTTTTCAAAATAGCTTTTAATTACAAAGCTATATAAGTTGTACTTGGTTCAAACTCAAATAACAAAGAGTTTAATAGCTTCAAATACATATCAAACGTGCTTGAAGCAAGAAACTGCTTAAAACAATCAAAGAAATATTTCGAGTATATTTGTGGAAACGAATAATAATATAATAATAATAAGTATAATCACTTTTTCCTGAACATTAGATGATAATACACATAAGGTTGAGGTTATTCAGATGTATGCGCGTACTGCAGGTTTAAACCTATTGAGCGTGAGCGTTTAAAAATGCTTCAGTAACAGAAGAATGCTTGAAGCTAAATAAGTCACCATAATTGCTTAAAGCATTTTAAAAGTATTGGAAGTACTTTTAAACTGCTTTAAATCTTTTACAATGAATTAACAAATACAAAGCAAACACAAAAGTGCTTGAACTTTCAAATACAAATTACTTATGATACAAAATGCTTCAAGCAACAAGCATTTTATATCGCTTCAAATACTTTTGAAAGCATTTTAATTGAAAGCATTGCCCAGCTCTGGCATAGGCAAATATAAATATTAATACTAGCCTCATTTTTTTAGTTGTATATAAGGGGTGTTTTTTTAAGCATGATGGCTGTGAAATCAGCTGTCAGTTTGCGCGCTATAAGTGATATTTGTATTTAGTATAGTATGGCAAATTACCATGAATGCACTTACGCTTGACCAATGCTACTAAATTGTTCAAATTTTCTTTGAAAGTTGGACGTCGATTCGCAAAATGTATAGACCACTTCATGAATTTTAACGGTGCACATAATCTTCCATCTGAACAAGCCATTCGTTGCATTGTGGATAGATTTCGCATCACATACTCCCTAAATGATGCAAAAACATCAATACGTTGAAGGAATGTGCGTACTGGAGGGAATGCCGTCGCTGTAAACGAAAGTGTGCAAGAGAATTTAAAATTGTCGATTCGTCATCGGTCGCAGCAGTTGCAACTCCGTCCGTTGATTATGTGGAAAATTTTGCTCAAAAATCTTGGCCTACACCCATATAAGATCCAGCTGGTGCAGGAATTAAAGCCACAAGACCATCGCTTGCGTCATTCTTTCTCTAATTGGGCTTTAGAGCAATAGCAAGCTGATCCGTTGTTTTATCGGAAAATTGAGTTCAGCGATGGGGCTCATTTTTGGCTTAGCGGGTTTGTTAATAAACATAATTGCCGATGCACTGCGATTTGACGCCTCCAGATTCTAATGGGGCTACGCGAAGTCATGGACGCCTTGGAAGCCCACATTGTTTGTGTTATTCATGACATACGGCCACCATTGCTCGAAAAAATTACCCGAAATTGGACTGACAGAGTGCGCTCCATTAATATCAGCCTCGGTGGCCACATGCCTCAAATCATTTTTAAATATATGCCATGTATCGATCTTTCAAATAAAAACAGATTTTTGATCAAAAGTTCATTTTTGTGGTGTTTAATCAAGTTTATAGTTCTGTCGCGCTTAAAAAATCACCCTTTATAAGTAGGTATATTATAAATAATAAAATATATCGCCACTGAATGATAGTAATATCATAATTATTTGATTATAAAAAATTAATACTAATTAAAATGGTAACTTGTAATTAGAAAGAAAAGGAAACCTTACAAAAAAACCACAAAAAAGAATTTTTTAGAATGTGTAGTGTGAAAACGATAATTACTCTAACCGATTTGGCAATAGCGCGTTTTATTAGTAAAGAGTTGTATAGTTAACCTTGAACGCAGGAATTTTACCTGCTTTACGACCCGACATTCTATTCTTTCTATTTGTCCCAAGAAATAAATAAATATCATTTGAGGCATATTTTTGCGTTGCGACTGAAACATGGTTATTAACAACTAATGCTGATTGGTTGAATACAAATTTCCTGTCCCGTGATTGGTTATACAAGTAAACTGTTCGCTCAAGGTGAAACGTATAAATTCGGCTTTGGTTTTGGTAGTTGGTACTGTTGGTAGTGGAAGTCGAATTTACAATTGCAATAATGTAAGGTTTCTTTACAATAAAATGTATGCAGTGACCGGAGAACAACAACATAAACAATAATTACAATATTTTAGTTAATAAAATATTTTCTAATTTTTCTGAAGCATCCATAATATATATAATAGGTAAGGTTGTCACTACCCGGGTACCCGGTTTATTTATTATCCAATAACCCGGGTGGAACCGGTTCTACCCGGTTCTACCCGGTTCTACCCGCTAACAAGAAACGGGTTCCTATGTAGGTTAACCGATCCTAACCTAGGTTAATAAATAGTTGTGGAGCACCCATTGAGAACTCCAAATGATGTGTACTAAAAATCTATTAAAATTACCTATAAATTATTATTATTTTAATTTAGATTTGTTAATGTTAATGTTAATTTTCGAAAAATTTCATTGGTTCATTTAGATTTATTCGTAAACAATTAGATTTTTAATTTCTCCCAATTCTGAAATTTGTCAACAAAACCTCCCTTAATAATAATTTATTGACTTTCGTTACGCAAGTCTCAAAATTTAGGAAAACGTTAGAACCGGATCCGTGTACCCAGGTTGGAACCGGATCCGGGTACCCGGGTTAGAACCGGATCCGGGTACCCGGGTCGGAACTGGATCCGGGTACCCGATCGGGTAGTAGACGGTTTAAAGAACCGTGTACCCGGGTACCCGGTTCTACCTACCAGCCCTATTAATAGGTAGAATATTTTTCATGCTGACGACAGAAATTATTCTAATAACTAAGAATATTACAAGAATGATAAAATACCTAAATACTACTACATCAACCTGGCTAGGAGATTGGCAAATGTTACCTAACCTTGTATAGTTTTTTTTTTTGGTATAATTGAATTTAAAATTGCCGCCTATTTCTTTCATTCATAAATTCTCAGTTTCATTGTAAGTAGAAATAGCGTCCTCTCTTGGTGATCTATTGAACTATTTGTCAAAACATTGTGATGATTCATCAATTTATTAGTAAAATCTATTCGGTAAACTACACTTCACAAAATAACTTTTGCTACATTTCTTATTCAGATAATAACTTGTATGTGTTCAAACTATCTTATGAATCATATTTTATTGAAATTGATTAATTTATGTACTTAAAATTTTGAATTCGCAAATTACGCAAATAGGAGGAATTCAGTATTTTCTTTCAGGACAATCTTCCACTTTAAAGAAAAAATTACTGTTTCATTAGGTGCAACAATCTTTTGTTATTAAGCTGGACACATGGTATTTTTCTATTTTATATTTATAAAGGAGTTATTTACCAACTAGTAACACCATTGTTTATATCTATTTTGACAAATATTAGGTAACCAAATATACACTCAATTCGCAGCGTTAAAGAGATATACAGTGAGCACGTAAAGGTTGGAATAAATTCCGTAAAATCGTTACAAAGCAAGTGACAAAAATTCGCTCAGACACGTCGATTTTTAAATTCATTTCTCAATTTGTTCATTAAAAAAAAATGTTTACAAACTTTTTTTAAAAAGTTATGACGTCATCTACTTAGAAACGTGGACTTGGACGTTCCATTATCAAAACTTTAAATAATGTGACAACTGAATGTGAATGAATGAGAAATAACGTGACAGCCAAGTCCGCGTTTCTAAGTAGATGAAAAGAATAATAATATAATAAAGACGCTTTATTTGTGATACATATACATAAACACAACACAACATGAAATAATTACATCAAAATTTAAATTAAAAAAGAAAAATATACCACAATCACAAATTACAAATTAAAATTAACAGAAAAATATATCACAAAAAGGCGGAGATCAGCATAAGCTGTTTTTAACTCTCAACCCGTTAATAATAGAATAAAATAAATATAGTTTAATGACAATAAAAATGTACTAGTTAATTAAGGGTATTTTTTTGGTGGTTCAGGTACATAAATTTCAGTTTATTTTTAAATGTAGATATAGTGCTCATCTTGAAAGAATCGGGCACTTCATTGTACAGTTTGAATGCAAGGTATGAGAAACTTTTTTTAAACTTTTCTGTTCTGTGTTTAAAGCCGCTTTACACTTAGCAATTTTCATTGCCGGCAATAAAAATACTGTTGCGCGTTTGCACACTACTACTTCTTTTGATCAGCTATTGCAATTTTCCTTACATTGCAGAAATTAGAACCGGACCTAATTTTAATTGCATTGCGGCGCAATTTAGTGATATTTTTAGGGTATTTACGTGTAGCCAACGGAATAGAAACTCGAAATTTCACATGCACATGATGCTGCTACAATTTTAGCCCTTTTATTCGCCGTGGACATTTTATTCATCTCTTGAAAAGGTAAATAATAACCATAATCTCAAATCTTTACTTACACAAATCATAATACTCAACGACCTATAAGTTTCTTAAGATGGTATACCTGTTTTGGAACAAGAAAAATTGCCAAGTGTAAAGTGAACTGGCAAGACCAAATCCGCAATTCCTTGCGGGCAATTTGTATTGCCGGCAATGAAAATTGCGAAGTGTAAAGCAGCTATTATAAATTTCCATTTTGTTTGAATTTCTAGTATTTACGTTATGTATTTCATTTCTCCATGTAATTTTTTCATATAAGTATGATGGCAATTTAGTTAATAAAATATTATGTATTTCTACTTTTAATAGATATTTAAACCTATATTCAATTTTTAACCAACCTATTTTACATAAGTAGGGTGTAATGTGCTCATTTCTCGACACTTTAAGTGAGTATCTCACACAATTATTTTGTATTTTCTGTAGTTTTTGTAAATCATTATTAGTTAAATATGGCCCATATACTATTAAGCAGTAATTAATATTGGATAAAACAAGGCTTTCACATAATTTTAGTTTTAAATTACGTGAGAAGACATCCCTGAATTTATATAGATTATATAGAATATAATGACATTTTTGACACACTCTATTTACATGAGCCGTAAAATTTAAATTAACGTCCATTAGAAGACCTAGATACTTGACAGTCTTTTCCAAATGCACTTCTGTTGACCCAATTTGCAGATTTACTAAATTTGCCATTTTATCACACCAATGATTAGTACCGAACACAATAGCTGTGGTTTTATTCACATTCAATTTTAAACTTTGCTTTTCACTGTAAGAACTGATAGATGTAACATTTCTAATTATAGTCTTCACACATTCATTGACATTTGACATGTTAAATTTTTTATAAAGTTGATAGTCATCGGCGTAACACTGTACAGGGTGTCCCAAATTGCTTGATTTTGGCTGGTTTTCCTATTTCCAGACCAGGTAGAGAAAAACTGACATATGAGTCTAGAGCTCGATTTTTGTGAAACGCCGATTGGTGAAAACCGCATTTTGATATTTCTAACCGTTTCCAAGATATCGGCAAAAATTGACATTTCACAGATTCCGAAAAACTGTCAACTTTTTTATTTGTGGATATTTTTTCAAACGGTAAAAACTTTCTACAGGCACTTTTTGACGTAGAATAAAATGCATTTGTCAAAAAAAATATATCGCTTTTCGATTGTTTGATATCAAAGCTAACTTTGTTATTTCAAATGGAAACCATAGTTGGCTTTGACTTTAGAAAATAGGAAAAAAAAAATAAGCTTTCCAAAAATATATATGTCAAGATATGTCTAGTCATCCTTGCTGCCAATATAACACATTTCTCTTTAAAAATGACATTTTTTAACATTAAAAAAAAGTTTTTCGGAATCTGTAAAATGTAAATTTTTGCCGATATCTCGGAAACGGTTGGAGATATCGAAATTCGGTTTTCACCAATCGGCGTTTCACAAAAATCGAACTCTAGACTCATATGTCAGTTTTTCTCTACCTTGTCTGGAAGTAGGAAAACCAGCCAAAATCAAGCAATTTGGGACACCCTGTACATCTATGGATTCTAAGGTTCTACAGAGATCTGCCGTATATAAGATGAACAATACTGGACCTAAAATTGAGCCTTGAGGTACCCCGTTCCTTATAAATTTTGTTTTTAATACGTCGATTTCATTTTCAGTTGTTATTTGCACCATTTGTTTTCTTTCATGTAGATACGTGGAAAGCCAATTAATTGTATTGTCAGCAAAGCCATAATATTTCATTTTCGCTAGTAGAATATCTGAAGAAATGGTATCAAATGCTTTACTAAAGTCTAGCATAATAAATAACACACATTCTGATTGGTCCATTGCTGTGGTAATATCATCACATATATGACTCTCGCTTTCATGTAATAGTTTTAAAAAGACATACAAAAAATATCTAATGCAACACCAGTAACTTTTCTTCTTTTCTCTTTCCTTTTCTTCTCTTTTTCTCTCGCTGAAACCATGGTTTAAAGTTCTTAAAAAAGTTCGGGCTGTGGTGGAAGAGCAGTAGCTGGCCCTGTCAGTTACCATTTGCCTTTTGTTTACCTTAATGTAAGTATGTGCTATGTTAAACGAGTTTTGTTATTTTCCTATATAAATAATTTATACATTTTGGTGAATAATAAATATGTATTGTTATTATTATTATTATTATTATTATTATTATTATTTAGTAGTAGTGCTGTAGACGTACTGTACCTTCTTCTATAATAATAATAATAATAATAATAATAATAATAATAATAGGTCTTTATTTTCGATAATTTACATATACATATACATTTGTAATTTGAAAACAAAAAAAAATCGGAAAAAAGCCGAGGATCAGGTGGTTATACATATGAAATGCACAACCTCTGTTGTTAACCCTAAGGTGCAATAGATGTACTTGTGTGAAGTAAGTATATATATATAAGTACATACAAATAACTAAATAAATAAATAACTCAATAAATAAAAGTATGGGATGATGGACAAAAGAAAAAAGCCGAATAATGATAAAACTAAATCCAGTCTGATTTTAATGGAAGGAGTAGCCAAAATTTGTCTGAACTATGGTAAAAAAAGTAAAAAAAAAAAAGAACAAATCAAATCAATGTACACTCAGTTTTTTTTTATTTATTTATTTTTTTTATTTATTTATTATTATTAACGGATACACCATTTTTTTACCAACTATAGAATAAATTTATGACAACAAATTCATTTATAATTTACTATATAACAATAATTATTAATATAGAGTGTGAGTTATTATACTATAACTATCAATTAATCTAATAAAATTAATCTAATTTTAAATTTCTAATACTATTTTTAAACTTAGGCAGCGGGCACAAAAAGGGGTCAACATTATGATTATTGTACATACGTAAAATCCGAGATATGGGCGAGTTAAAAGCATAATTAGTATTGTGAAAGTCCACCACAAATAGGGCCGGATTTCTAGTATTGTAATGACTGATATGAAGTTTAATATGCGTTAATATCTCATTACAAGTAAATTCACCATTAATAATTTTATACATAAAATTTAAGTCGCTTTTAACACGTCGAGATTCTAGTGTTTCCAGATTTAAATGATTTAATATATTTATATAAGAAAAATTACAATGCAGTTTTAATTTATAGTGTATGTACCGCGCATACCTTACTTGAACATTTTCTATTAAGTTAATGTCGCAGTGATAGTATGGAGACCATATGACACTGGCATATTCTAAAGAAGATCGGACTATGGAAGAGTATAGTATTTTCACCGTATTGACAGACAATTGTTTGCTATTTCTCAAGGCAAAGCCTAGCAGTTTATTGCAAGTCGATGACACTTTATCTAAGTGATTTTTGAAAGTTAACTTATATCAAAAATAATACCTAAGTCTTTTACACTATCAACTTTTCCCAGGTTTACATTATCAATGGTATAAGTATAGTCAATATGTGATTGGCTCCTGTAGAAGGATATACTACAGCATTTATCTATGTTTAGATTTAAATAATTTTCTGCAGACCATTCATATATTCTATTTAGATCATCTTGAAGTGTTCTGCAATCTGATAGATTACTAACTGTATAGAACAATTTGAGATCATCAGCAAATAATAAGTAATTCACAGATGTAACGACATTACATAAATCATTAATAAATAGATTAAAAAGAAGTGGGCCACAATGCGATCCCTATAGTACCCCAGAGCTAACGGCAATTGTGTTAGATATATAATTATTAATTCTGACTTGTTGTGTACGATCAGTAAGGAAGGATGACATCCAGTTAACAATACTATTGCCAAAGCCAATTGAATTAAGTTTTTCAATCAATAAAGTGTGGTCAACTCTGTCAAAGGCCTTGGAGAAGTCTGTGTAGATTGAGTCTACCTGCATACCTTTCTCCAAGGCTTCCACCAAAAATTGTTGATATATTATTAAATTTGTGGCAGTAGATTTACCTGTAGTGAATCCATGCTGTTGTGGAATTATAGTACTTCTGCACGACCATGACAGCTGTACACTAACAATTTTGTCTAGAAGCTTTGGTAGAACTGACTGAATACAAATACCCCTATAATTCTTTATGTCTTCTCTATTATCCGACTTGAAAATAGGAGTAATAAAACTGTTTTTCCAAAAGCAAGGAAATTGCTCTGTGTGTATAGATTGATTGAAAATATAATAAATTGGATAAGCCAACGTACAGATACAATTTTTTAAGAAATTTGCTGGGATACCATCAGGACCATATGACCATTTGTTTTTCAAATTTTGAATCCCATCAAAAACATCTGTTACAGTTACTATAATATTTGCTATGTCTACAAGGTTTCTCTTTGGGAGTGCTTGAATGGGTGCATTATTGTTAGAATATACGGTTGAAAAGTATTCAGCAAAAAGATTTACAATTTCTAAACCATTAGTTGCAGTAGTAGTTGCTTATGTAATTAACTGTAATAAGTTAATGAGGCACATTTTGGTCAACTAGCATTTTACATTTTAGCAGATGCTTGAATTGGAGAAAATTTTTTGTTTTAAAAAGTTGTGGTATTTCGTTGTAAATTTTAGTAATTTGGTAGGAAAAAAAACGCTTGAAGAGCTCGGTATGATGTGGGGGTGCGGTTAAAGTGCCTTTTGATCTTATATTAAGGTTATGCACATCTGTTCTGAATGAAAGCTTTTCATATAGATACATGGGGGATTTATAAAGTATAATTTTGTGACAGAGACAAGCAGCTTGTAGTTGCCGACGATTATACATGTTAAGCCAATTAATTTCAGATAATTTGTGAGTTATATGTTGATGTTTTCTAATGCCGAAAATTAGTCTTAAACACGAATTTTGAACCGTCTGAATTCTAAGAGAGTCCACAGCATCAATGCTGGAGCCATACACAAAATCGCTAAAATTAAATTTGGATAGAACTAAAGACGCACACAATATTTTTTTAACTTCCTGAGATAAGAAGTATCTACTATTGTATATCATTTTCAAGTGGTAATATGCTAAACGAATGCATTTATTAATATGTGGCTTAAATCTCAAACATGTGTCATATGTTAAACCTAAATTTCTAGCTTTATCTGAGGGAGATATCTGTTGCCCATCGACAGTTATTTGCATATTGGAGGAAATGATAGTTTGGTCCTTTTGTGGACCAAACACGAGGACAACAGTTTTTTTTGCATTAATATTTAGGGCATGGTCTTTAGATATATCAACTAAACTGGTCAAGTCTTTATTTATAACATTTATCGATTCTACGCTGTCACTAAGTGGGAACGAGTAATATAGTTGCGTATCGTCAGCATAAAAATGAGTGCTACATTTTTTTATGACTTTGATAAAATCAGAAGTATATAAAGTGTATAAAGTTGGAGCTAAAATTGATTCCTGAGGAACGCCTTTTGATACCAGAAGGGGTGTCAAAATGCTATCACCTATTTTGACTCTCTGTATTCTGTTCTCTAGGTAATTATGAAAGAAATTTATACATTTTTCGTTTAAACCGATATAATGCAGAATAGCAAGTAAAATCTGATGGTTGATCGTATCAAATGCTTTAGAGAAGTCAATCAATACCAAAACAGTAATTTTTTTATTATCCACACCCCTTAAGATATCATCTCTAATGTGAAGCAAAGCTGTTTCACAACTGTGCATCGCTCTAAAACCCAACTGTACATTTGGTAAAATTTTATTTTCCCAGTGACATATGAAACTACAAAGACGGTTAACCGAATGGAAAGTGTTGAAGCAACATTTCAAGTTAGGCAACCAAATATACAAGCCAAATTTATATCAAGGAAGTGATGGTACCTTTGGGCGCATTACTACATTACTATTATTACATTGGTTTGCTACTAAACTATACAGAAACCTAAGTAGATCTGACGATTTGAAAATAGCAATGCAATAAGCCATAATATGGCATAATGAACATGTATCTGACGTTAAAATTGTCTGTATATAAAAAAGGCCATAAAAATCGACCATAAATTAAACCCTTCCGTCGTAAAGCTGCTTCGGTAGGAGTGAGTCGGGTAACTAATTTAAAATAATTTGAAAATGTAATGCTGGTATAATTGAAACAGGAGTCCTTCCGTTAATTTTTATTTTAATCATGCCAGAACTATTTTACATGAGAATAATGATTTTCTATGGTATTAAGTAATACATTATATTTATTATTTAATATGCTGTAGAAAAATAAAGTATGTCCCGCTCACCCGTCATTGTGTAAACGGCAAATCTTTGAGGTTTTTTGTGCACTAGAAATATGTAGTTTGCCTCATCTTACCACAGTGTCTGTGATCTTACGATCTTACCTTATGTTGACGTTATCTTAGTCTAATTTATGAATTATGATTTATTATCGTATATCTAATATAATACTAAACGTATTGTGTGTGTATGTTCATATTCGTGGGTGAATGGCCAATGCGTAAAGCCAACTTGTGGAAAAAAATTTAACCTTATTAGTTACCACAAATAATATTTTCTGACTAACGATTAACGAATATAAAAATGTTGGGTATGTCTAAGCGGTTCCAAACTCTCCCGCCCCGCAGAGGCGTACGCATCTTAATACTTGAATAAATGCAATAAATGAAAATAAATTTTAACAATACTGACTGTATATGTAATGCTCGAAGTCGTTTAGGAGATTTAAGAAATACTTTTTTTGTTTGCTATAAATGCATCTACCTCTGGAAAACATTTTCGATCAATGATTAATGCATGCATTTTACACGTACATGTAAAAAACTACAACCGTCTTTTTGAAGAGAACGGCCTAGCAACGCATTGTCGCGGCACCACCGGTCACAAACATCAACACGACTTGATGATAGTTCAAATATTTCGAATGTCTCCAAACCACCCACGTAATTGTTTCGCCAGTACAAGCAGTTAGTGTTTTGCTAGCTGGTAAAATTGGAAATATTGGTTTAAGGGGTCGACTCCTCGACTCACTTGTATTGTTTACTGTATGCATCATTTAGTCGCGGACTATTTGTTCCGTGTCGAACCAATGGCTCATTCATATGTAACATTTTTTTTGCGTAAATATATATATTTTTAAAATATATAGCTAACTGATAAATAATAAATATCTGACGAATAAATTTTGTACAAAAATAAATTAAAAAACAACTTGGAGGAAAGCGATGATGATGGATTAGTTTCAAAAGTTTCAAATTTATCAAGCATTCCGGCTGATAAATATTTAAATTGATTCGAATATTCTCCTATGGTGGCTCAGCTAATTGTTCCTATTCTTATTTGTCTGCTGATCTTGTGTTGTGACAGCAGTAGACAAGACCCTGCTGCGCGGTTCACGCGAATAGACTACAAAAGTTGTGACGTCATTCTTATGCGGTAAATATGATTAGGTTTCCAAGCTCATATTGCTATGACCCTTATATTAATCGTAACATAAGGGTCAAAATCAAAGGTGCTTTTCTAAATATCGATATTTTGGTGTTATTTTCCATGTTTAACAATTGTAACCGTCTTCTTCGGGAACTATAATTAATCTGTATAAATGGTCTATAAGTAAAAAATGTTTTATTTCTCGAATAAATTAGAAAAACGTTAAAATGTTTATTATAGAAGATTACGCATGCGCACGAGAATGAAAGGATGGAACGTCGTTCTTGGATTAATTACCGTGACGGCTGACTCGGCTGTTGAAGTTGTTAGTTGAGGTTGGATTTCGTGATATAAAAAATATTTCAATTTAATTTCATCCTTACTTGATTTGGCGTCTCTTTTTGTGTTTTTCTAATGTTGAAAAATTTGTGAAAATTTTACTTTGTAAGATATGAGGTGTGTAAAAAAAAGACTCAAATAGGTATGTTGATGTGCTAGATACCAGACGTAAACATAGTCATAAACAAAGTTATAAACTCTTTAAGTTTCCAAGAGACAGGCTTCTCAGACATCTTTTTAGACAATAAACAACACAAAACACAATAACTGTAAAACATACGCACTTTTGGTACTTTAATTTCAACAATAATAAAAAAAGTTAGGTTATTATTTCCTTATGACATCTGTCTCGGAGAAAGCTACGTCGCACGTCCGAATTCTGAGACGCAAGCGTAGTAAAATTTATAATATTCTAAAACATTTTCTGGGACTCTTTTTAGTAATTTTTTTTTATGGAAAAAAGCAGATTGTATTGGTAATAAATAAAAAAAATAGCTCAATGGTTATAAAATAATGTTTTTTTAATTAGAAAATTTAAAATGAAAATTTGTGTGTCCCTATGTGAACACACAATTATTGGGGTTTACGAAAATTAACTCTGAGCGATCTGCAAATACCCTTCTCTTTTTCTAAAACTATAAGAATAACAAAGACAGAAATAGTGATCTGGGTACACGGAGTAAATTTTTGTAAACCCCAATTATTTTATTACAAATTCATGGTTGAGATATAAGAACTCAACCATGTTATAAATTATAACTTTACACATCAACCTAGAACAACGTATTGAACGCGTAAACAAAAACTTAAAACAAAGTGGGCCGCGGGCGATAACGCGATGTGTACACGAAACCATCCGAGCCCTCCTAGTCGACGAGCTACTGACGCTACTGTGTTGCGGGAGATTTGGCTCAGCTTAATTATTTGGTGTGCTTAATTTTTTGTATTAATTAAATAATAATAATAATAAAACATACAAATCAATGTAATAAACATGAAATAAGGAATTTACAAAGAGGGTCCATAACGTAAGAAAAGTTGCTCTGATAACCGGTGAAAAATGAGTCAAAACTGTAACAACAATTCTTAAATTTAGGACATATTATGTACCAATAACGTTCATCCGCTCATCCGCTTTTATTTTACATATTTTATTAATTGCTTAATAATACATCATAGCATCTAGAAAAGCCATATATTAATAAAATGAAAAAAAATTGGATAGGTATGCCCCATAATTTAAAATTTGTAGCTTGAATTTTAGTTCAATTCATTTGCACCAATATTTAGAGCAACTTTTTTTACGTTACGGATATTTTAGTATTTTTATTTTTAGCGGCGCGACATCTATAGTTTAGTAGAATAATTAATGCGGTTAGATGCACATGTCGGTAGTCCAGCTACAGTTTTCCAATCTACCATCGTTCAATGCGATCCTATGTATGAACAATTATTATCATATAGTTCGTCTGTGCAATACTCGTGTCGCTACTAGTAAAACCGTTTTGTCGCCATCTAGGTATACCCATCAATTTTGCGGCTACATCAAAGATATTGCGTTCATTATCTTTGTAGTTCCATGTATCGCTGATTTTCCGACATATGCTCACGCAATTGCTGATCAACCACTCGTTCTACAACCTTGGACAGCGTGGGTAAAATAGTAATGGGCCTCAGATCTTTAAGCTCCTCAGGGTTATTGCATTTGGGTATAGGTTGAATAATACCTACTTTCCAGGAATCCGGGAAAACGCTGTATTGCAAGCAAAAATGGACTATATGAGTAATATATGGCAAGATATACGGGCAACATAATAACAGCATTTTGATATTTAAGCCATCTGAGCCTTGAGAAATAGTTTTTATACTATATAATATTTTTTGAACCTCATTTTCCGACACGATCCTAAAGTTAAAGACTCCAATATTATCTTTGACATTATTTTGATAATAATTTATTATATTCTGGTTAACAGGTAGATTTGGAATGGAATTTATAATAATAGTTTTCAACATCGTTTAGATTTTCGGGAATGCTTTTTTCCTTTTTACGTATATTCAACAATTCTAAATCCTTCCAAATTCCATTAACTCCACTTGATCTTAATCTATGTTCGTAATATGCTTTTTTTTTCATTTTTACATGCCAAAGTTGTGTAATTTCGTAACTGCTTATAGTAGTCATAATGTTCGTCTTGCTTAGAACGCTGCCATCTGAGTTTAGCTTTATCCCTAAGTGACATTAATAATTTAACATTATCTGTTATCCATGGAGCGTAATTTTTTGTTATTTTTATATTTTTTACGGGTGCATGATTATTAAATATGTCAAGTAAGGTAGTGTTAAGAAAAAGCAATTTATCATTAATAGTTGTCATTTCATACATAAGTTCAAGTGGAGCTAATTTTAAATCAAGTGAAAATTGTTCATTATTAAAGTGCTTAAAGCCTCGGATTGTTTTGAAAATGGGCTGTTTAATTTGGTCTTTTAATTCAATATTTAATTGGAAACTAGTTAATTCATGATCCGAGATTTGATGTCCAAGAGATATTACATTAACTTCTTTTATAATATCTACATTTGTTGTTAATATCAAATCAATAATAGTTGATGAGGTTAAGGTAATACGAGTTGGCAAATCAACAACTTGACTCAAACTGTAAGATTCAAGCATAGATTGAAATTTGTTATAGGCTGAATTTATATTTAACATATCGATATTAAAATCTCCCAGGCAGAACAGTTCATCACATGTAGGTAGTAAAAATGCTACACTTTGTTCGAACAGGTCAAGAAATTGTACATATGAGAAGTTTGGAGGTCTGTATATAGCACCTACAATAAACACCTGTGTGTTAATACAAAGTTTTATCCAAAGCTGCTCGATATTAGTTTGTAACGGAATGACAGAATATTTGATTGAATTTTTTATATAGACACATACCCCTCCTCCTTCACGATACCTACGGTCATTTCTGACTAACTTATACCCTTGAATTGAAATCATCTCATTACTTATCCTGGGTGAGAGGTGGGTTTCAGATAGACATAGAATGTGGTATCCAGTTGCCAAAATGTGCTCCTTTAAATCAGTAAATTTGGGAACTAATGATCTTACATTAAATTGTCCAATTAACATAATTCACTCAGCTTCCACTAAAAAAAGATAACTAGACAGAACATACATTAGAACGGTGTTATCAGCTTATTAAATACAGAGAAAAAATTAAATAAAGTAAATAAAAATAAGTTAAGCGGCAGACAAGAAAAAAAATAGTATATAAAAACAATATTTTAGGATTTAGCAAAAATAATGCAGAAAAGAATGGCTTAGCTAAGGTTTCTGCCCAAAATCTAATACTTTTCACAAGAATATATAATTAGGTGGTAGATATATTATGTAATATTTGCAACACAAAAAAAGAAAGTAAAAAAGAAGAAAATAAGAAGAGTATATCTAACTACTCCGTGATTTCTACTAGTGATAAATGAAAAATACCCTAAATTTTTGTTTTTATGTAACAACAATGTTTAACTGTTAAGTGATAAATAAACTATATATCAGTACCGTGAGTAAATAATGAGTAAGAAAAAAAAAACAAGAAAGCTTAATAATTTAATTTGAATACATATTATATTGCTTTATAGCAGCAAATTAATATTACTGTAATTAATGAATGTGGTAATTAAAAAGATAGGTTATAGAACAAGTGCAACTAGGTATCAAAGATATATACAGGGTGGTCCAGATTTTTGTACATTAATTTTGAGAGGTGATAGAAAATCGCAAAATAAGGGGACTTTTCTTAATAAACATACCTCGAAAAATGCACCATAACTTAGATACAGGGTGTTGAAGTTTCATTAAAAAAAGCTTTATAATTTAATATCTAAGGAGAGACAAAAGTCATCCTTTTAAAATTTTGCACACTGCCTTTCTACGTAAATCTGCATCTACGCTTCAAGTCAAAAATAGTAACAGAAAGCCATTGGCGTAGATACGGGGGTTACATATCCCCTTTCTAGAAATGTGTAGTACGCCACTGGATATTTTTGAAAAATTATTAAACTGCTTAATTGCCTATGGAATTCTGAAGAAAAATGTGTTCTTGTAAAATTTTGATAGAACAAGCCGTTTCCGATTTATTCGTCAAGTTTGCCATCAATTACGCGAAAATCGACATCAAATATTGGCGGAAATCAACTCCATTTCCAGAAGATGTCAAAAGTGTATTGAAGTCGAAGGATGGCACTTTGAAAACTGTTTGTAAATAGATATGTGAATTGCCTTCGTTCCATTTTTTGTAAATTTTTTAATAAATATCAATAAAACATATTTTTGAATCATGTTTGGAGGGCTATTATATCCTTTATTATGCCTGCACAAAAGTGTTTAACCGTAAATAAATCGGAAACGGCTTGTTCTATCAAAATTTTACAAAAACACATTTTTCTTCAGAATTCCATAGGCAACTAAGCAGTTTAATAATTTTTCAAAAATATCCAGTGGCGTACTACATATTTTTAGAAAGGGGATATGTAACCCCCGTATCTACGCCAATGGCTTTCTGTTACTATTTTTGACTTGAAGCGTAGATGCAGATTTCATAGAAAGGCAGTGTGCAAAATTTTAAAAGGATGACTTTCGTCTCTCCTTAGATATTAAATTATAAAGCTTTTTTTAATGAAACTTCAACACCCTGTATCTAAGTTATGGTGCATTTTTCGAGGTATGTTTATTAAGAAAATTCCCCTTATTTTGCGATTTTCTATCACTTCTCAAAATTAATGTACAAAAATCTGGACCACCCTGTATAGAAAACAACCTTAAAACTATTTTCCACACAAGGGGAAGAATTTTTTATTAAGTATATGACAATTTGACGAAAAAAAAAAAAATTAAGGTTGTAGAACAAGTACAAATAGGTACCAAAAGCATAGAAAACAAACTTAAGACTATTTTTCACATAGAGGAAATAAATTCTTATTCAACGTAAAATACTATGTAAAATTATTGAGAAGATATCTAGTTTATTTGAAAATTAATCATTAAATTAAAGTTCTTTTGTTCATTTGTTCATTGGAAACAATAAGAAATATTAGTAGCAAATAAACAAATGTAATTACACAACAAAAAAAAAAAGAAAGAAAAACTAACCTAACATGTAATTTTTAATTAATATTTTATGGAAAACAATAATCATCATATTATTGTATTAGGACACAATGAAAATTTTTTTATTGGTTCGATATTCGATAGTTCATAGAGAATTAAGAAAGAAAAACACGTAATACTGACCATTTCACAACAAATTGTTAAAATAAATTACTGTTTAATTTTGGTTATGTCCTGCACGCTCGGATTTCTTTCTTCCCTTGATCTTCTAGAATATAAATGCGTCCTCCCATAAATAGTTTTAATTTTGATTGTGTAAGTTTCTCGGTGATTAAAAAGTTAGTTCCTTTTAATTTCTGTAAACATCGTCTCTAATCCAACGTTGACAGAATTCGACCGCTATCGGTCTTGGTTTTTTAAAGTTAATTTTTTTTTTTTGCCCAGTCGGTGGCAGTAGCTGATATCAGACTTTTTTATTTTACAATCGATTTTAGAATGGAAAATTCTTATAATATTAACATATATGTCTATTTCGGGATTTTCTTCTACACCATGTATTAAAATATATTTATTATTAATCCATTGCGTATTTTGTTCACACTGATTCTCTACTGTTTCTAGTTTATTCTGTAGTGACTCAATATCATTTTTTATAGCTTCTAATCCAGAATTCACAGCCTTTTCAAATTTTTTTTCAAATCTGACTGGAATTTTGGTACAATATCTTGATATACATATACTCTTTCAGTTGGTAGCAAACAGCTTTTTCTGCAACTTTAGATAGTGCTGGCAGTATACAAATAGGTCTTATATCTTTCAGAGTTTTAGGGTCTTTTATTTTTGGCAATGGTAATATGATGCCATTCTTCCAAATATTTGGGAAATAACCAATATTAATTGATGTGTTGTTGATATCTAGTAAAGCTGATGCACAATAAGGAAGGATTAGAATCAGCATATTCACAGAAATTTGATCATAGCCGGTAGCATTTGTTTTTATTTCACATATATATCGTATCATGTCATTCATACTTATTTCCTTTAAGGAGAAAAGTTGATCTAATTCCTCGAATGATCTGTGTGTATAATAATCGATTGTTGACTGCTTCTCATCAGCATTCATATTTACGTTACTTGAAGAAAGAAAGTAATCATTAACGTCATCTGCTAGAAATATGCCATGTGGAATTTCAAAGTTTCTGTTCTTCAAACCAAAGGATTTTAATCCCATCCATCATGCTGTTTTTGGATTTCCATTCATTTGACGTTCCAGATATCTTGAGTAAGCAATTTTTTCATTTCTTATAGATATTTTAACTAAATTTCTCAAGTCCTTATAATAGGCCCACTTTGCTGGAGATTTATGTATATGATAATCGGATAGTGCATTATTACGTAAACGAATCATATATTTTATAGTCTTAGTTAGCCAAGCTGGACTATTCCTATTTTTAACTTTTTTTTCTGGAGCAAAAATATTGTAAATATCCATTATTTGACTATTCAATATATCAACTTTTCTGTCTAGATTTGATTCTCTCAGCACATCATCCCAAGGTACTTCGCTTGCAAATTGATGAAAGTCAGAGTTGTTGTCTAGGTAACTTATATCTCGTATTACCTTAGATCTTGCAAATTTTGAGACTTTGAATTTCAATGAAACAGTTTATTAGATTATGATCCGTGAGTGTGTTACCATTTTCTGTGATAAACTTATTCGCTTCTTCTACGATCGTTTCTGTTATGAACTCTCTATTTGTAGCATAAACATGATCTATAATTGAATCTTTGTGTGTAGGAACCAAAACAATTTGTGATAAACCATATGCACTAGTAAGATCAGATATTTATTTATATTTATGTTGAAGTCTCCTAATAATAACAATTCGTCAACTAGCGGTAAAATTATATCTAATATGTTTGCTAAAAATTCTAATTTGTTATATTTGATAGTTGGTGGTTTGTAAATTAATACAATTCCTAATTTAATAATTTTATTTAAAGTTATTTTGACTGAACTATAATCTATGTCTTGATCATTACCTTTGTCAAGTACTTCATAAGTGTATTTGTTTTTAAGATAAAGTGCCACTCCACCTCCTCTACATTTAGATTCTGTATGATTGCGGTCCGCTCTGATTATATGGTAACCATCAATGATTAGACTTTCATCTAAGATGTTATTTTTTAACCAAGTTTCGGTTAGACATAATAAATCATAATCCCTTTCTAACACTAGATCAGTGAAAGTCTGATATGAAGATGTAATAGATCTTATATTTAGGAGACCAATTAATGTTTTATTTTTATATTTAAGGCATCGATAGAAGATGTAACTTTATTTTCCGTTTCGGAGGTTTGCTATGTACTTAAAAAGGAAACTGGTCTCGAATCTGTGGTTTTCTGTTTAATCTTCTCATAATGAAGTTGGAAATCAAATCTTCTGTAACATACTCCTTTTTGCCAAAACTTAGGATCATAAAAATTATCCTTATACTGAAAATCAGCTGCTACCATGAAGCACTTAAACCGATTTTTGTCCAATTTTAACTCATTAACTATTATTTCTTTATCTTCCTCAATTCCAGTTTTGTTTTTTATGAAGGCTTTATGTCTATCTCCGTTACATCCTGATTGACTCTATTAGTAGAGTCCACGGCCGCACCAAAACCCTCTAGAAATGATTTCTGTTTGCACTTCGAGGTTAAAAGCTAAAACCTATTTCAAATGATTCGTTACCTTCTGGAACATCAAAATCCGATGGTCGTCAAAATGTCGTCCTGTACGGGTTGGCTGTAGGGGATGAAATGTGAAAAACACCCTAAAAATTTTTTCCCACCATTTTAATCTACAAAACACGAGGATTACTTTTGTTAAAGCAAAATATGCTTTAGGGTAAGGCAAATATTAGAAAAAAAATATTAAACAATTCGGAAAGCACGCAGTTAAATGGGCGACGTCTATGTTTATCGTACGCTGGTGAAAAGTGTCTTATTGCACAGGCAATGTTTTCGCTTAACACCGCACTAGCTACTTTATTCTCATTATGATCAAAAAACACCCTTTAATAACGTTGTAGATTGGAATTTCAGGATGCTAAGGCACTTTTTACTTTTTGAATGGGTTTTTTAGGAGCGGCCGCACAAGATCTTTTAAGGTCGACATTCGTTTGTTTTCGTACCGGGAGAGGTCTTATTAAGGTCCATTTTCGCCTGTTTTCGCAGTAAAGACGTGCATTTGACTAACTGTATGAAAAATACGAACTTAACTGTATTAGGTACCGTAAACCGGGGTGACTTGACTAACGGCTTTGTATATTTGGCATTTTAACTCCCGAACAGTTTTGTTTAGATCAGAATTAAAAATTGTATACATAACTTTGGATCCTAGGGAACACATTTACACTGCCAAAGAAATTACGTGACCCGACACTTTTCCAAAAAAAATTTTCAAAGGTCATTTTTCAAGTCGCCCCACTATGGGGCGACATGAAAAACGCCTTTGAATTGCCTAATTTATCAAGTAGAAACGTTAAAAGGGCGACTTGAAAACAAAATATGGTTTTTAAAAATATTTCAGACCATTTGTTTTGCAAGAAAAAGGCCTATTTGTAGGTTTTTATTTAATTGTATATTATAACGAAAATAAATCTTTTAAACTGCCATTTCCATTCCTAAATCGTTCTAATGCAATTTCCAACATTTCATCATTGTAGTCTTTATATTTTCGACTCCCTGGCCGCCGAATGTACTTCCAGACCATTTTTTCAAGTAACCCCTGAAATGACATCGAAAAATAAAATGATACGCCACTGGCGGAAATCAATCTCATTGGAAATTTTTAGGTTACGATTTTCTTTACATATAAATGGGCCATAAGAAAAAAAATATAACGTGACTATCACTTTCACAATTGAATGGGGAATCAAATCCTTTGAACCCTACAAGTCTCCGGGACCGGATGGAATACTTCCCGCATTATTGCAACGGGCAAGTGACCTCCTAATTCCGTTTCTATGTAAAATCTTTCGAGTATGCTTGGCAATGGGATATGTGCCTCTGGCATGGAAATCGGTAAAGGTGGTTTTCATACCAAAACCAGGGCGCACCTCCTACGACCATGCCAAGTCATATCGACCAATCAGTCTTTCGTCTTTCCTCTTGAAGACGCTGGAAAAACTTGTCGACAGACATATTCGGGATGGGCCATTAATAGAAAACCCACCCAATAGTAGACAGTATGCCTACCACGCAGGGAAATCATGTGAATTGGCTCTTCACAACCTCGTTAGTAGGGTAGAGGAGTCGATAAACAATAAAGAGATAGCACTGGGTGCTTTTCTTGACATTGAGGGTGCATTCGATAACACCTCTTTTAAATCAATGATCCTGGCCGCTCAAAGACATGGGATTGACGACACTTGTTGTAAGTGGATGGACAACATGCTGAAGAGTAGGCGGGTTCATGCCACAATTGCGGGCGACACCCTAGAGGTACAAGTAACTCGAGGGTGTCCACAGGGTGGAGTATTGTCACCCCTACTCTGGAACCTCGTCGCTGACGATCTATTGACAACACTTAGCGACAGTGGCTTCTACGCCCAAGGGTATGCGGATGACATCGTCATACTCATAAGGGGAAAGTATACCAACATTATTGCAGAGCGCATGCAAAGAGCTCTAAATATTGTACAGCAGTGATGCGAAAGGGAAACCCTGCGGGTGAACCCTTCTAAAACGTCGCTGATACCTTTCACCAGAAAAAGAAACGTTGGGAATTACAACCTTAACATCTTTGGAAAACAGATAGAGGTAGTCACAGAGGTCAAATTCCTAGGAATAATCCTGGACACCAAACTCACATGGAACCAATATCTGTCAAAAGTCACAAACAAGGCGAAAGCATCTCTTATGAGGTGTAGACGCATGTTTGGGAAAACATGGGGCATGAAACCAAAAATGGTACAGTGGCTATACACCACTGTGGTCAGACCCATATTCGCCTATGGTGCCCTGATTTGGTGGCCAAAGGTTGAACAAAGAACGACCGTCACAAAACTCGCCAGCTTACAAAGGCTGGCATGCTTGTGCGTTACGGGTGCTATGAGCACCACACCAACAGCATCCATGGAAGTCATCCTGGGCTTGATTCCCCTTGATATATTTATAAAGGGGGAAGCCCTAATGACTGCCAAAAGGATGCGGTCCATCAGCTACTGGAACGTTAACCAGGACCAGTATGGACACTCAAAGATTATGGAGGTTGCGGCCGGTGACCACATCTTAATGATGGACACTGACTGCATGCTTCCAAGATACTCCTTTGACAAGCCATTCGTAGTGAAAATTAACCACGATGAATGGCGTCAAGGTACTCCATCCTATTTGTCCAAGGGAATCGTCTGGTATACCGATGGTTCCAGGACTAATGAAGGATCAGGAGCTGGAATTCATGGCGTGCGACCTAGGGTGAACATTAGTTTATCCCTAGGGACTAACGCCACCGTTTTCCAGACAGAAATGTATGCCATCATGACATGCATTCGAGAGAATGCAAAGCGTCGGTATACTCGACAGCACATACGTATTCTGTCTGATAGTCAAGCAGCATTAAAAGCACTTGCAGCCCCACGTATAAACTCTAAAATAACGTGGGAGTGCCTACAGGAACTGATATACCTGTCCCGGGTGAACAATGTCGAACTCATCTGGGTACCAGGTCACTCGGGGGTTGAAGGCAATGAAAAAGCAGATAACCTGGCAAGAGCGGGTTCTGCGACGCCATTCACAGGGCCTGAACCTGTGATTGGTATTTCAAAACAGGCAGTCAAAACGGCGGTTCAAAGATGGTCTTTTAAGGAACATCTGCAACGTTGGGACATGACACCTGGCCAACACCAAGGGAAGGCCACTATTGGAGTACCTTCCCAAAAACTAACTTCTGAAGTCATCCATTTGGGACGACCTCAAATCAAACATGTAGTGGGCCTTTTAACAGGACACTGCCATATGAGAAAGCACCTGCAACGCATAGGCGTGCATAGGGGCAGTACGATGTGCAGACTATGTGAAGAGGAGGAAGAAACCTCCTCGCACATAGTGTACGACTGTGAAGCACTGGGCCGAAGGAGATTTGCTCTTTTCGGTGATTTACAATGCGGGGACAATCTTCCGCATGAAAATCTTGCAAAGAAGCTATTAAACCTCATTAAAGGGACGGAGCTCATGTAAGAATCGGGGATGTACAATAAGCCAATTGAGCTGCAGTGCAATTTGGGTTTGACCCAACCCCGCTATTAATCAATCAATCAATCAATCAATCACTTTCACTAGAATTGCTACGCAACAAGAAGTATACAGGGTGAAAAAAATGCAAAATTCTTACCAAAAATTCCGATTAATTAGATCAATAGTAAAGACATTCTTGCCGGTCAACAAATGGTTAAGAGAACTAACTAGGCATCTGTTTATTACATCTACCGAGTCTGGTAGTTCGGCTTCCAACAGGTAGATCTCAGGAAATTTTAAAAGTTTTACTTGTCAATTTAGTTCATGACGCCCCGCCTTTTCAAGTCACCCCGGTTTACGGTATGTATTTTATTTAAACGAAATATTATTTTTTATATGAATTTATTTTGCTTTAAATAGTTTATAGTACAGTTACTTGGTGATCTCACTTCTAACTAATTCTATAGCTGTCTTAAATTAAAATATTTTTGGATAGTTTGATTCAAAATGAGTCAAATATCAAATATTAAAAAGGATTAAGGGTGCTTTTATACTGGTATACCCAATCTTAAGTTACTGGATGCATTGACAGATTTAATCACCAAGTTTTACCCTGATAAAAAACAATAAAAAATGTCTGTAAAGGACAGGATTGTATTAGTATTCATGAGATTGAAAATGGCCATTAGATTTAGAGTTTTAGCATTTCTATTCAAGATGTCTCAAGTGAGGGTACGGACAATTTTTGATATGTATATCTCATATTTAGCAAATGTGTTACGTTCACAATTAAGATGGCCAACATGTAAGAAAAACATACCTCTTTGTTTCAAAGATTTTGATTCCGTCCGAATCATTATTGACTGTACAGAAATACCACTGCAAAGGCCAACATTATGTGTGTATGTTTATGTTGCCGTCTAAGAACATACTCTCATTATAAAGGAGGGCAAACCTTAAAATTTATGGTTGGAGTCAGTCCAGGTGGTTTGATCACGTTTGTATCGAAATGTTATGGTGGAAGAAGCTCCGATAAAGCGATTTTTGAACAAAGCGGTCTTATCTGAAGCGAAAACTGTATATATTATAACTTGTTACCGCTCTCCATCTGGAGACTTTAACACATTTCTCAAAATCCTAAGTAACATGTTAGACAAGTTATACCAACCTCATATACCGATAATAATAAACGGTGACTTTAATGTTAGTCCGGACTCTACACATGACAGGTATTCTAGCTTAACTTCCCTTCTAGCGACATATGGGCTATCTCAAAAGGTATGTGAACCAACCAGAGTTACATCACACTCATCTTCTCTGATAGATCATGTATTTACTAATCTAGATAATGCCACGGAATATATAATTCACCCAAATACAATTTCTGACCATAATACTATACTTTTTAATACTGGTATAACAAACAATGGAAGGAAAGGAAATACATCCTTTAAGAAAAGATTCTATAGTGAAGAAAATGTCTGCAATTTTCTTAATACGTTGGAAAAAGAAACATGGTCTAATGTATATGAAATTCTAGATTTTAACGGAAAATTTGATGCTTTTTACAATATTCTTTTATACTATATCAATATTTGCTTTCCACTCAAGTACTGTAAACAAATGGTAGATAAAAAACTATGGGTTACAAACGAAGTTAAAATGTCTAGTCTTAATCTCAAACACTTATTCTCATTAAAAAAACTCTTTCCGGATTTAGAAAATGCCTATAAAAAAGCCAAAAAGAAACACGCTCTATTGGTAAAAATTACAAAAAAAGACTTATTATGCAAATATCTTAAACAATGATAAAAACAAAAATAATCAAATAGTTGATTGAAGATGAAGTTATTTTGTGGAAATCCATTTCTAGTAAAATTTTGCAATAAAAATTTGCGAGACTAAATTACTTGTCAATTTTCACTTTATTTTATTTTATTACACTACAACTAGTTTCATCCTATTCGGACATTATCGAGTAGTAAACTGAATATACATAGATTTTAAGATTTTTAACTTAGATTTTGGTACGAGGGTTGAAGGGTCGGACATGCACTTATAATTAAATTTATGTTTAACAGATGTCTTAAGATATAAGGTATAGGAGGTTTTTTAATCTATTTTATCGGTTTATTGTTTATTATTGACTAATATTTAAATCTGTTAAGTTATCTGAACTAAGTTTAATAACGGGGAGTTGTTTAAATCTATTTGGCCATTTAATAAATTATAATTTTTGTTTTTATTTAATTTATTGATTTCGAAGGCTTCTAATAAATTAAGTTTTTTGCTTTTTTCGTAGATATGTAATATTTTGGCTTGATGATTATTGTCTATTTTGTGGTCAGAATCTGTTAGATGTTTATAAAAATTGGAGTGTTCTTTTTGTGTGTAAATATGTTCTCTATATCTTATATTAAACAATCGTCCTGTTTGGCCTATATACAGTAAAGACCGAGGAGGTTCGAACATGGGTATTAGTTTGCGCGATTTACTTGTGCCTGTTGTAGGCAAGCGGACACAATGGTGGGGAATCGGGGATCTCCGCGCTGTAGCCGATGGCTCTCGCGTCTACTGTTCCTTGTTTGGTTCTTTTATAATAATTTTTATTACACCTGCCAACACTCAAGGTGCAGCGACAATTAATTTTAATTTTATGTTGTAGAATCGCATTTTTGTTGCGAAAAAACAAACAATGGAAATATTTAAATGTGTTTTGAGATTTGTTTAAAATTACAGTAATTAATCCTATCTAGGATGAATGGGCTCATTTAGGAAAATTTTTTTAATTCATATTTCGAAAGTACACCTTGTAATTAGTAAATGTGCAAAATATTACATTTTTTTTTCAATTGCTTCTCCCTCAAAATAAATAATGAAAATAGAGCGCTGTGACGTCACACCACTCGCAGCGGTCGGCCTATAGTTTCATACTGGCGGCAGTTACTCGGCGGAAGTGGTAATTTCGTTCATCTTTTAAGTGTTTCGTCCTTGGTACAGCGAAATCTAAATACCATATATCCGCATAACTCGTAGAACCAGTGGAGTCGGGTGGTGTGACGTCATAGCCGTTTCAAATATGTTACGAATTTGAAATCAAATATTAGGGTTAATATTAACGCTAGCGATATAATTTTTTCACTATATACATAGAGGATGAAATACTTACGGAAAATGCTAAAATAAATTAAAAAGCAAATATCACTAAATGAGCCCATTATTGAAGTTAGAAAAATTTCGAAACGTAAATCAAATTTCAGACATGACATCCCAACACGGTTAAGGGCCAAATTATTAATAAGCTGTTAAAGTCCATGATAAAGATATCTCCCTGTTAGTATAAAAATGGAAATTATAAATACCCTGTTAGAGGTAACTAGAAGATAAAATGTTGCTAACATGAACATTATTTAACAGCCGCTTCAGCTGCCTGTTTGTATTTAATCTGCCAGATATATGTGAAACTGTAACCTATAACGTCAATTTTATGTCATCCATTGGACAAAGCTTGTTAATATTTCGGATTGTATTTATAATGGATATTCCAGGAAACATTTCTTTATTGGATGTGAACATTTTTTCCGATTCATCGGACTCTGACAGTGATCTAGAGGATTATGTAAATATTGTGTTCAGAAAACCTTGTACACTCCACCAAAGAGCGGTCGATCATCTAAATTATTAGGACGATTTAGATTTTTTTAACAGATTTCGGCTCTCCAAGAACACCGTACAATTTTTGTTGAATGAAATAGAATTATCATTATCACTGAACACCAATGCCTACTGTAGGGACTATTGAAAAGGTGGGTACTAGGTACCAAAAATGAATATTGTCAACGAAGTAATTAATAATTAATAAGACAAAACATAGTTTTGTAACTTAGAAACGGACGCAATCGGGAAACGTCACAACAAAAATACGCTGTTGCCAAGTTGTGATGCAGATAGTATTCTAGCTAGGACATACCTCACTAAAGGATAGCAAACGGCAAGTTAATTTTAATATGATAATTAGAATTTGTTTTTAACAGAAGGATAAAATTTATCTATCCGCTAACAAACAGTCACTTTAACAGCCTATTAATAATTTGGCCCTAAGGCTTAAACACAATGAAAAAAATAAGAGATAAGAAATAAAGAATAAGCAAGGAGCAATTTGAACAGTTGAATTTTAAATCGAATAAGAACTAATATATTATCGATTATCGAGTATTGTGTATTTAAAACTTGGCATAATTATTTATCTTATTTCTTATTCCATTTTCTTATCTCTTATTTTTTTCATTGTGTTTAAGTAAGCGTTTAATGAGGTACTAACAACAGTGCTGACTGCTAAACGAGCAGTGAGTGGCCACAGCGCACTGCTGCCCTTCTCCTAATGTACAAATTTCTAACTGAGGCGAGTTGTCGCCACTCGTATATTCGTCCCAATCCCTGTCGTGTTCGAAGCATCCTGGACTTATCTGTATGCTGCATTAAATCTGGGCAATCTAAGCGATATACTCCACATTTTTTAGAAATGTCTGTTTTTTGTTTACCATTAAAAAGATATCTGCCTACATTTTTGTTGGAGCTATACGATGTTTTTAAATTAAATATGGAAAAGATATTGCTGATTGAATTAGAGAGACCTGAGTATGGTAATGAAATGCATATTTCATCTTTTTTTCGTTAACACTAGGGTGAAGGATACTTTTTTGTTTTTTAGAAATTAATTTGTTAATTATGTGTTTCAAAGGTACAGACAGACAATTAAAAATACTCCTAAATTTCTTCAATAATATACATAATAATATTAAATTTACAATAGAAGTAGAGAATAATAAAAAATCAATAAACTTCTTAGACTTATCAATAGAACGACAAACAACATCATTTACCTACAATATTTACCGCAAACCAACCTTTACTGACACCACTATTCCCTTTAATTCCTATAACCCTCTCTCCCACAAACTAGCTGCATATAGATCCATGATACACCGAGCTTTCAGCTTACCATTATCAGAAACAAATTTAAAAGATGAACTAGACACAATAAGGCTTATAGCACATAATAATGAGTACCCTCAACACATAATTAACAAATTAATTTCTAAAAAACAAAAGTATCCTGTTCAAAGAACTTCACCCTAGTGTTAACGAAAAAAAGATCAAAAATATACATTTCATTACCATACTCAGGTCTCTCTAATTCAATCAGCAATATCTTTTCCAAATTTAATTTAAAAGCATCGTATAGCTCCAACAAAAATGTAGGCAGATATCTTTTTAATGGTAAACAAAAAACAGACATTTCTAAAAAATGTGGAGTAATATCGCTTAGATTGCCCAGATTGTAATGCAGCATATACATGGTGTCCCAGTTTTAAGGGACGAAACTACACAGACTTAAAGAAAAAATATTTTTGAGCAGAAAACTTCCTATTCATATGCCCTTTGTCTCGCTTAGTTTAGGAGATAGAGGGCGTTAAAGTTTTAACTTTTTCCAAGTTTTTTTCCATATGTATAGGAAGTTTTCTGCTCAAAAATATTTTTTCTTTAAGTCTGTGTAGTTTCGTCCCTTAAAACTGGGACACCCTGTATAGGCCAAACAGGACGATCGTTTAATATAAGATATAGAGAACATATCGACACACAAAAAGAACACTCCAATTTTTATAAACATCTAATAGATTCTGACCACAAAATAGACAATAATCATCAACCCAAAATATTACATATCTACGAAAAAAGCGAAAAACTTAATTTATTAGAAGCCCTCGAAATCAATAAATTAAATAAAATTATAATTTATTAAATGACCAAATAGATTTAAACAACTCCACGTTATTAAACTTAGTTCAGATAACTTTACAGATTTAAATATTAGTCAATAATAAACAATAAACCGATAAAATAGATTAAAAAACCTCCTATACCTTATATCTTAAGACATTTGTTAAACATAAGTCTAATCATAAGTGCATGTCCGACGCTTCAACCATTGTACCAAAATGTAAGTTAAAAATCTTAAAATCTATGTATATTCAGTTTACTACTTGATAATGTCTGAATAGGATGAAACTAGTTGTAGTGTAATAAAATAAAGTGGAAATTGACAAGTAATTTACAAACAGTCTCGCAAATTTTTATTGCAAAATTTTACTAAAAATAATCAAAGTAAAGTCATTTCTGAACTAAATAATAAGAAAGACGTACATAAAAATATAACTCTTACACATGAAAATAAAACTCTTCAGTGATCCAGTGAAAATTGCAGAAAGATTTAACAATGTCTTTATAGAAGCACCTCTGTAAATTATCTCAAATATAAACTTCAGAGGTGAAAAAGAAACAAATCATATTGCCACTCAAAAAAATAGCTTCTACCTAGATGAATTATCAGAAAGTGAGGTCCTAAATATCATTAAACATAAACTAAAAAATAAATTTTCCTCTGGCCCAGATGGACTACCTAGTGCCATATTATTATCATTATCTACAGGTTTCTTCCCAAATAAACTTAAAGTTAGTAAAGTCACTCCTGTCCATAAAAAACAAGATCGAACAAACGCAGAGAACTACAGACCCATTGCTGAGGCATCATGTCTATCAAAACTATTTGAATATTGTATGATTGACCGGTTATGGAAATATCTAAATAAATATAAAATTCTTACGACAGCTCAGCATGGCTTTAAACAATCCCATTCCACCATGACTGCCATTGATTCCTTCTTTGGAGAGGTGGTTGCGGCTCTGGACGCAGGCGAGTGCCCTGCTGGGATCTTTCGTGATCTCAGCAGGGCGTTCGATTGTGTCGACCATGACAGCCTCTTGTCGAAATTCGAGAGTTATGGCATTCGTGGAGTTGCCTTGGAGTGGTTTGACTCCTATTTGACAAACCGTACTCAGTTTGTGGAAATAACTCACAAAACAGATGATACTAGTGAAAAATATAGATCTGATACATATCCTTGATCTGAGGGTAGGAGTGCTACAGGGCTCTATTCTGGGCCCTGTGTTATTCCTACTCCTTGTCAATGATCTTCCTAATTTTATAAAAGACTATTTTATCATAATGTACGCTGATGATGCCTCAGTTTTCATCACAGGTAAAAACAGTAAAGAAATTGAAATAAAATGCAACTTGATAATAGACAAACTAACACAGTTATTTAACCAGGATGGACTATTTCTAAATATAGACAAAACAGGCTACGTCCATTTCCATACAAACCATAATAAAAATAATATGGACTTAGGTGTAGCACACAACAACACATCTCTCAGTAGAATGGAATCTATCAAATTTCTAGGTCTCACACCTGATGAAAATCTAACTTATCTCTAAGTTGAACTCTGTCTGTTATCAGATAAGGAACCTAAGATGTGTGCTGGATGGTAAAGAACTGTTAAGCTTTTACTATGCGCAAGTAGAGTCCCGACTAAATTATGGAATAGGTTTTTGGGGCTCATGTGCAATTGTTACCTACTATATATTTTACACAGCGAGCCAAAAACCATATTCTATAAAATTCCAAGAATATACAAATAGGATTTCTACAAGTTTAATATAATACAACATAGAGTGAAGAAGAGTGGTTGAGTTATAGTGAGCTCCTAATAATAGCTAGTTTTTGGTGGTTTGACGGAATATTTTCGTCGATATTTTTACATTGAGGAATATATATAGTACAATGCAAGTCCCAGTGCAATAACAAATTTAAAAAACCTAAGTGAATCTGTGAATTGACACTATGTTAACTATAATAATATCTTAAAGTAATGGGTGATTCATCATAAAAAGTGTCACATATCTATATCAGTAAACTTTTTGTGTCTTAAAAAGTAGGTGTAAAAAGTGCACAAATATTTCATTGCATTAAGAAATAAATTGGAGCCAGGGCCGTATTTACTTCACTTTGATTATTTCTTATAATTTAAAATGAATGAATGTGGGAAATGCAAAATAAAAATCACCAATGAAGAAAAATTCATACCCTGTGATAGTTGCCACATTCTATTTCATCTCCAAGAAAAATGCTGTAGTATGTCATCTTCTGAATTTCGTGCAGTGATATTACAAAAACGTATATTATTGTTTTTCTGCGATGAGTGTAGGTCAGCGTTTAAAAGTGTACCCTTGCTCATCAGAAAAATTGATGATTTAAACTCGGAAGTAGAAAATTTAAAGAAGGAAGTTGCAGAGTTAAAAACCCAGAACAACTCCATCAATACAGAGTCATTGTTTATAGAATTAAATGAACGAATTATGCGATCTAATAATCTAATGGTTTACAATGTTCCGGAATCAAACGCAATAAACTTGGTTGACAAAATTAATGAAGATAAGCTGGTGGTAACTGATGTATTAGAGAAGCTAGATATACAGAATGGCAATGATCAGATAGTAAAAGTCATACGTGTTGGTCGACTAGGTGGTAATAGACCTAGACCCATCAAAATTGTGTTATCGAATTCTCAAGTAGTGAAAAAAGCATTAAAATATAAATCTAAACTTTATTCGACCAATTATAGAATTTCCCAAGATCAGACACAGTTACAACAGAAACAATTTAAAAGTGTAAAGTTAGAGTTAAATAACAGAGTAGATAATGGCGAAGATGATCTCATCATCAAATACTTTAATGGAGTGCCTAAAGTTGTAAAAAAACAAAAAACGGATCCAAAAAACCAATAATTACCCCATTATTAGTGTACTGTCAGAATGTTGGTGGGCTTCGTACCAAACTGAACGAACTTAAACTTGCTATGTCCTGTTCTAATTTTGATATAATTATTTTGTGTGAAACCTGGCTAAAAGAAGATATTGCAGATGTGGAAATTAAAATAGAACCCTTTAACATATTTCTAGCAGACAGAAATCAATTAACAAGTAGTAAATCTAGAGGTGGAGGCATCATCATAGCAGTAAAAAAGAATATAACAGCAAAGATAATTAAGTCAGTACAAGAAAATGTTGAAGAATTATTTCTCCTATGTACATATGGTAATGGATTAGCATTTATTATAGGTGGTGTCTATATACCACCTAATTCACCTATTGAAATGTACCATAGTCATTGTCAAACTGTTGAAAATATTATTGAGAATTACCCTTCACATAAATTGATTCTATTTGGTGACTACAACTTGCCTGAAGCTACATGGAATAACAATGATTTTGGTGTTGGTGTAAACTGTCCACAAGGGTCAGCCGCAGTGTATTTAGCTCAGTGTTTTAGTTTCTTGCATCTATATCAATTAAATTTAATTCCCAATAGCAGAAATGTATTTTTAGATCTATTGTTTTCTCAAGATAGTAACATACAAACTTCTCTGGCAGAAGACTTGCTTTTACCAAATAGTACTCATCATTATGCATACAAGTTTATTATTCAGACCAGTATTTCCAATGATAATTGTCTCAGTTATGAAGAGTTTTATTACGATTTTAAAAATGCAAACTATATTGGTCTTAATGATTACTTGATTTCTATAAATTGGGATGATTATTTAAATACTATGGACGTGAATAAAGCAACAGAAAAATTTTACGAAATAGTTTATATTGGAGTAGCTCTATTGTAACGCCGCTTCCTTTCGATGAATAGATACTTACGTAACCTTTCTTTTTTATACGGAAAACTCGGGCGCCAGTTCTTTCCCTTTTTGAAGTGTAAAGAACAACACTTTTGCTTCCTGGCGGTGTCCAGGAAAACCCTAGATAGCTAACAGTGAAGAAACGGTTTTTTGCCAGAGGGTCTTGAGATGACTATTATGTCCGGACGACTTGAATAATTTCTCAAACAGGTTAATTAGAAATTTAACAGAAATGATAACTTGGAATTTCTGAAAGGTATTATAACAGATTTATTCAATAGATTTATGACGAAACAGAATAATATAAAATAAAATGCAGTAAAGCCTCAATTAACTACACAGTCGGCTATATACAAAAAAGTGACAACTAATTTTCAGCTGGTAAAGGAAGTACAATGAGATTTCGGACAACGCGGGCTCGCAGTGCGAGAGAATCGAAATATAAACACGCTATTGAATGGATCGGCCGGCGTTGACGGAAAGCAAGTGATAGACACCCAAATTAACGGAGTGCGGTGAACAAGGCACAGAGATTCTTTGACTTTTATTTCAGATTTGAAAACTACTTATTACACGCGGGTTTCTACGGCCTCAAATACAGAGTTTTGTTAAACAGGAAGTATATTTCCTTACCGAAAAATAAAGATTTAAACCATACACTGGGGCCATAAGACTACCAGACTGATTATCGAATTATTTTGCCAGTGTATGATAAATCCACGTTTTGAAAATACACTCGTTGGTGGCTGTACCCAACTACCAGACTGATTATCGGAAGGTACAACCGACGAATGTGTGATATAACATAAAATACAATTCAAAGGAAACTTTAAACCGAACTCTGATTTGATTAAATAGATTTACTATGCGCCGATATTTACTCAATACAAACTGCAGTGAATCTCGGTGATTATTCAAGCTACGGAGCAGCGGTTGAATTACTAGTGTTCTTACCAAAATGGCTTATGGGAAAAATTGCAAAATATACGTTTCGGGTCGGACTTTGCTTTCGAATGCGTAGGTATCGATAATTCGATTGATGTCGATTTGACCGTTCCCGGTGAATTTATTATCTTTTTTCGCTGACATATGCGGTTGGCGCGCTCATACACTATGTAGCACTCGGACAGGTGGCTTGAATGTAGAACTCGGTTTACTAGGTCCGCGCGGGTTACGCAATTTATCTTATTCAACCGGGCTAACGGAAAACGGAAATGCATTGCTAATAATTTTTAAACTATATTCCAAAAAGAACCGGCTTGAAACGGACACGGATTAATATTTTAGCAAGTTTTCGTAACTAATGATTTTTACTTCCGGCTTGCACATTATTTTTGAATAATTAACTGATTTAAGCTATACAGGGGACTATCGAAAATTAATCAATTTATTTACCAGCTGATTTTACAATAAATTGATACTTTAATTATAACTTAAATAATGACAGAGTTACAGGGTGTACCCAAGTGACGGAGATAGTGAAATAAAACAGGCAATCCTTGACAGATAAAAATCACTTCGTTACACTATTTGTTCCATTAAAAAAATTTAAAACTTCACATTATCCAAAATGGTTCACTACAGAGTTAAGGCACTTAGTTGTCAATAAGAAAATTGCACATAAAAATTTCATAATTTCCAATGATGAACAAGATTATTTTATATTCTCCCAATTAAGATCAAGATGTAAAAATCTGTCTAAAATTTGTTACAATAATTTATCTAAAAAGATATATTCGATATTTAGCTATCACTGTGCATTTCTTACACTTTTACCAACAACAGACAATCGTTTCGACCTGTTAGGTCTCATCAGTGTTGTACAGGTTTAGTACGGGTATATCAGAGATATCCCAAGTGAAGACAATTCCAGCGTAGTAAATATCGAATGTATCTCAGTTTGGATCCGATAAGAGTCGGACACTTATAACTTGCGCCATCTAAAAGATGAGTAAGGAAGACATATATTCAAGCAATTTTTACGGCGAGAGCACTGTTACATGCAAACTCTCCAACTGCATAGCAGAAAAAAGCTTAGGTATATGCAACCCGTTACGCACATCTACAAGTCGTTGCCTAACCATATAGGTATTTCTTGAGGATTACATTGCCCCAGCCAAACAAATTTGGCAAAAGTATGTATCTAAAAAGATATATTCGATATTTAGCTATCACTGTGCATTTCTTACACTTTTACCAACAACAGACAATTGTTTCGACCTGATAGGTCTCATCAGTGTTGTACAGGTTTGGTACGGGTATATCAGAGATATCCCAAGTGAAGACAATTCAAACCTGTACAACACTGATGAGACCTAACAGGTCGAAACAATTGTCTGTTGTTGGTAAAAGTGTAAGAAATGCACAGTGATAGCTAAATATCGAATATATCTTTTTAGATATATACTTTTGCCAAATTTGTTTGGCTGGGGCAATGTAATGTAGCTGTGCGTAACGGGTTGCATATACCTAAGCTTTTTTCTGCTATGCAGTTGGAGAGTTTGCATGTAACAGTGCTCTCGCCGTAAAAATTGCTGGAATATATATCTTCCTTACTCATCTTTTAGATGGCGCAAGTTATAAGTGTCCGACTCTTATCGGATCCAAACTGAGATACATTCGATATTTACTACGCTGGAATTGTCTTCACTTGGGATATCTCTGATATACCCGTACCAAACTTGTACAACACTGATGAGACCTAACAGGTCGAAACAATTGTCTGTTGTTGGTAAAAGTGTAAGAAATGCACAGTGATAGCTAAATATCGAATATATCTTTTTAGATATATACTTTTGCCAAATTTGTTTGGCTGGGGCAATGTAATCCTCAAGAAATACCTATATGGTTAGGCAACGACTTGTAGCTGTGCGTAACAGGTTGCATATACCTAAGCTTTTTTCTGCTATGCAGTTGGAGAGTTTGCATGTAACAGTGCTCTCGCCGTAAAAATTGCTGGAATATATGTCTTCCTTACTCATCTTTTAGATGGCGCAAGTTATAAGTGTCCGACTCTTATCGGATCCAAACTGAGATACATTCGATATTTACTACGCTGGAATTGTCTTCACTTGGGATATCTCTGATATACCCGTACCAAACCTGTACAACACTGATGAGACCTAACAGGTCGAAACAATTGTCTGTTGTTGGTAAAAGTGTAAGAAATGCACAGTGATAGCTTAATATCGAATATATCTTTTTAGATATATACTTTTGCCAAATTTGTTTGGCTGGGGCAATGTAATCCTCAAGAAATACCTATATGGTTACAATAATTATATAAGAAATGTTGATCAAAGTTTAATTAACAATCCAAAGTTATTTTGGAAATATCTCAATGAGAAAAGATCTTCTTTTAATTTACCTAGCGAAATGTATCTAAATGAATCTAATACAAGTAAGGCTGAAGAAGTTGTTGAGCTTTTCACCAACTTTTTCTCTACGGTGTATTCTGAGGATAATTATTGCGATATTCCGACTAATAATAAAATATTTAATTACAACCTTATTTCAGTTAATAACATATCATTGATTAGTATATTTGACAAAATATCCAAAATACCAAATAAGTTAACGGTAGGACCAGACGGTATTCCTAATATACTATTAAAAATGTGTGTGTATACCATAACTAAGCCTCTTTATATACTTTTTAAGATGTCTTTAGAAATAGGTGTTTTTCCTGACTTATGGAAAGACAGTTTTATTGTACTCATTTATAAATCAGGTGATAGAAGCAACATAAAAAATTACAGAAGTGTGTGTATTCAATCTGCTATTCCAAAAATGTTTGATAGCCTTGTTTATGATCAGTTATTCTGGTCTTGTAGAGAATTCATTATAAATCAACAACATGGATTTTTTCGTGGCAGATCGACCGTCACCAATCTGTTATTTTATAATGCACAAATATTAAATGCCTTGGAAAGTAGAGAGCAATTTGATGCGATATACACAGACTTTTCCAAGGCATTTGATAAAGTGAATCATAATTTACTGTTGCATAAATTGGATAACTTAGGTTTTAGCGATCAAATTATAATATGGTTAAGAAGTTTTTTAACAGGTCGTAAACAAAGAGTGAAAATTGGTAGTAATAGATCTAATGAAATAGAAGTACAATCAACATGGTTTCACTAAGTGTAAGTCAACAACAACAGCACTAAGCATTTGATTGTGTCGATCATAGTATCCTATTGAGCAAACTTGAGCGACTTGGTATTAGAGGAGTCTGTTTGCAATGGTTTAAATCTTATCTATTGCAGAGACATCAATATGTAGTATTTAAATGCGAAAGATCTGAAACAATGCATAATAAGTATGGTGTTCCACAAGGATCAATTTTAGGGTCTGCGCTTTTCATAATCTTTATCAACGACCTTTATGAGACAATTCAATCTGGAACTATAACAACTTATGCTGACGATATCACTTTACTTACCAGCAGCTGTAATAATTTTACAAATCTTGTAATGGACGTCAACAATAAACTCAATGACATCTATAATTATCTTTGTGATCAACATTTAGTGATGAACCAACATAAAACAGTAAACATGGCCTTCTATTCTTCCAGTCTTAAATCACATCAAAGTGCGTTGGTAAGGATCAATAAAAGCACTATAGAGCAAACCTCTACTTTTAAGTTATTGGGTGTAATTTTGGATGAACATCTAAAATGGGATGCACATATAGACACATTAAGTCAAAAACTGTCTAGTATATGCTATGCATTAAAACAGTTGAGAGACATCGTCAGTATAAACATTGTTGTGACATATTATCATGCAAACTTTGAGTCCATCATGATGTATGGTATTGTATTATGGGGAAAATCATATGAGGCCGACAGAATATTTAAAATGCAGAAACGTGCTATTCGAAACATGCTGGGGTTAGGGTTTAATGCTAGTTGTAAGGACAGTTTTAAAAAATATAACTTACTAACCCTGCCTAGTCTGTACATATATAACATCCTTTACTTCTTAAAAACAAACTTCAGTAACTTTACACAACATAGAAATAATCATAGTCATGATACGAGAGGCAGAAATAATCTGCAATATGATGCCCACAGGCGTGAGCTGTATAAGAGCAACCCATATTATCAAGGTGCTCTGTTCTATAACAAGCTCTCTGATGATATTAAACAGTGTCATTCTATAAAACATTTAAAAAAAAAATTAAAAAAATACCTTGTTGAAAGTTGTTTTTACTCAATTGATGAAACGCTTAACAACAATAAGTTCAGTACTTTAATAAAAAATCATCAATTCAGTGCCTAATAATATTTGTGTACTTTTTAATCTTATGATATGACTGTGATCATTGTGATTTTTAAAACAAATTATTGTCTTTACCATAACTGTCTATTTTGTGTCTTTATCATTTAATCATCTTTTTAAATTTACACTAGTTAGTAAGTAAATGTCAATGTCTTTGTATTTTTTACCTTTTTTATGTTAGTGTTATATGCTATTCACATTTTATTTACATGAGGGGAGGCTATGGAAAATCTGAATTCTGTTGGTATGAATGACTGTTTTAATTACTGAGGTTATGTTGAAAAGTCAAAAACATAACCACAAATTCAAATTGGTTCTACATAGTTGCCAGAGTGAGACCCTAAAGAAAGCACAGCAATGTTATCAATAAAAAATTTGGCAATTTAGCCAAAACTATGTGACAGTGACGATCAATTAAATCTGATACTTCAATATTTGGTCAATAGTAGACAACCCTGAGACAACCTAAGAAAAACATATCATAGCCTCCCCTCATGTAAATAAAATGTGAATAGCATATAGGTAGTGATAGTTTTAGAAATCGACACATCCAATATCAATGTAATTGATCCAAATGGGAAAATAAATAAATTATTATTATTATTAGTGAAAGTTTGTGAGTATGAGTATTTATTTTGATTTGGAGTGAGCGGTTTTCTAGAAAGCTTTTTATAATTAATAGTAAATAGTCAGGACAATTCGAAAGCTTGAGTTTATATAAGAGTCCAAAATGCCAAACCGTGTCAAATGCCTTTTTAACGTCGAGGAATATAGTAGCTGATTTTCTTCCCTGCAGCTTGGAAGCTTCTACATTCGATTTGAGTATTGCGAGCGGGATATTGGTTGAACATTGTTCGCGGAATCCAAATTGGTATTGGGGAATTATGTTAATGAGTGAGTCTTGTAGGTATTTACTTATTATTTTTTCCAAATTTTTGCCTAATACTGGTAGTAACGTTATCGGACGATAATTAGATGTATGTTTGTGATTGGAATTCGGTTTAGGTATAACAATAATAACGCCTTGTTTCCATTCTGTGGGGAAGTAGTGGGTGTTCAGACAAAATTCATATAGTTTTATGATATGTTTGTGGATTTCATTGTTAAGTGCCTTTACCAAATTTTTTGTAATATTGTCTTTGCCAGGGGCTGAATTTTAATAGTATCCCTTGGGAAGTCTTGAGAAAAATAACTGTTATGCCAGTCGTTAACTGTTATTAAGTTGTCTTGATCATAACTTGGGTTGTTAACAAATGTGTAGGATTCTTGAAAATGTTCAAAAAATATGTTAGCTTTTTCTTGATCAGTAGAATATTGTACCCCATTTTCTTCTATTTCATGAACGTTTGCCCTGGTTTTATATTTCGAGAGTTTGTTAATTTGTTGCCAGTAATTTTTCCCTTTTTGGTTGTTTATTTCTTGACAGGTTTCCATCCACTGGTTCTTTTGGAATTCTTTAATTAGCCCCTGAATATTTTTGTTGAACTCGTTGAGTTGTTGTTTCACAGCTGGGTTTTGATTTCCTCTGTATTCTCTGTACATTTTTCTTTTGTGTTTAATTAACCGTATGATAAATTTATTTATTTATTTATTTACTAACGGATAATCCATTTCAGTATAATTTACAAAGAAAAGAAAAGAGAAGAGAGTGTACAATAAGTCCTAGAAATATAATAAAGAAAAACATTATACTTTAAAATATTATATCGGCACGTACTATATTAATTAACAATTAAATTAACTACTAACAAAAAGACAATAATTATGCTAACTTAGTAAGATTAATTTGAGTTTGGTAAGGTTTTAACAGCGTTTTTAAAGGAGAAAAGGGATGAGCTAAAGAGATCAATATTATTCTGGTGAATATTGGCTGTCCTTACTATTCTTGTAATAGGTTCATTAAGGCCATAATTAGTAGAATGAAAAGGAACTTTCAATAACTCAGTGTTACGTGTTCTCCTATCAGTTACATTAAAATTTATTAGTTCAAGCAGTTGATGACAGTCAAATAGACCATTTAATATTTTGTATAAGAAGCATAAGTCAATTTGTACTCTACGGCTTACCAGAGAACTAAGGTTTAGGGTCGATAGTAAATCATTATATTCATAATTGTGTCTCTCAATGCCCAGTCTATAAGCTGTTTGTCTTAAAAATTTATTCTGGACTCTTTCAATTGCTTCGATGCCATTATTATAATGTGGATTCCATATGATGGAGGAAATGGTGGAAATGAGTGGGTATAGTAAGTAATTTTAAAACGTGGTGTATTTTCTAGTACGGCTTTTGCAAATTCATCATTGAATTTATTGATGTGATCCCGATTTATGTTATTGTTTGCTGTTGAAGCGATGTAGTTGCTGAGAGCGATGTTGACTTTTTCCATGTTGCATTTTCTAAAATTGTATTTTAGCTTATCTGCTTGATGGATATTTATGTTCAGTAAATCAATTTTAATTACAAATGCAAGATGATCAGAGCCTAGATCGTTATTAGTTCCACTTCTTTAATATATGGAGATAGATTCCTGGTGTGAAGAATAATGTCCTGAGTTGTGTCATTATTGTTAGGCATTAAAAAGGTTGGAGGAGTGTCAATCTTGACGAAATCTGAATTATTTAAAAATTGGCATAGAAATCGATTTTTCCTAGCATTAATATTAAAGTCTCCAATGATCAGGGAGTATTTATATAGAGATGCTTTAATGAAAATATTGTCCTCGATGTTCGCATTAGGTTGAATGTATATAATAAAAATGTGTAATAAGTCATTTTGGAAAGGCAAAGTGAAGTGAAGTGCTTCATTTAATGGGTTATTAATTCGCGGGGCGTTAGCCTTACCCATTTTGATAATTGGATTAACTTGTACTAAACATCCTCCTCTAGCGTTATTATTAATTATCTCTCCATCATGTCGTAAAGTGTGCCAGTCTGTAACGTTCACATTTACAATCATACCAAAAATTTACTTTAGGGTAATGTGGGTTGCATAACCGTCGAGGTCGGATAATTAACAGACGTTTGGTTCCTTGTATGTAAGTTGGGTTGCTTAAAGGTCAGAGGCGTCTGGCAGGTGCCCGCTAATTGGTGCTTAAATCACTTGTGGAATTAAGGGAGAAAATGGCCGTTGTGGAATGAACGAGACGATTTTCGGAGTGAATTTTTAGTAAAATTGCCGTTAGTGCTTTACCATTATTGAAGTGGGATTTATAAAAGTTTGCTGGATTGGTGTTCAGTTGTTTGGTTGATATTGTTGTGGAAAGAACACGATCCTCGATAATTATCGGATTTTTGAAACAAGTCTCGTTGAAAAGCCTTGCTCCTCGAAGGATATATCCAGTGTCGGCAAGACAGACCCTGGATCGCTGAATTAAGCCGCCCTCTAACCTTCAGTAAGTATTCTGATGTCAAATTCCGTCATAACATTCTTTTGTGAAACTGCAACCTAAGCATAAGTGGATAAAAACACTCTTCTCTTTTTTAGAGCTTTTTCTTTTTCCTCCTTCTTTTTTTGGTTTACGTTCCCCATTGTTGAGTCCTCCACTCTACTCTTGTTGGCTGCTTTCATCCGCTGTACCCTTGGCGTGAGACAAGCGTGGCACGACTGTCCTGTAGGATTGATTGCATCGCTGGGATTTGATAACACACCTTATTAAATTAAGGGCACGTCTGGACATCGGTTGATGGTAGGGCAAGCCCACCGTTTACGGTCACTGGTTTGACATTATTTGGAAACGACACCCTTGCATTGCTCCTGGACCATCTTGGACCCTCTTGGATAGTTGACCACCACCTTTTGTTGCAGCACGAGCGACCTACATCGAGGCTGGACAATCACTAGCAGATAAGCCATATTTTAGTTTTAATTGTGTCTAAGAAATAATTTCCTTTATCTCGCTTCACGAGGTAACTGGCTATCAATAAAATTTTATTTCATATACAGTTAATGCAGTAACATTGTGGGATTTACCGATATTTTAAACCCCACTTGGGAAAACCTAGTTTTTTTTTTTTTTTTTAATCATTTATTTAACGTCGGCCTATTTCCGCTACGGAGGCCAATCACCGACGCCAGAAGACGAGCAACCCCCAACCTGGAAATTTTTGCCGAACCTCTTATCTTACTAAGAGTAGGGATTTTTTACTTGCCTAACATTTAATAGACAAGGGACCGACTGCTTTACATCCCCTCCGAAGGATGGTATATCCTCAATACACCTCTCGCCTACAGTTGTATTGCTTCTGCGATATAGCTGATATACAAGCAGCTAGAAGTAGGGAAGCGAGACCGCGTCTTTCCATGGATAGTCCCCATCCATGTACTATACGCGGTAAATGTTGCTTTACTCCTAATATCGCTATGAAGTGAGTGAAGTCAGTCCTCCGCTCGCTGCCCTGAAAACCTAGTTAATAATCAGAAATTTACAGTTCCAATTTTTCAAGACGTAATCGTTAATTTTAAGGAGAGGTATAAGGGTAACTACCCGAACAACCTGTCGCCTATTTTATTTTTCTAGTCCGTATCACTATATAAATATATACTCATATATATAAAATATAACTTACTTATGTACGCCTAACGTGATATCACGCCTGGTAATATACAGCTGTTGCAACTTTCAATATATTTAAATATTTATTTACGCTGCTCACCCTATGTGATATTCATTTCTCTGTGATATTGGCAATAAACCCTTATTCTTTTTTTAAAATATATCGTGTGTTTTCTTATTTGGTAAGTAACATATGTGATTTCAGGTATTAACTTAATAATTGGACCTTTAAATATCAACCGTTTAATTTTAAACTACTGTTTGGACACCCATTAACATCTAGGGAACTTACTGGCGAGGTTGCTAATCGCTGGTGGCGCCCTCTCTTAGTAGTTATCTTGATTATTATACGGTAGTGTAAAGGGAACCTACCCCTCTCGCCGACTGGAGCTGAGCTAGCTCTCGGCAAACCTTGTGACGGACCCCCTCTCACGGTTCAAACACTAGCACATAACATAAGTATAATATTTTCCGGTTTTGTTTAATTATATTGTTCGTGGTTGGTCTTTTTATCGACCAATCTCAAGCACCCGTCACAAGTCTCTGTAGTTTGTGTTGCTGTTGGGTTTTGTCTTGGTTTCTACAAACAGACCGCAGTTAATATGTTGTTTTCAATATAATAATTGATGAGGTGTTTTTTGGGAGTGTAGCTATTTATGTTGGCGTACAAAATATTAAGGTTGAATTTGAACTTTGGTGTTGCCTGTGGTTGGTTCTGTTGGTGAAATGGACTCAGGGTGATTCAGGTCAAACATTAGGATGTAAAATCTATTGTAAGAAAAAACTGGAGTGGTGTCGATATTGTAGTTCCTTATAAATTTTCTTTTAAGCTTGTCTAGCAGTGCTTCTCTGTTGATATTTTTTGGGTTATTTATTTTGTCTACATATGTGTTTATTATGAAATCGTGCACTGTTATTGGTGAGTGAATTCTGATGTTTCTTGTGATGTTCTGATCTATTTCATTTGTTTTCTTGTTGATGGATTTAATTATAGGAATGTTAGGAATTCCATCGATAGGTTGGGAGGGTCTTTTTGGACATTTGGATGACCAAGCGGCATAATCTTCACATTGACAGGTGACACACTTTGATTGTAGTTGGGTGGTGCATTTAGTATCATGGTGATTTCCTCCACATTTCGTGCATTTAACGGGGGTAGTGCAGTCTTCGGTTTTGTGGGTATATTGTTGACATTTGTTGCACGGGAGGGGAATAGGTTGTGGAGGCGAAGCTGTGTATACTGCATAATGACGATTTTTGTAGAACAACCCGTTATTAAGTAACCTTTCATATGATGTTAAGCAGCCTGAAATAATTCTAATTAGTAGGGTTGGGCGATTAGTTTGTGTTGATATTATCCTTTTACAGTATCTGTGGTCAAGATTGTTGGATTTAAGGTAATCACTTATTATATTATCCTATATTTCTGGTTCTACTGCCGCGATTACACAGCAGTATGAGGCTGACGGGGTGTTTCGTGGGGGTTGTGAAGATGCTGCCATTTCGGTGAAGTTTATCAGAATTTTATCTGCAACCATAGTTCTTAAAGTAGAAGTAATAATTGCTTTATTGTGGTCTGTTTTTTAAAGAAATCCCTGTTGGGTTTTAATTATGACATCTTGAGAGTTTGGAACTTTTGATTCCCATATGTCAGACATTTCTATTCTTGTTTTGTTTTCTGTGGGTTTTAAATAAAATAAATATTTGTATTGTTTATGTGTAATTTCCCGCATTTTTGCAGAGTAATTGTGGTGTTTTTGTAGATAGTTTGTTTGTGGGTGAGAAGATGATTGATTTGTATTTGGAATTGTGGATATCGTTGGGTTATTTGAGCATGGATTTTGTTGTAGAGGTGTGTGGCCAGCTTTAGCTAGATTGGTATCAAATGTTTGGATGTTTGTAGGTGTTTTTCGTAAATTTTTTCCTTCCTTAGTTTTTTCTGCTTCTTTAGTTAAAGATAAGTTTTTATTTGAACCTAAAGTATTTGCCCCGATAATTTCTCGAATATCTTCTTGTGAAAGAGAGTTTTTCTTGCGTTTCCTTTTCTTGTATTCTTGTATTAACCACTCCATGTCTTCTCCATTATCTGATTCACTACTACTCATTTTGTTTTTAAATTAAAACTGCCAAAAATCACAATTAATTAGCTTCGAACTCAGAGCTGTTGAAATTGTGTGTGAGAATAGTATGTTTTTGCAATAATGAAATGTTTTTAATACATTATCTTCATACACCAAATTAGTATTTACAGACAACAAGAGCCTAGTTATTTTTCGTTTTTACTTTCTTGTACTTTTTGTTTAAGTACAGGGTTCCCCATATTAAACTACCCATTTTATTATGCGAATAAATTCCTTTTAAGTCGAGTAAAAAAATCTTTTATTACACTAATGTACAGCTAATTGTATGGGATTTATTACGTACTCAAGATTTGTTCAATTTTTAAAAATCATGTCTTCTAAATGCCCTCCATCAACTTGAACTTTCAATTCTGAATGCAAAATTGTTCATCACCCGGCGAAGAAAATCTTCAACTATCCCTGTAATTTCTTCTCAAATGCGGTCTTTCAAGTCCTCAATTGCTGCAGGGCGACTTGCAAAGACCTCTTCCTTCAAATACCCCCACAGAAAAAAATCGGGTGCCGTTATGTCGGGAGACCTAGGGGGGCAAGGCAAATTTTCAAATCGAGAAATTATACGGTCGTTAAAAAATTCTCGCAGAATCCTCATGGAGTTTCTGGCTGTGTGAAGCTCACATTTATTTAAAGGGAAAGGTCTCTGCAAGTCGCCCTGCAACAATTGAGGACTTGAAAGACCGCATTCGAGAAGAAATTACAGGGATAGTTGGAGATCTTCTGCGCCGGGTGATGAACAATTATGCATTCAGAATTGAAAGTTCAAGTTGATGGAGGGCATTTAGAAGACATGATTTTTAAAAGTTGAACAAATCTTGAGTACGTAATGAATCCCATACAATTAGCTGTACATTTTTGTTCTATCTCCAACTAATTTTAGTTTTTTTAGAGGAATTTACCAAAGATCGATTAGATATTAGTTTTAAAATACTATCTGTAATTTGTATGAAATATCAATATGTACTTTTTTTTCATTTTTACACTAAAATAAAAAAAAGTACGTATAAATATCTTTAACCTTAATTTTTGGACATTTACAATTTTAGGAGATAAAACAAACCAATACTGAACCGACGATTAGTGTAATAAAATACTTTTTTACTCGACTTAAAAGGATTTTATTCGAATAATAAAATGGGTAGTTTAATATGGGGAACCCTGTATAAGTATAGAAGTATAGTAAACATAATTTTTTTTGACTCTGAGATTTTAATTAATTAATATATTCTTATTTTATTAACCAATCAAAATGTACATTTTCAAAAAAAATCGACCAATAGGATTTTTTAAAGTGATAAAAGCGGATATCGATCAGTGGTAAAAATCGAGAAAAATGGCTGTTACCTACTTTTTTCGTAGTAACCATGTGTCAAACTAAAAAAGTTATTGAAATTGTTAAAATCTGACATTTCGCGTGATAAGGAACATTACTAAAAATTTTTATTTTTTATTAAGGTTTGTTCCAACAGAGCAGTCAGACGAGTTTGAAACTGTCAGAAATATTCGCCCAGTTGCCTTTTATACGGTAAGCTCCACTTCATTTACATTAATACTTAACTAGGCGAATATTTCTGACGGTTTCAAACTCGTCCGACTGCTGTGTTGGAACAAACCCTATAAATTGTTATTTTTTAAACCTTAAATAAACAGTTTTCTTGTTCTAATAATAATTATTTTGGATAATATATTTTTTAATCATATCATTTGATTTGATCAATTTGCAACAAATTTTATAGAATCGTTTCTTACAGATAGAAAGCAGTGTGTTGTTATAAACGACAAAGTATCAAATGATAAATCTGTTCAATATGGTGCACCGCAAGGGTCAATTCTGGCTCCTTTGTTGTTTATAATTTATACATCTGATTTTCATCGCTATCTAGAACACTTTACACCACACTTTTATGCAGATGATACACAATTATATTGTACCTCTAACATTGAACACCTTGTAAATATTGTCGATCTGTTAAATTAAGAAATCGCTGCTTTAGTCCTTATTTCAAAAAATCATTGCCTATCAATAAATTCTAATAAATCGTCTGTTATTGTATTTGGTACAGCTAAAGATCGTCAGAGGGCCATAAATGATGTCTCGATTTTTGTAGATGGACAGAAATTAGAATATAAAGAAGAAGTTAAATGTTTAGGTTTAAATATCGATGTCCATCTTAGATTTGTTAGCCATGTAAATTCTTTAATTAGAAAGTCATATTGTTTACTAAAGAGTTTCTACGCTAACAGGCACTGTCTTAATAAAAAAACAAAAATTATGTTATGTGATTCTATTATATTATCTAAGTTCAATTATTGTGATGTCATTTATGGCCCGTGTCTAGATCTCAACACTTCCTCTAGGATTCAACAAATTCAAAATGCATGTATAAGATTTATTTTTGGTTTACATCGTAGAGATCATGTAACCAGGTACATATCAGAAATTGGGTGGTTGAAAATGCATAACCGTGTAATTGTCCATATTACCCATAACTTGCTAAAACTTCAATACCCAATATATTTGTTTTCTAAACTCATGCCAAGACATAATGTTCATCCAAGAGAATTAAGACATATGGACCAACTTACCATACCTCGTCATTGGACAGTAAAGTTTAAAAGATCTTTCTCCTATCAAGCGGTAGCTATTTACAATTCTCTCCCATATAATTTAAAAACTTTATCCAAGTTAACATTTAAGAAAAATATAAAACAATTATTTCTTGTTGATCAGTGACCTTTCATGACAGTAATGCTAATAATGGTAATAATATTGTAACAATTTTTTTTTTTTTATAATATATATATATATATATATATAAAAAATCATGTTTGTAAATTGTCTTGGTTAAGTGGAAGAACAGCTAGCTGAACTTCGCCAAGACAGAAATATAAATAAAGGCGAGTTATTATTATTATTATTATTATTATATATTAATCTTGTGTAATTATCCCGAGAGCTAGCAACAGTAAAAATATGACCATCTGCTCGTCGTTCATTTACTAATATTTATTTCAATTTAGTTATGTGTGGCACGAAAATGGACCGCTTAGAACGCACCTCTAGGACTTCTGTTGTCAGGAGCGTTTATAACATGCAATAAATTATTAGAAATTTATTTTTTCTCGTTGACCTTTCGCGAACTTGTTAATAGCATGAAATAATACCAAAAAAGTATTGCTTACATCTCTAAGTCCAAAGGACAAGGCTCCGGAACATTTCTAAAGTGTATACGTGCCGGGAAATTCGCTGAAATCTGAAATATTGCCTCTTCGAAAAACCGTAACTTTCTTGGGAAGCAAAATCGAGTAAAACGATTTCACCCAGCATTTTCTAAATTTCATCTAGTTTTCAAAAAAAAATGTTTCGTAAGTCTATCTTAAAGGAGGCGTGAGTTATTAAGCTCGGAAGAGGAATGTGTCTTGGAGATTTCACAAAATTGAAAAAATTGCAAAAAACGAAAACTCAAACAGAATTTCCAAACAAAAAATCGCCGCTGGACCGCCCTTCTTGCACGAAATCCAAGGTAGAGGGTCCCCGACTTAAAACTTCATCGTGAATTGCGCGGCTCCGCTGCGGTTTTTAGCTCAAGAGATGCGAATGAAATTAGACGATTTTGACATCTATCGATCAGAAACCGGCGGCCTTTTTTTCAAAAGCTTCAGCATTTCTCTTTAATTTCACAAATTTTACAAACCGTCCGACATGGAGTCTATGAAAACGCTAATAGCTTTCTTAATTCTCCATAAATCGCTATGAAAAATAGCCCAAGTAATTTTCCCGACACGAAAACGCCTAGTAAATATAGAGCTGTTCGTCCGGATAGGTTACGAAAGCATAAAAAATACAACCAAATTTAGAGCGAGGGTGCCTTATCGGCGTTTGTGAAGAAACCCTCTCGGCAAGCGTTGTCCCACTACCTAGTTGTAAACAGTCTCTTTTAGTGATGTACACATATAAATTGAAGTAGTATACTCTGATCGACGAACAAATAAGACAGTGAAAACTGTCGCTAGCGATTTTTAAATCGACGAGGTCGATCTAAAAAAAACGACCTCTTGTGTATTAATAACTGATAAAAACACATACATCCGTCCGTCCGTCTGTTCGTCTGTCAGTCCATCTGTCCGTCCTTCCGACGGTCTGTGCGTATATCCATGGTAACTCAAATAATACTGATGGGAAAACAATTAAATTTCATTTTGAAGATTTTCATAAATTTGTGGGTTACACAATAAAATCTGATAGAAATGAAATCCAAAGAAGTCAGAAATCCATAGAGGTAAATTTTTAATAGGATAAAATAGCAAAATAAAGTTTACTATTCAGTCTTAATCCTCTAATGTCTTAAAAAGACATAAATACTCTTTTCAGAGCTTATTTGCAAACTATCTACATTTAACTGATAAAATGGTCAGTACTACGAATGTAGAAAGCAAATAATTTAATATTTGCAATAAGCCTCACCAGACGGATTAATCCAAAAAAGGACTCCTTCTGTTACCAGGCAGTACAAGTCACCACCCCATGGACCGGTTTCTGGCTTATTAGCCTTCATCAGCATGGTATAGGCAACCCATACTGCATGATATCAGAAGGACTCCAGATCTTGTCAACATCGATCGACATGAAGTCCGTAAGATGCAAATGTGGACCGTGGGGCCCTCTGGTGAAACTTATTGCAATGTGAATTTTGCCCAGACTAGGCTCGTATTATAGAAATGAAATCCAAAGAAGTCAGAAATCCATAGAGGTAAATTTTTAATAGGATAAAATAGCAAAATAAATTTTACTATTCAGTCTTAATCCTCTAATGTCTTAAAAAGACATAAATACTCTTTTCAGAGCTTATTTGCAAACTATCTACATTTAACTGATAAAATGGTTAGTACTAAGAATGTAGAAAGCAAATCATTTAATATTTCGTAGTACTGACCATTTTATCAGTTAAATGTAGATACATAGTTTGCAAATAAGCTCTGAAAAGAGTATTTATGTCTTTTTAAGACATTAGAGGATTAAGATTGAATAGTAAAATTTATTTTGCTATTTTATCCTATTAAAAATTTACCTCTATGGATTTCTGACTTCTTTGGATTTCATTTCATAGTGTTCGTGCTAATTTAGATTATTTTACATGTTTTATTTATTTATTTTGTTTTTAACTTAATAACTATTTTACATATGTATGTAATATTTGTCGTCTCTATCTGTTATACATTTTTATCTTGTGTCCGTTATATACAATTTTATTTATTATGTTTATTATATTCCGTGCATGTCTATGACTTACCAAATGTACAATTTTGTATCTAATTGGTCAATAAATAAATTATTATTATTATTATCATTTCTATCATACGAGCCTAGTCTGGGCAAAATCCACATTGCAATAAATTTCACCAGAGGGCCCCACGGTCCACATTTGCATCTTACCGACTTCATGTCGATCGATGTTGACAAGATCTGGAGTCCTTCTGATATCATGCAGTATGGGTTGCTTATACCATGCTGATGAAGGCTAATAAGCCAGAAACCGGTCCATGGGGTGGTGACTTGTACTGCCTGGTAACAGAAGGAGTCCTTTTTTGGATTAATCCGTCTGGTGAGGCTTATTGCAAATATTAAATTATTTGCTTTCTACATTCGTAGTACTGACCATTTTATCAGTTAAATGTAGATAGTTTGCAAATAAGCTCTGAAAAGAGTATTTATGTCTTTTTAAGACATTAGAGGATTAAGACTGAATAGTAAAATTTATTTTGCTATTTTATCCTATTAATAAAATCTGATGTTGCTGTCAACCATATTCACCAAGAAAAAGTAATAGGTAGGTACCTACTTTTTTTAATATTAATTTCTAAATCTGTACAAACCCTTAATCATCGTACACGTAATGTAATACTAATAATAATAATTAATAATATTCTATTTTATTTTACATTCTGCAACTTTAATTATTACCTGGAAAATTCATCATAATCCTTTCAGAAACAAAAAAAATATTTACGTTCACGTAGGTACGCATATGTATATTAAAAAAGCAGTCCAGCAAAGTAAATGCATAGGTGGCCATATAATTTTGAACTGGTTAATCGTACTCTAAGATGCGAAAAAAAGTTGCCCAATCAGCGTATCAAAAAAGTATTTTTCGCATTTTGACAGATAATACGCTATTTTACTAAATTCAAAATCGTTTAATAAAGTGGCACTTTACCACATGGAAATGTCACTTTACTATTAGCGTGTGTAAAAAGTATTGAAACATGACCATAACTTTTAAAATATTGATTGTATAAAAAAACCCTTGGATAGGTCGATTTTTATTTTCAATTACGCAACGTTTGGCGCGATTTATTATTTTTAGTTCTACACACCCCCTCCCCCAGCCCCTCCAACTTTTTTTTTTCAAATGACAACCTACCCTTTGTGATACCCTAAAAGAAAGGTATTTTAATAGACTATTCAACGCTGTAAAGAAATCCGAAATCCGTCGATGCAATTGGCTTCCCAAACGCATGAAATACATTTGTTTTTAAGAAAAAGGAAAGATTAGTAAAACTTTATTACGGAAAAAAATTAACAAATTATCTAATAAGATGTTCAAACTGAGCTCCGTTAACAGCTAGGCACTGTAGAAGTCGCTGTTCAAAGTTTTGTAAACAGTTTTCGAATGCCGTTTGGGGTATTCGACCAATCTCCGCCCGTATTCTATCCTTTAGATCCTCCAAATTATTTGGTCTATTGTTAAAGACGCAACCCTTTAAATGACCCCATAAAAGAAAGTCGAGGGGTGTCAGGTCCGGAGATCTGGCTGGCCATTCGATTGACCCTCTTCTGCCTATCCATCGGCCCGGAAACACCTCATTCAGGTACTGTCTTACATGCATGACATTCTTAAAATTTTTAAATAAAAAAAAATATACATATTTCATGCGTTTGGGAAGCCAATTGCATCGACGGATTTCGGATTTCTTTACAGCGTTGAATAGTCTATTAAAATACCTTTCTTTTGGGGTATCACAAAGGGTAGGTTGCTATTTAAAAAAAAAAAGTTGGGTGGCTGGGGGAGGGGGTGTGTAGAACTATAAATTATAAATCGCACCAAAAGTTGCGTAATTAAAAATAAAAATCGACCTATCCAAGGGTTTCTTTACACAATCAATATTTTAAAAGTTATGGTCATGTTTCAATACTTTTTACACACGCTGTATAGTAATGTCATTGTTAATAAAAAACAGTTTGACAGAAAATATTTCATATACCTTCTCGTATTTTTTTTTTTGGATTTTAAAGGAAGCTCGAAGTTGTTTCTCGAGCGGCATTTAAAATCTCTTCAAAACAATTTTCTAAATTGTTTTGTTTTCAGTAGCAAGATTAATTTTTATAATTAATATATAGGGAGTGACTTCCGCTCGGTCCGGCCGCTCTTTAATTTATTATTACAGAACGGTCCAACCGTGCACGAAGCTTTCTTTAAAACACGGGCCGTAGATTGCGGATTGCGCGGGTCAGAGTGTCAGATATCAGTCATCAGATTCAAGTTCTTGTTAAGATGTGTTTTGTGTTTAGAAGCATAGTAGTATATTTAATGTGTAATGAAAATAGGTATAAATCAAAGATTAGAACCATTCCCGTTAAAATAATAGCTGCACGGATATTTCTTCTTCCTCAACTGCTCTCCTTTATAGACAAGGCTAAGAATTCTAAAAATTTGGTTCTAACGGCAAATCGTGTAACAATTGATTAACAGGTGAATCCTTAGGTTTTTGGGGTCGCTGAACACGCCTAGGGGTGTTAACAGTCCAAATTTTTAGTCCTTATGCCTCAAATTCAAGATGGCGGCCAAATTTTTGCCCATTAATTATAAAATAAATATTTCTTGGACGATTTTGACAAGATCGGTGTCGATATATATGTTTTTGGGTATGCTGTTATAACCTCAAATTCCCATTCCTTGTGTGTTAAATCCAAGATGGCGGCTCGTTAAAATTTTAGTATAACAAAATACAAGCGCATACATATCAAATGCTTTAAAAGATATTTGTTTTAATATGTTTCCGAGTAAGCTAAAAATAAGTGTGGTTTTTTTTTTTTTTTTTTTTAATAATCACTTATTTAACGTCGGCCTATTTCCGCTACGGAGGCCAATCACCGACGCCAGGAGACGAGCAACCCCCAACCTGGAAATTTTGCCGAACCTCTTATCTTACTAAGAGTAGGGATTTTTTACTTGCCTAACATTTAATAGACAAGGGACCGACTGCTTTACATCCCCTCCGAAGGATGGTATATCCTCAATACACCTCTCGCCTACAGTTGTATTGCTTCTGCGATATAGCTGATATACAAGCCGCTAGAAGTAGGGAAGCGAGACCGCGTCTTTCCATGGATAGTCCCCATCCATGTACTACACGCGGTAAATGTTGCTTTACTCCTAATATCGCTATGAAGTGAGTGAAGTCAGTCCTCCGCTCGCTGCCCAATAAGTGTGGTTGTTAACAATCAAAATTTTTGGGTATTAATATTCATATCCAAGATGGCGAACTAATTTAAAAATTAGTATACCCTGTTGATTTTGAGTAGATTGGTATGGTTTTATATGTTTTTGGGTAAGTAAGTCAATCATATGGGAACTAAAACTTTAAATTCCTAAGCCCTCTGTCCACATTCAAAATGGCTGCCCGGTCTCTACATGCAAACGTCTCAACTAGAACTCGGTAATAAAGTAAAAAATTTCTATTTATCATGTACGAATAAAGATGATTTAAGTAATTAAGCTACAAAAATTAAGTTATAAAAAATCCCGACATGACGTGAATATGTTCTTTTCTCGGGTATATTGTAAATATGTGTAGTGGTGTTATATTGTTGCATACATTTATGTGGACATTGTATCTATGTACTTACTTTATAATATGCATATTATGGCATTGTTCTAGTTGTGATAAAACCTGACGATACCTATAATTTTCTTTATATGTGGTGAATAAAGATCTACTCTATTGTATTCTATTCTATCAATGAAAATAGTACTGGCGACTAAACTTTTTCTCGCTTTATTACTTCCTTCCTTTCTTTTTGTCGGTATTGCGTATTACAAAGTTTTCTTTGCGCACGCTCTGTACCTTCTTCCTTCCTTATTCTTAAGTTGCTTAAATATAGAGCTTGTGTTGAGTTGTAAACTTTAAGTACCTATTTTGTTTTCACAAACTCAGTTTTGGTAATTATGTCGTGTTTCTTGTTGGTATTAATGTCGGTATTAGTTGTGATAAACTTGTAAATTTTGTGGTTGTGGTTGTTCAAAGTTTGTGATAATTAGGGTTTTGGATTTGGTAAATATAAAATCATTTGATCATGCTTAAATCTGAGGTGTGACTAGCATGCTTAAAAGGAAATAGGTACTTTAATTCTGTATTTAGTCAAAGTCTATTATGTTAATACAATATACTTTGTTGTGCTTACTAAAATTGGTGTGTAAATTAAAAAATGTAGGAAATTTATTGGAAATAAGCATGATTTTAAATCAATTTCCTACATTATACGTAAAAAATCTTTACTGTAATAGACTGAGCTGAGTAGCATAAAAATTCATCTGTTTTGTAAAATCTGATAATTTGTTATTATGTAGTATTTAGGGTGTATAACAATAGCCTGCCGTGAGTCAGCCAGGTTCGCTGACGTTTGGCTCAGTCTATTACCGTAAATATTTTTTTACGTATAATGTAGGAAATTTATTGAAAATCATGCTTATTTTCAATAAATTTCCTAAATTTTTTTAAAATGCACACCAATCTTAGTAAGCACGACAAAGTATATTGTATTAACATAATAGACTGTGACTAAATACAGAATTAAACTATTCCCTTTTAAGCATGCTTGTCACACCTCAAATTTAAGCATGATCAAATGATTTTATATTTACCAAATCCAAAACCCTAATTATCACAAACTTTGAACAACCACAACCACAATATTTACAAGTTTATCACAACTAATACCGACATTAATACCAACATGAAACACGACATAATTACCAAAACTGAGTTTGTGAAAACAAAATAGGTACTAAAGTTTACAACTCAACACAAGCTCTATATTTAAGCAACTTAAGAATAAGGAAGGAAGAAGATACAGAGCGCGCGCAAAGAAAACTTTGTAATACTGAAGTTAAAGGCGGAAGTCGAAGAGTTGAAAAGTCATCAAGATGGGCATCAGATGGAGGGAATTTTTGAAGAGATAGGTGAACGGGAGAAAAGAGCTTATAACATAATGATCTACAATATTGAGGAGTCTGAAGAGGAAATACCCTCTGATCGAGTAAAAGCTGACAAAATCAAGATAAAGGAAACTCTGAAACTAGTAGGACATGAACTTAAGGAAGATGATATAGACAGAGTTATCAGAATTGGAAAAAAAATGAATTCTCATCGACCTATCAAGGTATGTTTAAGAAACACTCAAGTAGTGGAAGAAATACTGAGTCAAAGTTATAAGCTGAAAAACTCAACCTACAGTATCAGTGCCGATAGAACTAAAATGCAAATGAACCATTTCAAGAAAATCAAAAATGAATTTAAAAACAGGGTTGATAGTGGAAAACAAGATATAAAAATTAAATATGTACAGGGGAACCCGAAGATAGTAAAATGAAAAAACCAGTAAAAACCTCATTACAAATTTATTGTCAGAACGTTGGTGGTTTGCGTACGAAGGTAAACGATCTTGCTTTAGCATTAAGCTGTTCTGACTTTTTTGCTATTATTCTAGTGGAAAGTTGATTGAATGATAGCTTTACGGATGATGAACTTAACCTTGAAAACTATAACATTTTTAGATGCGACCGATCTAGTGCTTCAAGTAATAAAGTGAGAGGTGGAGGAATACCTCCTATTAGAATATAATAGCAGTGCGAAAAATGATCTCCGCTTATAGAATTAAACCAATTGATGAGAATGTTGAACAATTATTCGTTAGCTGTAATATAGGAAATTGTAATTGTATATTAGGTGGATTATATATCCCTCCCAGTTCATCTGATCAAATATATCATTCTCATGTATCAAGCCTTGAATTGATTAGATTAAAGTATCCTTCTCATAATTTCTATATCTTTGGTGATTATAATATACCTAATTTACACTGGTTCAATGGAAACTTTAGAGCAAGATAGGAACAACACTCAGCGTCATTAATTATTACGCAAGCTTATACCTTTCTTGATTTCAGTCAACATATCAATATTCCAAATTCTAATCAGAGCTGGGCAGTAACTAGTTACTTTTAACTAAAGTTACTAACTTAGTTACTTTTTTCGGTAACTGTAACTGTAACTTGGTTACTTTAATAATACAAATAACTGTAACTGTAACGTAGTTACTTTTTTAAGTAACTAACGAAAACTTTTACTTTTGGTAACTAAAGTTACTTTTGGTAACTAAAGTTACTTTTGGTGACTAAAGTTACTTTTGGTGACCAAAATTTTTGAAACAAATTAATTATTGTTTTATTTATTCTTTACTCAGTATACTAATCACAGAAAAAATTAACCAGTAACTCCAACAAGTGACAAAATGTAACATTAAATATAAAATAAGTAACTTATAAATGTAACTATAGAAAATAGTTACTTTCACAAAGTAACTAGTAACTTAGTTACTTTTTGAAAATAGAAACTAAGTTATTATGTAACTAAGTTACTTTTTTAATGAAATAACTGTAACTAGTAACTAGTTACTTTTTAAAGTAACTTTGCCCAGCTCTGATTCTAATAATGTGTTTCTGGATTTATTATTTTCCAATGATCCAGATATATTAGTTACTGTACCAGTCGATTATATTTTTCCTAGTATCTTTGCATCATGAACCATATTCGTTCAAAATTTTTCAGAATGATAATACTAAACAAAACACAATTGATATGGTTGATTATTACTATGATTTCAGAAATGCTGATTATATAGGATTAAATAATTACCTTTCTCCTATAAAATGCTCGGATTGTTTAGATTTTAATGATATTAATAATGCTACAGCCTCCTTTTATGACATTTTAAACATGGCTATAGCACTTTTTGTTCCTGTAAAGCGTTATAAATCTTCAAATTTTCCTGATTGGTTTAATTCGGAATTAAGAAATTTAGTTTACCAGAAAAAAATTGCACACAAAAGATATAAAACAAAAGGGGATATTACCTACTACTATGAATTTACGAATTTTCGTTCACAATGTAAAATTATGGCAAAAGTATGTTATGAAAATTATGTTAGAAATATGGAAGGAAAGATACCAAGCCGATCCTAGATCGTTTTGGAAGTTTTTTAACAAAAGAAATTCAGTTTTTAGTATACCGAATCAAATGTTTGTAAACGACAAAGAAGCTAATAATGGTAGAGAAGTTGTGGAAGTATTTTCAGATTATTTTGCTTCAGGATATGTTTATGATCATGAAAACAATTCGTATAGGTACAAAGGCCAAGTTAACAGCTATGTTATTAATTGTCCAAAATTTTCTGTGACCGATATTGTCAATAAAATTAGTAAAATACCTGATAAACTCAATATAGGACCTGATGGAATTCCTAATGTACTTATTAAAAACTGCTTATATTCACTGAGTCAACCTCTAACCTTGTTATTCAATAATTCTATGTTGAGTGGTGTGTTTCCAGAAATATGGAAAAATAGTTATATTATTCCTGTTTTTAAATCTGGGGATAGAGCTAATGTAACCAACTATAGAGGAGTTTGTAATCAATCGACAATACCAAAGCTGTATGACAATTTAGTATATGATAGTTTAACGGCGGCGGTCCCCGTTAAACAGATGGAACTATATGTAGCTTTTGCCAATATAACCGTATTGACGTATTGTAATTTATCTACTATGAGATAGGTGGAGTGATGTGTTGTAATTTTTCTACCCTTTGATAGATGTGGTCAATAAACTCGCATCTTTTACATTATTATGTTATGACGCGCAATCTAAATTAATTCGTTTTTATAACTACATTTACAAATGATCATACGTATCTAATTACTAGTGACTTTTGTTCTGAAAATGTTTTTAGATTTGACAGCTTGTTTTACCTATAATAGTTATAAAAATTTACATTATTTTGTGATTTGGATATTTGTAGATTTTTTTTGTGTACTATATATTGTAACTGTTTGGACTTATAAATTTTAAATATTTATTTGTTCCTTGGACAATTGTGTTTTTTATGGGTAGTGTTGTAAATAATCTAACATCATTTGAGCATCATCATTTTTCTGTTACTACGACCATATGATTAACATAACCTTAAATTTATAGTGTTTGTAAATTTATTTTCAGTTTTAATTTTACTTTTTGCAGTTCTAGCTTGGATCCATTATACAATTTAAAAGCTCATTCAGATAATAGATATATAAGTTTCAATATTGTAGATTTATTAAAAATAGACTGCTAATTATAGGTTGGATTTCCAACCAACAAAAAGCATCTTATTTCATTAGATCAAGGTAATTAAAACTTTAAAAATTATGCACTGAACAAGATTTTAGTTGATAGTACAGGAACCCATCAGAAATTTTTTGATAAAAGTGACATAATATTCCAAAAACTTTGAAAATGGATAATTTTGAGGTTAGTTGTGACACCCCGGAACAGCTGTTTGTATACTTTTCTTGGCGTACCTGCCATACCTACCATTTTCCTGAGAAACAGAAATCATTTTTTTTTCGGATATATTTAAGGTAGGAGTAATAAAACATAAAACAGAAAGACATTATTTAATAATATATTTATTATATTTAATAGAATGATTGCATTATTAAAAATAATAAGAATTGTTTTACAATCATATCCTAACATATTATTCTGAACAACTTGCTGTAGAAATCTGTTTCAATATGGGTACTTCCTTTTCTAATAGGTACAGCTGAAATACACACATTTCATTTCCCACTTTGCCAATCTAGCTGATTTCCAGTAACATACTATAGATTATAGATGTTAATTAAGATTTTTCCCTTTGTTGGTGCAGCGTATGTTTAGGTGTTATGAACTTCGGCACTTAAAAATTTCACGTTTGCAATATAAAAATCGTTTATTACCATATCGTTGTCTACAACTCGTAAATGTCAAATTCCTTTTCAATTTTACTCATCTTTTTAAATAGTACTAATAATAAATAACACATTTCTAATGTTCATAGTCGTTAACACATTTTCTTCTGTCAGCCGTCACTACTTGTCATTCACGTGCGTTTATGCGCCGCCTCAGAATTCGGCAACATGAAAATACATTCTCAACAAAGCGTTAACCGTTTATGAGATTCTATTGGTGGTGCCTCATAAATGTACTTCAGGCACCAATAGGAATGTAAGTAGTACGGAAAGCAAAATGCAAACGAAAATGGTTGGGAATGCCCCTTTATAGCAAACTGCTGCGGCGGTTTATATTCATCCTGAAATTGATTTCAATATTTTTATACGACCTTCAATAAATTAAAAGATTGACAGAATATAATTTTGATTTTGCTGCCATCTACGAGACAGTAGCCAAAGTTCTATATATCATTCTTTAGTATCATTTCGAACCAAAAATCTTGTTTCCTGCATTATATAACGTATTTATTTCCAGTGATGTTGGTTTAGTAGTTCGACATTTTTTCAATAATTACTTAATAAAAAATCAAAATTTAAACATGTATGTGTTTAATATAGCGTAGCGGATTGGACCAGTACTATTTTATTGAGATCACGACTTTTTAAATTATTTCAAAATAAGGTTAAAAGTTTACGAAGTTTAACAGCTTGGTAAGAAAAGAATCGTCATTTTCTTGAGTTTTTTAATAGTCCAGTACTATTCTACCGAGTTTTTTCTAAAAGCCAGTCAAAAAATATTTTTAATCGGTTCAGGGATGCGGCAGAAATTGTGGAACTATGAGGTACTTATTTTAGGCATATCTAACCTATTTTTCCGCCCACCTTAAATTTCCAATGTAAAGAATTAGTATCCGATCATCAACATGGATTTATGCAAAATAAGAGTACTATAACAAATTTGTTGATTTACGAGACTGATATCATAAAAGCCTTGGAGGATGGGTGTCAGATTGATTCCATTTACACCGATTTCTCCAAGGCCTTTGATAGAGTAAATCATCACAAATTATTGAATAAATTAGATAACATTGGTTTTGACTATGATCTCATCAAGTGGTTTTCCAGTATGTTAATAGGCCGCACTCAGAGAGTTAAGATTGGCTCGTTTATATCGGATATAATAGAAGTTAAATCAGGAGTGCCGCAGGGCTTCCATTGCGCTCCTTTACTTTTTAATTTGTTTATTAACGATATTGGACATAATTTTAAGCACTGCAAATTTTTATTATTTGCGGATGATATGAAAATGTATATGCCCATAAATTCATACGACGACCAAATAAGATTTCAAGAGGATATCGACACTTTATTATATTGGTGTAATTTTAATCATTTACATTTAAACGTAGATAAATGTTATTCGATTAGTTTTTTTTAAATGAATAAGAAACATAATTCAGCCTACTCAATTGATAACTCTAGACTCAAAAATGTATCTTCTGTTAAAGATTTGGAAGTCGTCATTGATGAAAATCTCACATTTGTTGAACATATCAATTATGTAACCTCCAAGGCGTCTCGATTTTTGCGTTATATTTTAAGAAATTGTCAAAGTTTTTCCATTGAAACAGTGAAAACAGTGTATATGTCATTAGTAGTGTCTCATTTAGAATATGCGTCGATTATATGGTCTCCTTTTTATGTTATTCATCAAACTTTGATTGAAAGGGTTCAAAATAGGTTTTTAAGATTTTGTGCGTATAAATTAAATTATAATGTAACTGAACTTAACCATGAATATTAACCTAATTTATTACAAAGATTTACTACAAAGTACAAAGTATAACAAAAAAAGTGAATATAGTGGTATTCTTAACGATTTACAAATGCCAACTTTAAAAAATCGTAGAACTTACTTGGAACTATGCTTCATCTATAAATTGTTAAATAATTTAATAATTTGTCCTTCACTAATTGAAATAATAAAATTCCATGTTCCTAATAGGACTTTAAGAAATAATTATTTGTTCCATATAGATCATCACAGCAGCAATTATGGCATTCATGCACCACTGGTGAGAACATTAAGTTTACTCAATGATATTGATATTGATTTATTTTGTCAATCGTTATATTCATTTAAAAAACGCATAAATCAATCATATTTGTTATGTAATTTTAATTTAATAGGTTAGTTATACTTTTTTATTATTTTCCTTTTCTTGATATAGCAAGTAGCAGGTCTACACGTAATTGCACATTGTATCTGTAATTATAGTAATTTGTATGTAATACTTCTATGTTGTTATTAATGCTATTTGTGATGGGGTTTCCCGTTTAATAAATAAATAAATAAATAAAAATAAAAATAATACGCAATACCGCCAAAAAGAAAGGAAGGGAGAAGTAATAAAGCGAGAAAAAGTTTATTCGCTAGTATTATTTTCATTTATATTCACGTCATGTCGGGAATTTTTATAACTTAATTTTTGTAACTTAATTACTTAAATCATCTTTATTCGTACATGATAAATAGAACTTTTTACTTTATTACCGAGTTCTACTTAAGACATTTGCATGTAGAGACCTGGCAGCCATTTTGGATGTGGACAGAGGGCTTAGGAATTTAAAGTTTTAGTTCCCATATGATTGACTTACTTACCCAAAAACATATAAAACCATACCAATCTAGTCAAAATCAACAGGGTATACTAATTTTTAAATTAGTTCGCCATCTTGGATTTGAATATTAATACCCAAAAATTTTGATTGTTAACAACCACACATATTTTTAGCTTACTCGGAAACATATTAAAACAAACATCTTCTAAAGCATTTGATATGTTTGCGCTTGTTTTTAGTTATTTTAAAATTATAACGAGCCGCCATCTTGGATTTAACACACAAAGGATGGGAATTTGAGGTTATAACATGCATAGGCGTGTACAGCATACCCAAAAACATATATATCGACACCGATCTTGTCAAAATCGTCCAAGAAATATTTATCTTGTAATTAAGGGACAAATTTGGCCGCCATCTTGAATTTGAGGCATAAGGACTAAAAATTTGGACTGTTAACACCCCTAGGCGTATTCAGCGACCCTAAAAACCTAAGGATTCACCTGTTAATCAATTGTTACACGATTTGCCGTTAGAAGTGATTTCTAGGCCTCTTACGAGATTTTATGCCTTGTCTATTATCAGGGGAATAACACACATATCTAACCTGCCTCCGGCTTCAAACTCGCAATAGACCTTATGCCTGATGAATTTAATAAAAAAAAAAAACAAGAATGCGTGGGATTTGAACCCGGAACCTTCTGCTTGCCAAGCCCGGCTCGTCTCCGCTAGGCCATCGCTCCACTGACAAAATGCGAGTAAATTATTTCTCTTCCTTTTCTTTTTTGGGATTTATTACCACATTCCTTGAGATTCCTATCCAAAAAAATTCTGTATTAATTTAATTCCTATTAGTTGTCAAAAAACACCCTCTACCTGATCCTCTGACATTACGTCAAAGGCGTAGAGGTTATTTCCCAGTTTTAAACTGGTTAATTTGAATATTTTTTAGATAAATCGAATTTTTTTGTATAGGAATCTCAAGGAATGTGAATAAATCCCAAAAAAGAAAAGGAAGAGAAATAATTTATGAAATGCCACAATTAACATTTAAACAATATAAATGCGAGTAAAGCAAGAATAAGTTCAGCGTCGGACCGTGTTTTAAAGAAAGCTTCGTGCACGGTCGGACCGGTCTGCAATAATAAATGAAAGAGCGGTTGCCGGTCGGACCTAATATACATATATAACTTAAAATCAATTCGACTCACAAAAATTATACATAACTGTTATTACATAAATAAACAAAAGCCGTGTCGGTTACTAGGTTACATTTGTGCAATTTTGATACCTACCTAAAATCTGTTTTATATGATTACAAATTTGTTAAAAAAGTTAGTGTTCAAACACAAAATGTTATTTATTGAGCTATTTAATCAAATTGAATTGACAAATTTGAAATTAAGTTTTAATTCTGACTTGCATAAAAAATATGACCGCCTGTAATAATGCTTACCTGAAGGATAAACTGTAATAAACACCAATACATTTTTCAAGTATGTACCTTTTCATTTTCGTTGTTATAACCCTACATTTCAATTTCAAAAGTTACGTTATAAATTTCATGTCAATAAATTCTATTTAGTTCATTTCAAATTTAGTGCAGAATCAAGGTCATTCTCCCTAGAAAATCCACCCTGCAATATCAAAATATTACTTGCTACAGGTAAATGTCCTGATATTTTATTTCATTATAGCTTCCACAATCCAAAAATCCTATATAGAACAATTAGGGTTATTTATATACAATATGATATCACAGAAATAAATTAAAGTTTATGTATTTTTGCTGTTATTTTCAATTCTTCTTAGACACCAGTTTTATTTTTTGGCTCACTGTGTCAAATCCAGTATTTCAAGTGGTACAGATTTCTATAAAGTATATCATTTCAAAGTTTAAAAATTGTTACTATCGCCATCTATGTCATTATATCCAAACTTCAAATTTTTCTCTTCGGTGCATATCATCGCTAATAGCTTCAAAATATTGTGTCAACTATGGCTGTCAAATAATAATTTTCAGAAAATTCTGTTCTGTGCCTTTAATTCTGCGTAATTTTCGAGAAACCGTTTATTGAAATTTGTGTGAGGGAGATGATAAATTTTGGTAATGATCTGTGACCCAAAATTTTGATTTGTTATTGTTTTTTAATCCTTTATATCTTAATTAATATGCCGTATTTAGTAATAAAAATCTATTAACTCCTAGCTCAATATCTTATCTAGATATCACATTTCAGTTTTTCCAAAAACTATATAGTTTTTGAAAAGAACAGAATTGGCTGTAGGCGTGTTTTCGGAATATTTCATCATCCCTCTTAAACTCTAGTTCTGTACTCTTTATATTTGTAAACTGTGAATTTTGACTAGTCCTATAATCCTTTTATGTATTCTGTTGGATAATAAAGAATATTTATTTATTTATTTATTTATCAATAAATTAGAAAGAAATGACAGCATAATGGTTGATAAGTTTTTTACGTAAGAAAAAACAATTTTCACCGGAAGAAGCCAATACCAATATACAAATTTCCAGAGCAAGAGTGCACGTTGAACGAATAAATCAAAGGATTAAAATCTTTGAGATTTTTAGAGCTCCATTACCCTGGAACTTCGTTAGCAAAATTGATGAAATCTTTTTAGTTATTTGTGCTTTAGTGAATCTTCAAACACCTATTTTGGCAGACGATAAGTTTTGTTAAATTGTAGGTATTATTGCGGCCGAAAGTAATCGACTGAGTATCCTTTTTAATTATGGTCCTATTCATGGACACATCAATCACAACATTTTTTTATTAGGTAGGTAGTGTTAATTTTTTACAATTGTCTTTCTTTGCCTGATACGCATTGTTTATAAATGACTTTATTTAGGTTTTATACAAGCATAATAATAACAAACATATCAAATTTGACACACTTATATTGATGTTTCATATCTAAACATACAATTCTAAAATCTATTGGACTTTTTTAATACATGATAAAAATTGGAATTAAAAATTACAAAATTCGAAGCGTCCAAAAATAAATTATTGAAATAAACATTTTTTAACTCATTTAGTGTTAATGTAATTCAGGCGGCTCATCAAGTAAAATAGTATTATATATTATTTTACTGGAATTAAAAGTGACTTTTTTTCGAAGCAGTTATGTTTGCATTTGCAAATCTAACAAAGTCGCTTTTAATTCGAATGAAACATATTATTTTTTCTTCAAACGTAAAAAACTTAAAATATTTTAAACAGAAAAAGGCATTGCCAAACTTGGGTGGTCTCATCGCATAACAAATGCATTTTATTAGTACAACCATTTCCAAAATCCCTTATAAACCATTATGCTTTCATTTCTTTCTAATTTATTGATAAGACCGCTTTGTTCAAAAATCGCTTTCTCGGAGCTTTTTCCACTTTAACATTACTACTACTACTTATAACAACCTACTCTAAATACCAAAAAAATAAAGACATGATAAGTACTACTTAACCACCTAACATAGCCATCATCTAAGCAATAGCGCCCCCCAGCGACTGCTCCCTCATGTACCCAGTGCATTGTTCTCTTGTACTACCATCAGAAAACAATGTATGCAGATGCCTAGTATATTTTCTTCTTTTAATATGCGATTGATTATTTGCTCTAGTTGCATGATCGTGAACTTGGTTATTAAAAATAATGTACCTATTGGTTAAAGTAAGAAGGGAATAATCCATTTACTATTTTATATATAAAAATTAAAGTAAAATATTTCAGACGTCTTAATTTAACCAATCAAGCACACTTAACATTGTTGTAAATCTGTTGCATTTTAATATAACTCTCATACCTCTGTTTTGTAACTTTTTAAGCATACCTGTACTGTTATTATCTAGGAAATTTAAAATACTTGCACAATAGTCAAAGTGAGGTTGGATTATTGTTTTATAAACTGTAATACTTGTTGCCACCAATAAATATTATGAAATTCTAGATAAGAATAGTTTTTTAATGATTTTGTTTTTTACATATGCAAAGTGATTGTTTAAACTTAAATCATTACTAATAATAAAACCGAAGTATTAGTATTAATAGTTCAAAAGTCGGCAGTAAGAAGTATAATACGAGCTGCTTACAATAATAGCTGTAAACCAATATTCACATACCTAAAAATAGTGACGGTTTTCTCTACAATCATTTATCAAAACCTATTACATTTACGGAGAAATCTTTATCATTATCCCTCTCTTTATCCTACACATTCAGATGTACATACAGGGTGTCCCAAATTGCTTGATTTTGGCTGGTTTTCCTATTTACAGACCAGGTAGAGAAAAACTGACATACCTATGAGTCTAGAGCTTGATTTTTGTGAAACGCCGATTGAAGAAAACCACATTTCGATATCTCTAACTGTTTCCGAGATATCGGCAAAAATTGACATTTTACAGATTCCGAAAGACTCATAACTTTTTTATATGTGGATATTTTTTCAAACGCTAAAAACTTTCTATAGACACTTTTTGACGTAGAATAAAGCCCGCCGTAGACTGACCGCTTCAAGCTGTCAGCTTGTCAACTGCTCACCAGTCCTCTCTCCGCGTGTCTGTGTCCGCTGTATTTTAACCCTACAGCCCGCCATAGACGAGCTGCTTGAAGCAGTCGGGGCCAGCTGCACGAGTGCAGTTGGCTTGCGGTAGGAGTTGACTGCAAGCTGACTGCACTCGTGCAGCTGGCCCCGACTGCTTCAAGCAGCTCGTCTATGGCGGGCCTAAGATGCATTTGTCAAAAAAAAAAAAAATCGTTTTTCAATTATTTGATATCAAAGCTAACTTTGTTATTTCAAATGGAAACCATAGTTGGCTCTGACTTTAAAAAATAGGGAAAAAAATAAGCTTTCCAAAAATATATGTGTCAAGATATGTCTAGTCATCCTTGCTGCTAATATAACACATTTCTCTTTAAAAATTACATTTCAGCCATTGAGTAAAAAATAATAAAGAGGCGCATCTGTCAAGGTTTCGAGATTTTAGTGTTGTATTGTTTTGCCAATAACTTTATGATTGTCATCAATTTTTAGTGCTACGGGAAGCTATTTATAATGTGGCAGTATAGCCCTTTAAATTGAAGACAATCATGAAGCTATTGGTGAAAAAATACAACACTAAAATCTCGAAACCATGACAGTTGCGTCTCTTTATTAATTTTTACTCAATGATTTTAGCAGAGTTGGCCATGGAAAACAAAAGTTTCAGTTATTCAAATGAAAACAATAGTTTTTCTATTAAATTAATTTAATTAATTAATTAAAAATATTTCTTCAAGTAGGTAATAAATCTTTAATGATTTAAGTATATCACAAATAGTGTTCAAATTGTCTACCATTTTGTACGATGCAAAGTTGATATCTCCTCTTAACTGATTTCTCTTCTTAACTGATTTCTCAGCATTTAAGAGTTGTAATGGTGTTATCCGAGCGAGATAATAACAGATGTCAACTTTAACGTCTTATTTTATTTACTGTCAAACACTAAATTGACATTTCAATTACGACAAAACTGTTTTTCGTGGCCAACTGGGTTAAAATGTTAAAAAATGTAATTTTTAAAGATTATTTCACCCAGAAATTATTAACCAATGAAACTACTACAATTTTTAAATTTGGACCAATGACAGCAGTATTATATCGATAAAATCCCTGAAACAGTTTTATCGCGATAAAATCATTCTTTATGTCAACTGTCACTTAATACGTTACTTTGACATTTCCTCGTTAAAGATGTTTTTGTATTTAAATAATTTATTCGTGAAATATTCTCCGCAAATACCATTCGTGCTTGAAAATTTTACCTATAAATTTTTTCTTGAGCGATATTGCCAACAGTAATATTACTCGTGTAAATTGGTCACTTTATTATCAAAAATTAGATTAATTAAATTAGATAATAAAGTAGCCAATTTACACTCTTAATATTACTAGGCAATATCGCTCTCGAAAAAAATTTATCGATAAAATTTTAAGCACTTATGATATTACATACGAGAAATGTGTTATATTGGCAGCAAGGATGACTAGACATATCTTGACATATATATTTTAGGAAAGCTTATGTTTTTTCCTATTTTCTAAAGTCAAAGCCAACTATGGTTTCCATTTGAACAAACAAAGTTAGCTTTGATATCAAACAATTGAAAAGCGATATATTTTTTTTGACAAATGCATCTTATTCTACGTCAAAAAGTGCCTGTAGAAAGTTTTTACCGTTTGAAAAAATATCCACAAATAAAATATGTAGTTATGACAGTTTTTCGAAATCTGTAAAATGTCAATTTTTGCCGATATCTCGGAAACGGTTAGAGATATCGAAATGTGGTTTTCACCAACCGGCGTTTCACAAAAATCGAGCTCTAGACTCATATGTCAGTTTTTCCCTACCTGGTCTAGAAATAGGAAAACCAGCCAAAATCAAGCAATTTGGGACATCATCATGTCACATGGAATATTAATGTGTTATATGATATTAATAAGTAGTCAATAAGATTTTATATAAAATTTATATCTTAATTTTAGTACTGTACACTCTGCTTGACGTATCCATAAATGTAACATTTCTGAGGATAAATAAACATTTTTTTTTCCGGTTCCCCGAAGCTAATGCTGGACAGTCTCCCTGTGGCCTCCGACACCACACAGAGAGAGCGCCAGCGAATAATCTACAGCAACTCCCCACATCCCGCAGGGTTAGTCACTGTAGATTCCAGACTCGTGTGCCCTAAGTAGACGAAGGGATCCCAGGATGACCGCTTTCTGCATTTGACCAGCCAACCATTCTGCCGATGTTTGGCAGGCAAGCATGGTCTTCAATGCGGAGAGCAGCGTGGGCTTCATACCTCCGAGTACACCGATTATCAGGACGACCATCTTGACAGAGTAGCCTGGGTATAGCACTTGGAGCTCGTACCGGAGATCTCTGTATTTAGTTCATTTCTCCTCCTCCTTCAAGGCGATGTTTGTGCAGGTGCTGAGAACTCGATGACATACATCACCTTGGTCTGATGGACGAGGAGGACTATGTCAGGCTTATTGGCTTGAATTCGCCTGACGGTCGGGAACGAGTAGTTCCAGTAAATCCGGCATTTCTCGTTCTCGACAACGGACTGGATATCTCCGGTGATATAAGGCAGCACTGGTGTTTGGTCTATCTTGTACGAATGCCCAAGATGGTAGTGTAGCACTCGTAAAGCCGCGTTATGTCAGTGAATGTAGGCCGAAGTTGCATAAATCGGACATGCAGATAATAGATGCATAAGTGACTCCGGCGTCTGACGGCAGGTCCTGCAGTTGATATCAGGAACCTCTACACCCATCACGCAACTCCGATAGACCAATGTGTTAATAACACCATCTTGGCAGGCCACAATGAATCCCTCGGCCTCCGACTTCAGCCCCGCTGACCTTAAAAATGCGAAGGTCAACTCTGTCGATAAACATCTGACAGCAAATTTTTTTTAACAAAAAAGTGTTAGGCTACCCCTTTTGTTACGCCACTGAATGGTGGTATCAGATTTAAAATATTATACAGTCATCGATAGTCTTAAGTAACACTCGCTCACAAAAATTTAGATTCCTCTGCCTACTCTGTTTAGAGATATAGCTAAATAACTGATCTGCTGTCGACACTATAACACCCTGTATTTTGAAAACGAAGCGTTTTTCGACGAAACTGTATAGAGGTTTTAGTTTTATTTTAACGTTCTCTACAAGCTCTTAAATTTATAGTAGTCAATTTGGAAACACCTTGTAGATGTTATGCCACATAAAATTAAATGTTTAGCATTTAGCACTTGTTCACCTTCACTCACAGATCTACTATTTGGGGTAGCATCTAAATAAGAAAAAAGAGTACTTAAACCTAAAAATTGTTCTTTATTTTCACTGTCGCCCATCGCGCTACTAAGTATTTCTGAAATAACACAGATAAATATTGTGAAAGTAGTCTAAACCTTATTGAATTTACTTACCTACTGTCAATTTATATAATAATAATAATTCCCAAACTCAATTTCTCTGCTTTAAAAAACGTTAAACAACCACAAGAACTCACAGAAAGAAATAAATTGAATGTAAACAAACTAACAATCAGCTGATCATTACTCGTCTGATCGCAGCGCCGCCATATGTGCCGTGGTGATTTTATTTCCCAATAGAGTATTGGTTAAATTAGACAAAAGTTGCGTTATTTTATGCTCTACAATTTCCTGCCAAGAAATGCTGGATATCTTGATTCGTTCGCGGTTTATTCTGAAAAAATTGAAAATTGTTATTTCAAAAAAAAAAAATATCTTCTATACCAATTATGCAAATTTAATGAAATTTGGCAAGGTTGTATTTTTGACCACTACCAATCGAATGGCGTTGACAGAAATTTTCTAAGCCTTCTAGATTTTGAGCAACTATAGTCAACTTTTTTTTCTTATGGTCGCCATATTGGATTTTTACACCATTAGTTAAAAAAAATAATTCTCTTTTCACGTATGTCACCAAAATAGACTGATTTTGTTAAAACATGTTGGTATTCGAATTAATGTAAGAATAATTTATATAATACAGTATGCTTTGGAAAAATAATTGCAAGCAACATTGTAATCCAGACGCTATTATTAAATTGTACACTCATAAAAAAAATACCAAAATACCAGGTTACTTAAACTCCTATTAAATATTACAATCAATTTATAAAATAAAAATAATATTAACGTAGTATTAATCCCATGTGGGTTGTTCATATTGAAGAAGAAAAATACAAAGGTCTTGTTCCCACAAAATTCTTTTTTATTGCAACCGGTTTCGTGATCAATATATTACATCACATCATCAGGCCACAAGACTACAAATAGGAAAAATTTATGTAAAAAACTATAACAATATAATACATTAATATAATAATTTAAGATTTTCATAAAATGTAGAGTTAAAATTTAATTAAACAAGTAAAACTATTATGATAATATCGGATATTGTTTTTTATATATAAAAAATATGTTTGTAAATAAGATAAAAAAGTTATTAACTAAAAATACTAAAGAAATTAATTAAGACGAGACTTAAAGAGCACTTACGTTGTACACATTCATCCTCTGGTTTTTCCCATTTTGCCAAACACCTTAAAGACAATAATCATAATTACAATAATGATATAAAAATTTTACATTTAGCAGGAAGAGGTAGTTTGCTTAACAATTTGGAAAGTCTTGAAATTCTTAGAGAAATAAAAAACCCTAATTCTGTTTCACTTAATTCACAGTTAAATTTTCAATCTTCACTTACTTTCTCAGTTTTGTTCTAGGATTTGTATTAGCGTTTTGGATTCTGATGTGCTGGTCTACCATTTTAAATATGTTTATCTGTTTTTACCTAATATATCATATGACTTCAATAACTTGTTCTATATTTGTAGTTTTCTTTTGTGTATAATTAGCGCCACCTATTAATAAAGGTCCATACTTCGATTAAGATTGTACATTGTTTTCGTTTTATTATTCTACTATATATGCTTGTGTTTCTGTATGTACAGGGTGTCCCAAAGTTGATGTCTCGGGACTATATCTAGAGAATGAAAAAAGTTATCACAAAACCGTTTACGTGGTTTAATTTGGGGTGCACTAAGCTATTTTACGCCATAAATTTTTTTTTTTTCGAAATCTGGAAAATGGCAAAACTGACGTCGTCAGAACTTTTTCCCCAGAAACATACACTTTTTTGTGCTACCTGGAAAGTGCTATTTTTTCTGAACATTTTCTATTAAAAAAGTTTTTTTGTATCTCTTATATTTAAAAATATACAGGGCAAAATAGTTTGGAAAATACCCTCAATTGCATACGAGTTAGCCATGATGTAATCGAATGGCCTATGGAAAACAATGAACAAAATCTATTTATATGTTTTATCAAAGATTTGTAACAGTATATTTTAATTAAAAAAAAATATTTTAAGACAATAACAAAATTCTAAATCGTTTTTTTGTGGCGTTAGGAAAAATTTTCAAACAAATAATACTTTAAGATCGATCTTGACAAAAACGAAACCATTAAATCCTGAACAAAATTCAAAAAACTGTATTCACAGTATTCCGTATGAGTGTAATAAACATTATGTGGGTGAATCATCTAGACCACTTAATGTAAGTTTGGGCGAACACAAAAGTTATATTAGAAAAGGTAAAATAGATAAATCTAAAATTTTTGAACATGCTTGGGAAAACGATTACAAGATAAAATGGGATTCAGCAAAAATTTTGACCAAATAAGCAGACAGCAAAAAGAGAAAATTCAAAGAATCTGCAATAATTTTACTTAATGAAGTTAAATGCGTATCAAATTGTTCGGTAGAATTTTGTACAACTTGGTTACCAATGTTGAGAGAAGAACTCAATAAAATTAATATTATTTAGAATATTTTTCAACATTTCTATGGTAAGTATCTATGGAAATGATATAAACAATTTTCTTTTATGCCGTGTTATTCTACACGTTACATAAAAAATCTAAAGAAAAGGAAACAGATATAGTTTCTGAAACGACAGCGCAGTGTTTTTGACATTACGTCAAAGGCGTAGATGTTATTTCCCAGTTTTAAACTGGTTAATTTGAATATTTTTTAGATACTTACCTAATATAAATTGGATAGGAATTTCAAGAGATCTGGTAATAAATCCCAAAAAGAAAAGGAAGAGAAAAAAATTGATTAAAATCATGTCAACTTTTTCATTGTTTGTAAACATTTCGGCGCTATTTAAATTAATTGCTACCCGTAAACTATTTGACACAAACAATATATTAACTAAACAAACATGTCAACAGCCCTAGTTCATTGTTTTCCATAGGCCACTCGATTACATCATGGCTAACTCGTATGCAATTGAGCGTATTTTCCAAACTATTTTACCCTGTATATTTTTAAATATAAAAGATACGAAAAAACTTTTTTTATAGAAAATGTTTAGAAAAAATAGCACTTTCCAGGTAGCACAAAAAAAGTGTATGTTCCTGGGAAAAAAGTTCTGATGACGTCAGTTTCGCCATTTTCCAAATTTCGAAAAAAAAAAATTTATAGCGTAAAATGTACCTTAGTGCACCCCAAATTAAACCACGTAAGCGGTTTTGTGATAAATTTTTTCATTCTCTAGATATAGTCCCGAGACATCAACTTTGGGACACCCTGTACCTATAGAGGTCGTTGTAACTATTTAAAAATTTTTTATAATTTTCTATATTAAGGACATTTAGTTCATTCAGTTCCTTTTGTACGTTGTTAAGGACGTTATTTTTTAAAGTTTAATCTGTTGTCCTCGTACATTGTCTTTTGTTTTTGTGTGTTTTTAATATTGATTAATTTAAAATTAATTAATAACAATAAATAAATTCAATTACATGTATTTTTACATAAAATTTATTATTTTCTAAAAATTGGACAAATTTTTCATTAATGCTAATTGTGACAAACCTTTGGTATTTATAGAAATGTAAGTATATTGTTTCTATTTTAACTTATTAACTATTTACAATTTCATTTGACTTTAATTTCTTTAGTATCTTTTGTTAATAACTTTTTTATCTTATTTACAAACATATTTTTTATATATAAAAAACAATATCCGATATTATCATAATAGTTTTACTTGTTTAATTAAATTTTAACTATCTACATTTTATGAAAATCTTAAATTATTATATTAATGTATTGTATTGTTATAGTTTTTTACATAAATTTTTCCTATTTGTAGTCTTGTGGTCTGATGATGTGATATAATATATTGATCACGAAACCGGTTGCAATAAAAAAGAATTTTGTGGGAACAAGACCTTTGTGTTTTTCTTCTTCAAAAATAATATTATTTGTTTTCTTGACTCTTTAATAAATTAATTGATTGTAATATTGTATAGGAATTTGCATTTTTCTGTAATTTTTTATGATTTAATAATAGCGTTTGGATTACAATGTTGCTTGCAATTATTTTTCCAAAGCATACCGGATTTTATAAATCATTTTTACATTAATTCGAACATTAACGTGTTTTTGAAAATACAGCCTATTTTGATGACATAAGATGAAAAGCGAATTATTTTCTCTAACTAATGGTGTAAGAATCCAATATGTCGGCCATAAAAAAAAGTTGACTCTCGTTGCTTAAAATCTAGAAGGCTTAGAAAATTTCTATCAATGCCATTGAATTGGTAGTAGTCAAAAATACAACCTTGCCAAATTTAAATTAAATTCGCATAAATGGTATAGAAGATATTAATTTTGTTTTGAAATCACGATTTTCAATTTTTTTCAGGATAAACCGCGAACGAATCATGATATCCAACATTTCTTGGCAGGAAATTGTAGAGCATACAATAGCCCAACTTTTGTCTAATTTAACCGATCCTCTATATCTTATAGTTTCCGAGATACCAATGGTGGGCATCTAAAAATTCACCACCGTGTATACCTAGTGTTCCATTTAATAAAAACCTAAGTTCATGTCGTCACGCCTAAATAAATCATCTTGTATATTCCAAAATTTTTTTAAACTATGCACCTTAGCATCCTTTATCACTCCATTTTTGAAAATTTTTTATATATTTTATACGAGTTGGGATGTTTGGACAAAGCGAGGCTGAGACACCCTGTATAAATAAAAATTTCTATTATAGATACAAGAACAACTCAATGGGAAGATCCAAGATTGTCCAATCCTCAAATAGCTGGTCCTGCAATTCCTTATTCTAGAGATTATAAAAGAAAATATGAATACATGAAAACTCAGCTTAGAAAACCAGTAAGTCTATAATCATATAGTTTATATTAATTTTTTAAATAATTCAAAAATATTTAAATAACTCAGTCATTTCACAAATATAAAAAAACTTAAATATTTAAGTTTTTTTATATTTGTGAAATCACTGAGTTATTATCTAGAAGTTATTTGTGACATCTTTCAGTTTTTTCTTTCTGTTCTTATTTGAGATTTACTGCCACACTTCTGAACATTACCCAGACAATTTAAAAAATATCTGGATTTTCAAAAAAAATAACCTTTACGCCTGTGAACAGTCAAAGGAACAGTTAAAGGTTGGATTTTGACATAAAATATAAATAAACTAAAATAAAAACAATGATGTTTTGCAGACGTTTCGGAAACTTAATCTGTTTCCTTTTCCAATGCTAATAATCTTTCTCTTGTGTAATGTTTATATCTTCGACCATATAGGAATAGACCCCGTTTACTTACATTTCAGATGATTGGAAGAATAACGGTGGGGAATGGAGGGTAGTAAGCGATGCATTTGTGCCAAATTGTATCATTTAATGGCAATTTTAGGGAAAGTTAGAATAAGAATGTTCTAAATATCATTAAATTACCTGTTGTCTTTTAAAACTTCACGCTATATAATTAGCACTAAAAAGACAAAAAAAATTCTTAGTTTATATCGTGAAAAGTCATGGAAAAGTCATCATGATTTGCCTGTCAATATACTTTTATGAAGTATTTTCAATTAATTTCTAAGAACATATTGACAACCCTGTTGTACAAGCTGACATTTCTGACAATTATCACATGCTTGTTCGCCGTATTGCTATTTTATCACTTTGTTTCTGTAAATTGTTGTATTCGAGTTGTTAAAGTGTATTTATTGTTCAGAATGGTGAATAAATGTGTTATTTGTAGAAAATATTATGATAAGGGACGTGGTCGACCATTCCACAGGTAAGTAAACATAAATCATGAACGTAGAAAAGGGATAGTAAAATGTTTCTGTTAAATGTTTGTTGTGTTTCCTAAAGAGTCTCATGTGCAAGAAAAAAATTGGTTAGATGCTTTGGGATTGAAAGTAGAGGACGTACAATTGAAAACAGCAACTGCTTATTCTACAATTTATTTACAAAATGCATTTGCCGATATTGGCCCCCTATATAAATGATACACACCCATGGTAACGAACTCTACTCGTCTCCCCCGACCCGCTATTGTTCCGTTCTACGATTGTAGACGCAAAACGTAAGCAAGCGGGGTCTATCCTATATGGTCGAAGGTTTATATCATAACCATAGATACTTACTACGCTCACAGAAAAGTTGATCAGATTAGATATTCAAGTTGCTAAGTTCTTCTTTTAGCATCGGTAACCATATTGTACAACAATCTACAGAATAATTTGATACGCATTTGTCTTCATTTAGTAAAATTATTGCAGATTCTTTAATTTTTCTCTTTTTACTGCCCGGTTCTTTTGTTAAAATTTTTGCTCTATCCCAATTTATTTGATGTCCATGTCTATTGGTGACGCTTTTGTCACAAGAGGACACGTATTTATTTCTAGAATGGGTTTATCGTGAAACTTAGCTGCCAATTCTCGATCGATTAAAAATGTGCCAAAAAAACTAAATACGCGATTTAGGTACACTATTAGGGCACTTTTAGAATTGCCTTTGAAAATTGCCAAAATCCATATACAGGGTGATGTTTTTAGGTAACTACTCCGACTAAAAAATTTTTGACCACGGCACTGTTATTTTTTTCTTTTGTTTATTGAATGATGTAGACATCTATTAGTGAAACGTATCTGCCAAATTTGGTTCAATTCAGTGAAGCTATTAAAAAAATATGGCCGATCGAAATTTTGGCAAAAAATAGAAAACATGCTGTATATCAAAAACGAAGGGCATTAGAGGATAAAATAAGGGTCGATCTGAGACCGCCTCGGCGTTCTCTACTTTCCACTAGCGTATCGCCAGTCACTCAGGAAACACCCTGTATATTGTAAGGTTTGCTGAGCGAAAGACTTGTGGTTAATGTTATCTCTTAATTCACTGGGAAGAGTATTAAAAAATTCCAATGTTGTGTAAAATGGTCCTTTTTCCGTAAGAGTTAACCAATGAACTGGATAGATATAATTGTTCTTATGCCTGGTATCATATGCATGACCTACATTAGCTTTGATAAATTCTAAATTGTTTTTCTTTAAATTTATTAAACAGGAGTAAATGTATAAACCTGGAATTGTGAGTAGCTTATTTTCTTTAAAACGGCCTCTGCAAGACTCATCATATTTCATTTTAAAAATTATTCTGATTGCTCTCTTCTGTAATTTAAAAATTTTGGAAAGGTCTGACGAGCCCCCCCAAATTTCAATGCCATATTTAGCTGTAGAGTAAAAGTTTGCATAATATACTGTTGAAAGAGCAGACACACAAAACTCTGAGGGCAAAACATGACTTATTTAGTTTTTTTGGCTATATCCCCAATATGCATAAACCACTTGATGTTACCATTGTTTAAATATACTAGTTAGTCAACCTTATGGGAAACTTTCCGGACACGTATGGGCACAGCTGCTAGATGGCGGTACTGCCATTATGCCCAAACAGCAGTGAATACATTGTTATTTCCGCCGAATAACAGATGGCAGGTGCTATTTTCCAAGCAATGTGTCTAGACTTTTCACCTCTAGATGGACTAATAATTTCAAGCTAAGCCATGTTGCCTTGTTGCATGTTGCGCCTGTTGCGGTGCAGTGAGTTACACGAAGATACAGAAATTATATTTCCAGTTCTACGCCAGTTATTTATTATTGGGTGTTTTTTGTGAATGGTGACATTATTTATACTGTTTTGTGTTTTTTGTAGTCAAATAGGGATTGTTTTTATTGTTAGTGAGTAGACATCAGTTTAAGAAGCTGTTATCATTGTTTAAAATATTTAAACAATGCTGATATTAAATAATTAAGTGTATTCGAAACTGCCTGAATGGCTTGAAGTCAACGATTGTACAAAACATAAAAATTCTATTTTAGATTTATTAATAAGGAACCAAATTTATAAATTTTGTAAGTTAACATCAAGTACAATTAAAATCGGTGGGCAAAAGAAAAGTGAAAAATTGCAAATTTTGCAAAATGTTTGATTTTCATATATGTATATACATATACCTTCATGTAATAAATATATTTTTTAAATCATTCCATTTTCTTATTTTCCTTTGGCAATTAAAAATAATAATAGTACAGGGTTATGCACGTAACATTTTACCCAGCATAACAATTTTCATCACGTGCTATTTACAACTGTTATTACTCGATCTGTTCAAAACATAGAGCTCGACTCCGCCCCATTAATTTTATGGCAGCGCAGAACGGTGTACGCAATAGTCAGTTTTACACGATGGAATTAATGAAAGCTGTGATAACTTCAACAAAATTTGTTTATTATACGTGTTACATTGTATACTGCAGCGATGCTATATTTTTATAATGTTTATTCCCATTAAAGTTTCTATTATACATTTGCAATTTTGGACTTTTAAAAATAATTCTTATTCCCGCGAAAATTTAAACGACGTTTTGTTATTAAGTCCGCACTGCGCAAACTCACAATACTTTGTTTATTTCGCCGTCTAGACGTAACGAAACGACCAGTCGCCGATTGCTGGCTGGTTTGTTTACGTTTGTATTCGTTTTTAGGTTAGGTGCTTTTGCGAGTAATTTCCACATACTTTAAAAGAACGTATGTGGTTATTTCTGGCAAAAAAGTTTAGTTTGTGATTTACTGTAAGGCCCTCTGCACATTAAGCTGCTATAAACTAGTTACAAAGGATGAATCGCACACGACGCTACTGAAAGTTTATAAAATCAAGTCACTTCTCGATTGTTGCGGCTTTGTTACATTGTGTTTAAATAATTATTTTCTTCAAGCGTATTAAAATGTCTAAATTGTGCTACCAAAAACAGAATTAAAAATAGGACATTGTTTTACTAATAACAAAATGTTAATACAGAACGCCACCGTGGTGGAAATTTTTTTACTAGTAACATAATGTTAGTACGGAAAGCCACCAAAGCGGCCGGTAACGCGCTATCTACAAACCATCTGTCATATATTATGTCATTACTCATTATGGGTTATGTTGATATTCGGAGTCACAGGCGCCTGTCACTGTGATAAGCTAATTTGAATAATTGTACATTTATAATAAATAAATAAAAAAATTTTTGCATTTTAATACGCTTGAAGAAAAAATAGTATATATTACACGGAGTAGAACGCCTTTTTTGTATTTCGCCCAGTTTGCATCCTGGGCTCAACACAAAAAAATAGTGCGTCCTACTCCTAGTAATATAATATACTATTCTATTACTGTGATTAAAGCTATTGTTGTTATCGTGTTAAAAAATGTCTAGTGAATAGTGATAGTAGTGCTTCAAGTGATGAATATATTATCCTTTATTTTAATTAATCGTATAAGAAAGTTATGAGAGATATCAATATAATATAATATAATATAATATAATATAATATGCTTTATTCATCACTTCAATCATTTCATAACCTGTGTAAATATGAACATGACAGTTGACAGTGCAGGCCGGATCCCCATTTATTCGCGTTTTTCGTAAGTTTAGCGTTTATGCGTTTCGCGACAATCCATAACATAAGCTGATTGCTGATTGGTCTGTTGCAAAATACGTAAAAGTTTAATGTGTTCTTGTAGAGGCGACCTTTCAGTCAAATCTAGAAGTTGCATTGTAATTTGGGTTCTATAATTACGACCAATAGAGAAATTCCATTCAAATTTAGCGGACATTTTTTGGGCGGAGTGTATTTCTATCTTTTGGACAGACAGAGTATATACTATTATGTTTGTGTTTAATTATGAAACCTTTAGTGTTTTTTTTAAATCATCCTTTTATTTGTTTACTTTTAAAATATATGTTGAATTTTGTGATACAATGAGTATTGAAACCGAAATAATTAGTAAATTTGACACAAAATAATATTATGAATAATTAAAAAATAAAAAAGCCGGTTTTAAAAAAGCCTAAAAACCTACAATTAAAAAATTGCCCTCTACCTTGCGTTCCATACAAATTGTCGACGTATTATCAGATTTAATTTAGGTTTTTTGCCGTTTTATATTTGGATTCGAAAATTGAAATTTAGTAAGTACCTACACTTATTTATTTATAACTAAATACATGTCACCCATTTAAAAAGTCTAAAAAGCCTTCCCACTGTGGATTTTATTTTTTAGGTAGGTATCAGGATGAAACCTACGCCCTTTTGTAGGTATTTTTTCCACAAATCGTTTATAAAATATTGCCATCTCTGACAAAATTTCTGCAACGAATGTTTTGTACTTATAAGGATTAAGATGTTGCTAGGGAAATATTATTTTTGTACTGATAGCTAGGATATACTATTTTGTAATGAGTAAAATATTATTTTTTTGTTTTCTTGATTTGACAAGAATCGGAGATATCACAGAAGAAAACTGAAAAACGGCCTATTAGTCAATAAAAAGTTTTCAAAAGTGTGCAAAAAATTTCTCTGTGATCCCCTGAATATAAAAAATTGAAGTGAGTGAGTATGACCACTAATCATGTGGATCATTTCTCAATACACGAAAAATCAGGGTTCTTTAAAAACTAAAGGGCTTTAAAATTACCCAAAAAATCGAGTGCGTCACTTTTTATGGAACTGAGTGTAGTTCAAATACAAAATATCAAACAAATATAAATATGAACAAACTAATCTAATACTGACTGAAATGTGGCAACAGCGGCAGATATACAAAGCAGCAGTTATAAGCGCGACTGAAGATTTTGATTGTAAATGGGATTGCGTCTATGCTATGCGCTTCGCCCACGCTACGCCTAGCGCGGCTGCTTTTGGCCACTAGATACCGACACTTCCTAGATGCTCAATTAGAGTGAGAGGAGACCACAATTTATTTTCTCTGTTACTCTTATAAGATTGACTAACTAGGTATATTTAAACAATGATGTTACTATCTAGTGTTACACCTAACAATTTTGTTGATTGTGTTGTTGATACGTCTTGTTGTGTTGACCTTTAACTGTTCCTTTGACGTAAAGTCACAGGCGTAAAGGTTATTTTTTAAAAAATCCAGATATTTTTTAGATTGTCTGGGTAATGTTCAGAAGTGTGGCAGTAAATCCCAAATAAGAACAGAAAGAAAAAAAAATCACTGAGTTATTTAAATATTTTCGAATTATTTAAATAATTAAGTTTTATAGTGTGATTTATATAAATCACACTATAAAACTTAACAACCCCTAAATCTGTAGGAGCTAGGACTCGAACTCGGAAGACATAAATAGACAGTTACTAGTATATTTCTTTTCTTTAATTCTACAGATTAATTTGCCAGATTTATATTTATGTTACATTTAATCGTATTCCCAAATTCCTAAAATATTTTTGTATTTTTTTGTACAGGGTTAGTTTTATTAATGTAAACCCCCCATTTTTATTTTTCACCGATTCAAAAAATAAAAAAACTGGCCTTACACGGTTTTTTACGTAGATTCCACTTCTGCTAATGGATTGGCAATATCGTTTTAAATATACAGGGTACGCAAAAAAGTTAGGTTTTTTTAAATGGAACACCCTGTATATTTTGACAAATTTAAATTCCTCCAATCATTCTGATTACAAATATATACACATATTGTATAATCGCTTTACTGGTTTTTGAGTTATTTTCACTTTATTATAAATACGTTGAAACAATAGCATTATTTTATAAATTCATATAATAAATCAATAAATGGAATAAATCAAAAACAAAACAAAATACATGAATTATTAAAACAAATTACGTAACATTTTCAACATAACCACCAATAACTTCGATACATTTCAAACAACGTTTAATAAAATTCGAACGGAGTCCAAACCTGAATCCATTAGATTATTTTCTTTGGCGAACGCTCAAAGAAAAAATATACAGTGAACAGTGGAAAATTTTAAACAATAAAAAAATCAAATTGTAAAAAATATAACTTTGCTAAATTTGGAATTATACAATAGTTGTATATACTTGTAATCAGACTGATTGAAGGAAAACAAATTTGTCAAAATATACAGGGTGTTCCATTTAAAAAAACCTAACTTTTTTGCGTGCCCTGTACATTTAAAACACTACTGCCAATCCATTAGCAGGAGTGGAATCTACATATAAAATCGTGTAAGGCCGGTTTTTTTATTTTTGGAATCGGTCAAAGATAAAAATAAAAATGGGGGATTTACATTAATAAAACTAACCCTGTACATTAGTTGTAATAAGTATAATTATTAATAAACAATTTAAAAAAATAAGTTTGTAGGTATATTTTTATAACTTTGCTATTTTCAAAAAACCCATAAAGATAATAGAGATTTTTTTTATATTTTAGATTACATTAACAGTTATAATTGTTTTTGCAATACTTCACTCTGCCAGAATGCGTTTTTCGAATATGAGATAAGCAAATCATAAGACACGTAATAAAAATGGTTTTCTTCAGTTTTAATTGAAATTTTTGGAATTTTGGATGATACTACTGTCTTAGAAATAAATGCACAAAAGATACGACATATTCCTTACATCAAAATAAATCGATTAAACCAAACTTACCTCTTTACCAAAATCCTTCATGGGGAGTATTTTGCTACAGAGGTAAGTTTGGTCCAATCTATTTATTTTGATGTCGGGAATATGTGATATCTTTTTGTGCACTTATTTCTGAGACACCCTACATAATAGAATTGAACAGAAATGTAAGGGTTTGGCTAATCATCCTGTAGATAAATAAATGAGCACAATTTAGAAATCAATTAAAGACTATCGATGGTCAATTATTTTGCAGTTATTCTAAATTGCAAAAGATTATCTATCTTGTTCCAAAAATATAGAAGTCCACGTTTTTTCAGTAATCACCTTATATTTGCACCAGTGTCAACCAGTCTATATAAAAATGATTACTGAATAACACATTTATGAAACAAATGACTTTGTTGTCTAATTTTACATTTTAATAAATTTATAGTATACTTTTTAGAGTTGAATAATGCTTAATAACAAAAGCAATAATTGCAATGAATTTAAATTATATTTAAATAAAAAATCTATTATTCTTTTAGACGAACGTTCCAAATAAATTTGAAATTAAAGTACGCAGAAGAAGCATTCTTGAGGATTCTTACAGGGTAATAACAACTGTTCCCAGAATAGAATTATTAAAAACGAAACTCTGGGTTGAATTTGAAGGTGAGGTTGGTTTGGATTATGGAGGCCTCGCTAGAGAATGGTTTTACTTACTTTCTAAGGAAATGTTTAATCCCTATTATGGACTATTTGAATATTCTGCAATGTAAGTAATGTAAAAGTCCCTTGATTGAATTAAGCAAATTTAGAATACTATAAATATTATATGTGTATATATACAGTAACCGGCAGCCAACTACGGACACACCAGCTAGGTTTATATGCGAAATAAATGCGCAACGATTTGCACCGTGATCTTAATGACTCCAGCGCTCACGTCACCACTTAATAATTATTGTGTACTCAATCTGTCACATCCGTGAATGTGATATGTCAGTTAGCCATAAGTTCCTATATGTCCGTAGTTGGTTGCCGGTTACTGTATACACATATAATATTTATATATGCTATGTGTACGGTTATTGAGAACATTACAGAGAATTTAGATACAGACAAAAGGTACACTGCAGTCTTTCTGGATTTAGCAAAGGCGTTTGACACCGATAACCATGAAAAACTGTTGAATGTTTTGGAACGTTATGGTATTCGTGGTTCGGTGTTGAACGTCTTTTGCAGTTACCTGACAAATCGAAATCAATATGTTAAACTAAATGATATTCTCAGTGAAAGAGATACTGAGAAAATAAGGGTTCCTCAGGGGACAGTCCTTGGTCCAGTGTTCTTTTTGGCTTATATAAATTCTCTTTTATTTTTAAAAACGTGCTAAAAAAATCGTATCCTATGCATATGATACGGTTGTCATCTTCTGCGAAAATTCCTGGACTGAAACTAAAATGGCTGTTCAATCAGGTTTAGAGAGAATTAAAAACTGGTTAAATATATTCCATCTATCATTAAATGTAAATAAGACTCATTATCTGACCTTCTCCCTAACTGAAGCTAACAGACTGAGTATAAAAATCACTGGTATGAAAGATGAAATTAGAGAGACAAATGAGATCAAGTACTTGGCTGGGTATAATCATTGACAAATATCGATGGGTTTTTGACAAAACAACGTAAGCGACTAACAGTAAATTTTGCAGGAACCAACTTTTTTTATAATTGACATTATTCTCAGACTACAAATATTAAAAATGTTTGTAACACTTATTTGTCTCAATAGTAATTGAATTTTAGTAAAATATTTGAAATAAGTAAAAATTTACATTAATTATTGCAACTTACGATAATTTGTCAGGCATAACTCTATTAAATTTTGTCGCTTAAGATATACATACGATGTTATTCTATCTCACAATTGAAACAACGAGAACACTACTTAATCAAATCGTAAGAATCTCGTTACACACAGACACTTCAAAACTTAGGTAAATACTGAACTGAAATTAAAATAACGGCATTATTTTATTAAAACTGATGCGCAGAGGACAAGAAAATGGTAACTAAAAGCATCGTAAGCGCCTGACAATTAATCGTAACCGACGGCGCTTACGATTCTTTACCGGCATTACATCAACAGTTACGATACTTTTAGGTATAATTTAAACACAGTTTGAAAACATTGGCGCTTACGATAATATATAAAACGATAAAATTTAGTGAAAACAGTACAATTGACATAAGATGTTATGTTATTGTAACTTTTGTCAGATCTGAAATTGTTGTAAATATAAAGAACATGAAGTTTGAAAAATCAAATGTTACGGTATGTAAACTTACTTTTAAAATTGATCAAACCTCTTTTGGCATTACTGCAGTATATAGGCCACCCCCCTCATCGTTACCATTTTTTATAGACGACCTTGATAAATACTATGCCGACGACATACATAGTCATATTGAAATTTTCCTTGGTGACACTAATATAAATATTACTGATAAAGAAAATAACCTAGTTAATATTCATATCTTGGTCAGAGTTTATATAGAGAAAGTTGGGAATGCGCGCGATTTTATGAATGAATTTAAAAACCCAAGTTGGGTGACCTCGCTTTAAAGTTTGGTAGGTTGTACAGGGAGAGCAAATAAAATTTTACTGGGTGGCTTAGTTAATTTGCAATTTTAAATAAAATTTAAATATGCACAAGTCATTTATAATTACTAAGATTTAAAAAATGATTTTACTTGGTTCTAAATTTGCGTTTTTAAGTACAGAAAAAGAAGAAATTTTATAGGTATCACCAATTTTGGTTGGAATATAGTGTTCAATAAGAGTATTTTAAAATAGTGAATTATTAGATTTCTATATGAAAAATACTAAATTAATTATAATTATAATTACAAAGAATTCAGTCAGATTGTATGTGCTGAAGAAAATTATTATTTACACAAGTATTTAAAAAACCTACTGAACACATTTCTTACTTTCAGAAGATTTCAAAGTTAAAATTCTAAATCAAAAATATTGATTTCATGTATATAAAAAGCTATAAAAACAACATTTTCACTGAAGTACAACAACTTGTACTAACGCAATTTTTTTAACAATAACATAGACAAAATTAAGTCTTCGGTACACGCAAAAAAATATACTACAGGTAAAACACAAAATATATTTCAAGATTTAATACAAATTAACTTATAAATAGGTACCACATGGATATTTCATTGATAATGTAAAAATAATACAATAGAAGATATACAAACATTATAGTAGGTAGATTACGTAATGAGAGTTGTAAATAGCACAATAGACACCAATATGTTTTCTCTTGATTCCACTCATATTGAAATATTATAAAGTCTCACTCTCTAATAAAAATTTTAAGTAATTAACGTTAACAATTATTACACGTTTAACACCACAAGAATTTATTTTATAGGTACTAAAGAAAAGGAAATAACTGATTGATTATAAAAAACTCTGTTTCGCTGACCCATCAATTTCTGACGTAAGAATACTACTACTAAATTTACGTTTGGCTGGTTTAGCCGGTTTACTACGATACTCAAGGTCACTACCTTCGAGAAGAGCGGGAAACGTTACCTTCCCAACTGTTCTTCTTAAACTGTGTCTTGGTACTCTCAACCAGTATGGGTTTATATCATGTGTAAACTCTCCTACACGTGTAACAATAGACTCTTCCTCTTGTATAGATCATATGTTCATCAAAATTAAAAATAAAAATTTTAGTTATAGATCTTTCATCCTCGACTCTGACATAACTGATCATTACCCTATAATGTTAAATTTAACTTATAACAGTATTAATGAAGTAAGTAATCTAAATTCTACTAAAACTAAAATAATCACCAAAATAAAACATGTAAAATTATATGGTATTCACATTTTATTTACATGAGGGGAGGCTATGATATGTTTTTCTTAGGTTGTCTCAGGGTTGTCTACTATTGACAAAATATTGAGGTGTCAGATTTAATTGATTGTCACTGTCATTTATTTTTGGCTGAATTGCCAAATTTTTTATTGATGACATTGCTGTGCTTTCTTTAGGGTCTCACTGTGGCAACTATGTAGAACTAATTTGAATTTGTGGTTATGTTTTTGACTTTTCAACATAACCTCGGTAATTAAAACAGTCATTCATACCAACAGAATTCAGATTTTCCAAGGCCTCCCCTCATGTAAATAAAATGTGAATAGCATTATACATCAATTAATTAAAAATGAGAATTGGAATGACATATTAGTATTAAATGATCCCAACTTAGCGACTAATACTTTTACCAACAGGTTTCTAGATCTAATCGAACAATAAAAAAATACCAGGAGTGTACTGGTTAATAATGTGAACAAACAAAAACCGTGGATAACGAATGCCATTATCAATTCAATTCGGAAGCGTAACAAGATGAAGAAAAATCTCTTAAGTAACTATAATACTGTGTTAAATCAGGAATACAAAACATACAGAAATCTTTTAAATAAAATAATAGCCCATACCAAAAATAATTATTATAAAAATAAAATTGAAGGTAATAAAACTAACATAAAAAAAATCTATAATATTATATCTGAAGCAACAAATGAAACAAGTGATAAAAAAAATAATGATATAAAAATTCTAAATACGAACTCTCAACCCTTTCTAAATGACAGAGAAATGGCCAATCACTGTAATGATTATTTCATTGATGTGGGTATTGAAATGGCTAATAATATTCCGCCTCCTTTGGTGAAATCTAATATTTTATACAATAATAGTTCTTCCATGTTCTTAAAACCTACTACAGAAAATGAATTAATTGAATATATTCACTCTCTAAAAAATAATAGTGCTCCTGGTGTTGATGGAATATCGACTGAAATAATAAAACAGTACCACTTATATATCCTTAAGCCAATGGTTCATGTTATTAATTTAATTTTCAAAACTGGTATTGTTACTGATTACTTTAAAAATACAGTTGTTTACCCTATTTACAAAGCAGGTAATAAAACAAACATAGAAAACTATAGACCAATCAGTTTAATCAACAATTTTGCAAACATTTTTGAAAAGTGCCTAAAAGATGGATTAATCAGCTATTTAAATTATAACCAAATATTGGCAAAAAATCAATATGGATTTTTAACGGGGTCTAGCACCGATGATGCTATTTATCACCTTACAAATGAAATAACTGTCAATCTGAATAATAGCGACAAATGCATTGCCGTTTTTTTAGACTTAGCTAAAGCATTTGACACAGTACCACATAATAAACTCCTCGATGTATTGCATCAATATGGAGTGAGGGGTACTGTGTTGAAATTGTTTAAAAGTTATCTTTCTGACAGGTGCCAAATAGTCAAGATTAGAGAAACGGTTAGCTCACCTAGAAAAATTCTAATGGGTGTACCTCAAGGCACAGTCCTTGAGCCAATTCTGTTCATTATATATATAAACTCGTTGACTAATCTGGACATCAATGGTACTGTAATCTCCTATGCTGATGATACCGTCTTATTATTCAAAGATCAATCATGGAATTCAGCAAAAAGTAAGGTGATTAAGGGGGTTAATCAAGTTTTAAACTGGCTTAACACCTTCAAACTTTCATTAAATATAAAAAAGACTAATTACCTGGCATTTTCTTTAACATCAGCAAATCGACCTAACTTCTCTAGTATTAAATTTTACAATGATACACTGAAAATTAATGAGACAACACACACAAAATATTTGGGTTTGATCATTGATCAAAATTTAAAATGGGACAAACATATTACTAAACTAACATCTAATATTCGAAAACTTGTGCACAAATTTTATTTATTGAGAGAATTTCTAGGAAAGAAATTGTTAGATACAATCTATAGAGCTCTAGTCGAGTCTTTAATTCGTTATGGTATTGTTGCATGGTGCGCCTAAATTTTACAACTTATACCTACTAAAATTAAACTCATAAATAATCTTAAATTGTATAATAAAAAATGTAGATCTTTTATACTTAACAACTATGAGCAATTTAAAAATATTTTTTTTTGATAGATGAAACTAAGAAATGATACTCTGTAGCATTGTGGGGTTTGTTTCTTTGTTTTCTTTTTCTTTTTTTGGTTCGTTCTCTTAAGGCCAACTACTAATAGTAGTTTATGGATTTAAATTTATTTTATATAACTTATGTTTTGAATTTGTTTTTTATTCATATAATTTATAATATATTATTCAGTCAATAAAATATTTAATTTCTGAAAGGTCATGTGCACATACAAATGTTAAGTCATTTAGGTGCCATTTTTTCTTCTGTATTTATTTATATATTCGTTATTAATATCCTATTAATTTTAAATTGTTATGTAATTGTTATGTAATTAAATAATTAATTAAATAAATTAAATAAATAAATAAATGTCGGGATGCACAAGTTTAACACAAGGAATCGTATAGACCAAAAAACGCAATTTTGACAAAATTGTCGCTTACGTTGTTTTGTCAAAAACCCATCGATATTTAAAATGGGGTAATCTAATCTACTGATCGAAAAAAAATAAGAAAGCTTATTTACAAATTTTACCAGTTGCGAGAGTTCCTTTCAAAAAAATTATTGCTAGTTATTTATAAGTAAGTCTCTTGTTGAATCACTTTTACGTTACGGTATCATAGTATGGGGAGGAATGTATGAAAACTCTTTACAGAAATTAAATGTAACACAGATTTATATATTAAAAATTATTTTTAGGAAACAAAAAAGGTATCGTACAAATTTGCTTTACACTGAGGATAATTGTAACATTCGTACACTTTATTTTCACAGTCTATGTTTATATGCATTTAAAAATAAATCCATACTGAATTACATATCCTCAATATACCACACTCATAGTACTGCTAATGAGTTTCTATCCAAGCCTAAATTTAATAAAAATATTTGTCATAGATTTCTATTCTATACTTTGCCTAAAACTTATAACCTACCACCATCAGAGATCAAACTTATCAAGAATCTAAAAAAATTCTGTGTTGTCAAAAAAATTTATATTTCAAAATTATCCTGATTTTATTAGAATTTTAGAAAACTGAATAAATTAATTCACATCAAAATGTAAGTTTTGCGTACGCATACACTCATTATTGCATTTAATATAGTAGTTTGTAGTTTATTCACACTTCTTCAAAGCACAATACAAGTGTTTAAAGGGATAATAGCACCCAACATATTTTTGAAAATTCATATGTTCGTTACTATTCATCGGAATCGTTTAAAATTTTTATGAATGATTTAGAATTATGTAATCTAGGGCTGTGTGCATGCATATTTGAATCGGCCTAAAAAAATAAAAAAAAAATCGAAAAAATGTAAAATTTTCCAAACCCATGCACATGCATCTAGAAAATGTAATTCTAAATACGGTGCTAAAATTCAATTTATTTACCTGCTGTCGTTTGTGTATAATAAATTTTCAAAATTCATGGCATTTTGCGTTCCAGGTACAAAATGCCATGAGTTTTGAAAATTTATTATACACAAACGACAGCAGGTAAATGATTTGAATTTTAGCACCGTATTTAGAATTACATTTTCTAGATGCATGTGCATGGGTTTGGAAAATTTCACATTTTTTTAATTTTTTTTTTTTTTTAATTTTTCCGGCCGATGCAAATATGCATGCACACAGCCCTAGATTACATAAATTCTATATCATTCATAAAAATTTGAAACGATTCCGATGAATAGTAACGAAAATATGAATTTTCAAAAATATGTTGTGTGCTATTATCCCCTTAATCACTTAGGTGCTATTGGTGTATCGTACCCTTTTTGGATATATGCCTTTTACATCCTATTTTGCTCATACTCCTAATGTAATATAATATTAAGTTTTACTTTATCATAGATTGTGATTTATTAGTATGTATTTATGTATTTAACATATTGTCAACTTCATATAAATGTTTAAATAAATGTATATACAATACAGGGTGTGCCATTTAAGACCGGAATACCCCATTATTTTGGGACAGTAGTGCTCGATGAGCTCTATTTGACCATGTGGAAAAATTTTAAATTATAATTTTTTCAAGGCCTGCTAAGACCCGCTAAATGGGTCGAAATTTAGAGATCGACCATCAGGCAATTTTTTTTACGAAAAAATGGATAGCGAATTTGTTTCAGATGTGCCAATAAAGTATCTACTTAATAAAAAAAAATTGTTGAAATCCAGACATCTACCTGTAGAAGTTAGAGCGATAAAACTTCGTTCCTAGATATCTGATATGGCTCTAAGTCATATAGGGTCAGTCGAAAAGTGAAAAATTTGAAAATTTGCCACGCTGTGACAAACACCCTATATAAGGTATTGAGCTCAAACTTTGTATAAAGGTATTTGAGGCACGTCTGAATCGAATGCGCTATCCATTTTTTCAAATAAAAAATTGCCTAATGGTCAATTCCTAAATTTCGACCCATTTAGCGGGTCTTAGCACGCCTTGAAAAAATGAAAATTTAGAATTTTTCCACATGGTGAAATAGATCTCATCGAGCACTGTCCCAAAAAAAATATATATTAAAATCGGTCAACGCGTTCCGAATTAATGGGGTGTTCCGGTCTTAAATCGCACACCCTGTATATTACTATAACCAGGCGTTCATTATAACAGACTTCGGACATACATACATAGGTATGTATGTGATTTTTTTTTACATACTATAGGTACAGTATCGTCGCTTTTAAATGATCGCGGTATCAACTTTACAAATCGATTTCTGATTCCGTCGTAAGTCTAAGGTTATAAATAAACAGGTAAGAGCAAAGCAAAGACAATTGACTTGCTCATTATCTGTCTAATTATAACATTGGACTTACGATAGAATTAGAAATCCACATGTTAAGTTGATATCACGATCATTTAATAGCGACGATACTGTACATAGACAGGCACGGTTCTTAAGCATTGAGATAGATTACAGGCTCGATTGGAAACATCACATTAATTGCTTAGCTAAACATATTGCAAAATACTCTTAAGCACTAAAAATAATATCTCAATACATCACTGAAGAAACTGCATTAAGTGCTTACCATGCATATGTTCATTCGCGAATACAATATAGAATCATTTTCTGGGCAAACAGCACCGAGGAAAATAGAATATTTATTTTACAAAAAAGATGTCAGAAATATTTTTAACCTGAAGCGGCAGCCTGATATTCTTCGGTCAGCGCCAGTCGTAAGTCTTGCAAGGTTAGTAGTTGCACAGGACGACGACGAACTGCTCATTTAAGAAAATCCAAAAGTTATTCGATTGGGTTGAGATCCGGGCTACATGCGGGCCATTCCAATCTTGGAATTTCAATTTTATCCAGATATTCGCTCACTACCCGTGCAACGTGAGGTCTAGCATTATCATGCATTAATGTAAATTGGTTCCCAATAAAGGAGCAAAAGGAACGACAACTTCTTGGAGGATTTCCTCTATGCAAAGGTGGGCGGTTACTGCTCCATTTTCAACAAAAACAAGATCGGTACGTGCATCGGTAGAAATACCCGCCCAAACCATGACTGAACCGCCGTAATATTGCATTCGCCCTGATATGGTACAGTCTACATATCTTTCATTTCTACGTCTGTATACCCGTTCACGACCATCGCGGCGACCTTAAACAAATCCTGGATTCATCTGTACTGTCAAACATTTTGTTACAATAACCGCGTACTTAGCCAACGTCGATAATTTTTAACTAAAAATACGGTAAAATTAACTGTGTTTCATTTAAAATTTTGCTGCTCGCACATGAAATGAGATAATGGGATGAATCAAAAAACAAAATGTTCGGAATACGTGTCTAAGATTACATCAAACAGTTTGTAAACAAAATTATTCTCCTCAATTTTCCCACAGGGTGTTTTGAGTTTACGACAAAAAACAACATTTTGATTTACCCCTGTATAACATAGTCTAAACGAAAAATGTGACTTATTAAAATAATTAAAAAGACAAACAATAAATGGATCTACAAACTGGTGAAAAATTCATGAAAATCAGATGAAAAATAAAAAAATTATGAAACATCAAAATTGACCAAAATTTTAGGGTGGCGGAATTTTGTGCCGGGGAGTGTATAATACATTACATCAGTAAAGTCTAGGAGACTGCATATAGACATACACCATTTTAATTTTCATTATTATTATTATTATTTTTTTTTTGGAACATCACTCCAACTATATATATCAGATAATATATAAAATTCTAAATTTTTAAAACCATTATATGTTTAGAACAACACAGGACGAATGCAGATATTATCTCCGAATTAAAAGTAACTAATAATTATATTACGGACAGTCCTGAAGTACTTTCACAGCAACTCATTATGTACCTCAAAGAGAGTTAGTTTCTTATACAGAAACTTTGAAACTTGTATAATTCTAATTATTCTAATTAATTATAGAGTTGAAATACAAAAAATGTTTTTTTGTTTTTTTTCAGGGACAACTACACACTTCAAATAAATCCGTTTTCTGGAGTGTGCAATGAAGAACATCTTAGTTATTTTAAATTTATAGGCCGTGTGGCTGGTATGGCTGTGTATCATGGGAAATTACTTGATGGTAAGGTCTATAGTAATTTACAATTTTTTATTATTGACATATAAATTTATGATTTAACATTTATAATAATTGTGCCAGGTGGCAACGAAAATGCTTTCTAGCCGCTATGTCTTTATTTATTAATAGATCAAGATGAAACTTGACGTGCGTTACATTTTATGTTTATTGTATGTAAATATATAAAATCCTAATAAATAAATACGATGAACAATAGTTGTGAATATTACCTAATGCATAATAAATATATGAAGTTATGTAGATACATTATAAATAGGTATGGTCTCTCTTATATGGTTTCTGTCATAACCGTTTGTAGGAGTGTGTGTTCTAATGTGTGTAATTCAATTTGTCCGTTATGGTTGTCAGTTAATCCGAGGGATCTTGTTATAAAGGTGTTGACGACCAAATTTATTTGTGAGGGATAGTGATGGGAGTTTGCATTTAAGTAACGGTTTGTGTGGGTTGATTTTCGGAAAACAGAGTAGGAGAATTGGTGTCTGTTATTTTTAGTGATGAGGACATCTAAGAAAGGTGGTGGTGAACTGTATCTTGGGATGGGTTGTTTAAATGGGACAAGAAAGTATTTAGGGAATCCCTACCGTGACACCTTCGTCATCTGGCCTTTTAATAATAAGGTACGATCTATGGTTTCAAATGCCCTCTTTAAATCTAAAAAAAAAGCAATAACGTATTCACCTTTGTCGATGTCTTGTTTCCATTTAGTTATGGTTACAGAGGCTTTATAGAGACAGAGACGACAATAAATCCACGCCCACCAAAATGAGGCTAAATTGTAAATTTATCAGATACAGTGAAACTGATGGAAGCATATTTTAATAGTTTAATTTTAGATTGGTTTTATTTAGTTCACTATTAAAACATTTGTATTATGATGTTATAGTTATTAATGTAATTTAATGAAAGTCTAGAATATTTTAATTTATTATAATAAAGAAGAAAATTAATTATGTATTTACCGTCTACAACTAACTTCAAAAATATGCATTTTCTAAAATTTTCGGATGTTATGTAAATTTTTCTAAAATTTCTGCTTGGTGCCTGTACTATCAACTAAAATCTTGTTCAGTGCCATACTAATGAACTTTTAAAATTGTCTTAATCTAATATAATAAAATGCTTTTTGTTGGTTAAAAATCCAACCTATAATTAGCAGTCTATTTTTTATAATCTACAATATTAAAACTTTATATATAGGTCTCTACTATCTGAGAGAGTTTTTAAATGTTATAATAGAATAAAACTACAGAAATTAAAATTGAAAATATTAACAAACTAAAAATTTAAGGTTATGTTAGTAATATAATGCCCATGATCCATATGCAAGCACATTCATTTTAAAAGATCTAACCTAACCTAAATAATGATTCTATAAATTATGCCAACATAAAATAAAGATATATCAGTTAAAAATTTTTCTTAATTTGAAGCAAAACTTATCAAAATTTAGTTTATAAAAATATGTACTTTAGCCCATCTGATGGTTCTCATCTACAGAATAACAAATAAACAATAAGCGAAAGACAGACAGTTTTTAACATCTATTAATTTATTTATAATATAAACAAAACTCCATTACAGGTACAGTAAAAACATGATTTAAAAATAGATAAGATGGACAAACATTATTCCATCAAATGATTAATTATTGCACAAATAAATAAGTAAAATACATACTAATACATAAATATAAATATAGTCCAAATCACGAAAGAAGACCGTTACGTCATCATTATAATTCGTGTGAATCAAATCAGTACTGAGTTAGTCAAATCCATGCTTGTTGAAATGAGATCCGGATATTGTAGGGAAATTATTAAAAATTTAAGTCTCCCGCCACCTTGTCGGTTGGTAGTAGTTAGGTTTAAAGGAAAGTCCCTAGATAACCAAAACCGGTAAAGGAGTAGGGGAAACACGCGGGAAAACAAGTTTGGGTACGCCATGTTTTTATGGACCTTGTTAGCACTTAGCAGTAGGATGTGTATAATGTGTATTATTTATGTCTCGCAAGTTTTATGAGAATATAAGCTGTTTGTTTCAAGAAGTGTTTTATTTAAGTGCTGTGACGCTATCTTATTCGGACGTCATTTGTGACGTCCCTTTTCCTAAATAGTGAATTAATGTTACACAAAATGACTGTCGCTAATATTATTGCCTCGGGCGCCAATCCCTTGTTTAACGTGAAGGAATGTCACTTTGACCTATCAACAGTATGATAGGGCCGGATAACTTCAGTGAAGACACGGTATGTCCGGGTTCGAGGTTTGCTGGTCGCCGCTCTACTGGAGCGTCCCGACTGCTGACTGTATAAACTTTGAGAGTTAGAGGCTTATACTGATGTTATTATAAGGTATAGTAATGTTAGTGATATAAAAAGCAGAAACTATCTTGACAAAACACATTTATTACAATAAATATCTATTGTACATCGTTTGATAAACGAAAGAAAGCAAATCAACGTGGTAAATATAAGTACGGCTAATTTACCACAAAGCAGTATGTAAGCAACTAAATATGTATTCTAAAACATCTATAAACCAAGCAACAAATATTTACAACAATACTTAAGGTATTTACTACAAAAATAATTTAATAAAAATTAATGCTACTCAAAGGAACTATTTACAATTAATTACTCAAAAGATAACTCTCAAGCGGAGGTGTGTGTAAGCAAAGCGGATGCAAAACTAACTACAAGCGGCAGGTTCTAGTTTTGAAGAAACTAAACGACTAGCAGAGTTATGGAAAGTACTAAAGCGGGTAAACGTATGTGCAATTACGGTATTAATCTGAAATTAATCGGATGCAGGTATCTAAAAAGCGGTAGTAGTAGTAAGCAATGGCAGGATGGTTAACAAGCGGTGACGGAACTAAGCAAGATTTGAAGTAAGCTTTGGAATAACTACGGTACGTGTTTTCAAAACTACTTTTGATAACAATGAATGAATTTTATTTCAAAACGGTAAACGTGTGCGTTGAAAGGTGATAGTACAGTAAAAGAAACGGCAGTAAAAACTTCCAGTGATAACAAAAGAAATTACTAAAAAAAACCTAATCAGTATTATCGTGCTGGCAAGTCGGATTTTCAGACTAAATATTTACTTTAAATGATTCTACAAGTAATAATTAACCCCTATACAACCACTTCAGGAATAATTGTTAAACCAGGTTTATCCATGTTAATCTAATCACCCGGACGCTGGCTAGCGCTCTCTCGACAGGGTGTTTTTAGATTCCTACGCCGGCAACCTGATTCGTTTATGTCAAAACCCAACTTGTTAGACACTGGCAAATTCGCGCTCGTATCCACAAGGTTTTGGGGTTTTTACCACAAACTATTATTCTGAGTAGTTACGAACAGATCTGATTAATAAACACAACTGTACTGGCACCCCAAGACAAACCTCTAAACCTGAGGGGAAGATTTGTGTTAACCCTTGCAATACCGTTGTTGGCGAGTTCTCTCTCTCAACAGATAAATGCGTTGGTATTTACACACCTCCTTAGTCTCGAATTCTATCGGGCCACCATACAGACAGACGGACTATTAAATTTATTTAATTAAATAAATTACGGAAATGACTAGCTTTAATACCTTCTATCACGTTTCAAAACCTATGAAGTATTTTATTCCTTACTTAAACTTAAAACACGCAAATCTACAGCTATTACAATACACAATGATTTATTATAAATCAAGTGTAACACACGGACTGAATTTATAATTAATTCTTTCTACTAATTGACCATAAATTTATCTATCACAATATTGAAATAATTCGCAAATTATTTCTAAGTCGAAAAGCAAATAATTAACGCGGTTCTATCTTTTAACTTCAAGTACCGTAAATATGCCGAATGCTTAATATTTACCTAAACAGGACTGGAGTGTGTCGATCGTCGGTATAGACTGATTTTTAAAATTGATTCCCGGATCCTACTAACATCGGTACGGCCGGAGCGCTTCGCTTCTCGCGCTGATAACGTGAAATGTATGTTTCTTGTCGCTATCTAGTTAAGTCGCGTTCTGGCTCATTTATTTATTAATCCCGAACGGAAATTGTTATTAACAATTCTAGTTCGGACTCCTGTATCGGCGGAATAGATTCTACTCATTTTTCTGAGCATTACAGTGAAAGAAACGGAATTAATAACACACGGATTACTTAAATAGAAAAATAAATAAGTTTATTTATTTATAACACGTTTAAATAAATTGAACAACTGTACACGGACCGGTTTTATAACACAGATAATTACCTGAATACGTACTGATATTACTCTACCCCTTTATACAGGGTGTACCCGAATTTAACTATAAATAAACAATAAATAAATTTATTAACTGAAAATTAACAGAACGCGGAATTCTAGGTTCAATAATTCCTGTATTTTTACTAAACTGGCTATACAGGGTGAACTCAAGAATACTAGCGGATAAGATAATAATAGTAACGAGTAAATTATTCAACTACCAGCTGAATCTGTAGGCTTAAAAATTTGCTTCGTTACAGTGCTCTCTAAGCCAACCTACAACTTCAGGTGTGGGGTTACAGTGATTACAAGTGTTACAGTGGTTACAACGTGGTTAGCCAGTTTATTATAGTGGAAAGCTGCTCGACATTAAGAATTAAGTGTGAAAATGAGCAAAGACGAGACGACGCCAATAGTTTCGCCAAAGGCGGGAAGTGCAGGATCAAATGTAACTGTGCAAGATGTTGTAAATATCGCAGTAGAGGCAATAAACAATCGGGATCAACGCCGATGGCGATATAATGCAAACGATATTAACGGACTTATTCCAACATTCTCCGGAAATGAGGATGTCAAATCATGGTTTCACGTATAAAAGCTGTAAAGGAAACGTTTGGCATCGCTGAAGAAGTACTTATTTTAGTGTTAACCAACAAATTAGAGGGATCTGCGAAAAGATGGTATGATTCGCGTCCTGAGTATGTAACATTAACTTTGGAGGGGCTAGAAGAACTGACGGTAAATGTTGAGATAACAGAATCTCCGATTTTCGGAATTTTTTTGCTTTTAACATACGTAGTTTTGTCTCCTGAACAATAAATTCTAAAAAAAAATCGCCGCTCGTCAACAGTTTTCGAGATATTTGGCCCCAAAGTCTCTGAAAGTCGTATTTCTCCACTGCCATAATCACTTATTTTCACTAAATTTTTCATTTTATGGTTATGAACACCTCTAATACAGACTTATTTAAACACTTTAATAACTATTTTTTGAACCTTCTTATAAAAGCCATGAAAACATAACCTAAAATTAGGGTACGGTATAAAACGAATATGTTCCTTCTTTGATATAAAAATATACTGCACCCGCCCGGGGCGGGCGGGTGCAGTATATTTTTATATCAAAGAAGGAACATATTCGTTTTATTTGCGGAACTTGTAATGTTTGAAATCTAGAATACGCATAAAACTAATAATGTTCCTTCTTTGAGATAAATTGTGTAAATTGTTAAATTGTTAAATTGTGTGTATTTAATGGCAAGTCCCGTAAATAAAGTTAAATAAATAAATAAAACGATAAAAATATATTGCACCCGCCCGCCCGGGGCGGGCGGGTGCAGTATATTTTTATATCAAAGAAGGAACATATTCGTTTTATACCGTACCCTAGATCTTACGGCACTATCATAACCTCGAATGATCTTAGTGTTGTTTGAAATTTTAGGTTATGTTTTCATGGCTTTTATAAGAAGGCTCAAAAAATAGTTATTGATTGGAATAAATGTGTTGAAACTATTTAAAAGTGTTTAAATAAGTCTGTATTAGAGGTGTTTATAAGCATAAAGTGAAAAATTTGGTGAAAATAATTGATTATGGCAGTGGAGAAATACGATTCTCAGAGACTTTGGGGCCAAATATCTCGAAAACTGTTGACGAGCGGCGATTTTTTTTTAGAATTTATTGTTCAGGAGACAAAACTACGTATGTTAAAAGCAAAAAAATTCCGAAAATCGGAGATTCCGTTATCTCAACATTTACCGAACTGACCGCTATGTTCCAATGCCGAGAGACGAGGAAGACGCTGATGAAAAATTTCGAATCGACAAAATGGAAGAAAACCGAGAAATTCACAGACTACTATTTCGATAAAGTATTATTAGGAAATAAATTAGACATGAGTGAAGAGGATGTGATAGAACACCTGATAGATGGGTTACTGGTTAGACGATCCATATTTGGAAACCCAGGCAAAGATGAAAGAATTCACAAGCCTGCCTAGGATGTTAGAAGTTATGAATAAGATAACCACCAGTGATAGGAGGTCTACAAGTACAGTTTCTTTGGTAATTATTCGGGACACTACAAAATGCTTAAAATTTGCAAAAATTTTGTGAAACCCCTTAAATAGGGTCTTCTGAACGCGAATATCTGATTTTTTTACCCCAGAGACGAAGGGTTTTCCCAAAAAAAAATTATTTTTGCCGAATTTTTTGGCAAATTTGTACCAACATTTTCTATTATTTTCACACTTTAAATACGACTTTTGACACAAATTACGTTCACAAAATAACCCTTTAAAGGGTCTCCAACACAATGTCACACATATTTTATGCAAAAATGCATGTTTTACTAGAAAAATTTAATTTTATACACGGCACACACGACATAAATAAAGATCGTCCCTGTTTGCGACCACCATCATAACGTGATTTGCGAGGTGGTTTGCGACCCGACTACGTATGAAACTGACAGATTCTGGCTGTGTCTAAAAGCACGCCAGAAATATTTACTGACGACGAAACTTATAAATACGATCTGTTTAATGAAAAAATTACTATGCCGGCACACGGAAACTGAGCATTACCCTTGCCAGGAAGGGATGTGGGTAGGATTAGGTTAGGTTAGGTTAGGTAAGTCATATAAAAATAAATTAATACATACATGCATGCAGTATGCATTAGGTTAGGAGGTATGAGCATTACCCTTGCCAGGAAGGGACGAGGGTAGGATTAGGTTAGGTTAGGTTAGGTTAGATTAGGTGGGACATTATTATATAAAAATAAATTAATACATGCGTACTGCATGCATGTATTAATTTATTTTCATATAATATGACTTACCTAGCCTAACCTACCTAATCCTACCCACATCCCTTCCTGGCAAGGGTAATGCTCATACCTCCTAACCTAATGCATACTGCATGCATGTATGTATTAATTTATTTTTATATGACTTACCTAACCTAACCTAACCTAATCCTACCCGCTCGCCATTCGCCATTCCCGCTTCGCGTCGTTAAATTGACGCGAATCAAAGGATTCGCGCGTCATTTACTGACGGCGAAACATATGAATACGATCTATTTAATGAAAAATTTACCATGCCGGCACACGGAAACTTAACAAAACACTGAATTATATCCAGATCAGTGAAATATCAGATTTTATACCGGTGTAAAGTTAGCAGCCAATTTGTCGGAAATGCCCGAACGCTCATAGACGTGCGTTATTTAAGGACATTATATTAAAAGAAAAAATATTCGCTCAAGGCACATAAGTTATTCCATTATCTCTGTTGTTAATAAATTGGTATTAAAACGTCAGTTGAATGGATGCAACCACCCTCAAGTAATATAAAAAAATTGAGCATGGAAACCGGCTATAATCACCTCATTCACCTCAATATTTTCAGAAATTTTTCTTGTGATTATGATTTGTAGAAGAAAATGACAACCTGTAGAATTCAAGGTGAAAAAGATACTTCATTATAAAACAATATGGAGAATCCCTTGCCGGCCGTCAAAAGGGGTGAAAACGATTAAAACCTAATAATAAGATATAATTTTTTCTTAAACAGAAGGAAAAAAGGTGTCACTTTGAAAACTGCATAGAACTGTAGGGAATAGAGTAGAATATTAGCCTACAAAAGGAAAATCCCTTACCGGCCGTCGAAGGGGGTGAAAACGATTAAAATCTAATAATAAGATATAATTTTTTCTTAAACAGAAGGAAAAAAGGTGTCACTTTGAAAACTGCATAGAACTGTGGGGAACAGAGTAGAATATTAGCTTACAAAAGGAAAATCCCTTACCGGCCGTCGAAGGGGGTGAAAACGATTAAAATCTAATAATGAGATATAATTATTTTTAAAACAGAAGGAAAAAAGGTGTCACTTTGAAAACTGCATAGAACTGTAGGGAATAGAGTAGAATATTAGCCTACAAAAGGAAAATCCCTTACCGGCCGTCGAAGGGGGTGAAAACGATTAAAATCTAATAATAAGATATAATTTTTTTTAAAACAGAAGGAAAAAAGGTGTCACTTTGAAAACTGCATAGAACTGTAGGGAATAGAGTAGAATGATAGACTACAAGAGGAAAACCCCTTACCGGCCGTCGAAGTGGGTGAAAACGATTAAAACCTAATAATAAGATATAATTTTTTCTTAAACAGAAGGAAAAAAGGTGTCACTTTGAAAACTGCATAGAACTGTAGGGAATAGAGTAGAATGATAGACTACAAGAGGAAAATCCCTTACCGGCCGTCGAAGGGGGTGAAAACGATTAAAACCTAATAATAAGATAGAATTTTTTCTTAAACAGAAGGAAAATAGGTGTCACTTTGAAAACTGCATAGAACTGTAGGGAATAGAGTAGAATATTAGCCTACAAAAGGAAAATCCCTTACCGGCCGTCGAAGGGGGTGAAAACGATTAAAATCTAATAATAAGATATAATTTTTTTTAAAACAGAAGGAAAAAAGGTGTCACTTTGAAAACTGCATAGAACTGTAGGGAATAGAGTAGAATGATAGACTACAAGAGGAAAACCCCTTACCGGCCGTCGAAGGGGGTGAAAACGATTAAAACCTAATAATAAGATATAATTTTTTCTTAAACAGAAGGAAAAAAGGTGTCACTTTGAAAACTGCATAGAACTGTAGGGAATAGAGTAGAATATTAGCCTACGAAAGGAAAATCCCTTACCGGGCGTCGAGGGGGTGAAAACGATTAAAATCTAATAATAAGATATAATTTTTTTTAAAACAGAAGGAAAAAAGGTGTCACTTTGAAAACTGCATAGAACTGTAGGGAATAGAGTAGAATATTAGCCTACAAAAGGAAAATCCCTTACCGGCCGTCGAAGGGGGTGAAAACGATTAAAATCTAATAATAAGATATAATTTTTTTTAAAACAGAAGGAAAAAAGGTGTCACTTTGAAAACTGCATAGAACTGTAGGGAATAGAGTAGAATGATAGACTACAAGAGGAAAACCCCTTACCGGCCGTCGAAGGGGGTGAAAACGATTAAAACCTAATAAAACTGCATAGAACTGTAGGGAATAGAGTAGAATGATAGACTACAAGAGGAAAATCCCTTACCGGCCGTCGAAGGGGGTGATAACGATTAAAACCTAATAATAAGATATAATTTTTTCTTAAACAGAAGGAAAAAAGGTGTCACTTTGAAAACTGCATAGAACTGTAGGGAATAGAGTAGAATATTAGCCTACAAAAGGAAAATCCCTTACCGGCCGCCGAAGGGGGTGAAAACGATTAAAACCTAATAATAAGATATAATTTTTTCTTAAACAGAAGGAAAAAAGGTGTCACTTTGAAAACTGCATAGAACTGTAGGGAATAGAGTAGAATATTAGCCTACAAAAGGAAAATCCCTTACCGGCCGTCGAAGAGGGTGAAAACGATTAAAATCTAATAATAAGATATAATTTTTTTTTAAACAGAAGGAAAAAAGGTGTCACTTTGAAAACTGCATAGAACTGTAGGGAATAGAGTAGAATGATAGACTACAAGAGGAGAACCCCTTACCGGCCGTCGAAGGGGGTGAAAACGATTAAAACCTAATAATAAGATATAATTTTTTCTTAAACAGAAGGAAAAAAGGTGTCACTTTGAAAACTGCATAGAACTGTAGGGAATAGAGTAGAATATTAGCCTACAAAAGGAAAATCCCTTACCGGGCGTCGAGGGGGTGAAAACGATTAAAATCTAATAAGATATAATTTTTTTAAAACAGAAGGAAAAAAGGTGTCACTTTGAAAACTGCATAGAACTGTAGGGAATAGAGTAGAATGATAGACTACAAGAGGAAAACCCCTTACCGGCTGTCGAAGGGGGTGAAAACGATTAAAATCTAATAATTAGATATAATTTTTTTTAAAACAGAAGGAAAAAAGGTGTCACTTTGAAAACTGCATAAAACTGTAGGGAATAGAGTAGAATATTAGCCTACAAAAGGAAAATCCCTTACCGGCCGTCGAAGGGGGTGAAAACGATTAAAATCTAATAATAAGATATAATTTTTTTTAAAACAGAAGGAAAAAAGGTGTCACTTTGAAAACTGCATAGAACTGTAGGGAATAGAGTAGAATATTAGCCTACAAAAGGAAAATCCCTTACCGGCCGTCGAGGGGGTGAAAACGATTAAAATCTAATAATAAGATATAATTTTTTTTAAAACAGAAGGAAAAAAGGTGTCACTTTGAAAACTGCATAGAACTGTAGGGAATAGAGTAAAATATTAGCCTACAAAAGGAAAATCCCTTACCGGCCGTCGTAGGGGGTGAAAACGATTAAAATCTAATAATAAGATATAATTTTTTTTAAAACAGAAGGAAAAAAGGTATGAAAGACCTATGTTTATTCTGTTCTAGCCCAATTAAATCCAACAATATAGACGCTGTTAAATGTAGAACTTGTCTAAGACATATTCATAAAAAATGTTTACTAACTTTGAAAGAAATACAAGATGGCGTAAAAGTAAATGAAAAATTCATGAATGGCATCTGCGATTTGTGTCGAATTAACTGAAATCGTTACGGTTTATACAATTAACAGATATTACATAGAATTAAATACAGCACCTAACCATGTCTTTTTAAGTCCTTTCGGAGGGTAATGATAGCTGTCGAAGAGGGTGAAAATTACAAAACATAAAAAAATTTATTTTTAAAATATTTCTTTTTAACCGGCCAGAAAGTAGCACTTTCCGACTTATTTCTATGCCAGAAAATCGTATTCTATCAAACTGAGGCCGATAAAGGGATGGTTGCTATGGTGAGAGTTCGGTAAACGTTTTATAGGCCGCTCACCATAGCAACAGAGTGTTTATATTCTATAAAATAGATAACTTGAGACATTTTGACTCTTAGTTCTATGTAGTTTTCAAACTGACAACTTTTTTCCTTCTGTTTTAAAAAAAATTATATCTTATTATTAGATTTTAATCGTTTTCACCCCCTTCGACGGCCGGTAAGGGATTTTCCTTTTGTAGGCTAATATTCTACTCTATTCCCTACAGTTCTATGCAGTTTTCAAAGTGACACCTTTTTTCCTTCTGTTTTAAAAAAAATTATATCTTATTATTAGGTTTTAATCGATGCAGTTTTCAAAGTGACACCTTTTTTCCTTCTGTTTTAAAAAAAATTATATCTTATTACTAGGTTTTAATCGTTTTCACCCCCTTCGACGGCCGGTAAGGGGTTTTGCACTTGTAGTCTATCATTCTACTCTATTCCCTACAGTTCTATGCAGTTTTCAAAGTGACACCTTTTTTGCTTCTGTTTTAAAAAAAATTATATCTTATTATTAGATTTTAATCGTTTTCACCCCGTTCGACGGCCGGTAAGGGGTTTTCCTCTTGTAGTCTATCATTCTACTCTATTCCCTACAGTTCTATGCAGTTTTCAAAGTGACACCTTTTTTCCTTCTGTTTAAGAAAAAATTATATCTTATTATTAGGTTTTAATCGTTTTCACCCCCTTCGACGGCCGGCAAGGGATTTTCCATATTGTTTTATAATGAAGTATCTTTTTCACCTTGAATTCTACAGGTTGTCATTTTCTTCTACAAATCATAATCACAAGAAAAATTTCTGAAAATATTGAGGTGAATGAGGTGATTATAGCCGGTTTCCATGCTCAATTTTTTTATATTACTTGAGGGTGGTTGCATCCATTCAACTGACGTTTTAATACCAATTTATTAACAACAGAGATAATGAAATAACTTATGTGCCTTGAGCGAATATTTTTTCTTTTAATATAATGTTCTTAAATAACGCACGTCTATGAGCGTTCGGGCATTTCCGACAAATTGGCTGCTAACTTTTGGCTGCTAACTTCACACCGGTAGATTTTATTAGGTTAACCAGTGAAATATTAGGTAGTCATTTGAGCTCATTTAGTCAATAACAGTGTTTAACAAATTGTTATTGTCCGGCAAGGACCAACGAGAAGGTATGAGGAGTACCCTTGCCAGGAAGGGATGTGGGTAGGATCAGGTCACGTCAGGTCAGGTCAGGTCACGTCAGGTCAGGTCAGGTCAGGCAGGACATATATAAAAATTTTGCCAGGAAGGGATGTGGGTAGGATCAGGTCACGTCAGGTCAGGTCAGGTCAGGACCTCCTCGTTGTCCTTGCCGGACAATAACATTTTTTAACCAATCAATTTGTTAAACACTGTTATTAACTAAATAAGCTAAAATGACTAATATTTCACTGGCTAACCTAATAAAATCTGGATACAATTCAGTGTTTTGTTAGATTAGTTTCCGTGTGCCGGCATGGTAATTTTTTCATTAAATAGATCGTATTCATGTTTCGCCGTCAGTAAATATTTTAGGCGTGCTTTTAGACACAGCCAGAATCTGTCAGTTTCATATGTAGTCGGGTCGCAAACCACGGTATGATTGTGGTGTGGTCGCAAACAGGGACGATCTTTGTTTATGTCGTGTGTGTTCTGTATAAAATTCAATATTTCTAGTAAAACATGCATTTTTCGCATAAAATATGTGTGACATTGTGTTCAAGACACTTCAAAGGATAATTTTGTGAACGTAATTTGTGTCAAAAGACGTATTTAAAGTGTGTAAAAAAATAGAAAATGTTGGTAAAAATTCGCCAAAAAAAATTTTTTTTGGGAAAACCCTTCGTCTCCGGGGTAAAAAAATCAGATATTCGCGTTCAGAAGACCCTATTTAAAGGGTTTGGCAAAATTTTTGCAAATTTTAAGCATTTTGTAGTGTCCCGAATAATTACCGTTTCTTTTACCCGAAAACCTAATACACCCAGTTCTTCGTCATCACGTGTAGCTGTAAGTGGTGAAGCAAGCAATAGTAAAGTGCTAAGGTGTTTTAATTGCAACGGTATAGGACATATTATCAAAGATTGTAGGAAGCCCATACGTCAAAAGGGATCATGCTTCCAGTGTGGTAAGATGGACCATAGATATAAAGATTGTCCCCAGAAAAGATCCAGAGAAGAGACAACCCCGGACTCTACAAGCACTGTCGCCATCATTGAAGAGAAAGAATTGACCAAAGCATTTACTGTGACGGTAACTTTTACTGAACTTAATGTAAGTTATAAAGCTATACTAGATACAGGCAGTCCAATTTCAATGTTGTCCGAAGCAGTCATTTCAGATGATCTGTTAATAAAACCTTATAGCTATTTAGACAATTTAAAGGGTATAAATAATTCCAAATTAATTGTTAAAGGATGTGTTTATTCAGAAGTATATATACAAAATAAATTATATCACTTAAAATTTTATGTAGTAGATAAAAATACGATGACTGATAATTCTCTTTTAGGTAGAGACTTCATAAATAATCCAATCAATAAACAAGTTATTTTTGATGGTGATAATGTACAAATAGTTTTTAGGGATAGTGATTCTGATTTTTTAACGAATGAAATATTGTTGATACAAAACGTTTTTGAGTCTTCTGAGGAACAGTTGAATATCAATCCATTATTGGAACCTCAAGTTATATCTGAAATAAAAGAATTGTTTGTTAATGATTATACTAAAGCTGTTAAACCGGAACAACCCGAAACCAAATTTATGATGCATTTAACTTTAAGAACTCATGAACCTTTTTACACAAGACCCAGACGTTTATCGTTTGTCGAAAAGAGTGTATTAAACGATATTTTGAGTGATTTATTAGAAAGAAAGATTATTCGGGAAAGCAGTTCACCTTACTGTTCAGCTATTGTTCTAACTAAAAAGAAAACAGGAAATTTCAGAATGTGTGTCGATTACCGTACACTAAATAAATATGTAGTAAGATATCAATTTCCTTTGCCACTTATAGATGACCATTTAGACAATCTGAAAGACAAAAAGTATTTTACTAAGTTAGATTTACGAAATGCATTTTATCATGTGTCGTTAGACGAAGATTCAATAAAGTATACTTCATTTATCACCCCTTCTGGGCAATTTGAGTTCTGTAAAATGCCTTTCGGATTAAATTCAAGCCCTTCTACATTCACTAGATTTATTAATGAAATTTTTAGAGATCTCATTAAAGAACAAAAGTTATTAATTTACTTGGATGATATACTTATCGCGACTACAACTATTAATGAGAATTTGCAAATATTAAAAGTAGTTTTTGGCCTCTTAACTAGGAATTTGTTAGAGTTACGACAGGATAAATGTTCGTTTTTAATGCAAAACATTGATTTCCTAGGATACCGTATCGATGCAAATGGTATTAGCCCGAATGGAGAAAATGTAGAAGCTATAAAAAATTATCAAGTACCAACTGATGTTAGACAAGTACAAAGGTTTATAGGACTCACAAGCTATTTTAGACGGTTTGTTGAAAATTATTCAATTATAGCAAAACCTCTTTACGATTTACTTAAGAAAAACGTCAAATTTATATTTGGAAATGAACACTTTTGAAACTTTAAGAGGTAAATTAATGTCACAGCCAGTGTTATCTATTTATTCCCCTTTTAACGAAACCGAATTACACTGTGACGCCAGCTCACTGGGCTATGGCGCAATATTAGTACAAAAACAGAAAGATTTAAAATTTCATCCAGTATTCTATTTCAGTAAGCGAACGACTGATTATGAATCGAAATATAATAGCTATGAATTAGAGACGCTTGCTGTAATATATGCATTGAAACGATTTAATATTTACTTACGAAGTATTCCTTTTAAAATTATTACTGATTGTGATAGCTTTCGATTAACTTTAAGCAAACGTGAAATTATACCTAGAATAATGAGATGGTGTCTTGAGTTACAAAATTATGAATATACAATTGAGCACCGATCGGGTTCCCGTATGAAACATGTGGATGCGCTGAGTAGGGTACAAAACATATTAGTACTCCAGGGTAATACTTTTGAACAAAATTTAGCATTAAAGCAAACGACCGATCAAGAAATTATAAATGTAAAAAACATGTTAGAAAATTCCGAACACCCTCTATTCGAAATGAGAAACGGACTAGTTTATAGAAAAGTTAAAAATAAAATTTCCTTTTATGTACCAAAAGATATGGAATATCATATTCTATATACTTACCATAATGAAATGGGTCATCCCGGAGCTGAAAAGACTGTAGAGTTAATCTCTAGAACATATTGGTTTCCTGAAATGAAAAAAAAAATTAAGACACATATAGGTAATTGTTTAAAGTGTATTGAGTTTAATCCTAAATCGGGAAAGAGCGAAGGATTTTCACATAACATACCAAAGGGAAATTTACCATTCGAATGCATTCATATTGACCATTATGGACCTTTAGAGGCTACAGGAAGAAAAAATAAATATATATTTGAAATTGTAGACGGTTTTACTAAATTCATTAGGTTTTTTTCATGTAAGAGTACAAGTACTCAAGAAGTTACTAAACATTTACAAACATATTTTAATTTTTACAGTCGACCAAAGACAATTACATCCGATAGAGGAAGTTGTTTTACATCTCAAGCATTTGAAAGTTTTGTTAATGATTATGGAATAAAACATATACTAATTGCTACAGGCGCCCCTAAGGCAAATGGGCAAATTGAGAGAATGAACAGAATGTTAACCCCAATTTTAGCTAAAATTACGGATGAAAAACATATTAATTGGGACAAGGCATTAAGTGAGGTAGAATTTTGTATTAATAACACGATTAATCGTTCTACTAAAGAAACACCTTCTAAATTGCTATTTGGAAGAAATCAGTTAGGTCATTTAGAAGATAATTTACTGTTGATATTAAAATCTTTTGTTCAAACGCCACAGGTCGAGATCGATGAATTGAGAACAAGAGCGTCAGAGAATATAGAAAAAAGTCAGTTAGAAAATAAAAGATATTATGATAAAAGGCATAAGCCGCCCCATTGTTATAAAATAGGTGAATATGTTATGATATCGAATGTTGATACTACATGCGGTGTAAATAAAAAATTGATACCGAAGTATAGAGGACCCTATGTAATAAAATCAGTCTTACCGAATGATAGGTATGTTGTAGAGGATATCATAGGATTTCAAAATAGTCAGATTCCTTATGACGGTATACTTGAAGTTTCACGCCTTAAGCCATACAGTACCTAAAAGAAAATTAATTTACTATATTTAGATTTAGTTAATGATTATGCAGAATGTATTACTTACTTTACTATTTGTCTATTTTAAATATGTTAATATTTTAGTTACTTACCTTTATTGTTATTTCAATCAATATTAATGTTTATGTAAGAAATATGTGAACCTTATGCTTATGTATCTTATGTTTATACGTTCAACGTATATTTTATGATTGTGTTTATGTATCTTAAGTAAAGCCTATTATGAATTGTTAGTATACTGAATCGTTGTACTATTACGTTATGATGATCCAGGCGATCATAGGTCAGGAAGGCCGAACTGTAGGGAAATTATTAAAAATTTAAGTCTCCCGCCACCTTGTCGGTTGGTAGTAGTTAGGTTTAAAGGAAAGTCCCTAGATAACCAAAACCGGTAAAGGAGTAGGGGAAACACACGGGAAAACAAGCTTGGGTACGCCATGTTTTTATGGACCTTGTTAGCAGTAGGATGTGTATTATTTATGTCTCGCAAGTTTTATGAGAATATAAGCTGTTTGTTTCAAGAAGTGTTTTATTTAAGTGCTCTCTAAGCCAACCTACAATATAAACAAACTTAAACGTCAAAACAAAACATAACCCGCAGTTTGTCTGATAAATGTCAGAATAATTTAACGATCTCGCCTGTCTAAATTTGAACTAATTTTATATTCTTATCGAGGTTTTTAACATAATTTGGCAAAATGCAGATGTTTTGAAGATTAACTGTCGTTAGTTCCATAATGAACTATTTTTAATGTGCAAAAATCAATGGTATAAGGAAAACGGTAACAATCAAACTCAAAGATAAACAAATTCAAATTTTACAACTGGCTGACATGCAGAAACAGAAAACTACGAAACATGTGACAATGGCGCTAGTGAAAAGCATTCGATCAGTTGATCGAATTCTCGCTTGTTACTGAGACATACGAAATCGGGCCGTCTCTTTCTTTTTCGTCAAGGAGGTTAGGTTTTGGTATAATGCATCAACAACGTCAGTCGGAGATATTAACAGTCACATATAATGGACTTCCTTTCCCTGTCTCTCTCGTTTTACTATTTTTTAAACAAAGAACGCTTGAACAGCATACGTTGAAGATTAGAAATTAATTTGTGACGTAACGGTCATCTCTCGTGATTTGAAGTATAGGTTACATTTATTATAAATTATCATTATAATCACAGTGTATATATTCACGTTTGTATACAAAACAATAAAAAATGTAGGTGTGATGGAGGCACTTCAAATAATGGCAATAATTATACTTTCTAAAAATGTCTTTCATTTACCTTTCTGTCTAATTTTAGTTTTACAATTTTGTAATTTATTACTGTATGATTTCAATGATGATGTCTTTCTTTTCCACAAATTTTTTTAATGTGCCTTTCTTACTATCTAATTTTAGTTTTACAATTTTGTAATTTATTACGATAAGATTTCAATGAGAATATCTTTCTTTTGTTCAATTTTTCTCACTTTTCTAATATCTGCTTCTTTTTTAATTTCTAAAAAATCACTGGATTTGATTCCTTAGTTATTGTATCATCTTCGCTTCTATGCGCATTAACGAAACCTTCATTTCCGAATAAGCTTCTGTTGTGAGTAATACTTTTGTTATTTGTATTGCTGAAGCTATCAAGAAGCACAACTGAATAATATCTACGTATTATTTAATGTAATTCCATAAAAGATAAAGTTATGTGCGAGTACCAAATGATTTACTTGCAAATTTGTTACTGTCTCTTTTTTGCTTTTTTGTTGGCTATTTTTATTCGTAATACCACATACCGGGAAATTATTTTACCACAATCACTAAACACAAATCGTTTTTATACGTTTAATAAATCAAAATAAATTGGAATATGCACAAGGATACTCCAGTTTGACAGCACAAAATAATCAGGAATATCTAACTATGACAGGACAATTAATTAGTGTTGTGCACGTAATATTACAGCTAACCTCAAAAATATGCGTTTTCTAAGTTTTTGGAATATTATGTCATTTTTATCAAAATTTCTGCGTGGTTGCTGTACTATCAACTAAAATCTTGTTCAGTGCATAATTATTGAAGTTTAAATTACCTTGATCTAATAAACTAAGATGCTTTTTGTTGGTTGGAAATCCAACCTATAATTAGCAGTCTATTTTTAATAATCTACAATATTGAAACTTGATATATCTACTGTCTGAAAGAGTTTTTAAATGTTATAATGGTTTCAAACTGAAACTACAAAAATTAAAATTAAAATTGAAAATCAATTTACAAAAACTAAAAATGTAAGGTTATATTAGTCATATGATATGCACATGATCTATTTAAAAAATTTTAGCCTCAGTTTATACCACGTAACTTCTACTACCAATCAAAATACTGACAACCTATTGTCATCTCTGTCTCTATAAAGCCTCTAGTTACGGTTAGTTGTTAGTTGTAATGCCTTTTCGCATGAATGTCTCTTGCGGAAACCAGATTTATTAACCATTAATAAGTTAGTACTAGTAAGATATTCTGTAAGTTGTTGATACACTATAAGCTCTAAAATTTTTTCATACATGGCAATGTATTAATTGGGCGAAATTCCCATGATTTATTAATATTTAAAACTTTTTGAATTGGTGTTAGTATCCTAGTCTTTAAGTCATTTGGAAATATACCTGTTTGCAAAGATGTATTAATCAAGTTAAGTAGTATGTGACAAATTACACTAAAAGTTTCTTTTAAAAATTTACCATTAATGGTTTCGTACACTGAACATTTCCCATCCAATCCATTTACAATATTACCTAATTCTTTTAATTCAATTTCTCTAAATTCAGAAAAGTCAGTTAATACATTGTTATTGTTATTCCATTCCACGCCAGTATCAATCGTATCAATTATATCTTTTATACTAGGTATCTATGAAATATATAATAAATTGTTGAGCTATATTACTATCAATATTGTTTAAATGTTATTTGTGGCATTTCATAAATTATTTCTTTCCTTTTCTTTTTTGGGATTTATTACCACATTCCTTGATTCCTATCCAAAAAATTCGATTTATCTAAAAAATATTCAAATTAACCAAACGTCAGCGCAGTATTTTTGTATTAATTTAATTCCAATTAGTTGTCAAAAAACACCCTCTAACTGATCCTCTGACATTACGTCGAAGGCGTAGAGGTTATTTCTCAGTTTTACACTGGTTAATTTGAATATTTTTTAGATAAATCGAATTTTTTGGATAGGAATCAAGGAATGTGGTAATAAATCCCAAAAAAGAAAAGGAAAGAAATATTACTATCAAGTTTAATTGTTCTTATTTCACCATTTATGTCAAACTGAATGCCATTATTAAAATTGGATGTGTTATTTTTAGTATTAATAAGTGTTTTCAGAGTTTTCCACATTTTAATAGGGTCATTTTTATAACTATCTATTTTATTATAGTATGTAACGGTTCCCTCTTTCGACGAGGTGCCACTGCGTGACTTGGCAGTTAGAGGTCGCCACAAGTCGAGTAGTTCAGTTTTCAGTTTTAAGTTTTCCGTGACAGATGATGGACGCTGTTTTAGTTTCATGATTGTTTTATAGTTTTGTAGTTGATATTGTCAGAGTGTGTCTCAATAAAGTGTTTTGTTAATGAGTGCCCTCATTGCTCTGTAATCCTGACCGTTACTAGTAATATTGTTGTTTCTTTTGCTTTTGAAGATTTACGACTTCGTTGGGAAGTTTTTTGTAATTTTGCCAATTTATCTCATTTTTGTTACGAACAAATATTTGATAGTTTAAGTCCTTTTCGTTACATTTACTCTTCACTTCATAATCATAACAGTATATGTTTTAATAGGTGCAATGTAATTTACAATGTATTGACAGGTAACTAATAAATTATTATATATATCATATTTACATCAGTGCAATCAAGTAGAAATTGGGAAGATTTAATTCGTTAAGGATTCTAAACGATTTAATAATCTCCATCTCTGTTTCAACTTTATCAGTTATTTTTGATATATCTTGAATACTTACAAGTACATTATCTAAATTAGTAATAATAATAATAATCCACTATAGTTGAGCTACTATTGGTACATCTAGTAAACTCTATCACATGTTGTTTAATACCAAATGTATTTAACATATTTTTTAATTTTACACAGTAATAATCATTACTTAAATAATTTAAATTAAAGTCACCTACAATAATGATTCGAGTTTTGCTACAGACCATTTCATCACATATGGATTCCCAAATTATTTCAGAAAACTGCATGACTTGCACTTAGTGAATGATATAAGCTTCCTATTAATAATTGAGTATCCATATAATTTATTTTAACAATCTTACACCAAAAGTTATTTTCCAATACATATGTTTTGAACTCAACATAATTTATATCAGTTCTAATAAATATCAATACCCCACCTGTATGTCTCGATGTAGAATCACACCTTACTAGGTTATACTGATATAGCTGAATTTTTACAGAATAATAGTTTGGGAGATCTGTACAAAAATTAAACATTAACCAAAACTATATTTTGAAAATAATATACTGCAAGAAAAAACGATACCCAACTAGACTGCTGTGTTCTCATGATATATCGGGTGGGCCATAAAATTTGACCCTTTTTACGTTTGCCCATAACTTTTTTGTTTATTAACTGATTTTAATGAGCCGTTGCTTACAGAAAAGAATGGACTATCAACGGAAAATTCCAAAATTGACAATTTTTTGAAATACAAGATGGTGTATGAAAATTGCCATTTCTTTGGACCAATTCTTTTTTTGGAAAAAAATGTCGAAATGGCACATCGAATTGAAAAAAGGAATAAAACAGCCTTTCTCTACATTTTAAGACCTCGATGAAAAAAATTGGTCCATCGGGAGAGGAGCTATACGTAATCATACAAAGCGTCTATTATCAGGCCATAGCCTTACTGATTATAAGACCAGTTGTAAGAGATTTAGCTGGGCAACCTCTTAAAGTGATTACGTAATAAAATTTGAGTGTTTAAAGAGCCCCTTCTGTTGGTAGCCTGTTTAAATTAAAGTGCGGAAAAGACACTGGCTAGCTCAGTGGGCGTTGGGGAGAGTTGTTAAGTAATAATATAATCTTACTATATTTTTAACAATAAAATTCACAATCGTGGAGATATTCGTAAGATCATTTCAGTAATAACATACACAAAATAATTTCTCCCAGAGTACTATTGTCAGGGCACCTAGATATTAAAACTAAAAAAAATAATACACTACGCAGCTAAGCAAAACTGTAAGTGATCATTATGGCTTCAAAATTAGTGTTACTTACTAACTAGGTGTACATATATCTCTCTGGGTCGTTTTGTTGCCTTTGACCAACCTGAAGGAAACTACTATACTAATGGCGTTACAAGTAAAAAGGATAGTACTAGTGGCGTCACCACTCAATATGAAAGTTGCTAGTGGCGTTACTCAATAGTGGTGTTACAACTGAATGTGAATGGTTATAGAATTTGTATGATTATAAGATATACCTATAGAACTTATTACCACCATTAAAACATGTCGGCTATTATTTTCCTAAATAGGGGTGTTTATGGCCTGTTAAGGGGTAAAAGCTATCAATTTCGATGTCTGCATTCAGATTTTCGTTTTTTTTTTTTTTTTCGATTTTTTTATATATAATAATAATAAATGGATTTATTGTGTAAAAGAATAGATATAAAACGAGCACAGAATACAACAATTTACATCAATTTACACAAAAGGAACGAGTTTGGCTAGGCCATTCTTCCACTGGTCCTGGCAATAACCTAAACTACAGCATATTACTATAAAATAATGACCATAAAGTTTATACAATAAATATTATATAATAGAACAATTCAGATATATAAAAACAAAAACAAAATATACTTAAAATTAATATAATACTCCTCTAAGGACTATGTGAATATTGCTTTTACATGTTTTTTAAATTTAGACTTCGGTAATGTAACAAAACTTATTGTCATATTTAATATTGTAGGTGCCATATAGGAGCCCTTTATCGCTCAAATGGCACCATTTACCCTAATTATAGCCGGTGGCTGATAGTCTGTCTATAAGGCATATTATTGAGATAAAAATAATGACTGACATTTTTATTAACAAATTTAATTCTTCATCTAAACCTACACTGTTTGGTAGAAATAGACTCCGCCCCAACAAATTTTATGGCAGCGCAGAACGGTGCACGCAATAGTCGGTTTTACACGATGGAATTAATGAAAGTTGCGATAGCTTCAACAAAATTTGTTTATTATACGTGTTACATTTTATACTACAGCTCGTGAGTTTTTCGTGTGGGGTGGCAGCACTGTGCACATGGATGTATACACTGCCGCCCCCCAGACCCCCCGCAGTGTATACATCCATGTGCACAGTGCTGCCACCTCACACGAAAAACTCACGAGCCGCCACTGTTAATTCTATTTTTTAAATAATTTTCAGTGACATTAAGAAATGTCATAATCATTTAAAATTTTAAGTGACATTAGGAAATGTCATAATAAAATTATTTTTAAATGTCAAATAGGAATAATTTTTTGTAAGAAAACCATTATTTTTAGCAATTATAATAGTAATAATACAATTCTGATTTTAAAAAACTATTTATTTACCTTTTATTACAACACAATTATTCTCACAAGCAATGAAAAATTTATGTTCACGTTTTTCTGTCACCTCTGCTAACTGCAAAAATCATACAATAATGGATTACTTTAATGACTATTTCTATCACTTTAATAACGATTTTGAGGTACTTTAATGCCGATTTAAAAAAATATATAATTATTCTAAACTAAATATTAATAATGTTGGAATGTATTTCAACAATAGTAAATTAGAATTAGTAACCGAAATTAAATACTTAGGTTTTATTATCAGCAACAATTTAAGTTTAAAAAATCATTTTATTTACATACAAAAGAAAATATCAAAAAAACTGTTCTTGTCTAGAGTCTCACAATATTAAACAATAACAGCAACTATAACAGTTTACAGAACATTAATTCAGCCTCATTTTCACTACTGTGCAAGTATTGTAAATTTCCTTGATAGTAACAGTATTGCTGTGCTACAAAAATTGCAGAACAGAGGTATGAGAATCATATTAAGATATAATAGGTTTACACCGGTTAGATTAATGTTAAGCGTACTGAATTGGTTAGAGGTAAAACAACGTTTAAAATACTTTACATTAATTTTTATATTTAAGATATTAAATGGCTCATTTCCTACATACTTTAACAAATATGTTATTTTTGACAATTAATATCATAATCACCTAACCAGAGCAAATAATTTACATATTGAAAAAAAAAAATGTTCCAGATATATGCACACTTTATTTTTTATGGTTTTCAGTTTTGCAGTTATTTAGCTGCATATCTCTATCATATTATCAGTTATTATTATTACAGCAATCATTCTCCATGCAGTTTGTTATATAATTGTTTTCTTCATATTTTCGCATATGCAATCACCTCCCGAATTTTTTTTAAGTTAAAGATTAAATTTATTTTTTAAGTTTAAGATTAAATTTATTTTTATTTACGATTTGTTTTAACTAACTCATCTGGGATTTTATTGTAAACTTCAACCGCCCTATAAACTGGAGAATCTTGTGCTTTTTTAGTTGTTCTGAGATTATTACGGAGGTTTCCTTTATTTCGTGTGTTGTGAGCGTGAATATCTTGGGTTCGTTTAAAGATATAATTTGATTCGATGTAATTGTTAAGCATACTATGCTCTCTGCCTGATTGTTCCATCCTTCACTCAGGCCAGGGTGTACAATTGATTTCCATACTGTATAATACATATATGTTGAACTACTAGAGTTGAACTATGTCCGAGACTTAGACACGACTCTAGTAATTTTCGTACTAAAAACCATAAAAATTTATTGGAACAATATATAATATATTTTTTAGCCTTCTTCATTAGACCTTTTTATAAGATGATGTTGTCTAAACCAATAGATTTAAAAGATATGGAATCAGTCGACTCTGAATATTACAAATCTCTTTTATGGATCAAGGAAAATAATCCTTCTGATCTTGATTTAACATTTTCTGTGGATGAGGAGTCTTTTGGACACACATCTGTACACGAGCTAATTGACGGAGGTGTTGATGTACCACTTGATAATTCAAATAAGGATGAATATATAAAGTAAGTATCTTTATACAATATAATTTATAAAAGGACTGAAATCCGATTTAACAATATCTCAATGTTTAAATACGTGAACTGTAATTCTATGTAACTTTATTATTTGAATTTTACTCTGTTTTTTACTACCCCATATGTTTATTAGTGCCGTGAATTCGGCTAAAAATATAAATATATGGTTTTTTCGATTATTACTGATTTAAAACATACAACGATTATACATTTTTGCAATCAGAAATATGATTTTAAACATGTGAAAGTGGGCGTTTTATATAAAAAAATAAACACAAAAATAAAACACAGCTGATTTGTCTCACTGTTGGAAAGTCGATCGACCTTGCACAATCTTAATTGAAAACGTTTGCGTTATTCAAATATCATGAGACGAGATCCACTTGAAAGAGTTATTGTTCATATTAGGGAGCATCAAAAGAAGGGAAACAATCTTTTTTTTTAATTTGATTATACGTGATATACAGGGTGTATCACCACGACCTTAAACTATCCGTATTTCCGAAACTATTTATAGTACAGCTATGAAATTTTTTATACATTGGTTTTCCATTGTTCTCTATCCAACTAAAGAATTGTCATTTTTCTGCCAGAAGTAGCAACCAACTTCGTTATTTAAAAAAGAACACCTTATGTTTTTGCATTTTTAGATTCTACACTAAATTCTAGTGCCATTATGTGTAACATATAGGTAAAAACTTACGGTTTAGGCAATATACAATTATTTTTAATTTTGTTGACAGATGCAGACCTTTCAAAAATGAATAATAAATATTAGATGGAATTTAATTAGTCAAATTAAAAAGAGATGCCTTTTGCTAGAATGTTATAGATTGATTAATGTAAATATGAATATAAACAAAAATAATTATACGGGGTGGGAAAAAAATACCACTAAACTTACGTTTAAAAAATATGCCAAATCTCTTCTTTTTTAAATGGCAACTCCCAAATTTTAATTGAAATCATGATTCTTCATTAAAAAATAATGCAAAACTGTCTATTTTCCTATGTCAAAAATGTACCGTTTTCGAGATATTTCCTGTTAACAAAAATTACATGTGCAATATTTTAAAAATTTATTTTCAACTATACCTTATAAATTATCAACGATTTCAGATCAAAGAACATGTTCAAAATAACTGCCGTTCATTTTCAAATATTTAGGTAGGTACTCTGTTGCCTTCACTTTTTGTAGCGACGTTAATTTGCTGGGGTATGATTGAGGTAGGTAGTGAAATTAACTGTGAGAGAGATTACTGCCACTATACATAAATACACTGATGATCAATTGAAGTGACCCAAGAAAAATTTGCATCAACTTCCAACTCATATATCTATTGATGGAAGAATCGCAGAGCCATAAATCTTTTTAGGTATTATAGATATACGCCTCAAGAATATGTGACACATTTTGCTTGTCCTTGTCTCGTTTATTTTTGGAGATACGGTGATGAAGGTTGAGCTATGTTTTTCTGCCAAAGTTCGAGGTCGTGCATGGAGTGTCCCAAACCGTTTTCGGATATGACAATATAGTCATTTTGTACCCTCATTCATTGCGTTCATTTTCGTTTTTTATTGATTGTGCTAACTTAATTGTTGTTGATTTTTTGAGGATTTTTATACAACAGTACATTTTTTGACTTTATACGCAGGGGGAAGAACTGAATTGATAGTTTTCGCAAATGAAACTGTGAATGCGGATAGGTACTTCAATAAAATTTTGCGGCCTATTGTATTGCCTTTTGCGAATCACAGAGACCCTGAATTTCTATATATGCAAGACCACATCGTGCACGAGTAGTAAACATTTTTTTCGAAAAACAGATCACAAGAATGGTATGGCCTTCCTGCTCGCCGAATCTTAACCCTATCGAGCATGTCTGAGGCGCACTTGGAAGACGCCTTCGCAAACGAATGGTACCAGCTATCAATTTGGAAGAACTTGCTGTTGTGGTTTCAGAGGAATGGCCACTTGTGGATCAGCAAATTATAGATAATTGTTTTGTCAGTATGCCCAGACGGTATCAAGCTGTTATAGGAGCAAGAAGAGGACCAACTCGTTATTGACATTTAATGTTAAAATTATTTATATGTGTATTATGTACGTGTAAGATTTAATTGTAAACATTAAATAAAGTAAGCATTTAAAGCTAAAAAATGTCCTGTTGTATAAAAATTCTCAAAAAATCAACAACAATTAAGTTAGCGCAATCAATCAACATCGAAAAGGAACGCAATGAATGAGGGTACAAAATGACTATATTGTCATATCCGAAAGCGGTTTGGGACACTCCATGCACGACCTCAAACTTTGGCAGAAAAACATAGCTCAACCTTCATCACCGTATCTCCAAAAATAAACGAGACAAGGACAAGCAAAATGTGTCACATATTCTTGAGGCGTATATCTATAATACCTAAAAAGATTTATGGCTCTGCGATTCTTGCATCAAAAGATATATGAGTTGGAAGTTGATGCAAATTTTTCTTGGGTCACTTCAATTGATCGTTAGTGTATGTGTGTTCGTTGTATTATTCTATAATATAATGTATATTGTAATATTTTGATTCTCAGTAATATTTAATCAAGAATATAAGGTAATATTCACTCAAGAATATAACACTAGTAAATATGTACATTTACTATTATTATTATTATTATTTATATTTAGCAGATATGTTATATGGTGTATTTTTTAGATGTATAATACAATGGCGTTTTGTTGGACGTGTGCAAGAACAAATGAATGCATTTTTAGATGGTTTTAGTGATTTGATTCCATTAAATCTAGTTAAAATTTTTGACGAAAATGAACTAGAACTTTTAATGTGTGGAATTCAACATATTGATGTAAAGGACTGGAAACAGAATACGTTGTATAAAGGAGATTACCATCCAAATCACATTATTATACAATGGTTTTGGAGAGTAAGTTAATTTATAATACTTTGTTAAGTAGGCCCCAACGAAACCCTTATATTTATAATAGGATGTCCATATAATTATATTATGCAGGACATCCACACTGATGGAATTTGGATAAAATAATTATTTATTCATCAAAGAGAATAAAGTAAGTTAGTAAAGTAAATGTTTTAGTACCGACATGCAAGCCACACTAAGCAGTTTATTACTGCAGTGCATACAACATTTTTTGCACAAACTTTTATTGTAAAACATAATGTTAACGTCAAACTATAATATAGTGTATTAAGGTTAAGATAAAAAATTTAGTCTATAAAAAATTAATATCAGTTTCATAATATCAATCATACCAATAGGTACTTTGTTAACTCACCAAAAAAAAAACAATTCCTGAAAAAATGTCATTGTTAAGAACTGTTTATACCTGGTGTCCGAAAAATCTGTAAACAGTCGAATAACTCGATTATAACACTTCGAATAGAAAAATTAAAAAATACATTTTCAATGTTTTTAAAAAAGCTACCCAGAGATACCAAAGTTGTGGGGAAGGGGGGTCGACTTTGGTATCACTGGATAGTTTTTTTTTAAATATTGAACAAGTGTTTTATTTTTCGATCCAACGTATATTTCTCGAATTATTTTATTCAACCGTTTCCAGGTTTTTTCAGACACCCTGTATATACTATTTTAGGAGTTTTCATGCTGCTAGTTCTTACGTTCGGCAAACCAAGAATGTGTAGATTAGGTAGTGGTTATTGAGTTTTAAGGTTAGTTAAAATCTTCACCGTTGCGTTATATAGTTCAACTCAAAGTCTTAAGCATTAGCGGGCAAAAGTGATGTATTTAAAGAAGGGAAACATCTGGTTTCCATAAATTTAAAGTTGCAAGTTGATATATCCAAAACATCATACAAAATTTATATTGCAAATTGCAAAAAAAATCTCATGATTTTTACAGTTTTGCAGCTAATCTAACCATTATGAACTATCAAGAATGTCGTAAAAATAATGTTGTAGTAGAAGTAATTATAATAACAGTTTTTCTATCTTATAATAAAAACACACATCCATGGACTTACAGAGGTTTAGGGTTTGCAAATTCCATAATCTGTTTTAGGTACCTATTATTTATTAATTTATTAGCAGAAAAGGGAGAAATTGGCCCATTTTGCTTGAGAAAAATATGAAAGGAAATGTTACCATGTCCCTTCATATTTCATTCCTTCAAAGATATGACAAATTAAATGCCTTAGCTAATCCGTTGGCCTTAAAGTAAGCTTGTAAGCTAGTGTTTTAAATATCAAGCACTGACTAACTTTATTTGCAACTCACAAAATGTACTTAATAAATTTAATGTTATTAATAAATGACAATATTAACAACAACTGAAACTGATAACGGGTGGAACGAAAGTTTTTGGACTTTTTTCAATTAAACAAAAATACATCTTACAAAACATTTTAATTAATCATTTTTTTACATATTATTTAACACTGTTCAGACATATAACTTATTATTATACAACACTTAAGGATCCTAATTGTTCAATCCGACCGTAAAAACTGGTTTTTACCGCTTCACCTCGCACATGTCACTAAATTAAAATAATAATAAAATAATATTCTTTCGTAATTCTAATTTGTACGTCATTTTGAAACACTTAAACATGAACTGTCAAGTTACCATAGTAACGCTTGGACGTTATCCTACTCTCTAGCATAGACGTAACTAGGGGGGGGGGCTTGGGGGTGCTAAGTCCCCCCTCAAGAATCAATAGCCCCCCCCAAAAAGATTTGGCTTAACTTAATTAAAAAATAAGAAAAATCAAGGAAAAAAAATAAAACAATATAAAAAGAAAGAGTAAGAAGACAGTTCCCCTAGTCATTGATTTAAATTGTTTCAAAAAGCGATAATCCTACCAGTGTCCTCAGCTACATGTGAAAGATCATTTTCAGTAATGCGTAGAATCCTAGACCTAAATTGGCTGAGAATAAAAATGGGGCAAGAGAGGTTTACTAACCTATTAATTTATATAGAAAAGGACATAAGGGTTGATCTCGATGAGATTATTAATATTTTTAATAATAAAAAAAGAATATATCAACCAGATTAAGTTTTGTTTTGTCCTTATGTGATTATTTCATATTTAGTACTAGTAGGTAAGATAAATAAGTGTTGTTAAGTTTATTGTCTAACAAAATTCAAACAAAATAAATGTTTTGTTTATACTAAATATTTTTTTTATTATTGTGGTAATAAGAATTATTGTTTGTACCCTTCCTATTGTTTAATAAGTTTTTGCCTGCGGCGCTTTATCCACATATCATCATCCTTCATAATAGCCTTCAGATAAGCCTTCAGTCCCACCTAGCCCCCCCCCCCCCCCCCAAAATAAAAGTCTAGTTAGATTTGTTTTTAAAAACAAAATTTCTTATAGAAAAATTGTCCGAAAACTTTCATTCTATCGGTTATTATAAGCAAGCTACAAAGAGAAGAAAGTTATATTGAACTTTTTTATCGCATTGAAAAAAAAATTATCCGATTGTATTCACATGTGGCAACAACTCTTATATAAAGGACAAAAGGCTTATCGAGTGACGTCATATAATCTAGGCTGGACGGACTTTGGGTAATCAATAGAGTAGTTTCAACAACAGTCCAAATTGATCGAATTGTTATCAATGTTTTGAGGTTATTAATACTTTTATTATAATCTTTTTTTAAAGCAAAAAGTGATTAAATGTTAAATTTCAAACGTTATGCACTCAAAACTGCATTATTAAATATTTAAATTGAAAATACCACCCTATACAATGTAGATGTAGATTTCAATTCGCGTTATCCTTTAAAGTAAACGAATATTCAGCCTAGATGTAATACCGCATAATAACGAGCGCTGTGGCCTTGTGTTTTAGGTGTTTCATGAGGACCAACAGTTTTAGTTAACATAACGTGTTGACATACTAATAATAATATTTCGATGATTTTATGGTATACCAGGGACACAGGAGACATGTAACACTCTGTAACTTTGCTATTTAACACATTAGCTGCCACCCATATATAATCATATTGATTATTCGCACGCCGCGTGGTCCGCGATGACCTAATGCAATAGATGATTACCAGGCCACGTGGATCGCTGTTGACCCACGTTTCTATGTATTTCTAATGGAACATAACTTCCAATGGCGCTACGGTAATGTAACAACATAAAATTTTGGGGCCTAACGACTGTTTATTTAGAAAGAAATAAAATACGAAAAATTGAAGTCATTATGTAATGTATTATAATAAATAAAAAATAAAGGCCCTGGATATTCGTAAATAAATAAATTAAGCACGCCACTAAACATCCGAAAGTCGATTTTGTTAGAGATAAACTCGGGCGGAATAATAAAATAAAATTGTTTAGTGAAAAGACAGTTTTAACAAAATTCGCTGCGCGGATTAATAAAATAAATAAAATGAAATTTTTATAGGGAAAATTTGAACCTTTAATATTTACTAAAAAAATAAAAACGATATCGCCGTGAACAGGATTTGAACTCGGAAGTACCTGTTCCACTATTTTGACAGTCGAATATCTTACACACTGAGCCATGCAACTATATTACTTACGTTGTAAAACGTGCAATATGTAGGTAACGTAAAATTGTAAGACTTATTATAGTGGTTTGACAATGTCCGTTTGTTGGATAAATACCCACTATTTACCACTAAAATAACCAATAATTCATATAAAGACGAATTTAATTTTAATTTGAGACGACTCAACCCCAAATAAATAATATTTCATTGTAACGATTGGCAAATCATGAGAGTTTGACAGCCGCTGAACTTATTGAAAACTTAGATATGTTATCTCTCTCTTCAGTGTATATTTTATATTTCCGTCTCAAAAGGAGGGACAGAGAAGCTTGGTCGACATACGGGAACAATGAGTGTTATGCTATTGCTTTAACTTTGAGTGCGAGAGAAAATTAAATCGTACGCGCAATATCAACTCATACAGATGCCAAGTTAAAATATACTTGACTTTAGCAAGATCATTACAAGGAAATGTAATCACAAAGACAAGATTTATCAGATTGCTAAATGGCATAGTTTGGAAATAGTTTTTTCCATTCTTACACTCAACCAGGGCTGGATATTCCCATTAACGCGTTTCCGTCCGTTTCGCGCATAACGTCACTCACATAGTAAAATAGCCAATCTGAACTGGATGCCTTGAGCCGGCGTGCGGCGCATGAAAGTTTTCTTTAGTTGACGTGACAGTTGACAGTGTTGGTTTAGTGATTTGACTTAATGATTTATTATTTATTATTATTATTTAATGTTTTCTCTGGTAAAGAAATTTTCATCATTTTTCTCAAATTCATTCGACTCATCTGAATCAAGGTTACAAATTTTCAAAAAAAAGAGAATTGTGAGAAGGTATACTCGAATATATGGAAATTTTGAAGTTAAACAAATACCTAGTAAGTACTTAGGTACTATTTTGTTTTTCTTTTTTTTTTTTTAATGGCTTTGGACTGCGTCCATTCAGCCACTAATTATATAAGATAAGATAACAATCAGAAGTACATGGGGCACACTTCACGTCAAGGTGCCAGTCATGACGTCTTTATCTAACAAACAAGGTAGGCAACGGAAAATAGGTGGATTAACAAAGGATAGTTACATAGGAACGCCAACTAGAGACCTAAATTCCCTAAATCCAAACTCTAAGTTTTTGTCTTGCACAATTTAATAAATTTAATGAATTTCGTTTCTAGAATTTAATTTCTAACTACGGCATATAAAAGTGATGTACTGTTCTGTGACAAATGCATGCCATGATTTATAAGTTCGTTCGTTGAAAAATTTATTGCTAATTTATTATGTTGACAGCCAAACAGCCAGTGGTTTTTGTAACTGGTCCATTTTTATTTATTATTTAAAATAATGTTTTTAACCTTGAAGTATATAAACAAATGCAGTTGTTGAAACTGACAGTACCGGTGGCAGTAAGTAGGAATCTAGGTAGGTAAAATTGCTTGATGTGCCACCTAGTAACAACATAAGTAACTACTTCTGCAATGAAGCGTTTTGGTTTTGTCAAATTCAGAGAGGATTCTAAACAGTTCGGGATATTCGACTAGTGCGCACACGGTTCTGCGTCGTTCTTGGATGGTAATGAATATTCAAACCCGAACAAACCTAAAGTTGCATACCAGAGATCTTTCAATATCACGGCACACTAATCATCAATATCTGCCAAGGTTCATAGCACGGCCACCTAGACTTAATACCATAAAGTGGCTATTAACTGTTAATTTTAAAAACAAATCCATGTTGCGATACATGGTTGAAAAGAGAATTTCAGGATGATTCCGATGGGTAAAAAAAATATACAGGGTATCATTTAAAGTTACAAAGTTTGGGTCACTTCCGCTTAAACCGGAAGTTGAAGAAAATTTTTAGTTAGCTCAGAAAAAGGACAATTATGCAATATGCAACTCCCAAAATTCAAAATTTTAACTCTTAAATAGCAAAGTTACATAGTATTACATATCTGCTGTGTCACCCGGTATAGTCAAGATCATCGGTAATTTTTAATTTTATATACAGGGTGTCCCTGAAATGCTTGGCCAAACTTCACATACGTGATGTATGGAACAAAACTGTGAAAAAAGTTCCTATAGACGTGTCCGGAAATGCTTGCTCAAAAAGTTACACACGAATTTCAAAATTGGAATTGGAATAAATCAGCAACAAATTTTTATTAAAACAGCAAAAACAAATTTCATATCGTACGCTATTTGTTATTAAACACGGTTAGAGTAATTGCTCGAAATGTCTTCCTTCAGCAGCAATACAGGCTTCGCATCTTTAAATCATTGATTGTCGAACTCGCTCAAGAATTCCGGGGCTATTTCGGACTACACGAAAACTTTCATTTAAGCAGTCGTGGAGGTCTTCTAAGGTGAGGATCGGTGATGACTGTCACTTAGTTGCTAAAAAACAAAAATGCATAGGTATCTTAATCGAGTTAAGCGGTTGAAATAGCAACCTTAATATTTATTTTGCTTATTATATCAATTTTGAAATTCGTGTGTAACTTTTTAAGCAAGCATTTCCCGACACGTCTATAGGAACTTTTTTCACAGTTTTGTTCCATACATCACGTATGTGAAGTTTGGCCAAGCATTTCAGGGACACCCTGTATGTATATAAACGCTGCTTTTTTTTAAGTTTTAGATATAACAAAAATAATAACAGTTCTTTATTGATTATAAATACATAAATACAAACAGAAATATAACCAAAAGTCTATCGTCCGAAGTCCTTCCGTCATAGTTGATTTTTGAAATATTACAGTTCATTACTTTTATTTGGATGGGAAACAAATGGAGTGTCCGATATTTGGTAGATAAAAAAAAAAATTAATAAAGTACAATCAGTTGATTTAGATAATAATACCGGCAAAAGCAACCTCCAGGATAGAATTATTGATCTTGGGCTAGACATACTAGATTTTCATTGAGAGTTCTTTCGGGATATTTAAATCTAGTTGTCCTGTTGTTTCTCTGAAGCATTAATTTATTTATTTAGTTTATTTGCCCAACAGATTTTACAATCCATTTACAGGACAACTTTGAAATATGTACAGAAATAAAATTTAATTTAATACAACTTACAATGGTTATCTGTTAAACAAAGAATTTTTCTTCGTACTATGGTATTTATATTTAAAATATTAAGCAATTTAACTCCGTCATATTTTGATCAGTATATTGTCCATCATAGAGATATTCATGATCACTATACCAGAAATGTTGATAATTTATACATATCTAGAACCAACAGAGCTGGTACAATGAATTCACTTTTTTTAAGGGTTTCGCCAGTTACAATCAATTACCTGATTATATTAAATATAGTAATTCTGTCAATACTTTCAAAAGTCAATTAATCGAATTTATCAAAATTAACTATTGAAAAAAAAAAAAAAAAAAAACCTCCATACCAAAACAGTCAAACGACGTACAAAGGCAAGAGCTACATATTTCAGATGTTTAACCTACAAAAATAAAGGAATTAATATTAGAAATGCCTCAAAAATATACAAAACCATTTGTAGACCTATTCTGGAATATGGGCATACCCTGTATTTAAATTGTAGAAGACCAGCTAAAAGAAATATCAAAGTAGCTGAGAGCACATCCTTACGAATTATAACCAAAATACGCCACCCTAAAATCCCTTATATAACCCATCAACCGTTTCTCTCTATCAAAAGACTAATATTATACCAATCGAAGAGAGACTTCTACATCTATCAACCAAATTTTCCAAGCAACTTCATAACCAACAACTCATGGAACCACTGCTGTCTATACACTACATACTATAGACAACACTGTTAAAAATAAAATTTTAGATTATTCTTATATATTTACATATCACAATCAAAAAAAAAAAAATAATAATTTTTTTTTTTTTTTCTCTTTTTTTTACATACATCTGACGAATCATGTTATTCATTAATTATTTATTCTTTTTTGTAAACTAGCTAATAATATAAAATGTACATACTCTACATTACATAATTGTATACAGGCTGAAGGACTTAGGTCGATGGCCATTTGGTTATCTCTTTTTGTTAACCAATAAAGAACTTTTATTATTATTATTATTATTAACTATTGAAATGGCTAATTCTTATTTATTAGAATATTTATTTGAATGTTTTAAATAATATATGGACTACTACATAATATGTGTTTTTGTATATCGAACTACTCTTTATTTACTTTATTATATTTTTGTTACTCTTTATTATTGTTTCTGTTTTTTCTCTTACTATTTTTTATTGTTGTCTTATATTTATGTACCTATTATCATTTAATAATTGTTTATATTAGGGTTCCTATTTAATTAATAAATTATTATTATTATTATGTTACAAAAAAAAAGAAATATATATAGGTATACACGGTGGTGAATTTTTCGATGCCCACCATTGGTATCTCGGAAACTATAAGGATAGAGGATCGGTTAAATTAGACAAAAGTTGCGCTATTTTATGCTCTACAATTTCCTGCCAAGAAATGCTAGATATCTTGATTCGTTTGTGGTTTATCCTGAAAAAATTGAAAATCGTGATTTCAAAAAAATAATAATATCTTCTATACCATTCATGCGAATTTAATGAAATTTGGCAAGGTTATATTTTTGACCACTACCAATTGAATGGCGTTGATAGAAATTTTCTAAACCTTCTAGATTTTGAGCAACGATAGTCAACTTTTTTTTTTCTTATGGCCGCCATATTGGATTTTTACACCATTAGTTAGAGAAAATAATTCTCTTTTCACCTATGTCACCAAAATAGACTGATTTTTTAAAAACATATTGATATTCGAATTAACCCTTTCAGTACCGAATTTACTTCCCTTTGAGTTAAAATTCTGATATTTTCAACATTGGGTCTTTAATTTATTTCCAATTTTTTGGTACCACCCAGAATTTTGTACCTTGGCCCATTTTTGGGTTATGGATTGTACACTATAGTGTACATTGTGACTCAGGGTATCATGATTGTGCAAAAATATTCAAGTGCAGGCATTGACTAGATTCGGTAAATGAATAGAATATAGTTAAATAAACAGAACAGATTTACTGTAAAATTAGTGACAGATCTAATAATAATAATGAAAATATTATAAGGTGTATGATATTGGACGAAACAGTGTTGATTTTTGAGTATACATAGATGCACATTGCACATCCTGCAAATAAAATGTATTCTTGATTTACGTTCTGGATATTTACATCGAGAATCGAGATGCAAAAGTTTTGTCATCGATTTCTTGAAGGTGCCCAATAATATCCAGCCTCTTAGTGGACGAATATTCCACTGTAGGTTTTTACTTGGGAGGACCTGTCTGGAGTTGGGGTCCTTACTGGTCTTCGAGGCAGGACAAAAGTTTTGCTTCTGTAAGAGGCTTTTTCATATTATCCCTCCTCAACATATCAAGCAGAAAAACTATGCAATAATGAAATTTAGAAAAAAATTTAAAAAGGTAGGGTTATGTTTACCCGTTGCCAGCTACGCCTGTAAGTCACAGTGTACACTATCGTGTACATCACTATTGGTCCAAAAATCACGAAAATTAAACTCTTTCCTACAATTTATTTAGCGTTTATTGAAAATATGCACTATTTTGAACTAGCCAAAATTATATTTTGAAAAAATTAGAAAGACAAATCTCTAAAACACCATCTTTAGAACTGCACTAATAGTATATATTGCTCAACCGTGTTACCGAAATTTATTTTACAGATTTGTCTTAAATATTCGCACATAGATGGGGCTAGTGTACTAAAAAGTGTAGCAGATATACTCTGGCTAACGAATGTTAGTCGTTGCGTCACAACTGATTGAATGTATCACAGACATTGCAATCTAAATGCTGTCTTTATTGCACGCGCACTGTTCATCAAACTGAAATAGGCCCGAACGTCGTCGGCATAACGCCACCTACTAAACAGAAATGCGTCTCTCGCACGCTATGCGTTAGACAAAGGTGGATGCAAGTTTGTCTGAGCGTTTACTACGCGGTACTGGTTTCACTCATAGACGTTCGTTTGTGTCAAGAATAAGCAGGCTATAACAATTAGAACAAACGTAAAGGCAAGTATATACTGAAAGTTTAGGTCAGGAGGTGACTGCCCATAATATTTCTCAACATTTTACACATATTTGCTCTCCCAAAATACCAATACGTTAATTATTAATAATATTTAGTGTTTAATAATTTTATCATTTAACTTTTCATCGCCGCCACTGGTATAATCGGCCGCCTTGCTACATACGATTACCAGTGATGACGCAACGACTAACATTCATTAGCCAGAGTATAGAAACAGAACACTGTAGTTGGCAATACAACTCAACCCAGCAGCGTTCTTTAATTGGAAATAAATCTATAAGTCGTGTACACTATGGTGTACACCATGACTGAAAGGGTTAATGTAAAAATAATTTATAAAATCCAGTATGCTTTGGAAAAATAATTACAAGCAACATTGTAATCCAGACGCTATTTATAAATTGTACACTCGTAAAAAAATTACACAAAAATGCCAGGTTATTTAAACTTCTATTAAATATTACAAACAATTTATAAAATAAAAATAGTATTATTTGTTTTCTTGACTCCTTAATAAATTAATTGTTTGTAATATTTAATAGAAGTTTAAATAACCTAGCATTTTTCTGTATTTTTTTACGAGTGTACAGGGTGTCCCAAATTGCTTGATTTTGGCTGGTTTTCCTATTTCCAGACCAGGTAGAGAAAAACTGACATATGAGTCTAGAGCTCGATTTTTGTGAAACGCCGATTGGTGAAAACCACATTTCGATATCTCTAACCGTTTCCGAGATATCGGCAAAAATTGACGTAGAATAAGATGCATTTGTCAAAAAAAATATATCGCTTTTCGATTGTTTGATATCAAAGCTAACTTTGTTATTTCAAATGGAAACCATAGTTTTGGCTTTGACTTTAGAAAATGGGAAAAAAAATAAGCTTTCCAAAAATATATATGCCAAGATATGTCTAGTCATCCTTGCTGCCAATATAACACATTTCTCTTTAAAATTAACATTTTTTAACGTTAAAAAAAGTTTTTCGGAATCTGTAAAATGTCAACTTTTGCCGATATCTCGGAAACGGTTAGAGATATCGAAATGTGGTTTTCACCAATCGGCGTTTCACACAAATCGAGCTCTAGACTCATATGTCCGTTTTTCTCTACCTGGTCTGGAAATAGGAAAACCAGCCAAAATCAAGCAATTTGGGACACCCTGTACAGTTTAATAATAGCGTTTGGATTACAATGTTGCTTGCAATGATTGTTCCAAAGCATACTGGGTTTTATAAATTATTTTTACATTAATTCGAATATCAACATGTTTTCAAAAAATCAGTCCATTTTGGTGACATAGGTGAAAAGAGAATTATTTTCTCTAACTAATGGTGTAAAAATCCAATATGGCGGCCATAAGAAAAAAAAAAGTTGACTATCGTTTCTTAAAATCTAGAAGGCTTAGAAAGTTTCTATCAATGCCATTCAATTGGTAGTGGTCAAAAATATAACCTTGCCAAATTTCATTAAATTCGCATAAATGGTATAGAAGATATTATTATTTTTTTGAAATCACGATTTTCAATTTTTTCAGGATAAACCGCAAACGAATCAAGATATCCAGCATTACTTGACAGCAAATTGTAGAGCATAAAATAGCGCAACTTTTGTCTAATTTAACCGATCCTCTATCTCTTATAGTTTCCGAGATACCAATGGTGGGCATCGAAAAATTCACCACCGTGTATATGTACAGTCGGCGCCACCCAAATGTGAACGCATTTTGGTTGTCATGGAAATTTCTTCTGAATTTCATTGTAGTAAGTCAGACTTTGTTTAGTGGCGTAACACAGTGAGGGTAGGTACATTGACAGAAAATAATATTACTTTTATTATTTTCTGTTACCATAATAATTAGAAGGACGAAGGCCGACACGAATAATATAATAGAAAGTAGCAAAATAATTAACTAATATTACCTACGTGTTAGTGGAAGAAGGTTTAATATTAATTATTCCTTTAATTCATTTCATGTTTAACGATTGTGAGAAATAAAATGACACAAACTAAGCGTATTAACAATAATTACTATATTTCAACATATAATAATTTATAATTTAGGAAAACATTAATAAAATAAAAATGGTAAAACCTAATCTCTATATTTAAAAATCAGCAGTTCTTCAGGCCCAATGGCTTAAGATGTCTTTGTGCTATTCTGAAAGACCCTGGTAATAATGTTTCTTCTCGAGTTTTGACAGCTGTTTCGAAAGGATTCTGATGGATAAATTCGACCAGAGCATTGTCTTTATTTTCATTGGAGACCTTCCCTACACCTTGCCTTATAGGTCTTTGCAGTCTTTGTTCTTTTTTTATATAAACTATACAACTTTTACTAATATTTAAATCAGCAGCCACTTCACTCAAAGACTTATTTTCTTCCAATTTAGTTATAGCCCTCGCATTTTGCGCTTCAGTATGCCTTGGCATATTTATCTTTGCTTTTACTTTTGACAAATTATGACAAATATATTTGACAACTATTTTCAAATTTTACGGCGACTATGATTTAAAGTTAAAATTACACTATACAATTTTGCTGTTCACATTTGGGTGGCGCCGACTGTACATACATATATAAAATTAAACATAAATTTAACATGTACCAAATAGCCTAAGCAATGTTATAGAAAAGAAATTGCAATAATAAAAATCATTTCAAATACATTTTTACATACAAATAATATTATGATGAATAACAATAATATTTAGAATATATTTACTGAGAAAGCATAATAGTAGCATTTAAGTGAGCTGCATTTAATACTTCCTTAAGTGTGCTTTCATATAGGTCACAATTTGCAGAAATTCTGTTGAAATAGAAGCACATAACATAAATAGGACTCTTAATCAGGACATTAGTTCTAGCCATATCATTGTAAAATGTGATGTCTTGCCTTGAAGTCAGCCTGGGTACTAGAAAGTTTAAGTTGGATAATAGATCCGGACAATCAATATTATTATGCACTAAATTATAAACAAATTTTATAGCAAAAATGGCTCTCCTTAGCTCAAGACTAACAACATTGAATCTCAGTAGCAAAAGATTATGATCTGTGCCTCTTTCGGGGTAATAACCATCAAGTTTATATGCAAGATATTTTAAAAATTTCCTTTGGACCATCTCAATTGAATTTTTGTGATTTTCATAGTGTGGGTGCCAAATCAGTGTACAGTAATTTAATTTAGACATAACATAGGCATAGTATAAGGATTTTAAAGCAATTGCATTATTAAACGACTTACAATTTCTGATTATGAAGTCGAGCGATTTCAATGCTGAAGACGTGATGTTATTTATGTGGACTGAGAAGGATAACTTATTGTCAAATTCAATTCCAAGATCTCTGATGGTGTCAACTCTAACCAAGGGCACGTGATCAATGTGGTAACGAAAATGAATTGGAAGTTTTTTACGTGTGTAGGTTACTACTTTGCATTTAGCAGTATTTAAATTCATTTTGTTTACACTACACCTCACATACATTAGTTAGTTCTCTTTGAAGACTGACGCAATCTTCCAGTTTTTCAATGCTACAATAAATTTTTAGATCATCAGCAAAAAATAATCCTTTACATTACATTTATTAATGGAGTCATTAGATCCAAATTATGTGAGCAGGACGTGAATTTTTTTGCTAAGGTCATGAGTCTTTCTTTAATAGGCTGTACTTTGGTCATATTGTATAGTAACCTGATGGGAGGTTACATATAAGAAATTAAATATAATGTGAAAAAAATAGAATATTACTCATAAAATTCCTTTGTTTGACGTTACCGGTTTCGTGAACAATATTTTTGCTTCACATCCTCAGACGTAACAGGACTACAATTAATTAAAAACAATGAATAAGGTGACTGTATGTAATAATTGATCTTAATAAGTTATTAAAACTTAAAATAAATCACAGAGAGCAACTATATTTGACTATAAAAACACAAGAAATCTAAATAAAAAATCCACAATAAACATAGAATTATTTAAAAAAACTTACTAAAATATTTAGATGACACTTTTAAATTTAGTTTAATTATAACATAATAAAAATAAATAAATAAATAAATAAATACACCACATGTAATTACGACCCCCTTTATCCCAGAAGGTTCTAGAAGAGCCTTTTGCAGGAGGGGGCTACACAATTAAAGACCAGGGACACACATCCAATATCCGTGTATAATGGAAAAATCCCTCTCACAGTATTTTCCATTGCACGACCGGGATTCGAACCCGGGACGTTTGGGTGAGAGACAGGTACGCTAGCATCTCGACCATCAGTCATACAATAATATAAAATAAATTAATGAACAATTATAAGTAAAGAAAGAAGAAGAAATGTACTTACATTTTTATAAATTAAAAACAAGGGTAGTCAAAATTTTTGAATTGTTTTCCAACATAGTCAGTAAATAAATACAATGTACTATATGTACCTATTTAATTAAATAATAAAAAGATTAAATTTTCAAAAAGCACAAAGTCTTCTCCACGTGTAAACAAAAGTTTATGAAAGAATCATAAATTTATAAAACGGTACATGTTTCGGAGATATATATCTCCATCTTCAGCCTACAACAAATTAAAATACAAAAATATAGGATAGTAGTAACTTACACAAAAATATACTTAAAACTAAAATGTGAAAAAACCCAAAAGGGAAAGTTAATTTATATTTAACAATCTTACCTAAACCGGACCAATATGAATTAACAGTAACAATAAATTTAAGTGTAAAGTTAAAAATTAAAAAATTATAAAATCAAACATCGTGCACCGAATATAACCTGGCCACGATGTCATGTCAGCGACCTAGTACATACAAGAAAGGTAATTACAAAATGGTGAAAAGAATAATTAAATAAAATTATTAAAATTACGTGACATCTATAGTAAAACAACAGAAGCTTAAGCTAAAAATATGTAAATGGGTAGAATCGACGCAGTGCCACCTACTGTGCGGAGGACGAGGGAACAAAACGGAAACGCAAAGAATTGAAGAAACCTAGGCAATTAAAGGTTATTTGCTCATTACAATTAAAGTTATTTGTTTTTTGAATTTTATTGATTTCTAGGATTTCTAGAAGGTTGAGCTTAATACTTTTGTTACAGATATGCAAAATTTTTAAATTGTTGTCTCGATTAAAAGAATGATTGGAATTTATAATGTGGTTAGCAAAAGATGATGACGTATTGATATTTTGAAAATTATTATTATTATATTTATCTATTAATTTGGTGTGTTCATCGACACGAGTTGAAATTTTTCGGCCAGACTGACCAACATAACAAGCCTGACAGCCAGGAGTAGAGCACGAAATTAAATATACCCCAGAATTATCAAAAATAGGTTTTCTGTCTTGGGTATTAACTATCAAGTTTTTAATAGAGTTATTAGTTTTAAAAGTAATTTGGAAATTGTGATTTTTAAAAATATTTTTAATTTTTATGGAAATATGGTCAAAAAATGTGATACAAAAATACGGTACAGAAGTTTTAGGTTCCAAAAGGCTTTTGTTCAAAAATCTAGTATAGCATTTCAAATATAGTTTGTCAATCAAATGTAGAGGATAATTGTTATTAACGGCAATTTGTAGAATTATATTTAATTCCTTTTGAAAGTTGGAAGGAGAAAGTGGTAAAACAAATAATCTATTAAATAATGAATTAAAAGCTGCAAATTTGTGTGAGAATGGATGGTTAGATTCAAAGGGAATGATAGTATCAGTATTAGTAGGTTTTCTAAAAATAGCAAAGTCTAGTTTATTGTTTAATTTAGTGATCTCAAGATCTAAAAAATTTATGGAGTTATTATTTTCATATTCTATAGTGAAGTTAATGGATTTATGTAATGAATTCAAAAAGTTGAGAAAAGATTCCACTTCCTCCTTCGAACCATCAAAAAGAACCAAGATGTCATCTACGTAACGATACCAAAAAAAATAACTTTGCCAAACAAGGGGTGGTTAGGTAAAAAACTTTCTATGTGGTGCATAAAGATTTCTGCTAGTAGGGGAGATAAATTAGATCCCATCGCTAAACCATTGACTTGAGAGTAAAATTTATTGTCAAATTGAAAACATTTTTTTTTTTTTGTTTGAGGACAGTATCAGTTAAAAGGCATAAATTTAAAACATGGAACATAGGGAGATGTACTGAAAAAAGGAGATTTCTCAGTAAATCTCCCTATGTTCCATGTTTTAAATTTATGCCTTTTAACTGATACTGTCCTCAAACAAAATTTTTTTCAATTTGACAATAAATTTTACTCTCAAGTCAATGGTTTAGCGATGGGATCTAATTTATCTCCCCTACTAGCAGAAATCTTTATGCACCACATAGAAGGTTTTTTACCTAACCACCCCTTGTTTGGCAAAGTTATTTTTTTTGGTATCGTTACGTAGATGACAGCTTGGTTCTTTTTGATGGTTCGAAGGAGGAAGTGGAATCTTTTCTCAACTTTTTGAATTCATTACATAAATCCATTAACTTCACTATAGAATTTGAAAATAATAACTCCATAAATTTTTTAGATCTTGAGATCACTAAATTAAACAATAAACTAGACTTTGCTATTTTTAGAAAACCTACTAATACTGATACTATCATTCCCTTTGAATCTAACCATCCATTCTCACACAAATTTGCAGCTTTTAATTCATTATTTAATAGATTATTTGTTTTACCACTTTCTCCTTCCAACTTTCAAAAGGAATTAAATATAATTCTACAAATTGCCGTTAATAACAATTATCCTCTACATTTGATTGACAAACTATATTTGAAATGTTATACTAGATTTTTGAACAAAAGCCTTTTGGAACCTAAAACTTCTGTACCGTATTTTTGTACCACATTTTTTGACCATATTTCCATAAAAATTAAAAATATTTTTAAAAATCACAATTTCCAAATTACTTTTAAAACTAATAACTCTATTAAAAACTTGATAGTTAATACCAAAGACAGAAAACCTATTTTTGATAATTCTGGGGTATATTTAATTTCGTGCTCTACTCCTGGCTGTCAGGCTTGTTATGTTGGTCAGTCTGGCCGAAAAATTTCAACTCGTGTCGATGAACACACCAAATTAATAGATAAATATAATAATAATAATTTTCAAAATATCAATACGTCATCATCTTTTGCTAACCACATTATAAATTCCAATCATTCTTTTAATCGAGACAACAATTTAAAAATTTTGCATATCTGTAACAAAAGTATTAAGCTCAACCTTCTAGAAATCCTAGAAATCAATAAAATTCAAAAAACAAATAACTTTAATTGTAATGAGCAAATAACCTTTAATTGCCTAGGTTTCTTCAATTCTTTGCGTTTCTGTTTTGTTCCCTCGTCCTCCGCACAGTAGGTGGCACTGCGTCGATTCTACCCATTTACATATTTTTAGCTTAAGCTTCTGTTGTTTTACTATAGATGTCACGTAATTTTAATAATTTTATTTAATTATTCTTTTCACCATTTTGTAATTCCCTTTCTTGTATGTACTAAGGTCGCTGACATGACATCGTGGCCAGGTTATATTCGGTGCACGATGTTTGATTTTATAATTTTTTAATTTTTAACTTTACACTTAAATTTATTGTTACTGTTAATTCATATTGGTCCGGTTTAGGTAAGATTGTTAAATATAAATTAACTTTCCCTTTTGGGTTTTTTCACATTTTAGTTTTAAGTATATTTTTGTGTAAGTTACTACTATCCTATATTTTTGTATTTTAATTTGTTGTAGGCTGAAGATGGAGATATATATCTCCGAAACATGTACCGTTTTATAAATTTATGATTCTTTAATAAACTTTTGTTTACACGTGGAGAAGACTTTGTGCTTTTTGAAAATTTAATCTTTACATTTTTACTCCACTTTGAGTCATGGACTACTTCATTGATTTAAATAATAAAAGTGTTTTTTAAGATTTGTTTTCTTATTAAATTTCAACGTGACAATACAACGAATTAAAATCAAATAAGAGGAATCATTAGTCTGAAAATTCTAATTAAAAATATGACGCCCTCTATCAGTAAATTTAAAAAGATATACCTAACAATAATTTAAAAATCAATAAAAAGGAAACCACGTATAAAGATCCATGTGATTTGGAGCTTATTCTATTTCATTATAGATGGCAAAAATAACAATTATTGAAAAACATGGAAATAAACTATCCTATGGTATCACAGAACTCTAGCCCAGTGTGTTGCATCTTCCATGACCTTTATGTTCTGTGGTATAGTATAGTATAGTTATGTTATGAATGATAACGGATTGATTAGAACAAATAAAAAATTAAATAACAGAAAAGGTAAACGAAGATTCAAATTGTACTTGTGAATTAAGCAATAATAAATTTGGATTTTTTGATTCTTTCAGAATTTCTAAACTTTCAAGGTTATTAATCAAACGGCCCTTACCCACGAGGTGTAATATTTTAAGATTATTATCAAAATTATGATCATTATCTATTAAGTGTTTCGCAAAATGTGAGAAGCCTGAAGATGAGTGTATACAACGAACATGTTCTTTTAAACGTGTTTTAAAATTTCTATACGTACATCCAATGTAAACGGCGTTACAGGAATTACATGAAAGTTTGTATACCCCACACCTATCAAGAGGGTCTATTTTATCTTTACCATTGTCACGTTGAAATGGTTCTATTCAGTGTCGCATCAATCCCAATATTTTTTTTATTAGTGTCAATGTCATTGTCATATTAAGCAAAAATAAATTTTTTATTACTTAATCATGCCTTATCATGTTTTGAGTGAAGAAGAAAAAGGCTACATTATCGCCAAACTTGGGGAAGGGTGGTCTCAACAACGCATAGCAAGTGAAATTAATTGCAGCAAAAGCACACGATTCAAAAACTAAACAAAAAGTGGATAGAAACTCATGATCTGAGCAGGGCGCATATTGCTAAATAACCGTCAATCCGTCTGTTGGGCCGCAATCGAACTGGGCCGAACGGTGAGTGCTAAACAACATACTTTTGGGTCACTTTCGCGTTCCGAAAAGTCGGTTGTTTAGTCAATCAAATTTGCAACTAATCCACCAATCGACGCTATTTTATGGTATGTCAGTTATTTTATTCTGACAGTAGATGATAAGTCATAGTTTGTAGATATATTTATTAAATAATTAGCTATAATAAATTAAAAATACATTTACCAAAAACGTGTAGAATATATCCAATTAACCGAAAAATCGTATAAATTGAAAATTTATACAAAGGAAGAAGCTGAGGTAAATATTAATCTATAATTATTCATAATTTGTGTGTGTGTGTGTGTTTTAACAAATTTAAGGTATAACACAGTATTAAGGGGGTTCGATAGGATACGAGGTAGTTTTCTGTTAATCGAAGTTTTGCGGATCAAAAAAATCTCAATTTAATATTCTTTTCTTCGTAAAACGTGACGTGGCAAGTACCTGTTGATTTGATTTGCAGTGTTTTTTTACGCATTTTTAATATTAAAGAGCATAATTTTTCTATAATTCAAGCCCCGTTTTATATTACTTTCACATCACGAGTGACCAGACGTATCATCGGTAAAGACATTTTAATTTTTTTTCGTTAAAAATATAGGTGTACTTTAGAATGTGGTATAATTAATGCATTCACTTACATTGATGAAGTTCTAAACTACATTTAAATATGGAACGAGTAGATTTCGTGTTAGTTTTATTGTGCCAACATAGTTATGTTGTATAATATATAAAATTATTAAATTACAACGTCTTTATACGGATTTCGTGAGGTTAGGTTAGGTGTGCCAACATGGTTATGTTATATAATGATATAATAAAATGATTAAATTACGTCTTTATACGAATTTCGTGAGGTTAGGTTAGGTGTGCCAACATGGTTATGTTATATAATGATATACATATTAAAATGATTAAATTACAACGTCTTTATATGGATTTCGTGAGGTTAGGTTAGGTGTGCCAACATGGTTATGTTATATCATGATATATTAAAATGATTAAATTACAACGTCTTTACGCGGATTTATAATTTGTGTAAAAAGTCGTATTTAAAGTGTATAAAGTGATAGAAATGGAAGTAAAAATATTTTTTTTTTGAAAAACCATAGGTTTCCGAAGAAAAAAAATATTCGTGTTCAGAAGAAGACCCAATTTAGGGAGTAGCCAAAATTTCAGCGAATTTTAAGCATCTTCTAGCTTTGCAAATAATTACCTTTTAATTTTTTTCACCCCTGTATATTATGGTTCATTCAATGATTTTTTTACTGTTCTATAAGCCTTTTACTATCTACTGCTTTTTAGAAAATATCAAAAATCGGCCGTACTTAAACTTCACCGAACCCCAAAACAAAAGAGATAGTGCTACATGCCTTTTTTATTTTTATTAGTAGTTAATGTCGTTAATGAAGAAAATAAAGTTGTTTAGTAATACGTAGTTTATTTACATTACGACAATAAATTAATATATGCATGGGTTATAACATAACAAAGTGAATTTTTTATTGTGCACGTCTTGTCTATATAACAGACGTTTCAGAATCAGCCGAGGATGGATAGTATGTTGTTTAGCATTCTCCCTTCGTCTGCGGCCGAATGGATGAATTGACGGTTATTTAGGAATATGCGAGCAGGGCAGTGGGTTCTGGGCGGCCAAGAAAGAGTACTCTAGAAAACGACAATACCCCGGTATTAACTATGTGAATTTAAACCCATTTTCTAATTCTATTGAAGCCAAAGGGCAAACCAACTTCCCAGCATCTGTTAGGACAGCAAGAAAACGCGCGGTTGCGAGAGCAAGGTCTATTTAACTGTGCCAGTGCTAAAAAGCCCCGACTAACTATAAAGAGGCAAGAATGCAGTTTGCAAATACTTTTATTAATGAAAACGATAGTTATTGGGAGTGAGTGGTCTTTTCCGACGAAAAGATATTTCAGTTCCTGCTACAATTGTCAACAGCGAGTTTACCGTCCCAGGGGTCATAAGTTTGATGAAGAATTTGCACAAAACAGATAATAGCGGAAGGTATTCTGTCCTTTTGTTTAGTTTTTGAATTGTGCCTTTCCTGCAATTAATTTCACTTGCTATGCGTTGTTAAGACCGCCCTTCTCCAAGTTTGGCGATGATGTAGCCTTTTTCTGCTTCTCTCAAATCCATACTAATTAATTGTTTTCTTATAATTAAAAAATATTAACAACTTTATTTCTTATTAGTTTTTTTTAATAAATACGACCCCACCAATGATTTCTTGTCAAAATAATTTAAAACATAACTGATGTAAAAACTCCCATTTACAAAGGAAAATTTTTCGAAAAAACATACTACTTGATAAAAAATCGATTACTTTTTTTCGGCCGCGATAGTACATATAGTACATTGTATTTATTTACGGACTACGTTGGAAAACAATTCAAAAATTTTGACTACCCTTGTTTTTAATTTATAAAAATGTAAATACATTTCTTCTTCTTTCTTTACTTATAATTGTTCATTAATTTGTTTTATATTATGTTATAATTAAACTAAATTTAAAAGTGTTATCTAAATATTTTAGTAAGTTTTTTTAAATAATTCAATGTTTATTGTGGATTTTTTATTTAGATTTCTTGTGTTTTTATAGTCAAATACCGGGTGACCACGAAATGACGCTCGCCCTTATATCTTCTTTGTTTTACAAGATATTAATTTCAAATTTGGGCACGTCAAATAACGGTTAAATGTGCATTATTTCAACGGTTTTATCACTTTCCGTCGCTTCCGGTTTCACCGGAAATGACACTAACTTTCGTTTTTTAAATGGAACACCCTGTATATTTTTACATTTTTGGATTCAGGAGGTCATTTTGAATGCAGTTAAGGCATATTGAGATAAAAATATTATTCACAGAAATTTTTACGAGCAAATTTAATTTTTGATCTAGGCGGCCGTGCATTATGTAATCCAATTAAAGTATTATCAGTTTACATTGCGTCATTTATCTATGATAAGTAAATAGTGCAACCTTTCAAGAAACTGTTGCTTTGCATTTTTATACCATATAGTTTTAGTCTAGAACTCACCTCTGAACGAACAAGTTGTTGTATTTTTATATCGTTTATAATAAATACACGTTCAATAGTATTTGTGATTGTTTTTAAAAAGGGTGTTTTCCATCTTCAACCCCTAATTGGCGCAGTCGGTAGGATAGCGAGGGTAATTTATTGCAAATTTACCTTTCTATTTCTATAGAAAAATCGCTATTCGAAAAAGAAAAAAACTTCGCAGTGCTACCCAAAAGAGTTCAGTCTCCAAGAGGTTGTTAGAAGACTACAATCAAAGTAAGTGTCTAATATTCCTTTTGCTCCTTTCCCAATTTCTAAATCAAATAGATTTTGTTGAAAGAATTAGTTAGGCTTGTTCATTGTGAATTATTCTTGTAGTTATTTCATTTGAGAAATTATTTACAAGAGCGTAACATTCTAGTTACATTAGTTGTAAGAAAACTTGATTTTTGTTAGAAATAAAACGAGAGAATTTTATATTTCAACGTATTCTGATATTATATCAAATACAGCTAATTATTTCAATTATTTGATAATTAATTGATTAACTTAACATTACTTAATTATTTTTAATTTTTGCGTTAAACGAAAATTGTATCCTAAACATCTAAAATGGCAAAAGAAATAGATTCAGGTCTTTATCGTATCTATTCTGATAACATCCCTCCATTTAATGGCGATAAATGTATGTTACCATCATTAATGGGAGCTTGTGATGACCTTGTTGCTAATTTTGAAGATAAGGCCCATCCAAATCATCAAATAAACCGAGCTATTGTTAGAACTATAATTTCTAAATTACGTGGACACGCGTCAGAGTTAGTTAGCCCTCGAGAAGAATTAAATTCATGGCCGTTAATAAAACATTTCTTAAATAGTGCTTTTGCAGACAGACGGAGCGAACAAACATTGCTCAATGATTTAATGACCGCGAGTATTAATAAAAATAAAACATCTGCCGAATTTGGTACTCGTTTACAATTAATTAGAAGTTTATTAGTTGCTAAATTAAATGAAACAGGTGCTAATGCAGTAATGAAACAAATTAAAATTACAAATTATGAACAATTAACTCTCGCAACATATACTAACAATTTAAATAAGGACATTAAAATCATAGTAAAATGTAAGTCCCCAAATTCATTAGAAGCTGCTATGCAAATAGTTGCAAACGAAGAATCAGAACAAGAATATGACAGAAGAACACAAAACCGTCATAAACAAAATTTTCAAAATTCACAATCTCAAAATCAAAGAGATTCATTTAAAAATCAAAACTTTCAATCATTCCAATCTAGAAAATATTTTAATAATCAACAAGTTTTTAATAAACAGCAAAAACCATTTTATTCACCATTTAAAAATTATAATGTTTTTAAACCTGATAGAAATTTTATACCAAAAAATGAACAAACACCAATGTCTACTCAAATAAGGTACCATCATTACAAACCGGAAGTCAATATCAAAACCAACCACTATCTCAATCTCAAGTTCAAAAGAAATTTCCATGGTTTAAACCGACAAATTTGCCAAAATATGTAACTGAAGAATTACATAACGTAGAAAATGAACAAATTGAACCTAATTTTAACTTAGATGATTCTGAAATTCAACAAACAATTAATGAATTTCCACCCTATGACTTTCCTGAATATTATTCTGCAGATTTTTTTTAATATTTAGCTAGTGACGATCAAAGTTCAAATCAGCAAAATTTTCAAACAGCTTGCTGAAAATAATAAAGCTATTTTTGAAATTCAAAATACAAGTGATCATACAGTATGTTACACATTTCATGAACCATTCCATGTAAAATCTTTAATTAATGAGGAAATTTAAATTTTTAATATTGAACAAATGATACCAACGTATCAAAATGAAATAGATAATAAAAATGAAATTTTAAAACAGATTCGTACTAATCATATGAACTCTGAAGAAAAAAACGCTTTACTAAAATTAATTTCAGAATTTTCAGATTTATTTCACGATAATGATTCAAAATTAACTTTTACTAATAAAACAAAACATGAAATTCGTACCACGGATGAAATACCAGTACATACAAAAACGTACCGATTTCCTTTCTGTCATAAAGAAGAGGTTAATCGTCAAATAAATAAAATGCTTAATGATGGAATTATCCGTCATAGTCAAAGCCCCTGGTCCAGTCCCATCTGGATAGTACCGAAAAAAGCAGACGCGAGCGGCAAAAAGAAGTGGGGAATTGTAGTCGACTATCACAAAATTAACGAAAAAACAGTAAACGACAGATATCCGATTCCCAATATGGACGATATTTTAGATAAACTTGGCAAATGCAATTATTTCTCTACATTAGACCTTGCGTCCGGCTTTCACCAAATAGAGATGCACCAAAATTCTATTGAAAAAACCGCTTTTAATGTCGAAAATGGGAAATATGAATGCCTTCGTATGCCATTTGAACTTAAGAATGCTCCAGCTACCTTTCAAAGGGTAATGGACCATGTTTTACGCGATCTCCAAAATAAAGTATGCCTTGTATACATGGATGATATTATCATCTTTTCAACTTCCCTTCAAGAGCATATTTCAAATTTACGATTAGTATTTAAAAAACTTAGAGAAGCAAAATTAAAAATTCAACTAGATAAATCAGAATTTCTTAGACAAAACGTAGAATTTCTAGGTCATGTAATTACTCTTCAAGGAATAAAACCAAATACGAAAAAAATAAAAGCTATTTTAGAATTTCCCGTTCCGAAAACCAGTAGAGATATAAAATCTTTTCTCGATATGTTAGGTTTTTATAGAAAATTTATAAAAGACTTTGCAAACTTGACAAAACCACTCACTCAATGTTTGAAGAAAAATGTTAAAATCATACATGATAAAAAATTTTTAGATGCATTTAATCATTGTAAAACCCTATTATGTAATGAACCTTTACTTCAATATACAGATTTTAGCCAGCCTTTTATTTTAACGACAGATGCTAGTAATTTCGCTATAGGAGCAGTGCTCTCTCAAAAATTTAATGGACAAGAAAAACCCATTGCTTTTGCTAGTCGTACATTAAACGACGCGGAGAAAAATTATAGTACGGTTGAAAAAGAATTACTAAGTATAGTGAATTTTACTAAGTATTTCCGCCCTTACTTATTCGGAAGAAAATTTAAAATTATTACCGATCACAAACCGCTCCAATGGATTAATAACCTAAAAGAGCCAAATTCACGCCTCATGCGTTGGCGTTAAAAATTGTTAGAATATGACTATGAAATAGAATACCATAAAGGAAAGGACAATAAAGTTGCTGATGCCCTTTCTCGGATTGAATTAAAAAATGACGAATTAAATGCTATAGAAAATGAATAATTAATTAATCAAATTAACCCGGACGAACAAAATAAAATTGAAACTGACTTTCCTGACCTAGATGACTTAAGAGACCTAGAAATGGAACCCATGCAAAAATTAGAACCGCAACCGTCTACCTCGCGAGTTAATATTATTTCGGACATTCAAATAATGCCTGCAATCGAAAAACAAGTAGATGAAAATTCTACTAATGAAACTATACACTCAGCTATCGAAAATCCTATACTTGAAATACCTATTTCAGAAAAAGCTATCAATACTTTTAAAAACCAAATATTTTTAACTATTTCTCACGATGCTATTAGATCAAACGTACAAGTTAGCACACCTCATGGAAAAAATAAACGATACAATATTGTAATAGCCGGTAGGGACCCTGAATTCCTAAAATCAGAATTATTACGAATTTTCAAAGAATATATAAAACCTAAATTTGTTCATGGACTATTAATAGATGACCGCGAAAAAAATATTATCATACCACTCTTACAAAAATATTTTAATGAAAGAAGTTTCAAATTAATTCAATCAAAAATTTATTTGACTGATGTCCAGGAATCAAATAAACAACAGGAAATTATACAAAAACATCATGTTCAAAAAACAGGACATTCAGGTATAACTGAAACAATATGTGATATACAAAAAACATACTATTGGCCAAATTATGCCAAGGATATACGTGACTATATTAACAACTGTGAATTATGTCAGAAAAATAAATATGAAAGACGACCTTATCAAATTATTTTAAAAAATACTCCCATTGGCGAAAAACCCTTTGAACACCTATATGTTGACACATTTAGCATAGATAAGCAAAAATTTGTAACAATTATAGACAGCTTTAGTAGATTTGCCCAAGCTTATCCTTTGACCTCACAGACAGGACTAGGTATTATCGAACATTTAATAATTTTTATTTCACACTATGGTATCCCTCATAAAATTACTTGTGATGACGGATACGAATTTAAAAATAATTTAGTTACAGAATTTGCCAAACTTTACCAAATTAATATACATTATACCACTCCACTGAATAACAGCAATTCACCTATTGAAAGATTTCATTCAACCATTATTGAAAAATATCGATCTATGCAACAAGAAGATAATTTATTAATTAATCAGTTCGAACATGAACCCACAATAATAATGAAACTTAGTTTATTAGTTTATAATAACTCAATTCATTCGTCAACAAAATTCACACCATTTCAAATAATAAAAGGAAACCTCAATTTAGAAACAAATTTTGAAACTACCGAAAACAAAATTGTTAATGATTATCTTAATAGGCAAGCAGTCAATTTCGAAATAGTAAATAAAATAATTAACGAAAATAACGAAAAATCTCGAGAAATAATCGAGAAAAGAAATGAGAATTATTTCTCAAAGAAAGGTAAAACCATTTTCAAAAAGTTAGACGAAAGAAAAGCTAAACATAAACCCTTGTATACTCCTGAAACTATGCATACAGATCTTGATAATAAAATAAAAACTTTAGATAAAACATATCATAAACGAATTTTTAAACCTCCTAGACAAATATCTAAACAAAATGTTGTTTCAGATGAAGCTGATAATGATGCTGATCAGCCTGGCAGCAGCGCAAATAGCGTTAATACCAATCGATAATCCATTATTACCATTTCTAATCAGTAAAGCCCGAATAATAAAATCCAAACACACGTATGTGAAATATATCGACTTAGAAATATTTTCAAACCCTCTAGAATCAATGAAATTTAATATAGAGTCATTAGAACAAAAAATAAAAACAGACGATGACTTTTTACCACCTTTAACCGATATTCTTTTACATTTAAAATATTTACATACAAAAGCTAGTAGTAAACTTCAAAACCTGAAACCAATACATAGGCAAACGCGCGGAATAATAAACCCTATTGGAAAAATATATAAATGGGCATTTGGCCTACTTGATTCCGATGATGGCGAACGTTTCGAAAAAGCAATAGAAACATTAGAGAAAAATCAGCAGCAAATTCATCATGATATGAAAAACATGTTAACAGTAACGAAAAACTTCATGAATGAAACTAGCACAGTTATTACAAGAATATTATCTAATCAAAATCAGTTAACAGAACAAATTAAACTTTTAGAAGATAATTTAAATAAATACAATTTATTTTTAAAGATACAAAACTGGATAGATGTTATGATTATAGATTGTCAGAATATAATTGAAATTTTGGACATTTTAGAAAACAGTGTGTTATTTGCAAGATTAAACATAATAAATAATAACATTTTAGACGTATCAGAATTAGATGAAATATTAAAACCCCTAAGGAAACTATACCCTAATGAAATAATTGATTTCAACTACAAACAATCGTATCTAGAAATTATTAAATTTGAAACACAATACCTGAATAATAAAATTCTTTTTAAATTTCACGTACCTCTAGTAAAATATGAACAAATACTGAAGTGTTTGGTACCAAATTATCGGTAATGAAATGCTTTATTAAAATAACATAGTGAGTCACCGTGGTGCCATTTAAAAAAAATGAGTTATTCTGGAAAAACGATTTTCGAAATGTTTAAGATCTTATAACACAAATGTCATACAACATAATATCAGAATTGTATTTTTTGATTAATTATTGAAGCAAAACAAAACATTTTTTTGGGGTCACGGCCGCCTAGATAAAAAATTAAATTTGCTCATAAAAATGTCTGTCAATAATATTTTTATCTCAATTTGCCTTAAATGTATTCAAAATGACCTGAATCCAAAAATGTAAAAATATACAGGGTGTTCCATTTAAAAAACGAAAGTTAGTGTCATTTCCGGTGAAACCGGAAGCGACAGAAAGTGATAAAATGGTTGAAATAATGCATATTTAACCGTTATTTGACGTGTCCAAATTTGAAATTTATATCCTGTAAAACAAAGAAGATATAAGGGCGAGCCTCATTTCGTGGTCACCCGGTATAGTTGCTCTCTGTGATTTATTTTAAATTTTAATAACTTATTAAGATTAATGATTACATACAGTCACCTTATTCATTGTTTTTAATTAATTGTAGTCCTGTTACGTCTGAGGATGTGACGCAAAAATATTGTTCACGAAACCGGTAACGTCAAATAAAGGAATTTTATGAGTAATATTCTATTTTTTCCACATTATGAACAATTACTCATATTAACCTACCTAACTTAAGAAATTAAAGGTTGTAAACTTTTTTCTTTGATGCTGAATAGTTTGTTTCTTAGCGGCGTCAGATTCCTCGAAAAAAAAACTACGTCTGACCGACCAACCAAAACCAAAAGTTATCTGAAACATTACCGAGAAAATAGAGTGTAACGTTTTAATTGAGACACCCTGTACAGTCTGACATAAACTTAAATTTTATTAAACCTTTAGATGCTTTAAGAAAGGAACATTTTTTTTATAAGAAAATAGTTTGTTCATACTAATCGTAAGTTAACTAATACCGACATGTTAAAAATTCTCAATCAGTCATTTATCAGTTCAAAACTTGAGTATCATTATACATCACTTATTTGATGTCCCAGTTATGATATACATAAAAACAACTTGGAAGCAGTGCAAGACAGATTTGCCAAATAACTTTGGTTCAAATCTGATGGAATATATCCAGCTATTGGCTTTCCGTAGAGTAATTTGCTTGGAAGGTAATGCCCAGCTCTTGAAAGTAGGCGATTAATACTTCTTTCAAGCATTCATAAAGTCCTACGTAATGATTTTGACGCACCTGAAATATTTAGCATATGCTACGATCAATTGAAGTGACCCAAGAAAAATTTGCATCAACTTCCAACTCATATATCTTTTGATGCAAGAATCGCAGAGCCATAAATCTTTTTAGGTATTATAGATATACGCCTCAAGAATATGTGACACATTTTGCTTGTCCTTGTCTCGTTTATTTTTGGAGATACGGTGATGAAGGTTGAGCTATGTTTTTCTGCCAAAGTTTGAGATTGTGCATGGAGTGTCCCAAACCGCTTTCGTATATGACAATATGGTCATTTTATACCCTCATTCATTGTGTTCCTTTTCGATGTTGATTGATTCCGCTAACTTAATTGTTGTTGAATTTTTGAGAATTTTTATGCAACAGGAGATTTTTTGGCTTTAAATGCTTACTTTATTTAATGTTTACAATTAAATCTTACACGTTCATAATACACAAATAAATAATTTTAACATTAAATGTCAATAACGAGTTGGTCCACTTCTTGCTATAACAGCTTGATACCGTCTGGGCATACTGACAATACAATTATCTATAATTTGCTGATCCACAAGAGGCCATTCCTCTGAAACCGCAACAGCTACAAGTTCTTCCAAATTGATAGCTGGTACCATTCGTTTTCGTTTCGTCTTCCAAGTGCGCCCCAGACATGCTCGATAGGGTTAAGATTCGGCAAACAGGAAGGCCATACAATTCTTGTGATCTGTTTTTCAAAAAAAAATCTTTATTACTCGAGCACGATGTGGTCTTGCATATATAGAAATTCAAGGCCTCTTTGATTTGCAAAAGGCAATACAATAGACCGCAAAATTTTATTGAGGTACCTACCCGCATTCACAGTTTCATTTGCGAAAACTATCAATTCAGTTCTCCCCCGTGTATAAAGTAAAAAAATGTACTGTAGTATAAAAATCCTTAAAAAATCAACAACAATTAAGTTAGCACAATCAATCAAAAATGAAAATGAACACAATGAATGAGGGTACAAAATGACTATATTGTCATACCCGAAAACGGTTTGGGACACTCCATGCACGACCTCAAACTTTGGCAGAAAAACATAGCTCAACCTTCATCACCGTATCTCCAAAAATAAACGAGACAAGGACAAGCAAAATGTGTCATATATTCTTGAGGCGTATATCTATAATACCTAAAAAGATTTATGGCTCTGCGATTCTTGTATCAAAAGATATATATATATGAGTTGGAAGTTGATGCAAATTTTTCTTGGGTCACTTCAATTGATCGTCAGTGTATTTTAAGAGGGACCTTTTTGTAAATCACCAAAGTCCTTCAATCAGTCTCTTATGATTTGTTATTTATTTATTTACATAGTATATTTGAGTGCAAAAAGTAGACACTAGTAATGTATAAAAAAAATTTAAATGCAAGTGCTTATGATATGGAAAAAAAATACAATAATGTTAAATGGAGGAAAAGTATTATGTTAAATATGTTTACCATGTATATCTATGTATGTGTTACTGGGTTAAGTGAAAGTATAAAGAGATGCAATGTCGTAAATTGTTGGCAACGAGCATAGCCATCTATTTCTTGCTTCCACATCGGTTCAGAAACTGCCAGTTTGGTTAAAATTGTCACATTCGTATGCACAACAGTGTACTATGAAACATTGTGGAAGTCAGAGTATGGAAATTTTAACCCCACTTACAGTCTATTGCTCGCTCCAACCAATATTATGACGTTGTACCTCTTTAATAATTTTTTCAATCAACGGCTACAGCTTAATTATGTTCTTCATGTATTATCAATGTAAATTATTATAAATATGCCTTTTGTCCCTTAAATTTTTCAGAAATCTACAATAATTTGTATATTTTGGAACATAAAACTTAACTAAACCGAACTTAAATCCATGTCTTGAACAGTTTTCTGTTCCCTACATAAGTGATGCTATTTCCCATAACTGTCTACCTTTGCATCTTCTCAATTAATAAATTAATAAATTTTAGGTAGTCTTATCATTTAGTAATGAAATGAGAGCGAGACTGTTACAATTTGTGACCGGAACTTCAAGGGTTCCTATGAATGGCTTTAAAGAACTCTATGGCAGCAATGGACCTCAATTATTTACTATTGAAAAGTGGGGTACAGCAGATAATTATCCAAGAGCTCATACATGGTAAGGCATTATATTAATATCTTATTTCGATCAACCCAACCAAAAGTTATACATAGGAAAACAGGTAAAATATGCAAGCGTTAGACAACAGATAATAAAGCATGCTGGCTGCCTTCGATTATCATGATGGTACTGGCTAATGGCTGGCAGAGATTGGTATACTTTCTGCCTCGGTCCATATATTTGAAATACAATTTTAAAATCAAATTTGAACTTCCTTTGACATTAGAAACAACTTTTTAGTATAACACATTTAATTTTTAATTAAATAACTAACAAGTAGCTCATGTTACAATTTAAAATTTCCTTATCCTGTATGTTGTATATATGACTAAAGATATACAAACTTCTTATATAAAATAACTTTTTCTTGAAAAGTGAAAAGTAAAATGTTTACAAAGTATAGTTATAAATGCATTCATGGGCATTAGGGTGGAACGATAATAAAATTTTATTTTTAAATACTTTGTCATAAACTTCAAAATGTGCCCTTAGATAAGTAAAAATAATTCCCAAAAGTTGATTGACCTATCTTAGTATTTTCAGGTTCCTCACAGGACTTAAAGTTTCGAAATTTCCTTCTTTTGCAGGTTTTTATTACCTGCATTGATTGATTTAAAAAAATAAATTTTCTGTTTGACATAGTGCTTAAAATAATTATTAAGTTATGATAAAAAGTCCCTCCAACCCAAATTATTTTATTTTAATATCTTCAGGTTCCTCATTGTCTTGGAAAATCGCACTACTTATGGGGATTACGCGACAAAGAGCATATTCCGATACAATCATAGCCCAGGCGTCTATGGTGGAAATGGGGCAAATAAGCTCTTTGTATTTTGGTAAATTACATAATGAAGTTTACGCCCCATTTTGGTTTCGAGTAAAACTCATGCCTTCATGTGTTGAAAAAGCAAGACATTCAGTTTAATAGATGCTTGCAGATTTTTACTAAAAAAAGTTAAAAAAATTGTTTATACAGTAATTACGAATATCAAAAATATACAGAACTGGGTATCCGACATGTTCTAAAGGCACGGGCCGTCAAAACAACGGTATTACGTGAATTTAGTGTACTCAAAATAAATTTCGAGGCCAAACTTTACTCGGATGATCTTTTGGAATGAAGAAAATATTACTGAGTCGCTAATAACCGCTAATATGGAAATATGCTTAACTAAGGTGTGGGACACAAATTTTCCTGGTTTTCCACAATTTCCTTGCAATACCCAAGGTGTTGAACGATGCGTGCATCATTAGCTGTCTGTGGCCAAGAAAACCGAGATAGATTTATTCAAGTCCGTATAAAGTAAAAAAATATATTGACATCATTTGAAACGAAATCAGATTATCTTAAAAATAGATAATAACTATAATAACCTTATATTTCAAATCTGCAAGCATCTATTAAACTGAATGTCTTGCCCTTTCAACACATGAAGGCATGAGTTTTACTCGAAACCAAAATGAGGCGTAAACTTCATTATGTAATTTACCAAAATACAAAGAGCTTATTTGCCCCATTTCCGCCATAGACGCCTGGGCTGTGATTGTATCGGAATATGCTCTTTGTCGCGTAATCCCCATAAGTAGTGCGATTTTCCAAGATAATGAGGAACCTGAAGATATTAAAATAAAATAATTTGGGTTGGAGGGACTTTTTATCATAACTTAATAATTATTTTAAGCACTATGTCAAACAGAAAATTTATTTGTTTAAATCAATCAATGCAGGTAATAAAAACCTGCAAAAACAAGGAAATTTCGAAACTTTAAGTCTTGTGAGGAACCTGAAAATACTAAGATAGGTCAATCAACTTTTGGGAATTATTTTTACTTATCTAAAGGCACATTTTGAAGTTTATGACAAAATATTAAAAAAAAAAATTTCTTTTTCGTTCCACCCTAATGGACATACCGTTATAAAACACACCACAGAAATTAGACAACATAAGTGAAAATGAAAACAAATGCTACCGAATCTGGCCAAATTTTTTTTAAAATGTTTTTAATTCTACCACACCGTTAATCAGTTTTACTTTAGACATCATAAATATGTCAATTATTAATGGTTTATCCTCAAATACTTAAAAGCCTGATACCATATTACCATTGCCATAAAGAAAAAATTGATTTGATACTGTCACAACATAATAGAAATAACAAATGGAGGTGAATTAAACATATCACAGACAAAACTTTTAAGGATTAGTACATCTCAAGAATCAATTCTTAAGTCCAATATCGTTTATTTTACACATTAGATTTCTAGAATACTCTGGAAAGACTGGTCAGTATTATGCTGATGACTATCAGGGCCGTAACAAAGAAATTGAGCCTGTGTTTAAAACTTATTGAGAGTACCTCACTTTTTATAGCTGTTTATATAAAAAAGTACACACAAAAACTTAAATATTTATTTCCATACAACTGTTAGGATATTGATTAGAGGTAATGCTTTTGACAACACTTAAAACTTCATATAAAATATAAATGAAGAACACTTAACACTTTTGTTCTCACATAATAAACCTCTAAATCTCTAAGGTGGCTAGCTAAATGAATATTCGCTAAATATATTATTTGCAGCTCGTGTCGGCCCTCTCAAAACCTAGCGGCCCATGTTCCATCGAACACGTGGAACACCAGTAGTTACGGTCCTGATGACTATCAAAATCTTTTATCAAATTTTAATATATCAAATGTCACTGAATGTATGAAGACCATACTTAGAATAATTGCATGTATCAGTGTGATAGCCAAGGTCTAAAAATTAATGTAAATAAAACCAAAGTTACTCTGTACTGAATATTGGCATGATGTATGTCATATATAGTTAAAAATGTAGTAAAACTTTTTAGAGTAGCTATTATGTTCATTAAATAAATTTATTTATAATCGTAGGATTTACATGGAATATTTATTTCTAGTTTTAATCGTTTGGACTTACCTCCCTATGAGAGCTATCAACACTTAAAGGACAAACTAATAAAGGCAATCGAAGGATCCCAGGGCTTTGCAGGTGTCGATTAGTATATTGTTTAACCAATGTAATTAATTATCAATATTTTGAATAATTCTGTCCATTATTTATTAAGAATATAACTTATTGGAAAGTCTATTTCCAATTATTGTATGTATGTATATAAATATGTATATGTATGTGTATCCGGAAATTATAAGTAAAAAAAAAATAGGGAAATACTCTGATTTCTTGTTTCCAAATCATGCTTTATTTATGTTAAGTGTTGAGGTTTATTTTATTGGTTTAAACCAAGAGAGTCATTCTGCAAAAATTTTTTAATGACCTCCAATCTTGGAGAAGGCCAATGCCGGATTAAGGATCATTGGGGCCGGGCGCAGTAAAAATTAAAAAATTATTCTCGTAGATCTTTTTTTATTTTCCTGTTAAAAATATTATACATTACCACGATGCACGGGGCCCTCGAGACTCGGGGGCCGGGCGCAGTTGCGCCATTGCGCCCCGGTTAATCCGGCATTGGAGAAGGCTGGAACCTTTGACTTGTTGATAGGACTGACAGAGTTTCTACAAACAGCGAAACACTACCACGGCACTCGACACGTATTTTATACTTACCTTAATCCTAGAGAAACGTGCAGAAATAAATTTAAAGAAAAAGAAATATTAACATTTCCTTCCATTTTTATTTTAAAATGTGTAACTTTTGTTAAAAACAACGTTGCTAGATTTAAATGTCAAAAAGACATACATGATTATAATACAAGGCAGGCATCAGCACTTCTGGAAAAGCAATATAAAACAACTAAATATAGAAAATCACCTTGCTATATTAGTGTTCATCTATTTAATGCTCTTCCAGCAAATTTAAAGTCTATAATCCTATATGATAAGTTCAAGAGAGAAACAAAAAAATACCTAATAAACAAGTGTTTTTATTCAATAAATTACTTTTTCTTCAAGCGTATTAAAATGTCTAAATTGTGCTACCAAAAACAGAATTAGAAATAGGACATTGTTTTACTAATAACAAAATGTTAATACAGAACGCCACCGTGGTGGAAATTATTTTACTAGTAACATAATGTTAGTACGGAAAGCCACCAGAGCGGCCGGTGACGCGCTATCTACAAACCATCTGTCATATTATGTCATTACTCATTATGGGTTATGTTGATATTCGGAGTCACAGGCGCCTGTCGCTGTGATGAGCTAATTTGAATAATTGTACATTCATAATAAATAAATAAAAAAATGTTTGCATTTTAATACGCTTGAAGAAAAAATAGTATATATTACACGGAGTAGAACGCCTTTTTTGTATTTCGCCCAATCCTGGGCTCAACACAAAAAAAGAGTGCGTTCTACTCCTAGTAATATAATATACTATTATACATTGTATAAATCAATAAAAAAAAAGAGGAACCCCTTGGATGTTGTACTTGAGATCTCCTAGAGTGTAACTAGCTTTATTTTAGCCTGACGGGCACTGATTTTAAAAAGACTTATTTACCTCCGGCTAGAGGGTAGAAGCAAAAACATTGACTCAGGGTCGTGAGGAATAATTTAAGTTGATTGCTCTGCATTTCATAATTTCGGTAAATTAAGACAACACAAGAAAATGCAAAATGGGCGCCACTCTATTGTTTTGTTTAAAAAAAGGTTTTTTTTAAAAAAGGACTACAGAGAAACCTTTGGTAATAATAAATCAAGCAAGTGAATACATAACAAAAATATATTACAAGCAATAAGTACGATTCTGGCCAGATCAGGGTACAAACAAAATGATACTTAAACTAATACAAGTGAGATATAGCAACAATATTCAAATTACGCTGTCAGCTATTCATTAAAAAGGAAAGTCAATAGTAACGGGAAATGGGCCAAACTTACTTGGCTGTTATGAAATTAAAATGGTTAGTTAAACGATTACTCTGAAATTACATAGTAACGTTGCACTTTAAGTTAACTAACTTCACTGGCAGAATTCAGGAAAGCATGTCATCGTCGATATGCCTTGGCAGAGATAGCTATATTGTACAAGTACTTACAATAAGCGTCGGTCGTCCAAACAGGAAAACAAACCCATAATCACTAGGTACACTTTAAGAGGTGTTTATTACCTCGTTTTCACACTTAAAGGCAGAAAATCACAAAACAAATACCAATAATGGACTACATGTCCTATGTATTAAACATTTACTAACGAAAACTGAATGTTTAAGGTCAACTGAAGGTATATAACATTAATTAATGCAGGAACGCGGTAAAGCGTGCAGCCATATTCAACAGTCTCCACGCGGTCTGATTTTTTAATCTCGAACCCATGTACCAAATCGCCACAGAGCTATATGAGATGTGGGCCAATAAGCGCTCGGGCTTTAGGCACACGTGATTGGCTAGGTGTACTGTCAATTTTACACTATACAGGGTGCTTGATATTATACGCCTTGCGGGCGTTGTAATTCAGGGAAAATGAGACCGTTACAAGAGAAAATTGCGAGATTATATGACAATCATATGCACATTGTAATTACTAAACTTTGTTAAAGCTCTTTCGATTAATTAATGCATTTATATAGTCTTCCTTTTCTTTGACTTACCTTATGTACTTTTGTATGTCAATGGGTTAATAAATTATTATTATTATTATTATCAACCATATTGGCATCATTCGGAGATGATTAAAGCTGAAGATTAAAACTAATTGGGTACATTTTAAATATCTGAATGATGCTAACTTGATTGGTGAAATAAGTGTTGAGTGCAGTGTTAGTGTTCTTGTGTTTGTAGTGTTACTGACCTCAAATGATAAATAATTAAATTTTAGACTAATTTGTAAAAAGTTTTAGTAAAATTTGTAGTCAATAATAGGGTTTCAGCCATTTTTGGTTTTTTCATGAAATTTTGTCTTAAAAAAATTTGTTATACAGGGTGATTCGTAACTCGAGGCGAAAAATTAAGGAACGCAGACTCATATTTTTGTTCAAAAATGTAAAATAAATTTTTTGCCGGAAGACCTTTGTTTCCGAGTTATTAGGCCTCAAAGTTCGTGCACGTGATATGCATTTTTCTTAACTTAACTTAAAATAATGGAATGTATAATAATACAAAAATAATATAATTTATTTAGACATATACTAGAAATAGTTATTAATAACGACAGAAACAATGAAAATAAAATAGGTAACAATTTTTTTTTTTGGAAATTAGAAAAAAATTAAAAACTTTGAGGTCTAATAACTCGGAAACAAAGAAGCCCTTCCGGCAACAAAAAATATTTTACAGTTTTGATCAAGAATATGACTGTATATGTTTCTTAATTTTTTGCCTCGGGTTATGAATCACTCTGTATATAACAGGTGTCCAAATTTTAAAAATAATCCGTTCTCTTTGTAAACGAGCCTGAATATTTCTGAAAATCCATGGAGACATATTGGAAAATCTTTTGTAGATAGAATGTTAATATTTCAACTTTTATGAGTTCTTGTTATTAACCCTTTAACTGCTGAGTTAGTTTGGAGCTGATTGTCCTTCACTGCTGAGTTCGGAACCGCTTACGAAAGTACTCGCCCACAGCACTGTGGGACAGTTTGCTCCATGATATCTGGATTCGTTGGGAGGTTCACTGTGCTCAAAACGAGTATTATCGTCATATATTTTTAATTCCATATTAGTAAATAAATAAAATATGAATTAATATTGAACTTTTATTTCAAAAAAAATATATGTACATTGGACAAAATTACAGTTTACATCGAGAAAAACTAAGAAAATACTTACTGGGTAACTCTGTGAAATGTTCTGATTTTGTATCTGAACTGGCTGAATCACTTTGTTCACTCTAACTCGTCGCCATCAACACTTTGTAATAACCATATTAATTCATTATTTGTATTATCATCTTGTCTTCTTTGCACAAACAACAGGTTTATAAGAAACTTGTCACTTCTTGCAAATAGGTTGCTCCCACACTCGGACAAGTCGTTAACTGCTCTTGACGAGACACCTATCTGTCGTGATATGACCTTCGTACACGGTAACTTGAAAACCCAGTTCCCACATTAGCTGTAAATCGCGTGCGAGATATCTCTACATGAGCATTTAAAGAAATGCAGGCAAGTGAATATACTCGTCCAGAGCATTAGTGGCTCACAAAAGTTTTGCGAGCATACTCGTCCACAGCAGTTAAAGGGTTAACACTTAAGACACTGTAACACGAAAACAAATAAAAAACGGATTACAACTTTTTGATTTTTTAGTCATATATTTATTTGTACTATACAGGGTGAATCTTAGAGTGGCGGCCATATTTACAGGAGGCGACTCCATTCAACTATGGGAACACAAAACCACAAATTTTTTTTTTTTTAACGCGCTATGAAAAATGAATATTGTTTAAACTCTTTTTATTTGAATTTGGGTACCCCGCCAGTGGAATGCGCTAGCGAGAGTAACGTCTAATAACTGAGACGCACACGCCTGTCTTGAACAGTGCGTTGTTGCCAAACTTCATGATTGAAATAAAATACGGGGAATTTAATAGTAAAGCAAACAAGAAACTAAATAAAATGAACTATCTAAACAATAACAAAGTAAAAACTATTCTCCGTGAGTGTAACAATAAAAAAAGTAATAACTAAAAAACTTAATACTTAGTAACAAATAATGAACAGAAAATTATTTTTTCTAATAACAATAAATCTTTACTTATCTTGGATCGGCATTTCTCATAGCAGGTGTTGAAACTGTCCTCCGTTATTTTTCAAACACGCTGTAGCTCGCCGCATCATAGAATCTCTAACTTTATTGAAGTCCGTATTCTGCCTTATGTGATTCGCAGCGTTTTCTACTATTTCCCGTAATTCTTCAACGTTGTTGACAGGAGTCGTGTACACCAAACTTTTCATGTGCCCCCACAGATAAAAGTCGCCTCTAAAACACCACTAAAATAAAACTATACACACGTAGAAGGTACACCTCACTCAAATATTAAACACAAACACAAAACTTCCACTTTTATAAATTTCACTAAAAACTTAAACTATTTAATTTTATAATCACAATAAACCACACTAGCTGCTGTCTGACTGGTCACTAACACTAAAACTAAAACATAGAAAAACAACTGGCACGCTTCGCCGTCCGCGGCTTTTGCATTTATTTATTTATTTATTTATTTATTATTATTAACGGATACACCATTTTTTTACAACTATAGAAGAAATTTATGACAATTTCATTTATAATTTACTATATAACAATTATTAATATAGAGTGTGAGTTATTATACTATAACTATCAATTAATCTAATAAAATTAATCTAATTTTAAATTTTTAATACTATTTTTAAACTTGGGCAGCGGGCACAAAAAGGGGTCAACATTATGATTATTGTACATACGTAAAATCCGAGATATGGGCGAGTTAAAAGCATAATTAGTATTGTGAAAGTCCACCACAAATAGGGCCGGATTTCTAGTATTGTAATGACTGATATGAAGTTTAATATGCGTTAATATCTCATTACAAGTAAATTCACCATTAATAATTTTATACATAAAAATGAAGTCACTTTTAACACGTCGAGATTCTAGTGTTTCCAGATTTAAATGATTTAATATATTTATATAAGAAAAATTACAATGCAGGTTTAATTTATAGTGTATGTACCGCGCATACCTTACTTGAACATTTTCTATTAAGTTAATGTCACAGTGATAGTATGGAGACCATATGACACTGGCATATTCTAAAGAAGATCGGACTATGGAACAGTATAGTATTTTCACAGTATTGACAGACAATTGTTTGCTATTTCTCAAGACAAAGCCTAGCAGTTTATTGCAAGTCGATGACACTTTATCTAAGTGATTTTTGAAAGTTAACTTATAATCAAAAATAATACCTAAGTCTTTTACACTATCAACTTTTCCCAGGTTTACATTATCAATGGTATAAGTATAGTCAATATGTGATTGGCTCCTGTAGAAGGATATACTACAGCATTTATCTATGTTTAGATTTAAATAATTTTCTGCAGACCATTCATATATTCTATTTAGATCATCTTGAAGTTTTCTGCAATCTGATAGATTACTAACTGTATAGAACAATTTGAGATCATCAGCAAATAATAAGTAATTCACAGATGTAACGACATTACATAAATCATTAATAAATAGATTAAAAAGAAGTGGGCCACAATGCGATCCCTGAGGTACCCCAGAGCTAACGGCAATTGTGTTAGATATATAATTATTAATTCTGACTTGTTGTGTACGATCAGTAAGGAAGGACGACATCCAGTTAACAATACTATTGCCAAAGCCAATTGAATTCAGTTTTTCAATCAATAAAGTGTGGTCAACTCTGTCAAAGGCCTTGGAGAAGTCTGTGTAGATTGAGTCTACCTGCATACCTTTCTCCAAGGCGTCCACCAAAAATTGTTGATATATTATTAAATTTGTGGCAGTAGATTTACCTGTAGTGAATCCATGCTGTTGTGGAATTATAGTACTTCTGCACGACCATGACAGCTGTACACTAACAATTTTGTCTAGAAGCTTTGGTAGAACTGACTGAATACAAATACCCCTATAATTCTTTATGTCTTCTCTATTACCCGACTTGAAAATAGGAGTAATAAAACTGTTTTTCCAAAAGCAAGGAAATTGCTCTGTGTGTATAGATTGATTGAAAATATAATAAATTGGATAAGTCAACGTACAGATACAATTTTTTAAGAAATTTGCTGGGATACCATCAGGACCTTATGACCATTTGTTTTTCAAATTTTGAATCCCATCAAAAACATCTGTTACAGTTACTATAATATTTGCTATGTCTACAAGGTTCCTCTTTGGGAGTGCTTGAATGGATGCATTATTGTTAGAATATACGGTTAAAGGAGAACCTTTTTTTTATCGCTCTTTTTTGTTAATGCACCTGCTTGTAACTAAGTCAGTGTCTTTTTTTTTTTTTTTCCTTATGGATTGCGGTCTTTTGGCCCGCTGTACTGAAGCTAAAGCTTATTGTACCCCCATGGTCTCCCTATTCCATGAGACCCGTTCCTCCCACGAAAGCTAGTATACGGTCGATGGGAGCATTGGCTATCTCTTCCGGTGTCACTGATGGTTCACCGAAGTGTGCAATCCTTCTCGCCGCTAAGGCCGGACATTCACATATGATGTGGTGAGGTGTTTCTGTTATCGAACCCAGGAGATGCTGTAAAAGTAGTTTTAAGCAAAAGATCCCAATTAGACATAAGCACACAAGCTAAGGCTTGAATGGTGTATGTGGAACATCTGTTCCATGTACACCATTTTTTTTTTATCAAAAATATGTCGAATTTCAAGTCAGTTCCTAAACCCAAAATTCCTTCTTTTTGCCTGATATGCGTGAATCCATGCATATCAGGATTTTTTATAAAATTTTTAAGACGATTTTCAGTACAGTTTCCAAAATTCCCTTTATCTTTTTCGGCCCATATCTCATGTTTGAACGAACGCATCCAGGCACGATGCAGCATGTAGAGACGACCAAGGACATGCATTGTCCTCAGCCAGTACCGATTCCTCGAAGGACGGACTGCGCCACTACAATGATCATAGCGCAGATGATCATTGTCATAAGCCGGTCTAACAGATCACAGGAATACTCCACAAAGGCGCGAGAGTGAATCTACCGTAGATCGGTAGCTCTTGATCTGATCTACCATAGACTGATCCACCTTCGTGGTCGCACTGATCTACGGACCCATAGGTTCATTCTACCCTCGCGTTCTGGAATTCCTAGTGAGTCCGTGACCTACGGCTTCCAAGGATGGTTGAGCTGGCCTCGCCTACCCATTGGTCATCGTCTCTACCGGGATCGTGTCTGATAGCACCATTTTGAAATTTTAGGAACTGAATAAAATTTGGAAATAGCGGAATTTTGCGACGCCACGTGGCGATGTGAAGTGGTCTCGGGTCATTTCCATATCTATAGTGGGAGACCTCCCAATGATCTCGCAAAATGGAAGTCCGGTATTTTTGATCAAATCAAGCCAGGATAAGCCTCAGTGCGGTACGCACGGGTACCGGGGCACTTCCCCATTATTACCAGGTGACCGCCTTGTGAGATAGCATTCGAAGAGATTTCCCCTTTCTGAAATATCCACAGACGTCTAACGGCATATACCCCTTTTGGAGATTATTACCTTAAATTTTTAGTCTATAATTCTAACAGTAAATCTATAAAACCCACTCACTAAATTGCCAGTCACGTCCATGTAATAATTCTCTTTCGGCAATCGATCACTCGTCTTTAAGCGCGGCCGTCGCTGACCCCTTGTGGAGGTATCGTGGTTATGGTGGCAGACCTTGCTAGGTGAGGCTCTATATGTACTATGATGATTGTTTAATATATACCCTTATTTATTATCCATGTCTTCTTATTGCGTTCTAGTAATAGTCTAGTATCTGTGTTGACCCCATAGCTAACGACCCTCGCAATTGCGTCGGTTTGACCATTCGGCTGAAGCCAAAGAAGAGTGAACGAGCAAGACCTGTCTGGGCAGGTGTCAGAAGTGAATTGTGTATTGTGCAAAGTGTTTAGCTAGTGTTGTATCTTTAGTTCAGGACGTTGCGAAGCCTGTATACGAGGAAGCATTCATTGTCGACAGTTGCCGTTAATCTATTGATTTCGAGACTTCGATATATTAAGGGTTTGCCACGACCTGCGTTGAATTCAACGGCCAAGAGTTAAACCAGATGTGGTGATAGCGATTAATTGACTTAATACGAATATCGGTCATTCCCTCCCACTATCACTGGTTATAACGAATAGTTAACTAACGTTGACACAGCCTTAGCAAATTAGTTTAGTTATTAAACGTTGATATTTCCTCCTCTTCACCACACATCCTACAATCTGGATCATCCTTCACCTTTATGTTGGTGAGATGTTTGTTTAGCGTGCAGTGTCCTGTTAGAATACCCACTGCACATCTTAGCTGTCTTCTGCTCAGCTTCAGCAATTCGTTAGTCTTGGATTTGGATGGGTCACCTAAGAATATGCGTGATTGTCTCATTCCTGGTGCCTCTCTCCAATGTAAGTTGTGTTTCTGTCTTAATAGTTCCTTTACTGCGTCTTTTGCGGTGCTGTATGCGATCCCGCATGTCGGCTCGGGTCCTATCAAGGCTTTTTTTGCTCCTTCTTTGGCCAGCCTGTCAGCTTTCTCATTACCTGAATTTCCCTGGTGTCCTCGCGTCCATTCCAATTGCACATTGTTGTGTTCTGCCAGTTTCGCCAGGGGCTTCAGGCAATTTCTTACTGTTTTGGAACGTATCTCTACTGCCTCCAGAGCACTAAGAGCTGCCTGGCTGTCAGTGATGATACGGATTCTTCTGTTAGTGTATGACATCCGTACCATTTCTTGTGCACAAGCCTCTATGGCTGTTATTTCTGCTTGGAATACGGTTGCAGTGCTGCCCAGGTTCAGACTGAAGTATGTCCCTGGTTGGTCTCCCGCAATTCCTGCTCCGGTACTGCTTGACGTTTTTGATCCGTCCGTATACCATATGGTATCATTTGGATGACTTCGCATCTGCCTTTTGCCCTCATCTTCCCTATCAGTGTAACGAAGCAAATTTTTAAGCCTACAGATTCAGCTGGTAGTTGAATAATTTACTCGTTACTATTATTATTTTATCCGCTAGTATTTCAGAGTTCACCCTGTATAACCAGTTTAGTAAAAATACAGGAATTATTGAACCTAGAATTTCGCGTTCTGTTAATTTTCAGTTAATAAATTTATTTATTGTTTATTTATAGTTAAATTCGGGTACACCCTGTATAAAGGGGTAGAGTAATATCAGTACGTATTCAGGTAATTACCTGTGTTATAAAACCGGTCCGTGTACAGTTGTTCAATTTATTTAAACGTGTTATAAATAAATAAACTTATTTATTTTTCTAGTTAAGTAATCCGTACGTTATTAATTCCGTTTCTTTCACTGTAATGCTCAGAAAAATGAGTAGAATCTATTCCGCCGATACAGGAGTCCGAACTAGAATTGTTAATAACAATTTCCGTTCGGGATTAATAAATAAATGAGCCAGAACGCGACTTAACTAGATAGCAACAAGAAACATACATTTCACGTTATCAGCGCGAGAAGCGAAGCGCTCCGGCCGTACCGATGTTAGTAGGATCCGGGAATCAATTTTAAAAATAATAATAATAATAATAATAATATGTCTTTATTTCTGACAAATACAAAATATACAAATATTAGTATTCGCAGAAAGGGCGAAGTTCAGCTTGATAAGCTATGAAGCTTACCATCTGCTCTTACACTTAACCCAACAAACAATGAAAATGAAAAAATAACACAATGAAATATTGATAATAGTAGATACAATTACAATAACAACAAAATAATATCCTTATATAAACACACAATACAATGTATGCCACAATCAATAAAATGACATAGATAACGAGAAAACAGGCTAAGGTCATGATTACTTTTAATGCTTAAGTATAAGTCTAAGTCTGTGAACTTAATAATTTCTTTCGCATTTTCCTTTTGAAGGAATAATTGCTCTCTTCACTTTGGAAATCAGAAGACAGGTTATTATATATTTTATATGTGTTATAAGTAAAGCTCCATTTGAAGAGAGACGTTCTGTGCTTTGGTACTGCGATCAGATTTTTATTTCGTATATTTACAGTAAGTGTATTACTTCGAAATATAATTTTTTTATATAAGTATATCGGCTGCTTAGTTTTAATAATTCTATTTATAAGGCAGGATAGATGTAAGGAAAACCTATTAGTCATGTTAAGCCAATTACAGTTTCTTAGCGCATGCGATATATGTTCGTACTTCCTAATACCGAAAATATATCTCAAACATGAATTTTGCACTTTTTGTATTTTTTGAAGCGTCATATTATCAATAGATGGAGAGAAAACCTGAGAGCAATAGTTGAAGTTCGACAACACCAGAGTTTCACACAATAAAGTTTTTAATTTTTGGCTGAGATAAGAACGGTGAGGATATAACAATTTGAGTTGTGTATAAGCCCGTTTCAAACATTTAGAAATATGTTCTCGATACCTGAATGTAGCATCCATTGTTAGACCTAAATTACGGGCACTTTTTACAACTGGTATAAAAGAGTCGCTGATTTTCAGCTGCATTTGATTTTCTATTGTATTACATTTGGTACCAAACAGTAATACTACCGACTTTGTAGGATTTATATGCAGATGATGTTGGCTGGTTAAATCTGTTATATTTTTAAGATCAGCATTGATTTTGAGTACTGCCTCGTGTACCTCCGGAGCTGAAAAACTGTGAAGCAACTGAAGGTCATCTGCATACATGTGTACTTTACAATACCTTACATAATGAATAAAAACACTTGTATATAATGTAAACAGCAAGGGTCCTAATATTGAGCCTTGTGGTACACCAACAGAAACTGATAATGGTTTTGACACAGTGGAATCCAGTTTCACCCTCTGCAGTCGGTGTGAGAGGTAACTTGTTATTAAACTGATAGCTTCAACACCCAATCCAATATAGTGCAGGATAGCAAAAAGAACCTTATGATTTAAGGTGTCGAAAGCTTTCGAGAAGTCCAGCAAAATCAGTGCTGTTAGTAAGCCTTTATCACTTGACATCAAAATATCGTCAGTTACCTGCAGTAGCGCGGTGGTACAGCTATGTCCTGGCCTGAACCCTGATTGAACCTCTGGTAAAATATTATTATGAGTAATAAATTGTCTTAATTGTATGTTCAAAATCTTTTCAAATAGTTTAGACAACGTCGGCAATATGCTGATGGGCCTAAGGGGTTTGTATTCAGTGGGTTCATTTATTTTTGCCAAAGGTATAACTAAGGCTTGTTTCCAAGTATCGGGGAAATAGTGTTCTAATATACAGCAATTTATGATATGTGTTAAAAATTTTATGATGTGTGGAAAGCATAATTTAATCATATTGATGTTTATTTGATCATGTCCTGTACCGGATGATGTTATCTCATTTAAGGACTTGATGATAATATCATCACTAATCAGATTAAACGCAAATATGTCATGAACTGTTCCAATTTGATTGTCTAAATAAAAACTTACAATGTCGTCGTCATTCACATTAGTAGTAGGTATGCAGTTAGTGAAATAGTTATTAATGGACTCGACATTATTCAGTTCGGGAGGAATACTACTATTTTTCTTATTATTTATATTTAAATGTCTTAGTTCTTGCCAGATTTGCTTACTATCGCCTGTACTTAGCTTATACTGATAATACGCTTTTTTTTCTTGTTTGATAGCTACATTAATATAATTTCTTAAGATTTTATAATAATTCCAGTCCCTGTCAGCTTTTGTACGTTTGAATTTAGTTTTTGCTTTATCCCTGAGAGACATTAAATATCTTATATTTTCAGTAAGCCAAGGTGCAGGAGATTTGGATATTCTTGATGTTTTAAATGGACAGTGTTGATTAAAAAGAGTAACAATAATAGTGTTCAATATGTCCAGCTTGCTATCAATATCATGTATATATAAAATGCTGTCCAGAGGTGACGCCTGCAAGTCCGACAAGAACTTTATCTTGTCAAATTTGCTATAATCCCTATGTGTATGTAAAAATTGATTTATTTTTTTAATACTTAATGATAGTGAGCATTCTATTAGATCATGATCTGAAAAACCCACATCCAGCACCCTTATATCTGTGACTAGCTCTTCATTCGGTACAATAATGTGATCTATGAGAGTACTGGATGTAAAGGTTATTCTGGTGGGTTGATTAATAATTTGAATCAAACCATGTGTATCTAAAAAATTATTATATGCAACTGTACCTGAGTTGTCATTTCTTAGTAAATCAATATTTATGTCCCCCATGATAAATATATTATCAGATATTGACATGCATGTACTAATAGTATTTTCCAATTTATCAATAAAGAAATTAATATTCTGATTTGGTGGCCTATATGCCACACAAAAAAAATTTTTTGAATTGTTTATATTTACCGATATACATATCTGTTCTATTTCATTGGAAGTGGTCACAAGGTTATATCGTAAGCACTTTTTAATGTAGATACCAACACCCCCGCCTCTGCCTTCTCTATCCCTCCTTATAAATGAAAATCCGTCTACTGCTACTGAGTAGGCACATTATGTAGCCAAGTTTCCGATACACCAAAGATATCATAATTGGGTAACAATTCCTTAAAATCATTAAGTTTAGGTAGTAATGACCTTATATTAAGATGACCCAATTTTATTTTTTTCATGTTAAAATAATTACTTACATACTTATTACAAACTTAATTATAAGAAAAAAAGAAAGGAATACAGTTACTTGGTTATAATTTTTTTGTATGTGAACTTTTATTACTAGATGACGAATTAGATCTTAAATATTTCTTTTTGTCCTCCATGGGCGTGATTGGTTTTATTTTTGTCTGACCTGGCTCTATATCCTTAACAACATGGACTTTGAGAGGAGGAAGTTCAGTTGCGGATTCTTTGCGTCTGTTAACTAGTACCACTTTACTTTCACAAGACTGGAACACTTTACTTGAAGAGGCAGAATTTCCTTGGTCCTCAAAATATTCTTCAATATTGATATGCTTGGGATTAGGTGTAGAAGGTGCGCTATTGGATTTAGTAAGCAATATTTCACTATTTTCTACATTTTGTCCTTCAAACTTAGCGTTCATTTCCTTGAGCTGCTCCACAGTGTAACGATCATCATTTACTTGCAATGTTCTTCCCTTAATTTTGGCAAATAAATTTTGTGATCTAGCTGATTTTAAGTGCTGTCGAAGTAGTTTCTCATCCTGCCTATCGTCGTAACAAAGATTATTTGCAATAAATATTTTTGAGCCTTTCAACTTATCAACGTTATTAAACACGGCACGTTTTTTTAAATATGAGATAAATTCGACTTTAATTGGGGTGCTTATTTCACTTTTTAGTACAAAAACATTATTTAGATCGGATTCTGCAATGTTGGTGTCCAATAATTTTTTAAAGCTTTCAATCACAAAAGATACCAGATTTGTGTCTTTACTAGTTTTGAGCCCAAATATAATAATATTGTTTTTCCGCAATTGTCGTTCCAGGCTTAATTGATGTGATTCAAGTTGATTGCATTTTTTTTCCAATTTATTTAATTTTTCAGTTTGAAAAGATAATGATTTTGACAATTTCTCAGTTTCAGCTTGAATTTCCAATTTTACGTCTTCTTTTATAGATTTTCCCTCGTCTTTAATAGCTTTTAATAATTTCGCAAACAGTTCATTATTAGATAGATCGCAAGAATCTTCACCAAGCATAATAATTTATTAATGAATTAGAAGATCAGTAAAGATAATATGGTTCACACTGTAGAAGTAGTTAATTCTATTTATCGACTTTAAGGATTTTTTGCGATAAGAAGTCTATACACTTTTATCACAAGTCTTATCACTTTAACATATTTTTTGCAAATTGCCGTTCCTACATGAAGTTATTGCATTAAGGAGGAATGCATTATAAGTTCAACACTACGTGAAATGATAACCACATACCTTTAATACTGCAAGGGCCATACAAAACTTAGGTATGAAAATATATAAATTTGCACAGTTTTATCTAGTATATACTAAGAAAATCAACTAAAATAAACCAGAAACAGAAACGCGTGTCGTTGTGAAATAGTACATTTCACTTGAATCAGTCTATACCGACGATCGAAATCCTGCAGTCCTGTTTAGGTAAATATTAAGCATTCGGCATATTTACGGTACTTGAAGTTAAAAGATAAAACCGCGTTAATTATTTGCTTTTCAACTTAGAAATAATTTGCGAATTATTTCAATATTGTGATAGAGAAATTTATAGTCAATTAGTAGAAAGAATTAATTATAAATTCAGTCCGTGTGTTACAATTGATTTATAATAAATCACTGTGTATTGTAATAGCTGTAGATTTGCGTGTTTTAAGTTTAAGTAAGGAATAAAATATTTAATTGGTTTTGAAACGTGATAGAAGGTATTAAAGCTAGTCATTTCCGTAATTTATTTAATTAAATAAATTTAGTAATCCGTCTGTCTGTATGGTGGCCCGATAGAATTCGAGACTAAGGAGGTGTGTAAATACCAACGCATTTATCTGTTGAGAGAGCGAACTTGCCAACAACCGATATTGCAAGGGTTAACACAAATCTTCCCCTCAGGTTCAGAGGTTTGTCTTGGGGTGCCAGTACAGTTGTGTTTTATTAATCAGATCTGTTCGTAACTACTCAGAATAATAGTTTGTGGTAAAAACCCCAAAACCTTGTGGATACGAGCGCGAATTTGCCAGTGTCTAACAAGTTGGGTTTTGACATAAACGAATCAGGTTGCCGGCGTACGAATCTAAAAACACCCTGTCGTGAGAGCGCTAGCCAGCGTCTGGGTGATTAGATTAACACGGATAAACCTGGTTTGAAAATTATTCCTGAAGTGGTTGTATAGGGGTTAGTTATTACTTGTGGAAATATTTAAAGTAAATATTTAGTCTGAAAATCCGACTTGCCAGCACGATAATACTGATTAGGTTTTTTTAGTAATTTCTTTTGTTATCACTGGAAGTTTTTACTGCCGTTTCTTTTACTGTACTATCACCTTTCAACGCACACGTTTACCGTTTTGAAATAAAATTCATTCATTGTTATCAAAGGTAGTTTTGAAAACACGTACCGTAATTATTCCAAAGCTTACTTCAAATCTTGCTTAGTTCCGTCACCGCTTGTTAACCATCCTGCCATTTGCTTACTACTACTACCGCTTTTTAGATACCTGCATCCGATTAATTTTAGATTAATACCGTAATTGCACATACGTTTACCCGCTTTAGTACTTTCCATAACTCTGCTAGTCGTTTAGTTTCTTCAAAACTAGAACCTGCCGCTTGTAGTTAGTTTTGCATCCGCTTTGCTTACACACACCTCCGCTTGAGAGTTATCTTTTGAGTAGTTAATTGTAAATAGTTTCTTTGAGTAGAATTAATTTCTATTAAATTATTTTTGTAGTAAATACTTTAAGTATTGTTGTAAATATTTGTTGCTTGGTTTATAGATGTTTTAGAATACATATTTAGTTGCTTACATACTGTTTTGTGGTAAATTAGCCGTACTTATATCTACCACGTTGATTTGCTTTCGTTTCGTTTAACAAACTATGTACAATAGATATTTATTGTAATAAATGTGTTTTGTCAAATAGTTTCTGGTTTCTATATCACTAACATTACTATACCTTATAATAACATCAGTATAAGCCTCTAACTCTAAAAGTTTATACAGTCAGCAGTCGGGACGCTCCAGTAGAGCGGCGACCAGCAAACCTCGAACCCGGACATACCGTGTCTTCATTGAAGTTATCCGGCCCTATCATACTGTTGATAGGTCAAAGTGACATTCCTTCACGTTAAACAAGGGATTGGCGCCCGAGGCAATAATATTAGCGACAGTCTTTTTGTGTAACAATAATTCACTATTTAGGAAAAGGGACGTCCGAATAAGATAGCGTCACATCAGGTATAATCACCCTGAAGGTTTTTGTGAAGTTATAAGTAGTGCTGATTCTGTCAGACTGCATTTCAAGTAGTCGGTTATTTCCCAGTTGTTGGGCTATTTCTGTATGATATCCTTTTCTTGGAAAGGTCTCATATCCGTTGTTTCTTAGCCTGTAAGTCGCTATCAATGCCTCATTCTCCAGTACTAGATTTAATGGAGGTAGGCATAGCAGCGCTTCCATAGCTGCGGTAGGCGTTGTTGTCATGGCCCCCGTTATCCCTAGGCACGCAAGTCTTTGTACCTTGTTTAGTTTCCTCAACGACTCTCCTTTTCCAGCTTTGTGCCACCAGATCAGAGAGGCGTAGGTTATTACCGGTGTCACAACCCTTTGGTACAGCCAATGTACCATTCGTGGTTGTAGTCCCCAGTTCTTGCCCACCATTCGTCTGCAGGCCCATAGAGCCCGCGTGGCTTTGGTGGTCACTTTCTCTATATGAGCTTTGAAGTTCAGTTTGGTGTCTAGAGTTAGTCCCAAATACTTGGCTTCACCGCTCATTTGTAATTCTTTTCCCCGAAGAAATAGTTTCTTCAGGTTCTGAAGTTTTCTTTTCCTTGTAAAAGCTACCACTGTGGTCTTTCCTGGATTGACGGATAGACCTTCCTGGGTGCACCATTTATCTACCGTTTTGAGGGCTCTTTGCATAATTTCTGATATGACGCCTTCAAATTTTCCTGTTGCCAGGATGGTGATGTCATCTGCATATCCTTGCGCATATATTCCTTGCTGTTCTAATTGTTCTAGGAGTTCATCAACAACCAGACACCACAACAGGGGTGATAGAACACCCCCCTGCGGACAGCCCCTGGTTGCCGACACCTCCTCTGTCGTGGAGCCCAGCATTGTTTGTATTTTCCTGGTTTTGAGTGCTGAGTCAATCCATCTTGTTATCGACTGCCTGACCCCGCGTCTCTTCACTACTCTGCTTATAGAGTCGTATGAGGTGTTATCGAAAGCCCCCTCAATGTCCAGAAAGGTTCCTAAAGCCGTTTCCCGGCTGTCCAATGCCCTTTCTATTTTGTGAGTAAGCTCGTGTATGGCTAGCCCACATGATTTTCCTGTCTGGTAGGCATATTGGTTTCGATGTAAAGGTTTTGAGTTCATAACATCGTCCCTGATATGCCTATCCACCAGCTTCTCCATGGTTTTCAGGAGAAAGAATGTTAGGCTGATAGGTCGGAATGATTTGGCCTGGGCGTAGGTCTCGCGCCCTGGTTTTGGTATAAATACCACCTTTACCATCCGCCAGCTGGTTGGCACATATCCTAGGGCCAGACTGGCCCTGAATAATGTGCACAGGGGTGTTGCAAGTTTGCTTATACCCTGTTTTAGTAGTGCCGGGAATATTCCATCTACCCCCGGTGACTTGTACGGTTCAAACAAATTGATCGCCCACTCAAGTTTTGTTATATTAATTACGCTATTGGCATGTTTCCAGTCTTCTTTAGACGCCCTCTTAATAGGTATGTCTTCAATTGGACCGTTATGGTTTCGTGGGATAGCTACACTGCCCGGGAAGTGTGTCTCTAGGAGTAAGTCCAAAGTCTCCTTCTCGGTATTTGTGTAGTCACCCTGTTGTCTTTGCAGTGATCCAATTTTACCTTGATTGTCTCTCTGTAGAATTTTCTGGAGTCTAGCAGCTTCCGGAGGTGGTAAAATTCCTATTAACTAATTCTGTTTTTAAAATCTTTTTCATTTTGTGTCATAAAAATTATGCAGACTATGCAGCCGGCTTTTTCATTTTGTTTTGTATTACAATTTTCATTATGGAAGTTAAAACTGCGTATTTCAATAAACCTGTTTATCCAATTGAATTAATTAATTTTTCATTTTCACTAGGTACCCTTATCTCTCTCTCGTGATTGGGTATCTCTGGATTATTAATGAAAAGTGAAAATGTAATCGATTGGTTTTATATCATCTACACTTGGCAACACTGTCGACCAGCCACACGTAATGCAGCAAGTGCTTGCCCAGCGGCGCCAGAATTACAAGAATTATACATGAATCGCGAATTTTTTTAAAAAATTCATAACTCGGCCATTTTACAACCTACAAAAAAAAAAATTCGGATTCATGTTCATGACGACTAGTACTATTAACTCCAAAAATATGGCCGCCACTCTAAGATTCACCCTGTATTGTCCCGAAGTTTGCCACTTTCCTCCTGACTATGCTTTCACATTCACCCTGTATCTTATTTATTTTCGGATCGATTTCTAATTTTGGTTAATTGTACTACTCCATAAAAAGGTAATTTTTACAATTTTTAAATAATTTTACTGCAAAGCCCATTACGATAAAAAATAAATGAGAAAATTCGAGAAATCATATTTGGCATAATTTTATTGAAAAAAAGTAGAGATATGATCTGGTAAATTACCTACTGGGTAAAATATAGTTGTTCCGAAAATTTATTCTGGAATATTTTCATTTATAATATCACAAGAACTTAAATTATTTCCGGATATTTTTTTGAGGGTCACGAATATTTTTTTTTTATTTTTTTATTTAGCCTTTCTTTGGCTGAGGCATATAGCCATTAGCACAGCACCATACACGAATATTTTGAAAATTATCCCAAGTTGAACAGCGACTAGGAATAATTGTCTTAAGGGGATAATAGCACCCAACATATTTTCGTTACTATTCATCGGAATTCTTTCAAATTTTTATGAATGATATAGAATTATATAATCTAGGGCTCAAAATTTATTATACGCAAGCGACAGCAGGTTAATGATTTGAATTTTAGCACCGTATTTAGAATTGTATTTTCTAGATGCATGTGCATGGGTTTGGAAAATTTCACATTTTTCGATTTTTTTTTAATTATTTTTCCGGCCTATTCTAATATTCATGCACACAGCCCTAGATTATATAATTCTATATCATTCATAAAAATTTGAAACGATCCCGGTGAATAGTAACGAAAATATGAATTTTCAAAAATATGTTGGGTGCTATTATCCCCTTAAAATATTCGTGATCGAAAAAAAATGTCCGGAAATAATTTACGCTTGTGTGGTATTCGCTAAGAAAATTTCACACCTCAAGTATAAATTAAACCGGACATTTTAAATTAATTTCTGTGGTTGCGCAGTCGGCCACGGTATTGTTGTTGGCATATGTTGATTTGTCATTTTTTGTTTAAACGGTTCTGTCGAGCCAGCCCACAACCATTTATAATAATTGTGTTTTTGAAGTATTATTTTGCTTATTATTTGATACCATTAGAGATTTGCCAAGAAAGGTAAACTTTAGTTACACCAAATGCTAAAACAGATGGGTAGTAGTTCAATTATCGTCCTTTGGCAATTTTATTTATTTAACTTTATTTACGGAACTTGCCCATTAAATACACACAATTTAACAAGAAAGACAGTAAAGTTTACCACAAGCATTTCGTAAATAAATTATAAATTACATAAATGATGGTATATACAGTATATCCACTTTCCAACCAAAGCACTTTGTGAGTGAATAGGAGACAATAAAGCGAGAGCGCTAACATTCTGAGATCGACATGCAGTCACGCATGTGTAGTGCTCTCGCTTTACTACTATCTCCTATTCACTCACAAACCGCTCCGGTTCAAAAGTGAACACACTGCATATATAATACATAATTTCATTACCAAGAAAAAATTAAATTCAAAACCGACTTAATACAAACTTAAATAAATTTACAGTAAAGGAAACTATGACACATTAAGTTACAGAGGACATTAACTGTTTTAACTTTCTTATGAAAGCTTTCGGTGGATCAAAAAAGTCAAGCTCGTTACTATACAGGTTAGCTAATCTAGTGCACCTAGGGATGTAAGAGTTGAAAGCATAATTTGTTCTGTGAACTGTTTCGTGAAATGTATAGGCCGAGCGAGTAGTCCTGGGCGGGACAAACAACCCAATCCTAGAGAGGAGGTAAGGGCACTGAACATTATTATTCAAAATATTATATAGGAGCTTTAGGTCTCTGAATTTACGGCGGTTCACTAGAGAAGAGATATTAAGTTCAGATTCTAATACATCATAGGTGCGAGGAGGAAGAGTTGGGGTTTTAAATGAAATGTATCTCAGAAATCGATGTTGAATCTGTTCTATATTACTAATGTGAATGGCATAATAGGGATTCCATACCGTGGAGGCATATTCAAGATGTGGCCGCACTAGCGTGCAATAGAGAACTTTGACTGAGGCAACGTTGGTGAAGTCCTGCGAAATCCGTTTTATAAAGCCAAGCATTCTGAGAGCTTTAGAGATAGAAGATGAAATGTGAGGGACAAAATTAAGTTCAGAGTCAAGAGTGACACCTAGGTCCTTGATGGTGGAGACCTTCTCTAGAGTAACATTATCAATCCTGTATTCAAAGTTAATAGTCTGATTATTCCTAGATCGGGAAAAAAACATAAAGTGACATTTATTTGCGTTTAATTCCATGCCATTGTTCTCACACCACTTTGTAAGGTTATCAAGATCTGATTGTAGATTCACACAATCATTTAAAGTGGATACCTTCATGTATAATTTGAGATCGTCAGCAAAGAGAAGAAAATTACTGTGCACAAAGCATTTATGAATATCATTAACGAATATATTGAACAATAATGGACCGAGATGTGACCCCTGGGGAACACCGGAAGGAGTTTGAATTTCAGATGATTCAAAGTTATTTATTCGAACAACTTGTGTGCGGCCTAACAAATAGCTCTCAATCCATTGCAAAAAAAGACCATTGACACCCAAAGACTGGAGCTTTTTTAATAGAACTTGGTGGTTTACCCTGTCGAACGCTTTGGAGAAGTCTGTATAAACAGAATGGACCACGTGTCCATCCTCCAAAGCGCCCGACAGGAAGTCAATATAAGATAGCAGGTTTAGCTCAGTTGATTTACCAGACTGGAAACCAAACTGTTGATCGATGATAGAGCCAGAGAGCTCTGAGGTTAAATATTCAGTAACTATACTCTCAAATAACTTTGGAATTACACTTAGAATACAAATAGGTCTGTAGTTCTTTATATCTGCTTTATTTCCTGACTTGTGAATAGGGGTGATAAAACCAACTTTCCAGAAATCGGGAAAGTGACCTGATTGCAGAGATAAGTTAAAAATAATAAATAGCGGTCTAGCTAATACAAAGCTACAGTGTTTGAGTAAACTAGGAGGTAATCCGTCCGGCCCAGGACCTTTGTTACTGTCAAGGTCAATAAGTTTCTGATAAATTTCAGAAATTGATATAACGCAATTCGTAATGTTCAAATGATTTGTGGATGGATTGCCTTGGGTATCACACTTCACGTCGGTGTAAACACTTGCAAAATATTCAGCAAATAAGTTGGCTAGTTCGGGACCAGAAGAGCAAGTCAGATTATTATAGTACATTTCATTAGGAAGATTACTTGTTTTACGCTTAGAGTTGACAAAATTCCAGAAGGATTTTAGATTACTTGAAAGAGCATGTTCAGTAGATGCTACATAATTGATGTAACAATCTTGTGATAATCTCTTACAAATCGATCTCAGCCTGGAAAATTCATTATAAACAGCGACAGAGCGAGTTAATTTGTACTGCTTATGTGCTCTTTTTTTTTGATAAATATAATTCTTTAATTCAGGTGAGTACCAGCGAGGAAATTTTCTAGACGAGAACTTTTTTAGTGGAACATATATCTATTGCAGAGTATAATATCTCGTAAAAAATGTTTGTACAAGTGTTTACAGATTTGTCAGTGAAGAGTGAGTCCCAATCAAATAGAGAAATGTAGTTATTGATTTCATTAAAATCAGCTGATTTAAAATCTCTGTAATATCCCTGTGGCTGAAAGTTACAACAGTTGTCATGACCCTGATAATTTATACACATAAACAATGGAGGGTGGTGAACATCAGGGTTTAGTATTGGCACATCCACTTTGCAAACATTGATATCCGGATCACTGGTAAGCACTAAATCGAGAATGTTACCATTAATGTTTGGTATACTGTTATTTTGGAACAGATTATGGAAAGCACACATGTTTGACACAACTTCTGTAGCCTCAACCTCATGGGGGGATCCATTAAGACAAGTGGCAACAGAACTTAGATTGGTATTACTCCATTGGGCATGTGGTAAATTAAAATCGCCCAGCAGGAAAATATTGGAAGATGGAAAGTCCTCAGATACTCTATATAAACTTTCACTAAGGGTAATATAAGGCACACTGGTGGACTTCGGTGGTAAATAAACGGCACCAAGGATTATCTGATTGTTACCTTTACCAGCGGATATGAAAAGTTGCTCAATCACGTCAGAGGTTTCGAGATAAGCACTAGGAATATTGTGTTGGATAGCAATAAGGACTCCGCCGCCTCTTGTATATGGACTAGTGATAGGTGAGCGATCTCTTCTGTAAACAGTATAATTGTCCAAACCCAACTCAGTATCGTAGAAGTCCTCCGTTAGCCAAGTTTCAGTAAAAACTAAGACATCGTATGATGAAGATGGAATAGACGTAATTAACGACTTTAATTTAGTCCGGAGACCATGAACATTTTGGTAGTAAATGGATAGTTCTTTGGCCAGGTTGTTCTGCGAATTTAGTTTTTTGAAGGAACAATTTGAAGAGTACCCTTAACATACTTCAACATAATTTTTTCACCCACAGACACACGATTTTTAAAATCTTCTTTGATTTTGTCTTCCTTAAGACGCTGTTTAGGTGTTAAGTCGAGACTGACATAAACCTTGCTTAATTTTAAGTCATAGAAATATATTTTTTACAAGTATGCTCAATTTCAAAGAAATTCATATGTAGGTATATTCTGGTATATCCACCATACCCAGCAAACACGACTTGGTCGGCAAGAAGGCTAGCCGAAAGAGGCATGCCGAAATGCCTAATTCGGCCGGAAGGCATTTTGCCGCCATAAACCCTAGGCCCGCCTTCGGACCGAAGGCAAAATGTCCCACTCGACGAAAGATTTCCGCAGTGTCTTTAAAGGGGCGGTTTTACTTCGGTGTACAGCTAACTTTTATTAAGCTTATTTTCTTCTTTTTAGTTGCCACAATTGGATTATTTTAAGATTCACTTTTACTGCTTTTTTAATTCGGCAATAATCCTCCATTTGGATTCTAATTAACTGCTGATAATAATAGTCCAGGAGGCAGTGAATTTTTTTGGTATCTACTTATTTTCCCAGTCAGCAAACATTGATAGAATTATTGTTCAGTTAGTAATTCTAAGCAATATTGTCTATATTCAATGGGGGGGTTTTCCGATGGGTTCCATAGAAGCTGTTTTAAGCTATTTCCAGAATTGCCAAAGTAAGGGAAATCATTTTTTTTAAATAATTTTCCGTTTTTCCCCTGCCAGACACATTTGCCAAAGTGTCTGGTCAAAAAGTGGACCGCGCATTTGGATCTTCTGAGACATTTTATGCCTCAACCCATCGGAACCCCCTCCCCATTGAATATAAACAATATTGCTTAGAATTACTAACTGAACAATAATTCTATCAATGTTTGCTGACTGGGAAAATAAGTACCAAAAAAATGCACTGCCTCCTGGACTGGACTGTAAAGGCGCATTCAGATTCAAAAGTCTTTAAGTCGAGAGACTAACCACATTGCGCTGTAAAAAATAATAAATAAATAAATAATAAAATAAATAATAATCAAATTTACTTCAACAGTTTGAAAGCAATTTTTTGTGCATAATTAGATAATATAATTTGTTTTCTAAGGACTATCATTTTCTATATAACTGGATAAATTAGGAGATGCCTTTTTACAGCGCAACCCTTCCAGTGTTCACATAAAAATTAGTGAAAACATAAAAAATGGAAGCAAGAATTAGCATTGGTAGGGTAGGTAATAAGTTAAAAAAGTATAAACACATAAAAACAAACTTTATTTTATATAAATACTAAAACATAATATATGTTGTATACTTCATTAGAACTAAACAAACAAAATAACCAGTGGCGGGATCTCAGGAATGGTCTGCAAAATATTTGCAATATAAATTTTTTCATAATCAGGAGATGAATACAATGAGATTTTTTTAATTATGAGAAAATTAAAATGTTTCTGAAAGTTATGGCCATTTGAATTTTAATTTAGTAGAAACTTTTCGTTTGCTAAACATTGTAGTACTATAACTTGTATAAAAATTCTCGGAAATAAATGTTAATCTAACCTCACATGTCTCACGTCAAGCGTATTTATTTCAGGTGTTTGATGTGTATTTTCGTGATAGTTTTCAATATAATATTACATTTAGTATATAATATTCATGCCGGGGGGTTTTAATGATGAACAATTCATAGAACTAATCACTAATCCATCAGTTTGCGGTATTATCTGGGACAAAAAACATCATGACCATAAGAACTTTTATAAACAGATAGCAATTATTAAGACTAAGTTAGGACTAGGACTACTAAGTAAAGAAAATAAGACTAATACATTTCTAGGACATTTTTATGAACTGGCCATGACGCAGTTTGCAAGTTTATTTTTTATTTTCAAATAAAAATGATAAAAATTTTGTTGCAAATAACGCCCTGTCCAAGCCTAGAAACGGTAAAACGTAATAGAAATTTTAATTTATTTTACAAAAAAAAATACCTTAAACCGAAAACAAAGCTATATACGAGCTTAAAAGTAAATGTAAGATGGCGGTTTAGTTTAGAATAGAAAATGTAACAGTAAAAACACATTTTGTTATGTGAAATCTTAAAAATGAAAAATATACATATTATTTATATTACTTACATAAATTTCAAACTCCACTGATATGCTCCATCCAGAATCTATATATACGCTTAAAAAGATTAATGACAAAAATATAGGTACCAATAAAATACCTAAGTCCTAAGTATTATTTAATTCCTTCTAATTTAACAAAATAAGTATAATTAAAAAATATATTACTTACTCTAATATTTCACTACAAGCACAATTCTCCATTTTTATCAAACATCCAACGCACAGATAATATATACTAATACTAAAACTAAAAATTCAACGCAAAACTTCATGGTAAGGCGTGAGGCGTGCAAGACACAGACATGTAAAATGGCGAAGTCGGTTTAGGATTCAAGGTCCAAGGAGGATGACGATGTGACGTATCTCTTCTCTATTGGCTAAAAACAATCACATGATGCTAAATAGCGCATGGCACGGCTTTAAAACTGCAATGAGAATAATTTCCGACAAATTCCGACAAAACGGCTTAGATCATCGATATTACAGCTTCGTTATTCCACCCGCCCGACGGCGGCTACTAATTCAAAATTTACTTAATAGATGGCACTGTAATAGCAGAACTCAAACCGAAATGCCGAAAGCGGGCCGCCTTTTTACCGAAACACTGTGTTTGCTGGGTATTTTGTTATTAAAAAAAAAATACCAACTTTAGTTACACCAAATGCTAAAACTCAGATGGGTAGTAGTTCAATCCATCGTCCTTGGGAAATTTTAGGTGACTAAAGGTGTTAGAAATATATTTTTTTACAAGTAACAAAAAATAGCCACTTAATTATCACCCCGCTTTGAAAAAAGTTTCGGAAATTTTTCTGGTTGCCATGGTAACGAGTCAAAATAAAGGCATCTTATTGGTTTTAAAGTAGAGGTGTGAAATTTTCAATGAAACTTCAGGAAATTTATACGGCACACTCATAAGTAAACACCTTATGATTAACATCAAATTTAGTTTTATTCTTTTCATTGTAAGTAATACAATTTTTACATTTCTTTATTCTAGTTGTACAATCTTTATAAGAGTAAGATTTACTACATTTTAAACAAGTAATTTCTGACTGTTTACATTAATCTATTTTATGATTAAAACTCCTAGGGTTCAATTTTAAGTGAGTCACTTTTCTATTTATTTTAGATGTAAACCCAAAAAAATTAAAAAATTAGATTTGGCAAAACTAATATGTAAAGGCGGGACTTCACCAAACTGGGCTAGCCCGGCGTCATTCCGACATAATATTCGGTGGCTTGCAGTGTCCATCAGTGGCCTTGCCGCGAAATTAAGTTCGACTACACCAAAATGGGCAATGGGCCTATGCAGCATCCAGCATTTTAATTTTTGGTCAGTGTCTCGTAGGTCTTTGTTTGTAGAGAGCTGTGGACGACTTAAGCCGCTGGGCTAGCCCAGTTTGGTGAAGCCCTCCTTAATGAACAAAAAAAGATATACCGTGAATTCTCAGGAAATGCACAATCACTTTTGGCAAAATTTAAATCAAACAACTTAAAATGGTATGATAATTATTAAATGTCCATCGAAACAAGACAGTGTCCTATTAGAAAATACAATGAAAGATAAATTAAAGGATTCATATAATATAGAATTAAGCAAAATGAGAAAACCAAAAATAAAAATCTCGAACTTTAATGAAGAAATGACAGCAGAAATTATTGAGAAAAATATACTTGAACAAAACCAACTAACAGAAGGGATTAATGTAACATATGTGCAAAAAAAGAAATCTGATTTGAAAACTGTTTTTTGTGATTGCTCCCCAAGTGCTTTTAAGAAATTAATAAACATGAAAAAATATATATCGGCTGGGAACGTTATCCTGTATACGAGAATCTAGACATCCCTCGTTGCTTCAAATGCCAGGAGTTCTATCATAAAAAAACTGAATGTAAAAATAAAGTGACTTGTGCAAAATGCAGTGAGGAACATGAAACAAATGAATGTCCAAGACTAACAAAGCGCTGTGTGAATTGCTTAGCAGCAAACGATAAATATAAAACTAAACATAATACTCAACATGAAACCACAGATATAGAGTGCCCCACTTTAAGATATCATATACAAGTTTTGAAGAATAAAACGGACTATCATACCGCATAGTAAAAGATATAGAAAATAATAAAACAGTAACAAGTTAGTATGTTTAAACGGCAAGAAATAGAAGTGCTCGAAAATTTAGATTTTTTAGAAGAACACCAGGATCAAAGTGTAAGCGGTGATGAAATTAAGGATCTAATCAATACAAATAATAATATCCTAAGCATAATTCACTTAAATATAAATAGTATTCATGCAAATTTTGATAACTTACTAACTTTTTTGGAGGCAAATAAGTTAACCAACTGTGATGTAATAATTTTAACTGAAACTTATAATATCTTATCTAGTAATCAGTACAACATTCCTGGATATTTTGTTCATTATAATAATAGTAAGTTCAATAGAAATGATGGTGTAGTTATATTTATGAAATCTACTTTAAATACTGAAATTTCAGATATTAAACTGGAAAAATCATTAGTAACTTTGACTAGAGTTTGTTTCAAAATAAATAAAATTTCTTTTGGCATTACAGCCGCATATAGAAATCATGAAACCGATAAAGTTTCTTTCATTGATGATATTTATAAATACTTCTCTGAAGATATAAATAAACAGATAGAAATATTCATAGGCGATATAAATATAAATATTAGAAACCATGAAGATCCAATTGTTAACACTTATATGTCTAGTTTAAACCATTGCGGGTTTATTCCATATATACAATCTCCTACTCGTGTAACCCATGAAACAAACTCTTGCATTGACCACATATTCATGAGAAATAAAATTAAAATTAACAACTTAAATTGTAAATCATTTATTATCACCTCTGCCCTGACTGATCACTATCCAGTAATGTTAAATCTAAGTCTAAGTAATTCTACAAATCTAAAAGAAAAAATAGAACATCGTAAAATTGTAAAAACGAATTATGTAAAACTTACAGAACTTATGAAAGAGCAAGATTGGAATAATGTTTTAAGTTGTAATGATGCTGAATTGGCTACAAATTTATTTGTTAATGCATTCTTAGATACAATGGGAAAAAGTAAGGTAACTAAAACTGTAAAAGTAAAAAATTATAATAAGCTCAAGCCTTGGATAACCAATGGTATAATAACTTCTATTAAACATCGGGATAAAATAAAGAAAAGACTGTTGAAAAATTATAATACGGACCTTGATAATGAGTATAGAAGATATAGAAATAATTTTAATAAAACTATCCATCATGCTAAAAACAATTGCTATAAAAATGAAATCTTAAAATGTGAAAATAACATAAAGAAAATATATAAAGTTATAAATGATGCAACTAATGAAAAATGTAATAAAAGCAATTCAGATATTCAAATATTTGATGACAGTGGTAAAGAATTTAAAGATGATAAAGAAATGGCAAATTATTGTAACAATTTTTTCACAAATGTTGGTGTGGATATGGCAAAAACCATCGACACACCACATAATACACACAATCTTACACATAATGTAAATGCATCTATGTTCCTAATGCCATTAAATAATAATGAACTAATAGAGCACATTAATTCCTTAAAAAACAATAGCTCGCCGGGCATAGATGGCATATCATCCAAAATAGTAAAAAAAATTCACATGTATATATTAGATCCTCTTAGACATATAATTAATCTTATCTTCAAAATAGGACCCGTACCTCAAATAGAAAAACAAATAGAATACTCTTGTTGTAGACTTGCCATTAAGAACAAAACATGTATCTTAATTAGTATATACAGGTCGCCATCAGGTGATTTAGATATTTTTTGTGAACAAATGGCTGTAATTCTTGATGAGTTATGTACATCTTCAAAATATTGTATTGTAAGTGGAGATTTTAATGTTAATTTTAGTTCAAATTCTGGCGAAGCTAATGACATAAAGCAGTTATTCCTAGGATATGGTCTATACTCACACGTCACTGGTATAACAAGGCCTAATCTTTTTACAAATGGAACACAAATTGATAATATATTTAGTAATATCTCAGAAAATTTAATAAATTGTACCATACTTGAATCAGACATTTCAGATCACTTTAGTCAGATTCTTGACATTGATATTAATATAGAACGTAAACAGTCCTATGTTAGGAAAAGGTGTTATAATGATTCAAATATAGCAAACTTTAAAAACTCTTTGAACTCTGAGATGTGGTACGAAGTATATAGCAGCTCAGATGTAAATACTAAATATAAAGCATTCAATAGTATTTTATTTTATCATTTTGATGTATTATTTCCATTAACCACAGTCAGAGTGGGGAATCATGAGCGTGGTTGGATCACTAATGAAATAAAACATTATTCTGCCTATGTTAGGGATTTATATCAGTTATATAAAAATACCAAATGTAACAACGTACTAATTAAATACAAACAAGAAAAAAAGGCTTACAAGAAGTATTTGTCTGATTATAAAAAATCAATTAACGACAGTAAAATAATGTCATCAAAGAATAAATCAAAGACAGTATGGAGTATCTTTAATAATATGAATAACAACAAAAAATCTAATAATAGTATAACACTTTCTGGAGAAGATGATACAAAGATATCTGATCCAGATGTGATTGCTGAATACTTTAGTCGTCATTTCACAATACCAAATCAAAACAATAATGTAGAATACCATAATATAGAATGTAGTAACATAGATTCAATTTTTTTACAGCCCGTGACACGAAACGAGGTGTATAATGTAATCACCCAATTACCACCTAAATATTCAACAGGTGTGGACGGTATTCCACCATACATACTTAAGAAAATAGCTGACTATATATGCGATCCGTTGACAGATGTGATTAACGAGTGTTTAACATCGGGAATATTTCCAGACGATCTAAAAACAGCAAAGGTAATCCCAGTGTACAAAAAGGGGTTGAAACTAGATATAAATAATTATAGGCCAGTGTCACTGTTGCCATCACCATCAAAGGTATTTGAAAGGTTAATATACAATAGGTTGGTATCATTTCTCCAACAAAATAATATATTAGCAAAACAACAGTATGGTTTTAGACAGGGAATGTCTACTGAACTTGCCATTTTTAATGCTATTTCATACATTATTGAAAACATCGATAAAAAGGATTTAGTAGCTGGATTGTATTTTGACCTTTCAAAGGCCTTTGATACAATAAATCACCAACTACTTTTGAGTAAACTGGAGAATTATGGAATCCGAGGAGTTTGCCTCGATCTCATTAGATCATATCTGTCAGGACGATTGCAAACAGTGCACATTAATAAGGAAGGCACGAATTACTGCTCTGAATTAACTGAAGTTAAACAGGGTGTGCCACAGGGGTCCATACTAGGACCAATTCTTTTTCTCCTATATGTGAATGACCTTCATAGGAGCCTGGACGTTGATACGGTTTATCAGTTTGCGGATGACACTTCAGTGATAATTGCGAATCACAGTATTCCAATGCTCTCCACGGGTTTATCAAGAGTCACAGGCAGTATGGTAAACTGGTGCAATGAAAACTTTCTTAAACTCAATGCGACAAAAACTGGATTATTAGTATTCAGTAATCCTAGAAATCAAAATCCAAATGAATCTCTATATGTCAATCTACAAAATAGATCTGTAGAAAATTTAAATTGTATCAAGTTCTTGGGTGTCTATATTGACACTAGTCTATGCTGGGACGTTCACATTGAAAAACTTAGTTCAAAACTTAGCTCAATTTGTGGAGTTATACGTTGTTTAAGAGATCAGGTTACACAAGATAGTTTAAGAATTTATTACTTTTCTTATGTGCAATCCATTATCTTATATGGTATCATCTTTTGGGGATCATCATCCAAAGCTAACAAAATATTTACCACTCAAAAAAGAATAATAAGATTTATGCAAAAACTCTGTGTTAGAACTTCTTGTAGACCTTTTTTTAAAGTACTTGGAATCTTAACTGTCCCTTCATTATATTTTTTATCACTAGTAACATTTATTAAAAGACACCAGTCACTATTTCCAACAAATAACGAATTATATTCGACTGATATGTCAGTGACAACCAGGCAGGGTAATGAAATAAGGATCCCTAATCACAGGACCACTTTTTTTGAAAAAGGACCATGTTATGCTGCAATTAAGGCATACAGGTCCCTTCCAGATGAAATAAGAGATATTGCTGATGCAAAAAAATTTAAAATATCAGTTACTGAGTACTTAAAAAATAAATGTTACTATTCATTTAGCTGCTGGCAGCAATGAAAATACATGTAAGAAAGCTGTAATTGTATATGAGCATGGAAACATTTATGCTTTTTGAATTTTATAATTTGATATTTTTATTATTTGTGTTTATAGGTTTATTGTAATGTAATAATTGTTTGTCTAATATTTATACTTATTGTGATTATTTTAATGCAATTGTTTGTCACTCCTTGGCGTTGCTGTGTCCTTGTAGATCTTTAGCAATAAAGTATATTATTATTATTATTAAAACTGGAGTAATACCTAATCATTTTAAAACAACTGTTGTCACTCCGATACATAAAACAGGAAGCCAAAATTATCGTCCTATTAGTCTAATAAACACCTTTGCCAAAATTTTCGAAAAATGTTTGAAAGATAGACTAATCAATTTTTTAAACGCTAATAAAATCATGAGCAAAAACCAATTTGGCTTTACTAAAGGACTTAGTACATGCGATGCTATATATGAACTTGTCAAACAAGTAACTGATAATTTAAATAATGATGATAGATGTATTGCGGTGTTTCTAGACTTGGCGAAGGCGTTTGACACGGTGCCTCACGATACACTACTCAGAGTTCTTTCTCAGTATGGTGTGAGAGGCATTGTGTTGGACATCTTCGACAATTATTTATCCGACAGACAACAGATGGTCAAGATCAGGGATGATTTAAGTGAACCAACACTGATAAAGATGGGAGTCCCACAAGGAACAGTATTAGGCCCGATTTTGTTCTGTACATACATAAATTCTTTAACTGAACTTGATATTAATGCCTCTATCATATCATATGCTGATGACACGGTGGTTTTATTTAAAGGTAAAACATGGGCAGAAACAAAACATAAAGTAATTTGTGGTATAAATAGGGTTAAAGACTGGTTAGATACATACAAATTGTCACTCAATATAAAAAAAACCAACTATATAGCCTTTTCACTGACTATTGCAAATAGACCTGACTTTGATAATATTATGATCGACAATTTGCATGATGTTATTAAAGAAACACGAAATACTAAATACCTAGGATTAACTATAGATAGTTTTTTAAAATGGGAATACCACATTCAAAAATTAACTAATAATATCAGAAAATTAATATATAAATTTTATTTGCTAAGAGAATTCCTTGACAGAAAACTATTATTATTAATTTATAAAACACTAGTAGAATCTTTGATCAGGTACGGGATTATAGCATGGGGAGGTATGTACAATAATAAAATAAAACAACTCATGGTAGTTCAAAATTACATACTAAAAATAATTTTTAAGAGAAATAAACTTTACTCTACAAGATTACTTTACTCTAAAGACATATTAAACGTTCGCTCGCTTTATATACTGACAACCTGCTCCTATGTACACAAATGTAATAAACTAAAAAATTATGTGGGTTTACATGTCAATAACCAGATAAGTGATCTCACTTAAAATTGATACCTAGGGGTTTTAAATGGCGCTCTTTACGATAATGGAATCCAAATTTGAATAAAAAAAATGCTAATACTTTTTTTTGAAAAATCGACTTTAAACCCCCTTAAAATCCCACGCTACTGACATGTGTCAGTTCAAAGAATTGCCTTATCGATCTCTTCTTACCACCAAAGTTTGAAGTTAATCAAGCATCAATTAAAGGGTATACAGGAGTGTTGCGATCTTAAGTGGGTCACATAGTATATACTGTTATATACAGGGTGTTTTGGGAAGAAAGACGATTTTAAGGACGTATTCTAGAGTTCAAAATAAGAAAATAGTTTCTATAAATAAGAGTCCGAAAATGCTTCCTTTTCGATATACAGGATGTAAAAAGAAAATAATTAAAAATACGTTTTTCTGCAAGCAAATAACTGAACTGGAGCACAATTGAAGTGGATATTGGAGAACGATGAAATTTAATAATAATAATAATAAATTCTTTATTGTCCAAACAGGTACAGTACCCACTTACAGGACACAATATAGTAAATAGTACAGTAAAAGCAGAGCGAACAACTAAGTATAAACAATAGAACAATGTCCGTTAGTTTAAAGCATTATAAAACTTATTCAATAAAATATGAATTTCTTTCTTCTTCTTAATTAACAAACAAGATAAAAAAAAGAGAACTAAGCATAACGATTTGGTTATTAAAGATAATTAAAAAAAACAATTGCATTGTGAGTATGGATAGTGTTAAAAAAAATTATAATAAATTAAAACTTAAATAGAAGCAAATGTATTACATAAGTTTGGGGTTCTGTAGAGTTTTCAATTGGTTTATAATAGCTGTCTTACATTGGCTTATTTGGTGACAGTATATATTTGTGGAATTACAAAAGTGATTAAAGTTATTACTTATTACACATAGAATAAATTGGCGATTTGACCATTAAATTAGTTCTTGGAGTGGGAAGATAAAAACATATTTCATTTCTACCATTAGTTCGAGGTATGTGAAAGTTTAGCTGAGCTAGCAACTCGGGGCAGTCTATCAGATGATTAATGAGCTTATACACGAACAGGCATGAATAAAAAAAACATAAATGTAAGGGCCTGGATAATCATCTTGTAGATAAAAGAAACACAAAAATCAATTATTTTACAAACGTTTTGAAATCGATAACAAATATCAGCGACGCAGAAAAACCATTTTTAATTATTATTCTATCCATCTCACTAGGGTAGTGGTGTGCCCCCTAGTGCTTCTACTACATCAGACGAATATCCCTAATGAAATTTAAGATCTGTCATACCAGAAAAACTCAAGAGGCCTTTTCTTTTTAGAATTGGTTGATGATTAAGAAAGCAATACCTGTTTTGAAATAAAGCAGTGGCAAACTATTTTTTGCGTCAAAATCATTTAATATTTTGCTGTCACATACGTCACTGGTGGTATTGTTAAAACCCGTTTAATCGAAATGAAGTGTTTCCATGCCAGTGTAGCGCACACCAAAGCTCAATTTAATATCTTATATCGTTTTCGAAATTTAAAAAAAAAGGATTTTTAATAATTTTTTGACTCGCTGTATCTCAAAAAGGAAGCATTTTCGGACTTATTTATAGGATTTTCTCCCGTATGCCATTAAGGGTGGTCATTCTTCATGCAATAAGAAGTGGAAAATACTTATAGTCCAAAATCTCTGAAAATACACTGATATGCAAATTTGAAAATGTTATGGAAAGTGGAGATTTGGATCAATATTATCCAGTCTGCCATGTATTGTAAAGGTAAACTCAAACAAAAACAAATAGACGGAGCTAAACGGCAGAAACCCCTTGTTAGTATAAAGCATCATATTACTAATTTCAAAATGTCGCCAAAATTGGACATGTGGATCAATGACCTCCCGTGTGCCAAATTAAATTTGTTATACTTACAATTTATGACATCAATAAATGAATGGCAGAATACCTCGGTTGTTATAAATAATCTTTAACAATTTTTAAAATTGTATCAAAATGCTGAGATGTTGAACAATTTTTTCTCGCTTAAAACTTGTTTTGTTATAATAGATTTTAGATAAATAATGTATTTTTGCACTGGCTGAAAAATCAAAGTAGTACAAACATTTAATAATTATTTTTAAAAATGTCAAAATTTTTTAAAGTTGAGATCAATTTTCTCCCATTTGCCATTAATTTATATTAAATTATGTGCTACTGGAAGCTCAAGTTTCGATTGGCAGAAATTGCAGACAGATACAAGTCCTAATAAACAATTAACAGAATTCCAAAAAAAAAATTGTTTATATCATAAACGTTTTCAACCCGTCTGCCGTTTGTTTTAATGAAATTTAGTTATGAAAATACGCATATTTATAATATGGCAAAAACTCCAATAAGTTACATAAGTTGCACAATTATTCTTAATTTGCAATATTTTTTCATATATATTCAAACGATTTTCTCCCGTCTGCCAACTGGTTAATTATTTAAAGTTACTATTAAAACAACTGAGTATAAAGAGGCAGAATGATTGCTTATGTACAAATGTTGAAGATCATAAATACAAGTATAAGTATATTTTTTTCAAATTATGTTTCAACTTTGTAACGAAGTGATTTTCTTTTCCGTCAAGGATTTTCTGTTTTTTTATATATTTCCGTCACTTGGGTACAATTAAAAAAAAAAAAGATTAAAACATTAATTTCCGAAATAGTACAATTTGCTCGACAATTTGTCCAGAAACCGATCTATCCGTAAAATTAGAAGTTTCGTGTGAATTACCCATAGAATCATAATATATTGGTCTTTTTTTTGACAATCAATGACCCCAAAATCCCTTTCAATCTTCTTTTTTTTTTTTCGTCAAAAATGCAAGTTGATCTATGAAATTTTTGTATTATTCAATGCATAAAGAAAAAATCACAATTTTCAAAATTAAAAAATTAAAGTTCAAAAATTTTATTTCGCTCGCCAGAATGTTTCGGATTTCAAGTAATTATAATTATTTTAGATCTTTATTGAAAAACATTCAAAGGGCAATTGACCGAAGTTATTCAAGTAATATGATATAAGAAATATTTTTAAAAAAGTTTCATTGTAATCGGTACTGTTCCTGAGAATTTCGAAGTTTCGCTGATTTGCAGGCTTCATTGACTAAGTATTACTAAAGATTGTTTAAACTTTAATCCCTATTTCCATTTTCAGTTATGCCGAATAACTAAGTAAGTAAGTTATGTAACGCGTTAGGGCTTGTTAGGAAATATATCTAGCTCGGGGTGCTTGTCAGATATCAAGCAAATTATGTACTTATTTTGTTACCGCATAACCTGACTATCTAATCAAAGTATTTACTATATACTATTTAGTAAGTAACTAATGTCTATGAAATAGCAATTGATTAATATGTATAGTATAGAGTATTATTCAGTATCATGGCCGCCACTAGGGTGGTTGGTGATATTGAACAGAGCAAAGAAAGTGATATATATCAAGGAAAATATAAATGTTGTGTAACAAAAGAGTGTACAGTTAAAGTGTGTGTAAATTGCTGTTCACTTTACCATAAAAGCTGTGCAGAAAGGATTGCAAACTTAAAAATAATAGATGTAAACAAAGTCATTTGCTGTGAAAGAAATGCTTTACAAAAAAATGTAAACGTACAAAAACAAGAAATAACAAAGGAAGAGTCAAACCTTGAACTGGAAAATAAGTATCTTAAAAAATTATTAGAGGAAATGGAAGAAAAAAATAATATTTTAAAGGAGAGTAATACTTTATTAAAAGAAAAGATTACATATTTAAATGTGGAACTCAAGAATATAAATTTAAAGAAGCAGGATATTAATGTTATCAAGTCTGGAGAAAAAATTTCTACAAAAAAATGTTCCAATGTAAAAACCTTATCTGAACAATTACCACAAGAAATAAATCAAATTAATACAATCAACAAACGAGTGCAAAAAAGTAATCGTATCTCAATGCAAAATAAACAAATGGAAATAATGCAGGATGTAATAAATTTAGAACAAGCTACCTCAAACCGCCTAGAAGAAGTAGCTACCCCTCAAGAGGTGTTGCACCCAGCCAGTGAAATTAACGATAAAGTATGGCACATTGTTAAACCATCCAAACCTAGACGCACTAAATCCCTAATCGGCACAGCGACAACCAGCAATGAAGATAAAGCTGAACCTGTTTTCGCAGGTAAACCAGAGAGTGCAAACAAGAAAATTTGGCTTTTTTTGTCTAGAGTGAATGACATTGTAACCGAAAATGACATAAAACTCTACAGTTCCGTACAAAATATGATAGTTTTAGGAAAAATTGCAAGTGCTACAAAGTTGGCATTAAATTTGATCTAAAAGACAGAGTTTATGAAACTGAATTCTGGCCTAAGCGTGTGGCTTATACACGATTTAATTTCAACCTTCAACCGAGAGAAAATAATTTTTTAGGAGTGGGCAAGGAAAATCCCTAAGTAGCAACAGTGTTAATTCATATTTTGAAAATAATAACTCAAACGAAACATGCGTGCAAAGTACAAAGCTGAGCAAATTTAACCTTAATCTACTTCATCTGAATGTACAGTCTATTAGAAATAAGTTGGAAGAATTGGAAGTATTCCTTAACGATGAATCAATTGACATTATTTGCTTAAAT